>OY856383.1:11891438-14872496 GCA_963693495.1 Malacosoma neustria
AATCTACAACTCTCCCCCTTTTGCACATGCATGATCGCACATTTATTCACACTAAACTCTATACCAATGCAGCTGCTAAAATTTGCAGTAATTTTAAGTAACTGCACCAGGTGAAGCTTTTTGGATGAGAATAACTTTACGTCATCCATATACATTAAGTGCGATATAATCTCACCTCTGCGAAGTTGCAAGCCCAGCTTTGATGCCTTAAAAGTGCTTAGTGGATTCAAGGCCAGCCAAAACCATAACGAGCTCAAACTGTCACCTTGAAAGATGCCTCGTTTGATCCTTATAGGTTCGCGCAAAACAGATCATTAGTGTCTTTATACCTTAGAAACAGTTGCTCAATTTTCCATACATGAGCAAAGAAATAGTCTAAGAATTTTAACAATTTTGTATTATTAATATTTTATTATTAATATTGTTATATTATACACACGCGCAGAAAACTATTATATAAAGGTTATACATATACATATATAACACCTATTATCATTTGCTCTGTTTAAGTAATTTATTTATTAAGCCATTTAAAGCATTCATAACAGTTTATATGCATAACATAATTCTATAGTGTTGCCTATCTGCCGTACAGTTGTGTTTTTGGTTTCCTTTCCATCATTACTATCACTAAGGACACCTCAACATGGAAGCTATCCAAGATTCGATTAGCAGTCTAATGGAGATGTACAAGACACAGATGAATCAGTTCGAGAGTGATCTGAAGAAGTTATCATCATCTTCACCAGATGTTTCCAACCTAGCCTCCCAGTTCACTACATTTAAAATTTTCATCACTCAGTCCCTCAACAATCTTCAAAAACAAGTGGAGATGCTGTCGCAAAGTATTGACCGTTTAGAAATGAACTCACGAAGAAAAATCCTTCTTTTACATGGGCTAGCTGAAAGCAAAGATGAGGACACTGCGAAGGTAATCGTGAAAACAATGACCGAGCACTTGAATGTACATAATTTCAGCCCAAATGACATTCGGCGATGTCATAGAATGGGACGCTTGGACTCCGACAAACCAAGACCGATTTTAGTGAAGCTGAAAGACCTATCCAGGAAAAACGAGATATGGTTTAACAAAACCAATCTAAAAGGATCGGGTATCACAGTGTCTGAGTTTTTAACCAAAACGCGCCATGACTTATTTCTCGCTATCAGACGTAAATATGGGGTTAGTAAATGTTGGACACGAGATGGAAATGTCTACATGATTTGCCTAGATGGATCTCGCTGTCGGATAAACTCACTCGAAGACCTTAGTAAACTACAAGAGGCTCAGAAACCTGCTAAAACTGCAGCAGCAGCTAAGCCTAAGCGGCAAACCGCGAAAAAGTAGGATTATTCGATCCTTATACAAACGGTGAATTGAATTTTGTTTTTTTTTTTTTTCATGTAAATAATAACATAAAATAATCTTTTTATATCTAAGTACCTACGGTTGAAATTAATTCCAAAGTTTATAATCTTAATCTTTTTATATGTAAGTACCTACGGTTGAAATTTGAAATATGTAATTGTTCTTGTTTATATTTATTTTCAATGTGAAGTTTAGTAATATATTGTATGTCAATGTCAAAGTTTGCAACTAAAGTGTCATTCGCAGATTGTATAAAAGCCTAAATTTTTCGTTCAGAAATTTATAGTTGCGTTTCGTGTTACCTATTCTTTGTTTTAAATCAAGTATTTTTTATTTTATTTTTATTTTGTTTTTATTTGTTTGGGAAACAAACTATTACAATACATCACAATATAAAGAAAACATAAAAATTAACAAATCAGTAAAGTTTCCACTTATGAAAAAAATTTTTTAAGTTTATTTATTTGTAGGTTTGATAACTATTGTAGGTCTCCATTATTTATCCTATTTTAATAATAAACTATTAGAATACTTATGTTTAAGTGTCTTACAGCTGCCGGCAGGTGGACAGTTGAAGATTATATATAACAATATACGCCGTTTTTATTTAATTTTACACTTGTGTTACTATAATAATTCATTTATTTACAAATTATTTGATATAAATATTTGATTGTTACACAATGCTGTCAGATTTTGAAAGTTGTTCAGAAAGCTCTGTCGGTAGTTCTTCTAGTTTTCACAGTATTCCCTCACTTAACGATACCCTCACATCACAATTATCTGATGTTACCAAAAATTTTAACGTCGTCCATATCAACGCCCAAAGCATTCCGGCACATATCACAGATATGCTGGCGACATTTGATTGTGAAAATATACACGCCATATTAGTCTCAGAGTCATGGCTAAAACCATGTCTCCCTTCCTCAACCTATTCTCTACCCGGTTTTCAGCTAATAAGAAATGACCGCGCGTTTGGTGGCGGTGGTGGTGTTGCCATATACCTACGCACTACCATTCCCTATAAAGTAGTTGACATGTCAGCGCAGCCGCCGCCGCCCAATGCGGGTGAACATATATTTCTGGAAATCGAACTTAGTCATACAAAAGTTCTTCTCGGTGTGTATTATTGTCCATCCCTACGCATTGATTTTTTCTCTTCATTTGAGAATATTTTAGAAAAATTTACCCCTTTATATAATTACAGAATAATCATGGGTGACTTCAATACGTGTCTGCTCAAAAATGATTCCAGATCTAAGCTCTTTCGTCACACTGTTGAATCTCACAATCTCTCCATTCTTCCTTTGAACAGCACACATCATATTCCTAACTGTAATCCTTCGCTCTTAGACCTCATCTTGGTACACCCTTTTAATCTTGCCGTCAAACATGGACAGTGTCCCGCTGATGAATTTTCTTATCACGATTTATTATACATGTCTTTTAAGATTCGACCTCCTAAAAATAAGCCCAAAACTCTTCTGCTGCGTAATTTTGGTGGTATTGATCAGGATTGTCTCAATAATGACTTTAATATGATCAATTGGACGCCACTGTATAGTGCTAATAACGTGGATGATAAAGTGCACATACTTAACAACAACTTAATAAAACTTTATGACACTCATGCTCCCATCCGACCTGTTAAGATAAAACATTCTCCAGCGCCTTGGCTTAATAGTGATATAAAGTTATTAATATCAAAGAAAGCCTCGGCTAAAACCAGGTTCAAACGCCAACCCAATTCATTAAACTGGGAAAAATATGTTTCGGCCCGCAATCACTGCAATAAGGTGTGTAGAGATGCTCAACGACGCCACATTCATCATTCTGTTGAAAATGGAGATCCAGCTAGAGTCTGGAAATTTCTTAAATCTCTGGGTGTTGGTAAATCGACTCGTAGTTCAAATACTTCCAATATAGATATCGAATCTCTAAACAAGCAATTTTCTCCCTCACCTCACATATACGGGGCATCTAAAAAAAATACTTTAAGTTATCTTTCATCACTTCCACCACCCAATTACCCTCAATTCACTTTCACTCAATTTTCCGATTGTGATGTTAAGAAGAGCATAGAAGCAATAACATCCAAGGCAATAGGCAGTGACTGTGTCAGCAGAAACATGATCCTTTCCATCCTCAATCTCATTGTCCCTATCATCACCCACATTTTTAATTCATCTGTGTCCTCTAGCAGCTTTCCTCGTATCTGGAAAGAAGCTCAGATAATACCAATTCCTAAAAAATCTAATCCCAACACTCCCAGTGAATATAGGCCCATATCCATTCTTCCGTTCCTTTCCAAAGTTCTCGAGAGGCTTGTATATAACCAACTAAACGTCTTTATAAATACTAATAGTATCCTTAACTCCCAACAATCCGGATTTCGTCCAGGCCATAGCACTATCACTGCCTTAATTAAAGTAACTGAGGATATAAGATTTGCAATGGATAGCGGTGAAATAACCTTACTTACGTTGCTGGACTTCAGCAACGCCTTTAATACTATCGACCACGACATATTGCTAGCTATGCTTCGTTCTCTTAACATATCTCCAGCGGTAGTTGATTGGTTTCAAAGTTACCTGTTTGGTCGACTGCAGCGTGTTCACCTCGAGGAAACTTTCTCCTCCTGGTGTAATGTCGCTGCTGGCGTACCACAGGGTGGCGTATTATCCCCTTTACTTTTCGCTCTATTTATTAATTCTATCACCTCTAAACTTCATAGCTCCTACCACCTTTATGCAGACGACCTCCAAATTTATACTCAAGCCCCAATTGGAAAGTTAAAAGAAGCGATTGTAATTACCAACCAGGATCTTCAACAAATAGTCGACTGGAGCAAAGAACATGGACTTAAAGTAAATCCTTCAAAAACCCAATTCATTGTCATAGGTAGTCCCAAAATGCTCCAGCGGATTGACTGGCTTACTTTACCGGATATAAAATGCAATGGTGTCATTATTACTCCAAGCGATAGAGTTAAGAACTTAGGTATTACAATCGATAATACTTTATCATGGAATCCTCATCTCCAAGAATTAAGTAAAAAAATGTTTGCAACCGCTGCTTCGCTGAAAAGAATCCGCAACTTCCTTCCTCATGCCACTAAAATTGCGCTCGCCCGGTCCTTGCTTTTACCTATCTTAGACTACGCTGACGCCTGCTATCTTGATCTCACTGAAATTCAGCTTGATAAACTTGAGCGACTGCAAAATTTCTGTATTCGTTTTATCTTTGGTCTTCGTAAATTTGATCATATTTCCGAATTTCGTAACAAGCTCAAGTGGCTGCCCATCCGCTTTCGTCGGAATGCTCATATCCTCTCTTTACTCTTCAACATTCTGTTCAATCCCAAAACTCCCTGCTATCTAAAAGAGCGTTTTGAATTATTCAAACGTAGTGACGTTAAATCCTTGAGACCTGCAGGGAACTTGCTATTAACAGTGCCCTCAAATAACTCCACATTTTATGGAAAATCATTTACCATTACTGCTGTGAAACTCTGGAACTCGCTACCTGCTAATATTCGAGAAGCTCAGTCCATTTACTCCTTCAAGAAGCTTCTGCATGAACACTTTTTAAAATCAAGTATTTAATTTCTTACTTTACTCCCATTCTGTTTCACTTTTTTTTTTCTTATTTATTTATGTATAGAATTGTGTATGTGTATATAATATGTGTACTTCTTTATACTATCTACATGTACCTATAGATATTTGCAAACCTTCCCACACATTACTTTTTTATTTGTTTTATTGATCACTCCTGTCCATCCAAAGGTTGCCTGGAAGAGATCGCTTCAAGCGATAAGGCCGCCACTTGTACAATGTACTATTTTAAAAAATATATTATGTAATCTGTAATTTTTTTTTGTACAATAAAGAATAAAATAAATAAATAAATATACTGCGAATTGCTAAAAAAAGCTAATCTGTCTGGAACTAATGAGTTGGGTACCTACACAGTTCTATTCCTTTATAGGTAGGCCTAAGACCAGTATCAAAGCGTTATAGACAGTTTTTATTATTAATAAACTATCCATAACTTCGAATTTAATACAAAAAATACGCTACATTATAAATCTTCTTTTCCCTACAAATTGATGTACTATGGTTTCAATTCGTGTGAAAAGCAATCAGTAAACATGGGCCAAGGAATAAATATCCTCGCGGGGTACCTCTGAGAACTAATTGCAGCCCTATGTATATTAATGGCGCACTACGCCCGGGATCAATGTAAATTATCTATCCCATATCAGCAAAATGTTACTATCGTACATCACTTTTTTCGGATAATATTTTTGGTAAAAGTCAAAATCGCATGTACTTTATACTTTTGAGTAGCCCATTAAAAAAATACTGTGACAATTTACAAAGCGTTATCTAGTTCCAAAGTAATCAACAGAGCGCTTATTTTATGGATACTAAAGAACAGATATACTACATATATTTTTTTTATAAATAAAAACGTAAACACCCATACTTAAGGTGGAAATCAAACCCGTATCCCCTATAGGACTAACCGGACCCCCATAGGTGTTACGTCCGTTAGCCGTTTCGCCATGGAGATCATCATAATTGGTAAACTATGATACTTTTGTATTAAGTACTCTACTACCCAGAAAATTTGCTATAGTAGTATAGCAACACGCTAAGAATATTCAAGATCCACTTAGACTTAGATAAACATGCTTGGGTGACGTGGATGTCGATGAAAGATGGATGAGGACTTTCAAAAAGTAAGACTCCGTTAAATCTTTAATTATACATTAATTGTTGATTACAAGAACGTTAACTACAAGTGATTATAGTTTAATCCTAAGAATCCAAGTGGAGAATACGTAATAGCTAGAAAGAATCTGAGAAGAAGAAAGTTCGAGATTTTTCATCGTTTTCTCAAGAAGTTCTGCAAGGTTTGCCACTTCTTGCCGTGAGTTAAGTTTTTTCGATAATAAACAGACGATGAATAATGATTGAGTTTGGTTTTCCTATCCAGTTGGATGCTCCAGATAGCAGCTGCCAAGTCGTGAAGAAAACCAAATTTTTCCACTTTTATTACTTTGTTTTTTGTTACCTTTAATTTCACCCCAACAGCGTACTTCTAGCTCTGAAGTATGAACATAGGCGGCGAACAAATGTTTAAATTATAAAAGACGGTAAACCCAACAATATTGCCTTACCTGAATTGATGAAGACCGTGCAAGGGGGGAAAAATTACAGAAAGCGGATCTCGGATAGCGAAGTAGAAGCACGGACTGCTGATGTAACTCCAACATGGTTATGAATCTCGTTAAAAAAATTTCAGCAGGGGAAATGCCAATGTAAAAATTGTTTGCCGAACTACGTTCATAACTTTATTATTATAATATGTTATAGTTACATCATAATGTAATATTTTAATCAACAGTTAATTTTGTTTTATATTGAATTTCTAATAAAAATTATTCAAAGAGGGCTATAAAATTTTATTAGTGTATCTAGTCTTCTTAATATATAGATGCTATAGTGAGCTAAGAAACGTAATTAAAACTTTACTTCCACGAACTATCATTTAAAATTACCAAGCTCCAGGCTCTTATTTTGACAGATAATCTTCTATACAAATATATAAAATTGAAGGGTCTGTTTGTAATATTAAAATAACCGCTTTTTACTAAGTGCATTTGGATGTATACACGGTACATATACCAAAACAACATTTTTTACAATTTTTGTCTGTCTGTCTAATCTCTGAAATGGCTGCACCGATTTTGACGGGACTTTCACTGGCAGATAGCTGATGTAAAAAGGATAAACTTAGGCTATTTTTATTTTAGAAAAAAAAAATAGTTTTTGTTAAAAATTATAAGTTTCGAATTTTTTTATTCCAATTTAACTTGACCTCAGATTTATATCAACAATCATATGAAATAGGGTTTAGCTTAGGCTGGACTTTGTAGGTTCGAACGTTGCATTCAATAATACTGACTGCATATTTCATTTTTAATTTGGAGTTTATAGGGTTTGTAATCCAAAATAAACCTTAAGATATATCCAAAAAATTCTGCCCAAAGTCACTATTCCAAGCGGACGGAGTCGCGGGCACATCTAGTCCAAAAATACGATGCATTTTAAAATTAATCCACTCGTATCACGTTGATTATTGTTTTGCCAGTATTAGTATAATGAACATATAGGATAAAAAAAAATTATTTAATATTTTATGAACCCGATAAACGAAGCAAAAATAAAGAAATTAAAATATAGCTAAGTAATCAGTGTCACATCACTTTATTCTATGACTTGACAGAAGTAACTAGTAGTACAGTAATGCACGCAATATATTTATACAGGAGTGTACCAAGCATCCGCAGGCAGTTAATGATAAACAAACCGCCAATATAGCGGCACTTTACTGACGTCATTATTTCGGTCAGATATATGAATAGGCTTACCCAATTACAATTTAAATCAAATTTCATAAAAAGTAACTCATTATTATAGTTCTCGACGATCAAAAACGGAAAAGGACGTCAGTTTTTCCTTAGGAGAGGTGAGAAGGCCTCTGCAAAAAAATAGTCATATTCATTGTATTTTTTATGTTATAGCATATAGTCATATTCATTGTATTTTTTATGTTAAGAATGTACTGTAATAACATTATTTTATAATTAGAAAATATGCGATGTATGTAGATAGGTTCTAAGTCTTTGTCCTATGTTAGCCATTAAAACGCAATTGCAATGTGTTGCGTATTATTCCAAATAAGTATCCAATATTTATTAAATAAGTATCCAATATTAGTAGATGTAGCACGCCCCGTCCAAGGATGAAATAGTTTATTATATGTTGCTATATTAAATTAAATATATAAAATATAATATTAAATTAAAATACAAAAATAACAAAAATAAATTAGTAGCTCGACTTAGATTTTTCTCTCTCTGAAATAACAACCATTGGCAGCGAATGATACACATCGCGCAGCCCGGCCCTGGTTCTGTCCATGGTCGGGGGCGATCCTGGATGGACGGCCGTCGCCTCCTTTTGCGAGGCAGTCATGTCCGCAAAGGAGGAGGCGGAACGAGAGCGGGAGACAACCACCACACACCCTTCCTGCCAACGCAGGCCACGTCGTCGGCGCCGGAGGGCAACTAACGACCTCCGGTCGTTGTAGAAAGCGGCCGCGGGCGGCCCCTTGGGGGAGGATCCGCCGCCCGCACTATTGCCGCGAGGGTGAGGGCCACGTGCTGTTCCGTGGGCCCCCTCAACTCCTAGATAACACAGGAGAAAGCCGGGGGGGTGAAATCCTGACCCCCTGGCGCCATCACTTTAGAAGGGCCTTGACACAAAGGGCGGGCCAGCGCCGGCCCGGGCCACCAGATCGGCAGGCCATATATCCGTGGGCCCGGGCGTAGTCGATAGGTGAACAGAGGGGATTTTAGTGGGTAGTCGGATGGCCGAACACCTTTCCCGGAGTCCCAAACATCGGTCCCTCGGTCCCCCCGGGCCGGGGGAACCCGTTAAGAGAGGGTTTTTCCCCGAGACAAAAAAAAAGGCGTATTGAAGCCGCCAGGCTGCCACAGCCTCAATATATGTATCAATACACATATAGTTATACAGCCTTGTATACAGTGTAGAAGCACAACCGGTATCTTACGCTTGAAAAAAGAGACATAACGTTCAGTTTATTATGAAAAATAGCATTTTTATTTGGGAATTAAATTATTTCTGTACAACATAAGCGGCTACATAAATTTACAACAAAGGCTTGAGATGTCTTGCTTACAGTACCAGGGTGTCAGGAAACTGAGGAAATAGGTACTTAGTAAATTCACTAAAGAAAATCTGATAAGGAGAAAAGCGGGGGCGTCCTAACAAGTCTATTAAATTCGCTGTTCAAAACGGTTTCTTTCACTCGATGTTTAGAGTATAAAGGCGTAATAAATTCTTGCGAGCTTACCTTAATAAATTCGGTTCGACTCAGATTCTCTAGCCGCCATAAATTGTTAAATAAATCGCTCGAACAACACGAAGCTGATATACTGCGGATGTAAGTATCGAGTTATAATTTTATTTGTCGACGAACAAGACGAAATTGGGGAAATTTCGGTGAGCGGCTTTGTAACGCAAAAATGTACATTACAATACAGAGATTATTATTAACTTACGAAGATGAAACGGGGGGAGACAATAATGTAGATCAACGATCCTAATATTCGATGCGCTACAAAGCGACGCGCGTAAGTACAATAGCCCTCTAAATATGGAATTACCATTTCAATAAGAGTTGTGATTAATGTCTAGTTGGTTTGGTTAACAAAGTTTACCTATATAATTTTAGAGCAGATTTAAATAAACGATGAGTTGTTTTTATTTTTGTTTTGCTTACAAATATTTTATACATGTTGCATCGGAAGGTTTTGAAACCTGAACAAAACCTAAAGGTACATTGATATTTTCCCTGAGAAAAATCTCAGTGCGTCTTGTGATATCCCTATCCGCCTGCAAGACTTTCTTTTCTTTCACAAGGAAAAATAAAAAAAATACCAATAAATGAATATCATATGGCTAAATTTATTTTTTGGCTCCCTTTATATTTTTAAGCAAAATCATATGGCGATAATAATAGGAAAGCAGTATACTGTATTAATTAATCATAGTAATTATTCCATTATAAGTTTTCGGTTTAAAACTACTTAATAGAGGCATTTTATTTTAAATTTAGAGTATATAAATATTAACAATAAACATTATATTTGGAATTCAGGTCCCGTGGGCGTATGTCAGCCAAAAAGCATAAAATATATATATTATCAAATTTAAACAATATTAGATTTAATGGAAACGAACAAAGTGACACTTGTCACTTATCTGCGATACTTTTACCAGAATTTTTTATTGCTGTAGAACAGCAGACAGTCTGACGGCCCACTTAGAATTTATGAGTTAACATGGCCTATGGGTCTTTGCAACGCCAGTGGCATCGCGAACACGTTTCTGTCCCATAAGGGTACAGGAACTTGGGTCACTAATGCCAAAACACAACACAAAGTTACTATGGCGGCATACTTAAGACCAAAGGTGGTCGCCATCCAGACGGCTCTACCACGTAGCTAAAAAAATAAGATTTTAAAGGTCACAATATATGTACTTGCATTTTTTTCTAATAAAATTTAATTTTATCTAATTCACAGACAAAGGTAGGGAATTTTTCAGTTATTCTATAAAGGATGTGGAGTCTAATCAATCGCTCATACAAACACAAATTTTATTCATATCTTATTCATAATTCTTATAGTTCTTTGTCGAAGGAAAGGATATGTAAAGTAAGTACATATTATACGAGTAGATCTGTGATAATACTCAACGTACCTTGAATTGAAAAGTCAATGAAAAGGATGAAGCGTGTCTGAAATAGATTATTACAAAATAATTCAAATAAAATTAACTCGCAACGCCAAAGTTATGAAGAAGTTATTGTACCCGTGTATCACTGTGAAGTTAGTTGGAAACTCAGAAGTTTGGTGAGATCCTTGATATCCAAGGTGCGTCGCGTAATGTTCTTAGTATCCCTTTGACAGACAATCATAAATAATAATGACATGCTAAATTTACCACCAGTTAAATTATTTAGAATTTTAGTATTGTAATTACTTTGGTAGTTAGTAATTTAATTGAAAGAAATATATTAATTTAATTTTTTGGTTTGTCTGTAGAAAAAGAACATACATTTAAACTTCTCGAATATATAGACTCAGCATTTTGCTAGCTTTTAGACACCGGTGCTGTTCATTCACTTCAGACCAGCCAGTCACGGAAGACAGTATACTATACCAATAGCTTGAATCTTGATATGTAATCAGTTCTTTGTAAATTGTTGTTTTAAGTGTGTTGCTTGAATATATCATTTCTAATATTCATTAATTTCTGAGAAAAATTATGCATTGTATGTTATTATATTTTACTTTAGTAAATCCATTATACTATTACCTTGCAAAAATAAACAAAACATAGGAATATTTATATATAGATAAAATAAACGGACATACGTGGACCGTGTGGTCTCGGTCAGAAAAAAAATTTTGGTCTACCCTATTATTTATCCAAAGTAAAAAAACTACTAATGGATGCTTCCATCATAGTTTGGATTTTCCTTTCAGAATTGGGCGGTAAATATTTTTAATAAAATATTTTTTTCATACATCTCTTCCCATGCCTTTCTGGCCAAATCACCGATATTTAACAGTAAACCTCGGACTCAAAAAAAACAAGCTTTGATACAACCGAGATCATTTTGATAGTGAATATACAACATCGACTGTTACAAAGTTAGTTTTTGTAACGTAAAAACGTTGCAAGTTTCGTTTGATTGTGCAACAATTCACAATGACTGCCAATGTGATGAAAGATCATAAATTGCGTACATTACTATTCGCTGCGAACAAAACGTAAATTCTGTCCGTCGCGCCGTGAATGTCCCACAATTTTGTATGGGCACACCTTGTTATTACACACTGTATGACGTGGTTCAAATTTGCTAGGCATTGTAACCGAAACTGAAAGCAAAGTTGAACCAACCCTGGGGAATTAAAGTGAATCATATTTTACTAGTTCTTCCTGGTGGTAATTGTTTTATTTCTCGTTATTGGAATCCTGTCGCTCTTCATGATAAATCAGAATGTTTTAAGAAGTTTAGAAATTGTTTAAAAGTTTATTATTTTTAGGACCATCTAAATTTAAATCGTTGACAGCATTCAAAATGCCTGCACCGTTTCATGAACAAAAACTTGAAAGAGTCCTCGTAAGCGTCGTTACTTTATTACGAAGTTTGAACACGGATCGAGATTACTTAAGAAGTTTGATACTTTGTCGGAAAGGACCTGAAATGAATTTAAAAGTTGTCAATAATAATGTTAAGAATATTTTTGAGCTCGCAGTTTTGTTTGGAATTGGGAATAGCAGTAGGTACATAGTTGGAGTTCTTAATTCTCTACTTTAAAATATATTCAAGAGAACTAGAACAAATTTAAAATAAAAAAAACGGCATATAAAAATAGTTTACCCATAAAAAAGCAGAGCATACATATAGTAAAACACTTTTTTAATGTTGTCAACTTGTTTTATCACTGCTAAGTGATCTCCAAAATGTTAGTTTTTATAAGAACATACTATATTTATTTCCAGCAAATTTATGGGGTCAGTATTTGTTTCCTGTGAAAGTTCTAAGCCAAATTGAGTCGTATATTTCTACTTTCATTAGGTTCTGTGAGAATTTTTTCCTCAAGTAGGGCAATATATTTATATGCCATGCAAATACAGGAATTCACACGTTGCAAGGTTTTGAAAATTGAATCTTCCAATTCAAATTGTCGAGCTATATTCAAATAAACTATTTTAATAGCACCTAAGTTATCACGTAGTTCAGAATTAAACTGTCTCAACTATTTAATTTACTAATTAACAGAGGACAGTTTGGACAATGACGTGGTCACTGTCTGTCTGTCTGCGAATGTGGCTAGAATTCTAATTATAATCCCTAATCGCCCGATCACTCGTGGTTTACGATGTTAGGACCGGTAATACATTTAGGATTTTAATTACCAAAGATAATTTTGGTAAAAGCGTAATCTACATTAATTTCAGTTTTAATAGTAACAATGAACACGATTTTCTGTTCAGGATAGCTAAAAAACGTAATTAGGCCAGTGAAAACGTAAAATAATAAAAACAGAGATAGAATAAAAACAATTTGTTTAATAGTTATTATATTTTTAACTTTATAATAAATAATAAGAACTTTAAAATTAGTATTATAGATATAACTATATGACGTATGAGGCCTGACCACAGCAGTGAGACGCTACGGACTGATATTATCATATTATACACTAGTTTTGATCTGTACCAAACGGAATTCACGATTGATATTTTTAAATTCACGTTTTGGATTTGCTAAATTATGTTCTTGCCTGGCGTTTGTTCATCAAATAAAATCTTTAACCATAATTATATTTCGGTTGATTCGATTATATTCAGTATTTTATCACCGGGATGCATTGGAAGATATGCCTGGTCAAAATAACCAGCAAGTCGCTGAGTTGATGTCAATATAAGAAACTGTTAGATAAAATTTTGAAACCCACATTGTGTACTTGTTTATTAGTAATTTTTCTAAATAATGTATTATTTATTTATTTTTCGTTATGCATTTCTATTTTCATTCGTCAAATAAGTATAGAAAAATATTTCGTACACATAACTTTATATACCTAGTCAGGTCATAAATTCTGTCACAAGTTTAATGTAAAATAATTGTAACAAGTTTATTCATTATGTAACCATTCATATACCAAAATGAACTTAACAAAACATAGATTCTTATGACATTAAAGTTTATTCAAAATGACCTCCGTGATTTTGAATACAGGCCTTCAATCTGCGCGGCCAGTCGTCTATCGCAGCACGAACGAGGTCCATGTCAATATCGGCGGTTGCCTTAATCAAGGATGTCTTGAGTGACTCCAAATTGGGATGAGGCTTTGAGCACGCCTTTTCCTCTAAGTGTTGCCATATCTTGTAATCTAACGGATTCAAATCTGGACTGGAGGAGGGCCAGTCTTCGTGCCGGATGAAGTCGATTTCACGCGCCGCCAGCCAGTCTTGTGTGCTCTTCGCTCTATGAGCTGGCGCCGAATCTTGTTGGAATACCCAGTGCCTGTTATTGAACATGGTATGAGAAACAGGTTCCACAAGGTTCGTCAGGACTGTATTTTGATACACAACAGCATTCGTTTTTACACCTTTCTCACAAAAATGTACCTCTGTTAAGCCCCAATAAGAAACTCCCAACCATACCATGAGCGAGGATGGAAAATGACCTCGTTGGACACGCGGAATACGGTTGCTCGCTTCTTCACTACTGTGTGCGTACACCTTATCATTTTGTTTGTTGTAGCTCTCTTCTACGGTAAACATTTTTTCATCCGAAAAAAGAATTTCCCGATATTTTTTTCCCGCGTACCGCTTCAACAAAGCGCGGCATCCCTTCAGTCTCAGGTCCATTAGACGAGCATTCAAACGATGTCCTGTTTTTCTTCGATATGCCCGAAGCCCTAAGTCTTCATTTAACACCCTTTTCACCGTGGTTCTGCTTAACCCCATCTGAAGGGCCAACAGTTTCTGCTTACGTTTGGGATTTCTTTGAATTCGTGCCTTCACAGCTTTTATCACTGCTGGAGTCCTAACAGACCGAGGGCGACCACTTCTTGACCTGTCATCTACACTAGAGTCTTCATTGTATCGTTTGATGGTACGATAAACGAATCTTTTGGTTAAATTCAAATTATTCAGTATGTTAAAAATTTGAATTGGCGCGTAACTGCAACGATGCAACGCAATAACTGCAACACGGTCTTCTTTAAGCGTCCACTCCATATTTAAAAATGAGTAAAATTCTAAAAGTATACATTTTTATTTTCATGAACAATTCGAAATTCGAATTCAATAAACTTTTTTGTGGCCAGCATTCTAAAAGAAAAGTTTTTACTGTGTGACAATACTTATGACCTGACTAGGTATACTAAAGAATCACTTTTTCTTTTACTTTGTTTTCTTATTTCCTTTACTCACATCATATGAGGTTGAAACAACACGTCATCACTGCTTTGCACATCTGCATTAGTTTTATGTAATAGAATATTTTAAATTAAAATGAGTTATATTGGTATGGTAATATTTTAGGTTTTTTAATAAATAAATCCGCAACCAAATTACGACACCTCTGCGGGAGGACTTAATTAACCGAGTAGCAAATAAGATAAATGAACTGTCAGAGTCGTTAATGCGCCCACTGGATAACAACCTGATATACGGCTGAAATCTTTGACATACTGTTTTCATTTTTCAACGGTTAGTATTAAGATTAATTTTGAATAATTTTATTATGTTAAAAACTTAACTCACAGTGTTCAGATTTTTTCGCAAACGTTCAAAATGATTATTTTTTAAGTTATCGGCACTGAACAAATTTCGTTGTTAGATATTCTGAGATAAAATTTTACTATTTAATAATAAGCTCTTTAAAAATCTTATCAGAATTAAATTTCGATTTAGACTTGAAAAAGAAAAAAAAAATGATTTGAACATGAAATACGTGATTTTTTTAGTGTGATTTTTTTGAAATGTTACTGGAGCAAGAATTTTTGTGATAGAAAGATTAAAGAATATACGTGATCAGGGGTGATTCTGATAGTTAAAGTATATTAAGGAACTTTTATTTAACGTTTCGGCGTTAATGGTACTTGATATTTATCATTCGAAACTACGGTGATGGGCCCCCAGTATATTTGCCATCTTACAGGAGTGAGCTGAGAATGCGTAATACCGACGCGCGCCCTCAAACTATATAACACTCAGTTACTATAGGAAAAATCTTTAAAATTAGTTACTTATTATTTTTTTTATGATATTAACATTTTTTATAACTCAATTTGTTATGAAATACTCATGACCCAAATTAACACTATCTACTATAGCCTTGTATTCAAAAGACACGCTTCTGACAGGAATTACTTATTAATAACCGCCAAAAAGTAGTAAATAATATCCCTGAATATCTATAGGGTTACCGGATAGAAATGTACAGAAATTATTTCAAAAAACCAAAAATATTACTTACTTGATAAAAAACCTAGGTCTGACTCTAACTAAATTTAGGATGAGACTGGGTGCTATTTTAATAAAACTCATATAAATGTCTAATATAAAGAAAAAACGTCTTTTGTATTATCCTGTATTCATACATTTAATACATTCTTAAAAATAATAAATTTCCATTTTTATTACTGTGGCAATTTTAGGTTTACTTCCTCATAAATTGTATTAACAAGAGTGTAAAAGTTGTTATTATTGAGCAAATTATATGCAATATATACTACATAATTAAATTTGTAATATGGTAGAAAACACAAAGCATAATAAAATAAACGTGATTTATTGTTCTTTTAAGTGACCTGTACGTGGTCTGTATGGCGCAAGCCATTGCTGTGGATTAAAAAACCACTTGTACCGGTTTAGCACACCTAGATTTTTGGAGGCAAACTTAGCTCTGCCATCCAGTTATCTCCAATAGTGTTTATCATTCGTGATGTCGATACTAATGATTCCAACATTCCTTTAGATGAATAGGGGACGGCTTGTGCTATATAAAGCACAGGTCAGACCGCATATGGAGTACTGCTCATATTTATGGGCTGGAGCACCGGCCTGTCAGCTCAATCCCCTAGACTCGATCCAACGGCGCGCAGTTCGTGTTGTCGGCGATCCCATGCTCACAGACGGTTTAGATACGCTTGGACTTCGGAGAGACTTTGCATCTCTTTGCGTATTCTACCGTCTGTACAACGGGGAGTGTTCTGAAAAACTATTTAGGATGGTGCCCTCGTCGTCTTTCTACCACCGCACTGCCCGCTATCGGCTGGGTGTTCATCCCCATTTCTTGGAGCCTCTTCTTTCCTGTACGAAACGGTTCTCCAGAACGTTCATGTTGCATACTCTCAGGATCTGGAATGAGCTTCCGGCTGAGGTTTTCTCAGCGCGGTGTGATAGGGGGTTCTTCAAAAAAGGCGTTATAAAATTTCTTCGAGACCGGCAGCGCGTTGGTGGTGCCTCTGGTGCTGCAAACGTCCATAGGCGACGGTGACCACCTGCCGGGTGGGCCGTTTGCCTGTCTGCTGAACTCAAGCAATAAAAAAAAGGGGAAGTTCTTTTTAACTGTGGTGCCGGTGGAAAACGGAGTTTTCTTAGTATAGGGTACGCAGATCGTTACATTGTTACATTGTATCGTTACATTGTACATAATTTTGTCGTCTCCATTCAGAGGCTCTTGATTGAGCTTTCTTCTTCAACATAAATGTGACTCGGTTTCTTCCAAAACCGCTGGGGGGAGGTTTACACGGTTAGTGTACTGCCCAGCGCTGGTGCTAGCGACAGGAAATGACATCCATAACGTAACATTATGTTCATGATATTAACATGGCCTTTTATAGTAATAGAAAAGTTTCTCTTAAATTCAAGTCATTATGATTTTTAGATGATATAAAATAATATATGCTTTATTAATAACAATTTTTGTTTATATTGTTGTCGATATTCTTCAGCCATGTGTCCGACGTATGGATCACATCACATCATGATGATGAATATCAAGCTATCTCATTTGTCATGAGCGTACGTTTAAACTAATTTTCAAACATTGTGACTTTCTTTTCTTTTCTTTTTAGCCTCCTTCAACCATTTTGGTGTAGGCCTCCTCCAACTTTTTCCACTCGGCGCGACATAGAGCTTTCTGGATCCAATTGGAACCAGCGACCCTCTTTATATCGTCTTTCCAGCGCATCTGTGATCTTCATTGAGGGCGCTTAATCCCCCACGGTCTCCATTCAAGGAGTCACTTGGACCAAGATTCTTCCTTTCGGGCAACATGGCCAGCCCACCTCCATTTTAGGTGACTTACTCGTGTTGTTACGTCTGCGACTTTGCTTTGTTCTCGAAGCCATTTGTTAGTTTTTCGGCCCATCAGTGTAACTCCTACCAGCTTTCTCTCAACTGCCCTCTGGGTCACTTGTAATCTATTTATGATATCTTTGGTGAACACCCAGGTTTCGGTGCCGTAAGTGAGCACCGGCAGGATGCACTGATTATTATGTCGTCCAATAATATTGTGACTTTAATCCATACTAATATTTGAAATGTGAAAGTAACTCTGTCTGTTTGTCTGTTACATTTTCATGCCTAAATCACTGAACCAATTATGATGAATTTCGGAATAGACCTGTGATAGATTGGAGAAGAACAACGTTTGCCGGATCAAATAGTATTAAATAAAGCGTAAAATAACATTTTTGTGAAATAATTCAAAATCGCTGAAAACTGGAAAGTGTTGGTGGGCCTTATTATTAAGGATACTTCAAAGTCCCCCTTTGGCTAGACGTGTATGTATTATTTACAATAAGTTTATGTATAGTTTGTGATATAAAAAAGCAGATTATTCATAAGTTGGTCAGCTTTTTCTAAAAAGAAACTTACATTTTCATATATAAACTTATAACAAAAGAAGACGTACAAGTTTTTTATATTTGCGTAAACTAGAAAAAAATAACTGTCAAAAAAGCATTACTCGTGGGAAAATCTAATCATTTACCAGGCCTGGAATACGCGAGGTAGGATTTAGTTTTCTATTATGTTCTGCATTTTTCCGAATATAATCAAATGATAGTCGGATAAGCAGTTACATGATATTAGGTCTTTACCTATAAAATTGCCGTTCTGCAGTTCTGGCCATTTGAAATCAAAATATTAGGTCTTTACCTATGAAATTGCCGTTTTGTGTGAAAAAATTTAAACGATTTTTTTTTCATGTATTTTTTATTTGTATTAATTGACGAATCACCCATGCAATCAATGCATCTTTGCCAACGCAGTGGCAGTTTATTGATGCCCTTCTTAAAGAAATCAGCTGGACGGGAGGCAACAAATTCTTCAAAGGCATTGTACGATGCCGGTCACGGACCCAGATTGCACCGTACAGGAATAAGAGGGACAGCTCGAGAGCAGTGGACTGTATGATAAAGGAATGGGAAGGAGCGGTGGCTAGAGAGACGTTGATGCCTTGCTATGGGCAAAGAAACCCGCACTGACCTTGTTTTCACCCCTTCCCGGTTCGGTTCAGGTCGTTGAGGAACTGCTGCACGGCACCAGCTAAATACACAACACTGAACACACACAGATTTAATGGCACGGCCAATTAGAGTAACCAGGGAGGTCGAACGTCGACCGTCCCGTCCAGTTATTTATAATTATCGCACACGGTGCAAAAAGCGGTTATCTCATGCCAAACGTTGACACAAGAAGCACGTTTTTCCGTCCCACCCTCGCTTACCATTATTACCTCACCGAGAGTGAGGGTAGATTACAAAAATCAGGTGGCGGGATTTCAAATACCCTTTATGCAAGGATCGAACATGCCCCCCACCGAAATCATTATGATGATTTCTAGGAAAATAGGTGAGAATGGGACGTAGAGGTTGAGATAAATAAATAAATAAGAGTGTGATAAATTACATAAGAAATAATCCTAATACTCTACAACTAATAAAATAAATAAATAAATAAGTGTATAATGAAGTTAATTAGTGTAGGGCAAAGGACAAATTTTATTCACAGGTCTTTTAAAGAGACCAGATTTAGTTCGCACAGTTACAACACGAACTATATTATCAATGCCTGGATGAATCTCCTCTATTCTTCCTAAGGGCCATTGTAAAGGCCTTGTTAAATTAGATTTTAATACGACAAGATCACCCACTTTTACATTTGAAGCAGTAGAACACCATTTTGCTCTCTGTTGTAAAGTATGAACATAGTCGTCTGACCAGCGTTTCCAAAAACTCTGCGTTACCTTCTGTAACAATTGCCAACGTGACAATCTATTTAAAGGCACGTCGGTCACGTCATGTTCTGGTACAGCCAGTAGATTCTGACCCACCAAAAAATGACCCGCGGTCAAAACATCGAATTCATCAGGATCATTAGAAATAGCACATAACGGCCGAGAATTCATTATTGCCTCGATTTTACAAAAGACTGTAGTCAGCTCTTCAAAAGTTAGGGATCTATCTCCAATAGTACGGTAAAGAATATGTTTTGCTGACTTGATACCAGCCTCCCAAATTCCACCCATGGATGCTGCATTAGCAGGAAGGAAGCGCCAAGTTATATTGCGAGTGGAGAGTCCATCCAAGATTGCATCTTTATTAGATTTAAGTTTAAAAAAGGTTGTAACTTCCTTTAAATGTTTACCTGCTGCGATGAAGTTAGTTCCGCGGTCAGAATATATAAACTCACAAAGACCACGATGGCCTACGAACCGATCAAATGTGGCTAAAAAACAATCACAAGACAGATCGGAGAGAAGCTCCAGGTGCACAGCCTTTGTTGAGAAACAAACAAAGAGACATAAATAGGCCTTGTGCACCTTTGCATTACGCCTTAAACTTTCTTTAATAAGAAATGGACCGCCTATATCACAGCCAACGTGGCTGAAAACCTTTTCAGGTTTGAGACGTGCGGCAGGCAAGGGACCCATCAAAGGTTGAGAACCTCTGGGGTTGAACCTAAAACAATTAGGACACCTTGATAAAACTGATCGAATAACGTTTCGAGCATTGATTATCCAAAATTGTTTACATAAAATGCCATGTAACGTACGTGGTCCTACATGTAAATATAATTTATGATAATATTCGATTATCATGTTAGTGGCATGACATTTCTTCGGAAGTATAACTGGGTGTTTCGTATTATATGGAAGGTCAGAATGTAAAAGTCTGCCCCCCACCCTGAGGAAATTATTAGAATCGATAAAGGGACGCAACTTACGTAGTGAAGATACGTAGCCTGTTTTAATTAGAGTTTTAATTTCTAAGTTAAAATGATTCATTTGAATTGAACGAATAATAATGTCACGAGCCTGTGCCAGTTCACTGGTGGTTAAGGGTCCGAAAAGGCGTTCACCAGTTTTCAATTTTATATTATTTTTAAACCGCACGCACCAGGCTATAACGCGAGTGAGTTTATTAAATGAAGAAAATTTATTAAATGTTAATTCTAAATCATTAATTATTATTTGTTCATTAAATGAGTTAAAGCAAAAGGCGTCAACTAAAGTTTTCATCTCAGGGACTTCGGTTTTATCCGTAATAATAAATGTACTAATAGGCCACTTTTCAGAGTTATCTGATAGCCACACGGGACCATGGATCCACTCTCTGGACTGATCTACTAATTGATCAGGGAGAAGACCACGAGAGCATATATCTGCGATATTGTTTTCGCTTCTTAGATGGTGCCAACAGTTGGGTGACACGGATTCAATTATTTCACTAACACGGTTAGCAACGAACGTTTTTAATTTGTAAGGCTGTGTTTGAAGCCAGGATAAAACTATAGTTGAGTCACTAAGAGCGACTATAGAAAAATTAAAGTCCTTGCAGTTTTGTACGACAAAACTAACAAGCTTCGAAAGCAGCACGGCTGCTTGCAGCTCCAACCTAGGTATAGAAAGCAAAGGTTTTATTGGAGCCACTCTGGACTTACTCATTAGTAACCTAACCTTAACTTGACCCTGTGTATCGACACTTCTGAAATACAAGCAAGCTGCATATCCTAGAGAGGATGCGTCGCAAAACCCAATTAGTTGAACGTCAACGAAATTAGAAATA
Organism: Malacosoma neustria; assembly: GCA_963693495.1. Taxonomy (NCBI): domain Eukaryota; kingdom Metazoa; phylum Arthropoda; class Insecta; order Lepidoptera; family Lasiocampidae; genus Malacosoma; species Malacosoma neustria. The sequence goes on from OY856383.1 coordinate 11,913,080, forward strand.
AGTAGATGTCGATCTATGCGAAGGTCAGATAAACATGGTAGTTTGGTGAAAAACTTCATCCATTTATTGGATAATTCGGTCGGGATTGGATCGTCCCAACCTAGACTTAGCTTCCACAAATCCTGCATGATACACTTGGCAACAAAAGTGCATGGTGATATAAGACCTATGGGGTCGAATATACTTGCAAGTAATTTTGACACAGATCGCTTTGTATATTTTGTATCTATTATGTTGTAATTAAAAGAAAGAGAATCGGATGAAGGTAGCCAAGTCAGGCCTAAAACCTTCAAAGATGATGACGCATCATCTTGAAAATCTATGCTAGTAATCTGGTCTTCAGACATCCTAGAAAGCAGCTCAGGTTTATTGCTAGCCCACTTGCGCAAATCAAAACCTGCGTTTTTTAGAAGTGATATTAGCTCATCCTGAAGGGAACAAGCTTCAGAAACTGAACGGCATGACCACAACAAGTCATCGACATAAAAGCCTTGTGTAAGTACACGAGATGCCTCAGAAGGCGGAGAGTCTGCGGCGAGCTGATGCAAGGTGCGAACAGCGATGAAGGGAGCGCTACGAAGTCCGTAGGTGTTCGTTTTAAGTTCGTAAGTACGCACAGGCTGGTCAGGAGATTCCCGCCAAAGTATATGTTGGTACTTCCGCTCTGAGGGGTCAATGAGCACGGCTCGATACATCTTGGACACGTCAGCAGTGAAACAGACGTCATAAAGTCTAAATTGTGTAATGATTTTTATGATGTCCTGATGTAACTTGCGACCCGTCAGGAGCACATCATTAAGTGACGTTCCAGTGCTAGTCTTCGCGGAGCCGTCAAACACTACACGCAAGGGCGTTGTGGTCGATGTTGGACGAAGCACACAGTGGTGTGGGATAAAATATTTTGAGGGTTCAGTACCATAGTAAGGTACCATATGCCCTAGGGATTCATATTCCTTCATGAAATCAACATAAGAAGACCTTAATTCTGGAGACCGAGCGAGACGTCGCTCAACTTGCATGAGACGCTTGTAAGCTACTTCATAAGAATCGCCAAGCGGTTCATGACTGGGATTTAAAAGGAGAGGTGCGACATATCGGCCAGTGGGGTCACGATAATGTCTTTTAATAAATATATTTTCTGCCAGTTCGTTATCTGGACTTAAAGGAATATCGCACGGCGAAGATTCCAACTCAAAAAATCGTTTGAGAGTTTCATTAATAAGATTATCCTGAGTAGTGTACGACACTAAGGATGTGGACGCAACTGCGTGGCAATCCACTTTATCACTGGAGTGAGACACGGTCAAGTTTCCAGTGATAACAAAACCGAAAATACTTCCTAGCGCAATAGGAATGTCGCGGCTAAAAATAAATTTCCTTCCATCATAAATATGAGGAAAAACATCACTACCCAATATCATATCGATCGGGGATTTAATGTGAAAGAAAGGATCTGCTAAATTCAAATTTTTATATTGCATAACAACTTGCTCCGGTATTTGAATAGTAGGCAAATCGGAAGTTAATTTACGTAGAACAACAAAATCAATATTAAAAGATGACTCACGATTATCGCGAGGTTGTATTGTGCATGACGTCATGCCATAATTTTTAATATTTTCTCCAGCTAATCCGTAAATACTAAAGGAACATTTACGTTGAGATAAGCCGAGACGTTGTAAACAAGACAACGAAATAAAGTTAGACTGAGCGCCAGAATCAATCAAAACACGACACAATTGCAATTCATTATTTGCATCAAAAACATTAACGAGCGCGGTACCCAATATAACTACGCTGCTATAGCTCTGAGCTAATGCACACGAACTTATGACAGCGGGCGATGATGACGCAATCGGTGACGAAAGCGTGCAACTGCGTGTCGGTTTTATATTATCAGTAGACTCGCTGTTATCAGTATGCAATAACAAATGATGCTGTTTTTTACACACCAAACATCTAAAACGACTAGTGCATTTGTTTACATTATGATTAGGCTTTAAACAATTGTAACATAAAGAAAGAGCGGCAGCACGGCTGATCCGTTCCCTATTTGATAAATCTTTATACTTGTCGCAACGATAAATTAAGTGATCATATTCACCGCAATGTAAACAAAGCGTATTTATATTTTTATGCGAAGAAGTGGTGTTCGAAACACGTTTATTAAATTTAATTTTATTTATATTATTGTTTAGTTGAGATTGATTTAACTGATATTTCGAATTAAAGTTGTTTGTGTAAGATATCGAATGATCTAATACTTTAATGTGGTTGTGTACAAAAGACATTAGATCCTCAAAGGAAGGCATAGAGGTCTGGTCGAGGCCCTGTTCAAATAATTTTCGAGATTGCGGATCTAAGGCCCGTAGTGCTATATGGCACATTATGTAACTGCTTAAATTAGGAATTTTTAGTGCCTGAATGGCCTTATATGAATTTTCAAAGGATTCGATAAATAAATTTAGATGAGCTGAAGATTCCTTGTTTAACGGGTTGAAATTGAGCATTTTATCTAAATATCTAACAACTAACAAGCGTTTGTCATGATACTTGTCTAAAAGGTTTTTCCAAACAATTTCATAGTTTGAAGATGTTATTGGTAGGCTTTTAACTATATTCAATGCACTTCCTCTTGTACAAGAAAGTAAGTAGTGAAACTTGTCAATCTTGGGAATGTGAGGTTGATCATGCACTAGAGAACAAAAGGTTTCATAGAATGTTACAAAATGTTCTATGTCACCGTCAAAGGTGAACAACTCCAACTTAGGTAAACGGGAACGAGATTCACTACTAATTGACAGTGTCCCATTTTTTGCACCCGGTTCACTTGGCTTTAATTTGTTATAGACTAGTTTTATTCGATAATACATAGTATCAAAACTTTTTAATTCATGGGAGCGAACGGCGCTTTCGGGATTTGATTCTAATTCTATTTCAAATATTTTATAAATTATTTTCTCGAATTTAATGCGTAACTCGTCTATTTCCGACGCAATTAATAAAAATAATTCTTGATCCTCTGACGTAGAAGCCTCTTTGGACATTTCGAAAACTTCCTGTAATCTTTCGAATAAAACTTGCCTTTCCTGGTTCAAGTATGCAATAGATATAGGGATATCACGTTTAGGAGGCATGATTATTTCCTAAGTTTATTAATAGTATCGTATCGTATGCTGAAAATATTGTCAAAACTGATGTGGGTATTTATTATTTTAGACTTACAGAACTGAAAATATATTATGTTTTTATTAATATGTATAAACAATCAATAGTTATATTTTTATTAATATATATAAGGAATACATATACAATGCATACGTATTATATATATTATTTATTCAAGATATTTTAATAAAATAAAGTTATATAATAAAGTTAAATAATAAATAAATAAATAAAAAGGGAATTGATTCAAGATCGATCCGGCCGAAGGCCAAAAAGGGTTTGTACGATGCCGGTCACGGACCCAGATTGCACCGTACAGGAATAAGAGGGACAGCTCGAGAGCAGTGGACTGTATGATAAAGGAATGGGAAGGAGCGGTGGCTAGAGAGACGTTGATGCCTTGCTATGGGCAAAGAAACCCGCACTGACCTTGTTTTCACCCCTTCCCGGTTCGGTTCAGGTCGTTGAGGAACTGCTGCACGGCACCAGCTAAATACACAACACTGAACACACACAGATTTAATGGCACGGCCAATTAGAGTAACCAGGGAGGTCGAACGTCGACCGTCCCGTCCAGTTATTTATAATTATCGCACACGGTGCAAAAAGCGGTTATCTCATGCCAAACGTTGACACAAGAAGCACGTTTTTCCGTCCCACCCTCGCTTACCATTATTACCTCACCGAGAGTGAGGGTAGATTACAAAAATCAGGTGGCGGGATTTCAAATACCCTTTATGCAAGGATCGAACAGGCATTTTGTACTGCCTCTCGAGTATTTAATTTTTTTCCCGCCAAGAAGTTATCCATATTCTGGAAAAAGTAGTAGTCTGTAGGCGCAAGGTCTGGTGAGTAGGGCAGATGGCGGAGAACTTCCAACCCCAGTTCTTGCAACTTGGAGACCATCTGCTGTGCAGTATGAGGTCGCGCGTTGTCGTGCAGGAGCAGCGGAAACGAGCGATTGACCAATGCTGGTTGGAGATGTGCCAGCTTCTCCATCATTGTGTTCAGTTCTTCACAGTACATATCTGCAGTAATGCTCACCCCATTTGGTAAGAAGCTGTGATGAATCACACCGGTACTAGACCACCAAACAGTGACCATTACTTTTCTAGGGGTAAATTTTCATTTAGGGCATTGTTTAGGTGCTGAACCAGGATCCAACCAACTTGCTGAGCGCTTGCGGTTATCAACCAGAATCCATGTTTCATCGCAGGTAACAATGCGGTTCATAATTCCTTTATTTGTGTGTCTGTTGAGCAGTGCAAGGCACGTCTCGACGCGTACTTCGCCCTGGCGATCATTGAGTTCATGGGGCACCCATTTGTGAAGCTTTTTTACCTTGCCAATTTGACGCAAATGGACCAATATTGTTTTGACGCTAACGTCGAAAGCAGCTGCTAATTCAGCCGTAGATTGTATATTATCAGCTTCCACAATCGCCTTTAATTCGTCGTTGTCGACCAAAGTCTTCGGACGACCACGAGATTCATTTTTTAAGGTCGTAATTCCCAGAACGGAAGCGAGCAAACCAATAACAGGTGGTGCGTTGGTTTGTAGTGTTAGCTCCGTAAACGTCATTGATGTTGCGTGCCGCTTGTGTCGCGTTGCTGCTACGGCGGTACTAATCATCATCATCATCATCATCTCAGCGTTCATCCCGGTTGCAACCCAAACTTCCGCTTCGGTGCCCGGGGTCCGCTTTCCGACTTTTTCTACTCCACTTCGCACGGTCTTCAGCATCCCTGGTAGTGAGCCCATTAGCACGCATGTCACCCCTTACGACGTCAAGCCAGCACTTTTTGGGTCTACCCCTCCTGCCGGGGCCCGGCGGAGGCGGCATGGCCAGACATTTGTTTCCCACGTAATCATCCGGTTGCCGCAAAACGTGGCCGTACCAACGGAGCCGACACTCCTGCAATTTATCCGCAATGTCACGGACATGAAGACTGCCGCGAATGCGGGACTTCCTAACGCGGTCCTTCCGCGTCACTCCACACATCCACCGCAGCATATTCATCTCCGTGACACGCAGTTCTTGCTTGTGTCTCTCTAACACCGGCCACGCTTCACAGCCGTATAAAAGGACAGGCCTAAATGATGGTCTTATAGACCTGTCCCTTCAATTTTACCGGCATCTTGGGGTCACAAATGACACCAGTCACCTCACGCCATTTGGCCCACGCGGCAGCAATGCGTGCCTTGACGTCGTAATCGATGTCACCAGACGCATGAAATACAGATCCCAAGTATTTTACTCGGTCCGTGCGCTCGACCGTGTCACCGCCTATGCGTACGGCTGTGGATCGTACGGCGGTACTAATATTCCATAATTACTCGAATTTTTAACGTATCCATGATGACGAAAAATATTGAAATGCGATGAAAATGTTGCGATGAAAATGCGATGCTAATCAATAAATAAAAGACTACTTTTGGATAAAGAATGTTTTTAAAATAAAATTAATTTGAAATTAGAATTCTTAGCCAAACAAAAATTATTTTGATTTGAAATGGCCAGTACTGCAGAACGGCTATTTCATAGGTAAATAATAATAATAATAATCATTTATTTCAGACATTTTTTTTTATCCATAAGTTATTAGTGGGTTAGTTATTTAATAAAATTCATAACAGTAAGTTAGAATTGTTAGTAGGCGATTCTAAATTAATCAACACTATATTTTCCCCGTTACAATAGATTAAATATAAATAAAGACCTATTATAACATATTTTTAAATTAGATTTGAATTGATATATTGAATTGATATAATTGATTATATGTTACAATCCATTTCAAAGTAAGAAAACAACACAAATCTTTGGCAACTGAATAAACAAGCAAGTGCTAGATTAGCCCATAAGATAAAAGTTGCTTATTAGACAATTTCGTTTATGCTGTTTTATATTGACGTCCTTAAACTTAACCTGCGCTTCTAAACATGCATAAAAGAAAAACTGCGTTCACAGCGAGCATCTATTGTAAAGGAACAAAACCCAGTAAAGTGACAGAGCTGCAAATGGGAATAATGTCGTTCCTCTCACCTGTTTACTGAATTGCAACGTACACAAAGTTTGTTCAGTACAAAGCAAACGTAGTGCGGTGTGACAGTGTGGGAATATGTAATCATTTTAGATTAGAAAACTTCTGACAAAGTATATATATTTTCCACAACATACATTTCAATTACTGAGATTGCGTGTATTATGAGAATGGAATCATTGGAATTATTATGTTGTTATAACTGCCACGCTTTTGCAGTGACTCCGGAATGTTTTTGGTCCTGCAAACGAATGGATTTACTAATTAGAATGCCTGAGATCACAAACCATATCCTGAATTTAGCAGTCAACCGGTTCCTAGTTATTCTAAATTATTTTTACTTACTGAGTTTGAGCTATTTTTAGGTATCTACTATTTATTGCCTTGGAAGGCTCGCCTGACATATGTTGATTTATATTTTTTATTGCTGAGGAACATCAGACAGGCTGACGCCTCCCTTAATAGTAAGTAATTACCGTCGTCTATGGATATTTGCGATACTAGAGACAGTGGCAATACGCTGTTGTCCCATAGGGGTACAGGAACCTGGGTCACTAATATCGGAACACAACACAAGTTTATTATGGCAGCATATTTATAAGTACCCACCCAGTAACCACTCAGGGTGGTTATCATTGGACTACCACTTAGGGTTGTTTTTACGACAGGCTGACTCAGGCCGCAGGGATTAGAATTCTTCGCTCTGCACGGAGAGGAGATATATGTGATAAAAAATTAAATATACCGTTTTGTTTTTCGTTTACTATTATGAATATGTGTTTAATAACTGAATACGGTTGTGCAGTTAAAACGGCGGCTGTAAGAAGTACGAAGTTTTAAAGATAAATAACAGTCGGGTAAAAAGTTTGCTTTTTCTTAACGAAATACGGAATGGACACAATTATTTTATAAATCAAAGTTAGCTAGAATTTTATTTACGTTAATCACCATTTTAAGCTTTTTGAAATACTGTAACTTTCATATTTATTCTATTTAATTTAATTCTAACGTAATGAATATTATCTGTTATACTTTACTTAATTTTATAAACTTTTTCTCTTAAAACTATCTCTAGTTTTTTGGGTTATGAAATTTGTCGCAACTTCGACGATTTGATATTTATACTTATAAATGTTTAATAGCAACACTAGTAAGTATTCAGTGGGGCAATACAGTTACAGAAAAAGTATGTTAGCTGGTTAACTTGTATATTTAAAAATTAAAATAAATGTAGTTATATACAATAAGCATTTCAATATTATTTACCAATACGAACTGGATTTAATGACGCACGTCCCTATAAATCTGTACTTAAATATTTTCTTTTAGATTCAAGTTGGCCATGATAATCATAATCATCATCATTATCTTTGCGTTAAATCCCGGTTGCAGCCCAAATTCTCGCTTCAGCGCCCGGGGTCCGCTTTCCGACTTTTTCTTCTCCACTTCGCACGATCTTCAGCATCCCTGGTAGTGAGCCCATTGGCACGCATATCACCCTTTACGACGTCAAGCCAGCACTTTTTGGGTCTACCCCTCCTGCCGGGATAAATATCATAATAGCCAATCATAATATTAAGGAAGGAGTTTTTATGCGACGAAACTTTTTCGATACATCCACAGTACTTATTTAAAGATTTGTAGTACAAATTCTTTACTTTATTAAATAAAATAATACTATCGTTGCGTCTTCCAGTTTCAACAACTTGTTTCGTAGCAACCACTAGCATATCGTCGTTGTCAAATCAATATCTGCTATGTGCTGTGCACTCATTTAAGATTTCAACATTTTGAACATTATGACTAGTTTGCAATCCAAACTTTGATGTATAAAACCGCCATGTGATTCTAATTATTGCATTACTTTAATATAAATCACTTTAAAAGAAGTTGTTTCTTATAAAACTTTATATGAGAATGTTTTACACCATATCTCGAAGTTTAAAACGTTTGCACATAGCAGATATTGGTTTAACAACGACATCCTATACTAGTATAAATATTGCAGGAGCAACTCTTTACTAACTTGTTCAGATCCTGACCTTGAAATATTAGGATATATTAAACAGACATGGATAGTTGGTAAAGTTTATTTTAAGATGTTGTTTATAGTTCCTATGTGAAAATTATGTTAATTATATAGATAGATAGATTAGGTGAGGTTAGCAATTTCTAAAATTGCTATATAGGTATAAAGTCTTAATACCTACATGCATTGATAACCTTTCTTTGTTTTAACATTTACTTTAAAAACTCGTTTTAATGTTAATATTTCTATAATCAATCAAATCAATCAGTTTTCTAGCTGTGTAAGTCTAAGAGACATGAAACACTGGTGTTTAAATATAGATCGACGCTAGTTCCTATATATGCCATTTTGAATTTTGATATAAATTTCCTTATGTTCGGGGCGGCAAACGTATAAGCGGCTTTTGGGTACAGAACTTAATGAAAACTACCAATATTTTGTGTTGTCTTTAAAATGAGTAGTAGAAGTAATATATTAATTATTTATTTATGTTGTTTTTATAGACATTAAATACAAAACATTTAGATTTTTTATTTTTAGTTTAACATGTATACCAACTGTAAAGATCCTAACAGTCAAATTTTAAAGAAAAGTGTTTGACAGAAGTTTAAGAAGATATGGATCTTTTTTATCATTGAGAAGGTTTAAATTAATCACAAGAGCTTAAATATTATTAAGTTTTTGCTCAAGAATTTTGCGATTTTTTTTAGAGTGCACTTACATACAATTACGATCACTTCATGCTGTCACATTTAAGCATTGGTTTGTTTATTTATATTTTTGATTATTTAATGAATGTATATGACAAACAAAAAGCTCGAAACAAGAGTGGATACAAAAGGAGGGGCAAACCAAAGTTAATATGGATGAATCGAGAAAGAGATGTTGGTAAAAATGGTGTGAAAGCTCAGACTATGACTAATAGAGAGCGGAATGAGAGAACATGTTTTGCCGAGCTCACATAAAGGGTAGGAAGTATACGGAGTGTTTTAATTACCTTATCAGCTAAGGTTTAGTTTAGTAATATGACCTAAATTACATTTGGACAAATGTTAGGAAATAGGAATTTAAAATTAGGTCGTTTATTTCATAAATTTGTCGAATACAAAAAAATACACTTGTATTACCATGTTAGCATTATTGTTGCAGTTGCAAACCCAACTTACGCTTCGGTGTCCAAAATCCGCTTTCTATGTTTTTCTTCTCCACTTTGGTATTTAATTTGTAACTAATATAATTTAGTGTAAAAGTAATAAATATAATAATATTTTTATAACAAATAAATAAAGATAATGTTTAAAAATATATTTTTATAGCACTACTTTTTATGGATTTTATTTTCATTCATTGATTATGCGTGTTGGTTGGCAGCTCAATTAAACGCTTCAGTAATTCTACATTTTATACTTATAATAAATATAGAAATATACTTATTTAAAGAATTAAAACAATAAAATAATTTTGACTTGTGGATGACATGGTACGTCAAATCGGACGAGTAATATTTATTTATGTCATAATATCGAAAGGCATTAGGTAAAACTTTTTTTGTAAAATATTAGATATAATTAACATACATTAATGTTACACTACATGCGTATATTATAACTATACTTAGTATACGTACATTTTGTCTAAGTTAATTGTTTTAAACGAATATTTGATATATTATTATAACACATGACATATTGTAATATTAAATACAGACTTGTGTACTCGGCATATTAGTAAATGAATTACTCCATAAAATATTATATTCATTTGAATTTCATTTCTAATATTGAAACTATAATCTCTTTATTTTACATTCAACCCGAATCGTGTATAGTATAATATACACTAATATAAAAACTAATAATAATGGTAAATGTATATACAGCGTATTATGCCTACACGTTTTGCATAACATCGTCATACGTAGTTATAACAATATCGTTAGAGCTTCAATTCCATATTATCTCGTCTTACGATCAACTGATATTATAGATTCTTATTTTCAGAGAAAAAATAATTTAACGAAATATAAGACGGAGCTCACAATTCCCAGTGAATTGTGAACCTTAAAGCTATAAAAGAATATTAATTAATTAATTTCAGTTTTATATCGGTCATAATCTTTGTTGTACAAAATAATTTCAGTCTATATTTTGGTCAGATTGAAAACCTTATCTAAATGGGTATTTTTCTTATAATTGAAAACTTTTTTCATTATTTATCTCATACTCAGACATATTTGTGAACTTTTGACTGAGTAACATTATTTCATTGATTACACAATTTCTAATTTACCAGAGTAATATTGATAATAGAACAAGAATAACGGTTAAATAACTTTATTTCTATCAATAGCACGATAACTTAATATTAGGTGGTTTCTTCATAGATCACTTTAAAAAAACATATAATAATTAAAAAATTAATAATTTGTAGGTAGTTTTAAAATGTTCGTTTATTATGATGAAATTGCTATCAATAATTTAACAAAATTTCATAAAATTGAAATATAGTTCTTACATGTTTTTATCGGTGCCTTCTTATTTAGGGGTGTTTGCCGTTAGTCACCACCCTTGGCACGCTAGTAATTGGTGACCACAATGCCGACCTATTCGCTTTCAGAAACTCCAACCAGGAGGATTTATACGTCGGCTTAGTCTGGATACCTATCCCGTCATTAATCGGTCGCTAGAACCTCGTCCTCATGAGGTTGACATTTGGTGGTGATAGATATTATATCCTCCTTACCCCCCTTTTTATCACGTTTGCATTGTAAATTAAAACTGTTTGTCAATAGACTAAATTCTAGTATATTTTTATAGTATTACTTTCGTAATATTACTTATTTATATAGAAATTATAGTAGATATAATTGCTATAAATAAATTTGGTTTTACAAGTGATTGCCGTCTGTCTCCCCAGCCCCGAAATAATCAGTTTGGTTTAGGTAAGTTGGTAAGGATATTTTGCTGGCAGTGAATTCCATAGTAGAACTATAAATTCCTTTTTACGAGATCATAAAAAATAACGGAGTAGCTAGATCACATTTAACAATAATGTGTATTTAGAAATATTCTTAAAACAATTATCAAAACATTTGTATAGTAATAAATATATAAATTGTAGTCACACTCGAGAGAGGACATAATATTGATAGAACCTGAGACTGTTCGAACTGTATAAAGTAACTGGTTTAGCCACTATAGTTATGTAGTCAAAATCATAAAATTTTCAATATTAATAAATTAAATAAAACCTTTCTATAAAATTATGATTATTATAATTCAATTATGAATATTAAGACTTCAAAAAGATTTACCAAATTTTCAAGAACTTCAGTGGCTTTGTGAATTACTTACGAAATTTTCATGAGAATATTTACGTTTGAATATAACTAGACTCTCTTCAAAGACTTCTCTCTAAACTTTGGTAAAGGAGTGTTTCTCTCTCGTTAGAAGCACTTTCATAATTAAATCTGATATCGTACTGACTGACTTATTATTTGGTTGTAGTTTATCGCACTAATCATTGACAAATGAAGCAGTAAATATTTTACATTAAAGTATTTTACTTGGTGTCCTACGTGGTAGCTAGGGTTGTTTTCTCGCCTTTTACGTCTGACAACCCCAGCCGTAGGGGTTAGTATTCTTACTCCGCCCTTGCACGGAGAAATTTTGGGCTAAAGGTGGTTAAAATTGTACCCAATATTTATGGAGTTTCTCAAAAACTGCCTCGGGTGTTTTGGTTGACCATAGCTCCCATTATCGACATCAATAAAGTGTGCCCGCATAAAAATCACTCTTTCGAATAATCAGTCAATATTGGGTTTGACATTGATCAATTACGAACTTTTAAGTGTATGTTTTCTGAGTTTATATTTTCACAAACCGTAATACCAACGTACATTTTTCTTTAATTTCTACCAAAAACTGACATGTGCGTTAAGTCTTTACAACAATCAGCTAATTTGCACTACCTCAACTAAAAAATATGTACACCGCTAGGTTTATTTTACCGAGTAATGATTGTAATGTATATATTTTTTATTATCGAATTAACCATTTAGTACTAAAATGCCAATTTAAAAATTGTGGATGGCTGATTGTTATTCCATCACGTCACAACGGCTGAACAACATTGGATGAAGTTGGGTACATACATAAGTTAGGTTATTAGGCTACCTTCGTCTCCTTCTGCGAGACAGTAATGTCCGCGAAGGAGGCGGCAGAGAGGGAGAGGGAGCACGCCAGATTCTCTTTCCACTCACGCAGGGCCTTTTCTATTCGTGCAGAGGCGGAAAAAGAATACTAACCTCTGCGGCCAGAGTCGGCCTGTCGTAAAAGGCGACAAAACAATCCACTCTAGCTACGTGGTAGGGCCCCAAGCCCGTCTCGATGGCGACCATCTTTGGTCTTAAGTATGCCTCCATAATAATCTTATGTTGTGTTCCGGCATTAGTGACCCAAGGTCCTGTACCCTTATGCGACAGTAGCGTGTTCGCGATGCCACTGGTGTTGCAAACACCCATAGGCGACGGTAACTGCTAAACTCTAAGTAGGCCGTCAGCCTGTCCTACAGCAATAAAAACTCACGCAGGGCCACTCGTTGCCGTAGGTTGGTGATCGCCGTAGTGAGCGGTCGCGGGCACGGCCCTCTGAGAAAGGCCGCAGCCTGCTCACACAAGACCGAGTAAGGGGGGCGCATCAGTGTCCCGCACGCCCAGCTCACCCCTGCGTGATAAAGATGCCGGGGCTTATCACCCCTCCGGCTTTGAAGAGGCCCGTGAACGTGGACCAGCGCCTGTCGGGGCTGCGGCCTGACTATTCCGTCGCGTCTCGTGGCCTCAGCACTTAAGGCGTATGAAGGAACACCGGGGATTTTAGTGGTTATACCAGCGACGTGCGTCCTTCAGCTTAGAGAAGATGAACATACGGGCGCTTGCACGGGGAGTCCCACATTAGGAATGGGCGGCGGGGTGTGCGTCATGCATTTCTATCTCCCAAAAAAAAGTTAGTGTACCTATTACGGTCTTGAATAGGAAAACCTATCACGGAAAAAATTCATGCGTATGAAATCGTGAATCTTCTTGCTGCCCTTACCCAACATTATATGAGGTCGGCACAGCATGTCTTCTACTTTTTTATAGCTGTCATCACAACATTCGAATTTCTTTTTTGCTATATCATTTTTTACGCAATCAATCCATGTTTTATTTGGTCTACCCCGTTAACTTCAGAGTAAACTAAATAATAATTGATTTTTTAAACATTAAGGAATTTTTCTAAGTTGATTCAGGGTGAAAAAATATTGTAACTCTCCAATAATAAATACTCAATGGTGTACATCAGAATGACGTCTCGCTCTTGAATTAAGGTATAAATTTAAAAGTACGACCTATTTCCAAAGTTATACTTTTTTCATCAAAAAGAAGGTAAAAAATAAGAATATTCACAAATATTTTATTGTTATGTACGCACTTAGGCAAACGTTGTTTAAACTTCACTTGGCCGGTGTCAAGTGCGCCCGCCCACAGATTTAACTGACGAGAATCAAATATTGACTAACCTTGTTCACTTCTCATCGTTATCTTTATTTGACTTACCCTTAAATACTTGTATAAAAAACTACTTGGAAACAAAAATGTGCTTTTTGTAATTAGCATCCCTGGTTACTACTACCAGGCAGGCTAAGTCCATTGGCATAATTATCACCATTTACGACGTCAAACCAGGTTAGGCGACACTCAAATTTATTCGCAATGTCACGGACATGAAGGCCACGAACGTTGATGATTAACGCAGTCAATCACGTTACTCCACAGCATTGTCATCTCCGGAACACACAGTTCCTACTTGTTACTCTAGCACCGACCGCGTTTTACAGTCATATGAAAGGACAAGTCATTTCATATGACTGTAAAACGCGGTCGGTGAAAATGTCTATAAGACCATCATTTCCTTGGAAATGTTCCTTCAACTTGACCAGCATATTAGTGACACCAAGCATACGTCATTTGACCCACGTGACAGTAATACATATTACTGCCTTGACTTGAGTCCCAGCCGATATTACAAAACGCGTGAAAATACAGATCTCAGGTTTTTTACTTGCCCCGTGCGTCGCCTACGTAGATTAATTAGTCTACAAATCTTTAAATTCATCAACATTTCATAGCAATTAGTAAATTGGTAATTAGGTTGAAATAAATAATATAGAAATTTACAGGTGTGTTCAATATAAAACTATATAAACACAGCTACTATTATACTATTTGAATACAGAAAATTCATTTTTTTCGCTTTTATGAATAAAAAATATTTATAGAAGATTTTGAGACCTGAAACAAAAGTTGTTTTCATATTTCAGGAAACAAAATACGAAGTAAAATTACATCCCTGTCCCAAGAGGTGATAAACATGAAGTTGGAAGTAAAGTTTTTTGTTCAACAAAGTGTTATACTCGTATGAGACTTGGCATGTCATATTTCTATTTATATATTGTACACCTGTTGCTGATTCTAGATGTTTTTATCGCTTTAGGATAAAATCTAAATATAATTTTTGAGATAGAATATGCAAGAAATATTAATATTCGTATCAAAATGTAAAGAGGATTGTATGATTATTATAGGTGTTTAATAATAGGGGAACGAGTGTTTTAATATACTCGAAATCTAAAAAAATTTATATTAAATGTAATCAAAACTGCAGTCTTGAGAGCGGACTACCTCATCTATTATATATAATTCTCATGTCACGTTGTTGCTCACGATGATCTACGACACTATCTAACCAATTTTCACGTTTTATTTAAATGTGTGTTTTGCTGGCGTGCCTAAGATAGGATAGTTTTTATTAATAATTAATTGCGAAATCAACTATTTTTATGTTCCATATACTACAATGTGTTATGTAGCCTCCATTAATTTATGTGAACCGAAAAGTCATGACCGGTTCATTGAATACCATACTGAGAAAATTCAGACAGCTTCATCTAGTCCCAAAATAAGTAACATAGCACTTGTGTTATAGGTACTAGACAACTGATATACTACATATATACTTTTTTGTATGTAAATAAATATATTATAATACATAAACACCTAGACGCGAGACGGGAATTGAATCATTTTCCACTTGAGTAAGTATCAATAATAAAATCCTAAAAATGTTTTCCTAAAAACATAATTTTTAAAATTTGATAAAAAATCAATTATGAAAAATTTGTTGAAGATATTTCAATGAAATTTTCAGGGTTTATTGATGAATATCCATATTTGTGCAAATAGTATACAAATATAGTAATACGAAATAGTGTACAGCTGGATTTTTTTTTAATAATTTAAATAGACAAATGAAAATTTTTGTTTAATTTTAAATATTTATTTATTGATATAAAAATTAATTAATGTTCATTATTTATATTATATTTCATTAATAATATCAAATGTTACGGAACATTATTTTTAATTGTATAAATGTATATCTTTATTTAATGAAAAACGAGTGGTGACGAAGCCGACTAAACAGCGCGCTATGGCACGCTGTAGCTGCGTAGCGCGCCGCTCGCTAATAAACTTTATTATATAAACTGAATGCAAGCACTGAATGTTTTTGCGTTATATTCAATTACAATAAATAACGATTCTAAATAAATACAAAAAAAATTCGAGTGAGAAATCATAAAAAATTTCATATGATTGTTTAAATTTAAAAAAGTGTTAATTTTTTATTGCTGTAGGTTAGCAGACAGGCTGATGGCCCGCTTAGAATTTAGCAATTACCGTCGTTTATGGGTGTTTGCAACTCCAGTGGCATCGCGAACACGTTGCTGTCCCATAAGGGTACAGCAACTTAGGTCACTAATGCCGGAACACAACACAAGGTTATTATGGCGACATACTTAAGACCAAAGGTGGTCGCCATCCAGACGGACTTAGGACCCTACCACGTAGTTAGGGTTGTTTTGTCGCCTTTTATGACAAGCCGATCCCGGCCGCAGAGGTCAGTATTCTTTCTCCACCCCTGCACAGATGAAAATATTAATAATTAATAAAAATTAATATAAATAATGAAAATATTTTATTTTATAAATAAATAGATTAATAAAAAAATAATTACCAGTTGTAATACTATTTCAAAAATATTAATATTAATCAATAAACCCGGGAAAAGACATTGAAATATCTTCAACGGTTTTTTCGTATTTGAATTTTTAATCAAAAGTCCGCAAAAAATTTAATTCAAAATGAAATTATAATATATATATATATATATATATATATATATATATATATATATATATATATATATATATATATATATATATATATATATATATAAACTTGAATTCCATAATAAAGTGGAAACGGGGGGGTCCACGTGAGATGATCTTACCCGAAGGAGCGTGAAGGAGAATATGATATAAATACTCTTATACAGATTTAATAGATACAGATGTCATAGATAATTTGAATGTTACACAATATTATATATTTATATTTAACATATATTTATCTTATTCTTACTTTACGGATATCTTGTATTTTGTTTGTAAGTTTCCTTAAGCCTGCTTAGTGTGGCTTTTTAGTACTGCGCAACTCATGTAACTTAATGTTATCTCAGATCGGATTTCCAAGTTTCTACGATATTTCAACGCTTCAATGCGCCTCTGAAATCTTATTTCGTTTCCACTTCTGTGAATATTTACCATGTGTAATGTATTATATGTATATATTTGCCAACGTACTAAGAATGCACGTTAAGTCGGTATTTTGAGAAGTTTAAAGAATTTCACTAGCTTACTTGTTAGGGATGAAAAATCTTCGTCTTATCTATCTATTTTTCTATCTTAAAAAAGTATGAATATGATATTATAATACATATTTTGTAACAAAAGTTGGTATTGTTGTGTGTTAACCAGTTAAATAAGTTTAATAAAATGCTACAAGGAAAAACAGCAATTGAAAAATACAATTACTTATTGGATGATTTTTTATTGCTGTTCTACAGAAATAAAAAATCATCCAGGAGTGCTAGCCAGCAACCAGTGTGTTGCAGACAGGCTGAAAGTCCCCTTAATAGTAAGCTATTAAGGGGACCACGCACCACCACCACTACCACGCACCGTAAATACGCTGCAGTCCGCGTAAAGGAACTACAAACTAGTCAGTTATGCCGAAATAAAACAAGATTATTATTGCAGATTATTTAGAAATTAGGAGTGGTTGCAATTTAGACGGTATTGAACTTCTACATCCTAGCTAGGTTTCTTTGTCGTCTTTTACGACAGGCCTCCTCCGGCCACAGTCCGTATAGTTATACGGACCTTAAGGGCGGAATAAGAATTTCGACCTTGCATGGAGTGATACGTATTGAGATAGTGAAAGTTAACATGTATTGAAATACAATATATTTGAAAGAGAAACTCGAGAAAAAATAAATTGTCTTATTAATTGCTGGGCAGCTCAAAGGACAAAAAGGAAGATCCGTTCCAGTCCACGATTATAAAACCCGCATAATCCTGATAAACATGTATACAGAAATGTCGCCAGTGGACGAGCGTTTGACCGCAAGTTGATGCGTCACGCAATATCAGAATGATTGATGAGAGGTCAGTCCGGTTCGCTAGATCCCGTATGACCACAGCTTTGTGCTGCCATGTGATACGGTTTGCTGGCTCCAATTAGTTTGTTTGTGTCCACTCATATGAAATACTTCATAATTAACCGAGTGCTTTGTAACATTTTATGGTAAAAGACAATGATGACTCATTAGAAACACTGATTACACTAAAAATATTTTTCTATATATATAGTGAATATTAAAGATTGTAGATATTCACATGCTAATAATAATACAGCCTTAAGTTTGTAAAGTTATTTATTAATTTAACTATTCATAATGTTTACTATGAACTTTGATCATTGTTGACTTTTCGGCTACTTTATAATTTACTTAGAAAACAAATCCAAAAAATAAATAAAAAAACTTTTTTAAAGACAACGCTTAGCATTTGTAATATAAGCAAACATATTTCGAACAGTTTTACCAAAAATATATGTATGCTTTACATACATGGCCTAGAAAAAGCAGACAATACGGATATTTTAGCATGAGTAGTGAAGGTATTATAGTACATATTTTGCTATTCTGTGAAGAATATTTTCTATAGGTTTTTCACTTGTTATATAAACTATTATAATTAGAGCTGTAATAAAAAAAAATTATAAATATAAATTAATTAATGCTAATAATTCAAACATTGGCGGATATTATAATAATAAGACTATTACTTATTACATTAAACTTTTAAAATAATCCTTAAGTCGATGTTATTATGAAAACAGTATGTGCCTACAGTTTAATGTATAGTGGACAAAGGTGCTTTTGACTATATGATTGACACCCATTCGCTTCACAGTTACAGTTAGTTCTCAATACACATCCATTGTGCCAAATGGGACTCGGTTTGAATGAACTTTATTCTGACTATATATGAGAGTATGGACTCTACATTATAAAGTTGACTAAACTCTACCGAATGAAATGGAAATAGGTAGTTCCATCAGAATCAAGTAAGAGCACGCACTTGAATTGAAATTTCTTTAAAAAATTTCAAGCAATAAAATATTACGCATGTGAGTTTTAGTATACAGTATTACGTATTGACGACTTCCATGGCGTAACAGCTAAAGCACTTCGGTACGCTTGCGGAGGTCATGAGTTCGATTTCCGTCCCACGTCTGGGTGTTTATTTATAAAATGTATTTATTTACAAAAGAAAAGTATATATGTAATATATTAGTTATCTAGTACCATAGACTAGTAACCACTAGTAACCCATGTCTAATCCCCAAAATAATAAATATTGTAACAATAAAACTAAAAAAATGAACGTATTTTTATATTATTAATACTGACACATCAAGAAAGGACAAGAATTTTCACATAACCGCAAATGTAAACTACTAATTATGTTACAGTTTTTTATGCTTGAAATATAAATAATATTACAAATTTCTGAGTAAGCCCAACCTATGTGTCCCATTTCGGAAACCAGACAGCCCATCTGATCTGTCACGTTATATCGAAATGATAGATGAGATGACGCTTCAGGACCTGTATTTTATGAGCGTACCATATTTATTTTTTAATGGCAGATACCAAAATCAGTTTGCATTATTTTGAACAATGATATTAATAAATAAATATATTGTGACATTTCACACAGAACCAAAGTAAGCCACAAAGTGTTTGTGTAATAGAAACAAAGAAGAAAAAATAGTGAAAAATATTTGTTTATGCCCACAAGGAACATTATAACAGTGTACATAAAATTTATAAATGTAAAAAGATCTCAACTTAGCATCGCTTACTTTAGCAAATGGCATTGGTTCTCTGTGAGGACCTAGACAACGATGTCACATTATATAGAAAAATAACTACATTTAATACTGTTTTACATAAAATAAGTACACATTTGCTTCACATTTTATTTAATTGTGCCTCTTTGAATAAGAGAAGGAAAGAATCACGGAGACTGGCGCAAAAAAATCCAAAGAGCCATATAGAATGCCATTTATTTAGTTTCTCCTGGTTACTCACATTCATCGCCATCTTAGCGTTAATCCGAGTTAAAAATCAAACATCTCCTTCTAGGCCTTTGGCCCGTTATCCGACCTATATCTCCACTTTGCACGGTCTTCCATATCTTTGGTAGTGACTCCATTGGCACGCATATCAGTGTTTACCTTCTTAGGTCTGTACTTTTTGAGTCTACCCCTCTTACTGAGGCCCGGCGGAGGTAGGATGACTGGCTGTCCATTTGTTCCTTATGTTCCTGTCTATCCATGCAGGGGCAGAGAAGGAATACTAACCTCTGCGGCTGGCGTCAGCCTGTCGTAAAAGGCGACAAAAAAACCCACCCTAGCTACGTGGTAGGGCCCCAAGCCCGTCTGGATAGCGACCACCTTTGGTCTTAAGTATGCCGCCATAATAACCTTGTAAAGTGTTCCGGCATTAGTGACCCAAGTTCCTGTACCCTTATGGGACAGCAGCGTGTTTGCAATGCCACTGGCGTTGCAAACACCCATAGGTAACGGTAACTGCTAAATTCTAAGCGGGCCGTCAGCCTGCTTGCTGTCCTACAGCAATAAAAAAATGTAAGTATCATAAAAAATCTTCTGAATGGCAGTGTCTAGGGTTAGTCACTTTCTCTTTCATAAAATACCGTTAACCTTGGAGTCTAAAGTATGGTTTATTAATCGAGCTAAAAATAGTTTATTAATTTGGAAGAAAGTCAGGTCAGACTTGTGTTTGAAGTAGAGAACTCTCTAGAGAATGTCTCTGAATGGGGACTAAAAAACCTTCTCCGGTTCAACCCCTCGAAGACCCAACCACATTCTCTGCCAAGAAAATTCCGTTTGCACCTGCGCCACAGATAGAAGGAACTCCTCTTTCCATCTCCACAGTATTGGGATCCTCGGTGTCGACATCACGAATAATTTGCAGTTTAGGGGACAATTGGGGGACAAAGCTAGGCTTACGTCCAAAAAGCTGAGCGTGCTAAACCAGTCCAAGCAGTTACTTCACTCCAGGGCAACGGCTTGTGCCTTACAAAGCACAGATCAGGCCGCATATGGAGTACTGCTCACATTTATGGACTGGAGCACCCGCCTGTCAGCTCAGTCCCCTAGATTACATCCAACGGCACGTAGGTCGTGTTGTCGACGATGCCATACTCACAGACTTTGCGTCTCTTTGCGTATTCTACCGTCTGTACAACGGACAGTGTTCTGAGGAGCTATTTAGAATGGTGCTTCCGTCATCTTTCTACCACCGCACTGCCCTCCATCGGCTGGGTATTTATCCCCATTTTTGGAGCCTATCTTCTTTTTGTACGAAACGATTCTCAAGAACGTTCATGATGCGTACTCTCAGGATTTGGAATGAGCTTCCAGCTGCGGTTTTCTCAGCGCAATACGAGGCTCTTAAAAATTTTTTTTTCAACGCCGGCAGCGCGTTTCTAATGCCTCTGGTATTGCAAACGTCCATAGGCGACGGTGACCAACTGCCAGGGTGGGCCGTATGCCTTTCTGCTGAACTCTAGTTATAACATTAATGGACATCTCTACAACACGACAATTACATATCTATTAGCCTCAAAATCCTGCCAAAAACATTGTAAACATCACATACTTAGGTCATTTGTGTAATAAAATATATTTTAATTGACATTTAAAACCATCTTAAACACGTATATGTAATCTGTGTTTTTTTTAAATACTACATTAAATGAGTATTCATTTTAGTCATTACATTAATGGCTATTAATGAAAATATACCTCCCAATTTAATGATTGGGATCGATTAAAAATATTAAGTTATTATACCATTTTTTTGTCATTAAACACTCGTTTGTAAACTTACATAAAATATAATTGAATAGAGTTATAACTCATAATAAATGTCTACAAATTTTATTTTAGGCATTTATTCTGGGACTTGAATGGTTCCTACCAAGATCATTAAGGTTCAAATCGACTTTAATAGTCAATTTGTGTACTCTGTTATAAAACGCACGATGTTCTGACACAAGGTTTTTTTTAATTTAATCAACGTTAATAAATTTATCTTCTTTTGCTTGTCATTTCAGCATTGGTTAAGTGGAGTGCGTTTGATAACCGAGAGTTTGTGACTCGAATCCTGGCCAATAAATGACTCATAAGCTTTATTTACGTGTGTAAATAAAGATTATGAGGTTAAAGAGGACAGTGACAATTTTGTGTTGTAGGTGTAGGAATCAAATGCGTCATCACTAGATGGCGCCTGTGGCGGGTCGTTGTGGTCATGTGCTCCTTTTCGTAATATTTTCAGAGGTCGTTGTTGTCGTTGTATTAATTGTAATTATTGTAAATATATCTGGTGGTCGTTTTGATAATATTCAATACTTGGTTGTGGTGGTTGTATTCAAGTTATTGAGTTTGTTTACGAGTCCTTGAAATTCGCATAATTCTGTTGTTATATCTATGTGACAGTATATATTTAATTATTGACATCCTTCTGATTGCTTTAATAAAACTTGTACAAACAATTAGTGATTTGTATCATTGTTAATACCTTACCAGTTCACTGGTACAACCACTACACTGTTATTGTTTGTATGTGTTGTTGTTTATTTAATTAAACTACCAGTCAACGAACAGGGCACAACAGACCGATAAAAGACTTAAGATACAGCTGAGAAGGATTTTAAGATGTTATCGTATAAAACACTTCGTTTTATTTTAAATAATTATAATGAAGCAATAATTTAAACAGACGTAAGAAATTATAGCTTGTCTGTGCTGCAAGAAATTCATATGTGGTGATTGCCGACTAATAGACTCGCTATCTGGAATCCCAAAAACCGTGTGTGAAGAAGTAAAATCAACCCTCGAGCAATGAAACGAAAATTTGAACTGCAATAAAGATTTATAATGCCAAAACTGCTATCATTATTGTCATATTAATTTTGTTTAGAAACAGAATATTTACATAATTTTCCAGCTGCCGGTTTTATGAATAGAAAAGAATAAATAAATCGAGACAATAGAGCGTAATACAATTGAAATGAAAAGACGCGTGGTCTGAAACGTGTTCCAGTTCCAAACAAGAGAAATTGTAACTCGTCACTGGCTCACAGGTGCATTGGGACAAAGCACTACCCGGCAACAATGTAACGCGTTGATTGTGCGAAAACTGCACCAGATTGTGTCGCTAGTACCTGAGTTTTGAATTGTATGTTAGAGATTAAATATTATCGTAACATTGTAACTATTCTCAACAGTGTGACATAAAATACAGCGAGAAGTAATTGATTAAATATCATAATATATTTATTAGCCTCGTTAGTTAATATTTTTTGGGCTTTGCTTGAATAGGTGCTTTTTATGATTGGTTTTGTAGTATGTTATCATTACATATTTTAAAATGTTGTGTTGCCATTACGTTTTGTAGTCTTTCTATCATTGCAGTGACCGCCATCATCTAGGCTTTGATCCCCATTTGCCATTACTCCTTTTTTCAGATTCATGACGGTTCTCAAAAACATTCATACAGGTCAGCAGCACGTTAGTAATCACACTGATTTATTGACGAAGCTGATCACTTGCCATCAAGCGGGCTGTTTGCCTGTTAAAGTTTGTGAGAAAAGCGGAATAGACCAAAAGTTTTCTTTAAATAATTGAAAATGAGCCCCACTTGCATCTTTTTCTGAGATCCTGGTGAAGATTAAAAGTTTTAAGGAGCGTAGCATAACTCCAGTCTTCAAAGGCAAGAAATCGGTGCAGTGCAGTAATTACCGTAATATTAAGGTCAAAACCGACTATCACACCATGAAGCTCTTCGAGAGGATAAATGACTGTCAGATCTGATAGGAGTGAACAGTCTCGGAGTCTCAATATAGGTTTCGCCCTGGTCACGGGACCATAGGCCCTGTTTTTGTCATAAGCACTGTTATGGAGATATACAAAAAGAAGAATAAGCAGTACCTGTTTCTGGACATACAGAAGGCTTTTCTTGCGATTTGACTTGACTTGGCTATATGATGACTCGGCGAGTACTGCAGTCCAAAGGGATTCCACATGTACCGCGACTCCGATTCTGTAGTTCGGACCGCTATTAGTAACACGAAACTTTTCACTATCACCTTCAGGGTACATACACTAAGGATCTGTCGTTAGTCCGTTTGTGTTCAGCGTGATATTCGACATCAAGTCGATCAGCATCAGAGATGCACATGCTTATGAATGCACATTGCACTGGTAGATGCAAACAGGGGTAGGTTAGAGCGGTGCGTAAAACGGTGCGCGTGGAAGTAGATGCTTGAGAACGGCAGTCTGCAACTCAATTTGGCAAAGACCGAGTATTTGGTCTACAACTCTACAGGTCTCATAGCCGAATGTATAGGCGATGACACGGTGTGTGATGACACGGATGATGTGTAGAGTGACGTAGAAGGGTTGTGTTAGAAACTCCTGCGTTTACGGTAGCCTTCATGTCCGTGATATTGCGGACAAATTGCTGAAGTATCGCCTTTTTGTTCTCTATTTTATAACGGATAAAGCAGCGTTGTTGAGGTGAGAAATAAATTTAAATAAGGAGTTTACTTTTTCCATGCGGAAATTTATAGGGTACTGAAATATTTATTGTTATCACCATAATTAAAGTTACTGGGCACGGACTGCAATGTAAAACCATATATTAACTTTTAGGCATTGTATAAGTTGAGTTAAATTGAAATTCAGCAAAACTTCGACTCTATCATACCAAATATCAATATATACACAGAATATATATAATGTTCTTTCAAATATTAACGATGAATTTTAAACAATGTGTTGCCCTGTAAACAAAGGATTTATTTTAATGAGTTATTTTTACAATTTATAATGCATGCACATACAAGAATTAATAAGTTACCTGTAAACAAAGAAACGACATTTAACGTTTATTATTCAGTATTTCTTTCTATAATTATTTTACTTTAACATACAAAGACCACCATTTTTATTTTCTTTTGCTATTCGTCTGTGCATGACAGCTTTGCTATACCGACGGAACAGATTACATTGCTTCTACTGCCATCTGCCGACACAGCCGAACACCATATTGATTTACCGACGGAGAGAGTCGCGGCGAAACTCAAATTAAAGAAATGTTTAACTATTTCTTTATATATATTTAAATAATATGCTAATAATAATAATATATTTCAAGAATATTTGCTAAAAACTGCCAAACTTATTAGGACAAAATAAAATAGCAAAAAGGAACTATTATTTTGTATATCCTAATATTATTGGAAATGTTTATTTACACAATTAGCCAATAATTATTTAAATCACAGTTATTAAATTTAAATAAATAATAAGATCGAAATTAATTGATATATTGGTTTTCTCGGTGCAGGGGCCGAGTAAGAATACTAATCCCTGCGGTCGGGGTCGGCCTGTTGTAACAGGCGACAAAACAACCCACCCTAGCTACGTGGTAGGGCCCCAAGCCCGTCTGGATGGCGACCACCCTTAATCTACAAGTATGCCGCCATAATAACCTTTTGTTGTGTTCCGGCATTAGTGACCCAGGTTCCTGTACCCCTATGGGACAGCAGCGTGTTCGTGGTGCCTCTAGCGTCGCAAGCATCCATAGGCGACGGTAACCACTTACTAATAAGTTTGCCGTTAGCCTATCTACTGTTCCTCAGCAATAAAAAAAAAACACTATTATTGATCAGAAAATAAATCTTCATTATTAGATATTTTTTTTATGTTTTTAGTTTAGTATAAGCGTATATATAATTTAGTTTAGAGTTTATAATCTAAACTAATTATACGCGTGTTTTATGTGTTTTTAATATCATACAACTTATAAGCAGCAGCCAGGTATCATATAGTTTCATTGGTCTTGAAATTTTTTTAAAAATAATAAAAAAGCTAAAAATAATATAAAAAACGAGGTATGTGAATAAGAGAAGGAATATATGTATACAAATTTTCAATCGATCTTCTTCTTTCTGCCCTTATTCCACATATGGGGTTGGCAAAACATGTTCTCTCCTGCTACTGTCATCTGTTAGCCGTCATATCAACATTTGCACTCTTTTTTACCATATCATCTTTTACGCAATCCATCCATCTTATTTTGGTCTACCTCTACTTCTGTGTCCATCCACTTTCTTTTCTATCATTTTTCTTCTTAAATAGCATTCTTCTCTGCGTATTACATGGCCTAACCATGCTAGTCTATTACTTTTAAGTATTTTAATAACTGGCGCTACTTTCACACTTCCTCTAATATACTCATTTCTAATTTAATCAATTTTCGTAACTCTACACATCCATCTCAGCATTCTCATCTCCGCAGCATGTTACATCCTTTCATACCCCCCCCTTTGTGGCCCAGCATTTTGATCCATACAATACGACAAGCCTTATTACGGATTTATAAATTTTACCTTTGAGTTTAAGTGGTACTCTTGGGTAACAAATTGTTTATTTATCTCACCGTGGTTCTGGATTAATGATCCGAGATACCAGAGGTTGGAATAAGTTGGCAGCGCCACGCATCCTAAGGTAATCAAGGTAAAGTCGGATATTCCACGAAAATCACAAAATAGATGTTCAGTTTTGGTTCTACTTATCTTTAACCCAACACCCTCTAATCTCTCCTGCCATCTAGCTAATCTGCTCTAGACCTCGTGAGCATTTTCTCCATCCAGCATAATGTCTTCGGCCAACAGCAAACACCAAGTTGCCTTTTCCTGTATTACTGATGTTACTGCATTTATCACCAGGAGAAACAGATAAGGGCTAAGAGCCGATTCTTGGTGTAAACCTACCGCAACACTGAATTTATCTGTAACACCAGCAAGGGACTGGACTTATGTACTTGCCTTATAGTACATAACACGAATAAAATGCAAGTACTTTAAAAGCACTCCTTTCGCTTTCATGGCCCACCACAAAACTTTTCTAGGAACGTGCTCATATGCCTTTTCGAGGCAACAAATACCATGTGCAGGTTCTTATGTGCACGTCTGTATTTCTCGCACAGTTGGCGAAGTGCGAATATGGCATCCTTTGTCCGGGCATGAAACCAAATTGTTTCTCACTTATTACTCCTGTCGTAGTTGCCTTGCAATTACTTTCAAATCTTCATGACATGAGTTTTATTCTTCTATAATTGTTACAAACCTTTACATTACCCTTGTTCTTAAAAATGGGCACTAACGTATTATTGCATCATTCATCGGGGATCGCCTCGTTTTGCAACAGCTTATTGAGGAAGTCAGCCACTACCACCTCTTAAGACCCTTAAGACCCTTCCACTATCAATTCTAAATCTATCGGATGACTAAAAAATTATAAAAGACTCACTAACAGACCAGTTATCTATAAAAGCCTGTTCAATATACTGGACTCAAAGAATTATATGTTTAATACATATAAATGAAAAGAGATTATAACAGAAAGATATATTTAATATAAATTATTAACTTGTAATGCTCATTAAATGTGTAAACATTTGATAATTTTAATTTTGAGACAAAGTATCAAATATACAACTGAGCTCCAATTCGGTGGACAAAATGGCCGTTGGGAATAAATTCGAAGTGAAAGCTCGCATACACAGTCGAATTGAAGCTATCAATACGTGCATGATGCTTTAATCGATTTTGAATATTAATGAGATAATTAAGATTTAAATTGTTTGATATTTTATAATTATGA
Source organism: Malacosoma neustria (assembly GCA_963693495.1). Taxonomy (NCBI): domain Eukaryota; kingdom Metazoa; phylum Arthropoda; class Insecta; order Lepidoptera; family Lasiocampidae; genus Malacosoma; species Malacosoma neustria. The sequence goes on from OY856383.1 coordinate 11,940,588, forward strand.
GTTTATTGACCAGATTCGCGGCTTTTGTTCTAAAGTATATTTACAATACCAATTTTTGTTTGTATGAATTTTTGTGTGAACAGAAATGAGAAATGTGATTTATGAAAGAATTGAATAATTCGTCACCAATTTCACAGTTATGTGAATTCTAATAAAAGACGTCATCAATTCTTAGCCCTACACTGCGACACCCCACAGCGATATTAAAAAATCTCTGGACCCCTCATTCTGCATAATGTACCTCAATTATCTTCTTTATTTTTAAAAATTCGTCTTCGCACCTTCTCACATCAATTTGTTTCTGTAAAACTATAGCATTGAAAAATCAATAAAATATAGAGGATTTTTTCTAATATACTACCTAATAGTTCTGACAGATAAATTTCTCCGTGTAGGGATGGAGTACGCCGTGCACGGCGGACGAACAGTTCGGGTTCCGAAAGGGGCGCTCCACCATTGACGCGATCACGCGTCTGAGGAGCCAGGCGGAGGACGCGGTGGCTCGAGGCAGGGTGCTATTGGCGGTGTCACTCGACATCGCCAACGCCTTCAACACCCTGCCGTGGAGCTGCGTGCGGGAGGCGCTCAAGTACCATCGGGTGCCTCCCTACCTGCGTCGCATAGTCGGGGCATATTTGGACGATCGTGCCGTCGTCTACCCGGTCCAGGGCGGGCAAAGTCGGCGAGACGTCGTGTGCGGTGTTCCGCAGGGGTCGGTCCTGGGCCCCCTGCTGTGGAACATCGCATACGACTGGGTCCTGAGGGGGGCGCTCCTCCCGGGCGTCGGCGTCATATGCTACGCCGACGACACGCTCGTCATAGCGCGCGGGAGGAGCCCCCGCCAGGCGTGCCTTCTGGGCACGGCTGGGGTGGCGCAAACGGTGGCTAGAATCCGGCTACTAGGCCTGGAGGTGGCCTTAAACAAGACGGAGGCCCTTATATTCTACGGGCCCCGCCAGAGGCCGCCACCGGGCCTGAGCATAACGGTGGGAGGCGTCCGCATCGCCGTCGGGCCGTCCATGAATTATCTCGGACTGGTGCTCGACGGGCGATGGGACTTTGCGGCGCACTTCGAGCGCCTGGCGCCGAGGTTAGTTCGGGCGGCGGCGGGACTCTCCCGTCTGCTGCCGAATATCGGCGGGCCGGGCGCAGTGTGCCGCAGGCTCTTTGAGGGAACCGTGCGGTCGATGGCCCTTTACGGGGCCCCGATATGGGCGGATCGCCTGACGGCCAAAACGACGGCACTGCTTCGCAGGCCGCAGCGCGTCCTGGCCGTCAGGGCGATAAGGGGATACCGCACGGTGTCCTTCGAAGCGGCCTCCCTGCTGGCCGGATCCCCACCATGGGACCTCGAGGCTCGAGTCCTGGCGCTATTGTACCAGTGGCGCCGGGATGCGGCCGAGCGTGGCTCTCGCCCCGCGCCTCGCGAGGTGGAGGTAAAGCGGGCGGAGCTGCGCGATGAGGTACTCATGGTGGAGTGGAAGGAGCGCCTCGCGCACCCTAGCGCGGGCCTCGCCACCATCGAAGCGGTGAGGCCCGTCCTGGCCGAATGGGTGGAAAGGCGCCACGGCGCCCTGACCTTCCGCCTGACGCAGGTCCTCTCGGGGCACGGTTGCTTCGGGAGGTACCTGTGTCGCATAGGGCGGGAGATGACGTCAGGGTGCCACCACTGTGGCGCGGGCGACGAGGAGGACACGGTGAACCACACTGTCGCCGTGTGCCCTGCGTGGCGCGAGGAGCGCCGCGCCCTCGTCGCCCAAATCGGCGTGGACCTGTCGCTCCCGGCCCTGGTTCTGTCCATGGTTGGGGGCGATCCTGGATGGACGGCCGTCGCCTCCTTCTGCGAGGCAGTCATGTCCGCAAAGGAGGCGGCGGAGCGGGAGCGGGAGTCGACCACCACACTCCCCTCCCGCCAACGCAGGCCACGCCGGCGGCGCCGGAGGGCCAGTAACGACCTCCGGCCGCCGTAAAAAGCGGCCGCGGGCGGCCCCTCGGGGGAGGACCCGCCGCCCGCACTATTGCCGCGAGGGTGAGGGCTGCGTGCTGTTCCGCGGCCCCCCTCAACTCCTAGAGTTGTTAGGAGAGCGCCGGGGGGACGAAACCCTGACCCCCTGGCGCCAACACTTTAGAAGGGGCCCGCCTCAAGACAAAGGGCGGGCCGGCGCCGGCCCGGGCCACGAGATCGGCAGGCCATATATCCGTGGGCCCGGGCGTAGGCGATAGGAGAACAGCGGGGTTTTTTAGTGGGTAGTCGGATGGCCAAACATCTTTCCCGGAGTCCCACATATCCCTCGGTCCCCCCGGGCCGGGGGAACCCGTCAAGAGAGGTTTTTCCCCGAGACCAAAAAAAAAAAAAAAAAAAAAAAAAAAAAAAAAAAAAAAAAAAAAAAAAAACGCCGTGCACGGCTACCCCTGCAGCTGGGGTCGGACTATCGTAAAAGACGACAAAACAACTCTAGCTACGTGGTAGAACTCCAACCCCGTAGATGGAAACCACGCTTGATCTATAAGTATACCACCGTAATAATTTTGTGTAATTCCTGTACCCCTATGGGACAGCAGCGTGTTCGCGGTGCCCCTAACACTACAACATTCATAAGCGACGGTAATTGTTTTACTAATAAGTGGGCTATCTACGTATTTGCTGGTCCTCCGCAATAAAAAAAGGAGTCTCCATACAATTTAATATAACAAAAATATTATTTATTTTGTTAATAAATATTTGAAACTTCATTAATATTCGAACCCATATTCGTCATTATGCATATGTTGACTGCTGCTATTCAATTGCCTAGCACTTCAGAATTAATACATTTATTCCCTTTGGACATAGTGGCGTTAGGTAAATCTATTCCAATAAAGCTTTTAAAGCTTTTGAATTTGAAGTGGATACAAAAAGTATATTATGTGTTCCTGCTTGTGCCGGTCTAGCACTGACCATATTTCAGAGTTGTATGTGACTGACCTAGTGATATTCTTATAGACTACATCTTACTTTTATCTACCAAAAAATAATAATTAAAATATTTATAAGATTAGTTAAGATACCATATATGGTATTATCTTCATCTTTTAATGTTATTATTAATATTTACTGTATATCGCATTTGTTTTCAAAGTGTCTGTCGAAACCCGATGTTCACAATTAGTTTGCTGGCTAATGTCACTAGAAAACTGAATTTTTCAACGCCGAAAACCTTAGTTTGCTTTTTAACCTTAGTTTGGTTGGCTTAAACACAGAATAATTTAGAAAGTTATGTAGAAATGATATTTGAGTTAAAAATATGAGTTTGGATGTAAGATAATGTTTTTGAACGAAGCCATAGAGTGAAAAGGATAACATATGAATGAAGTTGGCAGAAATACGAGGAATGGACGACGACGATATGACACACGCTCTTATTTTATTTCTAATAATATCCGGACGACCGAGCTTTGCTCGGTATTTTTTTTAATATTGTGTTTTTTGGAAATTAACAATTGATTTTCTTAATCTAACCTCAAAGCAAACACTCATTGACTTCGTGTTACTTAACAACGCCATCTGCTGGAATAGCTTTAGTGTTGTTGTGTCCTTAAAGCAATTTAAAAAAAATAGTATTATTATTCGCCGATAGATGTCAGGAAGAGTCATTTTTCAGTTTAAATTGGGACTACTCAAACGCCCCCTTCTGACATTTTCTAGAAATGATTCCTAGCTAGATCGATTTATCGCCCCCGAAACCCCCCGTATACTAAATTTCATGAAAATTGTTGGAGCCGATTCCGAGATTCCAATTATATATATATATACACACCGGCACAATTAGCGGAACAGAAAAAAAGTGAGACTATGAGATAATAACGCATATATTTGACGAAAATGTAATTAGACACAAAATAACAAATTGATTAACATCTTTTAACAACGACTTTGAAAAGTCTTCGTTATTTTTTATTGAAAAATAAAGAAATTTGAAATAAGTGAAATTTTTAGATGATTATGAACCATCACAAAAAATTAAAAAAAGTAAGCATTAAATGATTTAACAATAAAATTAAAGCAAAATTAATAACGAGTGTTTCCCCCTCTTGCTCTGATTACGGTTTCCATTCGTCTGGGAATGCTACAGATTATGTTATCGATGATTTCTTGAGGCAACCGCTCCCACTCCTCAAGTAATGCGTTTCCAAGTTCATTCAGATTGTTGGGGGGTGGCATTCTGGGTTTAACCCTTCTTTTTAGCAAGTCCCAAACATGCTCTATCGGATTCATATCGGGGGAATTTGCTGGCGCCTGCATCACCGGTATACCTACATGGCTCAGATATGCCTGTACCGATTGTGCACTATGAGCACGAGCATTATCTTGCATTAGAATAAAGTCGTCACCAATAAATGAGGCAAATGGTACAACATGTTCTTCTAAAATATCTCTGATGTATCGATCTGCTGTCATGGTCCCTCTTGTGACTATCACTAACTCCGTGCGAGCTCCCAAACATATCCCTCCCCAAACCATAATCGAGCCGCCACCATAAGCCACTGTGTGTTCAAAATTAGACTGTATGTGGCGTTCTCCTTTGCGTCTCCATATTCGCTGTCTCCCATCGATCTGTTTTAAAAGAACTCTGCACTCATCAGTAAAGAGAACCTGCTGCCATTCGTTCAAATCCCAATGACGATGTTTTCGCGCATAGCTTAATCGGTTTACGCGGTGACGTCTCTCAAGTTTTGGGCCTTTGACAGGTATATACGACCCTAAACCAACTTCTTCAAATCTCCTGCGCACTGTACGCTCACTTACTCGTACTCCTCGAACGTCTTCCAGTTCATTTCGAGCTTGTACAGCCGTTAATCGCGTATTCCTACGAACTCCAAGTTGTAAAAAACTGTCATCTCGCCTCGATGTACAACTTTTTCTACCTTGACCCCTCCTCCTCACAAGAGAATTAGACGATCTGTACCGCTGGACACTGCGATGAATCGTTGATACTGGTCGACGAAGCCTTGAGGCAATCGATCTGTAGGTATGGCCATTTCTTCTCATTTCATCAGCCCTAATGATTTCCAGTGATGTTAAGTCAGGCATAATAAAGAGCTTTTAATAAACAAAATTGCCTATAGAATAACAAATTTATAAAAAACCATTAAGTGCAATTTTTCAAAAAAATTACAATTACGTAGTTATTACTCGAACAAGTTGACAAAACGTATTGTTCGGGAAAATAAAACAAATGAATGAAAAAAGTGTATGTCATCTAATTTTCTATTTTCAAATTTGACAATAAATTAAAAAAATATCATAACTGGCCAGTTCCTCAAGTAAAAGATTTTAAAATCCTGCTTTTTTTGTGTTCCGCTAATTGTGCCGGTGTGTATATATATACACAAGAATTGCTCGTTTAAAGTTATAAGATATAGTGTTAAAATAATTCTGAAGTACAAATTAAACGCACACGTCCGCTGGAACTTTCACAAAACCTGTGTTACTTTGCGAAACCACAAATCCCACCGTTATTTTGTGTGGATTTTATGTCATAACATCTATGGAAAATTAGTAAATATAAGAAATGAAAATTTAACTCGAAAGCTATTTCACAATGTTCGATTGCTATGGACGTTTCAATATAAAATGCAAATTTGGGCAGTTTTAAAATTAGAATTGTCAGAATACTCAAATATGTTACAGTATGTTTTTCATATAAAAACCAGTGGATTTTTAATTTTTATATTGATTTAGGGGAGATCGCCAAATAATATTTTTTATTATATCTTTTCCTAGGAAAAGTTCTAAAAATACGTATACATTTTATCAGTAGTTTTATTTATTTTCAATCTACTATTGATCTTAAATTTCTAATTTAATTTTATACCAAAAGCTAAGTATAGCTTACTTACCTAGTAAGGTAATACATTAATATAAATATTTTAATAATCTGAACAGCTAATATTCATATCTTTAAGTATATTTTTACGTCTATCATGATGTCGAAGATTATATAAATCTTATATCTAATAAAACGTATGAAACATACTCGTAGTTTTAATGATAGTTTCAATTTAGTTTTTTTTCAGTTGCAAGCGTTTTCTACGGTACAGATATTTCTATTCAATTTTTATTTCTTAGAAAAAGTTCTCCAAGAGGAAGTTGGAACAGTTCTAAAACTGTTCTCCAGTTAGATTGCGCGCTTCGCTAACTTAAACTTTATTTAACAGCTGATTGCGAGTCCTTTTCAAGAAAAGTATCGTTGAAATCATTTCAGTATATTTTCTTTTATCGTAACTAAAACTAAAAAAGCGGAATAAATAAGTAAAACTTTATTAAAGTTTAATCTACAGTTGATCAGAACGCAGCTGGCAATTTTTACTTTATTTTCCAGGATTTTTACTTATTTACTAGGTGAAAACTTATTTATGAAAGTGGACGAAGCGAAACAAGTATGTAAGGATCGTAGCAAGTGGAAAGAAGTGGTCTCTGCCTACCCCTACGGGAAAGAGGCGTGATTATATGTATGTATGTATGTATGAAAACTTATAGTGCAGAGACAAATTCTGTGTATTAACACAACTTTTGTAACACCTAAGGAAAAAAATTGATGCAGATGATCTCAGAAGCGAGATAAATAATAAGAAGACCGTACTTTAATGTAAAAATGCTTCTTAGAAAAATATTAACTATGTATTATTCAAGCTGTAACTAACTGAAATCGTAATATTATGTGTTTCGTTTTTTTTCGTTCACCCACCTCACAGTTAACGTCCTACATAACCAAAACCAAATATAAAATTATAACCAAATATAAAATTTGAAGTTATTTATAATCAAATATAAAATTTGAATTCAAAACAGAATGATATATCATTCCGTTCTTTATACCTACAAAGGCATGTTCAGCTGCAGTTCAAAGTCACAAACAATAAAGTGAAGGTGACATTTTATGAAAGAAAACGCCGTTGGATATTTGAAATTGTTTCCTAACTACATTGTTGTAGCGCAATGTAAAACGCATTCTGTTTACTTTGTTCTTTTTTCAATCGGAAGTTAATATTTTTGTATAAACGTCATTTAATTTGATGTCGATGAATACTATTTGTTTAGAAATTGGAGCCAAAGAATATGTTGTTACAAATTTTCAGAGTGTATTTACTATAAGACACAGAAATCAGCTACTATATAAGGGGTGTTCAATAAATAGTAATAATGCGATACATTTTTCATGACAAGAAAAAAAATACTGGCAGTCGTAGCCCAGACATTAGATATAATAATAATAATAATAAAAGCCATCAATTTTCTTTTGTTTTTTTTTAAATAAGAGTCATTTGCTTGCGTGGTGTCAGAACATGTTATTAAAAATGGATAAAATTGAAGTTTGCGCGGTAATAAAATATCTCTGGTTGAAAAATTTTACTACGGAGCTGGTAAACCAAGACAGCAATGTTAGGGGTACATGCTCCCAAATGACGTAAATTTGCAAATGACGTAGTAGCCGCCGCGGTACATGATTTTTAAGAAACCAGGAAGAAGATAGTTTTAAAAAGAGAATTTTAGCTTTAGAAAAAATATATGCAGAGTGTATAAACCTGAAAGCTGACTACGTCGAAAAATAAAATAACATTTAATAAAAGAAAATTGCATCGTACTCATTACCACTTTTTATTGAACACCCTTTGTATTGTAGTGGTCAAGCGATATCACACTCCGAGTTTAACCTAGTGATTGTGATAGGGAGTGAGGTTTCAGTTTCACTGTGTTATTCACGACTTTTTTTCGACATTTTTCTCGCCCAATGTGCTTAATATGACATAATTGCCATGTACTCACTGGTCTACAGACACCATGGGTATGTGTCACCCGCTAATACGTAATAATTAGACAAGTGGGGCGAATATGCTATCCGTTCCTTCTTCTAAGCCCAGCTGCGGGACAATATTGTTTGCTGACAGTTAATACGTATGTTAAATCCGACTTTCTCTTCAATAGTCCAACAATTGCTTAACAAAATGTTACATAAATCAATATTGCTTTTACAAGAACTTCATGTCATAGTATGACTGAAAACAAATATAAGAATTTTTCCAATGTATCAGCAGAGAACCTCCTATTTAAAATATGGTGAACGGCAACAGGGAGTTTAAATCCCACGGATCTGAAACAGTCTGGAGATTATCATAATATTTATTCAACTTCGATCCATATACGGGTACGATATCACGCCGCTGACTGCGAAATATGAGATTCTGGTGATTATTTACTATATAAAATATTTTAAATGACTTTATCACCAAGAATACTGGTTGATAATTTAATCAATTTTCTCTAAGCAAAATGCATTGGATACAAAAAGTATGTCATATGTTACTTCTTGTCTTTTTTTTTTATTGCTGTAGGACAGCAGACAAGCTGACGGCCCGCTTAGGATTTAGCAGTTACCGTCGCCTATAGGTGTTTGCAATGCCAGTGGCATCGCGAACACGCTGCTGTCCCATAAGGGTACAGGAACATGGGTCACCAATGCCGGAACACAACACAAGGTTATTATGGTGGCATACTTAAGACCAAAGGTGGTCGCCATCCAGACGGGCCTGAGGCCCTACCACGTAGCTAGGGTGGGTTGTTTTGTCGCCTTTTACGACAGGCCAACCCCGGCCACAGAGGTTAGTATTCTTTCTCCGCCCCTGCACGGATAAAAATGTGTAATGATATTCTCATAGATAACATCTTACATCTATATATCAAGAATTTTTATTTACAAAATGTAAGTAAAGTGGATTCTGTATCGTGAAACAGAATTATGTTATCTAGAGGCTACAATCAGTTTTTAACTCTGAGAAGATAATGATGCAGCCTGTGATATTGAGGACATGTTTTTGTCTGATTGAGTATCATTATTGAACGTGTACACGAGGTTCTCGTAATGATCATTATAAAGCTATAAACATTTTTTACTTAAAGAGAATTACGGCATTGTGTAATAAGAATCAGAAATTCCAAGAATAGTTCAAAACTTAGTTAAGCTAAATAAATATACTTTATTTTATTTATTTATTTATATAATCTGACAATTCAAAAAGCGCCATTTAATCCCAAAAGTAATATAGTAGTAGGTATAGTAAGTATAGTAAGCAACAGAGCGTTTACGCTATGGAGGCTAGATAATTGATATTATACTTTTACTACTTAACATACAACTAATACACTTCTTATATACTTTTTTTGTAATTAAATATATCTTTTCTTTTTTCCCAGCCATGTGAGGTTCACACAACATGTCCTCTTCTTCCACTCTTCTCTACTCGTATTACTCATTATTTGAACATTCAAACCCGTTTTGCCATATCAACTTTTATCCGTGCAGGGGCGGAGAAAGAATACTAATCTCTGTGGCTGGGGTCGGCCTGTCGTAAAAGGCGACAAAACAACCCACCCTAGCTACGTGGTAGGGCCTCAAGCTCGTCTGGATGGCGACCACCTTTGGTCTTAAGTATGCCGCCATAATAACCTTGTGTTGTGTTCCGGCATTAGTGACCCAAGTTCCTGTACCCTTATAGGACAGCAGCGTGTTCGCGATGCCACTGGCGTTGCAAACACCTATAGGTGTTAGCAGTTACCGTCGCCTATAGGCGACGGTAACTGCTAAATTCTAAGCGGGCTGTCAGCCTGTCTGGCTGTCCTACGCAATAAAAAAAAAATCAACTTTTACGCGATCCATCCACCTTTTCTTTGGTCTAGCTCTGCTTTTGTGTCCATCCACTCTCATTTCTAGCATTTTCCTTGTTAAATGGCATTCTTTTCTTCGCATTATATGGCCATACCTGTCTAGCCTATTGCTTTTTAGGTTTCCAATCACTGGCACCATTTTCAAACTTCCCCTAATATATTAATTTCTAATTTTGTCCATTTCTGTAACTCCACTCATCTATTTCAACATTCGCATCTCTGCTGCATGCAATAACCTTTCGTCCTTCCTCTTTGTAGCTTAGAATGATCCATCTCACTGATCCACTCACCAGAATGATCTCTGATCCATCCAATATGACAGGTCTTATTACGGTCTTATATCTTTTACCTTGAAGCCTAAACGGCACTCGTGGGTCAGTAATTATTCCTGAGACCTGTCGCTATTTCATTCATCCTACATTCAATCTATTTTTCACATCTTGACCCATCTCACCATAGTACTGGATTAATTAAGTTGGCAGAGGCACGCCTCCTAAGATAATCGGAGTCAAGTCGGGAATAAACAACCAGACTCGGAACGAGGTTCAAACCCAAGACTCCGTTGGCATGGATAGTAATTATTAAATCATGGAGTACCTCCATTCTTGTTTTGGAACTTCGACACTCATCTGTTTTTCTAAATATCAAGTAAAAGCACTAGAATTAGATATCAATAAAAAATCTTACAAAAGACAGAAAGAAGAGTGAAGAAAGTTTTACATACAGTGTCTAGTACCCATAACAGAAATGCAATGATGTAAGTAGGAACTAGATGGCGTAAGGTAAGTTGACCCAGATCATCTATTTATTGTTATATAAGTTCCGATGGTCATATGAGATTCTTTATATGTTGATAATAACTGAGTTGCCATAGTTGTGTGCGGTGTAATATGTTTTGATATTACATTTCAGTAGTTCCTTCAAATACTCAGAAATTCCATTTTCCCAGAACTATATTAGTATACATCAAATATTTATCTTCGTTGTTCTCTAAATAATATAGAGCATTTCTGAAATAATAAGCTCAGAAAATTAGAAATCGAGAACCTCTTTGATGTCATTTTAAAAGACTAGATAATGTTTCTATTCTATAGTATACAGAGTATTTTATATTTGTTAAAGACTGTAATTAGTCATATCAATATATTACAGGCATATACGGCGGGACTAGTATACAAGTTTCGAGTCACTCAGCAGACTATGGAGAACTGTTTAGGGTGTTTCTCTTATAGATAAAATTCAAAACGAAGAAATCCGTAAGAGAACCAAAGTTACCGACGTAGCTCATGAAATATGCATGCTGAAGTGGCAGTGGATTGCTCACATCTGTCGTAGAACTAATGGGCGCGAGAAAAAATGAGTCCTGAAGTGAGATCCGTATCTCGGCACACGTAGCCGGATGCCCAGCCCGGTGGACCGATGCAAGGTTGTCGGTCGGTATGCAAGCTTGTTGGGAAAAGAAAGGGAGCAGGAATTGTGGCGCAAACTTGGCCTATGCCTACGTCCAGAGGAGGACAAAGAACGTTTGATAACGAATGTATATTATATTATAGAACAGAATAATATAACATGTAAGTTCAACCATTGATTATATCCTACAACAGTGATGTAGCGAAGGTATATAAAAGGAAACATAACCCGAGTCTTTATTATGAACAGAATGATGGCAAGTATTTCCTGATAGTGTGTTGTAATTACTCTTTCGTTTCCTTTAATAAAATACTAAGGTTGCGAAGGTTTACGGGAGATAAATTCAATCTAATCTTTCTCTGTTCTGAGGTTGCGCTACGTTGCTACGTCGCGTCGTGGTCGTAGCTGCTACGTGACTTGCTACAAATGTTATTTGCCATAGTTTATCTTATCTCCACCAATGGTTACTTTCAAATTTATTTTTTAAATTTTAATTAAATCGTTCTCATATATGAGAGTTTTTCTTTGAAGTATTTAATTGCGAATGCCTTCCAGTCTTTGTCTTAGAATCCCTTTGGTACAAAACACACCTAATACACAAATAGCTAAATTTAGTTTTTATAGTGCCGTCTACCGTTTGACAGCAGCAACCCCGAATGTTGCTTTCCCTTTTCTGCATTTAATGTATTATATCTTTTGTGATATTCTACACTGACCCTACTACTTCTCGACCTGACCTCTTCTTGAATCTTATTGCAAAAAAATTATATAATACTTGCATTATATTATTTAATGTAAAAATAAATTTTCTTCACTATACTATTTTTCTTTGTCTAATTTTATTTACTAAAAATCTTTTATTGTATTCAGAATTGACATAATTTATATTTAATTAAAGAAAAATGCTACGGTATTATTGGTTTTCACAAAAGATTTTGTCACTAGATTTTGGTGAAAACATGTTATATCAAGATGAATTAGTAGTTATTTCTATTATAGAAATTCATATTTATTCATATAAAATTATATAAAATAGTCAATTTTTATTGTATACAGTTAAGAATTTATCATTTGTTTGCTTTGCTGGCTACGAATCGACGTGTAATTCGAAGCGCTTTTAATTACAGGCTCTTTGCATTTAAAAGCAAATTTGCGAGGATCCTTTAGAGTTATATCTACTTATGGACTTTAATTAGATATGCATAATTTGTTTATAAATATATAAACATTATTAGAAAATTATCATAGAATAGCAAACAACATCCGATAACTTTGAAGTAAAGAGGTACCGAGCGGTAGGATCGTTGATGGCTGGGATTTTAAATAGTAGTTGATTCTAGATTTTTCTTTAGTTTTTCTTACTTAGTTGCATATTTTCCAGCCTTATGTGTGATATTTTAGTCAAAGTAGAAAAGGTGAACATAAGTCATTAATGCAGTAAATGCGCTAAAGCGTCTATGACTGTATTTTAGACCTCCTCTCCCTGGACCTCGGTTTCTACAGAGCGAGCTTTAGATGAAATATGTATTTACGATTTCAATGATCAATGGAATTTCATTCATGTAAAAGGATTGAAAAAACTGGCTTTTACGGGAACAACTTAAGTCGGGAAAACCTCGTAATATAGTTGGCCTAATGAAGACATTGGCCTTGGAAATATGTTTATGCTAAGATCCTCTACACCAACAACATTCTTTAGAATAGCCTAAATTTTTTATTCACTAACATTCCTTTTAAATTATTAAATACACTGCCAAAATTAATTGTTATGGCGGAAAGTATAAGCAGAGCCCAATCACTCATTTATTACATATGGAATAAAAGAGATGGAGATCCAATATGTAGTATTCCCATTCTGACTTGTTTGATGCAAACCCGTCTCTCGTGGGACGCATCGCGCACGGTTTGTCCGACCACAGCTAATTAATGCATAAACACATAGATGTATTAGGTGATATTGTAAATTTACTAACATAAAACAATGTACGCTGTTTTAATATAATTCTACACAAATTTCTTGTGAATTTTTGTCTGTTCAAATCTTAATGTTCATTTATAATTAACAAGCACAGCGTTTCTTCTAGATTCAACGAGAAGAAGTATTTTTTCTTAGAAAAGTTAGTAAATTATTTTCGAGCTAGGGTGGATACTTTTCTAGAAACTATATATATTTATCTGGACATAATTTCCCATAAAAATAAGTACTGCGGAAGGGGAGTGATTCAAAAGGAGCAGTAATTTTTCATGTGATAATACTAAGCACCGTACTAAACTCTAAGTTCTAATAAATCAAGACGAAAACGATTAATATTAAATTAGTAACGACTAAAAGAAGCTTTCATATTTTAAAATAGTAGCAGTAAATATTTTAATAAACCATTTCAACGGTGTTTTAATTTTAATGTTTATGTTAGTTAATTTTTTTAATATCTATCATTCATTCACGCGTCAATCTATCTACCTACTTACAATTCAATTTAATTATATAAATACCAACAGAAAAAAATATTTTGATAACTTTTATTTAACACCAGTCACACAACGCGATAATCTATATTAATACGTAGTTTATTAATATTTAATTTACAATATACCTAACTATTGTATATTTATAAGGTTTAGAAAACTTTATTGAATAATTTAATTGCTACGACACAACATGGTCGTCAACTTTATTGAAAGTTTTCATGGTCGTGTGACATAATTGCCGCAGTAACTTTGAACGCTTTTGTAACTTCTTATATGTAATTATAATTTAATATTTCATGTATATAAGTACTTACTTCTTTTAACAATAGAAGATAATGTCTTATATGACACGACACAATCATGAGTCCAAAGTTATATTAATTTTACACAAGTCCATTAATCAAACACAAAAGCGGTACACGAGTCATTGAAAAGTAATGCAAAAGTGTGAGCCACGTGTCAGATGCGCGGGAAATCGAAATATTTAGCGACAATATAAGTCTCACCCGAGACTACCATCCCTCGCAGTGTTCTACTGACAACTGTCACGGAACACCCGACCGCTGTATTGCCCGCTACTAGGTGCGCTTTTCCTTTACTCTATCTTGCTCGACGACGATAATTTATATACACAGAGAACAGTACAGACACACATGTACGACAATTCACTTCGAATCATCTGGATTTCGTACGGCGTATAGTCCTGTGTGCACCATTTGTTTGTGTGATGTCGCATCCTCATGGTTACTTGCTGATGCGTTGCTGCACACAGTAACAATTGAATTAACTAATATGTACTGTAATTGAACGGTATAAAGTTCGGTTCAGTTTGCATTATTTTAGTAGAACTTGTTCAGGCTCAACGCTAAAACTAAATTGCGCATGTCTGCGAACAATCTCATCGTTGTGAAACTACGAAAACTATTGCTATCCTTATTTTCTCCAAGTTTTGAAATATACCATCGCAGAGAACGTACAATTAATCAAATTGCTTGATAATTTAGATGTAATTTCGGCGTAACCGTTAAATAAATTTCTTTTTTTATTTTGTGTACATTAAAATAAACTTTACGAGCAATAAAATTGAGCGTCTAAGTCATAAGAAGAGCAACTTGAGAATAAGGTGGAAATAAAACTCCAGAGTATGGAGTGTTTATTCTTAAGTCTTCCTTTAGCAACATTTTTATGTTCTTATACGTACATTGTATACATCAATTTATGTTAATATACACAACGTAATATGGTTATTTAATACATCAAGAAAAACATAATTAAATCAATCTTTGTATAAGTTACGTCGTATTTTTTATTCCTATTTTGTCGAAGTTGTATTCTTTAAAATGGGAATATAAAGCCTTTTTCATTGTAGCATTTCCCTACATTCTGAGATATTCCTTTCAGAAGACTTGAAAAACCGTATTGTCTGAAAACTGTGTTGTCTACAGAATCATGTCGCTATTATTAAAGAATAATAAATTGATATTGAATCATATAAAAAAGTTTTTTATGCGCCTTTAACGACTTAGTTCCACAACAAATTCATTCGTATATAACATTGTTACAAGAAATATTATTTATTGTCTCATACAAGAACCACTAGTGACACTCAAAGTTACTGCTACAACAAACTTCGTATCTCAAACTAGTTACGAAACAAAGGTTCTTCAAAGAAAAATAATTCAGTTAGGACTGCAGTGGATATCAAGAGATAAACGATTAAGGGTTGGTTCAAATGAAATAATTCAAGCGTTGTTTTAATATAAGTTTTTTTTAGTTTGAGACTGATTGTTATTTTCGAATTTTATTGTATTCGAATATTCTAACGTATAAATATCATTTAAATCGGTGTATGCAATTTACTTCAATTACTTTCAATATAGCTTATTAAAAAATAAAATTCTTGAGAAATATGCATACAGATAATTATATTCAGTATAATTATGCAATATGTCTTTAATAAGAAAAATATTTAATATATTATATTTAACGTCATCTTGCTATTGAGATTTAATTACAAAATACTGTCTAAAACATGTCTTTTGTTCACTTTGATTAGACAATTTATTTAATGGATCAAATATATATAAAATTTCACCTGTTTGACTGATGTTGTTAAATTTGCATATAATTATAATGATCTCGCCAAAATTTCAAAGATGAAGTCACTATACAATGTAACGGGCTAGATTCTCACGCCAGAAGAACCGCCCTGTCGTTTCCCCGGATATCGTAGAAAATGAAAGTAAATTAATATTTCTGCTAGTTTATAGGTAGCATGAGTACGATGATTCCTATATTAACTTATTTAAAAAACTCTATTCAATTACATACATTCAAAAAAAAAAAGAAACAGTCGCAAGAAGACAACAATACAAAAATACACAAAAATTATTTTGCCCAGTACAACGGTCAGCATTACACCCTAGGCCCAAAAGTGAAATATTTGGACACAATCGGAATGATATATAATTTTTAACTAAATCTTCATATCAAACAATGTCAAAAATATCACTAACTTCTCTCTGTGGAGAGATAGGATTATGAATACTGACCTTTGCAACCTGGTTTGGCCAGTCACAAAAAGTGAAAAAACAACGCTAGCTAGCTGGTAGGGCCTTTTTTATTGCTGTAGGATAGCAGACAGGCTGACGACCCACTTAGAATTTAGCAGTTACCATCGCTTATGGGTGTTTGCAATGCCACTGGCATCGCGAACACGCTGCTATCCCATAAGGGTACAAGAACTTAGGTCACTAATGGGACACTAGGGACATAACACAAAGTTATTATGGCGGCCTACTTAAGACCAAAAGTAGTCGCCACCCAGAGGGGCTTGGGGCCTTACAACATAGCTAAGGTGGGTTGTTTTGCCACCTTTTACGACAGGCTGACCTCGGCCGCAGAGGTCAGTATTCTTTCTCCGTCCCTGCACTGATAGAAACCCTATCTGTAACTTCACCCCTGGTCTATATGTTTGCCATCATA
Organism: Malacosoma neustria; assembly: GCA_963693495.1. Lineage (NCBI taxonomy): Eukaryota > Metazoa > Arthropoda > Insecta > Lepidoptera > Lasiocampidae > Malacosoma > Malacosoma neustria. Next base: position 11,957,155 of record OY856383.1, read on the forward strand.
ATAATCTTGTATTGTGTTCCGGCGTTAATGACCCATGTTCCAGTACCCAAATACGGACAGCAGCATGTTTACAGTGCCCCAAGCGTTACAAACATTAATAGGCTACCGTAATTGCTTAATATTAAGTGGGCCGTCAGCTTGACTGCTCTTTCTTATGAATAAAAAATAACATTCAAGATTTCTTTGTTGATTCAAGGCATAAGATTACATATTCAAGATGTGAAGGCGTTTCGAAAAATTAGAATCACGCCAAGATCCTGAATTTGGGGCCTGCTCCAAATGTATAAGAGTACTCAAAAGCTGCCCGCGTTTATATAAAGCTATGAATAACAATTTAGTAAAGAACCAGGAGCGCAAACACTTGAGCGTGGAAGTTTGTTTCCAAGTACATGAATTCACGAACAATACCGTTACAAGGAGTTAGGAAAATCATGTAACATTCGACAAAATTATTTTAATTGTCACCAATTAAATATTATGTTTAATACTTTCCATCATAATGGTCGTGTGTTCGTAATTATTAACAGTACTTCTCTAATTTTGCCTAACTTTTATTTGGCTCTTTAACTTTGTGTCTTCTATACATTCCTTAATAACTCACATATTGAGAATTTTATTGACAAAATTCTGCTTTAAATTTTACGATAGTAATATAAATCTAGATGAGCTGAATACTATATGGGTTTGAAATAAAAACATAGATTAAATAAATAAATATTTTGTGACAATTCACACAGCGCCATCTAGTCCCAAACTAAGTAGCATAGTACTTGTGTTATGGGCACTAGGCCACTGATATATTACTTATATTTTTTGTAAATAAATAAATATCATACATAACCACCCAGACGCGGGACGGGAAACGAACCCGCGACCTTCGCCGCAAGCGTACCGAAGTGCGTTATCCGTTACATCACAGAGGTCGGCAATTAGTATTGAGTCTAATTAATCAATTTATTTCTTATTCGAGACAAATTTTGAATAATATTAATAATCATTGGCAAAACAGTTGGTATGGACCAATATAAGTTTTATTTGCTGTAGGACAGCAGGTAGGCTGACGGCCCGCTTAGAATTTAGCAGTTACCGTCGCCTATAGGTGTTTGCAACGCCAGTGGCATCGCGAACACGCTGCTCTCCCATAAGGCTATGTACTTTTCTTGTGTAAGTATATCTTTACACATTAGCCTTTACACTTTAGCATTAGCATCTGTATATCTTTACATATTTTTAAATTTTCGAACCGATCCCAAATTCATATCATAAAAAATACAGGAAATATCGTCTTGAAATTTACTCAACTGTGAATCAAACACAAAACTTTGAGTATGTCAAATTGCCTTACCAATTAAGCTGTTATAATATTTAGTGAATAGAATGACGATAAAATATTGAGGCACTATGAAAAAAGATTACCTCCTCTATCGTTTTTGAATTGAGAACTCATCCATTCAAGGGTTTTGACGCCTGAAACGCTTTTATAGATGTCACTTTGTCACACTTACGAGTTAAATCCACGATAACGCCATCATGTGCAGATCTAATTGTAAGAGTATTAAATTATATTATTTTCTTATTACAGGTTGAGAATTGATGTACTCGTAAATAGACTGCATGAGCAAGAAAGAAGATAAACTCGCAGGAAATCTATTTATATACTTGGTACTAGTGGTATTTTTTATTGCTGTGGGACAACAGAGAGGCTGACGGCTCGTTTAGAATTAAGCATATACGCTATTGCCATATACGCTATGGGTGCAACGCCAGTGGCATCGCGAACACGCTGCTGTCCCATAAGGGTACAGGAACTTGGGTCACTAATGCCGGAACACAACACAAGGTTGTTGTGGCGGCATACTTAAGACCAAAAGTGGTCGCCATCCAGACGGGCTTGGGGCCATGTATAATGTTGCTCAGTTTCCACTGAGCAACATTATTCAGTAAATAGTTTCAGCTTTCAAATAGGCTCAGCTTCTGCTGAGCCTTGGTGTAAAAGTGGTGTATGGACATCGGTTAATATAATATTTTGTAGTCAATCACGGTTAAAGGATAATTATTGTAGGTACCTGATAGCTCACTTATTACAATACACTTGAAGACCAATCTAGAGGTCTCTGGTTTAAATCATGCGATGGTATGCACCGTTTAGGCAGTTTTATTTGCATATGCAAACTGAGATCGCCCTTATATGAAACCCGCCAATCCCTCTAGGGGAAGCCCTAGTAGTGGGGTGTTATCGGCTGTTATTTTAAGATTAAAAATAATTAATGCTATTAACATTTCTTGAAATGAAATTTCAATCCAGAATCATATAACCTATTGTGGAATTGCACTAACTAGCAGGTGTGATTTAATCAAGCTTCAATTATTTTGTTAGGTATGGCCTCATGTTCAAACTATATAGGTATATTTACGTTTCACAGTAAAACTTGTTTTACTATTATTTACTAGCATTACTTAGGATCTATCGAGTGCCCGTAGTAAAAGTCAGTTTCGTTCTTTGTATTTAATTATGGGCTTACATTATGCATTGAAGTTCAAAACCAAATATTAGATTACGGGTCATTTTTTTAATAAACTACCTGATACCAGTAACTTCATCTGCGTTGCTTGATATATTAACGAAGTTTTCGTACGTAAGCGCGCTACACCGTTTGCCCAACTTCTCTGCGGTAAGAAAACACACATCAAATAGTTGTTTCTTAAAACTTTAATAACTTTATACTAAATGAAGATATCGCAACATTTTTTTTGTAACTATAAAATGAAAGCTAATTAAAGAATTAAATAGTTAATTAAATTATGCAGAATTAAATTTAGAAACATTTCAAATTTCTTAAATATATCAGACCAAACATTACTTATAGTTTATTAATAGGACTATAGCTTGTCCAAATTAACTCTGAAACGACGCTTCTAACAAAGCCAGAATATTACGTGCATTACTCGGGAGAATTTTACTTATTTTATTAACAATAATATTAAGCCTGTTACGGATATTAATAGCCATTTCCTCCTTTTGTGACATGCCTGTGTAAATCTATACTACTATTATAAAGAGGAAAGATTTGATTGTTTGTTTGTTTGTTTGTTTGCTTTGAATAGGCTCCGAAACTACTGACCCGATATAAAAAATTCTTTCATTGTTGGGAAGCTACACTATCCCCGGGTGACATAGGCTATAATATATTTTCAAAAAAATTAGGGATCCTTACTAAAACTCCAATAATGTAACCCAAAGTGTAAAAAAATTACCTAAAATATTATTTAAATCGCGTGCGTTGCGAAAACTATTGATGATAGAATAAAATAATGTACTACAACTTTGCAGAACACATCATTATTTACAAAAAGTGTCGCGACAGCATATGTCTAACTATTATAGTTATGCCACAATAAGTGTTTTTTTATTTTAAAAATTTAATTGAAATGCCGGCCCTAGAAAAGGCTCTTTATTTGGATCTTGGTATTAATCCTTATCAAAATAAATTACTTCATATTCAAAACGGCTTCACTACCTTCATATAACTTTTTGATTTATTCAATTCGGATATTCCATTCGAAAGATATCACGAGTTTAAAAATGTAAGTATTAGAAAAATGTTGCGTGGTAGCCGCTCACCCTGTTCGGCTAGCTAGACAGCACCTTATGCAATGTAGGCGTGCGTCACTGGGGTTTTTACAAAAATTAGAATACTTATTAAAAAATAACGAAAAATAAATATAAAGTAATAACAAAAAAATCATTAAAATAAAAGCTCATAGAAATAATAATATTCAAATTTTCTTTATAATTTTATTTTTTTAGTAACCTGACGCAAATAGAAGGGTTTGCCCTCAGGGGCGCTCCTCTGTCCGAGGAGTGCACGGGTGTGCGTACCCGAGGTGCCCGAGCATCCGTCGCTTCACTCCCCTCTCCGTTCGAGGAGACAGAGTCCTCCTACCTTTCTTTCCGTCTACCTCTTACACCCTTTCCAACTTAGCTCTCTGTTCGTGGCGTGGTTCCCGGTGGGATGGTTGCGAATACTGATTGGGGTCCCGGGTTCTACCCTGGGACCTGATTTGGTAGTCTAAACCATTCCTATTTCGACTGCGCCTGCACAGAGAGTGTTCCCGGGGCGGGAATAGCATCCTCGCTGTCGGTTGGTCTTGCTGGGCCGGCTACGACGTCAGGCGACTCTGCTTTTTCTGGAGTGTCGTCTGGTAGTCGTACCCACGCCTGACTAGCACGCGACGGGGATGTGAGTCCCGTCCGGAATTGGCCGCGGACCTGTCGCTCCCGGCCCTGGTTATGTCCATGGTGGGGGGCGATCCTGGATGGACGGCCGTCGCCTCCTTTTGCGAGGCAGTAGTGTCTGCAAGAGAGGCGGCGGAACGGGAGAGAGAGTTCGCCAGCGCACTCCCCTCCCGCCAACGTAGGCCGAGTCGTCGGCGCCGGAGGGCGGGCAACGATCTCCGGCCGCCGTAGAAAGCGGCCGCGGGCGGCCCCTCGGGTGAGGATCCGCCGCCCGCACTATTGCCGCGAGGGAGAAGGCTGCGTGGTGTTCCGCAGCCCCCCTCAACTCCTAGAGTTGTTACAAGAGAGCGCCGGGGGGACGAAACCCTGACCCCTTGGCGCCAGCACTTTAGAAGGGGCCCGCTTTAAGACAAAGCGTGGGCCGGCGCCGGCCCGGGCCACGAGATCGGCAGGCCATATATCCGTGGGCCCGGGCGTAGGCGATAGGAGAACAGCGGGGTTTTTTAGTGGGTAGTCGGATGGTCGAACATCTTTTCCGGAGTCCCTTATATCCCTCGATCCCCCCGGGCCGGGGGAACCCGTCAAGAGAGGTTTTTCCCCCGAGACCGAAAAAAATAGAAGGGTTTAATTTTTTGTTAAATACCCGTGCGAAGCTGGGACGGGCTGCTAGTTATACTATAATAAAGTTCAAAGGTGCTTTTTTGACAGCAATATATTAGGTTATTTCTTTCATGTACGTAGAAATATATATACGTTTTATTTCCTCAAATAAAATTATACCAAAGCTGCTTTAGGATACACGTGTGTATTCTGAATTATTAGTCATGAAATTTGTGTAATTTAAGCAAATTTTATGTTTGAGATTTGATAAGATCTGGTTGGTTTTAAAAGTGTTTTAATAACAGGTATTATTTGGATCCTTTATGCATCTATCATATTTCCCTTAAAATCAGAAGAAGAAAAAAATTAATAAAATTATAAAATAGTGCCGGCAACTGCCTGTATGCTGTTATTTCGTTTAATACAAAATATAACATATGAAATAAAATATTAATTTTATACTTTAAAAAAGTCTCTATTTTCGTAACATGAATGGCAGGGCATGAAGGTATATATTCTGTATTTTATTATTTATAGACGGATATTGTCACAAAAATATAATTTCCGTTTCTTGATAATAATGCCAATATGCATACATCCATATTAGGAAAAAAGCATTTACGGGTTTGTATTTACCAAGCCACACCCCTGAAGTAGAGAGATGTTATGTCAGCAAAAAACTTGTTAAAATCCTCGCAGCAAAGAAAGAGTTATGAAAACGCCAACTTTGGGGTCTCAACAAAAAACTGTTGACAGTTTGCTAACTTTGGTGCTCAACAAAATTTTATAAATATTAAAATCTAAGCGAAACTTTCAAACAGCGAAATAATTTTTGCTTTTCTTTTGATGTGCTCTGACTTTTTTTAATATTCTAGTTATTCGCTTTTTATACTTGTTTGAACAGCAGTAATAATTTATTTAGAGTTGGTAATAAATGAACATGACTGTAGGAAACCATTATTTACTTTATTTATGAGTTAAAAATCTTTGAGGTTTCAGGCAATAATTTTGATTTAAAAGTTTAATATTGATTTAGTTAATATTATTTCTTCTTATTCTGCTTTCAAGGGCTAACATTCAATGTGCTACTATATAATATAACAACCATATTATATGGTTAATATATGTGTGCTTATTAGTACTTTCGCTGCAGAATCTTGTCAGCCAGATGCTTCAGAGCAATTCCGGCTGGGTGGCGGTGGTCTCTTTCTGTGAGCGAGTTATGCCACAAAACCAAGCATCCGTAGAAAGATAATGACAAGGCGCTGCTACATATTAATCGGTGAAGAACCAATAGAGGCCTACCTTTGTTCGTTCTAAAGGGAATGCACAAGCCGCTAACACAATTCATGTCTCCCTAAGAAAAGAAGTCTATCAGTGACTTCAACGTCAATAACCTGGCCAGAGAGCATAACTGGCAAAGTTAGGCTAATGATTAGGTGATGACCAAGGCGTTTAGTCGGTATGCAGCCCCGAACACCGTTGGCTATTATTTGCTAGCCAGCAAAATGGTCGCAATAGAGGATTAAGGAGGAAAACGATATATAAGTAAATCCTTAAAAACAATTATTGGAATTAGCTTTAAAAAACAGCCAATAACGTGCTACCAAATTCAGCCATAGGTGATCTCGGTGTTCAGGTTTTTTTACGATGTTTCCTTCACTGTTAATACTAGGCAATAATGTTGTAATGATAAAAAGAGGGGAAAAGAGGCAGAAGACGATCTCCGAGTAGATGACCAAATAAAAGAAAGAAGTGCTACAAGGTTCCAGGACGTAGTAAGAATGGCGACCGACAGGAACTGCTGGAGGGATTTTGTTCGTTCCCGTATGAACGCATTTTGTAGCGATCTTCGATCTTCAGGCGTGAAGGACTAACCAAAGAGAGAAAATGTTGTAATATGCATACTTAGTAAAAAAAATAAGAGGTCATGACATCGTCGACAATGTACCTGTGACCTATTGGGCTGTGAGTGTATTTCCACGTGGCTAAAATACATATAACAGCTATTTGTTACATGATAGTTGAAGTCATAATATGTAATATTTTACTACATCCATCGATATAAAAGAATTGATACGATTTGGGCATTTTTTCATAAAGTCACAAACAAATATTAGCGTTTGGCCGGGATTTGATTGGGTTTCGTTATTGGTTCGGGAGAACCGTAATTTGCAATTATAATACGCACTGGAAAATCAATTCTTGTCAATTAATAGAGGTCCTATTAACTCGGAGACGATGGCCCTCGTGAAGTTATGCATAATAATTGCTGCCACTTCAATCCAAATTAATGACACTTCTTAGTGAACTCTGTGGTAGTCGTAGTCTACTTCTGTTAGGTTTTTTATTGCTAAGGAACAATGGACAGGCTGACGGCCCACTAAATAGTAAGCAGTTATCGTCATCTATGCATATTTGCGACCATAGAGGCACCGCGAACACGCTGCTATCCTATAGGGGCTACAAGAACCTTGGTCACTTGCGCCAGTACACAACACATGGTTATTATGGCGGCATATTTAATACAAAGGGTGGTTGTCATTTAGACAAGTTTGAGGCCATACCACGTAGCTAGGGTTTTTTGTCGACTTTTACAAAAGACCGACCCCAGCCGCAGGGGTTAGTATTCTTAATCCGCCCCTGAACGGAGTAAATATCAGGTTTTGGCTCATGTAAGTGTGATAGAAACCGATTGATATATTTGTATATGTATGTTGTTAAAGATTACAGTATTTTAGTAAATGGATTTTTCTTCATCATATTGTTGCAGGACTTTAATTCACAGACTTGCGGTCCGTAACCAGTTACCACTTGTATTTATTTCTGTGGTGCAACTACTTTCGCACGTGGCAGTGACCTCGGGAGTCTGGGTATTTATACTTGTATTAATATGTATTTATTTACAATATTAAATATATAAGTATAGTACATCAGTTGTCTAGTAGCCATAACATATATATTTTTATTGCTTTAGGACAGCAGACAGGCTGACGGCCCGCTTAGAATTTGGCAGTTACCGTCGCCTATAGGTGTTTGCAACGCCAGTGGCATCGTGAACATGCTGCTGTCCTATAAGAGTATAGGAACTTGGGTCACTAGTGCCGGAACACAACACAAGGTTATTATGGCGGCATACTTAAGACCAAAGGTAGTCGCCATCCAGACGGGATTGAGGCCCTACCACGTTTTTACCACGTTTGTGGCCGCAGAGGTCAGTACTCTTTCTCCACCCCTGCACGAATAAAAAGTGCTCTGCTGACATAAGTGCTCTGTCGCTTATTTTGGGACTAGATGGTGCTGTATCACTATATTTTTTTGCTTTAAGTAAAACATTATAAGGTGGCTTTATTACAACATGAAACATGAAAACATATTCAAAACCGGAACAAATACTTTGCCAGACAGACACTATGGTATATAAATTACATCTACTTTATTGTTATAATGTATAATTTATATATAATATTACCTCGAACCAGAATAGTGAAGCTCCTGAAGCAAGCCATGTATTAAATAAATTATACTACATTTTATAACATCAAACCCACCCTAGCTACGTGGTAGGGCCTCAAGCCCGTTTGGATGGCGACCACCTTTGGCCTTAAGTATGCCGCCATAATTATCTTGTGTTTCGGCATTAGTGACCCAAGTTCAAGTATACTCTTATGGGACAGCAGCGTGTTCGTGATGCCACTGGCGTTGCAAAGGCCCATAGGCGACGGTACGGGTCAATTCTAAGCGGGCCGTCAGCCTGTCTGCTGTCCTACAGTAATAAAAAAACCATCGGGAAAAATAATGAGAAAACCAGATTTCTCCGTGCAGAAACGGTAATAATACTAAACCAGTGCAATCAGATCGTGTGTAAAATGAATCCCCACTTTAGTCGCGCGCGCGCCTCGCGCAAAACATAAGTTATTTTTTATCCGTGGAGAGAGGAAGTGAGAATACTTGCGCCTGCGGCCGGTGTTGGCGAGATGTAAAAGGCGTTAAAACAGCCCCAGCTAGGTAGTAGGGTTTTACACCTAACTAGATGGCGAACTCTCCTGGTCTCTAAATGAACCGCCATAGTATATTTTTGTTGTCATTCAGCATCTTATGCTAGAACACAACCCAGGTTCTAGATCCCTTAAACAAACAGCAGCGCATTAGCAATAATCCATAGGTAACGATTACTGCTTAATTAACTGGGCTATCAGCCTATCTGCTGTTTCAAAGGAAAAAAAACGTATATTTTCTTAATAATTAATGGTGACTAAAACTTATAAATCCTAACTAACATTATAAATGTGAAAGTGTGTTTGTTTGTTTATGACGCTTTCACGCTTAAGCCGCTGAACCAATTTTAATGAATTCGGTATAATCATAGATTGCCTGAAGTGTTAATACATATTAATAATTACATAAAACTCTACGAAATCTAAGAAGAAATTCTATTAAATTGGATAATGTTTATTAAATTTATAGTACAATATTCAAAATTTTAGTGCAAGCTAATATTATGACCTGAGAAGCTTTATTAATAATAGAGAAGCCGAGTAGTTGGAATATACGCTAACCGCAGTGTCAGTTCAAGCTCGTTTACTCAACTCGACTATATATGTACTAAACATCAGCAAAAATATTTATGATCTGAAATTTAGGGTTATTAAAAATGCATTTCAATAATGAGCTTTCAATTTTAATTCAAATAGTAATAAATAAATATACGTTCACAAAAATAAAAACATCACACCTTAGTTTTGGGCGATACACACAAAAACATATCTTTTGACTTTGCTCAAATGAGTTAAACTGAATCCATATTTTCTAAGGTTTTATTATGTATGATTCAATTGAGCCAAAATTACACAAAATGGAGGTTTACTTAAATTTTTTATTGTTTTATTGCGAAATACAAAAATTACGCGAATTAATATAAAAAATGTATAATACAAATTCATTTTCATTAAATAATAGAAAGTTTTCATGTAAAATATTTACATCAAGTTGAACTTACATGATAAACGAGTTTTTCAAATGTAATAATGCCCTTTTATGATTAAAATAGTTTTATTTTATGCTAGCCCCTTGAAAAATGTTTTTGTAATTTAAGGTTGTATTTTTTTCTTACGAATGTAAGAAACAGAAGGATGTATTTTTGAGCAAGTAACTAGCTTGATGTAAACAAACTTTGAAACGTTCTACTTTAACTCGCTTATATTATGAGGAGTTATTTGCTTGCAGCTCGTTAGCATGACAACATCCTGCATGTAATGACACTATGTTACTCTTTAAACACATTATTACGTTACAACAATTTGTACGCAGAAGTACGTTATAAAATGTTGAATGATTCTCATTATAAATAATAATTTACCTAGAAATATAAAATATGATATTGTATTTTGTAGTAACTGTGCCACAAAGGTAACAAGGTGAAATTTAACTAATATTATAGAGATGTAAAATGTTTCTAGAGGCGAAAAGTTGTTTACATGAACGATACATCCAACGATCTTGGCACTCCAGGTGTATGAAGGACATCGCATAATACGTCCCTAAGCTGAAGGGTGTGCTAAAATCCATAAACACTACAACAACAAAAAAAATATGTATAAGGTCCCAACGTTATTGCTGTGAAACAGTAGGCATGCTGACGACCCGCTCAATCGAAAGCAGTTACCGTCACCTATGAATGTCCATAAAGCCAGAGGCACCGTTAGCATGCTGCCATCTGCGTATAATTTTTATGATGCCTTTTTTGAAATATTCATTGTTGTAGCGCAATGGAAAAATCTCAACTAGGTGCTCATTCTACATTCTCAGTGTGCTAAAAATAAACGTTCTGGACATCCATTGTATGCTCGATCGTAGCAGGTCCTGATAGTCAGGAGGAACGCTCAACTGATGATGAGTAGTATGGTAAAAATAGTGGACTAAAGCATCAAATAATGCTTTGAATCCTTAAAACACTCACCGTTGTACAGACAGAAAAAAACTCAATAAGACACAGTTTCTCCGAAGGTCACGCGTATCGAAACTGTCTGTGAGTCAGTGATTTTCATTAACCTCAACTACTAACAGATATATCTTGGAAAAAAAAAACATTTTTGTACCAAAACAATTAACAAAATAATAAGTAATGCAGGTTATAGGCATTTATTAGAACGTATACTGTTTACTTGCCCAACTATAAAATTAGACAATGGAATGAACTCTTCTATTTGTAAAATAACAAAAACAATATTGTATGTAATATTTGTCACCTTTTACAATTCCTTAGGGTAACCCAAATCTTATTTCTGAACAGAAACCATTTGATTTTGTGGATAAAATCATGGTGAATAAAAATATGAGGTAATCTGCTTTAGATCATAATAAAATTCTATTACGATTATATATCGAATGAAATCAATTATATCGTTGTGTTCAAATCAATATCTGCTATGTGTAAAAAGTAAAATTTTGAGATATCTAGTTAAAACATTTAGTTAAAGTAATGCAATGATTTATATGGCGGATTTTATATATCAAAGTTTAGGTAAACTAGTCATAATAGTCAAAATGTTAAAATATTAACAAAGTGCACATAACAGATATTAAAGAAAAAAGTAGTACTAATAGTGTATAATGAAAACAATATCCCAATTCAATAAATGTTAACTGTTGATGAGCTTTAAAATTATTCAAATTAGTATAATATCGTTATGAGTTTATTACATCGATACCAATAACCGTAATTGGTTTCGAGTTATTAAAATAAATGGCGCCGCATTTCAAATTTAAAGATGAACATTAAATTGAGGCGAAGTCAAACTGGGCGCCATAATAATCCTTTTGTTTACATCACATTTCAAAAATTCAATTTAAAAATGATGGTACGGAGGACAAATATATGATCAGCTGAATTAAATGATGTCTGCCATTTGTCGAGCTTCATGGTTGAAAGCGCATCGCTACCGGTGTAGCCAATTCCACAATTAATTAATTTCCGATAGTGCTTTTGTAATATTATATCCATCAAAAGTCGTCTTTGTTTAAATAAAATGATAAATTTAATTAACATACAATATAATGGAGGGGATTTTCGACTTCAAATTATACAATTACAAATTCCGCTACGCATACAAGAATCTCTTACATAATTGTCTTTGCTTTGAATAGGTAAGTATCACATAAGGTTCTTCAGTCAGTATTTTAATTCGTGTCATCAGAACGTGTTACTTTATATATGATTAGAATAAGAAGCCATTTAATTTGTGATTATGTTTCGGCTGATGGCACTATCCAATATATTTTATTAAAATGCCCTAAAATTATTTCTCCCATTTAATATTATTACCAATATTATTACCCTACTAGTGATTTTTCCCGCTCTATTAACAAATTCTTTAGTATAAATAACATATAAATATTAAGAGATAATTCACACAGCGCCATCTATTCGCAAAATAACTAGCATAATTATATGTTATGTATATACATGTTATATTATGGTACTTGTGGGTACTAGACAACTGATATATTATATTCTTCTTATATGATATTATTTTGTAAAAAAAATACTAAGTATACCGTCACCTGCGCAGACGTTCCAACATGCGTTAGCCATTACGCCATGGAAGTCATCAAATATCTTTGTTAGCAGAGATTTTGCTCTACAAACACAATCCAGTCAATTTTTAATAGCTTTGCTAGTCAAACTAGTATTTTAGAAACTAAAAAAAATCGATTTTTCTCCGTGCAGGGGCGGAGTAAGAATAGTTACCCCTATGGCAGGAATCAGCCTGTCGTAAAAGGCAACCAAACAACCCTAAATTCCGGATGCCGAGCAGGAAGAATTTGTAGGAGAAGGAGAATGACCAGGCGGTCATTGCTCTGTGCGAGCGGAGTGACAGAGACAGATAATAACCGGTCAACGTCCGAAATTCTTCCTGCTCGGCGTTCGTAGTTTAGCTACGTGGTAGGGCTCCAAGCCTATCTATATATCAACCAAACTTGGTCTATAAGTATGCCACCATACTAACCTTGCGTTGCGGTCCGGCATTAGTGACCCAGGTCCCTGCACTTCTATGGGACATCAGCGTGTTTGTGGTGCCCCTAGCGTTGTAAACATCCATAGGCGATGGTAACTGTTTACTATTAAATGGGCCGTCAGCCTATCTGCTGTTCCTCAGCAATGAAAAATATAATTTTGTTATTACTCCCCAAATGATTAATTAATATAGTTATTTTAAGTCTCCAAAATGATTTACTATTGTTCTTGTGAACAATTTTGCTAATGAGTATATAATATATGTATATTATAAATAAATTAATAAACAAACTTTTTTCCAGAATAATACAGTCGTTATCTTATAAAATGTTTTAAATCTACTTAAAGAATAGCAAAAACCGAAATAAAGAATTAGGTATTTCGTGAAAGAACAATTCTATCTGAGTAAACAGAAGCGTAGCTAAACCGACTGTAGAGAAACTAAAACAATGAATAAAGTTTGAAAGGATTCAGTTGCAGGGCACAGATTTATCAGACTCGATTCAGTTGACTAATGACACTGCTTAAGTAAAGTTCGTATACACCGAGAATAATAGCGAATTTATTGTGTTTTTATGCAAATGTTACTATTATATGTGGAACCGATCTATCTTATTTGTATTGTATAGATACGTTTCATGCTATTTTTTATAGTACCACCATATATCTCCCATTGATTTCGGAGGCTAATATTTCTTTATAATGTGCTCAAAATACACAGAGAGGCCTCCTTTACACTTCTGCATGTGATGTGTGTGTACATCACAGAGCTATTTTCTTGAGATTAATAACCTTATGAAATACATCACTAGTTATTTCTACATTACAATGAAAATATCAGCCAATTCTACATGTCCCTTAAATCCAATTAACCCCTTTTTATACTATTATCTTTGGCCTAGTCATCTGTTCTAAAATAGGCTATATATCTTCTATAATTTATAGTCTAATTCAATCATTCATTCAGGATTAAAAATAACATTTTTTGAATCATTATAATGTGTTCATTGATATTATTTTACAAATTAATAGTTCTTCAGTAATTTACAAGAATTTTATTACAGGCACTAGGGAGAATTTACAAGTTTTGTTAAGTTGTTACATTAACAATTATAACAAATTATCCACCTTTAATAAATGAACAAGTGTGTTTATTTAGTGTTCTAAAAATCTAATCTAGCAAAATTTGTTTGATAAATAAATTTAAATTATCATTTTGTTTGATAACTTTAAGTTAATGTAAATTGTTTTATCATTTAATTTTCCATTTTAATCTTAGTATGAAAATTAAAATAATTAAATAGACTTGATACCCTGCATAATCCCTTTGTGAAGTATATGTCGGGATGTCCCTAGTAACGTGTTGCGGCTAAGTTGGCGGTCAGCAAACACGTGTGCCGTCACGTCCATTACGCATTCCTCGGCCCTCTGTTTTCAGAGCTTGTCAGCCAGCCGCACGACTACGAAATGTACTGATGGAACTAACCCGTCCATTTAGGAACAGCTGTACTGGTTAGAATGTCTACATGCATTCTTTTTGGGAAGAATATCCTAACTATATACCTAGTCAGGTCATAAATTCTGTCACATGTTTAATGTAAAATAATTGTAACAAGTTTATTAATTATGTAACCATTCATATACCAAAATGAACTTAACAAAACATAGATTCTTATGACATTAAAGTTTATTCAAAATGACCTCCGTGATTTTGAATACAGGCCTTCAATCTGCGCGGCCAGTCGTCTATCGCAGCACGAACGAGGTCCATGTCAATATCGGCGGCTGCCTTAATCAAGGATGTCTTGAGTGACTCCAAATTGGGATGAGGCTTTGAGCACGCCTTTTCCTCCAAGTGTTGCCATATCTTGTAATCTAACGGATTCAAATCTGGACTGGAGGAGGGCCAGTCTTCGTGCCGGATGAAGTCGATTTCACGCGCCGCCAGCCAGTCTTGTGTGCTCTTCGCTCTATGAGCTGGCGCCGAATCTTGTTGGAATACCCAGTGCCTGTTATTGAACATGGTATGAGAAACAGGTTCCACAAGGTTCGTCAGGACTGTATTTTGATATACAACAGCATTCGTTTTTACACCTTTCTCACAAAAATGTACCTCTGTTAAGCCCAATAAGAAACTCCCAACCATACCATGAGCGAGGATGGAAAATGACCTCGTTGGACACGCGGAATACGGTTGCTCGCTTCTTCACTACTGTGTGCGTACACCTTATCATTTTGTTTGTTGTAGCTCCCTTCTACGGTAAACATTTTTTCATCCGAAAAAAGAATTTCCCGATATTTTTTTCCCGCGTACCGCTTCAACAAAGCGCGGCATCTCTTCAGTCTCAGGTCCATTAGACGAGCATTCAAACGATGTCCTGTTTTTCTTCGATATCCCCGAAGCCCTAAGTCTTCATTTAACACCCTTTTCACCGTGGTTCTGCTTAACCCCATCTGAAGGGCCAACAGTTTCTGCTTACGTTTGGGATTTCTTTGAATTCGTGCCTTCACAGCTTTTATCACTGCTGGAGTCCTAACAGACCGAGGGCGACCACTTCTTGACCTGTCATCTACACTAGAGTCTTCATTGTATCGTTTGATGGTACGATAAACGAATCTTTTGGTAATATTCAAATTTTTCAGTATGTTAAAAATTTGAATTGGCGCGTAACTGTAACGATGCAACGCAATAACTGCAACACGGTCTTCTTTAAGCGTCCACTCCATATTTAAAAATGAGTAAAATTCTAAAAGTTATACATTTTTATTTTCATGAACAATTCGAAATTCTAATTCAATAAACTTTTTTGTGGCCAGCATTCTAAAAGAAAAGTTTTTACTGTGTGACAATACTTATGACCTGACTAGGTATGTATTCGTACCATACATACATTTACATTCTAAATGCAACTCGATTGCTTTTATGGGCAGATGAGATTAGCTGGCTAATTAAAGTTTGTTCAATACGGCCGTGACATTAAGATAAGTATTCCTGTTACGAGGAACATGTATCAAAAACTAACTGGTGACACAAGTGACTTTAAAAACTCCAGATTGATTTAAATCCACTGAACAGTTTACTATTATGCGTTATTTTATTATTACTAGTTTTCAAGGTATTAAAATCCGAGTAAAAATATCTTTACTAACTTGTAAATGAAGAAGGCTTAATTATCAAAATGCGTAACTCCTTTCAGATAAATAGGAACAAAAAATACAGGAGCAAGTAAAAATTTTGTTTTTGCTATGCACGGGAATTATTCTACTCATAACAATGTCACTCATAACAAATTAGCCATATTTTTATATAACATACGAATTAATCCAATAAATAGGATTCAAAAATACTTCACTAGCCATCTAGTTATAATTAAAAGTCTTATTTCAATATTTTGTGGAGTAATTCTTATACTGACAAAATGTAGTGACAAAAATTGAGAAAGGTATGCTGAGATGGTTTGGCCATGTTGAGAGAATGAATGAAGAACGATTGACGAAAAAAGTGTATAAGGCGAGTGTGAATGGAAGTGTTGGAAGGGGTAGACCTAGACGGACTTTCGAGACCAGATCAGGGGCATCTTGAAAAAAGGCCAGGTCAAGAGTACCCTAAACCGAAGGGCATGTATAAAGGGAATAATGAAAGTGGACGAAGCGAAACAAGTATGTAAGGATCGTATCGAGTGGAAAGAAGTGGTCTCTGCCTACCCCTACGGGAAAGAGGCGTAATTATATGTATGTATGTATTCTTATATTAAGTCGACTATAAGTTTTTTGTAAAAACTACATTTTAATTCCAAACATCCTTACATGTCATTACATACACCAAATATCAATGTTGAAATATATGAGAACGAGTATACGAGTAACGATGTAAATCACAAAACATGTTGATACACAAATCTATATAAAAACCTAAAACTTTAGACTTGTTAATTAAAAAATTATAAACCTTAGAATTATTAGCATATAATATATTACTATTTTTATAACTGCAGGGTCACTCTCCAGTTCATTTCCAAATACTTAATATCATCTATAGAACCACAATCTTAGAGCATTATTAAAAGATTCTTCATGTAATTATGACTTGAAATTGCAAAATTCACAAATGACGATAACCTTTTCACACGAGCTTGAGTTTTCAAGGCGTCATTCATATAATGAAGATGACACGTGATAGTGCTTCAAGAGACACGTTTTCACGACACGCAAAACATCTGGTGAGGATACATTTAATTAATTTTAAAGCTACACCTAATACGCGTACAACTCTTATTACTGTTATTATTGTGCGGCTTTTGCTGTCTTAGTGAACAACATCAACAATTTTCTTACACAATTTTATGTAAAATGTTTTAAGATTTAAACACAAGTAATTTTTAAAGAATAAATAAGGAACTTTTTGGTAATTTACACAGATATCCTTGTCGGTTTCCCATTTTATATATACAAAGTTTTTAATGACAATTATAAGCAAAAACCTTCTTTTGGTATGCATGGCATAATATTACAGTTTCATCTGTATATTTACAGAGTTTAAGTTCCCAAAATTTATATTTGTACTTAAAAATCACACCCATTGACGTGCCGCCATAGTAACATGTACCACGTAAAAAATGTACTGTGTATTTTTAATTATTGGTACAATGCTTTTTTATATTAATCTTATAATAATTTACTTAATAATCATAATGATTTAAAAACTCATTTTGCAACTTTCAATATTTATTATTCCGTTCCCATGATTTATAACATTTGCATATGTATTTCATTAAAAAACTATAATTTTTTTGCTCTTAAAAATTAAAATGTGAAATGAAACTGGCGTGTCGACTAAGCAAAGGGAAATTACATAATAAAAATGATCCTTAAGTTAATAAAATTACAATGACTTAGAGATTATTGGGTGGAATGCTAAATCTTCTTAGATTGTTGTAGTGAATGTACTAAAGCGATCAAGCCTCGTAAGAACAATAGTTTAACAAGTCCCCATTCATAGAAGTTCTTCGGAACTTGGGGTTGTGTCCTCTAGAGTTTCGTTGAGTTCGTAACAGTCACAACTTGCACAGAAACTTCGGACTTATTTACATGAAGTTGAAGTACTTATTAAGTAAGACATGTATTTTATGGACTAAATTAAAAAGTTTTATATTTAAACATTTTCTGAATAGTTTTCTGAAACTCTTGCTATAGGTTTGTAAAGACCGCGGCGTCTAATCATACTTGTTTAATGGTATAAAAGGCATTAAGTTTGATTCTTAAGAATCAATAATGATATTCAAATGTAGACGAACATTCAAGAGTTTGAAAAATTAATAAAGAACATAAACGGGAATCTTAAGTTAAAATAATGCTGATAATGTATACGTAGTATAAACAACTACAAATATACAGGTTTACAGTTAATATTTTTTCAGTGTATTGAAATATGCAATTGAATTTTGAATTTCTTAATTAGAAATGTTTTATTTTAAATTTGATGAATTTTGAATTTAAAACAATAAAAAATACCACAATTGTTTAGAACATATGAAATAGTCAAAACGGTAGTTTAAATAATTTAATATATAAAGAAAAATAAAAAAGTTAACGCTAAATGTGTCACGCATATATAATAATATTAGGGGTTAAAGTATGAAATTGCCGATTCGTACTGAAAAATTGAAACTTGTTTTTTTTTCTAAGATGTAACATATTTATTTAATCAAAATATTAACCCTTATTATCTTTACACTGCTGCCATTTAAACGGAAGTTCATTTATGCCTTTACGATAGAACTATGGGGATATAGATTCAACAAACTGTGAAAGCATTTTGCCTCCTGGCAAGAAATTTTTTTATCATGTGGATAATTGTTCAAATCATGAAATATATGGTGGTCTGTTGGAGCAAGGTCTGGCGAATACGTTAGATGACTTGTGGTTTCTAACTACAGCTCCTGTAGAGTTACAACGTTTTCTCTTGCTATGTGAGTTCTTGCGTTATCATGAAGAAATAACGATGAAGATCGATTCACGAATCGGGACTGTTTCACTGCCAGTATCGTTGTTCAAAGTTGGGCACAGTAAACATCTGCTGTTATTGCTTGACCAGGCCTGAGAAAACTATAGTGAATAGCACTACGAAGAGACCACCAAACATCTTTTTATTGGTAAGTTTTGCTTCAGAGCACTGTTGCAGCGTTTGACCTGGGGTCAGCCATTGCATTCTTCGCTTACGGAGGTCCACGAAGTTAAGAATCCACTTTTTGTCACATGTCGACTGGTGGAATCAATTCGATCCAATATTCCTTCATTTCTGTATTAATTCAATAAGGCAACACAAGCTTCAACACGTATTTCTTTCTGCAGATCAGTCAAATCATGAGGCAGCCTGCTTATGGTGCTTATGAGTCAATATTATTGGCAAATTTGATGCTTATGATTCAATATTGTAGGTAAGGTCATATTAAACTATGCCGCTAATTCCTGTGTAGTTATTCACTTGTGTGGGCAGTCTTCTACGTAGTTCATTATTCAAGTCGAAGTTTCTACTTCGAAAGCGTTTAAACCAAAAACGCACGGTGCGTTCATTAGCCGTCATCTCTCCAAACGCAGCGTTGATATTGCGAGCCGTTTCTGCCGCGTTAGTTCCGCCTCGGAACTCGATTCATAAATGACTCGGATTTTCGAAAGATGCATCTTTCAGGTTTAAGCTGATTAAAAAAAACTATTTAAAGTCCAAAATCATTTGTTGCATATTTTTTAAAAGAAGAACCTCATATGTATCATGTTAAAAAAGTTCACTCGAAAATCTCACATCATGAAAGTTTTATGTCAATTCAAAATATCTATTACTATAGAACGGCAATTTCATAATTTAACCGCGGTCACGGTTTTCTATTTATTTTCTGGTTGAATGAGCTTGAATTTAATTTGTGCGGACTGTTTCATTGCATTTTTGATGATGCCGGTATTTTGTATTACTGGAATACT
The DNA here is from genome assembly GCA_963693495.1 of Malacosoma neustria. NCBI lineage: Eukaryota > Metazoa > Arthropoda > Insecta > Lepidoptera > Lasiocampidae > Malacosoma > Malacosoma neustria. The sequence goes on from OY856383.1 coordinate 11,976,984, forward strand.
GACAGTGAAGCCTCGGGCCGGCTCAGATAACGCATCGCTTGGCATTATTCAACCCGACCTGCATGTACCGGCGTAAAGCTTTACAGGAACTGAATATACAAACGCGCAATTCTCATGAGATACATGAAATATTTTTCATAAATTTGTAACTGATTATTAGGTTAGAAAATCAGTTCGTAGTGTTTTTATCATAAAATTTATTTTAACAAAAATCAATACTTTACTGTTGTAAATTAATCAATAATAATTCTTACTACTACCACCTTTCAATCAACTTTTGATGCCGTTTCGCCAAAAATCGCACAGTCTAGTATCGAATAAGTTGTGTGTGTGTGTGTGTGTGTGTGTGTGTGTGTGTGTGTGTGTGTGTGTATGTGTGTGTGTGTGTGTGTGTGTGGATGCTACGGGACATCCAATTCAAACCCTTAGAGTTTGGATTGAAGAAGGATTTGGCGACTTATGGAAGAAGGGGCCTAGCGTTGTCATGAAGGAGTATGGTTTGGCCTTGCTAATTGGGTCTTTTCAGTGGAATATCCTCTTCTTTCGAGCATTTCACAATGTATGTGAATTTTTCACATTTCACATGGTTTTCTAAAACCATGATCTACATTTAGCGGTACTGGGAAGTCCCAGAAAACGTAGATCGGGGTCTTCTTTGGATTGGAGTTAAGCATAATTCCCATCTTTGGCGTATCTTCTGAAGCTACCCTCATCATTCTTTGCTTCACGTGTATGTAAAGACACCATTGCTCATCTTCTGTGACGATTCAGTACAAAAAAATCTGTTTATGAACGCGTGTTTCTGGACGGTGAACGAGATGTTGAGAAGAAAAATTTTTATCCGTGCAGGGGCGGAGAAAGAATACTAACCCCTGCTGCCGGGGTCAGCCTGTCGTAAAAAGAGACAAAACAACCCTAGCGTCGTTGTAGGGCCCCAAACCCGTCTGGATAGCAACTGCTCTTGGTCTATATACATGCCGTCGTAATAACCATGTGTTGTGTTCCGGCATTTCACTACTCCAATAACGACAGCAGTGTGTTCGCGTTGTCCCTAGTATAGCAAACATCCATAAACAACGATAAGTGCTTACCATTAAATGGACTGTCAGCCTATCTGCTGCACGTTAGTAATAAAAAAATCGTTTACAGTTGTTTATTGAAGTTTTGGTAAGATGTCATAAAACATGTAAATCCAAACATTGTGGCATACATTTACATTTGTATGTTTTATTTTTTAATCTATTACAGGATAAAATATTTGCAAGAAATTAATAAATGTGTAATAGAAGCAACATCGCATGCAAATTACGTATTTTTTTATTGCTGTAGGACAGCAGACAGGTTGACGGCCCGCTTAGAATTTAGCAGTTACCGTCGCCTATGGGTGTTTGCAACGCCAGTAGCATCGCGAACACGCTGCTATCCTATAAGGGTACAGGAACTTGGGTCACTAATGCCGGAACACAACACAAGGTTATTATGGCGGCATACTTAAGACCAAAGGTGGTCGCCATCCAGACGGGCTTGAGGCCCTACCACGTAGCTAGGGTGGGTTGTTTTGTCGGCTTTTACGACAGGCCGACCCCGGCCGCAGAGGTTAGTATTCTTTCTCCGCCCCTGCACGGATAATAAAGTGTGTATAATTTATGTACACTAAGCAGTTAACCACTATCTAAGATAATTAAAATTCTTAACATAACTTATCATAACTTACGTCTTTGACAGTGTCAAGTCTTGTAGCGAACTATTCCAAGTTAAACATTCATTTAATCAAATGAACTTAATAGCTACGTGCTTCGCATGTAATCAAATCTCGAGCGTTCACTGCGTTTCTTGGTTTCATTAAACCCGGCAAGTACGAGGTGTGGTACATTACGTATGCCACGCTTTTGCCATTTACAGACATCATTACAAGGGTAAAGACAGCATTATATGCCAAGCGTAAGAAATGCTGACATCGTTCCGTAAGCTGAATGAAATTGAAATGGGTGTTTTGTTTTTATTTTTACGTCATCAATATTAATTTCAGATCAAATTATTTTCCTGTAATTTAATGTAGGTAGTTTTAAGTTATATTAAGGATAGCTGCGACTATTGGCTATGTGTATATGCTATGTATATAAATGACGACCTCCCCCTAAGCCGTTAAGTCCGTCATAACCCGTTAAGGTTCGATTCCTGTTTCGTTTCTGGGTGTATATCTATGATTTGTGTTTATTTACAAAAGAAAAGTATATATGTAGCATATTACTATCTAGTACCCAAAACACGTGCTATGCTACTTAATATGGACGCTATGTGAATTGTCTCATTATATTTAATTATTATAAGTACATAGTTTAGTACTATCATGTCTGTGGATTCAATCCACACAGAAAACAAAACTTTTATTTGATACAGTTAGTTTCTTCTTGTCTGTGATATATCCAGATAATTCTATGTTTGTGAGAAGCACCCTGTGATATACAGTTTTGTCTATTGGAGATAACTGTATTACAATAAAACATTTAATGAATTATTTTCAAATGTTTGAAGACTAGTTTTTTAGATATATCAGGTATACTCGAATCCACATTATGACATTAGAAAAATAACCTTTTTATACTTACAATACAATAAAACCTTTTTATACTTTTATAAAACACCTAACATGCCTATACTCGTACACTCAGTCGAAACCTTCTGGGTCAAACGTGGGTGGTGAGTAAGGATTGTAAGAAGATTATGGAACATTTTTTTAAATTACCAAGCAAGTCTTGAGACTCAATTATTTAAATTAAATGAGTAAGAAAACGGATCTCTGAGATTTTAAATTAACCTTTTATTTTTATACATTTAGAAATTTTTGAATTGTAAATTTTTTGTTAATGTTTAGAAGTAATATTGTACAAAAATGCTTGAATTTATGTTTATAACTTTTATTTTAAAAGGATAAGCTCAACACAAGTTCTCCGTTGAAAATTTATTATGATAATAAAACAGATCCAAACAGTGTATGAATTTAGTCGGAGTATGAAGATAAAGTGTGCCGAGGATTAAAGATTATGTTTGTGTAGGACATATGGAACTGAGGGTGAGGGTGTAAAATTTTTAGGCACGCATCTGGCCTCTAAAGGATTCAATGTACTGGGATTATAGACTACACTTTCAAAGTGAGTCGAAGTAATATTAAAACATTTCAAATCAAACTTTAGCAATATAAGTCGGTTGTTTCGAAAATCGCAAGGATAGGTTCACCTTCTTTCGTTTTAAAATTTCATAAAATACGACTCCCGGATCCCGTAGTGTTTACAAAAATTTGATTGTAAAAATATGGTTGTTTTATCCGTGAATTGTACGTAAAAGAAGAATAAGAAGATAGTCCCGGTCTCTTGTTTTCCTACATCACACAGGTCATCGGTCCATCGAGCAGGGAGCGTTGTACACTACGTTTGCCAAGACGAGGCCTCTACTCCAGGACCCGTTTTCTACAGCTCTCATTAAGGTCTTAATGCAGATGTGACCACTGCGACTTCAGCAGACATACTTTGCGAGCTATGTCGGTAACTTTGGTTCCCATACAGATTTCTTCTTTACGAATTTTATGTACAATAGATACATAGCCTACTGAACATGTCTCAGCCCCGTTGATTTCTCACTAGCAGTTATTATCAATTATCTTAATCATCATCTTTCTAGCGAAGACAGTTGCATCTTAAAAAAACTGAAATGTGTTTATTTTTAACTCTAAAGAACTCATCAGTTCCTTACCTTCTAACCTTTCACATATTTTATTATAAATCTTCTAATTCTGATTAAACAGAAAGAAAAATGAAATTAAGAATAATATTAAAAAGTCACAATTTTAAACTGAAAGATAACTTCGTATACTTACATTATGACTTTAACAACGAAATGTTATCAAATTAATAAAGAAATTTAAGTATAATTTATAAATCTAAAAATTCATATATCTTATAAAAGTCTACTTCAACCGCTACAGAGAATAAATATTTTGTATAATCAAACATTTATTTATTCAACATTAAAGCCACTTATTCAAAGAAATGTTACAAAGAAAGGAAAAAATTGTATAAAAAAACACAGACTTCAAACGTTATCGATATGATTATTCATATATTTGAATTCAAAAAATTCCAAGTCAAAAGCAACACTAGGGTACTTTGCCTAATAAATAAAAGTCACATATTCATAATGTTATGTAAATGTTTAACATTTTTTATCTACATTAACCGCTGATCAAAGCGTGTTTTCTTTTAGAAAACTGTTTGCTCCAAGCTTTTTATGTGGTCTTTTAAATATTCATTATGTTTAACTTTGTTATTCAGTCTTATTAATGACTTTTTTATTTTATATTTTAATGCTAAAACTGTTAAGTGTGACACCGAAGTCAAACGCTAGTTGATGCATGTATTTAAAAGTGGGTGAATTCTGATTAATTTCTAGTTTTACTTGCGAAAGATCAGTGTGCAGATTTTAATCTAAAAGTCGTATATAGTATTAAAATTAACAAAAAATAATTGTGGACTGATCGTGTAGTTTTGACCAGTAAGGTAAAAAAAATCAACTCATATAGTTTCTAAGGAATCGTAAAATACAACATAATAGTTATAACACCTCATAATTCCCACTAACCTGATATGGCCATATAATGCGAAGAGAAGAATGCCATATAGCAAGAAAAATTCTAGAAATGAAAATGGATGGATAAAAAAGGAGAGGTAGACCAAAGAAAATATGGGTGGAATGTGTAAAAGATGATATGGCAAAAAAGGTTTGAATGTTCAGATGACAACTAATAGAGGCGAGTGGAAAGAGAGCTCACGTTGTGCCGACCCCACATAGCTGGGACAAGGGCAGGAAGAAGAAGAACATCCCACTGCTAGGCTCGTGCTCTCCCTAGAAAAAACTGACAGTATACCTGTCACGCTTATCCAAGGTGTACTGATTGGTTACATACTTCGGTGTTTTCGATGCATCCCAAAACTTACAGATGCTTTCTCACCATTTATACCTTCGCCGTCGGTACGTGACAATTGTATAATAATATTCACATTAGCCTGCAACGCAGTTCAAACGAGTACCATCCTGTGATCAGAAACCCTGACATTCAGGTTGGGCTCTGAGGGTCAGGACTTGGATACCACATACCTAACAACTGCAAACTGTAAAAATACGACATAAGACATTATTTTATTTGCTTACTTACAAGTATCAAATAAATATAACATTCAGAGTTTTCTTCTTACAATATTCAAGAATTCATTCACAATTCTTATAATACCCGACTACCAAAACCACTTACAAGAAGAATAAAATAGAATTCTCTCTAAATATGGGCTGTCGCAGGATCGATAGGGGATGGAGCAAATGCTGGAGTGAAGAATGTCTTGGAAAGCGTAGTGTAGGACGCCTCCAACCAAATAGGCTGACGACCAGCGCAATGTTTCTAATCGAGCCTGGATGGAAAATATACGGGACCGGGATGTGTGGCGCAAACTTGAGGAGGCCTACGTTCTACAGTGGATTGAAAGACAACATCGACGATTCTATATATGTGCAAAAAATATTGTATATATAAAATACTTAAAGCAGTAAAAGGAGACTTATAAACACTGACTGAGACTTCAGTTACTTCTATAGTACACGGTTGTGGTTTTAAATCTGAGCATGCACCGTAAATCCACTTCGAAAGCAAAGCTTTGAGCTGTATGAAGGATTTAACAGTATTTTTATTTGTGCTACTTTACAATGCATGCAATATGTGTACTAAAAACCATTTCTTAGAATATTGTATGTTTGTTCCAGTTCGTCTTTGAAATATTGACCATCAAATAGATGAGGTAATAAAAAGTACGCACCACGGCGCCCTGACCTCCCGCCTGACGCAGGTCCTCTCGGGGCACGGTTGCTTCGGGAAGTACCTATTTTGCATAGGACGGGAGACGACGTCAGGGTACCACTATGGTGGCACGGGCTACGAGGAGGACATGGTGACGCACAGTGTCGCCGTGTGCCCTGCGTGGCGTGAGGAGCGCCGCGCCCTCGTCGCTCAAATAGGCGTAAACCTGTCACTCCTGGACCTGGTTCTGTTTATAGTTGGAGGCGACTCTGCATAGACGGCCGTCGCCTCTTTCTATGAGGCACTCATGTCCATTGACCACCACCCTCCCCTTCCACCAACGCAGGCGATGTCGATCAACGACCTCCGGCCGCCATAACATACGGCAGCGGGTGGCTCCTCGGGGGAGGATACGCCGTCAATACCATTGCCGTGAAGGTGAGGGCCGCGTGCTGTTCCGCGCCCCCCCCCCCCTCCCTCAACTCCTTGAGTTGCCAGAAGAGAGCGCCGAAAGGACGAAATCCTGACCCCTACCGTTATACACATAGAAGAGGCCCACCCTGACACAAAAGGAAGACCGTCTCCGGTCCAGGCCTAGAGATCGATAGGTCACATATCCGGGCGTTGGAGATAGGAGAACAACGAAGTATTTTATTGGGTAGTTGGAGGCCAAACATATTTCCCGGAGTCCCTCATATTTCTCCGTTCTCTGGGCTCTGGTAACCCGTCAAGAATAGGGTTTTTTCCTCGAGACCGAAATATTTAAATACCTTTAGATACGACGTCCCTTAAGAAGTTTTATTGAGAAAAATAATCACGTGCAGCTTGCACATTTCCCTTTGAAATCCTGTGTCTTGAAATCCATACGAATCAAGCCGTCGTCACTGCTTGTGTAAACATTGGATACATTTGATTTTATGTATAAAAAATAAGCAAAATAAATATATTTACTTATAGTTCATGAGATTTATTCGTACATTTATACTAAAAGCATTTTGCTCTTAAAGTACAGAAAAAGGGTATCGAAGAAACCAAGCATAGTGCACTTAAAAGACACAAAACTGACGAAATGCTTTCGTGGAGCGTCAAACGAGGCCGGCTTACCACAAGATGTCGGATTGCTTGCAGCCACCAGGAAATGACTAGGAAATTGCCCCATTATGCCTTGGAATCGTGAGCTGCATTCGAATTACTTCTTTGCTTGTAATTTCGCAAACTACGATGGATAGCGCGAGATTCTCGACACTTCGGTCATAAAATAATTATTCTTTGAAAATAGCACATATGCATGTCGATATCTTTTGATATAGTCCTATGAATCAATAATGATGGAGATACGTGATCACCTGGTATTCCCTAGCCCAGTCTAGAAGTCATCTTCTTTCTAGTTTCATTTCAGAATTTTATATATTATCAGTAAAATAAATAAAGATAAATATATTAGGACATTTAACACAATGTTATTTAGTTCCAAAATAAGTAGCCAAGCACTTGTGTTATGTTTACTAGAAAACTAATATTAATTTTGTTTTTTAAATAAATACATACTATACGTACCCAGACGCGGGATGGAAATGTATCCGTGACAAACACACTGACCCACCGAGACTCGTAAATAGTTTAGCTTTGTTATTTATAACAAAGATAAGAATCCATTCAGTTAAATGTAATGATTTTTTTAATATCAAATCTACGAGTAAATATTCAAATGGGGATGTAATAACTCCGACTGGCCAATAATGCACTGTAGTAGGGTTACGCATGAACAAAGAGGGTTAAACTGACAGAACGTGAGGGGTTAAGTGCGCTCCAACACTAATCGTCTACAAGTACCTCTTTAGAAGATGGCAAGGGTTCTTTCCATGGATCACTATTACTGGAGAAACACCCCGGAGTCAGATAATGAATTTTCACTAATTGGATTAGCGTATTGAATCCGTACTTGAGATAGCGTTTATCTGTGTAAGCCTGTCTTTATTTTGCATTAAAGTAATACTTTGACATTATCTGGTGTATTTAATTTATATCTTTCTTAATTATAGTATTGGATGGAACTTAACTCTGTAATCTCTGCACTTTATATGAAAGATTACGAATCTCGATAAATAATTTCACATATTTCATTTTTCGAGGAAACCCGATGACAGATACCATGCCAGCTCCAGGGTAGTCGGTGAGGTTGTGAGGGGGTTAACATCTTTCTGCAGTCACTCGTGTGGCTAGCATGCGATGGCCACCTAGAGTCTTTGTGGGGGGTCGTAGGATCGAAATTATTTTACATATAGTATTAAAACAGAGTGTAAGCAAAGAGAGATCATAAAAAAGTTTGTCGTCTGTTTTTTGCCGTTGTTTTCTCTATTAAGGAAGGCACAAAGCGTTCAAAGTGATGTTATTAATAAGCAGTCCCTTTGTCAGTGTAAGAATTTAAGATTAAACTAGGATTTAATGTTAAAGCACTGATAATTGTGGAGATAATGGCTACTAGTTCTCTTAGTATCTTATATCTAAATACATTAAGGAGCAGTTATAATAAAATATTTTACTAAGATCTGTGTATAGTCAAACAATATAATTGGATTAGATATATCTAATAAAGTAAAATTAAAAGAATAAGTTCTACTCTATACTTAAAACGACGCATAAAAGAGAATATTTTTATTTCCTTAAATGTTCCTTTAAGGATCCGAAAGGATCGTGTTATGGGTTGAATTCCAGTAAAAATACTTTCTTAGCACCCCTCGTCTCCAGTTTTATCTGATCGATTTTTATGAAGTTTTACAAGACTTGATCTCGTTATGTAGAACTTGGATATATATGTAAATATGCATCTATATTATATAAATATATATTATATTATATAAATATATTTTTTTATATTACAAATACTACTTTATATTTCGCATATATGTGCTTGTTGGAACAAGCACACATAAAAATAGATCAGATAGTTTTAACTTGTAGTAAAAAAACTTAGGTTATTTAACCTATATGTGTGGCAACGCCTTTATCTTAAAGATATGTCATGGTTGTTAACCAAATTTCTACAGAGATTCTCGGAGTCCACTTTCCTACAAACCAAACAAAAATTAATCCTAATTAATATTATTAATGCGAATGTGAGTTTTTTTTATTGTTGTAGGACAGCAGACAGGCTGAAGGCCCGCTTGGAATTTAGCAGTTACCCTCGCCTATAAGTGTTTGCAACGCCAGTGGCATCGCGAACACGCTGCTGTCCCATAAGGGTACAGGAACTTGGGTCACTAATACCGGAACACAACACAAAGTTACTATGGCGGCATACTTAAGACCAAAGGTGGTCGCATCCAGATGGGCTTGGGGCCCTACCACGTAGCTAGGGTGGGTTGTTTTGTCGCCTTTTAGGACAGGCCAACCCTGGCCGCAGAGGTTAGTATTCTTTCTCCGCCCATGCACGGATGTTTATTTGTTTGTTACGCTTTCCTTTTTACGCCTAAACTGCTAAACCAATTTTGATGAATTTTGGTATAGTCATAGATTGGACCTTGGAGAAGCACCTAGGCTATCTTTTTTTAAAATTCATATAACAGAACAACGTTTGCCGGGTCAGCTAGTTATTTATAATTTTTAACTCAAAGCCTCTACCACAGTCAAAAATTCGCTGTTCCGTTTTTTTCACTCAAGTTTGATATACTTATCATTAGGAGACGTCGGTAGGAAAACTTAGTCAAGGAGTTACTACAAATAAAAAACCATAAAAAATCATAATTTAAAGTTTACAGAATTAAAGCGTGTGTTTATTTTAAACTTTGTCGGCATTTTGGTAATATTTAAGTCGGAAAAAGTAGCTGCTAAAAAGTATATATCTATAGTATAGGTATAATATATAAAGTATTAAATTAGCCAAACATAAATGACTGTAAATGACCGATTGAAAAAACTGATCAAAATCCGAAAGCCGCGGGCGTCTTGGCGAACATTGTTGTCGAAGAACATCGAAAAGTTTTCTTGTTAAAAGTTCTTTATTGGGGAATGAGAATAATAATTCTCAAAATCGCTTCCATATTATGCATGCCATTCATATTATTGTGAGGCATTAATTGAGGCATATACTTTTCACTTTTACACAAGTTTTTGTATTCACTGTTTGTATGGTTGACATGTGTGATCTGGATGTTACAGATTCAGTATGACAAATTCGAAAATAGTATTTTCAGTATTTTATCTAGTCTGGCTATATACTGAGATTCGGTTTTAGAAAATAGTTTATTTTATTTCAGATTATTGAACCTAATAATAATTAAACGTCTCATTATTATTATTAAAGAACACATAAATAACTAAGATATACTTGCAAATATTCATTTAATTCATATACGAGATAAAGTGATATGAAAATACACTTTCGACGTAGGTGGATCATGAATGTGTAGGTATGTGTCAGAATAACCGGCGCAGGTAAACCGTGCAGGGGTGGACTAAGAATACTAACCTCTGCAGCCGGGGTCGGACTGTCGTAAAAGGCGACAAAGTAACCCTAGCTACATGGTTGGGCCCCAAGCCCGTCTGGATGGCAACCACTCTTGGTATATAAGTATGTCGTTATAGTAACTTTGTGTTCTTTCGGCAAAAGTGACTCAGGTTCCAGAACTCCTACGCAGACGGCGGGATTTAGCGATCTCTTGGCGTCGCAAACATCCATAGGCAACGGTAACTGCTTACTATTGAATGGGATGTCAGCCTGTCTGCTGTTCCACGACATTAAAAAATTCGCCTTCAAGATTAATTGATACAGACCATAACAAACATTGTTCTTATAATGGAACAGATTTAAAAGTAAACTTGAATTAATATACAAAAAGTTTTTTTATTTCTTTCAAATAACATTCGATTCTTTTCATTCAGCGTTAAATCGGTTGTGTTCACACTGTAGGTACACCTTGAAATAAAACGACAATAAATTCGTGAAATGAAGCAAACTTTCGGAACTTAATCATCGCCTCGCGGTATCTGAACATTTTGAAAGACACCCGAAATTGGCGAATAATCCCTTTCTTTGCGGTAATTTATTTCCGAATAGACCCCTGAAGTTTTTTTGTTCGGGCCTTGATTTTAATTGAACAAGCCCTTCTTATTGAGTGTTCGGGAATATTTTAATACTTCCCAATTGTACCTCTAATACTTTCTTATAAAACAAAACCAGTTCGGCGAATTGGTTCCTCCTTTTGACTGTTTTTGATTTTTATGACTGTGTTTTTACTATAATAGTTTTGATTGTGATTTTTGCTTTCTGTATTTCAAACTTGTGAGAGTGCAGTGGGGTTATGTGTGCGGTGGGCGCTTTAGTTTTATCGCTCATCGGTCTAGTCATTTTGAAAGCAGCAGACACAGATATTTCGAAAATTCTTTTTTTATTATTGGCATTGGGTATACGTTCACTCGTGTTTCACAAAACCTGTAATTTTGATACTTGATCTAATGACTTGACAATATACATTTTGATTTACTTTTATACTTTGAGCTTTGTCTCAAGGAATTATGACTGTTCAACAATTTATCCATATTTAAAGTATGTAAAATACATATCTGTATGTTTAATTCATATAACACCTTATTTTATTTAATAATTTAATTAATTTTTGATATACATCATTTTAATATTTACTTTCATTTAGTTTTCCTTTTGATTTGCCATTACTGCTAGAGAACTAGTAGGAAGAGTAATTTGCTCTTATCTTCTTTGATAACAATTAGCTTCAGCCATAGTACAGCTAGAGTATCGTGAGGAGTAGAAGAAGGAATAAAAGTATGATAAGCAAGCGAATGACCTGTTAATTGTGAATGATTCTTCTCAGTCCGATACTCTTGATGGCGGCTCCACATTAGTGCCGTGAAGCTCCGTAAACAGGTGAACGTGAATGTGGATGGTTTTCGCGTGGTTCACGCGCATTCACGCCTGTTCCCCGATCAGAGTCGGTATTTTGTCCCGCGACAAAGGGTTCGCGCCCCCTTCGCGCGGCGTTCACGCGTATATATCCACATTCACGGCCCCGTTTTTTATTTTTACAACTTTCTTCTTCTAATAATTATTCTTCTTATAATTATTCTTATATTTCTTCTTATTCTTCTTCTTATTATTATAATTCTTAATCTTCTTTCTTATAATTTTCTTGATTTGGACGTCTACATAGTGATATGTTGCCACAGCAAACAAAGTTATTACAGCAGCAGCTTCTACGTCCATTTCGCGGCGGGTTTCACGAACGATTGTGAGCATCCCGTGAATATGGAGGTCACTACTTGCGCCGTGAATTCACGGCACTAATGTGGAGCCGCCGTGAACGAGCAGTCGCGATCACCCAAGACGCCCGGTAGCGATTCACCGTCCGTCCGATTTGGTCCGTCCATCGCAAAGGCGAACGCCCTCGCGATCTGCTGTCATTTACCCAGCCCTGCACAACGAGCCGCTCCACAGAGTCACCCCGCGTCACGGGTCATGTCCGAAGAACTGGAGTATTCGGGATTGCACCACCGTTGACAATCTCTTGCCGTGTGAATGATTATCGTAGTAGAAATATATCCCATATATTTCGAATCTTTGGAAAATAAAGATTAAAAACGCTTGAAAGAGGGGAGAGTTACGAAACAGGAAGCGAAGCCTATAAGATATTTTCGGAAAGAAATAAGCTTGAAATAAGAGTATATAAATAAACTATAAAAAATGTTAGCTACTACCCTGTACAAAACACAATAGTGACATTGTATAAGAGTGTGCTTAGTTGTGTTTAGATTCTCGTTCGATTTTTGCCTTCAGCGTTGCCTTGCCATACAAACTAAGTACGGAACAATATTGTATTCCTAATCCAATACAAAATAAACGAGTTCAATTTAAATTAAATTGCAAGTTTTAAGAATACCTAGAAACAAAGCTAAAATGCGGTCGGATAAAGAAAAACCAATTTGACTTGGCCTAAGAGTGATGAACAAATTTCCTGGTAAACAGTCTCTTCCGCGTAGGGACTATTTGTCTGAATTTGAATCGCATTTGTTTTGAAGAAAATTTGTCTCCTAAGCCTCTGGTTACTCCTGGGAGTTCCTGTGGTATTTCGTCTCTCTTAATTGAATAAAAACATTTTGTTCTTTTTTTATTGCATTATTATCATTCCGTATGTATGATATTTTATGTTTTTCTATTCTTTTTTTAATTACGAAACACTAGTTTTCTTTTAAATCTAGAAATTCATACAATTTTTGATTACCTTTACTTAAATATGAAGTGTATATATGTAAGAGTTTGAGTTAGATACAATTTTTTTTTTCTGGGAACAGCAGCCAGAGGCATTTTTGGCACTGCAAAACGCTACTGCCCGCTTAGGGAAACTGGAATGTGGTCAATCATGCCAGAACAGAATACAAAGTTATTATGGTAGCATATTTAAAGATTAGGGGTGGTTGCCGTCCAATCGAGCTTGGAGCCCTACCACCTAGCTTGGATTGTTTTGTGGCCTTTTAGGGCAGGCGGGCCCCGGTCGCAGAGGCCAATCTTCTTACTCTGCCCTTGTACGAAGCAAACTTATCTTATCTTATTTCGGGGCCGAAAAATATCTCGAACACTTCGACCCAATGGGATCTTTTGTGTTCCCCTAGATAGCAATCACTCCTCTCCAATCTCATTGAAGATTTGCTTCATGAGCCTAACAATGAGATATGGAGATAGGAGCCTAACTTAAGTAGTTATTTAATATAAACAAATTTAAAAAAATCCTGGTTAACTTATATATTTAGTATTTATTATAAGTGAAAATACGTAAAGTACTCACAGTAACTCTCTCGCGGTGGTTCAAAAAATCATAAATTTAATATTCAATAAAATCTACAATAAATAAAGCGATTGTTAACAAATTTTTAAACTTGTTTATGCTTATAGGACCTGTGTGGACACAATAAAATATAACACACTTTCAACTAATCGATTATTTTCTTTTAACAATATTAATTGTAATTTTTACTTGGTAAATATTTTGTAAATACATTGTTGTTATCAATTATATTCTTAGCAATAAACTGCTTACAAATTATTTTGAATTTAGTCTTATATGTATTAAGTCATTATCTACATTAGGCGGCTATATTTATGATTTCAGAGAAAGATAAAAATTTTAGTTATACAAAATCTCGCCTTAAAAATTCATTTTACCTCGATAAATCTTCGCTATAAATTCGGTGTGCAGGAAGTCAGTGTTTACTTTCTAATTTTCCGGTTGTCTACACGAGGTCTGAAGGCAGACGGGGTGATGCTTGGCATGTTATATGTGACAGGAGTATTACAAAATCTCGTTGATGCTCTGGGCTTGCGTGAATTTTCAACGTGGCACGCTTTGTTTTCTTCAATGTAAAATAAAGGTAGTACGTTATTAAAATGCACCGTGATTAAATTTAGATCAACCAGTTCATAACTTCAGGTATTATTATAACGTAAATTGATAATGACTTTTATTAGATTAGAACTAATCAAGTATTTTAGAGAAAAAGTGTATTACATATTCATCATTAAATATATTAATTACATTGACGACCTCCGTGGCGTAGCGGCTTGCACACTTCGGTAGCTCTTCTTCTTCTTGCATGGGTCACGGGTTCGAGACCTGTCTCGGGTCTAGGTTATTATAATATGTATTGAAAAAAAAGTATATAATTATATAGTTTCTCAGTTGTCGTGTACCCATAACACAAGTGCTATGCTACTTTGTTTGGGACTAGATGGCGTTGTGTGTATATATAATTATACAATGGATATTTTGATATAGTATTTTGATTCTTAACATTGTAATATTGTAATGTTATTGTGATGTAAAATTGGACCAACATAATCTGAAATTAAATAAATAAGAATATTAATAATAAATAATAATTCTACTAGTTGCGAGACAATTAACGAAATTAATGATATTAACTATTGTTTCTGGATCCCAGGGCCACTAGATTTATTTTTATATTGAGCAACAAAAAACAATGATTGTTTTTTTTTCTATCTTATTGACAGGCAAATTCCTCCTCCTCTCCGCATCTGTCAGTACGATATCGTCAGCATACATGAGTAGCCGTGGAGGCTGCGCATGTGTATATCTGATGCTGTTTGACAGGACGTCTAATATCAGGCTGAACAAAAACGGACTAAGGACGGATCCTTGGTGCACCCCGACGGTGATGGGGAAAGGTTTCGTGTCTCCAACAGAGCGGTTCAAACTACGGGATCGGAATCACGGTACATGTCACGGATAATATCATTAAAAGTCTCTGGAAACTCTTTAGATCGCAGTGCCCACCAGATCATCACGTGAGGAATACAGTCGAAGGCCTTCTCCATGTCCAGAAACAGACAATGCAGAGGCGTATTCTTCGTGCTGTATTTCTCAGTGACAGTTAGGGCAAAAATAGGGTCCATCGTCCCGTGACCAGCGCGAAAATCATATTGACTCTCTGAGACAGTACACTCCTGTCGGATCGGAGAGTCGATAACCTTCTCGAACAGCTTCATGGTTTGGAACATGACCTTATTACCGTGGTAGTTACCGCGCCCCTACACCGACCCTTTGCCTTTGAAGAGTGTCAATAATCCATGATGCGAAGCGGAGTTTGGTTTGGGCTAACGTCTTTACCACAACGTCTTTACTTTACTTTACAACGTCTCGCCCACGGCACGGCAGTCCTTGTGCACTTCTCACAGAAGTCGGGCGAAGATCCTGCGCGTCGTTTTGCGGTAACGCTCTATCCGTGACCTAGCTTTTCCTTTTGCGTATGTATCACTTGTGATTTGGTTAGTTTTGGCTTTTGCAGGAACGACTGCCATCCGACCTCCCAATCCTAGAGGAAAACCGAGAGGTGCACTTCCTTTGTCGCATGCAAGCTGGCAAAGGAGTAGTCTATCAGTCGCCTTTTACGACTCCCTTGGAATGACCTGGGGTGACCCTATTCTTTTCACTGGCCGGCGCCATACGGCAAATTCTAGTTTTATACATAGATTTAGCTGGTGAACAATAAAGAGTTTTCATTTCATTTTCATTTTTACATTTCATTTCATATTTTAAATAGTAATAACTCCTGATTGGAAATATGTACATATGTTTATCCGTGCAGGAACAAAGAAAGAATACTGACCTCTGCTGCCGGGGTCGGCATGTCATTAAAGGTGACTAAATAACCCAATCTAGGTGATAGGGCTCCAAGCCCGCCTGGATGGCAACCAGCCCTGGTTTTTAAGTAAATAAATATAAATATATTGGGACATTTCACACAACGCCATCTAGTCCCAAATTAAGTTGTATGGCACTTGTGTTATGGGTACTAGATATAGCGGGAGCGAGAGTCGACCACCACACTCCCCTCCCGCCAACGCAGGCCACGCCGGCGGCGCCGGAGGGCCAGTAACGACCTCCGGCCGCCGTAAAAAGCGGCCGCAGGCGGCCCCTCGGGGGAGGACCCGCCGCCCGCACTATTGCCGCGAGGGTGAGGGCTGCGTGCTGTTCCGCGGCCCCCTCAACTCCTAGAGTTGTTAGGAGAGCGCCGGGGGGACGAAACCCTGACCCCCTGGCGCCAACACTTTAGAAGGGGCCCGCCTCAAGACAAAGGGCGGGCCGGCGCCGGCCCGGGCCACGAGATTGGCAGGCCATATATCCGTGGGCCCGGGCGTAGGCGATAGGAGAACAGCGGGGTTTTTTAGTGGGTAGTCGGAAAAATCCCGGAGTCCCACATATCCCTCGGTCCCCCCGGGCCGGGGGAACCCGTCAAGAAAGGTTTTTCCCCGAGATAAAAAAAAATGGGTACTAGATATCTGATATACTCCATAGATACTTTCTTTTGTAAACAAATACATGTTGTACATAAACACCCAGACGCTGGACGTGAATCGAACACCTGACCTCCGCAAGCGTACCTCCGTGCGTTAGCCGATACGCCACGGAGATCGTCAAATAGCCGCCATAATAACCTTGTGATGTATTCCATAAGTTGGCATATGGGACCAGGTTCCAGTACCAATAAGCGGTTCGCAGCGTGTTAGTGATGCCCCTAACTTAGCAAACACGAATAGGCGACGGTAACTGCTAAATCCTAAGTGGGCCGGCAGCCTGTCTTCTGTCGTACAACAATAAAAAAATATGTTCGATCGTGTATGTAAATCAAATATATAAATAATAATTTTAAATGAATAAATCTGAGTTGCCTATAACAACGTCTTCACGCATTGCTTGAGTAAGTTTTCGGCAATCTTTAACCGGTATTATCTTAACGACCCGTTAATCACAAAAATGGGTCATATAAATTGTATGTTATCTATTTGAGTACTCATTATCAGGTTACTTAATTCGTAGCTAATGGGAAGAAACGAATTACGGCCTATACTCATTGTTTTGTTTAAGAAGGCAAGAAGCAAATATTCCTTTTTAAAATATATTTTGTCCTTTTAGCGTACAAACAAAACTTGTAAGGAATTTAAATATTAAAAAATTAGTAAGCCTCTGACCAAAAACATAAAAATTACTTGTATCTTATGAAATATAAGCCGTTCATATTTTTTGCCATTCAATGAAAATTTTACTTCGAGTTCAAACTTGCTGGTTAAATAAAAGTGTTGATAAACATGAAGTTCCGCGTTTTTTCGAAGACCATTTTATCTTTGCAGGGGCGGAGGAAGAACACTAACCTCTGCGGCCGGGGTCAGCCTGTCGTAAAAGGCGACCAAATAACCCACCCTAGCTACGTGGTAGGGCCCCAAGCCCGTCTGGATGGCGACCACCTTTGGTCTTAAGTATGCCGCCATAACAACCTTGTGTTGTGTTTCGGCATTAGTGACTCAAGTTCCTGTACCCTTATGGGACAGCAACGTGTTCGCGATGCCACTGGCGTTGCAAACAACCATAGGCGAGAGTAACTGCTAAATTATAAGCGGGCCGTCAGCCTGTCTGCTGTCCTACAGCAATAAAAAAAGATCAATTATTATATTGATCAAAATACTCCGAGAAAATCACATAGAAACATGTAACAAACAGATTTAAAATTTCGGCATCAAAATATGTACAATTGTACATTATAGAAGTATACAAGGCCAGATAAGCTCGAAAACAAATAGCAATGACTACAATAATGCAATTGTTATAATTAAATCAATTTGAGGCACCACAAAAACAACGGTTAATAAAATAAAATGTGACTGTGTATTATCCTCCTCTTTTCCTAGTCGTACTAAAACGATTATGGAAAAAATGTTGTTCCCAACTACGCAAACACAATTCAAGGCTAAACCCAATTTGTTTTTTTTTTTCTTAATGCTAAGGCTGTTGTTGTCTCAGACGACTCGACAGCGACTACGGACTTTAAGGCATTCCAACCCCGTGGGAGCGGGGTCGATCAGCCGTGGCAGCGTGCTCGTCACGCGCCTCCTGTGAGGTGCGTTTCCGGCTCGACCGCTGCATGGGGACAATTGAGCACAGCCACGAATGGCAAGAATACTATTTATTTGGGGACTATCGGCTCCACCGGTGAAGCCGATCCTATTCTAATCTACTACCGTTTCGGAGTGTTTATAGCTGGGAGAGAAGAAACGGCGAAAGAAACTCCCCCTCAACACATCTATTCTATGTGTATTTATGTACTGTGTGGGTTGTGTACGTCTACAGGCTATGGGGGGCGGAAGGCATCCCTAAACCTGTTTCGTCGGGTTGGTCCTTGCCGGACTGGGGGGGATAGCGTCCGCGAGAGCATTCGCTTCAGCGTCCTAGAGATGGGGTCGCGTCTATCCGTGAGCACGTTACGCGGGCGGCGACGTGCGTGGGGTGCTCGGCGGTTGGGCGTATAGTTGACCGTCTCCACCACCAGTGGATTGGGATGGTGGGGAGCGAGGCCGAAGAAGTATCGCGAAAGGGAAACCATGTACTCCTTCACGGGAAGGAGCTCCAGGTCGCGGTGTAGGTCCGCGTTGCGCATGTAACGTGGCGCTTGGACTGCCATGCGTAAGAACTTTAAACCCAATTTAATAACGGACAAAATAATTATATGATCCATTCTGTGGCATCAAAGCAGCAAATTAAGCCCGCTTAGAGTATAAATGGCTACTCCAGTAGAAAGGTTTTAATCATTCCGACGAATCGAAGCGGGAGCTATTAGCGAGACCTTTGGGCTTTTAATTGCTATCTATATTTCTGTTCACATCTACTCATAATAATTTAATAGTGTATGTATGTCAAAATAATACATTTTTGCTAATCGTATATCAAAGTATATAATTTAATATTGAAATTGTTTAACTTGAGAAAAGCTTAAGTTACAACTGAAATTTTATGTATAACTAGCTGACCCGGCAAACGTTGTTCTGCCATATAAATAATAAAATGTCAAAAAATTAAAAAAAAAATTTGGGGGTGGGTCACCCCTAATATTTAGGGGGATGAAAAATAGATGTTGGCCGATTCTCATAGATACCGGATAAGCACAAAAAATTTCATCAAAATCGGTCAAGCCGTTTCGGAGGAGTATTGCAACGAAAACTGTGACACGAGAATTTTATTTTATGTATAATAATATGATAATGTAAGGAAAGGTTATTTATTAATAAAACCAAAAATAATTCAAAAATAACCAAGGTGTACAAATTTCCAATTTTTCCAAAAACTGTTTCAAAATTATATTAAATTATTTTCTAATGTAGATTTTTTATAAAGAAAAATAAACTCAACTGTATTTCATTGTAATAGGGTCACAATTCGAATAGATCTAGTGCTGTCGGTTAAAGAGAGGAGAATCCTGCCTACCGCTGCCGTATGCGTGAGAAAGGGAAGCCTGACAGACTGGTGCCGTAACGCGTTACGTAACAAAGCGGTTTACCCTCCCATAAGAAGTTATCTCTTCAAAAAGAAGGTTTATTGTAGCCTTGTCAAGTATTTAGTGTCTACGCAGGTTTATCCTTCTCCAGATACTGAATCGTAATTCACGAAAACGCAACAGTGGGTTCTGCTAGTAATAATGATTGAATGTCGATGTAGTAAATCTGTGGGTGAATATTTAAAGAATAAAGATCATATTCATACATGTCTAGACAGTTTTAAAGATTGAAAATACAACATGAGTTGTATTTTTAAAATTTTCTGTAGTCAGTGTAATTAAAAGGCACCTACGCCTACAAATAATTAAACTCTGTTAAAGAACTTTAAGTACTGAAGTTTAGATATGTATTTGAACCCGATATTGGTGCGTATATATTTTCTGCCGAGCAAGATATTTATAAACATTTACGATGGAGTAAATATACTGACCAATTCGGCCGGGTTCCGTATATTGTTTCCAGTCTTAATAGAAACCACTTTGGCTATAAGTATGCCGCCATAATAACCTTGTGTTGAGTTCCAGTATTAACGATCCAGGCTTCAGTACTCCTATGAAGACAGCAGTGTGTTAGCGGTGACTGTATGCGGTTCCTCCGCAAAAAATACCCTACTTGCGAGGTCTCAGAGGAGATGATTTGGCTATAATAATAAATACATTAAAAAACAATACTGAAATGATTTTTCATGTTTGTTATCAAACATGTCATTAGTAATTGTTTCGTTATTTATTTATAACAACAAATTTGAAAAAGTGAATGCATAAATATTTAAGTAGGTTATAAATTGCACAGAACCGGTTGGTTCTCAAGCGTACTTATAACAGGCCGTACGAGTAGAGCTTGCATTTTAAGCTTTGTATTTAATTCCCACTACTTTAGTTTGCATATTCAGAAAACCATGTATTCATTATGTACTTTATAAGTCGGTATAAACACTGTAATAAAATATAATTCTTTGATCTAATGGCTACTAGATCTCAAGGTATTTCAATAAGCGTCAAATTCATTACGCCTTCTGCCAGCCCAAAGTCAGGAACGACAGGCATATATATATATATATATATATATATATATATATATATATATATATATATATATATATATATATATATATATATATATATATATATATATATATATATATATATATATATATATATATATATATATATATATATATATATATATATATATATATATATATATATATATATATATTTATATATATATATACCTAGTCAGGTCATAAATTCTGTCACATGTTTAATGTAAAATAATTGTAACAAGTTTATTAATTATGTAACCATTCATATACCAAAATGAACTTAACAAAACATAGATTCTTATGACATTAAAGTTTATTCAAAATGACCTCCGTGATTTTGAATACAAGCCTTCAATCTGCGCGGCCAGTTGTCTATCGCAGCACGAACGAGGTCCATGTCAATATCGGCGGCTGCCTTAATCAAGGATGTCTTGAGTGACTCCAAATTGGGATGAGGCTTTGAGCACGCCTTTTCCTCCAAGTGTTGCCATATCTTGTAATCTAACGGATTCAAATCTGGACTGGAGGAGGGCCAGTCTTCGTGCCGGATGAAGTCGATTTCACGCGCCGCCAGCCAGTCTTGTGTGCTCTTCGCTCTATGAGCTGGCGCCGAATCTTGTTGGAATACCCAGTGCCTGTTATTGAACATGGTATGAGAAACAGGTTCCACAAGGTTCGTCAGGACTGTATTTTGATACACAACAGCATTCGTTTTTACACCTTTCTCACAAAAATGTACCTCTGTTAAGCCCCAATAAGAAACTCCCAACCATACCATGAGCGAGGATGGAAAATGACCTCGTTGGACACGCGGAATACGGTTGCTCGCTTCTTCACTACTGTATGCGTACACCTTATCATTTTGTTTGTTGTAGCTCTCTTCTACGGTAAACATTTTTCATCCGAAAAAAGAATTTCCCGATATTTTTTCCCGCGTACCGCTTCAACAAAGCGCGGCATCTCTTCAGTCTCAGGTCCATTAGACGAGCATTCAAACGATGTCCTGTTTTTCTTCGATATGCCCGAAGCCCTAAGTCTTCATTTAACACCCTTTTCACCGTGGTTCTGCTTAACCCCATCTGAAGGGCCAACAGTTTCTGCTTACGTTTGGGATTTCTTTGAATTCGTGCCTTCACAGCTTTTATCACTGCTGGAGTCCTAACAGACCGAGGGCGACCACTTCTTGACCTGTCATCTACACTAGAGTCTTCATTGTATCGTTTGATGGTACGATAAACGAATCTTTTGGTAATATTCAAATTTTTCAGTATGTTAAAAATTTGAATTGGCGCGTAACCGCAACGATGCAACGCAATAACTGCAACACGGTCTTCTTTAAGCGTCCACTCCATATTTAAAAATGAGTAAAATTCTAAAAGTTATACATTTTTATTTTCATGAACAATTCGAAATTCGAATTCAATAAACTTTGTTTTTACTGTGTGACAATACTTATGACCTGACTAGGTATATATATATATATATATATATATATATATATATATATATATATATATATATATATATATATATATATATATATATATATATATATATATATATATATATATATATATATATATATATATATATACAGGGTGACTTTACCTCACCCGTCCAAATTTTTTTACGCACTAAGCATCATTTATGGAACCCATTTTTGCAAAAAAAATTGTATGTAAAATTTTCAAAATAAAATATTTCATCCCAAGGAAAATGTTTAGTAACTTGGTTGCTCATTCAATCGTGCAAATAATCATATGTTCCAAGGTTCGTACATTGACCTTTATTATCTAACTCCTCCTCGGTATTGTAAACGAGAAGAAATGTACCTTAAGTACGCGTACAAAGAGTCGAGACTGTGTTGCCCGCCGTGCGGGACACGTGTCAACACGTCTTCGTAAGAATGCGCTAGGGTTGTACCTATGATGTTTATTGTAATAAAACGAATGTTGCGATTCAACCATATTTTTTATTATTCAATCAAATGTTTAAGTTTTATCCGTGCAGGGGCGCGGAAAAAATACTAACCTCTGTGGCCGGGGGCGGCCTGTCGTAAAAGGCGACAAAACAACCCACCCTAGCTACGTGGTAGGGTCTCAAGCCTATCTGGATGGCGACCACCTTTGGTCTTAAGTATGCCGCCATAATAACCTTGTGTTGTGTTCCGGCATTAGTGACCCAAGTTTTTTAGTGGGTACATCTTTCCCGGAGTCCCACATATCCCTCGGTCACCCCGGGCCGGGGAACCCGTCAAGAGAGGTTTTTCCCTGAGACCAAAAAAAAAAAAAAAGAAAATGGTGCTACCAGGCCGATTCATTAAGACGTTGTCAAAATTATTTAAAAATACTTTTTCTAAACGTTTCAGGTGGGACTTTTAGCCCACCATAAAAAAGATGAATCTTTATTATAGGCTTTAAAATGAGTGTACAGTGTAGTTTCGTCAACATTTGGTTTCTACTGTAACAAATCATTGAAGCTAGTGAAGTTATGTTTTTTACTATGTACATTTATAAATAAATACCCTGATTTATTTTTTAGTATGGCAGCCCTATGTCGGTTGCAGCGTAGCGGTGTGTGTGTGCGGGGAATTACGGCGTGCGAAATACGGCTGCCGCCGCTGCCGTAAATAATTAATTAATAATCAGTCGTCCGCGTGCTGTCGCGTTGGTGCATTGCGTTTAGCGTTCGTTCACTCGCGACGTCGACAGTGCAAAAATACGGAATACGGTAATCGTTGGGTCGGTCGTGGTGGTCCCGTCCCATGATCGCCTCGATCACCGGATTTAACACCATTGGACTTTTATTTGTGGGGTGAAATTAAAAGACACGTGTATGTGGAAGAGGTCCAAAGCCTCGCGAACTTAAAAACTAAAATTGTGCGAGCGTTTGAAGATGTGCGTAATGACACTCTAGTGCTTAGAAAGGTAAAGGAAAATGTTCAAAAACGAGCTAGACTTTGCTTAGAGACAAACGGACTGCATTTTGAACATTTATTAAAATACGTGTAAAGCAGTAATGGTAAGTTAACCTCTAATTGATTTTTTACTAATTAATGTACATATCACTAAAGATTTACGTAATTTTTTACTTATTACAAATGCGCCCTTTAACTGAAATTTTTGTATTTCGTATTTTTTGTATTTTTGTACCGATGGAGAGGTCATTGACACTTGTCGACTGTAGGTGTCAAGTATAAATTGCGAGTTCTTGTGATAACTTTGTGATGCTGATTACTCAACATTTTTGTACTATGTGATACTAAACTAAAATACATGTTTCTCATAACTTTTACTAAAGATTCTTCTGTGTGAATTTGGACGGGTGAGGCAAAGTCACCCTGTATATATATATATATATATATATATATATATATATATATATATATATATATATATATATATATATATATATATATATATATATATATATATATATATATATATATATATATATATATATATATATATATATATATATATATATATATATATACATATATAAGATTCCAGGACATTCACAAGACGGCCTGAGGCAATACCGCTATATATTCTTAGAGGATATGTCAGCTGAGAGGGCGAGGACATCGACTGGCTGCGATGGCGTTGGGATGACGTTGGGCAAGCGGCGCGGCGCGCTGCCACGACTCACCCTTCTTGCTCGGGGATCGGATGTGACGGATGTGTCTTACGAACTCTAGTTGTTTTCGCGTTTCGTGATTTTGTGTTATATCGTTTGATTTAATTAATAATTACATGTTGATAATTATATAGGTCGTTTTGTATTTTCTTTTAATAATTAAATAACCTTCTGGTCTTTTCTTCTGGTCCTGGTGGTCTGGTCTGGTCTTCTGGTCAGAAGTGGGATTCGTTTAAAAACACGAGATTTTGATCGTTCGCCATCTCTCTCTAGCTGCAAATAATATTTGTTTGCGTCGTAAATAACTCCTTTTTTTTCGTTCGGACGAAAAAACGTGTTGATTTTGTACATGGTCAAAGTGAATTACCACATTTCGGGTGTATTTTTTTTGTCTAGTTTTGAGTGCGTTACTACGTAAAATTAATACGGTTCTATTATTCAATATTGTTTATTTGCTTTTTAAAAGTACCTAAGTGCCGCGGGTTAGTAGTTTTGCTTTTGTGTACGCCTTAAAGTAAACAATTGTTAGTGATTAATTTAGTGCACATCCTCTGGTATCTAGTCCCAAAGTAAGTAGCATAGCATTTGTGTTACGGGTACTAGATAACTATTATAATACGTATATAGTTTTATTTTGTACATATTATACATAATCACTTAGATGCGCGACGGGAATTGAACCCATGACGTCTACAAGCCTACCAAAGCACGTTACGTTACGTTACGTCATTACGCTACGGAGGTCGTGATAAGATAGAAGTCGTCAAAATAATGACTGCGTATAAAAACTTTAGATACACTCAAATAAAACAATTGTAACAAGAAAGTTAGAAAGTTAGGAAAAGTATCGTGGGTAACAAATTACAGCAAAGCCTAGAAATATCAATAAAACAATCTAAATATAGCATAAAATTTCCAATGCGACCAAAATACTAATTATAAAAATAAAATATGAAATAGGCGTAACATAAATCACTAAATTAAATAGTGTAGGGAATACGCGCCAAATTAATTGCGCGCCATCAATATAATTATTTTCTTAAACTAAAAATTCGTTCCTTCGCGCGTCTCTGCCAATCCGCGCTCACGCAATGCATCTCTCTTTCTCTCTCTAGCAGAGTGCTCTCCGTTGCACATGACGCCACGCGCGCGGCAGTCAGTCGAAGAGTTTCCGCGCTCCGCTCGCAACTGGTTTACACACGAAAACCCTAATATATAGTTATAATGATTGTTTCCTTTGTGTGTATTTCTAAACTGTGTTCTTTTAAAGTAATAAATAGTTCAGTGATCGAATAACAACGTTTCTCTTAATCACATCTTCCACACAAGCATTACAATAGAATCTCAAACGTCTACAGATCTTTTTTCTAAAAACAAGCCAAAAAAATGGTAGCTATGTGAGCCTTTATTAGTCAAACGTCAAGAGGTGTCGTGTGACTACATACCATTTTCCAATTGCCTGCGTTTTGGGACAAACAAATAGATCACGGCTCTGAGACGGAATACTTATACGATCCGCATTCTTTCATCTTGAACGCGTCTGTATGCCTCGTATATTTGCTTCAGGAAATAATAAATCGCTTAGAACAAAATGTGCTCAACAAGTGTGACCGTTTCTATGCCTATTCGATTTCTGATATGAAACTTAGTCAATTAGCTTATTTTATCCAATTTAACGCATCGGTTTTTTATCCGTGCAGGGGCGGAGAAAGAATATTAACCTCTGCGGTCGGGGTCAGCCTGTCGTAAAAGGCGACAAAATAACCCACCCTAGCTACGTGGTAGGGCCTCAATCCCGTCTGCATGACGACCACCTTTGGTCTTAAGTATGACTTAATAATAACCTGTGTTGTGTTCCGGCTTTAGTGATCCAAGTTCCTGTACCCTTATGGGATAGCTGCGTGTTCGCGATGCCACTGGCGTTGCAAACACTCATAGGTGACGGTAACTGCTAAATTCTAAGCGGGCCGTCATGCTGCCTGCTGTCCTACAGCAATAAAAAAATTGGTTTTTGAGAGCTAATTCTTTATATATATGATTGGAGTAGTATATAATCATACTAAGACAACACATATTTCAGTCACCGGTGGATAGTAGCCCGCGGAGTCGATGCCGGGGTAAAAAGGGAGACCTCAAGGCCCCAACACCCACAAGTATGTGAAGGAAACCAGAGTGCGATCATATATTTTAATAAATGGATATGTTTGTTCTTCTTATAAATAAGTTATATTTTCGAAATTAGGTCCATTACTTAGCTATAAAAGATTCCTTAATATCCTTTTTAACTTTGTATGGTAAATACAAAATAGGCTCTTATCTTCTTTTGGAGTCATATAGAAGAGCCACAGACCTCCAACCTTGTGGTACTCCAGTAAGAGTCGTGGATTACAAGTCAATTAGCATGATGCAGGATTTCGATTCGTTACGTATAGGGGAATAAACTTAACTAAATGCAGTTGCACTAAATTAAATTGATAGATTGTTCGACAAATAATACATAGTAAATAGTTACGCCTTACTTTTTTAACCAACTGTTCATAAAGATACACATCATAGATTAATAACTGATTAAAGTAAATGAGTTCACCACTGTCAATTTTTTCGCCTTATTCATTTGTCAATATTTTTTTAAAGACAGTGTAAAAGTATTTTTTCAATTTAAAAATTTTTCAATGTTTTTTATTTCAATACTGACATTTAAATAGTGGTTCATATTGCAATAATACTTCACAAAAATGTGTACTGTCATAATAAATAAATCCTCAGGCAATAAATGATCTAATCAAATAATTAGCACCTAAAGATGCTTGTCATATTTCAAGAAGGCGATACCCATCTTTGGGTATGCGGACGCTTCAGATGACAGTATTCGAGGATTATCCGCAAGCAATATGCCGCTGTTTGTCCAAGCTATCGTTATCGGACGCCCACACCCCTGTATTTACTCTTAACGAGAGTTATTTGGAGGAAAGAGTACGATATGAAATAGACAAGTTTCAGAGAAAGCGTGTATAAGTTATCAATATTGAAGTATTGTTCGACGAATTTCGCTTAGAAAAAATATTAAGAGTTTTGAAATTGGTGTTGTATTCACATTTAATTCTATGAGATAAATATCTTATGATAAGATGATAGGTATACAAGTAGATAAATAAATATAAGCAAAGTAAAACTCGGTGAAGTGTAAATTAGTCTCACGCGTGAAATGTTCCTCATAGTCATTCATGATATTCTTTTCATTTATAAAAAAAAAAAACAGTACGGGATTCAGTACACGGCTTAGATTTCAATAAAATTCTTTATCACGTAATCAGACAGACGCTTAACAGGAAATATTATCCACACCTACACTTGTTTATTATTTAAATTTATATCGACTTTTTTATTGTCGAGGAACAGCAGATAGGCTGACGACCTATTTAATAGTAACCAATTACTGTCGCCTATATACATTTGCAACGCTAGAAGCACTTTTAACACTCTGTTGTCCCATAGGGATACAGGAACCTGGGTAATTAATTCTGGAACACAAAAATAGGTTATTATGGCGGCATATTTATAGACCAAGGGTGGCTGCCGTCCAGACGGGCTCGAGGCCCTACTATGTAGGTAAGGTAAAACAACCTTTGTTGCCCTTTATGGCAGACTGACCCCGGCCGCAGGGGTTAGTATTCTTACTCCGCCCTGCACGAAGAAAAATTTGTAAAAATTGAACATATTGACAATAGATGACTATGCAGATTTTCATATTTCATTGGTTTTAAACATTTATTATATTCTTGAGAGATTTGTTGTTGTTAATAAAACTCGATTTAAGGTAGAACCAAGTTTGCCTCTCAACTCTCTTGACAAGTAGCTTGAAATCGCTCAACTTTTAGACTTAACAAGTTTGCGCTGTTGTCGTGGTTATTTCAGCTTGATACGTAGTAATCTAGATAACAGGAAGTTTTAGGTATCAAAAAATAATCTTACAAAAAATATTTTTATTATTTACATGAATTCTTTCTTGTGTAAATTGTATTTCTTATTCTAGTCTACGTTACAGAAAAACTTTTTAACTATATTTACGTGACCAATAACGTACACGATTCACACGCTGCGCACTGTTTATTTAGATAACATGACATTTAGACAAAGGAACCGAATTTCCCCGAAATACATTCACTCTAATGTCGATAATAATAGTCAATTAACCGAGGATAATAGATCGAACTAACGTTCCATATAACACAATAGCCCTGGTTTGTTAGAATATTCGAAGAGAATTTAAGAGAAATAAATAATTAATAGATAGATAGATAATTCTTTATTGTTCACCACACAATTTTACAGAAAAAAAGACATAAAAAGAAATAGGTAATAGTACAACATAGTGAGCAAACGGCGGTCTTATCACTAAATAGCGATTTCTTCCAGACAACCTATCAGAAATATTTAAAGTAGTAGTACAAGGCGGTGCACAATAGACATAAAAATCAAGATAGTAAATATTATACAAAAAAAAAAATTAATCTAACATACAACAGCAATACAATGAAGCATACACATGACGATGCAGTTTATGACTTTAGGTAATAGTCATTAACCAAGTTTTTAGAAATGGCAAGTGATTTAATAGTAATTAATCGAACTCTTAAATTCTGATTTGCAGCCGGTGATGGAAATTTGGTTCAATCCAGGGGTACCACGTTCAAATCTCACGATAACATACATCAATTTGTCAGTTTTACTCATCTGAAGCGCATGTTGCAAAATAATTGCCGTGTACTGACGGTGAAGGAAATCATCGTGAGTAAACTTGGATACCGAAATCAACCTATGTGTAAATTGGACAAGTATTGCGGATAATACATCAGCCACCATTGTGCGTACCCTTTAAAAAGAGGCTCCAGCTTAAAAATATTTATATTTGGGCTGTATTTTAAATTTATTTTAAAAAAATGGATATAACTTAAAATATTTGAAGATGCAGCCTAGAAGCCATGTTTTTTTTTAATAATTATATTAATTATTTTTTTAATAAATTTATTTCTAAAAAATATCATATACATATCTAGTTTAATTCTCCTGGCCCCTGAACTAGTTTACACTGTATCTCGGGGGTCAGGTTCCTCTCTTGTGATCAATAATATAATAATGCATATGATTATAAAATTACAAAAAAGGAAGAAAAGAGAAACCAAACTATACTAAACAGACCCATAACAAACTAATGAGCTCGCTTGTTTTTGCGTATTTATGTATGTATGTGTGTGTGTGTGCATGCATGTATACGTGTGTAAGAGAGAGAGAGAGAGGGACCGAGAGAGAGAGAGAGAGAGACAGAGTGTGATATTACATTTAACGGTTTATACATCATCGGTATGGTATTATATTATAACATTATTCATCATCATCTTAGCTTTGAATTCCGGTTGAAGCCCAAACTCTCGCTTCGTTGCCTGGGGTCCGCTTTCAGACTTTTTCTTCTGCATTTCGCACGATCTTTGGCATCTCTGGTGGTCAATCCATTGGCACGCATATCAACCCCTACGACGTCAAGCTAGCACTTTTTGAGTCTCCCCTCCTGCCGGGGCCCGACGATGACGGCATGACCAGACATTTGTTCCCCACATAAGTAACCGGTTGCCGTAAAAAACATACTCCACACATCCACCGCAGCATATTTATCTCCGTGACTCGCAGTGCCTGTTTGTGTCGCTCCAGCACCGTCCACGCTTCACATCCGTATAAAAGGACAGGCTTAATGATGGTCTTATAGAATTTAACCGGTATTTTAGGGTCACAGATGACACCAATCACCTCACGCCATTTGGTCCACGCGGCAGCCATGCGTGCCTTAACGTCAGAGTCAATGTTACCAGACCCGTTGAATACAGATCCCAGGTATTTCACCTATTCCGTGCGCTTGACTGTGTCGCCGCCAATGCGCACGGGTGTGGGATCTGTGGAGTTGCAGGCCAAGTACTCGGTCTTCGTCACGTTGAGTTTCAGACCGCCGTTCTCAAACGATTCCTTCCACGCCTTCACGCGTTGCACCAGCCTATCCCTGTCTGAATCTGCCAGCGCATATTATACCATTATTACTGCCTACTAATGGTAAAGTAAATATCAAGAAGAAGCATGTGTAATAGGACGCTACTGCCTCCTTTTATGAGGTGGTCATATGCGCGAAGGGGGAGGTAGAGCAAGAAAGAGAGAAGTCAAAAACCTCAACTAATTATAGATCCCGGCCACACAACCTGTCAGCTGGAACACAAGCCAGAGACGGGTAGCGCAGTGTTTCACGGTGTGGACGGCATTCTCACCTGTTTAAGAGACCAAAAGAAGCCGAGGTAAGCCGCACATACTCTGGCCGTCACACAAGAAAGACCGGCCCCAAGTCACAATAGCTGGCCTAGCCTAGGTGGGAGGTGTATGTGAAATTATATTCCTGAACACGGGGATGGTTTTTGTGGGTTTAAGGCTTGCGTCTCTTTGTCAAACGTGGTAACGCATATTATTAATACTATTTTTTTTACGCTAACGCTATCTAGTCTATTAAGTTGCATAGCACTTGTTATAGACGAAAAATTAAGTTTTATAATATAATTTTAATGTGTAATGTTCTCCAAAAGAAAAGGACACTGATTGCGGGTTTATAAAATAGCTATCTGGAGCCATAATTATCGTTGATTCGACAGTAATTCTTTTGGTCACATTGTGTTGAAGGCTTTTGTGTAGTAATGGGCGGTTATACAAAAGGTAGGTAACTGCGATATTACTGTGTATCAAGTGTCCGTATTGTGTGAATGGGATTATCTACTTTCGAAGATAAGGGATTCTGATTAAGCATAGATTTGGCTTCGTGTATACTTTTAACAAGAATCACATAACTCTTATAAGAAAATACTATCTATGTCTGGAGTTACGAAAGTGGATAAGTACCATCCGTGCTGGGGCGGAGAAAGAATACTAACCTCTGTGGCCAGGGTCAGCCTGTCGTAAAAGGCGACAAAATAACCCACCCTAGCTACGTGGAAGGGCTTTAAGTTCGTCTGGATGGCGACCACCTTTAGCCCTAAGTATGTCGCCAATAATAATCTTGTGTTGTATTTCGGCATTAGTGACCCATTAGTGTTCCTGTACCCTTATATAACAGCAGCGTGTTCGCGATGCCACTGGCGT
This sequence comes from Malacosoma neustria, assembly GCA_963693495.1. NCBI lineage: Eukaryota > Metazoa > Arthropoda > Insecta > Lepidoptera > Lasiocampidae > Malacosoma > Malacosoma neustria. The sequence continues at coordinate 12,008,529 of OY856383.1, forward strand.
TCCAAACACCCATAGGCGACGGTAACTGCTAAATTCTAAGCGAGCTGTTAGCCTGTCTGCTGCTCTACAGCAATAAAAAAACTGCATAAAATAAAATATAACTATATCCGGGGAAGTAGTAAATTAGTATCAGATTAACAAACTAAAAAGTACAGACTAGCTAAATATGAGCATTTCATGCGAAAAATGCCATGTAACTAGTAAACTGCTTGAAATTAGAGTAGGTGAATAAAAATAGATACTTATCCGTGCAGGGGCGGAGAAAGAATGCTGACCTCTGCGGCCGGGGTCGGTCTGTCGTAAAAGGCGACAAAACAACCCACCCTAGCTATGTGGTAAGGCCTCAAACCCTTCTGGATGGCGAGCACCTTTGGTCTTAAGTATGCCGCCTTATAACCTTGTGTTGTGTTCCGGCATCAGTGACCCAAGTTCCTGTACCTGTATGGGACAGCAGCGTGTTCACGATGCCATCGGCGTTGCAAACACCCATCTCTGTCTCTCTTCAAGTGCCTCTCCATCACTGAAGGTTGGCAGTCAGCTCCTTGAATCTCCTCTTGTCAAACGCCAATCTGAACAGTTGCTCAATGCTTTTAATCCCTGTCCACTCCCTGATATTACGGAGCCAAGACATCTTACGTCTACCTGGTTTTTGCTTTCCGGGCACATTCCCCATCATGAATGACGCGCTTATTAGCGGTGACGGCCAATAGACTGTCGTGGTGCTCCCTGCTAGAGAACAGACGAGGCAATGGCGACCGAGCAAAGGCGGTATAACCTTTAACCCATATTCGGAAGGAGGAGGCTCCAATAGCCTTGAGGAGTAAATGGCCTCTAAAAAATTTGACGGTGGAAAGCAACGGGAAACTACCACTGATTATATATTTCCTAGTTGATCGGCTATAATCAAATACAAAACAATCATGCAAACACCCATAGGCCGTCGCCTATGGGTGTTTGCATGAATGTTTTGTAACTGCTAAATTCTAAGCGGGCCGTCAGCCTGTCTGCTGTCCTACAGCAATAAAAAAAGATACATTGTTAAAATGATGACATAGCGTAAAAACGGGTAAATATTGAGATGACGACTTACAAAGGAAAGTAGGAGGGAACATGTAGTGCCGATTCTACATAATATATATATATATATATATATATATATATATATATATATATATATATATATATATATATATATATATATATATATATATATATATATATATATATATATATATATTGAGACAAAAGTTTTTTCTGCCGCCTTAAACTTTTATTTCTTAGTTCATATTTTTTTTTCATTAATAAAGGATATATTTTATTTAGTAAAGAGTTCTAGTAGCTTATTATTGAAATATTTTCATGACTTAACAATATATTATTGAATGTATAGTGGTGTTCCTATGGCTGCCTCATTTGCTCGGCAATATCCATTTATTGCAAAATGAAATGAGAATCAAAATGTTTGTGGCAGCACACAATGAAAGCGATGCGATGTTTCTAAACAATTTTGTTGGTAGACGTACATGCTTGTTCAATATAATGGCACTTTAGAGGCTTCAAGAAGACCCAAACCATTTTGATAACCGCAAATACGTGTTTCGCTGCGTAACAGTACACCCTTTGCCCTACCGCAAAACAATGATGCCGATATACCAAGTTTGAGATCTTGATCGGTTCAACTCACCTTCGTGGGTTGTGTACTTTATTGTTTGCTGAGGTGGGGGCTTTGCCAATATTTGTGAGTCACATGAAATTCCGAGATCATAAAAGCAATATGTTTAATTCGTTAAGCGTTTTGTCAAAACAAATGCGTTTTTACTCATTTTGATAATTAACTACTGACGTTCAAATAGACTGTGAATGTTTCCTATTTAGATTTTTCTCATAAGGTTTTTAAATGACGAGCGCTTTGGTGCAAAGACACATCGAGAAACCTACGTAGTTTGAGTTTTTATGTACTATATAATATATGTGTGTTTTTATTTATTTAAAAAAAGTATATTAATAATATTTCCACGTATAGAAAACATAATTGTGATAATACCGGTGTCATATGAGTTGTAATTCCCACTTGAAACAAAATATTTATGTTAACACTATAAAATATTAATATAATTTTTCTTCTTGCCCTTATTCCACATTATGTGGGGCATAACATGTTGTCTATTTCTACTCTCCTCTATCAGCTGTCCTCATTCATTCACAACTTTTACCTTTTCCCCATATTATCTTTTACGTAATCCATTCATTTTTTTGGCCCAATCCCTATTATGTATCCATGCACTCTAATTCCTACCCTTTCCTTATCACGTGACATCCTTCCATTCATATAATAAGTTACGGTTATCTGTTATTTTTAACACGCTTTTCTTAGCTTGGTGTGTATCTATGTAACGGGATTAAACATCATTTTCACGCCTTTAGAAACGACCCATTGATTTGAAACTTTGCACACTTATCAAGGACCAATCACAATGCAATAATTTTTATAGTTTGTATCATTATCCATACCAAGATCCTCAGGATTAATGACTTTTTTATACGCTTAATTCATTAATTCGGACTCGATTTTAACCTACTTTGAATGATTAAAAACATTCAAAATTTTGCACACTTGTCAAAACCTGAAGTTCAACACAAATTTAATATTTTTTTCCCATAGTCCTTATCAGGATCATCAGGATTAACGCTTTCTTTTCATTTTGCCGAAACGCCATCTGGCATTTAATTAATAAAATTGCCAGTAGATGGTGTTAAATAAAAAAATCCTGACAGAAGGGATAACTTAAACTAATCTAAGTTGAACTATTTAATATTTAAATTGTTTAACTTGAGAAAAGCTTAGGTTATTACTTAAATTTTATGTGTATTAATAATGTAAGGAAAGGTTATTTATTAATAAAACCAAAAATAATTCAAAAATAAACAAAGTTTACGAATTTCCAATTTATCCAAAAACTGATTCAAAATTAAATTATTTCCTAATCTTTACAAAGAAAAAGAAACTCAACTGTATTTTATTGTAATAAAGTCGCAATCCGAATAGATCTAGCGCTGTGGGTTAGAGTGAGAGAGGAGGAGCCTGCCTACCGCTGCCGTATGCGTGAGAGAAAGGGAAGCCAGACAGACTGGCGTGTAGCGCGTTACGTAACGAAGCGGTTTACCAACCGACTCTACCGACTCTGTGGCCACGGTCGGCCTGTCGTAAAGACGGGGTAAAACAATCCAAAGCTACGTGGTAGGGCCCTAAGCCCGTCTGGATAGCAACCACCCTTGGTCTATGAGTATGTCGCCACAATAACCTTGTGCTAGTTTCCGGCATTAATGACCCAGATTCTTATACCCTGGGAAAGAAGCGTATTTGCGGTGCCCCTGGAGTCACAAACATCCATAAGCGACGGCTACTGCTTACTATTGAGTGGGCCGCCTGGCTGCTGTTCCTCAGTAGTACAAAAAACGTATATAACGTGAACGTAAATGACATGACGTGATATAGTAATTTGAGCCTTGAAGGTATACAGTTTAATTTAAAAATGCCAAATAAAGCTACTTTAGCTAGTTAGTAACAGAATTTTCGCGCCACAAGCATGTTTGCGTGTATTGCAAAATAATGCTTAGATTTAAAGAGAATATTTTTTTTACGCCCATATGAAACATATAACTTACTAGTTCAATAAACCACAATGGTAGAAATGGTCAAACTGCGCGAAAAATATCGTCTATAAAGAACAGTCCACCAATATTCCGAATAGCTTACAGATTTATTTTATTTCTCTTTTCGTTAGGAACAACAAAGATTTCTAAATATATACAGGGCGAGGTAAAGTGAATCAATTTACGAGAGACTACACCCTTGCACTAATTGGTTTACTTTGCAACGGAATACCTGGCTCAATTAAAAACCGTATCCTTTAATTGACAATAACCGGAGTCAGTAAAACGAGTAATGAATAAACTGTATAAAGCAATCACGATGGTTGCATCGTGCATTGCATATTAGGTATAAAAGATAGATATATTCGTATATGTAAACGTAGACTTTCGTAACTTAAATTTTTTTTTATGTCTCTGGTTTAATTCCCATTGCGAGTTGGAATATTTGTATTATGTATTTTTTATTTAAAAAAAAATTTAATACTAATTGTCTTCTACTTATAACATAAGCGGTTAGCTGCCTACTTTGCTAGGGTTTTTTTATTGCTGAAGAACAGCAGACGGGCTGACAGTCAACTTAACAGTAAGCAGTTACCGTCGCCTATACATGCTTACGACGCTAGGGGTACCGTGAACACGCTGCTGTCCCATAGGGGTACAGGAACCTGGGTCAGTAATGCCGAAATACAACTGTACGATGCTGGTCACGGACCGAGAGTGCACCGTACAGGGATGAGAGGGATAGCTCGAGAGCAGTGGACAGTATGAGAGAGGAGGGGGAGAAGAGCGGAGGTTAGAGATATGCGCTGCCTTACAGTGGGAAAAAAAACATACGGGGCAGTCTTTGGGGACTGCCGATACAAATGAAAACTAAATAACATGTGAATTGTATCGTCGAGCTATTAGATTATTATTTTCGGTTTATAAAAAATTGTTTATGATCAAGCATTAAAGTTTAAATTGGTCATTAACACTTCTTTACAAACCAAAAATTGTTCACCCAAAAAGTACTTAACGCGCCTAAAGAAGTTTTCACATCAAAAACTCAACTGTATTTCATTGTAATAAAGTCGCAATTCGAATACATATGTTGGTAATGGAATGCAATCATTTAAAAGTTACATTATAAAATAAATCTCAAGTCATTATTAATAAGGTTGGTATTACTGGAGCAAAACTTCGTCTTACGAATCTTACGAATTTTCGATCAGGATACGTGACCTGACACGAGTTTAACATTATTTGACCATCACAAAAAAGCGCACAATGCCGTTAAAGAAGTTTTCACTTCAAAAATTCACGCTGACCTTGATTCCATCCCTTCCCGGTTCGGTTCACGTCGCGGTACCAGCCCCGCGGAGTCACCATACGGCACCAGCTAAATGTCACTGAACACATAATGTTATGGCACGTAACTGAAGCCAATTGCGCACGGCGTAGAGGGTGGTCTTCGTCGACCGTCCCGTGCGTTTAGAAGCTCACGCGATACTGGTCTTAAATATGCCGCCATAATAACCTTGTGTTGTATTCCGGCATTAGTGACCCAAGTTCCTGTATCCTTATGGGACAGCAGCGTGTTTGCCATGCCACTGGCGTTGCAAACACCTATAGGCGACGGTAACTGCTAAATTCTAAGCGGGCTGCCAGCCTGTCTGCTGTTCTACGCAATAAAAAAAATACTACTGTTGTCCCACCCTCGCTTTTACCATTTACCTCACCGAGAGTGAGGGTAGATAAAAAAAATCAGGAGGCAAGATTTCGATTAACCCTTCATGCAAGGATCGAATTCACACAAGGTTATTATAATGGCATACTTAAGATTAAGGGTGGTTGCCATCCAAACGGGCTTGGGGCCCTACCACTTAGCTAGGGTTGGTCGTTTTGTTGTCTTTTACGATCACGCCGACCCCGGCGCAGATGTTAGTGTCCTTATTCCGGCCCTGCACGGAGGACAAGATAGATGGTGCTGTGTGGTGTGATATATGTATTTATATATGTATATGCAGAATATATTATATGTATCACACACACTACAAAGCTTATACACTACTTATATACTTTTTTTGTTAATAAATACATATTATACATAAGCACTCAGACTCATGATGGAAATCAAACTCGACGTCGCCGATTAGTTTTATATAGGAACTAAGTACTGCTGTTTAAGTCTCCACAACTAAAAGGAACAATTAATTTGAATTCACTTTGCTGCGTGTTAGTTGAAAGCAATCCACATTTTATAACTTAAAAAAATTTTTGGAAGTAACATGGATAACTTATTCCTTATATAGCATAGGTTTCAAAAATAATATAAGAAAAATATACCAAAAAAAAACTATTCTAAGTGAAAATTCATATAGAATAATCACAAGTTTAATTCAATATAAATTTATAATTCCCACATTTCAGATTCCTAACTGCTAACAAAACTATATCAAACTTAGTGCTGATGCGGAATCAATTAGGAAACTAGTCAAGCACTAGTGACCACAAATTGCTCAATGGGGAGACTGAAATTATAGCATTAAGATGCTCACTTGTCGTTACAAGATCACCGAACGACTGGTTGGGGATTTAGAGAAGTTGTGGCGGAAATTAGAATATAGTCACTTAAATTGCAATAGCTATCGAATATGATAAACTTCCTTGTTAATTAATATATATATATATACCTAGTCAGGTCATAAGTATTGTCACACAGTAAAAACTTTTCTTTTAGAATGCTGGCCACAAAAAAGTTTATTGAATTAGAATTTCGAATTGTTCATGAAAATAAAAATGTATAACTTTTAGAATTTTACTCATTTTTAAATATGGAGTGGACGCTTAAAGAAGACCGTGTTGCAGTTATTGCGTTGCATCGTTGCGGTTACGTGCCAATTCAAATTTTTAACATACTGAAAAATTTGAATATTACCAAAAGATTCGTTTTATCGTACCATCAAACGATACAATGAAGACTCTAGTGTAGATGACAGGTCAAGAAGTGGTCGCCCTCGGTCTGTTAGGACTCCAGCAGTGATAAAAGCTGTGAAGGCACGAATTCAAAGAAATCCCAAACGTAAGCAGAAACTGTTGGCCCTTCAGATGGGGTTAAGCAGAACCACGGTGAAAAGGGTGTTAAATGAAGACTTAGGGCTTCGGGCATATCGAAGAAAAACAGGACATCGTTTGAATGCTCGTCTAATGGACCTGAGACTGAAGAGATGCCGCGCTTTGTTGAAGCGGTACGCGGGAAAAAAATATCGGGAAATTCTTTTTTCGGATGAAAAAATGTTTACCGTAGAAGAGAACTACAACAAACAAAATGATAAGGTGTACGCACACAGTAGTGAAGAAGCGAGCAACCGTATTCCGCGTGTCCAACGAGGTCATTTTCCATCCTCGCTCATGGTATGGTTGGGAGTTTCTTATTGGGGCTTAACAGAGGTACATTTTTGTGAGAAAGGTGTAAAAACGAATGCTGTTGTGTATCAAAATACAGTCCTGACGAACCTTGTGGAACCTGTTTCTCATACCATGTTCAATAACAGGCACTGGGTATTCCAACAAGATTCGGCGCCAGCTCATAGAGCGAAGAGCACACAAGACTGGCTGGCGGCGCGTGAAATCGACTTCATCCGGCACGAAGACTGGCCCTCATCCAGTCCAGATTTGAATCCGTTAGATTACAAGATATGGCAACACTTGGAGGAAAAGGCGTGCTCAAAGCCTCATCCCAATTTGGAGTCACTCAAGACATCCTTGATTAAGGCAGCCGCCGATATTGACATGGACCTCGTTCGTGCTGCGATAGACAACTGGCCGCGCAGATTGAAGGCTTGTATTCAAAATCACGGAGGTCATTTTGAATAAACTTTAATGTCATAAGAATCTAGGTTTTGTTAAGTTTGTTAATGTAATGTAATGTTTAATGTAAAATAATTGTAACAAGTTTATTCATTATGTAACCATTCATATACCAAAATGAACTTAACAAAACATAGATTCTTATGACATTAAAGTTTATTCAAAATGACTTCCGTGATTTTGAATACAAGCCTTCAATCTGCGCGGCCAGTCGTCTATCGCAGCACGAACGAGGTCCATGTCAATATCGGCGGCTGCCTTAATCAAGGATGTCTTGAGTGACTCCAAATTGGGATGAGGCTTTGAGCACGCCTTTTCCTCCAAGTGTTGCCATATCTTGTAATCTAACGGATTCAAATCTGGACTGGAGGAGGGCCAATCTTCGTGCCGGATGAAGTCGATTTCACGCGCCGCCAGCCAGTCTTGTGTGCTCTTCGCTCTATGAGCTGGCGCCGAATCTTGTTGGAATACCCAGTGCCTGTTATTGAACATGGTATGAGAAACAGGTTCCACAAGGTTCGTCAGGACTGTATTTTGATACACAACAGCATTCGTTTTTACACCTTTCTCACAAAAATGTACCTCTGTTAAGCCCCAATAAGAAACTCCCAACCATACCATGAGCGAGGATGGAAAATGACCTCGTTGGACACGCGGAATACGGTTGCTCGCATCTTCACTACTGTGTGCGTACACCTTATCATTTTGTTTGTTGTAGCTCTCTTCTACGGTAAACATTTTTTCTTCCGAAAAAAGAATTTCCCGATATTTTTTTCCCGCGTACCGCTTCAACAAAGCGCGGCATCTCTTCAGTCTCATGTCCATTAGACGAGCATTCAAACGATGTCCTGTTTTTCTTCGATATGCCCGAAGCCCTAAGTCTTCATTTAACACCCTTTTCCCCGTGGTTCTGCTTAACCCCATCTGAAGGGCCAACAGTTTCTGCTTACGTTTGGGATTTCTTTGAATTCGTGCCTTCACAGCTTTTATCACTGCTGGAGTCCTAACAGACCGAGGGCGACCACTTCTTGACCTGTCATCTACACTAGAGTCTTCATTGTATCGTTTGATGGTACAATAAATGAATCTTTTGGTTATATTCAAATTTTTCAGTATGTTAAAAATTTGAATTGGCGCGTAACCGCAACGATGCAACGCAATAACTGCAACACGGTCTTCTTTAAGCGTCCATTCCATATTTAAAAAATGAGTAAAATTCTAAAAGTATACATTTTTATTTTCATGAACAATTCGAGATTCGAATTCAATAACTTTTTTTGTGGCCAGCATTCTAAAAGAAAAGTTTTTACTGTGTGACAATACTTATGACCTGACTAGGTATATACTAGGTATATACCTAGTCAGGTCATAAGTATTGTCACACAGTAAAAACTTTTCTTTTAGAATTCTAAAAGAAAAGTTTTTACTGTGTGACAATACTTATGACCTGACTAGGTATATACTAGGTATATACCTAGTCAGGTCATAAGTATTGTCACACAGTAAAAACTTTTCTTTTAGAATGCTGGCCACAAAAAAGTTTATTGAATTCGAATTTCGAATTGTTCATGAAAATAAAAATGTATAACTTTTAGAATTTTACTCATTTTTAAATATGGAGTGGACGCTTAAAGAAGACCGTGTTGCAGTTATTGCGTTGCATCGTTACAGTTACGCGCCAATTCAAATTTTTAACATACTGAAAAATTTGAATATAACCAAAAGATTCGTTTATCGTACCATCAAACGATACAATGAAGACTCTAGTGTAGATGACAGGTCAAGAAGTGGTCGCCCTCGGTCTGTTAGGACTCCAGCAGTGATAAAAGCTGTGAAGGCACGAATTCAAAGAAATCCCAAACGTAAGCAGAAACTGTTGGCCCTTCAGATGGGGTTAAGCAGAACCACGGTGAAAAGGGTGTTAAATGAAGACTTAGGGCTTCGGGCATATTGAAGAAAAACAGGACATCGTTTGAATGCTCGTCTAATGAACCTGAGACTGAAGAGATACCGCGCTTTGTTGAAGCGGTACGCGGGAAAAAAAATATCGGGAAATTCTTTTTTCGGATGAAAAAATGTTTACCGTAGAAGAGAGCTACAACAAACAAAATGATAAGGTGTACGCACACAGTAGTGAAGAAGCGAGCATCCGTCTTCCGCGTGTCCAACGATGTCATTTTCCATCCTCGCTCATGGTATGGTTGGGAGTTTCTTATTGGGGCTTAACAGAGGTACATTTTTGTGAGAAAGGTGTAAAAACGAATGCTGTTGTGTATCAAAATACAGTCCTGACGAACCTTGTGGAACCTGTTTCTCATACCATGTTCAATAACAGGCACTGGGTATTCCAACAAGATTCGGCGCCAGCTCATAGAGCGAAGAGCACACAAGACTGGCTGGCGGCGCGTGAAATCGACTTCATCCGGCACGAAGACTGGCCCTCCTCCAGTCCAGATTTGAATCCGTTAGATTACAAGATATGGCAACACTTGGAGGAAAAGGCGTGCTCAAAGCCTCATCCCAATTTGGAGTCACTCAAGACATCCTTGATTAAGGCAGCCGCCGATATTGACATGGACCTCGTTCGTGCTGCGATAGACGACTGGCCGCGCAGATTGAAGGCCTGTATTCAAAATCACGGAGGTCATTTTGAATAAACTTTTTTGTCATAAGAATCTATGTTTTGTTAAGTTCATTTTGGTATATGAATGGTTACATAATGAATAAACTTGTTACAATTATTTTACATTAAACATGTGACAGAATTTATGACCTGACTAGGTATATATATATATATATATATATATATATATATATATATATATATATATATATATATATATATATATATATATATATATATATATATATATATATATATATATATATATATATATATATATATATATATATATATATATATATATATTAAAAAGTATTTAAATTAAGTAAGTTTAAAAAAATTTAATAAACACGCTTTTATAAAAAATCAAACTAAAAGGTAAAAAATAATTTTCTATAAATTTAAATTATGGATAGTGGGATTAACAAAAAAATTAATTTTATTGTAAAAAAAGTGTGGGGTGTTTGTTGTCAATTGTTATTTTGAAAATATCTTAAAAAGCACCCCACGCTTTTTTACAATAAAATTCATTTTTTTGTTAATCCCACTTACCTTAATTTAAATTTATTGAAAATTATTTTTTTACCTTGTAATTTGATTTTTTATTAAAGCGTGTTTTTTTAGTTTTTTTAAAACAATAATTAATTTTTAACTTTTTAGTTTCATTAACTATAAAATAAAAGCGTGATAATATAATTTATTTGTTGTCAATATCCAATCGGTAAATATTTTTATTAATTTAACGCTATCTTCTGGCAATGTTATTAATTACGTTCCAGATGGCGTTTCGGCAGAATTTTGATTTTATTGTTCAAAGTAAATAAAAATCGAGTCGAATTCCGAAAAATTCCATTACATACAGGTCAAGTTAATATAAAACATATAAAAAATAATAAAAATCCACCGTCACGCGATTTTCCTAGGTGGTCACCCATCCAAGTACTGACCGCGCCCGATACTCCTTCACTTCAGTGATCGGACGAGAAGCGAAAATTCATTCATCCTGAGGATCCTGGCAAGGATAATGATACAAACTATACAGATTATTGCATTGTCATCGGCCCTCGATATATCTACGAAGTTTGAACGAAATCTGGCCGTTTGTCTAGTGGGCGTGTAAAAACATCTTTGCAATATCGTATTGTATATGCACGTATGAGCGAATTGTGTGAGGTAAGTCAAAAAATAGGATTAAATGTAAATACTTCTAAGACTAAAATTTTTCACGAATAGCGTGAATAACCCGATCTCAATAAATGGCACACAACTGAAATATGTATTATAGATAGCTATATATACCTTGGAAAAGAAATATCTTTTAAGAAATCTGGACACATGGATGCAGTACATCGGAGAATAAATCTACCCTGGAAAAAGTATTGGAGTCTTAAAGAAATATTTAAATCCATTATTCCTATAAAATTCAAGAAAAAAGTCATGGATTCATGTATTCTACCATGTTTGACATATGGCGCGCAAACCTGGATCTTTAATAGCTATACTAAGCAAAAATTAGCTGTGTGTCAGCGTACAATGGATTTTTCCATAGAAGCATAATAAAAATAAAGCGACAAGTTAGTACTTGGTAGTCTATAAGGCAAAAAACTAAATTTATAGACGCTCTCGAACACACTCAACGGTTGAAATGGAAGTGGGCAGGGCATACAGCAAGGCTATCCGACAATAGGTGGACAAGAAAAATCACAATCTTGGTAGCGCTATTAGGGTCGAAGAGGACGAAGCCGACGTATAGAAAAATAGGCCGACGAAATAATGTAGACCGCGGGCCCAAATTGGATGGAAACAGCTAAAAATAGAAAAGAATGGAAAAAGTTGGAGGCGGCCTTTACCAAAAAGAGGCCTTACAAAATAAAAGTACTCATAATTAAGTTTTAGTAACTAAAATTAATTTTTTTATAAGGAATAAAGGCTTATTATTATAACATGCACGTATGGTAATACGCAGTGCACACAAATTGATCACCGGTATTAGTAGCCACCGTTTCTGTCATTGGTTCTCCACCCACACTTGTCACACGTAAAAGCTTATGACATTTATCACAGGGACATTCATTCTAAAATTATGTAGTACCTTAATAGTTTGGTATTATAAAATTAAGTAAATATTACGAAACATATTTTACGAAAAAAATTCCAATATATATATATATATATAGCCCGCTTAGAATTTAGCAGTTACCGTCGCCTATGGGTGTTTGCAACGCCAGTGGCATTGCAAACACGCTGCTGTCCCAAATTATATTAGGCTTTAACTCCAATATAGATTTAGGTGGTCAAAGAAAGTAAGTAGTCCAATAAAGCAATTAAGAATATCGAACATATTATTTAACTTTCCTATTACATGAACTATTTTTGTATCGTGACTGAAACAATTTTAGTACTTAAATATGAACTCAAAGTTGTAACAAAAGTCTCAGGAGTTGTATTAAAATCTTGGGAAAGTTGTAAGTAGTTTGATGTGGGAATTCGCAGTCAAAGTTTGACTAAGAGAAAGGACTCAGAGGGAAAGCTGTGTTTGTTATTTAATCATCTCTTTGCAAAAATATTATAATTTGTTTAAAAAAGACGCTAAAAGATAACAAATTTTAATATATAAATTAGTTTTTTTTTAGTATAACACACACACATAACAAAATATTATTCGTAATGTGTTCGTAACTCTTTATATTATGTATGCTAATACATAATAATGCTCTCTTTATATGTATGCTAATAAAGTCAAATATCTTATTATACACTAATGTATAAAGTTTTTTTTTTATTGCGTAGTACAGCAGACAGGCTGACAGCCCGCTTATAATTTAGCAGTTACCGTCGCCTATAGGTGTTTGCAACGCCAGTGGCATCGCGAACACGCTGCTGTCCCATAAGGGTACAGGAACTTGGGTCACTAATGCCGGAACACAACACAAGGTTATTATGGCGGCATACTTAAGACCAAAGGTGGTCGCCATCCAGACGGGCTTGAGGCCCTACCACGTAGCTAGGGTGGGTTGTTTTGTCGCCTTTTACGACAGGCCGACCCCGGACACAGAGGTCAGTATTCTTTCTCCGCCCCTGCACGGATAAAAAATGAAAATTTATCAAATAAATAATTTCATTTACATATTTAGAAAGTTGTTTAAGATTATGTTCGTGGAGCCTGTCCAAGTTCCGGCCAAAAAATAAAAGAAAAGAAGTCCATCAGACTTTTATCGGTTCCGTCATTTATATAAGTGTAGAAAGAATAAATCGTAAATTTACTTTTGTAAAATTCTAAGCTAAATCAACTTTGTATTTACTCTGCAGTCTCTCGCTTAAAACAAAATCAAAATTAGTGAAAAACTTCAAATGTATGTTTGTGAAAAACTAGTTCCACCTAGATATAAAAAAATTTAGTTTTTTGCTAGGTGGCAGGACTCCAAGCTGACTAGATGGCAACCACCCCTGGCTTCTAAATATGCCACCACAATAATCTTGTGTATGTGTCGGCATGTGTTCTAGTAACTCTACGCGGACGGTATGTTCACGGAGCCCCGGGCGTCGCAAACATCCGTCATCAAAAAGACGATAATTGTTCACTATTAAGTGGGCCGGTAGCCTGTCATCATGCTGTTCGTCAGTAATAAAAAAAATGGTAAATTTTACCTATACGGAATGACATGAATGATTTCACAGGAAACTTATCCGTGCAGGGGCGGAGAAAGAATACTAACCTCTGCGGCCGGGGTCGGCCTGTCGTAAAAGGCGACTAAACAACCCATCCTAGCTACGTGGTAGGGCCTCAAGCCCGTCTGGATGGCGACCACCTTTGGTCTTAAGTATGCCGCCATAATAACCTTGTGTTGTGTTCTGGCATTAGTGACCCAAGTTCCTGTACCCTAATGGGACAGCAGCGTGTTCGCGATGCCACTGGCGTTGCAAACACCTATAGGCGACGGTAACTCCTAAATTCTAAGCGGGCTGTCAGCCAGTCTACTGTCCACGCAATAAAAAAAAAAAAAACTGTCGCTTATTTCCAATTTTCTTATTTCTATGGGCATAGTAAGACAAAGTATATACTAACATCAGGAATGCATTTTCCACTCTGATTAAATACATAGATTGCAATGAAACCCGATGAGCTATAAGTCAAGCGGTTGGCTTGATTTTTATTGAATCCGAACTCGCTGGCATCAGCTCAAATACGACGTTAGCGAAATTAAATTATGGTTGCGCCAATTACAGCCGTTTCTGAACCACACGATGGCCGATTCATGCAAGCTCGTATCAGTTTCAATGTGAATTTAAGGTTCTATACATTGTAACAGTTTTTGACAAAAATTATTATCGATAATAATATTTGGACAGTATACAATTAAAACACAGTTGCATTCAAAATCTGGTTGACCCATTGGTCCCACATAAACATAGACTTGAATGATCTGCAAATAGTTTCTTCTGATCTGGCTGTATACATTCGTCAATTGTATATTTGTCAATCTCCTTGGTGTAAGGGCTATCGCAATTCGGTACGCTTGCGGAGGTTACGGGTTCGATTCCCGTCTCGCGTCTGGGCCTTTATATATTTATTATTTATAAATAAACCCTGAAACACAGATTTTAATTTAGTGCGAAGTCTAAAAACTCTCGTCCGAAAGCTTGTAGGTTCTATGTCAATGTACGACCGACGTGAATTCACCATTAACTTAGGACTAACTTGTGAACGTCAAATTAGGTATATATAACATTTCTACAATCTTATTAAAACCTAGAATAGCATAACCAGCACATCCATTAATATAAATTTTTAGCATTAAAAAATGAGTGCTATCGTTTTTTGTAACATTATTAACATTACACAAAGAAGTAGTTTGTCCCACAAACGAACTTTAACTTGGTATGTAAGTTAGAATTCAAATAAGAGTAGCAGTTTCGTTGAATGCACCAAGACCGAGAAATTACATTCCGTGGCGCTGCCTGAACAAAAGATGTATTGTGTTCTGAATACATGCGCTTGTCTTCTTAGAATCTATTGTAGAGCACAAAGCAAAGTTAAAATACATTATAATATTATTATTTTAAAAGTTAATAACAAAATCAACGATCATACTAATCCTGTAAAAGCTACCAAAAAGATACTGGATCTCATAAAACAAACGTAAGAGGTATATTAAAATAAAATATTAATTTTCGTTTTCAGGTGGCATAAAAATTATTTTCAATGCAATCACAAATCAAAATGATTCTGATTTATACAATAATATTTGAAGATTATAAATTAATATTTATCAGTACACTATATTTTTTTTCTTTGTTAATAATGAACAAATGTAGCTAACATACAATATGACAAATAACTTTCACATACTACATATTTCTACAGCAAATGATAATAACTATACATAAATATAATGTTGCCTATCGGTTTACCTTTCCGAGTGTTCGGTCTATCGTTAATCAAATCAAGTGTTAAATGACCCGACGAACTGTGGCAGGGGCCTGAGGAATTTCGACAGTAAGATATTTCCCGTTTCCGAGGACTTACTGATGATTTTCCTGAGCAATATTTTTTCTTTAAGAATCAATGGAATTGCTAACAGGAACAATTTGTCAGAAGTCCGTTTTGTCTGTTGGATTTAGGTTGTTTATCATCCCGTTTTTATTTTGGTTAGCTTATAATACTGTTTAGAACACATTTATTATGTTGATTAAACATTTATCTTCGAGTTATTTTAGGTAAAATAAATTCTTATGAGCAGATTGGTGCTATTAATAAAATGTAATTAATTGTTGTTTATATTGTAATATTGTTTGATGTTTGATTTGTATTTGCTCGTAAGGTATATTAAATTTTATGCCGATAACACTGCTAGTCAAAAATGTTCACAATTTCTAAATAAAAATTAAAAAATCTTGTATTGAAGTTAAGTAGGACCAAAATCTTACAACTATTTTGTGACTGGTGATACTGACAACTCACTTTGATTGGCTTTGGTAGTGTACTGATTTCGTTTACTTCGTGTCTATATGACATCCAGACTTATTGCTCACTCCTAACTATGCTTAGGAAACTTAATAAGTTTTCTGCTTGACAAGTGATAAGACCAGTCGTATTCTGTGGATCAGAGTCCTGGGCTACAGGGAAAATGGCAAAAATCAGGAACTCATAAATCAGAGAAAATTTTTGTAAAGACATGATATGAGGATAATTTATAGCAATCATGATTATTTTAAATGATAAATTAAGATAAAAAGATTGTTGACCAAAGTAAATATACATAGATGGGCTGTATGGAAGATGACACTGTCTGGGTGTTAGGACCAAGAAAGATAAACTTTAAGATGACATAACAAAGAAGAGTAAAAAACCATATTCTTTATTGGGTTGACCCCGCATATGTATAATAAGAGGAAGAAGAAGACTAGCAAATCGAAGGTACTTGCTTTACTTATTTTCTAACGGAATCGGTACTACACACACTATATTAAATAAGAGAGCTTCAATCTTTATGATTAAACTGTGTTGTAATGTTACAATTTAATTTTAAATTTATTTAAAAATAAAAGTTACCTATAAATCGTTTTAATCGTGTAGCATTTAATCTAACTATTATCGACGGTTTCCATGGCGTAACGGTTTTTGTACATCGGAACGCCAGTGGGGGTCAGCGGTTTGATTCCCGAGTTTTGGTGTTTATTTATAACATGTATTTTTACAAAAGAAAAAGTATATACAGGGTGACTTTGACAAACCCGTCCAAATTCACACAGAAGAATCTTTAGTAAAAGTTATGAGAAACATGTATTTTAGTTTTGTATCACATAGTACAAAAATATTGAGTAATCAGCATCACAAAGTCATTCAAAGAACTCGCAATTTACGTAATACGGCGCGAGAGTGCAATGACCTCTCCATCTGACCTAGTAAAAGGCCGAGGACGGCGGCATTGAACCGGGCGAGCGAATACGCACTACTCATTTACGCGGGTGTGACAGAGACAGGTAATAACAGGTTAACGACGCTGTTTGCACCATATGATTATTCTGTACGATTGAATTAATGATCCTATATAAAATATTTTATGGTGAAAATTCAACATACAATTTTTTTTGCAATAATGGGTTCCTTAAATGATGTTTAGTGCGTAAAAAAAATTTGGACGGGTTTGTCAAAGTCACCCTGTATAAGTAGTTTATCAATTGTCTCTTACCCATAATACAATCGCTCTGCTGCTTACTTTGGTAAATAGGATATGATAGAGGTAGATATGGTACTGTGCGAATTGTCGATGTATTTACTCACTTAATTTTACTTAACAATGTAAGCATTTAGTGTACATCTTCAAACAGATCTTTCACGTATATATTTAATAACAACTATAGAAAGGCCAAATAATTATTCCGCTATTACATTGTGTAAACTTTGTACAAACATTCGGAATTCCAAGGTTGGAACAACGTCGTCAGATTTTAGTAAATACTCCGCGTTCGCATTCACCTCTAACATTCACTGAAAGCAGTTGAATACCATGGAGGTTGGCTCACGAATAGTTGCATAGCCTCTTCATAGCTTGGGGCGAATTCTACCCACACCTACGCGACCGCAGCCTAGTTGACAATGTTATTCTTGTGCTGATATTCCGACTATGTGAATTACCCTACCCACCGCTATGAGAATGAAATTTATTGACTTTGTTCGGATATATTGACTATTATAAAGGAATTTTGCAGATAACACATAAAATTTGCTCTATAATATTTTTGTTGTTCATTTTAAATACATTTATGAGTTGTTTTGGGGTTCAAGGATATGTGATGCGTAACATATGGTTGACTAACAAGAACAACCATTTAGCCTCTCCACATCAATCTCCATTCTTCAGTAGCAGGGTTCATCGTGGGTAGGTGTAATAACACCTACCCACGATGAATCCTGTTACGTCGAGTAACCTATTGCTGAGATTGTGGTAACCAATCGCTTGGAAAAATGGGTCGACAAGCAGACGGGAGTAAGGAGGTCCAGCCATTAATTAATTACTTTACGCCGGAGGTCAGTCGTCGGCAGCAGGACGCACTGACTACTCCAACCAACATACTACGGTGCAGAAGGCAAGGGGAAACCACTGCATTATCTTCCCAAGAAATCCTATGAAAATGAACCAGGAACGGAATGCAAATGTATGCGATCTGGCTACCACTCGGCGCCATGTCGAGTCCAGGTCACATGGTGTGAAATATCCTACTGGCCACGCTGCCATGGCTCACCAGGCCCGGCGTGAAGAGAGTGCTACTGGTGACGTAACAGTAAATCATCGAGCTAAACTTCGTAAGGAAATGAGATTAAGGACCTGGAATGTCCGAGACATGCAACTGCCACTTTTTTTGGAAAAAAAGTGGTCATAGACAAAGAGCAACAACACTATAATCTAAAAATCTTGGGGATAACAGAAATTCATATGCGTCAATCAGGCTTTTACAATACCCCAAAGGGACATACTGTATACTTTTCGGGCTCAGAAAAAGAAAGCATGAATGGTGTAGCTTTGTCTGTGGTGGCTGAAATCAACAGTTCGGTGTTAGGCTATAACCCAGTGAGTGACCGCATATTAACGTTGAGGATCAATATGAAACCATGACGTCTCAATGTGATAGTTGTGTATTACAACGAAATTTGTGTCTTACTGTAAATGTAAAACGAGAAAAATAATTTTAATAAAAAGGATGACAGAATTTTCCCCAAACAGGGATTAACTATTACAACATGTAACATGTTATACCGACCGTATATAATGTGGATAAGGACAGGGGGAAGAAGATGGGCGATCTTAATGTTAAAGTTGGAGATACTTCTAAAGAGCATCACCCTAAAGAAATAGTTGGCAAGTATGGACTTGGAATCAGAAATGACAAAAGTGAAACAGGGCTACAGTTCTGCACAGGAAATTCATTGACTTGTGGATAGATTAGAATAATGATAAATAGATAAATATGTCTATTATCATATTAAGTTAATGCATGTTTCACTTCAAAATATGAGTGACCATTTCCGTACGTACGTGGATTTAATGCTTACGTTTTTTCAAGTTAATTTGCAGTTTTATTTAATCTGAATTAATAATAAAGATCATAGCCGTGGCCAACCGTGCGTATACCAACAAACTTTTATTGAATTCGCTCAATATATTTTGGCATCGGCGCAAATACTACGGTTGTTGAATTAAATAATGAAAAGGCCATTTCCCACAGGTTTTAAATGGCTGAATGGCAAAGAGCCAACGTTTGTGTACTTCCTACAGACGTATAATGATATTGTTGTGTTTATATCGTTGGCAAATGTTCTTTGTCTATGTAAATGTATTGCGAACACGTTTTTGTCGTAATAATGATCAATCCTTTAGCACAATAATTACTCAAAGGCTGTAAAGGAAGATCATCATTTGGTACTTATTATTGAAATTGAGAGCTGTCTCTTTCCACAAGATAGAGAAGAATATTTGATAGCTTATATAGATAGGTATGCAAGATTAAAGGGTCTAAACAAACACGTTACATGTGATGTGGGTTGTACAGATTTTTGTACAGTAGAGGGTAATACAAGTTCTTTATTATCGATTAAAGAGGCCTGCAAAAGCGGGTCAACGCCGGTGGAAGGTGAACAGAGCCAAAGCAAGAACGAAAAAATACCGGGGTGGTTTCAGTGGTATACGAGTGATAGCGTCTCCTGACCAAGAGTTAAGCGTAGAAGAGCCTTGTACCGGGATTCCTATATTATTCTTCTGTGTGTTTTCCAACTCGTGGTGTGCGATAAACATTTCCAACTTAAAAAAAATCATTAATCAACCTCACCATAGAAGTTGTTGTAGTTTCAATGGATTTTGAGCATAAAGTCTGGACCCTTTTTTTTGGTCTCGGGGTAAAACCCTCTCTTGACGGGTTCCCCCGGCCCGGGGGGACCGAGGGATATGTGGGACTCCGGGAAAGATGTTCGGCCATCCGACTACCCACTAAAAAACCCCGCTGTTCTCCTATCGCCTACACCCGGGCCCACGGATATATGGCCTGCCAATCTTGTGGCCCGGGCCGGCGCCGGCCCGCTCTTTGTCTTAAGGCGGGCCCCTTCTAAATTGTTGGCGCCAGGGGGTCAGGATTTCGTCCTCCGGCGCTCTTCTGAATCAACAAATCAATATGAGTTGAGGGGGGCCGCGTGCTGTTCCGCGGCAATCCCTCGCGGCAATAGTGCGAGCGGCGGATCCTCCCCCGAGGGACCGCCCGCGGCCGCTTTTTACGGCGGCCGGAGTCACTTGCTCTCCGGCGCCACCGGCATGGCCTGTGTTGGCGGGAGGGGAGTGTGGTGGTCAACTCCCGCACCCGCTCCGCCGCCTCCTTTGCGGACGGGCGGGACTTGCATCCCCGCCGCGTGCCAGTCAGGCATGGGTACGACTACCAGACGACACTCCAGAAAACCAGAGAGTCGACTAACGTCGCCAGCCCAGCCAGACCGATGGACAGGGGAGATGCCGTTCCTGCCCCAGGAACACTCTCTGTGCAGGCGCAGTCGAAATGGACATGGTTTCGACTACCAAATCTGGGCCCGGGACAGAACCCGGGACCCCAACCAGTACTTGCAACCATCCCACCGGGGACTGCGCCACGAGCAGAGAGCGAAGTTGCGAAAGGATGTGGGAGGTAGACGGGAATAAAGGTAGGACTCCGCCGCCTAGGACGGGAAGGGGAATGAGGCGGCGGATGCTCGGGCACCTCGGGTACGCACACCCGTGCACTCCTCGGACAGAGAAGCGCCCCTGAGGGGATTAAGTCTGGACCCTGATTTAAGCACAAGTAAGTCATTTCCCTTATTTTGAAAGCCTCAGTATATCAGATGTACTGGAAAGTCATTACCGGTTTTTCTAGGAGACGTCGCTAGGCAATGTTGTGATTTGACACATATATCAGTTTATTCTACTGACATCAAGCTACAAAGCTATACATGTTATAGGGTATTTTGCAAAAATAACAACGTCATAGATTTATACCTCTTTGAAAATGTCAAGTTTCGTGACTGAAATCGTGCATCTGCGGCACACATTACTTTTCTTATTTAATCAAGTGAATAAAGCCGCTGAAAGTCATCGTTTGCTGGGAGAAACTTCGGTGAGCATGTTCTAACTTAAAAACATGTGAGGCGTGGTTTCGATGTGCAAGACAAAGAATGAAGACGAAACTGCAAGAGTTATTGGATGAAGACCCAATCCAAATTAAAAAATAATTGGCAGAAGCATAAAATGTGGCCCAAGAAATGATTAGCAACCGATGGACCCCACATAAATTGAATGACAGACAAGTGGAAAATTGAAAAATCGTGTGTGAAATGCTGCTTCAAAGATATGATCGGAACTCATTTCTACATCGATAGTGAAGGCTGATGAAAAGTGGATTTATTTTGAAAAACCTAAGTGCAAAAAATCTTGGTCATCAAATGGCGAAGCCGGCCCTTCGACACCAAGGCCAAATCATTTTGGTCGCAAGACATTGCTTTGTGTTTGGTGGGACCAGATTGGCGTGGTGTATTACGAACTATTGAAACCTAGTGAAAAACTTAATAGTGATCACTACCGACAACAAATAATCAATTTGAACCATGCATTGATCGAAAAATGCCCAGAATGGGCCTGAAGATACGGTAAAGTGATTTTACAGCCCGATAACGCGCCGTCTCATAAAGTAAAACCGGTCAAGGAAGCATTGAAATCATTTGGGTTGGACATATTACGCACCCGCCGTACTCTCCAGACCTTTTTCCGTCCGACTTTTTTTTTATTGCTGTAGGACAGCAGACAGGCTGACGGCCCGCTTAGAATTTAGCAGTTACCATCGTCTATGGATGTTTGTAACATCAGTGGCATCGCGAACACGCTGCTGTCCCATAAAGGTACAGGAACTTAGGTCACTAAACTTCTATCTAATCTATCTAAAACCAACTATCAACTTTTCGCATCAATGCGACATGTACTTGTAGAGTAGCATTTCACCAAATTCGAAGAAATTCGAGGAAATAGGTTTTGCTCTTTTGCGAAACAGTTATGTCCACGAAAGAGACGGCGGAGAGGGAGAGGAAACGCGCCAGACTCCTCTTGCTCACGCAGGGCCATTCGTTGCTGGAGGATAGCGACAGACCTTCGGCCACCGTAGTGAACGGTCGCGGGCACGTCCCCCTGGGAAGGGGTTGCAGCCCGCGCACATGGCCGAGAAAGGGTTCCACGCGCCCAGCTTACCCCTGCATGAGAAAGAAGATACCGGGGTTTAGCATACCCCAGCTTTGAACAGGCCCGTGAAAGTGGCACCAATCGGGGCCATGGTCTGACCGATTCGTCGCACCCTGGTCTCGCTACTCAAGGTGCGCGAAGGAACACCGAGGTGGTTTTAGTAGGTATACCAGCGACGTGCGTCCCCCAGCGTAGAGAGGAGGACATAGGGGCGCATTACCCACACTACTCCGCCGCCCGTTCCCACGGGGCACGTTTAAAAAACAAGATATCGATACCCCGGACGTTTTTATAATATTGAATTAAATTTGCATTGCTGGGTCACAGTATACATTTCTTATATTTTCTCGGCCAAGTTTGAATTTTTAATTGAATTGCCTAATTTGCTTTTTTAACACGAATTAAAGATCCTTCGAATACATAAAACAATATTCAATATTCAAACATCGTCGGAGCCGTAATAAGATTCAATATTTTTCATGTCACTCTAGGCACTATTAATCGTATCCTAAAATTTTCTCTTATTCTCCAAAAACTACATTTGCCACGCTTCTAATGCGTTCCGCTATTTCATTCCAACATTCATTTACACATTTTCCAATCATATCATCCACCCCTTTCATTTTCTCTACCACTCTTTATTTAAATTTACTCGCATACTGTTTCTTTTCTAAAAATGCCACTTAATTTTGGGGAGTGACTTTGTTTTGTGTTTAATAGTTTTTTGTGTGATAGTTATGTCTAACACTAGGAGCCGGTGTTGAGAAACCACACTTTCACCAGGGATCATTTTGCAATCTCTGGTGGACTTGATTCTTTGCTTTATTCCTCTTTTTATACTCATCTACATATATATCTATTCTTTTGTTATATAATTTTATGAATCATCTAAAAATATCACTGCTAGCAATAAGACTGCACTTTGTATAATCATTATATATTATTTCTGATTGTATGAATATTATTACAATATATAACACGGGTCAACATAAAATTTGATTTTAATATTAAAGTATAAAATTTTGGTAGTTTAGTTAGTGATCTAAACTACCAAAATTTTATACTTTAATATTAAAATCAAATATCGTATATTTTTTTTTTGCTCTAACTATGATTAGTTAAAGTAAATAAAAATATACGACATGAAAACGTTTACTTTTGCACCTAGAAGAACACTTGTACTACATGCTTTTTACACGTTATTACTAACACGCTTCACCTGACATGGCATGTTAGCTTTAATCCAAAATGATTAACTGATCCATTCCCTTAATATTTAATCCCACTGCAGCTTGCAATGGCAAGTAGCGGTTGGGGTGGATGAACATGAATTTTACATTTAATATTGTAAGACATAAATTTGTTAGATGATCAATTCGCGGCTTTGTTTACTTTCCTCTTTTATAACCATTGACGGTTGATGGTTTCAAATAATAAAAATTTAACTCCGCGTTACAATGTATCTCTATATTTAGTTGATTTAACTGAACCATTAACGGAATAATGTAACGATTAAACATATAAGAAATAGATATATCTATTTTATTTTATTGATGAAGAACAGAAGGCAGCCTAACGGCCCAATTAAAAGTAAGCAATTACCATGGCCTATGCATATCCGAGACGCTAGGAGCACCGCAAACACGCTGCTGTCCCATAGGGGTTTGGAACCTGGGTCGCTAATGCCAAGACACAACAGAAGGTTACTATGGCGGCATACTTATAGACCAAGGATGGTTGCCATCCAGACAGGCTTGGAGCCCTACCACGTAGCTAGGGTTGTTTTGTCACCTTTTACGACAAACAGACGGCGGCAGCGGGGGTTAGCAATGTAACTCCGCCCCCGCACGGAGAAGGATTAGGATTTCAGAAATATTGCAAGGATTTTAGAAATAATGAAAATAAAAATTAACGTAAAGCTTTTTAAATTTTGGTTATTTATTTTATTTTCAATCTTTTTAATAGAGTTTCAGAAAAAATCGATCAGTATATACACTTATGGTCCGTTATAAAATATTCTGTTGCAATTGAAGTATAGGTATGTCTAAGTGAGTTTTTTTTAAATAAAGTTAACTTTAAATCAAAGAACTCTAAATACACTCTTATAAAGATTTTATGGTAAAATACAACTCCTCCCTTTTGGGTTCTGGCTTCTTACAATCAAAATGTATGCTAATTTAATTTTGTCCAAGCCAAATTTGTAAGTTATGCCACGATAATCTTTGCCTGGGAGTCTTCACAGTGAAGTATTTTAAAAATTATTACATATGTTCAACATTAGTTTTTCGGAAAGTTTTTTTTAAAATATTAAACACAAATACAAATTATTTTGTAAAATATTATGGATCTAGACTTGTATCTGGTAAAGCTCAGCAAACTGTTTAATGAATAAGAAGTGAGCGCAAATTTCAACTAATAGCTAGTTAATTAATAACTACTTAAATAAATATTTCATCACTTTACTGTTTTATAAATACCCAAGAAGTTATTTGATACCGCACAATTTTTAATATTAGAATTAATTATTTTGCCGAAATACTTTGGCAAAATTGCGAAACATTTACATTTACAATCCGTTGGCTAGTATTTGGATATATTATTTAAAATCTTAATGTAATTATGCAAAAAATGGAGGACGCTAGATCGCCCATGCGATGGACCGACCAGATTAAATCCGCAGTGGGTGTTCCCGTGCACGAGTTCAGTAAAACACCACAGAAATAAGAGATAAATGACAATATAGTGTGAGGCAAGTCAGGACTATCTAAAACACATAAACATGTGGCCTTTAATAATCTTAAAATTATATTTCTGACACTAAGATAATTTTGCATAATTATTTCAATATTTGTATAATCAAGATTTGCATTGTCTAATTTCTTCGTTAGTAATTTCTTATCCAGCGGTTGTAGAGAGCTGAGGATTTTCATTTCAGAATGTTAATGTTAATATTGCGGAACCACCAATTCCAGCTACAAAGGCAAACAAAAGCGGGATAAAAACCTACATAGCCGGCATAACGAGTAATCGATAGGAAGCAAAACCTCGTGCAGGGATAAAGAAACTAACTGAAAATTAATGGTGCAGTCAGTGCTAAATTTTTAGCCATCTAAACAATAACATATCCTAAAAAGTTCATTCTTCAACATGTTGTGTTCATCAGTTAATTTATATTTATCAGATATTGTAAAGTATCTAAAATATTTATTTGAACATCTTTAACAAAAAACAAGAAATGAAACTTTGGGATTATTTTTATTTGTATAGTAACGAGTATTTAAAATTTGTGAAATACATCTTGCTTAAGCATCAATAAAATGGTGTCTATGTAATCTGAATTGATTTACTCTTACCTATTTGTGAGAATAGTATTTACAAAATGTGAATATATGGTTACGTGAACGAAACGAACGAACGAACGTGAACGAATTTACAATGCAGGTTTTGCAATACAAAAAATTTTAAATTTCACAGTGATGCTATTCAAACTGATATAGAAAAATTTAACTGGGTAGCTCTGATCAAACTTGGATTACAATAAAAGGCCTACACAAAGTAGGGCCTTTGACAAAAGAACCCTAATAAAGTTGAATCTTAATAATTAAATGAATTATGGTCGGATTTCGAACACTGAGCGATCACTAGTTTTGTTTAATATCCTTTTTATAAAACTAATAATAGTTTTAGCAATCTGAAAACTTCAACATGCATTATGGTCGATCGCATTTTGATTTCGACTCCTAGCTATTGAAACTTTGTAGCTACTAAATAGATAAAATAATTTCGTTTTCGGTTTCGACTAATAATATTTAAGTATTATACTTATTTTACTTGGGCAGGATCTTACTTATATTTAATAAAGGTCAAACCTGAGTGTGAGCCCTTTTTTTAAGCAACGTATTTCTATCCTTTTAAGTCTAATAGATAAATTAATGTAGTAAATTTTTACTACATTGACGACCTGTGTGAAGCAACAGCTAACGTATGTTGGCACATCGGCAGATGTCACAGGTTCGATTCCCATCTTAAGTCCTCATATATTATATCTATATCGTTACCCATCGGGGTGAAGAGTAATAATAATTATTTTAAGCGACATTTTTGAAATTTACAGTAGAGCAATCTAAAGTTTTGCAGAAAAATAGCGGATTCCGAATATGTATTAATGTATGTATTAACTTTTCACCCCGCGATATGTATTTATTTACAAATGAAAAGTATATCAGGTATTAAACAAATATTTATATAAATAAAATGATGTAAGTCTGAAGTTGTGTGCGCATCACGGCAAATTTACTAGATAGATTTTAATTAAATTTTTTAAGTTTTATTTCTTAGACACTTGGCCCTTATCTAAAAAAAATATTTCGATATCTTCATTTCATCATCATCATCATTTCAGCCGGAAGACGCCCACTGCTGGACAAAGGCCTCCCCCAAAGATCTCCACGATGATCGGTCCTGCGCTGCCCTCATCCAACCTATCCCGGCGATCTTGACCAGATCATCGGTCCATCTTGTGGGGGGCCTACCAACACTGCGTCTTCCGGTACGCGGTCGCCATTCGAGGACTTTTCTGCCCCAACGGCCATCAGTCCTTCGAGCTATGTGCCCAGCCCACTGCCACTTCAGTTTTGCAATCATCCGGGCTATGTCGGTTACTTTGGTTCTCCTGCGAATCTCCTCATTTCTGATTCGATCTCGCAGGGAAACTCCGAGCATAGCCCTCTCCATTGCTCTCTGAGCGACCATGAGCTTTCTCATAAGGCCCATAGTTAGCGACCACGTCTGCGTTCCGTATGTCATCACTGGCAACACACATTGGTTAAAAACCTTCGTCTTGAGACACTGCGGTATTTGGGACGAAAAGATTTTACGGAGCTTCCCGAACGCTGCCCATCCGAGTTGGATTCGACGAGTGACCTCTTTCGCGAAATTGGACCTGCCTAACTGGATCGTTTGACCCAAGTAGACGTATTCGTCAACAATTTCGAAAGTACAGTTCCCAACTGTTACGGGGGTAGGTGCGACATGGACATTAGACATGATCTTCGTCTTGTCCATGTTCATTTTGAGACCTACTCCTTGGGAAGCTGTATTGAGGCCATCAAGCATATGGCTTAAGTCTTCCATGGTTTCAGCCATGATTACGATATCATCTGCGAATCTAAGGTGAGTGATGTACTCACCGTTAATGTTGATGCCCAGTCCGTTCCAGTCCAGAAGCTTGAAGCATCTTCCAACGCAGCAGTGAACAGCATCGGCGATATGACATCGCCTTGTCTGACTCCCCGCTGCAGTCGGATAGGCTTCGAGTTCTGATCCTGGAGACGGACTGACATGGTGGCGTTTTCATACAAACACTTCAACGCTTTGATGTATCGATAATCAATGTGGCACCTCTGGAGAGACTGAAGCACCGCCCAGGTCTCGATCGAATCAAAGGCTTTCTCATAGTCCACGAACGCCAAGCATAGTGGCTGGTTATACTCCTCCGTCTTCTGTATAACCTGCCGCAGCGTATGTATGTGGTCTATGGTGCTAAAACCTTTTCGGAATCCGGCTTGTTCGGGAGGCTGGAAGTCGTCAAATCTGCGCGCGAGACGATTCGTGATGACCCTTGAAAACAGCTTGTAAACATGGCTCAGAAGTGATATCGGTCTAAAGTTCTTCAAAAGGGTTTTGTCGCCCTTTTTGAAGAACAGCACCACTATACTTCCGTGCCAGGCCTGCG
Organism: Malacosoma neustria; assembly: GCA_963693495.1. Lineage (NCBI taxonomy): Eukaryota > Metazoa > Arthropoda > Insecta > Lepidoptera > Lasiocampidae > Malacosoma > Malacosoma neustria. Next base: position 12,036,634 of record OY856383.1, read on the forward strand.
GCGTTTTGCCATCGAGGATGACGGAATTAAATAGCTTCTGGAGGATTTTAAGCACAGGAGTACCACCAGCTCTCAGAAGCTCGGCTGTAATTCCATCATCACCCGGCGCCTTGTTGTTTTTAAGCTGTTTAAGGGCCACACTAATCTCGTACAGACTGACGTCTGGGATATCTACGGTGTAGTGTCGGGTTAATTTGGCTCTTGGGTCTTTAGCCTTGTTGTTAACAGGTGCCCGTGTGGTCGTGTATAGCTGTCCGTAGAACTTCTCGACTTCCCTCAAAAGTTCGGGTTTAGACGAAACGACCCTGCCGTCGTCGGTCTTCAGCTTCGTCAGTTGGCTCTGCCCAATAGACAAGTCTCGTGCGAATACTTTAGAGCCCTTGTTACGCTCTATAGCCGCCTTTACACAGTCTGTGTTATGGCGGCGGATATCGCGAGTCAAGGACTTGGAGATCTGTCTATTTAGCTGCCTATACTGGGAAGCATCGTCCGGGGACTGAAGGGTCATTTGACGTCTCACATCCATCAATTTGAGAGTAGAATCTGAGATTTTTCCGGTTCTTTTTGAACGGCTGGCCTTGAAGAATTTAGACCCGGCCGTTTGAACAGCTTCCACGAACCTGTTATTATACTCGTCCACGTCAACGCAGTCACCGAGGCATTCGAAGCGGTTTTGCAATTCGAGTTGAAAGTTTACCGGGTTTTGGATCTGTATGGGTGCAGGTCGGAGCGTAGACTTCACCAGTCGAGACCTCTCCAATTTTGGATTGATATTCAATGTGCCTCTTACTAAGCGGTGATCACTCCCAGTTTTCACCGAATTGATCACAGAGACATCATTGAATATCTGTCTTTTGGTCGACATAATGAAGTCAATCTCATTTTTGGTGGCACCATCGGGACTAATCCAAGTCCATTTGCGTTGTTCTGGCTTCATGAAGAATCTTCATTTAATTTAAAGTTATTGAAATTTTAAGAAACATCGATTTTTACAAGCACTACATGTTCAGTGGTGTATGTTTTTTGGCGCGGAGAACTGGGGCAAGCGTTGTAGCGCGCATGCGTACAAAAACTCCTCATATTTTTGACTTTGTGACGTCCGTAAGCTACCAAAGTGCGTAGGAAAAGGTCGTCAAAATTAATAATATTGGTACATTTTTTTACAAGTTTTGTCTGAACTATTGTTTTTATATGCCTTAAATGTTTTCAATTTATTGTGAAATGGAACCCATTTAATGTTGAACTTTTCAAACTGAGTTAAAAAATAATTCTTAAAACAAGATAAATTACAATTATAACTATTCAAAATCTAATCTGATAGTTTAATATAACATGATATAAATAGTAATTCCATCTAGTGTGTAAAATGTGTAAATATATTGTTATCGAGTAACACTTCCAGCCTCACATAATATGCGAGTCATTATTTACGAACTAGTTCAGGTACATCCTAATAATTATGCAATATACCTAGTCAGGTCATAAATTCTGTCACATGTTTAATGTAAAATAATTGTAACAAGTTTATTCATTATGTAACCATTCATATACCAAAATGAACTTAACAAAACATAGATTCTTATGACATTAAAGTTTATTCAAAATGACCTCCGTGATTTTGAATACAAGCCTTCAATCTGCGCGGCCAGTCGTCTATCGCAGCACGAACGAGGTCCATGTCAATATCGGCGGCTGCCTTAATCAAGGATGTCTTGAGTGACTCCAAATTGGGATGAGGCTTTGAGCACGCCTTTTCCTCCAAGTGTTGCCATATCTTGTAATCTAACGGATTCAAATCTGGACTGGAGGAGGGCCAGTCTTCGTGCCGGATGAAGTCGATTTCACGCTCCGCCAGCCAGTCTTGTGTGCTCTTCGCTCTATGAGCTGGCGCCGAATCTTGTTGGAATACCCAGTGCCTGTTATTGAACATGGTATGAGAAACAGGTTCCACAAGGTTCGTCAGGACTGTATTTTGATACACAACAGCATTCGTTTTTACACCTTTCTCACAAAAATGTACCTCTGTTAAGCCCCAATAAGAAACTCCCAACCATACCATGAGCGAGGATGGAAAATGACCTCGTTGGACACGCGGAATACGGTTGCTCGCTTCTTCACTACTGTGTGCGTACACCTTATCATTTTGTTTGTTGTAGCTCTCTTCTACGGTAAACATTTTTTCATCCGAAAAAAGAATTTCCCGATATTTTTTTCCCGCGTACCGCTTCAACAAAGCGCGGCATTTCTTCAGTCTCAGGTCCATTAGACGAGCATTCAAACGATGTCCTGTTTTTCTTCGATATGCCCGAAGCCCTAAGTCTTCATTTAACACCCTTTTCACCGTGGTTCTGCTTTACCCCATCTGAAGGGCCAACAGTTTCTGCTTACGTTTGGGATTTCTTTGAATTCGTGCCTTCACAGCTTTTATCACTGCTGGAGTCCTAACAGACCGAGGGCGACCACTTCTTGACCTGTCATCTACACTAGAGTCTTCATTGTATCGTTTGATGGTACGATAAACGAATCTTTTGGTAATATTCAAATTTTTCAGTATGTTAAAAATTTGAATTGGCGCGTAACCGCAACGATGCAACGCAATAACTGCAACACGGTCTTCTTTAAGCGTCCACTCCATATTTAAAAATGAGTAAAATTCTAAAAGTTATACATTTTTATTTTCATGAACAATTCGAAATTCGAATTCAATAAACTTTTTTGTGGCCAGCATTCTAAAAGAAAAGTTTTTACTGTGTGACAATACTTATGACCTGACTAGGTATAGAACTTATTCTTGTTTTATAATATAATTAGTAATTTTAAAATCAAGTAAATAGTTGATTCATATTTCTTTATACTTATAATATTTTATTGGCGCCTTCCACTTGACAGCTTCCGGCGCAATAAACCTTTAATATTAAAGGATCAAGATGATTGTATAAATACCGGTGGTTAGCATGTTTCACATTCATTCGTATTCTACCCGCCCTAACGTGTATTAAAGAGGATATAATATTTCGTGTGGATATAAAGTGTCTTAATTGTCGCCGCCACCCTGATAACCCTTCTACAATATATATCGCCAGTCTTAGATCAAGAACCCAGGGCCCCCAGACCTTACTTATTTACTGATGGACAAAATACACACGAATATTACTCTATTTTATACATTTTATCTGAGTAAAGGCGGAGAAAGAATACTGACTTCTGCGGCCGGGGTTGGCCTGATATAAAAGGCGACTATAAAACCTAAGCTGGTAGGGCTCCAAGCCCATCTGGAGGGCAACCGCCACTGGTTTTTAAAAATGCCGCTATAATAACCTAGTGTTGTTTTCCGACATAAATGTTCACGTTTCAGTACCATTACGCAGATATCAGCATGTTAACATTGCTCCTGGCGTTGCAATCACACATAGGTGACGATAACTGCTAAATTCAAAGTTGGTCGTCAGCCTGTCCGCAGTCCTACAGCAATAAAAAAGTAAGGTCCGTGGGTCATGAGACATCGGACCATTATAAGCACGATTGCCGACACAGCTGGTACATAATTTTCATTATTGTTTTCACATTATTGTTGAATACGATAAACAATACTTCATTCCTAATCTATTTTTCTCTTTTCCCCATTTTAATACAACGGTTAACTATGATGATTATAAACAATGGAATTCGAACACAATATCATCTTAAAGTTTGCTTAAAATATTCGGATTATACTCTCATACTTTCTCATAAAAACTTTTATTATGGAAGTAATTAATTTGAAAGAATGCTAATTTTTCTTTTAATCGCTTCTTTAGCGCCGCAACTTTTATCTACTTTGTTTGAATTACTTTCGGTCGGGCAGTTCAAGGCAAGTTTTCCGAAACATTTTATACTAAGTTATATCATTATTTTATTATTTATCACAGAGCTATTGTTTCCACAAGTAACAAGCACAATTGGTATAGATTAATATAAAACTCTAGATTTCTTTTTTTGCTGTGCAAAAGCACGCTGATTAGTTGAACGAGTTTCAACAGGAATTATTCCTAGCGACTTAGTAAACAAATCACCAGGTAGAATGCCTCATGCCGGATCGCTGACTCGTGCCAATAGGATTCTCCATCTGAATGTTTAAGTAGAGACAGCCTTTGAAAATCTCATCACTCTTGCAACGTATATTGTGAAAGCTATAAAGTCACACCAGCTCTAAACCAGATATTTACCAACAACTTTGAAAGCCGTTTTTGACCCAGTAATTCAAAGAAATAGTATTTACATACTATTTCGCACACCATGAAAACTTATTACTTGTAATTTTAACAGATTCTCAGCCGCAAATTTGTGAGTTAGCTGCTCGTTGAATTTTGAAAGCTAGATCATCGACATCGATCAAATTACGTCTCTTTCAGTTACTAAAGGTAAATTTTTGTGCAACAAAGTATTGACCTTTTAAATTGACAAGAAAATATCACTGAGCCAACCCTTATTAAAAACAGTAACAGAAGAAAATCTTCAATTATTTGTTGAGCAAAAAGGCAAAAACAAATTAGATTTATGACGTCTTCTTTGTCACACATAAGCTGTAGAAAGCAGTCAGAGCTGTGACTGAAGCTTCAGCTACTTTGTGTCATATAAAAATAAGAGAAGAATTTATTAAAACCCAGATTGCTTTAAGAAAAGCAATGCCAACATTTGATAGCAAAAGGGATTTTGCCGCAAACTGAACCGTTCACTATATTGATTATTTTTAATGTTTATATTACAAAACTTGTTAGCAATGTTAGTTGTGTGTTTAATAAACGTAATTACAATTAATATAACTTTGTTAATATAATTTTGTATGTATGTCATACTTTTAGCCTTTTTATAACATTTTTGATAATTTCTACATGAAACTGGAGGCAAGACTAACTCTGAATGCTACCAAGCTTTATGATATATTTAAACTCTTAAACTAATTTCTTATTGTGCGCATAAAAAGTGTATTTTTTTACTCTCCGTGCATAGGTGACCCACCCACCCTAGTGTGTACTGTTCCTCCGTCAGATCTTGCCGATGCAGGGAAGCCTTTCGCTAGTGTTGTCACTCAGTTATCGAGTGGCCCAACATCGCCGAGAGTATGTTCGCCACAAATAATTACAATATGAATAAAATAACTACATATAATTAAATGATTACTAAGGTTTAAAAACCTTAATTATTTAAATGTTAAATTTGAGTTTGATAAACTAAAAAAAAGTAAAACGACCTACGAATTTCAGATATAAAAGTCTTGCTAGCTGAATTTCGTTTACCTACTCGTATCTGAAAATAGATAAAAATTCAGAAACAGAATCTGTAATGTTTCGATCGTGGGTTAGGTGAAGTTTCAGTTCAAATATGAGGCAAATTGAATTTGTACCGCCGACCTCTAAAAAGCTTTTTAACCAGGTTTTTCGCTGATTCCAATGGAAAGACAAATGGAGAACATCTGTGTTCATCATCATCATCATCATCCTAGCGTTAGTCCCGGTTGCTGCCCAAACTTTCGTTTCGGTGCCCGGGGTCCGCTTTCCGACTTTTTCTACTCCACTTCGCGCGATCTTCTGCATCCCTGGTAGTGAGCCCATTGGCACGCATATCACCCTTTACGACGTCAAGCCAGCACTTTTTGGGTCTACCCCTCCTGCCGGGGCCCAGCGGAGGCGGCATGGCCAGACATTTGTTTCCCACGTAAGCATCCGGTTGCCGTAAAACATGGCCATACCAACGGAGCCGACACTCCTGCAATTTATCTGCAATGTCACGGACATGAAGACTACCGCGAATGCGGGAGTTCCTAACGCGGTCCTTCCGCGTCACTCCACACATCCACCGCAGCATATTCATCTCCGTGACACGCAGTTCTTGCTTGTGTCGCTCTAACACCGGCCACGCTTCACAGCCGTATAAAAGGACAGGCCTAATGATGGTCTTATAGACCTGCCCCTTCAACTTTACCGGCATCTTGGGGTCACAAATGACACCAGTTACCTCACGCCATTTGGCCCACGCGGCAGCAATGCGTGCCTTGACGTCGCAATCGATGTCACCGGATGCATGAAACACAGATCCCAGATATTTCACAAGGTCCGTGCGCTCGACCTTGTTGCCGTCTATGCGTACGGGTGTGGGATCTGTGGAGTTACAGGCCAAGTACTCGGTCTTCGTCACATTGAGCTTCAGACCACCGTTCTCAAGCGACTCTTTCCACGCCTTCACACGTCGCACCAGCCTACCCCTGTCCGAATCTGCCAGCGCGATATCATCAGCATACATGAGCAACCACGGGGGCTGCTCATGTGAGTTTCTGATGCTGTCTGACAATACGTCTAATACCACGCTAAACAGAAACGGACTAAGGACGGATCCTTGGTGCACCCCGACGGTGATGGGGAAAGGTTTGGTGTCGCCAACAGCGGTTCGAAATACGGAATCGGAGTCACGGTACATGTCTCGGATGATGTCAACATAGGCCTCTGGAATCCCTTTGGACCGCAATGCCCACCAGATTATCGCGCGAGGAATACAGTCGAAGGCCTTCTGCAAGTCGAGAAACAGGCAATGCAGAGGCGTATTCTTCGCCCTGTATTTCTCCGCGACAGTCCTTAGGGCAAAAACAGGGTCCATTGTCCCGTGACCAGGGCGAAACCCATATTGACAATCCGAGACAGTGCACTCCTGTCGAATCCGAGAGTCGATAACCCTTTCGAAGAGCTTCATGGTGTGGGACATGACCTTAACTCCTCGGTAACTACCGCACTCCTGCACCGACCCCTTGCCTTTGAAGACTGGAGTAATGATACTCAGTCTCCATTGGCTCGGGATCGTACCGGTGAGGAGTGTCCGGTTGAAAAGGTCTGTTAAGATGCCCACACCACGAGAGCCCATCGCCTTCCAGGCTTCGATGGGGACTCCATCGGATCCAACAGCTTTCCGATTCTTCATGCGGCGAAGACAATTCTGGACTTCTGCAGGCGTTATCAGTGGCACTAATCCTTGATTCGGAGGAAGATCAGGCGGCTGCACCTCTTTGTGCTGCGTGTTCAGCAGCTCGTGGAAATACGAGCGCCATCTCTCCTTCACCGCGAGGTCCTCGCATAGCAGGTTGCCCACAGGGTCTTTTACACAGCGGCACTTGGAAATGTCCTGTGCCGCTTTGACCCTGGAGCGCGCCAACTTATAGATGAGCTTCTGCCCCTCAGACGATTCCAACTTATCGTAAAGTGGTTGTAAGTGGTCTCGCCTGGCTCTGGCAACAGCTCTCTTAGTGGCGCGCTTTGCTACCCGGTATGCGTCGCGGTCTTCAGGAGATCTGGACGCTTGCCACTTCTTAAAGAGGGCTTTTTTCGCCCTGGTCTCCCTCTGGACTGAGTCGTTCCACCACCAAGTCTCCTTGTCACACTTGCGTCCGCCCTTAGACACGCCGAGCACCTCTCTCGCCGACCCAAGGATAGCCGCCTGAATCCTGTCCCAGTAAGCTTGAACTGGTCCGCCCTCACCTCCGGCGCACTTGTCGCCGATGGCAGAGGCGAACTCCTGGGACTTGACTTCATCAAGCAGCCACCACCTGATTCGGCGTTGAAGGCGGTCGACACATTTGCCTTTGGGCTTTACGCAGAGGTCCATGACAAGAAGACGGTGTTGTGCAGTGAGACTCTCACCGGGTATGACCTTGCAGTTGGCTACTTTGCTGATGTGGTGTCTCCTAGTGAGTAGGAAGTCGATTTGGGTAGCATTCCTCCCGCTCTTGTAGGTGATGAGATGCTCGGGTCTCTTTTTGAAATACGTATTCACGATGGCAAGGTCAGCAGCCGCACACGTATTGAGGATGTCCTCCCCTTCCGCGTTGCGGCTACCGTACCCAAATCCACCGTGAACACGCTCAAATTCCCCACATTCAGCACCCACATGACCGTTCAGATCACCCCCCAAAACGATCCCCTGTGATAATGGGATTCCACCGAGCACTTCTCCGAGTTGATTCCAAAACGCTATTTTATCGGCGTCGTCACAACCGGCCTGTGGCGCATAGGCACTTATCAAGTGGGTAACTACCCCATCGATAAGCACCCTAACGACCATAAGCCGGTCGCTATGACGTTTCACTTCCAAAATGTCGTTCTGGAACTCCTCCGAGAGCACTATGGCAACCCCATTCTCCCCACCAGGTGCACCTGTGTAGATCAGCTTGTAGCCATTCCCAATGAACCGGGATCTGCTGGCCTTCCACCGAGTCTCCTGCAGGAACGCCACGGCCACCCTCCGCCTGGAGAGCACATCGGCCAACTCTCTCGCGCGTCCGGTTAGCGTGCCAATATTCCACGTTGCGAAGCGGAGTTTCCTTTTGGATGGGGCTAGTGTCTTTAGCCGTGCTCGCCCACGGCACGGCAGCCCTAGTCCACTTGTCACAGGAGTCGGGCGAGGTTCCTGCGCGTCGTTTTGCGGCGACGCCCTATCCGTGACAAATCTATTACGAGTCTTAACCATATATTATTTGACAAGTTTTGGTTTTTACGGGAGCGACTGCCGTCCGACCTCCCAACCTCTAAAGGGAAACCTAGAGGTGTCCTTCCCTCGCCGCATGCAAGCTGGCAGAGGGAGTAACCCATCAGTCGGCTTTTACGACTCCCTTGGGATGATTTGGGGTGGCCCTATTCTTTCTTCGGCCGGGACCACACGGCTTGGAGAACATCTGTGTTCGATACCATGAAATCACAGTCGTCTCTTCTGTTTGTAACTCGACATAAAAAGAGAATAAGAATTGGGAATCACTTACTGTTAAACACCAATTTATATCTATTGCTTTTTTTTTTCAAGAACAAGAAGAAGAGTATTAAGAATAACTATGTCAATATGAGATTTTATTCTATGCATCCTTGTTTAGTAGGTATTTAAAAAAAATTAAGCGAAAATTTACGTGAATACCGTCGTTTATGACAATTTAATTCCTACTTTCTGGCATTTTGATATTAAATAATATAGTAGCGAATAAGGCCGTAGTCGTCAAGTTTTCCCGAATCCTCATATAATTTTTCTCGCATTTACTTCATCGGCTTTGCTTGATCTATTCAACCGAGATTCTACGCAACTTACATACTTCCTGATAAATTAAGTATGGGAACAAGTTTCTCGGGATTTCCTCCGGTCTTGATGTATTTATTGCAAATGTCCTAGAATACTACATATTTTATTTTATTTAATAATTTGAGCAATAATGATTATTATAATATTAACAAAGAATAGATGACTAAATTATACATGAAAATGTAAACCAATCTCACCAATAAATATTGGTTAATATAAAAAAGATGAAGTATAATTTACTAGAGCCCAGAGTCAGCCGTTTTCTATCATAGCCAATTCAATGTCTGTGAATAATAAAGTTTGATTAAAATGCACGGTAGACTCGCAAAATATTGGAGAATGCAGAAATCGGGCTCTATATTTTGCGTTCTCGTTAAGAGAGGAGCTTAAAGCTTAAAGCCGCCCCCTGTTGAATTGTATAATAGTAGTTTAGAGTCCTGTTTCTTTTTTACCTGGTTAGGTAACTAGACGGTTACCATTCTTTCCTGAACAAACCATATTCACCTAAATAAATACTATCAATTTTTTGTCTTGTGTCTCCAGTAAAAAACAATTATAGGTGCTTTTTATAGTTTGGGTTATTTCTACGCTTTCTTAATTGGGCTATTACTACGCGTTCTTGTCTATTATGTTCCTAAATTTCTTTTACCATTTTAATAATAATAATAATCTATCAGCCCGTTCTTTTGTACTATACTTGTATAATTTTAGCTAATTGTATTTCAAATTTATTAACCATTCTTTCCGTGATTATTTGTTTTTCCTTTCTATTTTCTCTGTCTACTATTACTATATTATATTTGTACAACCCATATGTAAATTAATTATCTATACTATAATACTACATATTATTATTACTATGCAAATTATTATAATTATCTATTTTTATTTCTACGCATTGCGTCTTTTACAATTTTTGTGCAATAATGTTCCAGGAGCGCCCTGCTCTGCTTATCTGCCATTTGTTGAACTATATTATTCTCCATCAGCTTCATACCTGTTATAATTTTCAGGTCGTACTTGAAACGATTATATCTATTGCATTCAAAAAGCAGGTGCTGTACAGTTTTTGGACGATCTATGTCGCACACACAGGGTGGATTATTTTTAAGTTTTTTTTATGAAAATAGGCAGCGCATCCACCGGGACCACTTGTATTGTATTGACGTGACAATTAGTATTAGTAATCATTTAATTATATGTAGTTATTTTATTCATATTGTATCGTATATACGTGACAGTAATACCTGCGCCCATATATTTGTCATGGAATTATTGGTTCGTATCATTATAAATCGATGCGCAGGATTACAGATCAATGACATCTTTTACATTAAATGTATAAAATGTAAATTTGGATGTAATCGGGATTAAATATTTGCATGACATTATTGTAGTTTTATGCTTTTAAAAATAACTTACGAGAAAATCTGCCATAGCAGGAATGTAACCCAAGATTTCTGAATTACACTTCCTGGTGGCAAGTGGGTGTGGCGAGAAAACCCAGTCACATAAGTTTCTGTGAGTAGGTATATAAATTTTCTACGTGGAATTTGGGGCCCCCAAATCCGTCTGGGTGGCGACCACCTTTGGTCTTAAGTATGCCGCCATAGTAAATTTGTGTTATCTTCCGGCATTAGTGACCCAAGTTCCTGTACCCTTATGAGACAGCAGCGTATTCACGATGCCACTGGCGTTGCAAACATCCGACGGTAACTGCTAAATTCTAAGCGGGCTGTCAGCCTGTCTGCTGTCCTACAGCAATAAAAAAATGGAAAATCGAATGGCGGTGATTAAAACTAAACAAAGAATTAATTCCTCATGATCTTAAAACCTATTATATTTCGAGGCATCCGTCAATACAATCGAAAGCTGGGCTCTCATTTCACCGAGCACCAGATTCACCTTTTTTCGAAATGTACAAAGGCTATTTTAATAACGTAATAGCAATAATACAGCCTTTAGAATAAGCTTGGTCAATGAATGGGAATAAAAAATAGCCGTAATAGCATCATATCGACTTTTCCAAAGGTAATCCTCATCTATCATAAAATAGTTACAGCAACGCGTTAAACAAACTCTTCTAAAACTAACTCGCCAAATCAGTCTTGGAAGACGGTGCTGGCCGAATGTTAAACATTCGATGGCGCGCCAACCCCTGGAGTCTTGAATTTAGAAGCCTCAGCGGGTTCATCTACTTTACCATCTTAGTTTCCGAATTATATATAATACATATATAGTCTGGGTTGTATGGAAAGATCGCTTTTAGCGATAAGGCCGCCCTTTGTGCAATATTGTTAACCACAAAATTTCAATGTAAATTACTTTTATACAATGTACAATAAAGTGTTATCTATCTATCTATAGTCTTTTCTTCTTCTATGTATAATCTTTTCTATCAAGTCATATCTGCAGTTTACTAAATTTACGTGCTTTAACTTGACCAATTATTTTCGTTTATAGAGTACATACCACTCCTATAATCCTATACTACTTCTATCGCTTAATTATTTTGTGTTCGAATGCAACCACAGCCTTATTGAATAGTTTTAGATGGTATAAATTGTTAGCTAAGACTAGAATTCGGCGTGTTATGAATGTTAGCGAAACTTTTAATGGACTACATTCAGTTAGCTTGATGCAAAACTGCCTCATTTAATACTAAAATGTGTGCAGGAATATTAGAGTGGTTTTGAGAGTATGTTTTAAATTTTAATATACGAGAACTCGGGAGAATAGTTAGTGAAAATATTTGAAATTTAATGCTTATTATAATATAATATGTATGCGTTATTGCAGTTAGTAGTCACCTACGGACCAGATCTATCATTGCCAGCCATCAGCCAAGTGATGGTCGAGAGGTTGGGACACCGCGATTGTCACGAGATTGTCATATTCGTATAGGTGATGGAGTGGGACCGCGTTAGGATCTCTTCCCGCTCACGCAGGACCAGTCGTCGCCGTAGGTTGGCAACCGACCTCCAGCCACCATAGTGATCGGGTGCAGGCGCGCGTCTTTGTTCAGCGCGCTCCTCACTATTGCGTGAGAAAGAAGATAAAGGGGGTCCCCCATCCCCCCAGCATGAAAAGATTCGTAAAATAGGACCGATGACAGTCAGAGACACTAGTGCTTCGTAACTATTATGTACCAGCTAAGGTAACCAACCAGTAGCTCAAAGCCAATTATATCATTTGCTTAAGAATGAGGTACCAGGTTCCTAAGTAACCGACCTAAATACCTAGGTACCTGTTAACTCAGTAGTATTACACTAGGAGACCAACTTAGAGGTTCCGGGTTCGAATCCCACTATGACATGCACCACTTAAGCAGTTTTTTTCGCCTTATGTGCTTATTATAGCATAATTGCCATATACCGACGGTGAAGAAAACATCGTGATGAACCTAAGCTTTTCTCAAGTTAAACAATTTCAATATTAAATAGTTCAACTTAGATTAGTTTAAGTTATCACTTCTGTCGGGCTTCCCGAGATGCACTCTTTTTTTATATGAACTGGCATTCAAACGCGCAATAAATAAAATGATAGTGATATAAATGATGTAAATAAATGAAGTTTACATTTTTCTTAAAATAGCTGTGTGTTACATGTGTATAACTTTCTCAAACCACCTATTTTTAGCAGAAAAGAGCTAACAAAAATGGTCTTTGAGAAACGAATTATTTTCATCTTCAATATTATTATAAACGGAAAGGGGGACACTGTTGTCCATTAACATCAATTTTGAAAGACAGGTTTTGTTTTCTTCAGCTTTATGGCTTTTTAAGTGACTTAAAAACCCAAATCTTTATACTTTGATAAATATTGATGTGTTTAGTCAAATGAAAAAGGAAATTTTTCTCTAGGAATATTTATAAATAATTTTGTGTAAAAACTTTCGTCTTCTCTGCGTCTTGTATGCATGAAATTAGGCATGCTAAATAAATTGTTATAAATAATGTACACAATACAAGAGGCTCTTTAACCATCCGGCTGCATGTACGGCAGTGTATTATTTATTATTTTATTATTATAATTTATTATTAGTCGTTTATTGCAATGAAAACAAATTGATCATTCTTTATTACCTAACTTGTTGCAGTTTCATTCCTTTTTAGTTCAAGTAACTGGGTTAGAATGCTTCTCGCAATTAAATTCATTCAAGTATTCGTAGTATATTTCGTGTCCTGTGGGGCGAGACTATGTTTTCTGATATCGTAGGTATTAAAAAACATATAAGTTTTTGTTATTAAAGAAGAGCTCTAGTGTCTCTCGCTTGGTATTTCTGGCTACATTCGGCAACGCCAGTACGGTTTAGGCGAATTTTAGCCGCTAGCCATACTCAACTAATTTGTACGTCGTTCGGTAGTGAGGTGCGGTGTTTCTAGTATTCTTTAATAGCAACTCGTAGTTGACCGCTTTTTGAAATAAAATGATAATGCTTGATGCTCACTGCACATTGCTGGTATACCCATTGAAACCACTCTTTTGTTACTCTATTACCCGACGCCCGGGGGACAATATTCGCGTGCGCCTCTGACTAATAGACCCTTACCTTATTTAAACCGTATATCTAGTGAACAACTAAAGTAAGCAGCAGAGTGCTGGGTGACTCATACATTTTTTTTTAAGTAACATATACAGATAAACACCCAGACTAGGTACGGAAATCGCGACTATGACCACAGGCGTTCCGACATGCGGAGTCCGTTGCACCGGATAAGTTATGTAATACAAAGTCTTAACTTCGAAGCTTAAGGCAAGTCCATGAGTACTGCCATAGGTCTAAAGTTACCATTTGCGTACTTTCGTAATTAAAGCAAAGATAAAATACATATTATTATATACCAATTAGATGTTTTGCAGGCTTCAATACTTGTTTTTTAAATTTAAAAGGAAAATCAAAAGATGTCCTTCTTTAGTTCCTTCCTTAGTAAATGAACACAACCTCATATTTATTAAAGCTAAGCCAAAGTGATTGAAGCATTTACAAAAAAACGGTTCATTGAGAGGGAAAAGTAGCCGCGGTAACAAGTTAAAAAAGATGCTCATATACCCTACCCGAACTAAGTTCCTTCCTTTTTTCCTTGTTCATTTTCATATTTTTTCCATTTCATTTACCCTAACTTTGTCAGATTCTTTGTGTTTTGTTAGTACCTACCTACTTATAAAAAAGTAAAAGTTACTTGGAATCGTTTAATTTACATTAGCATTCTTTCTATAGATAAATAAAAATTTATAGACAGTGCAAAGCGTTTCGTTTCAAAGCTTTTGACTAACTGAACCAAATATCAAGCCATTCAAAAAGTATGAATATTTCGATGCAAAGTTGGGTCTCGCATAAAGACCCCGCACTAATGTTTGTATAAATCGCTTACCTGGTCTGCCTCGGCATCCAGTACATTAGGTGTTTTGAATGCGAAGCCAAATTGACTCCATTAAAAGTTTTGAAAGCGCTCGTAGCTCAGATAATTTACCGGGAGAGTTATGCCATCTACAAAAGCATACGTCGGTACAGAAAACTAATGAATTTACCTATATATTTATAGGGTAAACTTCGCTTAGTTTAGTGTACAAATTCAATTAGTTCAGCCACTTGGGTAATTTTAGCTGCAGGATTTTAGTTTTTTACAGATGCAGAGATTGCTGATGGTCCAGTTAGCAGTAAGCAGTTACTATTACTTATGTATGATTGCGACGCTAAAGGCACTGCGAACACGCTATTCAGTATAAGAGTATTGTAATTTGAGTTACTTATATTGAAACACAAGGTTATTATGGCAGCGTATTTATAGATGGGGTTATTGCCATTCACACGGGCTTGGGGCCAGTTTCACCTAGCCAGGGTTTGTTTTGCCGCTTTTTACGACAGGTCACCCGCAGCCACAGGGTTCCTTATTCTTAATCCGCTCCTGCACGGAGGAAAAGTTGTTTAGTTACTTTTGCTATGTAGTTTCCTGAATAATAATTAGCTTCTTTAAAATTGAAACAATTTCACGCTTCGGGTACGTTACTGTCTGCCATTTTAGTTTTAAGTGACTAATAATTGTAGGCAGACATAATTGTATTTCCCAACCTGTACAATTTTAAACGAAGACATTGTATTTAAAAATGTCGATTTTTTATTGCTGTAGGACAGCAGACAGACTGACGGACCACTTAGAATTTTGCAGTCACCGTCGCCTATGGGTGTTTGCAACGCCAGTAGCATCGCACTCTCCTGTTTCATTAGGAGGAGCTTGGGTCAGTAATGCCGGAACACAACACAAAGTCATTATGGCGGCATACTTAAGACCAAAGGTGGTTGCCATCCAGACAGGCTTGGGGCCCTACCGCGTAGCTAGGTTGGGTAGTTTTGTCGCCTTTTACGATAGGCCGACCCCGGCCGCAGAGGAAAGTATTCTTTCTCCGCCCCTGCACGGATAAAATAATAATAAAACGAACCAAAATAATATATTATATTAAAATGCAAAAATTTACATTTATATTCATATTACCACTTACATTTATTCTTATTACGCAACAGCTTTCGAGAGCTGGAACACCTGCGGGGGTACAGGTTCGATTTCCGTTCCTGGTTAAATAGTTTGTGTATTGTATAAAATATATTTATTTAGAAACAAAAAGTATAGATATATTAATAGTGTATGTAGTACCTATATCATTAGGGCTTTTTAGAGTAGATGACATTATGTGGATTGTCGTGGTACCTAAATTTGATGTAATTATTAGAATTGAAGGTTCGACTTTGACATTCCAACTCCAAATAGCTCTTAGACGTTAATATATTATATTAAAATATTATAACAAGAAAACGTTATAAGTAAATAATACGACATCAAATATCTTGTGTCTTTATAGAACCTTGTGTTTGATGTAACATGATTGTCAGCAGTTTCCCTTTGAAATATATGACCCCAACCTCACGAGGGTAGCATAATTGATAAGAGACCACCAGTACACGGGACATTGTAATTAGGGAACGACGAAGCAATTACGATTTTAACATGTTCGTGGCCCTGTCTGACCTATTACTTCAAACGTGAATTCTGAAAATACGTATAATATTTTCTTAAGGTTTCACTGATATTATTATTTTCAACAAGCTGTCCCGATAAACGTTGTTTTGCCATAAAAAGTAGCCGACGTCCAAGGTCCAATCTATCTCTATTCTGAAATTCATAAAAATTGGATCAATGGTTTAAGAGTGAAAACGTAACGGACAAACAGAGATCTTTCACATTTATAATATTAGTATGGAATCACCATTCCATACTAATATTATAAATGTGAAAGATCTCTGAAGAGAACAAAGGGAAGATTAAAAAATATTTTTAAAAACGAAGCACAATATGCGCTCGTTTTTCTCTACCCTTTAACGGTGACGTTTACAATACCTATCCGCATCATCATGACCTACGCAAGTATGGTCTTAACCTTAGATTATAAACTACAAGTATATAATCAAAGGTCTTAACCCATGCCGGCAAAACCCACACTTGCAGAAATCGTAAATCAAATTCATATATAAAGCAGTCCAAGTCTCATGGCTTAAGTCAATATGTTTGGGACTCCTTATTTTAGAACATTCCCAATAACGAAATAGTTGACCCAATAAATACAAACTTTTCAAACAAAGATTTTAAAAACGAAAACTAGTCGTATAAGTATACTGTTCTAATACTTCATTTGTTTTATATGTTGTTTCAAAAATCTTAGTTTAAAAAAAAAGGAATTATTCTCTTTTGTCTAAATAGAAGAGGGAAGACAGATTAGAAGATGAAACTAAGTTAATTTTTCAAAACTGCTTATAAACTTTATAAGTTGATCTATGATTAATAAGAGAGAAAAAACATTTTTAAACATTATTACATACATTAAAAGTGTTAAGCATTTACAAATACGAACTCTGTTTTTCATAATACCCGCCCTTATACATCACCGGGAGCCGCTTTATAAATAAAATTCGTTGACAATATTTCATTCGATAATGATACTGACATTTGCTTATTATGTCCAAATTCAATCGATTAATTAACCGACTGAATTTAGACAATTCACATTTTATTGACTATAATTTCATATAAATTATATTTCGATGAAAATTATAGTTCGAAAGCCTGCCAGAATGGCGCTAGTGTAGGTCGAGGTTGTAGACTAAATATTGAGATAAAAATTTGATACCTTTGGTGACAGTAGTTAATAACTGTACAGTATTGAAAATATCTGTTATTAACTTAAAAAAACTGCTGTGAGAAATGTGGAGAGTGATTTGATTTTGATAAATTTTTAATAATACTTTTAGTGATTTTTTCTATATTTATTTAAAAAAAAACTTTATAAGCAATTGAACAATAATTAATAAAATAATTATTAACGCTTTCGTCTAAAATTTACATTGATTCTATTGTTGAGTCACCATAATCTATCGCATTACGATGGACACTTGTTCACCGAGACTATTCTTCTTACCGTAGAGGTATTCTACTTACCTATATGTTGTGATCGTTAATACTACCTCAACATTTATGCTAATTTTATCAACCTCAGTTTAGTCGAAGCTTCAATTAATAAAAATATGTTTCGATTCGTTTAATAAAATTTCCTAAATATATTAGAATAGTAATTCAAAGGTTTCGGGTCCAATTCGCACTATGATGATGATGATGTACGTATGTTGATGTACTGTTAGATGTACGTATTGTAAATAACCTATCAAGTGGAAGGAAAATCCTATTTTCGTTATCTTTAAACCAATGCCCAAGACTTACAGTGATGTCACTATAAATATTTTAATTGATATTTTTAGAATTTTTATGATATTTTTTTATTACAAATTTTTTTACTACAAAAAATCTCAAGTAATTTATTTTCATTACGTAAAAAGAATCCGATACTGGCTAATCAATTTCCTTAAGAGATTACAATGATTTGATATAAAATCTTCCAAATTGATTTCAAGATCCATAAGCGGGTAACTATTACATAAAAATACAAACTAATTATCATTTACAAAATCAATTTTTAATTGATCTTACAAAGTTACAACACTACTTAGGTTGACTTTTTTGACATTAAAGTTTAAATTGACATTAACTGTCAAGTCAACGTTGAACGTTGCTGATACAACGGCGGCAAACAATACAATTCTGGTTTGTTACTATTGCAGGAAATTATAAGTGTTTAAAAGAATCATTTTAGAAATGATTTATAGTGATTTACACAGATTTATGCTAAGAACAATCGCTAGCAAAGGAGTGCTATCTATGTCGGAAACTGTCAAAATTCTACATAAATATACTGGTAAAATGCGATATATTTGTCAGATGCTGTACATTAATCTCATTTATGATTAAATTATATAGGGCCATACTTTTCTTTACTAAACATAGTTCAAAGAGATGTATAATGTCTAAAGTAAAGTTAGGAAGTAAATAAATAAAGGAGCAATTTGGTTGAGAGAGTAAAAAATAAATAAAAAGAAACTTATTAGCTAATCTTCAGAACTGCTAAACTGCTTTGACTACACTTTTATCTTAGAATTGTAGGCCTTGCTTAAATTGACTGTGTTCAGGAACAAATGCTTATTTTGTTTCATTTGAATTCACATAAGTAAGGGAATGGATAAATAACTAATAAAATTGATTACAGTATGTTACTAAGTCAAAATGTTTTTAGGTGAAAAAAACACTTCGATAAGAGATATTGTTCAAGACATTAATAATGAACTGAGGCCAATACAGCAACAAATAAAAATTACAACTGATGAATTAACCAATGAAGAAGTTGTTATATTCTTGTCATTAGGGTATGATGACGCTACTAAAGCTCAAAAACTCTTCTCTGGAAATGAATTAGAATATTTCAGAGTACTTTTAGAACATATTATGACTACAGAAACGAGACAAATAACTGGTATTCATGCGATGAATCTAGCTGGTAATATTAAGTCAACATTTACAAAGACTGATGCTCAAGTAAGTTGGTTAAATAATTTTATAAATATAATTTTTATGATCCTTTATAAATTTTTTAGAGGTACTAATTACACTAAGCAGACCCTTCCAGTGTAGGACTTCCTGGCAAATGTATTAATGTATCCCTCTTGGCTGGTGAACGCCTGGTATACCCACTAATATCACTCTAGTCTTTCTTCTTTTATTTTGAGTGCCAGGGTCATGGGACTTAATGAAAATTTTGAGTGTTTTACAGTCTCAGTGAAATAGTTTAAGAAAAGTACCTGTTAGGATGGTGAACATAATTTTCAAGACTATTAAATTTCAAAGACCAATGAATATGGCATTGAAGTAAAAGATCAGTTTGGGTTGCAACCGGGAAATAACGCCGGGATGATAATTAAATATTAAAACAGTTTTGTAATAATGTTTTCAGAAAATATTGAACACCTGGTGCCGAATGCAGTATTTGGTGAAAGATGACAACAATTATGCACTCGGAGTGAGAGCTATCCATGAGTTTGAAGGATATTTCCGTCAGAATATGGCAGATACAATCGAAGAGTGTTTCTTGTGCAAGCAGATTGTGTTTCGGGTCAGTAGCTTTCCTAATGTTGGATATATTTTATAAATGTTATTTTATTAAATTCAATACAAACTATGTTAAAAAAACATTTTGGAACTATGTGTATTATGTATTAGTATAGACAAGTATCTTATAGATTGTAGATTTTAATACCATTGCCTTAATTAAAAACCAACGAAACAGGTAACATTCTACTCTTGTAGAACTTTAGCCAATCATCTCTCTTAAAACCCAGTTAATAGTTTATTATATAACATATCTAGTTAGACATCATAATCCTCACATTATCGTCATATTAGTGTTAAATTTATTTGCATCCTCAACTTTAGCTTTCTTCCGCTATTCATATATCCATATATAAATAGTATACATACTATTGCAATCACTAGCAGTGGCTAGTAGTGTGTTGGTGGTCGTGTAGGTCTTGTACTTAACAGGCTATATTATTGATTACATTTTACTGTTATTTTGAAAGGAAATATGAGATGAAAGAAATGAGTGAAAATAGTGTCCAAAAGGAAGAAGTGAAATAGAAGAAGAACTTTCCTTATGCTCGTTAACCTAGAACCTAGCAATTTCACACAGTTATCATCTGAGGCTATGCTGTCATCAATTTATGTCAAAAATTATGTTTTAATAGTTGATATATTTTTTATGATTGATTTTGATAGTTGATTGATATCAGTTGATAGTTGCTGGTGTCTAAGAGGAACTGGAGCTTAGTTTACTAGTGCTGGAATATAACACAAGGCCGACATATTTCAAACTAGAGGTGGTTGCTATCCAATTGGACCTGGAGCCCTACCACCTAGATGGGGTTGTTTTGTCGCCTTTTACGTCAGACTGTCCCTGGCCGCAGGGTCAGTGTTCTTACTCCACCCTTGTATAGAGAAAATGTTGATGATAAAATTGATGATGCACTAAATGATAAATTACTTCTCCAGGGTTGCAATTGTCCTGTATGCGCTAAAGCCGTACACACAAGGTGTTTGAATAAATACCTAGAAAAAGTTCAGAAATGGCCATGTTGTAAATCAGATTTCAGTCCTGACCAGCTGGAACGTCTAAATAATTTTGAGAGGTAATCTATATTTTATTATTTAAACAAAATCAACTCGTGTTTCATAAAAAAAAACCGCGTCACCACCAGGTCATGTAAAGTATAATTAAAAGCTAGTTTTTTGTTACATTTACTTCGACAACCAAAAACTACTCAAAGCAATATAGACAAAAGGGTATTTTTTTACTAGCTTGAAAACTTTAGCAGAAGGTTGTTGTAGTAACATACAGCTGATCGATATTTATACGCAGAACAGAAAAAAATTGCAAATGTTTTGTGTAGCGTTGAGTTCTTACCCACATACACGCCTATACCCACATTTACATGGAACAAGTTGTAAGGCTTTAAAAACATTTACATAGGATAAGGTGAAGTGCATAGAAAAAAACTGAATACTAAAATTCAAAGTAATTATTCTTACTGTCAAAGTAAAATCTAATTACAGTATGATAAACATTTTTTTGTACTGCTGCGGAACAGCAGCCAGGCTGACGGCCCACCTAATAGCAAACCGTTGCCTAAGGATGTTTGCGATGTCAGGCGCACCTCTAACACACTGCCCTCTGTGTAAAGGAACTAGAACCTGGGTTAATGCCAACACCCCACAAGGGCTTGGTACAAGGTTATTATGGGTATGTTTAAAATTAGGGGTTGTTGCCATCAAGATGGGCATGGAACCCTACCACCTGGCTAAGGTTATTTGGTTGACTTTAATGACAGGCCAGACAAGGACACAGGGATCAAAATTCTTACGTCACCCCTGCATGGAGTAAATTAATTTCTAAATGAAATGGTAATGTTAATATCCAATCCAGTTGATACATTTTTGATAGTTTGATACACATATACACACATACACACATGTGTGTATGTGTAAATGTAGTTTAAAATTACATAAATTAAATATTGATGTAATTTTAAACTAGGAGAATTCTAATAGAATTCAAATTTTATTTGCTTTGAATATGGTAAACATAGATAGATGGTTAGATAATTTTAAACTTAGGATTTAAGGTGCGACATGCATATATCTATCCTGTTTGGTGTGCAAATATTAATTATATTTTTCTAAGAGAATCAAATATATCCATCCGTAAACAATTGTAATTTTATCATAGAACAACAATGTTACAAGTACCAAAAAATACTTGTTGCTTATTTATATGTACAATATATGAAACTTGTTTCTGATTAAAAAATACTATTATTTTGTTTCTCGAAATGTTTGTAGCATTTCGGTGTATGATACATAAACATACAAGCCTTTTTCTCCGTGCAGGTGTGGAGTAAGAATACTAACCACTGCGGCTGGGGTCGGCCTGTCGTAAAAGGCGACAAAACAATCCTAGATACGGGGTAAGGCGTCAAGCCCGACTTCCGGCATTTGACCCAAGTTCCTGTACCTCTATAGGACAATAGCATGTGAGATTCATTGTGAGTGTAGATTCATAGATGTGTTTTGCAAAAATTTTCTAACTATTCTGTAGGTGTTTAAAATAATGGATTTTTCATTATTGTAATATTTGAGGAAATCGTATTAATAAATACAATAAATAGTTCCAGACTAAGCCAATCTCAGTTACATCAACCACAGTCTATAGAAGAAGTGACTACGGCAGAAGTGACTCAACAGTTATCTGAGGATATGGAGATCAGCCAGAATATTATACCAGAAATATCCCAAAGGGTAACGAAGAAGAGAAAAAGGCAAGATGAGTGAAAAAAATATTGCTAGAAAGCTTTTTAGTTTAGAATCTAGTTGTTTGCTAGAAATTTTGTATTGTTATGCTTGAATGTTGAATTCATTTCTTTGAAAACAAATAATTAGAAATAAAATTACTTTGCCCGTATATTATTAATTATTTATTTGTATTATAATAAAAAGATTATTAAAAAAATTTATTCGTGCAGGGGCGGAGAAAGAATACTGACCTCTGCCGCCAGGGTCGGCCTTTTGTGAAAGGTGCCAAAACAACCCACCCTAGCTACGTGGTAGGTCCATAAGCCCGTGTGGATGGCGACCACCTTTGGTTTTAAGTATACCGCCATAATAACTGTGTTATGTCCCAGCATTAGTGACCCAAGTTCCTGTACATTTATGGGACAGCAGCGTGTCCGCGATGCCACTGGCGTTGCAAACACCCATAGGCGACGGTAACTGCTAAATTCTAAGCGGGCCGTCAGCCTGTCTGCTGTCCCACCAATTTACGCAACGACATCTAATCCACAAATTAGCAATTGTGTTATGAATACTGAACAACTGATATATGAACACCCAAATGCGGGGTCGGAATTGCACCCGAGACCTCTGCATGCGTTCCGTCATATATAATTTTACATACATATCACATTTATATTGCCAAATATACATTTTCTACTTTCTTTCGGACAATTTTAGCAGATTTCGGGTAGTAGTCCAATAAATACTTCCAGTTGTCTAATTTGAGATAAACAATGTCGACCACAGTGCGTGCTCTGAATGAAAAGTGATGTGAAACACCCACAAAGAGGCCCTGAAAAGTAGGTGAAAATTTATTTGCGGCGGTGTCTAATCAGTCTCGAGGAAAATATAAATAAGTTATAATTAATAAACTAGGATAAAAAGGTTCCGAAAATAACTTTCTTTTCATGATACTCTGCATTTTATAAACGTCCAAATAATGTGTATAATTTGTTTTTTGCACACATAACTGCCGTGTGACGAAAGGGAATTTAATAGTACGCTTTCTTTGCTGTCAGTGCACTAGGTACAATGTATTTTAGTTGTGGTTTTTTTTTTTATGAAAGGAAGTGATCCGTATTCCTTATTTGACTTTTAGACAGCCTTTTAGATGTCCAAGTGCCAATGTCAAAGCCATAGTTATTGTTTTATTTTTATATTATACCTGAGCAACTCCAAAACTGTCTTCTGGGCCTAATATGTCATAGATAGATTCCGTAAGGTTTGGATGAACCGTTAAAACTTCCACCTGAAATGGTTATTGTCCTTAATTTACACGTAAATGCACCACAAACACAAGTAAATGTGGTAAAATATTATATTGGTTATTAACGAGTACTTGATAGTACATACTTCAAACGCAATTCAGAGGTAACGAGATTGACATACGTATTTCTTGCTTAAAAATGCACATTGTAACATAATTGTGGGTTGCCTTACTGTTAAGTATCTGTATGCAATAAAGTGTACTCATTCATAATTGCTATGCACAGATGATGAAGGATTTTTTTTTGTGAAAATTCGTGCAAATAGCCATTGACGTTTAATTCACCGTTTTTAACTTTTTATCAATTTAACTCAGTTTATCTGACTTAAGCAGCTTCGACATGTAATGCTACAATTAATCGATGCGCTTCAGTGCCAATTTCTTGAAATTAAAGACTTAAATCAAAATTTTCCCGATATGACTTTTATGGCACAAAAATAATATTTTCGAACGAAAAATATTAGGTGATGCTGCTACGGCGTCACTAATATTTGAAGGTTAACTTATTACCAGTGAGGTGAAACATTTTTACAAACGGCGGAAACTTATTATACACCTTATATTTGTCTCTGTATTGTAACAACCAAAATAGCGCCTCAAACTATAATACCATACTCTTAGATCCCCGGGAAATTGTAAAACCATTACAACGCCGGATATCGTGGGGAAATCGATGTGCTTATGTCGGCTTAACCGTTCTGACCCTACGGCGGACGCCCTTATGCTGCTGGCTGATATGTGATGACCAGTGGCGGCCGCAACAGCATGCAGACTAAAATCGCGATCGCCATCCAAAGACTTATAAAGCGGTATTACAGGATCGACTTTTGGTCATTGCTATGCGATCCTCAGACTACCCTCTTAGAACGCCAGCTATCGACTCAATTTGTCATCCTAACTGACTGAACGAGCCTCTGAGTAGGGGTGGAGTAAGAATACTGATCTGTGCGGTATGGGGCGGTCTGACGTAAAAAGCACAATCCTTGTCAGGTCGTAAGGGTCCAAGCCCGTCTGATTGGAACCAGTCCGGGTCTCTAAATATGCGGCCATAATAACCTTGTGTGGTGTTCTAGCATAAATGGCCCAGGTTCCAGTTTCCCTACAATGACGGTAGCATGATAGCGGTGCCCGTGGTATCGCAAATATATATTTATAGGCGACGGTAACTGCTTACAGTTAAGTGGGAATGTCAGCCTGTCCACCGTGCCATGGCTTGCTATGGAGATATCGTATACCTGTCCCCTGTGTATAAAATAAATGCATTGATCCGAGTCGCCGCACTGCACGATGTAGTTGCCAGGAAAGAAAACACAATGCTTCATCCACATGCATAGCATACGTTTGAAGTCGTCATCAGTTTTGCCAAATATAACAGAGTTTCCAATGTGGGAGCCGTAAATTGCCTGCATCACTTGACTTCTTAACCGAAAAGGTAGTTTGTGAATCAATTTTGGCATCTGTAATATTTGATTATTTTACTATGATATTTTGGTCATATAATGCAAAGGGAAGAATGCTAAGGAAAGTGCCAGGAATAAGAGTGGATACATACAATAAGAGCTGCTGCCTTATAAAAAATAATCGATTTATTTAAAAGGATAATAAAATATATGGTTAAAAGGGGGAGTGAATATTAAAAGGCCGGCTAACGGAGGAGAATTGTGCAGAAGGTATATGGGGTTAATTACAGGAGGAAGATTGTGAGATTAATTTATGAGTCAACTAAACATTCTTTAGGTTATTTGATATATTATGATAAAACTGCTGTAATTATTTTTAGAACATGCATAGTATCGATATACATTCGTCCTGAGCACCGACTACAGATCTCTCCGAACTGCTGAGCAGAAATTATCGATCAGGAGCATCACTCATTGTCGATTGTATATTTTATGTCACATGCCTGTTATATAACCATGGGCAATATAGCAGTATGTCTCTAACCCCCGCGGCGCGCGGTATGGTGCTCCAAAGTTGAAATTAAATATTTGATTTAATAAATGATTATATAGGACTATTTGTGTTTATTAGATTTGTTACCAGTGTTACCGCTTTTGTTCACACTGAATATGCTTTAGGGCGGCTAAGTCACTTTTGTTCATTCAATTTGAATTTGTTTAGTCTACATTAGCCTACACACAGAATTTTTAATAAACTCAGACTCGATTAATATAAGTTAGTACCCTGAAAACGGTAGTGCAATGCAGACTGTTCGGTATCGGGAATGGAACTTCAATAACACAAATGCACAACCACTTACCTCGGTCTACGTGCTGCTGGGGCTCTTCGATTATGGCTGTAGGAGGAACTGGCACGAACTACTTTCGATTGCGCTAGTTAGTTTCTTTAAATATTGGAATAGAACAACGGAAATTGACGCGACGCGTTCGCAGCGTATATTTTGAAAGAATGAATCGACATATGGCAGCGTCGTCGTAGAATAGGAGTGGCAATGCATTTGCTTAGATACGATTAACTCGATACTAAGAAATATTCGCGGTAAATTGATTGTGCTAAATACGTAACACAGACTATTGAAAGCTTGCAAAAAATTCGCTTCATTATTTGAGAGTGTGTCGAATGACATTTACCTCGACTGTACCTGTATTTAAAGTACTACCATCCCAACAAATCCAACCTAAGCCTATTAGCCCTAATTTTTTCACCATTTATCGAGGTTCTCTCCTACCATTGTAATTTAATACAGTAATCCCCCCTATAACACGGTACTCTTATAACGCCATTTCATGTAATTCGTATAACACGTGTTTTCCGTCATATAACGCGGGGATTTCGCGCATTATATTTTTGTACTGTGAAATTCATACGTTTGCAAATCGTGTCAGTTGCGTTCGTATGAAATTAATTTAATATTCAAACTAAAACCCCTTTAACGAGAAAAGTTAAACGTGAATCATTTGCACATTACGCGTTATACGGGCACGCGTTGTACGAGAATGCCATACAACGCATTTTACTATAACTCTGAACTAATCTACCGTGTTATATGAGAAATATTGTAATCTACTATATTTAATAAATGTTGGTAACATAAAAGAGAGTTTTGCCTGTCTTCCTTGCTGTCTATTCCAAAGCTCCCTTACGTAATCCCACATTTTATTCATCTGGTGCCCACTTAGGCCCATGTCTCTTAAACCGTCCCTCAACTCGTTGATGCCGTAATCGTATGTTATCCGCGATGACGAGTGCGCTGATATCATAGCCGACATCTCAGATATAAGTAGTCCTGTGAATAAATAATGTAGCGTGGCATTACTCATCTTCATACTAAAACTGTATTTACTACTGGAAATGTTCTGTACACGAAAATAATTACATTGCTTTGAACAGCATATTATTATCTTTATTTTGTCGTCCGTGATCTATAATGTAAGAAATGTTTGTTTCGGGCCAAAGTAATAATTACCCATACGGACAGGGGCAGTCTGTCTTAAAAGGTGACAAAACAGCTTTAGCTAGGTGGTGGGTCCAAACTCATGTCATCATTGAAAAGGGGTGGTTGACACCCAGACGGATGATAACCACCCCTTGCCCCTAAATATGCCGAATATATATTCCTGCATAAGTGGCCTGGGTTCCACACTATGCAGACGGCGGCACGTTTTCGGTGTCCGTGGCGTCGCTAGCGCCTATAAGCTGGTTCCTATTAAGTGGGTCGTCAGTATGTCTGGTGTTCCACAGTAATAAAAGAAGCATTATCGGGAATCAAGGCCTTGAACTCATTTGTACTATGGAAAAGGGTATTGTTGCGGTTTCCTGAATCTTTTAACTTTGGAACTTGTAGGAACCTGTTCATTACCGGTAAAACAGTATTTTTATTTATACTAGTCATCGAACACGCATTGATTTCATCTTTAAATGACCTCAGATGTCAGCGTAATGCTAATATTATCTAATTCTTCCGTAATAATAAAATCCCGGTGACTCATATTTTATAACAATGTATGCAGTTATGAAAATACTGTAACTATGCAAAACAAACTAGCTTCTTGTTTTCTTTTTGGAGGTACCTATAGGTTTCCGTTTTGTTGTTTAAACATTATAGTTCACGTATAAATTATTAGTATGCACACTGAACAAGTATGCACAAATTTTAGTTGAAGATTCCGCATGTATCGTTAAATTTGACAAATGAACAAAAACATCGTACAGTCAACGTGAATGTCTAAGGAAATTAAATAGAGTTTGACAATGGCTTATCAATAACATTTAGAAGATGACTCCACGAAAGAAGAGAGAGAAACTCAAAGCATCATGGGACGATAAGCGATTTAAGATGAGTGCAAATCATTTTAGACAATACTGCTCAAGATAGATCTCGTATTTGCTAAATGCCGATGAAAAGCATTCACATACAATTTTGTACTAATATTTGGTCCCAATTAAAATAGATCCGATTGACTTGTGCGGCGATTTGCGATAAAATTTACACTAAAGGCTAAAGTGCAATCGAAAAAAAGATTAAAAGATTTAGCCTAAATAAAGTGAAGTCATATCGACCAGTATAGTCATGGCCAGCGTGTTTTGTGATACAAAAGCACTACTCAAATTCTAGAACATTCCGGAAAATATTATTCTACATTAGCATATATGGAGATCGATGGATGCTAAAAATCATAAGGTGTGAGTGAGCTGGCTTCAATAATAAAGAATATCCTTTACCCAAATACTAAATAAAGTATGTATGGGATAGCGGAAAAACTCCTACGAAAGCAGGAAACAAATTGATATGACACTGTGTAAAATAAAATAAAACCATAAATTATTCTAACTTATTGGATTAATTTACCTGTGCAAAATTTTATAACTATGGTGATAATAATAGTCTCGATCACTTCAAAACCGTTTTGTGATGAGACATCACCTGTTCCCGTGATAGTCAGCAGATTTATCATATACCATAATGCTGCGATATAAAGTGAAAAATAACTGCCCTGGAATTAAAATTCATTTGCTTGGGAAAAACTATTCTTAATGTCGTAATTGCTAATTTTATATTTCTGTAACATTAGCTCTCTTATTTCTGTTCTTTATAAAATTAACTGCATTTATATTATAAATGTCAACATCATTGCTTATGCGTTGAATCCATTTACATCTTAAGCCTGAGGTGATTTGCTGTTTGATGTAACGTTATGGCATTCACAAGTGCGATGTTTGCCAGATACAAATTTGAAAGTAAAAGCTTGTATTAAAATCTTGTCTGTAGTTCATGAGTTGTACATGAATATGGTAAGCTTAAATAAACCTCACTCTAGGGGCTTAATGTATAAAAATATATCCTTTATTATCATCGTCCTATTAAAGTGCTCTGCTGGACCTACGTCCAGCACTAGGTCCTATGTCCAGGTCTACCCTCCTTAGGTTTAGCTCAAAGTTCTTGTGGTTCCCCCTGAGTTATGCCGAGTTAAAGAGTACCAAATTCGAGGCCCTAAACCTCTCCATAAAAACTCTTGAGAACTCTTTAGTCCTATCGGGTAGTATAAGCGGCTCCTTCAGCTTAACTCGAGTATGACTGGTCATTTTATTACGAATGCAATTCCTCAGAAAAATTACGAGTGCCGCAGTGGCCTTAGCTCGCAGCGACTTCAAATTAATAGTATACCAATGTCATCAAAAATATATGTTTACCTGTAAATATTTAGTTCGTAAACCTAGATCAGGTTTTGACATCCAGTTCGCCGACAAACATTGAACCCGAGTAAGACAAGACATTTTGAAGAATAGACACGCATTGACATGTGATAGGATAGATGCCCAAATTACTATGGTCCTGTACACAATTATTCAAACTAAGCTAATCACGTTATGCTTGACATACCAGAAAATCTATGAGCCCATTCCCAGAACACCCAGATTATAATGATCTGTCGTGTTTGCTTTTTACTTTCAAATCCCAATGGATAGATGTCACTTTAGATAAAAATTAAATTCAAGCCAACAAGGTTGGCCTATGATTGGCCAAAAACAAACGAGGTTCTGGCGCAAGAGTTTTTAAACAGTGGTTTCCTTTCGGAATTTGGGGGTCTGGTGCAATTCATATAGCCAAATCTATCCCATCTATGTTCATCTGCTCTATAAAAAGGAATTTTCACAGAATTGATTCGTTTGTTGTCCGACGGCTTATATGGCGGATTTCTACACAATACGCGTATATTGTCAATGTTGATAAAATATATCAGTAGTCTAGTACCCATATCAGAAAGGCTCTGCTGCTTACTTTGGGTTTAACTGACTAACATAATAAAACCTACATAAATCATGGTCAGCAGTTAAATTAGTTTTAATGAATGCTTACATCAATTTAAACGTAAGTTTTGCTGATGTAATGTTTGTCTTTCTATGCGTCCTGTACGTGAATAAATAAGATATTCTGCAAAGCTGTGGCGTCCTTAAGTAGCAGAAAAGTACGAGAGTTAGCGACGGATTTAGCGAGACAGCATAAACTAGATAGCAGATTAGAAAATTGGCCATAAAATCGCGCCTTCGCCGATAAACTTCGGAGAAGTACCTGTAAACATTATTATATTTACATTATTATTATCTAATATATAAAATTCTCGTGTCACAGTTTTCGTTGCCATACTCCTCCGAAACGGCTTGACCGATTTTGATGAAATTTTTTGTGCTTATCCGGTATCTATGAGAATCGGCCAACATCTATTTTTCATCCCCCTAAATGTTAGGGGTGACCCACCCCCAAAATTTTTTTTTATTTTTTGACATTTTATTATTTATATGGCAGAACAACGTTTGCCGGGTCAGCTAGTATAATATATTTAAATTTAATTTTATAGTTTCGTCAGAGTTTATGTGCACAACCCTGCCTCTTTGTTCTTTCCAATCTCCAACATTAGGTTTGCTGGAAGAAAACTCTTTTAGGGTTAAGCACGCCTATGTACATGTCTCATATCTTAAATTTTATGTGTGTAATCAATGTTGTGTACAAAGAATAAATAAATAAATAAATGTTAATAAATTTTTAAATGCACAATTATTTAATATCGTAGCAATAATTATAAATTTGCTTGTATTGCAACTTAAATATAATAAAGGGATAAATATTATAGTACGATTTTGTATAAGTCAGTAATATATTTTTTCATTCAATGATTCTCTCCGTTCAGAGGAGTAAGAAGAATAACCCCTGCGGCCCGGGGTCGGTCTGTCGTGAATTGCGACAAAACTCTAGCTACGTGGTAGGGCCCCATGCCCGTTTGGATGGCAACCACCCTTGGTCTATAAATATGCCGACATAATAACCTTGCGTTGTGTTCCGGCATAAGTGGCCTAGGTTTCTGTACTCTATAGGACATTAGCGTGTTCGCGGTGCCTCTAGCGTCGCAAACATCTATAGACGACGGTAACTGCTCACTATTAAGTGGACCGTGAGCTCTTCTGCTGTTCCTCAGCCATAAAAAAATTTAAAATCGATGACTCCGAAGGGCGTCCAACGACCTCCGGCCACCGTAGACAGCGGCCGCGGTTGGCCCTTCAGGCGAAGCTCCGCCGCACGCACCTACGTCGCGAAAATGAGGTTGCGCGTACTGTTTGTTCCCTTAGTCTTATTTGTCCGTCCACCCAAACACTAGGCAAGAATGACTATCGGGTTTTTAGTGGCTAGTTTCACGGAGTTTTTCATACGTGAAGGAGTCAGAGGGACTCGCAAAAGAGTTTATCCTCGAAAAAAAAACAAATGCTCTTATACCATATCATTTGTACTGTCAAAGTAAAAAAAAACTATATAAAATATACTCATATCTCATAAGTAAAAGAGACAAAATAATTTTACGAATGACTTACGCTTTTCTTACTTTTCTTGGGTTCAAAATATAATCGCCATATCTATTCATATATCCGGTGTGTATATCCAAAAAGGTTTTATAAAGAAATATCACGTCTGTTACGATACATATATACAAAAAATAAGGTATCGATAGAAAAGCCATTTCATATATCAGAAGCATAAAATCTGTATATGATAGAAACAAGATTAAATATTCTGAAATAAAAAAGAAATGCAAAGTTAGGTTAAAAATATCGTGCAAAGCACCCCACGCTTTTAGAACAGTGACATTAATTTTCTCGTCAGTAATTTTATTCTTATGTTAAGTATTATTATTTACTTAGTTTGATTAATTATTAGCGTGTTTTTTAGTTTTTGTAAACTATAATTTATTTTTAACATTTTAGTGTGACTAACTATAAAATATAATTTATTTGTTGTCAGTTCCCAATCGGTAAATGTTTTTATTAATTTAACGCCATCTTCTGGCAGTTTTATTAATTACATGCCAGATAGTGTTTCGGCAGAAGGAAAAGAAAGCGTTAATCCTGATGATCCTGATAAGGACTATGGGACAAAAATATTAAATTTGTGTATTGTCATCAGGTTTTGACAAGTGTGCAAAATTATGAAATTTTTTTGATCGTTTGAAGTGGGTAAAATCGTCTCCGAAGATTCCGTTACATAGATACATACTGGTTAAGTTAATATAAAGCATGTATATATAGCGTGTATAACTAATTGTATATATTCCCAAGAGTCAGTTATACTGTGATAATGCACATAGCGCCGTCTAGTCCTGAATTTAGCAGCAGAGCTTGTGTTATGGGTACTAGACGACTCTTAAACTACTTTATACTCGTACTTTTTTGTAAATAAATACATATACATAAACATCGAAACTCTTCGAGGTCGGTAGCGCGTTGGCAATGCATCTTGTTGTTGAAAAATTACATGGACGAGGATACCATCTGCTATCCGGTGGGCCATATTTTTAATTTCTGAACTCTTGTTATAAAAAAAAATCAGGATGGAAATCAAATTGGTGACCTTTTCAGGTGTTTCGACGTATGCTAGCCGTTACGCCACGCAGGTTTTTTTTTTGATTAGTTGCTTACGACTAATGTAATTATCCGTGCAGGGGCGGAGAAAGAATACTGACCTCTGCGGCCGGGGTCGACCTGTCGTAAAAGGCGACAAATCAACCCAACCTAACTACACGTATGCCGCCATAATAACTTTGTGTTGGAACGGAATTAGTGACCCAATTTCCAGTACCCTTATGAGACATCAGCGTGTTCGCGATGCCACTGGCGTTGCAAACACCCATATGCGATGGTAACTGCTAAATTCTAAGCGGGCCGTCAGCCTGTCTGCTGCCCTACAGCAATAAAAAAAAAATGTAGATACGAAACGAGAATATGAGGCACTCTTAACTATGTTACTTCATTTTATTGCTGCGTACGAGCAGACAGACTGAGGGCCCACTTATTATCAAGCATTTAACACCGTATATAAATTTTTGTGACGCCAGGGGCATCGCTATCACGTTGCCGTCCGCGTAGGGGAACTAGAACCTGATCACTTATGCCAGAACACAATACAAGGTTATTATGGAAGTATATATAGGTATATAGACAAGGGTGGTCGCCATTCATTCGGGTTTGGAGCCTGTCCACCGATTTAGGCTTGTTTTACGACAGGCGCGGAGGTCAGTATACTCTTACTCCACCCCTGCACGGAGAAAATGGTATCAGCCGTCTGGTAGTACTGGATCATAGTTTTTAATTTGTTTATTCTGACATTTAGTTTATTCCTAATTTGACTTAGACAATTTTTAAACAAGAGGTAATATTATTATCTTACAAATTAATTTGCTAAAACATCATAAGAAAACTAACCCATAAATATTATCATCGCGCTATCGGGCAAGACGCTGCTGCGAAACCATCTAGAAAAACAAACTGAATCAGTTTTAATAATTCATACAAATTGCGGCGTTAAAGAAAAAATACATACCTATGCGGTTTAAAAATTAAAAACTCGGCCCCAATATAGTTGGCGTATTGTGCTGATGCGTTCGACCTCGAACCGTGCGACTCAGCAATGCTTTTTTCCGGGCTCTGAAAGAATAAACAGCATCTTTTAATGCTGGCAGTATTCATACGTTGTTTAATTCGATATATATGTAGAGATCATTAGAAACCAGCCTTATAGGCAAAAACAGTATAAGCCTTTTTTAATGCCGTGGGACAGCAGACAGGCTGACAGCCTACGCAATAGTAACCAGTTACCATCGCCTATGGATGTTTGGGGCACCGCTAACACTGCCGTCCTCGTGGGGCAACTGGAATTTGGTTTTGCTGGAACGTAATAAAAGGCTATTATGGCGGCATATATAGAGTGACCAGAGGTGGTTGTCATTCAGAAAGGCTTGGGACCCTACTTTGTTATTACAAGACAGCAGTGAAGGAAGTGGCAACAGTTATAATGAAGGTCACCGTTCGGTTTCTTACAGGGCTGGAATATCAGGTGACTTCGCTCTTGTGAAAACCTTATTCAGAAATATTGAAGTGATAATTTCTTATGGGAGGGTAAACCGTTTCGTTACGTAACGCGTTACGGCGCCAGTCTGTCTGGCTGCCCTTTCTCTCACGCATACGGCAACGGTAGGCAGGCTCTCTCACTCTAACCCACAACGCTAGATCTATTCGAATTGCGACTTTATTACAATGATATACAGTTGAGTTTTTTTTTCTTTATAAAGAATCAACATTAGGGAATAATTTAATTTAATATAATTTTGATACAATTTTTGGAAAAATTGGAAATTCGTAAACTTAAGTTATTTTTGAATTATTTTTGGTTTTAAATAACCCTGGGTTAATAAATAATCTTTATTTACATTATCATATTAATATAGATAAAATTTAGGTAAAAATTTAAGCTTTTCTTAAGTTAAACAATTTCAATATTGAATAGTTCAATTTAGATTAGTTTTAATTATCACTTCTGTCGGGCGTTCCGAGACGCACACGTTTTTTTTCTAGTTTTTTCTCGTGCATTCTTGGCGAAAAAAGGAGTCAGCAGAGCAGAGAAAAAAGGACGCAACCGGGATTAAATACTAAAATCATTGTAGCGTGTATTACAAAAAATATCTTCGTTTCAATTAAAACTAGATACTAAAGTATTCTGGCGAACAAGTAGTTTTTACCCGTAGCGAATCATTTTGTTTTTTCCCTTTATTGTGTAATGCTTTCATTTTGTTTCGAAGTTGTAAAATAATTGTTACCTCCAGATATGTTCCTATATCAAGCTCGTTCTCATCATCTTCAACACCCGCATCATAAGTGAGTGGGTATATTTCCTATAAATGAAAATAGCAATTACTAAAATATTTACATTTTCAAAAGCTATTTCTTTGAGGCGCTGCTACTTAGTTGGATTTTGAGGTAATGTTTTATAATCCATTTTTTATTTATATCAATGAGATTAAGCACATATAATTATCCATATGACGCTTACTTACATTCCCTAAACGTTAATTATGCATAATTTAATTGGCATTGTTTGGTCTTAAATAAATTTTTACGTTAAATATTAATTATTATCAGGAATCAAATGCGCTTCGTAGTGGATTACTTCCAAGGCCTGTCGCACGTCGAAACTCCTGCGGAAGCCACGGGTTCTATTTGAGTACTGAGTCGAACTGTTTATTTATTTATTCACCAAAGAAAAGTATATAATTAGTATATAAGTTGACCAGTACCGATAACACAAGAGACCTGCTGCTTCCTTTCAGTCTAGATGGCGTTGTGTTAATTTTCACAACATATTTATTATTATTCATTTATTGTCATAGATCATGAAATATATATAAAAAACAGTGGTTGTAGTTGTCAAAGGGGAAAGTTAAGAGTTTTAAGTGTAAAATGTATGTATATGATCACACAGCCGCTGTCGACTGTGTGATCCTATCCAGAAATATAAATAGGGCTACTCCTTTACTTTTTTTGGGTGTCGTATGGATTACTCCGGTATATAGATTACTCCTGTTTATTTACTTATAGTAAAGGAAGAGTGCCGTTAGGTTTCTTTCAGGGTATTGGGATTATCTAATCGATTAGATCACAGTCGTTCCCGTAAACAAATTTAGCCGCATCTATTTAATCCTTGTGCCCTAGTGAAAAGGAAAAGTTACCGAAAGACAAAGACGCGAAAATGCTCACTGAAGTTTTGGCCCTGGGTATGCAAGCTTCTAATTTAAGTTTTTTTTAATAAAGATATTAAAAAAAAGTAACATGACTTACATCAAAACTATTCCCGTCAGACATCACAGTGGGTAGAACATAATCCTTCTGCGTTGATTCAACTGATTGTTTCACTTTATCGAGAACTGAAGGATAACTCTGTCAAGTAAAATTTTGTTGAAATCTTAATAACATCCCATAGGTAAATAATTAAATTCTTCTTTCTTGTGGCGGGTAGCGTCAGCTGCAAGTCAGCACAAATTGTAATACGCGTTTATTCGCTGCACTGTCGCCAGTCGCCTTCCGTCCGTTCCATGAGTTGGTTCTCGGTTTACACAACGTTCCGTATAGTTGTGTTACGGTAATTATAGAAACGTTTGACACTGAAGTAATATATTTTATTTATCTCCATCTGCCCGACACGTTTACCGAATTGGAGTCAGAGACATACATAAGGGTAACACGTCTAAATACCTAAATTTCTTAAAAGTAAAGCTCGATATTGACTACTTTTTACAGCTTTTAGTTTTATTGATGAATTATAGCCGTGAAAATTAAAGAAAGCATTCATTACATTATTATTTTTTTATGTGTAACTCCTACGACGACGGCAGCGTGTTAACGGTGCCCCAGGCGCCGGGTCTTAGTAGGAGGGGTATATCGAAAAAGTGCTGACTTGACGATGTGTAGGGTGATTTGCAAGAGAATAGGTACTGCCAGTAATGCCAAAGATCGTCGAAGTGGATAAGGAAAAGTCGGAAAGCGGACCCTGGGCACCGAAGTAGAAGTCTGGGTTGCAACCGATATTTAATACTAAAATGATGATGACGGAATATCCTAGAGTTGTTGAGCAGTTTGATGGTGCAACTACTGCACGCCTTTCCTGTTCGGAAAATGGAGGGCTGTCTGCTGCGACGGCAAAATAATGCCACCATTCAGTTCTTCCGAGTTTAAGTTATAAAAATATTTTTTCCTAATTTGGCTTGTAGATGGTAACCAACGGTTGTCTCGTCGTCGTCAGCCGTCCATTGTCAATTCAAAATTCGAATATAAACCGAATAAATATTTCAATATATAATTCATTTCAATATATACAATAATACAAGTTTCAAATACCTTTAAAATTGAGTAGAAATCTAGCCCATTTATACATAGCAGATCTACATTCCTAGATGCGATAATGTTGGACATTGTCAAATATCTGGAAGTGCCTCTTATGTTCCCGAATATTCCTCCTGGACCCATACATGCTTCGACTTCGTTTATATCTGATATTACATCAACCTGGACGGTATTTTTTTATTACTGTGTTAATTGTGTATTTTAAGGAAATTGTTTGCTTTTCGTGGTTGCCTTTTGAAATTATTTTTTTTATTGCTGAAGAACAGCAGACAGGCTGACAGACCACTTAACAGGAAGCAGTTACCGTCGCCTATGAATGTTTAAGAAACTAGGGGCACCGCCAACACGCTGTCGTCCCGTAGGGGTACAGGAACCTGGATCACTAATGCCGGAACACAACACAAGATTATTACGGCGGCATACTTAAGACCAAGGGTAATCCAGACGGGCTTGCCCTATCATGTAGCTAAGTGGGTTATTTTGTTGCCTTTTATGACAGACCGACCCCTGTTGCAGGGGTTAGTATTCTTACTCCACCCCTGCATGGAGAAAAATCTTATCAAAATCAATCAATGTTTAGTATAAATGATGGTTTTTCAGGTTCAGGTATATTATTGCCAAAATGTCAAAATTCTGAGAAATATAAGACTTAATTTACTGATAATGTGCTTACCTTTCCTCGGTATATTATATAAACATTACTTAAAACTTCATTACACCTTATAATCATGTAGCCTTTTTGAAAATATTGTTCCTTCAATTTCTTAGCAAAAGCTCTAAAAAACGAATATTCAACGTTCTCAAACAATGGTATTTCCCTCAATGTCTTCTCGTACATAAACAAGACAGCATCTTCATTTAAATTCGCGTGGAGTTTTCCCAGTATTGTTTTGTGCTGTGGAAAGTATGAATTTATCCACCTAATTATTAGTTTCATGTCGGAACGTCTGCGGGGATCACGAAGTTATTTCTCAGCCCTAGTTTTACACAATAATAATATCATATCAATATCCACTGTTTACTTTGGACCAGGTGACGCTGTGCGAATGGTTTCATTATATCTATACAAATAAATAAAATTGGAGGGTCTGTTTGTAATATTAAAATAAACGCTTTTTACTAAGTTCATTCGGACGTATATGTACATTACACGGTACATATACCAAAACAAATTTTTTACAATTTTTGTCTGTCTGTCTGTCTGTTCCGGCTAATCTCTGAAACGGCTGCACCGATTTTGACGGGACTTTCACTGGCGGATAGCTGATGTATCAAGGAGTAACTTAGGCTATTTTTATTTTAGAAAAAAAAATAATAGTTTTTGTTGAAAATGATAAGTTTCGGAAATTTAATTGTCCAATTTAAGTTTTCCTCAGATTTATATCATCAATCATATGAAATAGGGTTAAGCTTAGGCTGGAGATTGTAGGTTGAATTTCCAATTTAAGTTAACCTCAGATTTATTTGTCATCAATCATATGAAATAGGGTTTAGCTTAGGCTGGACTTTGTAGGTTCGAACGTACGTATTCTGGAGGCGCATGGCGTAACAGTTGTATTCGATAATACTGACTGTTTGCATATTTCATTTATATTTTAGGGTTTATAGGGTTTGTAATCCAAAATAAACCATAAGATATATCCAAAAAATACTGCCCAAAGTCACTATTCCACGCGGACGGAGTCGCGGGCACAGCTAGTTTATTAATAATTTCCCACGGCGAAGCTCGGGTTTCCCCCTAAAGGGGAATGGACAGTACACCCACTCCCACTACGCTCGTCCAAGGTGGATTGTGGAGTTACCACATACCGGTGATATCGATATACAGGTTTCATCACCGTCTATTTCCTTTAATGGCAATTATGTTATAATATGCACACTTAGGTACTATTAACACACAAAGCGTATTATGCCATTGTGGGATTTGAACTCGGTACCTCTAGACTGGTCTACTAGTGTAATAAAAATGAGTTACCACAAACTACCTGTAACATAATATATTTATTTATATTAAATAGTATTTAGTTTACTTCCTAAAGTTTTCACCTGTGTGCTAAAATTAAATTGGGATGGGAATATAAAACGTTGTATGATGTCGTTCAAGAGCCGAAAATAAAAATTAAACTAGTTTCTTTTTTTATTTGGACCTACAAACAATTTTACCATAAAAATAACAATAGAAGTGAAATTTAAATTACTAATGATAAAACCAGTATCGTTGCCCACAGTGACAGACTATAAAAAATTTCTAATTTAAATTCCTTAACTCCATCGAATTATCAAATATTTGTTACTTACCGACCAACCGCTTGTTCTCTTCCATTGATATTTCCAATACTCAGAAACACATTTCTTCAAATGAATAGGAACGTTTTCACGGCTAAGAAACATTTCCAAATGTTTCAGATTTTCTTGAAACTTCGTCAACACTTGATCTGCCGTAGCTTTCAAAGACGCAATTCTTGCATACACATATCTATAACAAGTCGAATTATATTAAGCCTCGGAATAGTCAATAGCGTTTTTTTCGATAAATGGGGTTGTGAAGGATTAGAGGAAGTGTGAAAATAGCTCCTGGATGGACGGCTGTCGCCTCCTTCTGCGAGGCAGTCATGTCCGCAAAGGAGGCGGCAGAGCGGGAGCGGGAGTCGACCACCACACTCCCCTCCCGCCAACGCAGGCCACGCCGATAGGAGAACAACGGGGTTTTTAGTGGGTAGTCGGATGGTCGAACATCTTTCTCGGAGTCTCACATATCCCTCGGTCCCCCCGGGCCGGGGGAACCCGTCAAGAGAGGTTTTTCCCCGAGACCAAAAAAAAAAGTGTGAAAATAGCACCAGTTATTGAAAAACTTAAAAGTAATAAACTAGCGTGGTTTGCCCATATAATGCGCAGGGAAGAATGCCATATAACAAGGAAAATGATAGAAATGACAGTGAATGGATACAGGAGTAGAGGTAAACCAAAGAAAAGATGGATGGATTGCGTAAAAGATATGGCAAAAAAGTGTGTGAATGTTGGGATGACGGCTAATCGAGGAAAGTGGAGGGAGAGAACATTTTGTGCCGACTCCATATAATGTGGGATAAGGGCAGGAGGAAGAAGGGGTTAGTGGCAGACAGTTAAAGAAACATCACAGTAACATTACCGAGTGTAGCTTTGAAGGGGAAAAAGTTGTTTGCGTTCGAAAATGGAATGAGAAATATTTACTAATATTATAAATGTGAATGTATCTCTGTCTGTCTGTTACGTTTTCACGCCTTAACAGCTGGACCAATTTTGATGATTTTCGTATTTCTTGGAGAAGTACAAGGCTACTTTTTATCGCGAGAATAAAACTTGGAGAGAGTGAAATAGGGGTAAACGTAATTAAGTTTTCTTTATTTTTAATTTATGTGGCAGAACAACGTTTGCCAGTTCAGCTAGTTTATTCTACAATATTGTTATGACAAAGAACGCTGCGCAGGTTTGTGAGAGAATTTGTGTTTTGTAAAACGAAAGTACTTCGAAATCTGCTAAGCGGAAATGGTTCGCTCGCTTTCGTTCTAGTGACTGTTGTGAAAAATGATCATGCTGCGGCCGTACAATCACTCAAAAAGCTGAAGAAATTTTCAAAAGTCCAGATAAGCTTAGTTGGCTTGGATGGTTAATGGATTTATTGTACCGTATTTCCGTATAAAAATGATCTGAGTATTTATCTCATAGACAAATTAGATTCTGTTTATAGGCCCCGAAAAAATAGCCATATATTAGAAACTAATACTGTCCAATTGCAAGCTTTCCTACTTCTTGAGTCACACTATATTCGCCCTCTTAAAAACCGATATTTATGTATTTATGAAGAATCTGCATCCCGCTAACAGGAAGAGGAATTTCGACAAGATTTAGCGGGCCATGCTTGATATCTGTCAAGCTTCATAATAATCAAAATGCGACTGGCATTAGTAAAACGTATTTAAAACTCGGTTAAACTGGAAACACAAAGAATAATATTGTCAACAGCAAATGCTTAGATTAATTTTAAAAATGAGTCAGATTTCCTACCCGAAAAACAAGAATCCATGTATGTTACTACAAATGGTCAGGATCTGGTGGGTGGTGTCTTGGGCCGTTATATCTCCAAAACCGGCGCCACTGAAACTTGTCGCCGACCAATAGTAAGCAAGCAAGAACACTAAGCCGGGTGACAAATAATTGTCCGTTACTAAAGTCGATCCATCTATCCATGATCCTGCATGAAAATTATAATAAAAAAATATATTATTTAAAATACATAAGTTTAGTTGGTCTGGTATAGATAGACATATAATGCGAAGAGAAGAATGTCATGTAACAAGGAAAACGCTAGAGCGTGGAGGGGTATAAAAAGAGAGACGGTCCAAAGAAAATATGGATGGATTGTGTAAAAAATTAATATGGAAAAAAGTGTGAATTTTGAGACAACTAATAGAGGAGAATGGAAGGAGAGAACAGTTGTGCCGACCCCATAACAAATTACCTGGTGATTTTTTTCAATTGCGTAATTTTTTTTGTATCTAATTGTAATTCACTTTCAATTTTAACTAGATATTTTTTTATTAATCAAAATATTTACTCTCATTATCTATACATTGCTACCATCCAAACGAAAGTTCATTTATGCATTTAAGTTAGAACTCTGGGGATTAAGATCGGGTCGATGATTCGACAAACTGTGTGAAAGCATACTGGTACACATTTTTCCCGTTGAAAATAAATAGTATTAAGAATATCATTTCAGTTTAAGTAATTATTTCAAATTAAAAAAAAAACACTTAATATTGTTTCTGTCCTAAATTATAACTTCCTTTCTCACAATTATATAATAAATCCAATAGCAAAAAAACAATTTTTTTTTTATGAATACTGTTACAGGTAACATATGAAGCATTTAATATACCCTTGTCAGACAGCGATAGGAATAGTTTCTAATAACTTTTAAACTATGAAGGATAAATAAACTAAGCTAACAAAGGAAAAAACATATAAATTTAAAGTACATAATAATATTATAGTTTTAATTTATTCTTTCATTTTTCATATTTAAAAAATGTTCTTGGAACAGTAATGGATTTGTACACTTAATCGTTTATATAACTTGTAACTCACCACGACGGCATATCATATTCCCACTAGGATTATAAGGCGAATCGATATATGGGCCAGTTAAAGATATTTCCGAAATCCGTCTCATAAAATCTTCAGTATCCGAAGCAATTATGTACCGACAAGATATTGATATTAGAATTGTCGCGTAGAGATTGAGAAAAAATAAAGTCAGAATAATAAAATGTACCACGCTCATGAAATAGGCCTGCAATTTTAAGGTGATTTCAGCCATAATGACATTCATAGCTAATTTCGAACTTACTACGACGCGTAAGTTAAAAGTTTACGATCAGTAGTATGTAATCTTATCTTATATCTTTAAACGAGCAATTCTTTAGTATACGGGGGGTTTCGGGGGCGATAAATCGATCTAGCTAGGAATCATTTCTAGAAAATGTCATTTTATTCGCTTTTTTTTTATTGGAAGAAAAATAACAAAAAGGTGGCGTCTGAGTAGTCCCAATTTAAACTGAAAAATGACTCTTCCTGACATCTATCGGCGAATAATAATTCTATTTTTTTTTAAATTGCTTTAACGACACAACAACACTAAACCTATTTCAGCAGATGGCGTTGTTAAGTAACACGAAGTCAATGAGTGTTTGCTTTGAGGTTAGACTAAGAAAATCAATTGTTTATTTATATTATTTGTGTCTTCTTAATGCACGTGTTCACTTAAAAATGCCTAAACGATCTTGGAAAAAAACACTTATAAACAATCTAACTTCACGAAGCCGAAAAATACCGAGCAAAGCTCGGTCATCCAGGTACTGTATTCTGATACGATAATCTGGTAAATAATATTATTTATCAGATATGCAATAAATATGAAGAATATTAAAAACAAGTATTCTGATTTCTTCGGAAACAAATCAAAAACTTTTTATCCATGCAGGGGCGGAGAATGAATACTGACCTCTGCGGCCGGGGTCGGCCTGTCCTAAAAGGCGACAGAACAACCCACTCTAGCTACGTGGTAGGGCCCCAAGCCCGTCTGGATGGCGACCACCTTTGGTCTTAAAGTATGCCGCCATAATAACTTTGTGTTGTGTTCTGACATTAGTGACCAAAGTTCCTGCGCCTTCATGGGACAGCAGCGTGTTCGCGGTGCCACTGGCGTTGCAAACACCCATAGGCGAAGGTAACTGCTAAATTTTAAGTTGGCCGTCAGCCTGTCTGATGTCCTACAGCAATAAAAAACGGTAACATTTTCATCTATGATAGCTTTTACTATTATGTCGCCTAATATCATTTATTATGATCTAATCTATCTACCAGTTGTATTCTGAGCTTGTTGAGTATAGTCACGACAAAACTCAACGCGCCTGGTTACTAGTACACCGATGTCTCTCAGTAAATGTTCCTTTTCTTGACATACTAAAATAATGTTACAAATTTGTTTATTTTTTTGTACAAGCTATCAGTGTCCGACCTTTAATTTTGAAAGGAGGAATTAAACAGTGCCGTTGATGTCTGTAAACTAAACGAAGTAATCCATTTAGCGCCCATATAACTTCCTAAGAGAGTGTTAGGGCAGTCTTATTCGTATTTCCGGCTAATGTAACACAGGTTGTTACTTTCACTTTGAC
This sequence comes from Malacosoma neustria, assembly GCA_963693495.1. Taxonomy (NCBI): domain Eukaryota; kingdom Metazoa; phylum Arthropoda; class Insecta; order Lepidoptera; family Lasiocampidae; genus Malacosoma; species Malacosoma neustria. The sequence goes on from OY856383.1 coordinate 12,080,202, forward strand.
AAAATAAAATCGTCAAAAACATTGAAACCATAAAGTGGACTAGCAGGGTTTGAAAAATCTGGCAATATTAATTTAGTACTGAGCATAATTTATATGATTGAAAAAAAAAAAACTTTACCCTTCGTAACTCCTGAATCGTCGAAGCTCTAAAAGCATAATATAATTTGTATATTTGAATTATATTAATCATCCTTATCATGCAGTGAAACACATGTGGGCTTATTTTATGGTCCTCAGGGAAATGACGTTCGTCGTGTTTCGGTACAAAAAAGGAGTAAACCGCATACCAAGGAAAACATGTAATAAGATCTAAAAGAAAAGAACCCTGAAGCAAAAAAGACAAACAAAAATTAATAAATTAAAGGATTTTAAATACTAATACAAATTTGAACTCTTGTTCGAAATCAACACGATGAAGACTGAATTAGTTTCTGTAAAGTATTTAATATAAAGAGACTTTGAAAAGGTTGAATGATAATCCATACTAATAATAAGGGTTAAAGTATGAAAGTCGTTGTATAGTAATAGATACTTTGAATTGATATAAAACCTTCCTGGTGTGAGATTTTCGAGTGAAACATTTTTCGCGTGATACCTATGAGGTTCTTCTTTTAAAAAAATGCAACATTTAATTTTAGACTAAATTGTTTTTTTTATTCATCTTAGACCTTAAATATGGATACTTCGGAAATCCGAGACATTTTTAATACGAGTTCCAACGCGGTACTAACGCGTCAGAAACGGCTCGCAATATCAACGCTGCGTTTGAAGACGAGACTGCTAATGAACGCACCTTGCGTTTTTGGTCAAACGCTTTTGTGATGGAAACGACTTGAAGAACAAACCACGTGGAGGACCCAGACAGGTGAAGAACGCTGAATTGAAGGAGATGGTGAAAGCCGATCCGAGTCAAACCACCCAGTATGGTTTAACGTTGCTATTACTATTTACTATACATAGCTATAATATTAAATCATTTGCATCAAATCGATAAGATAAAAAATATAAAAAAAGGATGCCTCATGATTTGACTGATCTGCAGAAAGAAATGCATGTTGAAATGTGTGTCGCCTTATTGAATCGGTACAGAAATAAAGGAATATTGTAGCGAATTGTGACATGTGACAAAAAGTGAATTCTTTACGATAACCGTAAGCGAACAATGCAATGGCTGACCCAAAGTTAAACGCCGCAACAGTGCCCTAAAGCAAAGCTTACTAATAAAAAGGTAATGGTAAGTGTTCGGTGGTCTCTTCATGGTGTTATTCACTATAGCTTTTTCAGGTCTGGTCGAGCAATAGTAGCAGATGTTTACTGAGCCGAACTTTGAACAATGATAGCGAAACTGGCAATGAAACAGCCCCAACTCGTGAATCGATCTTCACCACTATTGCTCCATAATAACGCAAGACCTTACACTGCACGTGAAACCGTTGTAACTTTACAAGAGCTGCAATTAGAAACTATACGTCATCCACCGTACTCACCAGACCTTGATCCAACGGACTATAATTTTTTTCGTGATTTGGACAATTTTCTACGTGATAGAAAATTTTTTTTCAAGGAGTCAGTACAAAATGCTTTCAAACAGTTTGTCGAATCATCGACTCAATTTTGATCCCCAGATTTTTTTTTCTAACTTAAAGGTATAAATGAACTTCCGCTTAGATGATAGCAATGTATAGATAACGAGGGTAAATAAATTTACTAAATAAATATGTTACATATTAAAAAAAAAGTTTAAAATATTCAGGACAAATTGGCAATTTCATACTTTAACCCCTAATATTATAAATGTGAAAGTAAGTAATAAGAGGTATAGAGATAGATTGGACCTTGGAGAAGGACATAAGCTAGTTTTCTGGCAGAACAATTTTGAGAGGTCAGCTAGTTGATAAATAAATTACAAATATTGTACTATTTTATATCTACATTATCTACATTTGCTAAAAATAGTACTAATTGAAAGTGTTGAAAGAGTTTACCGTAAGATAATTACGCGCCGTCATATAAGGATGATAGATTAATAGGTTCTTTTCCCCATAATATGCAACATGTAACATTAGGTAGAGATCAATGTAGCAAATCGATTCAAAAATCGAAATTATCATGTTACAAGATGCTTCTAAAGGTGCCATTGCAATTATTATCTAATATTAAAAACATTGGAAAAATTATTGAATCATATAAACATTTTAGTTTTCACATCTATCGCCTTTCATTCTTATTGTGACATCGGCGAATTCATTCAAACCTGGAAGGCTTAATAAAATAAGACGTAGAAGGAGACTTCATATAATAGACTTTTCATATCATAGACAATTCTCCTTCTTTTAATCATTTCATCAATTGTTCAGTGACTGTACTTCTTTTGTGTCTGTTCTTCCGTGATAATACAAAAAACTATGAGTCAGCAAATAGATTTAGTCTTTAGAAACCCTCAGTTTTATTAGGTGTACCGGAAAGTTACTACCGTTTTTTCTAACAGATGTTGCTAGGCTTAAGTATGCAATGTTATGATTTGACTTAAATGACATTTTATTCTACTGATATCAAGCTTCAAAGCTATACATATTTATATTTTGCGAAAGTACCACCGTCATAGATTTATACCTTTTTTAAAAATGTCAAGTTTCGTGCCTGAAAACGTGCATTTGGGGCACACGTTAATTACTTATTTAAACAAAAGAAAAAAGCCGCAGTAAGTGTTCGTTTGCTGGCAGAAACTTACGGTGAGCATTTTCTAACCTTAAAAACACGTGAGGCGTGGTTTCCAAAATTCAAAAGTCATGATTTGGAAGTCAAAGAACGTTCTGGTAGACCGAAAAAGTTTAAAGATCGGAAACTGCGGGAGTTATTGGATTAAGACCCAACCGAAACTCAAAAACAATTAGCAGAAGCGTTAAATGTGTCCCAAGAAACGATTAGCGACTGATTACGAGCATGGGGAAAATTGAAAAGATGAGAAGATGGGTACCACATCAATTGAATGACAGGCGAATAGCAAATCGAAAAATTATCTGTAATATGCTACTTTAAAGGTATGATCGGAAGTCATTTCTGCATCGAATAATGACGGGTGATGAAAAGTGGATTTATTTTGAAAACCAGCGCAAAAAATCATGGTTATCACCTGGCGAATCCGACCTATCTACTCCAAGGCTAAATCGTTTTGATCGCAGGACAATGCTCTGTGTTTGGTGGGACCAGAGTAGCGTAGTGTATTACGAACTGTTGAAACCTGGTGAAACAATTAATAGTGATCGCTAACGACAACAAATGATCAATTTGAACCATGAATTGATCGAAAAACGTCCAGAATGAGCCCGAAGATACGTTCAAGTAATTTTACAGCACAATAAAGCACCGTCTCATAAAGCAAAACCGGTCAAGGAAGCATCGAAAGTACTTGAATGGGACATACTCTTGTTATCGCACCCGCCGTACTCTCCAGACCTTGGTCCGACTACCAACTTTTCGCATCAACTGGACACGCGTTTGCAGAGCAGCACTTCGGCAATTTCGAAGAAGTTAGAAAATGGCTCGATGAATGGTTTTACTCAAAGGACAAACAGTTTTTTTTGGGATGGCATCCAAAATTTTCTAGAAAAATGGGCAAAATCTATAGAAACAAATGGCTAATACTTTGAATAAAAAAAAATTCCATTTTCTTGAAAATAAGGTATTTTTTCCGAAAAACCGGTAATGACTTTCCAGTACACCTGATACTGCTGTCTGACTTCCAATCCAATAGGAAAACTTAACGGTACCATTTCTTTGGATCCTGAAAACCATTAAAAGGTGACAAAACCTTTTGCCTAGAAAGTCATTGGTTGGCCATACAATTTAAATCTTAATTGTATTCAGATAGTATACGTGAATCGAGTACCGGAATTATAAAACTTAATAGCAGAGCTGCAGCTATACGTAATAAAATCCAAGCTCTTAAAAATAGTCCGTCAGGCATGATAGCAATGGGCATTAATAGAAAGGGTGAAATATTATTCAAAATGTTGAATTTTTTATACGATTTCCAATAACTTTGCTTATTTCTTTTATACTCCGCCGCCACATTGATAAATGAATCTGAAAATATTTAGTGTTATTGAGAACATTAGGTGGATTGTTTTATAATAATGTAAGGAGTATTTTATCTTCTTATTCAAGAGTCTAAAAGTATGTTATCTTAAGATAAATAGAGTGAGAGAGATCTTAATAGCACATGTTCACAGAGTAATATTTTCCTCAACCTACATCAGTTCAAAAATATCGGAATATAAATTCTGATATTTTTTTTCGAGGAAACCGAAAAGCGGTATTGGCCCGACATTGGCCTCACTATTAACTTACGGTGGCTGCCTTTTTTATTCTACTAGCTTGTATTAGCCAGCGAAGACATTACGACTAAACCCTGTTTGACACCCTGTACCTTACATCGGTGTTGCAGAATCGACTTTTGATCATTGCTCTTCAAACTAAGTTTTTTTAATTTCCTGTGAAATGAGTTTGTAAAACTTAGAAAATATTTATATACATATTGCTTTATAACAAGTGAACTTATGTTCATTGTCATCTACAATGTAGGTACTATCAATTTGTTAAGTTGCATCATCATACAGAGTTCACTGTTTGACAAAAACTGCTAACCAGACACGCCTTTGTCCCCTTCCCCTTTGCAGTTCATACATATTCATCTGGTCTGGCAGTATTCTGAACTGTTTCCCAAGTTTTGAGTAAGCACTTCGGAATATATTAGCTGCAATAGCTTTCGGTTTTTTGAGCATATGGTAAGATAGCTTGCAAATGCTTACTGTTTAAAAATTGATGGAATACGTTGGTTATCTTCACTTTAGGCTTTTGAGCCCTAAGACGATTGTAATGTTTGAGATAAGTGTCAGCATTTTGGGCCTTAGCCTGTGCTTCAATCCATTTTATTTCTTCTGGTTTTAACAAGTCATCATGTTCTCTCATATCGGGGAAAAGGCTTAATGCCGATGAATACGCTGAATAACTTATACTTATTAACTGAAATTGTTCATATGTACGCTTAGTAACTTTTTGATACAATAAACGACAGTAATAAGCTTGCCCGTAGAGGGCATGTTTGTCACGATTGTCCAAGATAGAATAATTAGTTACACTAATTGCTCCTGTTGATCTCGGTGTGTAAACTTCACCATGTTTACCTTCATCGTTAGTATGTGGTAAAAACTGTCTAAAAAGTGCATACCATCTCAGCAATCGTATCCGTGACCTACGAATTGGGCCCCGAATGTGAGTGAAACGTACTTAAATGTAATCATGCCCACTGTAAAATAATTTATACTCAATATTTATGACTCCAGAATTGTTGTTCCTTCGATGGAGTTAAATATTGAAAATTTATACAGCCCTAGAGATCATCTAGGATTAGGAGTTTGGGTAAAATTTGTCGGATCGTTTACGACCTCTTTATTTAAAAGTCTCGGGAGAACAATCGGCGTATTGCAAATATCAGGTAAGATTACAGTGAAATGTGTTTCTATTAGCTGACGGCGATCTTATTTTTTCTAATTTACTCGTAACATCTGTATTATATTTATTAGAAAATAATAATTTTGAATATTACCTTGCAGTGGGTTAAAGTGACCACAGAACTCACAGCTGGAACCCCATACAATAATACGAGTAATCCTAAATGGTTTCCAGGACTGATGACTCGTTCTTTCTTGTTTTCTCTCATTTCTTTTGATGTGATCAAACAATACCCACTCTCAATAATGTACAATACTCTCGTTACTGTTCCAGCGTAATACACTATTTCGCCTGGCGGAAGAATAACGTCTTTTGCGGCTGTAATTTATTTAAAATAAACATTTTAGAAAAATAAGTAACGATTTCAGTATAATCAGAAATTGATAAGACATCTTTTTATATTATGTGCCCATATTTTGAAGGAATTTAAAGCGACTTCACCTGCTACGCTTCTACACTCACGTGAAGGAAACCTAAAGAAAGGCCAGGAAATGATCTTTTGTCACAGTGCGTGGTGTTTGTTACCCAGCAACCTCATGGTAAGACTAAGAATTGAAGTAAGGTCATTTGAGAAACTACTCGCGTGTCTTCTTTATGATATATGTCCCTTGTTCCTATATATATGAACAAGAAGCCGGGGTCTAGGATTTTTTTCTCCCGGGCCGGTGACACACGGTCCCGCTGCGAATTAATGCCATTCGAGGTGCTGTTAGTTGACTCGCATTTTTTGGCACCCGTATCAAGTTCCTCAAAGTGCATTCAGTCTCGAAAAATGGACGCTTAGAGTCAGTTTTTATCCGTGCAAGGGGCGGAGAAAGAATACTAACTTGCGGCCGGGGTCGGCTTGTCGTAAAAGGCGCCAAAACAACCCACCCTAGCTACGTAGTAGGGCCTCAAGCCGGTCTGGATGGCGACCACCTTTGGTCTTAAGTATGCCGCCATAATAACCTTGTAAAGTGTTCCGGCATTAGTGACCCAAGTTCTTGTACCCTTATGGGACAGCAGCGTGTTCGCGATGCCACTGGCGTTGCAAACACCCATAGGCGACGGTAACTGCTAAATTCTAAGCGGGCTGTCAGTCTGTCTGCTGTCTAACAGTATTAAAAAAAGTTATAGCTGTAATGAGTGCTTGTCGTATACGCGCGCGTGCATAAAGGCAAATTATTGTAAATCTCCTATACCTGAAGGCAATTTTAGGTACATTTTACTTGTCCTTATTACATATTATTTCTTTAAATAAAAAATGCACTTACTCTCAGTTAGTGTTTGTATAAAAGCCTTGTTCTTCACTTGAAAGAATCTTATAGAAGTTAAGGCTTTAAATCTTGCCTGATGCAGAACTTTCTTACGCAGTTCCGAAGGTAGTACAGTGTTTTCTAACCAACTTTCATCAGTCAATTCCACACCCTGCATAGTATAAATCATGATAATTTTCTTTTTCTAATAAGTACTGTTTTATAGAAACTAATAATACAATTATATACATTTGAAAACCACATTTTTAATAATACATTTTAGGAGCTAATAACTATAATATTATTATAGAAAAAATATACCGAATTATATTGCCACTGGAGTTCGTAAAATGCCATTATTCGTGTTTGAATCGAAGGATGCATGTTGTTTTCTTTCATAAACTTTTCAATCGTTATTATTATTTCTAAAAATGCTGTCTTCGTCCTATAGTTAAATAAGCAAATCAAAAATACTGACAATGTATTAGAATAGGTAATAAATACTGCTAACAACAATCATGCTATGCTGTGTATCTCGAGCTGGAGGGGTAGACCCAATAAGAGCTAATCGTAGTGTAATATACATGCCATTGGACTCACTATCAGGAATTCTTAAGATTGTTGAAATTTAACGCTAAGAGATCAATCAACCCGTAGAATTAACTTGATATTTCTATTAATAAACTAACAATGGTAATTACGGAGCCGCAAAAGTATAGATTAGTTTTTCAAGATTAATTTTTCATTTAAGATGGGTATGACAGATATAAAATATGTTGAATAATTTCTGTTTTAATCAAAACATGTTTCAATATCCATATTAAAGGAATTAATTTAATAATTGTTCTAGCAGATTTTTAAATAATATAAATAGTGCTTAAGCCACTGAGTGTTCAAGACGTAATATACCTTGACCAATGTGTGACTACAGCGGAAAATTCTGATACGCAATAACCGGCAAACAATACTCCGTAAAGACTTAAAAATGATATGATTATCAAATCGTATGTGTCCCCTGGAGAGAAGTCACCATAGCCGACTGACAACAAAATGCTCGTCGCAAAGTAAACTGAGGTCACTATTGGATATTTTAGCCTGCAAACGAAGTGGTTGTTATATTTTTATTGTTAATTTTAATTCCAATGACTGAGGAAACTAAACATTACTTTTTTAATCGTTTTCGCTTAACGTATTTTTTTTCTTAACTGTCACATCTTCTTGAGTAGTACCTATCCTTACCATACAAAGCTAAGAATTATTATTGGTGCGTTGAAAATTCTACTAATCGACCTACAAGCATGGAAAATTTCTTATTACGCGTATATTAGTGTCCATTAGTTTATAATTGAGCTAATACTATTAAGTTTGTCGACTTCTCTGAGATAAACCTTGTTCCACAATGTTATATTATTTATGTATTATACTATTAAATGATTCTATTCGCAAATGCATTACAACATTATTATTCAATATATAGTGCCGCTTGCATAAATGTTTTAGCGTTATTACGATCTGTGACCAATGTCAGTTCAAATATGATATAAATTTGAATGTAACATGATTCATATTTCTAAATAGAATTAATATCATCATATTTCTCTGTTTCATAAAAAGCAAAGCACATGTGAATGATGACCATATATGACCACTTAAGTTAAGTTGTAGGCGGATGATCCATCTAGACATTTAAAGAGACTAGGCTATGTATATTATAGTATTTCAAATATAATGCATACTAAAGATAAAGTTGATTTATTTAATGAATTGCATACTATTACATAGTTCCCAATCTCAATATAATTGCTTATTATAAATATTTTTACAAGTAAAACAAATTCAACACCGCTTCGCGTATTTATCTATTTCTTATAACAAGATAAACTTTCCGTAAACAAGTCAATGTAATAAAATGTTTCATTTCAGTATGTTTTCGAGGTAACCAATGCCTCTTTTAAAGTATACGTAGATATTTTCTTTTCTTAACATTTGTTTCATATAAAAAGGAAACAATTTCATTACAAAAGTCTCAAAAGGCAACCTGGAAAATAATTAAATTGATTTGGACAGAAAGCCTCAATGATATTTGTTTACTATTAATAAACTAGTTAAATTATCAACGTATAAAATTTGTTCATTTGTGTCTCGGTATAAAGAATAGCAGTAGGTGATTTTTTTTTTTGGAAAATGGCAAAAGATTGTGCATCAACTTCTGACATCTAGCCAGTAAGGGCCGTATTGGTTCACCTTATGAATATTGACGAAATTGGGCTATTGTGAATATATATCTAGCCACTCGATTTGAACCCCTATGAAATTAGTTAAACATGGAAATAAAAAAGCTCATAGCAGTTTCGTCCTTTGCAACGATACTCAACAGTGGTCTATCAGCCTCAATTTTAATTGGGTTGAAATGCTAAAAATTAATATTTTGCTTACTTGCTGGTTTTTACGCCTCTCATCTCTTCTTCGTACAGTAGGGCTTTGCTAAACCATGAGTTTTCAGAACACCGATTTACGAAACATGACTCCATGTACAATATAATTCCACACCAATAACACAGTAATAATATATAGACACTGTACTTGACTACCTATGAGTTAAAAGTAAAATTCGTATTTCATTGCAATTATAATTATATAAATATTGTATACAAAGATAAACCTTATGCACTGAGTAAAAGATATATAAAAGTTATACCTTAATAACTAGAGAATTCAACAGAAGCTGAAGTTCCAGATTTTCAAAGAACTGAGACAGTCTCCACACCAAACAAAGTTTAACACCCTTGCAAAAATAATATAAATGATCTCGGTAGTTGTCTTGATAATTCACAGTCGTGTGTATCGTAACTATATACTCAAATGGTATTATTGATAAGATATCAAGGTAAAAACCTAATGTGCTCATTCTGTAACGTAATATACCAAAAACATCGGTTATATGTTCTTTTTTAGTCCTAACAGCCGTTATAGATGTCATGATTACATTAAATATCAATGTTATAGAAATTATTATTTGGGCATAAAACAGCAGGCGACTAGAAAACATTCGTTCGATACCAATGAAATATGGGTAGACGATGCATATAAATAAGACTGTGAACAACATGTAATACTGCCAATATTTTACTAGTTTGCAGTCCCATTCCAATATCCACGGAAATCGGAAATCTCTACAAGTAAATTCAACGGATTTCTTTTTAATATGTTCAGACAAAATATATAGATCTAAGCAATTCTCGTCCAACTGGTCTTCTTTTGTTACTGGGTCCTCATCGAGTATTCCTGAAAAATTAAAATACATAGTTGAAAAGAGATTTAGTTAAAAGGTCATCGTCGATCGGCAATTGTCATTCACTGCTATAGGTATCTCGAAATTTGCGCCACAAATCTCAATTTAATTCCATTCCCATTCAGTACCAACTTACAACTTTACGTAGGTTTTCAGCTAAGGCTGCTTAATAGTTATTGATGCTAAACTACATTATACGTACCTTGTAAATATCGTAATTTGTCTTTTACGCATTTAATGCTACTTTTCTTCTTATTTTTAGAAGCATAAATATTTAAAGAAAATGCTGTCCACTTGTCTTCCTTCTCTTTCCTTGTCTTAGATCTCTTGATTCTTTCCTTTATTTCATCCCTTATTTCATTAACCAAGATAGGATACGTAATCATTAGTTGTATGAATTTAGTTTTGACTAAAACCTGACATTCTACATATGTTGCTGCTTTTACGGTACACCTTGCTAAAATATATTAAAATTAGACTTTGTAGGCTTATAATTGCATACAAAAAGAATCGAAATATACCTGGTATGTTGTACACTAATGCAATCTCCCCAAAACACGATCCTTTACCGAGAGATATGATTGGACTCTCGTCGTCTTCATCGGAAAGAAATTCAACAACACCACTCGTAATGCACACCTATAAATTAGTCAAAATATTTATACAACTATTCAAACATTTTTAGTATATACCTACAACTATATACTAAACAAGAATTTATAAAAGACGTCTACCATCATAGTCTTATTTTGATCATGGTTGTATATTATATCTCCTGGCAAATAAAACTGGTGGGTCATATCTAAAGACAATCGTCTCAGGAACGCTTCCGGTAGTTTCCTGAATATCAATGAACTATAAAGCGGAACGGCATTCAAATCGTAATAAATCTCCATTTGTAAAGGGTATGGCAGCAGTTTTATTAGCTTTGGTTTGAACACACCCGATTTTTGATACCATAGGTCTTTGTAATATCTGAAAACATATTTTTATATTATTTTTTTAAGTGGTTTTCAGTAATAATTTAGAATATAAATTGATTTACCGAATTATGCGATTAGTGGTATCAGAATCCATTTTGATAATATTCAAATGATTTCTTATTTGTTGCAGTCGTCGGACGTAAACCGAGCGCCTTGTAGTAATGTTTATAAATTGTGATGTTAAAGATCCAACAAATACAACTGTTGTTAAAAAAAATCCAAGTAAAGTTGTAACTAGTGCCGTAAGCCTCTCAAGAGTACAGACAGGATACAGGTCTCCAAGAGCATTAGTTGTTAAAAACATTACTGACCAATAGGCGCATACAGAGTACCAGTCTAAAGTGCTTTCAGTGGGTAGATAAATAGCAGTATGAGCCCACGAAGATTGAACTATTGTTAGCTCTAAACTTCTGCTTGCAAATAAAAACCAAATGCAAGTGGAAGTGTGAACTGACAGAAAGAAGAGTATTAAATATTGCGAAAGGAAAGAGATCCACTGATTATTACCAGCTTGTGAAGATTTAGTATAATAATATTCAATAATCCGGTAAATACGAAAGGTAGCCGCCACAGGAGATATGATGTGGATTGCTCGAAACGTATCACCCGAATGTACAAAATACAGAATTGTGTAGGGTATTGCAAGCAATGTGTCAATTATAACTTTACAAGTATCAGGTTCAACAAAATTTAAAGTCTTTCTCCATCGCTTGAAAATTTTTAGACCAATAACTATAAGAACATCGCACGCGAAAACAAAGTCCAGACATATTAAAGTGATTATCATCCAGATAGGTCTGTGTTGAGATGTGTAAAACGTGAAAAGGCATGTATCTATGAAGAATGCAAAAAATAACACAACAAGTATAAGAAATTTCCAAGCTGGATTAGAATATATTAGGAGTATAGATTTTAATTTGCTGTTATTAATCTCAAATCGCGTTTCTTGTAATATAGCATAAGTTTTTTGTTGTTTTAATTCTTCCATTTCATAATGTAAATTAGATCCTGTTGCATTGGAAAATCGATTGGCGTTCAAGTTGCTCAAGGAAATGTTCTCGCTTCTATTTGAATCTCGCCTATTCTTATAAATGTTGAAAATTGACGACGTTTCTTCATTATCATCACCTTGAATATAATATTATCTAATATGTGTTATTTGTCATGTTAATAAATAAAATCATTAGTTTTTACCGATTATTAAAATCATTAGTTTTTATAAATAACTTACCCATTTTCGCTGTTTTGTTTCTGTTTCACGAACTAAATACAGTAAGTCCATGTAAATATGTCATCTGACTATTTCTAGTGACACAAATTTTTGGAAAAATCTAGTAGCCTCACAGACAGTTACATTTTCATAATCTAGTAGGTGCCATTTCGTTGTAACATAATAGGTATTTATAAAACTTATACTACTTAGGTATTCATGTTATGCCTTCTACTTGAAAGCCTTGTCAGGAACGTCTTTCTATAAGCAGGCAGGTACTACTTGAAATACTAAAAAAAATATCTGAGATTTTTAAAAGTACCGCCAAATAAGGGAATCAGGTCTGATGCCTTCCCACTAGCTACCAAGTTAACATTAAGTTTGGCATAAAATGGTGACACGGCAGGTGACGTAATGTTTTTCCACACAACCAATCGTAGGCCGAAGCCGGACATACAGATCTAAGACGCAAGCTGTGCGCACGGCACTCCAACCTACATACATGAACATAAAAAATTTCATGGACTTGTTTTAATTTTTCTACATGTTTTATTAGAAAAACACATTGTTACTTTTTATGGGATGAATGTTTAATAACATATACCGATGACTAATTACCCCGATTTTATGTATTTTTTTTCACTCGATTCCTTTTAATAACTGAGTTTTATTTTACTTGCCTTTTGCTGCGACTCCGCCTGCTTATCCATCCTGAGAGGGTTATGATTCAACTAAAAATTGTCTTGTTATATGACCTACTGGGCTAAGTAAATATTACTTATTTATAAACTAAAAGAGAGCAAGAGGAATTTTAGGGTATAATTAACCAATGGTCACTATCAATGCAATCGCTTCTATATTATATTGATAACGAGACTGAAATTGTTTAATTTGAAATGAAATTAAACTATAAATATTATTCAAATACTTAGAAGTGCAAATAAACATTTTAATTAAAAAAATATCGTATGCACGTTAATAGAACCGTTTGTCTCTTTTATCCAAGTTACAATTTATCTATCTATTCTATTAATTTAATAATCGTATTAAAAATTCAGACGGTAAGTTCTTTTATTAAATATGAATACAAAATTTTCGATACAAATTCAAGTAACGCCATTAAGTCATCAACCAATAATTCTTATCTACTAACTTCTTGTATATTAGTGCCTGAAAGCTTATGTAGCTTTTCAATAGGTCGTAAAATTTACTACTTAGTGATTTTATTATTTGGGACGGGTTGAATACCCGATAGCGGTATTAGTCTATTGCCTTCTTCGTAGATCTAAGTTCCACAAGACTGGATAATTAGAGTCCAAGCTACCTAAGTAGGGAAGGCTGCATAATCACGTCGCTTTTATGGAAGTCGAGACCGTGTATCGGTGGAAAATGTTGTCATAAAACAATTTTAAATACATTTAAACTTTTTAGGATTGTCTCATTTAAAATTTATTGATTGAAATGTTTTGTCAAAGTTTGCTTTTTATTTTATTTAATAATCATTCAATAATATTAAAGGATCACCTATACATAGTCAGTACTATTATTGATCGAAGTTAGTAAGTTAAAATGATGAATGATTATGAGTATTTAGTTAAAATGAAGTAGAAAAAAAGATCCACACTGATGGAATTTGTCTTTTCCCAAATTAATGAATAAGTGACTAGTCCTTGTAATATACTATCTAGTTTATTACGTTTTTTTTTCGAGGAATAACTAACCACCACTACTGTCCATCTGCCCGTACTAAGGATGACGACCACGGTGTTTTCTGTTAAGATCCGAAGACCACGACTGCCGCTCTGACGGGCCTGGACCTGGCAGTCTTTTTTTTTAATATCCGATCCTTTTTTGGATGGCTGGAATCCCAGCGATACGCCCCTCAGGATCACATACGGTAACTGGACTAGGGCTACATCGATATTCCTTTTGTGTGCTGTCATGACTCCTGATAGCTCCATACTCCTGTGTAGCTTTTCGAACTTCTTTCTCACGCAGGGGTGAGCTGGGCGCGTGAAACACCGAAACGTGCCCCTCCATGTATGTATGCAGGCTGCGACGCATTCCCGGGGATCGTGTATTGAGGTCCGTCGCCAACATTCGGTGACGAGTGGCCCAGAGTGAGAGGCCTATCTTGTAGTATCATTTTTTTTTACATTTAATATTCTTCTAATTCTTAGAGTATATGTATTTACACAGAACAAATATGGTTTCCTTTTTGTTAGTTTCTGAGGTGAACGTCATAAGTAATGTTAGCGTTGCTAGTGATATTATTTTTATTAATTTAACATATCGCTTTCATGTATAAACCTTTTACTTCAGAGACTTATGACATTGCACTCCCATAACGATTCTGCTTCATGTTCAAAGACGTAGAAGTGAAATAAGGAATATATTTACCTAATTTAAAAAGGCCCGTATAGTTGGTAGTGGGTCAAATTAAGGTCGCGTCCAACGGCGCCGGTGCTTAAGGTAAACCAGGAGCGCTAAGGTAGTTTTAGTGAATATGCCAGCGACCTGCGTTTAACAAAAAGATGAAGGGGCACGGGCGCATTGCATGGGGAGTCACTACCCTGCAGCACGTTTCCACATGCCAGAGTGTGCGTGTTAGAATTTAGCAGTTACCGTCGCCTATACGTGTTAGCAACGCCAGTGGCACATGAACACATTGCTGTCCCATAAGGGTACACAGCTTGGGTCACTAATGCCGGAACACAACACAAAGTTATTATGACGGCATATTTAAGACAAAAGGTGGTCGCCATCCAGACGGGCTTGAGTCTCTACCACGTAGATGGGGTGGGTTGTTTTGTCGCCTTTTACGACAGGCTGACCTCGACCGCAGGGGTCAGTATTCTTTCTCCGCCCCTGCACGAATGAAAAGGATTGTCTTCTAGTTTACAGGAAGTAAATAACGCTAATATTGTCTCTTAAGCCTCCTCCTCCTTGAATCGTGTACCTCATTACTGAGGGTCGTGATTCCCCTTATGAGAAACCAGTTTCTCTTTTATAATGTTCCTCACCTGTGCCTGTCCTTGGCGTGGTGGAGTGCATCATAGAGCTTGGTGTTCAGTGTTGAGCGGATTTGGTCACACCATCTCACCGGGCTGCGAACCCTTGGCCTCCTGCCATCCACTTTACCAGTAACCATCACCAGTCTCTTAAGCAGTAACTTGCATAATCCGCTGCTTAAATCGCACATCGATTATAATGCTAAGGTATTGGTAATGGTTTCTAATCATTCTAGACTTAAAACAATCAAATTGACTAGGTTTTTTGAGCATCATTATAATATTTCAGCCAAAGTCAAAACCTTACGCCCTCTACCTCTATAATGCGCTTTAAGTGTGCTATGTTTATTTGTATAGAAGTTACCTAATCTCAGATTATAAATCATCTTGACCTACATTCGAGCCCACACAAATTTTAACAAAATACAGTTTTAAAATTTCTGTGGGAGACATGTTTATATGTGATCAATTTATCAAATAATCAAACATTTATTTATATATAAACATAAAAATAATTATTTACTGCCGTGCTTGATATCGTTTATTTTGTTTGCTAACTAATTGGTTGTGTAGTTGCGGCCAGAGATGTAAATAGGGCTACCGTATTACTTTACTAAGAAGTCGATGAAAAAAAGCCGAAAATTAGATTAGGTACTAATATTTTTTTTATGGCTGTAGGACAGCAGACAGGCTGACGGCCCGTTTAGAATTTAGCAGTTACCGTCGCCTATGGGTGTTTACAACGCCAGTGGCATCACGAACACTCTACTGTCCCATAAGAGTACATGAACTTGGGTCACTAATGCCGAAACACAATACAGGTTATTATTAAGACATACTTAAGACCAAAGGTGGTCGCCATGCAGACGGGCTTGAGGCCCTACCACGTAGCTAGGGTGGGTTGTTTTGTCGCTTTTTACGACAGGCTGACCCCGGCCGCAGAGGTTAGTATTCTTTCTCCGCCCCTGCACGGATAAAAATTACTAGTTAACAGGAAAGAAACAACGTTCGTCATTACTTTCCTCGTCTATTTTCCTGTAGTTTTTGAGGAAAAGGAAGTATCAAGAATGGATACCGACATACCTATAAGATCGGGGTTATATTCCCCGGAATGGTGACTTTCATACCCAGTACTAGTCTATCCTGTGCGGAGTGGCGGTAGTAAGTTCATTCCATTTCCTGGAAAGCAAATGGAGTAAGGAACTTGGAGTTGATTTTTAGTGGGTAGATGACAATGCCTAAGAGTCCCACACATACTGTGACCCCGTACGGCAGGTAAGTAAGTACAGCAGCGCGTAAGGGTATTTTTCCACCTCCGAAACAAAAAAGGAAGGGTATCAACGCATAAGATAAAGGGTAGATCCAATAAGTGCTGGTTTGACATCGTAAAAGGTGATAAGCGTGCTAATGGACTGATTACCAGGGATGCGGAAGACTGCGAAGTGAAGAAGAAAAAGTCGGAAAGTGGACTCAGGGCACCGAAGCGGAAGTTTGGGTTGCAACCGGGATTTAATGCCAAGATGATTATGATGATAGACGCATAAGACACGAGTAAAATAATAATACTAAATTTATCATTGTTGCACTTACTCAACAGCGAATCTCGATTTTTGGAATTTAAGTTGCGGTTGCAGTAGAGGTGAAACGGTACAAATTTAAAGGAATATTTATGTTTTTTTTAGAATTTAACTAGAGCGTGGAGCTTAATCGGTCTAATTCAATACATTCAACAAGAGCATCAAGATAGGGGTCAATTATCCATTTATCCTTTTAACAGAATTGATAAAACGTATCCAACTGGGGTGATTTTAATTGATCTAATGCGTTCGTATAGTTAAAAAGTAGTTTCCTTAAGTTTTACAGACAAATTTTTATCAACACTCGCCGAAGTTAATGGACTATTTGCACTTCTTGACGATGCGTATTAAAGAATGGAAGATTACGTGTTTTTATCTTATTTTATAAAGTTAATTAAATAAATTAAAAGGACATATAACTTTTGCAGACATTTTGTGGAATTGTCCTGAGCTCTTTGAAACATGCTTTACGTGCGTGCTTTTTGAGGGAAAGGACCATCAAAATAAAAATTCAGGTAAATCTAATCCATCTATTTTGTTATATTTATTATTATTATAAAATTTATTATTATTTAGGGCTATATTACTTAGTTCTAGGAAAAATATTACGTTTAGACATTGAGTGAACTAGTCACATGTAAATTAAATTTATTTACTTTAAGTACTGTAAGTTATTACTATATTTTGCTAAGACCTGTTTTAGGATTGAAAAATTTAAATGTTGAAAATGTTGCTGCTTATAATGGTAAGGGAGTGTTTATTAAACTTATTCACTAAATTAAATGACTTTAAATATTACAAAATAACAATACATAATATTGATTATTCGTGACATCACTCTATGAGCCAGCGCTGAAAATAAAATTTTTAAATATTTTTATACGTGTTTAATATCTATTTCATTAACAACAAATAATTAAGTAATCAAGAACTTGTAGAATGTATTTTTCTTTTATCATTAAATCCTAAGATCAATAGGAATGATTAATTTTAATAGGTTTGTCTTTTAAAGTCAGCTGTATAGATGGTGCTGGCAATCTGTACTGTTTTACGTTGAGAGCGAGACAGACGACCGCACAAGCCCAAAGTGTGAGCAAGAAAAATATATGTGTTATTATTACGCCCACACTGTGGACGGTAGTCGCACGCGCATACAAAAAATCCATTGGAGTTGCGTACAGGCATCGCTATATTCGCCCACAACTTCACTCCAGTCAACTCCGTCATTTTAGTGGTGATCGAAACTTCGATGTGTGTGGAAGTGAATTTTAACTTTTTCTAACACAATCTCACAAAATAACAATAACCAGTAACTAAAGTACTATTTCTTAGTTGAACGTGTTAGAAAAACATTTAACGTGTTAACAGTTGTATAAATAGTATTCAAAATGTGTGATAATAACAATCCTTCAACGCAAAGTATAGCGGACTACTTAGCTCAGTTGCTCAAAGACAGGAAGCAACTGGCTGCGTTCCCAAATGTTTTCATGCACATGGAACGACTCCTGGACGAAGGTAGGTTAAAAGAGAATACAAATATTAATAAAACGCCAGAACACAAGGGTTTTCGATCCTATTGCAGATTCTTGTCATCGACGATCATAAATTCGATGCGTCGACAAATGCTACAACGCACACGATATTAAGTTTATTTTTGTCTTCGCTCCGCCGAGTTATGGTCCAGTGGTGTTTGTAATGCGATCCTGTATTTCGAAAAGCTAAGTTAAGCAAAGTGTCTCTGGCGGCGATTTGCGGTCAGCGGTCGTTAGATTGTCACCGACGAAAGAGATCAGTGAAACGAGTGTAGTAAACGAGTTTCGTATCTATCTACATTTATATGTCTCATTTGCTCATTTCGCTGTCCACGCAGCTGTTGTGAATATATTGTCTTAATTGGTTATGATTTTGAGGTTATGAATTGAATGAGGACGTGTGTGCGATGGGAGATCATTCGCTCCGGAGTTAACCTGTTCGCAGGGCTGTTCATGCATTCCGCGCAGCTTGGAGGAATGTTGTCGCTAAGTATAGGTACCGTATGTCCACCCGTTTCTCAGATAAAAAGGTGTGTACGCAGTACGTTTCATGCGCAACATTGCCTTGTTTCAATATCGCTAGCGACCATTCTACTACCATGTACATGTCGGTTTGTACCTCTTATCTCTGCTACTGTAACTTTCTAGGTAAATTACTAAAACGCGATTAGAGACAAAATATCAAATGGTTTATTCGGTACACCGGATTTATATATTTTTTACAATAATGACTAATGGAATCTAATGCATATCCTTCAAACTCGTTTTGAGGTCTAATTATGACTGATGTGATTTTATTACTTAATTATTAATTCTTTACAATTTCTTTTGTTTATTTTGTTCTATTCGAGTAATTATTTATGTCATGATATAGGTGTAATATTTTAGTACTATTTATTATAAAAACATATTTTAACGATTTAGAACATTGAATATTATAATTACTCAGTGTGAAAGGCATTTTTCTGTTTTATTTAGAAAAATTATTAATCCATTATCAAAAATCTTTAGTAAAACTGAATACAGTACAAACGTTTAAATGTTTTTTTTTAAACTTAAGTAAATTTATAGACGTAATATAGGTATAATGAGGATTTACACATGTTAAACAGATAAATCCAGAGTATAAAACATTTAAAAAGCTAAACCACTTTTTTTGTTGCCACTGTGTTGCAATTTAACAGTTAGTCACTAGGTACCTACCATAGAACTCGTTCGAGAGACAATATTTAACTTTAAATCTCATTAAGTAACCAAGTCACGTCTTATAGCGTGCCAGGGTCTATTCGAATCGTAGCTGCTTTTCATGTCATAATAAAGTAATCATTATAATCTTTAGAACAAATGGCGTTAGAACAAAATTATAAGCAGCATAACTTAAGCTACTTCAGAGACCTGTTGGACTCTTCAATAGAAAAGATTAGTAGAAATAAATTGAACGTAATACCTTGAGCTTCCGCATGAGGTTTTTACCATCATACTACGACATGAGGTTTTAAGAGAAAGACGTTATGAACTTTCGTTGATGCCGGCAGCACATAGACAATGCCTCTGATGTGGCTAATGTGTATAGTTAACGATGACCTCTTTTTTATCAGATGGATAGTTTGCCTGCGTGCTGAACCTCAACTAAATATAAAAAAATCATACTCAAGTCGGAAGACTATTTGTTGAGCTATTAAAATATCTAAAAATATGTGCTAGAAATATCTGTTGCCTCATACGCAGTTGATCCTTGGAGAGGTTTGGCGGTGTTTTGTGGAAGTCGTGTAAGAGTTAACGCCTTGAGAAATGCAGTAAAGCAATACTGTTGGTATACACACTAAAATGCAGTCATCATTAATTTAAGAAATGGCAAAGAAAGAGAGCCGTTCGGTTTCTGCAATCGGAATTCGAGAGTCACATGACAGTATTTACAGTAAAAAAACCATAAGTATTCCAGCTTGTTCCTTGATCAAGATAAGGCGATAACATTGAGAGGCATCGACGTAATAAAGGCAAAATCAAGTTTTATCCTGTCACTATACATTGGATCTGACACTCCAAACTACGAGCTTTAGATGCATCTATGGTCTAAAGTTGAGACTGTGAAGAAAAAATATTCAATAATTCGAAATTTTAAATGAGCTAATATATACATTTATATAACTCATTTTTAATAAACAGACATCGGTATTGTATTTGCACTGAGTTTTGTATTGTCTTCTGTTTGCTTGAATATAAATAAATTTTATGAAATAATACGAATAAGATACTATAGGTAGATAACTTACTTATTAAATAAGTACTGATTTTTTTTTTAATTTTCCGTAACTTGTTTACGTTTTACTCGTTTACACACAACAGCAACGTGTTAGCGGTGCCCCTGGTGTCGCAAACATCTATAGGGGACGGTGATTGCTTACTGTTAAGTGGGCCGTCAGCCAGTTTGCTGTTCCTCAGCAATAAAAAAAACTTGTTAACGTACTTCATTAAATTCATTCATGTAGTTGTGACTTTTATGAATTAACATGTTAAAGTTTTAATGCGACACAGATTTTTACACTCGTATCTGCTTACATCATTCTGAAGTCGATTTAACATTTGCCATAAAAAGGAAGACGTCATGAGTTTAAGTCCTTTGGTAATTCGATTTTTATAATACTTATGAGGTGGAATGAATCATTATACTCGTATGTACCAATATCGATTTATAGCATAGTTTGAGGTGTATAATAAAAATTACATGTTTATCTAGTTTATGGTTTATTTGACACGTTGTTGGCCCACCGTGAGCGATGACGACTTGACGAAAATATCGACGGGAAATTGACATATGACAGGCGTTGTATCGTATTACACCGATCTTAGAAATTACGACGTTGATTTTGAACAGATTTAATCTTTCCATCTATATTACATCCAAGAAATACATTTATGAGTTAATGGTCGCTGTTGCTCGCGTAGAGGGTTGCAATTCTGCAAAGAGCTACTAGATTTTTTGTGGCTATATTTAGTTTTCACACTGACTTGTCTTCTGATCTTTCCAAATACGATACGACTAAACGATAACCTTATTGTATTTAAATTAGTAAAATATATAAACTGAATTTTACAACTCATTAGAAGGGTAAGCTCTTCTTTTTTCTCGAGACTACATCCGGAACATGGTGATAATTTTGATGCTACGGCTGGTTCAGTGGCTACGCAAGTGGCACGGTCATGTTTGTGTGATTGAAGTCCACGGAAGACTAAATATTTGTATGATGCAAATATTCTGATCTGGGTTTGTGTGTCTGTCAATTTTGTGTTTCTAAACAAGCCCTGCGATACAGGTGTCGAGTGCAGGGAACAGTCTTAAATAAAATATGAATGTTACTTAGGTTATTAGCTGTTTTATTGACGCGATCGGTAGGCTGCGAGCCTCAGCCTACCGATCGAATAAGGCCTGTTCCAGTCCTTTCCATTTATTATTGGTTTGGGCCATTCTAATTCAGAAACTTCTTCAATGTCTTCTTCTCATCTTTGATAGATATATAATATTTTATTGTCACCAACTTAACCTAATAATATAATACAAGTAAAACAGAAGTCAAATCTAAATACTGGACACAATGGGCGGCCTTATCGCTTTAAACGATTTCTTGCAGGCAACCCATATGCATATGAATTTCTTATGAAGGATACTAGTACTTAAATATCGTGCGGTGTACAAAGAGAGAGAGAGAGAGAGAGAGAGAAACAATCAAAAATCTTCATAAAAGAAACAATTCATGATTTAAATCTAGGAAATATTCAACTATTAAGTGTGTAGCGTCCTACATTTTTAAATAATGTTCGAGAACCATTCGCTTGAACACTCCTAAGGATTTTGCTTCCCTGATAGCGACGAGAAGTGAATTCCACAAAAGAGTGGCTTGATAAGTAAAGGATTTACGGCAGTAGAAATAACGGTGTCCAGGAACTTTTAGAATATCTGTTGTAGTTAGAGCGCAAATTACGTGAACACTACTTGATGGTGGCTTCCTCTTTTTTTCTTTCACGGGGATGCCACGAAAATGTTTCTTTTTTGGCCATTTGTTTTAAATAAACGTCTAATTATATGGCCTGCCCATCTCCGTTCTAATTTTTTTATAGTTTGAGTCACGTGTACCAATTTGGTTTTATCCCGTATCGATAAGAGAAGAATAAGAATTGAATGTGGTCGTCCAAAATTAAAATCATTTAATTTACCGTCTCCTGAATCAAATTCGGACTCTAGATAACGGTGAGTGAAATAGTTTCATTGTATAAATATAAATCATGCAAACAAATCGATATTATAAAAATGAGAGAATGAAATTTAAAGAATGTTGTTTATCTTTTGCATTCCATAATAGAGAAAATAATGATATTTATAATATAACAGCGAACGTTGTTAATTGTTATCATACCAAGGATGGTTGTCACTAGTTCAAGTGGACAATACACTTACTAAAGTAAATATACAAATTCGTCAATCAAAACAATATCAACAAATAGATAAAATATGACAAATGTGTATCGATAAAGATGATATGATAAAGATTCATCAATGAACAATTTGATATGATTCGATAGATACGGGTAATAGAGTCATACACACCAGATTTAATGATAATTTTTATCATGAATGTGTGTTATACACACTTCACTAGCAGATTATGCTGATAAAAGATAAAAATGAGTTTAATGGCCTGGGAACATCCTTCTTGCCGATAAAACTAATTATGAATATCAGTTGCCAGCCAAAATTCTATGTAAAATTAATCAAATAATAAAAAACTAAATAAATAACATTGTAATTATTATATTACTAATAACGCGTAGGTGCCTGCCATTATGGTCTTTGTTCCGCAGCCCTGCAAAAGAAATAAGCCTTAGTTGGGTCATTATAAGGTTGCTTAGTATGCGATTAGGCTGCGCCTACGTCGTTGACCAAATGAGGGTAGTCGTGGGCAGCATGGAGGTGTAGGAGCCAAGGTTGTTCCAGTCGCTCTCTGACACGTTATAACTTGTTGTGGGTTGCTTAATTATAAAGATTCAAAACAGCCGTCGATGTGTAATATTTTGAATATTAAATATAAATTGATTCGCTTATTCTTATTAAGGCGTGTTTTTCCTATTTATTCGAATCACCATATTATTTATTACAAACAATGCGTCATAAGTCACTTTATTAGTAATTCTACTATTCTCAAAACCTGTGTTTAAAAACTGTTTGAATTAGATTTAAAATTATCAGTCACGGTGTATGGCCCTTGATTCAGAAAGTTTACATGCTAAAGTACAACAAATTACAAATAATTACTCCAAAGCAACATTCTTGTAGTGAGTAGTACAAACACTTCTAATCTTACCTCTATTATATGACTGATTACAATGAGAGAGATGAATTTCCAGTTAGGAAGCTAACCTCTTTCTTATCAATGTCTAGTTGTGTGAAAATCGGCTTTCTTCCTTTGTGAACTTTAAAAAAAGTTACAGAAAGCTAATATTGACATGAGAGTCATTATCGCATGGCCTCGATAAGCTACCAACGTTGCATCTCTAAAAAACTGGATCATACAGTATATTAAATATTTCTTGTTCCCACGATTCTGCGTGCCGTGCAGGTCTCTATATCTAGTAACGTGATCTATTAATGAGATTTTTTTTTCTTATAAAGTATAAATATTTTATAGAAACAATACTGAACTTCTCTGAGGCTTTTCAAATTACATATATCATCATCTTCTTAGCATTACGTCTTGTATTCGTTTTAATGGTGACGAGTCTATTTCTTAAATTCGTCATTTTCTTGATCTTAATACATTAAAATATCGTTATCATTTTTATTCGCCATCGCTGCTGGGCAAAACTTCAGGGTGCACTACACATTATTTTCCATTGAGTTTTAATACCACAATATCAAAAATAATATTTTTACAATATTACTCAATGATTTGCAAGTTCAGAAAACAGCTTTATTACAAGCTGCTTTAGCATTCGATATAGCCATAGTGAATACATTTTTCCAAAAAAGGGATCATCATTTGATTACGTATAATAGCGGAAACCGGAACACACAAATCGACTATTTACTTAAAAGAAGAAATAAAATTAAATCCGTTAAATATTGCAAAGTGATCCCCGGTGAAATTGTGGTTTCTCAACACCGACTCCTTATTTTAGACGTAACCATAATGCCAGAAATTTTAAAACACAACAAAAGCACCCTCTAAAATTAAAGACCTTTTTTAGACAAGGAAAAGTATGCAAATAAATTTAAACAGAGAGTGGTAAACAAAATGATAGAGATGAATGACATGGTTGGAAAATCTGTAAATGTATGTTAGAATGAAATAACGGAATTCATTATAGGTGGGGCAAAGGAAGTTTTTGGAGAAACGAAAGGAAAAGGTAAAAATGAGAAATAATCTTGGTGGTAGACTGAAGAAGTACAGGTGATTCTGAAAAAAAAAATGGTTTTAATGAATAGAAAAGTGTGGATGAAGAGAATGTTATGATAAAGGAAAGTAAGAGGAAATAAATTTGGTTTCATGCTCGGGCGAGGGATTGCGGATGCCATATTCGTATTTCGCTAAATATGCGAGAAATACAGAAGTGCATATAAGAACCTGCATATTGTATACGTTAACCTCGAAATGGTATATGATCGGGTTCCTAGAAAGGTTTTGTAGTGGGCCATGAAAGCCAAATGAGTACCTGTTAAGTATTACTTGCATCTTATTCGTGTGATGTACGATAAAGCAAGTAGACAAGTCCGGTCCCTAGGTGGCGTCACGGACAAGTTTACTGTTTCTTTGGGTTTACACTAAGGATCGGGTCTTAGCCCAACATCTGTTCCTCCTGGTGGTCAATGCAGTAACATCAGCAATACAGGAGGAGGCACTTTGGTGTATGCTATTTGCCAATGATATTGTGATGGAAGAAAGTGCTTATGAGGTTCAGAGCAGATTGGCTGAATGGTAGGAGAGGTTGGAGGATGTTGGGTTGAAGATAAGTAGAACCAAAACTGAACATCTATTTTGGGACTTTAGTGGATGTTAGATCCTTGCATAAAGGGTATTTGAAATCCCGCCCCCTGATTTTGTTACCTACCCTCACTCTCGGTGAGGTAAATAGTAAAACCGAGGGTGGGACGGAAACAATATGAGTAGTAACACGCAAGCTTCTAACGCGCGGGACAATCGTCGTTTGACCTTCTTCATAGTTACTCCAAACTCTCATTGGCCGTGCCATAAAATTGTGTGTTCAGTACGTGACATTTAGCTGGTGCCGTGCAACAGTTCCTCCGCGACCTGAACTGGACCGGGAAGGGGTGGAATCAAGGTAAGTGCTAATTTTTTTGCCCACTGCAAGGTATTGCGTCTCTCTAACTACCGCTTCTCTCCCCTCCTCTCTCATAGAGTTCACTGCTCTCGAGCTTTCCTCTCTCATCCCTTTTCGGTGCAATCTCGTTCCGTGACTGGCATTGTACAGAGGAACTTCTGCCTTCACCCCGATTACCTTAATAGGCTTTACTTTTGATCATTTATCCAGAACGACGGTGCGAGTTGTGAAAAACAGAGTGAATTTTAAGACCTGTCATAATATATGGATCAGTGCTGGGCCACAAAGGGGAAAAATGAAAGTTTATTGCATGCGGGTGAGATGCGAATGTTGAGATGGGTGAGCGGAGTTACAAAAATTGAAAAAAATGAGAAATGGGTATATTAGGGGAAGTTTGAAAGTAGCAGTACTAGTGATTGAGAAGCTGAAAAGTAATAGGTTGGCCTGGTATGGCCATATAATGCGAAGATAAGAACGTCATGTAACAAGGACAATGCTAGAAATGGGAGTCGGTGGATACAAGAGGAGAGGTAGATCAAAGAAAAGATGGATGAATTGTGTAAAAGATGATATGGTTAAAAAAGTGTGAATGTTCAGATGACGGCTAATAGAGGACAGTGGAAGGAGAAAACATGTTGTGCCGACCCCACATTATTTGGGATAAGGGCAGGAAGAAGAACATTTGCAAGTTCAAAAAGTAATTACAGGAATTCCATCCGTTTATATGATTGTTCTGGTTATGAGTGTTTTGTACTTAGAAAAGACCTTGTTTAGAAAGTGAACAAACTGCATTATCTTGATTTCAATGTAACAACTATCAAGATTGACTTGTTTATACTCGTAAATTGTGCAAGATCTACTTGCTATGGTTCGACTACTGATGCACGTGTACTAGTTATATCAAATATAGAATAATTTAGATTGACACTATTGTTTGAATTCTCCAGAATAAGTTCAGATGCACGACTGCTGGCTTATGACATTTTATTCATCTGTGTTGAGACGGTAATATACAGATAAATATTTGATAATAAAAATCCGACCCTACCGTTCCTAGGTAACCTTAAAAGTATCAAATGGATGATTCTTTCTGCTAGTTTACAGATAAAAAGAAAAAGGGAAATCAAGTTTGGTTTGTTCAGGAAAATCAAATATCACCAAGAGTTGACTGCTCCCCTTCACTAGTCTGAGAGGCACTGTAAGAAGATGCATATAATGCCGCAAGTTACTAGAATTATAAATAAATGAATAGATAATCAAATATGCTTAGACAATTCACATTGCGCCATCTAGTTCCAAAGTAAGCAAGAGGGCCCTTGTGTTATGGGTACTATATAGCACATATACTACTTATATACTTTTTGTTTCGTGTATTATTCATAAACACCAAGAGTCTGGATGGGAATCATTTCAACGTGCGTTAACTGTTATGTTTGCTTAAATATATTTATGACAATACTCAGCGTACTTCGGGTTTAATTATAACTGGAATAAAAAACTTGCTATAAGAATAAGAATGACATCAAAATAAGGCATACGTAATTTTAGTTCATAAGTAATTTACTGTAAAGCTTGTTCAGTTTACTTGTAGAACAGGACCAGGACAAACCCAGTATCTAACTGACTGACTGACTGGCGTGACTTCATTTTGTCTTGCAAACACTACTTTGCATACGTGAATATTCAGCGAATCAATAACTAGGAACAGGAATGATTGTTACATAGTACTTGAACAAAAAGGTCGAATGGTGCGTGGGAGTGCAGCCCACAGGCGCCGAAGGTGACTTGCGCGTAGACCTGCTTATAATTGCGGCCCCTAACACCCACTGAATAGCGCAGACGCCTTGTGAAGTGGTTCTGACCTAGTAACTGCTAACTTAGTAAATTATACGAATTATTATTCCCAAAGTTAATGTTAGTATAACTATTATATTTGAACTTATTTGATTGGGAGATAAAATATTTTTAATTTTCCGGCGCACTAGAAGTTGGTACGTGGTAACCAAGTGGGTTACACCCAGATAATAACCTAGCATGTAATGCTGGAGCAGCTTTTCTTCATTTAATGTGCATATTAGGTATAATATAATCATCATGTAACAAAAAATTTAAAACAATTAAGTAAAACAAAAAGTATAATAAAGAAAAGTGTAATTAGTATAAGACAAATGTTTAAAGTAAGGATACAAAAAATATTAAAAGAAAAGAAATAACAACCGGGGAAAACAACCGTAAAAAAAAATATAAACTGAAAAAAAGAAAACCCGAAAAACACATCTGCTAATAAAACAAAAAATAAACTTTTAGCCACGCTAGATTTAGAACGGAGTCGTCTAAAAAACCATGTACCGATGGTGAAGGAAAAAATCATAAGGAAACATTCCTGTCATGTGGCGGGTTTATTTTTCGTACCGTATAAGGGTAAGTCAGAGCCTAGCAGTAAGGTTATAGGCTGTTAATAATAAAGTATAAACTATAGAATTGAAACTGTATGCAGCCTATGTTTGGCTCACTCAATATTACATGACAAGTAAGCTAAACTTAAATATATTTAAGATAAGCAAAATATGACGGTATCTTTCGAGGTCAACTTATGATTTTCCCTGTCTGTGCTGAATCCGGCGGATGTCTTATCTCGTCCAAACAAGGAATGGATTTTGTGTGAACTGGGCGCTTTAAATGCCCAAGGCTGAAGACCGACGCTTATGTTTACCGCTAATCAAGTAGGGTAGTGATTTACTGCCATGTTTAATCTGAACACACTACAGAGAAGAATGGCCTTAGGGAAAGCATACCATAGAACATTCGATTTCACACGCCTACGTGTGCTACAGAACCGACTATTTATCTTCGATACTAATTTTAATAAAGAATTCAAAGAAAGTATAGATAGATAGATAGATAAATAATTCTTTATTGTTCACCACACAATTTTACAGAAAAAAGACATAAAAAGAAGTAGGTAATAGTACAACATAGTGAGCAAACGGCGGTCTTATCACTAAATAGCGATTTCTTCCAGACAACCTATCAGAAATATTTAAAGTAGTTGTACAAGGCGGTGCACAATAGACATGAAAATCAAGATAGTAAATATTATACAAAAAAAAAAACTAAATTAATCTAACATATAATAGCAATACAATGAAGCATACACATGACGATGCAGTTTATGACTAGGTAATGGTCATTAAAGTATACTACATCAAAAAAGTTTGCTAGATGTATTAAGAACATTTTATTTATGAGAAATGCTTAGCTTAGCAATAACTGTTCGTTAATATGAAAAATGTGAAAAACAGTTACGATTAATACGAATTCTGTATTTGTAATTAAATATAATATTTTGGTTTTCTTAGTCTTCTTGACATTAACACATAGCAACATTAAACATATGGCAACAGTATTTTAGTTGCAAATAAAAAAATATTAGATTTAAAAAAAATACCAAACACATTTGAACACTCCTAAGTCTTCTATATCTTGTAAAATCCTATTCATTGTTGATTACAGAATAATTTGACTTTGACAAATTGACGATTGTACTTGAAACACAATAATAGAAAAGCCGATAATAATGAGCTGTGTTAGTGGAAGTTAGTGGGAAGAAACACATGTACTCGTAGATAGATGGAAAACTTGACCCACATAAAAACAATGGGTGAATAAATATTCTTCTTTACAAAACATTTGTCCGAGCAACCGAGTCAGTCCGAGTCTACTAAATTGCTTTATGGATCTCAACAAAATTGATCCTATTTTCAAAGGTATTATTTACAGAGCTATACACAAAAATAGTGTTAGAGAATAGAATAGAAGAACTGATCTTGTTATGTATTTAATGTATTATTTTCAATACAATACAATACTATATTTTAGTTAAAAAAATCTTTACGAGTTCATAAAAAGTATATTTTGCTACTAAAATTTAAAAATATACAATGAAGATTTTTACATTTTTACTTATTTTTTCCTTCATAATGTGTATCGATTTGCCAATGTACGAAACAATATGTTAAGACTAGAAAAAGAAGGTGGCGAAGACTTGAATAAAGCAAAGATCAGGAAATAATTTAGACGGTAATTTTTACTACCTAACTGCGAACCAGGAGAAAATGATAGTTTAAAACTGGAGGAATACAATTTTATAGGAACATTTACAAAAAATGCATATATATTTACAAATAGATGCTAATTTACTTAGGACATTTATAAACTACCTACCATGGTTAATAGAAAATTTACATTGATCGGACGGAGGATGTCGTTGGGGAATTTTACTTTGAATCAGTAAAGTAGTATTGTAGTATAAATAAAAAAATAGAAAACAACTGCTTTTGCGACGCTGATATCACATGTGTATACAATATATGACAATCGTTTTCATAAATAATGGAAATCAATATGTATACATCAAATTTGTATTAAAGAAATTACACATAAGTTAGTTTTAACTAAAACAGTTTTTGCAGCGCCTAAAACTGTTAAGGAACCAACAAATGAAATCATTTATACCGATAACGTCGAAATATACATACATATAATCACGCCTCTTTCCCGTAGGGGTAGCCAGAGACCACTTCTTTCCACTTGCTACGATTCTTACATACTTGTTTCGCTTCGTCCACTTTCATTATTCCCTTCAGTTTAGGGTAGGTATTCTTGACCTGGCCTTTTTTCAAGACGTCCCTGATTTGGTCTCGAAACGTCCGCCTAGGTCTATCCCTTCCAACACTTCCATTCACACTCGCCTTATACACTTTTTTCGTCAATCGTTCTTCATTAATTTTCTCGACATGGTCAAACCATCTCCGCATACCTTTCTCAATTTTTGTCACTACATCTTCTTTCAGACCACAACGTTTCCTTATCTCACTATTTCTTATCCTGTCACTCAGTTTAACTCCTATCATACTTCTTAATGCTCTCATCTCAACTGCATTTATTCTGCTTTCATGTTTCTTCTGCCATACCCAACTTTCACTTCCGTACCTGAGTGTCGGAACCAACAACCCTTCATGCACAGCCAGACGAGCCTTGTTAGACATCTTCCGACTGTTCATAAAGGAGCGCAAAGCTTCATTCATCATGTTTCCTGCATTCACTCTTCTTTCAATATCACTCTCACACTTTCCATCTCTTGTAAACTTTGAACCCAGATACTCAAACTCATTCACCTCTGCAATTTTTTCATCTCCAATCACAATATTGCAGTCTGTCACTGTTTCATCTCTTTCAAACACCATCACTTTTATTTTCTTTACATTCGTCTTCATCCCCTTTCTAACAAAAGCTCTACTCATAACAGTTACCATCTCCTGCAACTCCTCGGCCGAAGACGCAAGTAAAACTTGATCATCAGCATAGAGAAAACATTTGACGAGTAACTCATTCATTCTCAACCCTTTTTCATTCTCTTTTAAATCTGTCAAGCAATTGTTTATGAACAGATTAAACAGCCACGGTGACGCTACACATCCCTGTCTAACACCTTTTTCGATATTAAACCATTGAGTGTATGCCCCGTTTATCCTTACACAAGCACTAGAATTCCTATACAGAGATTGCAATGCTCGTATGAGGACACTGCTCACACCATTCACGGACAATGCTGATCACAATTCATTCCTCACCACTCTATCATAGGCCTTTTCTAGATCCACGAACGCGCAATAGACCTTCTAGTTTATAGCCAAACACTTTTCGGCTATGCACCGCAAGAAAAAGACCTGATCCGTACATCCCATTCCCTTCCTAAATCCCGCTTGTGCATCCCATACTTTTTCGTCTGTTTCATTCACAACCCTTTTAATCAACACTTTCGCATACAATTTTCCGACGACGCTGAGAAGGCTTATACCGCGGTAATTTACGCAGTCCTGCCGTGACCCTTTTCCCTTATATAATGGCACGATTACGGCTTTGCACCAGTCTCCCGGTACTTGCCCATTTCGCCAGCACAAATTGAAAAGACGGTACAGCTGGCTAGCCACTATGACCTGTCCAGCCCTCAGCATCTCGACGGTAATCCTGTCATACCCTACAGCCTTACCTAATCTCATACTTTTCAACGCTTTCACTATTTCATCCATGCTTATCTCACTTTCATCAACATTTATAATAGTTTCCATGGAAGGTGCCGGATTTTGTACCTGCACTTCCTCTCTTTCAAACAAACTTTCAAAATACTCTTTCCATCTCTTTAGCACACATTCTTCTCCGTTTATAATGCTCCCATCTTGACTCCTGATTGTATTCAGCTCCGAGGTAGAAGTTTTTCCTCTGGCTGTTTTGATGGATTTCCAGAAAAACTTGATGTATGACTGGAAATCTTCAGTGAGCCTCCTATCAAAATCATCCTTTCGTTCTTCTTTCTTTCTAGACCCAACTTCTTTCGCTGCTGATTTCAATCTTTTATACTTCGTTCTTGCCACCTTTATCTCGTTATCCGTTACCTTTTCAACTTTTTGGTTAGCTTTTGTTGCTAACCAATTCAACCACGCTTTCTTCTTTTCTTGCACAGCCTTTTGTACATCTTTATCCATCCCCACATTATAATTCTTTCTTCCTTTCCTTCTTTTAGCTACTCCGCATACCTCAATAGCAACATTCACGACCCCTTTCTTAAATGTCTCCCAGAAATCTTCAATCACACCTATCTCTTCTATGCCTTTAAAATTTTCTTTCAGTTTCTCTACATACTCGTCTTTCTTTTCTTTTTCTTGTAGATTTTCCACTTTTACTCTGTTCAACACACTTGTAGGCTCAGCCCCTCGGTGTCGCCACCGTTTAAAGAGGCCACGTATTGGGACTATGACCAGGAAGTGGTCTGTGTCGAGGCCTACACCGCGGTATGCCCGAGTGTCTAGCACTTTCTTCCTCAGTCTTTCATCCACAATTACAAAATCAATCATACTTCTAGACTCACCCTCATCTCTTGTATACAAATGGATCTTTTTGTAGTCAAACATTGTGTTGGCCACGCAAAGATTCCATTCCAAGCAGGCTTCTCCCATTGTCGTTCACTCTTTCGTCCCCAAACGTACCCAGAACTCCTTCATACCCATCACGTTTTACTCCAACCTACCCATTAAAGTCCCCTAACATCATGATCCGTCCATTTTCTCCGCATTTATTCAAGACCTCTCTCATGCTACCCCAAAATTCCTCTCCCTCTTGTTGGGCTTTTAATGATCCACCTCCGCGCAGATCCGTTGATGCATAGACCCCAAGGATAAACAAGCGAGTGAGTCCGACTTTTAACCTAATCCAGAGGAGTCTTGGGCTTACATATTCATGCTCCATCACACATTCAACTATTCGAGAGGAAAGAATCACACCAACTCCTTGACAGCCTCGGCTGGTTTGGGGGACTCCCGTCCAGTATGCCGTGTAGGGACCATGAACCGTGGTGTCACATCCTTTCCTCTTGGTTTCATTCACGCATAGAATATCTATGCATCGTTCATCCATCATCTGACATACTTCATCTACCTCACCATCCATTCCTCCTCTTACATTCAACGTAGCGAAGCGGCTCTCCATGGGCCGCTTATCGCCCCCGCGAGAAACGTGACGTGATGGGTGGCGAACCACATCGCCGCCATTTTGGTTAATTAAATTAATTTTAAAATTATCCATTGCGTTCCCACGAATAGCAAGGGAAAGGTTTGTCCCCCCCAGCAGAGCCCCGCATGCTAGGGTAAGGTTGGCCTAATTCTGGGTTGCCCGGTCCCAGGGCAGTGTGGCACGCTAACGACTAAGCTTGCCCCTAGCCATGCATCCATACGTGCAGCAGACGTTGGATTGGCGGAGAGGTTAGGAATAGGGATAATAATAAATAGGAAATGTAGGATATTACCGCCCAGAAGGGCAAGGGATAGAACATTAATAAATAACTAGGGAACCCGGGGTCGCATACCCGTATACTATATATACCACAACTACCGGACAGGTAAGTTGGGATGAGTATCCCATGACATTTTAAATTCATATTTCAAATAACACACGATATTAAAATTTTATTAAAACCCAACTTCACTTATCACACATCAAGTTTTGAAGACATCAAAATGTTAAGAAAATGAAGTTAATTGTAAGCAAAATACTATTTGAAACATGCAAAAGGCGTTGCTGTGCTTGCTTCGTGTCTTATCGATTTTAAAGAACCATCCTCACTTCCCGAGGTAAGGGACAAGATGAAAAAATAATGTATTTTTCTCTTCGTTGACTTTGAGACTAACCGATGTCAATACAATGTAGTCTATTTCGTATTATTATTATTATTTATCGTTGTATAGTACGCTATGTCGAAATATACGGTCATTAAAATATATAGTAGAATTAATTATTTTTTAAATTATTATTATTGTAGTAATGATAACGTTGTGCTCGGCCTTCACGCTTCGCGCTAATCTCGATGCGTGCATTGCGTTGGCGCACGCTGCCTGGTTTGACCTGTTATTCAATGTTTACTTTGACGATAGTTTCAATGATAATAAATTACTTCATTCTAGATAGCACTTTATATAACCAATAAGGACCTTCAATTTAATTGTTCGTATCAGTTCTTCAACCTTCTATGGAAGCTGTGGGTGTTGCCTGCTTGGCGACATTTCGCAGCTTGATTCCAACATGCGATTACAGTGACCCGTTTGTTGCGTTAGTTGTATTTAAATTTAATCACCAACAAAAAGTACATACATATTATGTGTCATACTCAGATTAATTTTAAGACGCCTGCTAAAAAGTATCCGAAATGTCACGATGAAGAATTAATTTTAATTCGTAATACATCATAGACGAATAGTTGTGAAAATTCAAGATTTAAAAGTATAGCTTTGTGATTAGTTGCATTAGATACTAATTAAGATGCTGATGTTAATCAGATTTGGTTACCCTAAAAAGAGGTTATGACATCACCGTTGTCTATGGCCACAGTTTTCTCACATGCTGCGAGATTCGCTTTCTATAATCGACAGACAACTTCTTAATCAGCAATACAAACATGTCGAAAGTGCTTCTGTTGCGCCACGCGTGTGGGATGCTGAGGCGCCGGCTTGTCGTTGGTTCGCTGCGTACAGCTTTAAGAGTTCCATTCAATTCACGTTAAGCAATTCAGATAGGTAATGCACAAGGTTTGTCTGTTCATTCATGTTGTTGTGCAATTGTCGGTAATTCCAACTCGATCCATCATAACCTAATAGTCGCTAAACAAATATTTGATCAACGCGTCAAATACTGTTTTATTTTCTTAAGTGATTTCATCTTTTAACTACTCAAAGCGGAGGAGCTTTATTAAAACGAGGTCAAAGGAAATGTATTACATAAATATTTTTTTTAAATTATAACTAATCTTTAAATACTACGAGAAAAACGGAATAGGAAATTTATGTTGCGGTAAGCATTAATTAAATATCCTGCTGGTTTAGAATTATATTAAAATCAAAGGTCGCAGCGTTATGATTCATCGACGTGAAGTCGTGTCGTGTGCTAATATCTTCATTTCCCAAGTAGCTGTTCTCTCTCTCTCTTTCTCCATAAAACTCATAAGTCTGTCACACTCTTATTCGTCTAACACTTCGTATATTTGTGCCGCCTACGCAACATCATCTGTTAATTTAATTATTGCTTCTTCACCATTTACAGTGTTATTCATTCTAAAAAGAACCAAACAATTGTGTTACTATCATACATATTATGAAGTTTTTAGTTATCATCCCATGCAGAGATTTTTCTGATTCAAACAAACACATTTCTGTGTAAATATTGGACAAGGCAATCTATTTTTAGAAATTGTCTAAGCAGAGTATTGAATATTTATCGCAATAAGCTCAGTCGGTCGTTTCAATTGATCCTACATATAACTAGTAGGCATACTTGTATGAATAAAGAATGCTTTGATCTCTAATGAAGTTTAAATCGTATTAATTACTTGATATTTACGAGCTAATCCCTAGACGAGCTGATTGTAATATGATTATAATAACAGAGGTTATCCAGTCTTTTCCATACTGGCTTTGTATTTACGCGCTTTTAATAAATACTAATGACGATAATGATATAAATATATAGTAGTTTATCTAGCAATAATAAGATATATAATTGTATAAGCACGTTTTGAAGCAGGATGGGTAATTTAAATAGGAACTGCACCTAGTCATACTCTGGATCTCAGCCAATTTCATTTAATTGGGTCATTTATATCACAAAATATCTTGAATAATTCAGTGTAATTCAGTTTAAATACCACGAGATTAGTAGAATAGAAATTAATTTTAATTACACCGTCTTACAATTTACATTCTATGTACTTTGTTGTATTGCGAAAAGTCACTGTTATTAATAATACCTGGTTTCTATTAGACTCAATTTATTCTTTCCTGTATTTTTCAATGAAGTATGCAAATAAAATCATTTTATCAAGACAATTGATGTTAAGTGTTCGAGTCTAAAATGCTATAAAATTCGTTGTATGCCCGCATAGTTTGGCATGGATCTTTCCATTAAATATGGAAAAAATACTTTTATCAAGCATGTGCACGACTTGCCCGTAGCCCATAGTTGCTGCAAATATAGCCGAAAAATATATGCCTACAACAGTTTTCGCTTTGCAAATCGAAAAGCCATTAATTGAACAGCCTTATCAGTCCGTCTCCATTAACTTTCCACATCTACATTTTTTATTGCTGTAGAAGTACAGCTAGGCTCACGGCCCTTTTAATAGTAAGTAGCTACTATCGCCTATCAATATTTGAGATGCCAGGAGCACCGTTAGTACGCTGCCGTCAGTGCGGGGGAACTGGAACCTGGGTCAATTCTTAAGGCACTCACGAACCTGGAACTCAGCACAAAGTTATTATGGAGGTACATTTAGACACCCGGAGTGTTTTTTATCCAGACGGGCTTGTTATATCCGTGTCTTCTTCCTACACGTCTGTGGTTGGGGTGATTTTAGAGTATCGATTTAACACTTTATCCCACGTAAACTCAGGGGCAACGACCCCCTATTGCCGTGGATCGAGCTGCGGGAGCACACGTCCATGTTGGCGTGACTTCACCGAAGCTCTACGTTTGGTTCGGTTGGTCTATCTTGGCTTGCTGGACCTACCTTGGTTATCGACGGCCATTCGCGGCTTGTGTTGGACTATCTGTGGCTTGGTGATCTCACGACCTCAGTTGCTCAACACCCAGGTCCGACAAGCGTACTATTAAGTCTGGGGGTCGGTAGCCAAATGCCACTGTGATCCGGTGGCAGGGCGTGCGGAGGGGGACGGGCTTGGAGCCCTACCGCCTAGCTAGTTTTGTGTCGTCTTTTCGATCGGCCACAGGAGTCAGTATTCTAACTCTGCTCCTGCACAGATAAAAACTTAATACTTTTAGTAATTTATGTTATGTGATGATTGGTCTACGTTATTTAGGCATTTTTCGTTTTCGAGAAATAATAAATTTATCAACAATAACTAAGCCAAAGATATATTACTCTTACATAAAATATCGAATGATTTTAAATATAGGTGAAATACATAAAATACGATACACTCGAAATACGCGTTGTGAATAAAAATATTTTTAAAGAACGAGAACATTCAAACTCCGGAACCCTACGACTAACACCGAAACTGATGAAATACTAAACATCAATTCAATCATAAGCCTATTCGAATAAAGTTGAAGTTTGCTTGTTTACTTGAACCAGATAGCTCTTAATACGAATTAATTGGATATTTTAATGACATAGCGGTGTATTTATAAACCATCTGGAGCTGACTATTCATGTATGAGATATAAAGATGAAATTTTTATTCGTGCATTGTCTGAATTTTGGATTGGATTAGATGTTCAGTTAGTATTGATCGTGAGTATAAATTTTGGATATCTTTCTGCATTCATCGCTTTCAACGTTGGATATAGAACTTTTAAATGTGGTTTGATGATCTTTGAATACAGGGATTCTTCATCTTCAAACGTTTTCACTATCAGGTTCGAGATTATCTTCAAGGCATTTTTTATAGCAGAGATCGACAGACAGGGAAACTACCTGACATTAGGTGGTCTCCGTCGATTATAGACGCTTGCAACACCAAAGGCCAACGCCCTGCCGGCCTTAGAGAGCAACTGAAACCTGGCTTGTACTGCCGGTACAACACAAGTTTATTATGGTGACATGATTTAAAACCAAGGGTGGTTAGCCATCCAATCAGGCTTAGAGCCCTAACACCTAGTCGATGGTTTCCGGTGATATCTTTTCTTGATCAAAGAAGCTCAATTAAATAGAGACTGTTACAAGAGCAACTGCCGTCTGACCCCTTCCTACCCTTCTCGGAAGGAAAACCGAATGTTAGCCTTCCTTTGCTGCCTATAGTCGAATGTTTGTATTATTAACGTTCGTGGCACAATGGCTTTTTCACGTCAGAATGCCTGCGTTTGCATGTTTATGAATAATATGTATTTATTTACAAAAAAGTATATAAATAGTATATCTAGTATCCATAATATTCCATAACACAAGCGCTCTGCTGCTTGTTTTGGGACTAGATGGCGTTGTGTGAATTGTCATTACATTATAATCATACTTAATCATACTTTAATATTATAAATGTGAAAGTAAGTTTGTTTGTTACGCTTTCACGAGAAAACTACTTAACCGATCATCATGAAACTTTGTACACATTTTTGGAGGTATTAGAAGTAACATAGGATACTTCTTATTTAATTTTTTTACGAAGATATTATCCCTATCCTACCCTTTCTCAATTTTTTTCATTTACCTGATAATCGCCTAGCGGAGCGGGCGTGATCGGATAGTTATATCAATTTTCTAAAACAATACAGTTGTACATCACGAGTATGTGATGTAACAATAAAATTTTGTCCATCAGAAAGCAAGGCTCGACAACCATGTGTGGCTAATACCGTTTTGTGAACAAAAATAAACATTTCACTAATTTCATGTTGACTGATTTCCATAATTAACATAACGTTAGAAAACCAGTTCGCCACATGTCTTGATGACTTGTTTCTACAACAGAACTTTATGGCGTATATAACATATTAATGTCGGCCAACGTAAAAACTTACTACTTATTAGTTTCTGTATTCCTGATGTTGAACTGCCTAATTATTATATAGCAGTTTATAAAAAATAAAAATAAACGTATCGTAATCCAATATGTATAATCTCGCATTCTGACTTCTTTAATAAAATGGCTTATTGATGGTAGTCTCGTAAAAGTAACCGATAAATGTTTTTCATTTTCTCTGTATCAATAACACATACATATTCTCATATAATATATTATATTATTAATTTGGTTGGTTAAGTCAACATAATAAAAGAAAGTTTCAATGACGTAAAATTCGTTTAGTATCGTTGTGACAACAGTCAAACGCGTAGCTCACTCCTGATGAT
Source organism: Malacosoma neustria (assembly GCA_963693495.1). Classification (NCBI taxonomy): domain Eukaryota; kingdom Metazoa; phylum Arthropoda; class Insecta; order Lepidoptera; family Lasiocampidae; genus Malacosoma; species Malacosoma neustria. The sequence continues at coordinate 12,119,299 of OY856383.1, forward strand.
TATGAAGGTATATTTTCACCAAATGTTATGTCGGTACATGCTCGCTTCTTACTCAATAGAAACATAAACGACATGAGAGTTATGCTTACATAGGCCCTACAACAATGCAGGGCGGGGTTGCAAACTTAATAAAATTTACAAGATGCTCAAAATGGGTGTGCTTAATTGTTCACTTCCAATTCAGATCGTGGTACTATTTTGATATTGAACAATATTTTATTAGAACAAGAATAAAAAATATTTCTAAGCAATACTAATTTATAATATTATACGCTTATCATCAATCCTCAACAGATCGTCACAAACACCCGAACAAGATACACACACCAAACGCTCACTAGGAAGGTAACAGAGGGAGAGGGAGAATAAATGGAAGACAAAAAACACAACACACATAGTACTCAATAGTTAGCGGCGACATGGATATGTCTCTTTCCGTGGGCTACGAGACTGGATACTAATACAAAACCGGCAAAAGTCGAGTTAAAGTCTGTTTAATATTATACTATTATAATTATATAAATAGATGTTTGCTCGACCTCGGTGGCGCAACTGCTTTCGTTCGTTTGAGCACTACCCACCCTGAGCAGGGGCCAATATTCGAGTTTCGCTGTTTATATATAACATGTATTTATTAACATAATTTTAGTAGTATTTATATAATATACATGTAAATAATATTTCAGTTATCTTATAGCCATAACACTAGCGTTCTGTTGCTTACTATAGGACTAAATGGTGTTGTGTGAATTGTCTCAATATATCAACATTTGTTTGCAACTTTGATTTGTTGCAACTAACCTTAATTTCTATCAAGTACAAGTACTAGTTGATAGGTAAATTTAGTGAACTTTACATGTAAAATCTTTTTACTTGTAATAAAATATTTCTACTAACTATATATAATATATTATATATAATAACTCAAAATTTTGGAACTCTTTCAAATACTGTAAATTTAGCGTAGAAATTAGTAACTTCACGTTCCGCTTGGCAGACCAGAGGATATATCTCCAAAATTCTCGTAACTGACATACAGTGGACGTATTTCATTATGTTTGGCATGAATGAATCGTGGATGTTGGTGGCCAAGTTTTAGGCCAGGCACGAGCCAATGACGCGGGGTTCCGCCTAGCTTCCGCCGCACCCTATCGCACTGGCGCGTAAACAATCACTTTTATTTATTGTACCTCATTTCTGTACAATATCCATACATCACCTACCTAAGTAATATAAATCTGTATCCTAAATTAAATTGGTAGTGATCAAAATTGTTTGTATAGAAAATAATAATAATAAAACTACATAGTTTTATATGTGTACTAGTGCAAATTCACATATACAATTTTCTCGCTTAATGTGCATATAATAAATATACACTAAAAAGCATCCAAGCTTAATAGTAAACCAACACTATCCACATAAAGGGAGCTGCATATCATGTGAAATAAGAATGCTAATACAAAAAACAAAAATAACAAACAATACTAAGTATAATATAATATCAAATATTAATTTCTATTTTTTTATTTACAGCTAGATTGTAGCCTTTTATTTACTTATGTGGTTATAACTTTATATTATAAACTAGCTGACCCGGCAAACGTTGTTCTGCCATATAAATAATAAAATGTCAAAAAATTAAAAAAAAATTTGGGAGTGGGTCACCCCTAACATTTAGGGGGATGAAAAATAGATGTTGGCCGATTCTCAGACCTACTCAATATGCTCACAAAATTTTACGAGAATCGGTCAAGCCGTTTCGGAGGAGTATGGCAACGAAAACTGTGACACGAGAATTTTATATATTAGATTAATGCACAAATCTACTTATGTACTCTTCTCGACCACCCGCACCCGACTTTCTAAAAAATCAAACAATACAGAAAACTAGTATAAAAAATGCACTTTATGGTTATACATTCTAATAAAAATATTCATTTTAAATATAAAAAATGTACCACGATCATATTTTAATCCCAGAAACAGGTCTGACAGACAAATTATCCTGTATCAATCCGTTTTGGAGAGAAAGTCATTGCGCTTACCTGAATCATTGGGATCAATTACCCCTAATGACTCATTAAGGTTTATTGTCAGATTTTTATGGCGTCAAGCAAACCTTATCAATGTTTGATTTGTCTGGTATAAAAAGTATTTATTACATAATATAATAATGGATGAGGAAAAAATTCACGAATTTATTTTATCGAATAGTCCCATTAAAATAAATAGTTGAATAAAAATAGAATCACTACCGAGTCGTTGGAGCGTTTATAAACAATAATATTTTTAACATTAATTACGTCACCCAACTACTTGTTCCATTATTTATCAGATCTATGTGCAGCTTCAGTATAATTATTTCGACCTTAAACAGTTTTCTCTTATAGAGATCGCGTTTCAAATTACGCAACGAGAATGCGTCGGCGCAGATTTCGTCACCGCGGAAAGCGCGCTGGCCCATTAAATTGTTTTATTATGAACTCGACGCCATCTTGTGTATTTTTGGCTGGAGGTTTAGGTGTTTATCTGGTTGGGACTGTGTCCAAAGAGTAATTAAGTCCTCTGACTTTATTTCTGTTGTTTTCTGATGCGCGTCACAAGAAATCTTATATTTTAAATAAATAGATTTTCAAAATTCAACTAGATTTTATATCATTTGCCTTTGATTTTGATAGCTTTCTTTTAAAAGTAACCTATTTTCCAAATTCTTCGTGTAAACACGCGTTCGTAATCGAATTGCCAAATAAAATATGCTTCCTGAAAGAGTTGAATGACCGAGAGTGTATGTGTGTATGTCATCCCACTTCTTGTCTTCGTGTAGTCTTGTACGCTGAGCCGCTTCACCTGTTTAATTTTTCACTACCGCAGACACAATCGTTATTTTTATTTCAGACTAAGGTTATGAATGAGTCGTCACGGACGACACTGGACAACGTCGTGACTGCAGTTTGTCGCTTTAAATATATTTGCGGTCTACGAGGCAAATTGTAGCTAAAACATTTCAAAACATTCTTGTGCAAGCCGTGATATTTTGAATTTCTTATTAGCTGCCAGAAAATAAACAGTGTGATGTAACGTATTTCTGTGAAACGTTTTTTTAGATTGTTGAATATTGATTATTATCACAAAAGATGAGTAGGTGCATATAAGCTGATTTAAAATCGGCGTGTAATTTTTTATCGTTCTCTGTGAGTCATTTCGACACTGTCCACTCCGTGGGCTTCATACTAATGATGTAATCAACATTTTGAACCATAGAAAACGAGGGTCGTAAAGTGTTTCCACGCACTGAACTCCATAATAGGCAATGCACGATCCGAAGCCTACATGCTGCGTACGGTTTCCCAGTTTTGCGTTACTAATTTGACAGTTAAGTTTGAAACATGATAAATCAGCTTTTTGTTACATGAAAACCAATCATTAAATTACTTTCCATTAAATTGCTACCATTTTTAGACAGTTCCCTGTTTTAGGAGCATACAAATTGTCGGAGAATTTGAATATATATATAACATTCAGACCGGAATAAACTATTTTATGACGATATTTACATAAACTTCGATTGAATAGAAAAAACAATATAATTAAAAAAGGCCCTTTTTCATTTAGTTCATGATTTAGAAACAACGTTATTGATAGATTTACATCGTTGTAATCATAATTTATTATTTCGTAGTTATAATTCGCAGATAAATTTCAATCCCGTAAAAGTAAAAATGTAACGTGCCCGACTCAAATTTTACTTTCTTGTAACTTCATAAAAGACCTTAGTAGATTAGTTTAATAAAACAATTATAACGATAAGGTACTGTTTCTAGTTGGTGCGATTTTATACGTAAGTATATAAATTGATGATACATTATATTTTTCTTATTACCCAAATAATATATTGAAGATAATCACGAAAACAAAACATTATTCAAAAGAATTATTTTTAGACGGTAGTCAAAATTGACACGTGTTAAAATTTGGTTATAATTCGAAAATTTGTTCTGTATTTTAACACTTTTTGTTAAGAATTTTATCTTTCCCAATTTATGTTTTTTTATTGTGTACTCGTACATAATGACATACATATTTGTTTGTCATGTTAGACATATTTGTATGGTTTTTATAATTATTATTATTGTGTACAAAAATATCAAGAATAAACCTACCAAGTTAAATTATACATTAAATGTAAAGTTTTAGTTGCAAATTGCATTTCTCCGTAACTGATCCGTTAATCCCAGTGAGTCGGGGACTGAGTTGCGTTGCGGCGTGGGAGAGTTAGGAACGTCGACCCCGCGTGATACTATAAATACAACGCGTTCCTTATTCACGTATCAGATACATTCATTTTATTAGAAAAAACATTGATTTTACAGATTTTGCCTGTGGCAACATTCCGTTACTCATATTTAAATATAGTCGAAATGCAAGACATATCGCTAATGTTTAAGACATTACATTATTGATCATTGTATATATCTATACGATATAAATGCTAAAAGTACGACTTCACAGTAACCTGAACAAATTAAAATACTTATTTCTTGTTCCTAGTTTTGGATAGAATACTACAAAAGCGATCTCATCGAAAACCCAAGCTACTTAATAATTACCCCAACTGGGCGGCATGTCGTAATGGTAAGATGCAACCACTCCAAGGCTCTAAATATGTCGCCATAATAACCTTGTGTTTCTGTATAAGTGAACCAGGTTCCAGTCCTACTACGCAGACGGTAGGTGTTAGCAGTACTCTTGGCGTCACAAATATCCATAGTCGACCATAGTCAGCCTGTCTACTGTTCCACATATTTGTTTGTAGTTTGTACATATAAAGTTGACATGACAGTCCCCAGGTTTATTAATGTGCAGTGTAACAATATGTATTACTACAAATTAATATTGAAAATATGTGGGTTTGTTGAAAAGTGGGTATTATTATTCTTTTTTAATTTATTTTACGTAATTTTAAATTTAAGCATTAATCAACATAGTTTGTGAAAAGTACTTTAATTATTTGAGTCAATATTACCGATTGCAGAGTTGGTTATAAAATCAAAACTGTCTATATCGGATTGGGTTGAAATTAAGATTCGAAAGAAACTAGGCCGGCCGCTACTCGATAAAGTAAAAATAACGGTTACGAATCTAATGATTTAGTCAAAGTATACGAAGATTATTTTTTGCTTTTATTAAAGTCATTATCATAGCCTAGCTTTAATATGTAAATTTTATTTCCATTACAAAAAATCTGTCTAGATCATGTCTGTATTCTAACGCAGACCGACTGATATAAATTGTTTCGACAAAGGTCAATGCCATTTGTAGATGAGTGATAGCAATTGAATCAGTTCCACTTGCAGCAAATTAGTGTTCATTAGCATCGAATGATATGACACGGCCGACCATTTTATCACTAATAATAATAGAGCCACTATCTAACGTTTCTTGTTGATCTCGTAAAATGCCCATTAAGTTCCTGTCGTCTGACATCACTGGTTTGATTTTTCAGTTTAAATTTCAACGACTTATATGTTTTAGATTAGCATTTCTCAAATGTGACTGGTAGAATTTTACTGTGTACCTTTAAGTTACTTGATTATCAATAGAATTCAAACCATTTGACAAATCTTTATTCATCGTTTTTTATTGGTTAAATATATTTTAATGGCATATAAAGTACATACATATTATCAGATTCACTGTTCCGACGAATTATGTTCCAAAAAGGAATTTAATTTTTTCAACGAAAACTTGATTGATCTTAATTTTGGGTTGAGTCGTGCAACGGAATCGTCCCTGATAACTTTCCCGGCACTAGGTCAGTTTTGCGTGGCTCGTGTAACGGTACAATCAGGCTGTTGCCGTCCGCCGACACGTAACAATGTGATTGCAGTTTCGGAACGTTCGTAAACGATTCACCATGGTCACAATCAATATAGATGTTATCATGAAAAAATTAGAATTAAGAGTTTGCGGAATTACTAACAAAAATCTTGAAATTATTGAGTACGTAAAAAGTAATCTGCAAAAATAAAAAATGTACGTATTTTATTTAAAAAGAGTAATTAGGAAATACAAAAATCGATTTTGAAACGTGACTAAGAGTGAATACTTTCTGCTCATTAAGTAATTTTTAATTAGTTTTGCTCGTTTTTACAAACTTACATTTTTTATTATTGGACTTAAATTTATGTCACATACAACTTCTTGACAGTGTTCACGTTTAATTTTCACATATACTGTTGCATTTTCTAAAATGACACGCATCTGACTTGCAATATCTGTACGCTATTTAATATATATATATATATATATTTATATATATATATATATATATATATATATATATATATATATATATATATATATATATATATATATATATATATATATATATATATATATATATCGGGACTACTACTACTCTCATTTTTTTCGATTTACTTTTGTCTGTTATTCGCCTAGCGGAGCGAGCGTGATCGACTAGTTTTATATATTTTGATATTTAAATAGTTTTACAAGCAACTATAGTTGAAATTACAGTGTTATGACAACTCGTTTCAATAGAATGACGTACAGACAAACACTTTTAGATCATTTTATATAACAACTAAGTTTAGAAAACTGTACCGACTAGATTCTCGTGAGCATGACATCACTTTTCGGATGCTTAAAAGATTTGTAATAATGTAAACAAACATGATGTGCCTTACGCTTCTAAGCAACACCAGAACCTGTTTATTTTACATTAGCAAACGATTTCAAATATACAGCAGTAAATTTTATCAAAACATGGCCGGAAACCAACGTTCCTAATAAAGTTTACATTTAGTATTGCAATGAATGCCGCTTGGGGATTTTATCATAACTACTAAAGAAACTTACGCATTTAAATTTAATCTTGTGAAAATTTGTATACATGCCTTTTGATACATTATGCAGCAAATTTATCATATTAAATAAAGAAATTTACTTCTCGTTTCTGTTTTTAATTATTTATTCATCCTCATAGAGTCGTTATCGTGAATTTATCACACAAATCATTTGTATTAATCTACTTATACCGTATTGTATCTTTGTTGTCCTAACAACGCCCTTTACAATTTAACAGGTCCTATTCAGTGACGTAATTGTAAGCGCCATTTCAATGAGGTAACCCAAACGTCCACAACAACAAAAAATAATCTTGTTCAAATGAAATATAGCCAATTTTGGGTATATTTATATATATTGTACGCATTGTCGTCAACAAAGTGTGTTCATTAATAACTGATTATAATGCTATTAAAATCAAGAAAACAATCTAAAATCATATCAGAATCTTTGGTAATTCGACGTATTCCCGTTAGTAAGTGATAGAGGTGACTATTTATGATAATTTAAACTCCCATATGCATTATGCAAAAATGAATCATTTTTGAATTACTTATCATGTTTTTTTAGCTTTTTTTCAAAATAAGTCAAAAATGCAACATCTAATTTTTAAAGTATCAATTTAAATCTAATTTTTTCTTCCGATTTATAAAAACGATTAAACACTGGTTATTTATCAATATAAAACAACAATTATCGGCCCAAAAAAAAAATGCTAGATAAAAACAATGTTATATCAATATTTTTTGAGATTTTTTTCCACTTTAAACTTTTCAACTCATTTTGTTTTTTTTTTATAAATCATGTTTTCTATCCCCGTTTCTCCTCATTTGTCTATTCCGTTTATTATTTTCGTTTATGTCACAATTTCTTCTCTTTTTACAATATTATTTACGTCTCAGAACGACAGCACACGGATAATTCTTCTGGTGTCGTAAACATCAATCGATAACGGAAACGCTTTCCGCTTCGATTTAATTGACCCGTTCACTTGCTTGCCACACTCGGGCAAAAAAACACTAGTTTTATTATAAAATAGATATATAGGGCTCGATACATCACTAACTTGCATGTTATTTTAATTGGGTTAATGTATTTCAGTCGTTTAAGCTAAATCGGCGTTGATTTAACCTAAAAGTGGAATGAGACATTTTATTGACTACATACACAATAAAGAAAATATTGTAAATTCGAATCCCGTCCGGGTTCGAATCCTGACTTGCATAACTACAAAAACTTTTCCTTTTCTATTTATATTTTTAATGTAAAATATACATTAAGAATAAATTTTTGAAAATATCTGTAAACATCAAACTTAATAACATGGATGATTTCAACGAATAAATCCAAGCGCATTGTAGCTTTTAGATTTGGTTTTTGGGAATCGGATCCGCCTGAGTTCGAATCCTGACTCATTGTCGTTTTTCTTTTTTATATTGAAATTTACATTTCCCATAGCTTTTTTTACTAACTACATAAATTATCAAATTACAAAAAATACGATTTTCAATTGCTGCATACAAATTTGAATAAATACAAATTTAAATTCCTGAAGAAAGAAGGATCTATCTCTAAGTAAAAAAGAAGTACTATCGATACATACGTATCAAAGAACGAAATATATCCAAAGCTTGGATATATCCATTTTAAAAGTAAAGAAATGAATATGTTAACTTACTTCAAGGTACTCGACCTTAATCCCTATCAGTAACATGTCATTATCACCGCTAGACGTATTTGTTGCAAAACAATTCAGTTGTTTTTTTTTTGTGTACAATGATTTCCGTCACTCGCAAAGACAAAGGGATGACCGTTAGTTGCTTTTTCCCTTTATGTCCGTCACATGAAACGCCTCTTACAAACGTCTCTTGTTTCCTGTCGTTGTTCCACATTCACTTCTAACGTACCTATTGTTTTATGCTAAAGAATTTTTGGTGCTAGTCATCTAAGAACGTAAATACGTAAACCACGTACGATGTGTCTTGTTTTGTCATGTTGTAATTCAATGTTATTTCACAAAATTTAAGCAATTTTAAGTATTACGTTCCATCATATTCAGTTTTTTCGTGTATTACATACATCAAATTTGTAAGTACAATATAACTGTAGTTTCTATTGTAGATCAACCGCAAGCCCTGTGTTACGTTTAAATGACCCTTTAGTCGGCCTTACAGTTTAATCAAATTTCTATCTAGTTACAATGGTGTAGGAACTAATTTAATTTGCTCTTCAACAGAGATCGTGGTAATATTATTTGCATCAACATTGAATTCAATTGCTTTAGTAATAAAATATATTTTTAGTATTCGATTGTTTATAGCATCTCTTAAGTGTGTCGGCAGCACGAGCGATTGCAGACGTCTTGTGTTACATGTGTGGTGCATGTTACCGACAATAATCAGCCGTTTGTATGTGCTGAGCTAAACGACTGCAGTATGTTTTGAAAATTATTGGAATATATTTGATCTTACAAATTAATTTCTTTTGTATTGTAGTATTTATATTCTCTCATAATTGAACTTAATAATTTATACATGTAGATTTATACACGTACCTTAAAATTGTAACAATAAGATGACGAACTATGTTGATAAAATATCATTTATAAATTTTAATTTCTTAAAGAGATAAATTGAAGAATAGAAGAATAATTATTATGAAGATAATATCAAATAGAAGTCTAAACATCATATTAGTGATTTTTGACAGTATCTATACTACATTTGAAAAAGTCATGTAAAGTAAAATAAGCAGTAACAAGGTAAGTATTTGAGTTAGATGGTTATTTTGAAGTTTGAATTTCTATCTCATATCACAAAGTTATGACATCACCTAAAATATATTTATTATTAAAGTACTAAATGAGAAATAGTATAATAAAAACAGTATCCTAAGCGCCATAGCTATTAAATGAATTTAAATTTAAATTACGCATTAAATTAATCTATACAAATAAATAAAATTGGTGTGTCTGTTTGTAATATTAAAATAACCGCTTTTTACTAAGTGTATTCGGATGTATACACGGTACATATACCAAAACAACATTTCATACAATTTTTGTCTGTCTGACTGTCTATCTGTCTGTCTGTTTGTTCCAGCTAATCTCTGAAATAGCTGTACCGATTTTGACGGGACTTTCACTGGCAGATAGCTGATGTAACAAGAAGTAACTTAGGCAATTTTTTTTTTTAGAAAAAAATAGTTTTTGTTAAAAATGATCAGTTTCGGAAATTAAATATTCCAATTAAGGTTGACCTCAGATTTATATCATCAATCATATGAAATAGGGTTCAGCTTAGGCTGGACTTTGTAGGTTTATTTCCAATTTAAGTTGACCTCAGATTTATATCATTAATCATATGAAATAGGGTTTAACTTAAGCTGAACTTTGTAGGTTCGAACGTACGTATTCCGGAGGCGCATGGCGTAACAGTTGCATTCGATAACACTGACTGTTTGCATATTTCATTTATTTATATTTTAGGGTTTATAGGGTTTGTAATCCAAAATAAACCATAAGATTTATCCAAAAAATGCTGCCCAAAGTCACTATTCCACGCGGACGGAGTTGCGGGCAATGCTAGTTTATAATAAATTGAACCTGGACGAACCTGAGTGAGATAAAAGAAATAAGTTATTAGATATTTTGATCGATGTATATATATATAAAAATTGTGTTTTTGATTCAATTAATTCATTTTGTAGAATATGAAATACAGTATGAGTTTCCTTTGAGTACATTATTCGGAAAGGTATGGAGTATAATAATACATAATAAATATGAGATCAAGATTATATGTAACACTAGGAGGTAAATTAGTATGCATTAAATAAAAAAAAAATATTTTTAAATATTAATTTATTATATGGTTGAAAATTATTTCCTTATCTAACAATCTCTTCTTCCCATTGTTAGAATGGCACGACATTGTAATGAATTGGCAAGTAACAGCACTGATCTTGATATATTTGAAAATAGTTTTTTTAAATATTGTAAATTAGTAAAACATATTCTTAAATAATTTATATTTGACCAGTTAATGATACATTAGATTTAATTAGATAGTAACTTATATATGTGTGTGAGTGTGTATGCGTGCTTTGTGTGTGTGTATGTATGCGTGCTTTGTGTGTGAGTATGTGTCAGTGCATGTGTGTTATGTGTGTATTAATATATACACACAAGATTTTTAGGCATTTGTTGTTACAATTTTTCTGTATGCACCTGCTTTGAATTGCAATCCAGATTGTTATGTTGAATATCTAAACTTATAATTTCTTTGGTTGTAATTTGTTTTGTGCATCAATAAAATAAAATAAATCTATTATTTATAAAATATATATACTTATACATATTATTCATCTGTTAGTTATTAACTCGTTCTATTTCTTGATAGCATACACCGTTATGTTGCCTTCACGGTTTAATCTGAACTTTTGTCACTGATCCGGTATGTATACTAGCAATTCGTCACCGGTCACAGGGATATACGAGTACAATAGGCAATATGTTGTATGAAATACAACCACTTGCGGTCGATATACATCAAATGAGTTCATGAATATCGATATTTCATTCCGATGTTTATTAGTCTTCTATCAAATACAATTTAATATAAATGACTCATATCTCTAAAATACCTTTTCTGGGTCTTAAGTTTCACGTGATTTTACTTAATTATTAAATTAGCTATTTAAATAATACAGTGTGATAATATTATTTATTGACCTGGAATACGTAGCAGTGTCGTTCTGGTTTGTTGCGTACAAAATATGAATATTTACTATCTAGACTAGTGAATAATCTGCCGATAAATTTACGCTGCCTATTTTCTGATACGAAACTGTTTTGAAATTATTTAGACATCAAAATTTCGGAGAATAATAAATTCTCCTGTAGCTAGTAAGCTTGTCGTTAGGTACTGTAATAATTTTTTCCTAGAATATGAGACTACGACTAATAGAGGAGAGCGGTAGGAGGGAACATGTTGTGCTGACACCATATAATTTGGAATAAGGGCAAGAAGAAAATATATAAAGGCAAGTGTTTGGATTGAGTAAGAATTTTTAGACCGATTCAATTGATTTGATTTGACGTCTTAATAATTTCGGATAAACACAGTGATTTAAACGTTATATATATTTTTATTATGTACTTCTAAGTTATTTATAACGAGTATTCAGCTACTGGAAGTGGATGACTATTATTAAAGACGGTCACTTTTTGTTTAGATTACTTTTGTAATAAGTTTTAATTTTCGTTCAAACAAGTATTTATTTAATGCCAAAATTATATTTAGAAATAATATATTATCTTGTTCTTCAACACTTGTTGTTGTTATTCATAAAATAATTAATTCATTGACGCTGTACTACATCATGTGCTTATTATTTTAGATTATGATAATATAATTATTATACTATTCGACCAATTTACTTTCTAGCACTTAGTGTTCCGTACTTGGATATTTGGTTTACTTTGTCAACAATCACTGAGTAATTTGAGTTGCCCTTCTAATAAATGTCAATGGTGTGTTCGTTTACCATTTCGTGTTTTGTTTGTCTTCACATTTTCAGAAGCAATTATTACATATTGTCTATCGCTCGAATCATAATTTCTTTAAATAATCATATACCTGTATATAGATTATTCAACTATAACATTCGACAGAATATTTCATGAGATTTTAAATCCTTGTGTTACATTTTTAAACATTTAAAACATTTTTATTTATTTTGAACGATACGTAGTCCAATTGGTAACTTTTAGAACACTTTTTTGATAAAAATTGTAATCAAGATAGACACGAGATTTTTGGAAATGCAAATTTGTAAAACACTATTCTGTTTTAAATATTGAAAAACATCCTTCTCCCTGCTGGTCCAGCGTGCTAATATGATATTTTTTATTTTTTCCTAATCTAAAATCTTTTTGTGTGCTGTTAGAAAATACTCCGGATAAATTAATGTTTTCTGTAAAATGTGTTTCTAATGCATTTTCACTATAAATAGAATATAGTGAGTAAGGTGTGCATTAAATTCTTGAAATATTTTCGTAATCTTTTAGAAGCTTGTCATGTTCTGTCGCATAAATCTGCTACAACATGCACAGGGCCGAATTATTTCGGTGTTTTCCTGTCACAAGCGCATATTTGTTTATTTCAATTGCATATAATTAAACCTTCAAGTAATTTATTCTAGCTTTCATAACCGTATAAGGACAGGGGCCGGGATCTAAGTGCCACCTACACGCAGCTGAGTACAAATGTCCATATTCGTCGATATGGGTGTACTCGTATTGAGTAAGCCTGCGATGCGAATCGGCTACCTTTGTTAGATTATTTTTGCCGCACCAGTGGGCAGTCAATTCACCTTCGATATCAAGATTATCAATCCTACGTAGGTGGGAGACCACGGTTGACTTAAAGCACTTAGGAAGTGCTTGTTATGTTTCGTTTTCGTAATTTCCGCTAGTGTAGGAGGTCGATCGAATTTAACATATAAAAATTGTTTATACAAATTACGTAATCTTCTATATTTTATGCATAAATGTTATTTTTTCTTGTCCTAAATGTACATTGATCAAGAGTTTTTTGACATATGACGTAATTGCAACCGTTATTTATTCCCCCTGTCCACAAAATTCTTTGAAGATGTTACTTCTTAAATTTAATATATAGATACAGTTGATTGATTAGTAAAAAAATAAATAAGCAATTATATGTGTACTATTATTTTGAGTAGAATCAAATTAGATACAGACTGTTAAATAATACACATAAACGATTATCTTGGTTCATTGGCGTAATAGCTATTAATAAGTAGTATTGTGTTTCAAACTATCATTTGTTTTGATGCCTTTGGTCTTTCACGACATTGCCTTTATTATGCATTCTTCGATATACTAGATAAACACTTAATAATTTAATAGCTACACAATTTACTAGAGTCAAAAGTCAAATAATAGCTTTTAACTGCGGTTTTATTTTTTACTGTTATTCAAGTGGTCTGCTAAGACATCGTGCTTTTAATTACCGTTCATTTATTTTGAGTTCATATTCAAGTGCATTTTGTTTGGGTAGTTAATGCTAAGAGCCATCCGTACCGACGAATCGTTCATAGTTATTTATATACAGATGACATAATTACTTGCACGTAATACACAAGTAGTACCAAATTTTTATCAAGTGTTAAAAAACGACTTCATGAGTATTTTCTCTTAAAAAGTTAAATCTAGTTTTAATTAGAAATTGAATTATGCCTTAATACGTTATTTTGTTTCTTTTTGTTCTATTTTTTAAATCAGCATAGCCTTTATTTAAATATAGTCTAGTCCTGTTTTTACGATTGGTAATATCATTTACGAGTGATTTTTTTTATAGCTGTGGGACATCAGACAGGCTGTCCGCCCACTTAGAATTTAGCACTTACCATCGCCTATGGATGTTTGCAACGCCAGTGGCATCGCGAACACGCTGCTGTCCATAAGAGTACAGGATCTTGGGTCAGGAACACAACACAAAGTTATTATGGCGACATACTTAAGACCAAAGGTGGTCGCCATTAAGACGGACTTCGGGCCCTACCACGTAGCTACAATTGTTTTGTCACCTTTTACGACAGGCCGACCCCGGCCGCAAAGGTTAGTATTCTTTATCCGCCCCTGCACACATAAAAAATGAATATGTTTAGTTTATTTCATCTTTCATATTAGTTTCTTTAAATCAAATTTAAACGCGGAACTCAGTACGAAGTTAATATTGTATGCTTAAATCAAACATCATTATGAATGTATACATTTTGTACTTTAATTTCGTATTTGTATGTACCTTTTTTTTTTGGTCTCGGGGAAAAACCTCTCTTGACAGGTTCCCCCGGCCTGGGGGACCGAGGGATATGTGGGACTCCAGGAAAGATGTTCGAACATCCGACTACCCACTAAAAAACCCCGCTGTTCTCCTATCGCCTACGCCCGGGCCTACGGATATATAGCCTGCCGATCTCGTGGCCCGGGCCGGCGCCGGCCCGCCCTTTGTCTTAAGGCGGGCCCCTTCTTAAGGGTTAGCGCCAGGGGGTCAGGCTTTCGTCCCCCCAGCGCTCTCCTGTAATAACTCTAGGAGTTGAGGGTGGCCACGGAACAGCACGCAGCCCTCACCCTTGCGGCAATAGTGCGGGCGGCGGGTCCTCCCCCGAGGGTCCGCCCGTGGCCGCTTTTTACGGCGGCCGGAGGTCGTTAGTTGCCCTCTGGCGCCGCCGACGTGGCCTGCGTTGGCGGGAGGGGAGTGTGGTGGTTGACTCGCGCTCCCGCTCCGCCGCCTCTTTTGCGGACATGATTGCTTCGCAGAAGAAGGCGACGATGGCCGTCCATCCAGGATCGCCCCCGACCATGGACAGAACCAGGGCCGGAAGCGACAGGTCCGCGCCGATTTGGGCGACGAGGGCGCGGTGCTCTTCGCGCCACACAGAGCACACGGCGACAGTATGGTCCACCGTGTCCTCCTCGTCGCCCGCGCCACAGTGGTGGCACCTCGACGTCATCTCCCGCCCTATGCGACACAGGTACCTCCCGAAGCAACCGTGCCCCGAGAGGACCTGCGTCAGGCGGAGTATTTGTATATACCTAATGTTCGTGCTGTTATGTTTGTGTGTTTGTGCCCTACCTAGTGATTTCAAATTTTATTAAACATCTCGGATTATATAGTGATGTAATTTTATCCACTAATGATGAATATGGTTATGTCTAATTGTATGAAAACATGTTGATACAAGTTTAATTTGAGACTTTTGACCTACGCGTGGACAATAGGCTTGGTACTTGAATGTGTTGCCTCCACAGGTGGGCCGTGTTTCTTTGCCCGATAATCAATTAATATGCCTTTAGTATTCTTGTCAGTTCTATTGACGTTTTGACGTGTTATGTGACGTGATGTTTAATTTTACTCCATAATTTGAGATCGTGTTAGGTTCTGGGCTTAAAAGCTTGACCACATTGTTTTCATCATAGAAATGTGACACATTAGTGTGTCACATTAAAATTCACGATTATATGA
The DNA here is from genome assembly GCA_963693495.1 of Malacosoma neustria. Taxonomy (NCBI): domain Eukaryota; kingdom Metazoa; phylum Arthropoda; class Insecta; order Lepidoptera; family Lasiocampidae; genus Malacosoma; species Malacosoma neustria. Next base: position 12,135,222 of record OY856383.1, read on the forward strand.
ATTAAAATATTTTCATATTATGCTGTAATACCTAAATCTTTTAATACTGGTTTTCTTGTAAGTGTTTAATTATTTTGACAATGTATAATTCGTTTGAATTATACTAGAACTGAGAATCTTGTTGTTTTCTAGTTGTATAACTTTTACCTATTTGAGATTTTTGATATTTGATATTTCTTCATCATGCAGTCACAAAATATTTCGCTATTATTATTTATTTAATGTCAAATTCTTTATTTGTTTACACATTATATTTAGAGTGAAGTACCTCTACAAGACTATGAAACCATTTTTTTAATAACACTAAAAATATTTAAATATGCTAGAGAATATATACAGCGTATTTAAATAATTTTTTCAATATTTTTTTTCATCCTATATTGCTTATATTTTTACATGTATCCTGTCCTAGATCCACCTGTTGCTTACATTTGGGAGCTCACAGTACGTTAAAGTATTTCCTTTTTCTAAACAAACAGGCGCTTGATAAAATATATTATGTTTAATTTGGATTTTAACCAAGTTACTGCGGACTTCCAAAACCCTAAAGAAAATCATCTGAAAAAGAGTTGAAGTAAGTTAAATAAGGTAGCCCTATTATTATTTATAGAGAGGCCACATGGCCAGTAAATTAAATTAATACCTTCTATTTACTGAGGCGATGCAGTTCCGATTAATATTTCTGCAATATTAATGACAGATAGTATAATTAGTCTTCTAACTGATGTATGAAATAATGTCAGAAGAAAAGCTATTTGTGTTTTAATAACTTTTGGCACCGGCTAACATCATTGTAATGGTTTTAATTAGAGCCAAAATAAATAAAGTAATTGCTGCATTCATTAAATGTATATTATATATACATATATAAAATATTATTTATGGTAATTTTGAATCTAAATAAATGAATTGCTGTATAAAATTATAAAAAGTCAATAAATTTACATAATCCTTTCATTTAAATTTCTTATTACATACCTACATCTATTATATACATATTAGATTAAGTGACCCTGTGGTATTGACCAAAAAAATAGGGCTATTAAAAAGTTTTTAAGCGACTAATGAATTGCACTTTTTTTCACAGATAGAAAAAAATACTGTTCGTTCAGTTCCGTCCGTGTATCAGTTGACAGTCATCTCTATGAAAACCAAATTTAGCTATATCATCAATTTTTTTGTTCCTCTGTGGGCAGGAAAAGGGAGTGTCATGGTAGGTTACGGACGTAAATAAGCGTTAAAATTTAGCCCTGTAAACAAAGCTTAACAGACGCTGCAGCTCGATAAAAGACCGAGCAACGATGTATGGGTGTTAAGATGGAACTGGTATGAAAATTTACAAGTCTTTTTATACAAAAAAGAAAATGTTATAGTTTATAGATATTAAATAAAAGTTTGGTTTATTTGAATTGATTAGTAAATCTTTGTTTTTTAATTTACGTACTTTGGTTTACATATTATTTTAAAATTTAAATAATTACATAATATGTTACAATATTCATCACATATTGATCGAAATTTTTATATTCTTGTGCTACTTTGGCTTTGTTATCAGTAAGTTTTAATAATTCATTCATGTCTTGCACAAATTTAATTCAAAAGATGTAAATGGCTTCTTTTGAAAAAATATCAAAGCTTTTGAGTTCAACGTATCATTTCTACAAGTACATTGCAAGATCCACGCACCGTTCTTTTGGTGCATACTAAATACTTGTTTACGTTTATTTAACTATTAAACAGTTGGCTATCGGTTCAACCCGTGTTGTGACGACAGCGCTTCGTCACTTGTTGACAGCTTCGTCACAAACAAAATGATTAATGTCAGCAAATTTTTCTCTGCAGACTTAATCACTTATAAAGACATTGAGCAACATTTAAGGATAAAATTGGACTTAACGAAATTTTTCTGCTTATGTGTGGCTATTAAAATAAAATTATCACTCTTTTCGTGTGGTGACAATTTATTTACTACATACTATAATAACAATAATAGGTAAATGGATGAAATGTCGGATTAAGAAGGCGGTTCTCTTGAACACGGCACGTATAGAGAGGAGGTTCCTGACTCTGGAGCCCTAATCTGGGGTAATCTACCTCGGGCCTCGATGCCTTTAAATCACAGTTTTTTTATATGTTTAGTTATAGATATATATTTGTAAAGTTTCTGTTATAAAATTATGTATTTTGAATATTAATATTTTAAAAAGAGATTTGTAAATTATATGAAAAAAATGTAAAAGATTATAATAGAAAGTAAAGAGAATAATAATAACAGACTATCTAATACTTTCTAATGAAACTCATATAAATTCATTACTATAGAATGTTTTGATGATTTAATACTTGATGTTAAAATATCCCATCATAAAAGTATGTGTACCTATAATATTAAATTCCATGATATGGATAATAAGATAGTTGAATCAACTGAGAATTTGCCCCCTTCCGCCTGACGCAGGTCCTCTCGGGGCACAGTTGCTTCGGGAGGTACCTGTGTCGCATAGGGCGGGAGATGACGTCAGGGTGCCACCACTGTGGCGCGGGCGACGAGGAGGACACGGTGAGCCGGAGGGCAAATAACGGCCCCTCGGGGGAGGATCCGCCGCCCGCACTATTGCCGCGAAGGTGAGGGCTGCGTGCTGTTCCGCGGCCCCCCTCAACGTTGTTAGGAGAGCGCCGGGGGGACGAAACCCTGACCCCCTGGCGCCAACACTTTAGAAGGGGCCCGCCTCAAGACAAAGGGCGGGCCGGCGCCGGCCCGGGCCACGAGATCGGCAGGCCATATATCCGTGGGCCCGGGCGTAGGCGATAGGAGAACAGCGGGGTTTTTTAGTGGGTAGTCGGATGGCCATACATCTTTCCCGGAGTCCCACATATCCCTCAAGAGAGATTTTTCCCCGAGACCAAAAAAAAACTGAGAATTAGCTCAATAAATTTCAAGCTTATGTCGGCGTTAAAAATTTCCTTCTTCCACTCTCCTCTGTTAGCCGTCATCCTAAAATTCATATCCTTTTTTGCCATATCATCTTTTACGCAATCCATCCATCTTTTTTTGGTCCACCTCTACTTCTGTATCCATCCACTCTCATTTCTATAATTTTCCTTGTGATAAGGCATTTTTCTCTACGCATTACATGGCCAAACCACGCTAGTCTATTACTGTTAAGTTTTTCAATAACTAGCGCTACTTTCACAGTTCCTCTAATATACTCATTACTAATTTTATTCATTTTCGTCTCCACACATCAATCTCAGGCATTCTCATCTCCGCAGCACGTAGCACACTCTCAGTTTGTGGCCCAGCATTCAGATCCATACAATACGTCCTTATTACGGATTTATAAATTGTACCTTTGAGTTTAAGTGATACTCTTGGGTTATAAATTGTTCCTGAGACCTGTCGCCATTTCATCCATCCTGCATTCACTCTGTTTTTCACATCTCGGAGTGAAAAATCATATTGAATCAATGAAACGATGCGATTGTTTGTATAGATGTCTATTTAAAATCATGACACATGCATTGCTAAATCATTGCTAGATGTCTATTTAAAATCATGACACATGCATTGCTAAATCATTTAACGGTAGCAGTGAAATCCGCCGCACCTAGCCGCACATTGGTGGGTAAATACTGAATGTTTTTAAAAGCATTTTACGTCACCTACTCTAACTTAAAGGTTTAACGAGTTACACAACCGAAAATGTAGGAAAACATTGACGAAGTAAGCTTTGCTAAATCGTCGCGAATAAGATGGCAGTTTTTTTACTATTCGTAATTATTTAATAAAATATTAACTTACACATCTAGTTTTATTTAATTTTACGAGTGTAAAGTATGTAGTTTTTTTTTTAATGCTGTAGGACAGCAGACAGGCTAACGGCCCGCTTAGAATTTAGCAGTTACCGTCGCCTATAGATGTTTGCAACGCCAATGGTATCACAAACACGCTGCTGTCCCATAAGGGTACAGGAACTACTAATGCCGGAACACAACACAAGATTATTATGGCGGCATACTTAAGACCGAAGGTGGTCGCCATCCAGACGGGCTTGAGGCCCTACCACGTAGCTAGGGTGGGTTGTTTTGTCGCCTTTTACGACAGGCCGATCCAGGCCGCAGAGGTTAGTATTCTTTCTCCGCCCCTGCATGGATAAACGGGCGCCCCTGCCACCAATCCCATAACTGTACCTAGGGTTCGTAAAAGACAACGGATTACTAATTCACATGCTGATGATTAAGCTGACAGTCCTCGTTGAAAAAACAAAACTATATTGATTAAATTTTCGTGCGCATTTTTCCGTACGAAAAATACGTATGACGAACTAAAAACAATGCCATTGGAGGGGAATTAGTTTAAACCACGATTTAAAAACCAGTGGATCAAGAATGAATCCAGAAGAATAAAGAGATTATAAGTCAAACTTTAGCTTACAGTCTTAATTGGCTTAATTTGAGCTAATAGTTAACGTCAATTGAAACTGTTTTTCAAATATCGAAGTCAGAATTGTCTTTAGGACTAGTTACATAATTTTATTGTGAAACTAATTATAACTGATAGCCTGTTTTTCCATTATTGTAATCATTGTTTCACCATTGATTTTAATAGACAGGATTATTTTGATTTACTAGAGCTTTAAGTATTTACTATACTAAATTCTTAAATTTTTTAATTTATCTTTCATAAATTTTAGCATCTTAATAGTGTTTTTTTATTAGTATAATACTAAATTCTTTGATAAAATACAAGACTGGGTTAGTGTCGTAAATATTCTCACGTTTATAGATAACATAAAACTTCAACTAATAAATAATATATATGTAATTAATATACTTATAAATGTTAGGTATATGTTTTGCTACTATACATTTTAAAATATCGTCCTACACTATCATATCCCTTTTTACTTTACTGAACTTTTTTTTGAAGGTTTTGTTGGCCTTTTTACGAATATCATGTAATATTTTACTATAATAATAATATGTTTTATTTTCAGGTAAGGCATTAGTCAAAAGTCATGCGAGTTGTGTTTTGAGAATTTCTGTAAGCTACGTGAGTAAAATTATAAACATTTAACACTTGTTTGTATAGACGTTTAACTTTCTTTGCTTTGATTTCAGTTTAAAACTCAGTTTTTAATATTCTTGTGCAAAATATTACACCAGGTATCAGGCTGACATTTTAGTATAATTCTTATTGAACCAGTAACCAATGTTGACAACTACTCTGATGTCAAATATCTACTATGATGTCAAATATTGTGTGCGGTCAATAGTTTGGGGTATAATTATACATATATGAACTTTATATACTTAACTTTATTCTTTTGAATATTTTTTTTAAATTTACATATTTTGTCCTGACACTAGGGAGTCAATAACCATTTATTATACATAACCCTTTTCTTACTTATTCTAAATTATTCTAATATTTTTATTTTTTTATCCGTGCAGAGGCGGGGAAAGAATACTGAGCTCTACGACCGGGATCGGTCCATCGTAAAAGGCGACAAAACCACCCTAGCTACGTGATAGGCCCCTAAGCCCGTTTGGATGGCGACCACCATTGGTCTTAAGTATGTCGCCATAATAACCTTGTGTTGTGTTCCGGCATTAGTGACCCAAGTTCCTATACCCTTATGGGATAGCAGCTTGTTCGCAATGCTACTGGCGTTGCAAACACCGTATAGACGACATTATAGACGACAGTAACTACTAAATTTTAAGCGGGCTGTCAGCTGTCCTACAGTAATAAAAAAAGGTTATTATTATACGTTTTTGTTCCTGGTATATTATATCATATGATTAATGAATGTCCTATATACCCTTAGTATATATGTTCTATTTCATTTTATGTTTTTATTTATTCCTCTTAATTACTGTATTTTCTTTGTACTCGAAAAATGTCATGAACTCAGTCCGGTGCCTCAGCCCTTTTCATCAGCTCATTTATGTTATCGGGTATTATTTGTACTTTTATTTTTTAGTCCAAAACTTTTTTGCCCGAAGAATAGACACTATAAGACTATGTGAGGTACTGTCTGTATAGTGTCTGATCTTTGAATAATATGTAAATGGAATTTTATATATACTATTGGTGTATCATTATGAATAAATAAATGTGTATAATATGCAACGGTAGTCAAGTTTACCCGATTGTCACTTGTGTATTAACATAGGTACTCTTTCCATCCCCGAAATATAAATACAAAAATTAATAATAATTATTGAACTAAAATATATCATGAGTCTTCAAATATATTTCTCCTTACCTCGTGTTATTCAAAAAAATAAGTAAAACATAATTATTACTAGTTGACCCGGCAAATTTTGATCTGCCATATTAATTTTAAATAAAAGTAGCCTATGCCCTTCTCCAAGGTCCAATCTATGACTACCGAAATTCATCAAAATTGGTTTAGAGGTTTAGGTGTGAACGCGTAACAAACAAACAAACTCACTTTCGCATTTATAATATTAGTTAGGATAGTATTCTAGCAACTCACGTTGAAAACGTCTTTGTAATTATAATAATTTATTCATTTTAGTTCGCTATATTTAAATTGCCTTCGCAATAATAAATATTTACATTACAAAAGCATTTATTACAAAGAATGCTTGCATAGGTGTTTTTTTACAAGTGAAGAAGCTTTTATTTCACACGTATTGTAAATTTTGTGAGCTAAAATTGAGATAATACGTTAGCATAGTTATGTGTTTCTACTGTTATTGAAGAAACGGGTCATCCCAGTTAGTTCGTCTGTAGAGAACTAGTAGATTTTTCTTAAAACATAAAACCCTGGTGTTTTTACACACTTTAATACTGGGGCTGCGGGACTTCAGAAGATCTTCGTTCTCACGTAGAGTAGGCTAAGTGCGCGGACGTGCCCACTCATCTGACTTGAAATTAAATATAGCCGATTCTAATTTCTTGGCACATGAAAAATAAGTATTTTGGAATAATACTTATGCATAAAACAAAATGTATTTTCATAATACTCAACAGCAGGCTCTGGATGTATTTCTAAATTGTTAAAAAAACAATATTATTTTTTATGTTATGTATATAAGTATAAAAATGAATTAATCTAAAGAAACATAATGTACATTTTTCCGCTGGACTTTTTTTTTATATTCATTGAAATACGGATATGATTAGCAAATATCTTATCTCGTACAAGTACATTAAATCATAATGTTAACCTTATTATAGGTATAAATATTCTTCATCATGATTATTAAGATGTGGTTGAATATAAATGATTTGTCTTTATATTGTTTGCGTATATAAATAATTATAATGCTCTCGTTGAAAATAAGCGACACGCGTCGTTAATAGGCGTTGCTACTAACATCGGTATGTTGAGTATAGGTGGGTTGACAGCTAGTGAACAATCAAGCCAAGCCCTGTCGCCTTTCATTTGCAATTTGTCTATTGTCAAATATTTGACAACAAACAGAGTTATTGTTCTGCATGTGGTGTTACATTTGCATCATCACTGGGTTATATCTTTAAACACCTTTCCAATTGATTAGAATACGTTTTCTATTTAATATTGTATTATAGTTTATATTGTTATTGCTTCCCCTTTAGATCTTCATTCTTGTTATGATTTTATATAAACGTCAAAGGAATGTAAACTCAAACTTTGTCTAGCATTAAAAGTGACCAAATGCCACATTGAAAGTATTTTTATTTATCCGTGTTTTCGTTGTCGGTCTTTTAAATAAAAAATAAAGCAATTTATTTGTTCCCAGGGTCTGTAAATACAGCGGTCTCGTAATAAGCTATAATAATTTATTACATTTAAACGCGTTTTATGTTTACATTATGTCAAAGCAATGTTTTTGCGTTGATTTACATGTGAAATCCTATTTTCAAAGCATCTTTTGCAAATGCATCCATACAATAGTTTATCATGAGTGTGTCATAAATAATGCTCATTGAATGTTTATAAGTCCCGTTGAATGCCTAACCTAGAAACACAAATAGTTCTACGTTTAAAATAATTCTGTGCACCTTGAACGCTGTAATTATTATTAATAGATTCTCACGTATCCATAAATTTTGTAAAAAATACATTATTTGTTTCAAATAATTTATTTTTTATCGAAATTTATCCGTACAGGGGCGGAGAAAGAATACTAACCTTTGTGACCGGGGTAGGCCTGTTGTAAAAGGCGACAAAACAACCCACCTAGCTACATGGTAGGGCCTCAAGCCCGTCTGGATGGCGATTATCTTTGGTCTTAAGTATGCCGCCATAATAACCTTGTGTTGTGTTGAGGCATTAGTGACCCAAGTTCCTGTACCCTTATGGGACAGCTGCGTGTTCGCAATGCCACTGGTGTTGCAAACACCTATAGGCGACGGTTACTGCTAAATTCTAAGCGGGCCGTCAGCCTGTCTGCTGTCCTACAGCAATAAAAAAAGAAGCTTTACGTTAGTGTTGGGTTGGTGAATTGAAAATAATTAACACTCGATGGAGCATGTTTTCCGCCGTGGTCCCGCGATGTCATGTGATAATAAACGTAAAACCAGATCTAGTTCGTGGTTTAATTACCAACTATTCATAGGTTTCAGTAACGAGTTTTATGTCTTCCTCCTGACACCAATTTTTGCGTGGACAGCTTTACAAAACAGCTACACCGGAGGCCATAAAATGTCTATTGAACGAATATAATGGTGTAGTAAAGTCGCAAAATGACCGATGTATTGAAATATCAACAGATCGTTATTATTCATTAGGATGTACCATTTTACGATAACATTTCAGCTTATATATTATTGTATATATACCTATAATACAATCAGTTCCATTTTTGTACAATAAAAAAACCACCGGCCCGCCCCGGCTTCGTACAGGTATTTAACAAAAATTTTAAAATTATAAATAATAATATACACACATAAACCCTTCTATTTGCGTCAGGTTACTAAAAAAGAAAATTATAAAGAAAGTTTGAATATTATTATTTTAATGAACTTTTATTTAAATAATTTTTTTGTTTTTGTTATTACTTTTTATTATTTTTTTGTTATTTATTAATAAGTATTTAATTATGTTTTTCTAATTTTTGTAAAAACCCCTACATTGACGCCTACATTGCATAATAAGTGCTGCCTAGAGCCGAGCAGGGTGACCGGCTACCACGCAACATTTTTCTAATACTTACATTTTTAAACTCGTGATATCTTTCGAATGGAATGTCCGAGTTTAATAATTCAGAAAGTTATATAAAGGTATTGAAGCAGTGTTGAATATGAAGTAATTTATTTTGATAAGGATTAATACCAAGATACAGAGTCTTTTCTAGCGGCAGCATTTCAATTAAATTTTTAAAATAAAAGAACACTTATTGTGGCATAACTATAATAGTTAGACATATGCTATCGCGACACTTTTTGTAAATAATGATGTGTTCTGCAAAGTCGTAGTACATTATTTTATTCTATCATCAATAGTTTTCGCAGCGCACGCGATTTAAATAATATTTTAGGTAATTTTTTTACACCTTGGGTTACATTATTGGAGTTTTAGTAAGGATCCCTAATTTTTTCGAAAATAAAATATAGCCTATGTCACCCGGAGATAGTGTAGCTTCCCAACAGTGAAAGAATTTTTTAAATCGGGTCAGTAGTTTCGGAGCCTATTCAATGCAAACAAACAAACAAACAAATATTTCCTATTTATAATAGTAAAAAGTATAGATTTATACTATCATCAATAGTTTTAGCAGCGCATGCGATGTAAAGAATATTTTAGGTAATCTTTTTACACCTTGGGATACATTATTGTAGTTTTAGTAAGAATCCCCATTTTCTTTTAAATATAATATAGCCTATGTCACCCGGGGATAGTGTAGCTTCCTAACAGTTAAAGAATTTTTTTAAATCGGTTCAGTAGTTTCGGAGCCTATTCAATGCAAACAAACAAACAATCAAATCTTTCCTCTTTATAATAGTAGTATAGATTAATAAGATAAGGAAAATAATATAACGAATTGTTTTTCATTTAAAGTTCTTAAGATGAACATGCTATTTGTGCAACCTTTAGGTATTTTTTGCTGAAATAAAATCTATCGTATAAAATATTTACAAACATATTCACAAGTAAATCATGAAAACCAAATATTGGGTGGTAGGTAAATCAGCGAGAAAATCTGGTGTGCGCTCAATGTTTTTATAGCCATAATAAAATAACCGTCAACTGTTCGAAGAATAAATAGTACAGGCGCGTGCATTCTGGGAGTTAAACCATAAAGTTTTGCAATTAGTTCAACCTTATATTTAGCTCTTAACACCAGGTTATGTAAGCATTCTTATATGACATTCTCGTTGCTACAATAGAGTAAATCAACACAATGTGCGGGAATTAAATTCAAGTCGCATACCATATAACAGTGAATATAACTAACTCCTTTGAAAACCCGTAACATGTTCTCATGCGCCTTGCAGAAGCAATCACTTTACAACCGTTAACTTTTGTGGAACTGGTTGATAATACTGTACCGCTTTTACCAGTTATCAGAATATTTACGCGACTTTGTTTTGTATCTTTAGAAACACTTGTACTTGCTTGTAGATAGATACACAAAACGATAATTTTATAAATACATATCATATTTAAATAAAGTTTATATCTTTGAAATAAATTAGTCTTATTAATCATACTTAGCACTAGCCGGTGTTTTGTTTTGGAAACTTCTGGAATTATTTTGAGTTTTATTTCTGATTCTGTCATGAAATAGATAATATTGATTTGATTTAATTTGATTAGGTATAGCTAATAAGAGCCATCTTATTCAATTAAGCCCATCTTTACAACATTATGTGATACACGGACTCGTAAGATTTATCAAATCATATTTGAATTATTATATATTTGAAAAATCTTGTTTTTATTGTACTCTATCAGTTGTATCGTTCATAAATAAAATTCATTCATTTAAAACTATTATTTCTTCTTAAGTTTATTTTAAATGGGTTAAATACTACTTGTAAATTCGTCAGAATTTCCATAACATGTTTTTGTATTTCGTAGTTTGTAATACTCTGACGGTATTAGATGTTTTAAAATATTTGCGTGGCCTAGATTAATATATTTCGTATATTTAACATTAAATGAGTACAATTATTTCTTTCTTTGTTGTTTAAAACAAAATTAGTTTTGATTTAGTCATTATCATTATCTTAGCGTTGAGTCTTGGTTGCAACCCTAACTTCGGTTTAAGTGCCCTGGGTCCTCTTTTCAACTTTTTTATTCAGATTGCCCTATCTTCGGTATCCATGTTAATTCATTGGCACGCATATCATTCTTTACGATCTTAAGCCTGCACTTTTTAGATCCTCCCCTTCTACCGGGACCCAGTGAAACTGTCATGTCTAGATTTTTGTTTCCCTCGTAATCATCCAGCTGCCGCAGAACGTGTACATACCAGCAAAGGCAACAATCTGAAGCTTGTCTGCAATATTACGGACATGAATGTTCTGATTTAATATCAGCTAATAACAAACAGTAGTATATACGAGAATGCTTGTAAGTAAAAAAAGTTAAGTGCTTGTTACTAAATTTAGAGAGTCATAAAAGTCAATGAAATATATTATATAGGTGCCGGAAAAGCTATCGTAAAAGTTTAGGAAAGGAACTAGGGTTTTCAAATTGCAGTCTTTAAATTTAAAACGTTGCCATCTTAAGATGATGAGGAAGACTTTAAGAATGTATTTCATGTACACTATGTTTATTGTTTACGAGATCCTTTAATTCATTCAGAAGTGATTCAAGTTGAGTGATTTCGTCACTTTTCTACGAAGAAATATTGCCGTCCGACCCACGCGAGTCTCAATGACTAATGATTATTTCAGAAAAGTCATCAATATAATGTTCTTGTAATTACGGTCTTTGTAAGTATTGAATATCAAATAAAGAGAATTTATTCTACAGCTAAATAGAGTATTAATGAGTGTAATGAATTTCTCATTTAACCTTATAGTAAGAAAAGTTTATTATTGTTTGATTTTCTTACTAAAATGTAGTTCCAATGGATTTTTTATGGTATTTATAAGGTAGATAGTCTGATAAATTTCTTGAATAAAAGTTTTTTTTAGCCGCGTGATACCGACTGGAAATAGTAAAAAGCTATGTTTATCAATTTCCAAAGAAGTACGAAAATGCGTAGGGTTAAACGGCGTCCGCTCCTGCAAAAACCATCTAACCTTTTTTTGGGTCTTTTTGGTCAACAAAAGGAAGAGAATCCTAGAGGCATTGATGCATAAAGTACGATTTGCTTTGACTGTAGTCAAAAGTTCACCCGTAGCTCCGAAATGCAGGCTTTGCATGTAACCGGGATAAAACATTTCAATGGTGATGAATAAGAGAGAATTAAGAGCCACAGTTTTTTGAGTATGATTGCATTGTGACATAAATTAATAATGAAGGGTGTGAGATAATGAGATGTATTTGTGATGAAACGTTTTATTGCGAAGGAACAGCTTTTGGGGCTCTACCACGTAGCTAGCTAGCTATACTAGCGGTTGTTTTGTCACCTTTTACGACAGGCTGACCCCAGCCGCAGAGGTTAGTATTTTTACTCCGCCCCTGCACGTAGAAAATGAACAAGATATTGTCAAATACAATATTTTAGACGTAGGTATTAAATGTACGTCTATGGTAATTTAGTAGTCTGCATTCCATTTATTAAAAATAAATATTGACCTCTATACATATTGCAAAATTTGCAAAATATTTCAAAATGATATTAGTCAAATGTTTGCTCTATTAGACGAATATTTTATTAAGCAACCATATCTAACTAATAAACTAACTTATTAAAAATATAAATCTGAAAATAAATAATAATAAGATTAAATAATATGGTATTCAACTACTTGTCTTATTATTTCTTCAATCGATGATGACTGAAACTAAAGCACGCTTAGTAAAGACCTCTTCTTAGTACATATGATAACTGTATTACATTATTTCAATTCTGTACCCGCCGCACGACGTTCAACCAACTCGACTTCTGCCTATACATAATCTTGTCCTCATTCATCATTCTGAAGTGGATTGCTTTCTATTTATACTTCCTTCGCTTTATATAAGTTATACGGAGCATTAGGGCGTCTTTATTGTATCTTAAAAGTTATCACAATATTTGGTATATTATAGCTCAACACAAAATAGGTTCGGTAATCTTCGAACACTTATCCCTTATTCATATATACCAACGTTTAAGATGTAAATGGAGCAGCTATAAATATTTCTAATCAAAATGCTATTGAGATCAGGTTTACGTAAAAAATAATCTCCTGATTACGTATTATAATTTGCATAAGATAAAAAAACTAGTTAGAATTTCGTAATACGATGTTGTCTAGTCGCGCCTCATTATAAATTGTCCCTTGTCTAAGCGACACAATGTAACAATAGTTGCAACGCACCGGATGTTTAATTCTTTGTTCCCTTAAGTCGAATTAGCTTAATTTGTCCATCATTGATCTTATGTGGGCTTAACATTACGAAACAAAGAAAATAAATGTTTAAAATATTCATTCACAAATTATATAAACATAACAATTTCTCAAGGTTATTTTCGCAATCGGATTAAAAAAAATACACATTTCCTTTTGCCATTAATACTTATTAATTATGAATCAAAAGTATAATTGGATATGTTTGTAATATTAGCGCTTAGCGTGATTCGAGTCTTGTCGATTCACTTGTGAACGCATGAGCTGCGCAAACTGACCGTATCCGTTTACGCGTCGCCGCTTTCCGTGAGAAAAATCCCGTTGAATCCACATTGTTTCTAAATTCTAGTGGTCGTCCAGGGGTTTCGACCATAATTCAATTAATTTTTAAGTTTGAACTTTATTAGGGTTCTTTTGTCTAAGGCTATATCTCTATAATCCAAGGTTTCATTATAGCTACTCAGTTAATTTGCCATTTTTCTACATCAGTTTGAACAGCATCACTGTAAAACTTCAGAATGTTCCGTATTGCAAAACGCTATTAATTATTTTCTATAAATATAGATAGCATTTGATGATTTTGTCATGAAGGAATAGGGGATTCCGTCCTTCCCTGGAGCTGAGTCACGAAGATTGTCTAAAGCACATAAAAGCTCGTTATATGAAAAAACAGTATTTAGCTTATCTTGAGAACTTGTTGAGGGAGGAGAGATAAGAGAAGGGGATAGTAAACTATGAGCAGATGGAACAAAAGGAGGAGCTAGTTTATTTATAAAGTTTGGGAGCCAAAGAGACGTATCATTTGAGCTGATGTTATTGTCTACTTGCGCTCGTCTAATAGATTTTTTATTCCAAATTATGGAAGGGGGACATCTGGGAGAAATGAACTCACAAAAATTTCTCCAGCTTATTACATTTTCTTGTGAAGTAGTTTCTTGGTTTTGGCAGCTATCTTTTGGTGGGCAAGGTAATTTTCCATGGACACATTTTTGACAAATTTTAATTCAACTTCTTTCCTTTCTCTATGTTTGTGCATTCAGAATCTTACCAAGCTGGGGAAGGAATTATGTTTAGACAGGAGTTTATGAGAGGGAAACATTCCTCAGCAGATGGCATAAGGATGAAATAAAATTCTGAGTAGATAGGAAGAGCATTTTCATAAGAGATTTCTGGGAGCAATTTTAGTTTATCTTTGACCATAATTGAGAATCGAGGCCAATCTGCTTTTTAAGTCTGAACTTTAATAGTGGTTGAGGATAAGAATGAGGAAGGAATGAGTCAGCTAGTGAACATAAAATAGGAAGGTGGTCACTGCCATGGGAGTACGGTAGGACTTTCCAAGTAGCTAACTTATTATAGAGTGGGAAGCCAATGTGAGATCTGGTATGCTAAGATTTTGGGAAGGTGAAATTGCGAATAGGGGTCTATTTTGACATTTCTAGCGTTCCATTCTGGGACGTTGACCATTATTAAAATAAGAGGAGATAAAATTAATTAAAATTGAATAAATTGAATGACGTTGTTCGGTATTAATCACTGAGTTTGGAGCTATTAAGTTAATGAGGACAGGAGATATTTGTTTAGAGGTGGTGTCAGAAGGAGTTGGATTTTGAGTAGAAGGAGAATTAAGGACGCTGTGTCCTTAATTGGTAAGAGAAGAAGGAGACCGAAAAGTGATGTTATTATGAGCAAATTTATCATATGAAAGCCCTGGTTCAAATCTAGGTTTGCGTTGAGTCAGAACAGTTTTTGTTTGATATAGATATGCCGTTATTTATGGCATTTATTTAGGGTATACTCGAGAAAATTCAAATGAAGCTGATCACACTGTTCCTTAAATTTCCTTTCTCAAGAACCTTATCAGATGTCATTTAAGCATTTACATCTAGGATTTTTAGTACTTTACCAATGTTTGGGATATTTTATAGCATGTTTTGATTAAATTATTCCCACAAACGTATTATTGTTTATGCTCTAGTTGTCCCTGTCAAGTTTAATTATTATGCCGTCCATTTGCCGCCAAGAATACGCGATACGTTAGTCTGTTTTTTTATCATCATCTTTGTTCTCATTTATTAAAATACAACTTAAAAATAGCAGATTATGAATTAAATTATGTATTTCCGCTAACTGATTTAAAAAACAAGAGTAATTTTGAAAGGCTAAAGCGTGAATCAATTTTATTTAGCGTTATTGCAGTTTAAGCCTTCTTTATCTAGAATTTTATTAAAATTATTGTCCGAAATTTTGACGATTTGGACATTGGGAATCAGAATTGTGATTATTTTATTTTGTTTCTTCACTATACATGTGCGAAAACTATCTCGGGATACTTTATTTAGTTCGTACGTGGGACCGTAAAACAGAACGTAGTCAGCTATACGTG
Organism: Malacosoma neustria; assembly: GCA_963693495.1. Classification (NCBI taxonomy): domain Eukaryota; kingdom Metazoa; phylum Arthropoda; class Insecta; order Lepidoptera; family Lasiocampidae; genus Malacosoma; species Malacosoma neustria. The sequence continues at coordinate 12,151,082 of OY856383.1, forward strand.
GTATGGCTAATGCCAGACTGCTTGCACGGCTTATTTAAAAGCCTAGGTGAGAGGCTTTTGGTATTTTCTCCCTCGAGCAGGGTGAGCAATTCTTTATCATGAGCCGGTTATACCAAGCACTACATTCAGATTCCAAAAACAGACCAAAACTAATATAACAACAAGCTACTTCCAATTACACAAAACAAATACCAGCTATTATTATTTTAATCATTCAAACTTTAATACTAAGTTATTAATTACTGCATTGATTTAAGAAAATATTGTATTCATTATATAGCTTTTTTTTTTAAATTTATTTATCAAATTCACAGTTATTACATTGGCTTGATAAAATAACAGCACAAAAAACCACTAAGGTTTGTACAATGCCATCGAAACTTAAGTCTACGCACGTTCAAATGACTGAGTAAATTTAGATTACAATTTCTCTAAAAAGTATTTTTTAAGTGAGGCTTTAATATTTTTTTGGGTTATATTATCTCTTATATTTGTTGGCAAATCGTTTAATAATCTTGGAACTAAGTAGGTAGTTGTGCGCTTGCCGTACATATTCTTCGCGCCGCTAGTAGCAAACCGGTTTTATATGTTTCTTTATAACGAATACATCATATTCATATGTAGGAGACAAGTTTGATATCCTTAATAAAGTTTTGCAAGGTCTCATAAAAATATCATCACGTAAATTCATATTTAAAATTCTGAACAGTAACTGTCATTATCATACATCTCAAAGTTACAGTTTATATTATAAATACGTATATTTATAATATGGTATGCATTCGATGCAGTATACTTACATAGAATCTATAAAATAACTATAATAATTTTTGATCCAACCCTCATCATTGTAGTTGAGAACAGTCATCGAAAAAAATTCAGCACTCTTTTTACTTATAAAAAGCAAAGAATAGAGTAATGCCAATGACCGTGTAAAGTAGAGTAGAAAAAGTCGAAAATCATGATGAACACCAAAGTGGAAGTTGGATTGCAACCTGAATATAACGCTAAAATGATGATGATCAATACAGCTGGAAAATATTTGGTGTAATTAGTTTTATACAAGAACGACACCCAACTGACCACTTCAAGCTCGAAATGGAAGGTATGAAGGGAAATTATGTTGCTTAGCTAAAGGAAATTTACTAATTAGCCGCCTTTTCTATCTCCGTCAGCATAGAGGTAGCTGTATTCTAATTTCTAGCTGGTACCATATCTAGTGAGATATTTGATTAATTCATATCTCTAACTCCTTCCTAAAGTTGATTTTCTTCTTATAAATTTGTATTTAGAATAAATAAAGGTATTATTGAAACCTAAAAGATAGAATTACCTGCCTTGAAAACGATCGCGATTGCGGTTAGAGTAAAATTAAACCTTGTTAAATAACAGCTACTATGTTGGTTTTGTAACCTTATTCGATAAAGATAAGACATATTATTGAGAATAAAGTAACTTAGATGTATACCCGTATACCCTGCTAGATCTATCAATGTGCAATCGAGAACTCACGTGACCATAAGCTAGTGTATTTCGAACAGTGAATTAGTGTTGCAGTGTAGTGTGGTAATTTTGTCAACAACGTTTCTTTTTACCAGTTAATAGCGAAAAATTTGAGATTCTCATTTTATATGATGCTTATATGGTATTAGTATATTTGTAAGCAGCATACTATTTTATTTAAAATAATAAATACTTATAATAAATATGTCAATATTACAATTTTTTTTAAAACCTTATTAACCATTTTACAGTGCGGTGAGGTCTTACCTGTGTCAAGTTTTAAGAAGCTTGACGTTTTATAATTTCACCGATACTGTGGTAACTAAAATTGGGTACAAAGCTGGTGGCCCAATTAATAGTAAACAGTTGCCGACGCCTATGGATATTTACAACACTAGGGGTACCACGAACACGCTGCTGTCCCATAGGGGTACAGGAACCAGGGTCACTAATGCCGGAATATAACAGTTATTATGGCGGCACACAATATAGACCAAGAGTGATTGCCATCCAGACGGACTTGGACTGCTACCATGCAGCTAGGATTGTTTTGTCGCCTTTTACAAAATTTTAAGAGTTAATATTCTCACTCCGCACGGAGAAAATGTTATATTTCTGAAACAATAAGTATCTGAAATCATTTAAGGATTATTAGTTGCAATTATTGTCACTATTGTTCAAATTTTTAACAGACTTCAAAAAAGGAGGAGGTTATCAATTCGTCTGTATTTTTTTATGTTTGTTACCTCGGAACTTTCGACTGGGCTAACAGATTTTGATGATTCTTTTTTTGATGAGATGATGAGAAAACTAAATTTGCATTAAGTATGTGCGCAACAAATGGACGAATATCTCAATATCACGCCAACCGATTTCGACTATTCATTTTTTATTGGAAAGGATGTACTTCAAGGGTAGTTTGATGAGAGTTTGGTTAGGTTCTGATTATGGGATCCATGACAAAGTAACGGAACTCTTCAATTCTTAGGAGCAAATTGGCGAAACTCGGCCGAATATTTTGTAGGCTGTCCAGACATTTGAGTCACCAACCGTAACGTCGTTATGGTCAAGTAATTGTCTCATCAAATATGATGATCAATGGAACTCCTTAATGGTTTATAGTAAGGGTGCGATTCGTGGCAGAATATCAAACTGTCTGTAACCAAATTGCAATGCGCTTACGTTTGTTGCTGCATTGCAACATGACGCAAGCGTTCTAATTACATTACTTATGGTGTATTATGTATGAAGCGGTGGTAGCCGAGTGGGTGGTAGAAACTTTTGCGTATTATTGATGAGCTTTATTACCATATAAAACACTGGTGGAAGCGGAGTGGCAAAGTAACCGACCTGCAACGCATGAGGTTGCGGGTTCGATTCGATACTAATGTAAAAAATCTGAGTCGGTGGGCATGTTGCTCCTCCGTATCATTAGATAGACGTTCATGGATTAATCCGAGACGGTGGGCATGTTGCTCCTCCGTCTCATTAGTTAGACGATCGTGGATTAAGCCGAGACGGTTGGCACGTTGCTCTTCCGTCTCTTTGGATAGACGATCGTGCAACAAGCTGAGTCGTTTGGCACGTTGCTCCTCCGCCTCATTCGATAGACGATCGTTGATCAAGCCGAGATGGTGACTATGTTTTTCGATATTTTCCCTGTTCAAAACTTTTTTCATGTAAAGCCACATTTTCGAAAGTATATTTTTGCGTTCTTCGCAAGTCTCTTTTGAGATAGATGTTTCTCCTGATTTCGTTCGTTTCATTTAAACGGCGCTGTCTCATATGAGCAGCACATTTAGTTGGTCTACCCATATTCATACAAATTAGTTAGTGTACTTCAGATTCACTAAAAATCAAAAAATAAACAAAAATTTTAACAAAAAAGAAACCGCCTTCAAATAAAAACTATTCCAAAACAAAAAAATAATTGCATATTCTTCTATAACTTAATAATCAACTTACTTTTTCTATTCATCAATATGTAGGTATGATCTACACACATCAAAAAAGTTTAAATTTTAGGATGGTGGATGAGCCGCTGTATGGATGAACTTCCTGAATGCACCTGAGCCTTTCAGTATTTCCGAGCCGACGGTACACTTGCACCCTTCTTGTATCAGGCCTAAACCCGAATCGCGACTCATCGGAAAACATCATTTTATCCCATTGTTCCTGGGTCCATGTTCTGCGTTCTCTACACCATTCATTTCGACGAGCGCGTTTCCCGTGACGTATCGGTGGGCACCTAATTGGGTGTCGAGCTCGTAGGCCGTACTCATGCAGTCGATTTCGCACAGTTTGGGGACTTACATCAACACCACTTGAATTTTGCAGCCTGAAACTTATCTCTCGAGCGGTTAACACTGGCTGGCGTCTTGCAGTCAGTTATATGTACCGGTCTTGCCGAGTTGTTGTACTCCTTTACGGCCTGGATGCTGTTCAGCGGGTTCCCTTGTATTATTGTAGCGCTGCCAAAGACGACAAATAACACTTCTATGAATGCCAAAATGCCTAGTTACCTGAAATTGATTACTTCCCGCTTACAACATCCCTACAGCTCTTTGCATTTCATTTGCCGTCAAATGACGTCGCTCCATGACGTAAAGAAGATCTAACAATTCAATTTAATCGCTAACTTTATTTAAATGGTTGGTAAAATTATAAAATCAAGACTAAACGTAGCAATAATAACTCACTTAAATTCAAACGAATTCCCTTTCATTCAATTTTATGAAAAAAACAAAACATAATCGAATTTTTTTTTTACAACCAGCCAGTATGTCATCAATAACAAAAAAGTTTTATACCTACGCACTTTGAGTGAGTAAAGACTTAGAAATTAATAATTAGTATAAATGGTAAATTTGTAATATCATGCATGTTGCTTAGACTTTTTTGATGTGTATATATTACGATAATATAATGTAGTTACAATTATTATTATTTTGGAAGTCGGTGAACAAAAAAGGCGGTTTTTTTTTGTTATACATATTTATGACACGTAGTTCATGTGTATCACGTAACTATATAGACCATATTGTCAAAAAAATACATTAATCAATCTCAAAGTGGCAAATGATATGGAGTGACATTTGGACAGCCTCCAAGATCACCTCAATACACCACCTCTATTATGTATCACCATTGTTTTTGTAGAAACCTCATTTACCAGCATAAAGCCTGAAGTATTGTTCATTGATATTACAAGTGTTTCGACACCCGTCAACCTCCATTGTAGCAGGTTTCAGATTTTTTCCCAATAACCTTGTATTTTTGACCATATGATTTAATATTTGAAATGATTTATTGTCACGTGTTGACATCTTAAAGAAAATAATAGAGTACAAAAAATATTGTGTCGGGTTTAAATTATATTCACAATCGACAGGTTGCCAGTCAATCTAAAACCCTACATAATAATTGAATATAAATTAATAATAATGAATATCATATGAAGAGTATGTTTCTAGTTTTCGACACTGAAGAAGCTTCTGCTTAATCATCAAAAATTCCACGAACTTCGATTTCAAGACTTAAAGTATTCGTTAGATTTTTCCAATTTCAAGTGTCATTTGAAACCCTCGACGGCTTTATATTATTCATGAAAAGACATTTCTTTATTTTTTATTGAAATGTTTTTTAATAAAATCTAGTCAAAATTTGTTATTATAATTTTTGAAGATTTCTTATTGAAAGTGACACACATTCGTACTTTAATATTAGTCAGTTATAGTCACTGGATGACAAAAAATATATAGCGACGAGGCACAAAAAGAAAGTTCCAACAAATGTTCTCAAAATACTGTCGCTCCTTATAAACTATAACATACGCAAAGAAGGTGCCAATTAAATACATAATCCGTGCTGTCATACAAGTCCCGTGGTGGGTTAACGGCTTGTTTACTCACTCCACCCTTATATGGTGTGAAAGCTTCGCATTGTAGCCCCGATGGGCTCACTATGGCCGCTTGGCCAACCGGATTCGAGCGCATGCGGCGTTATGAGGAGATATCAATAAATTGACATGAATTGGATTAGTCACTGTTTTCGCAAGTAGATGTCAAATAGCAGTAGATCGTTGGACGTGTTTTTTATTCAATGAAATTTATTTTTTTTATTTATTTTTTATTTATTTGGGAAACAAACAATTACAATACATCACAATATAAAGAAAACATAAAAATTAACAAATCAGTAAAGTTTCCACTTATAGGTAATACACATAACTGCATCATCCAATAGAATAATAGTGATGTCATAAAATTAAAATTACTAAATACATTAAAAATAATTGAGAGATCTAAACATAATACTTAATACTTTAGTCATTTACATAATTCGAATATTTTCAATTTATAATTTATAATGTTAGAGCAAAAAATGTCTACACTGGTGTAAGATTTATTATAACTGTAGAACTGTTGTTCTAAATTATTAAACAATGATAGAATTTAGTATATGTATTTTTTGTCATACTACTCGAAATTTTAAGTATAATTGGTAACATGCCTTTTGAATATATTTAATAAGTTTCATAAAACAACACATCTGATGGCATATAAAGCAGTTTTCTATTTCAAATAATATAGATTTTTTTATATCACAAGTTTGTGTCCAGTATATTATTACTAGTTCTACAATTATTGATAATATCTACATCTAATTAATTATTAACCATATAAAACAAACAGCTCAGATATTAATATAACTTGTATTTATGTTAACACATATGAAGTATATTATTTATAGCGTGTGGGTAGTTTCACATTAATATAATGACATAATTTAATGAACCTTATCATCAAAAACAGATGGTTATCCCGATTGCACTGTCAGGATATTAGCCAGTGATTCATATGCTCTTTATCTGGATAAGCAAGATTAAAGAAACCTGTGTTTGCGCAATTTCATCCGCAGAGTAGGGTCATAGAATACAACGGCTTTTGGTTTAGAATGGAATGTACTAAGATCTTTATTAATACGAAAGAGGATACATATTTTGTTACCTTTAATGTTAATGTTATCGAAATCTCCTATATTTCCAATGGTTCTATAAATTACATAATATCATAAACAGCTCAGCCTTGGAAACTGTTTTAATATTTATTAAAATTTTATCCATTTCAATCAATTGATCATTCATATTGTCAATCAGAAATTAATCAATCAATAAGGTTCAAATGTAGAAAATATATTAGCGATATACGACGTTGAAGGACAATAGGGGTCCATATTATTAGCCATGCATATGGCATCAATAATTTCATGATTATCATTAGGTATATCTTCAGATTTATTATTCTTTATCAATTAATAATTAAATATGATTACTGAACGTATTATTTGAAATAAACATACAGAATATGTGTGGGTTTAGAAAAAAAATATTACAATGGCCAATTTCCTTCGCATTGTTAACATATATAGCGTTTTCAAAAACTATTATAAATTATCATAAAAGTAAATTTTCCTCGGAACATAAAGTTTTATAATATTTACTAGTAAACGAATGGGGCGGTCTTCTAAAATTAACATCGAGATATGACATGTTTCGTGTTTTAAAATTTATTAGAGCAGATGTTAGAGTTACGCTTATGTAATGTGTTTGTTTCTTTCTTTACAGAAATAGCAAAAGTACGAGCGAGTCTATTCCAAATAAATGGTGTTAAGAAAGAGCCACTCATCTTACCAGAAGCCGAAGGAATGGTCACCACACTCACAGAAAAAGTATACGTACCCGTCAAAGAGCATCCAGATGTAAGTATTCCTGATATTTGATCTCAACAGTTACGATTAAAAGAGACCTATTTAAAGATGCAAACATATTCGTAAGTGATTCACGATGAGAGGATGTAATCATATTTTCTTTTTGTAACTATTTTAATGCTAAAACAGGCCACTATTCACATACAAGTGTTTGAAATCAATCAGTTCATGCTAAATATATGTATGTTGAATGCATTGCATCAAAATTAGTACAATACTGACCATATGGTAATAAAACAATTTACACTTCAATAAATTATACGTTATAATATGAGATTTTGGTAGGAAACGTGATTTACACATACATTAGTTATTAACAATAACTTTTGTCATTATATACCATTTTGCTAGGAGTTTTTGAATTTAGTGAAGTAATATTTTTCATTAAAAAGTTAAGTGTCGAGAAGTAGGTTTTGTGATGATATACTGATTATATTTTCTTGAACGTGTGGTTCGAGTCAGAAATATAAATCAGACTACACATGCTACCATTTCTGATCAGTATGTTGTTCCAGTTATCCAATTCATGTATGTGACAAAAATATACTAAATATGCGGATATCTAAAAGAAAGGTTAAACCAAAAAATACAGATGAATTGAGTAAAAAATAATACAACGAAAAATGTGTGAATGTTGTAATGACGACTAACAGAGTAGTGTTCGAGTTCGACTGAACATAATGTGAGATAGACAATAATTTTGAATTAGTTAGCATCTTTAAAAACATCGCTAAAATCTCGATAATTAACAAAAATTAGCTAGCGATTGATATCGATCAAAATAATCGTTGCACTTTGCTTTTCATTGCATCATAGAACGTGAAATGAAACCTAGTCATACGTTGAAATACAAGGCTGACAGCTTGCTACATTTGGTGACTTATGTCAGGGCTGTTTACCGTTGGATGGTAAATGCAACCGTATGCTTGCTCGACCCTCGGCTGTACCGTTTGTTCATTGTAATAGTCTACGCTCATCTGAGAACTCATTCTTTTCTATTCCTTCTTTGGAACCAGTTCACTGAACTCAAAATTATTTATGCGCAATATCGAATAGTTATGTGTCCATCCTCAACAAATGTTATTTCTGCAGCTTTATTATTGAAATAAATAATTTTAGCATTCTATCTTGAAACTATTCTTGTTCCATCGTTTTGATAATAGAGGGCAATCTGTACAAAGCAATCTGTTTTTAATGCACGCTATGCTATTTGAATACGATGTCAGTGACCGAAAAGAGTTTGTTGGAAAATAATAACCCAGCATTCATTGTATGATTGTTTTATGTTAATCTTTTACAATATATTCAACTGAGGTAAAATCTTTGCTGACTTGAATGTTGCCTTCAGCCATTTTCTCTCTAGGAGATCGAGCTAGTTTGAATTCCTCAAAAAGCTCTTTATGGTTTGAATATTTCCTTAAATGTGTGTATAGTGAATGATTAGAATCACTTGTATGTGTCTCGAGTCAGACTTGATCGATTGTTGGCGCCGTTCACGTAACTAAGTAGCTTACCGTATTTGGTTCTATCTAATGAGTCGAAGTTTATGAATTAATTCAAAATGATTTTTTATAAATTAGAATGCATATTAAAGCGGGACTATACATATATGTAATCTGTAATAATAATTCTAATTATTTAAAAAATAACAGGAAAACTTTTTATCGGTGCAGGGGCGGAAAAAGAATACTGACCTCTGTCGTAAAAGGTGACAAAATAACCCCACTAGCTACGTGGTAGGGCCTCAAGCCCGTCTGGATGGCGATCACCTTTGGTCTTAAGTATGCCGGCATAATAACTTTGTGTTGTGTTCCGGCATTAGTAACCTAAGTTCCTGTACCCTTATGGGACAGCAGCGTGTTCGTGATGCCACTGGCGTTGCAAATACCCATGGTAACTGCTTGTCTTGCATAGGCAACGGTAACTGCTAAATTCTAAGTGGGCCATCAGCCTGTCTGCTGGCCTACAGCAATAAAAAAAGAAAAAAAAATTTATTGTCAACATGTAGATTTTTTTGTATTTCAATTTTGATTACATACATTGACACAATTATCGATATTAATACAAAATACAAAAACGTTTATTGAGCAAAAATACATAGAAGTTGTTACATAAACTCTTGCTTCCCAAAGTAGATCAACCTGTATCTTGAGGACCTTCTTTCTACAATAGTACATATTTATATATTTTAGAGTTATCTATATATTAAGTTCTATAGCTATTTTTAGAAAAAGACTTGAATTTTTAAAACTTTGGTTAGAAATGCAATATCTCTTTTTGCTATCGAATCTCAAAATAACTGCACACGTCGAACATATGAAAACAACCCGTTTACATTGTAAGTGTTCATGGCATACGAATTTATATTCTGGCAAAAACCAATATCCTAACGCTAACAATTCTAGAAATAGACGCTTCAATGTGCGATTCATATGTTGAACTTATTGTCGAAACAGTGGCCTACTGACGTCCTATTTTTGGTGTGACTAATGTTCCAACACGCTATACTTTAACGTCTTTATGTTCGCTTACATGGTGACTATTTTATTTATATGCTACTGTTACTACTACTGAATTTGAAAATAGCCGTATTCTAAAAGTAAATAAATAAATAATGACGTCATCGTCATCGTTGGCTTAGGTTGCCAAGTATTGTACATAGGCTCCAAAAGATCATGTCATAACTCGAACTCGATCCTTTGTTTTCAGCCACTGAATGAGAGAAGCCTACCTTATAAGGCCGTTTGTCCATCGGGCTGAAAGGAGCCTTACACTATTTTCCCCATGGCGCAGTCTCCACTCTAGGATTTGCTTATTACAGTGACTATCGGTCACGCGACACACAAACCGTATATCAGAATGAAGTTTGAATCGATATAGACGATCTATACAAAAATAACCAGTTCATTCAAAAATAGTCGTACTTATAAATACTGGGATTAAGCAACAGTGGTAAATTATTTGATTTGAATTGATTAATATTTTGATTTAGTCAATCTAAGTTGATTATATACCCAAGGGTGAAAAGTTAATTATTTTAAGCGACATTTTATAAACTTTTCGGGAGAGTCATCTAAAGTTTTGCAGAAAAAATAACTGATTCCGAATATGTATATAACTCAATATTCCCCAAAGTGTCGCTTAAAACAATTAGTCTTTCGCCCCTCGATATGATTTATGATTATTTCGGATTATGTATATTATGTTAGTTAGGCATCTTTTCCGCTGTACATTATTTGATAGACGTTTATGTGTTCTCCATCTGAGCATCCAATTCTAAAAAAAACAAAATTTTTGTCTATATAAAATTGTTTACTTTCTATTTTGATATACTTTTATAATTTTTTCATCCATTTTCATACTAAAAACGATGTCTTGGACATATACAGATTAGTCAAGACATGTATCAATTCAATACTTTTCTATTACGCAGAGAAAAAGTCCATATCTTATATGGAACTTGTTTTTAGTTCCTTGTTGTATAGCACATTAATTACCAAGTACATTAGAATTGCCCTTAGTAAATGGCTAACGACTTTGAGATATGGAATGAATAGGAAGGCTACCTTTGAACAGGTTATACTGAATAACTTGCTTCTATTGATAATAGTGATGTTAATAAAATATCTATGAAATATTGATATTTTATTTCCTTTAATCTTTTCTTTAGTTCAATTATCATTATTGTTTAGTTTAATTCATAGAAAGAAATAACGTTGTGATTTATTGACAACTTGACAACGTTTTTTTTGGCCTATTTCTAAAGTTATTACTTTTCTTCCTTTACCCAATCTATTGTTGTCAGTCTTTCATGGTCCATATCCTCCCTGTTTTACAGCAGATTTCATGTTGATAAATCCTCTTCTGTCATAAATGTTTCTAAGCGGCAGGAACTATTTTCTTTAAAGAAGTCTTTCGCTTGTTTACCATACTTCTAAAAAAATATAAATAAAACATCAATTAAACTTGAAAAACACAGTACTTCTATAAGTACTGTGTTTTTACTAAACTTAGTTTTAATACTTAGCCTATGCTGTTAAGTATTCTCTTTTTAAATGATTCATAATATGTAACTCTTCGTCTGTAATTTTAAATAACAGCACTTCAAAACACATTAACTCTAAAAATAACGAAATGCTTCAAACTTGTTTAACATTGTAGTGAATTGGTATTATGTATTTGCGATGCTCTAGACAACAATAACTGTTTGCAATAATTCATCTTAAAAGTATTATTATTTGATATATTCTCCTAAAATAAATGAAAGATAATATCGCAGAACAGTTTAGTGAAATTTAGGCCACTTAATGAACTGAAATGATCAATCTCTAAACAGTTCAAAAATAAACATTTTAAATAGTATAAAACCCATCAATAGTATAAAACTAGTATAAAACACTAAAACAAACTATTTGACTGTTTTGGAAGAAGCAAAAATGAAGGATACGATTATTCTATTTCTTTATTACAATAGTAGAGAGCAAAAGCCCAAAATATAGGTATTACATAAAACTATATTGCTTATGTATGCCTCTGAAGTTGAGATGCAACCAAAACCAAATATCCAAAGGGATTTAAAATAATCACTATAAAATAAATCATTTCACGACTAAAGTAAACAAAACAGGGTGTTCTTGCCATTTTATCTGTACTGTTGCTATTATAGGAAAGAACGTTAAATTGAATTACATCGGCAAACGGACGTTCAGATTGTTTTGGTGAAAACATGCCTGGCACAGTGGTGTGTGCTCTATCATTCGCAAGTGCAAACATCAGTAAAAACTTGCAAATACGTTCCAGAGATTGTAACAGTTTGTTCTATATGGTGCCCTGTTAACTCATTTGCTTTATTACTTAAAGTATCTTTAGCTTTTCTGTATTAATACCATATTTTGTGTATCATATTCTTTTGTTTATTGGTATATTAATATATTTATTGTTGGCACCGTAATTGTTTTAGCAAGAAATGTTTCTTAGTTTTTTTTATTCAAAAGATTTACTTCCTTCGTTGGTCAGATTTTAAATGTGTGTAAAAATTATAATCTCTTATTCACTATAAAATGTAGAAGTTACAGAATACTATTAAAACGTAGGTTTCTTTCTTCTAATTCAAACTCTTCTATGCGGCTATAAGTTTGTGTTGTGTCAACTTGTAATCAACGAGTAAAAACAGCGGGCCTCAACAAATAAATCGCACAGACGATGCTGTTTAAAGAAAATAAAGAACCTTTATGTTCGTCGTTTTATATCGCAAAGCAAGTTTGCGAAAACAAACCATCTGATCCGGTTTGAGTGCAATTGCAATATTTTAAATACACATATTTGTTCCAAAATTTGTGATCATGCGTGTAATGTTTAATGCTTATTTATTCTTTAAATATATTTGGTTATACTTTGTAAATTTTTTTGCGGTTTTTATCTTTCAATTTAAATTGGAATTTATATTTTATATACACTTTTGACATATTTGGAATTTTATAGACACACAGATAGAGAAATACTGTATGAAATAGAAATCGTGAAAATCAGTCTTATAAAAATCATACTACCAATATTTTAGTACTTAGGTTAAGTTTGTAAAGTTTATGTTGCTCATAAAAAAACATAGTTCATTTATAATGAGCCCCAATATATACTAAATTATAACGACCGAACAGAACATGGATGTTAACTACATATTAAAAAGAAGACTTCGTAAATTAAATCTGTAAATTGGCAATGAAAAACATTATTTTATTTTATTTAGCAAATTATTATAAAACTGCTCCTTCAAACATAATGCTTCTTTTAGCACATTTAGCTCGTACCTTTGATATGTCTATTTTGTTAACATTCGTGCAATGCCCTTAACATTTTTATACTAAAATGTTATTTTTTATTACAGGAATTAGTTTAAATCATATTTAGATACTATTTTTTTGTTTAAATATTAATGTTGTACAGTATTTTGCTAACTTTTAAACTCATAGGTATCAAAGGATTTGTATAATTTTCACATAGGTACATAAAATAAAATAAAAATATGAATATTATATCGTTTCGTTTGTTTGAGAACATTGTATAGGGTATCGTATTAAAATTATTTGAAACTGACACTTCTGTTTCAAAATTTAATGACTAGCTCAAGAAGATAACATACATTGCTATTAATATTATATTCAGTTCTGAGAATGTCCTGGCATCGGATGAAAGAGCCACTGAAACATTAGCAAATTAGATTGCAAATATGCTTACCTAAATTCTAAACATCTTATATTAATTATAATTTTTTAATATAGTTTATTTATTGTGTAGAATTAAATAAAAATGCTAAGTTGTCCTTATTAATGATAGCAATTATTAAGGCCATAATTTATTCTTAGCTGTTTCGGATATTTGATTTAATGCATCAATAATTATTCTACGTGGTAGGGCCTCAAGCCCGTCTGGATGGCGACCACCTTTGGTCTTAAGTATGCCGTCATAATAACCTTGTGTTGTGTTCCGGAATTAGTGACCCAAGTTCCTGTAACCTTATGGGACAGCAGCGTGTCCGCGATGCCACTGGCGTTGCAAACACCCCTAGGCGACGGTAACTGTTAAATTCTAAATGGGCAGTCAGCCTGTCTGCTGTCATACAGCATTATTTTAATTTTTTCTGTAATATCCATCACGGGTTTGATCGTTCCAATGTCTTTATATGTTACCCCTATGAGACAGTAGCGGCGTAGTGCCGCTTATTATTAATCGGCTCGTTAGCCTGTCCGCTGCTCCTCAGCAATAAAGTTAAAATTATATGTTCCAACAATTACATTACAGTAAAATCAAATCACACTGTTTATTTTATGCAAAATGAATAAATGAACAAGATTTATCAGTAGCCTAAGATTTATTATTATGAAGTTCTGATTCCCTATTCTCTATATGTATTATACTTTTGTTGTATCAGTTCCATTGAGTAGTTAAAAAAAATTACTGATTATACAATTCTATAATTGTGCTTCAAATACAAATACGGTAATGATGACGTTGATTAGATAAGTTTCACTTCATAGGCCATAGGTCACGGTAGCTACCTCACAACGGTGCGCTTGTCTAATTCCATTAGAAGTTATTTATGGTCTTAAACGCTACATACGGGCTGATTATACCTTTATCGTCTACTTGCATTGGTAAGTCTTACATAGTTCTGATTGTAGTTACTTAATCGAGCCATTGTTTAAAAATAACTGTAACTAACAGTATTTCGAATTTATTTTTGTTTGTATTTTAGTTTTCTTATCTATGGGGTTTTCGATTAAAAAGTAATTTTATTTTAGTATCTACTGTATTATGGTCAGGTTTTGAAAGTTTGATGTTGTTAATACGTTTAAATAGTATTTGCCAGTACTATATATATATACCTCAAATAATGATTTGCTTGTTAATGTAACTTGTGCCTGTTTCACTGTCTTAGATATGGTTAAGTTTAATTGTAATTCGAAATAAACTTGTAAAATGTATTATTATATACTAACTTGGGTTTATATGATAAAGAAGTATAATAAAGAGTTTTCAATATAACAATTGTAAAAATTGTTGCTAAAATCGACATAATTCGATTATTAAAATGAAAATGTGTTTAAAATTCATAAAACATAGTTTTAAGAAACAATTCTTCGTTTTCGTTACCAATCAATATACATAATAGAAAAACATTTGAGAAGAAACGTTATACTCTACAAATCTTTTAATTCCTAGTACGTACAAAACAATCTACAATCTACGTATATATACAATGCATTCAGCCTAGAGCGGTAATGAGGCCGATCGGATTGGTTGTGCTCCGCCAACTGGGCAGGTCATGGGTCGCGAGCACACACTTGGTCGCGTCTCTAATAAAGATCTATAAGGCTAGATATTAAGTTCATCTTGAATAAATTTCACAATTTCAAACTTGAAAAATATTAAGATGAGCTATATTATATTTGCAATAAAGTTTTAAATTCATATAGGTATCAAATAACTTCTCATATCATACCAGTCCTTGTATAATTACGTATATTACATAATAGTATATACATAAATAATTTAAGTCGTCAAATATTACAAAAAATTAATAAAAGTGTATCTTTAAAAGAATATTACAATAGAATTTACAGAACATCTGGTAAACGATTACTCATATATAAATGCGAATGCAAAGACACAGCTGGATTCTGCGAACTCTCTTAAATTGAAATGATTTATTCTTACCACGTCATATTTCATTGCGTATTAAAATATTTTTGCTCGTCTGTGTTAATCCTCAATTGGTGAATTAAATTTTCATTAGTTTCTTGCTTGATGGTCATCGATTTTTTGTTATAGTTTATAGTTGCGTATTGTATTAACGAAACTGTAATATTACCTGACTAAGAATAAAAAAGCTTATATTATGAAAAGATTATCTATAACATAAACGTATATTGCACATGCAGAAGCTAGATTCCTACAATAGAATGGACCATTTAGACATTTTTCTCGCCTAACGTGCGTATTATAACTTAATTTTCATATACCGCTGATTAAGGAAAACATTATAAAGAAATCTACAAACGAAGATCATCAATGTGTGTATCGGGATATGCAAACCACTTTAGGACAAGTCCGGTGTAGTATATATACTGTCCGTTCTTACAAGGACCCAGCAGTGGGATGTTGTGGGCTGTTTATTATTTAGTAAAATATATTTCTTGCAATGATCATTATCATTTGTAAGATTCTTTTATAGAAAATCACATAGTAAAACTTATATAGGTATATTTCATTTAAGTTTGTATAGATTTAAACAAGTTTATAGTAGGCGTTTAAGCGACTAAATGTTCTAGAACAATCATAAAGCTCTTTAGAGTTAAAAAGCTAATTTACAGTTAAAGCCTATTTTTTGTATCCTAATTCTCGTTGACCAATGTAAGCAAAAACTCATGTCCATACAATATAAAAACCAGTTATTTATTACAAATAAATTACCCCCATGGACAAAGTGTGATTTGTATCCATATATATATATATATATATATATATATATATATATATATATATATATATATATATATATATATATATATATATATATATATATATATATATATATATATATATATATATATATATATATATATATATATATATATATATATATATATATATATATATATATTAATAATATAATTAATATATATATATATATATATACAACCACTAAAAAATATAACATAATGGATTTAGTTCTATCTGGCTGTATTAGATAAAAGCCTAATACATTTAGAGGTAACTTAGTCGAAGCCAATCGTCTTACAAACCCTTATGTTCGAACAAACCATCAATCAATTGCAATATTAGATATATAGAACTAACATATTCCAAACCATTTCATGAATTCATTACTCATAGTTTTTGTGTATGTTGTATATTGAAACTAGGATTTATTTGGCATTCAGCAATGTATACGCGCCTATTCACTTCAGTTATGTTATCATATTAAAATAAAGATGAACAGAAAATTAAATATGTGTTTAATTCTATTTACATTTATAATATCTAATAATTTTTGATATAACAATTTATATATACAATATGTTAGTCGATTTTATTAATATACGAACAATAAATATTTACTAACCCTCGTCAGTTATTTTAGAATTTGAAATTGGAAATAACATAATAATCGTTTAATATATTACTATAGTATAAATTTTTATATTTAGTCTGAAAGTAGCGCCATTGATTGCTACAGCAAGTAACAGATTAGTACGGTTCGGTTATGTAATACGTAGAGAAAAATGTCACGTGACAAGAAAAATCCTAGAAAAGAGTGGATGAATACAAAAAGAGCTAATAAAGAGATGTGAACGTTGAGATGACGACTAATCTAAGAGAGTGAAAGGAGAGAACATGTTTTTTTTTGTCTCGGGGAAAAACCTCTCTTGACGGGTTCCCCCGGCCCGGGGGGACCGAGGGATATGTGGGACTCCGGGGAAGATGTTCAGCCATCCGACTACCCACTAAAAAACCCCGCTGTTCTCCTATCGCCTACGCCCGGGCCTACGGATATGTGGCCTGCCGATCTCGTGGCCCGGGCAGGCGCTGGCCCGCCCTTTGTCTCAAGGCGAGCCTCTTCTGAAGTTTTGGCGCCAGGGGGTCAGGGTTTCGTCCCCCCGGCGCTCTCCTGTATTGTAGGAGTTGAGGGGGGCCCCGGAACAGCACGCGGCCCTCTCCCTCGCGGCGTAAAGCGGCCGCCCGCCGCCGCTTTACGGAGAGAAAATGTTGCGCCAACCCCCACATAGCTTGGGATAAGGGCAGGAAGAAGGAGATATTACTATAATATAAATTGTTAATTTTCCATCATATTTGTGCGGTGAAGTAAATAAACTACTATTAAGTACGTATGGTAAAACATGAAATTGTATGTCGTAATGTACTGTACATATCTAAATTTGCTACCAGGTATTTACAGCGTACGAAATTTAAAAGGGAACCGACTGTTTATGCTTCGTCAATTTGAAACTCCCACAATTTTGTTTGATGTAATGTATCATCCTCTAACGTAACATAATTTCAAAGTTGTAAATTAGTTCAACGAAATTACTATTTACAAGAGTTGCTTACGGAATCCTGGATTAATTGAAAATTCGTAATCATTCGTGTCTTTGATAACGGTTAAAATAAGGTACTTGTAGTTAATTTGTCGATATTCAATAATAAGAAATAGATAATAGAAAAATAAAATCTATAAAGCAATGACAAGATTCTATCCGTGCAGGGACGGAAAAAGGCCTTTGCGGCTGGGGTCGTCTTTTCGTAAAAGGCAACTAAACAACCCAAGCTAGCTGGTAGGGTTTCACGCCCGTCTGGATTGCACATCATCATCATCATTTAAGCGATGTATCCCGGTTGCAACCTAAACTTCCGTTTCGGTCCCCGGGGTCCGCTTTCCGACTTTTTCTACTGCACTTCGCACGTTCTTCAGCATCCATGGTAATGAGCCCATTGGCACGCCTTTTTGGGTCTACCCCTCCTGCCGGGGCCCGGCGGAGGTGGCATGGTCAGACATTTGTTTCCCACGTAAGCATCAAGTTGCTGTAAAACATGGCCGTACCAACGGAGCCGTTATTGCTGTCCTTGCGCTCCTGCAATTTATCCGAAATGTCGCGGACATGAAGACTTCCGAGAATGCGGGAGTTCTTAATGGGGTCTTTCCGCGTCACTCCAAACATCCACCGCAGC
Source organism: Malacosoma neustria (assembly GCA_963693495.1). NCBI lineage: Eukaryota > Metazoa > Arthropoda > Insecta > Lepidoptera > Lasiocampidae > Malacosoma > Malacosoma neustria. The sequence goes on from OY856383.1 coordinate 12,169,580, forward strand.
ATATTCAACTCCGTAACACGCAGTTCTTGTTTGTGTCGCTCTAACACCGGCCACGCACTACAGCCGTATAAAAGGACAGGCTTAATGATGGTCTTATAGATCTGTCCCTTCAACTTACCGGCATCTTTGGGTCACAAATGACACCAGTTACCTCACGCCAATTAGCCCACGCGGCAGCAATGCGTGCCTTGACGTCGCAATCGATGTCACCAACTGCGTGAAATACAGATCCCAGATATTTAACTTGATCCGTGCGCACGACCGTGTCGCCGCCTATGCGTACGGGTGTGGGATCTGTGGAGTTACAGGCCAAGTACTCGGTCTTCGCCACAATGAGCTTCAGATCACCATTCTCAAGCGACTTCTTCCACGCCTTCACGCGTCGCACCAGCCTACCCCTGTCCGAATATGCCAGCGCGATATCATCAGCATAGCCCCGGTGGCTGCTCATGTGAGTTTCTGATGCTGTCTGACAATACGTATAATATCACGCTAAACAGAAACGGACTAAGGACGGATCCTTGGTACACCCCGACAGTGATGGGGAAAGGTTTTATGTCGCCAACAGTGGTTCAAACTACGGAATCGGAATCACGGTACATAATGTCAATATAGGCCTCTGGAATCCCTTTGGATCGCAATGCCCACCAGATTATCGCGTGAAGAATACAGGCGACGGCCTTGTGCAAGTCGAGAAACAGGCATTGCAGAGGCGTATTCTTCGCCCTGTATTTCTCCGCGACAGTCCTTAGGGCAAAAACAGGATCCATTGTCCCGTGACCAGGGCGAAACCCATATTGACATCCCGACAGAGTGCACTCCTGTCGAATCCGAGAGTCGATAACCCTATAAGACATAACCTTAATACCTCGGTAATTACCGCACTCCCGCACCGACCCCTTGCCTTTGAAGACTGGAGTAATGAGAATGCCTGTCTGGATTGCACATACCCCTGGTTTTTAAATATGACGCCATAATAACCTGGTGTTGTGTTTCGGCATAAGTGACTAAGTTCCAGTACCTAGCAGATACTGATAGCAGCGTCTTAGCGATGCCTCTAGCTGCAAACACCCCTAAGCGACGGTAATTGCTTAATTCTAAATGGACCGTCCGCATGTCTGCTCTCTTTAAGCGATAAGATCACCTTTTGTTTTACATTATTATTTTAGTTATTACTTATTTTACTGTCTAGTTTTATTGTGTTGTCCTAGATATAAGGTTTATTATAAATTTAAGCAATAAAGAGTTGTCTATCTATCAAACGATGTCTGTACTGTTTATCCTAGGATCATGTTGTAAATCTTAAAATTATTTCATTTATAGACAAACATAAACAATAAACAGGCTGAACGCCTTTCAAAGTCATCGCGAAAACAGAACGTATTTGTAATACTTTGAAAAGCAATGTAAACAGAACCGTTGCATTTAAAACGGTATCTTTCAATAAACGTGCTGAGCTAAATTCATTGAACTGTACAAAATTATAAATTCTAGCAATAAAATAAAATGTTATTAATAAAAAGTGGAAACACTATCGATAAGTTTTTGTAGGTTAGAAAGCGTGAAAACAAATTTAGAAGCGGAAGCGATTTTTGATTAATAACAATTAACGTTTGAAGTGACATGACAGAAATGCCATTGAATACATAATTCAATTTTAAGAGGTTATATATGTATTTCATATCACGAAATATCATATCGTAATGTATATGTATACGTATATATGTATATCACGAAATACTCATCACGAAATCTCTAAAACTATACACCCGATTGACTTGAAATTTAGCACGTTTACTAATTTTGCAATGTAGACGCTCAATAAGAACAGATTTTTATGGAAATCCTTTTCAAAATGTAATTTATTAAATTTATAATGCAAAACAACGTTTGCCGGGTCATTTAAACTTCATTAATCATGCTAAGAACAAACTCAGTGAATATAATTATAAAGGACCATGAAGAAAATTAATTATATAAAAAGCATAACAATAGTTTGTATTTTGTAAGCGTATTCTCGTCACATATTGTAGTTAGTTCCGTTAATTAATTACTGTCAAAGATCGAGCGTCAATATCTGTATGTGTTGTGCATTTGATTACTGAGATTAATTAATTAACACTGATAGATTATTCATAGACATGTGCTTGCTATTGTTGTATTACCGCTAGATGTAACTGAATCCAAAGAAACATAACAAAAACCTAACCTAATAACCTCCGTTTTTAGTATTACATCATGACTTAAAAAATAATTTCAATGGGAATACTTTATAACATAATTAGCCTTTTAATCTTATCCTTTATACTTTATCTAATTCATCTCTTTCTCTTGTGTAATAAAATCGTAATTTATATATACGACACTTATTTAATTTTAACTAATACTTCTTCTTCTTTCTTTGTTCTTATGGCTCCAATGCATTTGGCATTGATTTTGCCAATGTCTACGTAATTAATAAAAGTGACAGGTTAAATGTAGCAATAGTAAAGAATTATGGTCGGTAAATTGAGTTCTGAGATCCTGAGGACAACACAAGAAGCAAGTTAGTATTAAATGTATATACATATATATGTAGCCTTATAAGTAAATACTGTTAGTAATTAAAAAGTTAGAGAGTGTATATATTAGCTTAGAGTGCACAAGTGTTAAGAGGAAGTTTAGATTAATGGGACGTGGGATTTGTTTTGGTAATAGGTCATATATAGGGGATGATATCTTTGGACAGTGGAAGAATATGTGTTCAAGGTTTCCTTCATCAAAAACTAATACAAATAATTAAATGAAAAATATTAGAAAGACTTGACAATTAAAGCTTTTAAAATTAGGATGTCAAAATGCAAAAAAAATATTATCATATATTTTTAATGACATATTTTAATGGAATATAAATTTATGTATCAAATATTTAGATTTCAATTTATTGTTTATTTATTATCATTAAATGAAATAGAATAGAAAATTCTTTATTGTTCACCACACAGTCATAACACATAAATTAAGGGGGGGAAAAGTACAAAATTATAAAACAACCAGCGTTTGAAATTCGTATTATAAAGCAAAACAGAAGGCCTGTCGAATACCCATCGTATATAACTCCTGATTAAACGCTGTGTCACGCTTATCGCTATCAAAAACACAATAGCCCACGGCTATGGCCCAAAGTGCACACGCTTTGCGGTACTGCCGATGCGGTATCATTAGTGCACAAAACCACTGCCAATTACGTATACCCAGACTGCACATTTATATCCAATATAAACACCATTGTACGCCCATTTGGAGCAATGTCATGTTAATTCAGCAAGTACTTCACATTAATTGAAACCCTATAATTTATTACGCCTATAATGTGCATTGAACTCTAAATCTGAAATTATCTAAGTTCGTTGGCCTTTATGGAGTACAATCGCTTATTGTTGCGGATGACCATTACCTAAAACATAAATTGTTTATTAATTTTTAGGAATTAAATGTTTTATAAGTAAAACGAACATCGTCGTATCTCCGTTAGTATTCGTTTAGTGTTCGAAGACATCACGGACAAATGACTGACAAGACCAGGATTTGCGAAAATCTATAAGACAGATATAGTAAAAAAAAAAATTTTGAACATGAATCCCGCGAACTAAGTGGGGCAAATTAAAAAAAATTACTTAGTGTTCATAAAAGTGAAATTTTAAATCGTTTACCTAAACTCTTAAATAATCATAGAAAACATGATCCTAAGCTCAGAAACAGAAGTTTGAAATGCAGTTGGAGATAAATGTAACTATTGTGAATATAACATTCAAATTAATATTTAAGATGATTTCAACTAAAAATTGTTGACAACATTATTTAATTATTGAAAACATTAGTTCACCTCGGATAAAATAGATCAAAAGCAAGATTTTGCATCAGCATTACATCAGTTATGTTTTGAACAAGGTTTATTTACTGTTGTTATTGGTAATTAATAGTATTATAATGATATAAATAATAAATAGTTATTGCATAATTGTAATAATACGGATATTTATATTATACCCAACAGAGGTTTTATTACGGGCCTTTTTTCTATAATTAATGCTTTAATAGCCACAAAAAGCTGGTTATCTAAATATAAAAAAAACCTCAATAGATATTGAAGTTTTAGATATGTAGTAGGTACTCATTGCTTTGCTTAAAGGCAACATATGTATATCGCGTTGAATAATATTCAAGTTAAAAATAATAATGAGTTTCTTAAAGCTAAACTTAATTTTAAATACACTTCAAACATGTTCTGACCACATTTCGATGGTTGCTAAAGTGTTAATGATGCAGGTTTATTTTCTCTTTCTAAATGCACCCCGGTTAAATCCTATGCCTTTAGTTGGAAGTATGGGGTCCACTGCAAAATATTGTCACTTGGAGGAGCTTGTGAGCACCTTTTGATGTCAGTGTCTATCAATGATACATTAAATAGGTACAAGAAAATAGAGGGAATATATATATGACTAAATTTGGTTAACATAGGTCCGGTTATCATTAGGTCTCCACATCGAATAGAAAATATAAATGCAGGAAGCATGGTGCCTGTGCCCTACCTGAAAGAACATCCTTTTTGTCACCATTTCAAGTAACCCCTAATAAGAAAATATATTTACACTCATTTTCACCGTAAGCAAATAAAAATGTTTTTACTTTTATATATTAATCCCTAACGAAAGATTTATTTAGAAACGAAATGGAGAAATTACATTTCTACTCTCAAATCAAATAAGAAGGCAATCCCCGACTAGACGGTCAGACGAAATAAAAGGAGTGCTAACGAGGTTCCAAGATGTAGTGAGAATGGCGACTGACAAGAACCGCTGACAGATTTTGTTCGTTCTCGTGTGACTGCATCATGTAGAGATCAAAGTCTTCAGTCATAAGTACCGACCAGAGAGAGTACTCTTAAATAATAAGCCCAAACTAAAGATTTCAAACGAGAATAACTGGAGGCTTCTGTCTTATGTACTATTTCATTTCGACAACATCAATTCAATGTTTGAATAGTTAATTATTGTTGCATTATCCTATAAAGCAAATATTTCCATTAACTCCGTATAATTGTAGCTTGTTCGTGTATAAGCAAAAGGCGGTGCGGAGCGCCTCAGGCTAGAATGCAATTGGTTAATATTTATCGATTAGATGTGCTCGCGGCGAGTTTCCCAGAGTAACGACTATTGTATATACTGCGCTTACTAAACAATTTTCTTATCTTCGCTGGAAATATAATATTAAACCTCGTAATCGATGCCTAGTAAACTATTCAATCTGTATAATTTACATAATCGATTAAATGTATTGAAACTACTTTTTGTTTGGTTTTAACAAAGGATGTATAATTTATTTAAAATAACAGCGTTGCCACGGCCAAGGTAACTTAAACATCCATTGTTTGCATTTATTATTGCGAGCATATTATAAAATTAATATTAGTAGCACACGTAAAATATGTTTAAAACTATCAAATACATTTTAATCCAATGCAGTTGCTTGCTATAAATGTATAGATATCTACTAAATAAATACTATTAAAACTTTCTTCGTGCTTATTTCTTAGCAACATGGTATCCCAATCGCGTCTGGATGGCAACCACGTTTGATATACACCAAGGGTGGTTGCCATCCAGACTGGCTATAAGTATGCCGTCATAATAACCTTATGTTGTGTTTCGGCATTAGGGACATAGGTTCCTGTACCTTTATGGGACAGCAGCGTGTTCGCGGTGCAACTAGTGCCGCAAGCGTCCGTAGGCAATATATATATATATATATATATATATATATATATATATATATATATATATATATATATATATATATATATATATATATATAAGCTTTAGGCATGATAAAGATTGGAATCTTGTTTCATTCAAAGAATCACTTCATATTGAAATTAAATAATAACAAAAAAAAATTATATCGTGGGAATTTATCAATGTTTCTAATCTTATAAACAGGTGACAAATTAAAAAAAAAGTAGTTTTAATTAGTAATAATATATATAGTTAGACTATAATATAAATTCCATTGAGTATAAAATAAAATAGAGATATAAAATTACGTTATTTTTGTTCTTAAATAATAGAACGTAACATAACTTAGAGAGAAAAAATGCAATAAAGTACAATGGGCGATGGGCCAAACATCGCCAATGTTATTTTCACCGACGTCCGGTTGTAAGAAATTGAGCTTTGGATCTTGTCGATAAAAATGTTTATCTATGAAAAAATAGTATTTTTTTTTGTTAACGTCTAATTATCCATACTATATATAATTATATTATCTTTGCATAATTCTCTTAACAATTTTACACATTTTACATATGGACAACATACAAATATTTTTTTACAATGTGCATTTAACAAAAGCACCTTGTTAAAAATATTAAATTTGAAATTTATGTCAGTAATTTTAAGATATAATATCAACATATTATATGAACAGATTAATGCAACCATTAGTTCCATAATTCGCGATAAGCACAGGAAAAAATAAATAAATTATATGTATGAAGTATTGTCGGAATAAAAACAGTCTTTAGAGTTAAAATTAAATAGACTTTAAATTTAAAAGTCAAATATAGTTCATAGTTTTCGATGTTGCTGGTCTGATGAACATGACCTCAATATATACTCAGCTAACAAGAAGAATAAATCCTCCTCATTTTGCGCCTAAAGCATTATTCCGGTTCACAGGAAGGACAACATTCGCTTTTCCATTCGAGGCTAAGGGCTCAGTGCATACTGAATCCTTACGCCCTTATCCAACTATAAAATTGCAGTTGTTATATAAATTATACTTCAAGTAATCTTAGCTAATATTGTTGATGTCTCCTACAATTTATAAGGCTTTAGCATCTTAAATTGTTATGGGAAGAGCGTAGTGGTTGTAAGGTAAAGGAAATAGCAAACTGGCAGTTTGCGGCAAACCACAAAGTATTAGGACTTTCCGGATGAAATAAATGTATTTTCTTATAATAATATGTGATTAAGAAGCTATTTGACGACCTCCTGGTGTAATGGCTAACGCACGTCGGGTACGTGGAGGTCACGGGTTCGATTTCCGTCCAGCGTCTGGGCGTTTATGTATAATATGTATTTATTTACGAAAAAAAGTATTAAGTTGTTTAGTAACCATAATACAGAGTTGAGGTAAATGTCTCAATATTATTTATTTAGAACAAGATGCCAAATATAATTTTTCCTAATAGCAAATTTTTCATTGCGCAAAATTATGAATAGTTTTATAATACTTGTATTCAAACACTAAAGATTTATTGAATTGATTCAATCAATCGAGATATGAATCAGTAAGTCTCAGTTCGTTTGTTCTTTGACAGATTTACAATTTGTCGTCAAACGCCGTCACAGCCGCTGGTCCGCGACGGATAATGAATGCCGAACCGTCTTATTTGAGTACCCATTTCCGCGTCTCATATTTCTTATTGAGAACATTGTCAAAATCGAGATAGTATTAGATGAATTGTCTTGAACTGGTTAAAAACGATTTATTTGTGGTGAAGAAACATCCGTCCCAATAAATTTGTTAATTATGCGGCTTAGGGATTACATCATTCAAGAAACATTTTTTGTTAGCATTGATCAATGAGTATATTGTTTATCACCAAAACTAATGAATATGACATTTTTTTAAATTGAATTAAGGTTTGCGCGTCAAATCTGGAATCCCATAAATTTTATTATTATTAACAACATGAAAATTTGTAAATTATGATATAGTTCATATCATGATATAGAAATAACAAGTATTTAGAATGTCTTTTTTTTGGAAACCACGAGAAATCATTTTGAAATTATATTTTACACATAAACTGAAACTGCAAACCAATCAATATGCAGAGAATATATTAAGTTCTTTGATTTGATTGAGTTTATGTAGAATTCAGGCATAGCTAGGTGGTAGGACTTCAAACCCGTCTGGATGGCAGCTACCCTGGTCCTTAAATATTCCACCATAATATTGTGTTGTCTTTCGTGATACAGGCGTACCTACGTATCAAAGCCATTGGGCCTCGGAAGTCGTATATATATAGTGAACTAGCTGACCTGGCAGACGTTGTTCTGCCATACAAATTTTAAAAAAACAGCTCCATCTATTGGATAATTACTCAATCCAGTCAACTAATTACCTTATACCGCCATCTGTTAGAATCTTATCGAACTAACAGATAATTATGACTCTTTGTCAGATAAAAAACAAATAATTCGCAATAAAATAAAACTGCGATTATAAATTCAGATTTAAACTATCCTATCTTTTAAGTTGTATAAAACTGCACACAGTGTGCAAAATTTTATTAAAATCGGTTTAGTACTTTAGGAGTCTATAGCGGACAAACAACGTTACACGTAATTTATATATATTTATTAAGTTTATCTACGTTACGAAAATTATAAGCACTATTAAAATTTCATTAATATGTTGTGTTTTAATTTAATTTCATTAGTAAGTATGAATTCATATTTTCTAATGAATAGGCGGATGACCTTACTTTTGACTTTCAGTCATAACTACATAATAACATATTCCAATAATTGTCATGCTGTCACGCATAACAATTTAGCATGAGACACGAGACGAATCTCCAACTTCAATATTTTTTACTACTCGTGTTATTTTTTATTTCGCGTATTTTTCAGGCGTTAATTTCCTTAAAATATTCCTTTGGTAAATGTTGTAGTGTAAATCTCGACGTTTGGCGAATGGCCAACTAGTCAATTTCTTGAATGTGCTCTAATCTAAACCCGGGTTGCCATAATGCGATTTGAAATGCAGTTACATTTTGTGTTTATTTTCCGTTCATACGGTTAATTTTTCCTTATTAAGCACAGCGCGAATATTATTTATTCCACCTATCCGTATAGAAAGTACAAATCTATTAGAAAAACTTTTCAATTGCTAGATTTAAATAGAAAGTGAAAAGGGCTTTTACTTTTATTCGGTAAAAGTTCGTTATATAGGTCCTATCCCATCGTCCTATCTTTATTGTCCTTTACTATTTTTTTGTTGGATTTTCATAGTTTATTGAGTAAAACGTGTGACAGTATGCCAGTTCCTGTATTGTATAAATACCTAGTCAGGTCATAAATTCTGTCACATGTTTAATGTAAAATAATTGTAACAAGTTTATTCATTATGTAACCATTTATATACCAAAATGAACTTAACAAAACATAGATTCTTATGACATTAAAGTTTATTCAAAATGACCTCCGTGATTTTGAATACAAGCCTTCAATCTGCGCGGCCAGTCCTCTATCGCAGCACGAACGAGGTCCATGTCAATATCGGCGGCTGCCTTAATCAAGGATGTCTTGAGTGACTCCAAATTGGGATGAGGCTTTGAACACGCCTTTTCCTCCAAGTGTTGCCATATCTTGTAATCTAACGGATTCAAATCTGGACTGGAGGAGGGCCAGTCTTCGTGCCGGATGAAGTCGATTTCACGCGCCGCCAGCCAGTATTGTGTGCTCTTCGCTCTATGAGCTGGCGCCGAATCTTGTTGGAATACCCAGTGCCTGTTATTGAACATGGTATGAGAAACAGGTTCCACAAGGTTCGTCAGGACTGTATTTTGATACACAACAGCATTCGTTTTTACACCTTTCTCACAAAAATGTACCTCTGTTAAGCCCCAATAAGAAACTCCCAACCATACCATGAGCGAGGATGGAAAATGACCTCGTTGGACACGCGGAATACGGTTGCTCGCTTCTTCACTACTGTGTGCGTACACCTTATCATTTTGTTTGTTGTAGCTCTCTTCTACGGTAAACATTTTTTCATCCGAAAAAAGAATTTCCCGATATTTTTTTCCCGCGTACCGCTTCAACAAAGCGCGGCATCTCTTCAGTCTCAGGTCCATTAGACGAGCATTCAAACGATGTCCTGTTTTTCTTCGATATGCCCGAAGCCCTAAGTCTTCATTTAACACCCTTTTCACCGTGGTTCTGCTTAACCCCATCTGAAGGGCCAACAATTTCTGCTTACGTTTGGGATTTCTTTGAATTCGTGCCTTCACAGCTTTTATCACTGCTAGAGTCCTAACAGACCGAGGGCGACCACTTCTTGACATGTCATCTACACTAGAGTCTTCATTGTATCGTTTGATGGTACGATAAATGAATCTTTTGGCTATATTCAAATTTTTTCAGTATGTTAAAAATTTGAATTGGCGCGTAACCGCAATAACTGCAACACGGTCTTCTTTAAGCGTCCACTCCATATTTAAAAAATGAGTAAAATTCTAAAAGTATACATTTTTATTTTCATGAACAATTCGAGATTCGAATTCAATAAACTTTTTTGTGGCCAGCATTCTAAAAGAAAAGTTTTTACTGTGTGACAATACTTATGACCTGACTAGGTATATTGCCATCTATCGATAACGATAAAAATATGAAACGACTGGTTCAAGGGCTATGTTCAGGGTCTGGGGTTGCAATCCCCCCACGGAGGGCAAAAGAAATATGATCGTCAGAAATAATTTTGTTTAGATATGGGTCTGCATAGTTACTAATTGTTCATTTGTGAAAATCCTTGCGATTCAGATTTTTACTTAGCACAGGGAAATGTTTAAAAAGTGTATCATAAAGAAGTTTGAAAGTTTTGCAATACTGTTCGACTAAATTAATTGTTGTATATACTAATGTAGGTATTTAATAAAAAAATTATCGTATATTAAGCCAATTGCATTAACGGTGTAGTTGATACTGTTCGGAAGTTTGAAAGTTTTGCAATACTGTTCGACTAAATCAATTGTTGTATATACTAATGTAGGTATTTAATAACAAAAATTATCGTATATTAAGCCAATTGCATTAACGGTGTAGTTGATACTGTTCGGATATAATAAAATATTTTTAGTATTAATTAACCTTGTGTTTGTATACCTTATGGTAATTTGAAAATTATTAAAAGTATGAACACGCTTAATAAAGCTTGTTTATTTATTATTTTCCAATAAAAATTAATTTATTAGATTTTATTTTAAGCTTGCAACCCAATTTAGAGTGATATTAGTTCACAGTTCATATGCGTCGAGCTGACGCTTCGGAGCTTTTGAATGTAGGTTAAACGTATACGCTATTATAGATAGTATATATTTGTTACAGGAAGTTTATGTGTAGCCAGACGAGTAATTAATCCAACAGCTATTATGTAGTTTACGAATTATAAAGCTATTGGAATCCATTCTAAATAATTTATTTAAGAAACTATACGTTCTATAATATAATAATATACCCACAAATAAAAACAAATAATCTTTCAATCGCGTCGTGGCATTACGCAACCCAGGGCCTGGTGTAGTTAAGTTAGCTTCTGGGCATATTTTCGCTAGTGATCCGTAAAACGTTATTTTTATATACAAAAACGCCGGAGTACATGTTGTTAGACAGTTTCTATCCGTGCAGGGCGGAGAAAGAATATTAACCTCTGCGGCCGAAGTCTGCCTGTCGTAAAAAGCGACAAAACAACCCACCCTAGGCGGTAAGGCCTCAAGCCCGTCCGGATGGCAACCACCTTTGGGCTTAAGTATGCCGCCATAATAAAATTGTGTTGTATTCCGGCATTAGTGACCCAAGTTCCTGTACCCTTATGGGACAGCAGCGTGTTTGCGATGCCACTGGCGTTGCAAACACCCATAGGCGACGGTAACTGCTAAATTCTAAGCGGGCTGTCAGCCTGTTTACTGTCCTACAGCTATAGGAAAAAAAAGATGTGGTGAAATTAGTTTTTAGACTCGAATATAAATCTTATACCTCAAATCCAAAAGGAAAACTGATTGAAATGCTTTCTTTATTCTGCCTGGGAGCTATCGGGACTAATCCGTATATCGCCTTTTCCGACACGAGATGGGATGGCCCTTTTTCTCCTTTGTGGTCTCAACCTACGATAACTTGCTTATAAGACTTAGATTACAACTGAATTATGGAATAGTTGTTAATTGATGTGAAATCACTTCTAAAAAATAAATAGCTGAATACTGTTTTTTTATATTTGAAATACAATACTAGATAATCAGTAGGATTGTATATCCATCAGGCAATCTCTTGTTTATCACAAGTACCTTATATATCTTAAGAATATTAAATAAATCTATATTTTCTCCTTTTTACAGTTCAACTTCGTGGGAAGGATTTTGGGACCCAGAGGTATGACAGCGAAACAGCTGGAACAAGAAACAGGATGCAAAATTATGGTCAGAGGAAAGGGATCTATGAGGGATAAGAAGAAGGTAAAGAACAATCGATTTTTGCATTCATTTACTTTTTATAATACTTTTTAAAATAATTAACATTACTAACATTAATATGCTATGCGTAATTATGTTGACTAGCTTCTCGTTTTACTCTTCTTCCTGTCCTTATGTCGCGTAAGGGGTTGGCACAATATGTTCTCTCCTTCCATTCTCTTCTGTTAGCCGCCATCTCAACATTTATATTCTTTTTACCATATCATCTTTTACGCAATCAATCTATCTTTTTTTGGTTACCTCTCCTCCTGTGTGGGGAACAAATGTCTGGCCATGCCACCACCGCCGGGCCCTGGCACCTGCCAGGCCTAGACCAAAAAAGTGACGGCTTAACGTCGTAGGAGTTGATATGCTTAAGTTAAGTTAGTTGTTAAGTTGGACTGGCCACCAGAGATGCCAAAGGTCGTACGAAGTGGAGAAGAAAAAGTCGGAAAGCGGACCCCGGACGCCGAAGCAAGAGTTTGGGCTGCAACCGGAATTCAACGCTAAGATTATGATGATGATGACCTCTCCTCCTGTATCCTTTCAATCTCATTATTAACATTTCCCTTGTTATATAGCATTCTTCCCTTCATGTTATATGGCCAAACTACGCTAGTCAGACACTTTTAAGTTTTTCAATAACTGACGGTACCTTTTAACTTCCTCTAATATAATCATACTCATTTCTAATTTTGTCTATTTTCGTAAGTCCACACATCCATCTCAACATTCGCATCTCAGCAGCATGTAACATCCTTTTATTTCTTTTCTTTGTGGTCCAGCATTCCGATAATCTTTTTCATTTTACTGTAACGATTAAAAAAAAAAACAATGTCCAAGTTAAAATATAGGTGTCCTTATTTTAACTATTACTATTAGAATTTCTCTGATCGGGATAATTTAGATAATGTTTGATTTAGCAAACATTCATAGACTAAAGTACCACACATTCCAGATCGGCCATTTTCTTGATTGTTCTAGATGATAAAGGCAAGCTTAACTTCTACTTCTGTTTGAAAATAATAATCCATTGTTTACAAATGTCATTAATAATGTAAATGGCAATATAAATAGTATTGTTGTATTTTTTATCTTAATAACAGACATTAAATTAAATGCAAACACGTGCTTACTTTTATTATATCATTATCATATTACGTAATTTTATTTTTAAACTTACGTGAAAATATAATGAGAATTTTATAGATTTATTTTTGATTATTGATTTGAATTGAATGCATGCTAGAATTGTATTTCTGAAACCATGTATCTTTATTGATTACTAGCAGCCCGTCCCAGCTTCGCACGGGTATTTAACAAAAAATTAAAAATTAAACCCTTCTATTTTTTTTCGGTCTCGGGGAAAAACCTCTCTTGACGGGTTATCCCGGCCCGGGGGGACCGAGGGATATAAGGGACTCCGGAAAAGATGTTCAATCCACTAAAAAACCCCGCTGTTCTCCTATCGTCTACGCCCGGGCCCACGGATATATGGCCTGCCGATCTCGTGGCCCGGGCCGGCGCCGGCCCACGCTTTGTCTTAAAGCGGGCCCCTTCTAAAGTGCTGGCGCCAGGTGGTCAGGGTTTCGTCCCCCCGGCGCTCTCTTGTAACAACTCTAGGAGTTGAGGGGGGCTGTGGAACAGCACGCGGCCTTCTCCCTCGCGGCAATAGTGCGGGCGGCGGATCCTCCCCCGAGGGGCCGCCCGCGGCCGTTTTCTACGGCGGCCGGAGATCGTTGCCCGCCCTCCGGCGCCGACGACGCGGCCTACGTTGGCGGGAGGGGAGTGCGGTGGCGGACTCCCGCTCCCGTTCCGCCGCCTCCCTTGCAGACACTACTGCCTCGCAAAAGGAGGCGACGGCCGTCCATCCAGGATCGCCCCCGACCATGGACAGAACCAGGGCCGGGAGTGACAGGTCCGCGGCCAATTCCGGACGGGACTCGCATCCCCGTCGCGTGCTAGTCAGGCGTGGGTACGACTACCAGACGACACTCCAGAAAAAACAGAGTCGCCTGACGTCGTAGCCGGCCCAGCAAGACCAACCGACAGCGAGGATGCAATTCCCGCCCCGGGAACACTCTGTGCAGGCGCAGTCGAAATAGGCATGGTTTCGACTACCAAATCAGGTCCCAGGGTAGAACCCGGGACCCCAATCAGTATTCGCAATCATCCCACCGGGGACCACGCCACGAACAGAGAGCTAAGTTGGAAAGGATGTAAGAGGTAGACGGAAAGAAAGGTAGGACTCTGTCGCCTCGAACGGAGAGGGGAGTGAAGCGACGGATGCTCGGGCACCTCGGGTACGCACACCCGTGCACTCCTCGGACAGAGGAGCGCCCCTGAGGGCAAACCCTTCTATTTGCGTCAGGTTACTAAAAAAAAAAAAAATTATAAAGAAAGTTTGAATATTATTATTTCTATGAGCTTTTATTTTAATGATTTTTTTTTGTTATTACTTTTTATTTATTTTTCGTTATTTTTTAATAAGTATTCTAATTTTTGTAAAAACCCCAGTGACGCACGCCTACATTGCATAAGGTACTGCCTAGCTAGCCGAACAGGGTGAGCGGCTACCACGCAACATTTTTCTAATACTTACATTTTTAAACTCGTGATATCTTTCGAATGAAATATCCGAATTGAATAATTCAAAAAGTTATATAAAGGTATTGAAACAGTTTTGAATATGAAGTAATTTATTTTGATAAGGATTAATACCAAGATCCAAATAAAGAGACTTTTCTAGGGGCGGCATTTCAATTAAATTTTTAAAATAAAAGAACACTTATTGTGGCATAACTATAATAGTTAGACATATGCTGTCGCGACACTTTTTGTAAATAATGATGTGTTCTGCAAAGTTGTAGTACATTATTTTATTCTATCATCAATAGTTTTCGCAACGCACGCGATTTAAATAATATTTTAGGTATTTTTTTTACACTTTGGGTTACATTATTGGAGTTTTAGTAAGGATCCCTAATTTTTTTGAAAATATAATATAGCCTATGTCACCCGGGGATAGTGTAGCTTCCCAACAATGAAAGAATTTTTTAAATCGGGTCAGTAGTTTCGGAGCCTATTCAAAGCAAACAAACAAACAAACAAACAAACAAACAAACAATCAAATCTTTCCTCTTTATAATAGTAGTATAGATTTTCATGGCTTCCTTTCATTTTCTTTTTTCGTTGGACAATTTTGTTTGTATATCTTAAATACATCAAATTGAATATATCTTTGAATATATCTTAGGCTGAAGTCAGCCTGTCGTAAAAAGCGACAAAACAACCCACCCTAGCTAGGTGGTAAAGCCTCAAGCCCATCTGGATGGCGACCACCTTTGGTCTTAAGTATGCCACCATAGTAACCTTGTGTTGTGTTACGCCATTAGTGACCCAAGATTCTGTACCCTTATGAGATAGCAGCGTGTTCGCGATGCCACTGGCGTTGCAAACACCTATTATAGGCGACAGTAACTGCTAAATTCTAAGCGGGCCGTCAGCCTGTCTGATTTCCTACAGCAATACAAAAAAAAAACAAAAATAACCCGATTTTAATTTACCTGACATCAGCAGACATCCGATTGTATCGGGTGGTCACCGTCATCTATAGACTTTTGTAACACCAAAGGCATTGCCAACGCGCTTCCTGCGTCACAGAGGAGCTGGAACCTGAATTCCTAGTGTCAGAGTAGAAAACAAGGTCATTATGGCGGCATGATTTAAAACCAGAGGTGATTGCCATCCAATCAGACTTAGAGGCCTACCTCCTAGCAAAAATGTAACTGAATAAATTTTCCAAACTCTTTGTACATACAAACAGTATGATTTATCATATTTTCAGTATCGAGTTCTTGACCATTCTTGACACATTGAGCAAAATATGTGGGAATTTTGCAATGTGAAGAAATGGTTTTGACTAAAGTAATTACAAGAGAACCACTTAGTATTTCTGAAAATGTAGCGTTTATTTATGAGAATATTGTGTTACAAAGTTGGAATTCCGGTTAATATTTATTAATTATCCTTTTAAATTTATCCTGTTTCCAGTCTAAAGATACCTATTCAATTGTTTACAAAATGTTATTTTATTTTCTTAGTAAAACACAGTTTTGTTTCCTTTTATTATCATCACCATCTAGTGGTCAATTCTTGTACTTAAAGTTTGCATTTTGAACCCGTATCGCTGGTGATTACCGTTGTCCACGTCTTGTCAGTGCGTGTGCTTGCGTGTAGTCTTGTTCAGAATTTTTTATCCGTGCAGGGGCGGAGAAAGAATACTAACCTCTGCGGCCGGGGTCGGCCTGTCGTAAAAGCCGACAAAACAACCCACCGTAGCTACGTGGTAGGGCCTCAAGCCCGTCTGGATGGCGACCACCTTCGGTCTTAAGTATGCCGCCATAATAACCTTGTGTTGTGTTCCGGCATTAGTGACCCAAGTTCCTGTACCCTTATGGGACAGCAGCGTGTTCGCGATGCCACTGGCGTTGCAAACACCCATAGGCGACGGTAACTGCAAAATTCTAAGCGGGCCGTCAGCCTGTCTGCTTTTCTACAGCAGTAAAAAAAGAAATTTTTGATTTTTGTGGGTCACGACGTGTATGCCAGTATGCCCCTTTGGTGGCTAGTCCGGAACAGGCAGAGGCTTCCGTCTTGGTTGCCGAAGAGCATCCGCGTCGAATGACATTGACATTGATTTTGTTTGACATTGACATTTTATGTAGCGATTATAATTAGCATTTTAGTCGCAAACACTGTTACCAGACGAAAAAGATTCACACCTGGTTATTGTCTTCGAAATTTCCTTTGCTGAAAAAATAGAAGGGATTGGCTACATTTGTTTTTACAGCGACTATTGTATGACTGACCATATTTCAAATGGAAATCCGTAAGGGCCTGGACATCTGATTAGCTCGGGGGGTTATGTAGACAAGGTATTTGTAACGCCCTTTACACCTTTTGTTTCCTTAAACTATAAGGCGAATCTCAATAGTTACTCAGAATAATTCTGGTAATGCAGAAAACTTTGCTAACTAGTTATAACTAAAAATTAGTTATAACTAGGATTTAGTTAATTTGAGTAATCACCATCAGAAACCTCAATGGCAAAATGGTTAATGAATGTCAAAATGCCAATGTCCCAATTGTAAGTGTAATTATTATTATTTTTTTTTAAATTTATTTATCAAATTCACAGCTATTACATTGGCTTAATAAAATAATAGCACAAAAAACCACTAAGGTTTGTACAATGCCATCGAAACTTAAGTCTACGCACGTTCAAATGACTGAGTAAATTTAGATTACAATTTCTCTAAAAAGTATTTTTTAAGTGAGGCTTTAATATTTTTTTGGGTTATATTATCTCTTATATTTGTTCGTAAATCGTTTAATAATCTTGGAACTAAGTAGGTAGTTGTGCGCTTGCCGTACATATTTTTCGCGCCGCTGGTAGCAAACCGATTTGTCCAATTTGCAAAAGGACAGTATAGAAGTCTTGTATTAGTTGCCAGAAATCCACAAGACAAGCACTCTGCTACTTACTATGAGCCCTTTCTTTCAGAATAACGTAGTGTTATGATATATTAGCTACATATATTCATGGACTCCAAAGAAAAGTGGAACCTCGTATACTAACACAAGATATAAATATTCATTACATCATAAATATGTTAATAATTATGTCGTCACGTAGATGCTCATGAAATCTAACGCCTTTAGCACTAATATTTTTACGATACTAATAAATCACAATAATTATTAATTTCCTGTTGTTCCATGCAGCTTCTATGGATTTCGGAATCAGGTCGTAATATTCTTAAATAAAATTTATATTACTATTTAAAACTTACATTCTATCATGTTTGGTATCCGAAAAAACTTTAAAGAATGTTATGTTTACATACTTTTCATTCAACGACACCTGTAGTCGAATTTTTCAACTATTATCTATATATTCTTAGGTATAATTATCGATATTTTTTATTTTAATTAAATTATACAATATATTGTGACGCTACGCAGATGGCCTAGTATATTCGTGTTTGCAGCAGCAGTATCCGTACCACTTTTAAAGTCCGAATATACTAATAATCTATGTACAATTCTTCTCAATTTTAAACAAATATTTAAAAATATTATAATACATTTTCCGTGCAGGGGCGGAGAAATAATATTGACCTCTGCAACTGGGGTCGGCCTGTCGTAAGAGGCGACAAAACAACGGACCCTAGTAGCTACGTGGTAGGGCCCCAAGCCCGTCTGGATGGCGACCACCTTTGGTCTTAAGTATGCCGCCATAATAACTTTGTGTTATGTTCCGGCACTAGTGACCCAAGTTTCGGTACCCTTATGGGACAGCAGCGTGTTCGCGATGCCACTAGCGTCACAGACACCCATAGGCGACGATAACTGCTAAATTTAAAGTGACCCATTAGCCTGTCTGCTGTCCTACAGCGATAAAAAAAATTCTATGATATATCTGACATACAGATAATAATTCAACTACAAGGTAAGAAGAATTACATTAATATATGCTTAAACTATTTCAGGAGGATGCAAACAGAGGAAAACCCAACTGGGAACATCTGGCAGACGATCTGCACGTTCTGCTCACAGTGGAAGACACTGAAAATAGGGCGAAAATCAAGCTAGCAAGAGCTGTAGATGAAGTCAAACGTTTGCTTGTACCCGTAAGTTGATTCATTGCTTGCTTTTATCCTAATTCTGTTGTATTGTGTTTTATTCTAAATTTAATTTCATAAATAATGGTAAAGTAATTTTTTTATCATTATATAGATACATAACGCTTTATTTTACTCTAAAATTACAAATTACAGTAGAGATATACAATAAATTGGCGGCCTTATCGCTTACACCGTTCTATTCTAGGTAACCGTACATATAGGAATTTGAATAAAATATCTGTCGAGAAGATTTATGTATATAACCTATATATGGAACCATATAAAATATGTATATACCATATATACAATCTTAAGTATGAATTATGTCTTCAATGGCACTTCTGTCATGTCACTGCAAACCTTAATCATTAATCAAAAATCGCTTTCGCTTCTAAATTTGTTTCTACGCTTTCAAACCGAAAAAAATCTATCGATAAACAGTGTTTTCATTTTTTTATTAATATTATTTTATTTTATTGCTAGACTTTATTATTTTGTACAGTTCAATGAATTTAGCTCAGCACGTTTATTGAAAAATATATTAAATATTTTAATAAGTTAAATATTAAATACGCTAATAAACTAAAATGAACCTGTAAAATTAATTGAATTTAAAAATTTTATAATTTCATTCGTCCTACTATTGAAATATGCCTTGATATTTTACATTAAAAGCGTTAATACTTCAATTTCATAAAGGCAAGGTTATTTTTTTTATAACAAACACATTGCATATTTTTTTCCGTGCAGGGTGAAGTAAAAATACTGGCCCCCGCAGGCAGTTCGGCCTGTTGTAAAGGCCACAAAACAATCCTAAGTGATAGGATCAAGCCTGTCTAAATGGCAAGCATCCTTGTATTCTAAATATGCCGCCTTATTAACCTTGTGTTATGTTTCGGCATTAGTGACCCAAGTTCACGTATTCTTATGTGAACAGCAGCATGTTTTCGGTGTCCCTAGCGTCGCAAACATCCATAGGCGGTGGTAACTTAGTAGACGCTAGTTTAGTACTTGGTAGACCGGCAGTTTGTCTGCTGTTCCTAAAAAAAAATATTTACTCACGTCCAGACCAGGAAAACACTACAATTTCATTGACCCATTGAACTAATGATGATTTCAATAGACACGTACGAATCGTCGCTGTAAATTATTGGATGTTATTTGGCCGAATTACTTTCGCCATTCCTACTTGGCTGGATCGTGATATTTAAAAACGTTTAATTGCATTTTGAAATGCTTTATACGCTACACAAAACTAGA
Organism: Malacosoma neustria; assembly: GCA_963693495.1. Classification (NCBI taxonomy): domain Eukaryota; kingdom Metazoa; phylum Arthropoda; class Insecta; order Lepidoptera; family Lasiocampidae; genus Malacosoma; species Malacosoma neustria. The sequence continues at coordinate 12,189,806 of OY856383.1, forward strand.
TTGAATTTAATAGGAAACAAACATTTAATTATAAACAATACTCTATTCTGAGTTATAACACAAATCCTAGCATAAAATGAACCTCTCCATAAATTAGATGATCAGTAAAAGCATCAAGATCAGCTAAATTTAAATACGAAAATAAATTTTATTTTATGAAATAAAACATAACAATCTGATATTGAAATTTAGTAATTGCTCTTATAAAGGAAAAAAGACCAGTTCAACGAGAAATATTCCAGAGACATTCTTTTATATAATTGAATCTCTAATGTTAAGTTTTTTTATTTTATATTTTATTCAATCAATATACAGGGAAAAAAACACTAGTTTTTTTTTAATTTCATTAAAAAAAACTTTCGTAGGTTTCACAAAACGAAACGCTTATTTAATTTCGGTTGTAAATTAAAGTTAAGCATTAAAAAGGAAATTCTGTACCCTTAAGTGGTCCACTAGTGGTGCTCTTACCTTAGCAAAGGTACAGTAACTTGATAGATGTAAGGGGGCGTCCATAAATTACGTGAGGTGTTTTTTTTTAAATTTTCTGTCCCTCCCTCCCCCCTGGTGAGATGTCGTGAGATTTTATTCAACCCCCTCCCCCATCCCCCAATCTCACGTGAGATTTTTCAAAATGTGGGTTTCTTATGTAAACGCGTTGGATTGTTATTGTAAAAAGAAAAAAAATTTGCTTCGTGCTTTTATTTACGACTAGTTAAGACTAGTAATCAATATTGCTGAGAGTTTAATTATAAGTGTAATAAAAATTTAACAATAGAATACTTAAATCGTAATCTGGATTAAATAGACTAAAATAGTATAATTTTTTTTTGTTTCAATCAGAAAAAAAATTGCGTGATATTTGCCGAGACCCCCTCTCTCCAACGTAAGATTAGATGAGATTTGACTCGACCCCCTCCCCCCCCTTAAACACCTCTCGTAATTTATGGACGCCCCCTAACAGGTATTAATCACGTGACATATTATATTGAATATTTTATATTGAATTACAGTTTGTTAATTTTTATGCAAAGAATCGACTACAAATATGATCATATCAAAAGATCTGGATAACGTGTCATTAGTCACGTAAATACCTATCACGTATACGTGAATTATGTGAAAGATAAATTTGAACTCTATAATTATACTTATAACTCACACTATGCAGTTGAACAAATGTAATGTATTGTTATTCCTAATTTGCATAAGCGTCTTGCCAAAATAGCTGTCCGTTCATAGCCATTCATTTGATGTGTTCTGACGTCATCGTCAATTGTATCAAAACTCAGGCAAACCTCGTTCTCATTCATGTCAATTAACAAACATTATGTTCGTTTAAATTATGTACCTACTCTTAGGAAGATTGAAAATAAGGCTACCTTATAGGAAATAGGTCGATGAGATGTTGCATGCAAGTCTTACTCTCCATTGATAACTTACAAAGTGTGTATAAAGTTAGTAATACTGTTATTGGTAAAGTAAGTATATTAAATAGGGTCTGTAATAATAAGTGTAAAAACTATTCTGACTCACGTGTCAGGAGAATAATATATTTCGAAAAAAATCCTATTTTTTAGCTTCTGCCCGCGACTACGTCTGCGTGTCATCTGGTTTATACATTGTAAACATCGTATTAATGGTCTCTTGTTAGTGGAGTAGTCTTGGCATGCATAATTATTTTATAATTACTTTTACTGGTAGATTCGACGGAAGTGCCATATTGAAGCATGCAGATGACACATACATGAAGAGAATCACCGAAAATATTGCGAATCCTATAATTCCTTACACGAGTCCATCTGCGTTAGTTATACTTGGTGATGGAGAATTAATAAAAATATTATTTTTGTCCACAGCAAGCAGATGGCGAAGATGAACTCAAAAAGCGCCAGTTGATGGAACTGGCCATCATAAACGGTACATACCGCGATTCCAGCACGAAAGTCTCCGTGCCTGTCAACGGTCAGTGCTTAATAAGTATGGTCGCCTTCATGTTTTGTCACTAACTTAACAACCAAACTAATATTTTAAGCTTACATAACAATTCAGTGACAGATTGGAAACTTCATGTTTGTCGAAACTAGAAAAATTTGTAGAGAAAGATAAAACAACATAAAAATTATTTAATTTATATTAAATGGGATATTTCTTTTGCAAATACAACAAATGAAGATGATATCTACAATAATGTTAATCATCAACAACATTATTACATATACATATGTACATACAAACGAACTCTAGTCTCGCTAAGTTTTAACTCTCTTCGTGTCTGTAATCTACTTTTACCTAGTCTTCTAGTTTCGTCACAAGTCAATACTAATTATTTAAGTGATTAAAAAACCAAGAACTTTGTTTACATTCGATCCTAATATATAAGTTTCTGAATGATATAGACAGGCTTAAAATATTAGTGTTGGTTTTACTAATATAAAATTTACATAATTGATTCATATTGAGGTCACTTTCAAACAAATCTACGCTGCTAAGGTAAATAATCTATTTGAATATGGGTTACATATAAAAGGTTGGCGTTTTGCAGAAAATTTCGAAATTGTTTTTTTTGTTAAAGAAAAAATTGTAAGCGAAAATGTTTATAAAAAACTATTTCTCGAGACAGCATCGTATCTGAACACAAAGTTGGACAGTTGCCATAGTAAAAAAAGATGTTTACAGACATCAAAGATGTACAGTATTTATAACAATAATAAAAACATTATCGGAGATAAAAATGCATGGGGAACTAATTATGTTTTAAGCGTGGGTAATTATTACGAATAATTTTTGTTTGCATAAAACTTACATACAATGTGTTCCATTTTAAATATTATTTTTCTGTTATATCTAATTCATTGATGAATTAAAAAAATTACACTTAACAAGTGGTTAATTTAACAACATCAGTAAATGATACTTCTAATTATAAATTTTGATTGAAAAAATTATCAGTTAATAACTACTAACAACAGCGCCATGCAATGATTCGCCTTAATTTTTATTGGCAGTACAATTTTTTTTTCTAAACTTATTGCAATGAACTTGCAGCTGTTATGTTTAGGGTTTTGTATATACGCATAATCATTTAGAGGGCGCTGCATTGGTATCGTCCATGTCCAATGTCAATTATCCTATGCTACCGTATTTTTTAATGCTGTAGGACAGCAGACAGGCTGACGGCCCACTTAGAATTTAGCAGTTATTGTCGCCTATGGGCGTTTGCAACGCCAGTGGCATCGCGAACATGCTTCTGTCCCATAAAGGTACAGGAACTTGGGTCACTAATGCCGAAACACAACACAAGGTTATTATGGCGGCATACTTAAGACCAAAGGTGGTCGCCATCCAGACGGGCTTGAGGCCCTACCACGTAGCTAGGGTGGGTTGTTTTGTCGGCTTTTACGACAGGCCGACCCCGGCCGCAGAGGTTAGTGTTCTTTCTCCGCCCCTGCACGTGTTAGTCTTTCTTAAAAACATTGGACGAAGTATACCTTAGTTGAAGATAACATAATATCTGGTATGTATGTAATAGTAAAACAAGGATTATAAGACACGTTGTATATCTAATGTTTTAAAATGCCCGATTATGGGAAGAGCCTTATGTTTTGCTGACATGAGTCATTGAAACGACTGTTAAGATGACTAACTTAATTGATTTGCAGCATGTTACGGTTGTTAACTATTAACATTGGTGATTTCATTTTGCCTGCAATACTTTAAGGGCTATTAAAATATTTTTAAATGTTATAGTCGAAGATGGAAGAATCAAATGCTTTTCTTATTTCTCAATTTAAATTTTAGATTTTTAAATTTTTATCAAACTTGCAATTTATTTATAATTTGGAAATGGTCTACATATATTTATACCTTATATAAACTGTATAAATATCTTATTTTTATTAACTTGAAATCATTTTAATAGTTTAAAATTGGAACATGTTATTCTATAAGTAATTTTTATACTATTACAAATATAGGGTCTCGTAAATAGGATAGGTATAATGAGGAAAATATGATAAGTTAAATAAATTTGAAAGTACAAAGAACATTTTTTATATCTAACATATTTTCAGTAAGTTCCCATAACACTAACAAAAATAACCTTGAAAAGATGATAATATGATTGTAACAAAGGCGACTGCGTAGCTGACGAGGAGTGGAGGCGCGTGGCGGCCGAGACCCAGAGGCTTCTAGGCAACCCGGGAGGAGGCGTAGCTGGCGTTGGCGTCGGTGGGGTGGCGTTACGCACTCCCGCGCCTTTGGGTGCTCCGTTGATCCTGTCACCGCGCATGTCTGGTCCTGGGGGCCAAGCCGGGCTCCTGAACGGTACAGGTGCCGGGGCGGCCGCGGGCTTGCTCTCGCCGGGTGAGGCGGCCCACCAGCTGATCTACGCGTCGCCCTACGACTACGCCAACTACGCGGCACTCACCGCCGCCAACCCGCTACTCACCACGGAATACGCCACTGCCGATCATACGGGTGGGTTGTTCGACCGTTAATTTATTTTATTTCTTTTAATGATTTGTTGATGATGTTTGATAGTTTACATAAAAAGCAAATTACTTAAAATTTTAACATACAGTATCAAATACTTCAAAAATATCATACCTTGATAAACGATTGACTGTATTTCAATTTGGTTCTGTAGTATTTATAATAATTACTAAAATATTTTATATTATTGATAATTTTCATTGGCCGTGTTCTATGGGCTATAGATAGGACAGACCTAATACTTTCCTATGGAATTTAAAATGGCGACAAATGGATTACTCCTTTTTGGATACTCACATGCTTCAAAGGATGCTTTTGTATAGCTCATCTATAGATGTGTTAGATGGCATTAATTTACTAGAAAACTTAAATCAGATTTAGCAATTTGTATTCTAAAACTTGCTGTTAGTTGCGCATACTTAGTTTCATCTTGAAACAGCATAATCCTCGGTGTATCTCGAGACATGAAAATTCATATATACAACTCCGATGAAACCTACAGAACAAAGTATTAATTTACTTATTTTTTTTCCACGTGTAAGAAGTATAGAGAAACATAGGTGGTAGGTGGGTTATGATTTTTATACATTTTGTTACTATTTTTATAAATTTACCCATCTTAGTCTGAAAAATATGCTATATTCAACTTGAAAATAATTTAAAAAATAATGATTGAAAATATTGAACATCATCACTGAATCTAACTAACGCTATACACGGTACCGGGTGTTAAAACCGTTGAAGTAGTCTTTAAATGTAATCAAGTCATTAAGAGTAAACAATGTTTAGATGGAAGTATATCGTGAGATATTGTAACTATGAGATTTTAGAATAATCGTTACGACAAATTTATAACCGCATGTCTGTTTACCTACTCGAGTACCATAATCGATTATCGATATATCGATACTTAAATTGCATGTTTTTGTTGAATCCTATGGCTTATATTCCTAACAAAAGCGTCAATTCTCTATTAAGTTTTAGGTTTAAATTATTGACAAAATTTCTTAACAACATTACAATAACTATTTTAAATTCAGAAGGGCTCGTGACAAGCATTAACTAATAAAAATGATTTAACACATGGTGACGAGTTTATAAACTGTGTGTGATATATTTTTAATGCGGTTTGCAGCGTCGAGGTATCTGCTAGCTGGCTTTTGACATTGGCCACTATCACATCAGCCCATAAGATACGAGAGAACACATCGCGCGCCGTACCGACCGCCGCATCAATATTACCGTCCTTAATTTTTTACAATTCGGTTTTTTTCTGAGAGCATTTAACAACTTGGAGTGGTGACAGATTTTAATATATATATAGATAAAAATCTGATTGTTATAGGCTGCAGTGTATAATAAACACTGTTATATGCTGTTTTATTACGCTATTCACACGCAAAGTGCACAGGAGTTTAGCCTTAAAAATAAAGTGGAGAAAAGTACGATTTCTGGAGTGCAAAATATATAAATTTTAAAATGAAAATTTTGAGTACCTCTAATTTTGTAAAACAGAATTCATAAAATTACAATGTTATTAATAATCATATATTGTTTTAAATCATCTACTCCAAATAGTTGTAATATGCTCTAAGTTTTTTTAACACCTAAATACCAGGACGCTTCAGTCATAACGCTATTTTCGATTTCTAGCATAAGTTTATGTTAAGTGCGTTTATTTTAGTCCATTTTTGTACCTACGATGTTATTAACTTAATTATTTTTCAACATCTCACTGTTTTGTACAGTTTCTGAAGTATATTTTGTTTTATTTCAGTAAAAGATTTATTTATTTTATTCAGATCATTATTATTTTTATATACACGTTGTCTCGTCTTAGGGTTGATGACAGTTTACGTAACTGTTTTTTAAATTAGTGTTTTAGATTATAACTGCCGATATAAATTTTCTTAAGTTACCGTTACTTCGTATACAAAGACATAGATTTTTTATATACATCTTAAACATACTTATTTTATCTTCATGCCCTTAATAACGATAGAAAATGATAGGTTCCCTCACTATAGTTTTTTGTGATAACCCTTGCTTGTAACACAACTAATTTATTAACGTTTTTGTTAATTTAGATTCAAATTTCATTTTTCCAAATTTTAAATATATAAATACTCTACCATTGCATGAAGTTTTTCATCTTTGTCCTTTGTTTTCCGTTAAGATCTTGTGAATAACTTCAATTCTAACAATAGTTATTCCCGAACGATAAGAATCGACGATTCACAAATTACAAGCAAAAGGGACCAAATACAAATTGATTTAAAAAAGAATTCACATTTTAACTTTTTAACACAACTTACAAATAATTATATTATGAACAAACTATCGAACATTCTAGGCGGTTTTAAAAAGTTTATAATTTTTAACAGTCTTACTTGGAGATTGAATGGTATGACTGTTAAAACAAGTATCGTAACTTTTTTAATTTATTAGCCATATTATTATATTTATAAACATACCATAGGATAAGTAATATTTTTTTATCTTTAAAAGATTTTTAGTTAGGTTAGGAAAGAGTGAGCTTTATAAAAAAATAAAATATACATAAACAGTCAATGTAAAAGGAAATAAGCCAGCCATTAGCTGTACCTTCTCTGGGTTTAATACCCCTGAAACATTTTTTTATGCTGTCCAAAGTAAATAATATATATTATACACATATAGTATGGTAGGTATACACACACACACACACATATATATATATTGTATATATATATATATATATATATATATATATATATATATATATATATATATATATATATATATATATATATAATACAGGCTTAGTCATCAGAAACCTAGTTTAACTGCCAAAAATAAAATGTGGTTTAAATAATACGGATACATCGCTGAAAAATTGGCAGCGACTTTTCAGTGTATAATTTTATAAATAGACAACGTTTTCAGCATTTATGATAGGTTGATGCTAATCGTACAAAGGAACGTTTTATTCACCTACGGCTTACTACAAAATATAACAAATACGTGGCATATTTATTGAAAATTTAATTTCTTATATTAATAAGAAAATCTTAATAAAATTGTGTTTATTATATTTTTGGCAGCCGTAATAACTAATTATATATTATGTCTATAAATCTACTCGCATAAGTATAATATAACGTTTTAAAAAGTGCCAGTGAATTTATCTCGTGTTATAGAGGGGCTGAATGCACTTCTGTCGGAGGAAGCTTTTAATATGTCTGGTGAGAGAGACACACAGATGTTAAATATGCATATGCCGCTAGGTGTGGTGCGGAGGGCGGGACGGCTCGCGCAGGTCAGGGAGCACCCTTACCAGCGCGCGGCTTTGCCGGCGCCCTAGGCGTACTCGCCTCGCGTCTTTACGCCATTTCGCTCTCACGACGCCCATTTGTTAAGGTGAGCAGCGCGCGCGCACGCAACGCCCAAGATGAATACGTTTGCTTGAATCCTATTTTTGTACTAGTAACTGATTTTATCCTCGAATTTGGTATATATTTATTTCATTTATGCCATCAATAAAAAATATTAATATTTACCCATATAAAAGAAAAATTCCGAGAAATGTTATCAAACTTTTCTCAAATCAATTTATGGGTTAAAAAACATGGAACGTAACAGTTAAAAGTATACTCGTACTATTAATTCAGTAGTTCCATGTTTTCAATATTCAAATTTTCAGCAATCATATTCATCTAGTATGCGTGAGTGCTTTTGCTTGATAGTCTCTGTGTCACTATTTTTATTATGTGTACTTATTAGTTGTATTCTTAAGTAAGTATGAGAAAAGGTTAAGTCCATCGCTCTTCATAACGGATCTGAAGTGACACGGCATAATTTGAAACTGTGATTTTTATATTTTTCTTTTTTTTATAGATTTCTTATCTATTACATGTTGTGAGGATCTTATATAATAGAAAATCGTCATCTTTGAAGCTATTGTATATGATAATTCTATAATAAATTCACAACTTGTTTTACGTAATATTTTCGGGTATCGTTTTTAAATTATTTACCAGGGAAGAAGGATTAAATTTACATTAAAAGAAACCAAAAGTTACATTTGCATAACTATCTTATGTGTAGATGGTTTTTTCTTAAAATTCGTTTCCAATTTAATTACAAAACATTAAATATGGTATTTCAATTTTTAAAGGCTACAAAATAGTTTTTAGTTCGTAGTGTTCAACGTTGCCAAATAGAATCCGCAGGTGCTAGTAGGGTTGTGAAATCCTTCTTACCCGAATTTCGTCCAGTATTAGTCAAAGGGAAGTGCATTTTCAGTAAAATTGTGCCATCTATATCCAGTATTAAACACTCACTCCTTTGACTCTATATTTCACCATCACAACTTTCTTTTAGTCAATTTAAGGTTTTTTATAAGGATTTTTTAAGCTAGTTGTTTTTTGCGTTAGGTATTATTTTTCACTTTTAATAGAAAGTGGTTATATTAAGATTTGCACTTGTGTCCTTGTGGATTTATATTCAGGCATCCGAATGCCTTTCGTATTCTCACGCTTTTATTATGAATGTTTTATATTAAAATTTGAAATGCTGTTCATAATTTTATGAAATGATTTACGAATATTATAAGCGATGTTTTTTTGTATTGTTTCCGTTGTTGATTGTAAATAAGTGCATTTTCAAAAGATATACATGCAATAAAATGTCTGAATTTATTATTTGAGCGTTTTCTTTTTAGATGGGCTAGGTTCGCGGTATTTCAACGTGTCTTGTTTAATTGATGTTAAGTTAATAAAGTTGATGACGTGCAGTCATAATTTGGTCGATTGTAGCCTCACACGACTAACATTGCAACTCCACAAGGCCAAGTTCCTGTTTGTTTACATAATATTAATAATTAAATGCACTATCATAACTGCTACTGTCACAATTTGCAGATTATCTGTAACTATATATTTATATTATATGAGTCACTAACATGCAAATATGTAATGTCACAAACAAATTAACAAATTATTTTAAGAGAATGCTGCCATATACAATTTATTGAAATCTTATGAAATGTATTGAATTACTTACTTACATACTTGCATATGGGTGCTATGGTTATTCATAAGTGATAAATTTTATTATGCTTGTTTGTCCGAGCGGCGCATGACGTGTCGGCGCCACCGTCGCTTCGTCATGTGCTTCTCTTTTGGGAACTATTGGGCATTTAATCCTATATTTGTAGATTATCATTATCATACTAAATTGACTTAACACGTTTCAACCATTAACAGCGTAAACTAATTATATATCCGTATATTTTTTATTAACTGGGCCACAAACAGAACATAATGTCGCGGCGCGAATGCCCGATAGCTACCCCGTGAAATATATTTTTATAGAATGAAGTCTCTCGTAATTTATTATTTTTCCGTACACTAGTTCTTTCAATCCGAGATGACGTTTAACGCTTTTGTTGAACAGCTGCATAATATGCCGGTGTTAGTCATCCAAACCCATATTAAATTACTTATATCCCTTACCCGTAGTTGAATAGTCGCTCTGAGGACTACGGCAATTTTTTTCTAATAGCATCAAACACTTAGGATAATCCCATAATCTACAGAATTGATGGAGAACATCAAGTTCTAGTAAATTTTGGAATTATCACCAACTACAACCCATATCCGGATAAAACAGCGCAATGAAAGCGATAAACCATCCGCTCTCGCGATTGGTGCTACTCGTGTAATCGGACCATGACATTTTGATCGATACTAACATTCTGTTTTTCTCTCTTCTCGTTAACCCGGCTAGGTGAGTGCTAACGGCGCCGAGGAACTAACAGGAGCCGCGACCGCCCCCGCCGCCCCATGTCGCCGCGTAACAATATTCTCCGGAACATCGACCACCATGTAGCTATAGCTGTTGGGCCTTTCACGTTAACATATACTATGTATTATAATAGTCTAACTATTAACATTTATATGCCTGTTATGTTTATAACATGATGAACTTTATTAACAAATATTTTTATATCAAATGGCACACGCCATCGACTATATTTACTTTAACTTAATGTACTTCTGTTGTTCGCTTGATCTCGTGTTGTTGTCGAGCACGAATGTTGTTAGGCTACCCTCCAACTCAGCGGCGTTAAATGTATCAAACAATCATATTCGCTTTTTATTATTAGTAACTATACACAAGTATTATTATTGCAGTTTTAAGGTTCATTTACGTTTATCGCCGCTTTAATTGATTATAAAATTAAGCGTGATGAACATAGCAGTAGTTTTTCTACTTAATACATTTAAATAAATGCTAAATTTTCAGAATCTATTGCTATATACATTAACGCTTATGTTGAAGTTTGATTCAATATTAAAAAAACGTACTACACAAAGTACGACAGTATAAAAGGTATATATAATGTATTTTCAATTGTATGGTCGAATAATATTAAAAAGTATTATGAAATTAATCTTTTTTAACATTTTGACTATACTTTTTAAGGAAATTACAATATATATTAGCCATAAGTATCAAAACATATTCAGCCCTATAACAGAAGAAGATGGCGGAATTCACATCTGACAGATGTCAAAGTAAGTACCTACAGTTGAGTTTAAACTTCGCTTGTGCTCTTTGATTAATATCTTTGTACGCTGTTTGTTATTTTTATTCGTATTTTTATACCAAGATACCTATACTAATTTAATATGACAACCCACTGATGACCATTCATCAGTGGGTTGTCATATTAAATTAGTTTTTGAGATTTTACAAATTTTGTTCATCAACTTATATTTTATTTGAAAAAGGTATGCACTTACTTTTGGCAAATAAAAAAATATAATAAAAATACATATTAATGGATGTAGACATTATAGGTCCATCTAGTAATGCTAATTTTCATCTTTCTTAATTTGTTTTATCTAATTTGAAAACATCAAGGGAGCCTTTTATTGACATTGTGAAACATAAAGTATACCTTTTCAAAGCAAAGTAACAAAGAAAAATTAGAGGTGTCGCGGCACACTTTGTAACAAATAGCCTTGCAGTATATTATTAATTTATTTTACCAAGCAACAAACACAGTGAAAGATATACTTATATTCTGGATCTAGATCTATATAGAAAATTTCATAGATATATAGTTGTAAATTAATCGTCCTTAGCTTAACCATCAAACATTCACCGAAAAAGTGAACACACGAAATATGACAAACAAAAGTGTCTAATAATTATCGCAGTTAAAAATACAAATAGCGTACATCAGCGCAGAAGAGCTTCGTTAAACAACTTTAATTTTTCTATTCAAATTATTTTTCTTTTAGGATTGATAATGTAATAAAAATATTCATTTACTTATTGACCCCACATTTTCTGCGGCAATACATCATAAAGTAAGAACCAAAGACTATAGTTATTTTTAGAGAGCTATATTTTAAAATAAATCGGTTTCATCAATGTCTTCCTATTTAAATTCATTTTTATTATTAAGGGTCAATGAGTATATGGATTTCTTGTTAATACAAATTTAATTATGTTTAAAGCATTATATGTTATATTTTAGTGCTTAATATTTATAGATTATTGAATGAAATAATATTTTTACTGTGCATCGCTAGTGCCTTAATAAATGTACAATTTTCACGCGTTTACGGTTCTATTGTTAAATGCTTTTTAATAGTTAAGGTAGAACTAGAAGAGGTTAAATTATTTCTAACTTAGATAAACGTGTATTTCACTTTCATGTTATGCCTCGTTGTCATTTTGTCATACAATTGAACATAAGATATCAATACCATCTATTATTGATTAATGTTTCTAAAGCAAATTCTTTAAAAGTTTATGGATATTGTTGAAGATCTAGTTTTAAATCAACGTAAAGTAAAAATGGGGCATAAAAGTTATAGGGATTATTAGTAGTAGCATTCAAACGTTTCATTAGATATATTTAGTTAATAACTTTATTAGATCGGGCGAGTATATTATTAATTTTATAAGTGCCTTCGTTACAATCTCTAAGAGAATCTCGGGTATAGATTCTATCTTGTAATAATATCAGAAGAGATCTGGTTATAAAAAAAAATCAAATAAGTATAATCAGATATTATTTAAATTTTCATGAAGCCATGAATTGCTTTGGGGTAATAAATACCGGTTTAAATAAAATAACTACTGATAATATATTTTTATTTGATTTCTATATACCTAAGCGCATTGAAAATAAACTTTATTTACTTTCTAACAATCTGAATTCAATATAAATATATGTGACGTGATAATGTCGTTATTTTAAATTCATGTATCTGTCTATTTTTCTTATGGCGTTGTATGTCGGTCGCAACCGAAGTTTGAGGTTGCTGCTTGATAACGTCTCGTGGCGAAACTAATTGCGCGCAATTTAGCGTCACTGCTTTTCTAACACTTATTTCTTGTATTTCTATCGTCTTATTTAAATCAAATAAAGAAAATTATTCCTCGAGAATTAAAATAGTGTAACAAAGGCAAGTAAATTATTTTATATAATGTATTTTTGTCTTTAGTATACAATAGTTTATCAGAAAGCAATAATTTTACAATATTAACGATAGAACTTAGTGCAATAGAAAATGTTATTATATGATAAATATTTTATTATAAATCTCAAGAACTTGAGGAAAATATTTTAGATTTGATAGAGATCTGAAATTGAGATTAATAAGATATATAAATCGCATTCGTTATTTTTGAATAAAATATTTTTTTTTTCTATTTAAAAACAAAGTTTAATTATAATTAGTTTATATTAATAAAAATATTAAAGAGAATCTTAAATCATTTTATTTGTTAGGTGCTTTTATGAAATCATCATTAGATTTGTATTCTAAAGTATATTTGGTTGTTTCAAAAGTTATTGTATTTTATAAATTTTTACCCTTTGTAAAATTTCAATGATCTAATATTTTATTATTATTCATGTTTCATCACCTTTTTATATTCATAAAATAGCATATAACATCACCTTTTTAAATTCATAACACTATTAAGTGTCCCTGAAACATCTTGAAGTTGTTAACACTCCGTCCATCATTTCTTTCATATCTAAGTACTTAATTTTGATAGTTTTTTTTACATCAGTGGTTATAATAACTTTCGCCGAAAACGTGTTAACATTTTTTTGAATAACTTCTTGTAATATGTTTCGCGTAACAATTTCGTTTTCATCTCCCTACTTTGTACAAATCTCAGGCGAAGCATTTATAATTAATACAAATGCCATAAACATTAAACTACTGCATCAGCAAATGAACATTGTGATGGAATAGAAGTTTTAACGTACAAAATAATTATTATATGTCTGCGAATCAACTAGTAATATGTGTTTTTTATAGTTCTCTTGAAACACGCCAAGTGCCATTAGCAGACAGTTTTTCATCGTCATTGTTTGTTATTATTAATTTGTACTTATTTTAAATATAAAACGGCAATCACTAATGAAGTGCCTTAAAATCAATTTGTACATATTTATTAATATCTTTCACTAAAGTATTAATATTGGAAAATATAAAATCTGACATAAAATTGTTTTCCAAAAACAGAATAGAGAATACTTTTATTATATTATAGTTTAAGTGAGAACTTGCATACTATGTCTGTTTTGATGTGTGTTAAGATTGATTTGGTATTAGTAAATATTATAAAAATGTACCGATGCTTTTATTTAGAAATACCAACCCAAACATATCAGAAATATTTACTTTTACCGAAAAAATATTATTATATAGTTTAAACGTTATATAGTTTACGGCAACCGGCTACTTATGTGGGGAACAAATGTCTAGCTATGCCGCCACCGCTGGGCCCCGGCAGGAGGGGTAGACCCAAAAAGTGCTGGCTTGACGTCGTATGGGTTGATATGCGTGCTAATGGACTGACCACCAGGGATGCGGAAGATCGTGCGAAGTGGAGAAGAAAAAGTCCGAAAGACCCCGGGCGCCGAAGCGAGAGTTTGGGCTGCAACCGGGATTCATCGCTAAGATGATGATGATAATTATTATTATATAGTTTAAAAATAACAAAGCAAGAATTGCATGTTACTGATATGTATTGTAATTATGACAGGATGTGTGAAAAAATTTCGCTAGAAACTCCTACATCCGTGACTATCTTCGTGTCTGACTTTGTAAGCGACAGTGCCAGTTGCCATTCTGTTTGGAATATATTTCTTGATGTGCCATCAGTACACTGTTGATGTAACAGGTGTGAACTCAGAAAATGATTAAAAAAATAAACCCACAATTGATAGCTTAAATGTGATATGCGTTCCAAAGTACTGAATATTGGGAATGTCAAAGATGTATTGAACTTAATATTTTTTTTTATTGCTGTAGGACAGCAGACAGGCTGGCGGCCCGCTTAGAATTTAGCAGTTACCGTCGCCTATGGATGTTTGCAACGCCAGTGGCATCGTGAACACGCTACTGTCGCATGAGGGTACAAGAACTTGGGTCACTAATGCTGGAACACAACACAAGGTTATTATGGCGGCATACTTAAGACCAAAGGTGGTCGCTATCCAGACGGGCTTGAGGCCCTACCACGTAGCTGGGGTGGGTTGTTTTGTCGCCTTTTACGACAGGCCGACCCCGACCGCAGAGGTTAGTATTCTTTCTCCGCCCCTGCACGGATAATAAGAGAAAGTAGAAGGGCTCAAGGAAAGCAGTCTAGTTTAGGGTGTAATCAAAATTTAACTAAGGTGGTTATGGTTTTGAAAATAATATAGAAATCGTACTGAAATCTAGGGTATTTTTAACCACGTGGTGGCCCGGTTTAATATTTTATTGTGTATAACCCGCCTTATTCAAACGTGACAAATACTGTCTGTTCCTTCTAAGAGAAACCCAGACATGCGAAAATAGGATGTTATCATAAAACTATTGATAAAAATATTTTGACTATGTAAGCAAATTTAAGGCTGTCGAGGTAACGTTTTACAAAGACAGCGCCATCTGTTTACGTTTCTGTGAACTGTTTGGTTTATTCTAAAACATGGTATCCTAAAAGGCTTTTCTATATGGAGGCTGCGGTAAGCAACTAGTTTTTCTTTTCAAGTGTAGATGACGCGGTTTTACGAAGCCGTGCTAGAGAGTTTTATCAGTGCAACAAAATCTCAACACTTTTAATTACCATAAATGGTTTTCCATTACTCATCATCATCTCAGCGATGAATCCCAGTTGCAGCCCAAACTCTCGCTTCGGCGCCCGGGGTCCGCTTTCCGACTTTTTCTTCTCCACTTCGCACGGTCTTCAGCATCCCTGGTAGTGAGACCATTGGCACGCATATCACCCTTTACGACGTCAAGCCAGCACTTTTTGGGTCTACCCCTCCTGCCGGGGCCCGGCGGAAGCGGCATGGCCAGACATTTGTTTCCCACGTAAGCATCCGGTTGCCGTAAAACGTGGCCATACCATCGGAGCCGACACTCCTGCAATTTATCCGCAATGTCACGGACATGAAGGCTGCCGCGAATGCGGGAGTTCCTAACACGGTCCTTCCGCGTCACTCCACACATCCACCGCAGCATTTTCATCTCCGTGACACGCAGCTCTTGCTTGTGTCGCTCTAACACCGGCCACGCTTCACAGCCGTATAAAAGGACAGGCCTAATGATGGTCTTATAAACCTGTCCCTTCAACTTTACCGGCATCTTGGGGTCACAAATGACACCAGTTACCTCACGCCATTTGGCCCACGCGGCAGCAATGCGTGCCTTGACGTCGCAATCGATGTCACCGGATGCATGAAACACAGATCCCAGGTATTTCACAAAGTCCGTGCGCTCGACCTTGTTGCCGTCTATGCGTACGGGTGTGGGATCTGTGGAGTTACAGGCCAAGTACTCGGTCTTCGCCACATTGAGCTTCAGACCACCGTTCTCAAGCGACTCTTTCCACGCCTTCACACGTCGCACCAGCCTACCCCTGTCCGAATCTGCCAGCGCGATATCATCAGCATACATGAGCAACCACGGGGGCTTCTCATGTGAGTTTCTGATGCTGTCTGACAATACGTCTAATACCACGCTAAACAGAAACGGACTAAGGACGGATCCTTGGTGCACCCCGACGGTGATGGGGAAAGGTTTGGTGTCGCCAACAGCGGTTCGAACTACGGAATCGGAGTCACGGTACATGTCTCGTATGATGTCAACATAGGCCTCTGGAATCCCTTTGGACCGCAATGCCCACCAGATTATCGCGCGAGGAATACAGTCGAAGGCCTTCTGCAAGTCGAGAAACAGGCAATGCAGAGGCGTATTCTTCGCCCTGTATTTCTCCGCGACAGTCCTTAGGGCAAAAACAGGGTCCATTGTCCCGTGACCAGGGCGAAACCCATATTGACAATCCGAGACAGTGCACTCCTGTCGAATCCGAGAGTCGATAACCCTTTCGAAGAGCTTCATGGTGTGGGACATGACCTTAACTCCTCGGTAACTACCGCACTCCTGCACCGACCCCTTGCCTTTGAAGACTGGAGTAATGATACTCAGTCTCCATTGGCTCGGGATCGTACCGGTGAGGAGTGTCCGGTTGAAAAGGTCTGTTAAGATGCCCACACCACGAGAGCCCATCGCCTTCCAGGCTTCGATGGGGACTCCATCGGATCCAACAGCTTTCCGATTCTTCATGCGGCGAAGACAATTCTGGACTTCTGCAGGCGTTATCAGTGGCACTAGTCCTTGATTCGGAGGAAGATCAGGCGGCTGCACCTCTTTGTGCTGCGTGTTCAGCAGCTCGTGGAAATACGAGCGCCATCTCTCCTTCACCGCGAGGTCCTCGCATAGCAGGTTGCCCACAGGGTCTTTTACACAGCGGCACTTGGAAATGTCCTGTGCCGCTTTGACCCTGGAGCGCGCCAACTTATAGATGAGCTTCTGCCCCTCAGACGATTCCAACTTATCATAAAGTGGTTGTAAGTGGTCTCGCCTGGCTCTGGCAACAGCTCTCTTAGTGGCGCGCTTTGCTACCCGGTATGCGTCGCGCTCTTCAGGAGATCTGGACGCTTGCCACTTCTTAAAGAGGGCTTTCTTCACTCTAGTCTCCCTCTGGACTGTGTCGTTCCACCACCATGTCTCCTTGTCACACTTGCGACCACCCTTAGACACCCCAAGCACCTCCTTCGCCGACCCAAGGATAGCCGCCTGAATCTTGTCCCAGTAAGCCTGAACTGGTTCGCCCATACCACCGGTGCACTTGTCACCGACAGCTAAGGCGAACTCCTGGGACGTGACTTCATCAAGCAGCCACCACCTGATTCGGCGCTGAACGCGCTCGGTATACGTGTCTTTAGGCTTAGCGCAGAGGTCCATGACAAGCAGACGATGTTGTGCAGTGAGACTCTCACCGGGTATGACCTTGCAGTTGGCCACTTTGCTGATGTGGTGTCTCCTAGTGAGTAGGAAGTCGATTTGGGTAGCATTCCTCCCGCTCCTGTAGGTGATGAGATGCTCGGGTCTCTTTTTGAAATACGTGTTCACGATGGCAAGGTCGGCCGCCGCACACGCATTGAGGATGTCCTCCCCTTCTGCGTTGCGGCTGCCGTACCCAAATCCACCGTGAACACGCTCGAATTCCCCACATTCATCACCCACATGACCGTTCAGATCACCCCCCAAAACGATCCCCTGTGATAATGGGATTCCACGGAGCACTTCTCCGAGTAGATTCCAAAACGCTATTTTATCGGCGTCGTCACAACCGGCCTGTGGCGCATAGGCACTTATCAAGTGGGTAACTATCCCATCGATAAGCACCCTAACGACCATAAGTCGGTCGCTATGACGTTTCACTTCCAAAATGTCATTCTGGAACTCCTCCGAGAGCACTATGGCAACCCCATTCTCCCCACCAGGTGCACCTGTGTAGATCAGCTTGTAGCCATTCCCAATGAACCGGGATCTGCTGGCCTTCCACCGAGTCTCCTGCAGGAACGCCACGGCCACCCTCCGCCTGGAGAGCACATCGGCCAACTCTCTCGCGCGTCCGGTTAACGTGCCTATGTTCCATGTTGCGAAGCGGATCTTTCGAGATGTTTGGGCTGCGTGAGATGGGGCTAGCGTCGTTAGCCGTGCCCGCCCATGACACGGTAGCCCTTGTCCACTTCTCACAAGAGCCGGGCGAAGCTCTTGCGCGCCGTTATGCGGCGGCGCCCTAGCCCTTAGCCGATCTCGTAATCTTGTTCTCACCATGTTGATTTGGCAACTTTGGCTTTTACGGGGGCGACTGCCGTCTGACCCCCCAACCCCAAAAGGAAAGCCGTCGTCAGAGCCTCGTCCGTTATTCAGCAGGGTGCGCCGACTTGCAGGTGAGGTTGACTTGGGCCCCGAAGATGTTGGTAGGGCCCCTTACACCCCAAATGGTTTTCCATTACTATATTGTAATAACTTTCGTCAATATTTATATAATTACTTGTTTTGAAGACACTGATTCGTCCAATTTATTTATTGGTCCATCTAACAATTAAATAATTATGCTGATATTGATTCGACAGTTTTATCGGTAGAAAATTATACTGTATAATTGTGTGGGGCAGAATCGCGGTAATGCACTTGTAATCTATGAACAGACACACACTCTCACACACACATGGACACAAGGCTCTGGTATCGATAGATCTTCTTGAAGCGAAATCTTAGTAATGCCAAAAAGCTTTCTTCTGAGCCCGATGTACGCTACTAAGTAATGGAACTAGACAATACATTTACAAAAAGATAATACAAACCCTCTTAACTTTATGTGCAAGAACGCGAGGGAAAATAAATTAGCGGTGACAATTTTTTTTAACGCGACTGCCGTTTAACTTCCGAACAGAAAAACAAGATGGTTGCCTTCCTTATCATTTTGCGAACTAAAGTTATAAGTAATTCAGCTTCTTCTACCACACCCTAGAAACCGTAATAGCTGGTTCTATACTTCTTTTTTGCTGGAGCCACACAATCATAAACAACGGCCTAGTTAATAAATACAATATTAATTAATATTCGACGACCTCCGTGGCGTAACGGCTAACACACGTCAGTACGCTTGTGGAGGTCACGGGTTCGATGCCTGTCTCGCGTCTGGGTGTTTTATGTATAAGATGTATTTATTTACAAAAGAAAAGTATATTATGTATTAAATTAGTTGTCTATTACCCATAACACAAGTACTATGCTACTTAATTTGGGACTAGATGGCGCTGTGTGAATTTTATATTTATTTATTGTATTTTTATTCAACAATAGGTAAATATAATATTAATTACGTAGTTTTAAAAGCACCACCTGATTAAATTAAAGACAAGATAAATATCAAAAAACCAACCACATTATCAAATTGTAGTTGTAATAACAGTGCTTTCATATCAGCAGATCTAACCCCAGGGTTTTCTACAGCCGAAGTTCAGCACTACTGTTGCCCATGGACGTTGGCAACACAACGGAAATTGCCAACGTGCCGCCAACGTCGAAGAATCTTGATATTTAACTTTATACATAAATGTTAGGTATTCGCCTAACAAGTAAAAGTATAATCTACTATTAGATTATACTTTTAAAATAGAGAAATAATACCTAACTAATGACGATTGCATTCCAAATAGAAATAAAACGCTTTTGTAGCAAGGATATACAATAAAAGCAATTCGGACGTTTTGCAATGGCAGAAAATGGAATTTTAAATTTGCAACATGTCGGTTCCCAGGATCCTTACACACAAATAAACGCTGGTTCGCCTAGCGCAGTGGTAGTTTGCAACCTTTTTTATGAACATTTTCAACCTACCATTATACTTAGGTACCTCATATTACTTAGGTTTCAAAAGCAAACAGAATGTACTATATATGTATATTTAGATAGATTTGGAATTCAATGTTTTCAAGTGTGTTCAAATGTCAAACTTATGTGATAGATTTTAATTATTGATTGAAAGAAGTCTTTTAAAGTCAATTATGGACCATATTAGTACTTACTAAAATACTTATTTTGAATATTGTTTTCATTACTAAAGGATGTAGTAGATATATATGTAGGTAGTAGTGATATGTAGATTTCCAAAATATCTGGAAACCCACACAATAATAACCTAAAGTATAGTATTTTTATGAGAATATATTATCTAGAAACTCTAATAAACTTTACAATTCATAATAAATAAGCCTCACAAACGCCAAACACAATTAGATTCTCGGAAATTACAAACAAAAGTGAAAGCCTCCAGTGAATAATTCCGTTTGTCTGCGTCGAAGGATTGCGATGGGGCTCTACTAAGAAGTAAGAAGGGCTAGGGCAGCCGCTCGTAAAATTGCAGCCGACTTGGGGTGACGTCTCAAGGCGCTCGTGCATTCTTCATAACTGTAGTATTGGGGAGGAACTAAGAAGTAGCAATTTTTGGATAGAAAATAAAGGTTGTACTAACATTTTCGTGTTTAAAAAGTATTCATTCATATACGTATTAATCTTAGAATTCATTCATAATTGGGTGAATTTTGAACGGTGTAAATTAGCCTTAATATTTCTGATATGTCCGAAGTTATGTCTAGTAATAATTATAAGGTACCTGCACTATGGCATCACAGCCGAGGTCTATTGAATCTTTGCACCTAGGGTAGGCCCTACATGGAAAACTGTCCTCTGTGGTCAGATGATTTTTTTTCAAACAGATTGTGGATAGTATAATTTTACAAAAATAAAATTGTAGTATAAATATTTGAACCTCATCGTCATCTACTGTTGAAAGTAGGCCTCCCCAAGTTCGCCCCAGAAATCTTAGTTCCGTGTTGTTGTCATTTAACTTAGATTCTTTAGCAGATCGTCAGCCCTTTGGATTCAGGCGCGTTCTACATTATGTTTTCTAAAACGAGTCTCCGCTGTAAGACTTATTTATGGAGCTTCAGAGTATTAGGAATTGCAGCGTCTCATAATTTTGCATATACTGTAGCACCAAGGATCAACCCGGACTAACGTCATCCTGGGGTGAGAGTCCAACAGTCATAAAACTACTTCCCCCAACTCTGTGAGGTTATATTGCACGACACCATTCACTTTCTTACGCACAAACATTTTCTTATACAATTCAGTGGTTGCTGCAATTCTGACTTGTATAATTTAGGTTTCAAGGGACTCCTTCCAAAGATTTTATATAATTTTGTTTTTCACCTACTATTATATGTATCACATATTTTCAGTTGTATACCTTTATCATTAATTAACACTGTAAAATAATTAGTGAGAATTTGAGTTTACAAAATCAATTTTCATAATCGTTTAGGTAAAATATTGGTTAATTTGCACTGATATAAAAAGTTATCATAATTATAATCACAATGAGAGAAGCTTGGATGCATCCTGAATACAACTGGAACCAGGGTTTCAGAATAGAAACAATTTATTGGTAATTAAAAATCTAGTTTTTATTTGGAGAACTTCTATCTGAAATTCAAAGGCCAAGCTTTAGCCATTGTAATTAGGACTCGAGCCGCAATTAAGGGATCTCTCAACTTCATCCAAATATGCATATACTATATATATGTACAGTTCGTATTCGTCCCTTCTTGCGTTGATTAATGTCGTTCCGAGTTTTTTCCCGACGCTATTACAATGAAAAATTTCCCTCGAGCGTGAGCCTTGTTAATTTTTGCTGAAACTGAAATTACACTGGCTAATTGGCCAGCTTCTACCCAGCCAACGGTTTTTATTTAATGTGCAAAATAAAAATAAAATGTGACTTACCATACTTGATATTTATTGGATGGGAACTACAATTTTTTTTGCTAGATTTGAAGGTGGATTTTGGCATTTTGAAAACATTCGGCAAAAGTCGCAATAAAGATATAACTTTCAAAAATTTATTTATTGTCGGTGTCGTGAAAATATTATTACCATTCTAGCATAAATAAATATACCGGATAGAGGAATTTTATATTGAAAATTTATTTTTCTTTTATGACGAGTGCTATTATAATTATTTATAATAGCACTCGTGGTAGCAATCATGTGAAAAATTGATTACCAAGCGCCAAAAAAAGTAAATTAATAATCAAATTATTTATATAAGTTTGGAAAACAATTCGACAAATTTTACAGTATTGGTATACTTGAAAATATTAACTTAATCAACATTTATTACTTTAATTATGTTTCAGTAATGAAGACAATTCAAAAAGTAGTTTAGTGTAGCGATGTACGCTTCATACAGCGATAAGATAAAATTAATGAAGTTATCAATACGATTCTTTATTATTAACTTTTTTATAATGCTAATGGGATAAAAGCATTACGCAAATAGCTTCTGATAGTGTTTTACGAGTATTTATAACTATGAGGTTTAAATAAAGTAAATAGATTCAATATTGTTAGCTTTACACTGTAAATACTAATTAGTTGGGTCAATATTTCGCCTCAAGGCCCGAATAAGTCGGCACTGAAAACCAGCGCTGGGTCGGAGCATTTTGACATGGCACCATGTTGAGTTTTCGACCTAATTTTGTGGATTTCGTAGTAGTGTGGAATAGTTTTATTATGTGAAATTCTTTGTAATTTTGCTCCATCAAATAAATTTATTTTCTTTCCTTACTTACATCATTGGTGATTTGTATTTTGAATTTACAAATTAATTAGAGTTTAATTTAATATTAACTAAGTGCCTATTGGTCACCTAAATAGCTTATTTATTTGTTTGTATATTGTAGTGTGTGTGTATATTGGTTAGTTAATCAACATTAGAACTAAAGAACTCGAATATTATGAAAGTGTAAATTTTGATATACTTCTTACGTAAGATAACTTAAAGCCAAATTTAGAGGTGGCATGCCGTTTCGGCAGCCTTTCTCCCCTAATGTGTAATAATCTCCATGTACCAAAAGCGAAAAACATCGTGAGGAAACCGGTATTTGGAACCCGCCAATTCGCCTTGGAAGGCCAGGAAGCTAACCAAGTGGTATCCAAGAGATCATCATCATTATCCCATCGTTATTGCCCAGTTGCAACCCAAACATTCGTTTCGGTGCCCGGGGTCCGCTTTCCGACTTTTTCTACTCCACTTCGCGCGATCTTCAGCATCCCTAGTAGTGAGCCCATTGGCACGCATATACTTACGACGTCAAGCCAGCACTTTTTGGGTTTACCCCTCCTGCCGGGGCCCGGCGGAGGTGGCATGGCCAGACATTTGTTTCCCACGTAAGCATCCGGTTGCCGTAAAACATGGCCGTACCAACGGGGCCGACACTGCTGCAATTTATCTGCAATATCACGGACATGAAGACTGCTGCGAATGTGGGAGTTACTAACACGGTCCTTCCGCGTTACTCCACACATCCACCGCAGCATATTCATCTCCGTGATACGCAGTTCTTGCTTGTGTCGCTTTAACATCGGCCATGCTTCACAGCCGTATAAAAGGACAGGTCTAATGATGGTCTTATAGACCTGTCCCTTCAACTTTACCGTGGTATCCAAGAGATGGAAAAGAAAAAGAGGACGACAGTATAGGTGGGAAGATGATTTAAAGTATGTTGCTGGAATATTCTGGGAATGGGGGGCAAGGGATAGGTGTAAGTGGACATCCTTGAGAGAGACCTATGTCTATGGACAAGCTGGGATAGAAGATATTACGGGTACCAAATGAAAAGAAAAGGAAAATTAAAGAGTAATTTATTTTTAATTTGTAAACAAAAATGAGCATGTTTATCCAGCAATAAAGGCTACTTTTATTTTATTATTTATTAATTCGCCTTGGACAAGCGTGACGGGTATACTGTCCATTCGCTCTAGGGGGAGACCCGATCCCAGCAGTGGGACGCTATTCGAGACCATTGAAATGGTGCTCGTCAGGTCTCCAGAAGGCCCAGAAAGGGCCTCAAGTGAGGATGGCCCGCAAGAAACTGAGGCGAGCCCGTCCTTTGCGCACCTCCGCCGTAGTGCTCACCCTCCAGCCGAACGTGGCTAGAAAGAGTGTGTCACTCGACCTGCCCGAAGAAGCGAAAAAAAAAGATCCGCCTGTCTGATTTGGGAATAATAGGCGGCCTTAGAATGAAGACGGCCTGTACCGGCGCCCGAATGTTTCTTCTCCCGGGTGGAGCGGCCAGCGGGCAGTTGGCAGATGTCATTGCCGCTAAGTTGCGATTGGTGTTTGATCCAGCGGTCGGTAATGTGTCCAGGCCCATAAAGACCGTGTCCTTAAGGATCGCGGCCTGGACGACTCTAGCGCCGCGCACGAAGTTGTGTCCACGATTTTGCGGGCTACCAAGTGCCCCTGAGAGCAGATCCACTCCTTCGGGGTTCGTGCCCAGCCAGATCGGTTCGGTACAATAGTGGTGGCTTGAAAAATGCTGTCAGCACGAAACCCTAGAAGTTTTGTAATACTCAATGACGTTGTTCGAAGTTCGGAACGCCTATACGAAGAAAAACATTATTTAATTGCAAGAATTTCAAGAGTTGTGGGTTTCTGAAGAGTATTTATTTCCACTAAAATAAATGAGATAGGCTAGTTAATGGCAGGTATATTAGCAGCTATAACTTACGCTATAAGTAGTTTACTCAGCACCCTCAAAAGGAAAACGTGTGAAAATGTTACAGGAAAAAGACCGGTCGTTACAATGATTTATGTTTGGCCGTATAAAAAGATGTTCTGCGAACGCGTTTTGGCGTTAAGGTCGCTGTTATGGCGGTCAGTGATATAGTAGCCGTTAGTTTCTCAATATTGTTGGATGATGTGCTTTTCTTTGGTTATTATTTAGCAGAGTACTCTGTGATATATTTAATGATCTTTATTATAATGTTAAATATTTTTAGTCCTCAGCAGGGTCGGGATGAGAATGCTAATCCCTGCGACATGGGTCGCCCTGCTGAAAAAAGTGATTAGCTAGGTCGCTCAAGCCCGTCTAGATGTAGGCCACTATAATAACCTTGTGTTGTGTTTCGGCATTAATGATTCAGGTTCCAGTACCCATGCGTAGCTTTATACTAATTTTAGTGGGCTATAAACCTGTTTGCTGTTCCTTAGCATTAGAAAAATAAGGTATGGATAACTACGTCAATTTTTTAGTTGTTGTCTGATTCAAAAACGTACACTGTATAGTCAGATCGATTCGTTTCTATCCGTGCAGGGGCGGAGAAAGAATACTAACCTCTGTGGCCGGGGTCGGCCTGTCATAAAAGGCGACAAAACAACCCACCCTAGCTACGTGGTAGGGCCTCAAGCCCGTCTGGATGGCGACCACCTTTGGCCTTAAGTATGCCGCCATAATAACCTTGTCTTGTGTACCGGCATTAGTGACCCATGTTTCTGTACTCTGACAGCAGCGTGTTCGCGATGCCAGTAGCGTTGCATAGGCGACGGTAACTGCTAAATTCTAAGCGGGCTGTCAGCCTATCTGCTGTCCTACAGCAATAAAAACAACTGTTCTTATTTCAATTGTTTGTATGGCTTTGTAAATAGATTTTTACACGCTTTATATTAGCTTCACTTGTATGTTTGTATGTTAGTATGTTTGTAACCGACTCCTTTGGGGGCGATTTTGACCCACTTTAAACGGCCAGATTTCGTTCAAACTTTGTAGATATATCGAGGGCCGATGACAATCCAATAATCTGAGTAGTTTGTATCATTATCTTTATCAGGATCCTTAGGATTAATGAATTTTCGGTTCTCATCCGATCACGAAAGTGAAGGAGCGTCAGACGCGGTCAGTACTTGGATGGGGTGACCGTCTAGGAAAATCGCGTAACGGTGGATTTTTGTTCTTTTTATTCTTTTTTATATATTTTATATTAACTTGACCTATAATATGTAATGAATTTTTCGGAATTTGACTCGATTTTCACTTACTTTGAACAATAAAATCAAAATTCTGCCGAAACGCCATCTGGAGCGTAGTTGCCAGAAGATGGCGCTAAATTATTAATAACGTAGCCGGAAGATGGCGTTATATTAATAAAAATATTTACCGATTGGATATTGACAACATATAATTTATATTATCACGCTTTTATTTTATAGTTAATGAAACTAAAAAGTTAAAAATAAAATATAGTTTAAAAAAACTAAAAAACACGCTTTTATAAAAAATCAAACTAAAAAGTAAAAATGATTTTTTCAATAAATTTAAATTAAGGATAGTGGGATTAACAAAAAAAGTAATTTTATTGCAGAAAAGGGTGGGGTGCTTTATAAGATATTTTCAAAATAACAATTATTATTGACAACAAGTACTCCACACTTTTCTACAACAAAATTAATTTTTTTCACTATTCTTAATTTAAATTTATTGAAAAAATTTTTTTTACTTTTATTTTGATTTTTTTATAAAAGCGTGTTTTTTAGTTTTTTTAACTATATTTTTTTATTCGTAAAATCACCAATAAATTACGAGAAAACCTAAACTCATAAATATAAATTTTTAATTTCCTCGCAAACAATGTTACAGATAGATTAAATTATAAAATATCTTATTAATTGAAGAATATTTGTTTCACTAAAAAATTACTTGGCAGAATTTTTTTATTTTGAAAACTTCAAGACTTCTTTCATTTTATAGAACATTCTTTAAAACTGGTGTAACAACATGAGTTTCTATAATAACAGGCTACTACGAGTATATGTTCAAAAATATAACAAAGCCATGCTTATTTGAATAACAAGTAAAACATAAAACATATTCTTTTTTCTCAAAAGACGAGGTACAACTCACAAAGAGATGATTCTACTTCGCCAACAAAAATTTTATCACTGAAACTGGGTCGGATTATAATTTTCCTAGCCACCCCGTTTTCTTTCATTTGTATGTAACATACATTGCTCTCTAGTAAAGTTTCCCTTGCCAAAAAGCCTTCGTCAAGTTCCCCAAAGTGCTCCGTGATTGCGTTACCAATGAGAGTGGAGCCACTATGAATTATAACATTGGCAAACTTCCCTAATATTGTTATTGTCGTATTTCATTATCATGAGTTCCTGCGACGGAAGTCTTTGTGTGCACTCTGACATTAATGGCCGCTTTGTAATTAAGATGAATTCTTATGACTACATTATACTTATAGCTGTGTACGTGATAATATTATTTTTTTATACATGATACGATCACCATGAGTTTTATAGAGATTAAAGGCTCGAGGATCCGCGATCTGTTGGCGTGGCTAGCCCTAGGATCGAGTTGGAGAAAGGGCGCGCAGTGTTGGGGCTCTCTGGGCACACACCCTGGCTGACACACAGGAAAGCCGGCTTGACTTACCATAGCTGCTCCAGCCAGCACGTGCTGAAGACGCGAGAGCATATTCCTTCGCTCGGGTCTATCAGTAGAGTAATACTGGCGTGGTTTTAATGGGTATACCAGTGACGTGCGTTTTTTTGTCAACTGTAGAAGCGCACGGGCTCACAGTACGGAAGTCCCACACTATCCCGTTCCCATTCAGGCAGTGAGGCTTACATCAAGCATTTCTATCTAAAAATGGGATAAATGAATGACAAATCTGACAAATGACATACGGAACGCAGACGTGGTTGCTAACTATGGGCCTTATGAGAAAGCTCATGGTCGCTCAGAGGGCAATGGAGAGGGCTATGCTCGGAGTTTCCCTGCGAGATCGAATCAGAAATGAGGAGATTCGCAGGAGAACCAAAGTCACCGACATAGCCCGGATGATTGCAAAACTGAAGTGGCAGTGGGCTGGGCACATAGCTCGAAGGACTGATGGCCGTTGGGGCAGAAAAGCCCTCGAATGGCGACCGCGTACCGGAAAACGCAATGTTGGTAGACCCCCCACAAGATGGACCGATGATCTGGTCAAGATCGCCGGAATAGGTTGGATGAGGGCAGCGCAGGACCGATCATCGTGGAGATCTTTGGGGGAGGCATTTGTCCAGCAGTGGGCGTCTTCCGGATGAAATGATGATGATGTACAAGTGAAACGAATTGCACCGTACAATTTTCATCGCAGTGTAGGAAGAAGTTAACGGCAGTCATTCTTGTTTATAATTTATACTTAGAAAAAGTAAATAGATAATTGATTATTTAAAGCTTCGGATGCAACATTTATAAAAAGAATAATTAATATCTTTCGACCAATATATAAGTATTATTCAAACAGAGATATATTCTAAATACCTCTAATGACTTCAAAAATAATCATAACAAATCTTCTTCCTGTCCTTATACCAAACAATGTGGGGGGCACAACATGTTCTCTACTTCCACTCTCCTCTATTAGCCGTCATCTGAACATTCACACCTTTTTTAACCATATCATCTTTTACACAATCCATCCATCTTTTCTTTGGTCTATCTCTCGTCTTATATCCATTCACTCTCATTTCTAGCATCCTCCTTGTTACATGACGCTCCTTTCTTCGCATTATATGACCGTACCAGGCTAACCTATTACTTTTCAGCTTCTCAAACGCTGGCACTACTTTCAAACTTCCCCTAATATACTAATTTCTAATTTTATCCATTTTTGTAACTTCGCTCATCCATCTCAACATTTGCATCTCTGCTGCATGCAATAACCTTTCATCTTTCCCCTTTGTGGCCCAGCACTCTGAAGCACACAATATGACAGGTCTTATAACGGACTCATAAATTTTACCTTTAAATCTAAACGGCACTTGTAGATCGCAAATTGTTCCTCAGACCTGTCGCCATTTCATCCATCCTGCATTCACTCTATTTTTCACATCTCGGCCTATCTCACCGTCATTCTGGAATAATGATCCGAGGTACCGGAAGTTGAATTGGGGTGAAGGCCAAATTTCCACCAAAGTCGCAAAATAGATGTTCAGTTTTGGTTCTATTTATCTTCAACCCAACACCCTCCAATCTCTCCTGATATTTAGCTAATCTGCTCTGAACCTCTTGAACAATTTCTCCAACCAGCACAATGTCATAGGCAAAGAGCATACACCAAGGTGCCTCCTCCTGTATTTCTGATGTTACTGCATCTACCACCAGGAGGAACAGATAAGCGTTAAGAGCCGATCCTTGGTTTAAACCCATCGCAACATTAAACTTGTCTGTGACGCCAGCTAGGAACCGGACATATGTCCGGTTCCTGGCTGTACTTGCCTTATCGTATATCACACGAATTAGATGCAAGTACTTCACAGGCACGCCTTTTGCTTTCATAGCCCACCACAAAACCTTACTAGGAAACCGATCATATGCCTTTCCAGGTAAACGAATACCATGTGCAGGTTCTTATGTGCACTTTTGTATTTCTCACACAGTTAATGATATAACATATATAAAAAAATAATCATAATAAATAAAAAATGTCAAAATGAATATTTAAATTTTAATGAAATAAAATGTTTATTCTTCTGTTCTTATGAAATTCAAATATTAAAATCTGTTTTTATGTCTGTATGTGTCTTATAGGTCGTATTTATCGCCAGATTACACAAAAACTTCTTAACTCATTTCATATGCGAAACGCAATCACCAAAAACTCATCCGGAATCATCAACGTAACAAACAATTACTCTAATCCAACTTCAACTTTGAAAGCTAAATTAAGCATTATACGTTTATTGTTGACTATAAGTTTCCAGAACAAAGGATCGTCCATATAAATCTTGTTATAAAATATACTTTGTGTCTACAATGCCATATGTGTTTTCACTGAATCGATCTGAACAATTTTATTTGTGTACAGAACCCGCCGTCTGTAGCCACAGGGGCCAATATTTATACGGATGCAGTTTTAGCAATCCGTATTGTAGGATAAAAAATTCAAAGTATTTTGTGAAATATTTTAAAGAAGGATTTCAACGGGTCAGGAAGTTTAATCATGAAAACTAATAGATTATTAAAAGGCGTTTTATGTATCAAATTAGATATATTAAACAAGGATTTAAACTTTTACAGCACACATTTTTTAGATCTATGTGTCAAAATATCAAAGATTATAAACGATATTTTATTTTTATAAACATTAAGGATGAGTTCACTTCCAATAAAAAGATCCAAGAGAATGTCAAATAGAAATTGCTGCAATAGTCTTTGAATCAAGAGTTGTTTGAAAAGGCTTAATCGAATATGTTTCGACTTGAATACAATCCATCAATTTCTAATATGTCTATAATTCATTTGGCTTGCGCAACAAATCCACCTAAGTGCGCATAACGCATGCCTCGTAGGTTGGATCTAATCAAACATCTATCAGTAATCCCTGTGGTGGTGCCACCAGGCTTACTGGCAAAACAAACGAGCAAATTAGTCTCTGCTCGGTGCACGACAGATCCTGATTGATGGATGACTTTCGCCGACCCGCAATTAGCTGAACGAAATCCGCCGACAGTTTGTTAACATTTGGAATATTAAAACGTGGTCCTATCAGCTTAATAGGTTTGAGTACTCTATTCCTTTTTTACATAAATAAATATGTCACGAGGAATTTAATTTACAGGGTCAATATATTGGCCATGTCGAGAGAATAAATGAAGAACGATTGACGAAAAAAGTGTATAAGGCGAGTGTGAATGGAAGTGTTGGAAGGGGTAGACATAGGCGGACGTTTCGAGACCAAATCAGGGACGTCTTGAAAAAAGGCCAGGTCAAGAGTACCCTAAACCGAAGGGCATGTATGAAGGGAATAATGAAAGTGGACGAAGCGAAACAAGTATGTAAGGATCGTAGCAAGTGGAAAGAAGTGGTCTCTGCCTACCCCTACGGGAAAGAGGCGTGATTATATGTATGTATGTATGTATATATTGACAAGACAATGTCAATTTTCTTTTTGCCTATGTCATTTTGGAGCCCATTGTCTAGCACTTTGTCATGTAATACACAGTGTAGTTGAAATCAAATCCTATCTCTTTATTCGTTTATTGATTTTACGATTAACATTTATTTTAATTATTATACGAGCGATAGATATATTTTTGGCACAAAAGGCATAAGAAAAAGAGCTGGGAGAAATGATTGAATTTGGATTTCACTGTGACTACTTTAATCAGCCAATCTAAAAATGTAAAACCGAACAGAAAAGATAGTAAAGACAGATCTGTGAACTAGTAGGTAATAGTAACCCATTATATGTTCTTCCCTTCACGACTAGCTATATAATAGGGTAGCCATTTTCTTATTTCTAGCTCATACCACACGTCTTAGAAATGAATTAAAATCAAAGAAGCAATTAAGATAATATATTTTTAATTATTCCATTTATAAAAATAACAATTACAAATTATAATAATATTATGATAACTAAGATTTAGTAACAAGCAAGATAAACGCTCACGTGTACTTGGTACGTAATAAAAAAACTGTAATAAAAAAACGTAATAAAAAACACCTACTTTATATACAAACGTAAAGTCATTGAACTATGATAAACGATGCTCAATAACAAAGCAGTGAATGAACTATAAATATACCCAGGGTAAAGAAATAGGTTAATAACACCCTTTCAATACAATAACTTCAATAGAATCATATGACATGACAGAAGTCTTGCTGCTTTATATAAATTGACGAAGGATCGATACAATAAGCTATGTACCAAATTGATACTTTTCTTTTAAATTACTGGAAGCCTCCTCTCGACAACATAACCATCAATCTAATGTAAATCATATGATTTATACAAGGTTTACCAGATTAAGACTATTATGATAATATAATAGTTATTAATTTCTTCCCTTTAACGTATAAAATATGAACTGTAAATACTGCCTGTACATGCTGAACCAAAACGTAGTTTATTATGAAGTGAATAATAGCAAATTTCTAAATTTTTTTCGTGGTAGGGCCTCAAGCCCATCTGGATACCAACCACCCTTGGTCTTATGTAAACGTGTTCGCGGTGCTATTAGTGTCGCAAAACATCTATGGCGAGGATAATTGCTTCCTATCAAGTGGGCCGTCAGCCTGTCTGATATTCTCCAGCAATAATAATTTAAAAATAATTTTACCTTTTATCGAGCAACATAATGGCTTTTTATTGGTCTTGATAAGGTTTTAATAACGAGCTTTTACCAATATAACTCTCATATATGATGTACATCATTGAACTTCAATAGAAGCGGATTGTAAATCCGCTATGAATCGTTAGAGATACGTTTTTGAATTTTACGTTCATCTTCTTCGTCGTGTTCTTCATTCCTGAAGGTCGTGCCCGTCTTGATAAGCCTTTACGGAGACGCTGATGAACTGCCTCCACACCACTCTGTTACTTTACGTTCATATTACTGTTTTTATGTAATATGTTAGTATCCAATAACACGACTCATTAGAGGTTTTCTTTTAAGAAAAATAAAAGTATATATGTATAATATGATCATATTATACAAGAAAAATATATAATTTAAAAATTCCTATAAAATTTGACTTCAACTATGTTACGTCATTGAATATTAAAGGCATTTCTTTGAATTATTCAATTCACCTTATCGCAAGTGCTAAGAGGAATAATTCCATTACCAAAGCAATATCCTTTTACGACCATCGTCTTAACCTTACCGTTGCAAAGTACACAATGTAGGTAAGTAGCTGAAACTGGAAATTCTTTCGAATTTACTTCTATCACAAAATATGACAGAAATTAAATGTCATACATAGCGAATGTGAGTACGAATAGACTGTCCAAGGTCCCGAAATATCGGTTATATAGATATTTTGAAGTGATATAACAGGTAGCTACCTGGCTGCGTATCTGGTATGTTAGCGGTATCAGCCTTGAAGGGATCTTATCTAGAGGTCATATGTGTAGTTTCGAATCCCACGACAGTATGTACCGCCTAAAATTTTTTTACCGCCTAATGTGCAAATTATTTAACTAGTAGTCGTTCCCGCCCACTGGTCGAATAACAGAAAAAAGTAAATTGAAAAAAACATGACGCGACAAGAAAACACACATCACTAAACACGTATTATAGTGCTTATAAAAATCATTGTTTCTTAAAACTTTAGTAACTTTATATTAAATGAAGATTTATAGGTCAAATGTCTATTAAATAAAACTTAGAAAATTTAATTGAAATCGATCCAGTAGTTTTGCCGTGAGGCAGGCACAACTGCAGACCTCTATACTTTTATTTAGATAACAAAACTGGTAACCAACGGTAAAAGACATCATCGCGAGATACCTGTATACTGAGACGGTATATGTACCATATCATATACATTATAATGGTGGGTCACATGACCCACCATTCCATTTTGGATTGGCGTGGTGGCCAATATTGTTAATTTCCTTTAGGGAAAAGCTGATTAGTTATACAATACAATAATGTTATTCATACAGTGTATAAAAATTCAAGGCAAATATTTTCGCTTTCCACGTTTTCTATTCAAATTTTTGTTTATTCTTCTGCGGTCGGACGCTCTCTTCTAACTTTCCGTTTCTTCCCTTTTGAAGCTTTTACGTCATAAGGTGACAATCAAGCCATACCTAATTTCTTAACGTGGGTATCAAACGTGATACAAATATATGATATTAGTTTCTTTACTCCCAATATTTTGTACCTTTAGTATCGCAAAAGTATTTTTACGGTATATAAATACATTGCATATTTATAATATACCTTATCCTGTTGACAATAAGTGTCAAAATGGGATTTGTATTCTTCAGAGTTTATATAGGATTATTGGAAATTCCTGAACGTTGCAATTGGAGTGATATCAAACGTAGAAGAAAGCTCGACTGCGATTGCAGGAGTTTCGGACGTGAAAGCTTTGTTATTTCGTGATGGCATGTTTAGCTCAGAAATAAACAAGGAAAATGGAGCAGAATAGTTAGAAGCAAATAACACGGAGATTTGTAAAAAGTTTTGATTATTTTTGTTATTGTTACCTTAATAGAAAGGAAGGAAAGCTTACTAGAACTGGTGGTTTCTCGTTTATATTTAAGGTGTAGTATAGTCAACTATTAAAAGTTTAATAAATTGATTTCAAATTTAATGTTACTGAAATTAAACTAAGTCTAACTCACTCGTTTTTAGTTGTAACTGAAACATTCATGCCTTATAATCATATTATATTTCATGTGATTTGTCGATATGTCTATTTTATCCATGTACTTTCTTAGCATACTGCTCCAATGCTTTTTTATTTAGCCTCATTTAGTCAAATTTGCTTAAGTCGTTGACTTTCCGGGTTAGGAGATTATAACCTAAATTTAACTATTTCTAAACCTCTCTCCATTTGTCTTTTAAATCGACTATCGGTACTGCAATATAATTTATCTATGTCTACTTCAACTAACATCTTACAAAGTACTTTGGTTATTGTGTCTATTTATGGCATAAACTAATTTTAGCTTTTTTGCATATGGTTGACATAAAGACTTGAAATTTGCAAACTAACTCCATTGCAAGTGCAACAGCAAAATATTCTTATTATACTCACAAATTTGTCTCTGTAAATAAAATAAAGTGAAGTAAAACGTAAACAAACCGTCAAACGCAGAAAAGTTGTTTACCCAGGACATGATAGGTACGAACTGGTACAATTAATCATGATGGGAAAAAATCGCGGGTAAGAGACGTGTTGGTCAGAGAAAGAACTCTTGTTTGCTTAATATTCGAGAGTGGACGGGAATAGCTAGTGCAACCGAACTATTACGCCTCGCTAAAGTCAAAGAGAAGTATGCGAAATTGACCGCCAAACTTAGCTAGTCGGAGAGGCACCTCAAGAAGAAGAAAGCGAAGTAATGTTCTGAGTAAATGTACAAATTATGTGTAAATATCAAATGCTTCCCATTATGCTAACAAACAAATTGAGGCTTAAGTTTTCATAAATAAATAATCTAGAATTCATGCAAAATTTTCGCGTCTATCGTAGAAGATGGGTACACGGAACTATACTCGGTTAAGTAGAAACTCGCATAAAACAGTGTCCGTTATTACCAACATTAATAACGCAGGCCCCGCAAAAACCCAACCCTTTTTGTTTATCCCTCGGGTTCGGTACAACTTCCGGCTCAGCGCTTTGATGGAACACATAACGTAAATATGTATCTTGAGCGGTGCGGTCTGCTTTAGTCTATTCTGCCCTCATCAAATTATACCGCTTTTGGTGTGATGTGGTAAGATATATACAATTACTTCATTCTGTTTTCGACATACTGATGTATGCAGTATGATTACTGCATTAACAATTCGTTATCTCATTTATTCATTACTAGCGGCCCGCCCCAGCTTCGCACGGGTATTTAACAAAAATTTCAATATTAAAAATTATAATACACACATTAACCTTTCTATTTGCGTCAGGTTACTAAAAAAAGAAAATTATGAAGAAAGTTTGAATATTATTATTTTAATGAACTTATATTCTTATTTTATTGATTTTATTTGTTATTATTTTTTATTTATTTATTGTTATTTTTTAATAAGTATTTAATTTATTTTTCTATTTTTTGTAAAAACCCCAGTGACGCCTCCTATATTGCATAAGGTGCTGCCAAGCTAGCCGAGCAAGGTGAGCGGCTACCACGCAACAATTTTCTAATATTTACATTTTTAAACTCATGATATCTTTCGAATGGAATATCCGAATTGAATAATTCAATAATAATTGAAAATGTTATGTAACGGTATTGAATCGGTCTTGAATATGAAGTAATTTATTTTGATAAGGATTAATACCAAAATACAAATAAGAGCCTATTCTAGCGGCGGTATTTCAATTAAATTTTTAAAATAAAAGAACACTTATTGTGGCATAATTATAATAGTGAGACATATGCTATTGCGACATTTTTTGTAAATAATGATGTGTTCTACAAAGTCTTAGTACATTATTTTATTCCATCATCAATAGTTTTCGCAGCGCACGCGATGTAACGAATATTTTAGGTAATTTTTTTACACCTTGGGTTACATTATTGGAGTTTAAGTAAGGATCCCTAATTTTTTTAAATATAATATAGCCTATGTTACTCGGGGATAGTAGGTAAAGCTTCCCAACAGTGAAATAATTTTGTAAATGGGTTCAGTAGTTACGGAGCCTATTCAATGCAAACAAACAAATCTTTCCTCTCTATAATAGTACAATAGTATGATGATAGTAGTATAGATTATATTGACTTTATTAAATTAAATTTATTGAAATTATTTGTTTGCCGAAAATGCTATGTGGTGGCTAAGTCCGTAGATTTGATCCCTGCTCAGGATAAATCAAGAGTTATACAAAATGGTGTGGGTATACTTTATGTTATATGTGCTGGTGTGTATAAAAATACTTTTATGTTAGTGAGTTTCATGCCCTGTATAGACGTGATAGAATTTAAAAACATAAATATTTTTCATCAGCCTCTTTTGTAATATTAAAAGACAATTAATTGCGTTGAGTTTACGTAATCAAAAATAATAATGTTTCACCATGATGTTAATGCATTTTATATAAAAACTAAACTGGGCTTAGTTAGAACAAACCAAATACAAATTTATTATTTTGCGAAAATTAATTTATTATTAACTTTTGTATTCAATTAACAATTTTCAGGTCTTAAATTATGTCATTCTCAAAACACAAATATTTGGTAACAAGTCACACAAAACCCTAATAAGCTATGTATGTATACATATAACATTTTACTCTTTACTATTTGTATAATGTTTGTGTAATATGTGTCTTCAGAAAATAAATTTTGCTGATACTTAATGATAAATAGAAAATTCAACGCTTTAATACAAGTTGGTTTTATTCTAAGTCTTATGTTAGATCCTTTTCATGATACCCCCTCTAACAACGAAACGTACAAACGTGTTACACTTTTTTGCTAGGATTAGGTTGGAATTTATACTGACCAACGTGACAATTTAAGCCCTGTTCCGCACGATATATTTTGCTCGCTGTTAGTCTTCCTTTAAAAGAAAATATACAGGAATATCATTATAATTTTTTAATAGAAAAGATAAACTCAACTAAATATTGGTAATAGGTTTTAGTAGTATTATTTACAATGGCAAAACTTTATCTTTAAGCCCATCCAAGGCTTGATTCGAGGCTTTCACTTCGGAGCCAATGTTGTTGAGTATGTAGTAGCTTTTCATCTCGTCATCACGCCTTTTGGCGTCGGAATGAATCTTGGTTCCTTGATAACCAAAGATATAATATTATATATGAGTAAAATACGTAATAGACGTGTTAAATTAGATTCAAAGGAAATTTGATCGCGTGGCATTAGTTATGTAGTCGAACATCTTTCTCGGAGTCCCATAAACCCTAGACCCTCTCGAGCTGAGGGCACGAGTCAATAGAAAAGAAAATAGTGATGGAATAACTAAAAAGTTCTTCAAAGAAAAGTACTCATTAATCATATAATCAGTGAACAATCAAGGCAGAATTGATCATGTTTCTACTACATTTACGTAGATAATACAATATATGTATTGCAATTATGAGTCAGTTAGTAGAATACCCTATCCTCGGTAAAGAGACGAAATAAAGGATTTGGTGGAAATTACTGTTGATATAAATATAATTATTTGAAAAATCAGATTCTTGAAATTTCTACTTTTAAATTAACATGTAATATCTTTCTTAATCTTATTGTCTTCTTTATCTTATCATTTTGATGAAAAAACTTTCCCAAATGCTATGTTTGGTCTATAGATTCGATTCCAGCGATGGATAAAATATTTATTTGATCTGCAATTTGTTTGCTTTGATTTGGTGGTACATGTTAATGTGTGCTTGTATAAATTTTTATTTAAAACTAGTGCAGGTCTTAAAATGTGTTGATTATTTCGCTACTATTGTGTACTAAATTACATTGTTTTCCTTGGTATTTATTTTTAATAGAATAGGTTGAAATTCCATATGCGTGTGGTCTCATAACTTCCGTTTGAATAATAATATAAATTATCATTCCCTCAAAGGTTAGAAGGTGGCATGAGTCAGAAGTCACGTCTTTCATTCTTTGAATATTTATAACATCGAGATTAAACTACCAAAGATTACAGAAGTACTTAAAATATACGAGTCCGTCGTCATGTGGCTATGTATCTGATTCACAAAGAGCTGTTTCAATGCTAGTTTTAAGCCTTCTTTGCAGCAGGTTTTCATTTCTGAGGTACGGTACTGGGACAGAGACCATTGTTAACTTTTTCTTTTCTTTTCTCTTTAGAGAAGGAAGACGGAACAAGTAAATTTCGTTTCAAAAGGTTGACTGGCACTTCTTAGTACTAAAAAAAATTTTTTGTGCATATTTTAACGTAATAGCCGACAATGAAGGAAAACATCGTGAAGAGACCTGCAAATCGCTGATATCCATCCACCTGTATTTGTAATCCAGGACAGACAGTCGGACGCTATTAATATTTATATATGATAATAATGACAATTAAAATGTTGTATTAAACAGGGTGTATTGTTGTAGTGGTATTTTTAAATAATTCCCCACATCAGATGAATATGCTCAACACAGACAAAAGTATACAAAGATAATATAGCTACCACACAAGTTATTCAACATTAAATAAGATTATTAAATTTATAGTCTTAGTTTCTCCGCAAATTAGTAGATTTCATATTTACGGTGGGTATTTCCAGAAACATCCAAAATATTTCATCATGCTCTAGTTTCTGTTCTCTAGGTATTCTATGACTGAACTGAGAGATAACATTCCTGCTCTCGATAAACATTTAAATGATAACAATCAACATCTCTGTTTATTTGCTTTTTATTTCTTTTTGGTTAAATCATTATCACAAATGACTTATAAATTTGTATTTGATATTAAAACAGGTTTAATAATAATAATAACATTATTTTTAATACCTAAGAAGGATCTGTATTGTCTCTGTTTTTAACTTTATTTGTCGGTTTGAAAAATCGCCATGATACACTTTTGTCAAATGTTCTCTTAAGGCTACACATATTAAATTAGTATCTTATTAAAGCCTGCTTAAAACATAAATTTTAAAAGTAATTTTATGTATATTAGTAAGCAAAATATTTTTCATGCTTTTAAATTACTCATTACTATAATATATGAATTATACCATGAATTATTAAGAAACTTAAGTCTGGCTATCCTAACTAATATTATAAATGCGAAAGTGAGTTTGTTTGTTTGTTTGTTACGCTTTCAAGCCTACACCGCTAAACCAATTGTGATGAATTTCGGTATAGTCATAGGTTGGACTTTGGAGAAAGACATAGGCTACTTTTTTTAAATTCATATGGCAGAACAACGTTTGCCGAATCAACTAATAGAATCTATAATACCAATTAAATAAATTTTGTTGAATCACACTAAATGACTTGCAAATTTCGAATAAATAATAATTATTATTATGATACAATTTTCTTCATATAAAACAGAAGAGATCGTTGCTTAAATAGTACCCATGCTTTATTTAATAGTTTCAGTTCAAGTATTTCAAACAACCACTCACTAAAATTATATTATATAACACTTTAGTACGTTGCCATTTAGAATATTGTGCATGTATCTGGAGTCCATTCTATAGTGTCCATTCTCAAAGAGTGGAAAAAATTCAAAGATCCTTTACAAAACACTTAGCATATATCTCGTCTGGAATCTCACCTCGTTGTCCCTACTTTATGCGGTTGTCATATTTTAGAATGCAGACGCTTAGCAATCGCCGCATGATGTTTGATGTTTGTTTTTTGCATAGGCTTCTCAACAATAGCATAAAGTGTACAAATCTTGTCCAAAACATAAAAATAAACGTGCCTCGTCTGATTCCACGACATGCTATAATGAAAATCTTTTACATCCCCCCGGTTAAAACCAACTTAGGCCTCAGCTGCCCTATCACAAGAATGTGCAATACTTACAATCGTCTTAACTCTAATTTCGAAGATCTCGATATCTTTCACAAATCTTATAATTGGTTTAAGGGTAAAGTGTTGAGCTCAGTTGCGACTGTAAAATAATTGATATGCTGGTTCATGTTTCCGCTTATATTTTATATTTTAATTTATTTCATTGCCTTGATTCTTTTTACACTCTTTTGTTTTGTTTTTATTAATTTTATTAATCTTGATAATACCAAATTGATTTATGTTTGACTGTGTTAATACTTGACATAATAATTGTGACTATGTATATTATCGACATTAATTAAATTATTACTCCATTGACGACATTTGTATTGTAAATGCTGTGCACTCCTATAATGGGTCCACACATCAGAACTTTTATATTAAATGATTTGTAATGTGACTTAATAATGTGTGTACTGTTGGTGTGCCATAAATAAATAAATAAGTATTGTTTTAAATAAAATTGTAATAAATGAAAAACACATGACTATTTGTAATTAGATTGATATGTAGAAAATGTTTTTAAATTTGTTCTTGGCCACTATTAAATAGATAGTAGTAGACGACTAGTTGATATAAGCAATCAAGTAAACAACACTAAAATAGACCCGTATGTTTTACCAACATAGAACTGCAAGATAGCGTATTCAAACAACTTTGTGTAACCCTAGACGTGGTTTGCGTCCTATCCACCAAACTGCGTTCGTATGTTATAGCACCACAAGTGCTTTTCAGATTTATTATATGGGTCTACCCACAAAAACCAAGCTCGCCGCAAGCTGTTCTCCACCAATATATAAATTCTATATAAATCCGGAGATTACCTTTAAAGGTTTTTTTTTATGCTTACATCAGTAATATATTAAACATTTAAATTCTAAATTAATGTTTATAGCAAGGTTCAGTCATATCCTGAATCTAATTGTAGTTCAAATAATTACAGTTTGCTAAAAACTAAATAATATCATTTTATTTCAATTGGACGATATTCAAGGCAAATCGTGTCAGAAGAATTATTTCCGACTTAAGCTTCCTTTTTCAAGCAGGTTTTTGGTCTAGAAGACCATACACTAATTTTAGTGTTAGTCTATTTAGACTCATTATCATTATCGTATTGTTAAATCCCGTTTGTAACTTAAAAATCCACTTCGGTACCCGGGGTCCACTTTCCGACTTATTATTTTCCATTTCGCACGATATATCTTCACCTCATTGAGCTTCAGACCGCCGTTCTCAAGTAACTAACATAGATTTTTTTTTATTTCTAAGCATTAAAATAAACTATTCTACACTATAAATCCTAAGTACATATTTTATAAATCTGAATTTTTCAGAGCTTTGAAGCCATATTTTTATCCAAAATACCAAATAAAATCTTTGTTGAACGTTCAAAAGGTTTATAATATAAAAGTAAAAATATAGCTGATCATTTAATTTCTCACTTAAACTACATTATTTACGTAAATTCATCCATTCAACGCGAAATAGTGTTCGGGAGTGACGGCCGTGAAATTAACATCAACGGAAATCTTTCGGATGCAGGGGAAAAATGTGATGTTAATAGAAATATCCTATGACAGGAATTATTATAGGCGATTCACGGTCCAGTGCTGAGATATAATGGAATTATGTTTGTGTGGGATTAGAAACGTCTTAATATTATTATATTTATTATACTGGTCAGAACTCCATGTACTATTTCAAGTTTATGTGTTCTGAATTTTGAATTTCGATACAAACGTACTACGTAAGAGAAGGCAGGGTAGTAAAACTAGACCTTGAATATGGCAGAAGAAATATCGAGTTATAAAAAGTATCTAAACTGGCAGATTCAGACAGGGGTAGGTTGGTGGGACGTATGAAGGCGTGGAAGGAATCGCTTGAGAACGGCGGTCTGAAACTCAACGTGGCGAAGACCGAGTACCTGTCTTGCAACATCACAGATCCCACACCCGTGTGCATAGGCGGCGATATGGTCGAGCGCACGGAATAGGTGAAAATACCTGGGATCTGTATTTCACGCGCCTGGCGACATTGACTCCGACGTTAAGGCACGCATTGCTTCCGCGTGGACCAAATAGCGTGAGGTGAATGGTATCAGGTGGTGGAAATTGAAGGGACAGGGCTATAAGACTATCATTAGGCCTGTCTTTTTATACGGATGTGAAGCGTGGCCGGTGCTGGAGCTACACAAGCAGGCACTGCCACTCACGGAGATGAATATGCTGCGATGGACGTATGGAGTAACGCGGAAGGACCGCGTTAGGAACTCTCGCATTCGCGGCAGTCTTCATGTCATTGCGAATAAATTGCAGGAACATTTCTTGAGTGTTCCTGCAATTGTTGAAGTAGAACAGAAAACAGAAGTGCAAGTGTTGAAGGCGACACCGGCTTCGCTGGTATGGCCACGTTTTACGGCAACCGCCTACTTATGTGGGGAACAAATTTCTGGCCATGCCGCCACCGCCGGGCTCCGGCAGGAGGAGTAGACACAAAAAGTGCTGGCTTGATGTCGAAGGGGTTGATATGCGTGCTAATGGACTGACCACCAGAGAAGAAAAAGTCGGAAAGCGGACCCCAGGCGCTGAAACGAGATTTTGGGCTGCAACCGGTATTCAACGCTAAGATGCTGATAATGAAAATATACCCAATAAAACACGAAACAAGTTATGCAAAGGATTTATTTTACTTCTCTGAACATAAATATTTGGTATATCTTCACATTAATATTATAAACATATTATAATTAATATTAAGAACATACATATTTTACAATTGGTATTGTATAAAAAAATTAGTTCAAAAAAGTAGACTAAGAATAATAAGAATATTTATTATGCTCATCTCATATTAGATAAGCTATTTACATATTAATATAAAAATATTTTTATCAAAATAAGTTGATAACTACAAAGAATTACAGACTAATTTCACTTATTTAGAGATTCATTCAGAAGAGTATATTAGTATTCTTAATGCAACTGAAACAATACTATCTAATATACCTATAATAAAATGAAGACAAATTAAAAATGACGACTGTTGTATTTTTAATAAAGTTAGGTTATATATATATATATATATATATATATATATATATATATATATATATATATATATATATATATATATATATATATATATATATTATATATATATATATATATATATATATATATATATATATATATATTTATATATATATATATATATATATATATATATATATATATATATATATATATATATATATATATGTGTGTGTGTGTGTGTGTGTGTGTGTGTGTGTGTGTGTGTGTGTGTGTGTGTGTTTTAATTACAGTCGATATCAATGTTTCAATATATTATCCTTTATTTAGCTAATTTTGTAGACATTTTTTGGCATGTATTTCTGCTAAATTCAGAAAACTTTACACAAATGTTATACTTTCGAATTAAATCATATATCTGACAAGTACTATCGATAAATTGAAAGCTAAGATCAACTTTAATTGATAATTTTTACTGAAAATTTAACACTATGTAATAATAGGTTTTGATGTTTGTCTTATATTGGACTGCATGATAATCTTTTTTTACATAAAGAAAGACTCATGCATTTCATATTAAGCTCTCTAAAATTTGGATATACTCGTATAATCAAATAGCAGTAAATAATATTTAAGATATTTATTACAGCGCATGTTACTTAAAATAAACCTTCAAAATTTTGTTACAATACTTTAACACTTCTAATCGACATTTTGTGGTACCTAGTGGTGCTATAACCAACTTTAACGCGTG
Source organism: Malacosoma neustria (assembly GCA_963693495.1). NCBI lineage: Eukaryota > Metazoa > Arthropoda > Insecta > Lepidoptera > Lasiocampidae > Malacosoma > Malacosoma neustria. Next base: position 12,233,794 of record OY856383.1, read on the forward strand.
TTTCTTTTAATGTATATGTATATAAATAATAATAATTCGATGTTATAATTTTCAGCATTTCTACGCTAACTAGAAATTTACTATAAATACTACGCATAGATTTAATTAAATTTAAAGCACTGAATTTTAATATTTTTAATTGTTATTCTATAATACAAACCTATAATTAAAATGTTTTAGTATTAATTTCATAAAATAAATGTTATTGTTCTTATAGAATAAAGAATACTAGTAACTTACATTCACAGTAATATTGATAATAATTTGTAGTATATTTGAGCTATTTAACCATAGGTACTTCGAGGTATCGACTCAATAAGCTGCAATCAAAGACCTAAACGTAGATTTCAACTTCAAAGTTTAGCGGGTGATGTCTCTGGCTCTTCATTCTGACGGTGACGTATGAGTATCCTACTCCGCCATCTGTGATGTTTGCAGTTGCGTGAGAGAAGTCGTTATCGATAGCTGCGACACCCTGAGAAAAAAGTTCATCATATAAGTTGTTGATTAGTATTGAAACGTAAACACAAAATAATTTTTAAAATCTCTAAGTGCAGGGGCTAAACAACCCTAGCTAGCTAGCTAGCTAACAACCACTCCTTGTCACTAAATATGCCGCCATAATAACATTACGTTGCGTTGCGATATAAGTAATCCAGACAGAAGCGTGTTTGGTGACCTTGGAGTCATAAACAACCATAGGTGATGGTACATTTTATTATTAAGTGGACCGTCAGCCTGTGTTCCCACAGCAATTATATAAATGATTGTAAACCTAGTCTCAAACTTGTTTATAATAAATTTTCTTTATAAATTTCGATAAAACTGTATAGAATTTTATCGACAAATCTTTACTATCACTATTTCTGGTAGAATTCGTATCTTACTATGAGGTATCTCTCTACTATCTAGTACTAAGTAACAATAATCATAACGTTTTTAATCTAGTTTATATTTTCTTCTTCTGCATCCCAACGCAAATCTCGGTTGCAACTGAAACTTCCGTTTCGGTGCCCGGGGTCCGCTTTCCAACGTTTCTCCTCCACTTCGCACAGTCTTCAGCATACCTGGTAGTGAGCACATTGACACGCATATCACCCCTTACGACGTCAAACCAACACTTTTTGGTTCTACCTCTCCTGCCGGGGCCTGGCGGAAGCGGCATAGCCAGACATTTGTTCCCAACGTAGTGAGCCGGTTGCCATAAAACGTGGCCATACCAGCGAAAACGCCACTCCTGCAGTTTGTCCGCAATGTCACGGACATGAAGGCTGACACGAATGCGGGAGTTCCTAACGCGGTCCTTCCACTCCACATATCCACCGCAGCATATTCATCTCCGTGACACGCAATCCCTGCTTGTGCCGCTCTAGCACCGGCCACGCTTCACAGCCATATAAAAGTTTATATATCGTAGTTTTATATAATAGACGTATCGTTTTACATGTAAATAATAACAACATTACATTATTTATGTTTTAACCAAAAATAACTTTATTTCAACAAAACCCAACATTGATGAGCGTTCACTTTCATTTCATAGCAGCTTTGTTCAAGCAAATTTCGAACTTCTGGGCTCAAGCCACCCCCTTCATTGATCGGTGACTAAGCCCACCACCATTATCCAAGTCGCATTAGACCGAAGATTTCGATTTACGAATTTAATCTATCAGTTAGTGGCAACTATTATATGCACATGAGACAATAAAAACGGACAAGAGATGATAATCGAACGGGTATGACCGAACGAAATGTCAGGTTGGATATATGATATATGTGATATCGCATATTTTTATGAAATTGGGATAAAAGCAAGTCGTATTGGGCTGAAATCAAAACTTTACTCCAAGGTTGCTATAATGTAGTTATAAAATATTTTGATATAACTCGCAGACTGTATGATTAAAGGGCAAAAACCTTTCATAGTATCTGAAAGGGAAGCCATTAATCATTTAATAAGATACCTATAGCCTCGAAACGTATACATGTTTGCGAGTCCGAATAAGGTGGAAAACAATAGTGAAATCGCATTTGCTTTAAGGAAAACATTCCTTTGTCTGCATTCAATTGTTTACTCGGGTCATTTTAAAGTAAATGATCTTGCGGTTTGTTATAATACACAAAACAAATTTGTTCTATATTTAAAATATGATCTCAGAATAATTACTTAATTTCGCAAATAGATCACTTTGTTTGTTCATATTTATTAAGAAACTTCAAAGATGTAAATTAATAAAATGAAAATTAATATATTTAGAAATTTCACACAACGCCATCTAGTCCCCAACTAAGTTGCATAGCACTGTGATATGGGTACTAGACAACTGATATACTACGTATCATATACAACTGATATACTACATTCACGTTTTTGATATATATACATATTATACATAAAATTCTAGACGCTGGACGGGAATCGAACCCGTGAGTTTCGCAAGCATACTGCAGTGCATTAGCCATTACGCTAGGAGGTCGTCATACTTGTAATAAAGTAGTTTTATTATATTTTCATAGAATTATGTGATTCGGAGTTGATTAAGAATCACAATTTCCTTTTCTTGCTTCATGGAAGTTAGTGAAATCATATCAAGAAAAGCAGAACAGCTAAAGTATATACAATAATCCTCCTTATAACGCGGTACTCTTATAACGCATTTTCATTCATTAGTCCCTCGTATAACACGGGTATTCCCCCATATAACGCAGGGATTTCACACGTTATATATCTGAACTGTGAAATTTGAAATTAACTGTTTTTTTTAGTTACATATGTATAAGTTTTTTATTTAAAATGTTTTTAGTTTGATTTTAATAAAACGCAAATATTTCGTTTATAACATAGTTTTTTCTTAATATTCGATTTAAATCCCCTTTAACGAGAAAAGTAAACGTGAATCATTTGTACATAACGCGTTATATGGGGTCATACAAGCGCGTTATACGAGAATACTCCTACAACGCGTTTCATATAACGCGGAATCAATCTACCGTGTTATAGGGGGGATTACTGTGTAATAAGTATAACATCTCACTAACATTCTCCCTTTAAAGAGAACGACAAGTATACCCGCCAAACTTGTCCAAAGCGGATTAGCGGGTTACGCATAGTGATAATCTGGGTATGCAAGTTTCCTCATGATGTTTACCTTCACAGTTAGTACGTGGCAATCATATTATAACCATAATCATAATATAAAATATATACATTATCCACGATAAACTGCCTAAGCGTTGATTTGAACCCACGACATCGAAGACTAATTTTTTTTATTGCTGTAGGTCAGCAGACAGGCTGACGGCCCACTTAGAATTTAGCAGTTACCGTCGCCTATGGGTGTTTGTAACGCTAGTGACATCGCCAATACGCTGCTGTCCCATAAGGATACAGGCAGTTGGGTCACTAATGGCTGAACACAACACAAGGTTATTATGGCGGTATACTTAAGACCAAAGGTGGTCGCCAACCAGACGGGCTTGAGGCCCTACCACGTAGCTAGGGTGGGTTGTTTTGTCGCATTTTACGACAGGCCGACCCCGGCCGCAGAGGTTAGTATTCTTTCTCCGCCCCTCCACGTATAAAAGATTAATAAGACTTTTTGCCGAATAACATTTTTGTCTCCCTCTAACTTAAATAATTTCTCTAATTTCGGAGTGCCTGTTGGCAAATACCTCTTCCAGCTCATGCTAGTGTTCCATATTCGGAGCTGCTTATCTCTAAATGGCCGTCAACTACAGCTTATCTTTCTGAAGATTTTATTGTAAGTACACAGTCCAAATATACCGTCAGTTTTTGATCAGTCAGGATTGTAGACATGTCTCATAATCATACAGTTAACATGTTATCTATTAGTATAACTAACGTGATCTATACGTAAATAATATACGTGGTTTAACAATGTTTAGGAAACACGACTTTGACATTATTTTGACCAGTTACTTCACAGTTGATGTCAGAATGCATAATATTGTATTACGTTATTTATTTTCATTTGAGGTCATTTGGTTATACATGACGATTTATGATTAAACAATGAGGAAAAAGAATATACATTAGAACTATTGTACGACCTTGACGGATAATTCTAGAATATGTACATAATTGCTCACTAAATTTTGATTATAAAATCAAGTATCATCAATATTAAACAGCAAAGTAAATTCTAAATAAATGTAGGTAGAATAATAATTAACTATAAAATATTACTGATATTCGTTTTTGAAATGAAATGATATTTAAATAGAATTTCTGCACATATTGATAACATATTCAATAATAATATTTATTATTATGAACTAATAAAATTACTCGTATAACAGTAATTATTAACAACATCAATATTGAGATTCCAAATTTGTAAATGAAATTAAAATCAAGATTACCTTAATATTACGTTTTTCTGGATCAGTATACGTCAGTGTCTTTATTCGTTTCTTGAAGGGTATAGCGAAATCCTTGACCCTCTGGTGAAATACCATTTTTCTATGAACCGTATCTCCAACGATCATGTCTGAACAATCACACAGGCACACAAAACATAAAAGCAACAATACTAAAGACACTAAATGCATTTCGGTTTCATTTCACATAATTGTACACGTCCAACACTGTGCGACTAGTTGGCGACTAATGAATGACTTATTAATGATAACCTCTGCCGATAGCTGACGAAAACAACGCCATGTACGAAATGGATTTGCTGTTTTCTTGTTATTTTAATGAGCACTAATGATGTTTGACAAACCAAATTTCTGTAGATAATTTAAATGGACTGCCACCATGTCGTTAGGACTGTTGATGTAGGTGGTTTTCATAGGATAACAATTGGCGATTGTTTCTAATGAGTTGTTGTTTATTCAGTTGTTATGAAAGCATTAACATTTAAGAATTAGTTACTAGAATAGAATATAATATTTAGTAGTATATTAACATTTGAAAATTTAAATTACTAATTGGACTGATTGTTTTGTATTTTAATTCAGATATATTAATAACTGCCAGTGATGACATACGGAACGCAGACGTGGTCGCTAACTATGGGCCTTATGAGAAAGCTCATGGTCGCTCAGAGAGCAATGGAGAGGGCTATGCTCGGAGTTTCCCTGCGAGATCGAATCAGAAATGAGGAGATTCGCAGGAGAACCAAAGTAACCGACATAGCCCGGATGATTGCAAAACTGAAGTGGCAGTGGGCTGGGCACATAGCTCGAAGGACTGATGGCCGTTGGGGCAGAAAAGTCCTCGAATGGCGACCGCGTACCGGAAGACGCAGTGTTGGTAGGCCCCCCACAAGATGGACCGATGATCTGGTCAAGATCGCCGGGATAGGTTGGATGAGGGCAGCGCAGGACCGATCATCGTGGAGATCTTTGGGGGAGGCCTTTGTCCAGCAGTGGGCGTCTTCCGGCTGAAATGATATTAATAATGTTAATCATATTTCAGTTTTTAATTTTATTATCACTAATATAGAGAGTCCTTTTGGCGTCACAATTTCTACGCCTTTTAGTTTAATGAGCAAGGAGTCAAAAGAAAGAAAATGAAACAGATTTATTTGATTTCAATACTAAACGAATATTAAACAGTGCTCTTTTTGACCTCCTAGATGACGATTAGGAGAAGACCTTTTTCTTGTATTTGACCAAACATTTCTATTTTCTCTTTTTTTAATCTTACTCGTTATCTATTTAATTATATTATCTATAATATAAAAATGAATCGCAAAATGTGTTGGTAAGCGCATAACTCAACAACGCCTAGACCAATTTGGCCAATTCTTTTCTTAAATGTTCGTTGAAGTTCAAGGATGGTTTTTACGGCGAGAAAAATTCGAATAATTTCCGGAAAAACCATAAAAACAGCCCTTTTCTTTTTCCCATACAAATGTTTTCTAACTAAAACGTAGTCAATTTGAGCTTTATTGCTATTGTATAAAGTTCATATTAAATTACAAGCACTCACTGTTGTCTAAGCAATGTAGGTGTGTTCCTAAAGTCAAAGATCATATCTATCAAAACAGTGTGCGTGTGTGCGTTGGAGCACAGAATACATCGTTGGAGGAGTTTAATGTCGCGTTCCGAAACTCGCGTACAACATTGGCACGGCTTAAAGGATTTGACTTCAAGTCATATCAAATTTAAAAAAAAAATAGTGTTGATGTCGATTTGCCGGTGTACAAGTGTTGTTTTTCTTGGATTTTCTGTTACCTTATCTACTGAGTTTGCTTTTGTCAACTGATAAACGACTGAAACAAATTCGTATATCGCGTTATTTTACACAAATATCGAAGTTCACCAGGTGCTTACATGTGAAACAAATGTCTGGCCATGCCGCCTTCGCCGTGCCCCGGCAGTAGGGGTAGACCCAAAAAGTGCTGGCTAGACGTCGTAAAGGTGATATGCGTGCCAATGGGCTCACTACCAGGGATGCTGAAGACCGTGCGAAGTAGAGTAGAAAAAATCGGAAGTCGCAATCGAAACAGAAGTTTAGATTGCGACCGGGATACAACGCTTAGATGAAGAAGAAGATTGAAGCTCACCGGGTCATCTATTATAAATATGAATGTAACTCTGTTATGTTTTTATTTTGATGAATTTCAGTAACAGAGATAGATTGTACCTTGGGGAAGAACATAGTTTATTTTTTAATTTAAATGGCAGAACAACGTTTGCCGGGTCAGCTAGTAATACATAAAATTTACTAGTTATCAGAACAAAACGTGAAAAGTTCGCATATGATCGAATTCAATAGTAAATTTTTGACAAGTCTTGTATTGTATTCAAAATAATTACGAGTAATGGAGCTATTTTAATTTCTAAAATAATATTATTCCTAACTGTAGTCAAGCAAATTAATAATTTCATTTTCAATCGCAGTACTTATTAATTTAAAATAGGATCATAATTATACAGTAAACGTAAAATTGACATAAAATTTCCAGAATAAGAATCATGGCCTCATAAAGGTAGATTACATGATGCTAAAGTAATACATCTCTACAGAATGTCATTTTGCTATTGATTTCACTTTGCAATAAAGTATCGATGGTATTTCCTTGTAACCAATTATTATAAGATAGGGATGCATTAATATGCTGCTATGAATTTTCCCTGTCAAAAATACATTGCGTAAAACTGCTTCTAACGGAAACACCAGAAGAGTACGATTTGCTTTGACGATCTTTTATATCAACAGAAGTAGCAATGCGGCTTGTTTAAAACATTAGAATAACACAGCCACAAAATCGCTTTGTTTCTGAATCTTTTGGAAACGGTCCTTGTGGTTTAAATGGACCCAATTTAAAAATTATTTTCCGTTCACATTCTGTCAAAATTATATTATGAAATTCTTCAATTTCTTCTCTATTTCTTTGCATCGTCGATTTGGGTTTCTTCTATTTCCGGATGGACATGTGCTTCAAAAGAATCTAAAAATATAATTGAATAAAATTAATACAGTAAAGATTTCGAAACTAGAGGACTAAAACTAATGTTTAGTTAAATTTAAAAAAAAAAAACATATCTTAAATAACGTAGGTTAGATGTAGATAACGTACGAACGTTAATTTTTTTATAGTTTAATTATTGTAAATCGGGTTGACTTCTTGTGTGCTTTTCAAAAGTTTGAGAAACAATAAAACATTATATAATAATATAAAATTACATAAAACTTTGATGTTGTTTACTTCTCTGATATGACCGAAACAGTCCCAACACTAATTACTAGCTGAAAAATATTCGCCGAGTCTTATTTACACACGAATCAAAGTCCGAGGTTTAATGATTAATCATCTAATTCTGAGTTATGGCTGGCAAGGGTTAATCTGTTTAATTTAGATTAACAACCCATCCGTTCGGCAGCCCCTCTCTTGTTACTCCATTATATTAACTTCAACATTTCCGTATTTCCAAGTAATATAAACGAATATAAACTACAAATGAATTACTAAGAGGAATTATGGTCACAGATAATAGATAGATAATGCTAAACTTTATAATAAATTCAATTAGTATTTTGTATTATAGATTCCCTCCCTAGAGGGGAACCTCCCACCTCCCCCTAGGGAGAATCGAGCCCAGCAGTGGGACGTCATGGACTATATATGGTTTCTAATTTTAACATTTGTCTAATTTTAAATTGTCTGGTAGCGATTTAAAAAAATCTAAATTATAATTCTTTAATACTGTCATTTATTATTAAAATATTCATTATTTTTTATTTAACCTAAATAACAATTGTTTTAAATGATCACTGATTGGTCTATTTATTCACTGATAATTAGGGCCTATTTACTAAGTTCATATTTCATTATATAACGTTATTATGTAATGAACCGCCTTCTCAGTACCACATTGAAATTTCAGGAAGGAAATTGGAGTGATTATGTCTGGATCATCGTATGTACCCTGTGCTGAGTGGCATTCTATGCTGGCCAGTTATGGTGATGATGGTGGGACACATCGCCTATTACGGCATGCCGATTAAGATTCAAATTGCCTGATCCTTATGAAGTGCGGGATTACCTTGGTCATTGATTTACTACTACGAGTACACTATACTAACTTTTAAAAATTCACTTATTTTCAATATTTGTTATAATAGGCGTCGATAACTACGATAAACGTCGATATTCGCGTGATAGTGAAGGTTTCTTTCGTGAGCATTGGCACGTTTTCATTTTTTTTATATTTCGCTTATCCACATCCTTTTCCTTGATAAAAGGCATATGATCATGTGTCTACATATGATTTTGACAGAAGTCACTGCCATTAAGAAAAACAAAATGATGCACTTATAAATTATAACTACTTTTAAATTAAATAATTCATTAGTAGAATAGAAAACTTGCTATGTTATAAGGCGGACAATCCTTACTCATGTTTATAATTATACATGCAATTGACAGATGAGAATAAACTTGTATCAGATAGATATTTATTTTGTCCTCCATGAGGATCGAACCCACAAACACTACCACAACACTTGATTAGCCACTGAGCCAGTCGTTTTATTTATTCGTTAAAGCTGAATTCCATATCTATGGTAAATAAATCTCACAAAATAAGAGAGTCCTAAAACAACTAGGAAAAACTCCGTTACACACAGGGCGGGAGGATCCCAGCTAAAATCAGAAAATCCCTGCTGTAAATAAAAGGGTGAATAAAAGCGGCTCTACGATCTTGCTCGGTGCGATTCCTTTTTCATTGTCCACCCCGTCGGTGATATATTTCGGGTATTGGAAGAATAATTGTGCTTTTCCATTTCTATTTACTTTACGTGTGTTTATGTTTTTTTTTTATTATTTATGTACTTGTTCATAAATCTTTCTTGTTCATGAACACATTGATGAATAAAATAAGTGATAACAGTTTGTCTTTTAGAATTAAACCTAAGAATTATATACTAAATTGTTGACGAGTTATTTGAAGATTTAGACTCCCGTGAATTACTTCCAAGCTTTTAAATAAAGGGGCAGAGACGTGCCTTTGGTAAAGCCGCTGAAACCATACTGGAGATCTTTCGTTAGCCTGGAGTGATGCGAGTTTGACCGCAGTCTAAGTTGGTGACTACTAGTGAGGATTATTTAATTCTATATTTAAAATTTTACTACATATAATTAATCTCGGCGATTTAGTTTATCTCAAGCAAAAAAATATTTGAAATGTATTGAAAAAAATTGAAGTCGCTGTCCATTTTTAGCAAACAATATTATCATCAAATTAATTTACATTCGTTTTAGTCGAGAAATTATTTATAGGCACCTTATACTTGGCAATCGTAAAAAAGGAGTTTTCTCTCTCATAGTGGTATAATAAGCATGAAATTTTGTCATGCCTTCATTTAATGGAATCAATAAGCATACAAGAACCTTAGATTACCTAATATATTCACCTTTACAGAAAATCGCTTCCTTTATCCGTACACGTCGTGCGTTTACCGAAAATTTAGCATGCAATCAGGGGAGGGTGTTGCCATGGCAACCACTCTTAGGCTCATGTGGGATCCAAAACTTTAAATTGCATTACCAGTGCGGCGATAACAAATTTCTTTGAGAGCCTTTGTGCTGTTTCATTAAAATTTTGCCATGAAATTGTCAATACCTTTGTTGAGAATGTTCGACGAAATGTTTACGTTCTTACTTAACCTAAGTTGACTTTGACTGCGTTTAGGCATTATAATATATAGACTAAAGAAAAAGAAAAAATATAGAAGAAGAGCACGTGGTGGACAAATAGTATTAACTCCCATGAAGATATAACTCGCTTATGTTTTTTTCGCCTAATGTGTGTAACAAAGATACAATGCTATAATATATGTGTGGCAATTATAGAATTACCGCACGTATGGACGAAGGTGTTGAACGCATAGTTTTTTTTTGCTAAGGAACGGCAGTTAGACTTACTTAACAGTAAGCAGTTGGATGTTTGCGACAGTGGGGGCACCGTGAACACGCTGCTGTCCCATAGGCGTACAGGAACCTGGGTTACTAATGCCGGAACACAACACAAGGTTATTATGGCGGCATACTTATACACCAAGGGTGGTTGCCGTCTAGACAGGCTCGGGGCCCTACCACGTAGCTAGGATTGTTTTGTCGCCTTTTACGACAGGCCGACCCCGGCCGCAGAAGTTAGTATTCATTCTTTTTTCGCCCCTGCATGAATAAAAACTTTTACTTTTCGCATAACGATAAGAGCCGCCTCAGTCCACCGACAGATGGACTCAGCAGTACCATGTCATCGGCGTAACTTATGTTGTTAACACATAAGCGACTAAGGTTTATTGTCTTTCAATGTTTTTAAACTAGTCTTTACAATCTTAGATATGTTTGTAAATACATCTTTACAAAATCAAGCTAACGTTTTTAGTGTCTAAAGAAGAAAAATAATGAGAATGAGCTCGTAAGACATTGTTCCAACTGGCTGAATGCCGTTATTTGTATTTATACGTTGGCAGATGAGTCATCAGCAGCTTATCAGTAACTTCACGAGAGTAGTGGATGTTGTAGATGTGGTCAATATGTTAATATATTAATGATAACACATTATTAATAAATGGTAACGTCTTTTTCAATCATTTCATTCTTGTAGCATCCGCTTTTAATTCAAACCTTGAGTTACGTTGTTAGTATAGGTCAACACATTTTGTATTTTTCGTGTTACCCTTCCGTGTAACAAAGAGATAGTAGAAAAAAGATGGAAAATGTATGACTAATTTTTTTAAATTTCTCAATGCTTGTTTGACATCTGAATTCCAAACTACAGAAGAATAATCCGGATAATGTCCCTTTCTGTCTTTGATTGCTAGAAAGAGTTTTTAACACCCTATACAACGCCCTATTCATTTCTTTGGCAGAATAAAGATCGTCGTTAGTTATTACTTCAATCAAACACAATTAGACAGATAAGTTTTATTTTATTTTTATTAATATCTTAGATTTTAAATGGGATTAGAGAAAGATTCAGGAAAAAGCCGAAAAGTAATTTGGAAAACCTACTCAGCTACGGGCTAGGAAATGAAGAACTTAAAAGAATCGTACAAGAAATAAATATATTCTATTGTTATTAATGATATTGATAAATAACGGTGTAATTAATACGTTTAACATTTCAGAACTTCGTTTTCGTATTACTGCGATTATCGAATTTAGTTCGTTAGAAACAGTATGTTGATTTCCAGACAACGGGACTGAGGAAAAAATCAAATCACATTCATTTGTAATATAAAAACCTGTGCAATAGGAGATATTACAAATACGTCCATTTGTTTTCAACAACATGTCATAAAAAGATTTGATTTTATATTTTTTATACTTTAATTTTAGTTATTATAACTGAATAGGTAATCTATAATCATCGCATCTTAATTTAATTCATTTATGTTTTAATGTTTATTTAGTTATTTCTTTAACAAGTCTTCACACCTGAACACACTGGTTGAAAAAAATGTGCATTATAAGACTCGATCATTTCCAAGTTTTTCTAAATATACATATATGTTCTAAACATACGGAAATAATGCAAAACATTTTCGTTAAAATTATGCATCGAAAAGCTGTTTCCCTCAAAATTACAATAGATAATACGAGTGATTTAGCCAACAATCCCCTTTTTAATCTTAACGAAATAGAATTATACAGGAATCCGCCTTGAGGCGAAAATCCGGGCTCATAACGTGGGCGAAGAGGGCTGAATAACAAAATGCGTTTTACTTTTAATAAATATTTTTGACATTTACTTACACATTTCACAAGGTACACTTTTTCATTTAAATTAATAATAATTATATTAAATTGACTAGAAATATCATATATCAAAGAATATACCGATCATGAGTTATTTTCCTAAATATAAGTATAATAATGGAATGAAAATGAAAGATAATTATAAAATGACAATAATGACATACGATAATGAAATTTTTGACTTTTTTATCAAAACTGATATTAGATGAGCGTTTTTCCCGCCGACAAACTGATGTGCAGTTTGGTGGGACTATTGAAGCTATGTTGTTTTGTATTCTTAGGAGATTAAAAAAAAAAAATAATATCCACATAGGTAATATAGCAATCTTATTAAGTATCCAAATAGGAAACTACTTGTATTAGGAAAGGTTACAAATCATTGGTCAAAAGGTGAGTAATAGGTAATCAAAATAGACACGTAAAATAAAACTAATAATATTCAAAGTGTAAAAAGTTTACAAATTTTACAAGAATACGTCAATTATTCGACGGTACACAAAATTAAATAAAACAAGTGACAGTAATAATATTAACTACTGACAGCTTTTTCTTCATTGATTTTGATATATTATATCGTAACAACAAACAGTAAAAATAATTAAAGTTATTTTAGCCTTAATAACTATTGATTACTCAGATTTTCATTTTCAATAGCATATAGTTACATTTTATAAGTTTAGTTATAGAAATACGAAATACTTCGACTGATATTTCATTTTTATTTTACGTTTGCCATAAATGCTCGTATAAAGTATTACAGAAATCCATCATCAACTTTAATAACCTTGGCTAATCCGTCTGTCCGTATAGAGCAGTAAGCCCCCGCACGGATATCCGTCTATCGATTTGTAGCAATTATCCTTCGTTATACCCGAATATGTCCGCTTTCGTTCGCCCGGTTGCAGTGCAAGGATCAATTACAACTGTGCCCAGTGTAATTACTTGATGGCTTTAGCTTTTGTTGTTGGTTTGTTTATGCATAAATAAAGACGGATGATTATTTTATAAGTTATATTTGATTGTCATACTCTTATAAAAGAGTTTTTATATTGTTTTGCGTATATAAAAATATATTTTATTTAGATAATAGTAAAATATTTGTGACTATTGTTTCGGTGACTATTGTTTTCAAAAATGTGAATTAATTCCATATGTGTTGGTACTAACAGATATATGGATATATGCATCATGCAATGGAAAGGTAGACTTAATTTTTTTTTATTGCTGTAGGACAGCAGACAGGCTGACGGCCCGCTTAGAATTTAGCTGTTACCGTTGCCTATGGATGTTTGCAACGCCAGTGGCGTACCGAACACGCTGCTGTCCCATATGGGTACAGGAACTTGGGTCACTAATGCCGGAACACAACACAAAGTTATTATGGCGGCTTAAGACCAAAGGTGGTCAGTTGTTTTGTCGCCTTTTACGACAGGCTGACCCCGGCCGCAGAGGTTAGCATTCTTTCTCCGCCCCCGCACGGATAAAACCATATCATATTATGTAAAATATGATATGGTTAGGAAATGAAAGAATAAGGAGATGATGTGCCAATCCTTGATAAAGTAGAACAAAGGCGGCAAGATGAAAACCATGAAGAAACAGTGGTCAGTAAATTACTGATTCGTTAATTTATCGTTTGATATATTTTTATTATGTCCACATACACACTCGTGCACACGTATATATACTTTACAATGTGTACGAGATATTTATATACCATACTAAAACTATTAAATCTTTATCTAATAAAATGTGTCGTATTGTATTGTCAAAATAAAATCAGTTTTAAATTCTTGTATGCCAGTCTGCTCTTACGGACTTGTGACGGTACTTCTAGCAGTGTATATCACAATTTAGATTATTTATAGTACCTGTAAGATCTATTGTCTTTTATCTAGGAAAATGTAGTGACGTAGCAAACGATAATTTAAAAAACTTTTGACAGTCGCCTTGTTGCTCCGGTTTTTCCGTATGGACGTCTACAGAAAGTGTTTCTCATCCCTTAATTGGTTTCAGATTTTACAATGCCTATGCTCTCACCATAAGAATTCCCGAACATCGAGTAAATGAGAGAAAATAAACAATTAGCCATGAAGCTTAAAGTTCAGATACAAGTGTTATAATTAGATTAAACTATTATTTAGGAACTAACTATTAGTAACATTCGAGAAAATGAGAAACCGTATTCAGACAATGTGCCACGAATAAATGCAAGAAGACGACTAATCATTTTCATGAAAAAAGTTCTATAAACTTATATTAATTGATAAAATTTTAAAGAAGCTTTCGTATTTTAGTAAAATTTTCAAATTCAAACAGACGTTGTAAAATGCCTTGCCTTCCCAACTCTGAAAGTAATACAAACAAATAAGCAAACCAATTTTTCTTTTTTGTTGATGTTTTCCTTCTTTGTTCGCTCGACATTAAGTTGAGCACATTAACGCAATCTTCGAGCCATAGTTCTGAGAGTAATGGTCTTGTTTATAAGAACTCAAACCCCATTTTCACATATTATTATTTAGACCCTTAGTTCTCAATGTGGTCCAGGTGGACTCCCAGGTGTCTACGAAAGACTCGAGGGGGGTCTACATCGGCGTGACAAAAAAATAGGCGTTCACAATTTGTAAGCGGGGTAAGTATTATTAACTTTCGATAGTGAAGAACTAAAACGTTGGCTTGACTTCACCTATCAGGTAGGCAGATAATATTTTAAGAAGCTCAGTGACTGTTAATTTTAAAAGCTTGCCTATTTCATATCCATTATGCATACGGATAATGCATATTTCATATGCATTATCCGTGCAGGGGCGGAGAAAGAATACTAACCTCTGTGGCCGGGGTCGGCCTGTCGTAAAAGGCGACAACCTTTGGTCTTAGTATGCCGCCATAATAACCTTGTGTTGTGTTCCGGCATTAGTGACCCAAGTTCCTGTACCCTTATGGGACAGCAGCGTGTTCGCGATGCCACTGGTGTTGCTAACACCTATAGGCGACGGTAACTGCTAAATTCTAAGCGGGCTGTCAGCCTGTCTGCTGTCCTACGCAATAAAAAAAAAATAATAAAAATAAAAAATATTCAGTACAAAGTGTCAAGACTTAACTTGTCAAGGCGTCCGCTGCCGCCGCCGCCGTCCGCAATGCTTGTTTAGACGTGCAAAGTAAAAAATAAAATTAATGTTGAAAATTATGAATAGCCAACGTTATAAAATATGATGGTGTAATGGAATCCTAGTTCTTAACTATAAAAGGATTATAAAAATATTATTTTAACGTTTATTTCTAAAGATTCCGTCGTATAATTATTGTTTTATGACCGTTAATAAAAAGAAAAATATTTTCAAGAGCAAAAAGGTCCGAAATTGATTTATCTTTTTTTTGTTGATATTTATCTTTTTTACATCAACATTAAGTACAAATAAAAACATACATTAATAGTTACTTGATTAAGTTAAAAATATCTAATATATAAATGAGTAATAGAAATAAATTTTATGTGTGAAATTTTAATAACCTAAGCATAAAAATTGCTGTGGAAATGAGTATGGGACTATAAGTCCCACGTACAAAACATATTTAAATAACTTAAAAACTACTTTATCTTTTGAAATTTGGTTGTATTTTAATTAGATTTTGTTAGATTAGATTTTCTAAGGGTATTTTTAAATTTATTCACATTATAAAGTTAAATTCCCTCAAAATGTATGTTTTTTTGTTGCTCTAGAACAGCAGAGAGGCTGACGGCCCGCTTAGAATTTAGCAGTTATCGTCGCCTACGGGTGTTTGCAACGCCATTATCATCGCGAATACGCTGCTGTTACTAATGTCGGAAGACAACACAAGGTTGTTATGGTGGCATACTTCAGACCAAAGGTGGTTGCCATCCAGATGGGCTTGAGGCCCTACCACGTAGCTGGGGTGGGTTGTTTAGTCGCCTTTTACTACAGGCCGCCTCCGGCCGCAGAGGCTAGCATTCTTTCACCGGCCCTGCAAGGAAAAAGAAAAAGAATGTTTATGTATGTAACTAAATAAAATTAATAAATTAGAATCTAAAATTTAGTTTTCTAGATCTATATCGATATCGATAGGTTTTGAATTATTCTAATATTTTGCAATTCTACAGCAGAAATTTCTTCTTTTCTGTTTCGATTGTGACGTAAATTCGTCTTTACTATTGCAAAAATATTATATTTTTCTTCTTACAATCGTTTCATCCGGATTGCATTTGATATATATTTACATTTATATGGAAATGTATAATGATACCTTTTTTCATTAATAATTTGCATTGATGGTAAAGTCTATTATTCTTCACTAATATCATCATGAAAACATTAAAAACTCTTTAATTGTTTATAGAAAACAAAGAAAAATAATCGTTACCATAATTCAAAACACAAGCGAAACCGTGTTACTTGCAACAAACTAAAAATAAACTTACTGGAAACTACATGTTTATACAGAAACGTGTCAGAAAAGTAACAACAAACCATCATACGTCACGTTGGCCTACATCTAACATTTCTCATTTCAGTAAAAAGATTGCACATTTATCGCGCTCCCGGCAAAATGAAATGCAAACTGGGATAAGACATTCTTTCAAGATGAAACTTCAAGAATGTTCTTTCATAAAAACAGCTGAAACGAAAACGTTATAAAGGTGCTTTGTGTAGTTTATGTGTTTGTGTAGGGTAACACCACTTTCGAAAAAAGCTTTGAGGGCCTGTAGAGCATATAGGTTCTGTATACGTACATATAGCATTTCTGTCTAAATAAGACAGACTGGTAAATTTACTGCAAAGTATTTTTAAATATACTCACATAACATATTATTGAAATGTAAAGAAATGGAATTGTTCCCACAAATACCTTTAAGATCTAAATGAACCTCCTCTGCTAATAGGTGCATTCTACTAATCTATGATTGAGACTTGATGATAACTTTCCATCTCCTCTGCAAATATAATTTACCACTATATTTTCATATGAAACATTTTCTAAATTAAACTTCCAAAAAAGATCTCAATTATTTCATACAAACTGAGCAGTTTCTGGCATATATTTTCCGACATTACCTCATTATTCGCGTGAAAATGAAAACGATCGCGGGGCATATAACCTTGACAGACATACTCCTTTTACAAGATATCAAATACTAGAATTAGAATATTTCAAATTATTAAAATATATATACAAGTATAAGGAAATGAAGAACATAAATTATAAACAAGCATAACTTTTTATACTTGCATTTATTTCTCCCACTTTTCTTTTATTAATGCTGTAGGACAGCAGGCAGGCTGACGGCCCGCTTACAATTTAGCAGCTACCGTCGCCTATGGGTGTTTGTAATGCCAGTGGTATCGCGAACACGCTGCTGTCCCATAAGGGTACAGGAACTTGGGTCACTAATGCCGGAACACAACACAAGGTTATTACGGCGGCATACTTAAGACCAAAGGTGGTCGCCATCCAGACGGGCTTGAGGCCCTACCACGTAGCTAGGGTGGGTTGTTTTGTCGCCTTTTACGACAGGCCGACCCCGGCCGCAGATGTTAGTATTCTTTCTCCGCCACTACACGCATAAAATATAATAGTATAAACTTAGTATAAACTTAACCATATCAATAATAATAAAAGTAAAACATTAATAAGTGTTAATTATCATATAACATATCGCTATCATAAAACAATTAAATTTGTATTTGTAAAAATCATCTATTGTCAAAAAAATGATGAAAAATAGCCTAAACGTTAATTTTAAAGCGTCTATGGAGCAGTTGCTAAGCATCTCATTGACCTCTGACGTTAACTCACTACTAATAAAGCTTTTTAGCTAAATTTGAGGAGTAGACGTTATTCCAAGTATTTTGTTTTAATTGTCATATAATGCAAATAATTTAAAATACATCATAAAATACTTGCTTGACAAATAATAACAAAACATTATTCCTAAGAATTTCCTTGAAATGGTTATCCTAGTTGTACATAATGTATCCAAGCTTGAAACATGTTGTCCGAGTGAGATATGTTTGTCCTCGTTGAAGACGTTTGTTACGCAGATACGAGTATATTCAGCACACTATTGTGCGACATATTTTTGGTACACTAAGTTGAATTTTAACGTATGAATAATGTTTCGTAACTTTTGCTTTAACCATATGTTAATAAAAGTTAAAGAAACCTTGACGTACTAATATAATTTATAACATTAAAACAATGTGATACTTCCTATATTTCTCGGAGAACTACTTATGAAATATACTTCTTCGGTGTATGTGAATTATATTAACATTTATATATATAAATTTTTTTTTTATTTCCAAGGAACCGCAGACAAGCTAATGGCCCACTTTATAGTAAACAGTTACGGACGCCTGTGGATTTTTGCCAAGCGAGGGGTACCGCTAAACGCTGCTGTCCGTTTACTGGAACCTGGGACACTTTTGCCGGAAAAAAAAATATGGTGGCATACTTATACTTACTGGTCTATAACAGAGGTGGTTTCCATCTGGGCTTGAGTTTCCACTTAGCTAGAATTGTTTTTGTTTCTTTCTACAACTGGCCAAACCGGGCCACAGGGGTCAGTATTTTTATTCCGCTTCTGTATAGAGGAACATAATAACTCTGATCAATATTATAGGTTTAAATAACGTTTATAATAACGTTTAACGTTAAATAATAAATTATATTTTCATCATATAGAGCAATAAATATATGCAAACACGAAGCGTTAATAACTAAACCCAATTTACATTCATGCAGATTCACAACACTCAGCCACGTTAACAAGGGATTATGGATTTCAGTGTGAAATTTAAATGAATAACTATTAGTTTTAGTTGTCTAATTTTTATTACTATAATTGTATTTTATTTACACTTATATTTTCCAATTAATTTTATAACACTTAGATACTTTACCTATACACAATCAGTCATTTAATGTATCATTCCTTGCTTTTATTCTATCGGCGTGTAGCTATAAGTCGTCACTATAATGAAATTAGCTAGTACGAGTAATAGAAATTATATTAACGTTAATAAATTCATTCTAAAGAATACCTAAAATACAATTTATTTTAAATTATATTCACAAAGAATATAATGATAAAATAAATCACACCTTTGTCGAATAAATGTTTGCATGTTAATTTTGGGAAGGGTTGCACGCAACGAGGCGGACAATGGCGGCGGATATCGTGCGCTGATGGCATTTTCTGTTTTATGCGAGGACCCTTCAAGGGGATTTTCTAATATAATGTATACTTATATAAGATTTATAATAATTTATAAAAGATCAGTGCTTGCCATCCAGACGTGATTTGAGCCCTGCACCCGGGCTTCAGGGGTCAGTATTCTTACTCCGCTCCTGTACGAAGACATAATTAATATGAAGTGGATAAAATACGCTCTACTCTGTTATATGATATTTAAAATTAGTTTCAATACTTCATCATAATATATACCTATATATTTGAAAAATTATCGTAGTCTTTTTATCCGTGCAGCTGTGGAGAAAGAATACTAACCTCTGCGGCCGGGGTTGGGCTGTCGTAAAAGGCGACAAAACAACCCACCCTAGCTGGTAGGGCCTCAAGCCCGTCTGGATGGCCCTTGTGTTGTGTTCTGGCATTAGTGACCCAAGCTCCTGTACCCTTATGCGACAGCAGCGTGTTCGCGATGCCACTGGCGTTGCAAACACCCATGTGACGGTAACTGCTAAATTCTAAGCGGGCCGTCAGCCTGTCTGCTATCCTACAGCAATAAAAAAAGTCTTGCTATATGTACAATTTAAATATAAATATTTATACGAATAAATCAATCACTGTTTTGGCATCTTTGATTTTGTTCGTTTGCATGAAAGTAAGTCAAAGATATGTTTACAAAACATAAGTGACAAAATTAATACAGGGCAATCTCCCTTCGGCTTATACCCAGCGTCTGTTGTTAAGGGAAAGTGCACGTGACGCGGTTTAGCTTGCCCTTATCGGAACTACCCGCTTCAAGAGATTTTTCACGATTAATTCTCTTTAGCAAGGGCAAGGCACTGTCACTCCCATTTGTTGTCAGACACCCTCTACGAAAACAAGGATTATCGTCTAAGCCCTTCAAGCTTGTATCCAATTTCCTGTTTGTTTTTACAAATTTCATTTATTTGTTTACGTTTCTCTTAATATGTTTACTAACTTAGTAAATTATTTATCAGAGTTCTAATGAGTGTAAACTGTATACGCATTGTCTTATGACTGCAGATGAAGGTAAAATTAAAAAAAAATTCATTTATAGATTAGTAACTATATGAAATATGATAAAATTTAGAAAATAATCTATGCATCTGAGTTATTTTTCAAATAACATATAGTATAGATTTTAATTTAAATAAAACAAAGATTGTACATTCTCTGTTCCTTTGAATGCCTACAAACTGCTGATATGATGTTTGTGCTAGTACTTATATGAAGAAATGATTTATTAATTTATATTATAATATTGATATATAACGTATGATTCAGCATTTTATTGTTAGAATGCGGCCAATAACCAGCATAAGGTAATGCGAACTTTAAATTATTTTTTACTACCACTACAAAAATGATTATGTCGAAACCACATACTTGATAAATTTGTTGAGCTACTTTGTCTTTACATTTAGTACATAGTAATCTGTTAACAACAACATTATATATCACAAGATACCCAACAGCTATAAGTACTTTATTTATGGGAACACAACTTATTAATGTATCCTTTTTATCTTACTGAGGCTTAATTGATTTGTCGGCTGTGATGTCGCGGTATATACATCCCCGATACTCGGTTGCTTGGCTAATTTAACGACACCTACGAGAAATACGACAAGATCATATAACATTTTGTTCGATAAGATAATTTTATTTATAGTAAAATTATCAGTAAAAATATACTGATACTACAAATGTCATATTATCGTCTCTCATTAAAAGATGACTCATTCTTACAAGCATTCCATTTAAATAGCAACGACCGAATGTTATCAAAGAGATAAATCCATATCCAGATAGGTGCACCAAATTGTGAATCTAAGCCATTGTCGAATCCACTTGTTCATACAAAAAACTTGTCCAGCCGTTAAGGAGTTCAGTCATACTCACAGGAGAATTATATTAGAAAGAAAGAAATATTTATTTACAACTATTACAATGAACACCACAGAAAAATAACTTAATTATAAACTATGCTGGTCTTCCGATGGTGCCACAGGGTGAGGTCACTTACATGTTACATGTAGTAATTACCATTTTATACGTATGTGTACTTCGTGACATTAAAACAAAATAACAAATAATAATAAAAAAAATATTAAAGAACAAAACAAAGCTAAATATTAATAATAATAAAAATAAATAAAAGTGATAGAATTTGACAAAAAGGATATATATATACCTAGTCAGGTCATAAGTATTGTCACACAGTAAAAACTTTTCTTTTAGAATGCTGGCCACAAAAAAGTTTATTGAATTCGAATCTCGAATTGTTCATGAAAATAAAAATGTATACTTTTAGAATTTTACTCATTTTTTAAATATGGAGTGGACGCTTAAAGAAGACCGTGTTGCAGTTATTGCGTTGCATCGTTGCGGTTACGCGCCAATTCAAATTTTTAACATACTGAAAAATTTGAATATAACCAAAAGATTCATTTATCGTACCATCAAACGATACAATGAAGACTCTAGTGTAGATGACAGGTCAAGAAGTGGTCGCCCTCGGTCTGTTAGGACTCCAGCAGTGATAAAAGCTGTGAAGGCACGAATTCAAAGAAATCCCAAACGTAAGCAGAAACTGTTGGCCCTTCAGATGGGGTTAAGCAGAACCACGGTGAAAAGGGTGTTAAATGAAGACTTAGGGCTTCGGGCATATCGAAGAAAAACAGGACATCGTTTGAATGCTCGTCTAATGGACCTGAGACTGAAGAGATGCCGCGCTTTGTTGAAGCGGTACGCGGGAAAAAAATATCGGGAAATTCTTTTTTCGGATGAAAAAATGTTTACCGTAGAAGAGAGCTACAACAAACAAAATGATAAGGTGTACGCACACAGTAGTGAAGAAGCGAGCAACCGTATTCCGCGTGTCCAACGAGGTCATTTTCCATCCTCGCTCATGGTATGGTTGGGAGTTTCTTATTGGGGCTTAACAGAGGTACATTTTTGTGAGAAAGGTGTAAAAACGAATGCTGTTGTGTATCAAAATACAGTCCTGACGAACCTTGTGGAACCTGTTTCTCATACCATGTTCAATAACAGGCACTGGGTATTCCAACAAGATTCGGCGCCAGCTCATAGAGCGAAGAGCACACAAGACTGGCTGGCGGCGCGTGAAATCGACTTCATCCGGCACGAAGACTGGCCCTCCTCCAGTCCAGATTTGAATCCGTTAGATTACAAGATATGGCAACACTTGGAGGAAAAGGCGTGTTCAAAGCCTCATCCCAATTTGGAGTCACTCAAGACATCCTTGATTAAGGCAGCCGCCGATATTGACATGGACCTCGTTCGTGCTGCGATAGAGGACTGGCCGCGCAGATTGAAGGCTTGTATTCAAAATCACGGAGGTCATTTTGAATAAACTTTAATGTCATAAGAATCTATGTTTTGTTAAGTTCATTTTGGTATATAAATGGTTACATAATGAATAAACTTGTTACAATTATTTTACATTAAACATGTGACAGAATTTATGACCTGACTAGGTATATATATATATATATATATATATATATATATATATATATATATATATATATATATATATATATATATATATATATATATATATATATATATATATATATATATATATATATATATATATATATATGAAATGACATAGTTTCATTTTAACAACATAACACACATACACATAAAGATATGTAGTTGTATGTGTATTTTTTTTTTAATTTTACTTGCAATTTACTTGTCTTTATTCTATAATTTAGTATTATTCTAATTTTCAATGGAACATAATTATAAATAAATACACTGTGACAAATAACACAACGCCAAAGTAGCTTTTTTGTTATGGGTACTATACAACTTTACCCCTTTATAAATCTTTGTTGTAAATAAATTCTAGCTGAACATTCAGACTTGGGTCGAGAATTGCACCCCTGTCCCTCATAGGTGGTTGGAAGTACTACGTTATACGTTTCGCCACGAAGATAGTTCATATAAATATTTTTGATGAATAAAAAGAAAAAATGTGTCAACAAGTTTATAAATTTTTTCCATAATTCATTCGTTTTGTTAAAAAAAGTTTTTATAAAAAGTGTGCGTAGGCCGGGAATCGAACCCGGATCAACTGCTTGGAAGGCAACTATGCTGACCATTACACCACCAACGCATCTGTTAAGTAAGTCTAATGTAATGTTATCAAACAACTGAATAAATATTGAAAAATTCAGTCTGGGTGTAGTAATAAATGGCGTATATTAAACCAAATATAGTCACATCATACCAACCTCAAGTTATTGGGACAAGGTCAAGCTTATGAAGAATATTCCATTGTAAGGGACACCTATTGGCATCAATACTACTCCACGCTAATTTTGGTAAAGTATCCCTTCAAATAAAAAAGGACTACATAGAGAATCATAAAGAGTGACTAATTAATCAAATAAATAAATATGCTGGACATTTCACGCATTTTTAGTAAACGCTTTTCTAAAAAATAAATCCAGTTTCATATTTTTTTATAAAACGAATTTTCATTTCATTTCATCTATACTAGTTGTTTTTCTTATAACTTTATGATTAATAGATGTAAGAGTCTCAGAGAGTCACCGATACTAGAAGGCAAGCAAACTCAAAGGAGCTGGACGGTATGGGAAACCATTGACATCGTGATGATGATTAAACTACTTATATACCAGCCATCTATTTTAAATGAGTTATTATCAAACTCGAAAACTCGTGTTCATAATGTAAAAACATAATTTACGTTTTGTTCAAAATTTATTCTGAAGTTGATTTAAATATTTCTGCTTTTATTGAAGTAGTTCTTGAAGAAGAAATATAAACTTTGTTTTAAAATTTTCCTTATCTAATATATAAAATTCTCGTGTCACAGTTTTCGTTGCCATACTCCTCCGAAACGGCTTGACCGATTTTGATGAAATTTTTTGTGCTTATCCGGTATCTATGAGAATCGGCCAACATCTATTTTTCATTCCCCTAAATGTTAGGGGTAGTCCACCCCTAATTTTTTTTTAATTTTTTGACATTTTATTATTTATATGGCAGAACAACGTTTGCCGGGTTAGCTAGTAGATGTATGAAATTCTATCTTCAACGGCTTGTATATCTATATGAAACTAGAATATTTAATAGTTTAATTGTACTTAAAGCATTTAATCGTAGTTGTATTCGTTACGTAGCTTAAGGTCTGTTGTTGAGTAACTATTTCTTTGTAGTCTTGAGATAATCCAGTATATTTCATATAATATATTAATTTAGCTGTCCCCAGACCCAAAAAGGACATCGCTAGAATATATACAGCGTGTAGCTAAAATGCTTTAACTTTTTAAATAACTATTTCTAAGCAAATATTGAGAAGAAATCTTTTAAAATCTAGTCATTCGGAAGATTGGGACGTTTATTTACTTCCTTTATCCGATGGTCATAGAGAGTAATGCACTTCACGTACTCTAGTACAGAGCCCGCCAGGTGAGTCCGATACGGATCACTGGCACGTGCTTTTCTTGCGCTTTCGAATAAAATATACGGCGGTACGTTTATACTCTATTATAGATAAGGAAGATAAAATGTTTTAGTTATAAGTATACACACGCGAAACGATTATACTTGTTACGTATCATCTAAATGACATAGCGCATTTTAAACTCTAGAATAGAAATTATATTTTCTATTATCACTTCCGAAATAAACTTAGAAGCTTTTACTTATGAAGTTCTCCGTGGCGTAACAGTACGCTTGCCAAGCTCACAGGTTTAATTCCCATCCTGCATCTGGGTGTTTATGCATAATATGTATTTATTGACAAAAATATATATAAGTTGTCCAGTGCCATAACACAAGTGCTATGCCACTTTTTGACTAGATGGCGTTGTGTGAAATGTCCTAATATATGTATTTATGTATAGAAAACGAACGAAGGATCATTGATATCTATGAAAAGTCAAAGTTTAAAGGTATATAAGGCGTTAATGTGGAAATGTAAAATTTTGAAGTCATACTTTTTAGTTCTTATAAATTAAACATTTTAATCGTATAATATAAACATTACCTGCTCAATGTTAGAACTGGATGGGAAATGCACGAGAGATGTGGTGCAAAGTTAGGAGGGTCTCTAACTGTGAACTACGATTGGAGGATAACTAATAATATTTCGAACTACGTGAATAGTTAAAATAAAATAAATGAGTAAACACGGTGGATTGACCTAACCGCCCTCATACGTTTTCTGAGAAAAGGGTAAACATTGGATCATCATCATCATCATCATCTCTGCGTTAATTCCCGGTTGCAGCCCAAACTCTCGCTTCGGCGCCCGGGGTCCGCTTTCCGACTTTTTCTTCTCCACTTCGCACGGTCTTCAGCATCCCTGGTAGTGAGCCCATTGGCACGCATATCACCCTTTACGACGTCAAGCCAGCACTTTTTGGGTCTACCCCTCCTGCCGGGGCCCGGCGGAGGCGGCATGGCCAGACATTTGTTACCCACGTAAGCATCCGGTTGCCGTAAAACGTGGCCGTACCAACGGAGCCGACACTCTTGCAATTTATCCGCAATGTCACGGACATGAAGACTGCCGCGAATGCGGGAGTTCCTAACGCGGTCCATCCGCGTCACTCCACACATCCACCGCAGCATATTCATCTTCGTGACACGCAGCTCCTGCTTGTGTCGCTCTAACACCGGCCACGCTTCACAGCCGTATAAAAGGACAGGCCTAATGATGGTTTTATAGACCTGTCCCTTCAACTTTACCGGCATCTTGGGGTCACAAATGACACCAGTCACCTCACGCCATTTGGCCCACGCGGCAGCAATGCGTGCCTTGACGTCACAATCGATGTCACCGGATGCATGAAACACAGATCCCAAGTATTTCACTCGGTCCGTGCGCTCGACCGTGTTGCCGTCTATGCGTACGAGTGTGGGATCTGTGGAGTTACAGGCCAAGTACTCGGTCTTCGCCACATTGAGCTTCAGACCACCGTTCTCAAGTGACTCTTTCCACGCCTTCACACGTCGCACCAGCCTACCCCTGTCCGAATCTGTCAGCGCGATATCATCAGCATACATGAGCAGCCACGGGGGCTGTTCATGTGAATTTCTGATGCTGTCTGACAATACGTCTAATACCACGCTAAACAGAAACGGACTAAGGACGGATCCTTGGTGCACCCCGACGGTGATGGGGAAAGGTTTTGTGTCGCCAACAGCGGTCCGAACTACGGAATCGGAGTCACGGTACATGTCTCGAATGATGTCAATATAGGCTTCTGGAATCCCTTTGGACCGCAATGCCCACCAGATTATCGCCCGAGGAATACAGTCGAAGGCCTTCTGCAAGTCGAGAAACAGGCTATGCAGAGGCGTATTCTTCGCCCTGTATTTCTCCACGACAGTCCTTAGGGCAAAAACAGGGTCCATTGTCCCGTGACCAGGGCGAAACCCATATTGACATTCCGAGACAGTGCACTCCTGTCGGATCCGAGTGTCGATAACCCTTTCGAAGAGCTTCATGGTGTGGGACATGACCTTGATTCCTCGGTAACTACCGCACTCCTGCACCGACCCCTTGCCTTTGAAGACTGGAGTAATGATACTCAGTCCCCATTGGCTTGGGATTGTACCGGTGAGGAGTGTCCGGTTGAACAGGTCGGTTAAGATGCCCACACCACGAGAGCCCATCGCCTTCCAGGCTTCGATGGGGACTCCATCGGATCCAACAGCTTTCCGATTCTTCATGCGGCGGAGACAATTCTGGACTTCTGCAGGCGTTATCAGTGGGACTAGTCCTTGATTCGGAGGAAGATCTGGCGGCTGCACCTCTTTGTGCTGCGTCTTCAGCAGCTCGTGGAAATACGAGCGCCATCTCTCCTTCACCGCGAGGTCCTCGCATAGCAGGTTGCCCATAGGGTCTTTTACACAGCGGCACTTGGAAATGTCCTGTGCCGCTTTGACCCTGGAGCGCGCCAACTTATAGATGAGCTCCTGCCCCTCAGACGATTCCAACTTATCGTAAAGTGGTTGTAAGTGGTCTCGTCTGGCTCTGGCAACAGCTCTTTTAGTGGCGCGCTTTGCTACCCGGTATGCGTCGCGATCTTCAGGAGATCTGGACGCTTGCCACTTCTTAAAGAGGGCTTTCTTCGCTCTAGTCTCCCTCTGGACTGTGTCGTTCCACCACCATGTCTCCTTGTCAAACTTGCGACCACCCTTAGACACCCCAAGCACCTCCTTCGCCGACCCAAGGATAGCCGCCTGAATCTTGTCCCAGTAAGCCTGAACTGGTTCGCCCATACTACCGGCGCACTTGTCACCGACGGCTAAGGCGAACTCCTGGGACGTGACTTCATCAAGCAGCCACCACCTGATTCGGCGCTGTACGCGCTCGGTATGCGTGTCTTTAGGCTTAGCGCAGAGGTCCATGACTAGAAGACGATGTTGTGCAGTGAGACTCTCACCGGGTATGACCTTGCAGTTGGCCACTTTGCTGATGTGGTGTCTCCTAGTGAGTAGGAAGTCGATTTGGGTAGCATTCCTCCCGCTCCTGTAGGTGATGAGATGCTCGGGTCTCTTTTTGAAATACGTGTTCACGATAGCAAGGTCGGCAGCCGCACACGCATTGAGGATGTCCTCCCCTTCTGCGTTGCGTCTACCGTACCCAAATCCACCGTGAACACGCTCAAATTCCCCACATTCATCACCCACATGACCGTTCAGATCACCCCCCAAAACGATCCCCTGTGATAATGAGATTCCACGGAGCACTTCTCCGAGTAGATTCCAAAACGCTATTTTATCGGCGTCGTCACAACCGGCCTGTGGCGCATAGGCACTTATCAAGTGGGTAACTACCCCATCGATAAGCACCCTAACGACCATAAGGCGGTCGCTATGACGTTTCACTTCCAAAATGTCGTTCTGGAACTCCTCCGAGAGTACTATGGCAACCCCATTCTCCCCACCAGGTGTACCTGTGTAGATCAGCTTGTAGCCATTCCCAATGAACCGGGATCTGCTGGCCTTCCACCGAGTCTCCTGCAGGAACGCCACGGCCACCCTCCGCCTGGAGAGCACATCGGCCAACTCTCTCGCGCGTCCGGTTAGTGTGCCTATGTTCCACGTTGCGAAGCGGATCTTTCGAGATGTTTATGTCATTAGCCGTGCCCGCCCATGACACGGTAGCCCTTGTCCACTTCTCACAAGAGCCGGTCGAAGCTCTTGCCTAGCCTAGCCCTTAGCCGATCTCGTAATCTTTCTCTGTCCATGTTGATTTGGCAGATTTGGCTTTTACGGGGGCGACTGCCGTCTGACCCCCCAACCCCAAAAGGAAAGCCGTCGTCAGAGCCTCGTCCGTTATTCAGCAGGGTGCGCCGACTTGCAGGTGAGGTTGACTTGGGCCCCGAAGATGTTGGTAGGGCCCCTTACACCCCTAAGGGTAAACATTGGATAATGTGCATTAATCCCAGTTACAATGCAATTCTTGCATATCGAAGCCTGAAGTGCTGTGTGGACGGTAACGAAGCAAAATTTTAGAGCACTTTGTTGTTTTAAGGCCTTTCAGTGTGTTTTCTTGAACATGATGGTAACAACAAAAACAGAAACAGACGTATATATATTACGGTATTAAGGAAAAACCTAAAAAATCTCATTTCCCCACTGGACACAATATAAGACAATATACTAAGACAATAAATATTTAACGATATACCTAAATACCACTTATCAAGAAATCTCTAAAATATACATATGTACATAGTTACTCATTTTCGAATGCAGACACTCACTAAGAACAAATTTTGTTGTTGTAGGATAGTAGACAGGCTGATTGTCCGCTTAGAATTTAGCAGTTACCGTCGCCTATGGGTGTTTGCAATGCCAGTGGCATCGCGAATACGTTGCTGTCCTACAGGGGCACAGCAACTAGGGTCACTAATGCCGGAACACAACACAAAGTTATTATGGCGGCATACTTAAGACCAAAGGTGGTCGCCATCCAGACGGGCTTGAGGCCCTCTATTTATATGGCAAAACAACGTTTACCGGTTCAGTTAGTTGATTAATAAATGTAATAACTATTGACTTCATATTTTTGACAATGTAACAGCGCATTAAAAATTAATTAAAACTAAAATCACCTCGTAAACATCATTTACAGCAACACCTCAATTCACGTAAAAGCAAAAGTAAAATTTTTCTTCAAACTCATTAACATTCATTGAAGGTACCCCAAATATCCCAATGTCTTCTAACAATAGGCCACGGCTTAGTTCGAAACTAATCCAGCGGCATTCAATGAATACTTTATCTCAATAGGCTTAATGAAGGATGCCTCCGTTGGGGCAGTTTGATAGCTTGATTGCGGAATGACGAGTCAAGGGAACTATCTAATGTACAAGCGATGTCTGGTTTACATTGAAGGCTTATTGTAGCATGTTCATTAGGAGTATAAATAATTAACTGCTATAATGGCAAATGTATAAGATGCTGCTTAGTGTTAATATTGTGCAAAATAATATACGATACTTTGTAATAATTATGCTGAAATTATAAATGTTATAATATCTTTATGGTAAGATTTCAACAAAAACACTTGCAGGTGGGACAAAACAATCCTAACTAGGTGGCAATACTCCAAACCCATCTGGATGACAACCACTTCTAATATATAAATACGCTGCCATAATAACCTTGAGTTGTGTTCCTGCATAAGTAACACAGGTTCTAGTTCTAGATCTATAGGTGACGGAAACTTTTCACTATTAAATGGACCGTCAGCCTGTCTGCTATTCTACAGTAATAAAAAAGATTAATATATAGATAATCTATCTCTATACCAAAATTCACCAACATTGTATCTGCGGTTTAGGCACGATAACGTATCAGACGCAGTTACTTTCACATTTATAATAATACTAGCTGTGCCCGCGACTCTGTCCGCGTGGAATAGTGACTTTAGGCAGCATTTTTTGGATATATGAGATAAATTTAAATTGGAAATTCAACCTAGAAGGTCCAGCCTAAGCTAAACCCTATTTCATTTGATCGATGATATAAATCTGAGGTCAACTTAAATTGGTATTAATTTCCGAAACTTATCATTTTTAACAAAAACTATTTTTTTTCTAAAATAAAAATAGCCTAAGTTACTCCTTTGTACATCAGCTATCTGCCAGTGAAAGTCCCGTCAAAATAGGTGCAGCCATTTCAGAGATTAGCCGGAACAAACAGACAGACAGACAGACCGATAGACAGACCGACAGACAGACTTCTTCTTCGTCGTGTTCTTCATTTCTGAAGGTCGTGCCCGTCTTGATAAGCCTTTACGAAGACGCTGACGAACTGCCTACACACCACTCTGTCCTCGGCCTGTTTCAGAGCTGCAGGCAAAGTGACAGATAGACAGACAGACAAAAATTGTAAAAAATGTTGTTTTGGTATATACCGATTTACTTTTGCCTTTTATTCGCCCAGCGGAGCGGGCGTGATCGGCTAGTTATCTATATAAATAAATAAAATTGGAGGGTCTGTTTGTAATATTAAAATAACCGCTTTTTACTAAGTTCATTAGGACGTATGGTACATATGTAATGAAAAAATGAGAAAGGGTAATTCTTGGTAAAAAATTATTTATTTATTTTTCAATACTTCTAATACCTCCAAGAATATGTACAAAGTTTCATGATGATCGGTTAAGTAGTTTTCGTGTAAAAGCGTAACAAACAAACTTACTTTCACATTTATAATATTAAGTATGATATTTATGTAAAATGCGGTCGAAACTTAAGCCGAACAAAATGAATTAATTTTTACTTTTTTATTGCTGTAGGACAGCAGACAGGCTGACGGCCCGCTTAGAATTTAGCAGTTACCGTCGCCTATGGGTGTTTGCAACGCCAGTGGCATCGCGAACACGCTGCTGTCCCATAAGGGTACAGGAACTTGGGTCACTAATGCCGGAACACAACACAAGGTTATTATGGAGGCATACTTAAGACCGAAGGTGGTCGCCATCCAGACGGGCTTGAGGCCCTACCACGTAGCTCGGGTGGGTTGTTTTGTCGGCTTTTACGATAGGCCGACCCCGGCCGCAGAGGTTAGTATTCTTTCTCCGCCCCTGCACGGATAAAACACAGAAAGGACAGAATCACAGAAAAATCAAATTAAGCTCAAATTAACATCAAAACGGAAATTCGTCATTTCACCAATCTCGGATGGAGTTAGTTTTCCAGTCTTAGATTAATAGAAGATATAGTTAGAATAATTGTTACTACCAAATGTGCGTTAGAAATAAACTATCAATTTTTATTGTATTTATGGTTCATTATTTTGGCGATAATGGCTTACACATAAAAGATAAATGCTGCCGCGTGCTTTTTTGTAGGAGTATTTAAGATAACATTTCCATTATACATTATTTACGTGTAACTCTAACGGTTTTTGTAGCGCACGCCAGAATAGCTCGCAGATGGTCGAATTTTTTCCTACTTACTTGACACTTATCGTTATATTTTGAACAATTTATACAATATCTTTATAATTTATAGCCTATGTATTATTATGATGCAAAACTATATTATTGTAAAGTTTTATTAAAATCTATTGAGTAGTTTTTGCTTGAAAGAGCAACAAATATCCATACATACAAACTTGCGTTTATAATATTAATAAGGATTATTATTGAAATTTCAATTTCTGATTTACAATTAAAATTAAATTACAAATTAATCCAAAAACATATTCAAATAAAAAAATACAAACTTCAAAATATTGCATCATTCATTGCTATCCGAGTCTGGAAAATTATTAAATCTATTTTCCAATATTGTGATTCTATCGGTACCTAGTTCCCCCAATCAGGATATTTCTGTGTCGCCGCAAAACAGTTAGGTAACTAAATACGTGACTTGCATGAACTTGGGGTTCATTTGACACGTTCACAGTGACACGTGTGCTGAATCCGGACTGCAGCTTTACGGCTTGGGCTTATTCCGTATTTTCATTAGTGGGTGGCAGGTACTCCTTTAATTTGTTTCGCCGTTGGTTTTGACTAAGGAGGAGAGGTAAAAAGATTTAAGGCAATCGACGGGTTAATTTTTATGCTAGCTTATAGGCAAAAAATACATTTGCGATAGAACCCAGTATAAGATAGATTTTATAATGGTTGTAAGATATATTATTATTAAATAAAATCACATAATTAACAGAATTAAACTATCAATCAAGTGAGAATAAAGTAAAAACGTATTTTTTATAGCTGTAGTTTAGCAGACAGGCTAATGACCCACCTGATAACAAGTGGTCAGCGTCTCTATAAAGGCAAAATCTCAGCCGGAAGCTCCTTCCAAATCCTGAAAGTACATTTAAAAGATTATATAAATGGATGGAAAGGATGTAAAATTTTCTATTTTTCCTTTGGTTTGAAGAGGTATGTCTTTATTTTCTTATACCGGTTAGGTTTATTTTTCAGGATTGGGGAGCCAGACAGTCGGTTTTGCAAGAGCCAAATTTAACCAAAGCCATCGTATTTTTTTGTATGATTGAGTTCACGAATTTAAAAAGAGAAGGTCACTGAGTGGTTTTAAGGCAAAAATTGACGCTGAAATTGTCCTTTAACCGTACATTGTAGTAGTATATCTAATACCAAATTATGCAGCAAAGCGTTTGTTTTATAGAGCCTAGATAATTGTAAACAACAGCAACGGGAACAGGAATTGCACGACCAAGATCATCAAGACGTGCTAAAATCATTCCGCACTACATCACCAAGCACCACGGAGGTTATGTACCATAAGAGTACACATGTTTACCTCAGCACCTTGGACTGCGCAGTGAACGTAAGAAAAATACTCATTTATAATCTAAAAACTACATGAAACTACTACGACTGCATCACAGCTACGAGAGAAATTTTGAAAATTTTAGAACAAACTATAAAGAATTTCATATTTTTTTATTTAATGCTGTAGAACAGCAGACAGGTTAACGGCCCGCTTAGAATTGAGCAGTTACCGTTGCCTATGGGTGTTTGCAACGCCAGTGGCATCGCGAACACGCTGCTGTCCCATAAGGGTACAGGAACTTGGATCACTAATGCAACACAGAACTATAACAATAAGACAACACAGAAATATAAAAACACAGAGTTAGTATAGCGGCATACTTAAGACCAAAGGTGGTCGCCATCCAGACGAGCTTGAGGCCCTACCACGTAGCTAGGGTGGGTTGTTTTGTCGCCTTCTACGACAGGCCGACCCCGGCCGGAGAGGTTATTATTCTTTTTCTGCCCCTGCACGGATAATATCTTAAATTACATAAAAAATGTACAAATAAAAAAAGTTTATACATAAAATTGAGTTATCTAACGATATTGAAATCTATTCTAAGCGTCTGCGATGAACAAAATAAATATGCATTTAGAGCCATTAAGGCGTAGTTTTAATAATAATAAGTTTTTAATAATAATCTAAATATTTATTGTACTTTATCTAGTTTACATAAATTAAGAAGCGAAAACCTAGGTAATTCATATATCTAGTTTTAAAAAAGATTAATTTAGTACACAAGGTCAATAACGAATACTTGTGTCAATTAAGATTTAAATACACTTATTGAGGTTTAATCAATGTTTATTTAAATTATATTACAAGAAAATAAATATCTAAATTTCTGTTAGTTTTGACTTGTTTTAAATTTAGTTATTAGCAAAAATATTTAATGTCACTATTTATAATTGCAAGATGTCAATTTGTATATTATAATAATTAGATTCCATTGAAATTGCAATAAAAACTTATATTTCTAATTGTGTTTAAAATGTTTATATTAAATCTATTTATTACAAGATTCAAATGGTTATTAAAAATCTGTAACATAACAAACTTTCAAAAAATTATGACCACTTAGAGCTTCGAATAATGTTTACCCCTGTATATTTATATCAAAGATAAAAATTGGTGTAAAGCATAAATAATTCAAAGATTTTCTTTACCACGTTAACAAGAATGGCTAATCAAAAAAATCTTATATAAGTATATATAAAAACGGTTTCTATGTAATAAAATCTCTTTATCGAAAATATCTCTTACCTATATTTTACATATAATGCGCAATTGATGAAAATTTACAATACAAGTTAAAGATGAAAAATGAGACGGAAATGAAAATTGTTGATAATGCCCCGAACAATCTAGCTACAAAGTGCAAAATGTATTACACTGAGTCGGCGCGAAATGACAAAATGGTGGGGGGGACAGTAACCCTAAGGACTTACGACGTGTAGGTTGTGTCGCGTCAGACCAAAAACATCGCGATGTTATCGTACATATGCCGATATGTTTATATAATTTTTTGTATTGCTTAATAGTTATGATAATGTATAGTGAACCCAACCGGTGATTGTATTGTTCAAGTATGGTCGCGCTATTTATAACAGACAAATGTCTAAGAAACCTGCTAATGTGCTTACTGTTTTTCCAACTATTCAATTTCCCGTATGCAAAAGGTGAGTAAATTTATTATACACTAGTATTTTTTATATTAAATATATTATAGGAAAACTACTGAAAAGGGGTGCACCTTTTCATTCATCTTTAGATATTTTTTTGAACTATGAATTTCACATAATAATGATGCAAAAAGTGATTTGATTTTTTGTTTTTATTTAAGTTTAAACAAGGATTATTTTAAAAAGTACAATCTTGGGAAAATAATGTGTGAGCATTAGTTCTTATTTTTCCGTCGGAAGCGATTTTCTTCGTCAATGAAGGTTGATTGAGGATTTGTTACGATATTATATTTTACGATATTTTTCTATTTTAGTTTATTCACTAAGTTCGTTTTTAATAAAATATAATATTTACTAATTTAAAATAATTAAATTAATTATTTTTATAGATAATTACGTAAATAAAATCCAAGCAAGCTTACGTGTAATTATTCTAAGCAATTTTAACGTGAAAATTCAATTTTTTTTCATAAGGCCGTTGTGTTATTTACTTATATTTATACGGCAATTTATACTGTCCTTATGATTTCGGCCATAAAAAAGATGAGGTAGGAATTATTATTTTTGCTTAGTACAGGCTTAATCTATTTACCATGGCTGACGTACGAGAGCCTACAGAGGTCACAGGTTCGACTCCCAACCGGAGACTGCATGTTTATGTATAAAAAGTATTCATTTAGAAAATAAAAGTATGTAAGTGGTGTATTAGTTGTCTAGAACTGTAATCAAGTGCTCTGCTGCTTATTATGGAACTAGATGGTGCTGTGTGAATTCTGCCAGTAGATTATTATTTCCCACGCACACAGATTAGATCGAGGACCTCGGGCTCCAAAGTATAAGGCTTCCAGTCTGCAATTGAGACGCATGTAAAAAAATATTATTTAGCATTCTACAATATATTGTTTTTATAAATGTATGCATGATACTGACACTGTTTAATATATACATATATATTTTTTATTTCTGAGGAAGAGCAGATAGACTGACAGCCCACTTAATAGTAAGCTGTTACCGTTGCCTACGGATGTTTGACGAACACGCTGCTGTTCCATAGGGGTACAAAAACCTGGGTCACTAATGCCGGAACACAACACAAGGTTATTATGGCGGCATACTTAAGACCAAGGGTGGTTGCCATCCAGACGGGCTTGAGGCCTTACTACGTAGCTAGAGTGGGTCGTTTTGTCGCCTATCAGGGGTTAGTATTGCCTTTGCAAGTTTTCAACTCAAGCAAGAAAAGTTTTTGCGTAAATTGGCACAAAAATACAGTTGATTAAATCAATCTTCAGTATAAGTAATATAGGCAGTTTCCAATCTACAACAAGCAGGATGAAGTTATTATTTAAGCATCTCTGGGGCATTGTCCATTACAGTGTCCAATTGGCATATGATAATGAAGACTGCATATTGCTGACGATCTCCGTACACAATTCACTGTCGGTGTTGATGTGATTCGCAGAATGGGCATAATAACTACTACTGCGCTGCTTTGTGATAGTTGTAAATACGTTACTATACATTTAACGAGTTGGGATATAAAAGCAATAATAAATATAGAAGGAGTAAAATAATTTTAATTATCATTTTTATTATCCGTTTTATAATTTTCAAAAACAGATTTCCGTTAAAGTTGCATTCTCACACTCATACAAAAATTATAAACGTAATATGAAATAATAATCCTAATATGTCAGCATGTTATACTATGTATAGTTTTCATACAGGCTGAATCGATAAATATCCACGTATATCCGTGGCTTTCGTGTCTTAAATGTTAGAATTACATCTAAACTATACATTGATACAGGATATAGTGCATAATATATATGCAAACTTTAGACTAAATTGTATATACTACAATAGGTATTTTTAAAGACAAATGATGGCGAGGGGTGTAATAAAAAATTATGCACTTTTGTGACTTAGGCACTGTCGAAGGTTGGTTGTTCTGGCCAAAAGTAATAATGATAAATATTTTTCAATACCATAAGTACTTTATTTACTATATAAAGTCAAATACTAATTATAATAAGTGTACCTGTTACCTCAGTAGCAATACATTTGGAGAGTAATCTAGAGGTTCGAATATCACGGTGGCACGAACCTCTTTGGCAGCTTTTCTCGTTTAACGTGCATATTATAGGATAATTGCCATGTACCAACGGTGAATGAAAACATCGGGTGGATACCTAGATCACCGGTATGTGAAACTCATTAATCCGCCTTGGATAAGCCTCCGTGAGCAGGCCTGAGCCCAGTAGTGGGACGATATGGGCTGTTGTTATTTAAAGATTCTGAACATACATAAGTTTCATTATGGCCTAAGAGCCCGTGAACCCCAGATCTTCGTTATTTTATAAAAGCTGAAAGTTTGTCAGCACATGCTCCCAGCACAGGTAAGAACGATGGATAATGATCCATCGTCGTTCATAATGATGAAGTTTGGGTTACCGTGGCTTTGGCAAGTACACGGTACTAAAGGTGTGTAAAATACAGATCTAAATCCATCAAATAATAAAGTGAAATTTTTTGGTATTACCTTCAGAATATTATTAAAAATCACGTTATTCATTGCCAGACACTTAATATCGTGGCAACCCCTTGCCAGACACCCTTAAAGTTCATGAAATTATAATTTTACTTACGTTATAGTATGAAGCCTGATTTTTATATATAATACTTGGATAATTATTAGATAATGTTTCCTCATTAGCCAGTCATTTTTGATAGTTCCAACCCCTTAGATAGTTCGAACCTCAGACAAGCATGTAGGATAGCTGTAAGAGCGAGCGCGACGCAGTATGTACGAGTATATAGGTCTGTATATAGATCTGTATTTTACACACCTTTAGTACCGTGTACCTGCCAAAGTCACGGTAACCCAAACTTCATAATGGTACATCGTTCTTACCTGTGTTGGGAGCACGCGCTGACAAACTTTCAGCTTTTATAAAATAACGAAGGTCTGGGGTTCACAAGCTCTTGCTCTATTACTTATCATTATAGTTTAAGGTGTATCCAGCTTACATTTAGAATGCAACTGGAATCAATTATTAAAATTAGATATTTTGAAAATTGTCTATATAGCTCAAAGTCGAGCGCCCAGGATAAAGGAGCATCCAGCTGACACTGTGGTCGGCAAGAGTGAACCAGCGACTTTGAGATGCGTTTCAGAAGGAAAGCCGAAACCAACCATCCATTGGTATAAAGATGGCACGTTACTCATGCCAAGCGATAACCCACACAGAGTTCTGCTTGAAGATGGATTGCTGTTTCTTAGGTATGTTGTTACTTTGCTGTATTATTTGTAATTGTTTTATATACGAGGGCTGTTTGAAAAGTCGTTTTAAAAAGTAAAAAAAAAATATTTTTTTTAAACAATTTACATTTATTTCTCAACATAGTCTCCTTTGAGGGACAAACACTTGTTCCAGCGAGTTTCCAATTTTTTAATCCCCTCCAAAAATACGTTTTGTCGAGGTCTTCAAAATAGCCGTTTACACTTGCGATGCAGTCCTCATTTGTCAAAAATAATTGCCCTCCAAGTCATTTTTTCAGATTTGGGAATAGCTAATAATCACACGGAGCTAGGTCCAGCGAATACGGAGCATGCGGAACCAGCTCGAAGCCCAACTCGTGGATTTAGGCCATTGCAATAACTGACGTGTGCACTGGGGCATTGTCTTGATGAAAGAGGACTTTCTTGGGGGACAATTTTGGTCGTTTATCCAACAATTTGGCATTAAAACGGTCCAATAAATCTGCGTAATAACGGCCAGTGATAGTCTTTCCCTTTTCCAAGTAATCAATCATAATGATTCCTTCGCCATCCCAGAAGACTGTCGCCATCACATTCCCAGCCGACAAAACAGTCTTGACCTTCTTTGGTGCACGTTCACCAGTCGCCATCCATTGTTTTGATTGCTGTTTTGATTCAGGTGTATAGTGATGGATCCAAGTTTCGTCCACAGTGAAAAAATTCCGAGCATTACGCTTCATCATATCCAAACACAGTTTTGAAATTCGCTTTCGTTCGCGTTTTTGTTCGATTGTCAACAAACGTGGCACCCATCGTGCAAACAGCTTTGTTATACCCAAATCTTCATGCAGGATTTTATGTACTCGTTCAGTGGAGATGCCTGTGTTCTCAGCTATATCACGCACCTTCACTCGGCGGTCGTCGAGTACAATATTATGGACTTCTTCAACAACATCCTCAGTAGTGACTTCGATTGGGCGACCAGAGCGTGGAGCATCAGATGTGCTTGACCGACCATGTTTAAAATCATTTATCCAGTTATAAACAGTCTGCAACGTTGGTGCGTTAGTGCCATGAACAGAATCAAGTTCAGTTTTTATTGTGGCAGCACTGCAACCCTTCATAAAAAATGTTTTATACCGGCACAAAATTCAGATTTTTCCATAGTTGTTGAAAATTTACGAGTGATCACAGGTAAACAGTGGTTAAACTGACATAAACTTGTTTTTTTTTACTGAATTTTTGACAGTCTTCATTTGAAAGATTGTGCCTGCCAATATTAATGCCATTTACCAGAAAAACGGTTTTATATATAGTTTTTAAAAGGACTTATCAAACAGCCTAGGTAACGACGTACAAAATATCTCATTGAGCTTTCTTATAGCCGATATTTTCTTTATACAAACCGGTAACAGTTTACTACTGATCATCTAACGATGAAAATTATGCCTTTGGAAACCTTATGAATATTTTTATTAGTTTCTAGATGTTAGATTTATATATAGCTAAAATCAACAATCAATTCATCAAAATTGCATGAAATCTAAATTGTCAAGTACGTGATAGCCAAGTGGAATAGATATAGTAGTGATTGTAAGCGCGAATTTCATCATGAGATAGGCCTTCTACGCCAGTTTTCACGCCTGAATGGCTTAATATTAAAAGGAAATCACTATTGTTATGTAGATAATCTCGAGAAGATACTTTCAAAGTAAGAAGAAAGGATGTATACGAGTATATACTGCTTACTGGGAGAACCTTAAACCCTAGTGAGACGTTTTGGTGGATCAGACTATAAATAATAAATAACTTAGTAATGCTTTCATTAGAGTAAATTGACAATTTTCAATAAAGTCTTGAGCAATTCATTTAAATCACATAAAATATTTGAACATCTCAAAATACTAAGACTGGAGATTCATGGCTCTACATATTATTTCTTTGAGTGATTATCAATAACACTTATGTAAAATCCATAATCTGAATATCACATAGTCATACACATAGTCAAATGATATATATTTTATGACTTCGTAGATCGTCAAATAGAATGATTACTCAAATATTTTATAGATAAGCATACATTTGTGTTAATTAAAACACCCTTTAAAGAGTGGCAGTTGTTTGAAGAGTCTTAATTGTTATTTTACTATCTGGTGGGTGTTCTTTAAGTAAGATTTCCTTAATTGTAGGGTTATGCGGGGCAAGAAGGAAACCGACGAGGGTGTTTACTGGTGCGTCGCACGTAATTCAGTTGGGGAAGCTGTTAGCAAGAACGCCACACTTACTATAGCCGGTAATTGTAGTGTGCAAGTTATTTATTGCTTTTAGAATTAATTATATTTGGTTATTTTTAAGTTTATTGTAATTATGTCCTAAACGAAACATGATACAAGGCGTCTTAAAAAAGCTTACTTTAGAATTGACTTCATATCGTCCAATTGTCATCATTCGAAACCATGAACTTTTCAGTTGGGAATCAGATCACCAACGTATCGAATGTTCTATACTAATAGCTTTAAGCTATCCGTGCAGGGGCGGAGAAAGAATACTAACCTCTGTGGCCGGGGTCGGCCTGTCGTAAAAGGCGACAAAACAACCCACCCTAGCTACGTGGTAGGGCCTCAAGCCCGTCTGGATGGCGACCACCTTTGGTCTTAAGTATGCCGCCATAATAACCTTGTGTTGTGTTCCGGCATTAGTGACTCAAGTTCCTGTACCTTTATGGGACAGCAGCGTGTTCGCGATGCCACTGGCGTTGCATACACCTATAGGCGACGGTAACTGCTAAATCCTAAGCGGGCCGTCAGCCTGTCTGCTGTTCTATAGCAATAAAAAAAAAGCTCTTTAAATAAAATAATATTCAAATTCTCATTTATTTAGGAATTTACGATGAGAATTTTTATTCAAAACTAAGTACGCACACTATTCGTATATAGTTGGGAATATTAGTAAACTAAAAAAAATTGTAAAAAATCTTTATCTAAAAAAGGGTATAACAATAATAATAATTAAAAATGACTTAATTTTTATTTTAATAAACGTCAAGCTTCAAGGCAGATAAAAGCTGTGTCATGATAAAATTAACTGGAAACATCTAATTTTAGTCCTTCGAGACGAATTTAGAGTAGATCCAAGGGATATAAAAGTAGCTGGAGGCGAAACGGCTGTGCTTGAATGTTCGGCGCCTAAAGGCGTTCCCGAGCCATCTGTTCAATGGACGAAGGATGGACAAACTTTGGATGTCGAAGTTAATGGAAGGTATTATACGCATCAATTTACTCAGCAACGCTGACCCTATTATTTGGTATCGCTTGTTTGTGAATTTATTAACTTTGGGACAGCAACCCTTATTAAATATTCAATTTAGTTTGTTTCAATTCTTTTATTTTATTTTCAGGCATTAATACAGTAAATGTATATATTGAAAATAGCAACAGAGATAATATTATATAACTTGTACGAGTATGTTTTACTGATATGATATTAAAGTTGGTTGTGTTATCTTGACAAAAATTTAAAATAGAGAAAAGGGTGGCCCATCCTACTTTCTAAGATTAAAGTTAAAAAGCGACAATGGAAATACATACTTTTTGCTAGTTTTTAGAAGAAAGGAAAAGCTTTATTTTCCTTTTGGGGTTTAGAAAGTCACATTTACGGCAATCACCACTAAAGGAACAAATTTTGTCACATTTCTATTTTTGGTGGTTCTATACCCAAAAAACAAATTATCACACATACAAATAGCGGCGTATAAAATTTCAGCGATCAACACCATACTCCGGAGTTTACATCGGACTTTGACGGATATGATAATTGCTGGATAAAAAGAAAAACAAAACAGTAATTTCCCAGAATATAAATAGATAAGAACTACCCTCGTCAAATGATAATAATCTTTGTAATGCTTCTAAAGTGTAGCGATAATATTCCAATTTTTACATCATTACTCTTACACCTTTTAGAATAACAGTGGTAGACAATGGAAATCTAAAGATCATGGAAAGCCTCCCGGAAGATAGTGGCGTGTATCGTTGTACAGCTTATAATGTTGCCGGGGAGAGGCAGTCACGTCCCGCTACCTTACTCGTATTACGCCGACCACATTTTCTAGTGAAACCCAATAACATAACAGCATTAATAGGCCAGAACATCGAGTTTCATTGCCAGGTAAAGTTTTATTGGCTGTTTATTTGGTTGGTAACTCATTTGCGCACTTACACATAAATTTACAATTAAAATGTAAATATAATATTTAAAGCTGATAAATGCAGCAAATCGTTTCCATATTTTATTACGTGTCTATGATTATTGATTTAGTATTGTTTTGTGCTATCCAGAAACATTAAACTAATATTATTTACAAAAGAGGCATTTCTGTGGCCTAATTTATAGACTATACTAAAGAAAAATCTATACAAATATAATAAGAATATAATTCAAAAAAATATTACAGTAATTTTTTGCTCAAAATAGGCCTTACATTGTAATGGCCAGCATCATTAATAAATCATGTAGAAAATAATGACTGATTTTCTTGTTATAATAAGTATGATAAAAACTACTTTCTTAATAACTTACTGTAACTGTATTATCCTTCACATCAGAATTTATAATGCTAACTATTCAAACTATCAGAACAAACCATTAATTTCTAATTTAATAATTCGGCATTGTTGTAGGTGTCACCAGAGTCGGATGTGTCAGTGACTTGGACACGAGACAATGGGTCATTATCACCATATGCCATAATTCGTCGTGGTTCATTAAGAATAGACAGAGTGGTGGGTTCAGATGCGGGTATATACACCTGTAGTGCCGAAAGCCAAGCGGGTTCTAGCTCAACTAGTGCAGCTCTTACTGTACATTGTATGTAATTTATTAACGTTTATTTTTAGTAATCAGTATTCATACATATGATAAGAGTATTTTATTTTGGTCTTCAATTTTAATTAGTGATTATAGTCTTAAATTTGGAAACGGATTCAATATATCGTTTAAGACTGCCATTTTCTTTCTGAGATCATCTGCAGACACGGACGACTATACGATAAAACATCTAACTAATAGTATCAAGTTTGCATACAAAAGTTTTACAGGTTTACTTTTAAATTTACTTTGAAGAAAAAAGCAGTACATATATTTGAAAGAAATTTATTAGTTTAATTTATTACGCCAAAATGTAGCTTATTACCTACATATTTTTTTTAATAAAACTTTTCTTTATTTGATGTTTTGTTACATAAATCTATACAAATAAATAAAATTGGAGGGTCTGTTTGTAATATTAAAATAACCGCTTTTTACTAAGTGTATATGGATGTATACACGGTACATATACCAAAACAACATTTTTTACAATTTTTGTCTGTCTGTCTGTTTGTTTCGGCTCATCTCTGAAACGGCTGGACCGATTTTGACGGGACTTTCACTGGCAGATAGCCGATGTAACAAGGAGTAACTTAGGCTACTTTTATTTTAGAAAAAAAATAATAGATTTTGTTAAAAATGATAAGTATTGGAAATTAATAAACCAATTTAAGTTGACCTCAGATTTATATAATCATTCATATAAAATAGGGTTCAGCTTAGACTGGACTTTTTTAGGTTCGAACGCAGTTTGTATGTTTCATTTATTTATATTTTAGGGTTTATAGGGTTTGTAATCCAAAATAAAGCATAAGATATATCCAAAAAATACTGCCCAAAGTCACTATTCCACGCGGACGGAGTCGCGGGCACAGCTAGTTAAAAAATATATTTGTCAGAAACATGCTTAGGACATACAATATATCATAGAGTATTTTCAGCATTACCTCATTTTACAAGGGTGCCTTCGGATCAAACTGCATGGGAAGGGGAAGCAGTGTCATTTCCTTGCGAAGCAGAAGGGACTCCAAAACCAATTGTATTTTGGACAATGGAAGGTTCTCAGGTAATAATAGATCAAACGTTAGCAATAAATGATGACCCAATTAGGTTGTATACTAGTTCATACAAGCTCAAACGTCGTTATAACGGCATTTGCAACCAGAAATTTTCATTTAAAGCAAATTTATATTGTTTTGATTTCTAGAATACAACGATTTTTTGTTTTAAAATTCGTTTCGTCTATATTTGCTTTAACGCCTGTTTTGAAAGTGTTTACATCGCTTTTATAAGTTCATGTATCTGCTTTGTTCCCAGGAACT
The DNA here is from genome assembly GCA_963693495.1 of Malacosoma neustria. Lineage (NCBI taxonomy): Eukaryota > Metazoa > Arthropoda > Insecta > Lepidoptera > Lasiocampidae > Malacosoma > Malacosoma neustria. The sequence continues at coordinate 12,278,219 of OY856383.1, forward strand.
AGTTTTTCCGAAGTCCAGTTATGGTTCCAGTTCTTTATACTTAGACCGAGTCCTCACACGCCATGCAGGCAGATTGTCATGCGTGGCTGTGAGCGCAGCGGGAAGTGCTTTGCATACCGCAACATTACAGGTTCGTTTATTAACTACGTGCTTATTACCTTTGTCATTACAATATCCTTTATTGCTAATTTGTATGACATTTTTTTATTTCTATCGTTTTTATTACTGTTCGATTTATTTGACAATTCGATTTTTTTAAATAGTAGTGAACAGAGTGTGATTTGTAGAGTTTAAGGAATACAGTAAAGCTTAAACAAAATTCAAACCTCCAAAGTTTCAGTGAATTAGTATAGAGTTTTAAGATATTAGGCGTTTATTACTTTTTTATATTTATGTTTTTGCTAATAAAGTTACAATCAACATTTTTTTATATACTTGTTTTATTGTATAAAATAAGACAGCATAAGTTTGTTAAATTATCTTTAGGTACTAAGACGGGAAGCCAATTCGTTTAAGGAAGACTTTGAATCCTCATCACCTTATCCAGAATTAAATAAGCCCCAGAATCATCCGCCAATGACGCAATATGAACTTGTACAAGCTCGTCGATATTTACAACAAGACGTTTTAGCTCTAAGAAGAGTTGAAGGGATATCGTCTACTACTTTGAAAATTGTTTGGGATGTAAGTAACATTAAATATTTTGTTTAAGATTGGGTTGGTTGGAGTGTCTATTTCTGTTAAAAAGTGTTATTAAAGATATCAATCAATAATTTTGATATGGTTGTAGGTAATGACTGATTACAACGAATATTTAGAAGGCGTGAAAATATGGTTCAATGGAACTTCTTTGAACAATAAATATTTATTTGAATTGGAAAGTGACCATGTAAATAGATCGCGCAAAGATAGCTTAGAGTTTACAAAGTATGAAAATTTTTCAATGACTACAGTTCATAATAGTGGGTCTTCCAGCCATGTACTTACTGGTCTATTGCCGCATGCACAGTATGATGTGTTTTTGATGCCATTTTACAAATTGTTACTGGGAAAACCTTCAAATTTGAAATCAGGTTTTACTGATGAAGACGGTAAGATTTTATTGTAGTATCTACATATTAATATAAACTCTTCTTCTTCCACTCTCCTCTGTTAGCAGTCATCATCACATTCATACCCTTTTTGCCATATCATCTTTTACGCAATCCATCCATCTTTTTTTTTGGTCTACCTCTACTCCTGTATCCATCCATATATTAATATAAACTAATGTTTATGTTCTAATAAATAAATTAAATTTATTTATTTATTTATTAGATTAACTTATCGATAAAATGTTTTAGATTCATATATTAATTTGAATCAATCGAAGATTGAAAATTAGATATACACTTATAGATAAGTATATGCACACTTTTTTTCTTAAAACATTTTCACTGATATAACTAGTACAAAACCTCTTTTGTTTTCGCAAAATTGCGACCTTTACACAGAAATAACAAATTTGAACGGAGCGTTTCGGTAGTTTGATAGTTAGATTTATGTACATTCATTGGTATTACGTTTGGGGACCCACTCGCAGTGCCATCAGAGCCGCCGCAGAGTATTTCAGCCGGGGTGATAAATGCGACGTCGGCCTGGATTAGATGGGATCCACCCCCTGTGCACACATGGAACGGTGAACTTTCGGGGTATTTGGTAAGTACCCTTTTAAGCCTTACATCCTTTTTTATTAACATGACATAGTTTTTATTGACATGATATAGGTAGTAAGTTAGATATACATTGTTTATTTACGTACTCAAATTTGTAACATTATGATTAATCAATTTTATGAATAGACATGCTTTGTAATTTACATTACAAAGCATCACGTTTGAGTTCTAATTATATGATAAATAGTTTAAAATAAAACTCTCATAACTATCATACTCGGACTTTCTTGTCTTACTTAACATCGTAAAATGGAAAGTCATGATGGATAGGACTAATATAAAACTAAAAATGCAGAATGCAAAAAGATAAATCTGTGATTTCAAACAAATCATACATAATTAACTACAAAATGGTGATAATGTAGATAATTTGACATAAGTTTCATTAACTAATTCATTATTAACAAAATTCAAAACAATACGATAAACCAAAACGTTGCAAATGTATGAACATATTCCGATATATCGGATAGAAGATATATCTGTCCGATATAGGTATCCGTGCAGGGGCGGAGAAAGAATACTAACCTCTGTGGCCGGGGTCGGCCTGTCGTAAAAGGCGACAAAACAACCCACCCTAGCTACGTGGTAGGGCCTCAAGCCCGTCTGGATGGCGACCACCTTTGGTCTTAAGTATGCCGCCATAATAACCTTGTGTTGTGTTCCGGCATTAGTGACCGAAGTTCCTGTACCCTTATGGGACGGCAGCGTGTTCGCGATGCCACTGGCATTGCAAACACCTATAGGCGACGGTAACTGCTAAATCCTAAGCGGGCCGTCAGCCTGTCTGCTGTCCTACAGCAATAAAAAAAAAATATCTTGGTTGATAAAATCAATCAATATTCCATCAGTTTAATCTTACAAATAGATCGAAGTACGTGTGGGTGGGTCCACTGGAGGTAGAGTTGTCGGTCAGATGTCTCTTGGCCCACGCACACGCGCTGCTGCAGCGAGTTCTTTACGCGCGGGGGGACGATACAGCGCTCGGGCAGCGGCCGTCACGCGCCGTGGACACGGGCCTTTTAGCGTGCCCGCTCTTATACACATGCTCCCAACACAATCACAACGACATTACGTCCAGTATGTATAATTATATGATATTATATTCAATATTCAAATACCTTGTATGCGATATTATAGCAATAGACTACTACTAAATAGTTTATCAGCAGTGAAAATCTAAATAAGAGAGAGTATGCATTAATAGTTGCATTGATACAGGGTTATTTGTAATTCGACGTATTCCCGGTAGGAGGTGATAGGGGTGACTATTTGCGATAATTTTAACTCCCATATGCATTATGCAAAAGTGAAGTATTTTTGAGATATCATGTTTTTTAGCTTTTTTCAAAAGTAAAAAATGCAATATTAAAAATTTATTAAAAAAAATATATCAATTGGAATCTCATTGTTTCTTTTGATTTATAAAAACAACTAAACACTGGTTATTTATCAATATTAATTATTTTTTGTTTTATTTACATTGGTTATTGTTTTTAATGAATTTTATGGAAATTTTAAAGAACGGCCTTAAGTTTAGTTCGAATACGAATTTCCGCCTGCTTCCTTTGTAATCATTTTTTTTTGTAATAAGTTCCTAGTTGTTATGCGTTGTTGGAGAGCTAAGAAAACGGTTATGTTTTTAAAATAATCTTCAAGTCGAGTTACATAACTTTTTTTTTTGTTTTTAAGGGATTTTAGTGGAATTTTTTTTAATAAAATATTGATATAATATCATTTTTCATCTCGCTTTTTTAAATTTGGACCGATAATTGCTGTTTTAATATTGATAAATAACTAGTGTTTAGTCGTTTTTCAGAAGAAAAAATGAGATTTAAATTGATACTTCTTTATTTAATACTTTTTTTATGTTACATTTTTGACTTATTTTGAAAAAAGCTAAAAAAAATAACTCGAAAATGTACACTTTTGCATAATGCATAATATGGGAGTTAAAATTATCGCAAATAGTCACCCCTATCACCTCCTAACGGGAATACGTCGAATTACCAATAACACTGTATGTAAATGATTTTCAAATTATTTATTTAGTTTAAATTAGTTACTAATTAATATTCGTTGCTAAATTACCCGTATCTTACCTATGTCCATTAGTTACTTTTCACTAATATACAGGCCATAAAGGAAGGGTACCATTTTGACTTTGCTTTTCGAGGAGTCAGATAGCAGTTGCTCATATTAAAACAAATTCAACACGTCTATTATTTCACTTGAGTTAAGAAAAGCAGATGATCCAAAATTGATTAGCATAAAAAGACGCGAAATTTGCTTTGCACCGTACTTTACAGAGTTTATTAGGTTCCAAAAATGATAGTTATGGATACAACCGGGGTCCTCCATTTAAATATGTTATTGATTATTTTCAAATATTTTCTAATTCACATCAAGTCAGCTTGATAGCAACTTTACGCTTAACATATGAAGTTTTAGTTTCGCTTACTTAAACTAAAATTTATGAGTCATATTTAAAATAGATGTGTCTATAGTAGTATCATTTTTAGAACGGAACCAGCAACTGATAAGGCGCTTATATCGATGTTCCAAGAAACGTGGCTACTGGTATTAAGCTTAATTTTACTGGCACTAGTGCTTATCGGAGCCGGAGTTATCATATATATCAGACGACGTCATTCTAAGCAAAGAAAAAATCAGAACACCGCAGGTAATATCACTTGTATACGTAGTCGTTATTTCTTTACAAATTTTATCTATAGACACTAACCTAAATATTTTTGTAGGAACCACTATAACAAACGCTCAACAATGCTTACTTGGTAAAGAGGCGGTGTGGCTAAGGGAAAGACCATTATTTGAAGGTTCTAATGAACCTAGAATTGAAATTATGAACTGTCATCAGAGCCATTTACATGGTAAGTTTGTTAGATTGCGGGGAAATGTCTATTTAAATAGTATAAACATTGTTAAATTATATTGAAATGATTTAGGTGGTCTCTCAATAGGAACAATGGCTATGGAAGCCGAATATAGTCTTCCAGATCATAGTAATACCTTAAATCCAATATTTGAGGAGGAACAAAGACGTATTTGTCAACCGGAGCCGTATGCGTCGAGCGCTATTTACACAGAACTGAATTACCAGGTAAAACGAATTATCAAATAGTAGGTGATTTATGTAAATTTTTTAAATTTATTATGCTTTAATTCTCCAGGATCATACAGATGCAGAAGATTCATGTATGAAATGTGCCGTTAGTCCTGGTTCCTGTGATAATAGTATGATCAGATCGTACGGAGACAGTAACGTGTATTCAAATGAAGAATGTTCAACGTGTTGCCGAAGCAGTAGTTCCACGTTAACCAAAGATTACAGTGAAATGACCAAATGTGGTAATGAAGGTGATGATCAGGAAATGTCAATAGAAGACTGTCCATCTTGTAAAAGGAATCATTCCAGATCTTCGAGTCATCATGGTGCAAAAGAATGGGCGGTCGCTGAAGTTGAATACGATTATCCTCAATGGCATTGGTTAAGGCAAGAAAATAGTTTTAGACAAAATCAAGAGGCAAGGTATTTTAATGAAAGCACAAGTGAGAAAAACTGCAGGATTAACTTATGTGATATCTTGCCACCTCCTCCATATGAAAGGTAATTTTTATTCTTTGCTTTTGAAATAAATTTAAAACTTAGCAATGTGACTATGTTAGCGATTTCTTTACAGAGAATCACCGTGTCGAGAAATGCACGGAGAAATGCACGCATTCTCTAACCATACAGGGACTTCAGGTTGTAGTTCAAGCCATATGTACCGGAGTTAATTTCCAAAATATCATTAGAAAAATTTATAAGCAATACTTTTTCATTGCATATACAATTTATGCGGAACGTCTCATTTTAAGACTTGTATAAAGTAATACCGTCACTTTCCATAATTTAGGCAATTTGAAAGTTTCTTATTTAAACATAGACTTGTTATTTTCACACATGCTTATTACTTACATTAAATTGAAGATTTCTTGAGATAGGTAAAGTTATGTCATACTAGAATCATTATGTTTTAATCATCAACGTTTCCTGTTCCGTGTTTTCCTTTAACTATTCAGTTTTCGCTTATTTATTTTTTTATCTTTCTATGTTATCTTCTAGCTAGTTCCATTGCAAACTTTAATATAGTGATGGACTATCCGTCTGTATGCCGTATCCCTGTTTTTAAAATTATTGAGTAACAAGTACTCATATTTGTAAACGTGAAATTCATATCAAAACTTATAATTTTATTACACGACGGTGTAATAGGAGGATTTTGAAATTTGTAGATTTTGTGAACGTGTTTACGAATAGACTGCTCTTTAATTCTAATTAGAGATTAAGTTTTATTTTATCTAGTAACTGTGATATAGTATAATTTTTTAATCAACTTTTATTGTTTTGTACATATATATTTTATGCATTTGATATCACTATACAATTTTGACTTCGACGTTTATTGGATGTAGTGAAATTCGGATTTTTAAACAAGAATAGCGAAATTTAAATTGATCACAGTTGTAGGTTTAATTATTTTGTACTGAATCAAGATTCCTATTTGTATCGAATTATTGACGGGTTTGTACTTTATCGTACTGGCATTAATATACATGTTTTTTTATCTATAAATTGTTGTTTTATTTGAATTCACGACCAATAAAATCACGGACACGATTAGTTTTTAAATTAATCTATATACAGACATATTTTACAGACTCAGAAACGAACTTACTAAGATTGCTAATAATACATTTTTTTTAAATATTACAATATTTTATTGTGATTGCATTATTCATTAATCATTGCATATATTGCTTGTTTAGAAACAATATAAACAATGAACCGAAAACCTACTATACCATTCGGCTCATATGCCCGCGTCTCAGAAACTTAGGATTATAAATTTTACTAGCTGAGCCCGCAAATGTTGTTCTCCAATATAAATTTTAAAAAAGTAACTTAATTTTTAGTCAAAATCTTTCACCTCTCTACCGAAATTTATCAAAAATGGTTAAGCGGTTTTAGCGTGAAAACGTTACAGACAGACGGAGTTGCTTTCACATTTATAATATTATGGATTATAAAATATATGCAAAACATGTATATATGCATTCATATAAATATGAATAATGTATTTAACAATATTTTATACTAGTCTTACTTAACTGTTAAAGCATAAAGGAATTCAACACTTTTATGGCTTATATCTACGGTCGCTGCAAATTGATTGTCTGTTCCATGAGGTTATATTGGCACAATTAAAAGTGTTTTACAGTGCAATAAACTCCTGAATTGGCTTTAAATCTTACGAGATGAATTATAGTCCTCTCACTCAAGGAGTGCAAATTACAAAGCCGCCAATTAGCACGTAAACTTTGATGCGCTTTACGACACTTGGCGAAGTTATTTGATGTTTTAATTGTGCCTTTTAATTTATTAATATATAATATAATTATAATACAGAAGGCTCAGAAAAGAAGACAGTTCAGGATTTATTAAACCTCACAGCATGAATTGCTAGTGTAATTACAAGAATTTGGATATCTCTCTGGATGTATATTAATAAAGACTTATTTTAAATATCTAAAAGTCGTTGAAAGTCTTATTGTGATAGCTTGCAAAAAACGAGGAAGAGAAAAAAGACGGAAATACATTATTATTACAGATGGTCATTTCTTGAATTTAGCATGTAAGGACCTCATGAAAACCTTTGGGGACGAAGTTAGTGCGCATAACTAAATGACTGTTGAAATTGATGCTTCCTGTAACGAATTGAATGGCGAACAATGCAGAATATAGTCGCTCTTTTGTAAAGCCAAATGTAGAATAACCTAATAATCATTTTTATCTAGAAACAATTTTCATAATATTGAAATTACAAGATTTGCTCATGTTATGCATGAGCATCAGTACTTATTACGTCGTACTTTAGTACTAGTGCAAAGTACCGGATGGATACAATTCTCAACCATGAAACCTGGGTTCTGGATTGATGAAGTTATTTCTTTCACTAAAACTACATTTTTGTAAATTATGTGATGGAAGAACCTTTGCGCTCTTTGCGAGAGATGCATTCAGTAAATTGTACTAGTATGTGCAAATAGCTTATATAAAATATTTATACAATATTTAAAAAAAGTTGTGTGTGTATTTAAGTACGTCCGTAAGAAGTTATAATTTTTTGGTGTAACAGAACAAAAATAGTTAAAGGTTTCATCCCGTATGCCACAACTGTTTGTTTATAAAACGAATCATCATAATCGTCTTAGCGTTGAATCCCGATTGCAGCCCAAACTCTCGCTTCGACGCCCGGGGTCTGATTTCCGAATTTTTCTTCTCCACTTCGCACAATCTTCGGCATCTTTGGTGGTCAATCACGTTTATAAAACGAATAACAAATTAATAAAAATAATTTTGTAAACAATTAAAACGAATATATACAGACAGTCCATAAACGCACTTAAAAAGTTTTTTGTAAGATAAAAGTTCTTTTATCACAATTTTTTATAATGGCTTATTATTTAACGCCATATATAATTTAAAATTAACATACACGCATGTAACATATATTTATGAATAAATATATTTTTTATCTTCACATAAAACACGTGTTTTAGATTTATAAATATTTGAGAAACTACCATGAATATAGTTATTAGTTTTCACAGATATCTGACAGACTGTTATCACCAACTGTCGTTTGTTAGCTGTGTGTGTGTAAAAATCGTAAAAATTTTACTCTCACATTGTTTTCGAAACGCGCCAAAAGAAGTATAACTGAAAAATTCTGGAGGAAGTCTGGATGGGACTTAGCCCTTATGCTACTGAGACTACTTATCATCAATGGGCATCACGAGTCTCAATGAAGATGATAAATTTATGAAATAAAATATTTTTTTAGACTTTTGATAGCATAGTAAGGATGATGTAAAATTATGGATTATTATTTCGAATAAATTAAGGTTTCAACCATTACCAAGCAAAGTACACCACCCATGATGAGGATAGCACCACCATTACTACAAAAATAATAAAACTTTTACATATTTAAAATTTAATCGATTTATTTACTTAATAATTTACCAGTAATAGATTAGAAAAACTTTATTAATTTATCACAATCTAATCGTGATAGTTTATTTTCTTTCAGTTCATAGAACGATCTTTTTCCAGTTTATTTTTAAATCTATATCAGGTTTTGCTAAATTTATTAATTACTAAATCCCTAAAAAAATACTGTAGCGATGATTACTAGTAAAAGTAATCAAGTTTAATCGTAAATAACTGAACATCACGCGTGCCGGTCACAGGCTGCGTCGGAAAGGGCGTTGCCATGGCAACTGGTTTCATACACCCCGAGTGCACCCTTGTTATTAATACCAATAATAATTAAACCTGATTGCATTTCACACCAGGTGTTGGATGACTCTTGTCAAATGGTACAAATAGATCCAATGTTTTGCAAGTTAATCATTTGATGGGTGGCATACGAAGTCTTGATTAGCCATTGATTGATGAATTGTCATTGACAGGCTACTGGTGTTTAAATAAATATTATATGTCTGTTCTTATTTTGTAAGCTTTTTATTCCGCTGAACTGTAACGTTACTCTTTAGAGCTCCAGTTGTGTAGAATATTTGAACTTAACAGGAAGGATAGCTGAATGACTCCCTAAAGAGGAAAAAAAACCGAATGATTCCTCTGTTTTTCAATTAGCAGAACTAAACTATTAACAGACAATTTTTTTATCGATTACGACTTAATAATAAGTGATGGTGTGGTTCTATTTTTACTTGAATAGTAACTGTAATGTGTCTTATATATTTTATAACACTATGTGTAATTTAATTTAATAATAGACGACACTTGTATTTAAATTCCTACTGCAAAGCTCGTAAATGTTTTGCAATTTAATCAATTGATTATATATTGAATAGGAAGTTCTATTAGTATTGATCGTCGCCTGGTTTATAAATAAGTTGTTTATCTTCATAGCTATAATATTATTACTCGTAATAGAAGACCAACGCAAAGGTGGGATTCGTAGAAAATAATTATAAAATTACAAAACTGACGTATACATTTCTCTACTTGCAAGATCAGGTCTATACTGACCGCTAAGGCCGGGGGAAACTGAAAAGGCTACAAAACAACTCTAGTTAGGTGGTGAGACTCTGCCATCTAAGCCCACCAGGATGGCAACCATCTCTAGTCCCTGATTACGCCGCCATAACTTGTGTTATGTGACTCAGACCTCAGTTCCTCTTTGCGGACGGCAGTGTATTAGCGATGCCCCTGGCCTCACAAAAATCTATTGGCGGCAGTAACTGCTTACTATCAAATGAGCCGCGTGCCTATCTGCTGTTCCTTAGCCATAAAAATAATACATTACACATCCAGAAGAATGTATTACGAGTATGATCTAGCTCATAATTCAGTATGTGCGCGTGGACTCCTCACACCCAGAATAGTGTTTATATATTTATTGATGAGGTATACAGACAGATTACAATCTTAAAAATAAGTCTTAGCATAAGTATATCGTATAGATCTAGACTGTAAACCAACATAATAAATTTTTTTACAATCATCATCAGCAGCCCAAACTCTCGCTTCAGCGCCCGGGGTCCGCTTTCCGGCTTTTTCTTCTCCACTTCGCACGGCATCTCTAGTGGTTAGTCCACTGGCACGCATATGAACGACGGCGTCAAGCAAGCGCTTTTTGGGCCTACCCCTCCTGCCGGGGCCCGGCGGAGGCGGTCAGATATTTGTTTCCCACGTAGGTACCCAGTTGCTCTAAAACGTGGCCATACCAGCGGAGGCGACACTCCTGAAATTTATCCGCAATGTCACGGACACAAAGACTGCCGTGAATGCGAGAGTTCCTAACGCTGTCCTTCCGCGTTACTCCACAAATTCACCGCAGCATATTCATCTCCGTCACTCGCAGTGCTTGCTTGTGTCGCTCCAGCACAGGCCACGCTTCACATCCGTATCAAAGGACAGGCCTTATGATGGTCTTATAGACCTGTCCCTTCAATTTAATCGGTATTTTAGGCTCACAGATGACACCAGTCTCCTCAATCGAAGGATGTTGTGTCACCAACAGCGGTCTGAACCACGGAATCAGAATCGCGGTACATGTCTCGGATGATGTCAATATAGACCTCTGGAATCCCTTTGGACCGCAATGCCCATCAGATTATCGCGCGAGGAATACAGTCGAAGACCTTCTGCAAGTTGAGAAACAGGCAATATAGAGGCGTATTCTTGGCCCTGTATTTCTCCGCGACAGTCCTTAGGGCAAAAACAGGGTCCATTGTTCCGTGACCAGGGCGAAACCCCTATTGACACTCCGAGAGTACATTTTAATTTTTTTTACAATAATAAGTTAATATGAAAAGGAAATCATGTGAAAAAAGTAAAACTAATTACAAATTTGTGTAAATAGGTTGGAAAAGAAAAATAAAAAGCCTAACTAATCACATACATACATAAGTGAGTACAAGTTTTCTAAAATAAGAGTGCGAGCTGACAAATATATTCAATTGAGGGTGCGCCGCAGAGACTGTGTTATAAATTCGGCAACAACGTACGTCTGAATTATAATATGATGTATTTATTGTTCTTATAAGTTTGCAGCATAAAAGTGTTTGGCTTACGAACTTTATTGTTGACGCGTAATCTGTAGCAGTTGTAATTGTCTAAATTAAATTGTTTAACGTAAAAGTGTCACAATATTATACCAATTGCACTTCACCTCAGTTCACTTTTCAAGAGACTTCTCTTGACATGGTCCACCCAATAGAGGAATATAGTATACTATATTCCCTTAAGTTAACTATACTTAACTTAAAGGTTCATAAGAGGCAATTGCCACCTAATCTACAGACATAAAAACCTTGTCAGCTAATACACCTTAAACCACCTTTGAGGTTCTGGAGTTCATATCTATTAGCTTTCGTTACGAACTCTCTGATAGACTGTAATCAGTATTGACAAATATAGTGATTATAGTCAAAATAAAAGCCTAATTTTACAATAACACCAACAAATTTATTAAATTACCAATTAGGATAAAATATCTTAATAGAAACCAAAGTAAGTATATTCGTCATACAAAAAGTGACTTCGTTTAAACTGACATCCCATTTTGGCAGCGAATTTTTTATTTTCTTTATTAATCAGCCTTTCCTTGTGGGGCAATATCCAACGTAAAGAGCCCTCTGCTATGTCTCGGGAGTCAAGACAGTGACAGAGAAAAATTTAATGAGCGCGCGTGGCGCTATGGAAGCGGCAAGCGAATTATTTAAATTTTATTGGTTATTTATTAGCAGGGAAACGTCAGGTGTAGGTTTAAATGAAAATAAAACCATTGTGCATTATCAAGGTTTCTATTCAGAGATGTATGCAGCTTATTGTCAGATTTTGCGTCAGTGTCTTTTTGTACTTTCAATTCAAGGAGATAAAAAATCATTAATTTAACTAAACCGATTTTAATTGATATTATTGAGATTGTAGAAGGTTTGTGCACTTTCTAAATTTTATTATAAGGATCCACGTAAGTAAAAATAATAAATGTTTTATAGTTACAAGTTAGTTTAAATAACAAAAGTTTATAAATGTAGAATCATGTACCGATTAACTTTTATACTAAGTTAAATTCTAATTCAAATATTTGTTTGTTTATTCAGTCGATCAAGAATATTTTATTATTACTCGTATTCCATAGTTACGACTTGTAAAAGAGCTTTCTATTGTACAATTTTAATAACGTAACTTTATAACTTTTATAAAAAAGTTGTTCAGTAAAACAAATAAACTAGAGACTTTATATACGTTTATGAATCTAATATAAAACGTCGTACATTAAATTTTTTAAATCGCTTACACATGAACCATACCCAAAAATAAAAAAGCACTGTTACGCTCGCTGAGAGCTTGTTGGCTTTTGCTGAATGATTAAGAATAACAAATGTATGTCTGCTTTGTTTGAGATTAAATGACATTTAAGTAGACAACAATATTATTACTATTTCTACACATTTTATGATCAAAATTAAATGAACAATTGAATTGAGGTTTACATTTCGTTCATTTCCCAGTAATACTTGTAAAATATTTATAGAACTACATACTATTTTTAGTAATCGTTAGCGGGATCGTATCGGTATTTGAATTTGCCGATCGCCCATACATGTGTACGTTTAGAAAATTATTACAAGTCGTTAAAAATGCAACGAAAGGTAATATGCATGCCAATGGACTCAGTACCAGGGAAGTCAAAACTATGCGAAGTGGAGATGAATAAGTCGGAAAGTGGACCCCGGGCACCAAAGCTAAAGTTTGGATTGAATTTAGCGCTAAGCTAATGACGGTAATGATATGAACAGTGCAACAAAAGTATTCGGTCTCCGAATCCGAATCCGAATGTTCTTCTACCGTTAGTTATAAATGCTAATACCAGCATCTGTTCTACACAATATATATGCTTCTGATATGACTAACTTGCTACTAAATTTATTATAATCAGCGCAAATATGCTGACTGTTCTGCAAGCAACTGTGCTGGTATAACCATGTTGGACATGTTATTTTTATTCACGCCATCCAAGGAAAATGAACCCGCCAAAATTATGAAGGATATGCCTTTACAGAAAGATATGATAGTAACACATAACAGACAGACAAATAAGATAAATAATGAAATTAATTTAATAGACATTGCAATACCATTCGTTTACAACATAGGAGTGAAACAAATAAAAGCTGAACAAATATTCCGTATTTGTTTATATTTTTCGTATACCGTTTACTCGAAATGGAAGTCAGTCAGTTGTGAAACACAGAGATCGTTGTCGTCCTGTCATAGGAGCCATGGGCGTAGTAGCTACAAAAATTAAAAAAATACACAGCCTTGAAGCTTCAATAGATATTACCATACTCCAAAAGCAAGCAGCAATACATCAACCATACTCCATAAAGTACTAAGATATACGGTATTTATTTGCAACACAAGTAACACTGAAAGCAATTTTACAACTGCTGAACACACATAGTTCACAAGAAACGCCTGTAAATAGGAAGTAGAGAAAAGGAACACAGAGAAAAAAGCGAATTCGGATATAACACACATTCTATTATAATTAATAGTTAGGGAAGACATGAATTCTTCCCGTGGCCTACGAAACTATGAAAAACCGACGAAAATTAAGACAAAGTATTAATATAAGAACTATAATATAACTGAGTACTTTCCTATGTAGTTGTTAAAATTTTAAAAATAGTAAATATCGCTTTTTCCTTGATTTTTAACTTCAAGGTTAAAATGATAGACGATATCTCTATAGAGCTATTTTCTGGTGTTTTTTAGTTTAGAAACGGAAATATATAAATATTCTATGACAACACAGCGCCATCTAGTCTTAAAGAAAGTAACAGAACGCTTTTGTTATGAGTATTAGATTCCACTTATATACTTTTTTATTGAAATTTAATACATATTATACATAAATACAGGCCACTTGGAAGGGCAATCGATCCCCACTGAAATTCCAACATATGTAAGCCATTGTTGAAGCACTGCACATGAAGAAATGCACCCTGAAATTTTGTACAGTAAACTTTTGCCTCTAAAGCTCTCATTTGGGATGAAACCGGGACTAATCTCTCTGACTGATGAGAACGCCGTTCAGGTAAACGTTTGATTAGGTTTATCTCGATAGCTAATATCGAGATATTTTCAAAGCATGAGCACTATATTATTAGCGCTCGTGCACTCTCTGTTTTTATATTTTATAATATATATATATATATATATATATATATATATATATATATATATATATATATATATATATATATATATATATATATATATATATATATATAATCTTTATTTGTAAGAAACATGGTGAATACATAGGTGACTTGTTCAAATTTTATAAATGTACAACACGTTTCGCCATTTCTGGCATACAAATTTCTTTATAAACCTAGAAATACATCTTATACATTAGAAGCCGATCCCGCTCGCTTCGCTGGTCGAATAACTGAAAAAGTAAATCGAAAAAATATAAGATTTCGTACGCATGCGCGCTACACCGCTTGCTCTACTTCTCTGCGGCAAGAAAACATACATCACTGAACACATAGTACTTATAAAAATCATTGTTTCTTAAAATGTTTAAAAACTTATATTAAATCGTCGTAGTCGTAGAATAGTGACGGATCTGACATATATTAAACTTTACAGGACAGCCATTTTAAAATACACAAGCGTCATTTTACTATGAGAGTCTATCATATCCGTCATTTTACCGACTGCTTAATTTCAAATCTAAAATACATGTAATTTTTTTTAATGTAGCAATAATATTTAGACAATGTAGTATCCAAATTGGATTTTTTTCAAATCCGACGTTATTCTACGATCACGACGAAATGATAATATCCAAGTGTCTAAGAAATGAAACTTGTATGATGCCGGTCACGGACCGGGATTGCACCGTACAGGAATTAGAAGGATAGCTCGAAAGCAATGAACTGTATAAGAGAGGAAGGAGAGAGGAGAGTTGGCTAAGAGTTACGCGATACCTTGCAGTGGGTAAAGAAATTCGCTCTGACCTTGATTCCACCCCTTCCTGGTTCGCCCCGCGCATCTAGGATCTCACGCGATACTACTTATATTGTTTTCGTCCCACCCTCGCTTTTACCATTTACCTCATTGGGAGTGAGGGTAGGTAACAAAAATCAGGAGGCGGGATTTCAAATATCCTTTATGCAAGCATTGAAGAAAAGTTATAAATTTAATTAAAATCTATCCAGTAGTTTTGCCGTGATGCGCGCACATCTGCAGACCTCTATGATTTTATTTATATAAACATGCCATTAATTAATTACTACAACACCCGTATTCTTTACCTTAAATCGACTTATTATATAAAATTTTGGTCGATCAAAGGTCAGACAAAAATAAAAATCAACAAAAATCTCCTTACTTTCAATAGAAATATGGGTTCCACTTATATTTAGCACATATCATAACAATACTGCTTGTACGTATTATACATTTGGGGAGAAGGCAGTTCTCTGATAAATGATTAGGAAAAATTGCCGTAAAATTATGAAACAGCAGCCGTCGAGGGGTGCATGAATTACCCATTATAATACGACTACTTAACGTTCCTTTCGTGATATAATTCTTACTTGTTCTTACTCTGGTCTTTCAACCAAACTTTACAGGAGTGTCTTTTCGAATTCAAAACGAATCTTGTTTTGAATTTGTATCTTAATTTTGAACCAATTTAATAACAGCTAAAGACTTTCGAAGAAGGAACAAGACCCCGCGGCAGATCGCCTATGAGATGGACGGACCAAGTAAAGGCTGCAGTGAACGTCCCAGTACACGTGTGCTCCCGAAAAGCAGCTGTCCGGGAGGAATGGAGACGGATTGTCAGGCGTGTGACTGAAAAATGATGACCACAACCGCTCTGACAAGAGCGCAACGAAAGAGAAGAAGAAGAAAGACTTTCGAAGCCGTCTATATAGTAAATGCTCGGACAAAAGTTGAAGCAAATCTTATAGAATCGTTTTATAAAGATCTCAAAATCTACATAAGCTAATAAGTGAAGTTATTCGATTTATTCATGAATAACAATAGTTTCAACATTTAAATGTTGTATATATGCTAGGGATTTTAACCGTACAAAACATACGGTTGAAGTTTCTTTGGGGGCGCAATATTAGAATTAAGGGGAGAATGATACTCCTCAAATAAGCCAATGTTGCTCTAAGGGCTGGTAGTATTTATAGTCATAGATAAGGCATACAGATGGCGCGGCGACGGAATTTTCCTTCCCCTAATACTTGTTGAGTTACGGTTTTCAATTTCCAGCTCCACACTTCAGGTGCAGTAAAATCCCAACTGAATTGTTAGAGAGTTATCGACCGATTTCTACGTGGGTATACGGATTTAAAGTTTTAGGTGAACTTATGAGTTCGGGAAATTATATTGCATCGAAGAACTATATAAATAAATGAACAACTATTGTAAAACTTCTAGTAACGTCTTTCTAGTCTTAAGTAAAAAAGAAATTATTTATCATTAAATATACTATTAAGAATTTTAAATTGGTGTATATTTTAGTGAATGTTATTTTTAATAAAATACTATACATTATTCTACAGGCAACGAATCTTACGAGAAATGATTATTCCAATTAGTCCAAAAGCTGACGCTACTCACTCTTGCTTTGTGACACCATAGCCCTATCGAAGTTTATGCAGGTTCAGTTGAAGACATAACTAGTTCTTTAAAAAAAATTTCTGAATTTATTATTACACAAAAGTTTTAGTCACGGCCTATGTAAATCAACCGAAAATTATGACATTGACGTAATATAACGTGTGGCATGCTGGCTCACGCGACGTCGGTTGGGCCCGTTTTCGGTGATTTATAGTTCAATGACTAATACTTGCTCTACAAGAAACAAACGTCGACGGGTGGTTGAAATTAATTGGTCGGTCGCAAAGTATACGGTAAAGTTAGGCGACCGGGAGTCAGCGATACTACTTCTACGAAAACCTGGTATGGATATTAATTATAACTATAGACTATTTTGTACTATGGGTAATAAAATAACATTGTTTTTTACTAGTAACACTATTAAAAGATAGTACGATCAAATCGTGATTTATGTTGATAGCAAATGAAGACTATTTCATATAGCTCAATGTGCCTCTGGTTATAGCAGAGGTATTTCTGTAGCATATGAAATTATCAATAAAATATATTATATGATAACTAATGGGACAAATCTGAAGTTGCAATGGGTTTCATCCCACATAAGCTTAAAAGGTAACGAGAGGGCAGACTTTCTTACAAAACAGGGCACTAAATATGGCAAGAGAATTAGATATAGCCTGGAATACTTCCAGTTATTAGCGGAAGCTAAGCAACGTCTACATGATTTATGGAAAGAATACTTTATCAAACACTCTTTAGATAAAGGTAAGGTTAGATTAAGGTAGAAGACGATAGTAAGTAAGCCCCCTCAGATACCTTGGTTTCACTGTAGTAAACTAAATAGGCTAACCTTAGTAATGGCACTTAACATCAGATACGGACATATTCCTTTGAATACATTTTATTTTCTCATCAGACGAAGCCCAACACCTAACTGTAGTAACTGTGGTGTAACTGAAGATATAGTTACACTTGTTGAAGGAATATGTCCGAACTGCTGATATAACAGTTTTAGATTAAGTAAAATGGAGTGAATGTTAAATTGTGTAATGTCAGAACCCAACTCGGTAGACGCAAATCAATTGTTTTTAAAATCTTGTGTCATTCTGACAAGAAAATAGGAAATAATAAGTAGATATAAAGGAACTGATATGTTCAAAAAAAGAACAAAGTCACTTAAAAAAATAAAGATTTAAAAAAACACTATTTGTAGACTGAAATTAATTATTTTTGGATAAATAAAATACTAAATTATTAATTTATACAAGAAAATAATTTCACAGAATGGCATTTAATCTATGATTTTCATAAAAGGATTAAAAATATGGCGGTTGCCTTAAATCTAAAGTTTTAATCTGATATTAATGGAGTATACCCCAAAAGGTAGGAAACTAATTTGAAGTTTTCAACCCTCGTAAATCTCATGGGCTTTTATGGAAAGATACTTAACTCCTTATTAATAGCCATATTAAAAGATAATACGGTCATTTTCCAAGATGAAGAAAATTTCCAGAGCGTTTATTTACTGTTAGAAAGCTGTGTTAATATCTCAATGAATATAAATTTGTTTGTAGAAATAACTTTCAATAAACATATGTAGAGTATTTGATACAGCGTCGTCCCATAATAAGTAGCAAAGCGTTTATGTTATGGGTACTATATACAATTGAGTATGATTAATTATATTTTACTTTTCTAGTTATTTTTTAAATAAAACATATAATACGTAACACGGTTATTGCTTGAGTCTGAATTCTGGACGGGAATCGAAAGACATGGAAGTCATCGAGTTAAGTACCCTTATTCTTGTCTCAGTGAATAAGAGTACTTGGACAGGAATCCACCTATTTTGACACGAAAATAAGAACTAGGTCGCCCCAGTACCTGCCTGGGACTCGTAATAATCCTTCTACTAGTTTACATGCTGCAAATGATTAGACATATTACTTATTTTCGGAGAAAAGTCATTATTTTTTGCAAATTACGTTCTTTTACTCCATATCGTTTATGTATTACATAATGCTTTTATGCGATTAATAAAGCTTTTCAGGGAATGAATCAACTACCTTGTTAACAAACTGAATAGTTTCATTTTGCTAAATAAAGACCAAGTATGGAGTAGGTTATTCTTTTTGAAGTTGTAAGTTCATGTGGCTGTATCTAGCCAAATTTAACTCTTCTTATGGTGTCTGTATTGGCATAAGAAAAGTAAGGGCACTAAACAATACCTTACATATTCTGAGAAAACCTAATTACTACACCTTCGACAGCTTTTAAGCTGCTGGCATGAGATGTGATAGCCTGTGGTGGACGAAACGGGATACCGATATAATCCTGGTCCCCACCATAAGTCTGAGAGTCACTGGAGTGACTTTTGGTCAAAGTTTTGGGGTTTTCGTTAGCCCTACAAACTGCAGATGTCATAGGTTTAAGCAACCCTATATACTCTTTGAAGATACAGTTCTTTGAATAGTATCTACATAAATAACACAGGAATGGATATCGAAAATTTATTTTTCTTCATATTTTTAACATTTATATTTATTCTTATAAATGCTATAAGATTATTATTCCCTTTTATGTTTATATAGCAGAACAAGATAAGAATTTAAATATATGCAGCGAACCTTGGAATTAGCTAGTAGGAGGCCCCTAGACTCTTATCTCAGGCCATATTTTTAAGTAAATTACAAATAGGTATAGGGCGGCAACACACCGGCCCATCAGTTGTTGCCGTGCCTGTTATCACGACAAGGGGATCGCAAATAAAGCCAACGTTCTTACACACTATAGCAACTGCTAACAACCTAACCATAAAACTGAAAAAGTAAATTCATAAACCTCTGTAGCGCAACAGCTTTCGCATTTCTGAAGTGCGCGGGGGGGGGGTTACTTTCCGATACTTTTCTGGTTGTTCACAAAAAAAGTCATCAACTGTCTAGATAGTACATATAACCCAAGTGTTCTACTACTTTGCTCTACCTAATTACGTTGGGTACTAACGATGGGTGAATCGTCCCAGTGTATTTATTTATTCTGTTCAAAAGAAATTTTCAAGTAGAAGATTTTTAATTTATGTATTACGTAATTTATATATTTTATAATATGACCCAGGTTTTTGTACCCTGGTGGGACAGCAGCCTGTTTATGGTGCTCCTAGTGCCGCAAACACCCATAAAGGCTACGGTAACTGCTACTTATTATTATCAAATTAAAAATCTTAGCAGTATACATTTTGAATTTTGAAGTCTCAGGTCACGTCTCTAAACTTCTTCAAGCTTTAATTGAGTCGGTGTTTTTCCTGGACATTAATTCTTCTAGCATAATTTTTATAAGTGTTTGAAGTTTGACCCCTTCAACATTGAAAAGAAAAAGGAAATCTTGCTCTTCTTTCCAAGGTGTAGCTAAGAAAGGGAGTAATTAATAAAAACCTTCAAACATATAACTTGTTTAAAAATTGTTTTTTCGAATACATATAATATGAACGCGTAGTTGGTGCAGGAAACGAATTTTTTCTTCTAGTGCCCCCATCGCTTTTCCATCCTTTCCGCCATTTTCCTTAACAACGATAATGTCGTTAGTTAAACTCTTTGAAAGCTACTTAAGATTGTGATAGCATGTCACATTATCCTTTAAGATAAAACACTTTATAGCTTTTAACGGAAATTGTCTATTTTGTGATGCTAAAAAGTTTTATTTATAAAAGCTATAAAGTAATAATAATTTTATAAATTTACAAGGAATTAGTAAAATCATAAGAGTAAAACCATGCAGGTTACTGAACACAAAAAAGCTATGTGTGTGTGTGTGTGTGTGCATGTGTGAGTAAATAGAGACAAAGTAAGAACGTGAATGATGTCGCAAGTCATCTGGAGCACTATTTTAAAATTAAAAATGGCTTTAATGACTTTTCAATTTAATTAAATGTCAGGCAGAAATCACTCTTAGATTCCAGTAGAAATAAAAAAAAAACATTTAATAAGAAACCGCAGAGCATGAAATGTATTTTATTAATATAAGGCTACTTATGTAGCCTTAAATTACTGCTAAAATAGTTCATTATTTATTTGCAACAATTTAAAATAAACACAATATATTAATTATTTCCACAAAATCTTCATAACCGACTATAATAAACTAAAAAAATTTAGTTTTTGAAAGAGTGGTGTCGTTTCTTCTCACATAATGGTGCAAAATCAACATGGTATTGCATTAAATCACTTAACTGCTTTTCTATTGAGAGTACCAGAAATAAAAATCAAATACAACCGCTTTCCCCGATCGAGTGTTTGTTTGGCTTGTTCCGTTTGTGGTGAGCTAAACCAACTGGATGGCTCAATAGCTAGTATATGTGTTAATTCAGAAGCAGTACAGACAAGAAATATATTTAAGTCAACCCTTACTAATATTGTAGGCAAAAGTATATAAATGTATTTAAAAAAAATCAAATTCACTTATTTACTATTTACGTAATAGCCATTTGTTCAGAATTTCAGGTAGGAAATTGGAACTTATTTGAAAAGAGAAAAAGCTTATATCGAGAATTATAATAGCAGGCTCATAAGCAGTAGGAAGGAAAGATTTGTTTCAATGTCTGACTGAAATATTAAGAAAATAAAATATTTTATATTTGCTATCTAAATGATTATTTGTGATAATTTTAAATATATTCATTTAGTTTTTAAACTCGTGATGAATGTTAAAGGAGAGTAACATAGCACAAAAGGGCAATAATTTGTTTAAAAGTGTTATTTACAATATACAAAGTACTATTCAATAAAATTCAATAAATGAAACATAGGTATGTTGCTAATTCTGATTCTATACATATACTATAAGTCGGCCGAATATGACCGCACTGCACAAAGCCGGGTGGTCTTTATCATTTTCAATGTAAACACAATGCACAAACACTACATAATAATATATGCCCACTAAAATTAAAACAAACATCGGCATCTAAAATCCTAAATTCGAGGAAGATTTCTATTAGCACACTGTAGTTAATTGTCTGGAGATTGCTGTTTTACATCGTATACCTATGCTATTAGATATTTGTCATCCATCAAAGAGAAAGTGTTTCTGTAAACAGTATTATCGATTACATCACTAATTTTCCTCCGTACAGGGGCGGATTAAGAATATTAACTGGGGTCGGCCTGTCGTAAAAGGCCACAAAACAACCCTAGCTACGTGTCAAGGTCCCAAGCCCATCTGGATGTCTGTAAGTAGATCGCCAACCTTGTGTTGTGTTCCGGCATTAGTGACTTAAGTTCCAGTAACGACAGCAGTGTGTTCGCGGTGCCTCTAGCGTCGCAAACATCTATAGGCGACGGTAACTGCTTACTATTAAGTGGGTCGTTAGCCTGTCTGCTGTCCCTCAGCAATAAAATAATAATAATTGTCATATTCCCATATACTCGTACAAGAATGATTAGTTTTTAAATTAAAGTTTTTATAATACCGTTATCTTCATAGTTTGTATTATGTAAATTAAATTTTAAATTATTCTGAAATAAAGAAGTGTTCGTTTGATTAACTTAATTACAATAATTACGAAACAAATACTTAATTTATGTTTTAACTCATTTCATCTGCGTGGGTGTATTTTTCTATTGATATTCTGGGAATATGTTATAACACGTATGTTATAATACAATAATGGTGAGAATATAAGACAGTGCACAACTACGCTAAATTATATATTATCAAATAATCTAATTATGCACGTACTGTGCATAATTAGGTATAAGCGAAATCAAATAATATATAAGCAAAATAAGCAAAAATAAAAGCGAATCTTAAGTAGATTCCCAATCATATATATACGAAGGAGTTTATTATCTTATATCTTTAAACGAGCAATTCTTGTATATATATATATATATATATATATATATATATATATATATATATATATATATATATATATATATATATATATATATATATATATATATATATATATATATATATATATATATATATATATATATATATATATATATATATATATATATATATATATACCTAGTCAGGTCATAAATTCTGTCACATGTTTAATGTAAAATAATTGTAACAAGTTTATTAATTATGTAACCATTCATATACCAAAATGAACTTAACAAAACATAGATTCTTATGACATTAAAGTTTATTCAAAATGACCTCCGTGATTTTGAATACAAGCCTTCAATCTACGCGGCCAGTTGTCTATCGCAGCACGAACGAGGTCCATGTCAATATCGGCGGCTGCCTTAATCAAGGATGTCTTGAGTGACTCCAAATTGGGATGAGGCTTTGAGCACGCCTTTTCCTCCAAGTGTTGCCATATCTTGTAATCTAACGGATTCAAATCTGGACTGGAGGAGGGCCAGTCTTCGTGCCGGATGAAGTCGATTTCACGCGCCGCCAGCCAGTCTTGTGTGCTCTTCGCTCTATGAGCTGGCGCTGAATCTTGTTGGAATACCCAGTGCCTGTTATTGAACATGGTATGAGAAACAGGTTCCACAAGGTTCGTCAGGACTGTATTTTGATACACAACAGCATTCGTTTTTACACCTTTCTCACAAAAATGTACCTCTGTTAAGCCCCAATAAGAAACTCCCAACCATACCATGAGCGAGGATGGAAAATGACCTCGTTGGACACGCGGAATACGGTTGCTCGCTTCTTCACTACTGTGTGCGTACACCTTATCATTTTGTTTGTTGTAGCTCTCTTCTACGGTAAACATTTTTTCATCCGAAAAAAGAATTTCCCGATATTTTTTTCCCGCGTACCGCTTCAACAAAGCGCGGCATCTCTTCAGTCTCAGGTCCATTAGACGAGCATTCAAACGATGTCCTGTTTTTCTTCGATATGCCCGAAGCCCTAAGTCTTCATTTAACACCCTTTTCACCGTGGTTCTGCTTAACCCCATCTGAAGGGCCAACAGTTTCTGCTTACGTTTGGGATTTCTTTGAATTCGTGCCTTCACAGCTTTTATCCCTGCTGGAGTCCTAACAGACCGAGGGCGACCACTTCTTGACCTGTCATCTACACTAGAGTCTTCATTGTATCGTTTGATGGTACGATAAAATGAATCTTTTGGTAATATTCAAATTTTTCAGTATGTTATAAATTTGAATTGGCGCGTAACCGCAACGATGCAATGCAATAACTGCAACACGGTCTTCTTTAAGCGTCCACTCCATATTTAAAAATGAGTAAAATTCTAAAAGTTATACATTTTTATTTTCATGAACAATTCGAAATTCTAATTCAATAAACTTTTTTGTGGCCAGCATTCTAAAAGAAAAGTTTTTACTGTGTGACAATACTTATGACCTGACTAGGTATATATATACTTATATATAATTGGCATCTCAGAATCGGCTCCAACAATTTTCATGAAATTTAGTATACGGGGGGTTTCGGGGGCGATAAATCGATCTAGCTAGGAATCATTTCTAGAAAATATCATTTTATTAGCTTTATTTTTTATTGGAGGAAAAATAACAAAAAAGTGACTCTTTCTGACATCTATCGGCGAATAATAATACTATTTTTTTTAAATTGCTTTAACGACACAACAACACTAAAGCTATTCCAGCAGATGGCGTTGTTAAGTAACACGAAGTCAATGAGTGTTTGCTTTGCGGTTAGACTAAGAAAATCAATTGTTAAATTCCAAAAAGCACAATTTATAAAAAAAAAATACCGAGCAAAGCTCGGTCATCCAGCTGGTTTATATAATAATGAAAACCTAGTTTTTCAATGTTTTTGCTACGAATCTAACTGAGGATCTTAAGATCGAGAATTTCCGAATGGGTTCTTATTCGAAGTAGTTATAACAATTCTATATTCAATTATCTATAGAATATTATCATATCGACATGTAAAGTATGAGTATGATTACAAGACTAGTTCAATGACCACGTAATTTGCCTTAGAGGGTTGTATTAGTAAGTTCGATTAATATAAACTTCAAATTTGTTCAATCTGCAAATATTATATTCTATTCTGGTTATTTTAAGGTTTAATTATACTACACGAAAGACAGATTGGTTAATGATACGTTAAGAAACCCTGTACAATATATACAACATTTTATTGATAAATAATATAAAAATTATATAAGTTAAACTTTACAAAGCATATAAATCATTATTTTAACTTTTCCGCCCACTATACAGCACTTATCTATTTTAATCTATTTATGTTTGAGAACGTGTTAATGAGAGTGTTAAGTACTTTAAAGTGCCTGTCAGACTATATAAATCAAGACTTTGAAGTGGCACAAAACCGAACTATCAAACGATTGCACACATCAAATCAAATAAATCTTAACGAATTTCGTGTAAACATTTGTGGGCCCTGACCAAATTTTGATTATTTTACAAATACTTCAAATGTAATGGTGCATGGGAACTTTGCTTGCTGCACGCCACATCAGCATGTTGGGCAATATAAGTATTTGCTTAGCGGTTCTTGGCAGATGCCGTACATTTTAATATTCATCACATATTCCGAATCAAGAGATGTATGTATAACCTATTATTAGCGTGGGTGGTCCTTTTTTTATTGCTATAGGACAATAACGGACACAGGCTGACGGCCCACTTGGAATTTAACAGTTACCGTCACCTATGGGTTTTTGCAATGCCAGTGGCATCGTGAACACGCTGCTGTCCCATAAGGGTACAAGAACTTGGGTCACTAATGCCAGAACACAACACAAAGTTACTGTTGGGGCATACTTAAGACCAAATGTGGTCGCTATCTAGACGGGCTTGGGGCCCTACCACGTCAATAGGGTGGGTTGTTTTGTCGCCTTTTACGACAGGTCGACCCCGGCCGCAGAGGTCTGTATTCTTTCTCCACCCCTGCACAGATAGCAGCCATGTCTTGTGAAGTTGAAAATATATTGAAGATTTATAAATCTCTAAAAGCCTCACTTGTAACTTTTACCACGTCTGGTTTGAGTGTCATTCGGAATTCCTCTCATAAACCTTCTATCATTTATGCCTGAATCCACAGATAAATAAGACCCGCTGATTGCTTGACCCAGGCCGGCACCGACCCGCTCTTGTTTGGTACCAAGGGGGTCAGGATTTCATCACCCCTGGTACTCTCTTTTGTTAACTCAGGAGTTGAGGGGGGTATGCGAAACAGCTCACGGCCTTCACCTCCACGTAATGGTGTAGACGGCGGATCCTCCCCCGAGAGGTCACCCACGGTCAGTTATAATAATTTGTATTTGTAATAATTAGTTATAAATAATTTGTTGGCGAACCATTATGTACTACAAATATAGAGTTTGTAATAAAAGTTAACTTACATTATACTTATAGTAAACAAGTTGTCATAATTTCAGGACATAATTCCAAATTTTGTTTTGAGTAAAACAAGCGTCATTACTAATATATGAGTTCCCGTCCTATTCCCATAATATGTGAGGTTGATACAGCATGTTCATTCCACTCTTCTCCGTTAAACACTTTTTTCGCTATATCTTCTTTTACGCAATCCATTTTATCTTTTTTTAAACTACCCCTCCTTCTATATTCATCCACTCTTATCTCTAGCATTTTCCTGATGAAATATTAATAAGGTTAATAATAATATAAGTTCAATAAAGTTAAACAAAAGAAAATAAAACTGCTCACGAAAGAAGATAAAACTGCTTTTAAAAATTATAAGATTTAAAATGAATATATTATGACCTGAATTGGGCTTTTGATGCTTTTAATTTAATATAAACATTATTAAAGCATTTAAGTGGTTTTAACTTTTCGAACGTACAAAATTAAATATTGATTAAGTCTAGATAGCAAAATACATACTATAGTTAAAACTAAAATATTTCGATATCTTACGGCGTTCAGTGAAAATCAAGCGTTTAGTAAAAGTTTGCAAATAAGTATCATTACAACGTCCGGATGGACCGTAGTCGCCTCCTTCTGCAAGGCTGTAATATCCGCGAAGGATGCGGTGGAGCGGGAACGGGAGTTGGTCAGTCATCTCTTCCCACCAACACTGGTCAAGATGACAGCGCCGGAAGGCGTTAAATGACCTTCGTTCACTATAAACAGAGACCGTGGGTGACCTCTCGGGGGAGGATCCGCCGTCTACACCATTACGTGGGGGTGAGGGCCGTGGGCTGCTCCGCATACCCCCCTCAACTCCTGAGTTAACAAAAGAGAGTACCAGGGGTGATGAAATCCTGACCCCCCTGGTACCAACCAAGAGCGGGTCGGTGCCGGCCTGGGCCAAGTAATCAGCGGGCCGTATTTATCCGTGGATTCAGGCATAAGTGATAGAAGGATAGTGGGGTTTTTTAAAGTACCCTTTATGATGGTCTGTGATGGTCTTCCTAACCTGGATTCTCATATACTCCCTTGATCCCCCGGGTCAGGGGAACTCGTCAAGTACAATTTTTCTCGAAAACAAAAAACAAACAACAAACAAAATTACAACTTATAATTAGCAAAAGTACGGAGATAAAATACGCGAACATTAATAGCATTAACGGCACCATGGGATCGCAGACTATGTAAGCAAAAAACATTATAATACAAAAAAAAATTAAAATAGTTATAGTATAAGTGTAAGTTATTATATAGTATAAGTTTGGACTAGCGATTTAAGTGTTGCCTGCAGTTGCCAAAATAAATAAGCAATTATTTTAAACATAGTATTTTTCCAAAATATGCAAATTATGGTGTCAGTTTCACTATTTTTCGGGTCAATTTCTAGAGAAAATACCGGAATGACCGTCACCAAATGTACCTTGTTCGAGAAACGACCTCTGGACGTCATGGTTGTGTGAATCCAAGCAGATAATGCTCCCGCTATTTGAGCAAAGATTTTATATCTTTTTTTATAGATTTCTATATGCTTGCAATAACAGCAATAATTAAAATGACAACTTGTTTTCAATACATTACGTCGGGATCACAGACGACAGCTCCCTGCTGCGGAATAAAGCGAAAAGCGATAACGCTTACCCGTCGATATTACTAGATGATATATTGATGTATTATCTCATTAAAATACAAACCAGTTTAAAGGTTAAAGACTTCATAAAAACGCACTTACTTTACTCCCCGCTGAGACAGAGTATTTAAATGAAGCGTGAACATTACAAAAGACGTCGGCGATACGTCGTGAGATATTTTTAACTCATTTCTTTAGTGTCATAGATACTCGCATTTATGATGTGAGGTTGTTGCAATTGTGAATTGTTGAACAATTATAAGAAAAAGGCTCCCTTCACTTACATAGAAGAAAAGTTGTTGTTCTATATATGCACGAGTATATAATACATGTTTGTTACGTAAACTGAGATCAAGACAAAGTATTTGCAAGTATAAATATTTATTCTAGTTTAAGTACCTATTGAATTTTCAGATGACCACATTATCGTCAGTCATGAAGCTGCAAAACTAACTTATTTTCTTAATGCTCTTATCAAACACAGTCCAATCAAGTTTTTTCATCGTCATCTAGTAGGTATTACTGGTCATCTAGTATTTCAATATTCAACAGTTCAGCTGAGAGAAAATATAGTTCCATCAACGGAAAAGTTTGTAACGCTCAACTGGCATTACTTATGTGCAGTTATTGTAAGCAGCTTAAAGCTGCTTACAATAACTGCACATTGTTCAGAAAACTCTCGCTAAGCGAGAGTTTTCTGAACAAAATTGTAGCCACACATGCCTTTCTCATTACTATCTCCCAGTCCATACTTTCCCACCACTTCTCTTAGAGGGTTATCGTGAAGTGTTGATCCAACTTTTGCATTAAGATCTCCGTCAGAACCGTAATATCTCTTTTAGGCAGCGTTTAAAGCGCTTCGTCCAACAATTTGTAAAAATACTCGATTTCAGCTTCCGAAGACTGTGAAGTCGGTAGATACACTACGACTAGGTGCATGCGACATGGTTTTGTGTTTAATTTTATAGTCATTATGTGGGCACTCATTGGGTTATACCCGAGCACTGACTTTTTAATAAGTTGAGATAAACAAATACCAACACCATTATTATTTTTCTTAGTCTTACTTTCATTTTCAGTCCCAGAAAAATAGAGAGTATAGCCAGTAGTAGTAGTAGGTGTTGTATGGAAACCCGCTCCTCTAATGTTTGTTTTTTAATGCCCATAATCTCCACATTATAGCATTTCTACTCTCTTCCTATAATTTCCACTTTCCCTAGTTGAAGCATGCCTCGTGCACTCCATATCCCAATTCTGATCTTCTTGCGAAGTTGCGGGCGGTCCTTATGATTATGTACTACGTTGTTGTTAGCACCAGTAGCATTCTGTGCGCACCGAGCCTGATGCGCACAGAATCCGACCTTTAATCGGCATGATGCCGGGCTGTGACCCAGATCGTATGCAATCGCTGTCTAATTTCCTTGCACTTTCATAACGGGTTTCTTGAAAAAGTTATCGCAGTGGTTTCCTCTTACCAAAAGGCAAGTGCAGAAGTACCGAAGTAATGATGTGACAGTATTCAGAACGTCCTGCTGCCAATGCCTGACATCCGGACTGAGTGACTTCATGGTCCGGACCCTTCCCTATCTGCTTATCGACATATATCTCCAAAGGGGTTGGCTACCGTAATCTCAATTATAGGTTACCCGACGTAACAGGGTTAGTCACGGTAGGCTGGGAGTGAAGTTGGTGGAGAGAGGCTGAGTGACTCATCTTGACTGAGTCATATATTGCGCATCATCCACCCTTGAACCCCTACAAGCTATAAGCAACTTTAGTATGGAAGAATAAATTAAAAGGGAGATAATGAATTAGCAGATACCTCTTTATTAGAAAAATAAGCGTTGATAAGGAATAGAGGTAATAAGAGACCTATCTCTTACCTATAAGACAATAAGAAGTTTAACTTACCTATGTCATACGGAGGAGCTCAAGAATTTGAGCTGGTATTTTTTAAAGTGTAATTATTGTGTATGTGTGTGTAATTATAATGTGAATACAAAAAAAAATAGGAACAAAAAAAAGCAGCGCAGAATACTATCTTTCGTAAAAGTTATTTATTTCAAGCATTGATAATAATATATTTAGTGTCTACTATTATTATTTCAGCAATAAAAATATATTGAACGTGCAAAAATAAAAAGGTCGCATAAAATATTCATAGCTAATATAAATCGTGCAACAAAAAGGAAAGCAAATAACAAAGTTGGCACAAAAAAGTTTTTTCACCATTTGTCCTATATTTTGCGACGACATAACGTCCCGCAAACAAGGTTGTTAGAATGTTGTTAGAGAGTCAAGTGTTATACTTGTCGCATTAAATAGTTTTTTTTTACTTCATTTTGCTATACCATCTTTTGTATTATGATAAAATGACAATGTTCAATAAATTGTTACATATTTTTTATTTACTTTATACTGTCACAAAATTATACAAAAAAAAAAATATAATTGAATTATTTCATCTTTTCATCATCATCATCAAGATTATATCTTGATGACCTCCGTAGCGCAACGGTTAGCTTGCAGAGGTCACGGGATTGTATTCCCTCCCGCGTTATAAGTATATAAGCGAAATTAATAAGTATAAATGGTAAATTTGTAATATCATGCATGTTGCTTAGACTTTTTTGATGTGTATATATAGGTCAAAATTATATAACGATTTCTTCAAAGATGGATTTAAAGGAATCAAACTGTAAGTCCGTTTTGTGACTTGTCCCGAGATCGACTTGTAAAGGATTCTCTTTATGGGACACATCAAAGATTTTATTGACACTCTTCATGATGGTTTCGTAATCTTTATTTTAAATTGAGATGTATACTTGATGATTCTACATAACATGAGAGTATATTAAGAGAGCACGGAAACTAATTGTGACCTGGATTAAAATGTAAGTTATGATTATTTTAAATTATTAAAATTTATATATAATTAAAATTAATCTCTGCATATATATTCTAGTTCCTAATTCTATTAATTTATTGAAATTATATGTTTGACTTTTCATTATTCTACCAAGTAAGATTTGGATGAAACTCGCGGAGTAATCCGTAACTTATGAAGACAAATTTAAAATACCACAAGTAATGTTAATTATTATTTATTTGTGAAAAGTGGTTCCATTAAGACTGTAAAGGCAAACAAAAACGTAAATGATGGTTATAAACTTATGGTAAAAAGAAATAATACAGAAAATAACATCGAAAATATTTTTTTTAATTCAGTAACCTAGCAAGACATTATAAGAATTAGAATTTAAGTCTATACGATAATAAAAATACGTTTTCCCAAAAAGATCCCAAATTAGGACCTATCATCAGATTTACTGCCAAAGTTGTGAATTTAATGTTAAGTAACGAGCGGATCGGCTCAAGGGACCTGTGCCGGGTTTGGGTGTAACGAAGCCGGATATACCTATACGGATATATTGCTTCACTAATGGGAGTTGTAGTTTGCCGGTCACCGAATCACCAATTTAGATAGCCACATTAGTTTCAGTTCGAGGGATATTGGGATTCTGAGATGAGATTACGCCTAACTACGTAATTAGCAAAACAAAAAGGTTTGAATGTTTAGTTTTTATTGTTCTCTTAAAAAGGTAAATTTACGCTTGCAATATAATTATTGCAACGTCTTATATATTTGGAAATTATCACAGTGCGCATAGCGGTACACTACATCGGACGGTCGAGTGCTCCCATTGCTCCCATGGGTCGAGACTCCCCTTCGTGCTCGTGTGTTCTGCATACTGTAGCTGCTACCTTGCTACCTCAGCTGTGCGACCCCCGCACAGCTGTAGGCTGCGAGAACCTTAGCACTGCGCACTTTTAATTAAGTGCGTAAGTGCAAGGTACCCCTAGGGCGATTGATTGATCGGGCGATTGATCATCAAACTAGACCCAAGGATAAGCCAGGCGCTATGACGGACCATGAACCACCGGACAGGCCCACTGAACAGTGGCCCTTCTACAGACCGATTAGGAATGTGGAAGCGCCGACATCACCTCAACAGAGACCGACATCCAGCCGGTCATATTACCGGCAGCCAGAGATGGCTGCAACTACCATGCCCCGCGTCAGGGTCTTCCGTCGGAACAGGGACTCCTCGGAAGAGGACAATCATCCGAAGAAGGCCAACGTAGGACCCACGCCCAGCCCAAGAAGCGGAAACCCTACCTCCGATGCCGACTCCGAGAGTACGGATCGAGAGGAGCCAGAGTTGGCGCAGCTATCATCGCTGCCGACACCCCCAACGCCTCCGATACCACTACCTCGCGCAAGACCGGCGATGTCCTTCGCCGAAGCGGCAGCGCCGATTGCGCCGGCGCCAAGCCAACGCAGCCCTCCACCCCAACGAAGCCCTCCACCTCAACAGGCGGCCAACCCAGCCCCGACAGCCACTGCCCCGCCGAAGCAGTAATTGTTGAGAACATGCCTAATTGGATCGAGCACTTCCGTAAGATCCAAGCACTCCTCGGGCGAGCACCGAGTGCCAGACCCTTTGGCAAGGGAGTGCGCTTCATGCCGCGAAGCGCAGAGGAGTACCGGACGGTACAAAGGTACCTGTCACAGGCGTCAAATGCCAACAAAGGGGTACATTGGTACTGCTACAGTGTGGCAGCCGACCTCCCAACCAAAGTAGCCTTAGGAGGGCTACCAGCAGCTACTCCGACGATGGAGATCCAAGCAGCGCTGGAAGAGTTGGGCTTCCACGCGCTACATATCAAGAACATCCCGGGAGCAAGAGGCCGCGCTGGGAATTTGTTCTTCGTAGAAATCCAGCACCTGACCATCGACGAGCTACAGAAATTGTACGCCGTCGACGAACTATTATACATGCCGGGCATCCGTATTGAGGCGTGGAAGGGGAATAGGGCAGTCCCCCAATGCCATAGATGCCAGGCATTTGGACACGCCTCGGCCAATTGTTTTAAGCCTATGAGATGCGTGAGGTGTGCAGGCGAGTACACCGCGGCGGAGTGTCCCCGCCCACGTGAAACTCCGGCAACCTGCGCTAACTGCGGAAGGGCGCACGCGGCAAACAATAGGAGTTGCCCCGTATACAGAAAGCTGGCCCGGCAGAGGGGCATTAAGGTGCCACCGCCACCCCCATCCAAACCGGGGAAGACGTCCGGCCCGGTCCGCAAGACTAGGGCGGAACGCCGACGGGCCCTGCGCCCGGAAGACCCGGTCACCGAGGAGGAAGAGCCTACGCCCATGGAAAGCCGCCAAGGAGGGTCATCACTGGTCCCCTCAGCTAACGACCCGATCCCCAGGGGAGCCTTACCACCCAGGGGAAAGGGCCGCAAATGGCGGAGCAAACGAAGCCGCCAACAGGAAGCTACAAACACGGAGACGAAGGGGGAGTCAAACAAGACTCGCACGACCGCGGCCTCCAAATCCACTCAACAACATAAGGTCGCCGAGGCAACACACCAGGACGCCAGTACTGAGTGCGGACACTGTGGTCACCACAGGCCCTGGAGAGTGACCGAGGATTGCCCTAGGTCGATGGAACAACCAGCACCCACTAGTAGCGAATTCGAGGAAGCCCTGAAGCTTTTTGTAGGGGTTTTCTCGGACCTACTGGCAGCCCTAGCATCCGGGGCCAACATCAAGTCAGCAGCGGTAAAAGGACTGGCCAAACTATCCCAGCCGATCGCAGCGAACATAAGTTCGCGCTCGGCGCAGGAACTTCAAACAACCTCGAGCGACCATCAAAGCCGCTGACAGGCCACCTAAGCCGCTGAGAGGCCAACGAGGCCGAGTTGAAGCCGGGGTAAAGAGGGACACCTCGAAGCCCCAACACCTGCAACCGAGAGGAAGCAGACGAAACCACCAGACGGGGTTGGGGCCCTACCACGTAGCTTTGTCTTACGGTATCTCGAATACTCAAGTTCCAACAAAAATAATATTTGGATGAACATTATATTTCGTTATACTAATTTCAGTAATTTAATATCATTTACAAAGTACTTCTACGAACTTTTTATGATTTTTTTATGTGTCCGTAAATTAGAATTACAAAAAAAAAATTTTCTTATCTTTTAAACAGTGGTATCCGTTTTTTAATGTTGGTATTAATGTTATTTTATTTTATTAAAATACACTGCTAAAATAATAAAAGACTTGAGTAATTAAAGTAATTACTCAAGTCTTCCAAGTAATCCAGTATTTTCGGCTGTGTGGTCCAAGTTCAAATTAAAGATAGATGAAGTGTATGCGATTTAGTATATGGTCTAAGCATACCCAAACTTTCAGTTTGGGTATGCACAGTTCTGCTCGCTTTTATGTATAGTTATCAAGATGTCATAATCACTGTCAAGATAAATCAGACACGTGTGAGTGCAGAGACATAGTGAGGTATATTATAGAATTATATATGTGGACAGTAGCGAGCTAGTAAGGCATCCATAAGAATACTATAGCCTCTCATCATTTTCCTAGGGAATCTTGAAATAAAATAAGAAATTTAAAATTTAAAGTCCTCATCAAAAATAATTTACAAAAAATGTACTTACCTAAATATAATAACAAAGAAAGTATTGTTCAAATTTACGGAAGGACAACCGCGCAGCAAATATGCAAAAGGTCATCTCAAGAAGTATCGTTTATGAAGCGAAATCGATGTGAAATCTAAAATAAGCAAAGAGAACAAGAGCTATTTTAAATCTCGATTATACTCGCAATTTGCTACTTTTACGGTCCCTTAAGCAATCGCAGTAACGATCTTTAAAGTAGATTTTATTTGCCACAAACAATTAATTTACTGAGCTCCAAAGTACTCATATGTCTTGATACTTTATCTTCATGAGTGATTTGACTGTCTCTTCCGTTCGCAGATGTTTGTGACATTGCCACTCCAAGCAATTTACTTAACATATCTACATTGTTGCGCTTTAGATATCGGATGGAACTAATTGAGTTATTAATTATCCTGTCAAAGCACAATGGTCCTTTATATGCGATACAATATATCAAAGTAGTTCGATATTAACACAATTTATGATATTTATATTATATACTGGAAGATACGCGTATAATGAATAATTATTTAAAATTGATTTATTATATATATAACGCTAGCAAGTAATAAGCAAATGGCATCACACTTCAATTAATTAACACCTTTTATCTCGTCTAATATGAATTTATTGGTTACAAAATATTTTTATAAGGTACAACGTTGCTAATATAAACATGTGCATATTATTATATATAGTTATCATGTAATGACAATGGTGAGGTACAGATAAAAAATAAATAAATTTTTACAGGAGGACCTGCCGCCTGACTCGTCTACGTTATCCTTTCATCTTCCCTGAACTCACCTATCATAGCAATATTTACAAATTTAGGTATAGCCCAAATCCATTACTTTGCAAGTACTTGAAGGTTTAATCTTACAAAATGAAAACCAAGTGAGTACGAATTTGTTATGAGTACGGCTTGCAGTAGTCAAGCCCACTACTATGGGATATCTATAACATTCCCACTATGATATTCAGCGTTAGTGGAGCTCTTTTTTCTATTAACAATTTAATAATATGCGCGAATATTATTAGATTATGCCGACTTATAACGAAGAAAAACATCGTGTGTATAACCCAACAATGTACTTAGGTAAATGACCTCATTTACCTACATACTATCCATTCCCTCCTCAGATTATTAAATGTCTTTTAATTTTATTATATCACTAGCACCAACATTTGCTTACTGTGAAATACTGTATTAATATATAAATTATCCATACTAAAAAGCATTTATTTCAGTATTCAGATATTCATAAAAATAATAATTCTAGAATTAATTCGTTACAAAGCTTATTCACGTCTCAATAACTTACATTGAAAAATTATTGTTTACAAATAACACATTGCAAGGGCCGGCCGCACATAAATTTCAGTTTGGAAAGTAAAAAAGGAAACATTCTAATCCGTTGTTCAATTTATTATAGACGGCCGTAGCGTTTCATCGGGTTTCATAGCAGTGAAAAATCGAGCCATTATTATAAGGGAAGGCGGTTTCCCGCGGCTCGTATTTCAAAACAACACATTATTGTTTTCTTCTCGTTTTGTTCCGTGGTTAAACCGGTTATAAATTTAGTAGAAAATGACATTAAGGCTTCATTGCTTTTTAAAAATTTATGCGACATCTTCGTTGTTGGCGGTCTTTGTTACAATTTGCATCGGAGTTTTTTTAAATACAATACCATTTATTATTCATTCTCACTCATGTCTATAATTTTGAAATTGATTTACAGAAATCGTGTTTGATTTAAAATATAATATAATAACTCAATATTATTTTGTCAGAAATAAAACATATGTAACCTTCTATAAATTTTATTATTACAATTTACCATAATATAATAGTTACAAGTTATAAATCTAACTCAAAACTACTTAGTTTTAAATTAGATAGAGACTTGTTTATCTTTAAGTGGATTTAAAAGTTCTCAATATACTGTTCTACTTCTCTTTAGTTATTCACAGAAGCCGGAAAGTTGTGTAGACGTCGAGTAAACTCACATAAAATTGATATTCATCAAATCTTAAATCATTTTCACTGAAACATCACTTAGACTATATAAGTTTTCGTATCAAAAACACTATTGCTAAATGTTATCCCATAAAATTAAATTACTAGAATTAAAAAAATATTTCAAAGAAATACTATTTCTCATTGTAATTGTGTTACAGTCTTATCTCACTTTCTTGGCAAGTTTAACGAAGTCTATGTATCCGACAGCGTCAGCGTCAGATAATACGGAAAATTAAGTTCCTAAGGGAAATTAACCATTAGCGGTCACATTAAATTCTATCTCATTCCTTATTTATACCAAAGTATTCCAGACAGCTGAGAAGAATTAATTTAAACTTTAAAACAACGTTGATGCACTTGACGTAACTCCGATAAAAGGGTTGTTGTTTGTTTCAAGCGAAATACGACGAACAAATTTATTTCGAAGTTATCCAGGATTGTTATTGGAGCTGTAATATTTTAGATTGCCAGCATCTTATACTTTTGTTGCTGTCGTTCATCTCATTTTTCTTTTCTGCAAGACAAAAACTACTACAAAAGGTCGCTAGCGTGACGGCGGCGGAGGAAAAAGGAAAGTGTGCAAAGGTTCCCAAGCAGCACACTTATGGTTGAAGACAAAACGTGTTAGTATTAAAAGTGAGAATATGGTGGGGGTCCATCTCATCTTGACTTCTTAGAGATCCACATACCGCGGCCAGTCTCACGTCACGCCCCGTGCCTCAGTACCCAAAGCGTATGGATGAACAAATTTGGATATACCAGCGACGTGCTACCCCTGCACAGGAGTGATGAAGTGTGTCGAAAGCATTTCTGCCTCTTTAACAAAAAACAGGGTCAGTAGGTAGACTATGAGGAAAAACACACGTGGCATCTCCTGGAATCAAAGGTGTGGATAGTGACCGCTGTCTATAGACGTACATGACACCCTTCGGTGCCATTTAGAGTCCCGTGTCGGTGGGATAGGGGCTCGTTTATCAAGTAACACTCCCGCTCCACCGATTTCTTTGAGAGTCATCCCCGATCATGGCTAGAAGTATTACCGAGAGCAGATCGAATCCGATTTAATAGAAATAAGACTCACTTCTTGTTAGTCATTTTATTTTTAATGTTTGTTATTAAGTTTATTATACTTACACAAAAATATGCTTCAATTAATTTTAAAACTATACTATGTTACAAAAAAGAAACACGAAAACTATAAATAATATATCGTTGTCCTATTCCTTCTGGGAATCCCGTCGCGTGAACAAGAATACACTAATCGATATTTTTGTGAATGTATGCTATTGTACACATCACTATAGACTTTTTATAGGTACTAGACTATAAAATTTGTACTTATATATTTAAATATTTTAATGTAAGCCCGGATTCTATGTACACTAGGGTATCTAACTTCTAAATTGATTTATTTAAGCATGTATTAATTAGTAGATTTTAACCACAAAAAATTAAAAAACAGAAACTTTTTCACAAAAAATTAAACCGCCGAAAAAACTGAAAAGCAAAAAATAATACACCTTCTTTTTATTAACCTTAACAACTAAGTTATTAAACTAATGTAAGTATACCTAAGTAATTTTGAGTCGGCTCCTTTTATTCTCTTCACTATCCACATACATCCATCTTCTTTTTTAAGTTTTCATGGTTTTTATTAATCGCTTGGTTACTTTTTAATTATATTCTAAAGGCAACCAGTATAGTCAACAAACAGGTGACAACAGCTACTGAAAAGTAGCTAATTAATTAAAAAAATACGCTTATGAAAACTTTGTTGTAATAATATGCGATAAAAATATATTTTCTAAATCCCTAATTCAAAATCCAACTCAAATTAAGATATAAGGAAGCTTAAGTTTACAACGCTAATGAATTTGTTGACTTTGAAATTCAATAACTCAGAAGATTATTATAATCTCTAAGTATTACTTGGCTTAAAATTGAATAATTTGAAAATATATTATCATTTACCATTTCAGATAAAGCCATATATGGCAACAATAACTAACAGCTCGGCTTAATCTAATCTTTTTAATAACGCTGTAAAATGTACATAAATTCTCACGGCATTTAAAAAAATAATTAAAGTTAGTTCCATTTTTAAAACGCATGTCAAAAAAACGTGGGCCGTCCAATCAGCTTACTGAGCAGTAAAAGAAATAAAATTAACTAAGCTCAGTACAAATGAGGCGGATAAAATTATTTTTACGAGTCTCTCTCTCAATTAGGCAGAGGACCGACAGTAAAGTGTCAGTGTTATTTAAATTTACTGCACCAATTAGACTCGCCATCATCGTTGATGAAACCGCACTGCGTTATGTGTAGCCACCCTTATTAAGATGTCTATAATTAAAATTAACAACGTCCTATAAATGAGTGAAATAGATATATACTATTAATTACAGTTACTCGAGAGAAGGATGTAAGCAATACTAACAAGATCTTTATGGTCATAGTGAGCACGTTAAGCATGTTAACAGCTTGTTCCTTGTACGGCTCCTGTTGCGTTGCTCCTACGTTCGTAAGCAAAGCGACAACATGGCGGATCATAGGATACATTACGGACCTTTTATCTTTGGTTGGGCATGTCTCTCAGAAGTATGTGTGCAGAAAATTCTGCAATATAAGTTTTTATCTTTGTGTAGTGGCAATACTCTATTGCTCTCAGAACATCGCATTCAAAGCTGTAGCCATTGAGAGATTCGCAATCACTATTTCGTTGTCGGTAATTTATTCTTTGGCTTTTTCATTTAAATACCCACCTATGCCACCAGGTAAATGTATCATGTTTTCTAAAATGAAATACTAAAAAAAACTAACTATATGGTTTCATTATTTTTTTTTTTGTTGCAGCAAGAATGTTAAATGTGGTAAAAATAACAAATGTGACATAATAAAAGGAATAAACAATATGTTTTGGTCGTAACAAGAAATGTGGTATAAAGGCATTGTCTGGAAATGCACATTTCTCATAAAGTTAGTTGGCGAGCAAAACCTCTCGGTGGCATTTACAATGTGGCACTTTGGTACTGTTTCAACAGAAACAGTAAATCAACTATAAATATCATACCATGCTTACTAATATGACAGAAACGCTAATAATTTATGTAACTTTAATAATTTATATTATAGTCTATATATAGTAGAATATTAGTAAATAAAAAAATATATATAAAAATCTGTTGTATAGTGTGTAAATGCTCGTTATGATCTGGATGCACAAAACCGTTGTTTGTATGTTTTTAATAGAACAAACTATATAAGATTCACCTAGTGCACAAACTTATGTTTTTAGTTCAAAAACGTTTAGCTATAAATAAAAATACTAATTTCTATAATTTTTTTTCATTTGCTACTTCTCCATAACAAATTGATAAATTTTATTAATGTGTCTAATTATATAATAAAATGTGAATAAGAGAATTCAACATAGTTCAAAAATACTTTTATGTTTTCTGTAATAAATTCAAAAAGACGTTCAAGAAGAAGCGATGAGAAGATTCGGGAAGTTGAAATTTCCGTAAGGAACGAGTAAGCTTTCGGCGACTCTGGCAATACCAAGAACTAGTCTACGGCGAATTTTGCATTTGCACCTCAAAGTACATCCTTATAAGCTTCAAATTGTGCAGGATATGAAGCCAAACGATTACATTCAACGTTAGTTATTGGTAGGAGCTGCTTTGCTGGAGCGATTCTTTAGCCTTGAGAATGTATTGCTTAGTGATGAAGCCCATTTTTACATCAATGGGCATGTAAGCAAGTACAATTGTCGATACTGGAACAGGGAAAACCCTCGCTTTAAACACCAAGAGCCACTTCATTCACCTAAAACGACAGTATGGGCTGACATATCATCAAAGATCATAATCGGTCCGTAATTCTTTAAAAATAATCAAGGAAATAACGTGTGAACTCAGTGGAAGACGTGAAAATGTTGCGAGAGTTTTTTACACCACAGTTACATAAATTTAAAGGATACAACAGCAGGACAATGATACAAGGATACAACAACAAGATACAGCAAAATGCCATACATTAAATGTGACTTTGCCGGTGGTCAAATAAATGTTTCCTAAGAAATTGATTTCTCGCAGAGATGATATTCCATGGCCTCCAAGAAGCCCAATCCTTGCATCTTGCGATTTTTTCTTATGGGGATATCTGAAAAGTCAAGTGCACCTTAATAAACCGATGACCATATCCCAATTAAATGAAAACATCAACGAGGAGATAGTTACGGTAGCGGTTCATGGACGGTTTGGGGAGGCATAAGCGCCAATAGAAAAACCACACTTGCGTTTGTATATGGACCTCGGTTACCATCATTATATGGGTCACGTTAAATCGAAGAGTATCTGGAGCCTCATGTGGTACCCTACGCATATTTTATTGGCAAATACTTTATTTTTATGTAGGACAATGTCAGGGCTCATACCGCAGGCATTGTAAATGCCTGAGCGAACTCGGTATTGCGGTTATGGACTGGCCAGCAAGAAGTCCGGATGTGAATCCTATAGAACACCCATAGGATGCGTTGAAGAGACGAGCCAGAACGAGATATCCTGTTCCGGAGACGCTTGGCCAGCTTAAAATAGCTATACAAGAAGAGTGGGATAGCATCCCGCAACACAAGATTCTGACGCTTATTCGTTCCATGGTTGGTTCCTCCGCGTGGAACCAACACGATAAGAGCCCGGGGAGAATTTCCTTGTATTGACGAAATACTTAATAAACTTTTTTAACATTTTTCTGTTTACAATAATAATAATTTATTTTTACATCTTTGTTTCTAACATATAACAATTTCTTCTTATAGGATAAAAACATACCTGTTGAACAAAACACATTAGCTAAAGAAATTTAATTGTAATTTGGAACATTAATATTCGTTAAATGATACCTTGAATTCCACAATTAACTGGCATTAATTATATTTTTCAAACTTCAGGGGTGTTACGATTTTTTTTAATGTGAAATGTATATAATATTTATTTATTATAAAGATTTTGATTTTATTTGCTTACCCAAGTCAAGTAAATCTAAAACATATTGGCCAGAAAAAAAAATTATATGCATATACGTATTTAAACTACATTTACAAGTGAATATACGTATTTATGATTAACCGTAAATTTTCCCGTCCAAGGCGAGAACAATCTGGATAATAGAATTGTTACTTTGCTATCACCAGTTCGAGGCGGGCGTCACTGAGGCGGCGAACTCTTTGAACATCCAACACGCTTTTATGTTCTTTGAGATAAATCTACTCATCCCTAACCTCAGCCACAAAAGACTTAAGCGAACAGAATTAAAATTTATTCTCACTATTAAGCAAAATAAAACGTGTATCTAACGTTATTTTGGGACAACTCGAGCAAACGCACAACCACAAAGAATACCTACACATGGATTAGAAAAGTATACAGATTGAGAAAAGTAAATTGATCAAATTGTATAACTTAATACAAGTATTTACTGTTTACATTTTTTTTCTTTTAAACCGTTGGATTTAAAGTGGATTTCAATATAATGTAAACTTTGTACTTTATAAGAGTGATTTTTTTTCGATGTTTTTGTTATTCATAGCCTACGCAATAGCAATATTACTTTAAATACTTTCAATTTTATTTCATATAATTATTAAAAAGCCTTTATTAAATTTTAGTATACAATAGGAAGAAAGCAGGTAGATTAACATGAACTTCTGTATGATTTAGTGCTTTACATCTCAGTGTTCTTCGGACAGTGGTAAAGAATATACTAAATACACCGATTTAACACGAAAATGTCGATCGTTATCAAAATTCACACTTGAGAAACATATTTAACAACTGTGGTGAATTAAACATGTTTTTAGGGAACGTATTTTACGTTTTATGGAGTACAAGTTGTTATATTTAAACTGCCCCCGTTGTTTGTTTGATATTTCATCGGACACGAAGCCCTTTATAAGTGTTTGTTCATGTGGAGTAAATAAATAGCAGCAATTCTTAGCCATTAGAAAGAAGTGTATTAGTTTTTACTAAGACATTTTAGCCCATGAATATACTAAGGATCTAACGGATCCGCCGCGGAACGCCTTAGGGCCTACGCAGACCGGGACGGCATGGCAAGGAATTTTGCCGTCAGTCAGCGCATATTAGCCGCTTAGATACAGCGGCATTCCAGCGCCTTGCCACGGCGTGACCAAGCACGCCTCGGCAGCTCCTGCTGCCCGATACACTTTTAGCCTTCAGTTGCGTTTGATCAAGTCAAAACGACCGCCGGAGTCCTTGGCATGCCGTTGCCTACCCGCAGTACGCCACGGTATCCCGCCGCGGGAGCCTGTGGGGCGTCTTTCAATGCCGTGCAATGAAATCCCTTTCAATTCCACGGCATCATTTTAAAGCATAGCAATTTATGTAGTATTTCTATATCGATACGTTTGAATGTCCATTAGTAAAAAATTAAATCCCTTGCCATGCCGTCCCGGTCTACGTAGGCCCTTAAGGTTGATAGGTTATCAGTCGCTCTTATGGAAACCAAATTAAGCGACATCTCAAACTTATAAATATTTATACTACAGATGCAGGTATATATTCAGTACAAGGAAAGGAATCGTCATTGATGGGTACTGCAGACTAGTTTCACATTGTGACAGTACTTGAGAATAGATCTTGGGAATAAAAACAATCAACCGCGCTTACACACTTGCATAATAATGATAATTACTAAGTTGCTAAAGTAAACATAAATCTGTGCTTCAAGCTTAAGCTTTTGACTGGCTTGAAATAGTTATTTACTAGTTTATATGTGAAATTTGCATTTCAAAAAGTAACTGTGTAGGTATTATTGATGTAAATATTTATAGATATAAATTTAATTTTATGAAATTTTCTACCAAAATTTGGCAATTGACATCTTTACATCGAAACTTTGGTTTCCTGACCTTAATAGTTTCTCATTATTCATAAATTTTCTTTAATCCCTTTACAAAAGAAAGTTTATATCTGTTTATATCTAACCGATACAAATAGACAGGCTTTGCCTCAAGAAAGGGCCCTAAACTACAAAGTGAAGCTTAAGATTGTATTTACATGAAATCCTTTCTAAAAAATGAAACTCTCGACCTATCTTACATATAAGACTATAATATTTTGTATTATTCTTTTTAATTCTATTCTTGATATTAATCTACATTTTAAAAATCGCCAACTTGAAGCTGTCAATGTTGAGTTTGGATGTACGCCAGATATGAGACGCATTGCGGGAACATTGTTTTACTACTAATTGTAAAAGATTTATTGCAGTGAACTTTGTGTTCGTATCCGCCTATATTTTCTGTACAATAAGTGAAAACTTATATAGAAATAACATAATATATATAATATATGTATATTTATTCACTATTTATTTATTTTTAGAATATATTTTCCCTAAAATAAAAAAAAACTTATATTACATGAGTGTTGATTAACCAAACTAAAATTATAAATACTCGTACTTAACAAAAAAATTACAAATAATATATATGTATATCGATTCCAAATCGCTTTTGGCCGCAAACGTTTTCAAAACGACGTGACGGTTGCATTACTGCGTTGGATGGAAACATTTATCCTTTGCC
Source organism: Malacosoma neustria (assembly GCA_963693495.1). Lineage (NCBI taxonomy): Eukaryota > Metazoa > Arthropoda > Insecta > Lepidoptera > Lasiocampidae > Malacosoma > Malacosoma neustria. The sequence goes on from OY856383.1 coordinate 12,322,324, forward strand.
CTAAATACATACCAACTTTTTGGTCCTGTGATACCTCTATCAAAAGTCTAGTAGGTCTCAATAGGCTTGTGGACGCCACGGTCCCATATACTCAACCCCAAAAGCTGCACATATGAATCTGTTGGCAATGGACGAATATTTACGGCGTTTCAGGTCATGTCGTGCGGAAGCAGCATCGACTATACAGCAGGGCATTTTCACAAACTCGTAGACACAAATACATAACTAGGACAAACTATTTGAATTATAAAAATATTTGGTCCATCGTTGGGATCGACAGACACAACCGTAGCCGACCACTTGCGTAGTTACTAAGCCAGCTGTGATCATTCACCGTATATTCCACCTAAAAATAAAAATAAGGCCATCATATTGCTTTAGTACGGCGTCGTAAAAGGCAAAGGAAACAACTTGATTTTTCTTAATGATGGGTTTTCTGATGGCATTTGCTCTTTTAAAACTGTATATTTTATGTATATTTTCTTCTTTTGGGTCAAGAAAAGGGAGGGCTTTCAATGTAAATAAGAAATTAAACTTTGTAATAATACTAAACAGCGAATTTCAGGATCAACGGTGAGACTTGAATGTACTAGGTTAAACCACTTGTGATAATATCAATAAAAAATGCCGCTGAATAAAATGACAGAAATGTTTTTCATGTGATTTTTAAGACTACCAGAGGACCAAGATATAGAAAATGGATTGAGTTGCATACATGCTTACAGAATAACTGTTGTAATTATAGGCAAAATAATGCATCGTTGCTCCGTGATACTTTCCGAAAAAAAAGGACCCAAGGTTAACTACAAGCCTTAATAGCTACTAATTCTCCGACTTCAAAACGATAACTTAGTGATATCGATAAAAAAATTTAGTCGCATAAAAAGCATCTATGAATAAATAAGCTATTAAGCAACATACAGCGTTAGTCTTCTTCAGTAAATTCATTTCTCACATTTCCCGCTTCGCCTTTGTCGACGTAGACTCAACAAAAGCAAGGCTCGTTAATCGCAAGAAGCAGTCCGCGCGCGTAATTAACTTTGTAGCTGGTACAGAGATTTACGTGGACCTCGGGTACAATTATATTTGCATAGGAAATTGCACAGAATGAGCTAAGAATAAGTTAAGATACTCTTAAACTAAATTTTATGGCACTCTCTGAAAATTTTTACTGTTTCTCTTAATTTATTTTTCCCTGGAGGATGTCCAGGAAAAAATAAACGACATTCAAGATTTTAATTCGCTATTTGTAATTGATATAAATCACTTCATTGTATTTGAAAGAGTGATGTAAAATGAAGATTTATGATGCCTTGGAAAATATTTTTGAACGTCGTTTATACTACCTTTTCTTCTTCCTTGTCCCAAACTATGTGGGGTCGGCATAATATGTTCTCTTCTCTCACTCTCCTCTGTTAGTCGTCATCTGAACATTCACACTTTTTTGGTATGTATATCATATTTTACACAATCCATCCATCTTTTCTTTCACATACTTCTCCATTTGCATCCATCCACTCTCATTTCTAGCATTTTCCTTGTTATATGGTATTCTTCACTTTGCGTTATATGGTCATACCAGAATAGCCTATAACTTTTCAGCTTTTCAATCACTACTTTCAAACATCCCCGGATATATTCACTTAATTTTACCCATTTTCTTACAGTCCACTCATCCACCTCAACATTTGCATCTCTGTTGCATACCTTTAGTATGATATAATTAGAAGCTCGATTATACCTATGATTAAGAAAAATGAAAAATATTCATTATTTAATCCACGTTTGTGTTCTACTCTTACACAATACAACCGCTACAATGTTTTCTTTCATGATTAGTTATTTAATAAAGAGAAACAGAAAGTACATGTCACTGAGACGAATCTACTGTATAATATCTGTTTGTGACAGAAATATCACGTACGGTGATGAGGACGTACCTATGCGATTTCAATTATAAACATAGAATATCATCAGTTCATCGAGACACATCTTTTTATCTCTCTATTGACCAAAAGACTTGGGACCTTCAGACATATATTCTTGCCACAGTTCCAACTACTGAAAGAAAATTAGAAACGTAAAGGTCGACTTTTTTGCAGGCGACTCCGTATTGTAACATTCACTTTTAATGACAATCATTAAATATACTGGTAGTATTTAATTGTCAAAAGTCGGCAAGAAGTGAACCTTCTTCTAAAGTTAAGTTGAGCGTACAAGTGAAGAAGTCAAATTCCAGGGATCAGAACGGAAATTATAGTTAAAACAATGGAATACGTGACATGATGATGAAAAATCGTTTACAGATTAAAGAAAATTAAATTACAATTAACATTATATAACCCATGACATTTTATAATCACAATATAAAGTCTTACAACAAAAGCTCCCTTTAGTTATTTATCATAAAACAAACATGCTTATTATTTTATGAAAAATGATTCGAAAAATTGTGCTCATTTGTACCCCAGCGGTATAATTATGTATTGAACGTAGTTGAAAAATGATCAGTTCTTTGTTTAATTTGACCCATCTATCAAGACCTGTGTAAGTTCGAACATTAAAAACAATGAAGAATTAATTATTTTCAAATTATAGAAATTTGTTTCCAATTTCAAAGCATATACTAGTAAGGCAAACAAATTGTTATGATTTTCAACTATTTCTGGAAGACAGAAAACTGGTCAAGTTATTGGATAACAACCGTGATCCAACCATGAATAATATACATTTTTAACGTTATACTTTTTCTACAAGACTGATGTAATGTAGGTCAATTAAAATTTATATGTTTCATAAATGATATGAGATGAGAGCGTTCTCACAAAAAATACGCGTCTTGTTAGTATGAGTTAATCATTTTCGTACTGTGAGTGAGATATATTTTTTCTTTTCTCAATTACTCAATCATTTCCTACCTTTAAAGTTATACTCTTTTTTTTTGATATTTGCAAAATCGTAGTTAATTTCGTATTGCAAGAATTTGCACTTTATAGCTTACAAATTATCTTATATGCAACGAGCCCAAGATAGGGCTCTGTGGCAAGCCTTGGGAAAAGCCTATGTCTAGCAGTAAACTTTAACAGGCTAATGATGATGATGATGAACTTTATCACGAACCTTTAGCTACTGTACTGGAATAACAATAACTAATTTTAAAAGTATAAAATTTGTTTCCTAACCACAAATTTGGTAATAAATGTTATGTGACGCCTATACAACGCAATTGCTCAAAGTTCTTCCGCAAATATTTCGTTTCGTAAGTTTTATTGCTGTGTCTAACCGATGGAATGTTTCTTCCATATTTTTTTTATATTTTACGACGTTTTGAATTTACGCTTCATGTGAGTAAAGGCAGAAAATGCACCGCTTCCGCAATATTATTGTCGCATCGTCGGGTTTCACGTATCTGGACACGACAAATGCTTCATGATTTCTTCGATTTTATATTTTGTTGAACACCTCTCAGAATGTTTTAGAAATGAAATATTTTATATGCATCTTATTTTATAGAAGCTACTTTAATAAATGCTCATACCACTGTAAATTACGGTGAATCTAAATGTAAATTAAAAAAATCCTGTATTTACTTACATTTCATAGAATTCAGTGTGATATATTTAGAAAATATATCTGCTCAACAGTTATGTTGTGGCTGTAACATACATTTTCTTTAGAATATTGTCATAGATTTTTAAGCTATTGCATAGCTTTTATCGCGGGCTTTGAGCGCGGCGACCGAATCAAGAAATTCCGTAACGAAAAAACCTAACACCCCCCACTCCACCTACCATGTAGCTCGGCCGAGCGTTCGCTTAACGTGTATGTATATGGTACGACTGTACGTAGGGATGGGCGATATTGAAAACCATTTTAATCAACTTATGCAATTATAATTATTTATTTATTTTTTATTTATGCAGTAATTATTTTCTTTGATATTAATTCAAGTTTTTTCTTTGATATTAATTCAAGTTACACTTTTTGAATGTACACCTATGTATACATAATATACCTACATGTATATTTACGGGGCGCACGTGCGGTGAGTGTGGATATCTATCGATATTTCAACTATCGATATTTTTTGGACAAGATATATCGATACTCGATAATAAAAACATCGATATCGTAACATCGACAGTTTTAGTCTTTTATTATCGAGTATCGATATATCTTGTCCAAAAAATATCGATAGAAAACATCAATACTTTAGAAAAAAAATTACTCCATAAATAAAAAATAAATAAATAATTATAATTGCATAAGTTGATTAAAATGCTATGCAATAGCTTTACCGCGGGAGTCCCCGAGTGCCATTCATAGTTTTTTTTACTGCTGCGGAACAGCAGACAGCATAACAGGCCACCTAATGGTAAGCAGTTACTGTCGCTTATGGATGTTTGCTATGATAGGGGTACCGCGTACATGCTGTTGTCCGCATAGAAGTACTAAAACTGGGTCACTAATTCCAGAACACAACAAAGGTTTTTATCACGGCAAACTTATAGACCAGGGGTTGTTATAATCCAGACGATCTTGGGATCCTACCAACTAGCTAGGGTCGTTTCGGCGCCTTTTACGATAGGCCAATCTCAACCGCAATGGTCAGTATTCTTACTCCAACCCGAACGGAGACAACACAACCTTTATGACATTAATTTTATGGTGATAAAGTGGCTTAAATATAAGTTTAGAAAGATGTTTTAAGTTTTTTCGTCTAACACACTTTGTGTTAATTTTTTTTTACATCCGAAACCATTCGATTCGAATGAAAACCAAAACTATAAAATAAAAAACAATGCCAATTTATTTAGCTATCACGGGGAAAAGACGACTTCAAACTTTATCTTTAAATTTATCTTTAGGAAAATAGCAACAAATCACAATAATAATAAAAAAATACTTCAAATCATAAGCAAACATTTTTTACAGTACTTTCTTTTAGTTTAATCTTAAAAATCTTAAATAACATATTTTTTTATCATAAATAAAAAAACTTTGTAAGAAATAGAAAAACGTGATCACAGGAGCTGCCAAATTATAACATAACTTAGAATAAAAACAACCTAACAATGACCAAGTATAACGGTATAACGCGGCAATATATAAGCTAACCACGCAATCAGTGCAAAATTAAAAATTGTTTTATGCATCTAATAAAAGAATAAAAAGCAATTCCGCAAAGGAAGTGGTTTCGACCTCGGCTTATCAAAGCGGTTAAGGCAAACACGGCTTTTGTAATACAATTAACTTTTAATTTACTACGATCGCGTTATCGTCTAGCTCGACGTTTTCTTTCATTATTCACAGGAAACTAGGTTGTAATGGAAAACCATTTTTAGAAAAATATTACATGAAAATAACAGATTGCTTGTTAATCGTTTGCCCTGGTCTGTTTGTGTTAACCACTGCACTACTGCTCAGGACCTACTACACCAGAGCATGGCGTAGTGGGGTGTGTCGATCGCAGTAGCTGCCGAGCCATACAGAGTCTCCCAACGAGGCGACACCGTGGGGGACAACAATGGCTCAGTAGTTATTTTCACCCGGACTGTCACACGTATTCCCTCTTCCACAAAAATCATGCGAGGCAGGGGTTACGTGACGGCCATAATTGGGGAGTTAGTAGTCGTCGGTGTGTACTTCTCCCCGAATCAACGTTTGGTTGACTTCGAAGGATTCCTATAGGAGCTGAGCACGGTGGTCTCACAGAGAGCTTGAGCCATTCTGGTCCTCGGAGATTTTAACGCAAAGTCTAGCGCATGGGGGTCCCCAAGGATTGACGCACGGGGTGCGACACACGAAGAGTGGGCCATCGAATTGGGGCTTGTGGTACTCAACCAGGGCACTGTACAAACGTGCGTGTGGCAGTGGGGCAGATCCATAGTGGACGTCTCGTTCACCTGCCCTGCCACTGCTCGCCGAGCTCAGAGCTGGAGAGTGTTGACGAGGGTAGAGGGTAGCGACGCATTCGGATCACAGATACATCCGATTTCACGTCTACCCCCGGCCCGCGTGCACCTAGAAGAGAACCGTCGTCGCTGGGTGCTTAAAAAGCTAGATCGGGAGGTTTTTCATGAGGTCCGGATAATCCACACATGGAGTTTGGGGCCGGAGGATTCTCCCAACGTTAACGTGGAGACTGATCGCCTTCGGTCGCAGACGTATGACAGACGCAAGATATATAACACGGGCGACATGGTGATGCCTAGGGTGGGGCCCTTCTGTCCCACCAACCGAGTGTATTGGTGGAACGACGATCTCGAGCGGCTTCACAAAACACGCAAGTTCATTCGTTCTCAGTACACTTGGTGCCACAGAAGGCGTCGCCGTCCAGCCGACTCGGCAACCTTGGCGCAACTGTACGAAGAAGGGTATAGGAGCGCTAAGAAAACCCTTCGGGTCTCCATCATGGTGGCCAAGAATGCTGCGTGGGAGGAGTCCTTGAAGGAGATCAAGCATGATTCCTGGGACCATCCGTACAAAATGGTCCGGAATAAGCTCCGGCCGTGGGCGCCCCCGATCACCGAGAGCCTCCCACTGCACCTGCTTGAAAAGGTCCATAGTGTTATTAGACGAGGTGGGCAAGCTTTTTGAGAGAGTGCTTGCAGACCGCCTTGTCCGATACCTTACTACGATCGGACTGGACCTGGTGGACAACCAGTATGGTTTACGTCATGTCTTACCTCCGCCACGTTATCGATGACTATTTGTCAGATAAAGCTGTTGTCTTCCAGGTCCAGGGAAGGTTTCGTTGGCGAGACATCATATGCGGTGTCCCCAAGGGTCGATGCTAGGTTCGCTTCTGTGGAACATCGCATTTGATTGGGTTATTCGTGGCACGGTCCCGTCCGGCGTTGGCGTAATCTGTTACGCCGACGACTCGTTGGTCACAGCGGGACTTACCAGCAGGCATGCCTAGGGACACGGTTGGAGTTGCTCAAGCCGTGCCCCTAAGACAGGTCTAAGGCACGCCTGGTCGTACAGCAAATTCGGAAGCTGGGCTTATAGATGGCCCTGCATAAGTCTGAAGCTATAGTATTCTATAGCAACGATGCGGGCCACCTCAGGTCCTGCACATCACGGTGGAAGGCGTTGGTGTCACTGTACCGATGGCATCAGGAAGCAGTCACCAAGGGTTCTTGCCCCGCGCCTCGGGAAATCGAGGTAAAACGGGTGGAGCACCGGGACAATCTCACGGCCGTTTGAAAAGAAAGACTTGCGCAACCCAGTGCGGCCCAAAACACCGTCGCAGCGGTGGGGCCCGCCCTCCAACAATGGCTTGACAGGCGTGGCATTATCTCGTTTCACGTGACACAGGTACTCTCGGGGTACGGCTGATTCGAGCGGTACCTGTGTCGTATCGCTCAGAAAGAGCAAACAAGAGAGTACCACAACTGTGACGTCGGCAACGAGGATCTGGCGTTGTACACCCTCCAAGTTTGTCCCACATGGGCATTGGAGCACCGAGACCTCATTGCCATAACTGGATCTAATCTCTCGCTTCGCTCCCAGCTATCATCCCAACGATAGTCGGCTAATTTACCTAATTTACTCTATAATTAACATAATTTATTACATCTACATCTATAAAGAGTTTAGATAGAACTTAAGTTGAATCTATTAAGGAAATTTATGGGTACACATTAAAAGCGGTAGCATAATCTCGTGTAAACAAATTACACCTGCGGCATAAATTATTATTGGATTAGGGACGATTAGAGAAAACAAACATTTGTTCACATAATTACAACAAGTGCTCTGGATTAGCCGGGTCATTACTTTGAATTTCGTAGTAAATCCATGTCGAATTGTTGTAAATGTAATAAACGAAAAGCATTTATTCGTTTATTTATGGATACACCATTAATATTGTATCTAATCGTAAAATATGTTGAATAAATGGATGAATGCACTATTTAATATTATTTTTACCTCGTCTACTGACTTGTGCTTTGTCACAGTAACACTAACTTTTCTGTAACACTAACTTTTTTGCATAAAATTATCAGAAATTAGACGGAATATAATAATAATAACAGCCTATAACGGCACGGCTGAACTCGAGCTACCCCTAGAGAGTGTGACTCATTTTTTTAGGGGAGCGGGTCACCGTTTACTTGGAACTGTGTGTTGATTTTATTTAGATGAAAGAAGCCCCACCAAAATCGTCGAGAGCCAAAACACCTTACTGGCTAGTGCGTGTTGCTAAAAATAGATTAGGCTGAACCAAGACTTTTTTCAGGGTTGATGGACCAGGCGGCAGTTTTATTTTACCTTTTAAGACAAGAATTTTTTTTTACAGAAAAGCTTTGGTCAGCACATGACAGAATCTTCTCCTTGTGGCAACTTGACAGAATACCTAAAGCTCCAAAAATAGGAGTTAAACGACTGTAAGACGGGGGAAAATATAGATACGATCTTATCATATTATTTATTATTATCATCTTTAACATGCTTTTCAATATTTTACAAAATAAACAAACAAAATAAACGAAAATAAAGTCACGTAACGAGTTCGTTCTTAGGATCGTTTAATCGCCTATTAGCATTCTACAGCGTTTTCCATAAAACAAATTACTATTCTCACTCAGACCTTATTAAACGTGTTTATTGCTAACAAAAAATGCGAAATAAAACACAATATTATGAAAATCTTGTAGTGTATACTTATATATTTATATTCAAAATTACAGTAATATATTAACAAATTCAAATTACACCAAATATTAAATTAACATATAACATATCTATATTCGTGTAGGGGCGGAGAAAGAATACTAACCTCTGCGGCCGGGGTCGGCCTGTCGTAAAAGACGACAAAACAACCTACCCCAGTTACGTGGTAGGGCCTCAAGTCCGTCTGGATGGCGACCACCTTTAGTCTTAAGTATGCCGCCATAATCTTGTGTTGGTTCCGGCATTAGTGACCCAAGTTCCTGTACCCTTATGGGACAGCAGCATGTTCATGATGCCACAGGCGTTGCAAACAGACATAGGCGACGGTAACCAAATTCTAAGCGGGCCGTCAGCCTGTCTCCTGTCTTACAGCAATAAAAAAGGCGTGAATGTTGATATTACAATAACAAAAATGAATTGAAGGAAACATATTGTGTCTATCCCACATAATGTAGGATAAAGGCAGCAAGAAGAAAACGTGCATATAATCATTCAATTCAAAATACTATCCAATTCAAAACCTTTACTTACAGGTTTACTTGCAATACCTGAATACTCTATTCTAGATCAGATAAAAGAATACGTGAGGCATTTCTATGTGCATAACTGGATAGTAATAAATCCAAGTGCAATAAAACATAGTGGCACGTGACTCCAGAACCATAACGTTTGAGATGTAAATATTTACTACATTTTACTACCATTTTTAGTTCCTACGATAAATCTTAATTTATGATTTTTATCTAGTTTTTATTATTTTCCTTATATAAAGATTGGGTTCGATAATAAGTAATAAAACTTTTTAATTTTAACAAAAATAATTATTAAACATGAAATGTATATTTCCCGAAATAATTTTAATAAACAAATTCTATGCCAAACCCTTTTTTGAAATCTAGTTTATATGAGAAATTTAGTTAAGTCTGTTTAAATAATTAAACTTCTTATTAGATTTCCTCCTTTCTTTTTTCAGATTTTTATAAAGTATTCAATATTTAACATATTAAATATACTAACAATAAGTACAGAATTATAAAAAAATATGTAAATTAAAATACGCAAGTGTAATAAAACTATTACACTATATATAATAAAACTATATATTTTAAACCTAAAATTTGTGTATTTTAAAACATATTAGTTGATTTGTTTTAAAATATATTTTCAAACTAGCCGTTCCCGCCCGCTTCGCTGGTCAAATTACAGAATTTTTTTTGTGAGATCCTATTTTTTTAAACTATTTTTTCTAAAATAAAAATAGTCTTAGTTACTCCTTGTTACATCAGCTATCTGCCAATGAAAGTCCCGTCAAAATCGGTCTGGCCGTTTCAGAGATTAGTCGAAACAAACAGACAGACAAAAATTGTAAAAAATGTTGTTTTGGTATATGTACCATGTATACATCTAAATGCACTTAGTAAAAAGCGGTTATTTTAATATTACAAATAGACACTCCAATTTTAGTTATTTGTGTATGTATGTATAGATAAAGTTATTCGTTTTGATATCCATGATTTTGTATTTATACAATATGCTAGATGTAACCTCCTTCTTGTACGCGATCGGTTCTACGATAAACGTCGTACGATAGTGGAGCATTAAGGACATATGCAAAGACAAAGCTAGATAAGAACCACCCGATACCTTAAAAACAAACAACCTCCATAAACCTCCGCATATTGAGTTATCAGTTTTCAAGTTAGGCAAAATCCACACATTCAATAAACGTTATTTACCTAACTAAGCCAAAGTATAAATTCGTGTTGAACAAGCTACGATAAATTTCCACGGAGCTTTGCAAGCGACCTTTATATTAGCGAGACCCATGCCGACTTTAAATAATTAGGCAATTACCTTTGTTTATTGTACTATAGCATAATTGTACATTATCATGAAACTGAAATTAATTGAATGAAAGTAATATTTCATGTAAATTATTATTTAAGTTATTATTTTACACATTTGTGTGGGTAGCTAATAGAGCAGAATGGATGCAGAGGACATGTTTTGTAATCCAATTTAATATAAGCCAACAGTAAAAAGGTTTTCGTGTTAACTATTAAAAAAGGGAACTTATCCTTTTGTTAGTTATAATCTCATCAAACTTGTAAGATAATTTAAAATAAATTTCGAAAAAACAAGAAATATAGCTAATGGCGCTTACAAAAAGATGACTGTTTGTACAGAGTAAAAGGGTAAACAATTTTCTTCAGAATTAGCAAATTTAGCTATATATAGCCTTTTGTTATTGGATGTTTCTTGGAAGGAAGAGATGAAGGGTGGGCAAGAAGACTTTTAAGCCTTCGATGGTGCTAGGTGGATTTCAAGGTCACACACATAAGCGAACTACCTCGATCATGTCTTTAAATAAAAAAAAAATATTAATTTGTTTTGCGGAACAAACCAGTCATAAGTTTTATCTACAATTTAAAATATTACAGGAAAGAGCAAAAAAATAAATACTGCGAGTATTTAATTTTTTGGATCTCTCGAGTCCAGACAAAAACTTTATTTATTATTTTTAAAATGTATTATTTATAAATTTCTTGTTATTTTATTAGTATAGTGTATTTCAATTTTAAATTATTAAACGCTATGTATGCATTATATATCAAATCCAAAAACAAACAAAGAAGCAAACCACGACACTAGATATATTTCAATGTACCTGAGTAGCGAACGGCAAACCGTAATATGCCAAAACTCAAACTTAAACCAAACAGAAAACCTTTAAGAAAAACAAAATCTCACCACTATCCTTTCATGCGGAAGTAAACAACGGCCTGAAGTTTATAGTGGTATGAATAAGAAATACAGAAAATAGTTGCGTTTCGAAATGCGAGGCGAAAATTTATTCTGTGAAACGAAATCGTGCGGAAAATTTGCAATTTAGAAGTAAAAGGGGAATGCCAATAAGCCATCGATTATGTAGATGCAGCCTTTTGTGCTGAGTTGCAGAGTTATCATTGCACTCAGTTCATCGCGCCGTTTGGAAACGATTTGTCAAGAATTTTCGATGTTTATTTTCGTTAACAATTCCAACTTTAAAGTTCTGATTCAATTTGCTAGAGTCGTGTCCAAGTAAATATTTTCGACAAATGCTTTTAGGAATATTGTTGAAGTCGATGTCGAAGATTTCTCGAAGGAGTTTCGACATAAACTAGACTTTCCGGACTTTCTTGGTGGATCTGCTTTTATATTTTTATTTTCAATTTAAATGTTGCTGGCATTGCAAAATGTTGCTTTCTACCATTTACTGTAACTTACCTACCATTTATTTTAACTTACCTACTATGTATTTTATAAGTTTCTGAAGGGTTTAAAAACTATATTATATTTCATTGTATATTTTTTTATACATTATTCACCTTTTCACTGAGTCTCGGAAGTTTTATGGGGTTCACTAAGACATTCATTACGAATAATATTTTTTTTTGTGTGGAGGTGGACGTGTATTCAAATTGTAATAATGATGACCCCTGCGGCCGGGAACGGTCTGTCGTAAAAGGTGATAAAACCTCCTAGGGTTGTTTTAATAATAATAAAAATAATCATTTATTTCGGACAAAGTCCATAGTTTGTTAATGGATTGGTAACAATTTTTTTTACTAGGTGGTTTAAAACTGTTTAAAACATGCTACCATATTGACCTTGTGTTGTGTTCCGGGACTAGTAAACCAGATTCCAGTTCCTCAACGAGGTGGGCAACGCGTTGTCAATGCTTCTGGTGCCGCAAAGGTCTATGGGCGACAGTGGCCACTTACTATCAGGCCGTTAGTCTACATATCTGCAGAACTCACGTATACAAAAATATATTCTAGCTCAAAGAAAAGACGTTGAAGGAAATTTGTACAAAATTAGGTTTGTAAAACGGAATATACATAACCAATAAAAGGGCCATATATGCTACCGGGAAAATTGTCTACATATTGGTATATTATATTTTTATCAATATGTCGGAGATTCCTTCATTTCTGATGAGTACTTCTAGATCTCTAATTACATCGTTTATATCCTATGATGTAGGTTCTTCAAATATTTATATAATATAATTTAGGTAGATAAATATTGAATATAAGTTAACCAAATTAATTTATGCGATCCTTTTTACAGACGGTATCTATATAAGCTGTTTGCTACTAAAAGTCAAGTTTTGTAACAACATATGAAAGTTTTCCAATCACGGAACACTGTACTGTTCTCTTGTCAATGGTCGGATAAACGTACCGATCTTTCTCGACCTTTTGGCTGCATGTGTTTCGGTAATACGAAACTAAGGCGCGCCGCCGTCGACTATGTTTGCTCTGAAACTCAATAGGGCCACATTAGACTTGTTTTGCCTTCATTATCTTAGCTTTGATGCTGCCAACTAACATTGGGACATGTGTTGATGTACTTTTACCGCGTGAGAGTGAAATCAAAGTATTTATTTTGTATTTTATTTCCTGTTTGTTTTGTTTTTGTACCGGCTATAGTCTCTTTATTTATATAGTATCTTTATTTATCTATAACTATTAAAATATTTCATAGATTATTTTATTTTAATATAGTGTTTATTTTTCTAACAACTAAATCTAAACATATTATCACTCATTGTCTCTTTTTATTTATTTCTTTTGAAATGACTTTAATAATTTATATTTACATTGAAGGTTAAAAATAGAGCTTAATAGATTTTTATTTGCTTAAGAAAAATCTTATTTTTTTTACTTGAATCGTATATATTGTTGATTTATAATTTTAACCACCCAGACTTTTTTTATTGATGTAGGACTGCAGACAAGCTGACAGCCCGCTTACAATTTAGCAGTTACCGTCGCCTATTGGTGTTTGCAACACCAGTAGCATCACGAACACGCTGCCGTGCCGGAACACAATACAAAGTTATTATGGCGGCATACATAAGACCAAAGGTGGTCGCCATCCAGACGGGCTTGGGGCCCTACCACGTAGCTAGGGTGGGTTGTTTTGTCGCCTTTTACGACAGGCCGACCCCGGCCGCAGGAGTCTGTATTCTTTCTCCGCCCCTGCACGAATAAAAACTACTAGGACTAGGATAATTACCACAGAATTATTTTATATATTTACCTACGTAATATTTCAAGGTAGTGGTGGCTCGAAAACTATCAGTGAAAATAAATTTTACGCTACATTTTGTTAATGTTAGATGTTTCGGCTATTTTTCTAATGTATTAAACTAACTAAGTAAATCATGTAAAAACTTCCATGGTAGCAGAAATAATTTAAAATAAAGATCTTTATAGATTTTAATTTAAAAAAAAACCTCATTTGTTATAAGATTTATTTGTTTTCTTTTGTTAAAAACGGTACAAAAGAATATAAAATATACTCTTAAAATAAAATTAATCTCTCGCTTTGTACAGAAGCCACAAAATCCAATTTAAAGACCACATATTTTTCATGTTGAAGAATATTGTGGTGCTAATCATTAATCACGAGTACAATGCGTGTCAAGCAGCCCCGGCTTCGAGGGGGTGATCCGAATATTCTGTGTAATGGGGAAATGAATATAGAACCTTTTTCCTTTACACACTTACTTAAACGACATACAAAAAGGTACACGCCATTTTATGGAGAATATTATATTGATGTTAAGAATACTAACATTAGTAACATGTTGAATAATTTAAAATATAGAAACATATTTCTAATAAATTTCTATTAAGTTCCAATAAATATAGTTCAGAATTTAGTAATAAAGTATTGTGATAAAGGTTTAGGTGATCTAAGCTATAAAATGGAGTATTATAATATAACCAGTATTCAACGCTATGATTATATAATTGAATATGATATATGAATTATGATATACGTAAAACATATTTGCAGATTTTGGGTGCCCACTGCATTAGACTAGGGTTGACAACCCCAAATTTAAAAAACTAGGATATGATGTTGGAAAACCCAGGACAATTTAGTTTAAAAACAGGACGCAGTAATAGAGTTGCAATACTTATATTAATTCGTAGTGAAAGTAGGTTTAGTAAGAATTAGTTTTTTTACTGCTGCGGAACAGCAGACGGCCCACTTCATAGTTATCAGTTACTATCGTCTATATATGTTTGCGTCGCTAGGGGCACCGCGAACACGCTGCTGTCCCATATACCTACACAAGATTATTATAACAGCGTACTTATAAACCAAGGATAGTGGCCATCCAGAGCGGCTTGTGACCCTAGCACGTAGCCAGAGTGGTTATGTCGCCTTTTACGATAGGTCGACCACAGCCACAAAGGTTATCCTTACTCCGCCTCTGCACGGAGAGTATAACAAGATAGTTACAAATATTATTTAATAATAAGTATTTGAATATTAAAAAACAGGATGCTACTTAAAAACTATCCAGGACATCCCAGGACACAACAAAAACTAGGACATATCCTGGGAAAACAGGACGGTTGGCAAACCTACATTAGACGCACTATAAAGCAGAAGCTATATCCGTGCAGGCGCGGAGACAGAATACTGACCTAAAAGAATACTGTCTTAAAAGGCGACAAAATAACCCACCCTAGCTAACGTGGTAGGGCCTCAAACCCGTCTGAATGGCGACCACCTTTGGTCTTAAATATGCCGCCATAATAATAAATTATATTATCATAATAACTTTGTGTTGTGTTCCGGCATTAGTGACCCAAGTTCCTGCAGCCTTATGGGACAGCAGCGTATCCGTGATGCCACTGGCGTTGCAAACACCAATAGGCGATGGTAAGTGCTAAATTCTAAGTGCCTGTCTGCTTTCCGACAGCAAAAAAATATGAAAAGAAATCAAGAGGCCTTCTCCAAAATAACGGCCCGCAATGACAACTAGCCAAACTACTTTATAAATATTAAGTCAAAATACTTTTAAAATTAGAAAAGAAGACAAAGATGATATAAGAGATTACGCATACCGTCCGAAAAGTATGATATGTAATGTTTCACTTAAGTAAATAAAGGCACACTTGGCTTTACTATAATAATCATTTACCTCTAAAGTAAAGCTCACGTGGCAGTGTGGTCTCAGCCTACGATACGAATACAGCCACCCCATGTCATTCGTCGGATGTCATAAAGGTGACAAATGGATTACTCCTTCTGGTAGATCACGAGAAACAAAGGAGGAGATCATTTTTTTCGAATTTAGACTGTATTGCTTATGAAAATAATTTAAATATACTGAAATAATTCACACTGCGCCATCTAGTCCCAAAGTAGCATAACACATGTGTTATGGGTACTAGATAACTGATATACTACATAGATACTTTTCTTTAGTAATAAATACATATTTTTTTCCGTGCAGGCGCGAAATAACCTCTGCGACCAGGGTGGGCCTGTCGTAAAAGGCGAGAAAACAACACAAGTTATGTGGTAGGGCTTTAAGCCCGTCTGGATGGGAATCACCCTTGGTTTATAAGTATGCCGCCATAATAACCTTGTCTTGTGTTTCGGCATTAGTGACCTTTCCTGTAGTCCTATGGGATAGCAGCGTGTTTGTGGCATCCATAGGCGACGGTAACTGCCAACTATTAAGTGGGCCGTCGGCCCGTCTGCTGGTTCTAAGTAATGAAAGAAACATATTATAACACCCAGATTCGAGACGAGAATCGAAGTAAATCGGAATGTTAGCCGCTACACCACGGAAGTCGTCAAAATTTAACAACATACATTTTTTTTATTGCTGTAGGACAGCAGACAGGCGGACGGCCCGCTTAGGATTTAGCAGTTACCATTGCCATAGAGGTGTTTGCAACGCCAGTGGCACCGCGAACACGCTGCCGTCCCATAAGGGTACAGGAACTTGGGCCACTAATGCCGGAACACAACACAAGGTTATTATGGCGGCATACTTAAGACCAAAGGTGGTCGTCATCCAGACGAGCTTGAAGCCCTACCACGTAGCTTGGGTGGGTTGTTTTGTCGCCTTTTACGACAGGCCGACCCCGGTCACAGAGGTTAGTATTCTTTCTCCGCCCCTGCATGGATAAAAAACACATATACCATCTGGTGCGGACATTATACAAGGTATTCACTTTCGGTAGTACGGCCATGTTTTACGGCAAGCAGCTACTTAGGTCAGTAATGAATCACGAACTATACCGTCACCGCCAGACTGTGGCAGGTAGAATACCCCAAAAAGTAAGGAGTAATTGCCGTGAAAATTAACTCACTACTAAGGATGCTAAACACCGGTTAAGTAGAAAAAGTCGAAAAACGGATCCCGAGCACCGAAGCAGAAGTTTGAGTTATGAACGGAATTTAACACTACAACGATGGTGGTGTCACCTAGTTTGATTTTCCTTGCATATGAAAATGAAACAAGCGAAGGGCGTCGTAAAAAAGAGGGTAATTAACAAACAATACTGAACAGTAGACCCTTCTTAATCCAAGTTATTACTACATAACCCACGAATTTAAAATTTTGAATGCAAATGATAAACTTCTTCTTTCTAGTCATCTGCTTCACTTAATGCAGGTCATGTCTAGTCTGTAGAGGCCGCAATCACTCGCCGCTATTAGATGTTCCCAGGTACTCCTATTTTCTGCCAATCCCATGGCCTCTGCAAATGGCGTGTCGGTAAGGGGTCTTATTTGGTCTATTCATCGCAAACGGAGTTCGCACGCGTATCATCTGAATGGAATGGCTAGCAAGATAAACGTCAAGTAGGCAAAGATATGAAACATTTTAATCAAACTATTCAACATACCTCACAATTATTATTTTAATATTTTGAATATGCAAAATACCGTGGTATAAAACGCGCAGGACATTACCTGTCCAATTAGCTGACAAAATTTAATGAGCTTGCATTGAAAATGGGCAGTCAGGGAAACGGTCCCCTCGATATATACGGTAATAAAAATAAATTAGTAATATTCACCAAAATGCAGCCAATTGGGGTTCCGGACGCCAGTCAGTCGACAATTACCGGCTGAATCTCGAATTTACCAATACAACGTTGCCTAATTGATATTTACGCCACACTAAACCCCTTGTATGCATGGTATGTCCATCGTTCAACAGAAAATTATTCGGTATTTCGTATATGCACAAATAGCTTCACTTTTACTGGAATTAAGAAATGAATTGCCTATGTTCCTCTATTATTACTGTCGTGACAACAAACTTGTTCGTATAAACCTTTGTACCAATATCCTTTTAAAAATATATTATAACCGCTCATAATTCAATGTATCAAAAGCTCCACACGTATTCGGAAACATTAAAATAGTACCATTATCACAACATAAAGTTCATATTTTTCCAGTCTACCTTATTTCTTAAACCTACTTCTATCTAGTACAACTGGTATAAAACTTATATGTTATAAGCATAGACACACAGCTTTTTCTACTACTTTATTAATATTGACAGTGTTTATTGATATAAATTATTGGACGTGTTTTGATACAAAGTGTAA
Organism: Malacosoma neustria; assembly: GCA_963693495.1. Lineage (NCBI taxonomy): Eukaryota > Metazoa > Arthropoda > Insecta > Lepidoptera > Lasiocampidae > Malacosoma > Malacosoma neustria. The sequence goes on from OY856383.1 coordinate 12,340,431, forward strand.
TAGAAAAATTATATTAATGTGATTATTTTTTATTTTTATTGTATTATGGGTTTGTTGCCCAAAAAATAAAGATTTTATTATTTTGTTGCTTTTAATGACGACGTATGAAATAAAAAGTCAATTTTCCCAGGTGTTGTTTGTTGAGCAATTGTAAGTAAATAAATAAGTTGAGTTAGTTGTAATACTGATATCAATATTCACTATGACTAAACCCTCTGTATGAAAGCCATGCCGTAACAGCGAAGATTTATTTTATCACTCAATTAATACGTTCGTAGTATTAAAATGTAAATCGAAGTGCTTTTGGCTGGACATTGTTTTCATTATTAATTTCATAGTTATTTTATTCATTACCAGTAGATATCTGTATCGGCAGTTAATATTATGGTTATTTACTTAGTTAACATTATAATAAACACTAGTTCAAATCCCATCTCGCGTTTGGGTCTATAAGAATAATTTATATTTATTTACAAAATAAAAATATATATGTAGTTTATCAGTTATCTAGTACCCAGAACACCAGTGCTATACTACTTATTTTTGGACTAGATGGCACTGTGTGAATTGTATTAATATATTTATTTAACATTTTTTTATATTTCGTGTAAAAGTTTAAACCAGTCTAATGTAACATCGTACATATGTATGTATGATGCTTCCAAGAAAATACATGCTCTTCCAAGGAACTAAATCAAAGATTTTTTTGCTTAACTGATTTTGGTAGATGTTATATTTCATGTCCAGTCCATCTTACATTATACTTAGTCTCAAATAACGAGAAAAAAATAAGAAGATGTGTCAAAATACTTATTTAAAAGTTTGGAGTGCAATAAAGATAAAACATTTGCAACAAAAAATGATAATAGGTACCAAGTTTACACTGCCACTTTAAACTAAACTCTAATTAATTAAAAAGCACGGCTAATAGGATTTAAAAATAAGTTGCTAATAGCGAATAAAGTATTACTTACGCTTGTCAATTAACTTAAGTCGTACCTCCCAACACTTCGGACTGAAATTGAAAATGTTATAAATCATGTTACCAGCAAAACATTTGTCTACGGATTCTAATTTATACGTAAAAGCCCTTCACATTACAAATGCCGCCATAAATTAAACTGGTTGTAAACCAAAAACTAGTTTGCGATAATGTGGATAGTTCGCAAGCCTTGTTTGTTTACATGCCTTTAACTATCTCAGAACGGCTGACAAATCTGCGGTGTTGGAAACGTTTTGTTACCAATAGTTTAAGACATGTTGGGTTGGGAGCATTTGTTAGGTATGCCTTTGCCATTTAACATTGTCAGCCGCCCATTTGTGTCTATCGGTTCCAATCTTTGAATACTAGTGTACGTTCGCAAGCTAACAGATTGCCTTAGAAACAAGGAAGGTAATGAAAATCTATGGCAAGTGATATTTTGTTTTGAAAAGAAAAAACATTTCTTTCGTCTTTATTGTGAATGAAAATAGAGCTAAAGCTACTTGTTCTCAAACTGTGTTTCGTGAGCGTACACACCAGGGTTATCGCGGCAATAATTAGGAAAAGTGGTTAAAAAATAACACGATTGACAAGGTTGTAGTGAAAAGGCTTGTACATTTGTCTTCTACTTATCTTTGTTGCATTCGCAACATTGCCGTATAAAAAAAAAATAAACAGGAGTATATAAAAAAACTAAAGTAAACTTTCTGGATCTGGTGATTTGAGGGTAAAATTAACTAAATTTCCCATAAACATAAAGGGCATAATGAAAAACTCATCAAAACAGTTTTATTCATCGCACTAAAACAACTGTACCGTGTACTGTATCGTACAATATATCCGTGAAGGGGCAGAGAAAGAATACTGACCTCTGCGGCCGGGGTCGGCCTGTCGTAAAAGGTGACAAAACAACCCACCCTACGTGGTAGGGCTTCAAGCCCGTCTGGATGGCGACCAACTTTGGTCTTAAGTATACCGCCATAATAACTTTGTGTTATGTTCCGGCATTAGTGACCCAAGTTCCTGTATACTTATGGGACAGCAGCGTGTTCGCGATACCACTGGCGTTGCAAACACCCATAGGCGACGGTAACTGCTAAATTCTAAGCGGGCCGTCAGCCGCTGTCCCACAACAGTAAAAAAAAACTGAGTATTACATTTACACTGTTTTTTTTCTTCAAACCGCTATGTTTAGGTGTGGAGCAACATACATATTTTTCAACAATAAAGGTACGGTGAAACATTTTTTCATCCATAAAAATACCACAGAAAAAATTGTTTAAGAACCAATGAAATAAAATAATTACATGAAACCTAAAACGTTGTATCAGACTCACAGTATATTAATTTTGTTTTGTCTGAAACACTGTGACAGGATATGCAATATAGCTTACAATCTGCTAAGCCAGCCTTTTTGCATCTAGATAATATAAAACTCTGCGCAGTAAAGACAACTAAGAATATTTTGAATGAACCACATCTACCAGATTACAAACATACCAGATCTCACATTAAATTTACGTTTAACTCCCAGAAATTAAAATTTTAAGCACTCTTTATACATTAAATGACATAAACATATCGATATAATCTATTGAAGATTACAAGGCTTTTTATCCTCAAAATGTATTTTAAGTTCAAATCATCATACTCGTACACACAGACCAAATCTTCCGTAACCAATATATTTACAACAAGAATTTTGCCAAAATTTTGATAACAAGCCTGAAAGGTCCAAATTATACCGTAATTTACTGTCAATTATACAAAATAATAGCTCATTAACCCTAAATTGACTCAAATAAAACATACCTAACACAATCAAGTAACTTCTTTTTAATACCGAATGATAAATCGTGATCAATTTTGAAAAAGATTAATGATCTATCTGTTTGATACTTGATTTTATTATTCTTTTATCATTGAAATACGCCGTCTAAACGATCTATCAGGGCATATATGCATTTGTATACAACGATAAGTAGTAAATTTTTTGAATTGGATAGCGGAAGGAATTGTAACGTGCTATTGTGGAGTCAACATGTACTATGGCGACCATCCGGCACACCTGTTTTGATTGTATTGTAATCAATACTAACAAATAACGATAAGTATATATTAAGTTGAATATTACTTTTAATATTGTGATAATGCTATTTATTAAACCAGAGAAATAAAGTTATTTCAAGCAAAATAAATGAATGAAATCGATCCACTTCTGTTAAAGAAACCTAATGTTGAATTTGACTATATGCAAATCATAAAAATTTGTCTTACGTTTGAATCGAACTTATCCTGTATCGAAACACATCGTTTAAGTGCATCTATTAGTGATTTTATAAAAGCTGTGCTTCCATCCACATGTGCACAAATAATTTAAATCTCATTGATTTTTTTATTTGGATTATAAGGTCTTAACAAATTTTTCCTTAAATTTTTTGACATTTACTGGCACGTCTTCACAATTTAATATATGTAATGTAACTTGATCGATGTTTATATACAGGAGGTCCATAGAAAGCCTGGTAGCCATCTAACCAGCTATACGGACTGCATGCATATATAACCAGCAGCTGGGGCGGCCTGTTGTAAAAGGCAATAACCCTGACTAGGTGGTAGAACCCTAACTCCTCCTGGATGGCAACCATCCCTGGTATCTAAATGTACCACCATAGTAACATTGTGTTGTGCTCCGTCATAAGTAACTTAGATTCCAGTTTCTCTATGCGAACGGCAGCGCGTTAGCGATACCCTTGATGTCGCAAACACACGTAGGCGACGATAACTGCTTACTATTAAGTGAGTCATCTGTATCTCTGCTGTTAATTCGCAATAAAAAATAGGCTATTCAAATGAATATTTCCTTATTATTTGATATCATATATTCACATACTAATTGTATCATAGTAAACATGATACAATATAACTGTGTTCTAAAGAACGCTATTATACTTTAATTAATATAACGATATATGTATATTGTATATTATTATGTGTTGAATAAAAGGTTAATACTGTTAACAGTAGTGGAACAAAGCGTAATTATAAGCATCCATTCTCCCTAATGAACCCTCGGAGGGAGCGAAACCTCTATAACATACGGTTAATATCGCTTAAACACAATATATGTACAACTTTATTAATTTTCAACTAAGAAATATGACTTCCAAGTTACCCGAGTTTCATTAAAGTATATAATATATGAGACTAAGTCAAATAAACAAAGTTTCGTATAATTAGTTTGAAGAACCTTTGTTGCAAGTGCTGATAATAGGGTATTAAGAACTAAAGTTACTTAATTTAACTCTGTAGATAATGATAATAACAATTATTATCATTGGCTTGGCCTTGTCTCAATTATTTGGGGTCGGCACAATATGTCTTTTTATACTATCCTGGCATTCTTCATCTGTCACCTCACAAACCCTCATAAAGAATTGTAATATTTAAATAACTAAAGCATGTTTTAAATGAAACACTTTTTCTGTGAGATAACATATACTTAGTTTGTAGAATTATTAATATGTTTTATAACAATCCGTATTAATTTACATTTGGAATCTGTACTTGCTCACACTTTTTTTAATTTTGATCATTATATTTGATAATTATTATATACTCATACTATGGATAACATGAACTTATTAGTAGGAATCTTAAAGACTAATAATAAAAATCAATTTAATGAATTCTGAGTAAATGACATTAACATATTTGCGATTGCGCCATTATTTCGTTCATAATTAAAAAGTTTTATCATCCTCGATAATCTTATGATGTCGACTTTTTAGATGTTGTAACATGCCGCTCTCCATTTACGTTACTTCCAAGGATTTTGAACAGGCTTCCATTAAGTAAAGAGGATCTCGGGCCGTCTTAATTAAGAATTCTCTCTGAAATCTCGACAGTACGGCACCCTCGGACAAAATGGCAGCGATTGATTTTAAATGAGCCCCAACAAAGACCGACGGCAAGTCTTTGTTGCCCGCTTGGTCTGCGGTGGAACATAAAACAGGGATAAACTAATATGCTTGTTTCGGATAACAATTCCAAACGAAATGCTTTTCAAGGTTCGACAAAACACTATATTTAACAAGTCTTCTAAATTCGGTTAATACAAGAAGTTAAAATTTACGTATGACCTACAGAAGATACAACATATTTTATCATAAAATATCTTTGTAAACTCAACGTTAAGGAGACGTCTATGACTGACTACGTATAACTGGAGTACGCTACAGGTTGAGACGACAGGGGCTTAGCCGAGCATAAATATGGAGACAGCGAAATTTCGTCGTAAGTGAGAAAATATTACTGCAGCTTAATGTTACGAGGGGGCAACACGCTGTAGGTTTTGCTCGTTATGCTGATTTACGATGCACCCCTAAAGGTGTTTCAAAGAAGTAGGCACTTTATAAATTTCTATAGGAATACGCAAGAAGACGCGATTAATAGATTGTTATCATATTTCAAATGTTGTTAATAAAATTAGCGATTAATAATACTGGCCACACAAAAGATGTTAACAATCAATTCAATATTAGTGGTTTAATTAAATTAATAAAATTAATTGCTTTAAGCTTCCTTGGAATTAATTGATAACTTTGAAATCATTTGTATATCATGTTGACTAGGAACAGCAGGCAGGCTGACAGCCCATTTAATAGAAAACAGTTACCGTCACTTATAAGTGTGTACAGCCTGAACACAACAAAAGGTTGTTATGGCGGCTTAGTTAAGACCAATGGTGGTTACCATCTAGACAAGCTTGGGGCCCTACCACGTAGCCAGGGTTGTTTTGTCGCCTTGTACGACAGGCCGACCCCAGCCACAGAGGTTAGTATTCTTACTCCACCCATGCATACCTGTGATCTCACTGTATAAGTTTCAATAATTGAAGAGTAATTATTATTAATTACATAGTTGGTTAAATCACGTTGAATATTAAAATAAATGCATAACAAAACTTTTATGCCCGCCGGTCTTGGTAAGGCTCCTTACACCCAAGTACAATAAAATTATAAATAGATATAAACATAACCTTTCAATAAGCCAAATTAATGTAAACCACGTTTTATGATAATTCCCCTTTATATGTCCCACTGGTGCGGTGCTCTCGGAAATAATAGACTTGTCACCGCTCGTATTACGGAATCAATTTTACTTGCAAATGGCTGTTTAAAACGGTCTGGGTTAAAACCCAGACCTTCTACAACTAAACGTTTGAGATATCGGTATTTATATTCATACTTAGATAATAATTATAAGTCAATGAAAATGAAATGAATGTTTGGTAGCCAAAATAATATTTGAAAGAACAAGATATATATAAAGGAAAAGTTTCTTATATCTGGAGTTCAGCCGACAGACAAACGGCTGAAACAAATTGGAATCTGGGTCACTTATGCCGGAACACAATACAAGGTTATTGTTGAATAAATAAATTTATAATATAGTTCTTAAGTGTCTTCGTAAACGTTTATGTTGCAAACTGTCTTTGTGAATGTAAACTAAGGTTAAGTTTTTCTGCCGCTTGAGGCGCTCTTGTCTTGCTTTCTCGCTGATATCATGTACGTGTAAAAGTTGTGTGCAAATATATACGGTGTTATTAAGAAATCTAATTGAAGTTTCATTGAAATATTGCCTAAATCCAACAGTTATTATGGCGGTATGTTTCGAAACCAAGAGTGATAGCCAACTAGACGGACTTGAAGCCCTATTACATAGCTAGGGTTGTTAAGTCGCTTTTTACGACAGGTCGCCCCTGGCTAGCGGTCAGTATTCTTTTGCCGCCCCTGCACGAAAATTAGAAGTTTGATTGATTGATGTTTTATTGTTTTAATTTCGTTATAAATAAATATAAACACAACAATCTGGACACATTTAGAGTTTCATTTTAGGTCTGGTTGGAGTCCAGGAATTGTTTTGGGATTTGAAGTGTAAGAACCACGTTACTTACGAGTTTAGTTGACTTAGACTATAATTTTTTGATGCCCCTTCAATACAGAACGAACTCACACATACTATGGTAGGACTAAAAGTATCATATCTAATTAAAATTACCGACGGTATATTATAGTCTTAAATTATATTAAACGAAATATTAACCTTTGCAGTAAATATAAATACTTTGACCGATACTTTGTATCGTAATATATGAGCAGTTAATGTTAATTTTAGAACGAAAATAAGTTGAGATAATATTAATGTCATTTAAGTATTTTATTGAGTCGATGCCGACTGGTCACGTATAATAAACGAACCGTATATAAATTTGATATTTAATGTGATGCGAAATAAATTTCATTGTATTATAACTAGTAATTATATTGACGTTGTAAAGGGTGATATGCGGGCCAATGGACTCACTACCAGGGATGCTGAAGACCGTGCGAAGTGGAGAAGATAAAGCCGTTAAGCGGACCCCGGGCACCGAAGCGGAAGTTTGGGTTGCCACAGGGATTTAATGCTAAGACCATGATGATAACTAGTAATGAAATCTATGGTATTTTTGAAACATTTTAGTGAATGAACTCTACAATTGTTACTTGCAATCGCATGATACTTTCAAACGGTGATTTGTTATAACTTAGCTTATCCTAGTTCCTTAGAGTCAGCTTAATATGTCTTTTAATTAAATTGCTAGTGTGCTTCCTTTGTCACTTCAAACACCTTACTATTACTACCTGCCTACTACTATTACATTTTTGATGTCTATAACATTTATAGCGGTGGGTCTAAATGTGCGTCACCGCTACCCCAACAGTCAATAATAATTGACCCGATTGACTGTTGGGGTAGTGACGCGTCAAAATTCGTGCGCAAAGAAAACTTAACATTTAACTTTTAACTAATTACACTGTAACACATTATAAGTAATTAAATCAACATTAAGTTAATTATATTTTTATATTATTTAAATGTTTATTAACAAAATATTCATGTTTTTATTGAAAAAAAAAATGTTTATCTTTTATTTCAGATTATGCCATATTTATTTCCTGTCTTAAACTATTCTTTTATTTACTATTACTTTTAGGTCTCCCGTATCTATGGTATCGTATTTATGGGGGGGTTAGGCACTCGTCTACTTTCGGGTTCAACATTATTCTGGTAATTTAAACGGTGATAAATATTACAGTGTGAATATTAATTAAAGATATTAAAATACACAAAACAACAACCTATTCTTATTATGATTTAACTTCATTACGGTCATCATAAACACACACACACACACACACCATTGCAATCAATATTTCTTAGTTCACGAATGAGGATATTTTTACTGATATACTACATATAAACAACACTCAATCCCAATATCCATCGACGAACCATAATAACTCCGTCTATAATAATTTGGTTCGATGTCATGTTATTCACGAATGACTGAACCTGAATGGGTTTTCCCATTATTTCATTCGGCCTGATAGTGGCTTTGGATAAATCGAATTACATATTAGTTTGCTCCATTTAATCCAATTCATTTATAACGTGAGCATTAATATAAAATACAAAATTGGTAACTCTGCAATTTGTTTTCCTAGTCTTATATCACTTTATATGGTCTTGTCACAGCATCTACATACGTGGTTAGGCTGTGGTCTCTATATATGCCACCATAATGACCTTGTGTTTTTTCTGGTATAAGTGACCCAGATTACAGTCCCTCTACACAAGCCGCATCGTATTAGCGGTACCCCTGGTGTCACAAACATCCAGTCGATGGTAACTGCTTACTATTAAGTAGACCATCAGCCTGTCTGTTATAATCCTGCTACTCAGTAATAAAATAACTCCTGTTTTTCCACTCTTCTTTTTAACACCTTGTTCAGTTGGGGACTTTATTTTATTAATTAATTATTATTTTAGTTAATTTATATTTAATATAATAAATAATTAATATTTTATATAATTAATTAATTCTTGAAAGATATGTTACACTAAAATAAGAGCCACTCACTCAGGCTTTGATTTCTTATGTGAATTAATTTGGTTGTAAAAGTTTTAACTGGCTTTATTTATTAAACATATTTTGTGTTCATATTTAAATTAATTTTTAATTACATGTAATATAACATTCAATAATAGCGATGTAAAAATACAGCATAAAACATTACAGATCGCTAAATGTTAAATTTTCGTAAGCAATTTCCAATTTGATTAAAAAAAAACTACAATGTTCTGAAACTAAATTTTCCCTTTTCCTTTAAGGCCTTGTCAATTATCTGCGACCTACTTACGTAATCGCCCGTCATTTCAATTTAAAATTAAAAGCCGTTAAAAGCGAAGTGTCTCGTCGAGTTCACACTTAAAGTGAACGAGAAGACTCGAAAACGCTAACAGAAATCTTTATTATTGTTAAAATTTCGCGAGGAATAAAATTCTAACTTTGTCAGAATGAAGCGACAAATGATCAGAACGTGTTTCGACTACAAGCGGCTTTGAGCAGGAACGTTAAAAATTGAAAATAATTTAATAGAGATGCCCCGGATATCAGAAGGGATGCCATGGGTGTACGTGTTTATTGTCGATATTTTTAATTTATTAGTCTAAAGTTTTTTTTCTAATAAAATAATGCAGATGTGTTAAGTTGTCGATAACCGATGTCATTGTGACAGTACATACAGATATAACATTAAATAAATTTTAAATTAGTAAAATAATTATTGCGAAGTGACCACACGTCGATCCTTGCCGTATTATAAGACGGGATTTTTTGTAAGTTAGCGGTTACGACTGGACATCCTACGCTAGCAATGTCTAGCAGAAAAATTAACGTAGACGCGTAGTAAAAAAAACTCAGAAATATTTACCCAATCGGAACGCTTGAGAGGTTACGGGTTCGATTCCCGTCTTGCGTCAGGGTGTTTATGTAAATGTGTATTTATTTACAAAAGACAACCGTGTATGTAGTACATTAGTTATCTAGTATCCATAACACATGCGCAATTCTACTTACTTTGAGACTAGATGGTACTGTGTGGATTATCCCAGTATATTTATGTATTTTTATCTTCAAAATGTATTTTACTCCGGTTATACGGTAACTATTGTCTTCGTAATGTAAAAAAAACGTTACATTCAGAAAATTTAAAATACATAAGATACCTTTTTTATATCGATACTATTCTGGTGCTTCTTTCTTTGTGATAAAACATCGTAACATCTTATACCTCAAAGTGGTCTTCTTCTTGGTCAAATTCCTCATTACTGAAGGTCGAGTCCTTGAAAACCAACCGTTGCCTGTCTCGTAAGCTGATTCCATTCCGGTCCTCAGCTTCTCGAATAGCGGTTGCTATTAGGAGTCCAGTGAGGGCGGTTACCTGATCACACCAGCGGCTAGGTAATCAATCGGCCACGGGGTCACTTTCGTTCCATCTTGCCCGTCATATTCAGCTTATCCAAGTTATCTGGCTGTCGGGCAATGTGACCAAAGTACCCGAAAATCTTCCGATAACAGATTGTTGAGAGCCTGACTTTAATACAAAGCTGGTCCAGAATATATTTATTTGTTCCCTTGGCCATCCGAGGCCTTCCAACACCACAAATAGGAAAACATCTTTTCATATAAATAATTCATTTGGGAATCCATCATGTGTCAAAATTTTCATGATCTTACAGTAACAACAATTTTAATAAATTCTGTTAAATCTTTTGTTGTGACCGTTCGAGGGTCTGGCAAGGGGTGAATCTTAATTAAGCGCCAGAGAAGCCCTCTCCACTTAATGCAATGACATCACGGCTCGTTTAACTTCAATAAAATTCCCTTGGATTCAGCAATTTTTCTCAACTAGTAGAATAAAATTTACATCCTATTACGATAGATATTCAAAATATATTTCGGTAAATATAAACATATGTATAAGAACAGATAATAATAGTGTTTAGTATACGAATATACTGCTATACGAAATTAAAAGCTACAAAATAAATAATAAGTTGATTTATTGGGACATTAAGCACAGTGCCATTTATTCCCAAAGCAAGTAGCTTATCACTTGTGTTATGGGTACAATACTACTGATATACTACATATATAATTTTCATTTTGTAAACAAATACATAACACAGAGTCGCAGGACGGGAATCGAACCCGTAACTTCAGCAAGCGTATCGACGTGCGTTAACCGGTACGCTGTGGAGGTCGTCAAAAGTAAAGCCAAGTCATTAATTATATTTATTCATATGTAGTTATTTTATAACAACTAATATTTTTCTATATACGGAATGCATTTAGACTATAAGAAAAATAAAACAAATCGCTAGAGAATCTTTATACGAGTAGGTAAGCATTGAAACGTAGACAGCAAAAAGAAAGAAAGTGAAAATATGAAAGTCTATCAACGAAAAAGGCACGTAAATTATTTGTGTGAATCGTGTGTGAAGTGTTTTGAGAGGCGTAGCTGGCAATGTTGACAGAAAAAGTAAAAAGCTTTATTTAGAAGGAACTATTTATATATAATCGATTTTATATGTTAGTAATCATATTTTTTTTCCAATTTTTTATGGAATAGATATTTGAAAAATGTCTTGGAATTAATGCCTTATCTCTCAATTTCAATAAGGAGTGATACAAAAATATTGTCAAGTAAAACCTGTCTTTAGGAAATATCAGTAAGCATTGCTAGAATAGCTCCGAAAAATGTATAAAATTTGCCAAATATATAAGAGTATTGAGTTTGATATATTTCTGAAAAAAAATATATTTATTTACCTCGTTATTTACTTTATATTACATAAAATACTAAATCGACGACCTCCGTGGCGTAGCGGCTAATGTAATTTGGTACGTTTACGGAGGTCACGGTTCAAAGAAAAGTATATACTTATATGTAGTTTATTAATTGTCCAGAACCCATAACACAAGCCTTAATATTAGATTATGCTGACGCCAGTTATTCAGATTTAACCCAAGAGCAATTCGATAAGCTTGAAAGACTTCAAAATGTTTGCATTCGGTTCATATTTGGTTTGCGCAAATATGACCACGTATCAGAATTTCGAAAAAAGCTTAAATGGTTGCCAGTCCGTTTTCGCCGGAATGCTCATATACTCTCTCTCCTTTACAATATCCTATTTGATCCTCGTTTTCCATCGTACCTTAAAGAGCGTTTTACTTTTCTGCCATCGTCCTCTACCCGTGACTTGCAATCACTCTAGCAACTCCTTCTCACACCAGTTCCTCATTTGTGCATAATTCGTTTATATTAAAAGCAGTTCACTTATGGAATTCGCTCCCTGTTAGTATCAGAAAAGCTAAAACTGTGAATTCATTTAGAACATCAGTTTTCGATCACTACTTGAAGGAAGCATAGTAGCAGTATTTGTTGACCTCTTGAATATATGTATGTATGTATGTGTTTTATTATTTTATTTTTTATTTTTCTACTTCTCTTTTAATGGTACTATTTTACTAGATTAATCGTATAGTATTTATTAAATGTAATATCATTTGCACATCACCACTATGTATTTTGTTACAATTTCCATACTCCGGGTTGCCTGGATGAGATCGCTTTAAGCGATAAGGCCGCCCATTGTCATACAGCATTATATTTTTGTATACCTATTTTAAGTTAGTTTTAAGTATTTGTATGCAATAAAGAGTTTTCATTCGTTCATTCATTCACAAGTGCTAGGCAACTTAGTTTGGGATTAAATAGCGCTATGTAAATTGTGTCCACATATTTAAACAAAAATTATTATTCAATACATAAAATATCCAGTCAATTCATATTATAATTGCATTTAAGCCGTCCATGGTGGAAAATTGTGGCATGAAAATCTGTAATACCCAGAGGACAAGGCATCAATCAGCATTATGTGAGGATTACGGATTGGACGCAGATTTTTAACAGCTATAAATTAATGGCACCTAAAATATTTTATAAAATATATCAACTTATTAAAAAATATCTACCCATAAATATGCAATAGTCCCGATGAAAAGGATAGGGCTACCACAGCTCACTTCAAGGAGATCGTGAAGTATTACAATTTGATTACCTTTTCTGCTCGGTCCGTAAAAAATCAGCAACATTGTTCCAGTATATTAATAACTTTTCTTATATTTTTGGAGCTTAGAAACCGTTTTACCACAGTAAAAATCGAATTCAGATTTTTAAAATATAGAATTCATAAGAGTACGTATATAATAACAGCCTATAACGTCACACAGCTGCACGTCAGATACCCGCCACGCCTTTCCAATGCTGACTTAGGGCTATACAAACGACAATCTCAGTATACGGGTTTCCTCGTGATTATTTTTTCTTTGTTTGTATGTGGCAATTACTTTAAACTCTATTGATCTCCAAGTGCAATAAAACCAATTGGCCACCACGCAGCTGCTAAGTACTACAGTAAGAATGCGTATTATAACAACAGATAATCAAAAACTAAACTAAGCCAATTTATAAAAATGCTCAATCTTCGCCGCCTTAAAGATTCAATGGACTTTACCCTAACCAGCGTCGATTATTGTTATGACCTCCCTATATCTTACATAATCTCGTAATTGATATATAAAAGCTGGGCCAGCTTTATGCCATTATGCCGGCCACCCCTCGCAAATTTATAATACACAATTGCGGGATTTTGAATGATTGATACGCATAGGGCTGAGCTATAATCGCTTATTCTAAATTTGTAGATCATGTCAGTATATTTTTTGCAGAAGTACTGTCACTAACTAATGTTTATAACTTGAGGAACAGTAATTGCCGTCTTCAAAACGAATATAGATGAAAATGGTAAATATTCAAAGAATGGCACAGGAGAAATAAACAAGATCCTAGGGGAACAGAAACGGAATACAAAATCATCTTCAGGCAATAAATCACCATTTTTTTTCTTTCAGGGTGGGAGTCCATATCATGCTTTTTCTTTTCTTCTTTTTGCGTCTTGCCCTTGTCCCACATTATATGAGGTCGGCACCACAAGACATGTTCTCTCTTTCCACTCTCCTCTATTAGGTGTCATCTAAACATTCCCATCTTGTTTCGCCACACCATCTTTCCTGTGGTCTATCCCTCTTTTTGCATTCATCTACTCTTATTTCTAGAATTTTTTGTCACATATGGCATTCTTCTCTATGCATTATATGACCAAAATAGTTTGTCACCTTCCAACTTCTTAGTCATTTTTGTTCTTTCTCATTATTATTTAAATAATATGAACAGCGACGCAATAAGGTACAAGGTTAAACTTTTGGATGTAACTGAAACAAAATACTTGGGAAAATATTATAACTATATTTTTTAATAATGTTTTCAAGAATTATTTTTACCATATACGTAATATTATTTTTTATAATTCTAAAATAACTTGTTATAGTGTATACTTAATAAGACTGAAAATATTTATAAAATGTTATTAATTAGAATCACGTTGGTTTTGTGAACCAAAACATTATCAAATACAGTTTCATTAATGAACAACAATTTTACTTCCTGTGTAATTAAATAAGCTCATTATTAATCGTCGGATACCCACGGTGTTTAATTAAACTTATATAATTAGTCATTAATTAATTTTTGTCGCGTACTTAGATTGAAATCGTATTTGTAATAAGATAGCATGCTGGTGTTTTGTAAATTTAAGTATTTACAGTGACCCTGTTAATTGAATTTCGTAGATAAATGTACAAGTTTACATAATTTTTTAACTTTTAAATTACAAAAATAGAATATATTATGATGTTTAATTTGTTGCTGCAACTATAGCTATTAAATTTACTTGAATGAACCGGCGAGGTTGTTTTTGGTTATTGATTTTTATTTAATATATGCATTTTGAATGTGTATAGTCAGTTTCATACGTCAACAGAAATTTTTACTCGATTAAATTTAATAATGGAATTTTTATAGTTGCTCGTCAATTACTAAAGTTATTAATGAGAATAGGGCTACCCTATTACTTTATTGGAGAGTCATAAAATGCAACTAATGAATTCTCCTTTGTTAAATTACATACAACATAAGGTCTCATTACAATTTGGTCCAGTTCTGACGATGGCATCTATGAGAAAACCATATAAGTCTTAAATTTGCATTAAGTATGTGCACTACAAATGGACGAATAACAATATCACGCTAACCGATTTTGAAGATTCATTTTTTATTGGAAAGAATATACTTCAAAGGTAGTTTGATGAGAGTTTGCTTAGGTGTGATTATGGGATCTATGATAAAGTAACGGAACTCTTCAATTCTTAGGAGCAAATTAACGATACTCGGCCGAATCTTTTATAGGCTATCCGGATATTTGAGTCACCTACCGTAACGTCGTTATGATCAATTAATTGTCGTAGTCGAATATGATGATCAATGGAACTCCTTAACGGCTTACAGTAAGGGTGCGATTCGTGGCAGAATTTCTGTCTAATCAAATTGCAATGCGCTTACGTTCGTTGCTGCATTGTAACATGACGCCACCGTTCTAATTACATTACTTAAGGTGTATTATGTGTGAAGCGGTGGTAGCCGAGTGGGTGGTAGAAGCTTTTGCGTATTAATGATGAGCTTTATTACAATATAAAAGACTGGTGGCAGCGGAGTGGCAAAGTATTGGTTGGGGGGGGGGGGGTTACCGATGTAAAAAAAAAATTGAGTCTGGACATGTTGCTCCTTCGTCTCATTAGATAGACGTTCGTGGATTAATCCGAGACGGTGGGCATGTTGCTCCTCCGTTTCTTTGGATAGACGATCATGTAAAACGCTGAGTTAGTGGGCACGTTGCTCCTCCATCTCATTCGATAGACGACCGTTGATCAAGCCGAGACGGTGACTACATTTTCTGATATTTTCCCTGTTCAAAACTTTTTTCATATAAAGCCGAATTTTCGAAAACCTATTGTTGCGTTCTTCGCAAGTCTCTTTTGAAATTGTCCTCGAAGTAGATTTCCTCTGTTGAGATATAATAGATCTTTCTCCTTGACTTCGTTTGTTTCATTTAAACGGCGCCGTCTCATATGAGCAGCACATTTAGTAGGTCTACCCATATTCAGACAAATTAGTTAGTGTACTTCAGATTCACTAAAAAACAAAAAATAAACAAAAATTTTAACAAAAAAACCGCCTTCAGTAAAAAAAACTATTCCAAAACAAATTAATATGCACTAAAAAGTAAAAAAATAATGCATATTCATCTATAACTTAATAATCAACTTACTTTTTGTACTCATCAATATGTAGGTATAGAGATCATATAATGTAGTTACAATTATTGTTATTTTTTTACTTTTTAGTGCATATTAATTTGTTTTGGAATAGTTTTTTTGTATTGAAGGTGGTTTTTTTGTTAAAATATTTGTTTTACAATTTATTATAATATATTATAAATACAAATTATATATAAGAACAAAAACATAATAATATTGATCGGATAAAGTAAATAAATAACTATTCAGAATAATGATTTAAGAGGAAATAGTGTCTTAGGACTAAATTCTTGAAAGTGAATAGTGATTTTGTCTCCCTGACATCAAGAGGTACGCATTCCAAAACTGGACAACCTGTACTGTAATATAATTATCATAAAGTTTGTACAGGTGTCTTCAGAAACTGATTTATAATCGAATAAATGAATGTATACATAAGAGAATATTTATCAGTGCCATAAACTTTAATGAGGCGTGCAACTGCACACATTTGCGAATCTAGCCCCTTCAGCGCAAACTCAAACGACCCTGTGCGACAATTTAGCAGCTTTATTTCCACAACCACACTTAAATGTCCCGTAAACTGATACAAGTCAAACATACGCTGTGTATTTACAAGATTTTGTTTCTTGAGTGTACGCAATGAAAGAGATGGTAGTATAAACGTTTATAGCGTCATCTCTTTTAAGCATGGAACAATAATCGTAGTCACAATGTTATGTAGAGGGTTGTATTTAGGGCTGTCACATTTATTGTTAAGATATTTTAATTTCTATCCGTACAGGGGCGGAGAAAGAATTCTAACTTCTGTGGCCGGGGTCGACCTGTCGTAAAAGGCGACAAAACAACCCAACCTAGCTACGTGGTAGGGCCTCAAGCCCGTCTAGATGGCGACCACCTTTGGTCTTAAGTATGCCGCCATAATAACCTTGTGTTGTGTTCCGGCATTAGTGACCCAAGTTCCTGTACCCTTATGGGACAGCAGCGTATTTGCGATGTCACTGGCGTTGTAAACACCTATAGGCGACGGTAACTGCTAAATTTTAAGCGGGCTGTCAACCTGTCTGCTGTCTTACGCAATAAAAAAAAATATCCCAATCATCAATATTTTTAATATTAATTAAATAATTATATTTAATTAAAAGAATAGGAATCGTTAAAAGATCTAATTAATTGTTCCTTTTGATAGTTGAGAAACGGTAAAATAAATCGGCCGGCCTTTTTGCTTAAAAATGCCTCATGGCATAGACATTTCCATCACAAAGCACAAACAATTTCGAATACAGTTTAGCTCATTGAAAATACACAACAGCAAACCTCAATGTAAAATTCGGATGTAACCGGGATGAGAAATATGAGTAAATCAGACATACAGTTTTAAAGCGCAATTATATTATTTTAAGGTGATTTCCTTATTGAACAGTATTTTATTCTGCAATTTAATTTTTAAATAGTGGTTCAAATTTATAATTTTGTCGAGTTCCCAAACATTATTTATGTTTCTAATTTTGAGTTATAATACAATTAATAAATGGAACTAGTGTACCTAGCCAATAGTCTGCTGCTACAATCACCAAGTAGTGGCAGTGAGTACCGCTAGTATCTAAAATAGTTTTCAATAAAACTCGGTGATCTCCAATGTATACTGCATACGTAGAGAAGCTGACTACTGTTTTTTCACGCGGCACTTACTTTGCTTGTATTGATGACCTTGTCCCTGGCTAGCTAATGTGGAAGACAGAACACACTTCTCAACATTATAGGTAGACTGGGTCTCCTAACCAAGCAGATGCAGCGTGAAGTGCATTTAGTGACGCCTGTGATTAATATATCTCGGTATATAATCTCGATTTCTGTCAGTATTAAGTAATGGTTAATAACTCTGAATGTCTATACAATGTTTTTTAATGCCCAAGTAGAAGATCAGCGCTAGTAGCGGCGCTGGCCATGCCACCTCCACCAGGCCCCGGCCCGGCTCACTACCAGGGATGCTGAAGACCGTGCGAAGTGGAGTAGAAAAAGTCGGAAAGTGGACCCTGGGCACCGAAACAGAAGTTTGGGTTGCAACCGGGACGAACGCTGAGATGATATTGAGAAAATCAGCGCTAGTAATTGCTGAGCCGAGGCGAATTTTGATCATAGATCTGAAGCGAAATATTCCATCTTTATCTACTTATTCATACATTTTAGAGGTATTATGCTTATAAGCAATGAGCTTAACATTTTCGTATTAGTTATGGATCATACAAGGATATATTTGGCAACCCTAATTAAACCCTACGAGGGTGTAACGAGTCTAATGGACCCGCGCGATAAACAGCAAGCGTGTGGGCTGCGTTAGTTCCGCGCCGTAATGAATCTACCCGCTTGCATTTTAGGGTATTGCAATACTAAACTATTAATGTAGTCGTTAGTTTATAGTTTAAATTGTTTGTTACAGTTAGAATTTCTCAAATCTCAAACCTTTTGAAGCATATGAATCCATGAACATTCTCGTCCCTGTAAATTTATTATTTACATTTATTACTAAAAGGAAATTTATAAATGACAGTGTTAATAATTGTCATTTATAAATTTTTGCTAATCGTGTTTCATAGATTAGATAGAGATTTCTGAATACATAATATAATAAACTCTACATTTTTATTTCATCTAACTACATTCGGGCTCATTTTTTGATAAGATTGAATGAAGTCAAGCAATTAAATAGTACCTATTTTATAGCGTAACTATATTTTCTACTGTTTCGAGAGAAAGTGGATTTAGTATAAAATTCCGTTGTTGATAATACGCATATAATAGTTTCCTATACGATATAATTTATAGAAGCATGTTATCTTCTTGGATATATAAGTATATCCAATTGGGTGTAAAGGTGGCAAAAGGATTCTCATAGACAGCGACAGGAAGGTGGGCACTACTTTTAGCCAACGTAGCAGCAGCTAAAGAAGCGTGACCGTCTTGTCTATAGCATTAAATATTAATTTACAAATTGATAAAATGTTGTTCCTTGAATATTTTTAAATTAATGAGATAATAAGATAGGCTAAGAGCCCAGCCGATAAAAAATGTTACCATACTTAATCTACAACAATTATAATCATTTAAAAGTCATTTACTCCTTTAGTGAATGACTTAAATTTGTAAAGAATTAAATATACTTACTACAAATTCTAGATACATATATTTAGTGTTAAGTTTAATGAATAATATTAGAGTTTCTAAAACTTTAACTATTAGATGCTAGAACCCGTGCTTAAACGTGATATAAAATGTAATTGAATTTTCAT
Source organism: Malacosoma neustria (assembly GCA_963693495.1). Classification (NCBI taxonomy): domain Eukaryota; kingdom Metazoa; phylum Arthropoda; class Insecta; order Lepidoptera; family Lasiocampidae; genus Malacosoma; species Malacosoma neustria. Next base: position 12,359,869 of record OY856383.1, read on the forward strand.
GCAAATATAATTGTTCAAGTTTGAAATTGTTCCATGCACTCAGACAATTAACTATTCAGGTGGGTTAAGCTATCATGGAATTCAAACTATTCCTTTGTTAGAATTAAATATTTGTGTGTTACTATAGTTGCTTACCGTACATTGTACCAACAAACGGTGTACGAACAAAACATGGGAGTATGCGTGTAATAATAAAATTTTAATGCTTTGTAAACATGATAAATCAAATTTTTTCTTTTATGAATAATGAAACGATATACACGTGTAAAATGTACTTCTTAATTATTTTATTAATTTTTTATTAATTATTTTATATTACACTGTAACAAACCTAATTTTGACAGTTGCTAGAGGTTCCAAAAAATGTAATGTGAATAAGAAGTGATTTTTTTAAAACATCCTCCTTCACTATATAATAATCTGTATTACAAGACTTTTTATAAAGAAACAAGATGCAGACAAATACACATACCAAAACATACAAATGTTTTGTTATTCGTAGGGACCTCTCTGGGCGACCATGACTATATCTATCTATCTATATCCTAAATTCGATGGAAGACGTGTTAAGGAATTTCATATTCATTATAAGCTTATCTTTAAAATTAACGCCACTACCCTAAAACTTCTCTCTATCCATTATCGTAGAGAGACTAAATAGCTTTAGGGTTTCTATCTATAGAGATTAAAAAGACATTAAGAATTTATTTGCGTTTGCCTTTTTATCTCTGATTATATTTTGTTTGCTTTCTATTGTCTATTATAACTTTCTTTTAAAAACGATCGTAAATGTTTCGCAAATGTGATAATTTTCGCACACCGTTTCGCATGTCAAACTAAATAAAGAGATAGAGGCCACGTGACCAGCGTGACTGTGTCGTGGGACCATAACCTTAAATTAGGGGTGAAGCACTAATTGCCTAGAAGACATTCACGGAGTTTCACGCTGTTAGCTCAAGTCACAAGATAGGGGCTTTAATTCCGAAACAATAATTCAAGTGGCTACACTTGAACAGTGATGCGATATTTCATCAGTAAGCCACGACTAATAAAAGTCACAATAAAAAAAATAAAAGTACTCTAAACTGCTGATAGTTTATAAGGTCATAGAGAAATCTTGACGATTGATTTTTGACGATGAAATGACTGAAATGAATGAAATTGACGATGTATCCGTGCAGGGGCGGAGAAAGAATACTAACCTCTGTGGCCGGGGTCGGCCTGTCGTAAAAGGCGACAAAACAACCCACCCTAGCTACGTGGTAGGGCCTCAAGCCCGTCTGGATGGCGACCACCTTTGGTCTTAAGTATGCCGCCATAATAACCTTGTGTTGTGTTCCGGCATTAGTGACCCAAGTTCCTGTACCCTTATGGGACAGCAGCGTGTTCGCGATGCCACTGGCGTTGCATACACCTATAGGCGACGGTAACTGCTAAATCCTAAGCGGGCCGTCAGCCTGTCTGCTGTTCTATAGCAATAAAAAAAAAAAAAAAAAAAATCTAAGCCGCTACGTCGACAACTTTTTTGTTAGTAGCCGATAACCACGGGTAATGACCCGTGGTTATCGGCAGCTTATATCTTCCAAATTTTATCTGCGGACATTCAAATGCTTCTATGAAACTGCATTATTTCAACTTTTTAAATCACAATCAAAATTAACCTCCACTTGCATGGATATTCTTAAAATGCTACTAGATTAGACAAATGGGAAGAAAAAGTTAGAATAAAACTGCAATTTTAGTATAGCGCAAAGGGTTAAAAAGTGGGAATATATTATAAATTGATTAAAAATGTATTTACTAAATTATTATTCTTTATTAAATCAAAAAACGATAATGTTGATATATTAATTGTTACAATAAAACACGCGGGGCAGTCTTTGGGGACTGCCGACAGAAGTGAAAACTAAGTAACTTGAATCGTATCGTCGAGTTATTAGATTATTATCTTTGGTTTATAAAGGATATCAAAGATTAAAGTTTAAATTGGTCATTAATATTTCTTTACAAACCAAAAATTGTTCTCCCAAAAAGTGCTCGATGCGCCTAAAGAAGTTTTCACTAAAAAAAAGTCAACTGTATTTCATTGTAATAAAGTCGTAATTCGAATAGATATGTTTAAGTACTGCACGTCTTACGAATTTTCGATCATATCCTGTGTCCTGGCGCGAGATTAATATTTTTTACCCATCACAAAAAAAGTACTCAACTATATTTCATTGTAATAAAGTCGCAATTCGAATAGATATGTATAAGTAATGCAATGCAATCATTTAAAAGTTACATTATAAAATAAATCATAAGGCATTATTAATAAGGTTGGTATTACTGGAGCAAAACTCCCTTCTTACATCTAACGAATTTTCGATCAGGACACGTGACCTGACGCGAGTTTAATATTTTTTACCCATCACAAAAAAGTGCACAACGCCGCTAAAGAAGTTTTTACTTCATATATTAAAACGCTCATCGCTCGTGTGTTGTACTATATGGTTTTTGAACATGCATTGGTCTGCGTTTGTAGCAAAACAGACATAATTTCATTCCCCTCCAGATTTGATACACGGGGTCGATAGGGTCGCAGGGATGCTTAATGTCGTGTTTGTTGCGTAAAAGATATTGCCCCAGACAATTTGATTGGTAATAAATTATGTTTCAATATTATCGTATATTTCACTTTTAGGGAGTTATCCAGTAAATATATGGATAAGTTTGTATAATACTGGCTATATATTCATTACAGTATAATTTATATACATACATACATATAATCACGCCTCTTTCCCGTAGGGGTTGGCAGAGACCACTTCTTTCCACTTGCTACGATCCTTACATACTTGTTTCGCTTCGTCCACTTTCATTATTCCCTTCATAAATGCCCTTCGGTTTAGGGTACAATTGACCTGGCCTTTTTTCAAGACGTCCCTGATCTGGTCTTGAAACGTCCGCCTAGGTCTACCCCTTCCAACACTTCCATTCACACTCGCCTTATACACTTTTTCGTCAATCGTTCTTCATTCATTCTCTCGACATGGCCAAACCATCTCAGCATACCTTTCTCAATTTTTGTCACTACATCTTCTTTCAGACCACAACGTTTCCTTATCTCACTATTTCTTATCCTGTCACTCAGTTTGACTCCTATCAACTTCTTAACGCTCTCATCAGTTGAGATGAGAGAGATTTATTCTTCTTTCATATTTCTTCTGCCATACCAAACTTTCAGTATAATTTAACTGCTGTTATTTTGACGACTGAAATTTATTAGCTCTTTTTAAATATTGTTCTAAACAATCGATCCTAATTTTCACGAGATAGTTGTTCGTATACTAAATTTAAACTTATGTGACATATTGGGGTGCTCATTCCTGTTTCTAGTTGGATTACTATAAATAGAAACATCTGGGAGCTCGATCAGAGAACACTTTAGTGTATTGCACGTAAATATTTGTAGGACTCGCTAAAACATACTGCGCGTGCGCAGGTTAGTGATGAATGGGATTTTGAGACCGTTATATCCATAAAGAAGGAAACGGAATGAGAGCGGAAGCAACTGCGTTTGCGCCCTACCGTCCACGTAAGTGAACTTCTCGCTTTAGACCGGAAAACGATCTTCGGCCACCAAGTTGTGAGGTCGCGAGCGGTCACCTTATGGTAAGGGTAGCTTGCACTTTTACCTCTGAGACGAATGCGGGGCTCACGCGCCCGCACTCTCTACGTGGGAGGGGAGAATCTCTTCCTTCTGATGAGGAAAGCCTGAACCCACTGCGAGCCACTGTGATCTGGTGTGGCGGTACTCGGCTCGAACCATTTCTCTGCACCTTGAACTTGAGCAATGACGAGTAAAAAGGATGGAGTGGAAGGTTGGAGTTGCCATCGATGTTCAGATTACAATAAAATAACCTCGATGATTTCCTAGAAAAAGAGTACAACTTATGAAATTAAAAAATAGAATAGAGTTTTGGTTTTATATTAATTATTTTTTTACTAATGCGTGTTATTAAATGTTTTATACACACCCAAAAGAGCTCGGTTTAGATCCTTACTATATCATGCAGCTCTGTGGGAGTTTTCAAATCTAATATGAACAGCATAATACAATCAAAACTTGTTTGAGTGACGAAAATATATAAATAAATAAAAAGAAAACACACATTAAGTTAATATGTAAACCGTCAATCTATCTTGAACAAACGTGGAATATACTTTGTTTAGTCAGTTTATTCTAGAAGTCAGAGTAGAGGGACGTTACGGGCAATAGTGATGAAATAAAGACAGTAAATTAAACACTAGAAGCGAAACCATACTCATTTGTCTAAATTGCTATATCATTAAGCGGTTGCCAGGGCGGCGCGCCTTCAAATTACACACAATAATCAAGTTAACGACATGTACTGAAAACAAGGTGTAGTTAAAGCAATATTTATCTTAATAATTAGTATAAACTGGCAAAGCTTCGGTTCATTTGATAAGTGTTCGTGTAAGCGGCCGCTCGCTTCGGCGAGGCGGCGCACCATCGCGTGATAAGCCCACGGCGTATATAAATTAAAACATAATTGTGTTATCGTGACCCCATGGTATAATACATTCAGGCGACAATGGCACGACTAAATGAAAACCTGTCTGTAATAAAATTTTATTTAAACTCTGCATCGGCGTAATAGGCCAGAGAACAATCACCGGCATCAGATGGGTTACACGATTTGAGATTTATTGTAGATTTATTAATGTTAAACTTTTTAGCTAGACTTCAGCAAACAGGTAAACGGCCCACCCGATATTAGGTTACTGTCGCTTATAGACGTTTGCAACATCTGTTTTACCAACACGCTGCCGGCCTCGAAGAAATGTTATAACGCCTTTTTTTAAAACCCTGTCGTATTGCAATGGGAAAACCTCAGGTGGAAACCAATTTCAAATCCGGATAGTACGTGACATAAATATTCTTGAGAGATGTTTCGTACATGAAAAACTAAACTCCACGGAATGGAGATGAACACCCAGCCGATGGCGGGCAGCGCAGTGGTAGAAAGATGACGAGGGCACCATTTCAAATAGCTCCTCAGAACACTCCCCGTTGTACAGGCGGTAGAATATGCAAAGAGACGCAAAGTCTCTCCGAAGTCCAAGCGTGTTTAGACCATCTGTGAGTATGGGATCATCGACAACACGAACTACGTCCCGTTGAATCAGCATTGGGCAGCAGGGGTATATGGGATTGAGCTGACATATACTCCATATGCGGTCTGACCTGTGCTTTTTATAGCACAAGCCGTTGCTTTGGACTGAAATACTGCTTGGACCGGTTTAGTACACCCGGCTTTTTAGAGGCAAGCTTAGCTTTGTCCTCCAATCGTCCCCTAAACTTCATATCATTCGTGATGTTGACACAAGGGTCCCAATACTGCTTGAGAGGGAAAGAGGGATTCCTGGGAACTATGGCGTAGGTGCGAACGGGGTTTTCTTGGCTGAGAATATGCAGACTTGAGTCTTCTTTCTTGTACGAAACGGTTTTCAAGAACATTCATGTTGCGTACTCTCAGGATTTGGAATGAGCTTCCGACTGAGGTTTACTCAGCGTGGTACGATATGGGGTTTTTCAAAATAGGCGTTATAAAATTCCTTCGAGGCCGGCAGCGCGTTGGTGGTGACCACCTGCCAGGATGGGCCGTTTGCCTGTCAGCTGAACTCTAGCTATAAAAAAATCTACTTACTATTAAGTGGGCTGTCAGCCTGTCTGCCGTTCTTTAGCAATAAAAAAATTGTGAAGCATATATCAGTGATTACAAATTATTTTGAGTGCAGTTATAACTATAGTAACTGGCTGTAGATATAAGACATATATAAAACTGATGCCGGTACCATTGAAAGCAACTCGATGTTAATAAACTTTCAAACGGTGGAAAATAAAAAAAAAGCTGTTTAAGTTTTGTTGTAATTTTACAATTAATTTGCTCTCAAAATAAGTATAATGTTCTAAAATGGTGTTTGATGTTATGTTTCCCAAATATATCTTTCGAAGTTTATGTTAATAATTCACATACTGTTGCAAAAATATTATCCTATTTATTAAAGATTCGAGAAAAATCTTCGGTTACTAGTTAAAATGACCAACTAGCTAGAGTATTGTTGATCATTTTGAGATCAGGTAAGAGTTGCCCCGAAATGAAAGTACCAAGGAACGTTGTGTATTTTAATTGCTTTAATAAAAATGTACGTAGGACCCAAATTGCTAGGCTTGAAATGGATACACTACTTGGAAGATCATGGTTTATGATATAATAACATAGACTGACTTTGTTTTGTTATAATCACATAATTCATTAGATTTAATTAAAGTGCAAATTTATATATAATTAAATGCTGGCCTGAGAAAGGCACAACGATTCATTTAACTCGTACCTAACTCTTTCTACAGAACTACCAGAGAATATTTAAAATTTGCAGCTATTTAACAAACATGAATTTTACGCATGCGGTAATGCAAAAAATGTTCAACACTTCAGACAATCGTAAACCAAAAATAAAGCTGAAGCAAGTACAAAAATATATTATTCTACTAAAATATACAAAGTGTGAAAATATTTCATTGTATGAAAATAGATACGGAACATGAGGGTGTATTTTTTGCTCTATAAAACGCTCACCCCTATTTCATCTATTTTTGTGCAATACATCCCAAAAATATTAAAAACTACTTACAGCACGGATGTCTCTATTAACACTGCTTTCCCCCAGAGTCTATTGATCTATTTTGACTGATTAAACATGAAGAGCTTAATAAATCCTCTCGTCACAAAAAAATTAAATGATTGTAGATTTTTTTTCAAATATTTAATAATTTTCGAATCATAAATAAATGAAATATCTAATAGTATTAGAATAATATGCAGTTGTGAGCACAAATGAGGATACGATTACTTCATTACGATACTCAAAAGTCCTAATTCTAATAGTTTATTCTTCTTGCTAATTTATCACAAACGAAATGCACCCTTCAGGTGCTTCTTTCGGGGTTGGTCAATCTATTTGGCTATCGTATCGATCCGAAAAACAAATTAAGGTATATCTTTTTCTTGTGTAGTCTAGACAAAGAAAAGCACCGAGAGGTATCGGTGTGTATAGGTGCACTGTTGTTTACCCTTGTAGTATACTTCAAAGTGTACCCATGTTCACTAGTACAAGCTTGGGTTGAAACCAAAATTGATCACTTGTATAATGTCAACATCAATATTTTAATACCTAAAATCCCTATTTTACATAAATATGGATAAGTATTTTTACTCATAAAAATACAAATCCTTGATTGAAACTGGGGACGAGAGGGATGGCTGGGGGTTTTTCTACACCTCCTGATCCCGTTATGTATAACGGGATCATCCCATCTTACTACTGCTAGAACTGTAGTTCTAGCAGTAGTAAGATGGGAGCTGGCTTATCAATTCCCGCTCTCACTCGACCGTCGTCTTTACAGAAATTAATGCATCGCAGGAGGCGATGGCAGTCCATCCATTATCGCTACCGATCAAGGCCAAGTATGACTGCCTCACAATGAAAGTACCCTGATGTGCTCTACTGCCTTATAAAGGTACCTGTATAGCATTCATTTCCTGAGAGGACCTGCGTCAGGGCGCCGTGGCATCAAATAAAGCACCTAGTTGTTACCCTCTTTATCAACTTTGCTTAACATATCCCAATTCTCCACTTAAACTTTTGTTGAACATATTCCTTGCATTTGTTAGGACGCCATCCCTAGACGATTTTGAAGCACCGACTACTGAACTAACAATTTTCACGTTACAAGTTGCCCGCTATGTTATTTCAAGTTGTCCCATAACTTTTGTTTGGAGCTTCCACGTCGTCGGGAATAAAAATAGATACCCTGAACTTTTTAATAGTAGTTGGCTTCTTAAACATTATAGCTGCGTTCGAACATAGAGCTATGCGCGTTAGCTATAAGGAAATCTTTGATGTGCAATCAAAATGTTTTGAAGAGCCGCCGGTGTCTGGCACAGTAAAGTATCCAGCAAAACACCTTTGCACAAATGGCCTTCATGATACGTTTTGAAGACTTATGCAAATTCATTGATAGAGCTCTGCTCTATTAACTCAAATTTTTATATTGTATATGTCTGTAAAGTTTTATACGATGTGTTTATTTCATGAAAGTATAGCCAATATTTGTATTGAAAAATGTTTGTATTGTTTATTTTTATTACTATATATTCAATCTGTATTGAATCGTTTTCGTCTCACCATTTTGTCAACCCATGTTGTTGTATTTTATTTTCGTTTGAATTTTATCTACATTTCTAATTGCATATCGTGATGACTGTCATTTTGTTAATAAAAGCATTTTTTTAAACAATCAAATAAAAAATAGGTATCAGCAACAAAATTATACAGTGCTGTTAAAAATACGACGTAGGTATTTACATGGAATAAGATGATATACTCGTATAATAGTGCATATTTATAAAAAAAACGAATATGTATGTGTATTTTTATAACAAATTGATACCTCAATAATGCAACGGCTTTTTTTTTGGTCTCGGGGAAAAACCCTCTCTTGACGGGTTCCCCCGGCCCAGGGGGACCGAGAGATATGTGGGACTCCGAGAAAGGTGTTCGGCCACCCGACTACCACCGACTACCCGACTAAAACCCCGCTGTTCACCTATCGCCTACGCCCGGGCCCCCGGATATATGACCTGCCGATCTCGTGGCCCGGGCCGGCGCCGGCCCACCCTTTGTTTCAAGGCGGGCCCCTTCTAAAGTGTTGGCGCCAGGGGGTCAGGGTTTCGTCCTCCCCCGGGCTCTCCTGTGTTAACTCTAGGAGTTGAGGGGAGCTTCGGAACAGCACGCAGCCCTCACCCTCGCGGCAATAATGCGGGTAGCGGATCCTCCCCCGAGGGGCCGCCCGCGGCCGCTTTCTACGGCGGCCGGAGGTCGTTAGTCGCCCTCCGGCGCTGACGATGTGGCCTGCGTTCGCGGGAGGGGAGTGTGGTGGTTAACTCCCACTCCCGCTGCGCCGGCTCCTTTGCGGACATGACTGCCTCGCAAAAGGAGGCGAGGCCTTCCATCCAGGATCGCCCCCGACCATGGACAGAAACAGGGCCGGGAGCGACAGGTCCGCGTCTCCAACGGCTATCCCATCCTAAGTCAGGGTAAATCCATATATTGTATTATACATAAACACGTGCAATATTTATTATTTATATATTTATAACAGAAAAATCTGTAGAAATAACGGGTCTGAATAGTAAAATATTAGTTGTTTAGGACCCTGCATTAAGATACCAAAAGTGCTCTGCTGCTCATTTTGGTACTAAATGGGACTGTATGAACTTTTACAGTGTATTAAAAATACATAAAATATAAATACTGTTATAGTACTATGTCATTAGTGACGGCGCCTCAGTTGTCGTCAGGCCGCGACAAATTTTATTACTTTCAGCACAAATGGCTCCTCAATTCAAATATACGCGTGGATATTTTGTTCTTTTATTATCTTACTCCCCTTTCTCAGTATGTAAGTGCACTATGATTTATGCCACTCATTAAAACTATTGTTTCTAAATTTGGAGATACAGGTGCAAATAGTTTGGGATTTAATTGATCATTTTATTGCAATCTCAGAAGGAAGCTTATACACACTAATGGAAAAACTAAAGGAGACAATTTTATAGATAGCTATACTTTCGTTGAAAATGGTCGTATTGGAGTACAACTAAAATTAATTTAAAGCTTTATGTTTCTAGTTTAAAGATTTTTAGTTAAAAATATTTTAAAGCAACGACTGGATAACTTGTTTATATAGCTTTAATTTTCTTTTTTAAATTTTGATAGATTATTTTTCGCTGAGATATCGGACCTTGAATGGAATCATTTCGTTTTAATAAGCGATATTTCAGCAATCGAAAATTACACAAAAAATTCAAGGTAGATTTTGAAAACTTGAATTTTTTTACAATAATTAGCTACTTTTTTCTACATTAATTTGAAAATTCATTAAAAATGACTTTTGATAGTTTTTCGGAAATTCAAGAGCTGAATCAAAAATATAGAGAAAACTGCTATGTTATGTTTGCTTTTCATAGTTCAATATACCAAAAAAAACCTAATAGAGTTTCAATTTAATCCATCTAGTCGTTTCTTTTAAATAAATTAGATTTTGAAAAAAATTAAACGATCAGGTACGACTACTTAAGAGCAACAAGCTTTTAAATAGTCATAATCTTTGAGAAAACAAAACAAAAATCCGAGCTATTTTCACATTTTTATCGTTTACTTTCGTTTGTGTTATAAATAAGCTTGGTTTACTATAATCTTAAATATTCCTGATGTTGCCATTGTAATTTCTGTGCATATCTGACAATACTTTGATAATAAATGTTAACTATATCTCGTAATACTATAAATAAAACTTTAGTAATGTACAGAATTGATAAAACGAGAAAATTGAAACAAAGAGAATTAGCGAAACAGTTAACTTATATTAGATACTCGTAGAAATTTCCCCAGGAATCTAAAGACAGCTCCGTTTGACAATTTAATAACGTAGCATTAAACTTCGACCGCAAGTTGGCATTGTGGATACGACCGTTAGTTCACTATAAGGGATTTGCCATTAAATATTATTTACTAGTTGAACCGGCAAACGATGTTCTGCCATATGAATTTAAAAAAGCCTATGTCCTTTTCCAAGTTCCAATCTATGACTATACCGAAATTCATCAATATTGTTCAGTTCAATTCTACGGCTTAGGCGTGAAAGCGTAACAAACAAACAAACTCACTTTCGCATTTATAATATTAGTTAGGATTAGGATTATACATAAGACTTTGTAACATATGGTTTTGTAAATCTCAAAATGTTTTCCAACTGCAATAGTGTGTTAATAGAGAAAAATACATTCTAATAAATGGTATAAATACCTATTTTACTGAACGAGTATAAGAGAAAATTAGTGTTTAAAAAAATTAATTATATATATTTTATATTTGCCTTTGGAAAAACTTTGCGTCTGTTTCTACAGTTTGTACAACAAAGAATGTTCTGAGGAACTATTTAGAATTGTGTCTGCGTCGTTTCTCTACCAGCGCACTGCTCAGCATCGGCTGGGTGTTCATCCTTATTTCTTAGAGCTTTTTTTTTTCTTGTATGAAACAGTTCTTAAGAACGTCATATTACGTATTATCTGGATTTGAAATTATCTTCCGGGTGAGGTTTTCGAAGCGTAATACAATATGGTCTGTCTGCTGAATTTTAGCGGTAAAAAATATAAGATATTAAATATATATGCTTTTGTTTTGTGTTTATTTAATAATTTTATATTTCTCATAATATACATGGTTATTTCCAGTTATCTCCCAAAGCATGCAGTTTAAAGCTCGGAGTCTACTCTTTAATACAGTGACAAACAAACTTTAGCGAGGAGATGCCCCTTGGCAACTCCTCTAAATGAATATAGAAAAGATATAGCTTAGTAAATTAAACTACAGGAGTGGACTGAGTTCCCGAGCCTGAAAGGACAAACCGAATAGTATATTTACTACATACACACACAAGTAAAAAAGGATTTCCATTGTAACGTTCACCCCCTACGTCACTTAATATATATATATATATATATATATATATATATATATATATATATATATATATATATATATATATATATATATATATATATATATATATATATATATATATATATATATATATATATATATATATATATATATATATATATATATATAATATAATCCGTACATGTACCGATGTACATATATTTACGAGGAGATTCGATTAGTAACGACGAATCGAACTAATAATTTTAGTTAAGAATTACGTATTTAATAGTTTCAATAGAAGTGTGATAAAATGAGCAGTCACAGATATAAAATCCTGTTTGATGAGAAAATTACACATTTGTGTATAAAATAGAAATAATAAATTAATTAATTTCTATCACTCACCGAACACGACGGTTTCTGGTGATGCTCTGGCCGGAGATCGCCTTTACGGCTAGGACACCTACGTTGTGTTTTCCCAAAGTAGTAAACCTAGATTCTTTTCTTAACCGGTGATTTGAGATATCGGAAGCTGTATATGTTGGAATACATCTATGTACTTATTTCTATGGGGCTTAACGGAAAATGGAATAATAATAAACATACTTATAATATTCATATAGCTCGATAAATATTAAAGAAAATATAAGGTGAGTAAAATGTAATTATTATAAAGTGTTATGTAACGAGTATAGTGTGAGTAAGTTGTTAGTCAGTTACTTATAATAAACCTTAGCCTAAAGTAATTCTAGTAGCTTTATTACTATAAATAGTACTAACCTAACCACGATCGCGAATCGGGAATATTTCATTGTAAAACCGAAGCTCTACAACAAAATATGTTGTCCGTTGAAGTCACCCACCACCTCAAAGCCCCGCGAAAATACGACACTAACCTTCTTTCTACATTTAGTGTCCCACAATACAACTTCTCAGTATAATTTTTTGGGGAAAAGAGGAATAAGTGAATTATATAATGTGGCGCGAGAAATTGCCGAAGCTGAGAGCAGCGCTTATACGTTGGAGATTGAAGACCACATTTACCATGGGCGATACGCCTATGCCTATCGAATGGCGAGCAAAAGGACCTGGCCAACTCATTAAAGTATAGCAAGGAAAAGCATCTTGCGTCATGTCGAAGAGAAGATACAGGTCGGCTCAAGCACTTACATCGAGTCAGCACATTAATGGCATTGTGGATAGTATAGTATGTTCGGCCTTATAGGCCACGTACTCACACCTCTCACAGATCTAGCAATCCCTTTTATCGAAGTAATATATTATAGTTATTGGTATGCAGTTATACAACAGGCAGAATCGCCTTATCCATAATTGTGATCATCAATGCGATATCGTTATGATAATTAAGATTTGAGTGATAAATTTAAATTCCTCTATTCTCACTTTATAAACTTATACCAGAAGAATAATTGTGCAACCCAAGTGGCAACAGCAGCCGGCAAATCAAAGCTACTTTTTTTTACTTCACTAGGGTAAAACGTGCACTAACTTCAGTACAGATTTACGGAGATAGGAGAGCAATAGGATTATAGGATTGACATTTAAATGCGAGTAAATCAATTATATGAGTTGTCGAATATTGTGCACGAAGCGATTCTATATTATTATGCATGCTTATCGGTATAATATTTGTACCCATTCGTGCACTCGTATTAGAATATAGCCAAGTATGCAGACCACAGACATTGAGATTGCTGAACCATAACCGCACTCGTCCGTTCATCGTCAGCATAGTAATACTCTAACGCTAAGACCAAGAGTGGGGAGTCAACGTTTGGTTTGGAACGTCTCAGTCTCGTAGTCTACACCTCCTGGTTACATTCCAGACAAGCATAATGCACTGTTAAGTGATAGACGAGATATACCATTCGGTCCTCAACTTGGTACCATTCGGTCTTCAACTTGGAAGCCAACTACTCCTTATTTAATTCTGATTCAACAACAAGTGTTCAAGAAACCTTACAAGTTTCTAAATTCCATGAAATAACATCATCACAATCTTAGCGTTAAATCCTGGTTGCCACCTAAACTTTCGTTTTGGTGTCCACTTCGCGCGATCCCCAACATCCCTGGCAGTGAGTCCATAGGCACGTAGAGCCCTTTACGACTACTAAGGTCAGCCTTTGGTGCCAGGGTCCACTTTCCAACCCTTCCTCTCCACTTCGCACGATCCCCGACATCCTTGGCAGTGAGTCCACAGGCACGTAGAGCCCTTTACGACTACAAGGTCAGCCTTTGGTCGATGTCTAAGCCTGGGTGCTCATGTATCAATATAATGAAGCCAATCAGGTAGCGCATACCCCATGCAAATAGAATTAGGTCGGTTGGTTTTCCTTATGTTCTAAATTAATATCTTAACCTAATTTAGTGTCGAAACTGATAGGTATTCTGTGTCTATATAAGTGATTGTGTGATGTGTAATGATTTATAATTATAATGAATATAATATAAATATATATAGAACATAAATAAAATAGTTAAACGGGATATATTATTTGTGATTTACACTTGTATAATGTTGAAGTTTCATTATATGTAATTATAAGAATTTGATAAATTGTTAAACCTATACGACTTACTTGGCAGTCCAAAAGCTCCGTTTTGGACTGAGCCTCATTCACTGACTCTAAGCTAAACCCTATTACGGAATTACACAAAATAATTGAAACATCTAGACTTACTCGCGTAATGGCTAACCTTTTTTTTTTTTTTTTTTTGGTCTCGGGGAAAAACCTCTCTTGACGGGTTCCCCCGGCCCGGGGGGACCGAGGGATATGTGGGACTCCGGGATTTTTCCGACTACCCACTAAAAAACCCCGCTGTTCTCCTATCGCCTACGCCCGGGCCCACGGATATATGGCCTGCCGATCTCGTGGCCCGGGCCGGCGCCGGCCCGCCCTTTGTCTTGAGGCGGGCCCCTTCTAAAGTGTTGGCGCCAGGGGGTCAGGGTTTCGTCCCCCCGGCGCTCTCCTAACAACTCTAGGAGTTGAGGGGGCCGCGGAACAGCACGCAGCCCTCACCCTCGCGGCAATAGTGCGGGCGGCGGGTCCTCCCCCGAGGGGCCGCCCGCGGCCGCTTTTTACGGCGGCCGGAGGTCGTTACTGGCCCTCCGGCGCCGCCGGCGTGGCCTGCGTTGGCGGGAGGGGAGTGTGGTGGTCGACTCCCGCTCCCGCTCCGCCGCCTCCTTTGCGGACATGACTGCCTCGCAGAAGGAGGCGACGGCCGTCCATCCAAGATCGCCCCCGACCATGGACAGAACCAGGGCCGGGAGCGACAGGTCCACGCCGATTTGGGCGACGAGGGCGCGGCGCTCCTCGCGCCACGCAGGGCACACGGCGACAGTGTGGTTCACCGTGTCCTCCTCGTCGCCCGCGCCACAGTGGTGGCACCCTGACGTCATCTCCCGCCCTATGCGACACAGGTACCTCCCGAAGCAACCGTGCCCCGAGAGGACCTGCGTCAGACCTGGCTAACCTAAGACAACACTGACTCGACTGGTCCCTAGTTCGAGAAAATAACAAACAGAGGCTAGGCACACCCGTGAATTATTATAAATTAAATCGCGGAATAAGAAACAACACTGACTCTAATAATTCCCTATGTCGAATTTCCACGTTATAAAATATCGCGGACCGCGGGATAGAAAATAGACTAAGCAATCCACATCATGAAAGATCAGTACTGGCCACATTCAGATCCAACACAATGCAAACCACCACAATCAATTCTCTATATAGAAACAAATATCACGCGACGCGAAGCCAGGAGTTTGTCCCCGGCTGTTGTTACTCTCTTCGAAACGCGATTTCTCTGATCCGCTCTTCCCGGCGTCCCGACTCAGAGTCCCCTATGAATTTTGACCTCATTCCTTATGTCTTCAGCCAATACAATCCCTTAACTATATTTCAAATTTCGTCACCTCGCCATAGCAAAAGAAATTACGCGCCACAATAAAATCCTTTTACAGTGTGTAGACATGATTATTTGATCGAGGAAACCTATATAGATTATGACTACATTATCCAAAGTCAAAAGTTGTCCACACATTTACATCTAATACGACTTAGACCTCAACCAAGCTTTAGATTTGCAGAATCGTTGCCCCATCCTTTGCACAAAGTTACTACACTGCCTATTCACCTTCCCGATACTACGCTGTGTCTTACATCAACAAGCACCCATTCATTAAGCACGAGAGCTGTTGACAGATTAAAATTGTAGAATATGTGAGTAAACAGAGAAGACATTCTTAAAGATTTCTGCCTACTAAGAAGTCTGTTCAACAACAACAACGTTTTCCTTAATCTTATAGTATCGCTTAAGTATAAGAACAGTTCTATCAGCTTGGTACCGTCACACCATTAGTCATCTTTTACGACTCCATAAAGAAGTAATGGAGTGACCCCATATTTATTCCGGGCCGGTAACATATGCCATTTTAATGACATAGTACTTTCATCTTATACATTTTTTACAAATATTACACAAATGGCTTACTGGTTAACGCACTTCAGTGCGCTTGCAAGAGTCATGGGTTCCATTCTTGTCTCGAATTTGGTTTTTATGAATAACATGTATTTATTTATTTTTACAAAAGAAAAGTATATAAGTAGTAAATCAGTTGTCTAGTATCCATAACACAAGTGCTATTCAAATTAGTTTGGAACTACATGGTATTGTATGAAATATCCCAATATATTTATATATATTTAAAAGTTTGAAACCTACAAAATAATGTTTCCAGAAAAAATAATAAAATGTTTCCAGATAGTGTTAATCAATGATTTAATACTGTATTTCAAGGAAACCGCAAGTTAGCTACGGTTAACAGATAAGTTAGCCTGCTATCGGCACTAAGTCAGCCAAAACTTAACTCTACGTTATGAAGGAAAGTTTAGACAGTAGTTAATCGGAAGCCACTCTTGTTTAGTACGTTTAGAATATTTTATACTAATTTTATTCCATGAATTGATATGAATATTTTTATACATATGTATGTATGTCATGCTACACAGAAATATTTAGTATTTAATATATCATACATGTATCCTAGTGACATCCACGCTATTATCGTAAGTTGTCCACTATTGGACGACATCCCAAAATTGCACCGGTCTCATGCTTTCTTAATTCTAAACAGCAATTTTGTGTAGATTGTGAATCCACCAGAATGAAAGGTGTTCTACACTACGATTAATATCTATACAAATAATCTATATACAGCTATACAAATAAATAAAATTGAAGTGTCTGTTTGTAATATTAAAATAACCGCTTTTTACTAAGTTCATTTGGATGTATACACGGTACATAATACCAAAACAAATTTTTTTACAATTTTTGTCTGCCTGTCTGTTTGTTCCGGCTAATTTCTGAAAAAGCTGGATCGATTTTGACGGTACTTTCACTGGCAGATAGCTGATGTAATAAGGAGTAACTTAGGTTACTTTTATTATAGAAAAAAAAATTGTTTTAGCTAAAAATGATCAGTTTCGGAAATTATAGTCGTCCAATTTAAGTTGATCTCCGATTTATATCATCAATCATGATATAGGGTTTAGCTTAGGCTGGATTTGTAGGTTCGAACGCACGTATTCCGGAGGCGCATGGCGTAACAGTTGCATTCGATAACACTGACTGTTTGCATATTTAATTTATTTATATTTTAGGGTTTATAGGGTTTGTAATCCAAAATAAACCAAAAGATCTATTCAAAAATGTTGCTCAACGTCACTATTCTACGCGGACGGAGTCGCGGGCACAGCTAGTTAATATATATAACTGAATGTTTTTTAAGTTTTTATCCGTACAGAGGTGGAGAAAGAATACTGACCTCTGCGGCTGGGGTCGGTCTTTCGTAAAAAGCGACAAAATACCCATATCTACGTGGTAGGACCCCGAGCCCGTTTAGATGGCAACCACCCTTGGTCTAAAGTATGCCGCCATAATAAACTTGTGTTGTGTTCCGGCATTAGTGACCCAAGTATTGCACAGCAGCATGTTCGCGGTGTCCCAAACGTCGCAAATATCCATAGGCGATGATAGCCACTTATTATTGAGTGGTCCGTCAACCTGTCCGCTATTCCTCAGCAACAAATAATTAATAGTAACTGAAATTATCATGATAATTAAAAAAAAGTTGAATCAAGAATATATTTTGAGTATAGATTGCGATTTCGTAAACAAATGCAGACGAAAATTCTATCTATAATTCTATCTACATCTACATTGTTATAATAAAAAAAAAATTAGGGCTTTTTTTTCTAGTTGTTAGATTTAAATGATATCTAAATTATTTAGGCACTATTACTCAAAGTTCATAGCTATAAAATAATTTTAAAAAAATCAACGAATTTAGTTGATATTCGTTGGAGATGTGGTCAAAAAAGATGTAAAGAAGAAATTATCAAAAAAGTTAAATTCAGTATAAAAAGCTATATCAGTTAAACCCCTCATTTTAGGGCTTTTTCTAGATAATTTTACGTAAATTTTCATATTTTTTAGGACAGTCACTTAGTGGTGGAAGACATTGCATAACTCGTGAAATAAACCCAAATGATCTAAACATACATCATGACATTAAGTGATTAAGGTAACGTATATCTAATTTCTAACACTAAACACTATTTGGAACTATTGTGTTCATAAGTGTAATCCCCTTAATGGGTTGAATGGCACGTGTGCAGGTAATGCATGGAAACGTTCTAATTAAGGTCTGATTATAGTAACTTCTTCGTAATCAACATCGACCTGATTTTATTACGTACTCACAACATTTTTAAAAAGCTTTGTAACACTTTCTTGTGAAAAATAGTGAATAAATTCTTGTGAAAATAATCATAGGCATAATAAGTTTAATAAACTAGTCAAATTTGATTTTTACAGCTATGATTGCTGTGTAACTCTCCAACACCGAAACTTGAAACAGATCTTCCTTTGCTTGTAAACTACCAAAAGAAGAAATCCACAAATAGCCTTTAACGACTCCCTAGAATACTTACGAGTAGGCTATTTTTAATTCTTATGTACACACACGGTATTATATTATGTAGACATTTTACAATAACTAAAACATATTTGAGCAGTTCATAACCTATAAAACGTTTGTATCCAAATCCCTTTCAATCCAAAATGTACAATTTATAAAAATCTCAAATTGATTCTCAAAACAATTAAAACAAAACCAAGCATGTGTTATATTAAAATACAATACGTCAATCAACGCACTAATTGCAATCTGCACCTGGTGTACAAAAAACGACTCGTGATATTGTCATTATGTCACAAAGCAATCCATACTAATATTATAAATGCGAAAGTAACTCTGTCTGTCTGTCTGTCTGTCTGTTCCTCTTTCACGCCTAAACGGCTGAACGGATTTTGATGAAATTTGGTATGGTGATAGATGATAACCTAGAAATGGTCATAGGCTATAAATAATCACGCCATCGTTCTTAGGGGGTAGGCAGTAGGCAGATAACTAAATTGAGTTAGTGATTTTTTGTGCTTATCCGGTATCTATGAGAATCGGCCAACATCTATTTTTCATCCCCCTAAATGTTAGGGGTGACCCACCCCCAAAAAATTTTTTTTAATTTTTTGACATTTTATTATTTATATGGCAGAACAACGTTTGCCGGGTCAGCTAGTGTGACTATAAAAAGATTTTGTGTGACTATAAAACTTCAAAACAAGGATGAGTGAAATTTCAAAACCTCCAATATAAATAATGATATCACTTTAGTAATGCAATAATGATACTACAAAAGATCTTATGGTAAATTTACTAAAGCAAGCTACTTAGAAACAGTGTGTAAAATATTTTAGCATAATATATTTTAAAAGTAGTTTTTGTATTATAATCCTTCAACGTCTCACTCGAGTTTTCCATTAGAAGGAGCAAGCTTTATGAAATAAAACATAGCTGGTTAAAATTGCCTAAAATGTGTAAATTGAGCCTCTTTGATTACTTCTTAAACATCTTTCAAGGCTTTTGTCTTGTAAATTAATAATTTTAAGAAATAGCTTGAGTATAAAATTTACTTACTTTAAAAAAAACTAAATAAAACACATAAATGTGCACCGGCTATATGAATTTTAATTTTAAATTCTTTAAGTTTTTTAGCATTATATTGCGTGACTACTTCAGCTTGAGATTGCAAAAAAATGGCTAATCTAACTTTAACAAGATGCTTATTTAAAGTGACCGTTTATAAAAGCTTTATATAAGCCTAAAGTTCATAAAACTTTTCATCTATAAAGACATACGTATAATAAATAGGGACTAAAAAGAAAAACGCTATAATAAAGATGTACACAAGAACGTAATGACTAAGGCAGATCTTGTTACTAACTAAATCAATGTACTAGTCTCACCAGTTAGATATACTTGAATCGCAATAATCGGCAATGCAGACATCATAAATATTTCATCAGTATCTTGATGAATGCATTCATATATCAGATTAGATACACTGTAAGAAATGCAGAAAATCTAGATTGTAGCGACATAATCAGCCCACACTAACTAGATGTAGCGGGTATTCTTGATGTAAATAAAGTAAATGCAAATGAAATATTGAACATTTAGAAAATGAGCAACTGCTTGTCACACCTAAATATTAACTTACCCGCAAATCTGCATGCTGTGTTTTGGTTTTTAATTATTCAAATTAGTTTATAAATAATAACACTTATTGATTGTATTCTATTGATAAAAATTACTGAAAAAATTAACCTAGGTGGGCTTTTGTATTACTTCAACATGTACCAAAACTATAAACTTTTAGTGGAATTTTTTGTTGTACTAGTGTCATTATCATCTTTATAATAAACGAAAGATTCTTAATACTGTGTGAGTTTTAGATTACTTTACTTTATGCGTTTTGAATTATAATATATTTTTATAAAATATTATAATTTGGTAAGGAGTTTTTAATGGACATACTGAAAGGTTTACATTATTTTCAATGATCTTTAACATGTAAGAATTCTGAAGCATTAGATGAATATAATTTTCAATGGTTGTTAACCTGCAAAAACTTTTAAACATTTGGTTTACTGTTACCTTCTTCTAACATAAGGTTACTTTTCGTTATTTGGGACTCAGAGGACAGTTGTATCTACCAAAACCAAATTTAGTCATATTGTTTAATACATATTTGTATTCTGATTATCTTTACGCAAGAGATGGAT
Source organism: Malacosoma neustria (assembly GCA_963693495.1). Taxonomy (NCBI): domain Eukaryota; kingdom Metazoa; phylum Arthropoda; class Insecta; order Lepidoptera; family Lasiocampidae; genus Malacosoma; species Malacosoma neustria. The sequence goes on from OY856383.1 coordinate 12,380,662, forward strand.
TTTATGGATGGCCATGGATGGTAATCGTAACTATTCGCACTTTTTCTAATATTACTCAACAGTGAATTCCGGGCTACAAAGTACTTTTATGGTATTTGTGTAAAAAATTACATTTGGATATTATTCTCAAAAAAATTAAAAAGTTTCTTTATATTGTAAATATTTTTACTTTTTTATAAATATATATATTTTCAATTGTATAAAATTTTCAAACAAATAAGAACTATATACAAATAAGAAATTATAAGGAATAGTCTTAATCCAGGTAGTGACAGTGAAATCTCCCCACCTACTTGTGACTGGACCTTGCAAATCAGATGCATGGGTTCGATCACCGACAAACGCTTGTGTAAAAATTGAGTTTCTGGCATGTAAATATAAAAATAAATAATATTGATACTAATTTAAATAAAACATATTATATGAGTAGCTCTATTTAAAAAAAATTAAGTTTTAAATAATAATTAATTCGTATTACACAATTAGTCACTAAAGTAATTTATTTATATACCCTTGTAATATGCAGGATTATTGAGCCGGTTCTGTCCATGGTCGGGTTTGATCCTGGATGGACGGCTGTCGCCTCCTTCTGTGAGGCAGTCATGTCCGCAAAGGAGGCGGCAGAGCGGGAGCGGGAGTCGACCACCACACTCCCCTCCCGCCAACGCAGGCCACGCCGGCGGCGCCGGAGGCCCAGTAACGACCTCCGGCCGCCGTAAAACCCGCCGCCCGCACTATTGCCGCGAGGGAGAGGGCTGTGTGCTGTTCTGCGGCCCCCCTCAACTGTTGATCCAGGAGAGCGCCGGGGGACGAAATCCTGACCCCCGGCGCCAACAATTTAGAAGGGGCCCGCCTTAAGACAAAGGGCGGGCCGGCGCCGGCCCGGGCCACGAGATCGGCAGGCCATATATCCGTGGGCCCGGGCGTAGGCGATAGGAGAACAGCGGGGTTTTTTAGTGGGTGGTCGGATGGTCGAACATCTTTCCCGGAGTCCCACATATCCCTCGGTCCCCCCGGGCCGGGGGAACCCGTCAAGAGAGGATTTTCCCCGAGACCAAAAAAAAAAAAGGATTATTGAGCCGAAATATTTATTTTGTTACCCACCTTCGCTAAAAGGAAAAATACATATCAGTAGATAGTAATATAGTAATACATTTATTGTTAAATACAGAAGGTTGTAAACACATATATTCAGGCAGAAGAAGAAGAATTTGAAAAATATTTCTTAAAGTTCCACGAGTTTTGTTTAGTGTTAAAATTGAGTATTTTTTTTTTTTATTTAACTTGCTTTTCATTTGTATATGAATCATTTTGACATATCAATCTGCTTACCAATCTTATTTAGAAACAGACAAGACTATTCAGTTAATGTCTTATGACCCTTAGATAGAGCACAGTACACAGCTATTTCGTTCTATCGTGGGTTACGCGTTTTGCCTCAGACCACGTAAGTCCGATTTGTTCCAAACAGACAAGAGTTGACGATAATTATTGAAGATTTTTTTCCGTTTTACCTCATAGATATATCAACAAAAATTTATTTTTTTATCATGTAATATTACCTCTATAAGCATTTAGCAAAACATAACATTACATTACTTCTTACAGCTGAAGAGAAAGAAACGGTAAAATCTTTATGTACAAACTTACGTAGCTAATATTTTTCATCTTCTTGAAGTAAATCACAGAGATTTCTGTGATTTACTTTAACCCCGAGGATTTTGGGTTTGAAGCAGTATAAACATATTTATTATAATTAATTACTTTTGTCTAGGTATAATATTAATAAAATATCAAATTAAACAATTAGCATTAAAAACATTTTTAAAACATATTATTTTGACGCCAATTAATTCACTTTTTTTTTGCTGAGAAACAGCAGAGAGACATCTTGTTTTTTCACCTTTTACGACAAACTGACCCCGTTCGCAGGGGTCAGTATTCTTACCTCCCCCCTCCCCTGCATGGAGAAAATTTTCTGTTCATCTATATAGTTAGTCTAAGGTATAACTTTTGCTCTGAGATACATGCAACAAATTTAAATTATTATAATAAAATTATTCACATTTTGGCTTTAATTTGACTTGGCAACGTTTCAAAACTTGCTTCATTAGACATTTATATGTACTCTTGACGTGAGCGATATTGCCATAAATTGAATATATTGTCAACGAAACGAAGTCCAAACATCTTGTCTAAATATACAAAGAGGGTAAATTGTTAACAATAGCCAGTTTGTTTGTAATGTTTGTTAATGTCAACTGATTTAGTAGCTCTTAAAAAATGAAATCACACCAATAAAGTATATGAATAACAATTTAAATAAAACGATATAATTACCGTTTAAGTTGATAGCTTGTGTTTGTTAATTTTATTGTGTTGAAATCTCAAAATTATTGATCACACAATTTTCCTACACAATATTCATGATTTTTTTACATACATATATAAAAGTTAGAAAATCACCACAAATATATTTCACTTTCACTTATCAATTATATTTCTTACACTGTCCATTTTTAGTAATGAATCGTCGTTTATATTATTCTGTTGCTAGTTTCTCTATCCCGTCGACAGGTGTCTCCCCTCCTGCCATTACTTGCCAAGAACCAAAATTAATTATCCACCTAAATATTTATAACAGAAACGGAAACAATTCCGCTGGTTAATATCTATAGCAGAATTATGATATTATAACATTAAATTAAAAATATAAACATAAAATTATTTGGGTATTAAGTATTATATTATTTCTAAAAGTATTTTGTATTAATTTTGGTTATTGCGTTTTGAAACGTTTTCAAATTTCCGGTTAGTTTATGTTAAGAAAACCTACATTTAGGCTATTTCAAAATGACTATAAATTTAAGAAATGTCAATACCAGAATGAAACTATGTACATTAAACTTGAATCTAACACATAACATACCATTACATTGTTGGAATGAGGCACCCATTTAAGTCTAGTAAAAGAACATGTAGCGTCCAAATTGCATTTTCCGCTAAAAGCACTATCGACTTTTGCACTCGATAGAAAATTCTTGCAAATTGGTTCAGACGCCTCTACAACAACGCGAGTGAGCGTCGACGTTATAATAACAATATGCTGCCAGTAGAAACCTATCAAATTTAATCACTGGTATTGACATTGTTTTGGCAACCATCTTTTCATCGCAAAGATAAAACACGAATGAAAGAAAAATAACATTTTCATTTATTTATTCTAACATAACAAAGAAGACGGATATAATGAATAGTCTTTTAATATTACTTTCTTTATAAATTCTATTCACTTTGAATATAATATGAGATGGGTCACAGTTAACATTTTAAGAATATATATATTTTTTTTATTGCTGTAGGCCAGTAGACAGGCTGGCGGCCCGCTTAGAATTTAGCAGTTACCGTCGCCTATGGGTGTTTGCAACGCCAGTGGCACCGCGAACATGCTGCTGTCCCATAAGGGTACAGGAACTTGGGTCACTAATGCCGGAACATAACACAAGGTTATTCTGGCGACATACTTAAGACCAAAGGTGGTCGCCATCCAGACGGGCTTGGGGCCCTACCACGTAGCTAGGGTTGTTTTGTCGCCTATTACGACAGGCCGACCCCGGCCGCAGAGGTCAGTATTCTTTCTCCGCCCCTGCACGGAAAAATGTTTGAGCTTCATTGTTAGAAAATAATTTAAAAGATAGACTGAAATTTGCTTATATATTAAAATATAGTTGCTAATATATTTATATAATCAAAAATTTAATAAGCAAATACAACTCTTCAAGAGTCATATTTCATGCAACAGCACACTTACTAAGCTTTATATAATTCAAGATTTGCTAATCTATTTTAACTCTTAAGAGTAAGAAATAGAGATAAAAATCGACCAGCCTTAATCATTTTGCCAAAATACAATGATCTTCATCACAGGTGGCAATATAAGCGGTAAAGTTACCGTGAAATTCTAAGCTATGAGCAATACTGCAAAGCCCATGCACACGTTCGTTATGCAAGCAAGAAGTTGTTAGAACAATATGGTGCAAAATAATACTGGTTTATCTACGCTTATAAGGCTGCACTCTTTCCGTACTTCCTTTAATACTTGTATTGATAAGAAGTATTCATTGACTTAAGAGATTATTATATAAACTGAAAAAAAAAAATATTAGTATCCTTTAAAGAAAATGATGTTTTATAAATTTTCAAATTAAGATTATAAAATAACTTGAGAGATAATTTTATTTAATATTTTGCAACATAACTAAATAGTGACATTAATATTTTTTTCATATTTAGAAGTTAGTCTTAAAACTTAATTGAAGCTAAACAGGCGGCATGCAAGAAAAATGTTTTAATTTATTTTTAAGCATCTTTTTATTACAGCTAATTATGCAAGTGCGTGTATAAATAAATAATCATAACAGGTTTCTATTATTAGTAAATTTGTACTAATCCTTGTAAACAAAAGCTAAACTAATTCCCGAGGTGAAACGCAGCATAACGCGGGAGCAAATTAATGAGAACGAGCGTCGCCCAGCAGCCACCGTTTCTCACATAGGATTACCAACGGGACTCGTGTAAACTTTATTGTGTGACTAAGTCGAAGTGCTTAGCCAACTAATATTATTAAAAGATATTTTCTACATTTTTCTAAATTTAGCATAAGAATATGAAATTAACTATGAATAGTATTTTTCAATATAACGAATATTTCAATTGTTATAAATTATAATTTATATCATATATTGATTATGTATATCATTTCTATGAACTTAAAAGGATTATATGCGTGGAGTAAATGGTGATATGCGTGCCAATGGACTGACTACCAGGGATGTCGAAGACCGTGCGTAATTTCTAAGAACTTTATTCGGTGATTCAAGGCCTTTGCCTTCGTTCTAATACAACTTCATTTTCACAGTAATCAACTTATAGTCATTTGTATGCTTTTACTATTTAGTTTAGTATATGTGTACGATGGCATATTCAGATTTGTGTGAATAACTTTTAAAATCGACAATAAACCGTGATTTTTTAGAGATTGGTTGGTTATATGTATGTATATAATAGCGTTTTCGATGTATAAGTGATATAGTATATGCATGATTGATATGACGATTGTACATGCACATTAGGCGACAAAATTGTTTAAGCGGTAGACATTTCAATAGAATCAAACTCAGATAAACTTTTTACAATTTATGTCATCTTCTTGGTGGTTTATTCGATAAATAAATTTTACAAGCGGCTATATTTTCTGTTATCTCACGATCAACTCTAGACAAGATCTTCGCTCCACGTAACAAAAATAAGATAAAATGCCGAAGGATTAATAAGATTTATAAGATGTATTAAAGATAATAGGTCAATTACTCTTGAGGTGTAGCTACAATTTATAACATTTAACGGATTTTGTAATAATGTTTTAAAATTACTCCACCCAAGACGTAAAAGCGTGTAATTATAGGTTACTTGTAAATTTATTCAGGTTTCAATTTTCATGCATATTTATAGATAAAAATGTTAGATATTTTTTAAAGTTTATTTTAGTCTTAAATGCGTACAATACGTATCAGAATTTAATACTTTTTACTATTCACAACAAAGCTAGTGCGTGATTTTTTATGTTACTTTACATCGACATGTTATATGAGTTTAAATAAACACGTAAAACAAATTTGCTGAAGAAATCTGTAGATATTGAGACTATCTCAATCATCCTCATTAGATGCATGCAAATAATTCATATTGGTCTAAAAAACGTGTCATGATTAATTTGTAATCTCATACGATAAATGTTTGAATGCTGAGAACAGAACTTATAATATGAATATTTTAACTTTTGTATAACGTTTTATTTGCATTGATTTCTCTATTTTAAAACAATACATAGTTTTAGTATATTATTCATTGATGTAATACGATTAAGAATTAAAACAATAAATCTAAATTAAATTAGTCATAAGTAGTGTAAAATACAAACAGTATCTCTTTTAAAAATCATCAACCATTTGCAAATATTTTTTCCAAACAAAACGGGAACGATCTTATATCTTCTGAATCATTTTGACGAACACTGAATACGATTTCAATTTGTAACCAAATCAATTTCCCTGTTCACATGCGTGTTTTTCTCATTCAATTTGGGCAAACATTCAGCGTCAGCGTTTTTCAAAGTAATGGCATTGTTACGGATATTCGCACATAAAATCGAATGAGCGAATTCCTAACATGGAATATATTTAGTTATTAGACCAAACGTTTAAATTAATACTATTTCTATATTAGATTTATATGAATTATTTTATTAATTAATTATTTTAAACATGTTTAAATTAATATTAAAAATATACTATATTTAAAAAAAAACAAACACGAAAATTATAAATAATATGTAGATTTCAAATAGCTTTTGACCGGAAACGTTTTTAATGTGCTATTTATTATTATTATTATTAGTGTCATATTATAATATTAAATTAAATATGAAATTTAATCTTTTTTTGTATACCTCTATTTAGTATTAGGCTCTTTTAGTTCTTAATTATCAAATTGATATGGTATATCTAAAAAAATATATTGATAACTATTAAGTTATCAATATATTTTAACCGACTTCAAAAAAGGAGGAGGTTATCAATTCATCTGTATTTTTTTTATGTTTGTTACCTCAGAACTTTCGACTGGGTGAACCGATTTTGATGATTCTTTTTTTATATGAAAGCTGGTGCTTGCCGTGTGGTCCCATTTCAATTTGGTCCAGTTATGACAGTGGCATCTATTAGAAAACCATATAAGTCTTAAATTTGCATTAAGTATGTGCGCGACAAATGGACGAATAACATTCGATAGACGATCGTTGATCAAGCCGAGACGGTGACTACGTTTTTCGATATTTTCCCTGTTCAAAACTTTTTTCATGTAAAGCCGAATTTTCTAAAGTCTATTTTTGCGTTATTCGCAAGTCTCTTTTGAAATTGTCATCGAAGTAGATATCCTCTGTTGAGATATAATAGATGTTTCTCCTTGACTTCGTTTGTTTCATTTAAACGGCGCCGTCTCATATGAGCAGCACGTTTAGTAGGTCTACCCATATTCAGACAAATTAGTTAGAGTACTTCAAATTCACTAAAAATCAAAAATAAACAAAAATTTTAACAAAAAAAACCGCCTTCAGTAAAAAAAACTATTCCAAAACAAATTAATATGCACTAAAAATTAAAAAATTAATTGCATATTCTTCTATAACTTAATAATCAACTTACTTTTTCTACTCATAAATATGTAGGTGCGATATGTAGGTAGTTACAATTATTGTTATTTTTGTAGTCGGTGTCAGCCAAGAAAACACTACAATATACCTAGCAATAATAATACACAAGCACATCTCACTTATAACTATGTATGTAGTTCCAAACCTACCGTTCGTTTGTCGTGTGTGCATCATCAAACGCACACCAGGAAGGAAGCAGAGGGAGAGGGAGAAGAACACAAAAGACAACACTCACTTGTCGTGCTAAATAGTTAGGGGGGACATGAATATCTCTCTTCCCGTGGGCTACGGGACGGGATATTCTAGAAAAACCGACATACATCGAGGTAAAGTATGTTTTGTGCTATAAATTATATTATTATTATTCATAATATTCTTGTATTTTCTTAATTAAACGTATTTATTTAGTTTCTTTTAATTTCAATAAAGCCTTGAGTTAAAAAACAGAGCAGCGCATTATGAGTTTCGAAAGTTTTCAAAAGGTGGGAGCCATGCTCGATCGCGTCCCTGCTCAACTGGTGAATAGCTGCGGGTCTTTAGCTGCCATTGTCCGCGTTCGGCCAGCAGAGAGAACACTTCGAAAGACACCGTGTGGTATCTCCTTATCGCCCTGACGGCCAACACTCGCCGCAGTCTGCGTAGTAGTAGTAGCGCGGTTGTCTGTTGATCCGCCTAAACTGGCACCCCGTAGAGTGGAATCTGAGCATGAATCTCACGGCTCCCCGATGTTGGATAGCAAGTGGGATAGAGTTATTATCGCCCGAGTTTTTGATCCAGCTTCTGGAAGTTCGCCGCAAAGTCCCATCGGCCGGCCGTTTAGTACCTATCAATCCAAAATTTTTATGGACCGCTCTACGTTGTCGGTTCGGAATCATCCCACTAATGCTCAATTCCGGTGGCCTTTATGAAATCCATATAATATGAGGATTGTGTTTGCACAACCATCCAGACAGAATCCTAGTGACAGTCTGCACTTCTCCAGCCGTGCCTAAGATGTACGCCTGGCGAGGGGCTTCCCGCGCTGTTATCAGCGTACCGTCGGCGTGACATAGAACAAAATGACTTTATTATAATCATTGTTTACATTAGTATAAGTATTAGAAGAACAATAATATTCAATAATATAATTCAATAATATTATACAAAATCTTTGTTTGGAATAGAAACAGAAAACTATTATACTCATTACGTTCTAAGGCAAAATAACGAACCTGTTAATGGCGATAGAAAGTTCACACATCATTACCGCATATTGAAATATGGTTTCCCGCAAATCATTAACGAAGAATTCTCTCGTTTATGAATAATAAAATAGCTTTGTAATAAAGAATCAACAGCTATTTGTTTGTTTTAGTCAGGTCCATGTATTTTACAATGTTTAGATTTTTTTAAATTTTTCTTCTGTAACGAAAGGCATTGGAATTATCCAAGTATTTAAAATAATAATAAGCTAAAGAAAGGTTTTCTCCATGCAGGGGCGGAGTAAGAATACCAACCCCTGTGGCCGGGGTCGGCCTGTCGTAAAAGGCCATAAAACAACCCAAGCTACGTAGTAGGGTCCCAAGCCCTTGGTCTTAAGTGTGCCGTCATCATAACATTGTATGGTGTTCATCGGCATAGGTGTCCCAGGTTCTAGCTTTTTTTATTGCTAGAGTTCAGCCGACAAGCAAACGGCCCTCCCTGGCAGGTGGTCACCGTCACCTATGGACGTTTGCAACACCAGAGGCATTATCAACGCTCTGCCGGTCAAGAAGAAATTTTATAACGCCTTTTTTGAAGAACCCCATATCATACCGCGCTGAGTAAACCTCAGAGTACGCAACATGATCGTTCTTGAGAACCGCTTCGTATAAGGGATGAACACCCAGCGAATGCCGGGCAGTGCGGTGGTAGAAAGACGACGAGGGCACCATTCTAAATAGTTTTTCAGAACACTCCCCGTTGTACAGACGGTAAAATACGCAAAGAGATGCAAAGTCTCTCCGAAGTCCAAGTGTGTCTAGACCGTCTGTGAGTATGGGATCGCCGACAACACGAACTGCGCGCCGTTGGTTGGAGTCTAGGGGATTGAGCTGACAGGCGGGTGCTCTAGTCCATATATGTGAACAGTACTCCATTTAGATTTCGGCATGGTCAGTCTGCTCGTATCTCGAAATATTTATATCAAAATTAAATTTAAGTATACATTTACAGACCATTCACAAAGTAGCCAAAACTTGCCATATGGTTCCGTCCAACTCGCTAGTTTTGGACGGCTAGACAAAGTTGTTTTTACTATGAAGTCAAATAAAAATTATATAACTACTTACTTATAAGTGAATTTTTTTAAATTAATTGACCTGGGACAAGGCCAAGCTAATGATGAATTGATACATTTCAAATTTGTTCTGTTTTATGAGTATATGCTTTAACCACATTTACTGGCAAGGAGAGACGAAAATTGCTTCGCTGTAGTGCAGTTTGTGTCAACAGTTCAACGGTCTACGTCAATACAGCCTTCTCCAGGGAAATTACTAGTTCCTTATGACCACGAGGTACAACTAACAGGGTTTGTGACGGTCCACAACCATGGTGCTAAAACAAATTGAACTTTTTTTGTTATTGTTACATAATATAGTGGTACTTTTATATTCATTAGTTACGTTGTAAACTTTAGGATGCATTAATTTGTCTATACAAATAAATAAAATTAAAATCATAATTATAATATTAAAATCACCGCTTTTCACTAAGTGCATTCGGACGTATACACGGTACATATACCAAAACAACATTTTTTACAATTTTTGTCCATCCGTCTGTCTGTCTCTCTGTCTGTTTGTTCCGGCTAATCTCTAAAATGGCTGCACCGATTTTGACGGGACTTTCACTAGATAGCTGATGTATTAAGGAGTAACTTAGGCTATTTTTATTTTAGAAAAAAAAATAGTTTTTGTTAAAAATCATAAGTTTCGGAAATTTTAATTTCCAATTTAAGTTGACCTCAGATTTATATTATCAATCATATGAAATAGGGTTCAGCTTAGGTTGGACATTGTAGGTTGAATTTCCAATTTAAGTTAACCTCAGATTTATGTCATCAATCATATGAAATAGAGTATAGCTTAGGCTGGACTTTGTAGGTTCGAATGTACGTATTCGCATGGCGTAACAGTTGCATTCGATAATACTGACTGTTTGCATATTTCATTTATATTTAAGAGTTTATAGGGTTTGTAATCCAAAATAAACCAATTTAAAAAATTCTGCCTAAAATCACTATTCTACGCGGACGGAGACGCGGGCGCAGCTAGTTATTGAATATTTTTGAATGTTTTTTATGTCCATCTTTCTTTTGTTTAATACAACTGATTCGTTTTTATAATAAACTGTAATTTTAATACTTCCTCTTATTCAAGTATTCGATTTTTCTATGACTAATAAATAAATATTGTCTTTACATATTAAACTAGTTAGCCCAGTAAACTTTGTATTGCTATTTAAATTAAAAAAGTAACAGGTAACAGTAACAGTACGTTCACCCTTTTCAAGTTTCATTTTCGCGACAAAAGGTATCCTATATCCGAAATTTGTAGGCATGAAAACGTAACAGACAGACAGACTTACTTTCACATTTATAATATTAGTATGGATGGTTGATGTAACACATCATAACGAGACCGGTTGTTAATAATAATATAATAATAATTTATTTATTTGCCGAACAACATGGTCCATTATTTACATTACAAAAATCAATCAATAACAAAAATTATAAATTAATGAATAAAGTAAAATAGTTAAATAATAAAAATCAAAATTACAAATGTCAAAAAATAAAAATAATAATACAATGAAATAACATACAAGTAGACATACCACAAAAATCGTGCAAATGGATTGTGCAACCTGCAGCAACGGTTAATGAAGGCTACATCAAGTCTGCAAGCAAACATTTTCAGGATGCTGTTGGTTCTGGCCCGCACGCGCCGCACCAGGGACATGGCTCGCTTGCGCATCGTAGCGTAAAAACAGTCTACATGCGCGTCCGCAAACATGCCCGATGCGCTACAGGAGCGAGGCAACCGCAACAACACCCTGAACGCGTTGTTATATTGGACGCGAAGGGCGTTGTACGATCTGAGCGAATAATCAGCCCACAGACTGCATGTGTAGAAGCACAAACAATAGGCTCTGAATAAAGATAATTTCACTCCTGGTGAGCATCGAGAAAATCTGTGAGCTATATTGGCCCTTATCGACAACACCCTTCGCTCTCGCTCAATGTCTTCATCATCCCTGAGGTCAGCAGAGAGTATATGCCCGAGATATTTGAACTTAAATACCCTTTTCAGGGGTGCTTCATTCAAAGTGATAGGACAGCTGCTAGGTGGAGATCCACCACTAGCTTCGAAGATCATGAGTTCACTTTTCTTAGTATTATATAGCCCAATAATTAATGTATAATATGTATTTATTTTCAAAATTATATATCACTTGTCTAGCACCCATAAGTAGAAGCGCTCTGTAGACCAGTCCCCCCCCCAACCTTAGTGCTATCTAGTTCCAAAATAAGTAGTAGTACTTACTTTGAGACTTATTTTTGATTTTTTTATTGCTGTAGGACAGCAGACAGACTGACGGCCCACTTAAAGCTTAGCAGTTAAAGTCGCCTAAGGGTGTTTGCTACGCCAGAGGCATCGCTAACACGCTGCTATCAACGTAGCTGGAACGTGGTCACTTATGCCAGAACACTTCTTTACGGTCAAATTCATCATTGCTGAAGGTCGTGTCCTAGAATATCAACCGTGGCCTGTCTCGTAAGCTCTTTCTACTTCCTCCGGTCCTCAGCTTCTTGAAAATCGGTTGCTTTTGGGATTCCAGTGAGGGCGGTTTCCTTCCTTCTTTCTTCTTTCCTTCCACATTGCCCATCACGATCACCTTATCCAAATTATCCGACTGTCGTTGGACAATGTGAACAAATTACCCAAGAATCTTGCGATAAGAGATTGTGGAGAGCCTGACTTTAATGCGAAACTGGTTCAGTAAAATTTATTTGTTCTTTTGGCCGTCCAAGGTATGCGGAGCGGTGCATTTGTCTCCAACACCAGTGCCGGAACACAACACAAGGTTATTATGGCGACATATTAAAAACCCAGAGGTAGTTGCCATGCAGACAGACAGGCTTGGAGCCCCACCATCTAGCTTGAGTTGCTTAGTCGCCTTTTACGCACACCGACCCCGGCCGCAGAGATCAGTATTCTTTCTCCGCCCCTGCACGGATAGAAATATAATGATTTTTACTATTAATACAATGAGTTTCCCTAAAATAATTTTCAACACTAATGACAATTCAATAATCGGACGGATAGAGTCTGACCAAAAAAAATTATTTCATATTTTACAAATAGCAAATCATACAAATATTGTCTCAAGTAGAGTTCAAATTTAGATCTATAAAACCACTTTAATTTTCTCCGCGCAAGAGCTGGGTAAGAATACTGGCAGCCTGTCGTAAAGACGACACCCTAACTAGGTGGTGCAAATCCCTCTGGATGGCAATAACTTCTGGTCTCCAAATATTCGACCATAATAACCTTGTGTTGAATTTCGGCAGGGTTTTAGCCGTTCCCCGGGCATCGCAAACATCCATAGGCAAGGTTAGGTTACTGCTCCCTATTAAGTGCTCTTCTGCATGTCTGCTGTTTACCAGCAATAAACAAAATTGCCTATGTTGCAAGCCAGCTATGTCATTAATAGCAATAAAATATGATTATGGATAGAAAAAGCCAACATCATAGCCACTTTGTGGACCCAACCGACTTACTGCGATACCAGTGGACTCACTACCAAGGATGCCGAATACTGTACAAAATGATGAAGAAAAAGTCAGGAAGCGGAATTCGGGCTCCGAAGCGGTAGTTTGGGTTGCAACCGGGATTTAACGTTTATCATGATGATGAAGATAGACACCTTGTCTTGCTTACTAACAATAGCAGTTAATTTGCTATAAAAGGGATGTACACTTTATATACAGAAAAGAAAAAAACTTCAATATACATTTAATTTTGTTTGGAAATATTTCGTAGTTGCAACTACGCTTGATAGCAGCGTTGTAAAAAATGCAGTCTCTCGCAACCCCGGTTTATCCAAACGCAAATAAATTTGTCAATTTCACTCAACCTCCCATCCCCATTCACTGCAAGCGATGCGGCTCTATTCCAAAACCAATCGTAAAGTATTGACTATAATTTTTTTTCTATTTTTTTACTCTATATAACGTAATATGTTTTGACGTATTAAATAAGAAAGTTAAACTGGTCGACCAGCCTATCAGCTAATAGATAGACCTCCGTCTATGGAGGTCTTGAAAGTTTTTTTTTTGCTGTAAGACAGCAGACAGGCTGACGGGCCGCTTAGAATTTAGCAGTTGGTGTAGGTGTTTGCGACACCAGTGGCATCGCAAATACGCTGCTGTTCATAAGGGTACAGGAACTTGGGTCCGGAACACAACACAGGGTTATTATGGAGGCATAATTAAGGCCAAAGGTGGTCGCCATCGTTGCTTTTTCGCCATTTACGACAGGCCGACCCTGGCCGCAGAGCTTAGTATTCCTTTTCCGCCCCTGGAAGGATAAAAAGAGTCATTAGCCAGTGTACTTTAGTCCAAAGACTTTAGTTTGCAATTTCTTAAATATATAAATTTCAAATATGTCTACTTTTTATGTAATCAAGAAATGAAAACGTATTGTCATATATAGACTTCTTATCAAAAAAATCGAAACACCTCTGAAGTTTGGTTTTGAATGAGTTTAATTTTTTTTACATTTAACCAAAAATATAAATATATATATTCATGTAACTGACTCTTTTTTCGATGCAGCAGTATGAAAAACGCTCTCCCCCTGTTAGATATACCTTCTTTCTTCCGTCATTACCATACAGCATGATCTTACTCTCGCCAGAAAAGAGAACTTTGCTCCATTGAAGGTATGACTAATTTAAGTGCTTAAGTGCAAAGTCGAGGCGCGTTCTTTGGTGGTCTACCGTCAATTTTTGACCATTCGCCAGTTTATGGGGTTTCATACCACCCTCCGCCAATCTTCTTCTTGTGGTAGAATCGTTTACAGTCAATCTTCGAAACTCATGGAGCCGCTGCTGCAGTTGAATAGAGTTAAAGTGGTGATTTCTTAGAGAAACTGACACAATATACCGGTCGTCTTGCTCAGACGTGACTCGACTCGTGACTCGATGTCTACCAGGTCCTGACCGTCGAGTAAACATATCTGTCTCCCAATAACGCAGATACACTATGTTGACTACACACTCTATTGAGATACAATCGTGCAGCAACAACACGCTGACAATGCCCTGCATTCAACAATGCCATGACTTGTGTGTGTATTTTTTAGGAAAACATCTCTCTCGTAGGATATCACAGAGCTTAGTTAACAATCACGCTCAGCTTAAAACACGATAATTTATGCAAAAAAATGTGATTAAGTGCAGAAATTCCGACGGAATACACATTGAAAACAATCTCTAAATTCATTTACTGGATGAAAGTTGGAAAATTCAAATTTGGAATTCTAGTATAGCATAGTGTAAACTAAAATGCCAGCTATTTATTGGCGTATTTTTTAAATAATATTAATGCTCTTTTCCATTGAAATGCCGCCTGAATAATACTTGCAGTTTCGAGTGTATTTCGATCTTTTTTAAAAGAAGTACATATATTATGTTTTCTTAGTAAGTACTACGACCATATAACGGCACGTATTTCATTTTTTTGTTTATGGATTACATTTACTTTTCTTTTAATAATAGTTATTATATATTAATTATGTTTCAGATTGGAAGTAAGATTTAATAGAGATAAAGATTTTCATAGAGCTATCACAAGTCGGAACGCCTATGGATCAGGGGATCAATCCCGATTCAAGTCTCTAAGTAATAATAATAATTAGTTTTTCACAAAAAAGTGTATGAGTATTATTTCAGTTATTAGTACCAATAACTTAATAGTTCTATGGCTTAGGTACTTTGACTAGGACTAGATGACGTGTAAATTATCCCAGTATATTATAATTATATTTTAGTTACTGCTCTTCTTTTTAACTTTACAGTTATCTATCAGTTATTAAGGATGTGATTTATATTACATACCGATCTAAAGATCTTCATTTACATTCGCGAAAGCTTTTAACAATTTATATTGATGTTATCCTGAGTATTGTTTTTGAGATAGCAGTTAAGAAATATACGATCACGCTGTAGGCAATCCCTATTCAAATGAGAAAGAAATGATAACGCAAAGGAGGGATATCGCATACGACTTTCGTATCACTCTGCATACAGATAGCCGCCTATCCAATCCCGACTCGAGTTCATTCAATCGTATCGAGAATCGAATACGCCAGTCTGGCTCAGAAATGAAGCGATCAAATATAGGGAGTTCCATACAATTGCTGGCAAGAATTCAAATTACCGATGCTTAATCTAGATAAAATTGAAATCTATTTATAAAATACCAACAACTCGATTCCTCTATGTTTAATATTTCTCATAAATTTGACATAATATTTGCCATACAGACTAGAAAATTCTCCTAAATCTTGTGTTTTTGCAGAAAGATATCATCGTTTTTGTGTTGAATTTTGGTTTAGTACAAAAATATTATTTCAATTATTAAATATTTATTCGATAGTTAATACACCTCAATGTAATTTATTCATTTTACATCAGTATTACAGTAGTCGTGTATGTGCTGTATCAGGTTATTTAGTTTACCTCTGCAACATTCATATTAGAATTATTAATGGACGGTTACGCCGATTAATTGAATTCTGAAATTGGGAATGGATTGTACCTAATCTTGTCGCATCTATGATTTATGATTTTCAGTTCACCACTGCGTTTGGTTTAATTATATAGTATTAAATATAATCTGTTTGGAAAATTACTTGTGTTTTCTGATTTCGCCTTTATTAAATACACTAGTACCACAAATTACATTTTATTGTTTATCAATTACAAAAAAAAAAATATATATATATATATATATATATATATATATATATATATATATATATATATATATATATATATATATATATATATATATTTTATATATACAGGACTCACACATATATAATCTTACGGTCACTATTTACTAGAAAGCGTATTTATGACAATAACCGTAAGTTGCACGAGCGATGCAGTACGCGTGACTGATAAATATATTTTCCTCATTAGGAAGGTAGTTTGGTCGAAATGCAAGTACCGGCCTGATTCCGGGATGTTAAAATGATGCTCTTGGAATATTTATGTATATTCCACAATCCATTGAATCTAAAACCAAAATTTAAGCACAATTGTACAACCAAAGCTCATTGGGAAATAATACAATAATTTTAAAGAAACAAAGATTATGAATTATATTAAAGTTATATATACGCATATCATTAGTATCACTTTTTTTTAATATATTCTTATTTATTGATATATATTTTAAATTTATTATTACGAGAAAAAATTACGCTATTTTGTAATACCTCGTAGTTTAACAGAAAAAAACGAAAAAAAAACTGAACATACTAGCTATTAATTTTATATAATTACAAATACAAATATTAATATATAACCATATTATATAACTAAATTTAATTAAATATTTATTTTTCAGTATATAACATTTCTCTCATAATATAATATTATAATTCTATAAATATATTACAAGACAGGAAAAGGCTTACTGTGTCAAAAATTAATCAAAAATAAAAGCGATCAATGGAATCATAAACGTTTGGTCGATTCCTTAACTTTTATTTATTTATATTATTAGAAGGCAGCATAAAATATTTCCTACAACAATATAATATATTTTTATGTTTACCCTCACATTACCATAATGGTATTGAATATAAAAAGCAGTTGAGATTGGTTCGGGATTCATACGAGTATTTCCCTGGAAGTCCATTTAACAATATACGTTATTCAACATTTTTTAAATTTAATATATAATGAAGAGCAGCTTCACCCTTCATTTAAATTTGAATTTGCCGCGCTTTTGATGTGCTGCTTTGGCTGTCATTTGAATTTGACAGATAAGGAGGTTGATTTTCAAAACATATGATGAACAAAGAAACTAGTTTGATTTGAATGAAAGTTATTTTTGTAAAAAATTACGTGAAATATAAGCTTTAAATGTTGTTTCTCTTTTAAGAGCAACTCAGTTTTGTTTTATTTCAAATAAAGTGAAGTAATAAACATTATATATATATATATATATATATATATATATATATATATATATATATATATATATATATATATATATATATATATATATATATATATATATATATATATATATATATACATAAATGTTTATATAATAAATCCAAATGTTTCTTCAATTTGAAGCCAGCTTCTTGAATGGCAGCCATCGCAACTCTGGACTTGCGCGCGGGGCGTTGTCTTGGTGAAACAAGACAACTTTAGCGAATAAGTCCCCGTAGTAGTAGATCCATGATGAAGGTATTCGATCATTACCACCCCTTGGCTGTCGTACAAAAAAACAGCCCCTTATCTTACAGGCAGATGAAATCGCCTTGAATTTCTTCGGAGTTTTAGATGACGGTCTCTTCCAAGTCATGGACTGTTTTATTATTTCCGGGTAATAATATTGAAGCCATGTTTCGTCCATAGTTATGAATTGAGTCAAAAATCTGTCAAGATCTTGTTATGACAAACCCAAACAGCTTTGTGAAATTTTCAGTGTCGTTTGTTTCTGCGCGTCAGAAAGCATTCTGGGAACACAACGCGCTGACACTTGTTTCATACCCAAATGGTTATGTATAATATTATGGATACTTCCTATATAAATTTTCATTTCTTCTGCTATAAAACAAACAGTAACACAATGATTCACTAAGACAATGTTTTCAACTTTTAAAATCATTTGTTCAGTCACTACCGATGTAGGGCGTTCCGTGCAGGGGTCGTCGTTAATGTAAGTTCTTCCTCGCTTGAACTCAGCACACCACCGTGCAACCGTAGAATATGGAGGAATATGAAGTAAAGTTTTTCAAGCAGAGATATTTTATTACCTCGCGAACTTCAATTTTATGCATTTTTAAGAACAGGTTCCAACACGACGACGCAAACAAATGCCTTCTATTTTTAAAAAGCAAAAAAGATTTTTTTTTATTACTGTAGGACAGCAGAGAGGCTGACGGCCCACTTAGAATTTAGCAGTTACCGTCGCCTATGGATGTTTGCAACGCCAGTGGCATCGCGAACACGCTGCTGTCCCATAAGGGTACATGAACTTGGGTCACTAATGCCGGAACACAACACAAGGTTATTATGGCGGCATACTTACCGAAGGTGGTCGCCATCCAGACGGGCTTGAGGCCCTACCATGTAGCTAGGGTGGGTTGTTTTGTCGACTTTTACGAAAGGCCGACCCCGGCCGCAGAGGTTAGTATTCTTTCTCCGCCCCTGCACGAATAAAAAATTGAATGTTTTTTTTTATTATTATTATATCTAATGGCTGGGCTATTCCTGCCAGTATTTTTTTTCTTTCCAAGGAGAATGTATCGCATTATCAGTATTTATTGAACGCCCCTCGTACCTCGATTTCTTATATCGTCTTTTTTTCATTTCTCTTATTTTCGACAACTTTGTCTTCTTATATCATACATTTTGTTAGATGTGATAAAAGTAAAACACTAACTAGGTGGTAGGGCTCCAAGACCGTCTAGATGATAACCACGCCGGGTCATTAAAATGTCACCATTATAACCTTGTGTTGTGTTCAGCAGCGTGTTTCTGATGCCCCTGGCATCTCAACTTCCATAGGCGACGGTAAATGCTTACTATTAAGTGGGCCGTCAACCTGTCTGCTATCTCACAGAAAAAAAAAACTTATAATGCATTCACTTTTATGATTTCTCATTAGAAAATATTGTGACTATTACTAAGTTGGTTTATTATTTTAGTAATAAGTAAGTTTTTTATTGTTTCATGCAAACTTTTCAAAACCTGGATAGGTTTCCTGGAGTTTTCCTGGATGAAAAGTTTTCTAGAATTAATATTTTATAAGCTACCATTTTATACTACAATATGGATTATTTTAACAAACGATTATCTCTGTGGCGTAGCAGCTAACGCATTTCTGTACGCTTCCAGAGGTCATGGGTTCGATTCCCGTCTGGGTGTTAATGTATAATATGTATTTATTTACTATAAAAGGATATAATGTAGTTTATCAGTTGTATATTACCCATAACACAAGTGCAAAAGCTACTTACTTTGGGACTAGATGGCGCTATGTGATTTGTGTCAGTATATTTTATACTTCTATATTTTAACAATATTCCTAGTTTTACATCAAGTAATAATAACTGCTTGGACTCACTTCAGATATTATGCATTCGTCTGTATTCCCGACGAGTAAAACATAAAATAAATCTATCGCAATAATGAAATTATTACCTGCCATACATCAATCTCAAAGACTTGCATAATTTATAAGCATGAAAGTAATTTAGCGCCCACTAATCTTGACGCCAGCGTCAGCGTGTCGTGTAGGTGTCGCATCGACCGTTATGAATCCGCCTTACATTCGTCTCAAATTCATCTCAAGGTCTGCTTATCCCATCCCTATTGCAATCGTTATTTTATTGCATGCCATATTTCCGATAGATGACTCCAGTTGCTATGAGATATCGAGATATTGACGACCTCCTGGCGTAACAGTTTACGCACGTCGGTACGCTTGCGGGGGTACGGGTTCGATTCCTGTCTAGCGTCTGGGTGTTTTTCTATTATAGTATGTATTTATTTACAAAAAGAAAAGTATATATGTACATATGTAGTATATTAGTTGTCTAGTACCCATAACACAAGTGTTATGCAACTTAGTTTGGTACCAGGTGATGTTGTGTAAAATATGCCAATATAGATAGATAGATAGATAGATAGAAAACTCTTTATTGTACTAAAAAAAAGAAAAACACGTATTAAAAAAACTATATAAAAGTAGATAGCACAAAGTCCCAATATATTTATTTATTAAAAAAAAGAAAAAAACATCGGTATATATTTATTAAAGAAAACTAAATATTTAATCAGTTGTCAAGTACCCATAAAATAAGCGCTTTATTGTTTTTTTTTTTTTTGGACTATGTGGAGCATTGTGTGAATTTTTTCAGTATATTTAATATACTTTATGCAAGAACTTAAAACATTGAATCATTCAAATTAAAATTTTGTTGCATTCAAACTAGCAAGATTGTCTTCCCAAGTGTATTTAGCTAACACTTCGGTACAAGAGGAGGCTCTACTTTTATGCGTCTGTTTGCGTCGGTGATTTTTATCCATTGCTTGGGCAAAAGCAACAATCGGAAACCGTCAGATCTCCAAACCTCAAAAGATATTGAACGATGCCTTAACTTTACCATCATTGAACTTGTAAAATCATATTTAAAAATATGATTTTACAATTTGATATTCTTAGAGAGACGTAAACGTCTCTCTAAGAATTGTAAGGCTAGCATATGCTCGTATATCGAACTGATAATCTTTTTATGACGTCGGCTATGACATTTTGCATATAATGTACTCTGCATAATAGTATATAATGCCCCACTCCTGGACTCGGGCTATCCCTAGAGAGAACAGACGTAGCCACCGAGTCGTATTGGTAGCTTACGTAAAGCTGTGATCTCGTCACGCGGGTTTCCTCACGATATTTTCACCGTCCGTACGTAGCATATTATATTAAATTATACAATTAGGTGAGATAAACTGAATAAACAATACATAAAATCGTGGAAATTGTACACATGACCTATAGTTTAGTTCGTGAATGATACCATTTGGCTGCCATTTTATTATTATTATTTATGTAATACAAGCACTAAATTTAAAGAACATGAAATCCTTTTCAAACCATAAATAGTTTACCTGTTCTCTCAAACAAGTTAGTGAAGTGATGGAAAGTTTTCGTATAGTCAAAAAGTTTACGGGATCCGTGCAAAATTTATTGGCAATAAAGAGTTATGTTGGGACCATGGACGTAAAAAGAAGCGAAGGGTCAACTCTCGGCATAACTTTGTAGAGTAACTGCGCAACTCTACAGGACTACTCCTGTGTCGAAGAATAAAATGAGATAGCTAGTTATTTGATAGGAGATAACAAAGTTTACTTCTTATAGTTTTCTTTTACTTTATAAGAGTCTCTGAGAATTGTTTTTAACACTTAATCTTTGATATGATTGTTGAAGTTTGTTTTATTAGTTAATATTACTGTAAGATTTATTATTGATGATGAGGTCCGGTTCCGAGTCTCGGTGTTTATGTATAATATTCTTCATCCTCCTGCCCTTATCCCACATTATTTGGGATCGGCAAAATACGTTCTCTCCTTCCACTTTCCTCTGTTAGCCATCATCCCAGCATTCACACGCTTTTTTGTCACATAATCTTATATTGTTTATGCATTTATTTATAAAATAAAACTATAGTATATAAGTAGTATATCATGGTAATATCATATCATTTTCAACGTGTTAGGGCCCTAAGCCCGTCTTGATGACGCCACCTTTGGTCTTAAGTATGCCGCCATAATAACTTTGTGTTGTGTTCTGGCATTAGTGACCCAAATTCCTGTAAGGGACAGCAGCGTATTCACGATGGCAATAACGTTGCAAACACCTATAGGCCGTCAGCCTGTCCGCTGTCCTACAGCAATAAAAAACAGTTTTCTAGTAACCATTAGATAAGCGCTGTGGTACTTACTTTAAGACTAAAGGGTGCTCTGTGGATTGTTACAGAATTATAAATTTAACAATTTCGTTGGTGCAATTACATTGTTCTAGAATGTTGCAAAGGCAACAAATGTATTCTACACAAGACAAAAGGCTCCTCCTTTCGGGGTTATAAGGTAGAGAAAAGTTTCCAGGTAATATCAAAGCCAGCTATATTTATTTCGTGTATTTTTGCTTTTGCTTCTTTGCATAAATAAAGCTTGCAACTTTATTATAAGTAAATGATGTGCTAGATAGAATGAAGCTTGGCGTTAAGATCCAAACATGTATTATCTCTGTACATAATATTTTATCCGTGCAGGGGCGGAGAAAGAATACTGACCTCTGCGGCTGGGGTCAGTATGTCGTTAAAGGCTACAAAACAATCCTAGGTACGTGGTAGAGTCCCAAGCCCGTCTGGATGGCGACCACCTTTGGTCTTAAGTATGTCGCCATAATTACCTTGTGTTGAGTTCCGGCATTAGTAACCCAAGTTCCTGTACCCTTATGGGACAGCAGCGTGTTCGCGATGCCACTGGCGTTGCAAACATCCATAGGCGACGGTAACTGCTAAATTCTAAGCGGGCCGTCAGCCTGTCTGCTGGTCTACAGCAATAACAAAAAATATAATATAAGAAATTGTTTATTACGTTTTCGATTTTATTTTAAACTAGTTGGCCCGGCAAACGCTGGTCTGCCATATGAATTTTGAAAAAAAAGGAACCAATGTCCTTCTACAAGGTCCAATCTATGACTATACCGAAATTTATCAAAATTGCTTCAGCAGTATAGCCGTGAAAGCGTAACAAACTCACTTTGACATTTATAATACCAATTAGTTAGGATATCAAAAGGCTCAAGTAGTACGCGGCAGTGTAGAGGAACCATTTTAGAATTACTGAGAGATGAATCAGGTAATGATATATGCCTGAGAAGAAGTGCTTGGACAGTTTGAAAGTGAAGCAGGTTTAACAAGAACATTTGGTGAAATGACCGTCGACGAAGTTTGGTTAGCAACCGATATTTCACGCTATTTATTTGTATTGTTGTCGGCCTACTAAATAGTGAGCAGTTACCGTCACCTATAAATATTTGCGAAATGAATCCGGGGTCACTAATGCCGGAGCGCAATTCAAGCTTGTTATGGCAGCATATTTAAAGACTACGGGTGGTTGTCAACTAGATGGGCTTGGGCCATCACTTAGCTTATGCTATTTCGTCGCCTTTCACGACAAGTCACCCCCAGCCGCAGGGGTTTGTATTCTTACTCAGCCGTGCTTGGAGGAATTTGAATGATGATGAAAGCACAAACGATCAACAGCTATGTAAATTTAAGTAAATGATGAACAGTGTATATAAATTTATTCCAAAGTCCAACAAACAAACATAAAATATAATCTAATACCTTAAATCTAGTTCTACGTTAATGCTAATTTTATATTCAACACTGCAGAGTAGAAAAGTAAATAGAATCAAAAGCTTTTAATTCCAAAGGTATTAAGGGTAAACCCACCACCAGTTGCCAGTTGGCCGTTGGCAGAGAGCCAAGTAATTTAAAAAGAAACCACGTTATTAGCTCATTTTACTGTACAGGTTCATGGTGTTATTACGTGGCATAAATTTTTTGTATGTTTACAAGGTGTCGAGTTTGTGGTTGTTAAACCAGAACGCAGGCGGAATTAAAAATGGAAAAATGCTTTTATTATATAAAAGCATAAGGTCTTCGTAGTATATTGCTTATTTATTTTTTAGTTTGGCCTTGTTATAATTATTCTGTGTATATTTGGTGGATCGGCCGTCCCCTTCACAGCTTCTTTAATTTTGCTGAAGAACAGCAGACAGACTAACGGCCTCCTTAATAGTATGCATTTACCATCGCCTATGGATGTTTGAGCCGGTAGAAGCACTGCAAACAAGCTGCTGTCCCATAGGGGTACAGGATCCAAGGTCACTAATGCCAAAACAAAACACAAGGTTTAATATGGCGGAATACTTATAGATCAAGGGTGGTTGCCATCCAGACCGGCTTGGAACCTTACCACGTAGCTTGAGTTGTTTTGTTGCCTTTTAAGAAAGGCCGACCCCGGCCACAGGTGTTACTATCCGCCCCAGTATGGAGGAGATGCTTTACCAGAGTACAGTCAGAACTGTAAAAAAAATCATTACTCATTCCAGCTTGTACAGCTAAATACATTATAATCTTTACTTTTCACTTTACTTGTATTCGACTACTTTCTTGTACCTTAATAAACTTTTAAATGAAGGCCGTATCTTCATTTAAAAGTTTATTAGTTCTGCATGAACGCGTAGGATGAGTTTACAAAATCTTGAATGTACTCGTAGCAGAAAGTGTGAGCATTATTTCATTAACAATTATTCAATACAAGAGGCCAGACCACCTGGAAAAGTTTGGAACCATACGAACTGTAAAGCTAAATACAGCAGCTTAACAGTAATTTAAATTGAAAAATAGAGTATTTACAATAGTGTAAAGTAGAAATCATCATAAAAACTTAACAATCCGAAAGCATTTATTAATTATTTTCCGTAAACGAATTGTACTATTAAGTACTGAAATACAGTGGCGTACAAATTCATAATGAAGAATCAAAAGTAAAGCTTGAAAATATTTCATGAATAGTCTTTTGTCTGCCTTCAGGCTCTACTTAAACAGATCTACGGTTTGTTCAGTTTAATGTTTTGAGAAATTACAAGGTATTTTATCTCACTCGTTATGGTAAACACGCTTAGAGCGATATAATTAAAGCGTAATTTATTGTTGTCCGTATCACAAAACATGCCGTCCATTACAATTAAGATATTTTATTACCACTTTTCACGCGAACTAAGAACAATAAAAACAAAAATTTATTAGGAAAATCTTTCACTGCGGTGCTATGTTTAAAACGCACGCAGTTTCGATTAGATAAGCTTTGTTTGTTTTAAAAGCTTACATTTATAAGCCTTTTAACATAAAGACTTTTGTTTTTGTGAATAATAACTTTTTAATTACTTTGTTTTGTATTAATTAATCAATTTTAATAGCACACGCAAATCGAAGTGTTCTGAATTTGATATTTGTATGTTAAGATCATAATGTGATGTATATTTTTTATAATTGATCGACTCTTCGCAATGATTCTTAGGTCACGAAATATACAAATGATCATGATCTAGAATGTACTTTATGTAACAATGCATTACCCTCATCTGAAGTTTCAGTTCACGCTGTGTCAGATCAGTTGATCTGACACAGCGTGAACCATACAACAATAATAACAGCTTACAACACCCCAGTGCGTTCAGGTCTACCCCTACAGGGACCAGGCCGTATACTATCCATGATTGAGGTGAATTGTCTGGTACACATACCGCTGATCTTGGTATACAAGTATTCATACAACGTTTTCCTTTACAGTCGGTATTTATCTATTTATTTATATTGTTAATATAAATAAATAAATATACTTAGACAATTCACTCGGCATCATCTATAAGTACTGCTTCCGTTCCGTTATTATTATTCTTTTGTAAATGTATACATACAAAAACACCCAGACGCGAGACGAGAATGAAACCCGTAACACCACAGGCGTCCCGTCATGCGATAGCCGCTACGCCACGGAGATCATCTGAAATACGTAACAGAGGTGAGAAAAATTACCTGAACCGTATTTGCGCTTGTGATATTTCATTTTTCTCTTTCATAAAGCTAGTATATTTACACACATACATACAGCATGTTTTGTACACTCCCTTAGTACTACGTATCTTTTTTATGCCTACAATTAAATTACAAGTTTAAATGTTTTATTTGTCATAATTCGTATCTCTTCTTTTGTACCTAGTTCAGCAGCCAGGGACTTCAAACTAGTTGTTAATAACGTTTTTGTCATGAAATAAAGATTATTTTTATAGATTATTATATTTCATACTTTCCTATCCACGAAAACATCGACATTAAAATTATCCTATTAAAGTTACGCTGTCGGATTTTATTTTTCTAATCCTGTTCTTAGAGTAAAGGAAATTCGTGTAATCCCTTCTCGAGTCTGTATCCGTTTTGAAATACGAGATTAAAGTTCTATTTTGGTAATAATGGCTTTTCAAAGATGATTATTAGTACTGCTATTTATTTTTGAGTTGGTTTTGTTTAGTTGTTTGTAGATTGTATCTCAAAAATTGCTTAAGTCCAATTTTTAATATAAAATAACAAAACAAAAGGAAGTATATGCAATAGCATGTTAAACCAGTTTAAGATTACTGAATGTGATTTCTTCGAAACTTTTTCTGAAAAACAATTATTCTTTACATACTGTCATCAGGATGAGCTAATTGCTCATCAAAAAATATTATCCTGCGTGGGAATAAAATCCACAGGCAGAATCGTAAAATATCACTCACGCAACCATTGCAGTAGCCATATCATCAGAGATATTTATATATATATATATATATATATATATATATATATATATATATATATATATATATATATATATATATATATATATATATATATATATATATATATATATATATATATATTTAACACGCTTTTATTAGCTTCATACGTATGTTAGTATGTCTATGTAACGGAAACTTTGAACATGATTTTGACCGCCTTCGCAACGTCGAATTAACTCAAAATTTGGCTTACTTATCAAGGACTGATGACAATGCACTAATTTGTATAGTTTGTATTATTATCCTTACCAGCATTCTCAGGATTAATGAATTTTCGGATCGGTTCTCATCCGATTACCGAATTTAAGCAGCGTTGAGCACGGTCAGTACTTGGATACGACCTCCGGCCGAGGGCGGACCCTCGGGGGAGGACCCGCCGTCAGCACTATTGCCGCAAGGGTGAGGGCTGCGTGTTGTTCCGTGGCCCCTCTCAAGTCCTAGAGTTATTACAGGAGAGCGCCAGGGGGACGAAAGCCTCACCCCCTGGCGCCAACCCTTAAGAAGGGGCCCGCCTTAATACAAAGGGCGGGCCGGCGGTGGCCCGGGCCACGAGATCGGCAGGCCATATATCCGTAGGCCCGGGCGTAGGCGATAGGAGAACAGCGGGGTTTTTAGTGGGTAGTCGGATGTTCGAACATCTTTCCCGGAGTCCCACATATCCCTCGGTCCCCCCGGGCCGGGGGAACCCGTCAAGAGTGGTTTTTCCCCGAGACTAAAAAAAAAACGGTCAGTACTTGGATGAATGACCGCCTAGGAACACCGCGTGACGTTGGCTTTTTACTTTTTTTTTACATGCTTTATATTAACTTCACCTATATGTAACGGAGTTTTCGGACTCGATTTTTACCCACTTTGAACAATCAAAAAAATTCAAAATTCTACCGAAACGCCATCTGACGTTTAATTAATAACACTGTCCGAAGAGGGCGTTAAATTAATAAAAACATTTACCCATTGGAAATTGACCATAAAGAAATCGTGCTTTATAGTTAATCAAAATAAAAAGTTAAATATAAACTATATCTAGTTTAAAAAACTAAAAGACACGAAGAAATTATATTTTATAATTAATCAAATTAAAAAGAAAAAAAATAATTCTTAACATACGAATAAAATTACTGACGAGAAATTTAATGTCACTCTTCTAAAAAGCGAGATGGGGTGTTTTGTACGATATTTCTAAACATCATTTCGGAGTGAAACTAGTACAAAAAATTATAACTATTATTATTAAAAATTTTCTTTCTTTAATAAAATAGTTTAATAATTAATTTAAAAAATTAATATTTCATAAAACCTAAAATAGCTTACGAATACAACTTTTCCTCTACATAAAGCAATAAGTTGCCGTGAAGTGCCATTGGGACCTCCATTAATCCTCCTGGATTCAGGACAGGTGTTTATAAGGCCAGGGCTAGACTATGAGGGATGACTAGAAAACTCTAGTAACCCAAAGATTTTTACAAGTTTTTTTTTTAAATTTCAAACCGATCACCTCTACGGATGGCTACGAATATTTATTTGAAAGCTAAATCAATCGAATGCACTGCGATTCTTTATATATATTTTGCGATATTATAACAGTATCCCTGAATTGTTGATTACAATTTGTATTTTTTTAATGCTGTAGGACAGCAGACAGGTTGGCGGCCTGCTTAGAATTTAGCAGTTACCGTCACCTATGGGTATTTGCAACGCCAGTGGCATCGCGAACACGCTACTGTCTCATAAGAGTACATGAACTGAAAGGGTACATGGCGGCATACTTAAGACCAAAGGTGGTCGCCATCCAGACGGACTTAAGATCCTACCACGTAGGATATATGTGGATTGTTTTGACACCTTTTACGACAGGCTGACCCCGGCCGCAGAGAGTATTCTTTCTCCGCCCCTGCACGGATAAATTTCAATACAAACAAAGTAAATATATATCACATTTGATCTCACTCAAAACGACATATACATTAAAAGATACATAGATACTTGGCACCCTAGTGACGTTGGTATCCACTGGTTAGAAAAATGTTCTCACTTTATGAGTATTCTATATCTATAACATAGTTGTCACGTTTCGAAGGTAGAGGGAAAAATTATGAGGACAGTTATTCAAGCCCAGATCACCAGTATGCGTAACCGTTAACCACTGCTGACCAAACCTTGCGATTGCACTGTCTGTTCCATCTAGCGAAAGGCCCAAGTCCAATGGTGGGACGTTATGGACGTTTATAATATTCTTATTTCTAAACACTTTTCCAGCTCAATATATCACTGGCCTAACGGTCGATTATTCATATTTTACGAGTATAACCTTAAGCCGGCTCATAGCTTCAGCTTTTTCAATAAAACATCCTCGAGATAGCGCCAGCTTTAGGCACTCTGCAGTTCAGTCACGCAACAAAAGTTATTTTATAACTTGATCACGAAAAGGGAAATCCAATACCTGGGATTTTGAATAACTGATCAAACATCCCGACTTCTAAACTTTTCACATTCAAACTGTTAAGCCTCATTTATCTTTACATATAATATATATTGGCAAGCACGTTTACAACTTTGTAAATTTATTTGTTAGTAGAACTTTTTGGAGCTCTTCTATATTTTATGAAAATTTCTTATCTCTCCATAAAATCAGCTGTGTGTTATATGTTTTTAAAACATATTATGACGCAGAAAGACAACATGAAGGTTGTCAAGAGAAATAATGAAGTAAATGCTCTTCTCAGATGTGTATTTATACGGGTGACTTTGTCAAAACCGTCCAAATTTTTTTACGCACTAAACATCATCTAGGGAACCCATTTTTGCAAAAAAAATTGTATTACAAATTTTCACCACAAAATATTTCATCCCAAGGAAAATATTTAGCAGCGCAGTCACTAATTCAAT
Source organism: Malacosoma neustria (assembly GCA_963693495.1). NCBI lineage: Eukaryota > Metazoa > Arthropoda > Insecta > Lepidoptera > Lasiocampidae > Malacosoma > Malacosoma neustria. Next base: position 12,410,079 of record OY856383.1, read on the forward strand.
CTGTTATTACCTGTCTCTGTCACTCCCGCGTAAATATAATGAGTACTCGCTCGCACACACTCAATGACCGCCATCCTCAGCCTCGTACTAGGTTATTTTACGAAATTCTTCAGTTTTTTACGGTACCGATGGAGAGGTCATTGACACTTACGCGCCGTAGTATGTATAAATTGCTAGTTCTTGAAATAACTTTGTGATGCTGATTACTCAACATTTTTATACTATGTGATACTAAACTAAAATACATGTTTCTCATAACTTTGACTAAAAATTCTTCTGTGTGAATTCGGACGGTGTTGTCAAAGTCACCCTGTATATGTATAAATTTATGTTATTAAAAATATACTTTACTACTTATTTTAAATAGTCTACTTCAGAAACTGCTTGGTTATGCTATATATTGTGTACTTTATGAAATAAATTATATTTTAACCATAGCTATCTTCTAATAAAGTATGCGGGGCATCACTATAAGTATTTATTTATGTTGTATGGCAATATTTTCATTCCATGCAAAATTATGAAGTGGAGCATCTTAATAGTCTTCTATTTCGTTTTTTCCTTTCAATAAAATATGGCCTTTCTTTTTCACAATTTGAACGATTTCACAGAACTTGGTTAAAATCGCGTTAACTGGTTGTGTACCCTAAGAATGAAAATATATAATTCATAATTTGACACCAATCAATATTGACAATATGTTGAAGAATAATGTTTAATCTGTTTAAAACTATTAAAAGAAGTCTTGAAAATAATTAAAAAGATCGTCGAGCGTGTGTTGCCGCCATAGTTGATTCCTTTGTTTTTTTTCATTGTATATTTATTTTGTACATTTTAAAGAAAATTAAGTTACGTAAGATTTGGGTTTGATAATTTCAATCAGATATTATATAAAATAATTTATTAAAAGCATAAATTAAAATAGCGGTTTGACCTACCTAAAATTTAATTTTCGGTTGCGTAAAATTATATAGTTAAATATTTAAAACTAGCTGACTCGGCAAACGTTGTTCTGCCATATAAATAAAAAAAAACAATTATAAAAGCAGCCTACGTCCTTTTTCAAGGTTCACTCTATCTCGAAATTCATTGAAATTGGTTCAGCCATCGTGGACTTATTTATCGATCTGTTATACACAATTCCGTAGTACATTAATTTGATCTATCTCGTAAGGTAGCCAGTGTTTATGATTTAAGCGCACAAAAAGGTTTGTTATGACATCGCATTACAAATTTTTGTATTTTTTCTGCTTTTCTGTACTATTAATATGTATGTATATATGTAATATGTACTCTTATGGGACAGCAGCGTGTTCGTGATGCCACTGGCGATGCAAACACCCATAGGCGACGGTAACTGCTAAATTCTAAGCGGGCCGTCAGCCTGTTTGCTGTTCTACATCAATAAAAAGAAAAAATATATTATACATAGATATCTTTCTCTTGAATCACTCTATTTATTAAAAAAAACCGCATCAAAATTCTTTGTGTAGTTTTAAAGATCTAAACATACATAGGGACAGACATACAGCGGGAAGCGACTTTGTTTTATACTATGTAGTCATGTAGTGATGACTACTACACTTATGTTGATTTGTACGTATTTACATTCTTTTGATAATATTTTATTGATAATAATTTATCACTCTTAACAGCTTGTCTCAATAATTGGACGAAAGAACGTTTCTTTGTTATTAATATAAACTGTTTCTTTTTTCTATTTTCACAAGTTATTTTTATACCTGTCAAAAATTTGTCTTTTTTTATTATTCTAGGACAGCAGACAGGTCGACGGCCCGCTTAGAATTTATCAGTAACCGCCGCCTATGGGTGTTTGCAACGCCAGTGGCATCGCGAACACGCCGCTGTCCCATAAGGGTATAGGAACTCACTAATGCCGGAACACAACACAAGGTTATTATGGCGGCATACTTTAGACCAAAGGTGGTCGCCATTCACGGGCAAAATAAGTCTGTAAAATAAGTTTTTGTTTTACTATAATAGAATATTCGATTTTTTAAAGCAAATAATATGATCTCACAACTCTATCTAGGTTGTATTCAATCTCTTCAGTCCGTGACCCTCAAAAAATCTTCTAATTTTTTTCACTTTCATAAAATTTTTATTAGAAATTTTCACTTATCAGATGATCCGAAAAAAGTTCGTATAATGTCCTTATATGCTACAGAAAGAAATCCATGTGTCCTATTCTCCTAGCTAGTAAATCAATTCACACATTTTAATATAATAATATTATTATGAATGCAATTAAGAGACTGCGTTTGCGCATGAATGTGCTACAAAATGTTCGTTATAGCAATTTTATTGCTATCATCCATCAAATATTCCTAGAAACAACTAAGGCATTCCTCCCGTCGGCACTTTGACAAGAAACCATCTTTAAACAAACGAAACTCCTCCTACTCGATAACTGTAAATATTTATATGTGCAATGGTTTAATACCTATTCATAAGTGAAAATTATTATGTAAATAGTAGCGACGAGGCGGGCAGTAAATCTAGGCGAGGTTGCCAGTGCCTTAATAGTCGGTCCGACGGTGATATACTGCAGTCACTTTGAATGCCTTGCGGTTAGTTGTGATTTGTGTTGGATTGGACTACTTGTACGGTAGACATATCTGTCACATTACACGCGTAAGCAAGAAAACAGTTGAAGTAAAAAAAAATAGAGCCAACTCATTATTTTTTAAAGATTCTTAAGCGGTGACAAATTAATTATTATAGAAAACTAGCTGTACCCTGCCACGCTTCGCTGTGGTACATTGTGACTGTACCCCGCCACGCTTCGCTGTGGCACATTGTGATTGAATGGTTGAGAAATGAGAAACAAAAAATAGATAAAAAAATAGATATAAACAATCCTTGATGCGGATTATGCTAAAATTTCAGCATAACTTTTTGAGTTTTTGAAGCGTGCACAAGCCAACATAACCTTTTTATATACCTAGTCAGGTCATAAGTATTGTCACACAGTAAAAACTTTTCTTTTAGAATGGTGGCCACAAAAAAGTTTATTGAATTCGAATTTCGAATTGTTCATGAAAATAAAAATGTATAACTTTTAGAATTTTACTCATTTTTAAATATGGAGTGGACGCTTAAAGAAGACCGTGTTGCAGTTATTGCGTTGCATCGTTACAGTTACGCGCCAATTCAAATTTTTAACATACTGTTAAATTTGAATATAACCAAAAGATTCGTTTATCGTACCATCAAACGATACAATGAAGACTCTAGTGTAGATGACAGGTCAAGAAGTGGTCGCCCTCGGTCTGTTAGGACTCCAGCAGTGATAAAAGCTGTGAAGGCACGAATTCAAAGAAATCCCAAACGTAAGCAGAAACTGTTGGCCCTTCAGATGGGGTTAAGCAGAACCACGGTGAAAAGGGTGTTAAATGAAGACTTAGGGCTTCGGGCATATCGAAGAAAAACAGGACATCGTTTGAATGCTCGTCTAATGGACCTGTGACTGAAGAGATGCCGCGCTTTGTTGAAGCGGTACGCGGGAAAAAAATATCGGGAAATTCTTTTTTCGGATGAAAAAATGTTTACCGTAGAAGAGAGCTACAACAAACAAAATGATAAGGTGTACGCACACAGTAGTGAAGAAGCGAGCAACCGTATTCCGCGTGTCCAACGAGGTCATTTTCCATCCTTGCTCATGGTATGGTTGGGAGTTTCTTATTGGGGCTTAACAGAGGTACATTTTTGTGAGAAAGGTGCAAAAACGAATGCTGTTGTGTATCAAAATACAGTCCTGACGAACCTTGTGGAACCTGTTTCTCATACCATGTTCAATAACAGGCACTGGGTATTCCAACAAGATTCGGCGCCAGCTCATAGAGCGAAGAGCACACAAGACTGGCTGGCGGCGCGTGAAATCGACTTCATCCGGCACGAAGACTGGCCCTCCTCCAGTCCAGATTTGGATCCGTTAGATTACAAGATATGGCAACACTTGGAGGAAAAGGCGTGCTCAAAGCCTCATCCCAATTTGGAGTCACTCAAGACATCCTTGATTAAGGCAGCCGCCGATATTGACATAGACCTCGTTCGTGCTGCGATAGACAACTGGCCGCGCAGATTGAAGGCTTGTATTCAAAATCACGGAGGTCATTTTGAATAAACTTTAATGTCATAAGAATCTATGTTTTGTTAAGTTCATTTTGGTATATGAATGGTTACATAATTAATAAACTTGTTACAATTATTTTACATTAAACATGTGACAGAATTTATGACCTGACTAGGTATATAGATTAATGAATATATTTCATTAACTATCCTTTCGAGGATACTACAGCCATGTGGATGAATGAACGGTATGAAAAGATAGAGTTATAAAAGATTAGTGAAGCTAAAAAGAAAGTGAGTTCCACCTTGTGATAAATTCAACAATGATAAAAGCTTTAGATGTAAATGACTTGAAACATTTAAAGAAGACGATATAGTGAAATCAATTATAGAAAAGAAGAAGATTAACCTACTTATTTAAATATAAATGGAATAGAAGAAACCCCATCCCTCAACCTTCACTATAGACAAAAGACCAAACTTTGAAGCTGGCTTTCTGTTTTGAATTGGGAAGATTGAATAAGTGACATCCTCATAAAACCTTTTAACTCAGATTATTTTATGAAAACCAATAGTCTGAATTCAAAGATACACTTCTTGCGTCCTTAAATAGCATTAAACACTTGTTCGCTACACTTTAAAACAAAATAACATTTTAATATTTCTTGCTATATTAAAATAAAATCCTTTTTATTTAAATTGGGAGCATCGGCAGGGCTTAACGCTTTCGCATGTCATTCGACATGGATTTAAAATATTCATTTTAATACTCGTAAACAACGGAACAAAGAATGAGTGCCGTGTTAAATACGGCTGTCGGCGGACGTTACGATGATTTGTAATACTCGTTGGTTAGCTTTATGAACTTATTTTCATTTTTCACGCCTAATGGAATTTAGACATTAAACATACCGTGTCTATTATATAGCATAAAATCCCGGGAATTGTAGAAGTCATTATAACTGACATGGGCTGGGCTTATTCAATGAAGTCATAAAATATTTTTATCTTATTTTATTGCAAATGAGTTCAATACCTGGAATTATGCCTCTTCATTACAATTGTATATTTATGTGTGGATAGTTTTAATACGGCGATAATTCGATTATCTAATCTAAAATCATAATATTAACGCAACTAGAACGGAAATGATAAAAATTCTAGAACGATTCCAAGTAGTCAATATACATGATTTCTCTTAGAATAAACACAGTAGATGCTTGATGTTTATAGTTTGTCCACCTCATCCCAGTGAGGCGAGACCATGGCGGGAGGCGAGTGCTCAGCCCTCGTGGGAAACAGAGCGCCGATGAAACCATCCACCTCGCCCAGCGGGGTCGCTCTCGGTCAGCGGAGGCGTCCACGGGCGGAGCTTGCCACGCACCGTCTTGTAAAGTCGCCCACAAGGATTTTGTTCTAGACTGGCCAAGAGCGCCCCCCCCCCCCGTTGCCATCTTCACCTCGCGGATGGCGAGGAGGTCGTTTTTGGCGCTCCGGTACTTCCCGTACAGCCGAGCCTCTGCGGCTGCTCTATCTACGTCGCGGCGACTCCGCCTCCGAAGCCTAGTGTACTAGTGGTGGGCGTAGTTGCACGCCCTATGCAGCCGCTCTAGCTTCGCATTCCACCAGTGCACCTGGCGCGGGGGCTGGTGTGGCCACCGCCCCGGCATCGCTGCGTCGCAGACGTCCGCAATGAGCAACCACAGGATCTCTGCCTGCTCATCGACGTCATCACGAGTAAACAGCGTATCTCTTTTTACAGAGTATAATAAAATTTTTAGCCGAATTTCATACAATTTTGTTAAGCCAGTCTGGAGTGACATTCTCAGAAAACTATCCAAACTTTTACATTGTCACACAGCGCCATCTAGTCCCACAGTAAGTAGCATAGCACTTGTGTTATGGGTACTAAACAACTAATCTACTACTTATATACTTTTGTTTCGTAAATAAATATATATTTAGAGACAGGAATCGAACCTGTGACCTCCACAAGCGTATAAAAGTGCGTTAGCCGTTACGCCATGGAGGTCGTCAAATATTTTTTTAGATTAAAAGATGTCGTCGTTACGTTTTTATAGATTGAGAGGATTTATTATTTTAAACGATAACTCAATTTTTGTTGTCTATTAAATATTAATAAATATAATGATTTGTGACAAAAGCTTTTCATTTACAGAGAAGATTCTAAAGTAAGGCAAACGTGTATGTTTTCAGACTAGATAGACAGTGTGTAATTATAGGTACTTACAAAGCCAATTCTAATCATTACAAGTGATAGCTAGTCCAGCGCTAATACTAAGTTTGCAATATCAAAGTGGATCGCGGCGCCACCACCCACGTTAAGTCGCGCACCGTCTATTGCTGGCTGAATTACCATACTTACCACTACTATCTATGTATTTACGCCCAGTATAACTTATACCTGCTGCAAAATGTGACTTAAATCATTTAGAATGATGGAGCAGCAATGACTTAGGTAAGTGCTTAATGCATTTTTAACAATGCTAGTATAAGTATCTACGAGAAAATAATTGTTTAAAAATACTGATAAACATGTATTATATCCGTATATATTTACTCCGTGCAGGGGCGGAGTAAGAACCCTAACCCCTGCGACCGGGGTAGGCCTGACGTAAAAGGCAACAAAACAACTCTAACTACGTGTCAAGGCCCCGAGCCCACCTGGATGTCTATAAGTATGCCGCCAACCTTGTTTTGTGTTCCGGCATTAGTGACTCAGGTTCCAGTAACCCTATGGGATACCAGCGTGTTCGCGGTACCCGTAGCGTCGCAAACATCCGTAGGCGACGGCAACTGTTTACTATTAAGTGGGCCGTCAGCCTACCTGCTGTTCCTCAGCAATAAAAATATTGATTTAGCAAAATAAACGTTTTAGGCTATGAGTGATACAAAAGAAAAGCAATATTCAAACATATATGATAATACAACAGAAAAAACCATAGATCATGCTCCATCTAAATAAATTTATAAATAAATCCCCCTAGACGGACTGAAGAGTATACCCTCCGTGTTCACCTATTGGCGAATAGGCGGGTTACAAGTAGGTGTGATCTCAAGATGCAGGTTTCCTTACTTGTTATGAACATTATTATACAAGAAAAACTACCTAAGCGGTACATTCCGTCGTAGTATTCATTCCTGTGACCTCTAGATTGGTATAACATAATATGATAACTTATAAAAGAAACGCCGACACCTAAACAAAATACACCTACAGAGTTATATAAAATATCTTTAAAAAAAAATCTAATCGGATCACGTGACAAATATTACTTCAGATTGCGTTGGTCTTCAAATCAAAAGTAACTCCAAAGACTAAATACTCTAAGCGCGTGGGTCGTTATATAATAGCTTTTAATTTAACACCGTTTACCCATCAACGCTTGCAGAGCTTAGAAACAGCGGAACAAGTAAAACGATCACTTTGTAAGGTAGTGTAACGTTCGCCAAATCTATATTTATAGTCTTCACCCACGTTGAAAATACATTTCCTTGACAATTTAAGTGTACTTGGTTCAATCAAATAGTACAAACTTAGTACTGTAATGTAATAAATAACTTACATGATTTTAATGCAATTAGTATCAAATGTTTAGTGCAATTCTAGTAATCTATTTATTCTTGTTCCCCTTTCTTAGTATTCTCTTTTTCTTCCATACTGTCATTCTGTAGTGTTCTGTCAGTATTTGGTTCTGGAATCGCAGATGCTACAATTGCGTTTGTTGAGGTTTGAAATTTAGCTTCTGTTTGCAGTTTTCTTCTAACAGAACTCTAGGATTTTCATAAAAATTTCATAGAGGCCACATCAGTCAATTAAGTCTTAACTACTTTTCTTCAACTGACTAGTTTCCATCAGTCCGGTCATGAGAGGTTGTTGAGTTACCAAAGTTTCGACATTTGTAATAATTGGTTTACACATAATTTTTATTTAAATCATAATTTTGTTATATACGAGTATTTATTACTATTCACTAAAGCAGTTACCACTAATGGTTGGTTTAATATTCTGGGAATCATGACGGCCCATAATTTTCATTAGGTGCGCTAACTTTAGTCTTATGAAAGATAAAAATAAACCATAGACTCACAAAAATATATCTATGTAAATATGCTTTTTTTTCATTGCTGTGGGACAGCAGACAGACTGACGGCCCGCTTAGAATTTAGCAGTTACCGTCGCCTATGGGTGTTTGCAATGCCAGTCGCATCGCAAACACACTGTCCCATAAAGGTACAAGAACTTGGATCACTAAGGCTGGAACACAACACAAGGTTATTATAGCGGCTTCCTTAAGACCAAAGGTAGACGTCATCCAGACGGGCTTGAGGCCCTACCACGTAGCTAAAAGAATACTACAAGGAAAGCCTCAATACAACCAAAATGCAAGCAATTGATTGCTTAATAAATGAAATATATTCAGTTATCAAGTCATAGTTTGAGGATACGGCTGATTCAGTAGCTTTGTAAATAAATGGACCTGTATACGATGTATACAGGTCCAACTGTTGTTCAACTCTCACGCAGGTTATAATATACACATCAAAAAAAGTCTAAGCAACATACATGATATTACAAATTTACCATTTATACTAATTAATTTCTAAGTCTTTACTCACTCAAAGTGCGTAGGTATGTAAACTTTTGTGTTATTGACGTAATACTGGCTAGTTGTAAAAAAAAATTTCGATTATGTTTCGTTTTTTTCATAAAATTAAATGAAATGGAATTTGTTTGAATTTAAGTGCGTTTTTATTGCTACGTTTAGTCTTGATTTTATAATTTTACTAACCATTTAAATAAAGTTAGCGACAAAATTGAATTGTTAGATATTCTTTACGTCATGGAGCGACGTCATTTGACGGCAAATGAAATGCAATGAGCTGTAGGGATGTTGCAAGTGGGAAGTAATCAATCTCAGGTATCTCGGCATTTTGGCATTCATAGAAGTGTTATTTGTCGTATTTGGCAGCGCTACAATAATACAAGGGAACCCGCTGAACAGCATCCAGGCTGTAAAAGGAGTACAACCACTCGGCAAGACCGGTACTTACAACTGACTGCAAGACGCCAGCCGATGTTAACCGCTCGAGAGATAAGTTTGAGGCTACAAAATTCAAGTGGTGTTGATGTACGTTCCCAAACTGTGCAAATTCGACTGTATGAGTACAGCCTACGAGCTCGACGCCCAATTAGGTGCCCACCGATACGTCACGGGAATCGCGCTCGTCGAAATGAATGGTTTAGAGAACGCAGAACATGGACCCAGGAACAATGGGATAAAATGATGTTTTCCGATGAGTCGCGATTCGGGTTTAGGCCTGACACAAGAAGGGTGCGAGTGTACCGTCAGCCCGGAAATACTGAAAGGCTCAGGTGCATTCAGGAAGTTCATCCATACAGCGGCTCATCCACCATCCTAAAATTTAAATTAGTACATGTTGCTTAGACTTTTTTGATGTGTGTATTTTATGAACCTCAAATAGTTTTTAGAGTGAGTTAAGGTATTCGTCCCTTATATTTTAGAAAGGAATTAACCGCTAAGTATTTTACTAATATAATTCGCAGTGGATATTATTCATAGTAAAATAATACATTATTCTTCATATTTTAATTATATAGATGCTATTGAATGAAATATTAAATGGACAATTAGATATTTAACCGCTTCGTTCTAAAAGGGGATCGTATTCTAACCGAATAGCGCACATTAAATATCAGTCGCCCTGCTAAATCACGTTGACGTGAGTGATTAATCTTTAGAGGAGAATGCTTGTCGTTAGGCTGGCAATAAAGCGATAACAAAATAAATCAAAGGGCTATAAATATGGGATGAGCGGTCTTATACTGCCGAAAACGATGGTTTACGAAACTTTTATAAGTGTTGTGTAGAACTGTGTAAATAAACATAATAACAACGGGTAGTTGTAAATTATTTTCATTGTATTTAAACTGTGGATTTATTTAAACTGTAGATTTTTTATGGTATTCGTTCTTAGAATTATTCAAACTACTAAACTTATACAATATAAACCATTTACAGTTTTGTGTTTTAAATTTGATTTACTGTCATATAACAAATTTGAAACAACATATTTCTGATAATGATTATTATTTGTTTATTGTTTTAGTTTGTATATACTTTCAGGAATAATGTAATCAGTTTTAATTTTATTAATCAAAATTATTCAGTGTAAAATATTGTACTAACGTGTATTTACACGTATTAATTAGAATTTTACAAATTAAACCAATTTAGGTGTAATTGTCAATACATTATCAGTAAACGGATTTCTGAAGAGGCAGTCTTTGGCGACCCTACTTTTTTAATGTTCTTAATAAAGATAATAAAGATGTGGCATAACACTATCGAGTCAACAACAAACCAAAAAGTTTATGTTTGTGAAAAGTTTGAGCTCACACTGGCGATGAAAAATATTATATTTTCTTGTCATAATCTGCCAACCAGTGACAGTACGCAACACTCCACAAAGATAATATACATATGATCTTATGAACTGTATTCTGTAGTATATATATTAATTTTTACATACGAGTTAGATACTCGCACAGTTCATTATTTTACATGATTGTTATGAATCATAATAATTAATATTTAAAATCTGTCCAATGAAATCTTTTGAATTTAATTCAATTACGTTTTAGCCACGAATACCATTTTATTAGTTAGTTATAGTCTAACAGGGTGAGTGAGACTACAAATTCAGGGCAAAAATACAGTGGCCGAAAAAAGTAAGGTTCCCCAAAAATTAAATAGTACAAATAAATATTTTTAATAGTAATGTATACCTGTCAAGTTGAGAGCTTTTTTTCTCTATAGAAAACTTCACGTCGCGTCGAATTAAACTACACCAATTGAACAGTTAATGAAGATATTATAATTTTAATATTATATATAATACGATGGGACGTGATGCCATTTCATCTCATTAGATTAACAGAGTATGAAAAGAGAAAGTTGGTCCATGATTTGGCATAATTACTTAACATTTGGTGACTTTCCAAGTTTCTATGTGGGAGGTATCTTTGGCTATTATACGCAATATTTCAGTTTCATAGTGAATGTGCGGTTTGAATTTATTAGAGTAATACGTTTTTTTATAAAAAGGAGCAACCCACGTCTCTCAGCATTTTAAATATTTCATTTATTTAAAAATTGGTATGACAACTACGAAACGGATGAACCAACTAATCTCTTTAATGGAATAATTTACTTTTGCAACCAAGATCCAACCAATACATCGATATTTCTACCCTTTTCGTACTTAGTGGCAAATTAAAATTTTGTAGTTTCACTGAAAAATATGTGTGATGAACTACAATTGATGTCAACAAACAACTGATGAGTTACGTTGTCTACTAACGGTTGTACTAATAGTTCTGATAAAAAATTACGATATTAAACACATAATTTTTGTGAGATGTTTTGTTTGCAATTAACGTTAAACTATCAACAAAATTTAAAAAAGTTCATTCTATAATTATACTTCGAAAGGCATTGAATATATTCTAATAATAAAACCTTTGACTTATGTACAAAGAAGTTATATGTAGTCATATAGGTCCAATTATGACCTACATTTGTGATAAGCATTTGTTAATGTAGTTATTCAAGGTATCAAAAGTGCAATATCCGAGTGAGGCTATAACTGTCAACAGTGTTATGAATCAGTGGCATATAAATCGTATATTGGACAGCTACGTACCTCGCCGCTTCGTAATATCGCCTGGTAAAACGCTATTTATTTCTTGATTCGTTTCGGAATTGTTTTATGATTTTTCTGATCAGTAAACAAAAATATATAAGACTTCAGAGATTGCAACGATTATAGTCTAATTATAAGGTTTAACTCATTGGAATTCGGTAACTACATCACTAATCTATTGGAATGATACATAGAATTATAAGTGCAATTAGTAAAAGATGGTAAATAATATTGATGAAAGAATACGGGTAAAAGATCTGTAAATAGAAAAAAAAAATTTTTTGAAATGCACAAAAGAAACACATTCCGAGTCCATTAAACTGTTCAATAATATTTACTCACAAAATAATGTTAACGGGTTTACACATCCTCGTAAATAAATAATAAGCATCACTTGCATCATTCATGGTGATAACCCGCATGTCAATAATTTATAATCATGTAAGAATGTTAAAAATTATCTCAAATATTCCTTATTCTTATAACTATTTCGATCAATCTATAAACAATTCATTTAATTTATTACTTAATTCTGAGCGAAACTGCAAAATTAAAATTCAATAGTAGTTATATTGATTATAATGTATAATATATATTTTATTGTTGAGAAACGTGTGTTTTATATTAAGATAGACATTTAAATAAATTCTTAATACATGAAATAATATTATTATATAATTATACTGAAGTATGATATTAGCATGATGAAATTAAGTCTTTAAATTTTTTGTTTACACTCAACAAAAATCAATAGAAATTAATGGATATAAATAAAACAGCAGTATAAACCTCAGGAAGTGTCAAATCCTAAATGTTTAAACATTCGCTATATATTTGCTAAACATACATACTCGTACGCATAGCTGTTTCATGTAAATTATTCTATTTATAATGAATATCGATATAAACCGGTCAATCGTAGACTTTTAACAGTAACAATGATCGATCGATCGATGACGTCCTCGATAGCGCAATGGCTTTTGCACGTCGGAACGATAGGTCTGGATATTCAAATATACGAGTAAATATTATATATGGTGTACACAAGCATTTTGCTGTTTACTTTGAGAGTAAATGGCATAAATTGTCCTAATATATTTATGTATCCATCGGTCGCGCTGAGGTGTTCACGAGGTGAACCCGATGCAAAGATCTGTATTTATTTTAGATTTTAAACTACTTAGATCAAGGTCTAAAAAGAACATCATTGCAACCTTAAATTTCATACTAAAATCGCTGATAATATCGTATGAAATTTAGCTATACTTTAAAAATTAAATAAATGACATCATTCGCGGCGCCTTAGTGCTGTACTGCTCTATGTTTTTGTTACTAAGTAAACAATTGAAAAATTAGGTAAGCATTCCCGTTGACAGGAAGTTCATCTCAAACATGCGTGACATGCTTTGGGTCATGGACGTAAAGATGGATGTGTGTCGCCAGAATGACAGTGACTTTCCTATCACTGATAAGATGAGGCAGGTCATGGGGTATTTTAATATGTAAACAAATAGGTTAGCCCATTTTAAACAACGGAATACAATAATAGATATTGATTGCGATCTGAAGCTATTTTTGTTTAATAGAGTATCATAGAAAAATTTAGTAAAACGCAATATAAATAAAATATCTATTTTATTGAATGTTGATAAAGTTTTATAGGTTTTAATAATAGTTTTGATAGTCATCAATGCAAAAGGCCAGAATATTTTTATCATTGTGAAATTTTAAGCAAAATTAACTTGATTTGGATTGGAATAATATGATAATGCAATATAGTGTATTTATATAACATATTAAGTAAAACGAAATATAATTAATCTAGTAACTTTCAATTCTCAGTTTGTAAAATAATGCTTTACGATTACATTACCAATTTATATTTTATTCCAACAATCTAACTCTATTTAACAATATTATAATATGTAAACCAAAACAAACCAAACAAGAGTGTACTGATACACAATCCGTACACTTTTGTTCTACAGTCTCTTTTGACAATTCTATAAAATTAACAGATTAACATTCTTTATTTATAAATTATATCGATCACTATTTATCCATAAATCATATAATTACTTTAAAAGTTATAGATGTCATCGAATTGTGTAGATGCACTCGTTAAGGACATTATATTTAATATCTATTCTTAGGAGCAGACCACCCACAAGCCACGACTGTTATTTTAGGTGCGAACATAATTGAGTTGCTACGGCCATGCCGAACGCACTTTGCTGAGACATGCATAATGTCGCATGGGTTTGCAAGTAAATGTACTTAAATACATGTACGTGATATTACTCGGTTATAACATTACGAGTCATCATCAGGTAAATCTAGCTCGAGTGCCATTACTGTTAGAAACTTGGCGTAAGTATTAAATAATTTTCTAAAATAAAAATGCCGAGTAAAATGTAACCAAGACTATTTAAAACTTGGACTTCACGTCATAAACATAAATTCAGATTAGAGTATGAAAATAATAAAATCCCATAAATATCCCAAATGATAGCCTCATCTGCTCCCTACAGCAACCATGGCCGAATTATGACTACATAACCATGCAACGAAAAGAGGTTACCGAAAACTAGGGTACTAAATGCCGCTAAAAGTATGACAGGCGCAACTCAGTCGTTTAGTATTAAGAAGCAGAAGAAAATAAGAAAAAGAAGTAAAGGTATATAAAATGTTTAATATAGTCTAATTAATTGCTTCGAAAGTGGACAAATATGAAAAGTAAATATATTTCAGAACAATTTGATATAGTCAATATTCTCTTTGAAGGAATATTTTACTAGTTTTCAGGTTTAATTTGTATTCCTCTCTAAAATGCTTCCTTTTCAGCTTGTTTTAAGAGTTTGGCCGTGTCCAATATTTACTTCTTAGATCTGTACTCGTAGGCTGAGTACTGTCACACGGGTAAACTACTGCGTGTCTATCTGTATCATTTATCTCCCGTGACTCTGTTTTTCTTAAGTTTTTTTTTAAATATGGTTTTTTTCTATATTTTTTATATTTTACTTCACCGCGAATGTTAAAAAAAATTCCTTGCATTATGTAAGAACACCTTAAAGTAGTTTTTTTTATAAACATACATTTGTAGGATACTGGCCCTCGAACCGCACTGAGATTATACAAATATTTTATTTTGGAAGTTTATTATTAAACCTACAGACCCAAGATTTTAATAATCTATTTAAAATTTTCCAGATGTACATACCAATACAAACAATTGCTGAAAACTCTAAAGAAGCAGATTTCTCAAGACAATTAATGTGATCCCAATACGAAATCATATAAGCCTAAAGTTAATATTTTTATGTCAAGTTTTAGAGTTTAAATTATTATAATGTAGTTCAATCTTATAATATACCATCATTAAAACATACATTTGGCTATAACAGCTCAAGCCTTCCTTTGACAGTAGCTCCCTACACCGAGCCGACGTGCATTGTGCTAAAATGATTAATAGTGACCAAAATGATACGGGGTTTTTGTACCGACAATTTATCCTGCCATTCTTTTCATAAAATTAGGTCGATGTGGTGACAGAAATGTCGAAGAAAAACATACGTGTTGTAAAGCCCTTTGCAATCCCCGAAGCACGTTCACAGTGCCCGATTTTGAATATAAATGAGGTTATTTTTGTTCCTTCTTTCGGTGAACAAAACGTGTTGCAATGTTTTATTTAACGAACGAATTTATGCGACAATAATAAAACAAATTATTTCTGGGTAGTAAGAGCAAAGTCAAGAACAAAATACATAAAGAGAAAAGAACCGATTGAAGCCGATGGGATTTCTCTGGAGGTTTGAAACGGGATACATGCATTCTAGATAAAATCAAAACAAAAACCATTTGCTTACTCAATGCAATTTTTTCTGTGTACGCTTATTGGATTTCCGTTTCCGGTTTCAACCGATACAAATTGAGTCAATAATAAAATACCATTTCTCTGGTACTTGCATGTTTCTCGTTATTTGTATGTTCTTCTTTGCATACAATGTTGTTTCGTATTTTATATTTATTAATATTTTACCAAAGCCACCAAAAAGCCTTTCTGAAAATGTAAGAAATTATCAATATTAATTATCAATTGTTTATTTAAAGTACATACATACATATACATTACAGTTTTTATGTAACATATATGTAAATTCGATCTATTTGAGATCTTTTTTCTAATAAAATAAAGTTTATTTATATCAATCGAGGATTAAACTTGAATTCTTATGTTAAGTTTTAATTTGTTACTCGTTTTTAAAGGATTACAGAGTGTTATATAATATTTAAAAGACTAATTTATGTTTACCAATTTATGTTTAATACTCAAATTATGTTAAATATTTTCATACACACTATACTCAAATTATGTTAAATATTTTCATACACACTAGGTTAGAGGGGGGGGGGGGCTGGGTTCTAATTATAAAATAACACACTACCATTGAAAAGAAAAAAAAACTCAATTTAATATAACCTTGTCTTAGATTTGAACAAATTGAACAAACAAAAACAACAAAAAAACTGAACGTCAACAAATGACTAACCTAACCTAACCATGGCCCATGACAACCTACCACAAAACGAACTCAACTTAGTTATAACTAAGCATTTAAACATGTTTAGAGGTAGTTGCGCTGGTTCTACATTGAACTGGATTCGAATCCATGACATCTAGGATGGCATCCAGTTGCCAAGCCATACATAATACATAAAAAATAACCGTCGTAGTATTTTAATTTAATTAAAATTGTTTTTATTTGATCTTAAATACTGAATTTTCCCTTTTTTCAGTTTTTTGTTATTACAAATATTAAAGTTTTAATGCCACTGGTTAATTTGTCTGATCTAGTTTACAAAGTTGTATTTGAATATTGTTTCAACGTATCGAGGCCATGTGGTTTACTTTATGTAATAAACATCCTGCATTTGATCAACATCCATTTGCGAATTAAATAACTAAACTTAACGATATAATAAACGAAATCATCATTTGATTTCCTTTTCCTACAAAGTTATTAGGAGCTCATTACACGGTATTCCTTGGAAGTTGGGAGATGTAACTTTTTAATAGTTATTAAATGTAATTAAATTTTTATTCACAACTAAATTTATATTGATATGTCTACCAAAACTACCCTCTACCAATTCATCATTTCACTTTGCATCGTATCATAATCTAGATAAAGTTTCTCTAGTGACACATTTTTGTTTAGTTTTTTTATGTTATGTGACAGTACAGCTAACTCGCTGCCATCCACATAGGAATTAGAACCTAGTCAAGCGACGGCGTACTTATGCCGGAACATAACACAAGGCTATTATGGCGGTATAGTTGGAGACCAGGGTTGGTTGCCATTGCGAACTTGGAGCTCTATCACCGAGCTAGGGTGTACCCCGGCCACAGGAATCAGTATTCTAACTCCACCCCTGCACGGTGAAAAAACATATTTAAAAGTTAAACCAAATACGCCATTGGTATTCTTTACTAATCAAATTACTCTATCTAAAATAGTTCACGTACAAAGAGAAAATTAGTTCCCATCTAGTTAAACTTTAAGCTGCACGGTTAAAATAAACGGTGCTATTAAGGAACTCATTGGATTTTCATTGGCTTGCATCTAAAGTCACTTACTTTTACTCGTTCCCTATGCTTAGTGGTTTCTTTTACTTCAGCTTTTATTTTAAACAAAAGAGAACAAAAGAGTAAACAATTAAGTAGTATCGTTAAAGGCAACAACGGAGTGGGTTTTTTTGGATCAAATAAGTCGAAGAAAATAAATTTAGTTTTATAGTTGTGTACTACGTTTGGCTTTTCAACTTGAAAGAAAAAATGGAATGGTGCCGTTCTTTTACTGTTTATGATGTATAATATTTGTAATTGCATGGTCATTTATTGATTAAATATTAGTATATCAGCATCATCATTAGACTGGGTTTGTCTCAATTATTTGAGGCCGGTGCAATATGTCTTTTTCTTCCAATTTATTATATCGTAGCATTTTTCATGTCTCACTTCACAAACCTAGCTTTTTAGGTCTACCGCCGCCCTTGTACCCATCTACTTTCAGGTTCAATATTCTTCTAGTAATGAGGTCGACGTCCTTGTAAATCACATGTCCCGTTCCTCCTTTCCAAAATTGGTAAGTTATTTTAACATAAAGATTATTCTAAAAGAAATGTATGTAGTCTGTGGCAAAAACACAACTTTACTTAAAGTCAAGATAAAATTGTCAGAAAGTTGTTTTGTAACAATATGAGCTCAGAACGAGTAATTGCTTGGTATGGCTCTTTCTCTAAAAGAACACACATTATATAGACACTTGTCTTGTGAATATTGACGAATTACTCACTTGTGAAAGCAGTTTCTTTCATATAGAAGAAAAGGTTACGTGAGGTCTACACTACCCTGAGGCCTATATACCACTTGGTTACCACGTACTCAAAGTTAAAAATAAAATACTAATTGGCATGCTCGACAATAGCGAAAACAAGATATCGTCATTTACAAGATTGATTGTTTTCATATACACCGCTGTCGTTGCCCCTAATTATAATACTTGTTTACGAGTTCAACTTATTATTTCCATCAACTAATTGTGGTGACATGATCACAGTACTTTAAAGTAAATAGTATTTGTTTTAGGAATATCCTTAAAATCGTAATTTATTGATGACTTGTAAAATACAAAAAAATTTGGTGGTCGCATTTAAAATAAGATACTTTACAAAACCAATGTTCAGAATAAATTTTGATTTAAGATAATATGATGATCGTCACTAAAAGTAGTATAAAATAAAATAAAATGTTCTTAATAAAGCTCACATCCGCTTGCCCACGTGAATATAATTTCTTTAAGTAAAGTTGTGAACGTTTATATTAAATTTGCAGTTATAGTTACTATACATACTAATGAACTATATAAGATCAATTTAGTTGGTAATTTTTTTTAGGTAAACAGTATTGTAACGCTAGCAATACCGCCTTTCGTTTAGCAATATTGTTTAATGTTAAGTCTTCAGAATAGAGAAATGAATAAAGTTATCAATATCTCCACAGCACAAGTGGTCCTCCTCTGCAAGATGAGTTATTCTGGCGGATGATGATATTCTAATATACAGTTTCTCCTTTGAAATTGAGCATGGCAATTACCCTTTTATAAATTAAATTTAAACTAATTTATTATATCACTTGACCTAAATGCCCCGGTAAAAATAGTCATAAGTAGGTATCGTTGCAAACAAAGAGTAATAATTTCATCCCTGCATTAAGTCATATGTGCTTAGTCTGCCGTTGTTCAACAACATTGAAGTTTGTTTCTTTGATTGTATGTTTTTTGTAGTGATATCAACATTTTTTCCCTTTTGCTAGTTCATGTAATTACTTATTTCTTTTTATTGTTCTTTTGACAAAATTTATATAGATAGTTCTTTTTTTGCTAAGCAGCAGAGTAAAAACATTAGATGCAATATTTTGTGCATTATTCCGACTGTAATTGTTACACTGAATTTATTTCGTACTGTGACTTGAACGAACAGGGTTATTGATATTGAAGTTTATTTATGTGATGAAATAACGCTTCGGTATTTGTTTGGAGACAGATTTCTGAGAATGACTGTAATTAATTAACGTTTATGGACGCACTCATAGCCTTTTGTGTTTATTTGCAGACAAAATGTAATTCTTGACATTATTTGAGGCATCGCGTCATCTTTTTTGCTTTTTCACATTTTAGTAATATTTTTTACTAGTATTTAGGTTATAGATCGAAAGAAATTTATAATTTATTACAATTTAATATATCAAAAATAAATGTGAAATGGATCTTTTTTTTATAACAGCATAAAGGTTTCCTTTTTTTATTGCTGAGGAATAGCAGAGAGGCTGACGGCCCCCTTAATAGTAATCAGTTCGTCCGACCGTCGCTTATAAATATTTACGACGCTAGGGGCGCCGCAAACATGCTGCTGTCCCATAGAGTTACTGGAACCTGGGTCACTAATGTTCACTGCCGAAATTACGGAGTATGAAAGCGGATACTCTTAAGAATGATTACAATACAACGTATCTATATTTCTATGTTTGTGTCCATTTTGTGACATATACTTACATTTTTGACACTTTTTGACTTAACTTTTTATTATAAAAACGATGGTAAGCGTCAGAGTTTTTTTTTGTTATTTTATTGCTGTGGGACAGCAGACAGGCTGACGGCTCACTTAGAATTTAGCAGTTACCGTCGCCTATGTGTATTTGTAACGCCGGTGGCATCGCGAATACGCTACTGTCCCATAAGGGTACAGGAACTTGGGTCACTAATGTCGGAACACAACACAAGGTTATTATGGTGGCATAGACCAAAGGTGGTCGCTATCCAGACGGGCTTGGGGCCCTACCACGTAGCTAGGGTGGGTTGTTTTGTCGCCTTTTACGACAGGCTGACCCCGGCCGCTGAGGTTAGTATTCTTTCTCTGCCCCTGCACATTATAATCCTTATACATATTCCATAACTGAACATAGGCTCCAGGTAAACAATAAATTTTGGATTGCTGCTTCTTCACAACTACGGATTTGTAGGTCGACATCTGATCACACCGAAGGAGAGTCACAATATGTTTAATTTTCTTTAAGGTTAGTTTTCTTCAAGCTTGTATATATTTTACTAAAATAAGTTATTCACACCTGAGTATCAAGACATAAAAAACGTTATATAACTATCTATATAAACACTTTTTTTTTTAAACTCTATATTTTATAAAACACTGTTTCAATTTATGTCTTTATTAACATTCAAGTTTTAATTTTGTTCGGTTTATTAAGTTAATTTAAAATTTAGTCCGATTCGAACCGGTGCAACATGTGCATAATATTGCTTTCTATATGCATCACTGTAAAATACAATCAGTAAGTGCAATTTCTTTGTTCCTATATATACTTACTTACATCCTGTTCTCGTTTTTTTAAATAAAATTTGTATATAAGATTATATGTGTAATGCTTGATTGAAACCTCTGCGTAGATATAACAAATACTGATTATGTTTGTCTGAGGTTGATTGATGGGTTACATAAACCACGTGCGCAGGTTTTCTCACTGTATCCTTATCGTTCTTACATGGAAATTGTGTTATAATTTGTTTATTTATTAAAACTCGTCGTAAATGATAATAATGTTCTAATATTTATACGTATTCCAGCCAATTATTATAAAATTACTGTTCTTTTTCAACCATAACAACCGTCATAAAAACTTTTCGCAGCAAGCTTCGTGTTTTATTTGATACTCGTATATTGAGTTTAGAAAATGTCTGCACCGCTGCAAATCGTACCATTTATAGTCCGTTGGATTGACTCATTATTTTTGTATTCTCTTTACATTCTCTGTGCTGCTCTAATGGAAAGATCAAACACACTCAACAGTTAATTTTAATGTCTCAGTGTAAAGGGTACTGATATAAAATTAGATGAATCTAATGCTCGGTGGGTATTTTGATCTCGCTGACATTTATTATGTCACGTCGCTGCCATCTATACTGTTCACTAAAGAATACTTTTTGAGATGTTCTGAATTAACTTAGCGAAATATTTTAATAGATGTTTTTTTATTTTTTATGTAAGTATTGATAATAATTTGATAATTTACTTAATTTAGATAATGTGTTAAATAATATAATTTGATGATTTGATAAGTTAGTCATAACGGAGTTTATTATATATATGTATATACTTATTAAATGTCTACAGTTGTATGCGCATCATAGCAAAACTACTGGATAGATTTCAATTAAATTTTCTAAGTTTAATTACTTAAACACTCGGACCTTTATCTAAAAAAATTATTGCAATATCTTAATCTATACTACTATTATAAAGAGGAAAGATTTGATTGTTTGTTTGTTTGTTTGTTTGCTTTGAATAGGCTCTGAAACTACTAACCCGATTTAAAAAATTCTTTCATTGTTGGGAAGCTACACTATCCCCGGGTGACATAGGCTATATTATATTTTCAAAAAAATTAGGGATCCTTACTAAAACTCCAATAATGTAACCCAAAGTGTAAAAAAATTACCTAAAATATTATTTAAATCGCGTGCGTTGCGAAAACTATTGATGATAGAATAAAATAATGTACTACAACTTTGCAGAACACATCATTATTTACAAAAAATGTCGCGACAGCATATGTCTAACTATTATAGTTATGCCACAATAAGTGTTCTTTTATTTTAAAAATTTAATTGAAATGCCGCCCCTAGAAAAGACTCTTTATTTGGATCTTGGTATTAATCCTTATCAAAATAAATTACTTCATATTCAAAACTGTTTCAATACCTTTATATAACTTTTTGAATTATTCAATTCGGATATTCCATTCGAAAGATATCACGAGTTTAAAAATGTAAGTATTAGAAAATGTTGCGTGGTAGCCGCTCACCCTGTTCGGCTAGCTAAGCAGCACCTTATGCAATGTAGGCGTGCGTCACTGGGGTTTTTACAAAAATTAGAATACTTATTAAAAAATAACGAAAAATAAATAAAAAGTAATAACAAAAAAATCATTAAAATAAAAGCTCATAGAAATAATAATATTCAAACTTTCTTTATTATTTTATTTTTTTAGTAACCTGACGCAAATAGAAGGGTTTGCCCTCAGGGGCGTTCCTCTTTCCGAGGAGTGCACGGGTGTGCGTACCCGAGGTGCCCGAGCATCCGTCGCTTCACTCCCCTCTCCGTTCGAGGCGACAGAGTCCTACCTTTCTTTCCGTCTACCTCTTACATCCTTTCCAACTTAGCTCTCTGTTCGTGGCGTGGTCCCCGGTGGGATGATTGCGAGTACTGATTGGGGTCCCGGGTTCTACCCTGGGACCTGATTTGGTAGTCGAAACCATGCCTATTTCGACTGCGCCTGCACAGAGTGTTCCCGGGGCGGGAATTGCATCCTCGCTGTCGGTTGGTCTTGCTGGGCCGGCTACGACGTCAGGCGATTCTGCTTTTTCTGGAGTGTCGTCTGGTAGTCGTACCCACGCCTGACTAGCACGCGACGGGGATGTGAGTCCCGTCCGGAATTGGCCGCGGACCTGTCACTCCTGGCCCTGGTTCTGTCCATGGTCGGGGGCGATCCTGGATGGACGGCCGTCGCCTCCTTTTGCGAGGCAGTAGTGTCTGCAAGGGAGGCGGCGGAACGGGAGCGGGAGTCCGCCACCGCACTCCCCTCCCGCCAACGTAGGCCGCGTCGTCGGCGCCGGAGGGCGGGCAACGATCTCCGGCCGACGTAGAAAACGGCCGCGGGCGGCCCCTCGGGGGAGGATCCGCCGCCCGCACTATTGCCGCGAGGGAAAAGGCCGCGTGCTGTTCCACAGCCTCCCTCAACTCCTAGAGTTGTTACAAGAGAGCGCCCGGGGGACGAAACCCTGACCCCCTGGCGCCAGCACTTTAGAAGGGGCCCGCTTTAAGACAAAGCGTGGGCCGGCGCCGGCCCGGGCCACGAGATCGGCAGGCCATATATCCGTGGGCCCGGGCGTAGACGATAGGAGAACAGCGGGGTTTTTTAGTGGGTCGAACATCTTTTCCGGAGTCCCTTATATCCCTCGGTCCCCCCGGGCCGGGATAACCCGTCAAGAGAGGTTTTTCCCCGAGACCGAAAAAAAATAGAAGGGTTTAATTTTTAATTTTTTGTTAAATACCCGTGCGAAGCTGGGACGTGCTGCTAGTTTATTATAAAGTATTAAGAAAAAATAATTTCTATAAGCACTAAGTACGTGTTCAGTGATGTGTTTTTTTGTCGCGAAGAAGTGGGGCAAGCGGTGTAGCGCGCATGCGGACGCAAACTTCTCATATTTTTTTTTCGATTTACTTTTTTCTGTTATTTGACTAGCAAAACGGGCGAAAATGGCTATTTTTTAATAAAGCTCTTCAATTAAAACTTAATATAGGCTTAAATTATACACATTATTATTATATTATTTATATATTTAGATTTCTGTTTATGTTACAGATATCATCATTTTTCTCCGATCAAACATGTTTTAAATAAATATATAGTTTTAATTGGTTATCCACAGTAAATATGAACTCTTACTGCATATAAACTTAACTCGTTAATAGGATTTAAAACGAGTTAAATTACTTAATCACTTTAAGTGAATATAAACTAATAAAACTATTATTGTACATATTATACAAATATCAATTCTTTTTTAAAATTATCTTCAGGATTCAGTCTGATGCTGACAAGATGCTATTCTCAAAATAGCGCACAGATCTGTTGAAATACATGTGATCAGTATTTCACGTGTCTGGTGAGAACGCTTGCGTCAAGTAGAAAGCAGAAAGCCAACGTCAAGGCACGCATTGCTGCCTCTTGGGCCAAATGGAGTGAGGTGACTTGTGTCATTTATGACCCCAAGATGTTGTTTATGTTGAATGGTATATAAGACCACCATTAAGCCTGTCCTCTTATACGGCTGTGCGTCACGGAGATGAATATGCTGCGGTGGATATGCGTAAATACCGCGTTAGGACCTCCTGCATTCGTATCCGTATATCCGTAACATAGCTGATAAATTGCAACAGTGTCATCTTCGCTGGTATCACTGGAAGTAAGTTTCTGGCCCCGGCAAGAGGAGAAGCCCTCAAAAGTGCTGGCATAACGTCTTAAATTTTTTTTGAATATACAGTGCATAAGAAAAATAAGTACACGCGTAAAAATTTTACACTAACCAAAATAGTTTCCGCAGTTAAATTATACATAAAAAGAATGCTACTTAGTGTGAAAAAATAATAATAATAAAGAATTGTAAAATAACATTAAAATAAAACAAAAAAAAAGAAAAATTAATCATAGTACATTTTGGTTTGAGTTGGCAGGAGCTAACTTAGAAATAATCTTCTTTTTTAATATTGTAATATTGTGCCATGTACGTAATGTGCCAATGGACTTACTATCCGGGATGCTGAAGACCGTGTGAAGTGAAGAATAAGTCAGAAAGCAGACTCCAGGCAACGAAGTAGAAGTTAGGTTTGCAACCAGGTTTTGTCGCTAGGATGATGATGGATGGCTAGGATGATTCTCAATTTAAAATTTATGATCAAACTAAAATTGCAATATTTGACAGTTCAAATGAACTTTATCGATACTTTTAAGCAACTCACTTTAGCATATCAAGGAACATGAGTTTTCAGCGATTAGCTTGCCGCAGCGCACCGAGTCGGCACCAAGGGCGCGAGCTCTCATCAACTTTAACGAGCCATTACCGCCTTGCTCGGGGTTGCCCTCTGTGTAAATTTGTATTATTTTATAAATATTTAAGTTGAATAAAAAAGTACGTGGTAACCAATTAGTGTTACACTTGGAGACCAGACTAGTTCAAATCCCGTGATGGCAGGTACCACTTAGGTGGTTATTGGAAGGTGCATATTATGTTGTAACAATGACACAACGTTAAAAAAATCATCGTGAGGAAACTTGCATA
The DNA here is from genome assembly GCA_963693495.1 of Malacosoma neustria. NCBI lineage: Eukaryota > Metazoa > Arthropoda > Insecta > Lepidoptera > Lasiocampidae > Malacosoma > Malacosoma neustria. Next base: position 12,435,398 of record OY856383.1, read on the forward strand.
CCGAAAATTGGTGACAAGCGTGTCGTTTATACTGTTCGATCCCTCTACAGGAAAGCCCAAGTCTAGGATTGAAACTGGGCTGTTATTATTTATGTTAATTTATTGAATCATCTTTCAGGTTAAGCAGCTTTAGCTTTATGGGAGCAATAAAACCCATCTAAAAAGCTCCAAAGACTTTCTTTTGGAGCTTTTTGGTTGTGTGCTATTTCTAATGCCTTTATATTGTCCAAGAAATTGGGTATACTAGTAGCAAATCCGATGGTTTCCATAAAAATGTAATAGTACATTGATATCGACTATAATAAGCCAAGAAATAAATAGGGTTATTTTTTTATTATATAATAAATATCCCAATTGTCAAGTGAAGCTGAACTTCAGCGTGTTCGCGATACCACTAGCGTTGCAAACACCCATTGGCTACGGTAACTGCTAATTCTGGGCCATCAGCCTATCTGCTGTTAAAACTGTCAGCAATAAAAAACAAAATATTTAAATAAAAGTTAAATATTGGTTGAAATAGAATTAAAATTCACGAATATAAAGGGCAACCCAGGCGCTGAGCTCGACACCACAAAGAGGGGGTTTTGTGTAATTTCGGAACTCACATAACGTGTAATTATTTTACAAAAGGGGCGTCGATAAGATAACCGCAACGCATTTGTTTACGTATAGTTCAAGCTTAAAGTTACATATCAGTAACATAGCATATAAATATACTATGACAGCTCGCATTAACACTGTTGATGCAAATAATAGGGTACAAAGTGTTTTTTGCCGTGGTTTACTCGCATTTGTAGCATGAATGGATACATTACGTCAGGAAATGCTGAACGTTTTAGATTTAATTTGAACAAATATTTCATCAACTGAAAATTAAACGTAATGTTTGCAGTACTAATTTGGTTTTGTGAAATAATGGAGAAAAATATTAAGATTAAGACTGTATTGCCTTTTATACTTCAAAGGTAAAATGTACTTTCCGAGTAATTTTAAAAACCATTTAATAGTGTTCATTTGTAAGCACTGGAAGGCGACTTAAACGTATTTAAATAAACAAATCAAGAAAAAAATGTAAATAAATGTAGCTGGTGCAATCAAAGTCATAGATTACAATAGAATATTTCTTTATAGAAATAAAATTTGGAATAGTTCAAACTGCATTCTGCGAAATATATTTAAAGAAGGCCTTCAACTTAGCAGCAAAGCAATTCATAAGTCACACGCATGAACGAGATTCTACTAATGAAGGAATTTATGCAGCCAACTGTGCAGACTGGTGAATATATTATCGGCACAAAGCGCAAACAGGGTAAAATGCTAACCGGAACGAAACGTAACAAGTCTCTCTGAAATAATTCACCGTCAATTGGACACGGACATTGCATTGCCGTGGGCGAGAGTGGTCCTGTCTTCTCGACAGTTGTTGTCGCTACTACCGCGGTTATTTCTAACCCACGTCACGTCGCCCGCCAACCGGATCGCCTGAACACGAGCTTTGATGTTATGTTCTCTTTTTGCGAACCACATTTCAGTCGAGATAGCGCACCGAATATTTTCGGGAAAGATGTCTAACAACTAGTGATTCGTTCCACGCGTGCCTTATTTCTTCGTTTTTGCTATCGTAAGGCAGGTTTACAGGGCAATTGTAGGTAATTTAGATAGCTTTGTCTGCGATACACTGACTCACCTCATTATCATTACTTGTCTTAAGATAAATATAGATGGAGTAATTAAACTTATTTATTGAATCGGCATGCCTATTGAAGATAGTGTAAAGTGTAAACATAAGTATAAATGTGAAAATTAGATCGAGTTTTTTCTGACGTAACAAAACTGTAACACACATTTTAACGTGTTTTGAAGAAATAAGAATAAAGCTTCCTCCATTATTTTCGTAATCATATAATAAAACTAATATTTTACTTTTATCTAATTCACAAATTACAAAAGAAAATCACGGTTCAACAGAAGCAGAGGAAGCAATCCTTTTAGAGACGTTCGCCAATCAGCAGACGCTGACAGCAAATTTAGCCACTTCTTTTTCATATTTTTTAGAACTTACTCGTAGTTGGTTATAATAAGAAAAAAATCACCAGGAGTAGTTGACGCAAAAATTGTGATCGTAATCAGCAGCAATCCTGGTTTACAAAGCACGAACTTTAGATAGGTACTATTAAAAATAACTATTGCAATAATGATAACCAATAAATTGAGGATGAAAAATAAAAACATTTTTTTAATAAATAACATTTTTTTTGATGTTATAATATGTAACAGTACAATATTTTTATGTTGACTGCTATTCACAGTAATAATTATCTGTTATGATAATAATTTTATGAATTAACTTAATATATGATAGAATCAGTAGGTACAGAATAAAATTTCCTGAAAAACATTCTTATATAGAAAAATGAAAATATTCTTAGAGAAAGAGTAAGTTTGCCAAATTTTAAATTAATAGCACATATAATTTTCAAGACTCGAGGAGAAGACATCGATGCGTTTTATCATTTAGGTGTACGATCGAAAATCTTTAGAAAATTAGTAAAGTAGTAGTGTAGACTAGGGGCTGTTAAAACCATTATTTTCAAACCAGTATAGCAACCAATAATAGAACGCCGTAAAACTCAACTCCGTGTAGGCGTCGTGTAGATAGCAGCTGACCGAGACGATATCTCTTAAGGGCTAATTTGTAGATGTTCTTACTTAGTCTCGCTTGATTTAAATAAAATAAAATATTTAAACACCTATATTAATGAAAAGGTGAATGCCATAATATAAGTAATATATTAAAACTTTTGGTAATATTCAAATAGTGTAACAAATTTTGAGTTTGTATTCATAACACATTCAATTTTATCCGTGCAGCGGCGGAGAAAGAATACTAACCTCTGCGTACGGGGTCGGCCTATGGTAAAAAGCAACAAAACAACCCACCCTAGCTACGTGGTAGGGTCTCAAACCCGTCTGGATGGCGACCACCTTTGGTCATAAGTATGCCGCCATAATAACCTTGTGTTGTGTTCTGGCATTAGTGTCCCAAGTTTCTGTACCCTTATGGGACAGCAGTGTGTTCGCGATGCCACTGGCGTTGCAGACACCCATAGGTGACGGTAACTGCTATATTCTAAGCGGGCCGTTAGCCTGTCTGCTGTCCTTCTTCTTCTTAGTCACTCTTACACTCTTAGTTTCACTCTTTACAGAGCGGTCGTGATCAACTGGTAGTACTATTAGAGGCAGATATTGTTCGCTGTATGATTTTACGGTGCGGTCTGCTGTCCTACAGTAATAAAAAAAATACATTATTTTATAGTACATTTTTAGGATAACTGGAAGATGTAAATCAAACAATATAAGATGGTCTTTAACGAAAGGAAGCGTGTAATTATTCAACTATACCATTTTATAGATCAAGGTAACACTATATAGATGAATGTCCTGTTAGTAACAGATCATCGCCGCAATAGACATTTACAAGGTATTTCGTGTATGTTTAGCATTTAATATATAGTTTTGAATATCTAGTCATTCAAAGATATTTCAGTCATAATATTTAAAGCATGTTATATGTTTATTTTTTATGTTAACAACAACTCCGAATATATTTTACATTATCAGAGATGTATAATATTCAGAGATGTGGTCAGTAATAATAATTATCGATAAGAACAACATTTATTCTGTAGTTTATATAAATAGCAAATTCACGATAAACAGTGTTTTAACTTGTTTATTGAAGAATTAAAAGTGTTATTTTTTAATACATATAATTATATAATATATTGTTTTGTTTTGTCTATTAGGTACAGAAGACCGTGCACTGTCATTCGAATACCAAATTAGCGTTATCAGGTATGTAGGACTCGTAAAAACAGATTTTAGAGCGACGTATCTACACATATTTCTATTTTTAAACGACATTATTACAATACGAATTTTACGAATACCTAAAATAATTGTACAAAATTTACTATTTTTAATGTCAGTCCTGACGAAATGTTTTAGCTTATCTGTTTATATAAGCTGCTGACGGATTATATTTTTATAAATATCCCTAAGTACGCGAGTCAGAAAATTTTATTCGTGTGTTATTCAAAAACTTTGTCGTTTATATGAAATGTATCAAGTCAATATCAAAAATATTTGATCAATGTGAACAAGTTCAAAAAAGTATATTAAGAATGACGTTTTCAGTGAACAATCAGCCAATTCAGACGCATGTCTCAGAAATGACTTGATTGGAAGCCAAATTAAAACGAACAAAGACGTGAAAAAAGACAAATACATAAATGTAACGATACATCAAGCACTGCGCGTGCGCTACTCGTGACAGCTATGCGATCACGTCACCGCCTATGTTTTATGACGTCGAAAGGGTTATAAATGGCAGCTAAATAGAAGAAATTCTGTCACAAAGCTAAAATGTACATCCATAAATGTCTACAGTCGACTTTTAATGCATTGATTTATATTAATACTTGTCTCTGACACAATTTATATATATATATATATATATATATATATATATATATATATATATATATATATATATATATATATATATATCAAATAAAAAGAAATATATTTTAATATTTTTAAGACAGGTTCTGACAATTTTCTGCGGATTTGGAATGAGCTTCCGGCTGAGGTTTTCCCATCCCAGTCCGATATGGGTATTTCAAAAAAGAAGGTGTTTTTTCATTGCGTTAGCATTGCCTCTAGGGTAGCGTATGTTCATAGGTGAAATTGACCACCAGCTATAAGGTAGGCTGTTGCTTTTCTGTTGAATTCTAACCTTAAAAGGCAATGCAATGCGATACTGCAATAGCTGGAGGTTGAAAAATAATAAATAAAATATAAGTGTCGAATAATATGATATAATTAACATATTTTAATGTTAAAGGAAACTTTTTGTAAGTTTTTGGAAATTCAGTTTGTATAAATTGGCATAACATGTATTAGAGGCGAAAAGCTCAACATCGAGGTATTTCTAGATCTGATTTATAATATTAGTTTTGTTGGTTGATTTAGATTTTTGATAGATTTTCAGAAGATACTGTTCCGGCATTAGTGACCCAAGTTCCTGTATCCATATGGGACAGCAGCGTGTTCGCGATGCCACTGGCGTTGCAAATATCTAAAGGCGGCGGTAACTGTTTAATTCTAAGCGGGCCATCAGTCTGTCTTCTGTCCTACAGCAATGAAAAAAAATTTTATAACCTATATTTCATAAATAAGTAAATTTTAATATAGAATAACTTTATATCGAAGCAAATAATGAAAATTTAAATATAGGTAGCTCACGAAACATTTCTGTCCTCTACGTTTACATTTTTAATATTATCACTCTAGCTTAAGTTACTTTGTAGAAGTACTTAAAGCCTTCCACTTGCATGTACTTAACCTTTGTTACGTTCTACAAAAGCACAACACATAAGAGTTTGATGATAATACTGCTATCTAATTACTAGCAACCCTATCTCTGAATAAGGAAGCGACTAAATTATGCAAATATTAGCGATTTATGCATAATGTTTTTAATTTATTGTGGAACATAAAGATTGTCCATTTATTTCCTTAAAAGTGCTCAAAAATGAGTCGTAAAAGTCGTGCAAATTTTTGCAATGAAATATTACTCAATAGCCTATCTTGAATCAAAATTTAGCGGAAAAGAGATAATTTTTTAGAAATAATAAATACAATAAATACATAAATATTTTCCAACAAAACTTTTATTTAAATCTACTACTATAGGAAATTAGTAAGTTTTTGTATAGTATACTAATGAACTTGTTCTATTTTGCAAAACAACTTTCATGATACACCCATTAATAAATTCAAACTTCACAAAACCAATAAGTTACCGACTAGTTTTGTATTTATGAACTATTTTAGGGTTAGAATGTAGGTTTTTACCGATACATTTTTTAAATCGCTCAGTTTATCATCATATAATTGTCTTTATATAGGAATCCCCTGAAAGACAAGGGGAGGTGAAGCCTCGTTGTTACTGTGAATTTTGTAATTAAACGCCTTGTCTAATTGTGACCTTCGACCGAGCTTCACGCTCTGGCACACCCTGAACCCTCCCAAATGGAATACTATATTCACTTTAATCCCATGTACAGGTATTCAGACAACACGTCGCTTCATGTTAATGTTAAAACCTGTGACTTGAAAATAGTAAATGCTGTTTAAAATACATCAATCTGTTACGTTTTAACGCCTAAATCACTGAACTAATTTTAATGACTCGATATAGATATATATATTGGATGTTGGAGAAAGAGAGAAAAACAACGTTTGTTGGGCATGGTTTGCATAAATTTGGATACAATAAAAATCAAATTTCTAAATTCATGTGTTTGAATCTTCTCCGTTTAATACACATAAAAAAACTATGTGAGTGTGTTTGACCAATATATTTATTCTATTAAAATCTCGAAAGTCACTCGAAACTAAATTCAAAAAAATCGTGGTTATATGATATATGTTAGCATCTACAATCTATGAAGTTTGTTTTTTAAGACATAATACAACATTTATAATATCCAAAGTTAAAGTAGGGTAGATCAAATTGATATATGAAACAATTAAAATAACATATTATGTTTTATTATATTAAAATCTACATTTGCTTATCTACCACTTCATTCTTAATAATAAGTTATAAATAGAAATAGTTAAGCTAAAGGAAGGCATAAAGGAGCTACGACGTTTATGTAAATTGCTTCCGCCAGGATTCACAGAGATTTACTGCTCCAGAACAATTAAATTTAGACGAAAATTCCTAGTTTCTGAATAAATTAACGAGGTTTAATTAATCTCTCTTTGTGTGTGTGAGGTGTGTGTATTTTAATGCATTTATTTGCTTTGAAATAAACAAGTTAATATTTAATTAAGATGAATTCATTAAAAAATATGTTCTCTTTTATATAAATGTGTCTGTGTGAACGTGTATATACATAATTTTGAAACTGGAAGAGTGACAAGGAAGGCATAATAATAGTATAAGAAATACCTAACAATATTTTTTTACTAACGCCACCCTTGCTAAAGCATACTTGCTAGAATATTTTCAATAACTTATATTTATAAAGTTTAATCACGCTGAATTAATATTTTATGAAAGATCTACAAAGATGTTCCAGTGCATCAGCTAAAATTCCGACTGCACCCTCGGGTGAGGGAGAACGCTTTATAATACCTGTCCGACTGTTTTTACTGCCTCTTATTATTAACTTTTCATGTAACACTAATGGATTGATGCAGTCTCAAGGGGAAAAGGATACTGGTGAAAATAGTGGAAATTTATCTTACTATAAATTTGGACAATTCGATACGCCTTAATTATTTTACTTCTAGCTATTTTCATTAATAAGGGTACTTATGTTTATTAAACTTTAGTATGAAATTGCCGTTGTATAATAATAGATACTTTAAATTGACCTAAAACCTTCATGGTGTGAGATTTTGTAATAAATTTATTTTCATATGATATTTTTTTTTATTGCTGTAGGACAGCAGAAAGACTGACGGCCCGCTTAGGATTTAGCAGTTACCGTCGCCTATAGGTGTATGCAACGCCAGTGGTATCGCGAACACGCTGCTGTCCCATAAAGGTACAGGAACTTGGGTCACTAATGCCGGAACACAACACAAGGTTATTATGGCGGCATACTTAAGACCAAAGGTGGTCGCCATCCAGACGGGCTTGAGGCCCTACCACGTAGCTAGGGTGGGTTGTTTTGTCGACTTTTACGAGAGGCCGACCCCGGCCGCAGAGGTTAGTATTCTTTCTCCGCCCCTGCACGGATAAAAATGATACCTATGAGGTTCTTCCTAAAAAAGTGTGCAACATTTAATTTTTTACTTTAAATTGTTTTCTTATTCAGCTTAGACCTGAAAGATGGCTACTTCGGAAATCCGACTCACTGTTGAATACGCGGAACTAATGCGGCAGAAACGGCTACCAATATCGACGCTGCGTTTGGAGAAGAGACTGCTACAGAACGCACCGTAAGTTTATGGTTTAAACGCTTTCGTAATGGAAATTCAGGTGAATAACGATGAAATGAAGTAGATCGTGGAAGCCGGTCTTAGTCAAACTACCCAGGAATTAGCGGCATGGTTTAACGTTACCTTATCTACAATATTGACTCATTTACATCAAATTAATAAGATAAAAAATATGACAAATGAGTGCCTCGTGATTTGTCTGATCTGCAGAAACAAATGCGTGTTGAAATTTGTTTTGCCTGGTCTAATCCTCTATAAAGAGAGATTATCGTCTATGGACATGTTTTCGGCCCGGGCCACGAGATCGGCAGGCCATATATCCGTAGGCGTAGGTGATAGGAGAACACCGGGGTTTTTAGTGGGTAGTCGGATGTTCGAACATCTTTCCCGGAGTCCAACATATCCCTCGGTCCCCCTGGGCCGGGAGAACCCGTCAAGGTTTATCCCCGAGACCAAAAAAAAGTACAGAAATGAATGAATATTGGATCGAATTGTGACATGTGACAAGAAGTGGATTCTTTACGATAAATGTTACCCTTATGGGACAGCAGCGTGTTCGCGATGCCACTGGCGTTGCAAACATCTATAGGCGACGGTAACTGCTAAATCCTGAGCGGGCCGTCAGCCTGTCTGCTGTCCTACAACAATAAAAAAAAACTAGAAACAATTCATCATCTACCGTAGTTGCCAGACCTTGATCCAACGCGCTACCATTTATTTCATGATTTAGACAATTTTCTAAGAGATAAAAATTTTTCTTTCCAAGAGGCAGTACAAAATGCTTTCACACAGTTTGTCGAATCTAGATCCACAGAGTTCTATCGTTAAGGCATAAATAAACTTCCGTTAATATTTGGAGCAATGTATACATATAGATAATGAGAGTAAATATTTAAGAAAAAAACAAATTTCAATTTTTCAGTACGAATCGGCAATTTTATAATTTAACCCCTAATATTATTTTTCTTTATTATATTCAATCATGACTTTAAAATTATCAAAATTATGATGTTATTTAAAATCTCACCTCTCTCGCCTTACAGGCAATAAATCCTCTTATTCATTTTGCTTTGCATTTTGAAAATTCAGAAGTATGGCATATATTCAATATGTTATATGTAATTATTCGTTTAGTGACAACTATTTCAATCTTAAATTTGCAACGCGTATAATATGAAACACCAACGAAGTATGAACTACAAATAAATGGGGATGATAGATGACTATACTTATCATTCTATAAACACCATTTCCATGTCACATTTATATTCCTATATTAAAAAATTTAATTTAATTATTTTCCTCACCGTATTGCGAATTTAATATGAAACAAAAGCGCCTGGGGTCCATATTTTATCAAAATTTATTCAAATCAGATGTAAGTAAGGTAGAAACCGCTTGCGAGATGTCGTGTTGTTTGCAAACAGGACTTATACTCGATCAAAATCTCACGATAACTGTTTCCAACATTAATCAACATGCTTTAGATTTCCTTTGGTAAAATAGTAACTTCTTTTGTAACATTTAATTAAGATACACCAAATATGTTAAAATAGAGAGTAATTTAAGTACTATTTTATCCCTCGGGTATGAAGCCATCTCGCACAGTTGCAAATAATTATATAGTTCATAAAACGTGGAAGCGGTGATACCACCCTAAAATCATGGATTGATAAAAGATAGCCTGATATTACATCTGACTTAGGACTTCTCGGAGCACGGATGCTTTGGTACTTGTGTCGAATAGGACGTGAAACCACATCAAGATTCCATCACTGTAATACCGGCGATGAGGATACGGCGCTGTTCAATTTGCAGGTGCATCCAGTCTGATATGACTGAGACCTCGTTGCCGCAATTACACGCGACCTTTCGGTCCCAACCAACACACTATTTTGTGCGAAAAAGAGGCGGCGGAATGGAAGGGACCCTGACTCGGTCTGCTTCCTTCCCATTTACGTAAGAACCCTTGCTGTCAGAGGACAGCCAACGACTTTTTTAATTAAACTCAACTTTGTTACTAAAAGTGAATCCCAAAATGTAACTAGAAATCTAAGTAAACTTCTCCAAAGAGTCGACTATGAGAAACGTATTACCATAAATTATAATTACAAATGAATTGAAGCTCAAGAGCTGAGCTAAATATTCTAATTTTAATATTAGTAAATGATATACATTTATTTTTACACCAGATCAAATCAAATTGTTTGTATCGAGGTCATGCTCAGTAGTCGATCTGGGCTGCTTTTCGACTACCGCTTTGACTAATTGCTAATAATTATTTAATAACCATTTTATATTCGGAACCATTTGTCAACTTGTTTCATGACATATACTATTACACCTAGTCGAAAACATTACTCGTCTACAAATTAAACAATTTTGCTACACATTTATAATTATTAATTACAATTACGAAATAATTTATAAGTCATTTAACATCTTTGTTATCTGACTACATAACTATGAATATTAAATTAAAAAGCTCCAACATGACAAGCCATGTTAATAACGCATTTTATTACATTTTTGTCTACGTCGTTTCAATGAAACATAAAAATTACGACCGCTTGTCGTGTTCAAACGGATATACACAACACGTTCATAAACCAACCAAATACATAACACAGAGGAAAACAATCGTATTTGATGTTTATCGAAAAATCCTTCGAGACAAAATCTTCAGTATATTTTAGATGGCGTAATATATTTAATAGGTTTGTTATTCTGAATTGATCTCAAATAACCCTTATCTGACAAAATAGGAACTGTGTCTGAACAGTATTTAAAAGGTTAGGTTATCACCTAACCTTTTAAATACTGTTTAGACTGTTTTCTTTGCCAGTCAGGTTGGTGTTCATCCAGAAACCTGGGCGCCCGGCGGACTCACCATCTGTCTACCGGCCTATTGTGGACGAGGTAGGAAAGCTCTTCGAACTAGTGCTTGCAGATCGCCTCGTCCGGCACCTCACTACGATCGGGTTGGACCTAGCGGAAAACCAATACGGTTTCCGCCAGGGCCACTCGACGGTGGATGTCATCATGCGGCTGAAGAGCCTGTCGGGGGATACCATGTCCCAGGGCGAGGTGTTGTTGGCGGTGTCCCTAGACACCGCTAACAACGGGTTCAATTGCCTGCCCTGAAGCTGCGTTAGCGAGGCGCTCCAATACCACGGAGTGCTGACCTATATCCGCTGCGTCATCGGTGACTACCTGTCCGACAGAGCCGTCATCTTCCCGGTCCAGGGAGGGTGGCGTCGGCAAAACGTCGAATGCGGTGTTTCACAGGGGTCAGTGCTAGGTCTGCTCTTGTGGAAAATCACATTTGATTGGGTGGTTCGTGGTACGGTCCCACCCGGCGTCGGCATAATCTGTTACGCTGATGATACTCTGGTCACAGCACGAGGCCAGACCTACAAGCAGGTATACCATAGAGGCACGGCTGGAGTTGCGCAGGTTGTACACCGGATCAGGCGGCTGGGCCTAGAGGTGGTCTTGCACAAGTCCGAGACTATAGTATTCTATAGCTGACGACGCGGACCGCCTCCGGACCTGCACATTACGGTAGGAGGCGTCCGCATCGACGTCGAGGCAACGCTCAAATACCGGCACAATTTGAGCGGCTGGCCCCTCGACTTACGGGCCGGAGCACTCACCCAATTGCTCCCCAACATCGGTGGACTGAACTCAGTGTGCCAGAAACTATATGAAGGGACCGTACGGGCAATGGCTCTTTACGAGACCCAGTATATATTAAATATTAATTACATTATTTATGAATACAATAATAGAAAACATATCACAAAGTGCTCAAAGCTTTACTAGTGACAGGGGAATGGACCATAGCAGTTCGACACGGATATCATGATAATTATATTTTTATGGTACCTATTTAGGTCCTCATGTTCACGACCATAAACATTTTATTCGCCTTATAAAATATGATGACCATTACGGTAACAGAGACCATTCGGTCATAACAGCATTTTGGGTCGGAGCGTGATGAATTAATGAAAACACAATTTCATTTTGAATGAACGTAATGTAGGCATTATTCAAATCATATGTGAGTGCATTTGTTATTTTTACTATTTATATGATACTGCATAATATTCAAAAGGAATAAACTTAGTTACAGTCTTGGCTGGTCATCTAAGATTCACTTTTGAAGACGCTGAAAACGTCAATATCAATAAACTCAGATAACCAACTGACTCAATTGTATGGAAGCTAAAATCACGACAACTCCCAAGCTAGCACTGAATACATACTTAGAAAATCCCCTTTTGGCTAGTACCTAATTTGAATCGAATAGCCCTTTGTGCTGAAATCTGCTGATAAAGGAAAGCTTGTGTCACAAAAGGCAGAACGTATAGAAATTTAGCTTTATATAATGCGCATTTGATTCACTTAGACATTGCTTTAAAGTGACTTGACACATGTTTTTTGAAGTATTTCGTACAAAATCGAGTATTTTTTTAAATATTTTTAAATACTACTCTGTATAAAAATAAGTTTGCCTCAATTCAATTCTAATTAAAGGACCAGTCGGACATCATTTCTTCCCAGGGATGCAGGGTCATTGAATGGGCCATGTCACTAAGATTTTCGTAGACTAGGCCAATTTAATTTACTAGATTTACTCTGTTAAGCAAGATATTTCTATGGTGTAGGAAATTCCTATCTATATTGTCAGGGATAATCGTCTGCTATCTATCGAAACGCCCTCTTGTTAGCCCAAGAAAGTAAGGGCATTCATATTAAAGTAATGTTGCCATTAAAATTGTTTAGCCTCGAAATTGTAATACAGGCTCTGAAATGCCGAAATGCCTGAGAAAGCTTCTAATTCTAAGAAAAGACAAGAAAGAAAATACCGGAACGCGCCAATTTTGACTTCAACACAGAATCAAGAGACTCTGGTTGAGAAAGAAAACAAAAGGAAGACAAAATCAGAGAAAAGTAAGAGAAAATAAATGACAAAGAAAAGCAAGCCAGGGAAGGACAGAGTTAACTAAGTTAAAAAGATTTTTTTTGCAGAAATCGAATGATACTTCGACGACAGACCAGAAAACCGATGAGTTATACCAGAATCATGAAGACGACGAAGCAAAAGGCGAAAGTACCACGTGTCTTCTATATGGAGAATTTGGACGAGACTGCGGAATAGGTTATCGCTATACATCTTGTGGGCTTTGGGCTCATGCCGATTGAGCTGGCTGGAACTCTGCCTGCAATTGTGTGTGCGACGTATTATGCTGATCATCATTGCCCACGTGCTAATCGAATCTATTTTTTATTCTCTATTGTTCCAAAATCTATAATTTGTAATCTATAATGTAATGTATTACAAATTCTATATTTTTTTATAAGAGCACAAGAATAAATAGTTGATTAATAGATTTTGTTTTATTTCAATTCTTGCTTAAGTGATTCTCATTACCTACATCTCCCCTACCTATTAGCATTTTACATAAATTTTGCCATTTTACATAAATCATTTTACATAATCAAATTTTTTAGTTTAATTAAAAGTGAAAACATAAAATTAATTTCTTTTCACTTCAGTTTTTTGTGCATACCAAGGTGGGTAACAGTGGCCGATAGCGAGACAGGAATAAATTGGCCTCAACGATTTATTGCCAAATGCTCTTAACCCGTCGCCTTCCGCGACGAAAATAAGCCGTCGCTTTTCAGGTTTGGGACCCGGATTCAGGTAACGATAATTTCCGTACTATTATTATTATATCCAGCAACTTTAGTGTTTCATTTGATTTATGAATGAAATATTATTTATGAGTGAAAATGGCCCACTATGCTGAAATTGTGACAGACATAAAGACTAAATCCATTCATTGTCACTTCTGTAGTCCTAATGTGACCCTTAAAATATATTTTAACTTACCAAAAGAAAGTGGAAATATTTAGTTGGTATGAAGCAATTGTGGAAGTAGTGATGCACTATATCGTTTACCAAAACGTAACATCTTCAATGTTGATTTCTTTCATCTTCATTCATGAGTATAGAAATTCTTTAAACTGTGACGTACGGCTCTGCACTTAGAACCCTTGCTGTACTTAGAACCCATTAAAGTTTGTAAGATCGTAAAATTAGAAATTTAATAACACTGTGTACATGGTCAAGTGATACAACATTTGATATACAACCCAAAAGCAACGGTCAAATCAAATTGGGGCAAGCGTCTTTTAACAAATCTTAACAGGAAAATATCGTTCCAAATCTCTTCATTGTTCTTTAAACAACTTTATAACTACCGTAGATTTATTTTGTAAAGTTAGCAATCAGCCGTTTTACATCAATTAATATTTTTATTCTTAAGTACCCTCGTTTACAGTGAACATAAACTGTACAAAATCGGTTAACACAGTTGCCCGGCGCATGATTACAGCGGACGCGCGTGTTTTCGCGCCGTCGATCTACCCGTTATTGTGATTTTATTTTGTGTTAAAAATAATCAAGTTAATTATTAGTGTAATCGTGTAAATAAGGCAACTCCTGACAACAAGAGATCCTTAAAATAATAATGACCAACATCTCAACGCACCAAAACCCTCCAGTCACAGAACAATACTCTACCCACAGTATCCTAACCAGTAAGTTAAGCAAATTACGTCATCAACATGTTTTCCCAAAAACGACCAAGTTATTATATTAGATTCTCTTGATGGAATAACCCTGAGATAATACCTCCTTGGTTTGTCGACAGTTATACCACTAGCTGCTATACGTTTCATTTCCAGAATTTCTGATGCGCGTATTTGTATCTATTTGGACTCAAAAACAACAGCTGACAAACTGATAGAAGAGAAGAAGAAGATGGTTCAGTTATGTTACAGATATAAATTGCGGAAATTCAATTCAATAGTGAAGCAATAGCTATACTTAAAGCTTTAGATTTAGTATATAATGAAAATGACACCTTTAAATATGTAATTTATACCGATTCAAAATCATATCTTACTGCGTTACAAACTATCGATATCATAAATACAATTATTTTAGAAATTAAATTAATAATGTTAAATCTAAAGAAAGAAAATTTTAATTAGTATGGATTCCTTGCCACTTTAGAAATAGCTGGTAATGAGAAAGTAGATAGTGAAGAGAGAAAGGTTAAATGATAATGAAAATTAGCACGTAATAAAATCTACCCTAACTGAATTACATAAGTATATTAAGCACAAACTTAAAATAAATTGAGATCATAAATGGAAGACAGAACATAGAATAGAATCAATATAGATTTCGAAAATGAAAAATATGTATAATCAAGTACCTAGTCAGGTCATAAGTATTGTCACACAGTAAAAACTTTTCTTTTAGAATGCTGGCCACAAAAAAGTTTATTGAATTCGAATCTCGAATTGTTCATGAAAATAAAAATGTATACTTTTAAAATTTTACTCATTTTTTAAATATGGAGTGGACGCTTAAAGAAGACCGTGTTGCAGTTATTGCGTTGCATCGTTGCGGTTACGCGCCAATTCAAATTTTTAACATACTGAAAAAATTTGAATATAGCCAAAAGATTCATTTATCGTACCATCAAACGATACAATGAAGACTCTAGTGTAGATGACAGGTCAAGAAGTGGTCGCCCTCGGTCTGTTAGGACTCCAGCAGTGATAAAAGCTGTGAAGGCACGAATTCAAAGAAATCCCAAACGTAAGCAGAAATTGTTGGCCCTTCAGATGGGGTTAAGCAGAACCACGGTGAAAAGGGTGTTAAATGAAGACTTAGGGCTTCGGGCATATCGAAGAAAAACAGGACATCGTTTGAATGCTCGTCTAATGGACCTGAGACTGAAGAGATGCCGCGCTTTGTTGAAGCGGTACGCGGGAAAAAAATATCGGGAAATTCTTTTTTCGGATGAAAAAATGTTTACCGTAGAAGAGAGCTACAACAAACAAAATGATAAGGTGTACGCACACAGTAGTGAAGAAGCGAGCAAGCGTATTCCGCGTGTCCAACGAGGTCCTTTTCCATCCTCGCTCATGGTATGGTTGGGAGTTTCTTATTGGGGCTTAACAGAGGTACATTTTTGTGAGAAAGGTTGTTGTGTATCAAAATACAGTCCTGACGAACCTTGTGGAACCTGTTTCTCATACCATGTTCAATAACAGGCACTGGGTATTCCAACAAGATTCGGCGCCAGCTCATAGAGCGAAGAGCACACAAGACTGGCTGGCGGCGCGTGAAATCGACTTCATCCGGCACGAAGACTGGCCCTCCTCCAGTCCAGATTCAAATCTAACGATAAATCTCTTGTAATCTAACGGATTTGAATCCGTTAGATTACAAGATATGGCAACACTTGGAGGAAAAGGCGTGTTCAAAGCCTCATCCCAATTTGGAGTCACTCAAGACATCCTTGATTAAGGCAGCCGCCGATATTGACATGGACCTCGTTCGTGCTGCGATAGAGGACTGGCCGCGCAGATTGAAGGCTTGTATTCAAAATCACGGAGGTCATTTTGAATAAACTTTAATGTCATAAGAATCTATGTTTTGTTAAGTTCATTTTGGTATATAAATGGTTACATAATGAATAAACTTGTTACAATTATTTTACATTAAACATGTGACAGAATTTATGACCTGACTAGGTATAAATTCATAAGGACGAATGTAGTGTTATTATTTTTATTAATGTAACACTCTATGTAAACGTGGTCGCTAATGGCTTGAGTTGTTAAAAAGCAACTTTAAATTAATTAAATAAAAAATAAGTTAAACGGTGACATAAATATTACACTACTTAGTAATGAAGCACATCGTTACCTGGGGCATACAAGTCTTTACGCAGTCGTAAAATGGAAAAGCTGTTGTAAACCTATGAAAGTTTCTAAGATTTATGCTTACGTCTTTAATTATGTATTTACCTCCATTTACATGTTGTTACAAAGACAAAATGAGTTATTTACGTTTCACATCAGCATGTTCAATGTATTAATTTTCAGAAATAATTTACTAAATGAATTTTTGTATCAGGTACTATCCCATCAAACAAAAAAAAATTAGCCTTGAAAATTATTAGAAATGCTACAAATCTGTTTAAATATAGTGATGAGACATATTTACCTTCTGTCAGTTGTTAGTATTGTCTAACGAAATCTTTAATATTCGACGACGTCTCTGGTTGTACTGATCAGAACTTTGAAGTTGCAGAATTTATACCCGGCAGGGTAAATTTGTGTTTACTATTTTTTTTATTTCCTGTATTTTGTACAGTGTAATCAACAGTTCGGATATTTTTCATTTTATTACTCGGAATGCAAACATAGGCTATTCGATTTGATTTAAGTATATACTAAATATTAATTTATTTATTACCGTGTATAGTTGGTGTATAGGTCAATAAAAAACATTTTTATTAAGAAGATGCTATATTTCAGTTTAATTCAGATACAATAACGAGTTCTGAAAATACTTGTCTACTTACATTGTATTTACTATAGATTACATGTTTTCAAAAGTGTATGTAGAGTCTAAACTTGCAAAACGTGGGAAATGAGCTTATAAATAACTAGGGTTACATCCTAATACACAAATTTAATAATAAATATCACAGTCAAAGATCATATAACTAATATTTCTAATTAAATATGGCAGTCAATAAAGAGCGTCAAGAATTCTGTTTTTACAGTCGAATGCTTTAACAACCTTGATGAGTTCTTTCGGTACATATACAAAGCATAGATTAGGCTGACTTTGTATTCAACAAAGTGGAACAAACATTTTTGCAAGTAGCCTAGCCTTAAATAATAGTTTAAG
This sequence comes from Malacosoma neustria, assembly GCA_963693495.1. Lineage (NCBI taxonomy): Eukaryota > Metazoa > Arthropoda > Insecta > Lepidoptera > Lasiocampidae > Malacosoma > Malacosoma neustria. The sequence continues at coordinate 12,453,213 of OY856383.1, forward strand.
AAGATCTCTGAATTCAAATTTAGAATGAGTATGTTAGGTCAAAAACTGATTGTTTTAAAACTTTGTTCAATTTCACTTATTCACGATTGCATTATATAACCACTCTCCTCAAAGCTTAATGTCGGTCTCATTTATTCTAAATCACATATCAACAGGTGTATCAACTGCTTTTGTAAAAATTCATAAAAAGAATTATTCATTTGTTTTATGGCCAAGCTTGTGTGTAAATCAAACAATTCAAACCTTGCTTATAATTATTCAATTGAAATATGTTTGTTTTATATCCATTAAAATACACAATCTATACATCTATACAAATAAATAAAATTGATGGGTCTGTTTGTAATATTAAAATGACCGCTTTTTATTAAGTGCATTCGGACGTATACACGGTACATATACCAAAACGACATTTTTTTAAATTTTTGTCTGTCTGTTTGTTCCGGCTTCTCTCTGAAATGGCTGCACCGATTTCGAGCTAAGGTAACAAGGAGTAACGTAGGCTATTTTTATTTTAGAAAAAAAAAAATTTTTTGTTAAAAATGATAAGTTTCGGAAATTTTATAATCCAATTTAAATTGACCTTTATATCATCAATCATATGAAATAGGGTTCAGCTTAGGGTGGACTTAGTAGGTTGATTTTCCAATTTAAGTTGACCTCTTATATACAAAAAATGCTGCCCAAAGTCACTATTCCACGCGGACGGAGTCGTGGGCATAGCTAGTAAGTTAATAAATATCTTTCCATGAAAATTGAGCTAGTGATTATATTAATTTATGCAAAATACATATCGACTCTTGAGAGACGACCTTTACTGAGCTACATTGAGTAAACTTTCCAGGAAAGTGATTTGAAGTTCAAATATTTAGAAAATAATTATTTGAATCCAACAATTAGGTGAGTTATAATATTTTTTTAAATATATGAACTTCAAATCAATCTGCTGGAAAGTTCACTCAATGTCTCTGAAAAGCTTGCCTTTCAAGCGTCGGTAAGATGGGTATAGTTTCAAACAATTTTCAATTTTCAGAAATTCAAAGGTTAGATTGGTAATTTTTGTATACCTGTGAGTTATTAATTAGAAAACAATCATTACTGACGTTGCTAATATAAGGTAAGCTAAAAACGTAAATAAAATTCAAATAGTCAATACCAATGGTACAGCTAGTCCTACAAACTGTGACTAGAATATAGAGGATTAAATTATGAGTTATTCAACATTCCAGTATCTACAAATACACTGCTAACACCGATTACGGGTTCTCCAACAACCTTTACGTTCAACTACATTTCTAATTTTTCTTCTGACTATACAAATAATGTTTGCAAATCATTGAATCAAATCACGACCGCACATTGATATAATTTTTTCATCATAATTGGAATACAGTATGAAAATCTATTAAAGGATCTGTTCGTATTTAGGATCCAAATTGTATTTGCTATTAACTGCATAGATCAAATTAAAATGTTTATAACATATAACTAGCAAAAAATAATAAATATTAACAAAACATATTTAACTTTGAATTTCTTTATTTTCTCTTTAATTATTTTCGCTTATTTTTTCTTCCGTGCTCTCATAGCTGACAAAATTACAGTTGGAACTACTTCGTCAAGCTAAGCTATTTGAGGACATAAATTATAAAAAATAGTTTAGTTCTGATAGATATTCGATGAAATATTTCAATGTATGATCGTGCTTATAATAATCAAGCTTGATCTACAACGTTGACATTCTAATGTTAACTGATTTATTACCATTATAAAGGAGTAAGTATTACATTCGTATTCATTTTAATACTATTCACCTAATACATTATGATAGGTATTGATTATTGCTTTTCGTTATCTTTTGATATTTTGTTTTAAGCTTTGTCCGAAGCATAGCTCTGTTTGTTCTCAGGACTCTGTGAAAAAAGTATACTTTTAATAAAGATTTCTTCACGAGAATTGCAATCATGTATACACGATTGAAATGTAGGTTTATCTTCCATAGAGCATTTTTTTATTGATGTAGGACAGCAGACAGGCTGACGGCCCCCTTAGGATTTAGCAGTTACCGTCGCCTATGGGTGTTTGCAACGCCAGTGGAACACGCTGCTGTCGCATAAGGGTACAGGAACTTGGGTCACTAATGCCGAAATACAACACAAAGTTATTATGGCGGTATATTTAAGACCAAAGGTGGTCGCCATCCAGACGGGCTTGGGGCCCTACCACGTAACTAGGGTGGGTTGTTTTATCGCCTTTTACGACAGGCCGACCGCGGTCGCAGAGGTTAGTATTCTTTCTACGCCTCTGCACGGATAAAAAGCATAATCAGGCTTTTGCAATGTTCTAGACATATTAACGATTATTACAATAGGCAGCAACTACTGCGCGTCTTTTTGCTTCAGTTCTTTCCCATGAAACTTCATTTTATTATAAAAATAGCCTTAAAAATTGTTGCCGTATATTTTCTCCATTGTGACAGATAATGTTTCATTTAGACCTATATTTGAAATTAAATCCTCAAAAACTAATTTACCTCCCTGATTAAGCATTTACATAGAAATAAAAAGTTTATAAATTAGTTTTTGCATCGTAGAGTTGATTGTGTTTTGCTAAAAAAAGTTCAAATTACCTCATACGGCGGTGGCGGTAGTATATCACACAGATTTATTTGACAGCCCTGCTCGGAGCGCGCAACGTTAGAGTGTCGACTCGTTGGAATTGGAATTTTGAAGCTGTTCTCCCTCCCTAACCAATGCCATTGTGGATAGTCGTACTCTAAATCACTTGCAGGACATACTTTGCTTTTATCCTGTCGACTCCTCGAGCCGGACCTATTCGTATGACACGACGCGCAATCGTCCTCCAACACATTAATCTCATTATGCACATTCTCGTGTCTCGGCTCCCTGTAATCCTTAGTCGATCTACTAGACGTACTGTGGCAACACGTCGAGCATTCCCCGTTTGAATATTGTAAGCTGCCATTACATGATCTAACAATGCTGTTGTTATGAGATCGTCTTTCTGGACAAATTCGCAGGTCTCCGATGTCGTTATTGTCCTGCATGTTTGTTTATAGTTAGTAATAGTTTTCTCTGATTACACACATAGTTCATCGTACAATCGTTTCATGTTGTTTGCATCCATCACATTCTATTTGGAACCCGAGATACACTTTTGAGGTTTTTCTATGCAAGTATTTGTATTGGCATAGTATACGTATACGTACACTGATTTTTCCTAAAAATTAGCGGGAATAGATGTGGATACATTTAGTTTTAACAGAAATGACTGTAGTTTAACCTTCTTAACATTGAAAGCAAAATCAGACGTACTTCTGCAGTTCTGAAGTAACTCAATAATTTCTTCTGTTGCCTTTTACTAGTCCCTAGATAAGTAATAGGGTAGTAATAGAAATATAACTATAGTATAAAAATAGGGTAGTAATAAAGATACCCACACTTATTAAATATAACCTCTAAAACTGAATGCAAGAAAGAGTATTGTCATCGAACTTAGCAATATGCTGGTCATTCAGACCAGCGCCGCTCTTATTTCTATGACCGTAAAAGTATTATAATATCGCAGGTCTCCGATTTGGTTATTGTCCTGAGTGTTTGTTTATAGTTAGTAATAGTTTTCTTTGATTACACACACACAGTTTATCGTACAATCGTTTCATGTTGGTTGCATCCACCACGATCGATATATAATACTCAATCAAATCAAACAAATAACCATATAAGTATGAATACACAATATAAATATATTTTAACTCAGACAGCGCCATCCAGTCTCAAAGAAAGAAGTAGAGCACTTCTGTTATAAATAAATATATATATTATACATAAACATTCAAATGTTGATACTTATGACCTAGGCTTTGTAGGCGTTCCAATATACACTATGTAGTTGACGTGAAACATCTTTATTAGGTATTAAGTTATTTGACTCAGACTACGGGATTTCATGTGATATCAAATGTCAATATTAAGGTACTAGTTAAGCTTATCATTGTGTACCTTGAAATTGAGTTCCGTGTAAATGGCACTCGAGGCATACGGTTCCGGTGGTCCGCGTCTGATTCGATCAACACTCGATGCGTCTAAACCTTGTATCGAATTCTGTGGTAAACTGTATTCGGGCTCAACACTCAATATACTGGTTGATTGACCACCTATACGAAAATAAAGACTGTATTTATAAAAGTAAGCATTAGAATAGAAATAAAAAAGATCATAACAATTATCGCCAAAGTGAAGAAAAAAAACTATGCATCGACCTAAAGAGTAACAAACAATGAAAGTATTAAGTGACTCATTTGACACGTTGTTTCTTACGAATAATAGCAACCCGTTACGGCTTTGCTCATATTACATTATTATTTAAAATATATATAAGTATGAAATTGCACTCCATAACAAATCACTCCGCACCGTGGGAAACGGATCGCGGAAACCAAATAGATTATTCGAACAGATAAGTAAAGCGGTAACCGATAACATTTCACTCACCGTGTAAAAGACTTTGATGACAGCTGGCGACGTCTAAAGTGGGATCATTGGGCGGAGCGAACACGGGCCGCTCTCGGAGCCAAATCGTGTCTTTATTCAACAAGCACTGTTGAGCCGTGACAATTGATTGACCTACAATTGGGGTCAATAGCTCAATTACGTACTCAAAATATGATACTGCAAGTGGAATGTTATACAACCAAAGGTCTCTATATCGATCGGAGTTTATTGGCACCGCTTCGAAATAGTTTATAGACAAATTGAATTAACAATTGCAATGACACGATTTTATATATAACAATATCATTGTTTGAGAAAACTACACTTGAATTTTCGATGTTCATAATTTTTATTATTATTTTAGTGTTAATTTATAATTTCAAAATCTTTATACAACTTGAAATTTACTATCAAATGAAAATCTTATTTTTAGTTTTAGTTTTTTTGTAGTTTCATCTTATTCATAAGTAACGATAAACTTATATTGAAGGCTTGTAAAGGGTCCCACTAAAACCTTCGGAGCTCAATTCGAGTGCGAATACATTCCTGAGTGTGTGTTTTTTTATTATTTAGAATGTACTTGCATTGAATTATTATCATCGCATTATTTTAAAAACACTTAAACATACAATAGTACTTTTTTGTGATTAATATAATGAACTTTTGTAATCAAAAACTTACCAGTAGATTTCTTCCTCTGAATATTGTTTCTACGTCGAATATAATATACACTGAATAAACCGATAGCAATTATTGTGAAGAGCGTAAGACCTAAAGCTAACAGCCATGTTTCTTGAAATATATGAGGTATTCCATTATCATTTGGTGGCTCTGTCCTATAACAATAACGACTACTAAAATACTAGCATTTTGATAACGTTTACATATCTGTATTGAAATATCTTAGAACCTTAGACAAAAATGTTTTTCGTCATTATTAAGACGTTTCGCGGTTATAGAAAAATAAAACTTACTGTACGTAGTGCCGTTGAGATTGCATAGGCAGCATATGTATCAAGGCAGGTGCACTAAACGGACCGTGTCCTCGACTTGTGACTGCCGCAGCCCGTGCTGTATATCTTCCACCAGATCGCAAAGAGCTTGCTGTTGCACCTCTAGTTCGAGCGCCTAAAGACATTTGTCCCACTACTCGTCCTCCAGTACTACCGCTCACTCGTATCTCAATCTATTCCCAAAAAGAAAGGAAGGAGTTCATTCAACTGCCAAAAAGCTGTTATAATTTAACAGTATTATTTAAAATAGATAACATATAATAATAATACATATATCCTAGGGTTGCCAACCGTCCTGTTTTCCCAGGACATGTCCTAGTTTTTGTGGTGTCCTGGGATGTCCTGGATAGGTTTTAAGTAGCATCCTGTTTTTTAATATTCGAATACTTATTATTAAATAATATTTGTAACTAACTTGTTATACTCTTCGTGCAGAGGCGGAGTAAGGATAACCTTTGTGGCTGGGGTCGACCTATCGTAAAAGGCTACAAAACTACTCTGGCTACGTGGTAGGGTCACAAGCCCCTCTAGATGGCTACTATCCTTGGTTTATAAGTATGCCGCTATAATAATCTTGTGTATGTCTATGGGACATCAGCGTGGTCGCGGTGCCCCTAGCGTCACAAACATACATAGACGATAGTAACTGCTTGCTATTAAGTGGGCCGTCTGCTGTTCTGCAGCAGTAAAAAAAACTAATTCTAACTTAACCTACTTAAGTATTGAAACTCTATTACTGCGTCCTGTTTTTAAACTAAATTGTCCTGGTTTTTCCAACATCATATCCTAGTTTTTTAAATTTGGGGTTGGCAACCCTATATTAGGGTCCTGTTATATTGTTCAATTTCAAAACTAGTTATGGAAAGGACTAACTTCGAAAACTAGTGTTAGAAAAAAGAGGCATCAAAATGTTATATCTGTAAACAAAACTAACAAGTAACAAAAGAAGTGTTCTTGTAGTTCCAAAACAAAAAGTTATTGGAACATAAACAAAACTTACCAAGTATCCGGTAAGTTTTCCATTCCACGCACTAACAGGCGGCGGCTCCCATCGGATCCAAGCCGATGTTGCATTTATTACGCCAGCAGTCACACTTTGGGGAGGGGCTGATGGCACTAAAATAATTATCACGCATATAGTTTACGGGGAAATACCACCTCTATATCATTTAATTACGCCATTTTAAAAACTAATTGAAAGGTTAATAATTATTTATTAAACTTGTTTTTTATAATGTATTTAAGGACTATTGATATATCATAATTTGATCACCATTATAATTCTATGATTAACTATGTTAAGTTTTTTTTATTTTTACTCACCATCCTCATCCGTATATCCTGATACCATATTAGAGGGCTTTCCAAGCAACATTTTATAAAACGGCATTAAGAATATATCATACTGCGTGTATGCCATCAACCCTGTGAGAATGTAACTTGATGATCCGCTATTGTCGACGTTAGTCAAAGATCCATTAGAGCACAATACACCATCTAAATAAGACGATGTTATACTTGACATTTCTTCGCTAACGTTTCTCCAATTCATTGTCGTACCATTGTACCAGATCTTAATGCCTTCTAGGTATTCATTGTAATCTGTTAAAACCTGGGACAATAGATTTCATTTTTAGTGTTCATATTTTATTTACATAATTTAAACATCAAATTATCAATAAAATAAACTTACGTCCCAAACAACTTTAAGTGATGTAGAAGACAAAGCTTCTACCCTCTTCATGACTAAAACATTTTGTTGTAAATATTTCCTGGCCTGCACGAGTTCGTATTGCGTCATATGGGCGTCTCGTTCGTAATCAATATTGAATTCGTGACTCGCAGATCGTTCTTTTAAATCATTTTCTTTGCTCAAAACCGTGAGATACGCCTCATGCATAGTGCTTCCAGCTGCGTTGACAGCCGTACAAATTACCCTTCCATTATGCTCCGCCTTCGCACCGTCCAAATAAAGTAAGCTCGAATTACTTTTCGTGCATTCCGGGAAAAGTAAGGAATCATGATTCCCTTCAAGAATCCAAAAGGTAGTTGGTGTAGGTAAGCCCTTAGCTTCGCATTGAATCGATACCACATCGCCCTCCCATGCGGTCAAATTGGACGGTATCTGCGTGAAGTGTGGTAAGGCTGAAACAGATGGCCGGATTAAAATAGTTCGAACAATCGTTCGAATTATTGGTGCAATAAAATCGATCCAAATAGAGATGGAACTCACAGTAAACGGTGAGCGTAGCGCTGGTTATACTAGTACCCGCTTGACTATCTGCTCGACACGAATAAATTCCAGCATCTGTTGCCGAAACATGTTCTAATCGTAGCAATCCCCGTATTATTGTAGCATGTGACGGTAATGTGCCATCTTCTTTTACCCATGTTATTTTTACCGATGCATCATAGCTCTAAAAGATAAAATTCATATACTAATTATTACTTTCAATATATTGTTTAACTAATTTGCTTAAAAATTTTAATTTTTGTTAAGTAAATAACTAACCTGACAATTAAATTCAACGGTTTGTCCGACTAGAGCTGTTATATTACTAGGTTTTACGACAAAATGTGGTCTCCTTATGATAATAAGTGCAGCTGCTCTCGACTGCCTCTCACCAGCTATATTAGATGCAACACATCTATATGCGCCACTGTCATGTGGAATTGTTTCTAGAAATTTTAGGCTTCCTGTATTTGTTACTGTTACCCTACAATAAAAATAATTATAGCAACATACCCTTTATTTTAAAACTATTATATATATTTAGTATACTACCTTCCATTCACTTCAACGTCATAAACTTGACCATCTTTAAGCCAATGTACAGAAGGTTCTGGGACTCCTTTAGGAGGTAAACATTCTAACAAAGCAGGTTCTCCTGCAGCAACTTGCACATCCCTTGGTTCCGCCCTGAATTCATCGCGTAGCACTAAAAGTTATTTACAATATTTACTACATTTCACTTTATTTATTTAAAAAGCATTAATGAACAGTTACAAAATACAAAAGTTTTTATTCTCAATTTGATTACATTAGTAAATTATAGTCTTTATTATATCAAATAAATAAGTCAACCATAAATGTAATTATAATTAATATGGTTGACATGTTCCGCATATCATTATAACATGTAGTAAATGACATTTAATTCAATAATGAATAGTTACATTTTGTCAAGGGTATAAGTTCTTTCAAATATCTATACAAATAAATAAAATTGGATTGTCTGTTTGTAATATTAAAATAACCGCTTTATACTAAGTGCATTTGGACGTATACGTTTTGGTATATGTGCCGTACATATACTTACCAAAACAACATTTTTTTACAATTTTTGCCTGTCTCTTTGTTTCGGCTAATCTCCGAAATGGCTGGACCGATTTAGACGAAACTTTCACTGACAGACAGCTGATATAACAAGGAGTAACTTAGACTACTTTATAGAAAAAAAAAATATATTTTACAAAAAAAAGTAGGATCTCATGAAAAAAAATTCTGTTATTTGACATGCGAAACGGGCGGGAACGTCTAGTATTTAATATTATTTAGTATATTTTAATATTTATAATATTTTAAGGTGCACGATTTTTTTTCGATGTATAGGCATTAACATAAGATCGCATATTAGCAACTTTCGAACATATTGACCCATGTTCTCAAGCCACTATACTGAAAGCGTCATGTTCGTGACCGTTCACGAATTGCAGAATGCTTCTAAGCTCTTTTCCTTATATCTGGTTATATAATCAAAGCCTTACCGGCTACATTGAGCGAGGCGTTATGGCTGACTGCCTCTCCGGCTACATTGCGTGCTATACACCAATATATTCCTTCATCACTATCTTTCTTGCCTCGATTTACCCTAAAATAAACAGTGTTAATTGCTTTTAAACCAAATAGTTGTGTGGATTAACGAAAAGATAAATTGTGTAAAGGATATCATTCTTGCAGATTTCTAAATGATAAATCTTTTCATTAAGTTATAATAAAAATATAAGCAATTCACGTGAGTATTTCATTTAGTGCTACGAAGAAAATTAACTTCTTCAAGTTTTTAGAGCGCATCGTTTTATTGTCGTCCCAATCAATGAAAAAAACTACCCTACATCGCTTTATAAAAGGCTACAAATGACTTATTAATTCTTTTTACAAGCTTCTGTCTAAGCATTTTCATTATATTGCAGAATTGATTGTTGTTATATCAAAGAGATGTTATAAATATTAAATAATTTCAAAACTATAATCTATGTAAAATATTCAACACAGTCTCTCTTTTCATTCCTCTTTAAAGCTTTTCATAAAAATAAATGTTTAAAACTGTTCTTAAAACCGCAAGATTTCATCACTTTTTAAACTTATCACTATCACTTAAAATTATCACTCGACACTACGTAAATGTAAATTAATTTGTTAAGTAATTCTCACAATCATCACTATACTTTGAAGTCCATATCTGTTTTTATTGCTTTTTAGGTTATTTATACCAGATGTTGATAGTTTTAAGATCAAGTCTGAAAAAGTTACAAGATTTCGTTATGTAACTTGTTAGTTTAATTAATGGTGAAATATATTTTAAGAAATGAGTATCATTAAAAGTAATTAGTAAAATAAAAGTACTCTAATATTTCTTAAAACCAGCGCAGCGTGAGCAAATTTTACAATACGATGTTTGAAGTAACTGAGATTATTCTCATAATTATGTATTGTTAAATATTAAATTTGTTTTTAATGAATTTAATTAATGTACTTTTATAAGAAAGCATGGGTAATTTTATAGTCGCGTGTATTTGTTTTACATTTTTTCAACATTATCCTTTGACTGATGGAATGACTTATGTCATTCCATCACTTCATACAAGGGTTTCTAAATATGAGGCCATAATAACATTGTATTGTGCTTCGGCATTAGTGACCCAGGTTCCTGTACCCCAATGGGACGGCAGCGTGTTCGCGGTGCCCTTGGCATCGCAAACATCTATAGGCGATTATAACTTTCTACTATATGGGTCGTCAGCCTGTCTGTTTAGCAATAAAAATAAAAAACTATTATTATTAACGTACCTTAAAAATAACAATCCATCTTCCAATAACACTCGGTGCCCATCTTCAGCTGGGGGTAATGGAGTTCCATCTTTGAACCACTGCACAAAGGGTTTTGGTTTTCCATCGACTACACATCTTAAAGTTGCTGGTTCACTGCGCCCAGACACGGTGTTCGATGGATGCTCTTTGATACGAGGTGCTCTGTTTTGCGCTAAATAGATAAATAGATTATAGATGGCATAAGATGATATTTTATCTACCTTTAGCTTGAAAGCGTTTGCTTTGAAAGCGCATTCTTTTACTTTAGAGCAAACAATGTATACTTAATTGACGATCTCCGTAGCGCAACGGCTTCTGTACGTTTTAACTTCAAATTCTGTTCCAAGTCTGAGTGTTTATACATAATAAGTATTAATTTACGACAAAATATGCATGTATATCAGTTGTCTAGTACCCAAAACACAAGAGTCCTGTCGCTTACTTTGGGACTAGATGGCGTTGTGTGAAACGTCACTGTATATTTATCACTATTAACTCGATAAAATAACTATTCATGTGTAATACCGCATATCCTTAAACACTACACATCGACACACACGTGGGTCGGATTGAACCACATGTTCTGCTACCTCAACACACGTGTGTCCCCAATCGAGATCTAGATATAAGGCACATTGATTTCGATATAGTCAGTCTTGAAGTTGAATTATTTATTCCTGTTATAATTAAATAAATATAACTCAAATAAAAATAAATTGTTTATCCATGTATTTCTTAATTTTTATGAAGAACTAGCGATTGTTAATTTTTATTTTAGTCTAGTAATAATATCTACATTTATAACAACTATTTAACTTTAAATTACTTTAACTAAGGTCAGCGCCGTCGCTGTGTGGGGTTGTTAGCCTGCGCCATGCGCCCCTGCTCTTGTCAACCAAAAAACGCAATGTAATTTTAATAAGATAGAGTTTAATGATATATCGAAATTTCTAGCGCTCGGTTTTCATGCGTACCTCAGGACTCTGCGCCATGGTGCAACCATACCCTTTGAACCCCTGGGTAAAGACAGCTGGGACAGACTGATTGAGATTATAATAGTAAAGTGGTATTATGAGATCTCTGAAGCACTGACTGAATTTTTTGTGTTGTTTCTTTTATTGCTGTAGGACAGCAGACAGGCTGACGGCCCGCTTAGAATTTTAGCAGTTACCATCGCCTATGGGTATTTGCAACGACAGAGGCATCGCGAACACGCTTCTGTCCCATAAGGGTACAGTAACTTGGGTCATTAATGCCGGAACACAACACAAGGTTATTATAGCGGCATTCTTAAGACCAAAGGTGGTCGCCATCCAGACGGGCTTGGGGCCCTACCACGTAAAAAATATTGTTTCGCATTTGTGACTTAATTCTAGGAAAGTTATTAGTATTGTATCAACACAATTCACGGAAATATTTTTGTATCAACAAAAATTTGTTATAGCTTTAAAATATAGAATTAATCAACATTAATTATAACACAATAGCATAATTCTACAAAATATCAGTTTGATGATTCAGCAAAGAAATTCTGCAAATTTATAATTAAATTATTCTCGCATTTGAAATTCTGCTAAATTCTCTATATTTGAGTTGTATGATTTAACAAGCCTATTTCAAATATAAATTGTCATTTTAAACGTTTCACCGAAATGAAAAAGGAGGCGATGAAATCTCGTTCTTAAACGCCTTGATTTATTAACAGTCCAAGCTTAAATATTACATAATCAAATCAAAGTGATGGTAGTCATTAATCTATGTTACTTTTATGAATCCATATAAACATCAGTGCCTCATTATAATGGGAATCAAAAAACAACTATCGACCCTATTTCCAGACATGGTGAAAATCCTTTGATGTTTCAAACGCCGTAGCAATCAATTTTATACAAATACTATATCAATTTAATGGTTTCGAATACTTCAAATATGGCAAAAATTGTCCATAACATATACTTTGGAAATATTTTCACAACTCCATGTCTCGCAATAAAAGTCGGGAAACTGCACAATATATTTTATTCGCAAGAAATTGTTATTACGTCCCACTGATATTAATGTTTACAGTGCAAACAAATTGCGACATCACGAATTTGATTAACATGAAAAGTTTGACATATGCAATTTCGCCATTTTCAGACGTCCATTGTTCACTGCTGGACGTAGGCCTCCCCAAGTTTGCGTCACAAATCTCGGTCCCCTACTTTTCCCATCCAGCTCCGACCGTCAACTTTGCGCAAGTCATCACTCAATTTGACTGGGGGGCATCCTACGCTACATCTGCCGAGAAGAGGTCTCCACTCCAGCATTCGTTTGCTCCAACGCCTATCGGTTCTACAACAGACTTGAACAGCCAACTCACGCACCTACTTCAGCATGCATTTTGCGAGCTATGTCGGTAAATTTGGTTCTGTTATGAATTTTATCTATAAGAGAATACCCAACAAAGCCCGCTGAGCGACTTGAAAATTGTGAACTAGCCCCGTCGTCAGTGTTTATGTCTCGACCCCATAGATCATCACTGGTTCGATTAAATAATTGGAAAGTAAATATCGAAAATATCATAGAAATTAAAATATAAATTGACTTGTACCTTTAATACCTTGTGTCATATTTGAGCAACACCTGTATTTTGCAAAAAAAAAAAAACTTCAATTTACAAGAACTTTGATCTAGTTGCATTTAATATCATAACTTTTGTATCTAGTAAATGCCTTTTGTGGCATTAAAAGACATATAAAATAGTAGTGGTTGAACTGGGGCTCACATATTACCTCCGATGGTGCCCTTTTTTCAGCATTTAAGCTAATAGGACCAGTAATGCTAAACAGATAAGTTCCATCGACTTCTAAAAAAAAATTTGTTATTCCTTTTTGTCTTTTAAAATTTAATTTTGAAGCTACTTAATGGTTGGAAAAAAACGGATCCTGGTCACTGGAATCAAATAAATGTTATTTTCAACTTTAATATAATCTTGTAGCTTTAGATCGCATCATTATTTACTGACACAGAGACCAAACGATAACTTATTTTATATTCTCCCATATTTGGTAATAATGAAAGTGAATTAGAACTAATAATAGCCCCTAAAGTCATTATACCATATCGTTCTAAAATATTAACGACCTATTTATAAGAATTTCCATAGAAATCACGTTTTAAAATGTCTAAGCGTTTCTCTAAACTAAACGGTAGACGCCTACTCGATTAACATCCATGAAACTTATACCACAAAAGAGAAAGGTTACAGAACTAATACATCAATGATTTAAAAGTTTGCACTCTTAAGCAACAAAGTATAAAGTATCGTCCATGTGAACAAAGGAACCGCAACAAACGGGAAGAATTGGAGCGCGATTTCTAACTTATTTTGTATTTTATTATTGTTATTTACCTCCAAATGCCGGGCCCTTAGAATATGATTTAAAAGTGAACAATCATAGGAGTTTTTAGTTTTTTTGTTTTTGAGTAGAATTGAAGTATTTTTAAAATAGCTTTCCTGTATCGTAATCAGCAAGTTAATAATAAAATTAAATATTCTATTATTATAATTTATTATTGGTTAGCAATATATGTAATGAATGTTTCGAATACTATCATTGCTTTTCCTCGCCATAGATAAAGTTGTATATGTACTTAGTTTATTTACTTCGCAAATTACACCTTTTTGCATAAGCTTTAGTTTAGTCTTGCGCAGTGGTCTATCGCAGGTATATAATAATATTAATGAATAAGAAAAACTGTGACAGTTCACAGAGTGCTATCTAGTCCTTAATATACTTTTCTTTAATGAATAAATATGTATTGCATGGAAACCCTGCAGGCATTCCGACATACGAAAGCCCGCGGAGTCATCAAAAGTATGAAGTTCGTACACATGCTTGATTTTTACACATTAGGCTTTCTATGTTTGTATGTCCGTCTTGCTACTCAAGTCGGTATTACGTCATGTCTGGAACGTTAAAGGGCAGTTTGAAGTGCACTTTTATAGGTTTGTACACTGTACTTGACCAGATGTTTTTAAAGGGCCGAGGGCTTACGATGTTGTTGCTAAGACGTGTTGATACATACATTATAAAATTGTTTAGTTTACACAGTATTTTTAAATTTCATTTTTGTTCATACCTTGCACTTTGAACCACACTATAGAAAAAAGCCAAATCACATAGACAGGAGTCTGTAGAGACTTATAACTTATTAACCCGAGAAAAGAATGATTTTTCGATTTAAGGGGAGATAGTTTTGTTAATCAATATTCAAATATAAATTACTACGAAGAGTTTGCAGGTGTGGTTGCTACGTTATTCTTATATGGATCAACCCGTATGTTGTACATTTTTCAATTCTATGACGTTTACCTTAATAATACAAAACTATATTTTATTATTACTTAAGAAATGCTTTCCTATCGTAAGCAGATAACAGGTCAACGTACTTATGACGTAATTAATGATGAAACACGTTACGCAGTATTGCCTACATTAATGGAAAAGTGTTTTTAACTTCTTATAAAAAAATCAGTCGTCTCACTAGTAGGGCTTACCTCTAAGAGAAACCACTTATCAATATTTATATCACGTTATATATATTATATAAAGTAAACAGAATATGGAACTGATATACTAATCATATATTTTTGTTTGGTAAATAAATAAATATTATATAAAAACATCTGTTACCCCCCACAGGCGTTCTGACTAGTCAAAAACATAAGATACTTCGAGAATTTTAATATGTGAACAGTTTTAACTATTCTCTGTATACTTTTTGATTCGGTTCCGATCAGAAATAAGAACAGGGTTGCCCCTCCACTAACCTACGCTATGATTTACAGTAAGGCGTAAATAAATTTGTTACAAACATTTCATGTACTTTAAGAAGCAAAAGTGTACAAAAGTCTAGTCCTGTGCCAATATTTAGCTGCAAACGTCATTCTAAGTTATACTATTCAAACTCATACTAATGTTCATTATAAGATCAACAGCAAAACTCAACTGTAATACAAATTATTTAAATACAATCTAATAAAAGGACTCCGTAAATCTAATATATCGCATGGACATGTCTATAAAGTTTATTACGAATGAATAAAAAACAAATATCTCAATACATGGATAGGTTATGTTTGTCCGTTCCGGCGCATTTAGATAGACAGGCGGATAAAACGATACAGTATTGTAGTAATTGTGATTTATTTTTTACTTTGCCCAGCCTCGGCTTGGTCGGTAGTTGTCCTTTATTAATACTTGTCACTGTCACTGATAACTGGATACAATATAACTATCTAGACATGTTTGTCTTTTTGGTTCGTACTTGCAACATGCAAGCAAGATAGGGTTGTCCAGTACTGATGAAAATGAATTAAATTGGTTAATAAAAACGCGTGCGAGAAATTTTTAGACAATCTCAGATACAATTTGACATCCGTTTAATTTTTCTTAATTTTATTTTATTCAATACATGAAGAATGTTGTTTTAGATAATCAAATAAATAAAACACAGTGATCTGCATTAACATGCTGGATTGAAGCCGTAAACGTAAATATCTTCATCATTTTCATTTATTCAAGAATTTTTTAATCACGGCACACGGGTAATTATTGTCATAAACAATTAAACATATTTCTTGACTAAGTTATAATTGAAGAAAAATAAATATCACGTAAGTAAATACGAGATGGAAATTTAATTAATTGGTTTTGTATTGAAATTACTAATGTTAACACAAAAAACTCACTGTTGTAGTCATCACCTAATAATTCTCGTTCATAATGAATATCAAATAATTTTGCTTACTGAGCTTTTTTCGTTAAATTTTGAAATGAATTATTATTGCAATTCAATTGTAATAACTTCCAAGTAAATGACAAGCTGTATACGTATATCATTGTAGTGGACGATATTTTGAACATTGTATAAAGATATGTGAATTTAGTACATTTTCAAGAGACATAAATATCTTATTTAAACTAATATTTGTGTACCAATCTGTTAGGGTACTTTTAATAACTTTTTTTAAGGACATGCAACTTAAAACACGCCGTATCTTTTACCTATTTAACGATTTATTGAAATATTTAAATCAGAGCCTTAGTAATTAATTTTATATATCGTAATGTAAATATTATGTTATAGATTAGTCAACTGGTATCACAGCCCAGTGCCTATCTATTAATTACGTTTTGTCTGAAGATATACGTCATACCTGTCATTATATCGGGGTAATATTTCCATGCCACCCATGGTGACGTATGAATAACAAATATTTATAAAAAGCTGATTTAATTCACATAACTCTATGATCTTTATAATTTATTAGTAACAAAGGAGTATATTATGTAAATATCGTCATAGTCGTAGAATAGTGACGGATCTGACATATTTTAAACTCTACAGGGCAGCCATTTCAAAAATACACAAGCGTCATTTCACTATGAGCGCCTATCAAATCAATAATATTTAGACTATGTAGTACTAGTATCCAAGTATGGTAAAAAGTGAAATTGTATTTTTTTCAAAACCAACATTATTCTACATTCATGACGATTTATTTCTCAATATACTTAAATACAGTAGAACCTTTTTAAATCGAACCTCGATAAGTCGAAAACCTCCCTAAGTCGAAAAAATTGTTATCCCTTCCTTTCAACCTTTTAAACCTTCGTTGTTCGAAATCTGAACCCTATAAGACGAAATAATTAGTGAATCCCTAAAAGAAAATTCAATACTTATTTTTCCTCTATGAAATAAGCCGATAATGTACAATTTGATTTTTTTAAAGAAAGAAAAACATTTATTTAGGTTTGCATAAAATACACAAAAGAAAATACAGACATATAATGTTTCTTATAATTAAGATATTTAATGTCACCTGTCCTACTCAAAATAAGTTGTAATAATTCTTAACCTCTTTATGTCGAATGTCTCCTTACAAAATTCACGTCGAAATCGAAGCAAAGTAAAGCCATTTTTCGGACTTTATTTGCCAAACGCATAGCAGTCGCCGCTGACAAAACCGAGTTGCATCTTTTTCGTATATTCCTTGATAGGACAAGTAAAGGATCACGTAAGCAATAAATATATAATATAGAGGGCGCGCCCTGTGATCATTCTCAATAGTGTATTTCGTCTTTCATGCTTCGTTTTGGATAACTCTTATAGAACATTATTACACTAATATAGAATTGGTAAAAATTAAGCAATAAATATGAAACAGCAAATTATCGTTAATAAGGTCAATGCAGTCATGCCTATATATTTTAATCGAGTTCTATGAAGGTATTAAAAAATATGTAATTTTATGAGATGGTGGTCATATTTTATACGTGTCCACTACATGGCTTTAATAAACATTTAAATATCACCGATAGTTAAAATTGTCTGGAGACAAATATCAAATCATGCCACGAAAAATATCAGAAATATCGTTTTCTGCTTAACCTTACCCGGAACCGAACCATTTAACTAAAATTTGAGTTATAGTCCAGAATTATAGATTTTTACATTCAACAACTCAACCGTAAGTCACGGAGCACTGACAGACATAGATTTGCTTCAGGCCTATTATTTTCCTATAATAAAAACACCAGCTGACCAGATAGTAATATTCTTCAATATATCATATCTATATATTCAAAAAATATAATAAACTCCTATGTGCTCTAATAATTAATTAATAATAAAAATAATGACAAAAACCTATAAATTGAGTAAAAAAAATATTTTCTAAAAAATAACTTCCTGTGTACATTTAAAAGTTCTGTATAAAATGTGTTTACCAATAAATTGACGGGTTTCCAACGAATTTCCTTTAATATAAAACTTTTGATCTGTAATTACATCCTTTAATTAAAGGAAGTACACAAATAGAGTACGTTAGTTGCGTTCAAAGTTACGAAAAAAGAACATAAAAATCGACCGGTAGTGAACGGTTACTTTTACTAATTTAACGCTACCGGTTAACGTCAATTAAGGCTCAGTACAAAGAAAAAAGTTTCATTGTTTTATATTCGGAACGTAGCGGCCGAAGTCTGTTAATTGGTACCCAGCTTTAATTACTGAATATGGTAACGATCTGATAAAATTAGAGAAATTCATCGTTACATTAATCAAGAGGTTTTAGTGAACCCTTCTGTTGTGTGCCGTCGGTCTGTGTTTTTTACACATATTTATGTTTTATAACATTTATATTAGGGAACTTGTGAAAATTATATTATTATCGAAAAATTAAATATAAACGAATAATATAATATTTACAAAAAAAAATTATAAGTGTAAAATAAATAATAAATAACATTCACTTTTAAATATATATCGAGGTGTAAAAGGCTAATCGTATAAGTGACATTTTGGCCTATATTTAGTTATATAGGTTAATATGCATTCGGAATCAGCGATTTTTTTCTGCAAAACTTTATATGGTTCTCCTGTAAAGATTAAAAAAAGCCGTTTAAAACAATTAGCCTTTCACCTCTCGATATGGATATGAAGACCTTAATCGTAAAAAAATTTAATAAAAACAATCATTATTAAATTGCCGATAATATAAAATTTTAAAGTAATAAATAGTTACCATTAGTTCCATTCAGTCCAATAAGTAGTAAATGCACAAATACAAGAAAAACTAATTGGTTCCTCCCATTCACGGTGTTATCGCACTCATTAACACCAGCATCCACCATACTGCCACAAAATGTATAATTTTCCACTATTAATAATTTTACATGTTTATTTACATTCCATTTCACTTTTAAATTAGTCAATATTTATTTATACCATAAACTGTTTTTTTATTTCTATTCTAAATTTATATTTTCATTCCAAATTTTTAGCGCTGACCAAAAGTTTTCGAACATCGCGTTCGATATAGCGTTGCGGCATCCGTCGCTTGCACGACCGAGCGGGCTCAGGTCTTGCGTCGTACTATCGCGCCTCCCTCCCTCATCTGTTTACTGTCCTAAAAAGGGGGATAGAGGCGCCTTAACTACTCCAAACTATATAAGTCTATTATAAAATAAGAACTCATTATGACCCAATTAAGGTGTATTGTTGACGATGATTATGGCATTTGATCCGTTGTTACCTCGCTGAGAGTAATAACACAATGATTTACATTAATTATTATTTCTATGAAATTTTATATTACGTTTCTTAATTTTTTTAATTAGTTAAGAATAATACAAATTTGTAAATTTGTATTACAAATTATTATCGATATAGTTCCAACAACTCAGTCCCAATAACAAATAAAATTATTTTTACCAACCCACGGGAACCAAGAAAAAGACGGAATAGTTCGGTTTTGCTTTTTGGAGTAGTTTGTTCAAATAGTACTGTATCTTAAAAGAATCTGATTAAACTAAAACCGTTTATAAAAATTAAGTTTCACAAAAAAACAACGTAATAATGCAAGCAGAAGTCCTAAATGAAAGCTTGAGACAACTAACATGTAATGCTTTGAACAAATTGAAACATTAATACACAGTCCATATAAAATAAAAGTACGGAAATTCAATACTTAAGTATATTGTTACAGAAATAAAAGTACTTCGTAATAAAATTTTCAAATAATTACTTTATATATTTCATATATTGTCAAATGATAAAATAAAACTGCTACATTTTGAATACCAGTTTTGATGTAAAGAAATATCTCAAGGCTGTGATCTTTTGTGCAAACAAACCCTCAGTGTAAAAAATATTTGAAAAAGCAAGGAAATTAAATACGGCTTATTTCATTTCACGCATTTGTCGAGTTAGCGCATGCTCACCGGGCGGGCTCAAATGCCGACAAAGCGCGATCTTTCATTTGAAAAAAGTTAGGGATGTGACTCCTAGTTTTGTAATAGGTATTAATAACCGATTAGATAAATATTATGTTAATAGAATGTTTTGTAATAGTATAGTATTTTCCCGGCTCAATATCAATTACTAGTTGGAATACTGATTGGGAAACGGTTAATCCTTTTAGGTTCATATATGTTATAGTATCAAATTACGATGCATGGCATTTATTTTCTAAAAAGTAAATTATTACTAAAATAAAATACATATAGTAATTACCATCAAGTGTCGACCCCTTTTATTTTTATAGTAGAACTTTAAAAATTGCAACAAAATCTTTCTAATGAAGTATAAGAATTTAACGGATATGTAAGGGGATTCATCAAGATTTTTAAGGCTTAAGTCAGATTCACCTCTAAACTGGTGGATCCTGTCAAATAATTGACGAGAGTACGACGCAGTTTTTCTCTTCGAGGCCAGGAGGTCAAATGGCTATTTATTTGAGCATATATCTTTTTCTGGAACTTGTCGCAAAAGAAAAGGATAAGTCAGAATTTGGCAGAGATGCAAACGCTGCACACTATCATGGTCCTATGACAGTACTCAACAGTGGACCCCAGATCCAAAGTGCAAGCTTTTGACGTAAGCAGTATTAACTACTAACTGAATAATAATGATTATCCAAGTATCATGATATAATATTATATTTGATAAATATTATGCAAGATTATATTATCTACCTTGATTTATACTCATATTGCCAATTGGAATTGTAGTAGTATATTACTAGAAGATCTCAGTAATAGATATTTAACTCACGTTCCGTTCATTAGAAATAGCTATAATAGAGCATCTCTATAAAAACGTTCTAATTTGAAACCAGTCGCCTCTCGCCGCACGCGCTCCTGCGCATCCCTCCACCATTATTATGCTTAAGAGGTCATTCACAGTTCGCACAATGCCATAGAACACAGCTGAGCCGCTAATAGCTGAGGCAGTCCCTTTCAATCCGTTTTCAACCTTTTTTTATTACGTATTTAGATTATTATAACGTGTTTGGAAGTTTTAAGACGCATTTCATAAAAACTTATACCGAACTGCAACATATTACATTTAAGTTTTACCCTATTACCCATTGAAGTACTTTTAATTTGGAATATATCATAATTATACTATTGTACCAAACCTGATAGTAAATCGGATCTAGTTAGGCATTTATCCTTTCTTTATTTACTTTATCCGTGCAGGGGTGGAAACAGAATACTAACCTCTGCGGCCGGGGTCGGCCTGTCGTAAAAGGCGACAAAACAATCCACCCTAGCTACGTTGTAGAGCCTCAAGCTCGTCTGGATGGCGACACATTTGGTCATAAGTATGACGCCATAATAACCTTGTGTTGTGTTCCGGCATTGGTGAGTTCCTATACCCTTATGGTACAGCAGCGTGTCCGCAATGCCACTGGCGTTGCAAACACCCATAGGCGACGGTAACTGCTAAATTCTAAGCGGGCCGT
Source organism: Malacosoma neustria (assembly GCA_963693495.1). Classification (NCBI taxonomy): domain Eukaryota; kingdom Metazoa; phylum Arthropoda; class Insecta; order Lepidoptera; family Lasiocampidae; genus Malacosoma; species Malacosoma neustria. Next base: position 12,475,128 of record OY856383.1, read on the forward strand.
CAGCCTGTCTGCTGTTCTACAGCAATAAAAAAAAGACAAAGTGAAGTGAATAAAAGTTTGAAACCCGGAATGAGTAGCCATTTGTAGCCTACAAAGTAATAACATGAGCCATCATTTCCTCTTTTACAACCTACTGGTTTTCTCACGATGTGTTTTTTTTTTTCTCCTGGGTCAGTACTATCATATATGTATAATAATATGATAGTAGCTTATAACATCCTAGTGCTGGGATAGGGCCTCCCCCTAAAGGAAACGGACAGTACATCCTCTACGTTTGCCCAAGGTAAATTGGAGGGCTACACATGCCGGTGATATCGGTATACATGTTTCCTCGCGATGTTATCTTACACCGCTAGTACACGGCAAATATGATTGTTCGATCCTTGCATAAAGGGTATTTGAAATCCCGCCTTCTGATTTTTGTTACCTACCCTCACTCTCGTTGAGGTAAATGGTGAAAGCGAGGGTAGGACGGAAATAATATGACAGTATGAATCAATGTGTTGAAGATGTATGAAGACCATTCACTGCCGTGTGCAATTGGCTACAGTTACTCCTAATACTCTCATTGGCCGTAAAATTGTATGTTCAGTGCGTGACATGTAGCTGGTCAGTTCCTCCGCGACCTGAACTGAACCGGGAAGGGGTGGAAGCAAGGTCAGTGCGAATTTCTTTGCCCACTGCAAGGTATCGCATCTCTAGCCACCGCTCCTATCTCATCCTCTCTCATACAGTCCACTGCTCTCGAACTATCCTTCTCATTCCTGTACGGTGCAATCTCGGTCCGTGACCAGCATCGCATATAATATGCACATTAGGAGAGAAAAACTGCCTGAGCGATTCATGACACAGGGGGATTCGAACCCGGGACCATTAGATTGGTCTCCGAGTTTTAATATCACTAAGCTATCAGGTATCATCATACACAAATGTATTTCATTAATAACTGACAACTAATTAACTCGCAAACGTTTGTAGCCTATAAAAATATTTTTGCGTAGTTATTAATGTAATGTAATAATTAATCTTCAATTCATATCCTGTCATCGGAAGAAATTTAATCAGCATCGAATACAACTTAACAAAGGTTAATAACTGTGATTAATAACTCATTGGTGCTTTATTACCACTTAATAAATTGCACGTTAATCAAAAGCTTTACGATTTCGCCTTGAATACTTAAATTATTTCTCAAATTACTGCCAATGATGATATTTTCTTTTTACTTATATAGTTTTTTTTTATCTCAAGTCTATTGGGAATGCAAAAACATATTTTTATATAATACCTCGTGTTGGATAAATATATCTGAATATTATATTGATGTAGTGGGTTTTTTCTCAAGTTATTTAGCTAATATTTTTATGCTATCAGTTTTTAATGAATATGTAATGTAACATTCTTCTCTAACCTACATGCATTTTTATAAGCAATCTTGGAGTACTAACAATCAATGTGCTACAGACAACGTCGTTGTTGTAACTTATTTATATTTAGTTAGACGCAATGAGTTTACAACTCTTATTTTGTTTTACATAGTATAAAATAAAAGTAGTATAACACAAGCAAAAACATTAAAGTAATCGTAAGATATACACTATGTTACATAGGATATGAAAGTTGCAATTTTGTGTCCCGTGAGAATAATATTTAGCCCATAAACCCATAACATATCGCTTCTGGACTGCCTCTTGTGGGATCTTACAGTGTCTTAGCTATTCGAATTGATGAGTTTATACACCAACAATATCAGTGTACATTTTCTCAAAATGTTATCCTTCACCGCATGCAATAATGTTACAATATTGCACATTAGGCGAGAGAAACTGCCAAACATGCACCTAGCATGTCATCGTGAGAATATAAGCTGTTTTAGACTTCGAGTGTTATATCTCTTTTACCTTACCTTATCTTGTACCTTAACCTTAATTTGGAATATTATTATATGTATAACATAAAAATATTAATGGAACTTAAAAGTTTTTATTTATCTAACAAGGTAGTGTCAACACATTTATATTGTAAAAGAGCGACAAAAATCAACATTTATTATTCCAGATACAATGTTTAAAAACAGTATAACGTCAGATTTACAATCTCATAAAAGTACAATGTTTAAAAATGTGCTCTATGTTATACACAAAGTGGAAGCAAGAAATGGATTCAGTGCATTCGTAATCAGCGAGGAAAAACAGTAGTGCTATGAATAACACCTCCACAATACGTGTGTTACATGTAGATATGGGATGCAGAAATAAACAGACCCTCCAAAATCCATTCAAACCCTCGTCCCTCCTTTACGAATGTTGGGTGAGCATCCGTACTAGAGTTCACAATAAGATGGCGTCCGAGTTTTTATTGTCTACCCGCTGAGTCAATAAAACGAACTTACTGCGCATAAATAAGTAGTTTTTTTAAACAAAAACACGTCAGTTTCCTAAACTCGTATAAAGAAGAGTATTTCAAAATATCACCATTGATTTACATAAGATCTTATCCTCCTAACGTTTTGGAAGTTTTTTGATACATATGTAATTTCGTTTGGAGAGTTTGCATAAATACGCTAGATTTTTTATAAACAATATTTTAATACTCTTTTTTTTATCTACCTTAAGTCTCGTATAAATGTTTCAATAAAAGGTATTCATAAGGATTAATAGACAAGAATTGGATTTTTAGGAGCATAAGAATACAGTGATATTTGGACATATGTGATGAAATTTTGCTAATTATTATAATTTATTTATGTAGGATTTTGTCAACTTATTATAAAATTCTACTATTTTGTAAGAACCTGTAATTACATGTTTTTTTTAATTCTAAGCGACTATATTGATAAATCATTTAATGTACGACTCAAAAGGAATATGCAAAAGAATAAAATCCAGTTTTTTTATTATTGTGGAACAGCAGACAAGCTGATGACCCATTTAATAGTAAGTAGTTATTTATCTTCTATTTATTCATATTAGCAGCTCTTGGGTAACGACAATGACAAATTATTAAAATTAGCCAACCCTTAATACGACTTTGACTCTATCCCATCTAGTATAATATTCCATTTAATCTAGCTTTTTAAATACCATCATTAGTGAGATATTACAACTCAGATTTCTGTTTCCAGGAACATTTGGAGATAGTATAACTTGGAGTAATCGAGCGTGACATGAACAGTCATTCCTTTGCTTCTAGTCCATTGCTGTATTTAGATTATTAGTGTACTTGGAAATTTAAACTGATGTTTTCACTATGGTACATATAGATAATATTTGTGTTAGATTCATATGTATTTTTTTCAAATATACTATTGATGTTCCGTACACTAATAGTTTCAGAAGAGAAAAAATTATTATAGTGAAAATCTTTACAATGAATTATTGTTTATATATTATAGAGTCCACAACGTCGGTACAGCAATACCATTGGAACAAAATAAAATGTTGATAAAATTATCAAAATAAACACGCCTTTTTAGAATCCGTAAAACTTTACTCAGTATTGAAATACTATGAAAATAATCAATACGGTTCTATATGTTGAACTTGTTGTGCTTTTATACCAAAATAATAAATAAACTTTAGTTCCATTTAATATATTTAAGTAGCACTTATTAATTCATTTCATTTTTTATTTTTTCACTTTGCTAGGTGGTAAGGCCTCACGCCCTTCTGGATGGCAACCCCCGCTGAACTCTAAGTATACAGCACTAATAACCTTGTGTTGTGTTCTGGCCTTAGTGATTCAGGCTCCAGTACCCCTATATGAACAGCAGCGTGTTGCGGTACCCATGGCGTCGATAACATACATAGGCGACGGTAACTGCTTACTATTAAGTGGGCCGTCAACCTGTCTGCTGTTAGCAATAAAAAATAACTTAGAGTTGTATTCAGTATTACGAGTAATAAAAACTCTAACTTGCACTTGTTACTACTTGCAGTTTATATACTTGAAAAGCAAGTATAAAATTATCCGGAATCCTAACAGTAACTTCTATAAACGTTAAACTTGATTATTTTCCATTTAAGTTATAACCCGTCGCAGTAATTAAAGCTACTCTTTCAATAAAACGGCTTGACGTTAGCTATTATATGGTGTACTGACACATTGTAACTTTATGATCCTCTTCTCTTTATGGAGACTTTGCTCGCTTAATATTCTTGTTAACTATGTTTAACTATGTCTCTACCAGATATAAGAATATGAGAACAGCATCTGTTCGCAATAGCAACAAACGGATATTTTTATACATATAATAAGGTTGCTTCTCCCCACTTTTCTCCTATTATGGATAGGGTCATCGCGGTTCATTCGTTTTTATTGCCTTTTCACAATTTTGACATATAATTCCTACAGAATCGGCTGTGTGTACACTCCTGCCATCAATTCAGCGAAGCTTTGCTCGCTAAGTTTTGTGTAGTTGCCGTTTCTATAGGTAATTTATGCCATCGTCATGTATTGGGCACTCGAATAATAGATGCTGAATACATCCTAACAAATAGAAACAATAAGAAAAAAGTTAAGTGTACTAAATAAAGCAAAAAATTTAACTAGACTTTATCGGTTCATTTTGGCTCACGCAATAGACTAGCGTTTAAAAATCAAATTGAAATTTATGAATAAAAAAAGTAACAGTTAAAAATGCTGTAAAATATTCATCAGAATATTTAGAAAATTCTAAATGCTTATTGTCATCCCGAATATTCTGTGCTTTACCAATTTTCAATCCCAATTTTTCCATTTTCTAATTGTTTTTATATCACTTTGTATGCCTAAAGATGTCACATGTCATATTTATTTTTTTAAATTTAAGAGTATATGTAATTGTGAACACTAAAAATATAAGTACTGCAAAAATAAATACAAACTAATCAATATACATATAAGGTACATGTATTGCAATAGTATTGTGGTTTTCTTTTGTGGGAGATTGGTATGACAGCACATAAAACTTGTGAGGTTCTGCCACTGATGTATAAAAATATAATTCTACCTACATCAGTTAAATATATTCAGATAATATTAATTGTAAAGGCTATTCAATTCACCAAAAGCTTCTTACATACATACTTATGAATACAAATTTTAAATTATGTATTACTGTTGATAAAATGCATGGTTCTAGTTTTGGAAGTCGCTAGTGTTTAAACCGCTGATTACAGCGTTTTAACCGCAATTCTATGGCGTCCTCAGTCTTCCTGAATGACATCAATTGATTGATGAGAGGACAACTGGCGTGTTTTGCATTCAGCTATTTACGGGCATTTCCTCCGCTTAACCCGCCTGTTGTGATTAATGGGGACTACTGGTGTCTATTAGGCAGAAAGGTGATTCAATGGTTCACGCTTCACTGCACTTCAGAAGTTAGGGAGCTTATAGATGAGAACAGGAAGTATATTTGCCTGTTAATAAGTCTTTATGTTAATTAAACGAAATATATTGAGGCGAACGTCAATCTGTTATTAATTGTCATAAGATAAAATTAATCGTTCCTTTTTTCGTCAATACTTTCCTTTTTAAAGAACGGTGACCACCTTCTAGAGTGGACTATTTGCCTATCTGCTGAACTCTATTTATAAAAAAATTAAGGTAGAGAAAAAGAAACCAAACAGAACTTGGCTTAATTATTATTCAGTATTTAGTACGTCAATAAATTTAAAATGCATTTGTGATACAATAATAATGATTATTTTTGTGGACAGCCACAATGAAGCTTTATAGACCACGAGAAAGAAATATTGATTGCAATTTTTATTTAAAGCAATGTATCATTTTCGACATAATTACTTACCAATTATAATAAATTTATAACCATGATGGCAAACGTGATTCCAGGCGCCTGCGCCTACGCACGCTTTGCCGACGCCGCTCTCACCAATATAATTTGCAACCTGCTAAGAGCTATCGTGAAATTGCTTGAAATAGTAAGGGTTAAGTTAGAAGCGATTTATTTCTGAACTATGGAATCGTTATTTAATTATATATAGTATATTTGTATATGAATTATATATAGTATATTTGTAATTTGTATATGAATGGATCGATGTGTGATTTTGTAGAAAAACAAACGTCTGCTCTTACTAATAGTTTATTAAGACTGACTCGAAGTCGCATCAGTGAGCATATTTACTATGAACTAGACATACCGCCCACCAAAAACAATAGTTTTTAAGCAAATTTGTATAATTATGTATACTAGCTCTAAGTGGACTGTAGTTGATCACAGATATTGGTATACATACTGATAAATTGTAAAATAAATTTGACATAATAATAGTAATCACTCATCACTGGTACATCGTAGCCGCCCACCATTCTCACTCATTATCTACTTGCTTCGGCAGCAGGATCAGTTTATTCAGTGGCCTTTTCAACTGACTATTGCTTGCGGTTTGTATGGTTACCACTCTGACCATGTTGTCTATTCCGGGATGTAATTGTACAATTTTTCCTAGTAGCCATTTAGTTGGAGGTAAATTTTCCTCTTTGACCACAACAATATCTCCAATTCCAGGCGATGGCACCTTAGTTTGCCATTTGAATCTTTGTTGTAAGGTGTGAAGATATTCGGTTTGCCATCGTTTCCAAAAATGTTGTGTCATCCTTTGGATCATTTGCCACCTTGTTAAGAGACTGGTTTTCTTGTCTTCGTAATTAGTATCAGGAACGCTAACAAGCGGCTCTCCTATTAAAAAATGACCTGGGGTTAACGGTGCTTCTGTGGTATTGTCAATGAGACACATAGGACGAGAGTTGAGAATCGCTTCAATCTGAGCTAAAAGAGTAACCATCTCCTCGTAGGTTAATTTGGTGTCCTTGTTTATTCGAGATAAATGTCTTTTGGCTGACTGAACGCCAGCTTCCCATAAGCCTCCACATGTTGGCATTCTTGGAGGAATAAAGTGCCATGTTGTGCCATCATTTGCTAAAAGTTCTGCTGCTTCTTTAGCTATGTTATTCTTTCCTGCCTGAAACATTTCCTTCAACTCTTTAGCAGCGCCAACAAAATTTGTGCCGTTATCACTCCATAAGTTAGAACAATGGCCTCTTCTTGCTACAAATCTCCGAAAAGCGGCGATAAAAGCTTGTGTCGTTAAGTCTGTAACTGCCTCCAAGTGGATTGCTCGAGTTGCCATACACACGAATAAGCAGATGTACCCTTTAGTCGCATGGTGTCCACGTCCTTTCGAAGTTCGAATAAAAACAGGTCCAGCGTAATCAACCCCACTGTTCTTAAATGGCCGGTGCTGGGTAACTCGTGCAGTCGGCAATTGACCCATAAATTGGTTTCTCACTTTGGCTTTGTCTATAATACAGATTTTACATTGATGGATACATTTCTTCACGGCAGATTTTAAACCTATTATCCAATAGGTACTTCGCAGAAACGCCATCATCGCTTGGATGCCACCATGCATCGTTCTGATATGTGCTTCGTTGACCAACAATTTTGTGATATGCTGATTAGCAGGTATAATAATAGGGTGTTTAGTGGCCTCTGGTATATACGCACTTTGTAATCGCCCTCCTACTCTCATTATTTCGTTTTCGCCAAGGAATGGCGACAATGTGATGAGAGAACCTTTCTTCTTTACTTTCGCAGTTTTCTTTAATTCTTCAATTTCTCTTCCGTAAACCAAATTTTGATAATATCTTATGCAATCTTCTAATATTTCATTAAGTTCCTTTACTGTTATGTAACTTTTTTCTATGGGTTTAGAATTGATTCTCTTTAAAAACCTCTTACAATATGCTAACACTCTCTTCATCCTTGAAATTGTTGAAAATCTCTCCCAAATCGGTTTCTCTTCTGTAGTTGCATGAAATGTCCTCCTTTCTTCTAATGTTACGTGTGGAACATCACATCTGTTCAATTCTATTTTGTATTCCTTTAACCAAATAGGTCCAGTCCACCATAAGTCTAGTGAAGCCAATTCAATTGATTTAACACCTCGAGTTGCAATATCGGCTGGATTTTCAGCAGACTGTACGTGATACCATCGATCGTTGTTTATTACACGAGTAATATCTGCGACTCTATTTGCAACAAATGTACGCCATCGACTAGGTTGAGATTGCAGCCACGATAAAACAACCGTCGAATCAGTCCATGCATAGATCTTATCTTTAGGTATGTTCAAGATGTGTGTCACATCATCCACTAATTCTGCTAGTAGTGCTTCAGTGATAACTACTGGTGATAACCATCCAAATGGATCGAAGAGACGAGCAACATCAGAAAGAACGGATCTCTTTGTAATTTTACATCCTATAAAAGGTAAGTTTACACTAATTTTGAAAGTATCATCCTTTCTATTCCACGTTAATCCAAGAATTTTTATTACTTGATCTAATTTTATTTCAATTTTGTCATTAGTAGATTTTTCTTCTTGTAGATAGTTAATTATTTCTTCAGAGTTACTAGACCATTTTTGCATTTCAAAACCTCCCTTTCTTAATATTTTTTTGATTTCTTGACACATTTTCTTAGTTTTTTCTACAGTTTCATTACCCGCCATCAAATCATCCATATAGAATGAATTTTTAATTACAGAAGATGAATCTGGGTACTGCTGAGCTTCATCATCAGCCAGTTGATTTAATGTTCGAACAGCCAAAAATGGGGCGGCTGCTGTACCAAAAGTAACAGTTGTCAAGTTGTAACTCTCGATTTCATCTTCAGGGTTATCTCGCCAGACTATACTTTGTAAATTTGTGTGCGCCTCTGTCATATTGATCATCCTATACATTTTGACGATGTCTCCAACCACACATATTCTATGTATCCGCCAACTAATAATGAGACTTCGTAAATCTGACTGTAAAACTGGTCCAATCATCATCATTTCATTAAGAGAATGGTCATTAGAACCCTTTGCCGACGCGTCAAAAACCACACGAACCTTCGTTGTCTCTTTATCTTCGCGTATCACAGGATGATGAGGAAGATATATTGCGTCTCTGTCATCAACAGCCCTCTTCATATGACCCATCGCTATATACTCGTGAATAACCTTGGTGTACTCTGTTTTCAACTTCGGTGACTTCATAAATTTCTTCTCTAATTGTCGTAATCTGTTTATTGCTTGTTCCCTTGTATTTCCACATAACCTTATTGTTTCTTCAATACTTTGTTTCAATGGTAAGTGTACTGTGTATTTCCCGCCTTTTATTCTCTTGGTTGTATTTTTGTAAATCTCTTCGCACATTTCTTCTTCTCGAGTCAATAGTTTTCTTTTCTTGTATGAATCAGTCTCTATTTCCCAGAACTTCTTCAACATGTCGTTGTCTTCTGAAACCATTCTTCTAACATGTAGTGTAATTATTTTGTGTTCTTCGCCAAGTGATTTGTTTTCTCTTTGACCCGATAGTATCCATCCCAAGCTTGTTTTCTGCGCCACTATACCGTATGGCGTTTTAATCAATCCAACGTTTATTATTTTACTGTAGACGTCGGCTCCGAGTAAGAGGTCTATCTTACCGGGTTTGTTATACATCGGATCAGCAAGCGATAATGTTTTTAGCTGTGGCCAGTTCATCGGGATATACTTCGAAGGTAAGATTGTTGATAAGGTTTTTAAAACGTACGCCTTCACATGGATGACTTCTGTAGTATCGAATCGCGATGTAACTGAGAGGTTTACTACATGTTTGATGTTCACTTGTGTTCCTTCTCCTACACCAGAGACTACACCGTTGATACAAGTTTTCTTTAGCCCCAAGAGTTCGATTACTCTTGAAGAGATCAATGAAGCCTCTGAGCCCTGATCAATCAAAGCACGAAGTGTGTGTATAACTCCATCACTTGCTCTTACTTGCACTTGTGCTGTTGCTAATAACACTTGATTATCAGGTTGTTCTTTAGAGAAGTGTGCGCTAGTAATTTCTTGTTCCGGTTGTGGTTGATGATCCTTCTTCTCGTTTGTTTCTTCGACTCTGTGTAACAGAGAATGATGTCTTCTTTTACAGACTCGGCACCTCGCTTTACTCTTACAATTGTATACATTGTGATTCGGTATAAGGCAGTTAAAACATAATCGATTCTTGGTTGTAAAGTCATGTCGTTCTTCTGTAGTTTGTTTTGCAAATTCTTTACAATTAAATATGTAATGTTCACCTTTACAATACGTGCAAGAAGAACGTGAGCTTATATTGCTGTGTTTTGTTGATGAAGATGTTTCATCCTCTTTCGCCTCAGCTACGACATGAAATGACCTGTGACCTCGTGCCTTCTCCTTTGTAACAGCTGACGACATCATCGGGGTTGTTAATTCCAAGGTACGGAATTTTGCTTCTAGAAAACCCTTCAACTCGTTCCATGATGATAACTCTTCGCTGTTTTGCTTGTAGGCATGTTCCTCCCACTCCTTCAGAGATTCTGGGTCCAACTTCTGCGCGATCAGAAATACTATTATAGGATCCCAAGAATCGGTACTTATGTTATAGTTGTTTAAGCTATTAATACATTCCGTTGTTGTATCTAATAAAGCTTTTATCTGAGTGGCAGTTTGACTTGCTAATTTCTTTTGACTAAATAGCCTTTTTAATACACTGGTCACTATCATTTTCTTGTTACCGAATCGCCCTTTAAGTAACTGCCATGCTTGTGTATAATTGCATTCTGTTATTTTGATTTGCCGTAATAAAACTTCTGCCTCTCCGGAAACGCTCGTTTTTAAATAATGTAATTTTTGTACATCACTTATTGAAGTATCATGAACAAGAGCCGTAAATAAATCTTGGTAGGTGGGCCAATCCTCATAGTTACCCGAAAACGTAGGTAACTGTATTCTCGGTAACTTAGCGAAAGGTGTCTGCCCATTCTGCGACGAGTTTGATGTATTAGAAATAGCAGATGTTCTATTTTCTGATTCTAGTTTCGCCAGGAGATCGGTTAAGTCTCCGCGTAAGCAAAGATACAGGTCTTCAAACGTATAATATTCTTCATTGAGAAAATACGGCAATATTCCTCGTTGTTCACGTGGCGTACACTTCAGAAGATTTGTATTCGCTTGTTTGAATGTGTCCCAATACTCCTCTATACATTTTAATCTTGCTTTGATGTAACCTTCAGTTAATCTTTGCTTCGGAGCCTTTTTTATGTTTACTTGTGCCTTTTGTAACATACCGGCGACATCTTCAAGCATAGTTAAATATTTTGATTGTTCCGCAGTAGGCGATGACATTTTGAATAATTAAAGTATCCAAATATATACACAAACACAGTCCGTTATAAGTTTTCAATCACTTTATTCACTTAGTTTTATTTGTTATAAAATCTTTTCACTAATGAGTTTGTTTACGAGTTCAATTTCTAAGAATCGGTTTCTATTGTATTCGCGCGGCCGAGCTCCGTGTGTCGATCTATTCACTAATTAATCCGGCTCGTTGTCGACCATATGTTTATGATGTTGAGGTTCAATTTGTATATGAATGGATCGATGTGTGATTTTGTAGAAAAACAAACGTCTGCTCTTACTAATAGTTTATTAAGACTGACTCGAAGTCGCATCAGTGAGCATATTTACTATGAACTAGACACATACACTACTAATTTTAATTTGGTATTTTTATTACTCAAATTGCTTTAACTTTTTCTAATTGATACATAAGAGGGTAGGAAACAAATTTATTTTCACTCGTATGTTATCATAAAAAATGCCCGCATCTATAACTACCCTATCTATAACTTCCAAAGTTTTAGATTTTAATTTATTATTTTTTAAACAGTTTCTTTTACAATTTACAAATCAGACCAGTTTTTTAAACCTTTAGCAGACGATTTTTTTATCCTATTCTGTGGCTATCAAACCCTCATCTACGACCATACAGGACGTAAGTTAAGTGTGACCACTGGTGTAGATGTGTCGTCTACTATCATTATTATTATTGAGAAAAGATGTAGGTATTACGTTACAGACTAATGTCTAATGTAGAAGCTAGTGTGTTTTTCCATTTTCTGTTGTTGGTTACATAAAATGTTCCTTTGAGTGCCTCACTATTCGGCAATATCCTCCTATCTCCTTTGCCGCTGTATAATATGTATCACCTACAGTCAACATAATCGAATGAAGAGATTTAGGCTTAGAAAGAAACTATCCGTACTTTTTTTTATCTTTTTTTTTATCTAACATATCCTTGTTAAATCGATGGACGCGTTATGCGTGAGAATGACCGACATGTCAGTGCGCGGCGAAAGGACGAACGTAATTGTGGTCGGAGCCACCTGAACTGTGGTCCGGCTCGGCTCGGGATCCATAGACTCTCCCGCGGTCATTCGGGATAGCGTAGGTACAGATATTCTGTAAATGCAACCATAGACGAAATATATACTACAGGATATGGATTCCAAACTGCAGAAGTAAAACCAAGTACAGACGATAGGTAAAAAGAGACGACGGTTAAAGTTAAAGACTATCTGGGATCTAGCAAACGGAATTACTCGTTTGTCTCCTTTTACAATCATCTTGGTCAATAATGAGGTTCTCGTATTATTCTTGGCCAAATCTTTGCCGCCAATAGCTAGGACAAATATGGGTTGCGCGAAGTACGTCTCATTGTCAACTGCAGGGTGCATACGCATTGCACGGATATTTCACACTACTGCCAGCCTACAAACTGTGGAACAAACGTATAAAAATGTTTATAAATCTTAAAATAATTCTGTCGAACTTTTTTGAAAATTCTTACAATATTCATCATTCAATAAAATTTCTTTACACAACCACAATAAATACTTATAAGGCATAATCAATTTTATGCCTTTAGCCAACACGGTGCGTGGGCTGCTCAAAGCTTGTTTTATGTCTAAAACTCGAACGAATTACTTCTAGTTATTTAAGCGCCAGTTTCTTGAAATTCCGTTATGGCGGCATATTCCTATCATATTCGAGTGAAAACAAACGTTGTGGGCTCATTAACAGGTGATGAAGAAATAACATAGACACCTATATACTGAAATTATCGGTATGTAAAACCGCCAATTTGCTATAAAAAAAGCGTATTCCGTACTCGATAAATGACTGAAGGAATCTGCGAAAGAATGAAATGCAGTTTTTTATTGCTACGGAACAACAGTCAGGCTGTGACGGCTCACTAATAAGATGTTTTATTTCGTCTATTATAAATAAACATTTAGTATGAAAACAACAACAATCGTCCTAACTCAGACAATCTAAGAAACAAAAGAACTTGCGTCCTGCAACTGAAAAAATAAGACGGGTCTGAATATTTAGCTTCAGCGTTCTTTTTACCTATTCGAATGAAACCGTCTGGAGCTGCATTGAGTTGTCGACCGTACTTTTTATGACGTTCAAGTGCCAGATGTACTAAAACTTACACAAGTTTAGAGCTTTATTTTAATTTTCCTCGCTCTCTGCCGGCTCGCCGAGTTTCCCCGAAGAAAAAATTTAAGTACTTTGCACGTGCACTACATAAAATGTGATACTTTACGATCGCATTCTTTCAAACACGAGAGTTTAAGATTGTTATTGTAATTGCAGACATGCAGCGCAGTTTACGACTGAGAATTTCAAGTTATATTTTTAAAATGCGTTTCCGTCAAGTTTAAGGTACAACATCATACTAGTATTAACCAAATACGAAACATTACTTTATGCGTACTTGTGTTTTCATAGTCTTTGTTCAATTTCAGTACATATGTTTATTTATATCCTAACTAATATTATAAATGCAAAAATGAGTTTGTTTGTAACGCTTTCACGCCTAAACCGCTGAACCAATTTTGATGTATTGCGATATATAATATATTTTTTACTGCTGTAGGACAGCAGACAGGCTGATGGCCCGCTTAGAATTTATCGTTTACCGTCGCTTATGGGTGTTTGCGACGCCAATGGAATCGCGAACACGCTGTTGTCCCATAAGGGTACAGGAACTTGGGTCACTAATGCCGGAACACAACACAAGGTTATTAAGACCAAAGGTGGTCGCCATCCAGACAAGCTTGACGACCTATTTATTAGCCTATATCATCATCATCTTAGCGTTAAATCCCGGTTGCAGCGCAAACTCTCGCTTCGGCGCCCGGGGTCCGCTTTCCGACTATTTCTCCACTTCGCACGATCATCGGCATCTCTGGTGGTCACGCCATTGGCACGCATATCAACCCCTACGACGTCATGCCAGTATTTTTTGGGCCTACCCCTCCTGCCGCGACCCGGCGGTGGCGGCATGGCCAGACATTTGTTCCCCACGTAAGTAGCCGGTTGTCGTAAAACAAGGTCATACCAGCGAAGGCGACTTTATTGGCGTATAATATATTAATACTTATTTATTTACAAAATAAACATGTATAAGCAGTATGTCAATTATTTAGTACAGATAATATAAGCGTTCTAACTTCTACTGATTTCTTTGAGACTAATAGCGTTGTGTGAATTGTCACTTTGTATATATTATTTATGGCGCAGAAAGCTGAACCGAGTTTCCAATTATCTTCAACTAATTTACAGCCATGTTCACATCTGCGTCTTCTACAGTAAGAGTACCGAGGGACCTATACTTAGCTTTCTATTACTCCATTGTGTGCCGTAGTTAGGAAACAATGGCGTTCCACACATGACAGCAACCGACTAAGCGGCTATTTATTAGGTCTGAATAAGGACTTCTATTCTGCAAAAATGGCATTAAATCGTCGCGCTTGAAATTGCTATGTTAGCAAAGGCTAACGTTGGTGCAATTTACCCTTTACGGAATTATTCTGAACTACTTTCAACGCCATATGGTGTATTTTAACCAAAAAATTGTTTGTGTAGACTAAAAACGTTTTAAATATAACAGCTTTAGCAATCTTAAATTTACGTTTTAGTTGGACAACTAAAGTAAATATTTGTGGTTTAAATCCAACCGAGTTTAATCAATTTTTTATAACTGTAATTACACATTCCTGTAACAACACATTGTAGGAAATGTAGTAAAATTGCGTTTAACGACAGCTCAAAACGTCCCACTGTTGGACTTCTCCCCCTAAAGATTACGGATGGAATACCAACCACACTTGGATTGGCGGGTTATATACCGGTGATCTTGGTATGCAAGCTTCATCTTAATGCTTTTCTTTCACCGTCAGTATTGACGGTGAAGAAAAAATTATAATTATTTTTTCCTAATGTGTATATTAAAACGTAATAGTAACGTATGTGGAAATCAAACCTGTTACTTCTGGGTGTAGCTTCGGTACACCCACTCGGCTTTCGCACGTCGGAATACCTGTGGGAGTCACTTAAATTATAGATGTCTAGGAATTGTATCAGTGAACTGGTGAGGTATTCACAATTATACAAATTACTAATTGCCCGTACAATTTTTATTGAAGCAATAAGAAGGATTAAATATATAATATCACATAGACCACAACAGAATTGTACGTATTTACAAGGACTTGTAAACAAACTCGATTACTTGAGCCACCACAACCAAGTGCTGAATATTATCAAAATGACCGCCAGACACTGATTACAGCGATTATTATTATTAAAATGACAACAAAGACCTCTGTAAATATTACTTCAGAACGATGTCACACGTCACACGACCACAACGACCCACAACCTCAACGACACCTTGCCTTATATTCCCATATGGGTTTATAATTGTCGTTGGGAAAAGTTAGAGTGAGCTAATATTACCACAGGCGCCATCTGGTGGTGGTGGATTTGATTACTAAATATTAAATACTGAATAAATAGATAAATTTATAATAATATATTATGTTCACCACAGATGTATAATTTTTTTTTTCACAAAAGAAAAGTAGTATATCAGTTGTATAATATCCATAACACAAGCGGTTTGTTGCAAACATAGAGACTAACTGGAACTGTGTGAAATGACACAGAATATTATTTATTTAATGTGGGCAACATTAAATCTGTGATAAAGTATCTTAATTAACCTAAATTGAAATAACGAATATAAATAACATATACGTATATAAAATAGAGACGAGTTCCGTAAACACTCGTATCCCAGTAGTATGAGAAAATGGTATTTAAGGAAAGTTCCGCAATATCCCGAACACGCTAAGCCGGATTTGCAACTCACTACGGCGTCTTCGGACTTTTCTTTTTAATTAAAACTCTTTTATGAACACGGGGGATTTAAAAATGGACTTAATTGGAGTGATACGTGACTCTCGGTGTTTGAGATTAAATCCTACGCTTTATTCATAATTCCCACAGATTAAAAACAATTTGAGAATAAAATCTAAGATTACATTTTTAAATTCTGTTCAAGTTATACGATTTATGTGCTGCCATTAATTTTGTTTTATATCGAAACTAACAACCCACTGGAAATGACTTTGTATCCATTTCGTGTATTATTTTCGATTAAGACATTTTGTTTTATGAGAGAAAGTATGATTAGCTATGATTAAGTTGGTATGCCAGGGTTTCGTAGTAAGAAGACATCGACTAGTGTATTTTTGGAGGAAATTATAGTAATATGTACTGTACTGGCACAATTCACACAGTGCCATCTAGTCCCAAAGTTATGTACTAAACAACTGATAAACTACATATGTACTTTTTTTGTAAATAAATACATATTATTATACATATACATCCAGACGCGAGACGGGAATCGAACCCATGACCTCCGCATGCGTACCGAAGCGCTTAGCCGCTACGCCACAGGCGTCGTCAAATATAAGAATTAACACACAATCAAAAATTAAACAAATCGTGGGTAATCAGAAATATGCGAGATTTAATCTAGGCACGCACAGACTATAAAATATTCTGCATTTACCGGAAATTTACTCCGACCTATTTTGTATTGCTGTAGAACAACAGACAGACTGACGGCCCACTTAGAATTTAGCAGTTACCGTCGCCTATGTGAGTTTGCATCGCCAGTGGCATCGCGAACACGCTGCTGTCCCATAAGGGTACAGGAACCTGGTTCATTGATGCCGGAACACAACACAAAGTTATTATGGTGCCATACTTAAGTGGCAGTTAGCTGATGTATCAAGGAGTAACTTGGCTAATTTTATTTTAGAAAAAAAATAGTTTTTGTTAAAAATGATAAGTTTCTGAAATTTTATATCCAATTTAAGTTGACCTCAGATATATATCATCAATCATATGAAATAGGGTTCAGCTTAGGCTGCACATTGTAGGTTGAATTTCCAATTTAAGTTAACCTTAGATTTATGTCATCACTCATATGAAATAGGGTTTAGCTTAGGCTGGACTTTGTAGATTCAAACGTACGTATTCCGGAGGCGCATGGCGTAACAGTTGCATTCGATAATACTGACTGTTTGCATATTTCATTTATATTTTAGGGTTTATAGGGTTTGTAATCCAAAATAAACCATAAGATATATCCAAAAAATTCTGCCCAAAGTCACTATTCCACGCGGACGGAGTCACGGGCACAGCTAGTCTATTAATAAAAAGGGACGCAAGAAAACAGTATCACGAAAGACAACAGACTGAATACAAACTTAAAACAACTCACTTAAACTTAAAAATCATTAAGTATAAATAATTTCTTATTTCTATAAATAAACAAGAGTACAGGAATGTTTTATAAATTCAGTTTAATTTACGTCTTCTTAGATATCGGTAACAAAAAACATACATGTTTTGTTAATATGGCACACAGAATCAATCAAGATACAAAATAACACAAAAAAATATATATCCCAAAAACATTTTTGTACAAAATCAATTTACTCCCAACAAAGCGATATCGGAATGACGTATTGAATACCTTTTGTTATTTTTATAGAATTGATCCGTGTTTCATTCATTTGGTAAGGATTCTTATCGGATAACAGTGGTAATAACCGGTACGGACGACAGATGGGACAATGGGGACCGTAAAGTCGGTCAAAATAGACGATAGTGTTGTAATGACTATTTTTATAATTTTGAATGAAACTATTTTTATAATTTTAAATTCTCGAGACGATAATTTCCTTCGCTGTCGGCGAGAAAAACCGTCTAAGTGGTGTATGGTGGACTTTAGATTGGATTGATTGAGATTGATCTCCTGAATTAGTACCACTCAGCTACCTTGCTTACCGAGTGTGGATGTTTATATATAATATGTATTTAGTTACAAAAAAATAAGTATACATGTAAGTAGTATTTGGGTTGTCTAGTACCCATAACATAAGCGCTTTGTTGCTTACTTTGTGACTAGATGATTTAACAGTACATAACAGTAAAGTTTGTTGTATACAGGCTTTATTTTTTCTTAATAATAGGTTTCTTTTTCGTCTAAAAGAAGACAGTGTCTCAACACTATTCCGAAAGCAATGAGTGTCCACACGTTTTGGGGAAACGGTAATGTGTTACGATTATGGTTCAGGAAAACTCGACTAGGTGTTTGAGAAATATTCCGACTTCACGGGGTTTGTCCTCTTTGCTTCGTTATCTGAAATGCTCATGAAAACATTTTACGATAGTGGAGAGTTTATTTATTAACGAGATAATCCTACCTCGAATTTCGAAAGATATAGAGTGAATTTTATACGTGATCTCATAAAGTTAAAGTCTTTTTAACATAAGATGTTTTTATTGGTACTATTTGATATAATATATATTATGTATTTCTTTAGATTTTGTTTATGATTTATATCTTATTGATAAATAAGTATTAGGGCTTAAAGTATGAAATTGCCCTTGTATTGTAAAATATACTTTGATTTAATATAAAACATTTATGGTGTATGATTTTCGACTTTCAATTTTTTTTTTGGCTTAGACCTCAAAGATGAATTCTTTGAAAATACGAGTCATTTTTGAATACGAGTTCCGACGTGGAAGCGATCGAGATTACTAATGAACGCATCGTGAGTTTTTGGTTTAAACACTTTCGTAATAGAAACTTCGACTTAATGAACGAACCACGTGGAAGACCACAGGTGAATAACGCTGAATTGAAGGAGATAATGGAAGCCTAAATATATTGATTCCAAATCTTGATGATGGCAACACTTGTCTTTTGCCCTAATTACGGGTACAAACCAGCTTTTTGATCCCGTGAGACCTTTATCAGATATGACAGATCTCGATAAAAGCTATAATCTTGTGGATCCCACGGCCCTGGAGTCTCAATACCTAAAGCCGCAAATACGAATCCGCTGCAAATTGATGAATATTTGCGGAGTTTCAGATCCTCTTGTTGTGCAGCAGCAGCACTAGCTACTTATACTATATCTGGAAGATGAGAAGCCACTAATGGGTATACGCACTTAATGTCCGATACCAAAGGGCATCCCATCCTTTAGGGCACCAATATCATACCGTTCGGTCTCATGCCATCGTCGCGACATAGTCCATTTGGTTCCAAAATGGAAGGCACCCTGACGATGGCAAGAGAACGTCGGAAAATGTCATTTAATTCAGCGTGTTGTGGTATGACAGAGTATTTTCTTAAAGATTCCAAATTGATTACTGGAAAGGAAAATTCTGAAAGTAAGATTTTTGAAGTGAAAACTTCTTTAGCGGCGTTGTGCACTTTTTGTGACGGGAAAAAATGTTAAACTCGCGTCAGGTCACGTGTCCTGATCAAAAATTCGTAAGACAGAGTTTTTCTCCATTAATACCAACCTTATTAATAATGACTTAAGGTTTATTTTATAATGTAACTTAAATGATTGCATTGAATTATTTATACATATCTTCTATTCGAATTGCGACTTTATTACTATGCAGTACAGTTGAGTTTTTGAAGTGATATTTCTTTTGGCGCGTTGAGCACTTTTTGGGTGAACAATTTGTGGTTTATAAAGAAGTGTTAATGACCAATTTAAACTTTAATGCTTGATCATAAACAATTTTTTATAAACCGAAAATAATAATCTAATAGCTCGACGATACAATTCACAAGTAATATAGTTTTCACTTCTATCGACAGTCCCCAAAGACTACCCCGCATGTTTTTTTTTTTCTTGTCCCAGTACCCACTCTGAGAAGTCTTTAATATTTTCTATAACCTATGTATTATAAATTATTCACGAGATTATTATGAGGCATTTTAGCATATTATATTATGTCAAATCGTTTTGTATCGACATACAAATAAATCTTGTTGGCATTTTTATATTTAAACAAATACTAATAATGAAAACAAATTAATGTTTTAAAGCATTAGAGCTACAATTAAAAAAAAAAACATTAAGTATGTATATGATATAGAAAAAGTATTTAAATTCATATTCCGATTGTGTTCATATTCTGTAATAGTATTTTATTTGCAAATATTTGTGACTCTTTATGGTAATATAATATATTGTGACGATCACAGTGGCGTAAAGGCTATTGGTATGCTTGCGGAAGCCACTGGTTTTTTTTAGTTGCTGTAGGACAGCAGACAGGCTGACGGCCCGCTTAGAATTAGAAGCAGTTACTGTCGTCTATAGGTGTTTGCGACGCCAGTGGCATCGCGAACGCGCTGCTGTCCCATAAGAGTACAGGAACTTGGGTCACTAATGCCGGAACACAACACAAGGTTATTATGGCGGCATACTTAAGACCAAAGGTGGTCGCCATCCGGACGGGCTTGATGCCCTACCACGTAGCTAGGGTGGGTTGTTTTGTCACCTTTTACAACGGGCCGACCCCGGCCGCAGAGGTTAGTATTCTTTCTCCGCCCCTGGACGGATAGATTCCCGTCCCGCGTCTGGGTGTTTATGTATAATATGTAATTATTTAAAAATATGTAGTATATTAGTTGTCTAGTACCCATGACACAAGTGCTATACTAGGAACTAGATGGCGTTGTGTGAAATATCCCAATATATTTATTTATTTACTTCATTTAATACTCATCCCTGTAGAAAACTTCAGATATATATCAGATAATAATCTATCTAAGAAAAATAAATGGCACATCTAAATAAAGTCATAAACCTACGGGCTTGGCACTTGGCACGCCAATAGAGAATCGGAAAAGGTTTTGTTATCCAACTTGAGGAAATAAAAATCTCATCTGAAGTCAGCGCTATCTGCTCTTAAAATCTTACTAGCCAACTTTATTAAGTATAGAGTAATCCTACATTCGGATTCGCCAGACATTTCTTTCGCAATACACATACACACTTAGATCTTTTATTTACATACATACATATAATCACGCCTCTTTCCCGTAGGGGTAGGCAGAGACCACTTCTTTCCACTTGCTACGATCCTTACATACTTGTTTCGCTTCGTCCACTTTCATTATTCCTTTCATACATGCGCTTCGGTTTAGGGTAGTCTTGACCTGTCCTTTTTTCAAGACGTCCCTGATCTGGTCTCGAAACGTCCGCCTAGGTCTACCCCTTCCAACACTTCCAATTACACTCGCCTTATACACTTTTTTCGTCAATCGTTCTTCATTCATTCTCTCAACATGGCCAAACCATCTCAGCATACCTTTCTCAATTTTTGTCACTACATCTTCTTTCAGACCACAACGTTTCCTTATCTCACTATTTCTTATTTTGTTTATCTTTTATTTTGTTTTTATATATATTTTATAGATTATTGCAAGGCCTAACTAAGCTTAATGAATATGTAAAATTGTATTTTAAAATATGACCAATGAAAAATGCAGATTAATATACGAGTAGCTATGTTCATTTCTTTTGAAGTGCAATATTAATAACACGAGACTGTTAATTCAAAACTAATTAATGAGTTTAAAATTATTAGAATTTCACCATACTGATTTCTAATGAAATTATAATTTTTAATTTTTTGGTTTTCTGAGATAGTTCTTTGCCAAATTGTTCCCGGTCACAACTCACAATTTCTATACCCCGTGTTAGTAAGGAAATAGGAATTTCTCCCACGTCCGACGAAAGTTGGGACGAGTAACAAATGAGACGTGTAAAAATCGCCCGAATATGTGAGCTGAGTTGATTTTTCTAAAAAGCTTTCGGAGCTTTATACGATGTCAAACATATATTTTGGACTAAAGCATAAAGGTTAAACCAAATATATCTACTTATATTATAAAAGTAAAATATTTTATTCCAATAACCTCAAATAATGCTGAACTATTGTTTTCTATTTTTTAACCGATAGAGAGATTTTATATTTAAATGAATTTTGAGGAATTAAGAACATTTTTTTCTATCAGAGCGGGGAGGGCTGCTTGTAAATTACTTTTTTTACACCATGCAGGGGCGGAGTAAAAATATTGGCTGTGGGGCTCCCAGTCCGTCTGGATGGCAACTTATTCTCTAAATATGCTACCCCAATAACTTCGTGTTGTGTTCCAGCATAAGTGACCCAGGTTTCAGTTCCCCTACTGGCGTCTCAGACATCCACAGGCTAGATAACAGCTTACTATTAAGTGGCTCGTCAGCTTGTCTGCTATTATACAGCAATAAAAAAAATACATTTTGGTTGGTCTTCTAAGATTCTAACCTCTCTTTTTCATCTTAGACCCTAACCTATTAGTTATCGTTGCATGTAGATAAGTGCGACGGTTGAGAATTTTCGTGCTTATATTTTAATGTCCACATACCTGCACAAAGACATGTCTACATTTAGCAACGTGTCCCTTGCACTCAGGTTGTTCTAGATATTCGAAACTACGTATCCGTTTGCCATATATACACGTGTATTGCTCGAGTAATACGACTCGTCATTTCTATATTTTCCACTCTTCTGTGTCTATGATGTCAACATATTTATCTAGATAAATGCTCTGCAATAAATCTCAACATCTAAAACGTCATTTCGAACGTTATTTATGTGGAAATGTGACTCTTGAATTTTCTTATAAAATTCACACATTGACATGTAGTAAATCATTGACTGTATTGAATAGCCTAATAAATGATTGCTTTTGGTTGTAAATCGCATAAATATATAAAAAATTATTTTTACGAATAATATTTTAATAAATTGCACTCACCTTACAGGAGTTTAAGGAGCATATGGGACTCTAGATTTCTTTTTATTGCTGTAGGACAGCAGACGTCCCAGAGGGTTTCATAAGTGTACAGGAACTTGGGTTACTAATTCCGTAACACAACACAAGATTATTATGGCGGCATATTAAAAAACCAGTTACCATCCAGAGGGGCTTGTGGCCCTACTACATAACTAGAGTTGCTTTGTCGCCTTTTGCGACAGACAAACCCCGGCCACAGGTGTTAGTATTCTTTTTCCGCCCCTGCATGGATCAAAAGATATCTTAAGCACAAGCATGGAGTAAAGGGAAAAAGATGTGCCAACAAATCAAAGACAGGTAACGTTTTCGAAGCTTTTTTTGTAAATGTAAATTTTCTGTAAAAATTACACATACCTTACCAACACTTAACGTAATAAAGGAAGGCAATTGTTAGCCGCAGAGAAATGATCAAAAGTTGAATCTGAGATCCCCCAAAAATGCTCTTAGTAGTGATCATTGTTTTAAGTGGGTATGCTACTACAACCATCTTGGATATCCTTTATTAGCCGGCTGATACATAGCAGGATGGAAAATCCGCATTGACTTCCTCGCGGAGTTTTGACGTGACACTAATAACATGCCATCTTCCTCGGGCAAAAAATATCAATATATTAGCCTCAAAAAACTTGAAACTTAAACTTACTTCAAACTTACCTCATTTTATAATCAAAATATTTAAAATTCATCAAATATTTAAAATGTATGCCACGTAACTGCATCCTCGCGTGAATTTCTGGTGCTCTAACATTTTATCGAGATCTTAATCACATAATAAAGTTGTCACTTCATTAATATTCAGATAACCACTTTTAAATTCACTGATGCCATATAAAGTAAGTCGATATGCTATAATCAAGAAAGTATTGAAGTAGAATATTTAAATTATCGACAGTCCAGTATTAGAATATCTAAGCATTAGTTCAAACCGAAACTTCCGCTTTGATAACGGTGTATCATTTCGACTTCATCTAAAATGTACAAACACTTTTGAGCATCAGATACCCTGCAGCATATTGTAGACGAAACTCCTTGATCTGAGATATTCTTCGTTTTTAAATACATATATTTCTAAACTTTGAATTGACATTTTATGACATATTCAATTGAACAACTGTTCTTTGTTCTGATAAGGTAAAATATTATACACGCGTTCACAATTCAAAAATAAGAAACCAAAAAATAATAGTATCGTCTAGGGACGCCCGAAAGAAGCGAAGCTATAAAGTATAAAGCGTAGAAACTAAGCATTAAACAAAAACAAAAAAAAAACAAACAAACAAAAAACACGCGAGAGAAAGATAAATAAAGCCTTGAGAAAATAAATAAAACTGAATATATGGGAAAATAAATATAAATATATTAAAAATAAAATACACGCCTAAAAAGGCAAAGTTGTAGCGGAGCTCTCCAAATTTTTTCTTCTAATTGTAAACGGAGCTTTTTTTTATTTTCTCAATGCTTTATTTTTTTCTCGAGGCTCTTTTCATTATTTTTTTAACGCTTAGTTCCTTCCTACGCTTTATAATATAAAGCTTCGATTGTTTCAGGCGCCCCTAGACGGCACTGTTATTTTTTCATTTAGGTATTTGATAACTCAAGCAATTTCATTATTTTCATCGTATTCAGTGTATACTAATTTACCCACAGAACCATTCAATAAACAGTCGTTAACGTCTATGTTTGTTGTAATCATGTAATACTTATTAATTACGAAAACAATTTCATAAGGTGAAGGCCACGCACACTGAGGTGGCAAGGCAGCTGCGGCGATACTAAATCTGACACTCTCGGGTAACGGTAAAATCTGACGCTTAGCACGGGTATAGTGGCCGCGCGGCGCGCGCTTATATGCAACCGGCCCGAACGTCGAACGAAGCTTCGCTTTAAAAGTAAGATCTAAAATATAATTAGACAAGAATAAATCTTATTAATAATTTTATTATAAATCTAATGTTTTCTATTTTACATCTTAAAAATAGTAATAAATTAGAGATTAAAGTCGATCGATTATTCTATAATCGATTTCGTGCAACACTATTAAGACACAATCTAACCTATGCATCAGTAAATTAATAGGACGGTAGTAATAGGCCCCAGGGTTGTATCAATTACTGGTAGCTGTTGGAGCGGAACTACCATCATCCCTCGGGCATCCGGACATGTTTATGAGTCTCAAGAGATTCTGATTTCTAATCGGTGTTCTAACATACGCATTTAATGTATATAGTAAAATCTATATATTACGAAAAGATCAGCCTGAACATTTCCAAAAAATTGTACTTAGCAATAAAATAAATTACATTATTACTGTGGGACAGAAAACAGACCCATTTAATAGTAATCAGTTGCCGTTGCCTATGGACGTTTACGACGACAGAGACACCGCTAATACACAATCCACGTGGGGTAACTGGAACCTAGGTCACTTATGAATACGACACAAGGTTATTATGTTATGCTTAGAGACCAGAGGTGGTTGCTATTTCTACGAAATTGAATCCCTACTACCTAGATAGGGTTGTTTTGTCGCTTTTTACCAAAGGCCGGCCGCAGTGGCAGTATTCTTAATCCGCCCTTGGACAAAGAGATATAATTTTCTATATTGCATACAACATTATATATAAAAAAAATATTCAACATCTCTCACTTCTAAGCTTGGGCTTCTGTCTTCAAGAAACGGACAGTATATGTATAAGTGAATCCAGTGTACATGTTTCCTTGTTTTATATTCCCCCGTTACTAATGCAAGGCAATTACGAGAAAGCTATCTAAGAGGCTATGCCATCATGAAAATCAAACTCATGACCTCTTGAGCTACGAGGGTGATATCATATAACGAAAACATACAATCAATTGAATAAGTGTCTTAATAGACAACTTTATACTACTTGTACAACTCACAAATTGGAAAGCAATTTAACATTGAATAGACAAGAAAAATCCGGCCCAATCTCGTAAGTACAAAGACAGAAAAAGGAGTTTATTTGTTCAATTATATGACTCCGTAGGAAAATGGATGAAACCATTTAAATTCCAGTTAAAGCTACACGAATAGATTCGTAATTTAAAGTAAAATATATTCAACGCCACTAATATTGTTATAATTACAGTAAATAAACCAGTTATAAAGACTGGAAGCAAATCAGAAAGGTTAATTGAACAGTGAATTTATGCATAAAACACTCAATTATCATAAGATCAAAGAACCCGCCAGATTGAGATTAATCTTATCAAACTCCCACAGTTTCATAAAAAAGCAATTTGTGAGCACATTTGAAATTGGCTCAATAGCGTAATAAACAAGCCTGCATCATTCGATAAAGATTTATAGGGTATTTTTGAATATTTCTCCCACTTTATATAGGCCATTGATCTCAAAGTGTTATATGAAACGCTTATGTTGTAAACAGTTTTCGACACAATATACATGTATACTATATGAATCATAAGATAATTACTAAAACTAGACTTTAGACATTTATAAACAGTTGTAGTTCTTTAACTTATATAATAAGTTCCTAAGTATTTAAAATAATTTAGACTGTCACAAATTGCAAAATGTTCGTAGTGATAATATTTTTAGACAAATATATAAATGTTTGCACCAGTTAAAAATATGTAACAATAAATAAATTTAAATTATTTTCAAATGAAAATTATATAATTATATAATAAGATTATATGTCGTTGAAATACTACAGCCGAAATAACAGCCTAATTGGTTTTGTTATCAAATTGACTGATTCAAATTATGGTTCCAAGAGATCTGATTTAATTTACGGTTTTAGGTATACCAACGCGTCATTTAATAAAATCTAAATATTTTATGACAAAAATTAACGTACGAGACGAAGTACTATGACGGGAGAAAAACTTTTAATATATTTTTATGAAAGACGCTTTCGCGCGAACCTTGAATGATTAATGACCGACCCTTCATCCGAGATCCAGTCATGAGCTAATTCCGGAGCGTTGCTTTGGATTTTTTTGTAATCAAGCCAGCAACACGAAATAAAATTGCTAAATTATTACATTATTTTTGACTTCAGCCGGTAATAACATTTTTTGATTTTTTCCGAATACTAAACGTGAAAAGCAATCAACAGTTAAAAATTAATTAAGGATAGACTCGAATAATTGTAATATAATGATTACTGAAACGTGAACAGTGACCATATCACGTTATAACATATATTAAAAATGATGTTGTGTCTAAAAAACTTTTTTTTTCACTTTGTCTACATTTGAAATTAGAAGTAAAATTTTTCTTGAACTAGATATGAAACTACAAACTATTCATAAAATCAATAGTTTTTAGGACAGCAGACAGGCTCACGGCCCACTTATAATTTAGCAGTTACCGTTGCCTATGGCTGTTTGCAAAGTCAGTGGCGTCGCGAGCACGCTACTGTCCCATAAGGGACCTGGTTACTTATGACGGGAACACAAGGTTATTATAGTGGCATATTGAAAAACCAGGGGCGGATGCCATCCAGGCGGGCTAGGAGCCCTAACACCAAGCTTTGAGGTCAGTATTCTTTCTCCGCCCCTGCAATATAAATATTTTTAACTTTTGCCACAAACTAACATTTAATCAAATTTAAAGTAGCTTAGCAAAACAGAGGGAAATTAACCAAATGTAACTCTCATATAACCTTTTACAAACCTATTCCCAATATATCACTCCACAAAATACATGCTATGTGACGAGTAAGCCCCAGGAGCGTAATAAATTTATTTAGAGTCAACTATCACGTACATTATCAGAAACAACGAGTTCTATATCACTCACATATCCCAAATTGTGTATTATACACCAATTTCAAAGGCCCTAAGCACATAAATCGTGAACAAACATAACGTAATTTCGTTGTATTTGCACTAAAATAGATTCTAACTGGTATTTTGAGTTACGGTACTGAATAGACACAAAGCAATTATGCTGTTTGTATTGGCTATGTTATTTATTAACAAGCTTCCAGCCAAATATAGATTTCGAATAAAGTATACATGACAGAGTACAATGATATTCCTAATATGAATTATAATAATATAATAGTTGGTGTTTTGTTGATACATATTAAACCATACATAACAGTAGGCGTTTGTTGCTATGTCCATGTTTTGTGATTTTTTAATCTGTTTGAAATTATTTCTTGATTCACGGCAAAAATTTAACTTTTCATTTACATTTACGTGCTCATTAAAATATATTAATAAAAAGTTAAATTTTATAATATGTAATAAAACTATTTTTAATACGTACAATTTTTTCTCATCTCATCAATCATCTTTGTCTCAAACTTCTAGAATATAGGGCTTTGTTCTTAAGGTGTTTGTAGATGAAAAGTAAACTATTCCTTCTATTAAACCATAAATAGCATAGTAATTATTTATTTAATCTGTAAATGTTACAAATTAATACAATTTTAAGTTGTCATAACATAACATCAGTTAACAAATATAAATTTTAAAGGCAAATATCGAGACTGTAGTTCCTAGCACAACATTATTAGGCCGTCGGCAAATCGATAAATGGTTCCTATCAAACATCTCATTCCAAATAATCATTTTTTGATCTATAGCATAATGAGCCTCGGCCGAGCAGCTGCCGTTTTACAGAAAACCATCCAAATTGTGTCCCAAGGGCACAAATCACTTCTCTTATTTTGCTCACGATCTTTTGAATTTTAATAGGGATAAAATACATCTTACAACACTACCTGGCGTAAATTGATTAAGGCTTTTATTTAAGAGCACTTCTGTTATTAAACGTTGTATAATTAACGTAACAAAACAAAGTACTCGCGTAATTTACTGGGACGCTTTCTATTTTAAGTTTTTAAACTTTGAACATTCGTATTTTTTAATATTTAAAATAAAACGATCATTTCACCTTAATATTAAATAATAATTACATTTTTTCATATATTGATTTTAATAATTAAATTACCGTGTAAAAGAAAATTATAAAAGGTTGAGTATGATGAACGTTAACAATTGCAGCCTATACACTACTATACTCGTACAGTGACTCTGATAGGATCGTATAATGATGTAAGTAATGATTCCGCTATGTTGAATACGTTCTTAAAAAATGTACATAAAAATACCACTTCTCCATCTTTCCTTAAAATGAATTCAGTTCCACGGAATTTTAGTAGCCAAATTTATTCAAGAAAATTGTTTTCGCTTTCTTTTTATTGTACCTAAATGAGAGAAGTAAAACAACTCTTTTAAAAGGTTGTATTTTGAAAAGTGTAAATAATGGCCGCTGGTTATGATAATGTTTGAGGAAACGAGGCATAGCTTGCGGAAATGACTGTCATTCTTCAGACGTCGCGCTACTCCCATTGGCGCCTTCAACTTCCGCTTTCTTATTTCACTTACAACAAAATATATTATTTGTATTTCAGTCTTTAAAGATGAGCTTCATTTTTATATTAATTCAGAAATTAAAACTACCTTACTCCTACTTCAGAAATTAAAAGTCCTTTTTTTGTTTTCTCCTTTTACATAAATTTTATTAACTTTTTTTATAGATTTCATTAGAGAATTCACTTATAGAGTTTTCTACAATTCACTTATTCTACGGAACCTCCATATCTACAAAACTATAACCTAATAAAAAAATATTGTGCGAACATGTTCATTTTATCCTCTAACAGTACAAATATGTCAAATATTAGTTCCAGAGCCTCACTTTTTTACGTTATCCGCTTCACGTGAAATGCTCCGTATATCAATGCGCAAATACCTCATATTTATACTTACCCACTCTCCCCCTTTTACAGTAGTAGAAAGTATATAAAATATTCAATGCTCACCATACACGTTACTTTTTTAAATGCGACTAAATTTAAAAAATCATTCTCGGAAAGTCTAGACGGGAAAAACCGAATCGGCAATTCCGATGTTCGTTCCACAGTCCTACAATCGATAACGTTCCAAGAGCCTTTAGTAGCAAAAGGCACTAGAGAGAGGAATAAAAAAACGCAGGGGAAGTCGATAAGACCACTGTGAGCCCTCGTTATCGGGGTTCATAAATTACACTGACACCCTATGGGGAGAGCAGGTAGGTGCCTCCCGGGCAGTACTTCAAAACGCCACGAGGGTACCGGGAAATGAAGTGACTACGTGATCCAATTGCCGTTTAAGATGCATTCGATTTATGTGCATCTTAGGAGTGTCACGTTACAATTGCCACAAGCTACATCCTTAAAGGAATTTGCACTTTAAGTAATTTTTTTACTCATTTAAAAGTTTGTTAAATAAAGTGGAGGAACCAAACTATTTCGATTTAGCTCTGATAAGTGATATTATATTTATAATCTACATAGTTGTTTGAACTTGCTTCATGATGCCGCTTAATGAACTGGCTATATGTTTCTTTATAAATTGTAGTACATAGTTTGTTCTTTAAGTTATAAAACAAATCGCATATTTTATACAGATAGTCTTAAAACACTGACGGGCTTTTCGAGTATTAGCAGAATGATCAAAACAATGAATATTCCATACTTGAAAGTAACATATAAGCTTTATTATTTTGTATTAAGGTATAATATTGAATGGAAATATATTTGTAGAGGAGCATTTTATATTGTCCGATGAGTTTTGACAAATATCTGCAGGTGACGCACGCGGTTTCCCTGGCGGATGCGTTTGACATATTGCTTTGATAGCGGTTTGTATACATGCGGGTATCATAAATTATATCAATAAATATTTATAGCTATCTAACATAACTCAGAAATATCTACATATCTTAAAATTTCGAAATAGTTTTTATTATTACAAATGTTAAGCTTTGTATTGTTGTGTTTCCTAAAATACTGTTAATACCTAATTATTAATGTTTCTTTAATCGTGTTTTGCAAGTTACCCTTTGTTCTTTTTTTATTAATTACTCTTCACTTACTATGCTTAACACAAATACATTATATACTATAATTTCTTAGTTTTTTAATATAAAATTTTAAAAAAGCACCTAGAAACTCAGTACAAAGCAACATAGAAACTCACTTCAAAGACAAATTCTAAAATTAAAATCGGCAACAGAACATATTAGTCACATAATTCGACTAACGACACTAAACTATGCTGACAGCTCTTTCATCCTATTTCACGATGAAAAAAATATAAAGGCGCTTTTGATCGAAGAAACTATATTTTAGGCAAAACAGGAACATTAATTATTTAATAATAAAAAAATATATAATTTTAACGCCATCAAAAACTTCAATGCATTTTACTTATTGTTTAACTTCGCAATTTTGTTCCGCCTATATTCATATTCCTATTGTGATAATATAAGAAAATTAAGTATCACGGATAGACACCGACTCTAACGTGCACTAGTTTTGTTTCGTGACAATTGAGTATTTGAAAATAAAAATATTATTGATTATTTTAATGTATTTTAAAACTTTATTATTAATAATATTGATATTTAATGCAAAAAATTTAAAAAAGTTATTTTTCAATTAATTATAAACAATTAAAAATTGATGAAATTTAAATAAAAATCACGTGACTATAAACGCGCCGTGATTGGTCACCATAGTTGTGACGTCGTAATGTTATAGCTAAAGCTATTAAATAACAGTACAGAGATAGAGGCTATATAATATACGTGATTAGATAATAACATTGAAAATTTATTTGTATATTTAGATAAATAATAATTAATAACAATGGTATTAAGAAATACTTACATCGAAATGATCTTCACAACAAAAAAAAAATTGATTTTGTTTTGGGATTATCACGGTGCACTGCTCGAAACCATTTATTTCGACATTTGTCATCTTGGGGAACATTTAAAAACATTTTGTCAGGAGTTTTTTTTTTTGTAGTATTTGTACATAATGGTACAAAACAAGAACGATAACTTTTTAAGTTCGACATTTTTAATTTTTAAGGGAATGCCAGGTCGCCATAGTAAATTAGAATCCAAGAGTGCCCAACATATTCATAGTATGAAAAAATGATATATTTGTTAAAAAAATTTCAAACTGTTAACTAATGATTTAAAGATGGGAATAATTATATTTAAATAAAAAGTACTCAAACGATTGCGAACATCGCGAAGTTTGAAAAACAACAACGATGAACTGTCAACTGTATTTTTTTGTAGTGTTGCCATTTCGTAAATAATTAAGTTGATTAACCTATCATTGTAATCGATTGTAAGATTATTATTTCACTGTTTAAATCGGTGATAGTCAACGATTTGTATATCAGATAGCAACTGTTAGGTTATTTTAAAAAATTGATTTAAATCTTTAGAAATGATATAAAATTGACTCAAGATAGTATAATAAAATTGATATCTGACTCATTCGATGTCATACGATCTGTTGCGATGAGGCTATCTTATAGTAATTGATATTAATACGGGTGTTATGACAGTTTTTATTTAAGTCCCCCTCGGATCGATTATTATTTAATACTATCGTAGCTTAGATTCTAAACTGGATAATTAAATGTATCATTTATTTTGCCATAATTTTTGTTTATATTTATGTCTTTCGATAACCTATAAGCGCTGTGACCAGTGTCTGTGCCAGTGTCCCTCATTCATCTTTTTGGAGGACACACCGCTTAAGGTCCGTTTATATCTACAGACATTGAGCGTGTCAGACACGTTCCGGGACAGACACCGTGTTTATTTACATCTGAGCGTGCCAGACACGTGCCGGGGCAGACACTGACAGGCTCCGTTGTCAGCGTCGGGGCCGCTCTAACAAGCAGTTTATGAACAGCTTTCACAATGTTCAGACACTTCTCTGTGGAAGATTTATTCTTAATTGCGTTGTTGCTAGAAGAGGAAGAGCAGAGTAAAACAAAAAAAAGAGCAAAACCCATGGCCGTACATCCTATGCTCAATAAAAGACCATTAGAAGGAGTCTAATAAAGACGTCTGCACGGTTCCGATGCTATGTTCACACTACCCGGCAGGTAGCCACAGACCCGTACAGACTTGAACCGTACAGACAAAATATTCTTGCCGCGAATACTGGCCGCGCCCGGCCCGTGTCTGTTGGTGTCTGCGCGGTCGTGTAACGATAGAAATAAATACGTTAATATACACCGTTTATAAGAATATTATTTTGTCTGCCACGGCACGTGTCTGACACGCTCAATGTCTGTAGATATAAACGGACCTTTATTCGTCAAATATATTTCAATAATACCTGCTTTTCTGAGTGACCCTTAGATTAGATTCGATTGCAATATAAGCTATAGGTATAATAAGTTTATTGCGTTTACTGAGGCGTATACAATATTAATACTGAGCGTTACGCGATATTCATTTTACGCAATTTTTACATACATTTTTTGTTGAAAACTAAGATGAACAATAACAAATCATATTCGTTCATTAGTTGAATAAAGTGATCAATAGTACTAAAAATAATAAGATGACACACGATACCTAATTGATCGATTAAGGTTAAGATTAATCGATTTATTGATTAATTATTTTTAAAGGGCAAGCCCGTGTTGCATTATTGTTTTTCAAACTTCGCAATGTTCGCAATCGTAAGAGTACTTTTTAATTAAATATAATTATTCCCATCTTTAAATCATTAGTTAACAGTTTGAATTTTTTTTAACAAATATTATGTAATTTTTTCATAATATGAATATGTTGGGCACTCTTATTATTTTTCTATCAACTGCAATGAGTGAAAACTAACATTATGACGTCACACGCGCTCGAATTTGTTCGGGAGTTGTCGGCGTGTCTTCGGTACTGGATTAAAAAATTAATTTTTATTTTGAAATAACTTTGGAATTATTGCGAAAAAAAATAAAATAAAAATAATTTTGTTATAAAACTTATATATGATCTTTTCATTTATTAGAAAAAAATTTTTTGTTCAAATACCCAATTATTCTTTAGATTTAAACTTGTTTTCAGCGTCGGGGGTCTTCGAGGTACTCCAACGAATCGTTTATAATACTCGTATTTCATTTAGATTTTTACATGATTTTAAAAACGTATGTGTTCGCAATTAGCATTACAGAGAGCAAAGATGATGAATAACCCTCGCTGTTTTTTTTTTGTTGTATGGTGACAATGATTTTAACACTGATTTGCCAAGGTCTAAATATGAAAAGCCAGGTGAGGATGGTAAATAACAATATATTAAAAAACTTTTGACGGATACTTTATACAGATTGTCTGCTAACTTGTAAAAATTCAAATCTACTAATAAACTTTGTACATCTAATATAAAGAATATTTACAATATTTAGAAATTTTCAATAATTACATACATATATACCTGAATTGATGATTACTATGACATCATATTATACATATACATGGTCGGGGGTGATCCTGGATGGACGGCTGTCGCCTCCTTCTGTGAGGCAGGCATGTCCGCAAAGGAGGCGGCAGAGCGGGAGCGGGAGTCGACCACCGCACTCCCCTCCCGCCAACGCAGGCCACGCCGGTGGCGCCGGAGGCCCAGTAACGACCTCCGGCCGCCGTAAAAAGCGGCCGCGGGCGGCCCCTCGGGGGAGGACCCGCCGCCCGCACTATTGCCGCGAGGGAGAGGGATGTGTGCTGTTCTGCGGCCCCCCTCCACTGTTGATCCAGGAGAGCGCCGGGGGACGAAATCCTGACCCCCGGCGCCAACAATTTAGAAGCGGCCCGCCTTAAGACAAAGGGCGGGCCGGCGCCGGCCCGGGCCACGAGATCGGCAGGCCATATATCCGTGGGCCCGGGCGTAGGCGATAGGAGAACAGCGGGGTTTTTTAGTGGGTAGTCGGATGGTCGAACATCTTTCCCGGAGTCCCACATATCCCTCGGTTCCCCCGGGCCGGGGGAACCCGTCAAGAGAGGTTTTTCCCCGAGACCAAAAAAAAAAAAAAGGCCACTACGACATAATTATATATGAATATCATTAGAAGATAAAAATTTACTTAAAATATTTATAAAAACACTATGAACTAACGAAACGCGGTAAGGGAGAATGTCATACAATGGAGTAGAAATTTTCCAGCAATAAAAGAAAATGTGGTTAATCGAACCCTAACCAAAACCACATTCACAGAAAGAATTATCGCGAATTCTAAGTTTAGCCAAGAAAACTAGTGGCCAAGACGAAGTCGTATTACGGTTGAAGTTAGTTTTGTCGGGAAATGACGAAATCGAAACAACCAGGGAGATAATTGGATGGTGGGTTGTAAATTACCATATACCCTCACTGTTATACGTTGTTTTGCGTCGCCTTTCCACATTGACATTGACGTTTCTTTATTCATTTAGAAATTAATGTCGTGGTTAACCGTTTGATAGATAATAATCATAAATAAAACGGTAAACTTTGAAGAAAACCCATAAATGATACAACCGTAGATAGTGGTATATGACGTGCCTAAGTTTAATTTATGGAAGCGTTTAATTTGTTTACGACACGGAAATACTGCGTGAGGAACAACGCATCTGCGGAAACTTTCATATACCAAAAGCTATGCTGTAAGAGAGTATTTTCCATTAGTGTGGCCATATTTATAACCCAAGATAGTTAACTTTAGTGTATGGGATAAGATATACTTACACTCGGGATAAATGCGGAGTCCGATCTTCGGGGCTGACGTACGTAGCTGGCTCTCCATTCAACTGGTTAGCAAATTATAGCTAATTACTGTCGCAGTGGCGTACACATTGAATACCTCGGTCACGTGTCTTTTTTAGGGATTACAGAATGGAAACCTAACCTAAATCATACTAGAAAGTAGGAATAAAACAAGCCTTACCATTGGTGGTGTGGTTAGATATTTATCTATGCGTGATGATTATTATAATAGAATCTGGTATTACTTGATAGTTAGTAATCATTTTATTGGTAATCTAGTAAGGTCGTAAATTATTCGTTGCGTTCTCTATTATCAATATAAATAAACAAATAACTAATATTATATATTTGCATTGCACACAACACCATCTAGTCCCAAACTAAGTAACATAGCACTTGTGTTATGGCTACTAGATGGCTAATATACTACATATATTCTTTTGTAAATAAATACCTATTATACATATAACTCAGACGCGGGACAGAATCGAATCCATGACCTGTAAGAGCGGATCACGTGCGTTAGCCATTACCCCACGGGGGTCGTCATTTGTCTAATGTCTGTATAGTATACGCACACCTTTATCTCTAAGATCATTGGTATGGATTGAACAAGAACTTTCACTAGGGGGATTTTTATATGAAAAAATCAACCCCATACCTGCGAACCTCCCCGAACCGACTAGACGCCATTTATTTTTATGCCCTTAACGAGAAGTGACAGTCGTATCAAACTTCCATTCCCTATTGATCCACTCTTGCAATTAAACGTTAAGGATTTTCCTGGTTTAAGGGATCGCATTTCCCGAACTATAAAAAGGTTCGATTTCCTTTCCTTATTTATTTAACGACTTCTTTATAGATTAGATAAGGAAAGTTTATCGTTTTAGATAAATAATACAAACGAAGTATGTATATAGTGTTATATAAGAGATTTTTAAGAAATGTGTATAAATTTACATCCTACACTAGTAATAAAAAAAATTAATATTCAAAATTGATTATTTATGCTTGTTTCGATTGATTTCAAAAAAAACTACGTTAATTTTGTCTTTCACTAACTTTATTATATTTTAATAAGGAGTTAAAATGTAAAATTTTTAATAACAATAATAACAGGCCATTGTGTCTTACTGCTGATCGCGGGCCTCCCCCTAGAAGGAACGAACATACCCACCACGCTTATTCAAGGCAGATTGGCAGATAACACCGGTGATCTCGGGATGCAGGTTTCTTCGCGATGTTTTTCTTTTCCGTCGGTATAGTATTCTATACAATTATGCTATAATATGCAACACTGCCTAAACAATGAATGCCACTGTGGATGTGGTATCGAACCCGGGACCTCTAGATTACTGAATTACCGGGTACTTAGGTCACATTTACTGTAAAGGATTACATATACATAACATTGACAAAAATTTAGAAAAGTATGCTGAGATGGTATGGCCATGTCGAGAGAATGAATGAAGAACGATTGACGAAAAAAGTGTATAAGGCGAGTGTGAATGGAAGTGTTGGAAGGGGTAGGCTGACGTTTTGAAACCAGATCAGGGACGTCTTGAAAAAAGGACAGGTCAAGAGTACCCTAAACCGAAGGGCATGTATGAAGGGAATAATGAAAGTGGACAAAGCGAAACAAGTATGTAAGGATCGTAGCAAGTGGAAAGAAGTGGTCTCTGTCTACTTCTACGGGAAAGAGGCGTGATTATATGTATGTATGTATAACATTGTGTTAACCGATATATGTTTCTAGCTAATCCACTTTGAATACATAGTTGCTTTCTCAAACTCATCAGTAGGATAAAACTTTTGGACAGTAAAACCCCTCTAATATATCATAAATACGTATCCTTTAATATATCTATACTGATATATGAACGTTCTTGTCGAGGCTTTGTGACCCCTGGCGGAAATAATTGGATTACGGAACTGATCAAATTAAGAATGTCTTGGATATTTTCCGTCCGGCGTACTCTCGCAAATCCAATCTTGAATCCATGACGATAATGGACTCCGGATAATGATCCATATACAATGATATATGATTATAAGAATAATGTTAAGAAATTATTTTTGCAATAAATATTAGAAACTGATATTTTGACAGCTCCCTGCACTTGATATATCAATGCGATACATGTTTTCTACTTTGCATGTGATCTATGTTACAATCAGATTAGAATAAACATATTACAGAATATATTAATATTATTTCCTGAGTGGATCGAACCATATGACCACTAGCAACACCCCAGCACAAGCCGTGTCGTCAGAAAAAAGTTTTAATTTTTTAATCCAGATCAACTTGATATCCGAACAACTTTCCAAAGACTGGTTGGTTATATTTTCAACGAGATTATCCTGCCTATACAACATACATGTTTGATTATAGTGTTTATAATAATAATAAATGTTATTTTTTATTACGGTTAATAAGTATTTAAAATTTCATGTTAGTAAAACTATGTCAATACTTAATCACAATGTATGTAAATGAATGAATGATAAGCTCTTTATAGTTCAGCAAAAGTAAACAATAACAAAAATAAAATTACAATCTTACAAGCTACAGAACAATCTCATCCAGGCAACCCTAACTACGAGAAATAATTTAAAATAGTAAAACTATGGTAGTGTATATTTGGCGGCTATCTCGAGGTGAACGAAAATACAAAAATAAAAATATTACATACAGTATATCCGTGCAGAGGCGGAGAAAGAATACTAACCTTTGCGGCCGGGATCGGCCTGTCGTTAAAGGCGACAAAACAACTCACCCTACGTGGTAGGGCCCCAAGCCCGTCTGTATGGCGACCACCTTTGGTCTTAAATATGCCGCCATAATAACCATGTGTTGTGTTCCGGCATTAGTGACCCAAGTTCCTGTACCTTTATGCGACAGCAGCGTGTATGCGATGCCACTGGATTTGCAAACACCCATAGACGACGGTAACTGCTAAACTCTAAGCGGGCCGTCAGCCTGTCTGCTGTCCTACAGCAATAATAAAAAAAAAACAATAAGGAACAATCTAGTCTATGTTACTTTTCCTTACTAATAAAAAATATCTCAAGTTAATACGATTGCCTAAAACTTAACAGGTGTATACAAAACTTTCCCAGTATTCACTCTAATCCGGATATTTTGAAACATGAGAGATTTCTATACTACTATTATAAAGAGGAAAGATTTGATTGTTTGTTTGTTTGTTTGTTTGTTTGTTTGTTTGTTTGCTTTGAATAGGCTCCGAAACTACCGACCCGATTTAAAAAATTCTTTCATTGTTGGGAAGCTACACTATCCCCGGGTGACATAGGCTATATTATATTTTCAAAAAAATTAGGGATCCTTACTAAAACTTCAATAATGTAACCCAAAGTGTAAAAAAATTACCTAAAATATTATTTAAATCGCGTGCGTTGCGAAAACTATTGATGATAGAATAAAATAATGTACTACAACTTTGCAGAACACATCATTATTTACAAAAAGTGTCGCGACAGCATATGTCTAACTATTATAGTTATGCCACAATAAGTGTTCTTTTATTTTAAAAATTTAATTGAAATGCCGCCCCTAGAAAAGGCTCTTTATTTGGATCTTGGTATTAATCCTTATCAAAATAAATTACTTCATATTCAAAACTGTTTCAATACATTTATATAACTTTTTGAATTATTCAATTCGGATATTCCATTCGAAAGATATCACGAGTTTAAAAATGTAAGTATTAGAAAAATGTTGCGTGGTAGCCGCTCACCCTGTTCGGCTAGCTAGGCAGCACCTTATGCAATGTAGGCGTGCGTCACTGGGGTTTTTACAAAAATTAGAATACTTATTAAAAAATAACGAAAAATAAATAAAAAGTAATAACAAAAAAAATCATTAAAATAAAAGCTCATAGAAATTAATATTCAAACTTTCTTTATAATTTTATTTTTTTAGTAACCTGACGCAAATAGAAGGGTTTGCCCTCAGGGGCCCTCCTCTGTCCGAGGAGTGCACGGGTGTGCGTACCCGAGGTGCCCGAGCATCCGTCGCTTCACTCCCCTCTCCGTTCGAGGCGACAGAGTCCTACCTTTCTTTCCGTCTACCTCTTACATCCTTTCCAACTTAGCTCTCTGTTCGTGGCGTGGTCCCCGGTGGGATGATTGCGAATACTGATTGGGGTCCCGGGTTCTACCCTGGGACCTGATTTGGTAGTCGAAACCATGCCTATTTCGACTGCGCCTGCACAGAGTATTCCCGGGGCGGGAATTGCATCCTCGCTGTCGGTTGGTC
Source organism: Malacosoma neustria (assembly GCA_963693495.1). Lineage (NCBI taxonomy): Eukaryota > Metazoa > Arthropoda > Insecta > Lepidoptera > Lasiocampidae > Malacosoma > Malacosoma neustria. The sequence goes on from OY856383.1 coordinate 12,514,932, forward strand.
TTGCTGGGCCGGCTACGACGTCAGGCGACTCTGCTTTTTCTGGAGTGTCGTCTGGTAGTCGTACCCACTCCTGACTAGCACGCGACGGGGATGCGAATCCCGTCCGGAATTGGCCGCGGACCTGTCACTCCCGGCCCTGGTTCTGTCCATGGTCGGGGGCGATCCTGGATGGACGGCCGTCGCCTCCTTTTGCGAGGCAGTAGTGTCTGCAAGGGAGGCGGCGGAACGGGAGCGGGAGTCCGCCACCGCACTCCCCTCCCGCCAACATAGGCCGCGTCGTCGGCGCCGGAGGGCGGGCAACGATCTCCGGCCGCCGTAGAAAACGGCCGCGGGCGGCCCCTCGGGGGAGGATCCGCCGCCCGCACTATTGCCGCGAGGGAGAAGGCCGCGTGCTGTTCCACAGCCCCCCTCAACTCCTAGAGTTGTTACAAGAGAGCGCCAGGGGGACGAAACTCTGACCCCCTGGCGCCAGCACTTTAGAAGGGGCCCGCTTTAAGACAAAGCGTGGGCCGACGCCGGCCCGGGCCACGAGATCGGCAGGCCATATATCCGTGGGCCCGGGCGTAGACGATAGGAGAACAGCGGGGTTTTTTAGTGGGTCGAACATCTTTTCCGGAGTCCCTTATATCCCTCGGTCCCCCCGGGCCGGGATAACCCGTCAAGAGAGGTTTTTCCCCGAGACCGAAAAAAATAGAAGGGTTTAATTTTTAATTTTTTGTTAAATACCCGTGCGAAGCTGGGACGGGCTGCTAGTCATTTATATGTTATGACTAGCTGACCCAGAAACGTTGTTCTGCCATATGTAAAAAAAGTAGCCCATGTCCTTCTTCAAGGTCCAATCTATATCTATACTTAAATTCATCAAAATTAGTTCAGCGGTTAAGGCGTGAAAACGTAACAAACAGACAGAGTTTCACGTTTTATAATATTACCCGTAATATGGATAGGAGTGATTGTGTTATTAGAATGTCTGGGTTTTTTCACCATTCGTGACCGTATCGATTAAACCTGCTTACCAGCCCCATTTAATTTGAAACCTACTTAACATACAAAACATAAACCTTTTAAAATGACCCGACCGTCGCCTAAGGGTATCTTAATATGGCTGTTTAGTTAATATAAATTTAAATGAAACGTTTCGTTACTAAAGATAACATAATATGTATTAAAATTAGAAATTTATGATTGCAGAGTTAAATACTTCTCGGCCATAGATAAATATCAAGTGTAGATTATTAGTTGATTTTAATGACATTTTTAATTGTTTATTTATTTGGTTTTGTTAAAGGAATTTGAAACATGAAAATGCGTAGCTGACCTGATCTTTGTGCAGCTGGAACTCTGTGAAAACCTCGGCATTTATGATTGTGTCAGTTGTAACCTAGAAACTTGGAAGTAAAAAAATCAAGGGAATCGACGCGACGCGTACGCTGCGTATATATTAAAAAAACGCAAAAATGCAGCGTCTTCGATGAATAGGGCTGCCAATGTATTGGTTTAAATAAGATTAAATCGATACTCGAAAATATTCACGGGAAATAAATTGTGCTAAATATAACAAACGCAACGATATTTTTAATGACTCTAAACAAAACCACGAAAATGAAAAAAAATTAGGTTTTTCTTATCAATGCTAAATTTAAAAGAGGTGAGTGTTTTGTATATCTTTTATATATGTTTATTATGTACTATACTATACTGAGTCTCCGTAAAAAGATAAAAATCCAACAAGAAATGTAAAATGACTTAAAATGTATTCAAATATTATCGACATATATAATTACGCCCCGACATACTCGTACACACCTCTGTTAGGGTTATTATCCTTATGTAATATAAGGGAATAAATATTCCTTGTTTAACTGTCAGAAAAACCAGAAATTAAAGGCTCAATTTAAGATCTCGACTAGAATTCAAAATATATAATATATTTTTAAATATTTTTTAGATATTAAAACGTGCAGATGTTTAAATGCAGTACTAAACTTTAAGAAGTTATGAGTGCATATATCACTTAAAGGGCTAAGCAACTCGTAAACTGCCATTGTAAAGAGCTCCGACCATTAAATTACGGCTTGGTCCACGTCCAGCCCTCACTAATCCATACTTATTAAGGATAATGGAGAACCAATGAACAAGTTTTCGTCCTTTTATCTACAACCATAAATATCGACTATCACCCACCGTCGCTTGCTTGAGGTGTCGAAAATGCGATTTAATGGCTCCTTTACTGCATTTAAATTATCAGTTTTAATAGGAATTTAACCAATAAATTTACTTTATACATATTGGTCATTTAATTTAATATAAATTGAAAAACGTTTAGTTTTCTACATTAATTACATATCTCTCCTTTACATCATTCTATTATTATTCTATAAACAAAATGTAATCATAAATAAATTGCTATTATTATTATTTGACAATTTCACAGCACCATCATCTATGAATGTTTGCGACGCTAGCGTCGCAAACATGCGTGCCTCTAGAGGCACCGCAAACACGCTGCTGTCCCATAGGAGTGCATGTACCTGGGTTACTGATACAACACAAGGTTATTATGGCGACATACTTATAGACCAAGGGTGGTTGCAATCCAGACGCGCAATCCCTACCACGTAGCTAGAGTTGTTTTGTCGCCTTTTGCGACAGGCCAATCCCGGCCGCAGGGGTTAATATTCTTACTCCGCCCCTGGACGGAGAGAAACTTCTGTTTTAGGTACTAGATAACGGACATATTTTTCTTTTGTAAATAAATACATATTATATTATACATTGAACTCAAATTCGGGATAGGAAGGGAACCCATGATTCGCAAAGGCGTTCGCGCGAAAGCCGTTTCACCATTCATCATCTGGGGAGGAAAATGAAAAACAGACTATAATATAAAATAAGTTTAAACTTTATAATGATAGCCATTAACTATCAAGCACTGTCTCTAGACTAAATCTTAACAGCGATTACCTCCCTATTCAAAGAAAAAAAAAATTCAAATAAATAATTGCAGATTATCCATACTAAAGTGTTCCTGCATCACTGGCTCGACAATGTCCACGTATAATGCTTATCGAAGTACCAAAACTCACCCGTGGCTTCGTATCTTTACAGTGGCATCTTCTCAACTAAACATACACATAAGACAGTGTTGGTGTTCTACAAATGCATAAGACTAAATCGCACTACACTTATCAATCAAACTTGTTTTCTCATGTCTGTGTTTAAGACGGTATCTAAAATCTAATTACACCGTAAGACATTGTTTATTGTAAATTAAAGAACATCCGTCAATCTAGAATTCCAATTTCGATTATACTGAGCAACGTAATCCCTTAGATCTTATCACGGTAGACGTATTGTTGCGACTCCCGCTTCCCGCCCTCGGAAGGATTCTGAGACAAGATGCGACTAATAGGAAAATTGTATTGCCCTAAAACTTGTCTTTTGCAGTTGTGGAAACAAATAATGTTGGATAAAGGAGTTTGTAACAAGGATAAACGTTCACTTAGCTATAATATACCTTACTAAAATAATTTTTTTTTGTTGAAAGAGACATGTGAAAGTAACTGTTACATTTAAATGCCTAAGCCGCTGAACCAATTTTGATAAATTTCGGTATAGACACAGATTAGGCATTGGAAAAGGACAGGCTACTTTTTATCCGTGCAGGGGCGGAGAAAGAATATTAACCTCTGCGGCCAGGATCAGCCTGTCGTAAAAGGCGACAAAACAACCCACCCTAGCTACGTGGTAGGGCCTCAATCATGATGCCACTAGCATTACAAACACCATAGGCACGGTAACTACTAAATGCTAAGTGAGCCGTCAGCTTGTCTGCTGTCCTACAAAAAAAAAAAGAAGTTGAAACTGGAAGGGGGTGAAATAAACGTAATTAAGTTAATTTATATGGCAAAATAAAATTTGCCGGGTCAGCTAGTATATAATGTAAAAATGTTAAATATAATAATACTTAAAATTAAATATAATTATATTTAATTTTATGTATATTGAATAAGTGTTAAAAATTAATTCTAAATAAGCAATTAACTGTGTTTCACATAACTTTTTATGTCCCGAACAAGGGTTAGTATTTATTATTGTTTACGTTGTGTGATAGCCTCTGGGCACAATTTCGGTTGAGTTATTGCCTGGTCACCCCTTAGCGAGCAGGTGGGGATACCGCGGAAGGTCCCAATTTATTGCTAATTTTATTTGTTTAGCCACCGTTCGAATTTTATTGCCTTTGTTTCGAACGGCACCAGTCTCGTGTGTATGTATAGTGACGTCATGTTAGTTATTTGTAATAATATTTAGGTAATATTTACCCAGAACATCGTCTGTGTCATTCCTAATGAAAAATCTATAAGGGAAATAACACTAATCACGACATCTCTAAAACTACACATCCGATTGACTTGACATTTAGCATAGTTACTGATTTTGCGATGTATACGCTCATTAAGAACGGATTTTATGAAAATCCAATCCCAAGTGTAAATTTTTTAATTTATAGTATGTGGCATTAATATAAAAACAAAAACACACTCATCACGAGATCTCTAAAACTATACACCCGATTGACTTGAAATTTGGCATATTTAGGTACTCATTTTGCGATATAGATGCTCACTAGAAACGGATTTTATGGAAATCCTATTCAAAACGTATTTTTTTTAATTTATATGGCAAATGAATTTCTATATGGCAAAAACTTTTTAGGGAAAAGAATAGGGTCACCCCAGGTCATTCCAAGGGAGTCGGTAAAGGCAACCAATGAACTACTCCTTTGTCGGCTTGCATGCAGCCAAGGAAATGCACCTCTCGGTTTTCCTCTAGGGGATGGAAGGTCAGGCGGCAGTCGCTCCCGCAAAAGCCCAAACTAGCCAAATCACAAATGGTACGTACAATAAAAGGTCTAGTCATGGATAGGGCGTCACCGCAAAACGACGCGCAAGAGTTTCGCCCGACTTCTGCAACAAGTGGACAAGGGCTGCTGTGCCGTGGGCGAGCACGGGTAAAGACGTTAGTCCAATCCAAATTTCGCTTCGCAAGATGGAACATTGGCACGCGAGGGAGTTAGCCGATGTACTCTCCAGGCGGAAGGTGGCCGTAGTGTTCCTGCAGGAGACTCGGTGGAAGGCCAGCAGATCCCGGTTCATTGGGAATGGCTACAAGCTGATCTACACAGGTGCACCTGGTGGGGAGAATGGGGTAGCCATTGTGCTCTCGGGGGAGCTCCAGGATGACATTTTGGAAGTGAAATGCTGTAGCGATCGGCTTATGGTTATAAGGGTACCATTATCGGTGGAGTAATTACCCACTTGATAAGTGCCTACGCGCCACAGGTCGGTTGTAGCGACGCCGATAAAATAGCGTTTTGGAATCTACTCGGAGAAGTGCTTCGTGGGATTCCGTTGTCACATGGGGTCGTTTTGTGTGGTGATCTGAACGGTCGTGTGGGTGAGGAATGTGGGGAATTCGCCACATGAAAAATCGGAAAGCTGTCGGTACCGTTGGAGTCCCCATCGAAGCCTGGAAGGCGATGGGCTCTCGTCGTGTGGGCATCTTAACCCACCTTTTTAACCAAATACTCTTCACCGGTATGATTACGAGCCAATGGAGGCTGAGTATCATTACTACAGTCTTCAAGGGGTCGGTGCAGGTGTGCGATAACTACCGTGGTATTAAGATCATGTCCCACACCATGAAGCTGTTCGAAAGGGTTATCGACTTTCCAATCCGATAGGAGTGTATTGTCTCGGAGTGTCAATATGTGTTTCGCCTAGGTCACGGGACCATGGACCCTATTTTTGACCTAAGGACTGTCACGGAGAAATACAGGATGAAGAATACGCCTCTGCATAGGTCGAGCGCACTGACCAGGTGAAATACCTGTTTCTGGACATGCAGAAGGCCTTCGACTGTATTCCTCGCGTGGTGATCTGATGGACACTGCGATCTAAAAGGGTTTCAGAGACTTATATTGACACTATCCGAGACATGTACCATGACTCCGATTTCGTAGTTCGGACCGCTTTTGGCGACACGGAACCTTTCCTCATCACCGTCGGGGTGCACTAAGGATCCATCTTTAGTCCGTTTCTGTTCAGTGCGATATTGGATGTCCTGTCAAACAGCATCCGAGATGCACATGAGCAGTCCCCAAGGTTGCTCATGTATGCTGACGATATCACGCTGGCAGATGCAGACAGGGGCAGGTTGGTGTAACGCGTGAAGACGTGGAAGGAGTCGCTTGAGAACGGTGGTCTGAAGCTCAATGTGGCAAAGACCGAGTACTTGGCCTGTAACTCCACAGATCCCAAACCCGTACCCATAGGTCGAGCGCACTGACCAGGTGAAATACCTGAAATCTGTATTTTATGCGTCTTGTGACATTGATTGCGACAAAGAAGTGAAGGCACGCATCGCTGCCGCGTGGACCAAATGGCGTGAGGTGACTGGTGTCATTTGTGACCTTAAGATGCCGGTTAAGTTGAAGGGACAGGTTTATAAGACCATCATTAGGCCGTCTTTTTATATGGCTGTGAAGCGTGGCCGGTGCTAGACCAACACAAGCAGAGTCTGCGTGTCACGGAGATGAATATGCTGCGGTGGATATGTGGAGTGACGCGAAAGGACCGCGTTAGGAATTCCCGCATTCACAGCAGCCTTTATGTCCACGACATTGCGGACGAACTGCAGGAGGCCCTGGCAGGAGGGGTAGACCCAAAAAGTGCTAGCTTGACGTTGTAAGGGGTGATATACGTGCTAATGGATTGACTATCAGGGATGTCGATGACCGTGCGAAGTGGAGAAGTAAAAATTGGAAAGCGGACCCCGAGCACCGAAGGGAAAGTGTAGGTTGCAACCAGGAGTTGACGCTGGGATGATGATGATATGGCAAAACAATGTTTACCGGGTCAGCTAGTGTAATATAAGTTAAATATTTTTTGATTGCTTTAATGTACTGATTTTATGAAATAAATATTTATTCACGTGTTGCCTGGAAGAGATCGCTTTAAGCGATAAGGCCGCCCATTATCATACAGCATTTAGAATACAAACGATGTTAATCACTTAAAAAATAAATAAATTTGATTAAAAGCTTCGATTTCTTGATCACTTTGGTATTAGATTAATTCCATAATTATGATTAAACTACTACATTCGTATAATATTGCTATAGATTCTTCCACTGGCTTGCTAACATCTAATGTATTCCTGTATGTCCCTAAAGCACAAGTTTTTTAGCAAATAAAAAAGGATTGATTGACCCAAATCCCTAAAATCAAATAGAAATTATTTTTCTATTGTCAGTGAAAAGTTGGCAGTGCTCAATAATAATCGAAATCCTTTCAAACGGTACGTACGACCCAGCACAAAAGTCCAAATATTCCGCAGATTCAGTGATTCGGGAAAATGAACGGCCTTGTTTGTAGGTAGTCCGCGCACCCGAAGCATTTCTTGGGTGTTTGACAAATGGCAAGGATCTACTTTCATTACTTGCAAGGTACCTGATATTGCTACTCGGACAGATACAATAAGAAAGGAAATAGGGCCGTTAGTCAAGGTAGAGGCAACATTAATTAAACCGATAATAGACGATGGTGACGTCTGCTTGAGTAACGGCAAGGCATCGAGTTTATGGGACGATAAAAAGATGTGTGTAGGTGGTTCATGAATGCGGAATTGTTGTGAAGATTTGTAAACCAGTCTGATTGACGTATACGATTGGGAGTAATTAAAGGATTTTGTTGTTTATAAATTCAGAGTTACTGGCGAGGAACAATACATATAAATGGCTCAAATAAAATTAAAAAGGCTTATTATGTGTATTTGTTTATGGTTTTCAAGGCGAAAAAAAGTACGATTCAGTTTCGCTTTTGTAATAGAGTAATCAAGCATTAAAAGTCACAAAGCCAAAGTCAATTTTCATAATGTTTAATAAAAGAAAAGAGGGAAAAACAAAAAACTAGGCCAAGACTAAAAAACGGAGAGAAATTTCGAACTTAGGGAATGTTTATTAGTAAACCCCGAGCTTTGAATGAAAAACAACACAATATAAGGCTATAGAAATTATAATAATAACAGGTCTTGTGCCTACCCCTAGAGGCGCTACTAAAGGGACTAAACAGTAAACCTACCACGCTTGTCTCAGGTGTAGTTCTCTCAGTATGCAGGTTTCCTCAGGATGTTTTTTCTTCACTGTCAGTACGTAACTTTTATGTTATAATATGCACATATCTAATGTGGTGGGTCAAACTATCTAAACTATGCACGCCATCTTGGGATTCGAACGCTTGCCGCCTAGTCTCCAAGTGTGATACTACTTACTGCCATTTACTACGTTAATAATTAGACGTCTAGGCAAGAAATAGTTTAAAAATGAAACGTGAAGTAGATACCTCAATATAAAGATTCATCAAAATATAATTTCATCGATATAGTATCATTTTACAGGAAAATTAAGGCTAAATCCTTATTTCCAAATGGCTTCAGATAAAACGCCTTTCACGAAGACGCCGTCTCAATGAGCATAAAGTTTTATTGTTATTAACAAAATTTAAGGGATGTTGTTACCTGCAATGAGGGCAGCTTAATATCAAAACTTTCCTCATTTATTAGTGTGATAGTATTTTCAATAAACATCTGACTTTATTTGTATTTGAATACTTTTAATTTTTTTCTAATTATATTATTCAAGATTCAGTATTAAAACAATAATTTAGATGATAAAATGATTTAGACGACCTCCGTGACGTAACAGCTAACGCTTTTCAGTACGCTCGCGGAGGTCAAGGATTCGATGCCCGTCTCGCGCCTGTGTGTATATGTATAATATGTATTTATTTACAAAAAAGTAGTATACCAGTTATCTAGTACACATAACACAAGTGCTATGCTTCTTAATTTGAGACTAGATGGCGCTGTGTGAGTTGTCCCAGTATATTTATTTGTTTAAAAATTTGGGACGTAATAATAATAACAGAGAGAAACATCTATTATCATTATTATGTTATTACTTGTCTTACTATCTAATTTTATTGTATTGTCCTAGTTATAAATTTTATTTCAAATGTATAATAAATAAAGAGTAAAAAAGAAAATATCGTCGTTTCATGCGATGAATCTATAATGTCGAGTTATGTTACTGCGCTACATCTATTGCACGTAATTATAGTCAGTGCTCATTGACTTTGTTTCGTTATACCAAGTCAATTGACATAAAAATAGTTGGAACCGATTTAGCTTAATTTGGTAGTTGCTGGGGCGAATGCGACATAACCTCAGGAACCTCGACCAGCTACTCTTTACCTATATCTAAAGTTAATAGAAATGCACCAACCGGCTGCTTGTGCTCCGAAAAAACTTAGTGGAAATTCTTATGGTTTTGTAATACAAAGATAAAATAATTTTGAAAGTTTAAATCAAGAATTTGTTCACATTTGGCAATAATCACTTTTTTGTGAACTTCAACTATAACATATAATGATATGTTATAAACCAAGACGCAAACAGAGAGGTATGTTTATAGAGCACGTTATTAGTTCGGGTTTTCATAAAGTAAATAACAGTATCTGAAAAATAGTAGAGGTAAATTAAAAAAAAAAATTGTAGGAAAATGATCACATTAAAAATAAACCTATTTTAAAACAGAAACCAGTTATATTTAATAATAGCTTGTATAAAAAATATACCAAAAAATAAAATTTTCGTTAAATAATTAATTTATAATGTAAATTTTCGTATTTGTAAATGTCGACTGTCATGCTTTATTAAATAGTGAAAATGTTTGTAAAATGTAATCAAACCGGTATAATAATCAAATGAACATGCACTTCAACTTTGTTATTAATGAAATTAAGTTTCTGTAAACGTGAAGTAGTATTCTGCGTCTTAACTTTGCTTAACCTGCAAGATTTTACCTGTAGAAATTCAATTTAAAAAAATGATACTCAAGGAAAACTTTTTTAATAAAAAAATTCAAACTAAAATGAAGCACGCTGTATATACTCGGGCCGCTGCTCAAAACCGGTTTGATATCAGCGGCGCGAAGAATATGTACGGCAAGCGCACAACTACCTACTTAGTTCCAAGATTATTAAACGATTTACCAACAAATATAAGAGATAATATAACCCAAAAAAATATTAAAGCCTCACTTAAAAAAATACTTTTTAGAGAAATTGTAATCTAAATTTACTCAGTCATTTGAACGTGCGTAGACTTAAGTTTCGATGGCATTGTACAAACCTTAGTGGTTTTTTGTGCTATTATTTTATTAAGCCAATGTAATAACTGTGAATTTGATAAATAAATTTAAAAAAAATTAAATTATCGCTTGCTAGAGGTCTCACAGGATCAAAAAGCTGGTTTGTTTTGAAGCGAAGGATAAGTGTTGCCCTTTGATTATATAAGGTGTTGCCATCCAATGAGGTAATGTAGCTAGCATTTTGGAAATTGCCGAAAACGATCTAAAATTGATATTTTATTTATAATTTCCGTTTTTTTTTTAAATGAACATACATACATATAATCACGCCTCTTTCCCGTAGGGGTAGACAGAGACCACTTCTTTCCACTTGCTACGATCCTTACATACTTGTTTCGCTTCGTCCAATTTCATTATTCCCTTTTTTATCCCCTTATTCCCTTTATAAAATGAATATCGTGTATTTTTAATAATAAATATGATCATAACATAATTTTGATTTTATTATTAGACTTTTAATTAAAGTACGAGAAAATAAAGGTATAAAAGCCATGACTTCCATTTCACATCCCCAACCTCGAAAGGAAAAGGAAACGGTCCCCTTTCTTAGGTATCAGTAAACTAACAAAAGGAATAACTATCGCCTTACGACTCTCTCAAAAAGTGGTAGGGTAGTCTTATTTTATTTCCAACAAGGATCACATGGCCTTTAGAAAAAAATCCTAACATATCTTTGTTATAGCTAAGAGTTCAGCAGACAGGCAAACAGCCCACCCAATAGCAGGTGGTCACCATCGCCTATGGATGTTTGCAACACCATTAACATTATCAACGCACTGCCGGCCTTGAAGAAATGTTATAACGCCGTTTTTAAAAAACGTACTGCAATGCAATACGATGGGAAAACCTTCATTTCAAATCCGGAGAGTGCGCAATATAATTGTTCTTGAGAACCACCTCGTACAATTATTCTACTGAACTGGACACACTGTGACCGACAAGACGTTTGTGAGATTATTACAAGTCTAGCAATAAAGGGGGGACTCAGCGGCACCTGCTAAATATTAAAGCGATGGTTGCATGTTCCTTATAGAATAATGTTATGTTTGTCACTATACGTGACCAGTGAGTTATGGAATGCTGTATAAGCCAGCGCCATCCGTATATAGTACGTGATGGCATAAACTCAGATATCTTTAGGTGTAAAATAAATATATTAATATGAATGAACATACGAATAAGCTAAGGAAAAGTTTTATATAAGTTAATGAATACAAAAAACGCTGATCAGACACAACAATGTTTATAAAAGTCTATAAATTTTGTTTATTAAAGACAATCCACACAGCGCCTTCTATTCCCAAAATAAGTAGCATAGCACTTGTGTTATGGGTACGCAGACGTAGGACGAGAATCGAATCGGTGACCTCCGCAAGCATACCGATGTGCGTTAATCGTTACGGTGGAGGTCATCAATATATAAAATCATGTTTAAAGCAAACAAATATGAATTTCAAATAATAAATAATATATTTTTATTTTAAATAGTATAAAAATAAATGAAATTGTTTAAGAAAAAAACAATATGTACAAATATGAAAATATCTGAATATAAGCGTAAAAAAGTTATTGAAGACCAAGAGTGAATGAATCTGTTAACATTAATCAATAAATTCATAGACGAGAAGGCAAAATTTTAAATTAATCTTTAAATGCATGAAAAAGTGAAGATTATATTATGCAATAAATTTAAGAAAAAGTTGTAAGAATTAAATTATTGGAAAGAAGAAATCTCTAATATAGGCAATATCTCTTTATTAAATCAGTTATCAAGCATAAAGCAATCTTAAGGTTGATATTGGAAAATCTCTAAAAGCCAAAATCCAATATATTTTAATCGTACCATTACATCCCACTGAATATTCAACTTAACCGTTTATGTAATAATCCACTCGGCTTTGCTACAATGTATATTCTACAAAATTACTCCAGACTCCAAAGCGAAGACGCGGAGAAAACGAGATTTTTATTCCACATCTGAACCCAAAGTTAACCATCAGCGGGATTAGATTGAAATTGAATAGCGCTCTTAAAATGAAAATGAGAACTGTGCGAAAGAATATATTCTAGAATATACCAAAATGCAAAGGTGCGTCAATAAACGTCAAGTAGTCTAATTATATATTCACATAAAGATATTATTTTTGTAAATATCATGAACATATTTTTTTTATCAAAAATACAAAAATGAATATTCCAGATACATGTTTAAAATATTTACCAAACAGAATTTGTTTTGGATACAGGCTCCTGAACTTTGACAAAAGAACCACTTGCACGAGTAAACTAATAAGTAATGTGAATTTCAAGACAGGTTTGTATGTCTTAAAATTCACCTTTCAAACACAGGCAGACATAACTGTCAAAAGTATATCATATTTTTTAAGTCCAATGACTTATACTAACCTATGTTAGAAATAAATTAAATTATGCAAGTCTCCTTTATTTTTGTAACGTTGCTTTTTTTATTTATACAATGAGAATGGGTTTTATTATGTTTTGTGATATATTTGAGTATTAAAATATTAGTACGATTAGTAAAATTTTATATAGATATATTAAAAGGAGTTTTTTGCTTTTATCGTCCAAATCTTAATAACAAGTTGTATTTACTAGAAAGCCCAAAACAAAAATCTTAGCCCTAAAAACTGGATAACTGTAGTCGTATATCTCGCGAAATGTGCACGTACTCTCCACGGCATGTCATAAACTGGAAATTGGCTACGTAAATGAATACATTTGAAGGCACACCTCCCTAATAATACGGCAGCTTCTTGGAAAATTTTAGAGCTGCTTGGACCAACGAAGCGAAACTGTATCACCTCGTTTTCGCCGTCTCGAATAATCGGAGCGACTGGGGAAATACGATGTTCAGTACACTTACTCGCACAAAGATTTTCATATCTAATTTTGTACCTTTCTTAAATTTCTAAAAGAATTTGGCAGGAATTTTTTGAAATATGAAATTTAGATATATCAAGACTATATTAAAGTACCTGTTATATCAATATTTTGTCTTCAGTCAAGATGAAATTGCAAGACACGAGAAGGTAAAACCGCTTCATTTCCGCTATATTAGCTGTACCGTCGTAACCTAAGTCAAACTACTACAAACGGTGAAGCTTAGTGTAGTATATCAGAAGCGTACCTGAAATAAGGTATCTTTTTTTACACGGGTAACAAACTCAACTAAGACCTTTCGATACTCTATCGCCTAGCTTTTGTCATGAAAATTCAGCGTTTGAGTGAACGACTTTAATGGTAAAAACCAACATTTCATAAATTATCAGTTATAATAGAAAATTGCATAATAGTGCAGTGCAGACAACCGCATGGGCGCCGAACAGTCCGGGTTATTAACCACGGTTTCAATGTTTAGAAAAAGACAGTAAACATATTATACCTGATTAAATTTAATAAGTTTGACATACGGCTTGTGGATTACGGAATATCCCGGGATTACCCGCGTACTTTTTTAACTCACTTAGACGGAAAAACTATAGCGAGAAAAACGCGATCCATACGTCGATAAAACTGCAGGATGAATACTCCACACCCGCTTTTGCACTTCAAGTTCTTACATACGACCAAAATAAATGTCTACTGTTTACTATGATGAAATGATCCCCCCATACCAGTCTGCTGTACAAAATATTAAACAATATTAAAGAGCCTGAACTTACTGAAACTCACTACGCCTTATTATTTCGACATAAGTGCTCCATATCGCGGGCCACAGGCTAACCAAGTCGAGAATGGAAATTGTTGGAAGAAACAGATATGTGCTTAATACGGTATAAGGAGCCTTATTTGGATACACGTGGTTACTACAATTGGCATATAACTTATATCGGTGAATTTAGACATAACATAGAAATTGTTTTCGTGGTTCAAAATATAATTATAGAGTTCCTTTATTATTTTATCCTACTACTTGCGCAGTATTTTATAAAATGGAAACTGGACCAGCATTCTATCTACTCATACCATCAGAAGTAGTATTTATTATGATAATCATAGAAATCCGCGAAATTTTTTTCCATACAGGGGCGGGGCAAGAATACTAACCTGGCTATTAAACAGCCGCGTCTGGCTGTCTTAAAGGCAACAAAACACCTAGCTAGGTGGTAATGCCCCAAACCCGTCTGGATGGCAATAAGAGAGTATGCCGCTCTAATAATAAATGGGTTGTGTTCCAGCATTAGTGACCCAGGTTCTTGTACCCCTATGGGACAGTAGAATGTTCGCGGTGCCCATAACGTCGCAAACATCCATAGGCGACAGTACTTACTATTAAGTGGGCCGTCAGCTTATTTGCTGTTCCTCAGCAATAAAAAAATATCCTCGTGGTTTGATTAATATTTGCAAATAACTCAAATTAAGATCACCTAAACTTTAGATACCACACTGAAAATACGAGTAATCACGCTTCATGTATTCAGACAGTATTTGCTTCTAAATTTTCCATCCCTGTTGATTCAGTTCAAGGTCGCTTTATTAGAAACCAGTTTTCTATAAAAGTAATAGGTTACTAGTAAACTTATAAGCCAGGACTAAGCATGTAATCCAGCCATATAACCTTAATAAAAATGTATTACTACTTAAGTGAAGGTAATTTGTGGGTCACAAAATATCTAATGCAAAAAGATACGCAAATATAAAGGGGAAACTTTCATATGCCCTTTACCCTAAACTTGCAGTGAAGTAGTAAAGGAAGCTATTTATTTTATTTATATACTCGTATATATGTATATATTTAAGTCGCTTTATTCTTATTCTAGTCCAGGAATAAATAAAAGCAAGACCTATATAGACCTATCATATATTAACCCATTATTTCATATTTCCTCTATGATAACTAATATTAAGCTGTATTAATTCACCAAACATGGTGAATGGAGCTTTGCACTCCTTTATGAACAGTCGGAAGGTGTTTGTCTAACAAGCCTCGTCTGGCTGTGCATGAGGGGGTGTTGGTTCCGACACTCATGTACGGAAGGGAAAGTTGGGTATGGCAGAAGAAACATGAAAGCAGGAGAAATGCAGTTAAGATGAGAGTGTTAAGAAGTACGATAGGAGTAAAACCTGAGTGACAGGATAAGAAATAGTGAGATAAGAAAACGTTGTGGTCTGAAAGAAGATGTAGTGACAAAAATTGAGAAAGGTATGCTGAGATGGTTTGGCCATGTCGAGAGAATGAATGAAGAACGATTGACGAAAAAAGTGTATAAGGCGAGTGTGAATGGAAGTGTTGGAAGGGGTAGACCTAGGCGGACGTTTCGAGACCAGATCAGGGACGTCTTGAAAAAAGGCCAGGTCAAGAGTACCCTAAACCGAAGGGCATGTATGAAGGGAATAATGAAAGTGGACGAAGTGGAACAAGTATGTAAGGATCGTAGCAAGTGGAAAGAAGTGGTCTCTGCCTACCCCTACAGGAAAGAGGCGTGATTATATGTATGTATGTATATTAAGCTGTATGTAATTTTAATATAATAATATTAAAAAATAATTCAAATCATAACTCGTTGTACTTCCTCCTAATTAATTAACACAGATCACATTAATTTATCGCAGTCAACGTTTGAATGCCGGCTTCACACATTTTATCGTGCTGAATGTCGGCGGTGTAACGGTTTTTATGGTTTGTATTAAAAGTATGCGGTTGTGTATCAAAACTGCGGGACGTCTGCCGCGGAGAATGGACCCCTGGAGATGGGGTGGCTAGTACTTTTTCATCTACTTTTAGTGCTTAAACAAAAATGCATTGAAAATGTTTATAGTCTGTAAATATCGTTCTTTATTTACTGGCATATGCATGCATTCCTTTAATTAATTATATGCCTCTATTTAGTTCTCACTTTGTTATTAATATCTTGATGTATTTTTAAGTAATGAATTTCACGGAGTTTTTTTTGACGACTTTTGTCAATTAGAGAGTATCCACTCAACCTAAAGATCCAATTCCCAATATGATAAAGTCTGAAATCTTTCCTGTATTTTCTCTAGTTTGTTCTGTGACTAAGCCACAGAAATTAATTATTGCAAATATTAATTATTCCGTGATGACATACGGGACGCAGACGTGGTCGCTAACTATGGGCCTTATGAGAAAGCTCATGGTCGCTTAGAGGGCAATGGAGAGGGCTATGCTCGGAGTTTCCCTGCGAGATCGAATCAGAAATGAGGAGATTCGCAGGAAAACCAAAGTCACCGACATAGCCCGGATGATTGCAAAACTGAAGTGGCAGTGGGCTGGGCACATAGCTCGAAGGACTGATGGCCGTTGGGGCAGAAAAGTCCTCGAATGGCGACCGCGTACCGGAAGACGCAATGTTGGTAGGCCCCCCACAAGATGGACCGATGATCTGGTCAAGATCGCCGGAATAGGTTGGATGAGGGCAGCGCAGGACCGATCATCGTGGAGATCTTTGGGGGTGGCCTTTGTCCAGCAGTGGGCGTCTTCCGGCTGAAATGATGATGCAAAAGTTATTTTTATGAGTTATTATGAGTAATAACTCATAATACAAACTAAATGAGATCGAGGATAAGTAACGCGTATGTCGAATTTTTTTAATCACACTAAAAGAGTCCTTTATTTCGTAGTAAATTCAAAAATTGTTTATCTTAAATTTTATATATCTTCTTCCTCCTGCCCTTATCCCTTATTATATGGAGTCGGCACAACACATCTTTAGTTTATTATAATAAATAACATTTACCTTCTATTTTATATATGTCCGTCTAAAATAATTTGTAAAAATGGCTTGTCATCTCAATTCCTTGCAGTGTAAAATTAGAAATAAGATCTTAGTAGTAATAATTTTATATTAGGTGTTCTGAGAAAAACCCCAGATATTTTTTGTGCCTGTCTATATAATTGTACTAAGAAAATAATTAAATAACTTTCAAAAATACATTAAAAATATGGCAACACTGTTGCATTTAACTCTACATGCTCATATTTTATCAATAAATTAAATTACAAAGCACATCTGCTTATAATTCTCATTCAATACATATATTAAAAAAACAACAACTATATAGTTATGTTATCATTCGACAATAATGTTGCCGATGACAACTTTGTTGTTTTAATCGTTTTGTCTGGTTTGTTTTTAACATCATCAAAATAAATTATGAAATTCAAAACAGAACAAGGCATATATTTTAATAAAATATGGTCACGTGTTCCATAATGTATTTCGTATTGGAAGTTATATTTAGAATGTATTAACAATCACATATTTTATTAAGTACATATTATAAAATATGTGACTGTGATAGATATGAAATCTTGACGGAGATTTTGTCGTAAATCAAATGCAAATAGGCAAACGGCCCTCCCTGGCAGGTGGTCACCGTCGCCTATGGACGTTGGCAACACCAGAGGCAATACCAACGCATTGCCGGCTTCGAAGAAATTTTATAACGCCTTTTTTGAAGAACCCCATATCGTACCGTAGATAGAAGCTTCGCAAGAAAAGCCCTATGCCAGACCCGATCGAAGGTCCTAGCGATGTCTAAGCTAACAGCCAGGGCGATACGTTAGGTAAACAAGGAGATCCCCAGCAAACCGACCATGCCGAAAACCGTATTGGTGATCATTTAGCAGCTGGGAATCCTCTAGATAACCCAACAGTTGTTATCTGCTTTGATAAAGCACTCAATCACCTTTGAAAGCAAAGAAGTTATCGCTATAGGTCTGTAGTTGGACGGGTCCGTCCGGTTACCCTTTTTGGGAATAGAGTAAACATGGACCACCTTCCACGAAGCATGGACACAATCTTTGCGGTAGGATAAGGTAAAAAGTCGAGACTGGAGACAGCTCAGCCAAGCACATCCGCAGCACAATAGCGGGGGTACCGTATGGCCCGGTGGACTTCTTGACTTCGGAGGATTGGAGGACACGTCACATGGCTTTTTGTGAAAACGGTACCTTCGACATTGTGGAGTCTCCACATCTTCTAATAGAAGGCGGAGATTGTTCCCCGTCATCGAGATTCGAATTGGCTGCAAAGATTTCGCCCAAAAGATCGACTTTATCTTTAGCATCATGAGCCAGGCGGTCATCAGCTGTACGTAATGGAGGTATGGACGCCTGATAAAAGTTTCCTTCGACAGCGTTGGAAAGGGCCCAGAAAGCCTTAGTCTCAGAGGGATAGCTAGCGAGACGCTTGCCAATCCTGCCGATGTGCTCAAATTTTGCTCTCGCAATCCGTTTTTGAGGGTCTTGGAGTCAACGTTATTTTTTTTCTTCAGGTCAGAGGTGTTAGGATCCTGACAAGCCTTTGCTGTAGTCCAGGCTCGATAGGTCTCTTGCTTTAACTTAACAGCCTCAGAACTAAGTCTATCGAACCATAGCTTTCCCGAACCACCAACGGGCACTACAAAATTAGGGATGAAACATTCCATTGCCTGCAGCACCACATCGGCAATCGAGTTCGCATAAGTGTCAGGATCGCCCGATGAAAAACACAGTGGCCCCCATGGGTAGGATGCATAGAATTCGCGCAATCCTTCCCAATCTGCTGACCGATAGCGCCACACTCTCCGCTTCGCAATGGGGCGAGCCCGTTCGGGAATTGGAGGGCGCACCACGGAAGATATCAAGCAATGATCAGAAGTTCCTAATGGAGCCCCGATCGAGCCCTGATAATCTTCCGGGTGTGGGGTCAACAGAAGATCCAACAAAGACGGCGCATGGTCCACTCTATCCGGTATGCGGGTGAACCCTTCAGCCACCTGAGTAAAACCACGGACAAGAATAAATTAAAGGCAGTAATCCCCGGCGGATCAATTTTGGAGAGCCTAGCCACTTAATACGATGTACATTGAAGTCTCCAATTACGATCACCTCCGGTGGGATACTGCGTAAAAACATTGTCGATAGCGTCTTGTACACGCCTGAAAAAGTGAACCGTTTCAGTCCATTCGCACTCTCTAGTATGGGACCGATACAGGCAGGAGTATACCCCGATGGAACCACCGAAATCTACCCGCACCCATAAAATGGAAAGGTCTCTATCTTCGAGACCGCGAAGACGGCGACAGCACATATCGTCCCGGACGTACAAGCATACCCCAGCTTTTGAAAGGAACAAATGTTCCAAATTATAGCTAGGATAGCAAAGGTAAGATGAGTCGGCCGGGGCAGATACCTGCGTCTCCGTCAAAAACAGTAAAGCCGGCTTTTGCTGTTGGTAGATCCAGATGGTAGTGAACGGCATTAAGATTTGAATGTATACCTCTGATGTTGCAAAAATCCACTCTAAATGTAGATTTGAGATCCGCTGGGTTACACTTCCTGTTTTAATTTAGATCTATTGTAATTTTAGAGACATAAAGGAGCGTTTTTTGGAATTTTTCCATGAAAAATGGAAAAAAATTTAGTGTGTTTTTCCCACATAAATCCACAGGTTGTGTGATGAGTTGGTGCGGGACACGAAAGGGCCTCCGATCCTTCCCGGATCGGCACGACGATACTCTCCAAAGACTGCACCAGTTGGCGGGACAGCCTTCCAGACCGGATAATCTGGATTCAGGTCCTGACTAGCGGTCGGCCAGCAGACACCTAAATACAACGGTTATTACGACATACTTAAGACTAAGGGTGGTTGCCATCTAAACGGGCTTAAGGCCCTACCACGTAGCTTGGGTTGTATTGTCGCCATTTACGACAGGCCGACTCCGGCCACAGAGGTAAGTATTCTTACTCTGCATGGAGAAGAACATTTAAAGTATCTTATTACTTTTACACACGTAGCAAAGTAACAAAGTAAAGTAAAAATCCTACAGAGTATGGAAGCCAAGTGATATTACACTCAGAGAAATCATGGTATCGATTCTCCCGATGGACTTTCCCGCGAACAATTAAGGCAGATTTTTTCACCTCATGTGCATGTTACAACATAATTGTTTCGTAACAGTGAAGAACATCGTGAAAAAATGTGTACGTCAAGATTACTTGTATGTAACCCCCTAACCCACCTTAGACATGCATAACGATTATACCGTCCGTCTCTAGCAGAAGAATCGATGTCAATAATATGTTGTTATGGTCAGTTATTATGTTATACGGAATCTACGTCAATATAAATATAATATAATTTGATGTTAAGATAAACACATATAGAACAACAGAACCACTAAAGCTCACTCACAAACTAATCGATTACTCAATACACCACATATCACTTCTATCGATATCTCAAATGTAATATATTTCAGAATATACATGCAGTGGATTACATATTTTACAAAGTAATAACTTAAAAGTCAACCTCCAGGATTGAAGAGGCATTTGAAGAAGAAGAAGAATAATATCCTTAAGTTTATTTAGAGCCCTAGGTATCAATTATAAGCACTGTGTAACATTTCTACATTTAAGCGTCCTTCCATGACATTGACTCTTCACCTCGTTAATATACAGCAAAAGATAATTCGTAGCTTATTTCGGTTTTTAGAAAGAACACCAAAATCGTTATCGAAAACATAGAAACCGTTATCCGGTTGAAACAAAACTTTAAAAATTGTCCAAGCTGAAAAATATACTCCTAACAAAATGCTATCGAAAATGCATTTTCATACTACTTTTAGGTAACATAGAGAACACACAATAATTTCTGTATACACCCCGCAGATGCAAAATAGTAATAAAATAAAACGAGACAGTAACAACAGTGTGTTCAGGCTTCCGTCCAATTCACAAAATACATTCTTAAACGAGTTATAGGATACCATGGCATTTATTATTTTTACGTACTCAAAACTTTATTTTATTACGCATGTTTATATTGTTCGTTGAACAAAAGTCAAAGTCAAAAGCTATATTTTACATGAATTTATGTAACAGGCGAAGGTTTATCTGTCATGTAATACTATTGTTGGCATTTGTTACTCAAAAGATTTTCTTTGCCGTTTACTTTATGATTTGAATGAATTTCTATCGTTTGTAATTTAACTCTAAGAGCTCGAAATTCGTTTTCAGCTAGCCAGTAAAGACTTTTAACCTACTACGTCTTCTTCCTTTTTTTTGGTCTCGGGGAAACACCCTCTCTTGACGGGTTCCCCCGGCCCGGGAGGACCTAGGGATATGTGGGCCTCCGGGAAAGATGTTCGACCATCCGACTACCCACTAAAACCCCGCTGTTCTCTTATCGCCTACGCCCGGGCCTGCCGATCTCGTGACCCGGGCCGGCGCCGGCCCGCCCTTTGTCTCAAAGCGGGCCTCTTCTAAAGTGTTGGCGCCAGGGGGTCAGGGTTTCGCCCCCCGGCGCTCTCCTGTGTTGACTCTAGGAGTTGAGAGGGGCCGCGAAACAGCACGCGGCCCTCCCCCTGGCGGCAATAGTGTAGGCGGCGGATCCTCCCCGAGGAGCCGCCCGCGGCCGCTTTCTACGGCGGCCGGAGGTCGTTGCTTGCCCTCCGGCGCCGCCGACGCGGCCTGCGTTGGCGGAAGGGTAGTGTGGTGGTCGACTCCCGCTCCCGCTCCGCCGCCTCCTTTGCGGACATGACTGCCTCGCAAAAGGAGTTTCTTCCTTTATACCATATTAAGTTGAATCGGTACATATCCACTCCTTCCACTCTCCTCTGTTATTTGTCATGTCAACATTCACTTATTTTTCCCTATATTATCATTTACGAATTGCATAATTTTTTTGTACCCCTACTTCATACAGTATGTAAGTCAACACTTACATATTGTATTTTTATTCATTTTCTCTATAATTTCTTTCAGAGTTCATCTGATATAGATGTACTAATTTTATCCATTTTCGTAACTTCATACAACAGTCTCAGCATCGGCATCTCTACATAATATACAATCCTTGCATCCTCTCTTGTGTTGTGATCCAGAATAAGTGACTCAGGTAATATTTCTCCTACGAGGACGGCAGCGTATTAAGGACGTATCTGCGTCACGAACATCTATAGGCGGCGGTACCTGCTTACTAGTGGGCCGTCAGCCTGTCTTCTGTTTCTCAGCAATAAAAATACATCCAAAACAGTGAATAGATGTTTTTGCTTGTGAATTCTCTCAGATAATAATAATTTCAATATTTCAATATGAATAATAGTCCAGGGCCGAAGCCTTCAAAAATTGGTAAAAATTATATTGTGTACACTTTTGAAATCATACATTTGCATAATCAAGCAGTATCACAGAAAGCATCTTGGTAATCTTGACAAACGAGAGCACAAACAGCATTCCACGTATTCTATGGTTTTAAATTAAATATAGTATATACAGGAAAAAGCAAATTACGCATTCAAATTAATGCGACTTCTTCAATGATCACATTGAGTTTAAATTCAAATGTCAGATGTAAGATAAGCATTAAAATAGAACGATCGGCTCGGGTATAAAGTCATTTTATTATATTTAACGACATCGATGCTGACGTCGCCGACGGAGCTTGTTCTCACTTTATACTTCAAGCACAAGTTTATGCATGCAGGTTGCAAACTTGGTAAATTGAAGTTTCACGTGAGTGAACATGGTTTTATGGGGAAAATCGGTGAATTTCCCTCGAGTGCTGTAAAAGCCTATACGTCGGACGGGACTCCATCAGCCGTTCGATCTGGCTGATATTAACAGACGCTATGACGGCTTATAGCAAATGTCTATCCAAATCTGTCTCTCGGATAACCTGCACTGTCTATATTGCTTGATATAAAAGTATTATTTAAACATTTTTTTTTTTAATTTTAGTGTAGATAAAAATGAGGTCAAGGCTTTTTTCACAAACAATCATACAATCGACGAGAGAATACACCCGAGCCAGGACAAACAATTTAAATAATATAAAACTTAAGATGATAATGAGCAATCGTCATCGTCTCTGCGTTACATCCTGATAGTAACTCAAACTATCGCTTCGGTGCCCAGGGCCCGCTGTGATTATTAGTAAAGCAGACCCTCATCATCATCATCATTTCAGCCGTAAGACGCCCACTGCTGGACAAAGGCCTCCCCCAAAGATCTCCACGATGATCGGTCCTGCGCTGCCCTCATCCAACCTATTCCGGCGATCTTGACCAGATCATCGGTCCATCTTGTGGGGGGCCTACCAACACTGCGTCTTCCGGTACGCGGTCGCCATTCGAGGACTTTTCTGCCCCAACGGCCATCAGTCCTTCGAGCTATGTGCCCAGCCCACTGCCACTTCAGTTTTGCAATCATCCGGGCTATGTCGGTTACTTTGGTTCTCCTGCGAATCTCCTCATTTCTGATTCGATCTCGCAGGGAAACTCCGAGCATAGCCCTCTCCATTGCTCTCTGAGCGACCATGAGCTTTCTCATAAGGCCCATAGTTAGCGACCACGTCTGCGTTCCGTATGTCATCACTGGCAACACACATTGGTTAAAAACCTTCGTCTTGAGACACTGCGGTATTTGGGACGAAAAGATTTTACGGAGCTTCCCGAACGCTGCCCATCCGAGTTGGATTCGACGAGACAGACCTAATTAAATTAAAACGATAGTTATGATTTTAGCACTTAATTCTTCGCTACGAGTATTATTGCATCATTGATGAGACTATACTCGAGACTACGAAATAAATATTTTTTCAAAAAGTTTTTTTTGTGGTGACTATTACCTGAGAAATTTCAAAGGAAAAGAATTACTATTTGAAACTTGCAGGCGTAGTGTGTTTGGATCTAAAAAGCGGTGCTGGGCTTTAAAACTATTTTATCTGACGCACGGGATAATCTGAAGAAAGGCCGGCCTTGAAAAGGTTCAATAAATTCGTGGCACGTGGACAATTTATAACGCCTATATTGCATCCAATATCCGGATTATTCGCTATTCCCTTCTCTAGTAAAAAAGGTACTCGAGGAAATGGACCGTTTCGAAATATTCTCATTACTTGGGCGGAATCTTTTTTACTTTACGACGGGACGCCCCCTTTCCTTGTTCAGTCAAATACAAAGTTTTACCCCCACTCATCGGCTACCGAAGAAAATGAGTAATAAGAAAGGCAAATGATAGCAATCTACTGACGCCCGCTGGTTCCCGTATTTTAATTAAACTGAAAATTGACTGAAATTAAACAAAATTCTACTAGATATCTACTTTGAGAAATTGTTACTTTTAGTCGAAATAGATTTTATTATAGAGTTGTACAGGAAGCCTCCTCAAATTGATGTGATATTTTTAGTTTCTTAAATCCAACCACTTCATTAATATATTATGAATGAATAATGATATATTTAATGATATATTTTATTTACTAAACATGTTTAAAATACAATGACAACATTTGATATAGTACATTACATTTGGTTAGAAAATTATAGTAATTAGCCGACATACAAACTTATATAAAATGACTAAAAGTAGATAAAATAAAATAATTGATTCCACATGCTCCAGAACTAGATCTATCTGTATCTCTGGGCCAAATGAATGAATGAAAAGTCTTTATTGCATACAGATACTTAAAACTAACTTACAATAATAGGTAATTATGTATAGATAACTAGACTCGAACTGGTCGGCTCACTCGAAGGTGTCCTTCCCAATGATATTTTTAATTGGTGTGGAATCCCTTGTTACTGACGGCCCACCTAATAATAAGCAGTTACCGTTGCTAACCCGCTACCGTCCACGCAAACACACAATAACACAAGGTTATTATGTCGGCATTTTTGAAGACCAGGGATGGTTGCCATTCAGACGAGCTTGACGCCGTATTATTTTTGTAGGGTAGTTTTGTCACCTTTTAGTACAAATTCCGTCAGAAGATCCGTTGGTGCTAGCAATCCCGAAGCCACATTCCTCGAATACTATTTCAGCTATTTCTTTTTTTAGAACATACATATATAATGCAATCAGCTAATATAACAATATAAATGTAGTGCATCATCATCATTATCCTAGTGTTATATCCTGGTTGCAACTCGAACTTCCGATTCGGTACCCAGCGTCCGATTTCCGACTTATTCTTCCACATTTCTCACGATCTTCGGCATCCCTGTTAATGAGTCCATTGGTATGTATTCCCTTTACGAAGTAAGTACTTATATAATAATCCTTGTTTGCCGAACCCTTTAGTTTAACCCTTTTAGTGCCGAAAAAATAATGCTTAGGCAAAGATAACCACGCTAATTATGTGATCTTCCTAGAGCTGTAGAAAAAGCTCCCGACACTAATAGGGTTAAACAGTAGACTAATTATAGATATATAAATTTTCTTAATTCAACTGTAAATGTAATCTACAGCAAAGGCTTATTAATCTCTTGAACACATTAACGTTATCTGACTAAGTTAATGGTCCATTCGTGTGAACATGAAAGATTAGTTCGGAAACAACTGAGAAATAAAAATATTTTAATCACCTTCTTAAGGGATCAGATTCACATCAAGATAAGTGGTGTTAAAAACGCCGACTATTCGACTATTAATTAATTTACAATGATTCTTTTAGTTTTTGAATGAATCATAATGACACACATTTTTAAAATACGAATATTAGATTTATTTTCTTCATCCTTGTGGTTGCGACAGCTGCAAGTCAGTACAAATTGTAATACGCGTTTATTCGCTGCACTGTCGTTAGTCGCCTTCCATCTATTCCCGGAGTTGGTTCTCGACATTACGCGGCGTTCTGTGTAGTGGTATTAAGATAATTAAAGAACGTTGACACTCAAGAAATATATTTTATTTATCTCCATCTGCCCGACACGTTTGCTGAATTGGAGTCAGAGATATACATTAAAGGGTAACATATCAAAATACCTAAAATCCTTAATCCGATATCAACTATTAAACTGTCACGAAGTGCATTATCTATAAACTTGTTGCATCGCTTTTTATTTTCGTACAGGGGTAGAGTATGAATGTTGACCCCAATAGCCGGATGTGGTCTATCGTAAAGGCAACAAAACAACCCTAGCTAGATTGAGAGCCCACACCCGGCTGGGTGGCAACCACCCTTGCTCTTTAAATATGCAAGGATATATACCTTGTTGTATAGCGGCATACGTGGCTCAGGGTCCAGTTCTTGTACGCGGACACAGCGTGGTAGCGATGTTCCTACTGTCACAGCATGCATAGGTGACGGTAACTGCTTACTAATGAGTGGGCCGTCAGCCTGTCTACTGTTCCACAGCAATAAAAATATAGCACAAGGAATTAAATAATAGCATTTATTAACATTAATATTAACAACGTTAATTTTAAGATAGCATAATATAAATTACAATGCTGTTGTCAAAGACAACCTTAGTCATGCTTGCATGAGTAGTTACGCCCGAGTTTGTGTTTGTGTGCGTGTGTTATATAAAAATAAAATACGCATGAAATTGAAATAGCTATATTATTTTTTAACTGAAACAATTTTGAATGGAGGAACTAATTTTGTGTACTCCATTTCTATTCAAGCATT
Source organism: Malacosoma neustria (assembly GCA_963693495.1). Classification (NCBI taxonomy): domain Eukaryota; kingdom Metazoa; phylum Arthropoda; class Insecta; order Lepidoptera; family Lasiocampidae; genus Malacosoma; species Malacosoma neustria. Next base: position 12,541,590 of record OY856383.1, read on the forward strand.
TGTTTCTATAATACCTTAGAGACGAAATGGAATGGTTCTGTTCTACCTATTGATTGTAGCAATCAAACACAAATAGATTTTTTTATGAATTGCTGTGCTTGAGCCTCCTCGTAGGAATGGACTTATACCCGCCACGCAAGTCGTAAGACATTCAAAATGATACAATTTATTCTACCAATAATCATTATATTTAAATTATCAAATTTGAAGACAAAAGTAGTTTTGCTTTTACAAATGTCAACAACTAACAATCGTTTATATCATAATTGTAAAATATTATTATTTAAAACTAAAACAGTGTTACCTTCGTGTAAAATTGGAACTGTGCGCTTAGTAACTTCCCCTTATATTGTAAAGAACATTAGTTCTGCTTATTGATTTAACAAGCACTACATATGCAAGCGAAACTACTCACCCTCTGAGCAAAGAAACACCATTAGAAGCCATGTGGGACTGCAGACCCCAAACCCCCAGGGGCTAGGTAACGCGCGGTTCCGCTGCTGCACATTTTTACATTTACCACTAATTGGTGCATTTCGGGGGTAAGTGAAACCATTAGGTCTCTAGGGAGACTACTGAGTGACGTTTGTGATGTCACTTTATTTGTGTGATATATACTCCCAGATTTATTAATGTTTGAATGTTTTTTTAGTTTTAAAGCACCAACTATTCTTTTGTAAAGACATTTATGCCCTAGGAAATAACTTGTATGTTGTAGCAAGATATTTTATAAACATACTGTTGAAGAACATCCAGATCAAAACGAATGCAATTAGTGTATTATATTGTATAAATATTTCAACCTTCGTCGGGATCGATAGAACATATATTTGTAAAAGCAATGCTCGTATTTGGAAATACTAAAATGTAACAACAAACATCTTGAAGAATAGTTTCTTAAAAGAACGTAAGTTCCTGGAAATGCGAATAGTTTTGTTGAGCCTCGTCTAAAAACCACTGGTCCTGTTCATTGTTTGGCGGTCTCTGCATTATTATCGATAAGATGATAACCTCAGCTTTTCGTTGTCTGTTTCAGACTAATCAATCCCGAAGTTTAATTTTGAAATTAAATATTAATTAAACAGTGGCCTTTTTGTTGTGGTTTCTTACATTCCACGCCAACGATTTACCGTTGTAGGTACATTAAGTCGATGTTTTAGTAATTTGCTTAGTTTAAGGATATATATAAAATGGTGTCATTAAGTGCTTATTATTTATATTTCGCGTTCTAAATAAATTTCCGTGCCTCTGTGATAAGTTTATATACATTAGTACAGTACTAGTTTTAAACAGCCATACAAGTTGTTAGAATCCTTATGTAATTATTAAAAAATAGCTTTTTAACCAACAAATCCTGGGTTTGCTTGGCTCAATAATGTGCCTACCTTATTACCGGATGATCCCCAGTCCATTGCATGCACGTATCTGCAAAATTTCACGCACCCTTGTAATAATAAGAGAATGTTTGCCCTTATCTACCCTCTTTTCCATCGGCCAACACTTGGAAGAAGCGATAAGGGTCCCACTATATCATATTGGCACTTTGGATCGAGAATCTAAAGTAATATTTCGAACTCCTGAAAGGATAAAATTCGACCCTGATTGTAAAATAGAAATTGATAGGGGTTGCCTGTCGGATTGGAGGGCGTGAAAGCACTATTTGTTACTTATATTATCCTTTGTATGAAAAGGTGGAATCATGCGGAGAATACCACGGATTTGAAGTTAATTTAACAAATTTGAAACTAATTAGTATAATCTGCCATTTCTATTTAGTTTCTTTATGTCTGACAAAGACAGTATCTTGTACTTGGTGAATACTTGTATGGAAGGGATTTTCATTTTAACTTACGTTAACACTCACATTAAAATCGAAATAAATATTAAAATTATTATCACGACTATTTCTTTACATAAAACAATTCACCATTTTGTCAAAAACAACACCGACATGTCTCCAACACATTAAACAAAAAAGTTCAGAAACTTAGGAGTAATTACTAATAGTAAGCTATCATTCTAAAATTGCAAGCTATCTTTACGGAGGAACATAAGATTTATGGATATAAATTTAAAAAAATGAACTTCCTGATAGTATGTGATTTGTCCATGTTTTATCCGTACAGGGGCGGAGAAAGAATACTGACCTCTGCGGCCGGGGTGGCCTGTCGTAAAAGGCGATTAAACAACCCAGCCTAGCTACGTGGTAGGACCCCAAGCCCGACTGGATGGAGAACACCTTTGGTCTTAAGTAGGCCGCCATAATAACTTTGTGTTGTGTTCCGGCATTAGTGACCCAAGTTCCTGTACCCTTATGGGACATGGGACAGCGTGTTCGCGATGCCACTGGCGTTACAAACACCCATAGGCAACGGTAACTGTTAAATCCTAAGTGGGTCACCAGCCTGTCTGCTGTCCTACAGTAATAAAAAAATATTTATAGAGAAACTAACAATTTATTTAAAAATAAATTAAATAGTTGGCCTGTAACTATAATTTGGTGCAAATAAATAGTAAAATAATAATTTGGTATAATTATACAAAAATAGTGAACCAACCGCGTCGTCGAGCTTTTTAATATTTTATCACACTTTCTTTCTATAATATTAGACATATACAGGCAGCGTTCATTTCTTGTCTTGCATTGTTAGTGAAATTACTACTTGCTGAGAAATTGTTACCTTCAATTACTCTTACAAAGAAGAATCAACTGCATATATCTATCTGCATATATACCGTGTGATTTTAACTTGACGCTGTAAGTAATTATACAAAAGTAAAAACCAACACTAAACATTTAAAGCTCATTATAAATCTGTGTTAGCAATTCAATTTGCTGACGTGTAAATGTAAACAAAACAATGACTCGCTAATTCGCGGCCATCCGCCCCCACCCTGTGGTGAGGTCATCGAGGTGCGGTGCTTAACAAGCATCCTGAGCCGCATGACGAGGCGACCTTACATGGACTGACCTGACACTCCTGGCACGGTTATGATAAAAGGCATTAAATGGTTTGCCATTCTTTAAAAAGTTTACCTGTAAAATTATCACCGTACTTCGAAGAAAATCTACATTTATTTAAACTCTGTAATTAACATATAAAGTATTTGCATACTTGTCACAGTTATGTGCACCCTTTATTAAAGCAACTCGTTATTAAGTTAAATAAAAAATTTGTAAATTTGACTAAACAGGTTTGTTTAGTGAGTAAAAAATGAGTAAAAAAGCCCTAAGATTTAGAAACATATGCCATAAGATTCAATAATATTTCATTCCAATAATCAATGTAAGTAGTAAAACAGGTGTATTACAAATGAAGTAAAAAAAATACTAAATGTTATGACAGTTTTTCGCAGTAGGGTTGTTTAAATATTTCAATGCTATTAGTTTTGTCTTACAAGATTTTTATCTCAATCCCATCGAAACCCTTCTATGATTCTTCTTTATTCGATGCAAAAAAACACAAACAACCTATCCAATATTCATAAATACAATAGAAAAGTTCACTGAACGGCATTTAGCCCCAAACGAAGCAAAAACGATAATAGGGTTATCTATGCGTTCTATGCAACTGATACACTAGTTATATACCCATACTTTTCATTTATAAATAAATACATATTTATGACCCATGTAACTGACCCCACAAGAATTTTGGATGTATTCATTTAGCACTTTAGTTGCAACTTCAAAAACATGGTTGTCATATTTATATTCAACACCTGCATTTGCCAGATGGACGTGACGTTTTCAACAACATAAAAACTATAAGATTGCTCTTAGCAGCGGTAAATCTATAACTTCGGAGTCATAGATAAAACGCTATTTAGATATAAGAGTCATGTCATGTCTAAATACTGACTAATAATAAAATACGAATAATTTTTTAAAAGCATCGTGTAGTTTTACCACTAAATATTTTATTACCCACTAGGACATAGTTTTCAACAAGTAAAATATAATTTTGTGTATCGCGTGCACAAAAGCCCAGCACCAGCTTTACGTCATGTCTACGATATAATACTTTGCGTGTTGTTCTATTGTAATAAGATTTTAACAAAGCCTCTATTAATACTCGTATAATAGAAGATTTTCCACGGAAAACCGCTAAAATTGTGGAGGATTAGTATCCTTTCAGTAGGCTAACAATCATAATGCTTTTTGAAACACGCTATAATTTTGTTAATACCTGTATTATCGTTGTTTATTATGTATTCGGACGCTGTTAATATAACTTAATTATACGTCGTATTTTTTTGATTCATTGTAACAAAAACATTTTTAAAAGCCAGTTCCTTGCATGAGGTGCGTATTTATAGGGGAATTTATATTTGAAATATACAATAAAGTTTTCCCTTTTGAAAAGTACATTTTATAAGCTTTAGTTATCCTTGCATAAATGATTTACATTCATGTCTTTTTACTCGTTATTTCATCCCAGTTTCAAATAACTTTGATTACAATCACGCTGATTCACGTGATTTGAAGCATTTGGCTAAGTACATAGTCAGGTCATAAATTCTGTCACATGTTTAATGTAAAATAATTGTAACAAGTTTATTCATTATGTAACCATTTATATACCAAAATGAACTTAACAAAACATAGATTCTTATGACATTAAAGTTTATTCAAAATGACCTCCGTGATTTTTAATACAAGCCTTCAATCTGCGCGGCCAGTCCTCTATCGCAGCACGAACGAGGTCCATGTCAATATCGGCGGCTGCCTTAATCAAGGATGTCTTGAGTGACTCCAAATTGGGATGAGGCTTTGAACACGCCTTTTCCTCCAAGTGTTGCCATATCTTGTAATCTAACGGATTCAAATCTGGACTGGAGGAGGGCCAGTCTTCGTGCCGGATGAAGTCGATTTCACGCGCCGCCAGCCAGTCTTGTGTGCTCTTCGCTCTATGAGCTGGCGCCGAATCTTGTTGGAATACCCAGTGCCTGTTATTGAACATGGTATGAGAAACAGGTTCCACAAGGTTCGTCAGGACTGTATTTTGATACACAACAGCATTCGTTTTTACACCTTTCTCACAAAAATGTACCTCTGTTAAGCCCCAATAAGAAACTCCCAACAATACCATGAGCGAGGATGGAAAATGACCTCGTTGGACACGCGGAATACGGTTGCTCGCTTCTTCACTACTGTGTGCGTACACCTTATCATTTTGTTTGTTGTAGCTCTCTTCTACGGTAAACATTTTTTCATCCGAAAAAAGAATTTCCCGATATTTTTTTCCCGCGTACCGCTTCAACAAAGCGCGGCATCTCTTCAGTCTCAGGTCCATTAGACGAGCATTCAAACGATGTCCTGTTTTTCTTCGATATGCCCGAAGCCCTAAGTCTTCATTTAACACCCTTTTCACCGTGGTTCTGCTTAACCCCATCCAAGGGCCAACAGTTTCTGCTTACGTTTGGGATTTCTTTGAATTCGTGCCTTCACAGCTTTTATCACTGCTGGAGTCCTAACAGACCGAGGGCGACCACTTCTTGACCTGTCATCTACACTAGAGTCTTCATTGTATCGTTTGATGGTACGATAAATGAATCTTTTGGTTATATTCAAATTTTTCAGTATGTTAAAAATTTGAATTGGCGCGTAACCGCAACGATGCAACGCAATAACTGCAACACGGTCTTCTTTAAGCGTCCACTCCATATTTAAAAAATGAGTAAAATTCTAAAAGTATACATTTTTATTTTCATGAACAATTCGAGATTCGAATTCAATAAACTTTTTTGTGGCCAGCATTCTAAAAGAAAAGTTTTTACTGTGTGACAATACTTATGACCTGACTAGGTATATATATATAATTTTGCATGCCTTTTTGGCGGTGACAATATTTGTATACATTCAAATAGAATATTTGTAACAAACTTGGTAAATATGTTCATAGATTCATTCACTTAGCTTACAGTTAGATATTTCATTCAAAATCTATGTCTAGTTTAAATCTATATATCAATACGTGAAGCTAAAACTTTTCTTCTTTTCTGCGCGGACGGGGGAGTATGCAATCCAATAATTTTTGCATGCATGAGAAACAAAAAGAAGCAGTAATATTTTTTGAAATCATGCTTAAAATATTTTATAATATTAAAAACTACATTACACACACTACTACGCTTTTGACACTCACAACACGTACACATAAATAAGTGTATAGACAAATACTCTTTGCCAATATAGCATAAGTCTGTGATTGATTAAATATAATTTGCAAGTAAAGTTCGATCATTTGACGGTTCAAAACTTTATATTACCAAATATCAAGGTCAACGACCTTTAGTAAATAAGAACAAAGTTTTTACAAAAAATATAGTTCATATAATTTTTTCTGGATCATTAATTAAAACATCATACTAAAAATGTATTAAAGGGATTCTTTATTTTGATAATCAAAATTCGACCACCGGCGACTAACAGTATAGAATAAATAGTTCTTTATAGGTAGCTTTGAATGTTTCCAAGTCTTCATATATTAAAAATAAATTTATCACTCGTAAAATAGGGAGATTTATTGATTTATTCTGTCCACCATATTTATCGCGGTTATTAAACTGTAACAACCCTGCGATATAATTAACGTATAATTTACTGCGATGGCATAGTATCGCGAACAAGTTGCTTTAGTGGAATAAAAATTAAATTTCCACCTTCGTGTCTACCACGTAATGTAATAAATAAATTTTTTTATTGTCGCATTATTAAAATGACTTAATTACGTTTTACGGTAGTGGACTGATCTGGATATTATTTTCTTTGACGTAATTTTAACTATTTTGGTTTTTAGTTAAGTATCGTAGCGTGGCTGTATATATATATATATATATATATATATATATATATATATATATATATATATATATATATATATATATATATATATATATATATATATATATATATATATATATATATATATGTATATATAATGATATTAATATAATATTTGTACGATGCCGGTAACGGACCGAGAGTGCACCGTACAAGAGGGTGAGTTGGATAGCTCGAGAGCAGTGGGCTGTATGAGAGAAGAGGTCCCCCTCTTCTTTCGGAGTGATGGTTAGAAATATGCGATACCTTGTAGTAGGCAAAGAAATTTGTACTAACCTTGATTACACCCCTTCCTGGTTCGGTTCAGATCCGCTCGAGGAGGAACTGTTGCACGGCTCCAGCTAAATGTCATCACAAACTAGACACTGAACACACAATGTTATGGCACAGCCAATAAGAGTTAGTAGGGAGTAACTGAAGCCAATTGCGCACGGCGCAGAAAGTGGTCTTCAGGGAGATCGAAGGTCTACCGTTCCACGCGTTCAAAGGCTCACGCGATACTACCATTGTCCCAAGCTCGCTTTCACCATTTACCTCACCGATTGTAAGGTAGATAACAAAAATCAAGAGGCGAGATTTCAACTACCCTTTATGCAAGATCGAACAATATTTGACCTTATTTGTTACTATTTGAATTAAATTAGGAAATTTATCTATATTTTGCCTTTCATGGTCATTTTAGCTTTAAATTTCAATAGCAACTTAAATTTCAGCTTTGTATTGAAGAAAGAAGAAAGAAAGAAAAATTCTTTATTTGACAAAATAACGACGATTATTGTATGAATTACTAAATTGATCTTATATTTGACAGCATAAGATTAGATAGAATTTGATTTTTTTAAACACCGGAGCTAATAATAATTTCAGCAATGGGTAAAGGAGTTGGTCTACTGTCCCTATCTATCATTTGAATACAGCCTATATAATTAAAAGTACGTGGTAGCCAAGTACCATTACATTCAGACCCCAAACTTAAAGTCACACGTGCACCGCATAGTATTACCATCTAATGTGTGTAACTTATTGCGAGTTACTATACCTTATCCGTTTTACCAAAATATGAAATGTAAACAAATCGTAAAAAGGGTTTTTTGGATGTCGATTTTACATTAATCAACATGATATAAAAATTATCATAGCAACTTTTAATTATTTGTTAGAAATATCTCCTATATTCTTATTTTTTATATTACTATTCGTTACTTTTAGAAAAAAAAACATAAAATAATTTTATTTTACAATTTGAATGATAAATATAATGCTAAAATTTACACATTTACAACATTAATTGTTATAACTAACTTACATTTTAAAGAACCTAAAAAGACAATGTTTCCAAATCTCTTACTGGTTTTATATGCTGGTAATTATAAGTGTACTGTTCAACATACTACTGTCGATTGGAAGGAGTGTTTTATTATTACGGTGGGATTATACCCGCCATGTTGTTTTTATTCTAGATTTGTTTGAGAAACATTGGTTTGTTTGTTTACGTTTATTTTTTGGTAAAGTGGATAGAGTATAACGAAAATATCAATACAAAACCCGCATGCAATGATCACCGGTAGGTTTCTATCTGTTACCTCTAGATTGAAGTCCGACCTCATTAATTTATTTTTCGTTTGATTGCTGAGGAGCAGCAAACAGGCTGACGGCCTATTTAATAAAGCAGTTACCCTTACCTATTGATGTTTGCGACGCTATGGATACCGCGAACACCCTGCTGTCCCATAGGGGTTCAGGAAACTACTCAGTTTCCTGAGTACCACTAATACCAGAACACAACACAAGGTTATTATGTCACCATCTAATCTAGAAAATCACAGGACATTGTTGATACTCATTGGATTTATATACATCGGCATTATACGATTACTGGGTGGCAGCTGCTTTGCAACATTGCCGTTTTCTACCGTCGTCGGTTGATAGATCAAAAAGTAAAGCTTTGTTCTGCTAAGAAGGTTATGTTAGTCTTATTTTCTACTTATGTAAATGCGTAATAAAACTTCATTTAAATTAAATTATGGTTGTTAAACAGTTAAGGGAATCCAGCAAGCGATATAGATAAAGTTTGTAACGTTTACTAAAATCATTAAATTATGTTTTAGGACGTGAAATATAAAACATGTGTGTTGTGTCGTAAATTATACGTTACTCGATTGATTGATAGTTAGTTGATTGACTCCCTAATTACCTGTCAATATTATTGAGTTCAAACTGCTCGAATATAATAATGAAAAGTTTCGTATTAAATATCATGTTGTTTACAATTATATAATTATGCATGTTAATAGTTTTTACTAGTTTAATTTTAGAAGCGTATCAAGTTGGGATACTTCTAAAGTTTTATGGACTGTTATTTGTAATTGAAACTAAGTTTTATGAAATTTCAAATCAATAATAACATTAAGTTTTCTAGCCTCGTTGTTATAGGTCTGCAATAAGTTTATATATATTTATTATAATTTAATTGTCAACGTCTGCATAAAAAATACTAACATTGATGGCAACACTGCCGCCACCCGGCTGGCGCGGCGGACACACGGTTTTTGACAGCTCTCTAAAATAATGGAAACCAAGTTGGTGCGTCGGCGCACCGTTTTTTTTTTGTAATTAAGTAAAATGAGTCAAATGTAAGATAAGTTTTTTAAAGCAACAATTATTATTATTTTCAATCTCCGCTCACATCGCAAACAATAATAAGCAACTAATGCATGTAAGTACGTAAATGAACACACTTTTGGACGGTTTGGGATGCTGCTGCTTGTAACTCTAGATCTATAAAATACTTCCCTATAATATCAATTGCCAGTAAAATCTCGCCAAAACGAGAACTTTACCCGTGCAGGGTCGGAGAAAGAATACTAACCTCTGTGGCTGAGTTCGGCCTGTCGTAAAAGGCGACAAAACAACCCATCCTAGTTACGTAGTAGGGCCTCAAGTCGGGACGGCGACCACCTTTAGTCCTAAGTATGCCGCCATAATAACCTTGTGTTGTGTTCCGGCATTAATGACCCAAGTTCCTGTACCCTTATGGGACAGCAGCGTGTTCGCAATGCCACTAGCGTTGAGAACACCCATAGGCGACGGTAACTGCTAAATTCTAAGCGGGCCGTCAGCCTGTCTGCTTTGCTACAGCAATAAAAAAACGAGCGAGCTAATTTGGAAATACAAATATCTAAAAAATAGAGTATGTTTGTATTGCAAAAACAGTACATCACGTTTAACTATACTGACTGATGTCATGTTACAAAATACGATAATTCGTAGAAAATGTTACCCCACCTCGGTCTCTACAATTATCAAATTAAAAAGCATAACAGTCCACCTGTTTGTCCGGTCGATTAACAGTCAATAGCGTTTGAAACGGATGAAATAACATCGTTAAAACGATGCATTTACATTGAAAAATGTATGATTCACTAATAATGCATTCACTGAATGATCCTTAAACAATGACTGACGTTGTGTCCGGAAACACAATTAACTATATTTGAGAGAGGAAATATCAATTCGCTGTGTAGGGGGATTGGTTGATACGTTTAGAACCAACAGTCAATTATGGCCATTTATGTAAGCAGTGATATTTTGATTTGTTTAATCAAATCAAGCGGATCCTCAAGTTTTATCGTAAATAATTTCTGCATTTTAATTTAATGCTATTTGTTACTTTTACAGGGGCGGAATAAGGAAACTGATGCTTACAACGGGGGCGACCTTACGTATAAGGTGACAAAACTGTAGTGTTGATTCGATGTCGTCGAGCCGCTCTCTTAGTAATTAGTGTTGTACCGAAACAACCATAGATAATTGGGACTATGACCATAGACCGACTATGGTCACATCGATTAACGTCGACTAGTAACTTACCGTTACTACAAAAACAGCCTAGGTGGTAGGGCTCCGAGCCCAACTAGATGAAAAATACTCCTATTTTTAATATACATATGTAATCTAAGAATAAATCTGTGCATACATCGATTGCTGGAAAATGTATCTCTTAATAATTTCTTAATAAACATTGATTTTCGTTAATACGTATTTATTATTTTTAATAAACACAACTTCATGTACTACATATGCAAAAAAACCGCTTTTCTTCATACATTCGATTATCCGGATTTTCAATTCTCCGAATGCCTAACGACAACAATTAGTCCGGTTAATCGAGTTTCTACTGTATACCACAATAATGACCTTACGTTGTGTCCCGGCTCTAGTAAGTCAGGTTCCAGTTCCTATTCGAGGCAGCGTTTAGGCAATGTCCCTGAAATGCAAAAATCTATTTAGATAAAGTTTCCAAAAAATTTGATTCATTATTTTTGTGAATGTGAAAAATGTTATTATAATTTTATTATTAAATTATTTTATGGATTTTGAAGCGCGTCTTTATATAGAATCATACGTTTCGGTTTCTTTATAGCTGCTTTTTTCCCCAACTTAAAATCTTCAAAACATAGGTACTACAATTTTTTGTTGATAATAAATCTTAGCCAAGCGCACCAGTTTCTTGGATATCTACTTTATTTAAAATTTCTTTAAATTATAATAAGTTAATAATTCATAAATTGTACATCTATTGCAAATATAAAATAAAAATAAAACTTCGATAATATACGTTTCTCAAAAGTTCAACTATTCGATGCCATATTTCAGATAATTAAAACAATATACAGCAATGCTATGGAATTTTACGTACCCTTTCTCTCCATAGCCTTTTACATGCTATTGAAAATGTCAATTTATCCCGGATTACATCTCGTAGGCACGGATCCGCCTATTGTACCCGCATCAATCACGTAAAATGAACCGGGGCATTGCAATCGACAAAATCGCAGAACGCCCGTTCTGGTTGATTGTATTTGGTTTTGTTCATTGAACATTTTTTTCAACATAATATTTTCTTTAACTAAAAACTTAAATAAAACATTATGATGTGATTGTTTCGTTTATCGTAGTGTTAGATGCTCTCCAGGCTTATGGTCCTGAGACATGTGCAACATTACCAGTATAGGCTGGAAAGGCAGGTGGCGGGATATGTATTGCAAACTAGACGAGGTGTATGTCCAATATTGATCGACGATTGGCTGACAGAAACAAAATTTGTATATATGATATAAAGAAGGTGAAGAACAAAATGGATTACAAAGATTTAATTCATCATGTAATCCACGAATACCTAATTAGGCGCCGTTCCTCAAATTATATAGCATATTGAACTAGCCCTTTCATCGGAATGCCTCTCTCCAACTTCCATCTCTCCAACCTTAGAAAAGAAATAACCTTTTGTCAAAATTTACACCGTTTTTAACATTTTTGTTTGAAAGCGACGACATTTTTGGTCCGAGAGAAGACTTAGGTACATGAATGCCTAAAAATTATATTCCATTTATCTAATAAGTTATAAGCAGCTATAAGCTTTGTTTTCGACTACAATAATCATTGAGCGAATACGACATTATTAATGTTCTAGTTGACAAGCAAGTGTACCAGAAATAGATATTTTCATGTTAACTCTATGAGTTTGTTTTGGTACAAGCCTGTGACTAATTCTCTAACTAGAAAATAGATCAAACGTATTCAGAACTAAAGGTGAATCGTGAGTTGTGACTCACATCTCGGCAAATGCAATGTCACAAGGGATTATCTTACATGTTGATGTATCAAATTCATGATTTGAAGTAGCTTTCGAACAAACTTCGCGTTAAACGCTAGCGTTCTATGAATTATATTTTACTTACAGGTATACTTTTTACTATATCAGGTTCGTAATCAAAGATTATGCTGCAAAAGGAATAAATAAAATGTATATATCCCAAAATAAGTAGCTAAACTCTTGTGTCATGGGTAGTATACTACTGATAACTACTTACATACTTTTATGACCCCCGTAGAAATTCAAGTTCTGAAAGCCATCGCACCAGTGAGATTGTTAAATAAAAGATTAAAAAAAATTCTGGGTGCAAAGAACGTTGAAGGTGAATTAAATCTAAATTAAACAAAACCCAGTTAATGTGTAATATTTTTTGTGGTAATTGTCACAGGTTTACAATGCAAAAAGTATGCCATTTATCGGCCTATTACAAATCTCAACAATCAAATCAACTTTTTATGGGTATGAACTTAAAACGGTATCGGTATTAACGCGTATATTAACTTTATTTAACAATATTGAATACCAGCAAACAAGAGTCGCTTAAAACATAAATCAAATTTTTTATGAGCCCAGACTTCCAATGTTCCAAAACATATCAATTTTACGCCTATAAGCAACTAAAAGTTGTTACTTTTTCATCAAATATCATAAAATATAATAAAAGTACATCACATTAAAAACGGAAAATTAATCAAAATGCTTCATTTTTATCGTATTAAATAAATATTTACGATTTTCGCTTCTCATATTTTTAAGAATCATATTTTCAGCTGCACTTAATTAGGTTAATTGTGTAAACAATACCTACAGCAGCGTATTTAAAAGCTTTTTCTCAGTAGTACAAGTCAAAGTAAACATTGAAATGCAAATCTCACAAGATATTTTGTAAATAAACCGGGGCCTGTCGGGTGATCTCACTAATGAAGAGTTCGCATTTAAAATCGAGAATGTATTATGCACAGAGGCGGACTTCAATGGGACCGGGAAAAGAATCATATTTATAAATATTATAAATTGTAAAACTCAGATCTATCGTTAAAGGAAATATATTATATAAAAAGATCAACACAGATATATAAATTATGTAATAAATTTAATTAAGAAGTAAGATGAATGAAATAAATTTAAGATGGAATTGATAAAATTTATTTTGGTAATACAGGTGTAAAAATAAGTAAATAAAAACAAAGAAAAGTTAAGAATAAGAACTTTCATCCATTCCTACTCCCAGCAAGGAATCTTCTTGAAAAAAAAAATACGTAATAAAACAAACCTAACTCGTAGCAACTGCTTGTTTAACATGACGACTTTGTTTGGACTGCTCGAAATTTAAAATGAAATTTCTTGTTAAATAACAGTCAGGACTTACTTTTCATACCATATTTGCTTAGAAGATACTAATATCTCTGGTATTTCCGCCGTAAGAGATTATCTGTATCGATCGACCTGCAAACAATGTTAATATCTATTAAATTACATAAGCGGTTGAGCAAAACTTCTATTAACCTACACGTTTCATCGTAGTTGTATAGTATTTTTTTAGTTCGAACATAATAATTTAAATGCTTTATTTTTGTTCTTTGTCTTATTATTACTGAACTAACTCAGTAACTGAAGTAAATCAGTATATAAATGATTGGGGAAAACGATATTTTCTTAAGTTGCGTTTTTATGATGTATCATATTTTAAATACTTCTCACTAACAACAATCGTATATTGACTTTTATGCATTTTCGTTATATTTACTAAGTACACACATAAATACAGATTGCAATACAGCAACACAAAATTTAAAAAAAAATTACCTAAGTCCAGCCCTGAATATATACACTTTGATAAAATCAAAAAAGAATCCCCGCGTTCCTGGTTGAGTTATTTGTCGTCACATTAAACGAGTGCTTTGCAAAAAGTTGGGGGGAAGATCAAAGCTATGACGCGGCTGCTTGAGTCTGAAATAACATTCAGGAACGCACTTGTCACCACCACTGCGCCGAACATTAACGAATATCATACCATGCGTAAACATGATTAAACATTGCGCTATATATTCATTGTGCAAATATTGGAGTCTATATAAAAACATCATTGTATATTAATCTCCAATCTCGTGTACAACTTACATTCAGAATCGGTTCAAATAATTACTCATATACTTATAACCCTATGCTATGGCCATTTTATTTTTTATTGTAAAAAAATCAGTTTCGAAATTCATATTATCTGGTGACTATGCTAATTTATTCAACCTAGTATCACCGGGTTCAATTTAATGAACTATTGCGATCGCCACATTTACTTTAAGTAGCTCATTGGCAAAGCCTGCCTCGTTAATGTAACGAAGTAGTATTTTGATAGAAGCTACTAGTATCTCATCTGGTTCCAGCATATGCTTCCCTAGTATGAGGTTACGTTTATGCATCAGAGAACAGTAGTGGCACAGCAAGTGTAAAGACTTTTCATCTGCCTCGTTACTAAATCTGCTGGCTTTACTATCCCTGATCCTTATAATTCTGAGGTACTTGTTTAGGTAGAAATGTCCGGTTAGCGCACTCGTTAAGGTGCATAGCTGATTCCTGTCCAGTGCTAGTGCTTCGACCGCAAGTTTGCGGTTGTAGGCTTTTACAGGCACTTTGGAATGATTTAAGCCTGGAATTTTATTCCAGCGCTTAATAGATTCACTGGTACATTGATCCCTGAGGGTGATCTGGATCAGACTTTTAGGTACGTCGCAGCACGATTCAAGTCCGTTCTGTGCTCCCTTGGCTCCTATCCGTGCAAGTTCATAGGTCTTTTCATTGCCTATGATACCCACATGCCCGAGGATCCAGCGAAGAATTACTTTATTTTTTATGTTTTCTCACCTAATATATTTAAGTAGTTCATGCAGTATTTGACGAATTACGAGGCTGTTAAATCTGAATCCAGCGTACTGCTTGACTGTCAGAGTGAATATATATCACGTGATTGATGTAGTCTTTTTGCAGATTCACTTCCGCACATTCTAAAATGGCGTATACCTCTGCTTGGAAGGTGGAGGCCTATTTTCCCAGGCTCAAACTGATCTTGAAGCTTGGTCGCTCTCCAAACACTCCACAGCCTGCATCATGTCCAATTTTGGAGCCATCGGTATATCATAATCCTCAAGCTAACAAGTTAATAAATCATCTGTTCATGAAGTAATGATTTCCCATCCCATAGTTAAGCATAGGTTGAGCTTAAATCATATATTTCATGACCGTATAATAAATTCCAATGAAGCATAGGCAGTATTTATCTGCCATTCGAAAGGCAGGTAGTGAAACCAGTAGTTCGTCATTAGCTACCGGCAATAAATCGTAAATTGGAAAATGAAACAACAGTGCAGTGGAAAATAAGGGCAGGTTTCACTTGTACATTCAAAAAATAATTAGTAATATTTAATAGTAACCACTCTAAATATAGAAAATATAACATGTCATCTATCAGATATTTTATTTGTGAATAAAACAATAATATTCTTAAAATACTTTTCTTCTTCTTCAGCTGTCTATGGCGCAGGCTGTGTTAAGTGTTTATCTCTTGGACAAAATTTGAAATGAGGTAATCCCTAAGAGAACCGAAGTAACCAATATAGCCCGTGAAATATGCAAGCTGAATTGGCTATGGCCCGGTCACTCTGTCGTAGGACCGACGGGTGTTGGAGCAAACGTGTCCTAGAGTCGAAACCGTGACTAGGCAAAGGTACGTTAGTACGACATTTCCCAGTTCAAAAAAAGCAAGAGACCGGATTTGTGACGCAAACTTGGGAAGTCTACGTCCAGCAGTGGACAATAATTAGTCGATGACTTGTTGTCTTGTACAAAAGAGCACAAAATACTTCCTTTCCTGAACAGAATGAGAAATGAATCAAAAAAACTTTAGAGGTTTTCCCATCGTACTTAGTACGATATGGGGTTTTTCAAAAAAGTTGTTATATAATGCCTTCGAGGCTAATAGCCCGATGACAATGCCTCTGCAGTTGTCAACTAAGATCATCTGCTATCTGTTGAACTCCAGCTATAAAAAAGAAAACACACAAGAAAATAAACAAAACAGATGAACATTTAGACTATTGCCTGTTAGAACAAAATTTATTTGATTCTAACAGGAGCAACTACTCTGACTTTCAAATCCTAAAAACAAGACCACTGCTGTTTATGACCCAGTGAAAGCCATTTTCCTGCCTATTCTTATTTCCTATAGCTTTATTTTAATTGCTGTGAAACAGCAAACAGGCTGGTGGCCCACTGAATAGTTAGCAATTATCGTCGTCTAAGAATATTTGCGACGTTAGAGGCAGCGTGCTAGCGGTAAAGCAACTGGGTTACTAATGTCGGATTATTTTGAGACCTGAGATGGTTGCTATCCAGACGAACTTGGACCCAAACTACCTAGCCAGATTGATCGCCTTTTAAGACAGGCCGCAGGGGTAAGTATTACAAGAAAAAAATTCATATGTAGTGTAAGTTTGAAATGTCACGTAGGTCAATGCAGGCGACGCGGACTGGATTTGCCCTGTGGCGGTATCCAGCCACTTACACGTGATTCAAAGGGTCTAAAGTAATTTGGATTAGTATACTGTCTCGCTTATCATCCCAAGCGAAAGAACTGTGCTAGTCTATAAAAGCCGGCAGAATGCTGAGCGTAGGCCCCTTATTTTAGAACTTATTATCGATTGCTTTGTGTTAACTTAGTAGAAAGTATTTAATTGAAATTTTATATTTTAGTATTATTAACCAGTTTTTATTTTTTTATATACTTTTACTGTCTAGTTACTGTTTGTATAACCAATATTCCAACCCGCATCTATTCCACAAACCACTAAAAGTCAAGATCAAATTAAGCAAATGGCTTCATTAATTTAGTCTCATATATGTTCCACTATCTCGTCACTTGTCAGCCATAAGTTTATTATACCTATACAATACTGCATTCTAACAGAAACTTCTCTTAACACGACGTTCATTTGCCTTACAAGGGCGTGTGTTTCTAAGATAAGACTCCCCTTATTAGTTTTCAAAACGTATATCGTTAAACGTACTAGATTATTGTAAGAAATGTAACTTTTTTATTGTAAGCTCCCATACTTTAATATTTACTTAATATTTTTTTATTCTGCAAATGAAATAAATATGATTTTTCTTTTATTTTATATTATGTTTTCTTTCTTCAATGTAAAATTTTAATAAATTCTTAAGTGTTTTCAAAGTCTTCTTACATTATACAGTCCACAGTTGACCAATATTTAGTTGATCATGTATAAATATGTAATTTTGATCTTTATGCTATGTGATCACCGTTACAATAGAAAAAAAATGTTAGTTACTCACGGATAAACGGATACGAGTACAAATGGTATTTGGTACTAATAATACATTTGGTAATCAAATAATTAGCTTCATTATCAATTGAAAACTGGAATCAATAGTTTTAAAATAAAATTCAATAGATGACCCAATGAATATCATGATTATGAATTTTACAAAAAGTCTATATAATAGTCTTTAATTTCTAGAATTTTTCAAGTTAGTGCTAAAACTAAGAGAAAATATATAGGAACGTTTACTTCATACCAAGATTCTGCTGCTTTAAAAAATATTAAGATATCTCTCAGTGTTTATCAATATATACTTCTTAAATTTATTCTCACAAAAGCGAGTATAAATTTAAAATTGACTAATAAACTAACAAAAAATTATTAGATCGACGTAAATTAATCAAAATAATAGTTATACCAATTTGTTGCCAGCAAATAGCCTCCTTCTACAAGTCGCATGCAACAAAGAAAGAAGAGTAAAAAAGAAGTCTCTCCTACAGGTGCGGTAAAGTTTGGTTACAACGTGATTTTGGCACATTCATCATTTTTTAAAGTAATTTATTTATTACAGCCGAAGCTTTTATTTCAGATCCTAGGGTCTATTATGATTATTTTTATCGAGTGGATTCTAATAATTGCCCATTTTAGATGTCCTTCCTTCATTTTTTTTTTGTGAAAATAAGCCCAAGGCTGATGTTGGAACAAATATTGCTAAAATTATACTGCTAATTTTAGATGAACCGTTAGTCTTAGTGACACCTCTTACGCGCCAAAGAAGTTACTGGTATCCGCAAGATTTAAATGGATTCAATTCAGTGTACGGCAAATCTACATGGAATCTAGCTAAAACAATTCTTTGAGTGCGAAACCAGTAATTATTTCAAACATGCCGTGAGGAAATCGGCGTGTAGGCAGTTACTCTAACTGTCCGACAGTGCGCTTGCAATTTATTGTAGCTGCATGGGCTTACGGTAGAAGCGGAGAAAGGTAAAGCGACTTTAATCGTTTGATGTCAAGTAAATAGATGACACACATCCCGTCTTTTGATGTGTCATCTTCATTTAGAAAGTTAAATATTGAGTTACATCCTCCGTTATATTTCAAAGAACTATTAAGTATTGCAAATATGTCTTTACACGTTTATTTATTAGTAAACATAATCCATGAGACACAATTTATCTTCACCGTCAATATTAATTCACGAGTGTGGTGCACACTGCTTATTCTGAACTTACGGGTAGCAACTTAGGCCGCTTACACAACATCACGCAATGAATAGCAATCAAAATTATAATAAACTAGCTGACCCGGCGAACGTTGTTCTGCCATATAAATAAAAAAAAATACTATAATAAAAATAGCTTATGTCCTTTTGCAAGATTCACTCTATCTCTGTACCGGAATTCATCAAAATTAGTTCAGCGGTATAGACGTGAAAATGTAACAGACAAACAGATAAACAGAGTTATATATTAATACAAATACATAATACGTATTAAGTATTTTGTATGGCTTACACATAAAATATAGATATATGCTGTCCCGGGCTTTTTTGTAGGGCTATTTAAGATAAACATTTCCATTATACATTAAATACTCGTACTTGTAACTCTAACGGTTTTTGCAGCGCACGCCAGAATAGCTCGCAGATGTCAGAATTTTTTCCTACTTATTTGACACTTATTGTTATATTTTGGACAATTCATACAACATCTTTATAAATTATAGCCTATGTGTTATTCTAGCTATATTACTGTAAAGTTTCATTAAAATCCATTCAACAGTTTTTGCGTGAAAGAGTAACAAACCTACATTCTTACAAACTTCCGCGTTTATAATATTAGTAGGATATGTTATTTTTTTTATTGCTATAGAACAGCAGACAGGCTGACGGCCCGCTTAGGATTTAGCAGTTACCGTCGCCTATAGGTGTATGCAACGCCAGTGGCATCGCGAACATGCTGCTGTCCCATAAGGGTACAGGAACTTGGATCACTAATACCGGTACACAACACAAGGTTATTATGGCGGCATACTTAAGACCAAAGGTGGTCGGCCATCCAGAAGGCCTTGAGGCCCGACCACGTAGCTAGGGTGGGTTGTTTTGTCGCCTTTTACCACAGGCCGACCCCGGCCACAGAGGTTAGTATTCTTTCTCCGCCCCTGCACGGTTATTCTGATGCTATATATTATTGTAAAGTTTCATTAAAATCCATTCAGTAGTTTTTGCGTGAAAGAGTAACAAACCTATATTCTTAGAAATTTTCGCGTTTATAATATTAGTAGGTTTACGATAACTTATTAATTCTGTATTTCGCGTAAGAAATATAAATAGCGTGTCGTATACATACGATCATTTTCTAGACGCTGATATCTAGATTCCAAATTTTCTTGAATCCTATCGGCGCGCTTTATATACCCGCGCAGGCGTATAGAACCTACAGTGTCCAGCCTAATCTGATCCCTATTTCATATGATTAATATATAATTTTCAAAACTTATCATTTTTAACAAAAACAATTTTTTTTCTAAAATAGAAATAGCTTAAGTTACTCCTTGTTACATAAGCTATCTGCCAGTGAAAGTCCCATCAAAATCGGTGCAGCCATTTCAGAGATTAGCCGGAACAAACAGACATACAGACAAAAATTATAAAAAATGTTGTTTTGGTATATGTACCGTGTATACGTCCGTATGCACTTAGTAAAAAGCGGTTATTTTAATATTACAAACAGACCCTCCATAATAATAATCATAATCTTTATTTGTTAAAATGCAGGTCTGTTTCAGGTCTGTTTCAGGTCTCCAATTTTATTTATTTGTATAGATTTTTCGGTTAATGCTTCCATAATGATATTTCAAGATTTTTTCCAATAGAGTAATTTGAAACGGTTATTTTTGGTATTTTTGCTCTTTAGATTAGCTAAGATAGCAGCAGACAGCCCACTATACAGCAGTTAGTAGTTACCGTCGTCTTTACACTGTCGCGTAGGGGTAGTGATACCTGGAACCAAAATATTATGCACAGTTTGAAGTTATATTATTATTTGAATTTAACTTTTCAGACATTATGAATTGAAAATAAATACAAATTTTTTAATAAATACATTTAAAAAAATGTATTTAGTGATATCAATAATATTAAAACCAGTATGCTGTAACACCTAGCTTACGTACTAATAATATGCCGTCGCACATAAATATTGACTGCACTATAGGAATTTAAGAAAAAATATCGCAATAATTCGTAAATTTATCCGTGCAGGGGCGGAGAAAGAATACTAACCTCTGTGGCCGGGGTCGGCCTGTCGTAAAAGGCGACAAAACAACCCACCCTAGCTACGTGGTAGGGCCTCAAGCCCGTCTGGATGGCGACCACCTTTGGTCTTAAGTATGCCGCCATAATAACCTTGTGTTGTGTTCCGGCATTAGTGACCCAAGTTCCTGTACCCTTATGGGACAGCAGCGTGTTCGCGATGCCACTGGCGTTGCAAACACCTATAGGCGACGGTAACTGCTAAATTCTAAGCGGGCTGTCAGCCTGTCTGCTGTCCTACGCAATAAAAAAAAAATAGTAAAATAAGGGTCAAAATGTATACAATGATATACGACCTCGGTGGCGTAACGGATAACGCACTTGTACGCTTGCGGAGGTCACGGGTTCGATTTCCCGTCTCGCGTATGGGCGTTTATGTTATATTTATTTACAAAAAAAAAGTACAAAAAAATGTATATAAGTAGTATATCAGTTGTCTTGTACCCATAACACAAGTGCCATGCTACTTAGTTTGAGACTAGATGGCGCTGTGTGAATTGTCACAAAAAAATTGATATCTCATCAAAACAAATGGACAAGTCACAAAGTGCTACGTTAAATGTATTTTAAACCTAATTTATGACTTAATAAACATGTTCATAGTTTGGCATTATCTATCTTTATTGCTAAGAAGAGCATTTAATACTCTGTCATTAGGCATAATTAGTTCAGCACCTTACTATTTATAAACTGCACCTCTCACTAGTCTAGACAAATCAGTTCATTATGGAAAGAAAAACAAACTTTCAACTGATCAAGCAATTAATTTGAAACTACGCTCGATATTGATGATTGTTTGCTTTTGGCCCTTATTGCTAATTATATGGTTTTAACCTGGTAATTTGTATGGTCATAAAATGAGTAGAGAAAAATGTCATGTGACGTGGTTATAGAGTGGTTATTAGGAAGACGTACCCTTAAAAGTTCGGTTTTAAAGCCCTGATTTCATTCCTTTCCTGGCGAGGTACTCCTCTGGCGTCACAGTCGCTGCAGGAGGACAAATGACGGCAAGAGTCGAGCCGGAGAGCTGGTCGTCGCTACGCAGGTCGTTCAATGGGATGAAATGTCCCAATGAGAATTCGCAATTATATAATTCCATGGGTATGCCCCAAATGAAGAACCCAAAATGTGGATTCCAAAAGGTATATTTAATAAATTATAAATTACTCGTATATATTTTAATAAAATCAAACTTATATACTGAGTAACGATCAAGAACAAAAATGTCGTTACTACAAATTAATAAAGTCTTCGATGTACTCCCGAGTGTGTCAATTGCAGTGATTGCGATTGCAGCGGCGGCGAGTGTGGGGGCCAAAATATGGCCGACCTACGTCACCCGCAACTCCGCCAATCAGCACAACGCTCGATTGACGCAGAAAAGAGCGCGGCTTTAATTTAAAAAATATTGTAACATTACGTTACAAGGGGAGATGCTAGAAATAGGAGTGGATGGATACAAAAGGAGGAAGAAAGGATGGATGCGTAAAAGATGATATGGCGAAAAAAGGTGTGAATGTTGAGATGATAATAGAGTACTAATAGAGTAGAGTAGAAGGAGAGAACATATTGTGCCAACCTCACGTAGTTTGGGATAAGTGCAGGAAGAAGACACTGGTGATTTTAAAGAGGTCTAAATGGGGAAATTAAGACTTTTGGGCTGCAAGTAAACCTTGCTGCGAAATAATCGACGAGTTGCATGATGTTTTTTTTGCGTTACTGAGGTGAATATCAGAATATATTTTAACAAATATGTTACATCTTTCTTCTGACCTTCTTAGGATAATAAAAAGAATACCAACTCGTATTGGTTACGATCTATGAGGGAGTGAAAGTTCAACGGGCCATACTGCAAAGTGCAATCCTTAGATACATTTAGGCTTATTTTTTCATTTATTTTGTCTTCACATTATAATGATCTAATAAGAATATGTTTTTTGTTAATAAATATTATTTTAAAAATAGTTTAACTGTTAGGCAATGATATATACCCATATATATCGTAGAAACTTTTCATAGGAGGATTTGCATCAACGAGTTTATACAATAATAATATACGAGTAGCTCAATAATATTAATGCGGCGGTTCTCCAGCGATGTTTTATTTCATTTAGCATAGAATCGAAGGCTAATAATTGTAAACATAAATAAAATTAAAAAATTAAAAATTAAGGAAATACCATCAGTTAAATTAATTTTCGAGTTAAATTATTAAGTAATTACTGTGAGTTTACATTTTAATTTTGATCTTTAGCATAAGAAAAGAATACAATATTTCATTCCACATCTTAAAAACAACGGAGTAACGTGACATTTACGATTAAATCAGCTTAACATTCAAGCGGATATATTCGCTGTGAGTCGACTCGAGGTCAAATCGTGTTAAACATTGATAATATTGTTTTCCTTGCGAACAAGACGTCATTTATAACATTAGGTACGTGTAGTCATAACCTCAACATGTTATAACTCTTTAAAATGAAGTGTGCAATAATTCTGTCATGTTTATTATTGTTGTGCTTACATCTAAATTTGGCCAAAGACTTAGTTGTTGGCACAAGAACAAATAATTTGCTGATTTCAACTGAGAAATTTATTGTTAGTGGAATTCCTTTTATACGAAGAGATAAAGATTACACTTATGTTGATTCTAAGAATAGAATTATAAAGGTGAGGAACGTTTACGTTTTTATTTTTACTTATTAAGCTTATTTAACTAATATGAATATATGCAAGTTGGATATTCTTTAATGTCACGTATGAAGCTAGTTTTCTTTATATTTAATTTTATTATTTGCTTACAATATCATATTAACTGTTGTTTGTATAGTAAAAATATTTATAAACATATCCATTACTATTCATATCCATACCATCGTAAGCAATGGAGGGCTTCTAGTCATCAATAAAAATTCTTGGCGATGGTTGATTTTATACTGTTTAGGATATGACTAATGTATTTATCAGTTTTTAAAAAATGTCTTAATTTTTTTTAATGCTGTAGGTCAGCAGACAGGCTGACGGCCCGCTTAGAATTTAGCAGTTACCGTCGCCTATGGGTGTTTGCAATGCCAGTGGCATCGCGAACACGCTGCTGTCGGATAAGGGTACAGGAACTTGGGTTACTAATGCCGGAACACAATACAAGGTTATTATGGCGACATACTTAAGGTGGTCGCCATCCAGACGGGCTTGGGGCCCTACCACGTAGCTAGGGTTGTTTTATCGCCTTTTACGACAGGCCGACCCCGGCCGCAGAGGTCAGTATTCTTTCTCCGCCCCTGCACGGATAAAAATTTATACTTCATATACATAGATACATTCGTAAAAAAATACTTTTGTTCAATAAAATTTTACTTCCAGCGTCATGAAAATTTTTCCGTGACCTTATTTTTCTTCTAGTTCATTATTACCAAGTATCCAATTACTGCGAAAGAAGAGCAAATACCCTTGATTACCCCATAAGCAGTAAATTCTTATTCTGTAATGTAAACAATATTTGCCTACAGATATAAATGAATAAATATATTAATATTTTTCTTTACTGCTTTTAATAAGTTGTTTTACTTGTACAAATATCTCGTTAAATTCTTTTAATTTGTGTTTTTTAGAATTTTGTCATATTACTTAAAATAGTTTATATTTATGACTAGCTGTGCCCGCGATTTCGTCCGCGTGGAATAGTGACTTTGGGCAGCATTTTTTGGATATATCTTAAGGTTTATTTTGGATTACAAACCCTGTTAACCCTAAAATATAAATAAATGAAATATGCAAACAGTCAGTGTTATCGAATGCAACTATTACGCTATGTAAGTAGTTTTTGTTAAACATGATAAGTTTCGGAAATTATAATTTCCAATTTAAGATGACCTCAGATTTATATCATCAATCATATGAAATAGGGTTCAGCTTAGGCTGGACATTGTAGGTTCGAACGTACGTATTACAGAGGCGCATGGCGTAACAGTTGCATTCGATAATACTGACTCTTTGCATATTTCATTTATATTTTAGGGTTTATAGGGTTTGTAATCCAAAGTAAACCATAAGATATATCCAAAACATTCTGCCCAAAGTCACTATTCCACGCGGACGGAGTCGCGGGCACAGCTAGTACACAATATTATATACTCAATGTAAAACCATGTATCCTGTCAATTTCAAAAAGTATATCATCTGTCAAAATACCTATTTTGACTCACTCATTATAAATTACAATATAGTATGTATTCGAGAACATAATTATTAAATATAAATATTTAAAAAGAATTCGCTCACATATCTTTATTAATACAGAACTTGCCACGGGATGACAGTAGTGTATGCATACATCCCCACCATGGGACCTCGAGGCCCGGGTCCTGGCACTATTATACCAGTGGCGCCGGGACGCGGCCGAGCGTGGCTCTCGCCCCGCGCCTCGCGAAGTTGAGGTAAAGCGGGTGGAGCTGCGCGACGAGGTGCTCATGGTGGAGTGGAAGGAGCGCCTCGCGCACCCCAGCGCGGGCCTCGCCACCATCGAAGCGGTGAGGCCCGTCCTGGCCGAATGGCTGGAAAGGCGCCACGGCGCCCTGACCTTCCGCCTGACGCAGGTCCTCTCGGGGCACGGTTGCTTCGGGAGGTACCTGTGTCGCATAGGGCGGGAGATGACGTCGGGGTGCCACCACTGTGGCGCGGGCGACGAGGAGGACACGGTGAACCACACTGTCGCCGTGTGCCCTGCGTGGCGCGAGGAGCGCCGCGCCCTCGTCGCCCAAATCGGCGTGGACCTGTCACTCCCGGCCCTGGTTCTGTCCATGGTCGGGAGCGATCCTGGATGGACGGCCGTCGCCTCCTTCTGCGAGGCAGTCATGTCCGCAAAGGAGGCGGCGGAGCGGGAGCGGGAGTCGACCACCACACTCCCCTCCCGCCAACGCAGGCCACGTCGGCGGCGCCGGAGGTCAAATAACGACCTCCGGCCGCCGTAAAAAGCGGCCGCGGGCGGCCCCTCGGGGGAGGATCCACCGCCCGCACCATTGCCGCGAGGGTGAGGGCTACGTGCTGTTCCGCGACCCCCCTCAACTCCCAGAGTTGTTAGGAGAGCGCCGGGGGGACGAAATCCTGACCCCCTGGCACCAACACTTTAGAAGGGGCCCGCCTCAAGACAAAGGGCGGGCCGGCGCCAGCCCGGGCCACGAGATCGGCTGGCCATATATCCGTGGGCCCGGGCGTAGGCGATAGGAGAACAGCGGGGTTTTTTAGTGGGTAGTCGGATGGCCAAACATCTTTCCCGGAGTCCCACATATCCCTCGGTCCCCTCGGGCCGGGGGAACCCGTCAAGAGAGGTTTTTCCCCGACACCAAAAAAAAAAAAATAGTGTATGCATACATTGCATACATATAGTTCCAAGTAAACACTAGACGCTTTTAGGCCGTGTGGTAACCGATGAAAGAATAGGGCCACCCCAAATCATCTCAAGGAACTTGTAAAAGGCGACTGGAGGCTACCTGTTATGCGAAGACCTCGCGGTGTCGATTGAGAACGGTGGTCTGAAGCTCAATTTGGAGAAAACCGAGTACTTGGCTTGTAACTCCACAGATCCCACACCCGTACGCATAGGCGGCGACACGGTCGAGCGCACGGACCAAGTGAAATACTTGGGATCTGTATTTCACGCCTCTGATGATATACATTGCGACGTCAAGGCACGCATTGCTGCTGCGTGGGCCAAATGGCGTTAAGTAACTGGTGTCATTTGTAACCCCAAGATGCTGGTAAAGTTGAAGGGACAGGTCTATAAGAACATCATTAGACCTGTCCTCTTATAGGGCTGTGAAGCATGGCCGATGTTAGAGCGACACAAGCAAGAACTGCGTGTCACGCAGATGAATATGCTGCGGTGGATGTGTGGAGTAACGCGGAAGGACCGCGTTAGGAACTCCCGCACTCGCAGCAGTCTTCATGTCCATTACATTGCGGATAAATTGCAGGAGTGTCGGCTTCGTTGGTACGGCCACGTTTTACGGTAACCGGATACTTACGTGGGAAACAAATTTCTGGTCATGCCGCTTCCGCCGAACCCCTGCAGTAGACCCAAAAGGTGCTGGCTTGACGTCGTAAGAGGTGATATGCGTGCCTATGGGCTCACTACCAGGGATGCTGAAGATCGTGCGAAGAGGAATAGAAAAAAGTGGGAAAGCGGACCCCGGGCACTGAAACGAAAGTTTGGGTTGCAACCGGGATACAACGCTGGGATGACGATGACTAAACGCGCCATATTTGAATATAGCTCATAAATACGCGACATTTCTTCTAGAGGATATTGACTTCGTGCCAAAGACCTAAGCTTCCCCCTCCTCCTTATGTTCCCTATATAATTCATTGCTTTGTATATAAACTATTATCTGCCTAAACAGATTAAAAATGCCCTTTGATTTATTTATTTACTTTAACGTCTCTGCTTATTCTACCGTCTGTACAACGAGGAGTGTTCTGAAGAACTATTTAGAATGGTGCCCTCCTCGTGTTTCTGCCACCGCACTGCCCGCCATTTCTTGGAGCCTCTTCTTTCTAGCACGAAACGGTTCTCTAGAACGTTCATGTTGTACTATATGTATGTACTCTCAAGATCTGGAATGAGCTTCTGGCTGAGGTTTTCTCAACGCGGTACGATATGGGGTTCTTCAAAAAAGGCGTTATAAAATTTCTTCGAGACCGGCAGCGCGTTGGTAATGCCTCTGGTGCTGCAAACTTCCATAGGCGACGGTGACCATCTGCCAGGGTGGGCCGTCTGCCTGTCTGCTGAACTGTAGCTATAAAAAAAAGATATTTCTGTTACTACAGGCTATGGTATCTATATCGTAAGTAAACTAATACTTGAAAGAGTTTTACCCTCATATAGAAATAGTATGCATCAAATATAATACCCAACTGCAACCATAGCCAATAATTTATAGAATACGAAAACAAAACTTCCGTTTGAGATAGTCAATATTTTATATATTCACGTAGACAATCGCTTTCGTGTGGCAAATCGGTTGGGAAACACATCGCGTGTGCATACTCAAATAGGTGGAAGTACAGTAAATTCTCGAGTATTTTCATATTGGCGGGACATTTAAAATATTTGATAGGCGTTTTAAAATCTCAGTAATGTTCAGCTAACGTAATGATATTACATATACAAACAGAGCTTCGTTAAAAATTACGGATGTAACCCACGAATGATGATGATGATGACGAATGATGAAAATAATTTATATACTAATCCCTAATTCATTACGTATCATTAAAATACTGCGCTTTTTATTTTGAAATTAGTGTGCAGTTTAGAGTAAACACGCATTTAAATATAGTATAAATTTTCATATAACCTCCATGCTGCAACGGCTTACTCACCTCAGAACGCCTACGGGTATCACAAGTTCAACTTCCGTCATAAGTCTGTTTTCTGTACAATATATGTATTTTATAAAATCAGTTGTCTAGTATCCATAACACAAGCGGCTGCTTACTTAGAGTAAATGGTGCTGTGTAGCCAGGTGCAGTATACTTATTAATATTGCTTTACTGTTAATAAATATAATATTTATATAATAATATTCATAATAATAGACAAAATAGGTATACATAACAAAAATGTTTTCTACAATAACATGGTAGGAAACAGACGTAGAAGAATGACCCAAAGGGAACTCTATTGTTCCTGGGGTGTAATAGAAGCAAAAATGTGTATTGTATAGTACTATAAAAGAACGCTAGATCACGTGACCTTATTTGCCACTTTTTTTACCCCCCTGCCTCCCTTGTTAACCATCCGTACTACATGAGAAGACCCCTCCATCCCCCTCTAGTTTCACGTAGTAACTCATAAATACGGTTTTCAATCATTTGTCTTTATATATGTATACTAGCTGACCCGGCAAACGTTGTTCTGCCATATAAATAATAAAATGTCAAAAAATAAAAAAATAAATTTAGAGGTGGACTACCCCTAACATTTAGGGGGATGAAAAATAGATGTTGGCCGATTCTCATAGATACCGGATAAGCACAAAAAATTTCATCAAAATCGGTCAAGCCGTTTCGGAGGAGTATGGCAACGAAAACTGTGACACGAGAATTTTATATATTAGATTGAGCTACATTCCTTTAGATGATATTGACTACATGATGAAAACATATGACCCTCTTTGTGATCAAACGTGATTTACGTGATATTTATAAGACTCCCCCCCCCCCCCCAATCCTGGTATAGGTATATTTCCTAAGTAGTAATGTTCTTAATGTATAGTAATGCGGCGAGCATAGTATTGTATGATACAAACGTATGAATCAATGTATTTATTACCGTTTATTGTAAATACTGGTTCTTTAAATGTACTATAAAAAAGGAAGGTCTAGCTCAAAACATTTGTGTGCTTGTTTTAAAATTTAGATCACCTGACCAAACAAGTGAAAATAGGAATATTTGATCAACACTGCAAAGTGTACTTTTGTTTCTATAATATTTACTTTTCACATTTTTCAGTAAAAATTCGTAAAAAAGCTTTTGTTCTAAAATAAAATACATGCATTGAAAACTAAAAATATATTCTGAATTTTTATAGAGTTCTAAAAGACACAAAACTGACATGGTTTACGTTAATTATTGCTTCATTTATTATTTATATGTTTGTTGTCTATATGTATATATATAAATATATATATATATATATATATATATATATATATATATATATATATATATATATATATATATATATATATATATATATATACATATATATATAATCAGTATGATGATGTACTACATATACATTTCTTTTGTGAATAAATACATATCATACATAAACACCCAGACTGGTGATGGGAGTTGAATCCGCGACCCTCGTATGCGTTCCGACGTACAAAAGCTTGCACCATGGAGGTAGTCTATAATATAATACATATTTGTAAATGCATCAGTGTAGCCAGTCGCTCTTGTTTTTTTATTGCTGTAGGACAGCAGACAGCCTGACGGTCCGCTTAGAATTTAGTAGTTACCGTCGCCTATGGGTGTTTGCAACGCCAATAGCATCGCTAACACGCTACTGTCCCGTAAGGGTACATGAACTTGGCTCACTAATGTTGGAACACAACACAAGGTTATTATGGCAGCATACTTAAGACCAAAGGTGGTCGCCATGCAGACGGGCTTGGAGCCCTACCACATAGCTAGGGTGAGTTGTTTTGTCGCCTTTTACCACAGGCCGACCCCGACAGCAGAGGTCAGCATTCTTTCTCCGCCCCTGCACGGTTAACATACATTATGTACATATATATACATTAAATTCAGTCATCGTAAAAAACGATGGAAGATAATGGCTGAACTTTTATCAGTGACATTAATTGATAGCGAACCTTAAATCTAAGGTTAGGTTGCAATTAGGATGCGGCTAGCTGAAGGACTTACTCACCAAGAGTGGTTTGGTGAAGTGTTCCACCTCTGACCTATCACTCGGTGGCAGATGATGTCAATCAAATAGGGCAATCCAATTTGATGACGCACGGGGGTGTCGCTGAACAATGGCTGTAATCAAGGGTTACAACTCTTGTAAAATTATAGCTTTCTATTTTAGACTTGGTTTAATTTCAGGGAATAATAGCTCGTGATCTTTCCCGTACTGACGCTGAAGTAACGGTGACATCAGGAGGCATCGGTGCGAATAATGTCACGCTACACTTGAAAAGCCAGAGGGGCGAAGGACTGAACTACTTAATACTAATTTTTAGTAATTACAATTAGGATTAATCGTTGCGGTGTAAATAAATAAATCTCTAGTTACGTGACATTTTGCATTTTTTAATTTTAATAAAATATTTTTCCTATTTTTATATATTTTATTATTCTAAACATATCCTTTTTAAAATACATAAGTATTAACAAATATTAAATGTACTATACAGCTACTGCAATGTCGATTAATACAGAAAAATATTTATATCAGGACGTGTCACACGACCCATCCAGGGCCAAAGAAAGCGTCACTACAATTTTATTTCAAAAAAAAGTATATATTATGTAGTATATTAGTTGTTTAGTTGCTTTATATATACACATCAAAAAAGTCTAAGCAACATGCATGATATTTACAAATTTACCATTTATACTAATTAATTTCTAATTCTTTACTCACTGAAAGTGCGTAGGTATGTAAACTTTTTTGTTATTGATGACATACTGGCTGGATGAAAAAAAAATTCGATTATGTTTTGTTTATTTCATAAAATTAAATGAAAGGGAAATTGTTTGAATTTAAGTGCGTTTTTATTGCTACGTTTAGTCTGGATTTTATAATTTTACCAACCATTTAAATAAAGTTAGCGACAAACTTTAATTGTTATGATATTCTTTACGTCATGGAGCGACGTCATTTGACGGCAAATGAAATGCAAAAAGCTGTAAGGATGTTGCAACCGGGAAGCAATCAATCTCAGGTATCTCGGCATTTTGGCATTCATAGAAGTGTTATTTGTCGTCTTTGGCAGCGCTACAATAATACAAGGGAACCCGCTGAACAGCATCCAGCCGTAAAAAGAGTACAACCACTCGGCAAGACCGGTACATACAACTGACTGCAAGACGCCAGTCGATGTTAACCGCTCGAGAGATAAGTTTGAAGCTACAAAATTCAAGTGGTGTTGATGTAAGTCCCCAAACTGTGCGAAATCGACTGCATGAGTACGGCCTACGAGCTCGACGCCCATTTAGGTGCCCACCGATACGTCACGGGAATCGCGCTCGTCGAAATGAATGGTGTAGATAACGCAGAACATGGACCCGGGAACAATGGGATAAAATTATGTTTTCCGATGAGTCGCGATTCGGGTTTAGGCCTGATACAAGAAGGGTGCGAGAGTACCGTCGGCCCGGAAATACTGAAAGGCTCAGGTGCATTCAGGAAGTTCATCCATACAGCGGCTCATCTACCATCCTAAAATTTAAATTAGTACATGTTGCTTAGACTTTTTTGATGTGTGTATTATATAGCACTTTATATATACATATATATATATATATATATATATATATATATATATATATATATATATATATATATATATATATATATATATATATATATATATATATATATATATATATATATATATATATATATATATATATATATATATATATATATATATATAATAGGTACATACCACTTATATACTACATAATCAAGGGAGGTTGTTGTAGATAAAATTTTAAATATCAATAATGATTTAAGTCGCAATATGATTATTTTTATTATATATTATCTTGAAAAGGTTTTTGTAAACAGCGAAATTCAACTTTCTACGTATATACATGTTGAGTTTTATCTTATTTATGAAACGTACAAACTAAAACATATTTCCGTCTCGAAACAAGATAGCTCTAGACTCGTAACAATGTAGAAAGGGGGAAATGGGGATGGGCCAAACAATTCAAACAAGATAAGAGCCTGACAAAAGACAAGGCATTGTAACAAAAGGAAACACTCGTTTCGAAACAAAGCAAAACCATTTCGAAGATCTTACAAATATTTTAACGAGTTACACATAAATATAGTTCAACGGCTTATCCTTTCATATTTAAATATGATAGTAGCCAAATTAATTAATAAAGTATGTGAGGATCTTGGCCTTATTACCTTCCTGATGCAATTAATAAAATATTGGATTTAATATTTTAGTCAAAATTACCCTTATAGGAATGAATAGTATACTAGCCAGGTAACCAAAATAGTATTGATAAAGTATAAGATCAGGTACTCGTAGTATTGACAAGGTGGTGATCACAATGTGCAAGATTTTCTTCACAGCCTGTACGTGACAATTTGGTGCATGATATGAGAATGAAAAACTAACACATAACCTATTAGTGTCATGGTTCACCACGTGGTTATTACTTACTTTTACGAGTATAAGATAACAAAACATCACATTTTCGTCTTACCAAAATTGTTATTCATGCCCGCAGACCCAACTACATCAGTCTAATATCCACTGAGCCAGCCATGTCGTCATAATTAAAAATTCTTGGAATAAGGTTCAGGATGATGCTGAAAAAGACCTTGCCGATAATTTTAAATGGCTTAAATATAACTTACTAACCTTATAACTTGATAAAACTAATTATATTTGCTTTAGTATTCATAATAGTGCTCAGCCTAACTTAGATTTTTCTATTAAGATACATAGTTGTAGTGATATTCTCTTATGTGATTGTAACCCTACTAGCCTTACAAGGGTAGCTGTATTAAAATATCTTGGAATTATTATTGACCATTCACTATCTTGGTACCCTCAGATTGATGCAGTGAGTCAGAGAATAAGAAATTTAATATGGATTTTTAAAACAGTAAGACACGTCTCCTCTATTAACATATAAATAATCAATAAAGTTTATTTGGCATTACATTAGCACAATCTATTCTCACTTACTTTATCCCTGTATGGGGTAGAGCTAATAAAACAATATTTTTGCAGATAGAAAGGTCCTAATGAGCCTTAATAAGTCATGTAATTCAAACCCTTCAGATTACCAACTGAAGAACCTTATTCCTCAGGTCAACTTTTATATGTTCGCAAACTTTACATATTGAATATTGCACTAGGTTTGTCAGAAATTTCAATTCATATGACATAGTTACAAAATCAAAAAGAGGCAAATCAATAAAACTAATTAAATCTATATATATTTTTAATAAAGTTTATTAACTTGACTTTATTAAGAACTTAACATCAAAATTGGTTCAGCAACTTAGCATAAAAACAAACAAATAAACTCACTTTCACATTTGTAACTAGCCGTTCCCGCCCGTTTCGCTGGTCGAATAATAGAAAAAAATAAATCGAAAAAGGTCACATGTTTTTGTACGCATGCGCGCTACCTTTGATTATATGTTTATAATCTAAGCGCGCTACATCGCTTGCCCCACTTCTCTGCGGCAAGAAAAAACACTGTTATTTAAAACTTTAATAACTTTATATTAAATGAAGATATCGCAATAATTTTTTTTTTTCACATAAAGCCCAAATTTCTTAAAAATAAAACTTAGAAAATTTAATTGAAATCTATCTGGTAGTTTTGCCGTGATGCGCGCATGACTGCAGACCTCTATCATTTTATTTATCTATATATTAGTATGAATGTATAGTAAGTAATAAAAAGTTATCTATCTAAAGGCGAAAACATGCCATAACTAATCCTTTAGGATAATCTAATGATGCCGACGCATCCCCTGTTTGTTTGCAACATCAAACGAACACAAATCAATTTTGTGCGAATAGCGAGCGGGTGTTTAAACTGAGGGTGGCTAATGGAGACACACGCACTAAAATGAACCTCGTGCTGTGACAACATTGACGCAGACGAGGGGGTCTAATTAGTTAAAGCCTGCGGCCGCATGCCTGGGGTGCCCTGGAGATGGACACTGGAATTAACATTGCTAGATGTGACTATTAGGACGAGTTGAAATAATTAATTTTAATCTATTCATATTTAATAGGTAATTTATAAATATGTATGTATGGTTTTTATGTAATAAAATCAATATTACTACAAGTAAAAGTTGCATTAGTTTGTTTTTCACAAAGTGTGGCGTTGTCTGCGTGATTTTTGATACACGATGGGGAAACAATGCGACTTACTGAATATATGAATTTATTTTTGATATTATCACATTTTCAAATATAATATAACTTAA
Organism: Malacosoma neustria; assembly: GCA_963693495.1. Classification (NCBI taxonomy): domain Eukaryota; kingdom Metazoa; phylum Arthropoda; class Insecta; order Lepidoptera; family Lasiocampidae; genus Malacosoma; species Malacosoma neustria. Next base: position 12,576,463 of record OY856383.1, read on the forward strand.
ATAATTATACGAATACATTACACCAAGAGTACCAACAAGGTACTGGACGTATAAACTGTTGTGTTTTTTCTATCGATTTATTTATATCATTGAATCATTTGGTTATCTTTAAATTACAGTAATAAAAATTGTTCGTGTTAATCAATGTTAAAAACCGGCTATTTTGCACAGGAATCATTATTTTCTTATAAACCCTTAAAGATAAGAAATATCTCACTTATTTAGTTTAGTAACATTCTTGGCGAAACAGCTCATTCATATGCAGTTCAAGATTCATATTTATTTGGGATAGCATTCGAATTTTCTTTTCGTGACAAAACGGTTACCTTACAAAAAAGACAAATTTATTCATATACTATAGTATTTTAGAATTTTATATACAAAAAATTCAAGTATCACAGAAAAGTTACGACTCTAAAAGGCGCGGTGTTATTTGAGTAACCAGAGTCAAAGTATTAGATGCAATCGTAATGAAATACTTAGAAAGAAAAACTTAAATAATGGATATAAAAGTATTTATTGAATAAAGCTCTCTTCCAGGCAGACACTCTTTACGTCTTTGTACGTCCAGTGGGGTGCCGCTAGCTTTAACATTTTTATCCGAGGATCAAAAGCACGAGCTTATTACAATTTCATAGCATTACCTTAATACAATGTAATTCAATTTGGTGCGCCGCTGGTTTTATTTAACATTCAATTTATTAATGTAGAGGTTGATTTAATTCCCTACTGTATTTCATTATCTGAATAAATTGAAAGGATTAAGTGCTTTTGTGATAATAAAACTAGGCCTCAGTGAACGGGTTGGAAATTGATTGTGGCCTGCGATCGTTTTAATTATGTATTTTAATATTAATGTTATTGATATGGTTTGCAAAATGTTAATAAAGGAAGCGCAAAGCGTATATTTGAATTGAATATACTAGTACAGAAACAAATAATAGCGACATCTAGTCACAAAGTGTAAGCTCTTGTGTCATGGGTGCTAGATAAATACATATTAAATATATCAAGACGCAGAAAGAAATTTGAAACAATGACTCGCGCAGGCGTCCGGTGTTACGTATTTATCTTCTTCGCTTAGAATTTTGAGTTTTGTTACATAGATAAAACAATTACATTAAATAATAACTTATATTTTAGCGGCAATACCTCTCAGAAACTTTCCTTACTTGACCGAGAGGGTTTTTTTTTATTGCTGTAGGACATCAGACAGGCTGACGGGCCGCTTAGAGTAGCAGTTACCGTCGCCTATGGTTGTTTGCAACGCCAGTGGCATTGCGAAGACGCTGCTTTCCCATAAGGGTACAGGAACTTGGGTTACTAATGCCGGAACACATTACAAGGTTATTATGGCGACATACTTAAGGTGGTCGCCATCCAGACGAGCTTGGGGCCCTATCACGTAGCTAGGGTTGTTTTGTCGCCTTTTGACAGACCGACGCCGGCCGCAGAGGTCTGTATTCTTTCTCCGCCCCTGCACGGATAGATACAAGAAAGCAAGAGCTTCTTTTCATTTATGTATGTTTATAAATATATCGTTAATATGCAAAATTTCATTCTTTCAGTCGATAAATAATAATTTATCAGAGCTGATATATATTATTAAAAAAATTGTATTTTTTTTTATCGATTTTCGAATAGCTTCCAAGGATGTAGAATTTTTTCGACAGGGTATCGGAGTCCTAAAGAAAAGTGGAGGTAGTATCTATCAAGTCTTCTTGTTCTTCCTGTTGCTTTGACCCACATTGTCGAGTCGGCACAACATGTTCTCTCCTTCCATCCTCCTCTGTTAGCCGTTATCTTAATATTCACACCCTTTTTTACTATATCTATTATCCAATCCATCCGTCTTTCCTTTGGTATACCTCTCCCGTGTATTTATCCACTTTCATTATTATCATTTTCCTTGTTACATGACATTCATCTTTTCGCAGTATATGGTCATACCACGCTAGTCTATTACTTTTTAGTGCCGCTGGCGCAACTTTCAAACATTTTTCTAATATATGTGTATACTTATTTATACTTTTTACCATTTTCGTAACTCCACACATCCATCTCAGCAGCATCTCTGCAGCATGCGACATTCTTTCATCCCTCCTTTTTCTGGCTCAGCATTCCTTGGATGTAGTATCATATGATATTCAGTATCTCGTTTATGTATTTATTCATTATTATATAAAACCAGTTGTCAATTTTTCATTTTACCAGTCATTTTACAAAAAAGATAAATAGCTCGGTAAATAAAAGAAAAGTATGTTATAGAATTATGACAGCAGAAATTATAATTTTCGATTTATAAAATATAGTTTTGTATATATATATATACATATATATTTGTCTATATATTTACGTAATATATATATATATATATATATATATATATATATATATATATATATATATATATATATATATATATATATATATATATATATATATATATATATATATATATATATATATTGTATTTAGGCAATATATATGTATTAACTTCTCTCTTCTGCTACGCAAATATTTTTAAAATACAAAATTCAACACTAAACTTTTCAGCCAAAAACCATTACTTATTTGGACGAATAAAATACAACCTGCATGCCGAGTATCAGAGTAATGGAGGCAACCACTTTTGCGGTGAGCCGGCAGACGTATAAATAATATATGGACAGGACGTTAATGCACTTCTTAGCTCGGAAAGCCTCTAGAAAATTCTCAAATATACAAGCTTAGCTTACATTTTTCTTATTACCACCTCTAGACTTTTTAAATTTAGAATAATGTACGGAGGTTTATATTAAAACTATAACATGTATATATTTTTTATTTTGATCTCGAGCCAACGCTTCCTCCGCCTGGCTTTTCAGACGCGTGATTCAACTAGAGTAGAGCGCCCCTAGCGGAACCCGAACTGCACATCCGCCAGGTTCAGCCCCTCCGTCTCTAGGTACTGGATGAGGTGGTCTGCGAGGATTCGCTTAAAGATCTTCCCCACCTCGTCCAGCAGCACGATGGGCTGATATACAGACGGTGAGTCGACGGGCGCCTTTCCTTCACGATCAAGACCAGCCTCCCCGTCTTCCATCTGCGGGGAAACTGGCCCAACCGCAGACACGCGTCAAAGAGCCTCAAGAGTCGGGGCTCTAGGACGGGACGAAAGCCATGCACGCCCCGGAATGCTGTCAAGGCCGAGGGTGATATTCCTTGCCTTCAGCCACAACATCGCTCCCCCAGCTATGCCTGGTCCACGTTGGGCACGGGATCATCCCAATAAAGCGAGATCATAGCGGGAGGCGAGTGCTCAGCCCTCGTGGGGAACAGAGACCCGACGAAACCATCCATCTAGCGCGGGGGGAGACTTTTGTCAGTGGGGGCAGCCACGGGCGAAGCTAGGCCCGCACCGTATTGTAGTATTACCCCCAGAGATCTTGGTCAAGACTGGCCAAGAGCTCTTCCTAAGCCGCCACCTTCGCCAAGCGGATAGCGAGGTGGTAGTTGTTTCTGGCACTCCGGTACTCTCCGTAGAGCTGAGGTTCCGCGGTGGTGTTTAACTGTTGTACTGATAAATTGCTGCAGATATTTATTAATTAAACTGTTGTTGTGGAACAAACAAATGTTTATTCCACACACTATGACGTTATTCCAGACGCCACCACAGTTTGACGCGTTTGAGTTACAAACTTTTAAAATGTTTATAAAACTGATAAATAAAATATGTTCGTGTTTTTAATGATTTTTTTAGGTAAAATAAGCCTATTTTACCTTATAGCCATAAGGCATAATATAAACCCCTTTCTCGAAAATTGACAACTACCCTATTAACCCTTGTAAGGGAGATATGAAATGAGATAAATGTGACATATAACTTCTGGGCTTGATTGTTGATAGTTGTTCGGTTCTCAATGCGTCAACATACGTCTAATGATTTTTCAGTTGGTCGTGAAATAAAAGTCTCTCTTTCATTCAATGAAAAGCAAGTATGGACTAATGGTGTATTAGTGAACCCTATCAGGTGAGATATCAGTAGGAGAGATAATAATATAATAATAATAATATTTCTTTATTGCACATACACAGTTCAGGACTAATTAATAGGTACATAAATTTGTATGCTAAGTACAATAGGCGGTCTTATCGCTTGTAGCGATTTCTGCCAGACAACCTTTGGATGGACAGGATTTACAAAATTATAAAAGAGAGATCAGTAGGAATACCAAGTAGATGGAGCTTCGTCACTTTTGATTGCGAGATGGTATTACCAGCAAAAATATATAGCGGCCTAATGAGCACTCGAGACACATCCAAGAGACCACAGGCTTCATTCCCGTATAAATATTTTTTTCCGCCTATGTATTTTATATTAAAATAATTTCTACGTGGAAATCCGTCAAAATCCGGCAAAAGCAGTTCCGAGCTGTAATCATCAAATTTTGCTAACACAGTACGTGACGGCATCCTATATTTCTCGATTTCGATGAGATATCGAAGGTCAAGGACATTTATGAAATCCAAAAAGAGGAAACCGGGGTGACAACTGTATAAACTTTTTTTTGTTTGAGTAATACCCAACAAGTTTCTAAACTCGATTTCAATATAGTCTATCAATAAGTAATTTCCAATGAAAACAAACGCCAAAAGGAAATTTTCTAATTCGATCCAATCTAAATCCAATTACTTGCGACCCCTGTCTTGGCCGAAGAATGTAGGCTCATAATCTTTCTGGTTATAAGGATATATATACAAATCGTTAAAAATTCTACGTACTTACTATAAGATTAGAAGGAAGGCGATTATTAAAAATGTGTCCTTTGATAAGTCCAAATTGAACTCATTGAAAATACTAATGTTTTTTTGACTTACTTTATTTTATATTGAAGAAACGAAGCGTTAGCGAAGAGCGTCAATGGTAATAGGCTGCAAAACCTTGGCTCCGAGAGAGTCCGTATACACTGTCGTGTAATGCCACTGTCATGAAAGAAAAAATTTTTGTCCATTATTATATTTAATGTTGCTAAATAAAAAGGATAATATATCAAACAACACAAATAGGAAAATCAACTAATTTAAAAAACTATAAAAATAAACTAATAATGACACATAGAAATCTTAAATTGGATTTATCTCTCCGTAATTTTGGTGTATACCAAAAAAAACTAGCGCTGTTCTTCTAATAGGCCAAAGGCCGAACTAAGCTCATGTCGATGTACGACATATTAGATAGACTATTTTTTATTGTCCACCAAATATTATTTACAAAGTAACATAATATTAAACTTATAAATAGTGCACAATTAGGCGGCCTTATCGCTAAGAAGCGATTTCTTCCAGACAACCTTAAGGTCGGATATATTATTTATACATTCAAAAGCGTTTTGCTATAGGTGGCGTGCTAAAATTAATATGAAATATAATAATATAAATAAAATATAATAATAACATAAATAATATAACATAAAATACATAATATAACATACTAAATATAAATAGTATAAGTAAAATAAAACATGGCCGAGAAAGGGGCGCGCGCGGGTTTTCCGCGTGCCCAGCTCACACCTGCGTGAGGAAGAAGATATCGGGGCTTGTTACCCCCTTGGATTTGAAGAGCGGGCCGATGCCCGTCGGGGCCGCGGACTAACCCTACGCGTCCCACGGCCTTAACGCTTAAGGTGTGTGAAGGAACACCAGGGTGGTTTTAGTGGGTATACCAGCGACGTGCGTCCCCCAGCCTAGAGAAAGGGACATACAGGCGCATTGCACGAGGAGTCCTGCACTACCCCGCCACCCTATCCCACGTGGAGGGGTGAGCATCATGCATTTCCAGCTCCTAAAAAAAAGTTAAATAAAACATAACACAAATGAATTCGTTTTTAATCGATTAAATATTAGACTTTAAAGGCTTAAAAGGAAAGGAAAATACTATATAGTAGAGATAGAATGTGAGTGTTCCGTCGAAGATGGATTGGTAACCACTTGAGTTTGCAACAAAATTCAGATACATGATCATATTTACGAAACCCAAATGTGAGTCTTATGCAAAAATTATGAATTCCCTTAAGTTTGTGAAGTAATTCTTGGGTTAAGTCGAGATAGCAGACATCAGCATAATCAAGCAGTGGAAGTAATAAAGATTCCGCAAGCTTAACTTTGGTAGCAATAGGCAGGAAGTTTTTCAGGCTACCGAGTGCTCTCTCTCCGACTTAATTCATTGATCTGGGGTCGCCAGCAGAGCTCCTTACCTAATAAAACACCAAGATTTCTTACTTCATCGCTAATCGGAATGAATGTCCCATCAATATTAACCTGTGGTAAGCTCGACTAATTAAGTTTAGCAAGCATTCTATGGCTGCCGATGATGATAGCTTGGATTTTGTCCGGATTAATACAAAGCCCAAAAGAGTTGCTCCAACGACAAATATGTTCGAGATCCAAATTAAGTTATACGATTGCGTTTGCCATATCATTGACTGTAGTTTGTGTGTAGATCTGCATGTCATCTGCGTAGAGGTGATAGGATGAAACAAGTTGATTAGAGATAGAGTTAATGAAAATAGCAAACAAAAGAGGAAATAAAACGCCGCCCTGTGGAACACTAGTAAATAAATCACACCATTGTAAGAACTTATCATCAACAAACCCGCTGCCGGCGATCATACAGATAACTATGAAATCAATCAATCACTGTTGGAGATATGTTAAGAATACGGAGTATAGCAAGCATTATATCGAAATCGATATTGTTGAAGGCGCTACTAAAATCAAGTAGTAATAAAACAGTCAAAAAGCCCCTATGCATGCCATAGCGGAAGTCGTCTGTTATTTTGATAAGAGTTGTAGATGTGCTGGTGCCAGATCGGAAGCCGGATTGGTAGGGGTTCATTAAGGAATGGCGGTTGAGGAAAACACTTAGTTGACAATGAACCAGGTGTTTCAAAAGTTTAGAGAGAAAAGGAATGATGGATATTGGACGAAACTGGGAGTAAGTAGTAGGATCAGGTTTTTTTACAATAGGTATTACTTGAGCTTCCTTACAGGATGTTGAGAACTTATCAGAAAATATATGCGCATTGAGAATGTTAGTTAACAAAGGCGTAACGACAGCGTTTGAGGTAATAGATTTAATGGCACTCTTAACATCACAATCAGTAAATTGATTAAGATAAAAGGGAGTATTTTTTTTTTATCGCGTAGAACAGCAGACAGGTTAGCCTGCCTGCTGTTCTACGCGATAAAAAAAAAATACTCCCTTTTATCTTAATCAATCGGCCCGCTTAGAATTTAGCAGTTACCATCGCCTATGGATGTTTGCAATACCAGTGGCATCGCGAACACGCTGCTGTCCCATAAGGGTACAGGAACTTGGGTCACTAATGCCGAAACACAACACAAGGTTATTATGGCGGCATACTTAAGACCAAAGGTGGTCGCCATCCAGACGGGCTTGAGGCCCTACCACGTAGCTAGGGTGGGTTGTTTAGTCGCCTTTTACGACAGGCCGACCCCGGCCGCAGAGGTTAGTATTCTTTCTCCGCCTCTGCACGGTAGTATGGTATAGTATGGTTTGGAGTTGGTAAACATGAAAGATTTTGTAAAGTATTTGACTTAGTTAGTGTGTCAAAAACAGGTGCAGTTGAGAAGTGCTGATTAAGAGCATCAACGTCAAAGTTATTGGAAATTGAATGCGATGATGTCTTACCAACTCCCAATGACCTAAGGAATTTCCAAACTTTAAATGGATTAACATTATCGACGATGGATTTCAAATTAAGAAAAGAAATGTATCACAGACATAAATAAAAATTACATAATATTATTAGAACAAATAATATTAGATATTAGAGCTAATCAAAAATTACATTACTCGTGCAACATTAAGAATATTTCATTTCATTTTTCAAAATTAACTAAATTCTCAACTACTATACTATATTTCTGGTTTTGGTGTCAGGTGTAAATTAAATACTAGCAACTCCATTACAAATTACCCTTGAGTATAAAGCAACAAAGTATTGCTACCTCATCTTTTCTATAGGGTGTGCTTTAACGGGCGGTAATCGTAAATCGACTTAGTTATACTTTAGCTTGTCACGCGAGTTCCCCTATGCTTTCTTCAAACTCGTGTCAAATTATCACGAAATTTCGAAGAAAATATAACAAGAACGTAATCAAACCCTTGCTTGCTATAGCACACTAACAACTTTTGGTAGAAAAGCGAATTTTGTTAAATTATAATTAACACAAATTAATTAATTTTTCGTAATTGGCCATTTATGACTCGTAATTTCAACGATCATAGCAGTTTGTATTCATGCTTCATAAGGCTGTAAACCTTTTTTTGGATATTCCGTTTTGTTATTTAAATATACCTATTCTATTTTTATGAATAGTTATTAATTTCCTTTTACTTGGACTTTTGCCTCTCAAATTATTCAAACTTAACTTGCAATGGTTACTGATAAATATTGGGTATTTATTATAAATAACACTTAACACATTTCAAACATGTTTAATGGCTGACACACGGCAAAAATACATAAACCTACCTACATACTACGAATATTTACTTAATACAAAAATTATAATTACATTACACCTTTCCTCTTATTTCATACCATCTACTCGTAATTATTAACATAAAAGTATATAATTATATAACAATGATCATAAATATATAATTTTAAGTACACTACAATAACTTATATTTAATATATATTTAATACATTTAAATAACCTTAAATCTAACATACATACTCGTATTTACACAACCTTAAATCTAACCATAGGCTAGCGTTTCCTTTGGGCTCGGTTCGCCGGTAGCTCGTGAGATTTTGCCAGAGAAGCAAGTACGCCTTCGTGAGACAAAATATTTTTTCCGGTGTAAGTATTTTAGTACTGGTGTTCATATTACTGCGCAATTATACTACACTATACTACGCCGGGTCGCCGGTTATACTACATCGGGTCTTCTAAGTCCCAAATCAAATGTTATCAGGCCGCGACACGGTTTCTTCGCCCTCACTCGAACCAAGTTTGTGACTGTTATCACTGGTGTCCTCTGTTGGTATGGGCACTTCCGAGAGTCGAGACAACTGAAGACTGAGATATGATTTCATCATTCAGCCATCTCTTGATTTAGCGCTAGAAACGTATGACACATTCTGCTTTGCTTCACTACTTTTAGTGAAGCAAAGAAAAATGTGTTATCCATAGTAAATAGACTGTCCAACAAATATCCATAATAATTAAACAATGAGTACTGAAATACTGGTATGATTACTTTATAGTTGTTAATGTAATAATCCTCTCATATCTGATTAATAATTTAATATTTCAAGCCAATAATATAATATAAAATGCCATACGGTGAATGTACGGAAAATTCAATATAAAATTAATTTAGTAATAACGCTTCATTTGGTTCTCGCTGCGGCGTTTAAATCGGATCCATTTCACGAGTAGAACAGCAAGCACTCTATAGCGAACATAAAGCACTATACAGCCTTAATTACTTATAGCTTGACTAAATTACGCATTTCACTTGTTTCTGTCGTGTAATTACATCTAGTTCATATGCATTTGTCATTGTTTTGGATGCAATTTGAAAAATAATATATTATGCTCTTGGTTTATTTTTCATAAAATAGACTAAGAAAAATGCGCAAGTCTCAGATAATCCTTGACGCAGATATCTCAAATATTGTTTTTTTTATTTCTTTCTCTAGGTTCTTTCCTCTTTCTTAGAAAGCCTCAGTTAGGAATTAGTTGCACGATTTCCGTTCAAGAGGTTCGTGGGTCCCAATTCTAGTTAGTTAACGACCTACGTATATCCTTATAGAAAATTATTCTTAAAAGAAAACTGAATTTATTTGATAAAGTTTGGAGGGATTAGTTGGATTATTTAAGCTGCTTAATCTAATAATATTGTTAAATATCAAAATAGTTTAATGATAGTTGCAATTTTATGAATTTTCGGCTTGACTTGAATGAATTGAAGACCACCGGAATCCACGTAAATATCACCAGCTAGTGAATCCTGTTAAGCAACGATAGTAGAACTAATGCAGACTTATTCCATCTACTTCCTTTTGCAAATTATCTCGACACTAAAACACAAACGGACACCGTATCCTAAGTGTAAGTTTTAGATGCAACCCCCAGGATACACCACTTTGATCATGACGTAAATCAACTCGATCTAGTAGACGTCCACTATTGCACTTGTGGGTAAATATTTCCAATGTGTAGTTTCTTTATCATCGTCTTGTCTTAAAAAATAAACCAAGCTTTCCATACATAAATCTATCTACACTAACCTAATGTCACAGCGTATCAAACCTACTCTGATTACATTAAGAAAGCTGGAAGATACGAAATGTTCCTGTCACTAATTCATTATGCTATATCTCAGTTTTAATGGGTTCCTTGAAAAATAGTTACAGTCGTGATTTATGACTTTTATCGCGTACTGTTGCCCTGTGTTTTTTCTGCTCACGATAAGGGAAGTAATAGAGGAAGCGCGTTGTGATTTATTGTATGGGTCAGTTAATTTTTTCAATGAACTATTTTTATGATAATAAATCTTGGATACCGTCTGTTTGAGAATAATTTGTTTGTATCGACAAAGAAGCTATTGTCTCTTTTATCTATGACAAATAATAAAAACTAAATTATGTTATTACAATTATTATGGTTTCAATAATTTTGTTTATCGGTCTAATGAATTATTTTTACTTTCATTATATTCTAGTTTTCTATGTTTTATAATATTTTTACTTTTTTCTATCTGGTTTTCATTTTATATAGATATAGTTGGTGAACAATAAAGAGTTTTCATTTAATTTCATTTCTATTCTATGCTGGTGTGCTTCACAAAACTTTTTATCATCGAGTATTCTTTCTATTGGTTTTAGTACAACCTCAAAGGCAGAGGCATGTAAAAAAAGACAGTAAATTTATTGCAAATAAATTATTTCTAATAAATATAATCCAAATCAGCGGGCACCAAGCCAGCTGTAATTTTTCGGTGAAAATGAGATAAAATATCAAAAAAAGAACCATACGATAAACTTAGTGCCATATCGACGGTTAAGAATCAATAGTGTCTATTTCAAAAAAGTCAACTTTACAGTAGATTAAAAAAACATTTCTTCGCTTCAGCTAATAAGCTACCAAAAAATTTTAAATCACTAAAAAGGGCAAATAACTTAGGAAGTACTGTGAATATTGAGATAACTGCTAGAACAATCTATGCCAGATTGGACTTTAAATCTATTGACTTAAAAAGTAAAGACACCCAAAATTGAGATAGACATTATTGATTCTTAACCGTCGATATTTTGATCGGAAATTAATGTAGTATTTGAACAACATCATTATCCAACAAAATGTTATATATTAAGATATTCCTGGCCTTATTTGCATCCGCGACATTGTGTTTAACTCAGAAACAATGGCGCTGGATGTTTCTTTTTTCAAACGTGTTCTTTGAGTATTGCAAGCTCATGAATCATTCGAACGCCTGCGCTTCCACCCTTCACATTATGCGTAATTAAAACGCAGCGGAACCGCTGGGATGTCGAGTGCCTTCACACAGAACGATCGTATACACAAAGGCTTAGAAAAGACACAAGGTTACAGCCTCAAGTCACGACATATTCAGTAACCTTGAGTTATATAGTCAATATTTTTTATGAAAGCTACATAATAGTAAATACTTTATAGTTAAAACTAAAAATCACAAATACATACCTAAAAATTATTTTGTAATTTAAAATTAATTGAATTAAGAATTTTAATAAATATGAATTAATTGAATTCAATAAAAATTGAATGTCTCTTAAAGTTTTTTGTAAGAATAATATTTTTTTAAGTTCAGTCTTCGCTTCGTTATCGTTAAATTTGCTTCAAAGGAAATTTTCCACTGTGTTCTTAGAGCCAAAAACAAAGACAACGTTCTCTTTTTAAAGCCAGGAGTTAGGTGGCAAACATCCCGGTAAAAAATAAATACATAAAACCACATCTTCGTATATTTCATCTTTTTGTATGCCTATCCAAGATTCATTCAAAACCGCGTAATTTCTTTTTTGACAATAACAACGCAACAATGCACGTACAATAAAACATAATAAAAAAAGAAAACGTAGTAAAAATTCTTACTGACATAGATTGTCTAATAAAAGTTACAAAATCGCCAAATTTAAAGGCGCCCGTCGCTAACGTCGCTGCGCCCGCGTCACTCTCGCCATAAACACGTCCTCGATGACACACCGACAGTTTTATGGACACGAGAATATTTAGGGGGGAGAAGCTGACACTGAAAAAAGGATATGTAAAATATATTTAATGTGCATTATTAATCAGCATATAAGTTGTTGTAAAATGTAAACGTTATATAATATATTAATTAATACGTTAAATAAGAACTGTAGTACCAAAGGGTAACTGTGCCAAATTCCATCCATCTTCGTCTATGAAATTTTCGTAAAAAGTTACGAAAATTTCATAGACGAAGACGGATGGAATTTGGCACAGTTATAGTTTACGAGTATATTACGAAAGAGTGGAGAAAGCTAATATTTTAATAACAATGCTTAAAAATGTATTTTAAATATAATAAAAAAAAAACATTACACATACTATCATGCATTTGACACACACATACACACACAACTATAAAATGTAAAAAAAAAAAAATTGCGGTTAAAGTTTATTATCCAAGTGAGAAGATATTAGGTTATAATTAATTATATATAACATTATATGTATTATATATAATATTACTAAATATAATTTAAATATTATATTATTTACTTGAAAAAGATGGGACTATCTTTACTATCATTGATAATAGTAAAGAACTTTAGAGATTTCAGTCTAGAGCTTGTCTTGGTATATTGTTGAAACTCGTCAGAATTACTCATGTCATATAAAAAGGAGCCCCAAAATAGTTATCAGACTATCTTCAATTATAATTTAAATTTAACCAGTATTAGAGAATGAGTGACAAGATTACGCTACCCATCCCCATGATTAAAATGTAAACAAGAAATTATAGACAAATCATGAGATCTAGATAAATATTGCAACAATCGAAAGACTGAAGCACACCCATATCATGACATTTTCATAAGTACAAGTTATCAGCCTCCTCTGTTGTGGCATGTAAATCAATACTTGTATGATACACGAGCCAATATTATGCAAATACTTCCAATTTGCGAGTTAGTTCCTTCGGCACTATGCAAATGTTGAATGGTTTCGTAAAGTCGCCTCCGACTGACTGGTGCTTTAAAAGGGCTCGAGAGCATGTGGTGTCATTATGTACATGCCTTTATACTTCCTATAAAAATTACGATCAAGTGTTCTTGGATTAGGATAGTTGAACAATTTCTTCATTATTGTATAATTAGTGCTGGGACATTTATTCAGAACAGCCTTATATATTTTTTTAGACTTATAATTACACATGAATTATAGATCAGTAACAAAACAATGTAGACATATCCGATTTTCTCCGTGCAGTAACGGAGTAAGAATATTGACCACTGCGGCCGAGGGCGGCCTGTCCTAAGAAGCGACAAAAGAACCCAAGCTAGGTGGTAGGGTTTCAAGCCCGGCTGAATAGCAACTACCTCTGGTCTCTAAAAATACCATCATAATAACCTTGTGTTTTGTCCGGCATAAGTGAACCACGTTCCAGTTTCCCTGGCATTGAAACAATAATCTGCTGTTTCATAGCAATAAAAAAAACACCGTACAAAGAAGAGACTACAACTATAGGAAACGATATATAGGAATGATAATATATAAAGATGTATATAGGTGTCTCTTTTTACTGTGACTTTTCCATTTCATTGAGTTTCAAATCACAATGATGATAAAGAAGTTTTCACTTCAAAAAGGGAACTTTTGGAGTTAAAATCAGGATTCGAACCCAGACCGATCCGAAACCCAGAGACCCAACCCAAGAGCTACAATCCGCTCGAAATTTAGGGTTAAAATATTCAAGTCATTAAATTATTAAAATTTTATAATACAAATTTTCCAAAATCTATTCTATAATTATACTAAATTATTCGCTAAAGTAGATTTGTGTAAATTTTAAAAAGAAAAAGACAACCTTGAAAAATGTAAACTTCAATATAAAAAACAATTATTTGTTTTTTTATAAAAGGGATCTTTTGGAGTTAAAGTCGGGATTTGAACCCGGACTGATCTGGAACCCAGAGACTCAACCCAAGAGCTACAATTCGCTCGAAATTTAGGATTAAAATTATTCAAGTTATTAAACACTTAAAAAAAGATGTATATAGGTGTCTCTTTTTACTGTGAATTTTTTGTTTCATCGAGTTTCGCCTTTTACGAGAGGCTGACCCCGGCTACAGGAGTTAGTTTAGTATTCTTACTCTGTCCCTGCACGGAGAAGATTACTGAATTTACAACTGAATAAAAATTAAAATATCACTTCAAAATTTAATTCTATGCTATGATTCACTATTCACTTTTCCAAATAAGAGAAAGAAGAATCGAAACACTCCCGGAAAGTGCACTTTACCTTAAAAGTAACATTAAACGCTTGTGTGAAGGCCTAATGGATGTTCGGATAACATTACACCGTTACTTAAAATCAATCCTTTAAAATCATCATTATCACTTAGATTTAGCATAACCATTTACTTATCAGGGAACGTTAAAAATAAATTATTTCACATAACTTAAAGAAGCATTTAGTCTACGAAATATATTGCTTAAAATAACGCACGAGTTTATAGCAAAGAACGCTTAAATTTTTGGATAAATTAAAAAGCCTCAATATATATGTAATCAAATAATATATAATTATATATGTAACCAATTAAGCCATGTAAAAATATTACATAAAATTCAGATTATCAGACTGTTTTCTAAATTCAGCATCATATTTTTGCAATAGTATATGTTTTCCTATTCATTAATTATAGTAGTGCAAGGAGAGTAAAACGACAGACTCACTTATAAATCATAGTCGCTTACAACTATAGAAATCATGTTTATTTCATCGCATTTCTCTTAGTTCTCTGTTTAGGGAGAGAAATTTGATAATAATGAATTGACAAACGAATAATTTATTAAAAATAAACTCATACATATTACCAATTGCCTTGGAATACATTACATGGACTTATAATGAAATAAATATTTTAAAGAAATAAAGCCACCCATTGTATCGCCATCTTTTTCTTTATTATCTATTTCCTATCTATCTATATAAGATTATTACTTATCAAGTAGCTAGATAAATATAATCTTATATATTTTATCTAAAAACACTAACGCAAACAGGGGCGCAGAAGTTTAGCCATGTATGAGCCGGCGTACCTTGAGGTCCAAACTGATACCGCAACAAAATAATATATCAAAAAAGGAAATATTATAGAGCCCATGAGCCTCGAGCCCCAGCAGAGGAACGGGTAATAAACGCGCCATATCTAAGTCGGATTGGCGGATTCCAAATACCGGTGATGTCGGTATGCATCCTCACTGTCTACCTTCACCGTCGGTAGGTACAATATTATCTTGTAATATACATTTTGTTCAACCAAAATAATGTATATGTAATCGTCTTTAGTATATTGCCAGAAAATTAAATTACAGATACAAAATGAAATGTTCTAATATTAATTTAGCAACAATATAACATCCCCTTAAACAATCATCTTTTTCATTATACAGACGTAACTAATTTTCATCAAATAGCAAAGAAATAGCACCAATTTCCTGCAATCACCCTTTGCTTATCGTGAGAAACACGTTCGTTACAACAGACATATAAATTTACTTAAATATTACAAATGCACAAATTACTAGGGTTACCATACGAAAAAATCAAAATAGAGGAAATTTATATACATTACATAAAATACCGAAAACACGTCGTATCCTTATTTGGGAAATATATTGTTCAAATATAATTTACAAAATTGTTATTATTTATTTGTATTGCTGAGGAATAGCAAACAGGCTGATGGCCCATTTAACAGTATGCAGTGACGCCTATAGATGTTTGCGGCGCTAGGGGCACCGCAATCATGCTGCTGTCCCATAGGGGTACAGGAACCCGGGTAACTAACGCCGGAATAAAACACACGGTTATTATGGCGGCAAGACCAAGGGTAGTTGCTATCCAGACGGGATTGGGGCCCACCACTATTAATATTACTTAAGAAATTTAATATTAAAAAAAACTATTAATATTACAGAAAATATTATTGAATTTACATTTAATAACAAATTATCATTAATATTACATTTTATTTGACTGATAAATAATAAACTTATAGATATGATATACAATAATGTGGAAGATTAGCTACATGTGTCAAAGAACATATCAACCAAAAATGAATGATTTCATGAAGATGATTTGATGAACAATAAGGTTTGAAAATGAGATGATGGGTAAAAGACGAGAATGGAAGGAAATAACATCTCGTTCTCACTTGTCTGTGAAACAAGACTCAACATTACACTAAAATTTATTTCTACTTTATACAGTCTTTTGATTAGATAAGTCAAAAACCGGTATAAAATTCATTCATTCATGCCAGTACTGGTAACACTGTTTATATGTTGAGTTTTCATACCCCTGCGCCAGACGAACAGACAAAACCCATTAGGTTTGTGATAATGCAAGTTCATCGCGGCCCCAGGTATTGTTTAATGTTGCCAACGGGACAAAGCAGGGTTGCTGTCTCATCTCCAAACCTATTACGATCCATTGTTGAGGAAGCGACTAGAAAATTAAAATGCAGCGTTGTCTGAGCTCACACGGTGCGAGCATAAGTCTTTTGTTTTGCTAACAACTAGCCCTTTGGACCCTGATTTGACTGTGTTTAGAAGAAATTAAGAATACTCTATTATTTTGCGCAATATAATAAATAAATAGACTGGGACAATTCACATAGCGTCGTCTAGCCCCAAAGTAAACAGCAGAGCGCTTGTATTTTATAGGTAGGTATGCACAATAATTGGATACTAGATAACTTATATATTTTTGTAAATAAATTTATCCATACTAATATTATAAATGTGAAAGTAAGTATGTTTGTTTGTTACGCTTTCACGCCTAAGTCACTCAACCAAATTTGGTGAATTTCAGTATAGACATATGTAGATTTTGGAAAAGGACATAAGCTACTTTTTAATTTATATGGCAGAACAACGTTGCCGTGTCAGTTAGTATTATATAGAAACTTCGAGATTCGGATCAACAATCGAACCCGTGATTCAAGCAGGCAATCCTTATTTTAGAACTAAAATAATATATTTTTATTATGTATGCTATTTTATCTCTCTATCTGTGTTGTTCACAAGCTCACAGAAATCCATGGAGTTAATAAGTACAAGTTATGATACTAACTCTATGCAGAAATCATAATATGTTGCAACGTATTGAGGTGAAATTGAAATTGACAAATTAGTGCAACTTGCGTTTAAGCCAATATTTTTTTTAAAAAGAAGAAGGATATCTCTTTGAAGACATAAATAAAAATATTTTACTTGAATATATAAGACTAAAATCTTCCATAACATATTTAACATGGTAATCATAGGAAAATAACATTATTTTAAATTACTATTATATGAGTATATGCTAAATATAGACAGGTAACTTTAAGATTTAGAATGGAAAATTTCCTAAGTTTATCTCTGTTTATCTTTCCTGAAATAAGCTTGGCATAAAGGATAAATATGTTTAAGTCAAAAGATTTATTTAAAATAATAAAAGAATGATAATCAAATGACATTGACTATTTAAAAGCAACTTTCTCATGCATCAAGAAGGAATTCGTCTCCTTAACAAAATGATAAAATGAGAGCATGACTAAATTGCAGGATTGGCGCCTGTTCGCAGCTAATTATCACGAAATCAAGCAAGCTGCATTCCAAATTGCAGCCAGACTTTCAATTATGTTGTCATTTTATCGGAGTAACAATGAATCATGCAGAATATTATCTCGCTTTAAATACTGGTCTTTAATAAGTGAAATATGAATACTAAATTAAATATCCCTTTAAATAGAATACATAATTTAAATGGCGCATTTCTTATATAAATAATAATACCCACCGTAACATCCTACTGCTGAATCCGGGCCTTCTTCTAGAGGAAATTGACCTGTTGTGCTAGTCCAAGGCGGTTTGACAGGATTCAAATACTGGTGAACTTTATTCAGATCTCATCACGATGATTTCCTTTTGCATAGGTATATGGCAATTATGTTATAATATGCACAAAAAGCGCGAAAAGCTGCCAAGTAGTGCATACCATCGTAGTGTTCGAACATGGAACCTGTCTCCTTACAGGTAAGAATACTAACTCCTACAACCGGACGGCCTGACGTAAAAGACGACAAATCAACCCAAGCCAAGGCTAGCGGCCTGTCTGAATTGCAACCATTTGTCACTGTAAACATGCCGTGCATCGTGTCCTGTTCCGGCACCAGTGGACATCATCCAGTTCCCCTCTACGTGGTGGGCAGCGTGTTAGCGGTGACGCAGATATCGCAAACATCTCTAATCGACGGTGACTGCTAAATGAACTTTAGCCGTTCCACGCGTCTGGACAACAATTTCAGAAGTTGGTAGCCGACCTTCACTAGTTGGAGAGGCACTTGAAGAAGAAGACGCGTCTGGTGACATCGATTGCGACGTCAAGGCGTTTAGGCATTGCTGCCGCGTGGGCCAAATGGTGTGAAGTAACTGGTGTCATTTGTGACCCTAAGATGCCGGTATAGTTGAAGTGACAGGTCTATAAGACCATCATTAGGCCTGTCCTTTTATACGGCTGTGAAACATGGCCGCTGCTAGAGCGACACAAGCAAGAACTGCGTGTCACGGAGATGAATATGCTGCGATGGATGTGTGGAGTAACGCGGAAGGACCGCGTTAGGAACTCCCGCATTTGTGGCAATCTTCATGTCCGTGACATTGCGGATAAATTGCAGGAGTGTCGGCTCGTTAGTACGGCCACGTTTTACGGCAATCGGATGCTTACGTGGGAAACAAATGTCTGGCAACGCCGCCTCCGCCGGGCCCCGGCAGGAAGGGTTGACCCAAAAAGTGCTAGCTTGACGTCATAAAGGTGATATGTGTGCCAATGGGCTCACTACCAGGGATACTGAAGACCATGTGAAGTGGAGTAGAAAAAGTCTGAAAGCGGACCCCGGGCAGCGAAACTAAAGTTAGGTTGCAACGGGGATACAACGCTGGGATGATGGACTGTTAGCCATTCCCCAGAAAAATTATAATATAAAAAAGGTTGGTCTCCAATTTTGATACTACTGGTTACCACGTACTTTACATGAAATGCTAATGCATCTAATTAACTTCTAAAAGAAAGTTTTCCCCTGAAAAATTACATCGCCATATCGGAGGGAAGAATCGCAAACTTAAGACTTTAAGTTTGAACACCGCGATTTCTTTGGACTAACTTATAAAATGTGGACTCCCCTCGGCTCGAGTAAAAGTTTAAATTGCCCTTTTCTTTTTTCACTATCTCACCCAACACTCACTTTTTCCTATTTAAAACTTTTTCGTTTTATTTAAAAACGCCCACCGCAAGTTGTATTCGCGTTCAACTTGTTATTCGAGATAAATGCTATCACGTCTTTTTATCGACGCGCAAGACAAGTGTAAATGACTTTTTGCGCATTTTGTTCAAACATTACCAGCTATTAATTTAAACATCGTACCATTATTTCTCATTCAAGTCATGTTATTTTATTTTTTAACAACTGTGTCGGAACTAATAAATAGGTATTTTTAGTGTGTTTATTGCTTTGCACGTCAATAATTCATAATAGTCTTGAAAAATTCGTCAATAACTGTCAACTATCCCATAAAGATCGAAATTTACAGAAAAATATTTTTGTAAAGTCTGTACCATATCATGGATTATCAATAGATATAATATAGGAATACTATATTTTATAATACCATAAAGTAAAATTCCATCATCATCATACAATAGAATACCAACTACAACCTAAGAAATTCGAAAGTAAAACCTAGCAACAGACACATCTGGGTACTGGCTGGTGAAATTAACTTCAATCCAGAAACTCTTGGAGGAACCCTTCATGCCGGAAAACGTTCACGCTCTGTACCGTACAATTCTATTTTAATTATGTGTGTATTTTTATTGATATTTGTATATTATGTATTGATTACAATTAATATTTAAATTTGGTCAAGAGTGACATTTTTAAGAATTTGACTATTTTTCCACGTGTCTATTGTTTTTCACGTAAATTTCTATATATAAAACTGATTTCAAAAATAAGAAAGTATCTAGCCTACTAAAGTACATGCCTAGCCATTCTAGACTCCGTAAATAGATTAAACTCTAAAAGCTATTCAATTGCTCTCAAGCCAAGGGCCCTTGAATTAACTGTCGAGAATCGAATATAGTGGCGAGTGAGGTTCTTTGGAGAGCACTCGCATTTCTGTCTCGTTAATCTTTCGCTGAACATGAGATGAATTTCTTGGTAATGCCCTTTAATTGTGTAAATTGCTTAAGACGCTGCGAGTTTAATATTATTTTATTTTTTATTGCTGACAAATAGCAGTCAGGCTGACGACCCACTTAGTAGTAAACAGCTACCATCGCCTATAGATGTTTGCAACGCCATACGGACAGAGCCTGATCACCAATGCCGGAACACAACACAAAGTTATTATGGCAGCATACTTATAGACCAAAGGTGGTTATCAATCCAGACGGGCTTGGGGCCCTACAACGTAGCTAGCGTTGTTTTGTAGTCTTTTACGACACGCCGACCCGGGCCGCAGGGGTTAGTATTCCTACTCTACCCCTGCATGGAGAATAACAAAAATTTATATCAACGACATAATATTTACTTAAATAAAAAACATTTTCTTTATTTTAATTGTAGCCCATAATGTTCCGCTGCTGTACTCTGATACCCAGAGGAACTGACGGTATACCAGCCACACAAGGCGGAATGGCTCTATATTATACACTGCCTCGGAGTTTATCGGTGCGATTATACCTTCACCGTCAGCATGTGGTTACTATATGCACACACAGCAAGAAATACTACATACGTGCATGCCATCGTGTGAATCAAAATTATCCGTGCAGGGGCGGAGTAAGAAAACTAACCTCTACGACCGGGGTCAGCCAGGAAACAAAATAACCCTAGCTACGTGGTAGGGCCTCAAGCCAGTCTGGATAGCAACCACTCTTGGTCAATGGGACAGCAACGTATTCGCGATGCCTCTAGCGTTGCAAACATCCATAGGCGACGGTAACTGCTTACTATTAGGTGCAATAAAAAGAAAAAGAAACTGTGACATTGAGATTAAACTACCGGCACGCTAAGATGGCCGTTTTGACGTTTGTCCCCACTCATGAAGTTTCGTATTAATTACATATGAAGGAGCAAAGTCAATAGTGACGTGCAGTTAGTCACAATAAAGAACAGCAATTTGCTCCTTCATATGTAATTAATACGAAACTTCATGAGTGGGGACAAACGTCAAAACGGCCATCATAGCGTGCCGGTAGAGTAGGCTAAAAGTGGCTACTACGTACATTTATTGTTTTTAATTTTCTTCGTTATTTCCTGTAAATTGTGGCATCATAGCTTTATATATACATAGGAAAGACTTTTATATATAAAGTTCCACCTTTACTAGTATCAAGCTTCCTTGAAGAAAATCAGTGAGAGATTTGTGACATACATGAATAAAATTTAATGACATAGATTAAACAAATACAATCATTAAATGTAACTCAATATTTAAGTTATTCTTTCAAATAAACATCAGTCTGCAAACATAGCAAAGGTGTAATATATTATGAGTTATTTGACATTAAGTACTTTAATAATAATATTTTGCTTAATATATAAACTCGAGCGTTGTTCCCGTGTGATAAGACTTGCACAATCAATAAAAATAATATTTACTCCGCAGAGATTGAAGATTACGGTACATGTTTATCTTAATATTTGTGTAATGTTCGTGTTAATGATGAAAACTTGGAGCAAAGTTGCGTTAATTTAATGGTCGATGAGAAAAATGGAATAATTGAAGTTTTCTTTGAAGTCAGCAGCGCGTTGGCAATGCTGTGTTGCAAACGTCCATAGGCAACGGTTACCACCTGCTATCCGGTGGCTCATTTACCTGTCTGCTGAAGTCCAGCTATAAAAAAGGTTGATTGTGTTTTGGCTAGTTTACATTGACCATTAACTCAATATTTAATAAAAAATAATAATAAAACACTCATAAATTATGAAATTATGATTCTCTCTCTTTAGTCGGTCCCTCAGAGCTGAGAATCGAGACTCCGTTGGTGCAATTTCTTGACCGTCTCCCTCCACTTGTTGCGATCCACGGCCTGGTGTCGTGCTGCGCTGGCACGTATTTTTAGGTGTCTATCCATCATATCTATCCATCGGTTGGTCTAGCCACCTTTTTGGACTGCGTCCTCTTGCCCTCCACCTACTCTGTCACCATCAGTTTCTCCACGTTATCAGGATTCCTTCGAGCAATGTCCGAAGTACTTGAGTATTTGGTGCAGACAGACACTGGTAAGTCGCTGAGAATTTATTTAAATTATGATTAAGAATTATTAAAATATGTTTACTTTGAACACAAATTTTAAAACACTTCTATATATATCGGCTGCCCAATTTCAAAACACAGTAACTGACATAAATATTTCTTTTTTGTCAAAAAATATAATATATATTGGATCATGTTTACAAGACTCCACTTGAATAAAAAATACTAAAAAATAATCCCTTACTATTTTAAAATTGGGCAGCCGATATGTTTTGTAGTACTCCATATTAATATTTAAATTTAATTAATTTTATAAATTAATTACTCTTGTACATATCTGGTTATTAGCTAGCTAGCTTAGCTAGTAACAGTTTACTGCTCGTCTCGAAAGTCAAAGAAAATTACATTCTCACTGATTACTGACTACCAGTTAACTGTGCTTGTAATAAGTATTTCAAACATCGTTTGAAACATACGTTTTGCAAAACATTTAAGTAAATTACTTGAAAATAAACACTAACTTTCTTAGCTAAATATACATCATCCGTACATACATTAGTACGCTGTAAATCAACATTATGACTCCTTATTTCTTATGTGGATTTTTCCTTTGTAGTCTAATGCTCTTCAAGATGCCCACGCACCTTCAAATGCCTAGTTAGCGCAATCATAATAAAGGAATAAGTGCATTGTTCCTATGTATTTGCCCCGAGCGAAACATTTCGCCAAAGAGGATAAAATTTAAAACAGACAGTCATAATAATTTTAACCCCTCTGACCCGACGTGGGTTGAATACGCTTAAGACACATAAAGTATAAACGGATCCTTCAAATTCGTATTCTGAAACACCCCTTTGACGGTTCAACCGTACCGGTTCGGACTCGGCATAAATTTAACTGTGCTGTACCGAGTTGTATCGCAATTTGTGTACCCACCTTAATGTCAAAATTCGCCGGTTACCATGGCAACCCCCTCTGCGGTCCGTACCGTGTATCCGGAATTGTTTTGAAAATTTCTCGTGAAGGCTTGTTGTTTAATCCGTATTAAACAATAAAAAGGCTCAATATAAAGTCGGCTGCGAACGCCAGCCGCAAAACCTGTTAAAATATATCCAGTGTGATACCGAAGAGACGCGAATTGATTTCATTGGTTGACTGGCTGTGTTTTGTTTGCATTTTCAGTATAAAAGGTCAAAGACCTTTAATTTTTAGTGAATATATTTATTTTGTTATTTTGGAAATTAAACCTTTATTTTTTTTATATTTTCAATTAATGACTAAAAAATCTTTATTGTTCCATCGTAAGGAAACATTAAAAAGAGAGATGATAATATTTGATGACAATTTTTAGCTAAGTTTAATTATATCATATTTTATATGTATTCATTAATACTATTTGCCAAGTTGACATCTTTAAATTTTATTACGGAATTTAGATTTACAAACAAACTTATGATAAAAAGAAATTCAAATCAGGGGTCAATGTTTCCATATTTTTAAATAATAGCAATTTGGTGGCCAATTACTTAAAATTTCCATGCACTTATCACTGGAAATGATCGCGTATAATTCGATTGCATTATGTGCATGTGACTCCTTACGTGTAGATAATTGCCACCTAATAAAAAAGGATTGAATTATGAATTTTTAAATTTAATAATTAAATTCAAATTTCGAAAATAAATATAACTTTTTTCTAACGTCGTAAAAGAATAAATTAAAACCCTGTTAACAAAATTTGAAAGCTGGTGCAATGTTAAAAATATTGTATATACTCGTACTTAGTGCCGATAAACATAAGAAAATAAATGCAGCGAGTTTTAATACAGAGCAATCCTTTCTTTGACTCTGAAATAAAAACCAACTTATGCCTTTCGCTGATTATCTGCAAACAAAAAAAGTAAATAATCCCTTTGGTACCCTTTGCGACAGTAATGGGACTGATTATTATTCTGGGCCAGGCATTCTCATATTTAGCTGTAAAGTTTATTTGGCTGACGAAACTATTGAAATCAAAAAACCAAACAACACAGTATGTTGAATGGTATCATTATACCATTGTATCAGCAGGTACATTTTGTCAATAATCAAACTTTAAAATGATCCTATCCACAGAGTATATGACAAGCAAGGTGGACGAAGGCCTCCCCAAGTTTGCATCCAGTCCCGACATTTATTCAGGACGGTCTAACTTCTTAGTCTACATTTAGACTAAAGCTCAGATGTATATGTTAATTTCATATATTTTGATTTTTATATTAGAGAAGTGGCAACATTAACACAATGACTAGGGTAGGTAATCGCTCGTTAAAATTCACGAACCGAGACGAGGGATGGAGTGTATACTCCAAAATCCGTAATAGGATCATATTATGACCATGACGCTTTGCGTGCACAGGAACTGTTATTGATATGAACACCATTCTCGCGACACAGTCCCAGTGCTTCCAATTATTGAATGTTACGTGTGATTTATTTTTATATTTAATTTATAAACTTTACTGATTTGTTAATTTTTAAGTTTTCTTTATATTGTGATGTATTGTAATTGTATGTTTCCCAAATAAATAAATAAAAAATAAAAAAAAAATATTTAAATAAATAAACTGTAACAATTCTCACAGCACCAAGCCCAAAATAAGCAACGGACAACGTGTGTTTGTATAAAACTGAAAAATATTAAGTACTTTGAAATAAACTATTTAATATTTTTTCGGAAATAAATAAATACTATTCATTAACATTAACTGAGGATTGAACGGAGTCAGTGATCCTCGCAGATGACGGGCGAAAGCCGTTGCGCTAAGGAGGTTTTCAATTTGTCATCAATCAAATTTGGAAATCTATATATTTTTATCCATTTTCAGGAAATAATTACTACAGAAGAGCACCGATGCAAATAGTTGCACAGAAGGATAACCTGAATATAGCATGTACCTAGAACTACGAAGTTTATAAAAATAAATGCGGGACTACTTGTGCTATATTAAAATTAAATCGTTTAATCGTTTCGTTCTAAAATTGAGCAAACAAGCTTTTTTTACCTGTGAAACAGCACACAGTCTGATGGTCTACTTAATTGTAAGCAGTTTCCGTCGCCTATGAATTTTTGCGATACCAGGGGCATCCCGAACATGCTGCCGATTTCGTAGGGGAACTTGGAACCTGGGTTACTTATACCCGAACACAACACAAGGTTATTATGGTGGCGAATTTAGAGACTTGGGGTGGTTGCTATCCATACAAGTTTCGAACCATACTATCCAGTTATGATTTTAGCGCTTTTACGTTAGGCCGACCCCGTTAGGACCGGGGGGGGGGGGTCAGTATTCTTACTCTGCCCCTATACGTAGAACAAAGGTTTTAGGCACAGAAACATTATTTAAGTAATGTTTCTGTGTTCTGTGTTCAATTAATTTACTTTCAAGATGCCTTTTCAATTAACAAATTCAGTATTTGCAATAACCCACGTAAGAGCTTGTCGCGGGGGTTGATTTCAACAACTCCTTGACTTGAAAGAGTCTCAAGAGCACCCATCGAACAGCTGCTGCAGCCAGCTGGCCCTCTTCAAACATGGACATTATGCAAACACCAACATAAGACCCAACTAATAACATAAAAGTTTATTTTGTACTAAACAAATATTATGATAAGCGGTCTTGTGAACTTTGTAAAAAGAAAAAAATTTAAACAATATACACAAGTGCTTTTTTCTTGTTAACCTTAACCTAATCTTAGAAGACGTGTTCTTTGAATATCTTGCTGGAATAATAAATGATACCCTCTTTACATTTCTTATCATATTTTTTACAAGGAATAAACAGTTCTTATGAGAACAGCGGACACAACTACGTTTTTATACAGAAACTATTTTTGAGATTAAACTGGGAGTCACAGTAAAACAGTAATGAATAAGTACCATAAATGTGTCTACATGCAGTTCTGTGTGGAAGTTTCACAGCTAAAATGTTCATTACATTGTAGACAATACACAGGAGAGTCGCCTGTGTTGACAATCACACGTTATAAATAAAGAAAGATTTTATTGGTAAACGATGACAAATACATACAGAAACGATAAATGAAATAAATATACTTCAAAATAGTCATTTTCTGAATATAATTTTCTTCTTTATTCAATAAGGTTACTTAGTTTTCTCAGCATTATACTACAGTATGCATGGGTAAAAACCGAAACACGAAGTGGATACGTAATTGTAGGGAGGTAGACATTTGAAATGATACCGACAGTAAACTTCTTTGACCTTTACAACATGTTGTAACATTTCTAGTGTTAGCAATAACAGAATGAAGCAATATACTTAAAACTTAAAAGCAATTGTCCATTAGGTACTTTTAGATAACCCATGTTGCATCTAAAGATAAAACTTTACAGTAAATAAATAACAAACTTTCTACAATTACTACATTGTACACGAAGTTGCACTTGTTACTAAGAGTAATTTTGTAAATAAACAAAATAAAATAAAATAAGCGAAATTTACATTAAGTTGTTTCAGATTTTTGTTTGATTATATCAATACTATTTTAAGATATGTATAAACAAACGGGATATATAAAAAGTGTTTTAAAAATTGTGTACGCCCCGTTTGAATGCAATAACGTTGTTTTCTATATTTGAAACAATATTGCAAACAAATCTTATACACTCAAACACTAATGACGATGCTAAAATAAATATAAAGCAAATTAGTTTTTAGGAGACATATTTTGGTGTCATATTACAGAGCTAAAAAGAAATATTTAGTTCTTTACTTTTACATAACTTTTATGATTAGTTGTATGTTTAAATGTTAAACAACTTAAAAGTACTCTGAAACTCGCGAATAAATGTTTAAAACATAATCGAAACAATATATAAAAAATAGGTATACTGTGGCAATTCACAGGGCACTATCTAGTCACAAGTAGACTAAGTGTTTGAGTTATCAATACTAGGTAATTGATTATTTTCAATGCGTTCTTTTTTTTAAATAATTATACATATGATGCATAACCACAGAGACTGGCAACAATTAAACCCATGGTTACACAGGTACTCCGATGTGCAAAAGCCGTCATGCCACAGAGAATATCAAATTATATTTCACTCATTAAAATAACATAATATGTAATTAAGTGCAATACCTTTGATTTCCCCACTACCCAATAATTTCTTGTTACAAAATCTCCAACTATTCAATTACTATAACAAACGCTGAGCAAAACCGCAGACAGCACAACATAAATTGTCGATAATCGACACTTGTTCTAAAAGCACCGAGTCGTTAGCACCCAGTTTAGATAATAATATGCGACCAATCACCGGTAATTTATTGCCTTGCTATTCTTGCCAATCCTTGTTTGTTCTACATTTATAGTAGTTGTGATGAATGAGATTTATAATACCTTGGGTTGAGTTTCTTTGAATACAAAGGCGTTTGAAATTGTAGGCGAACACGATTATTTGAAAAAAATTGAATTTGAAAGACTTCTATCACAGCTTTAAAACTTTTGGAAATATTATGTAATTTCTCTTCATGCAGGGGCGAAGTAAGAATACTAACCCCTGCAGCCGGGGTCGGCCTATGGTAAAAGGTGACAAAACAACCCAAACTACGTGGTATGGCCCCAAACCCGTCTAGATGGTAACCCCCCTTGGTCTTAAGTATGCCGATATAATAACCTTGTGTTCTGGCATTAGTGACCCAGGTTCCCGTATCCCTCTATGACAGCAACTGCTTACTGGTAGGTGGGCATTTAGACTGTCTACTTCTTCTTCCTCAGTAATAAAAAAAAATAGTAGTAACATATTAAAATGTACAGAGGTTTAATGTTAAATAATGTTTATTGCTTAGAATAATTGTTTATTGAAAAACTTAAGCATATTCACTGGCATGTTGTTTTTCCGATACTCCCATTATCACAAAACACTACTAAATCCACTTTGTCTTCGAAAAAGCTTCTTAATTCTTTATTATGTTTGCTAAGAAACAAATATTAAGAGGCAGTTCGCGGCGCGTGATCACAGCGGACGCGCGTGTCTTCGTTCCGTCGCTCCGTCGATCTACCCGCTATTGTGATTTTATTTTGTGTTAAAAATAATCAAGTTAATTATTAGTGTATTCGTGTAAATAGGGCAACTCCTGGCAACAGGAGACCCTGAAAATAATAATGAACAACATCCCAACGTACCAAAATCCTCCAAAGTTACCGAACAGTACTCTACCCACAGTATCCCAACCAGTAAGTTACGCAAATGTTACATCATCAACATGTTTTCCCAAAAAAGACCAAGCTATTATATTAGATTCTCTTGATGGAATAACTCTGAGAGAATACCTCCTTGGTTTGTCGGCAGTAACACCACCGGCTTCTATACGTTTCATATCCAGAATTTCTAATGGGCGTATTTGTATTTATTTGGACTCAAAATCAACAGCTGACAAACTGATAGAAGAGAAAAAGAATATTACAATCAAAAACAATGTACTAGAGATTAAACCGCTTATAACAAGAAATAAAAGGATCGTATTATCTAACGTTTGCCCTGTGATTCCAAATTATGTTATCGAACAAAAATTTGATGAATTTAATATAAAAATAATGTCTCCGCTGACATTTATGAAAGTTGGTGTAACAGAGCCAGGTTTTTCTCATATATTAAGTTTCCGAAGACAATTATACATTAGCCCAGAGGATGAGACGCGTCTTCCAGAATCCTTTCAAGTAACATATGAAGGGACTAATTACTGGATTTATGTATCCAATGATGCTTTAAAATGTTTTACCTGCAATACATTAGGACATTTAGCGAAAAACTGTCAACAAGAATTGATAAATAAAAAGCAAAATGAGGATACTGAGATCTCCAAAGTAATAAGTGACATATTCCAAAGAAATGACAATGAGATAATGGAAAACCAATCCCATTCTGTACCGCTATCAGAAGAAATCTTAACAATTGCGCAACCATCACATTTAAACCAACATGGTACAAAACGAGCCCATTCCTCTACAACCGAAGCATCTAACATAGAAATAACAAAACCGGATATACAATACGAGTCCGATCGAATGACATTTGAAACAGATGAAACGAGTAGTAACTTCTCCTTAGAAGAAGAGGAAATCAAAACGAAAACCAAGAAAAAACAAAAGAAAAGTGACACCAGAACCGATGAGGAAATTTGGAAAAATATTGAAAGTAATTTAACTGATATAAATAGTGACAATAATTTCCCTATTAATTTAGATCAATTTATTAGTTTATTAGATAACTCACGAGGAAAACAAAATATAAAGGAATTAGTATACTCGTACACAAATAACATTAAAGACCTTATTAAAATGTGTAATAAATTGCATAGTAAAATGAATAAAAGTTTAAAAAATAGATGCTCACGTTTGTCAAGAAAGTTACATGAGATTTTGAATCCTCCTTATGACTTAGCCTCTGAAAAACATAGTGAATAAAACTGCTGTATATTAATTCCTTTATATTTTATATTCGTTATAATTATAATAATTGATATGAATATAATACAGTGGAACGTAAATGGTTATTATAGAAGAATTGAGAATATCAAACTATTGGTAAATCGGTTTAGTCCAACTTGCATTTGTTTACAAGAAACTAATTTTACTTCTAACAATTGTGCTTCACTAGCGGGCTACGATCATTTCTACAAAAATCGAACACTAAGTAACAGAGCTAGTGGTGGTGTTGCTATTTACATTAAGCGTTATATGATACCAGAACAAATAACTTTAAGTTCTAATTTAGAAGCAGTCGCTGTAAAAATTAGATTTCCTCTAACTTTAACTGTATGTAATATTTATCTACCAAACAGTCATCCTATTAACAAAAATGAGTTGAATAACCTTATCCGTCAACTTTCGTGTCCTTTTATAATACTAGGCGATTTTAATAGTCATCATTTTTACTGGGGTTCTGAAAAATGTGACTCCAGAGGTAAAATAGTAGCAGAATGGCTTGATCAACTCAATAATATAGTTTTGTTAAACAATGGTCAACCAACGCATTTTAATAGTAGTAGTGGCAGTGTAAGTAATATAGATCTTACTTTGGCTTCACAGAATATAGCATCATATTTTGAATGGAACGCCTTAGAGGATTTATATGATAGTGACCATTACCCAATTTTAATCAAATCTGAAGCACTTAGTAACAGTACACCCAACAGTATAAAAGTACCAAAGAAATGGAAGTTCAACCAAGCAAATTGGGGATTGTTTCGTGAAGAGGTAGACTTAAATATACCTGAACTATTACCCTTATGTAATGGTCACAACCAAACTATCGATGACATTGTTAATAAATTCACTGAAATAATATTAAAGGCAGCTGAAAAGTCAATACCTAGAACCACTGGCATTTTGAGGAAAAATTATTTGCCTTGGTGGAATGAGGATTGTAAAATTGCTCTGAAGGAAACTAAAAAGGCTTTTACACTCTTCAAGAAATATGCGAGAAATGACCCTGATTCCACACATAAAGTAGAATATAAAAAGAAAAGATCATACTATAGAAGGCTAGTTAAAGTAAATAGGAAAAAATATTGGGAAAGTTGGGTATCATCTATTAACAACAAAACCCCAGTTGGAGAAGTCTGGAAAAAGATCCAAAAACTTAACCATAAGAATACTGGAATAAATACTATTGTACTTGAAAATCTGGATGGATCACTAACTTCTGACCCTCTCGAAACATCAAAGCTATTAGCGGAAACTTTTGCAATGAATTCTAGTACTAATAATTATGATAAAGTATTTATTAATTACAAATGTACACAAGAAATGGACTCAAATTTTGATTTATCTACTAATTGTAATTCAATCAATAGAGAAATCACAATGCACGAATTACTATTAGTACTTTCACAAATTGGAAATACTAGCCCAGGACCGGACAACTTACCAAATATTATAATTAAACACTTACCAGATAAAGGAATTGAATATTTACTTCAGTTATATAACTTCATATTTAGAGAACAGGTATTTCCGAAAAGCTGGAAAGAAGCTTTAGTAATTCCCATATTGAAACCAGGTAAATGTTCAAATAATAAAACAAACTATAGACCTATATCTCTCACTTGCAATTTGTGTAAAATACTTGAAAAAATAATAAGTAAAAGAATTAGATGGTACATAGAAACAAATAAATGTCTTTCACCGTTTCAGTTCGGTTTTCGTCAGTTTCATTCAACAATTGACCATTTGATGAATCTGGAAAGTGAAATTCTAGATAACCTTGCACTTGATAATTTTGCCGTAGTTGTTGCTTTGGATATTGAGAAAGCTTATGAAATGGTTTGGAAACACCGAGTTTTAAGATTATTAGAAAATATTAATATAAAAGGGAACATCCTAGCTTATGTAAAACATTTTCTCTCAGACAGAACAATAAAAGTAAGAATAAATGAATATATATCTGACTCTATACCTATAGAGAACGGCTTACCTCAGGGCTCAGTGCTGAGTGTAATATTATTTTTATTAGCTATTAACGATGTTCTTTCACAAATTGAAAGACCAACAAAAGGATTTTTGTTTGCTGATGACTTGATAATAACGTGTTCTGGCAGAACTCTAAAGCCTACGTTAAAACTTATACAAAACGCACTTAATAATCTACAGGAGTGGTCACAAAAATCTGGCTTTAAATTTTCCGATACTAAAACAGAATATTTAATATTATCAAATAAAAGACAAAAATCTAGAAATATACGTTTAACCTTAAATGAAAAGATTATAAAAGAAGTGAAAGAATTAAAAATTCTAGGATTGATTTTTGATAGAAAAATGTCTTGGATAACACATATAAATAACCTTAAAACTGAGTGTTATAAAAGATTAAATATAATCAAAGTCTTATCGTCATCATCATGGGGATCAGATAAAGACTGTTTATTAAATATCTATTTAACTCTTATAAGACAAAAAATAGATTATGGTTCTGTGATATATGACTCTGCCAGAAAACGTACACTAGAATCGCTAGAAAGCATCCAAAATACGGCTCTTCGATTGAGTATTGGAGCGTTCAAAACTAGTCCTATCAAAAGCATCTTAGCAGAAGCAATGATCATGCCACTAGAATTTAGAAGGATGGAACTTGTAATTAAACATGCTATAAATATATTATCTTACCCCGATAACCCTGCTTACAATATTTATACTAAAACAACAGCTGTGGATACTGAATATGAACTGCAACCTAAATTATTACAGCCTCTTCGAATGAGAACATCCAAGTATTTAAGTGAAATAGATTTTAAGATTCCAAAAATATTTACAAAAAAACTATCTACTTTTGAACCGTGGACAATGCCTAACTTTCCGATTAATCTTGAATTAGCCAATTATCATAAAAACGATACCCCTCAATACATGTATAAAAATATATTTAATGAATTAAATAATAAGTATGTAAATTGTAAGATTTTTTACACAGATGGTTCAGTTATGAATGGTAAATCAGCCTGTTCAGTAGTATTTGGCGATAAATGTTATAGATATAAATTGGGGAAATTTAATTCTATATTCAGTTGCGAAGCAATAGCTATACTTAAAGCTTTAGATTTAGTACACAATGAAAATAACACCTCCAAATATGTAATTTATACCGACTCAAAATCATGTCTTACTGCGTTACAAAGTTTTGATACAAAAAATACAATTATTTTAGAAATTAAACAAACAATGTTAAATTTAATGAAAGAAAATTATAAATTCGAATTAGTATGGATTCCTAGCCACCAAGGAATAGCTGGTAATGAGAAAGCAGATAGTGAAGCGAGAAAAGCATTAAATGATAGTGAAAATTGGCACGTAATAAAATCAACCCCAACCGAATTACACAAGTATATTAAACATAAACTTAAAATAAATTGGGATCGTAAATGGAAGACAGGAAATACAACGAAGTTATTTAGTATTAGAGAATCAATATTTGATAAACCACCATCAGCTTTCTCTTGTAGGAAAGATCAAGTTGTCATCACTAGATTGCGTATAGGACATACAAATATGACACATATACATCTAATAACTAAAAACAATATAAATAAATGCAAGTGTGGGGTAGATCTAACCGTTTCTCATCTATTAGTGGATTGTACAGAGTTTGGAAATGAAAAACGACTTTGTAATGTACCTAATAACCTAAAAGACTGTTTGAATCAAGATGGATATAATAAAACTCTAAAGTTTCTGAAAATGATAAATATGTATGATCAAGTATAAATTCATAAGGACCAATGTATTGTTATTGTTATTAATTTTACACTGTGTATGTAAACGTGGTCGCTAATGACCTGAGTTGTTAAAAAGCGACTTTAAATAAATAAATTAAAAAAAAAAAAAAAAAATATTAAGAGGGTCCGTTCTATTTCTTGCTACAGTCAATTACTATCGTACTGTTAATCATCTCATAGTCGTATATTAAGGATTTAAATGAGCTCTTTGACGATTAATTGAATAAGATGATTACTTTTTAAAATAAACATTTAATATATAAATATTCCAAAGAAATCTCCGAGTAAAACATTGAGAACAACTTAAGACTAGATGATGGACATAAAAACAAAACGAAATAGACGAGAAGAAATTCTTTAAACATAAACACTTCGTACGCAATGTGTTAGCAACGGTCGTAATAATTTCAATAACTCTAAAGATCTTACGACGTGAATCTTTTTATACCTAACTCCTTTTTATGGCCAGTATGCATCGCATTAAATTGTTCATGAATTACGACGGATTTAAGCCAAAGTTATTATTGTTCTGCGGTAGGTCGTACTGAGAACACAAATGACTATTACAATATGTCAAAATTACTTCCAAGCGAGCAAATCTAGCTTTTATATATATTAGGGAGAACTTCTAAAATCGCCCGAATCGCCGTCCACATTTACAATTGTGAACTTCAACAACAAATCTCTCCATCGTTCTGTGAAGTGCTAATCCAAAACATATGTGACGAAAAAACATTAAGATAAGGCTCAATTTCAAGAACACATGCAACATATACGGAGCTATAAAAAGAACAGTGGATCAACGCACAGATTGACAACGACAACAGTTTAAGCGGCGTTTATTTATTTGAACAAGTATTTCCTTTTAGCGATGCAGTGGAGACAAAACAAGAAAGGTTTTAGATAAGTATTGTAAGACAAGGGAAGATATTACCATAATAAATTTCGCTTCAAGCCGCCAGAGCTCGATAGGATGTTTTAAATTAGAAAATATCCTCTGTGTACATTGCGCTTATGTAAAACATAAGTTATGACATAAGCACTTAAGTTCAACCTGCAGTAGCGAGGATGTGCACGGTGCTGCAACTTTTATACTGAGATTCTTTATGAATCTGCAAAATAGTATACGAGTATTATTTGTACTTGTTACATGTTACACGCTTTTTTTTACACTCAAATATATAATCAGCATCACTTTGATTATAATCAAAGCAGCATCAAAATGTTGACGATATCAAAATTCAATATATAATATGGATACTATCATATGGATACCTATTTAAATTAATTTCATATTACATGATTACAAAAATACATTTGTCTTTTTAATATAACTGAAAAAAGTTGATTTAAATATAAAATATTCGGTGAAAAACCGTCCCTAGTTGGGGTGTTTATATGTAATAACTATGTATTTGATTACATGACAAGTAAATATATCAGTTGTTTCTGTAACACATCTCGCTTTGCTGCTTTCTTTGAACTAGATGGCGTTGTGTGATGATATGCGCCGCTTAGGCAGTTTTACTGCCATATAAATTTTAAAAAAACTTATGTTCTTCTCCAAGGTGCAATCTGAGATAGACTATTGAAACTATTGACAATTGCCGAAATTCATCAAAATGAAAACGTAACAGAGACGGATAAAAACGTAACGGTTTTATCCGTGCAGGGGCGGAGAAAGAATACTAACCTCTGCGGCCGGGGTCGGCCTGTTGTAAAAGGCGACAAAACAGCCCACTCTAGCTACGTGGTAGGGCCTCAAGCCCGTCTGGATAGCGACCACCTTTGGTCTTAAGTATGCCGCCATAGTAACATTGTGTTGCGTTCCGGCATTAGTGACCTAAGTTCCTGTACCCTTATGGGACAGCAGCGTGTTCGCGATGCCACTGTCGTTGCAAACACCTATAGGCGACGGTAATTGCTAAATTCTATGTAAGCGGGCCGTCAGCCTGTCTGCTGTCCTACAGCAATAAAAAAAGATAGAGAGTTACATTCATATTTATAATAGATGACCAGGTAAACTTCAATATTTGTGTAAAATGTCGTAAACATTAAGCCGAACAAAATGAATTAATATTCAGATTGTATTTATGATTCACTATTTTGGCGATAATAGCTTACACGTAAAAGATAGATATAATAATATGCTATTGCGGGCTTTTTTGTAGGTCTATTTAAGATAAACATTCCCATTAGACAGCGTTTTTGCAGGCACGCCAGATTAGCTCGCAGATGGCAGAATTTTTTCCCAGTTACTTGACTTGATTGACACTTATCGTTATATTTTGGATAATTCACACAATATCTTTATAAACACGCGTGTGTTATTCTGATGTATAAGCTATATTATTGTAAAGTTTATTTTAAAATCCATTCAGTAGTTTTTGCGTGAAAGAGTAACAAACATACATACAAGCTTTCGCGTTTATAACATTAGTAAGAATATTATAATATTGTGACAGTCCACACAGCATCATCTAATATATTGTTGAAAGATATCAAAGTGAAGAAATCTGTATACCAAGATCGCCCGTTTGGTGTCCACCATAGACAAGCTTGGCGGGTATACTGAGAGTACCCAATAGAGAAGGCCCTGTGGGTAGATATGATTATTAAATAAAGTACAGTTAGTCTCGCACGCTCGTGTATCATTGACATGGCGCAGCCGGTATAACGAAATTTGAAATAGTTTAATCGTTCCAACGATGGAAACCGTACTAAATCCCCCGGAGCCGTTTTGTTTTGAAGAAAACTCTTACAATATTACGTGTGGAACACTAAGCGACAGTTGGAATAAGTGGAGTAAAGGTTTCAAAATATATTTCGACGCGTGCGAGTTAACGAAAAAGAGTCCTCACATACAAGTGAACATATTATTACACGTAATTGGTGAACAATGCAGAGAATTATACGAACAATTTAACGTAAGATGTACAACTGTGGACGAAATTTTAGACAAATTTAAAAATTATTTTACTCACAAGAAAAATTTGACGGTGGAAAGGCATAAATTTTTTACTAGAAATCAAAATAATAATGAATCTATTGAGCAATATGTATATGAATTAAATAAATTGTCAAGAAGCTGTGAATTTGGAACATTATGTGATTCATTAATAAAAGACCGATTGGTATGTGGGATTGTGGATATGAAATTACGGGAAAGATTGCTTAGGGAACCTGATTTAACATTGGAAAATGCGATAGAAATATGTCAAGCAGTCGTCGTATCTAAA
This sequence comes from Malacosoma neustria, assembly GCA_963693495.1. Lineage (NCBI taxonomy): Eukaryota > Metazoa > Arthropoda > Insecta > Lepidoptera > Lasiocampidae > Malacosoma > Malacosoma neustria. The sequence continues at coordinate 12,613,553 of OY856383.1, forward strand.
ACATATTTGGAAAAAATATGTTCAGAAAATTCGACGCGATTAATGTACAATTCAAATGAAGAAAAATGTGCTCATGATGAAAATGTATGGAGAATCGGGTCACAAGGTTCCAAGGTCACGCGCAGCGTCATCCGAAATTCTACAAAAATGCGGGTGGGCGCGCGCGGCAGCGGGTTGGAGTCGAGCACACGGAGCGGGCAGCGGGTGCAGCGCTTTAGCGAGGCGAGCTGCAGCGGCCGGGTGCGCGGCCATTACGAATCCGCTGCAGCAGCGAATTCAGCGCGCGACGTCAGCGTAAATAAAAAACTTAGAAATAGTTCGGTTCAGTGCGGCCATTGTGGACTAAATCATCCAAAGTTCTCGTGCCCAGCTTATGGCAAAAGGTGTCATCGTTGTAAAAAGTTAAACCACTTTTCCAATATGTGTAATATTTATCACATTTCAGAGTCTGATAATCAGGTAATTTATACTATAAATAATTATAATAATGATCGGTGGTCAGTGAATTTAAACATAAATAACCGTAATGTATTATTTAAAATCGATACGGGAGCTGATGTCAATGTGTTGCCGGAGCGTTTTTTGTCCATATTAAATATTAAAAAAGAAAACTTGTTACAAAGTAATACAAAGCTACACGGTTACTCAGGTACACACATCGAAGTCATGGGTAAGTGTTTTATCAAATTAAAATATAGAAAACGTACTTTTATATTGGCTTTTAAAATCGCGAAGGTGGATTCGGCTCCTATTTTAGGTAAAAATGCTTGTGAAGAATTGCAATTAGTAAAGCGGATTAATTGTATAGAAAGTAAATGTGATCTTAATAAGAAAATTTTAAATGATTATAGAGATGTTTTTGAAGGGCTAGGTTGTTTGCCAGGGACGTACAGAATACAGATTAATAATCAATGTAAACCCGTAGTGCATGCCCCTAGAAAGATTCCCATTCCGATAAAAAATAAAGTTAAGAAAAAACTTGATGAAATGGAGAAATTAGGTATTATAGCGAAAGTAGATGGGCCTAGTGAATGGGTAAATAGTATTACTATAGTAAAAAAGGCAAATGGAGATTTAAGGATATGTTTAGACCCAAAAGAACTTAACTTAGCTATAAAACGTGAGTATTTTAGACTGCCTACACTTGAAGATATTGTCTCTAAGCTTTCCGGTGCAAAATACTTTAGTACTTTAGACGCATCTAATGGTTTTTGGCAGACTAAATTACATCCAAGTTGTAGTGACCTTTGTACATTTAATACGCCCTTTGGCCGCTACAAATTCTTAAGAATGCCCTATGGAATATGTTCCGCTAGTGAAGTTTTTCATAAAAAGATTCATGAAAATTTTGACGATTTGCAAGGAGTATGTTTATACATAGACGATTTACTTATTTACGGGCGAACTAAAGAAGAACACGATGACAGGTTAAAAGCGGTGTTAGATAGATGTCGTAAAATTAATTTAAAGTTAAACCAAAGTAAGTGTAAATTTGGTTTAACTGAAATTATATACTTGGGACACAAGATTACAAAAAATGGTTTATATCCGGATGAAAATCAAGTGTCAGCAATAGTAAACATGCCTAAGCCCAAAACAGTTAAGGATGTTGAGAGATTCTTAGGATTAATAACATATGTAAGCAGTTTTATACCGAATCTATCGGAAAAAACATATTTACTACGAGAGTTACTGCAAAAGGGCATAGAGTGGCATTGGACTGAAGCACACGATAGATGCTTTGACGAATTAAAAGAATGTCTCATTAAAAAACCAGTTTTACAATTTTACAGTATGCGTAAACCAATTACAATATCAGTCGATGCTAGTAAGAACGGTTTAGGCGCAGTTTTAATGCAAGGTGGCCTCCCCGTCTGTTATGCCTCAAAGTCTTTGACTAAAACTGAGCAACGCTATGCTCAAATAGAAAAAGAACTGTATGCGTGCGTCTTCGCGTGTGAAAAGTTTTATGGTTACATTTATGGTCGTACTGATGTAACAGTAGAAACTGATCACAAACCCCTAATTACTATTATAAAAAAGGCCATAATTGACACCCCGCCTAGGCTACAGCGCATGTTATTGCGATTGCAACCCTATACTTTTAAATTAGTTTATAAGCCAGGGAAACAATTATATATCGCAGACACACTTTCACGTGCATGTGATAGCAGTAGTCATATTGATAACGGCTTACAAGAAGAAATTATTGAGGCAGTACGAAGCATTTCGATATCTAACGAACTAACAGACTCTCATTTTAGTTCACTCCAAAAAGAAACATTCCGTGATGAGACTTTACAAATATTAAGGCGTTACATAAACAAGGGCTGGCCAAGTGATAAGCAGAAAGTTAATATTAATGTGAAACCTTTCTGGAAATACAAGGATGAGTTGTCGGAAGCATATGGCTTATTATGGCGAGGCAATAGAATAATAATTCCAAAAGTATTACAACAGGAAATGTTACACAAATTACACTTTGCTCACTTAGGTTTTGAAAAATGTATACTTAGAGCTAAAGAGCTGTTATTTTGGCCAGAATTAAATAATCAACTTAAAAATTTAATAATGAATTGTCAAACATGTTTGACTTATAGAAAGAATAATAATAAAGAAACATTATGCCCTCACGAAATACCTAATAAGCCTTGGTCTAAAGTAGGCGTTGATTTATTTTATTTTAAAGGAATAAATTATCTTCTAATTGTTGATTATTATAGTAAATTTATTGAAGTTGTAGAATTAACAAGTACTCTTTCTGAAAGCATAATTAATCATTTAAAATGTATTTTTTGTAGATTGGGTATACCCCAAACTGTTGTATCTGATTGTGGACCTCAGTTCATTTCTAGAGAATTTCGTGAGTTCTCTAAAAATTGGTCATTCAGCCACGTGACCTCATCACCGCGCTATCCCCAGTCAAACGGCCAGGCGGAGCGTTCTGTACAGACCGTTAAAAACATATTAAGGAAAAATTTACATAGCAAAATAGACTTCAGGTTGGCTTTGCTAGAATATTTAAATACTCCGATAAGTGACAAACTCCCATCACCTGCGGAACTGCTACAAAATAGGAAGTTGCGTGGTGTTTTTCCAGTAATTGACAATTTAGAACAACCCCAAAATAATTCAATAAATACAGAGTTAAAAAAAAGACAGCAAGTGTACAAACATTATTATGATCGGACAGCAAAAAACCTTCCTATTTTAACCATTGGCCAAGCAGTGAAAGTAAGAGATCAAATTAACAAAGTGTGGAAATCAGGCATCATTACAAATTTTTTGGGAAATCGCAAATATGAAATCAAATTAAATACAGGACGAATAGTTATTAGGAATAGACGCCATTTAATCATAGACTCCCCTCACTTACAGAAATATAAAACAATTAACTATGACACAGATTATGACTTCTATAACTATAGCGCGCCGGCTCCATCATTGCGCATCGCTCCCGGTGACGAGTCACCCACCCAAAACAACAATAATAATAATAACAATATAGGTAATCATTATGTTACTCGTTTTGGCAGGACAGTGAGGCCTCCGAATAGATGGAGATACTGTGAAGAATGAAGCTAAAATTTTATATATTGACTTAATATTACATAATATATGGCTTAATTTAAAAACTTTGACTTAATCATCACAATTAATATTTTAATTTTGAGTAAAATTTAAAAAGCATATTGATTTAATTATTTTTAATTACTTATTTTTAATTAATTTTATTTTTACTTATTTTTTTTTAGTATATTGACATAATTGTTTTGATTATTTTGTTTAACTGATTGTAGCTGTATAAATTTTTATAAATATCAAACAAGGAAACTAAATAAATTTTATAGAACTAATGATTGCAAGATAAAATTAAAATTTAGGTTGTCTGTATTTTTTCTTATGGCATAATTATTATTAATATCAATGACATTTATTTTGTAATAATTTAATAATACAACATTATTAATAAACTGGAGAGGCTTTATTATATTATTGTATAGTGGATATTATAGTACCAGTCATTATTTGTTAACTTAAACACTTATTTCTTCCAAATTGATTTTTTTTTCATGATACATAATAATTAATTATTATTATAATGGAGCATTTTTGACAATAAAGTTTAGATATAATGATTGTATAGTTTGTGTAAGAGGCATCTTGATTGACATCATTAATGTCATACTTGTAAAAATTGACTTTTGTTTTGTATTGTTTATTGGTCTTTGATTCTTTGTTAAATGAGTTCAAAAATTGTTATATATATACTTTTTGTTTTGTTAATTTGTGGGGGGGTTGTGGGTAGATATGATTATTAAATAAAGTACAGTTAGTCTCGCACGCTCGTGTATCATTGACAGGCCCGAGCTAATCGGTGTCTATCGGGTTGTAATACTACAAATAAATAAAATTGGAGTGTATGTTTGTAATATTAAAATAACCGATTTTTAAGTGCATTCAGACGTATACACGGTACATATACCAAAACAACATTTTTTTTTAATTCTGTCTGTCTGTCCGTCTGTTTGTTACGGCTAATCTCTGAAATGGCTGCACTGATTTTGACGGGACTTTCAGAGGCTGATAGCTGATGTAACGGCTATTTTTATTTTAGAAAAAAAAATAGTTTTTGTTAAAAATGATCAGTTTCGGAAATTTTATTTTCCAGGAACGCACGTATCCCGAAGGCGCTTCTCGTAACAGTTGCATTCGATACGACTAATTGTTTGCATATTTCATTTATTTTATATTTTAGGGTTTATAGGGTTCGAAATCCAAAATAAACCATAAGATTTATCCAAAAAATGCTGCCCAAAGTCACTATTCCACGCGGACGGAGTCGCGGGCATAGCTAGTTATTAATAAAATCTAAATCAATCCATATGGTGCTTAAAGTTAACTCACGATTCGAGTATAATTTTTTTATTGCTGAGGAACAGCAAACAGGCTGAAAGCCCACTTAATAGTAAGCTGTTACCGTCGCCTATGGATGTTTGCGACGCCATGGGTACCACAACACGCTGCTGTCCACATAGGATACTAGAACCTGGGTAAATAAAGCCGGAACACAACACAAAGTATGGTGGCATGCTTATAGACCAAAGGTGGTTGCCATCCAGAGGGTTTTGAGGCCCTACCACGTAGCTAGGGTTGTTTTGTTACCTTTTATGACGGACCAACTCCAGCTGCAGGGGTTAGTATTCTTACTCCGCCCCTGCACGGAGAAGAAATATATTTTATTTATAGCATTAAAATTTAAATGCGAAATTAAGCTTAAAACACCCCTATTTTGTATAATAGACCTACCCAAACATTGTTCAATGACCTCCACCCCATATTTAATTACAGAGTAATAGTTGAACGTCCTCGTAAAATGAATAGTCCCGAGTTCTGTGATCGACACGGGGCACCACAAAAACTATCGAAAGTGTAATTGAGTCGTCTGAGTCATTCGGGTTGGGTCCGTGGGTCGGTCCTACAACGCACATCTGCTGCTTTTACGCGACTCATGCATTGTGGTAAGTACCAATTGGGAAATCGATAATATTTATTGGTATTTAAGTCTGATTTTTTAAATTTGTAGAACATCGTGCGGCTATATACACATTTCTTTCTTAGCTTGTAAATCGCTTAGGAAGTGTGGTGGGTGGGCATATTTTTGACTCTGTTGAAAAAGGTCCAAATCCATCAGTAAAATGTTGACTATTGTTATTGTTTCTTTTTTTTAAGGTGGAAATGCCTGACGCATGTCCCGCCGCATGGAAACGGGTGGAAGAGTAATGTGAGTAGATGCATATTTTTGTATAATATTATTTATATCACTTGATCATGTACTTGATTCGTCAATCTGTCTCTTCTTCGAAGCGTTCTGACCCTACTATTTCCCATGTGATAGTAATTATAAATTCGATTTGTGCAGGAGCAGCAGCTGTCTGGTATTTATATGCCATGAAATTAGAATAATTGTAATCGAAATTCCCTAATTTTCCCAAAGTATCACTTTATAAGTAAAAGTTCAAAAAACCGTATTTTAAATTTAAAATATGACTATACTTAACAATAAAAATGGCTACGAAAATATCAAGCTATCCCCAGGATAATAAAAAGTATTATAACATTATTTACAATCTATAGTTTTATGTTCACTTTAAATTCAATATCACGTACATAATATTCGAACTTTCCTATTACTTACCACAGAGCATGAATACCTATTCCCGATGGTGCTGCCGTGGTTTAGTTCCGGTACTTTCTAGTCTTTTGTTTATTCCCCTCGCTAATACTCGGGTATTATTTAGCCTAAACTGAGGGTACTTTTTAATGGACTGCGGGAACTAGAAAACGAGGGGCCGAGAAAGATTAGATTTCTTATCAAACATAAAAAAGATTGTTATCCAAACTTGTATTAGACTACCGTACAAATTATATACGCATATTGTGTATACAGAATTGAATAAATAAGGGAGGCGGTTTTGTAAAGACCATTATTTGTATTATCAAAAATCTATTTGATTTTTAAATCTTCAGAGATATTTCAACCTCGAGAGACGGGTTTTTGTGACCTTTTTTGCAGTTTTTAGTTAATGCAGTATTGCTTGCTCACAAAATCACAAACACCGATCGCGTCCATTAAACACGGCGAGGATATCGTGTGTAAATTGAATCGCCACGCTTGTTAAGACGAATTGATAGTTTACATACTCCGATACAGCAAATAAACAGCAAATAATTTACGGAATTTTAAATTATTGTTTAATTCGCTATATTTGTTTTCTTTTAAAATAACTAGGATTAACTATTTATATTCTACAATTAACAGACGGTTCGAAATGATAAAATCTAAATGATTTTCATTTTGGAGTGGAACTTTTAAATTTCAGCCCCAAGTATACTTTAACGTATTATCTCAATTTGTATTCATCATGACCAAAGAAGTACAAAAGCAATTGACCTTATGCTATGTAAGGCCTTTGCCGAAAAGAAAAAAATGGCTGCCTTATCTGCCTGTTTCACGCCATCATAGGAAGAAAAATAGTTATATTTGTTTGCTAGAACCTCATGGCCAACTAGTTGAATCTATCCGACAGATCCATACTGGCAATACCAAACAGGTAGTTTCTGGAATAAATAAACATATCTATACTGCGGTTGAAGCCCCAAGATTGCGAGTGAGAATTGATCTACGAACCTGTCCATTCGTGTTGGGTAACTATGGTATATTAAGCCTTTAGAAGCACAAATCCGACGGCTGCTTTCTTCATGTTCCAAGGTAAGTTGGAGTTATTTTCATCTGAATTGAGGGTCGAACCGGCAACCAGTACCAGTAGTGATACCTATATATATATGTATATATTATACAGTCCACATAATAGGGTTTTTATAATACATTGAATTAATACAGTGATTACTTTCAGAGTGATCGACTGCGCTATTCAGAAACATTCAGAAACATGTATTGTGTATTTCGCATGCATAATCATAAACTGACCTAACTCAAAAAATCTGTTTTTTAGGAAATCGCAAAAAACGTTTTGTCATTTACTACTTATCCCATATATTGACTTATAACTAAATAGTGGTAACTCAGTGTGGGAAAGAGATATCGAAATAAATCTTAGTTTGGCCGATAGAGGGCGTCGATACAATGCTGCCCGTTATATTAACTCACTTTAGACCTAAATCGTAATTGGTCAGTTTATGATTAAGCATGCGATTTGTATTATTATGTATGGACTTTATGGATTTGCAATAAATTGATATTATTATTAAACATTTATTACAAAGAATACAATTTAATTTAAAATGATTTATATATGAAAAATAATAAATTTAGTTCTTTTATCTGTGCAGGGGTGGAGAAAGAATACTAACCTCTGCGGTCGGGGTCGGCCTGTCGTAAAAGTGTGCCTGGCCCCCCCAAGCCCGTCTGGATGGCGACCACCTTTGGTCTTAAGTATGCCGCTATAATAACGTTGCGTTGTGTTCCGGCATTAGTGACCCAAGTTCCTGTATCCTTATGGGATTGATTGACACTGGCGTTGCAAACACCCATGGGCGGCGGTAACTGCTAAATTCTAAGTGGGTCGTTAGCCTGTCTGCTGTCCTATAGCGATAAAAACATAGTAAGTATGTACAAGAAGATAATATTAATTACATACTAAACTAGCTATTTCCTTCTTAAATTGATACGACTTAAATTGGCTTTACTAATCCAATAGCCAATAACATCCCAATCAACATAAAGCGCCCTCATCCAAATTAACCACAGATTATAAAATTAACACAGATACGTCATTCGGAATGTGTATAAGAGGATTTACGTCATTCCTGATGCGGGTAGACAGGGGCGCGGTAATTAGTAGAATTATTCACGCCTGCTATTGTTCTCATGCCGTGTTATATCGCTATTGGATATTATACCTACTCTATGGATATTATAGTATTGTATCTAGCTCTATCTGGATTTGTTTGAATTTTACTCGTTTAATATCGATAGTATTCAATTCATGTGTAATCTATACAAATAAATAAAATTGGAGGGTCTGTTTGTAATATTAAAATAACCGCTTTTTACTAAGTGCATTCGGACGTATACACGCTACATATACCAAAACAACATTTTTTACAATTTTTGTCTGTCTGTCTGTTTGTTCCGGCTAATCTCTGAAATGGCTGCACCGATTTTGACGGGACTTTCACTGGCAGATAGCTAATGTAACAAGGGGTAACTTAGGCTACTTTTTCTTAGAGAAAAAAAATGGTTTTAGTTAAAATTTATCAGTTTCGGATTTTTTAACATCCAATTTAAGTTGACCTTGGATTTATATCATTAATCATATAAAATAGGGTTCAGCTTAGGCTGGACCTTGCAGGTTCGAACGCAATTTGTATATTTCATTAATTTATATTTTAGGGTTTATAGGGTTTGTAATCCAAAACAAACCATAAGATATATACAAAAAAATGCTGCCCAAAGTCACTATTCTACGCGGACGGAGTCGCGGGCACAGCTAGTATACATTATAAGTATATAGTATATTCCTGCTCTAATACTCAACCACTCACCTTCAAATGGTATTTAGTAATTACTATACACTGGCTACATTACTACTATTATATGTGGCTCGACCACCAACCGTTGATATGGCAGCTAAAAGTGCTTACGAATTGCGGCTTGACGGTCTCTACTACCTTTAGCCTTCGGCTTCCTAACTAAAGTAGTTTATTTTTTTTATTGTTGTAGGACAACAGACAGGCTAACGGCTCGCTTGGAATTTAGCAGTTACAGTCGCTTATGGGTGTTTGCAACGCCAGTGGCATCGCGAACACGCTGCTGTCACATAAGGGTACAGGAACTTGGGTCACTAATGCCGGAACACGACACAAGGTTATTATGGCGGCATATTTAAGACCAAAGGTGGTCGCCATCCAGATGGACCTGAGGCCCTACCACGTAGCTAAGGTAGGTTGTTTTGTCGCCTTTGACGACAGGCCGACCCTGCACGGATAAAACTTTATTACAAATATCTATCAACCATGCTGCAAATTTAAACAAAAAAAAATAACTAAAACGAAATAAAATACGAAATTTTAATTTAGTTTTCATAACAAGACTAACTCTATGAACCCAAATGGGTAATAGGTTGTCTACTACCAATAAATAAAACCTACATAATTTTTCCAATGTAAAATCTACATAATTAAAAAAAAATGTTTGCAATAAGACGTTAACCTTAGTTTTACTTAAATTAATATTAATAAACTCCTTAATTTAATATTATTTTAATGTGTATAATTATCTCAATAATCATTCAATTTACAAAAAAATCAACATTTACACTCAAAATCTTAAAAAAAATGGTAAAATAATAATAAAATTTAAAAACATATTCAGTCATAAAGACAATTAGCATAGAAGGGATAGCATAGAAATTATCCGATCGGTAAAATAAATCCCAATGGAATAAATTATACTTTGTGATAAACATCTTTCGCTCCCGCACTCCCGCAGGATATCACCCTCATAGCGGCATAAAAATAAAATAATATGATTTAACATCAAAAACAGTTATCTGATGTATGAACAACTTATAAATTTTAGTAAAGAGCATTATTACTTGGTAATAGATACTACAGACCTTTATTAGAGCTATAAATCTTTATTTTAAATTTAAATAATATATATTATGCCTGTGGGTTTATTTCTAACATGGAACAAAATATTTTTATATGTTCTGGCCTGTTTGCTAATTGTATATTAGTATAAAAGATCACGGGTTATATTTTACCTTAAACGCTAACCAAAAGTTTTCAATACCTATATCATATTGTTACGAAAACGTTTGTATGTTTCCGTTTGATACCCATTGCGATAAAGAAATATCATATATATTTTTATATCTAGGGAATTTCATCACATATTGGTTAGTTATTCAAATTTGATAACATTTTTCTCATCATCATCATCATCATCTCAGCGTTCTTCCCGGTTGCAACCCAAACTTGCGTTTTGGTGCCCGGGGTCCGCTTTCCGACTTTTTCTACTCCACTTCGCACGGTCTTCAGCATCCCTGGTAGTGAGCCCATTGGCACACATATCACCCCTTACGACGTCAAGCCAGCACTTTTTGGGCCTACCCCTCCTGCCGGGGCCCGGCGGAGGCGGCATGGCCAGATATTTGTTTCCCACGTAAGCATCCGGTTGCCGTAAAACGTGACCGTACCAACGGAGCCGACACTCCTGCAGTTTATCCGCAATGTCACGGACATGAAGACTACCGCGAATGCGGGAGTTCCTAACGCGGTCCTTCCGCGTCACTCCACACATCCACCGCAGCATGTTCATCTCCGTGACACGCAGCTCCTGCTTGTGTCGCTCCAACACCGGCCACGCTTCACAGCCGTATAAAAGAACAGGCCTAATGATGGTCTTATAGACCTGTCCCTTCAACTTTACCGGCATCTTGGGGTCACAAATGACACCAGTTACCTCACACCATTTGGCCCACGCGGCAGCAATGCGAGCGTTGACGTCGCAATCGATGTCACCAGACGCGTGAAACACAGATCCCAGGTATTTCACTTGGTCCGTGCGCTCGACCGTGTCGCCGCCTATGCGTACGGGTGTAGGATCTGTGGAGTTACAGGCCAAGTACTCGGTCTTCGCCACGTTGAGCTTCAGACCACCGTTCTCAAGCGACTCCTTCCACGTCATCACACGTCGCACCAGCCTACCCCTGTCCGAATCTGCCAGCGCGATATCATCAGCATACATGAGGAGCCACGGGGGCTGCTCATGTGAGTTTCTGATGCTGTCTGACAGTACGTCTAATACCACGCTAAACAGAAACGGATTAAGGACGGATCCTTGGTGTACCCCGACAGTGATGGGGAAAGGTTTTGTGTCGCCAACAGCGGTCCGAACTACGGAATCGGAGTCACGGTACATGTCTTGGATGATGTCAATATAGGCCTCTGGAACTCTTTTAGATCTCAATGCCCACCAGATTATCGCGCGAGGAATACAGTCGAAGGCCTTCTGCAAGTCAAGAAACAGGCAGTGCAGAGGCGTATTCTTCATCCTGTATTTCTCCGCGACAGTCCTTAGGGCAAAAACTGGGTCCATGGTCCCATGACCAGGGCGAAACCCATATTGACATTCCGAGACAGTGCACTCCTGCCGAATCCGAGAGTCGATAACCCTCTCGAAGAGCTTCATGGTGTGGGACATGACCTTTATACCGCGGTAGTTACCACACTCCTGCACCGATCCCTTGCCTTTGAAGACTGGAGTAATGACACTCAGCCTCCATTGGTTCGGGATCATACCGGTGAGGAGTATCCGGTTAAAAAGGTTTGTTAAGATGCCCACACCACGCGAGCCCATCGCCTTCCAGGCTTCGATGGGGACTCCATCGGCTCCGGCAGCTTTCCGATTTTTCATGCGGCGAAGACAATTTTGGACTTCTGCAGGCGTTACCGGTGGCACTAATCCTTGATTTGGAGGAAGATCCGGCGGCTGCACCTCTTTATGCTGCTTGTTCAGCAGCTCGTGGAAATACGAGCGCCATCTCTCCTTCACCGCGAGGTCCTCGCATAACAGGTTGACTCCGGGGTCTTTTACGCAGCGGCACTTGGAGATATCCTGTGCCGCTTTGATCCTGGAGCGCGCCAACTTATATATGAGCTTCTGCCCCTCAGACGATTCCAACTTATCGTAAAGTGGTTGTAAGTGGTCTCGTCTGGCTCTGGCTACAGCTTTCTTGGTGGCGCGCTTAGCAGCTCTGTATGCGTCGCGATCTTCAGGAGATCTGGACGCTTGCCACTTCTTAAAGAGGGCTTTCTTCGCTCTAGTCTCCCTCTGGACTGTGTCGTTCCACCACCATGTCTCCTTGTCACACTTGCGTCCGCCCTTAGACTCGCCAAGCACCTTCCCCGCCGACCCAAGGATAGCCGCCTGAATCCTGTCCCAGTAAGCTTGAACCGGTTCGCCCTCACCACCGGCGCACTTGTCGCCGATGGCAGAGGCGAACTCCTGGGACTTGACTTCATCAAGCAGCCACCACCTGATTTGGCGCCGAAGGCGATCGACACGTTTGCCTTTGGGCTTCACGCAGAGGTCCATGACAAGAAGACGGTGTTGTGCAGTGAGACTCTCACCGGGTATGACCTTGCAGTTGGCTACTTTGCTGATGTGGTGTCTCCTAGTGAGTAGAAAGTCGATTTGGGTACCATTCCTCCCGCTCTTGTAGGGGATGAGATGCTCGGGTCTCTTTTTGAAATACGTGTTCACGATGGCAAGGTCGGCAGCCGCACACGTATTGAGGACGTACCCAAATCCACCGTGAACACGCTCAAATTCCCCACATTCATCACCCACATGACCGTTCAGATCACCCCCCAAAACGATCCCCTGTGATAATGGGATTCCACGGAGCACTTCTCCGAGTTGAATCCAAAAAGCTATTTTATCGGCGTCGTCACAACCGGCCTGTGGCGCATAGGCACTTATCAAGTGGGTAACTACCCCATCGATAAGCACCCTAACGACCATAAGTCGGTCGCTATGACGTATCACTTCAAAAATGTCGTTGTGGAACTCCTCCGAGAGCACTATGGCAACCCCATTCTTCCCACCAGGTGCACCTGTCTATATCAGCTTGTAGCCATTCCCAATGAACCGGGATCTGCTGGCCTTCCACCGAGTCTCCTGTAGGAACGCCACGGCCACCCTCCGCCTAGAGAGCACATCGGCCAACTCTCTCGCGCGTCCGGTTAGCGTGCCAATATTCCACGTTGCGAAGCGGAGTTTCCTTTTGGATGGGACTAGTGTCTTTAGCCGTGCTCGCCCACGGCACGGCAGCCCTAGTCCACTTGTCACAGGAGTCGGGCAAGGTTCCTGCGCGTCGTTTTGCGGCGACGCCCTATCCGTGACAAATCTCTTACGTGTCCGAACCATATATATTTGGCTAGTTTTGGTTTTTACGGGAGCGACTGCCATCCGACCTCCCAACCCCTAGAGGAAAAACCGAGAGGTGCACTTCCTTTACCGCATGCAAGCTGGCAAAGGAGTAGTCCATCAGTCGCCTTTTACGACTCCCTTGGAATGACTTGGGGTGACCCTATTCTTTTCACTGGCCGGGGTCACACGGCATTTGATAACATTTTTCTAAGCTAGCGCTTTTACTTATCTCGAATTCAGATATAAATCACCCATACTTACAAATACTGTAATTTATTGAATCATTCTGAAACTAGGTTCTAGATTTAATATATTTATTTCTCTTTAGAATTACATATTCACTTACAGAGAAACTTAAAAATAAGATAATTATAAAAATGTAACAACTATTTTTTACATAATATATCCTAATATCTTATTATTTTAATCGTTATTTAATAAATATACGCAACAGATTATCAAAAATATTATATTCACTGCAAATTAAAAAAAAACGGTACCTAGTAATAACAAGCAGAACTCATACTAGTCTCAAATGAAAAATATATTGCATATTTCTAAATAAAAAGATCGTTATCTGTAGAATGAACATTAAAGTCCCAGTAAAATCCTTATAAATAGAAACAAGTACAAAAAAGGTTTTATACCATACAATTCATTGGACATAACTGTCTCTCGATAAAAGTTAACCGGTGAAGAGCCGATAAAGAAAGCCTTCGCCCGAGGAGTGACAATGATGTCCTCCCAGCACATTCGGACCGAGTTTATATTACTGTTACCACTAAAATGGCGCAGTAAAACCGCCCACGCCATGTAACACCCCTGATATTCCCACTGACCTCTGCCCTCGCTTTGAGAATGCAATTCAACCGACATTTTATCGCACTCCTATTATTAGGAACCCGACGGCGCAAAAATAAGAATAAAATTGATGCGTGTTTAATTCATATTTCTTTACAATTTTAACCTTAAATAACAAAGCATGCTATACTTGATGGTGCATGAATGGGCGAATGAAAAGAAATAAATGGTCAAATGAGCGTTCGAATGAGCGTGTTGCACCACAGACCATACACTAGTGAGGTGCGCAAACAAATAATAATATCCCATACAGTTACTGTTACTGCTGAATTAGAGCCTTTTTTTGTCTCGGTGAAAAACCCTATGCCTAACGGGTTCCCCGGCCCGGGAGGACCAAGGAATATGTGGGACTCCGGAAAGGATGTTTGGCCATTAGACTACCTACTAAAAATCCCCGCTGTTTTATCGCCTACTCCCAGGTCCACGGATATGTGGACCGCAAATCTCCTGGCCAGGGCCGTTTTATTAGTCTTCCGCCCCTATACCCAATTCCGACGATCGATTTGCACGTCAGAATTGCTACTGTCCTCTATCAGGGCTTCCCCTGACTTCGAACTGACCAGGTATAGTTCACCATCTTTTGGGTTCCAACGTCTGTGCTCAGAACGCGCCTGCATTCACGGTTTGAAAACGAGATGCCTCGATGCCTTCACTTTCGTTGTGCCTTTCAGTTTGTGTGTACTCAATGACTCGCACACATGCTAGACGCCTTGGCTGAATTCTAGCCTACCCCTAGAAGGAGTCGTCAGTACCTATACCCGCTGTTTTTCCAAAGCGAATTGGCGGGTTACATATACCGGTGATCTAGGTAAGCAGGTTTCCTCACGATGTTTTCCTTTACCCTCAATACATAGCAACTATAAAATGCAAATTAGGCGAAAAAAAAACGCCAAGGCGGTACATGTTAAGGTGGAATTCGAACCTGAATTTTTAAGAGTGATACCTCTCAGTTACCACGTACTTTTGCACGTTCTCTTTGCTGATTGTGAATTAGCAAAAGGAGTAATTATTCTCCGTGTACCCCCAAGTATTGGAAAAGAGATATCGACATGTAAATCCGACACGCATATTGAATTGAGCTTTAACAGCTGCTTCATCGTTTTATATTTCAATTAATATTTTAATGTTATAAAATTTAATTTAATTTTTAAACCTCATATTTTATGGAAAATTAAACTGTGCAATGCTTGCTTTTGTCCAGACAGCTACTCAAATTGCATATATTGAAACTGAATTGCTTCACTCGAAACAAAGCAGCACTATTTTGAATAGAAACTACATTGCAATTTCACGTGCATTTTAGTTTTGAATTTCAAATCCAGAAAATAAAACTTCAACATTTGTAGAGGCTAAATGCAATGCACGAGATAGCGCTCGCTTGTATCTTTTTCTTTTTATTTTAAATTCAAGTTTAACTTGACTATACCATTTATTATTTATTTGTTTGTTTGTCAATTATTTAATACGTCTGGTTTATCATTACTCATATTACCGGCTACGAACGGGAGTCAAATTATTGAGGCAACTATCTCTTTATGATAGTTTATTGGCCCTGATTCGTTTAACTCCTTAGTTCCCAAAGTGGTCCAAGTAGACCCCCAGGGGTCCACAGGAGACTCGAAAGGGGTCTACGTTGGCGTGACAAGAAAATGGGGGTTCATAATTTGTAAGCGGGGGTCCACGAAAATTTATTAACTTTCGATAATGAAGAACTGAAATGTTGGCTTGGCTTCACCTATATTTATTTATTTAGAATATCTAATCTAACATTATACATACAATCTTATAGGTGACACAACAGATCTATCAAAAGCTAATTTATAACAGGCAAGAGCTGTCGCTGATGGCACATGAAGCAAAATCAATAGCCAACGAGATTAATGGTATGAATTTTAATTAAACTCACATCAGCCTGTTAGAAGACAAAATGAGTTTATAATGTCACCGGTAGCTTCACATAGCTCGACATTGCTAGAAATCTATTAAGGAAATCTTATGAAAGGTAGTTATATGGTAAAATATGTATTTACATATAATTTGTTGTTGTTTTTAATTTTTATGAAGGTATTTATAATAATTTTGTACCATTTGTAGATATGCATGTAACACTAGAACAATATTTCGTTAACAAAGTTCCTAGTATTCTGTTGAAATTATGACAAAATGACAATGTTTTTAAATTTGTATAATTACGAATTAAATGTCTGAATGTTTTAAGTATAAATAACATCGACTTTTTGAAACCAATAGTCGAATATTAGGGAGATGAATTGAGAACATTAACATTGGTCTTGTAATCAACCACGCTGCTCCAACAGGCAAAACTAACAACGAAAAAGCACAACTTAGTTTCCTTTCGGAGTAGTGGGATCAGGCAGTAGTCATCTAGTCACTTCTGTGGTATCGATTTACACAAAAAAGAAATATTGCGGAATCAACATAAAACACACTGAAAATATTAACTCGGTGAGTTAATATGTTACCAGATCGATCCGTTTGTATGAAAAATGTATTAAAATATTTCTTTAGTTGTATAAAATTACAATAATTTCTCTCAGAAATGAAATACGGAGAGAACAAAACATATTGTTACATAGAACAAATGTTTGCTCATTAGCCCAAACCGATTGTCTTAATATGTCCAATTACTTCACAAGTTCAACGGCGAGTTGGTCTTAACATTGACCTGCCCTCAGGGCGCCCCCTGTCGCGGGAGAATGAATAACCGTGAAATTAGTCGTAAAACTTACATTAGCGGACCACTCAATAAAAGGTCTAAACTAGTTCCCGTGTCGGTTAAATTTATTATAACAAATTAAACTGGGCACCCAAAAATTAAATATAATCATATCATAAAGAACTTATTTCTCTAAACAACATAATATAGACATAAATATTTGTTTATATATATATATATATATATATATATATATATATATATATATATATATATATATATATATATATATATATATATATATATATATATATATATATATATATATATATATATATATATATATAGGTATAATATTTTTTCCATATTCTTTTGTCCTTGGAATCTCTTTTTCATTTAAAAGCTCTCTCTGCAATTTTATACAAAGCGGTCAGAAGTTTTGACATGATTGAGTAACAAATATCCTATAATGGATATATGTATATTCAAACATTTACATATATAATATTAGTAACATACTAAATAAACAGTCATGTGTATCATTTTATTAAAATATCAAATACCCAGAGGGTACTTTCAAAAGTGGTTTTTGACAATATCAAAATATCTATATTATATACAAATGGAAATTTGTTCAGAAATCAATACGGCTTCTAAAATGCTAAATACATGTTGCTTTCGATTTGTTGAGTTTGAAAATCACAAGCGTGAATGTTTAATTTATTTCTTCCAAATATAATAAAAATAAAACCTGTTTTAAGCACGATAAGGTGTAGCCGTTATGGAAAAATCAATATCCAGTGCATGCTTATGCATCCAATTCGTAGCGTGTCCATTGAGTAGCCCATAAAGGAATATGTTTTATGACACCCGGTTTTAAATATTTAACTATCAACAGAAACATGTTTCAAAACATCAATTTTATTTAACTGTACACGACTTATGCTTCAAAATAAACGATTTTATATGAACATAAAATTTTATGAGTACTGCAAAAACAAATAGTTGTTTATTCGTGAAGAAACTTTCTTGTCTTATAATAATACATAAACTAACTGGCCCGAAAAACGTTATTCTGCAGATAAAAAAATGCAGCGGATCTAATTGTGAATCCAAACCATTCTCAAATCCACTTAACACACACGAAAAATGTCATCAAAATTAGTCCAGCCGTTTAGGAGGAGTTCAGTCACATACACACCACATAAGAACCATGTATATAAATATATGTATACATAGAATTTATGAATCTATATACACTCAATACGTAATCTATTTGTTAGAGTAAAATTAATTATTTTAAAAACAACTAAATATAATAAGCCTGTTTATTCCTTATAAAAGATATTCAATTTTTTTTATTATTATAACTTTATTTATTGGTCCTTTTATTTTGTAAAACCCCTTTCTGGGCAAAGGCCACCTCCAACTTTTAAAAACAACTACAAGATGTTAATTATTTCATCCCAATATAAACTAGACCAGAAAATGTTTAATTACAAGGGAAACTGATTACACATACCAGCTCAATTAATCTTGGTCCGAAATGGTAAGTAACCGAGCCTCGGGGCCCATGTGGCCCTCTCGTAAAACGGACTCACAAAAAATATTAAGACACCCATCTCAACCTCTGTCGTAAAATATGACTCCAAATTGGGGATTATTAATAGCAGTGTTAGTTTAATATCGTAAGATTACGAATGCATTTTTATTTCATCGAGTTTTTTTAGTTGGTTTTATTGACTTAAGTGTCACAACTTCTTGTTTCTGAATATTAACATTTAACTTATTGTATTAATTAGTAAATGGTGTTAGGGTGAAACTAACTAGGATTTCAAAACAGCTCCGTCATCACGTCTTTCTTACATTGCAAAAAGCATAAGAAAAACATTTAAGCATATTTATGTGTGACCGATCGGCCCAGGCCACATAGATCAATATTCTTTAGGCTTTAACGATTATAATATCTTATCAGTTCCTTTGTTTTCCGTAAATTAATTAATGCACTACTGCATTGATTCTCATTATAACTATAGAAGTGATAGCATCACTTTATTCAAATTTCTGGACCACGCTATCACATCGAAACGCTATTAGTAAATATAAAAAATATCTACTAGTTTTATAATTAATAACATAAAAAAGTTAAGAAATAGACAAGGAAATCGCTTAGTTATTTAACGCTTTCAGAGCATTTTACTGTTGTAACTAACCAAGCTTCTTTATGTACTTACTAACATGTCTAGTTTATGTCAAACTTCTATAGGTATAGGTCATGGAATTTTCCATGAGAAATACAGAATCATTAATACCACCTGTCACAAAAGTAATTGCGGCCTACTATTTCATAATATTCCTATTACCACTGGTATCCTTTTTACCTGTCAAATGTTTCACACTCGAATGGCTCTACAAAAGAAGATGGACACTGTGACATGATGAAATGTCACCTCCGGATGATAAACGATACGTACCTCAAGCGTCAAATGAGGAATTCAATTTCTCGCTCCCGTTAGTTCGGACTGCCGGCTGAGTATTTAAGATTCAATCAAAATATTCTGGGAGAAATCGTGTCTGCTCTTGTTTATTAAATTGAATATAATTTATGTGAGATAGGTTCAAATAAATAACTTAATATTAAATTCAGGGTTGTCCTGGGTTATCTGGAAGAGAGATTTTAGCGATAAGGCCGCCGCAATGTTGTTTATTATAGGCATTTCAATGTATACTTATTTTTTGCAATGTATTAACTATCTATCAGGCTTAGATTATATACACGTCGTATATACGTGTATATAATCAAAGCTATCAGGGAAACTCTTACTGCTTTTTGTCGTCGCATATCTCTCACCTCTTCGATCGTAAATTCAATAATCTCAATTAATTATCTTTATTTAAGTATTGTTGCATCCGCGTTGTTTTATAGATAGGACCATGACGATACTGGACGAAATTTAAGCGTCATCAATGCTCTATGTCTCTCTGTCCGAGAGCCTATCAAGCCGACATCGATACACGCATGGGACGCATAATGGTGACGAAACAAGTATAATGCTGCTTATTTAGTAAAAATTTCACCTTATGCAAACCTACTAACTTAAAATGTACACTATGTCATCTCACAAAATCATGTTCTTAACATACCTACTTACTGTTTTGTTTGTTTCAAATACGTAGAGCTTTTTTTTAACTAGCGTGGCTATAAAATTCGCGTTTTTTTATTATACTGTTATGTTGATGATTGAAAGTTGTTGTTTTTATTAAAAGTACGTGATTAAGCGTATTCCTAAATATTTGAGGATCATACTTGGGAATACGAAATGATAGCCAGACACCACCGCACACCACAGTATAATAGTGTGTTTTTAATTTGTTTAACAGTATCGCCTACCTTTAATAGCGTATCCTATGTATTTTTGTACATTTTTCAGTTTTACAATTGAATAGAAATATATATGCGAACTTATCGATCTATTTATTGAAAAAGAGCTAAAATTACACTTTAACAAGTCCAATTGCCTTTATTTTTCCTTTTTTTTATACAAAAAATAGTCTTGGTCCTTTCACCAAAAATAGGATCAGTATTTTATGTTTACAAATTGGAAAGTATACTCCATATATTTACACAAATATGTATTTGCATAAAAAATATCCTACAACAAAATGTAGCCATGTTCGTATTAAACGATATAAATCATAGTAAGGGCCTATTAAGAGCGCTAAAGCCCAAGTGAACCTCGCCTAACATCTGGTGCACTCTGTACGAAGCTCTGAAGAAAGGTTTCCTTTTCAGAAATTGTGGAAATGGGATCACATATAAATAAATCTAATTAATCTTTTGTCATGTGATGACACTAACGGAAAAGACGTTCACTATTTTCGACCTATTTATAGTTGACCCCTAAATATATGTGTTTATTATTAATACATTTTGAAAACACAACAAATTGTTCAGTGTTGCATTGAGTTATTGAAGAGTAGGTGACTGAAAGACAGTAAAGTTGTAAAGTGCTCACGTTTGTTTATTTTAGATCACGTAAACTCTGCAGCGCCGGTTGAAACACGAGTAACAATGTATTCATAACTTCCGTTGACGACAGCATAAAGCGTCGTAAACGCATATTATTCAAGAATGCGATAATATTAAGGCAGCTTTATCGCGGCATAAACTGAGGAACGCAGGTAGCCGCTACAAGCGAAGCACAGGTGGTGATGTCGTCAAATAAAATGGTTCGATGAGCAAGAACAAACGGTGCTCGACTCTTAACCAAACTATGGTCCATTTGACATGGGAACATGCATTTTACTGCTTTTTTAATTAAATATATACATTTTTCTACTAGATTATATAAATATTGCCAAACACTTGGTCGTTAAAAATTTAACAAGATAACATAACCACGATTAAAATTCATAATAATTGGAATAAAATAATGAAAATTCCAAAATATATGACATATTTTGAGCATGTATTGTGTTCTATTAGAAATTAAAATATGTGTATATTTTTATTAAATAATCTTAAACCACTTTTGGGTCGTGGTCAATAAAGGTCACAAATCTATGGATTCACACATTGTTTCCATGAGCATTTTATCCTATTTCTTTATATATATATTTAAAAAAGGCTAATGTTGATGTTTTGTTTAGACTAAGCCATTTTTGAAATTATATTCTTGAAACTCTTTATCCGTGCAGGGGCGGAGAAAGAATACTGACCTCTGCGACCAGGGTCGACCTATCGTAAAAGGGACAAAATAACCCACCCTAGCTACGTAGGTTACTAGTACTAGTGCTAGTAGGTGGGGCCTCAAGACCGTCTGGATGGCGACCACCTTTGGTCTTAAGTATGCCGCCATAACCTTGTGTTGTGTTCTGGCATTAGTGACCCAAGTTCACAGGAACTTACCCTGGTACAGACCCTTATGAGACAGCAGCGTGTTCGCGATCCCACTGACGTTGCAAATACCCATTGGCGATGGTAACTGCTAAATTCTAAGCGAGCAGTCAGCCTGTCCTACAGCAATAAAAAAAACGAAACCTGATCAGAATTTAAAGTTCAAGCCTGAGCTAGACGAGAACCAGACTTCAGTTCGTATAATACTCTATGGTGGTCCATCATTAGACCATCCGCAATTGTCCAAAGTGATTTCTGGCTGGTTACTATGGAAATAGACATGATCAACAAGTAAATTTATAAAAGGTTTCATTACTTATAAAGTTAATACTTTCATTTAGTAATAGTTACAATACAATAGAACTCATAACAACCTTTGCTCCTAAATAATTCTTTACAACTTAGTCGTCGCCTTTTATGAACTCACTCTATTAATTCTCTAGTATTGGGGTGATTTTCATTTGATAATATAATACAGAGTATATGAGGGAAAATATATTCACCTTTCTCACTTAGCGACGAACCCTAGGGTCGATTAGTTAGAGGTCCATTACGAATTTGATTGATCCTGATACAATCGAAACCAGAGGTTTTCCATAGAATATTGTTACAATAGCATTGACGTAATTTTTGCCTAATTTGGGACTAGACGACTTGAGATTGATCTTGATTGCCATTTTAATTTATCAATACATAATAAATTATTTAATATATTTAATAAAATACCTTAAGGTATTTTATTAACGTGCAATAGTATTACATGATATGTAAAGAAGAAAATTAATTGCCAAGCAAACCACTCGTAACTAGCTAAAATACGTATATAAGTAAAGCTAAATTCAAATACTACTGGAAGGTATTAAAAATATTCATCTCTTTTAACTACTGATATATTCAGTAGTCAGTCGTAAACTTATAGTTAGATACAATAATAGCTCTTTGTTTTTTAATTAATAGTCTAGTAGCGACACATCTTTTCCATCCACAGCCGGAACGCGGAGACAATGCCATAAAGTGTGTCAAATTAAAAACCCCTTTGAACTCGCCGTAAACATAATCGTAATACAAAAATAAAAAGTTCGTTCCGAATGCGAGACATGTGTCCACATGTTCCTAAAAGACAAACCGTGTATAATGTGATAAAGTGCGGCCCCTAGCTTGCTCTGCTAGGAATATCGGGTTGCCAGGATTTAAATACTTCTACAAATTAGTCACAATTTTAAAAACTTTATATAATGTTCATTTGAATAATGATACAAAACAAGATTGTAGAGGTTTCACACTTGTTCTGATCATATGCCTAATTAGTCTGTAAATCAGCGTAAATGATCTGAAACGGTCGTGTGAATGAATCAGCAAATAGTTAATAGTCGACGATAATCTGTAAAGGCTTCTTTCTACTCGATCAGCTTGAAATGCAGCAACTGTGTCAGCTTTTGAGATCTACTAATCGACCCAATATAATACCGACCCTTACCGTAATAGCTTGATTACCATTTTGAAAGATATTTTGAATAATAAACTAATAGTAAAGTCTCAGTAAGTAAAAAGTAAGTTCAGGAATCTCTAAATACAGTAAAAAGCGTTTGACTAAAGCCTGCCTATGTGTATATAAATATTAAAGATTATATATTTATATTATTACATAATGGTTAACATATTTGATCAGAATAGGCACCCATAAGGCTGACTATAGAAAAGGAAACGGTGCGCTCCGCTGGGAGTATTCTGGCACCCTACGACATCAACCTGCCTACATCTTATCTGCTTATAGTCAATGTGACTGATTGCATGATAAAGAGAAAAGGAATAATATCCGTGAAGGGGCGGAGAAAGTAACCTCTGCGGCTGGGGTCGGCCTGTCGTAAAAGGCGACAAAACAACCTACCCTAGCTACGTAGTAGGGCCTCAAGCCCGTCTGGATGGCGACCACCTTTGGTCTTAAGTCTGCCGCCAAAATAACCTTGTGTTGTGTTCCGGAATTAGTGACCCAAGTTCCTGTACCCTTATGGAGCAGCAGCGTGTTTGCGATGCCACTGGCGTTGCGGGCACCCATAGGCGACGGTAACTGTTAAATACTAAGCGGGCGGGCCGTTAGCCTGTTTGCTATCCTACAGCAATAAAAAAATTAACATGTTAGATCGAATTTATGGTTAGATTATACTAATGGTTGTGTCTAAAAACATGGAGTCCAAGAACGCATTTCTCAGTTTCTAAATAACGAATCTGGCAACATTATCCAAAGATGCCGCTACGATGACGGTTTCCTTAATTATTGTTCTGAAAAGTTCGGTTTTATTTTTAACGATCATAGGGTGCTGACACTTATGTAGGGTGGATTGGACGCGGTCGTGATTGTAGCATAATAGCGCTCTTTTAGATGTCTTATACCCTCTTCATTATGAGGACAGATAATGAATGTCACAATATTTCTCTGCGTTTGATATCAAAAAGTTGTATCAAATACTGATATATCGTCTTTGAAGAGGGTCGGGACTAGATAATATTAAAGACTAGTTATGTAATAACTAGATACAAACCTACTATTATTTAATAACATGTTTTAATTAAGAGTATGTAACTGTTTGTTAAAGATTCGTTCGTTTGCCCCCCTACAACTTTATATCCTTATTGGTTTGTCAGCGGAGTACATGTTGGGTAAACTCATATAAATAATTATTTTATGGGTTAACTAATACTGTGTATTTGTGTTTTCTTTGTCCTCCCAGATTACTTTGTATGTGGTTTGTGTCAATGTTACATACATTAGTCACACTGAATTTTCTTTATAAAATAAAAAAGCTCAACGTAGAAAGTTACTTTTATTGTTTTTTTGAAGTATTTTCCTGTATAAACATCTTTGCATTCGATGAAACCTCTGAAAAAAGCAGTGAGCCCATTCTTCCATAAGGCTTTCTTCTATGGCATTTTCAAACGCACTCACCCCATCTTCAGGACTCGTAAAGCAAAAACTCGAAGTTTATTTTAGATTTTTAGGAATACGTGAAAGTTTCAGGGCGCCAAGTCATGCAAGACTGTATGGCGGATGGCTCATTATCTCGACATCTGCGATATTTAAATATTCAATAATTCGTTGCATAGTGAACTGAAGTGTTGTCGTGGCGAAGGACGATCCTGCTTCGAGGGCGTTGTTGTCGAATATTTTCCTAGAACAGGCAAACGACAATTAACATACCAGTCCACAGTAACTGTCCTTCCATCTTCCAGCTCAACTATCGCGAAATGATCTTTCCGACCAAAGGACGTGACACCAATTTATGCGAAGGCGTTTCTGGTCTTTGGTCAAAGTATAGGGAATCCATCTGGTGCAAAGCTTCCTGGCGCTTAAATGTTCATGTAATATTATTTCTTTGTACTTAACTCATACCAGTGCCTAAACTTGCCCGCATCTGCTAGTATGTCAATTTTTTATCTTCCTCTATCATGGATCGCACAGCACTGATGTTAACTTCAGATGTCACTTTTGAAGGACGTCCTCTCACGCAGGCCATCGCTGAAATTGCTACGCCAACGTTTAATCTCATTAAACCTATAGGATGGCACTATCGAGTTAACAACAGACCAAAAAGGTTCTGACAGTTATGACCACACTCACAATAAAAAATATTATATTTTCTTGTCATGATCTACCAAATAATTTTCAATCAGATTATCAGATAAGAGTTGAGAAAATAGAATCGGCTTTTATATTTGATTTTGTAAAATGTATTGGTTAATATAATAGTCGGCAAGAATTATTGTTTCATTAATTTAGAAACCCGTTAACGGTACACAGCAACCCCACAAGCCAATTGTAAACAGTGGCGCTAGATGGAGCTTCATAATTAAATGCCAATCGTAGTATAACATCGCTTTGTCAGCCACCACAACGAAAGTTATGTAATAACTAGATACAAACCTATTATTATGTGATAAATCAGGGACCGAAACTTTTCTCGAGTTAAATTCATTTTGAGGTATAACAAGATATTTGGAATAGCCGTTAGTTCACAAAAACTAATGACAATTGAATATCAATCATTGAATTGAATATCAAGACACCCAAAGAGTTCTAATATCTATATTTTTCACTGAAACAAACCTTATTTAGCATTTCAAAAGTAATATTTTTATTAGAACCATCCAAATCATATTGTATATGGAATTGCAGGATTATGCACATCCAGACAAGAAATCTCAAAGGTTTTACGATCTGTGTTCACGGAAACTATCCATAAATGTGTGTTTATTTTACGCAGCGACACATCGATATGCAAAATATGATAAAAACAGATTCGCAGAGGAAATGGTATCATTATCGATGAGTAAGCATTTAAACCAGACGCACACTACATTCTTTTTTGTTTGGCCTTAAAATGAAATTAAGTGAACATTTTGGATTTAAGGCAAAAATACATAATTTGCCATTAGTCATAATATATAATTAAATACTATAATTATAAGTCTCTACGTGGTAGGGCCTCAAGCCCGTCTGGGTGGCGACCACCTTTGGTCTTAAGTCAGCCGCCAAAATAACCTTGTGTTGTATTCCGGCATTAGTGACCCAAGTTCCTGTACCCTTATGGGACAGCAGCGTGTTTGCGATGCCACTGGCGTTGCGGGCACCCATAGGCGACGGTAACTGGTAAATTCTAAGCGGGCCGTCAACCTGTCTGCTGTCCTACAGCAATAAAAAAATAGAAAAGTAACAATCGTTTAATATTTTTAATAACTACCTATTTTATTTCTTCTATATTTTTGGTTCATAGTTCACCTAGTTCAATTTAGCCCCTTTGGCAAGTCAACTTTTTTCCTTCCCAGATAGTATTTCTCACATAAACTTGTAGTTATGTTAAAAATGCAATATTTATAATTTGATACCGATGATATGTTACTTCAAAAATACTATCACGCTGCAAAGCCACCTTCAGATCTTTTTATAGCTGAAGGATAGCAGATAGACTAACAGTTCACTTAATAGTAACTGTTGCCTATGGATGTTTGCGATGCCAGAGGCACCGCTAAGATGCTGCCCTCCGTGTATGGGAAGTGAAACCTGAGTCACTTATGCCAGAACACACGGTTGTTATGGCGGAATATTTAGACACCAAAGGCGGTTACCATCCAGACGGAATTGAGGCCATACCACATAACTATGATTTTTTTGTCGCCGTTTACGGCAGGCCGCCCCCGGCCACTAAGATTAGTATTATTACTCCGCCCCTGCACGAAGAATCATATTTATAATGATTTATTTAAAATCATTGTCTTCATAAAAATATATACCTATTAAAAATAGTTTACCCTGTTTGGTTAAAAAAACATTTATTTCAACATTATTAGATAAACGTATATAATGTAAGTTTCCTGTTAGTTTTCACTTTGAAAAATTTTGAAAAATAAGTTTAAGTTTACAATCAGAAAATAGTGCGAGCAAATGTTACGCATGTGGGTTACTGTTATGTTTATTTTGGTGCGCCTCGGTGACGCCATGAAAGATAAACCGAGACACTCGGAGACGGACAGACACTCAAGTGGTGATCCCAGATACCACGCCCTCGGGGAACACGCGCAAGGCTCCTGTAATATCACTGTATATTTTATGGTAAATAAAGCTCCTTTTCCTACATAACCTTAAGAATTTGATTCGTTTGCTGAAATATTTGGACTTTTCGATTAATTTCTAACACGAAATTAAAATTACTACCTCAAGCTTCTTCTTAAATTTACCTTCTTGTATAAATCTTTGATTGAACCATACCATAAGGAACAATGATGTTAAAGTAAAAAGAGTTCAATGATTCTGACAGATGTTATAACATCATTGATAAGGAACGTATTTATTTAATATTTTCTGCGTATTGAAGTAAATATGTTATAATAAGAACAAGAACACTAGTACTTTACTCTTAATATTTTCATAATTGCCACCGTAGTTACTTTATACTACAAAACGGATCCAGTGGTCGTAAATCGGCAGGAGATCCATTTTATACCTTGTTACAAGTATATTACAATATTTAAATTTGAAAAAATAAAACAAAAGTTTTAAGAAGAGTTATATTTTTTTAAATTATTGTGTTACAATCAATGACATTGTTTGTTTTATTTTATTAATGCAATAGTGTTTATTCATTCATCCATGCAATCTACAAATATCTAGAATTATTTTTCTCCGGGCAACTTAGATGTGTTTATGACAATACAGTAATTTTAAAATATTGTTACATATATGTACAATAAGTTATTGTAAGAGTTAAGCACGATACTCGTAAACCCGTTGCATCGTGTAAACGATCAGTTTCGGTTTGATGTGAACCAAATGTCGTAAACAAACCGAAGTGTGGTGTTTGCTCTCACATCACCCGCCTGGTAATCTATAAACGGTTATGATTACGAATTTATGAGAGGCCATACGCCATAGTGTGCACAGATCGTTTATTATTAGACCAACAACAAACGCATCGGTAACATGTGACTATCCTGACCGTTTGTTTACATCTGAAATTATGAATTTAGAAATTCTATAATTAGTTTCTTCTTTTCTACTTCTAAGTATTTCTTTGATAAAATCGTTAAATACTTAAGGGTTATCCTAGATAAGAACCTACGCCGTAGTGAAAGAGCCGCAGCCCACACATACATGGCCGAGAGAGGAACGCGCGCGGAGGTTCCCTGCGCATGTGTAAAAAAGAAGATGTTGAGGTCCATCATACCCCGGCTTTGAAGAGGCCTGCGAAAGTGGGCCGGCAATAGTCTGGGCCGCGGTCCAGACTAATTCGTCGCGTCCCGCAGCCTAGGCACTTACGGCACGCGAATTAACACTGGGGCTGTTTTAGTTTATAGCAGCGACGTGCATCCCCCAGCCTAGAGAAGGGGACGTATGGGGGCATTGCATTGCATTCCGCGGTGAGAGGTGTGCGACATCCATTTCCACCTTACAAAAAAAAAATAACCTGCGCATCAACTTTTAAATTACTATTAAAACATTGCGTGATAGAACTCTTCTGGCATTTGTTTGAAAACCACCTTTGAATAGAAAACAAAGGTAAATGTCACTCAGTTACAAAATGATACTGAAGAAGTTTAGGGATGGAAAGGACTACCCATAGTCTTCTTATCTATTCATTAGCGTGTTCTTGTTAAATTATATTATTGACGCGGACGCGTCAGAGTGACGGACACGTGTCCGCGACGAAGTGACGAAACTTTTCCATGGTACTTTCTCAGCGTAGAATTAACTACGACAAGACAAGCTTCTATTAAGAATTACACGAGAACCCTTGTACGCATGTACTTTGATTTTGTACCTCGCCATTCGAATCCTTTTGTTGTTTCCGTGGGTGATTAAAAACAAACCTCAGCGGAAGGCTTGATGCATAAGCAATCTCTATACCTCCTAACCCAATCAAGTTAATAAAAAATAGTTATCCTGCGGTAAGAACTGCACAGTAGCGTGCATGCCTTAATAGGCACCAAATGCCACCGACATCATTTAATTAAACTTTACCATTAATAATATTATTTAATACTGCACTCGGTGCTGTAGTTAAAATGTGTCTTGTCAATTCCTCTCTCACTGCATAACGCTCTGCGAAGCAGTATAGTCAAATGAAGTTTTCACATTTCGGATTGAATACCCTTGATTACTCCTATATAACCAGATAAAACTCGCCCCGATCCAAATAATGCTACTTCAGAAGTTTCCCTTGCATTAGTTGCTCCTAAGTTGTGTCCTGTTCCTACTCCTGCCAAGACATCGCCTTCTTTAACGTTACGTTGTTTACTTATTTTCAGTCTAAACGGCTCATAATCTGCTTAGACTTGTAATACATGTCATTATTATTACAATTACAATACGTATTATCATATCACAAGGGGTTTTATTCAACAAATGAAGTATAACTATTAGCCTGCAATATTGGTATTAACCTGTTTGCAGAACCTGAATATCAATAAAATTAACTATACTGGAGCGGACCCTTATTAGGATCTGCCAAAAATATGAATATATGTTTTAAATTTATCATTATTTTTCATATTAAAGTTGAGTTTGTAAAAGTTTATGAGTTTCTCAAACAAAATGAACAATTATTTTTGAAGTGATAACTTCTTAATATGGGAGGGTAAGCCGCTTCGTTGCGTAACGCGTTACGGTACCAGTCTGTCTGGCTTCCCTTTCTCTCACGAATACGGTAGCGGTAGCCAGGCTTTTTTTTTGGTCTCGGAATAAAACCTCTCTTGACGGGTTCCCCCGGCCCGGGGGGACCGAGAGATATGTGGGATTCCGGGAAAGATGTTCAACCATCCGACTACCCACTAAAAAACCCCGCTGTTCTCCTATCGCCTACGCCCGGGCCAACGGATATATGGCCTGCCGATCTAGTGGCCCGGGCCGGCGCCGGCCCGCCCTTTGTCTTAAGGCGGGCCTCTTCTAAAGTGTTGGGGCCAGGAGGTCAGGGTTTCTTCCCCCCGGCGCTCTCCTGTAACAACTATAAAAGTTGAGGGGGGCCGCGGAACAGCACGCGGCCCTCTCCCTCGCGGCAAAAGTGCGGGTGGCGGATCTTCCCCCGAGGGGCCACCCGCGGCCACTTAGCCAGGTATCCAGGCTCCTCCTTTCTCACTCTAACCCACAGCGCTAAATCTATTCGAATTGCAACTTTATAACTATGAAATAAGGTTAAGTTTTTTTTTATTTTTAAAGAATCTACATTATGGAATAATTTAATTTAATTTTGAAACAGTTTTTGGAAAAATTGGAAATTCGTAAGTTTAAGTTAATACTTCTGTTGGGCGTCCCGAGACGCGCACGTTTTTAGTTTGCTGGACCATTTAAATTACCTAATTCCAAAACTTTATATCATAAATCAAAATTATGCCTTCATAAAAAATAGATATGAAAAAGAGTAAAGTGATATTTAATCTGATTTGTTAATTTATCCGCTGGATTATCCAAAGGCACATATAATTGTCCGCTAGGTACTTTAAAATTATGAAAACACTGTTCGAAAAAATATGACAAAACCGTTGATACTTCTTCTTTTAGGAAATGGCATGGCACGACTTGTGCATTTTGTCAATGACATGGAAGACGTAACGTGATACCTAAGCCAAAGATATTTTCTCAACATTGTCAATGTCAAACAAATAAACTGTCAAATGTGTGCGAACTGCGAAACGAAATGAATTTTCTCGAAAATTTCTCAAAATATTATGAATGTAATTTTAAATAAATATTACTACAATTGAATAAACGTTTTCCTATTAAAACAATATGAATTCGGCGCGACTGCTCAATACTTTACTCCGTCAGGGATTCCGACAACGTTTAACTCAAAAAGCCTTACATAATATTGTTTTCAAAAATGTAAACATAACCTCAACTCTGAAGAGTTATCCAGAAAATATTATATTCAACAGTATTCGATTTAAATCCAAAAAGGTAAATATGTCTCTAACAATGGCGTCTGGGTGTTTATGTATATATTTATTTACAACGGTATTTATGTAGTATATCAGTTGTCTAGTACCCATAACACAAGTGATATGCAACTAAGTTCGGGACTAGATGGCTTTGTATGAAATGTCGCAATTTATTTATTTTATTAAATGAATATACCTACTCAAATATTTAGTAGAAAATACATTTCATGGTTTCTCCCGTCTTTAAGACTGGGACTCCTCCAACCTATGAATTTTAACCTTAAGCATTGTTCAATCGTTTAGTATCAGGGTCTCAGGAAAATAGATAAGCAAAACTTATCATTTAAATGAATTCTAGAAACTTTTTAACATCAATTTATATACAAAAATCTATCATATTTTTGATTGTACTGAATTCCTACAAATTTTGTCATTTAACAAGTTACTGCATACTGCTATAGGACAGCAGACAGTCTTACAGCCCACTTAGAATTTAGCAGTTTCTGTCGCCTATGGGTGTTTGTAACACCAGTAGCATCACAACATGCTGCTGTCCCATAAGGGTACAGGAACTTGGGGTCACTAATGTGAGAACAACACAGTTATTATGGCGGCATACTTAAGACCAAAGGTGGCCACCATCCAGACAGGCTTGGGGCCCTACCACGTAGCTAGGGTAGGTTGTTTGGTCGCCTTTTACGACAGGCCGACCCCGGCCGCAGAGGTTAGTATTCTTTCTCTGCCCCTGCACGGATAAAGAAGATTACAAGATACACTGTATACTTGTATTCTATCTCATTCTCTCCCAGGGTAAACCCTATTTATGAATATGTTTTTCTCTTTTTGGTGTCGCTTTTTCGTTTCATCGAATTTTCAAATCATAACGGAGCTAAAGAGGTTTCACTTGGAAAACCTATGTATGTTGACTAATTAGTATTCAGAGGAAAAGCTGAACCAAATACCCATGCGTTACACTTTTCTTAGTATGCACCATTGGATGCCGTGAGGTTTGGACAGGTCTCTATAAACATATTATTTGAAATGACTTGTTACTACATAAATATGTATTGGTAAATGCTTTGTACCTGTAATTTTTCAATACTCCAAAGTTTCTGCGAAGATTTTGTTTCACCAAACAATATGTACGATGACACAAGTTTATCCCATATCTTATTTTTAGAGTCCAACATGATAAATATTAAATCAAATCTATAACAATAGAAATAATTATATCAACAACAAAGATAAGGAAAATCATCTATTCAAGACACCGCAAAAAACAATTGTCAAATTAAGGAACATTTTGAATAGCCTAAGCGAGCTCAAGTACGTTTAATATAAGAAATATTTTTATTAGTATTCCTTTTTAAATTTTATAAAATTATTGGCAAGGATGAGTAGTTCAGTTTTCATGTCGATCCTGTCCCTTGTCTACACCCCTTAAAACAATGCAAGATATTAGCTAGACTCCCATAAATTCATTCAAGTTAAAAAAATTATTTTGAACTTAGTTACTATTGCCACCGTTGTCAGTCAAACGTTTGCAAGTTAAGAAGATAAACTTCATTATTACTGTGCTAAAATATAGCACAGTAAAATATACCAAATAGCTAGGGTGGGTTGTTTTAGTGCCTTTTACGACAGGCCGACCCAGGCCGCAAAGGTCAGTCTTCAGTCTCAGATTGTTTCTCCACCTCTGCACTATACGGATAGTAACTGCACAGATAAAACTTCTGTATTATGTATCAAAAGGAATTAATAACATATTTATAAGTAATTTATATCATACAGTAAGCTCAGTTGAATTTGTTGCACTTAATAATAAAATAGCCTATAATAACCCAATTTTGGGTTAGGACATCCCTCAAGAGAACAAACAAACATTTATTTAGGACAAAACAAACATTCTGATACAAAAATAAACAGTATACTTCCCACACTTGGATTAGCGAGATACACACTGGTGATCTTAGTGTGCAATATTTGGCACAATATTTCCTCCCGGATCATAGGTGGCAATTATGTTAAAATGTGTCTATTAGGTAACAATGCATAAGTAGTGCATACCATCATGAGAATCAGACATGTAACCTATAGATCAAATGCTATAATAAGATGCTGCGTACTCTCAGGATCTGGAATGAACTTCCGGCTGAGGTTTTCTCAGCGCGGTATGATATGGGGTTCTTTCTTCAAAAAAGGTGCTATAAAATTTTTTCAAGGCCTGCAGCGCGTTGCTATTACCTCTGGTGCTGCATGTTCATCCATAGGTGGCGGTGACCACCTGCCAGGTTGGGCCGTCTGCCTGTCTGCTGAACTCTAGCTATAAAAAAAAAGATAAATGAAGGTGAAACACCAAACACAACCTGCTGCCTAATGGCTACTAATGGTGCACACAACTATTTTAATATAATATGAAAAATCTAGTATGTTCTACGTTTTATAGTGTTTTTTTTTGCAGCACCAAATAGATTCTGATGATGAAGATGATTTTAAATTTGAAGATGATGACTCATCATTATCTAGAGACTCAAAGATTGTTAAGTTCAGCACAACATCTATGAGAACAGATGTTATATTAAAATCGGCTTTAGGAATAGCTAGGAAGTAAGTGTAATAAATATCATTTTAATGGTTTTTTATAACATATTTAATTATGTAATATATATGTAACAAGAAACATCACCATCACTACAGCAAGTCCCAGTCAGTCTTAATATTGGTTGAACCTAAGTATATATGCTTTTATAGAGTGTCTGACCCAAGATATGCAATCCTAATGGGTCACCATCCTCACATTTAATTTATTAATTTGCTTATACTTATGATCAAACAATTAATATGATGGACAAGTCTTTTTTTCAAAGAAACTTTGAGTCCTTTCAACTATAAGGGAGGTGAGGGGATGTGGGACTTTACACTCCCCACTGAAAAACCTTGCCGTTATCCTATTGCTAGGGTAATACTATGAACACCAGAAAATCTTTCCGTAAATATGTTTTGTGTTTTTTGTATTGACCACATATTATACATAAAAGTAATTGTTATTTATTATATTTCAGCAAAATAGAAACATTGTTTTATGAAAGCAAAATCAGAATAAATGGGAATAAAATTTTAAAGAAAAGTGCAGCAGTAAGTTTGTATTAAATTATTTAATCCTTAATATACTAATTAGTTTGTTTTCTAATTTAAACTTCTGAAATATGTAAAGTTAAATGCAAAAACTGCAATATAGGGGAGAAAAAGTAAGGAGAGCCTGTTTCTTCAATATTTAAGTAAGGCAGGTTGTAGATTGAGGATATGAACATTATTTTACAATAGTAGGCTTTCATATATATATTTATAACTAGAATCCAGTAGACAGGCAAATGGCCCACCTCATATTAGGTGGTTATCATAGCCTATGGCTGTTTACAACATCAAAGGCCTTGCCAATATGCTGCCGGAATCTAGTTTACTGATGCCAGAATACTACACAAGGTAATTATGGAGGCATATTTAGAAACCAGTGGTGGTTGACATCCAGTCGGGCTTGAAGCTCTACCACCTAGCTAGGATTGTTTTTGGCCTTTTATGCCTGACTCAGGTCATTGGGGTCAGTATTCTTACTCCACCTCTGCACAGAAATGCAAAGAACACCAACTCAGAGGCACTCTTCATACTGATCTGTAAGGTTGTTAATGTTGTATCAATAATCCCTAATTTTAACTCATATTTCAGGTAAAACTTGGAGATGAAATAGATGTAATTAAAATGGTCAGTCCTACAAATCCTGACCATTTGTATGTAGCTAGAGTAGAAATTTTAAACATTACACCAAAAGAGGATAGCATAACTGTTTCTGCTAGAAGATTCAAGAATTTACTGATAGAAAACTATGATTCTGATCCTCACAAGACATCTGCTGAGGAAAATTAAATTGTTAATATTGTATATCTAATAGAGGATGATAACTATTTAGATTTTGAAAGAATATTAATTCACATCAAATGTAAATTGTATAGTTTTTGTTGATAAAATACCATCCGATCTATTTTTTTTTACCAGCATAGACAATTTTGATCAATTATTATGACTTGTTATGCTTCTTACTATATTGTAAATATGCAGAATCAAACGATTTAGTGGAATTGTAGAAAGCAATAAGCGTGTTGGTTTCTAGACTAGTGAAATTTACACATACTCAAAACTGAGAAACGAAAACGCCTAAAACGACAGAAATGGTAACTCAATTGCTTTGGTTAGTCATTTTAGCTAAATCTTCAAGAAGCAGTTGATATCGTACAGGTAAAATAAATCAACCAGATCAATAAAACATTTGTTTTATTTTAAAACCTTAAATGTCTAAATCTATATTACAATCGTCACTTTCAAATATAGAAATTTGTGAACTACATGATTTATTTTGATTAGTTAAAGATTTATCAACGTTTATACTTCCTAGATTGATTATATCATGATTTTCTTTAGGTTCAATTTTCTTTTCATATGACAAATCAGGTTTTTCAACAAATTGAAACTGTTTTAACTTATCTATTGCATTCTGTTTCGGCTTTTCTAATATAGTTTTATTATTTAGATTGTTAGTAGATTCAGTGTAATTTACCAATTCGTGGTTTTCTATAGATTCTCTTTTATCATCTTCACAATTATTTTGTTTGTTTACACTATCATTATTTATGGCATTTTCAGTGTCAAATTTAGTTTTATTTTTTATTTTCTCTATAAATTTGCAAGATTCTTCTTTAACGTTTAGTACAGCATGACTGTTTTGGCCTTTTTTTGTCTTCATATTTTTCTTACTAGTTACAGATTTCATATTTTTCTTTTTATTCTGACCATCAAACTTAAAATCAAGATGTAACTCAGCAAATACATCATTCACGCTTGGAACAGCATTCAACATACTCTTTTCATCGTAGTCATCTAAACTTGAACTGTCACTGTCGTTTCTTGTTTTCTGTTTTTTATTCATTTTATTTTTAATTACACTACTATCGATTATAGTCTGTTTTCGTTTCCTTTTTTTGTTAGCTTTTTTTATAACACCTATATTTGTTTCTTTATTAAGTGTCGCATGTTTTTTTAATGTTGCTGCTAGTTTTTCATTAGTAGCTTTATTATCATTATAATGATTACTTTTATCTCTTTTACAATTGAAATATGAACTTGTTATTGTAGCCGATAATGGTATATTGTCATCAGTGACGTCATCATATTTTGAAAATAGTTTACTATTTCCCCTTTCAATATCACATTCGAGTGTTTTATGATCTACTTGTAAAAGTTTCGCATAATACAATAATTCATTGTTCCATATCTCATATAGATTCAGTCTTGTTAGAAGTTTTTTTGCTGTACAAAGATAATCAAAATCTGGATGTTTTTGAAATGTGGAATGTAATGCATCTACCGTATCGTCTAGAGTGCAGTCTTGCATTGATAAATCTACCAATGATATTGCGATTATCGCATCCATAGCTAATATTGTGTTTCTGTACATAAGACGACAATGTGCTTGGGACAATCTGGAAATATATTCAACAATTACTACATGACTTATTTATTGCTTAAATGCTATCTATTCCAGTACAAAAAATATATTAGAACTGAAATATGTATACTAAACATTCTAAGATAATATTCGAGATATTATATATTTATGTGTATACTGTAGTTTGGTAATAATTACTCAAGTGAAAAAGAGTTTTTATATATTTGACATTGTATTTAACAGTCTAGGCAGCTACAACTTACAATAGAATAATACTAAATAGCTTTATTTTTTTTTTTACTAACGAGAAACTGCAGACAGACTGACCTTTTTAATAGTAAGCAGTTACCGTCACTTATGGATTGTAAAACCAAGAGATTGCTAATAAGCTGGCTTCCGCGTAGGGGTTCTGGAGCTCGAATCACTTATTCCGGAACACAACACAAGATTATTATGGCGGCATACTTACAGACTAAGGGTGGTTGCCATCCAGACGGGCTCGGGTCCCTACCACTAGATAGGGTCATTTTGTCGCCTTTTACGACAGGCCGACCTCAGCCGCGGGGGTAAGTATTCTTAATCCGTCCCTGAACGGAGACAAATTCATTCATAATTTTTATTAACTAAAGAAACGTACCCCTATTACGTGACCTATTTTTACCATTGTTACCCCCTCATTACCTTTGGTGACCCCGTGGTATATGAGAAGATCATCTCCTCTCCCTCTAGTTTTGACGTAATAAATCGTATGGCTTTCTATCATTTTTTGTAGACAAAGTTAAAAATAATAATTTGGCTCGTATTTGTCTTCGCTAAGAAATCCCTTGCCGCGTATAGCGGCATTGTGAAGACCAATCTCCCCCCCCCCCCCTCACACATATGTCACGTAATATAAGTAAGTTCTCTTGAATGATTTCACAATTTCTCGTGATAGAACAAATTTAGTGATAACTTAGTTACTTTTACCTTACAAGACTATCAAGCATTCTGACGGTAGTTCTGGAAGGATCTCGCTTTTCAGATTTCCTTTGCACCATATAATAAGATTGCAATATGATGTTTGCCGACTTTGTCATCGCTGTATTTCTAGGTCCAACTAGACTTATATACATCTGAAATAGATACATTTAAAATGTGATAAATTTTACTAGCAATAAGTTTGAAGTTATAAACGCCATTTTCTTGGAATCCATGGATCTAAAGGAACAAAATTACTACACCGTCGCATCCCAAAACAAATTTCCAAGGTCGTGGCCTCCCCTTGTTAGAGAAATTATTATATACTTTCAACTTAAAAAAGTGTGTGTGTTTAATTCACACACGGCAGAAGTGAAACTTCAGAAAAATAGTAATACGAATACCCAAACAAAGAGACGAAGAATTTTTTTATTTCTGTAGAACAGCAGACAGGCGACGGCTCGCTTAGAATTTAGCAGTTACCGTCGCCTATGGGTGTTTGCAACGCCAGTGGCATTGCAAACACGCTGCTGTTCCATATGGGTACAGGAACTTGGGTCACTAATGCCGGAACACAACACAAGGTTATAATGGCGGCATACTTAAGACCAAAGGTGGTCGCCATCCAGACGGGCTTGAGGCCCTACCACGTAGCTAGGGTAGGTTGTTTGGTCGCCTTTTACGACAGGCCGACCCCGGCCGCAGAGGTTAGTATTCTTTCTCTGCCCCTGCACGGATAAAGAAGATTACAAGATACACTGTATACTTGTATTCTATCTCATTCTCTCCCAGGGTAAACCCTATTTATGAATATGTTTTTCTCTTTTTGGTGTCGCTTTTTCGTTTCATCGAATTTTCAAATCATAACGGAGCTAAAGAGGTTTCACTTGGAAAACCTATGTATGTTGACTAATTAGTATTCAGAGGAAAAGCTGAACCAAATACCCATGCGTTACACTTTTCTTAGTATGCACCATTGGATGCCGTGAGGTTTGGACAGGTCTCTATAAACATATTATTTGAAATGACTTGTTACTACATAAATATGTATTGGTAAATGCTTTGTACCTGTAATTTTTCAATACTCCAAAGTTTCTGCGAAGATTTTGTTTCACCAAACAATATGTACGATGACACAAGTTTATCCCATATCTTATTTTTAGAGTCCAACATGATAAATATTAAATCAAATCTATAACAATAGAAATAATTATATCAACTACAAAGATAAGGAAAATCATCTATTCAAGACACCGCAAAAAACAATTGTCAAATTAAGGAACATTTTGAATAGCCTAAGCGAGCTCAAGTACGTTTAATATAAGAAATATTTTTATTAGTATTCCTTTTTAAATTTTATAAAATTATTGGCAAGGATGAGTAGTTCAGTTTTCATGTCGATCCTGTCCCTTGTCTACACCCCTTAAAACAATGCAAGATATTAGCTAGACTCCCATAAATTCATTCAAGTTAAAAAAATTATTTTGAACTTAGTTACTATTGCCACCGTTGTCAGTCAAACGTTTGCAAGTTAAGAAGATAAACTTCATTATTACTGTGCTAAAATAACTCAAAATAATTATAACTATTTTAGTCGTTTAAAATGCACGTTGATTTCGTTCATTATTAACTTAAGATTTTTTAATAAACTTAACAGTGCACAATTTATTTTGCAAGTCAAATAATACAAAGTTCTTCATTCATACCAGTAATATTACAATATCTATACAAATAAATAAAATTGGAGGGTCTATTTGTAATATTGAAATAACCGCTTTTTACTAAGTTCATTTGGATGTACCTAGTCAGGTCATAAATTCTGTCACATGTTTAATGTAAAATAATTCTAACAAGTTTATTCATTATGTAACCATTCATATACCAAAATGAACTTAACAAAACATAGATTCTTATGACATTAAAGTTTATTCAAAATGACCTCCGTGATTTTGAATACAAGCCTTCAATCTGCGCGGCCAGTCGTCTATCGCAGCACGAACGAGGTCCATGTCAATATCGGCGGCTGCCTTAATCAAGGATGTCTTGAGTGACTCCAAATTGGGATGAGGCTTTGAGCACGCCTTTTCCTCCAAGTGTTGCCATATCTTGTAATCTGACGGATTCAAATCTGGACTGAAGGAGGGCCAGTCTTCGTGCCGGATGAAGTCGATTTCACGCGCCGCCAGCCAGTCTTGTGTGCTCTTCGCTCTATGAGCTGGCGCCGAATCTTGTTGGAATACCCAGTGCCTGTTATTGAACATGGTATGAGAAAAAGGTTCCACAAGGTTCGTCAGGACTGTATTTTGATACACAACAGCATTCGTTTTTACACCTTTCTCACAAAAATGTACCTCTGTTAAGCCCCAATAAGAAACTCCCAACCATACCATGAGCGAGGATGGAAAATGACCTCGTTGGACACGCGGAATACGGTTGCTCGCTTCTTCACTACTGTCTGCGCACACTTTATCATTTTGTTTGTTGTAGCTCTCTTCTACGGTAAACATTTTTTCATCCGAAAAAAGAATTTCCCGATATTTTTTTCCCGCGTACCACTTCAACAAAGCGCGGCATCTCTTCAGTCTCAGGTCCATTAGACGAGCATTCAAACGATGTCCTGTTTTTCTTCGATATGCCCGACGCCCTAAGTCTTCATTTAACACCCTTTTCACCGTGGTTCTGCTTAACCCCATCTGAAGGGCCAACAGTTTCTGCTTACGTTTGGGATTTCTTTGAATTCGTGCCTTCACAGCTTTTATCACTGCTGGAGTCCTAACAGACCGAGGGCGACCACTTCTTGACCTGTCATCTACACTAGAGTCTTCATTGTATCGTTTGATGGTACGATAAACGAATCTTTTGGTTATATTCAAATTTTTCAGTATGTTAAAAATTTGAATTGGCGCGTAACCGCAACGATGCAACGCAATAACTGCAACACGGTCTTCTTTAAGCGTCCACTCCATATTTAAAAATGAGTAAAATTCTAAAACTATACATTTTTATTTTCATGAACAATTCGAAATTCGAATTCAATAAACTTTTTTGTGGCCAGCATTCTAAAAGAAAAGTTTTTACTGTGTGACAATACTTATGACCTGACTAGGTATACACGGTACATATACCAAAACAACATTACAATCTCTGAAACGGCTGGAGCGATTTTGACGGGACTTTCACTGGCTGATGTAGCAAGGAGTAACTTAGGCTACTTTCATTTTGAAAAAAAAAATGTTTTAGTTAAAAGTGATCAGTTTAGAATTTTTTTAATCCAATTTAATTTGACCTCAGATTTATATCATCAACCATATAAAATAGGGTTCAGCTTAGGCTGGACTTTGTAGGTTCGAATGCAGTTTGTATATTTCATTTATTTATATTTTAGGGTTTGTAATACAAAACAAACCATAAGATATTCCAAAGAATGCTGCCCAGTCACTATTCCACGCGGACGGAGTCGCGGGCACAGCTAGTCTGCAATGTTACTAAAAATTGTATCTAATTAATATCTTGAATAGAATACATTTCTCCTAACGGGCACCAAAAATATTTGATATAAAAATTGTCCTTTTTTATTGCTGAGAAACAGCAGACAGGCTGACAGGTGCATTTTGTAAGTAGTTACCGTCGACTACAGATGTTTGCGAGGCCAATGGTACCGCTAACACGCTGTTGTCCCGCGTAGGGAAACCTGGGTCACTAATGTCGAAACAACACAAGGTTATTATAGAGACATATTTAGAATTCAGTTGGTTGCCATCCACACTGGC
Source organism: Malacosoma neustria (assembly GCA_963693495.1). Lineage (NCBI taxonomy): Eukaryota > Metazoa > Arthropoda > Insecta > Lepidoptera > Lasiocampidae > Malacosoma > Malacosoma neustria. Next base: position 12,655,100 of record OY856383.1, read on the forward strand.
TTGAGGATCAACCACGAAGCGAGGGTTGTTATGTCGCCTTTTACGACAGGTCGACCCATCCTTACTCCGCCCCCGCGTGGAGTAAGAAACGTTCTTGTGTCTCAGCATAACGAAAATGCATAAACACACAGGCGAGCAAAGTTACAGATACAAATTAAAATACTGTCTTGAAGAAGTAATCTACAAAACTAAGTAAACATAGATAGATAGATAATACTTTATTGTCACCAACTTAACCTAATGATATAATACAAGTTAAAGAGAATATTGTAAATATTGGAGACAATGGGCGGCCTTATCGCTTTAAGCGATTTCTTCCAGGCAACCCACATAGTACCTAAAAAAAAATATAATATATAAAATTAACTTTTACCTACTCAAAAGAGGTGTTCCCAATGAGACGTTAGCGCTTAAAGGCTGATCTGTGTCGTAGTGGCCTTTGGGGTTGCAAGCTGCTATTATCGCGCAACGGGTATTCAATTTACACACTATGCCAGCCTGAAACGGTTTTTAATTATAAAAAAAAAAAAAGATTGACATTGCAAGAACCTGTAACATAAACATACATAAACTGACCTAAATATTCAGTGAGATCTTATTCCTGCCCTTATTCCAAATTATATGGGGAGGGCACGTTTTTTTCAGCTTTTCTTTGAACTGTTCCTTCTTTTGTATCCTTTATTCCTCTCATTTTTAGGATGTTCCTTATTATTTACAAATATATTAGTATCGATGAATTTTAGAAATATAATAAAAGCTAGGTACCAGTTTGCCAAGTAATGAGATATTCGAGATTTAACTCTGGAAACGCATATCCGACTACCGCCATCTATTTTAACATGCTGCATCATACATACGGATGGTGAAGGAACACATGGTGACGACACCAGCATTTTTTTTATAGCCACCCTAGCAGATGGTCACCGTCACCTATGGAAGTTTGCAACACTAAAAGCTTCCAGCTATGAAGAAATTTTATAACACACTTTTTGAAAATCAAATAAGCGTTGGAAAAACCTCAGCCGGAAGCTCTTTGAATACGGAGGGTACGCAACATGAACGTTTTTGAGAACCGTTTCGTTTAATAATGAAGAGGGCTTTGGATAAGCGTGGTACATATGTGCCATTGTCCATTACCTAGGAGGAAGCCTGTGTGCCTGACAACAGTTTTTGAGGGCCGAATAATAATACCAAATTTAAAGTGTTGTATATTATATTTGTTTACCTTGGCTATAGAAATAGTTTGTTGCTCCATAGCTTCGTGTATGGCGGTGCGGTCGTGTTCCCGCAATTGCGATATCTCGTCTATACAACAGACCCCGCCGTCGGATAGAACGAGAGCACCGGCTTCCAGTTGCCATTCGCCCTCTTCCTAACAAACATTAGTAGTTTATAAAATAACTAGCCGTTCCCGCCCGCTTTGCTGGTCGAATAACAGAAAACACTAAATCGAAAACATTTGAGAAATATTAGTACGCATGCACGCTACATCCCCACTTCTCCGCGGCAAGAAAACATGTTTTTAAAACTTTAATAAATGAAGATATCGCCATATTTTTTTTATATGCGTAATGATTTTTTTTATATGGCGTATGTTGTGGATAAGTTGGACGCATAGAGTCACAAATGAGGAAGTTCTGCGGCGAGGTGGACGGAAAACGGAACTTTTGTCTATCATCAAGAGACGAAAAACTGCATATCTCGGTCACGTGCTCAGGCACGATAGATATAGCCTCTTGCAACTTATAATGATGGGCAAGGTTGCCGGTAAACGGCGAGTTGGTCGGAGAAAGAAGTCGTGGCTCCGTAACATCCGAGAGTGGACTGGAATAGCGAGCGTATCCAAATTGTTTCAACTCGCTAAGGACATACAACAATTCCAGAAGTTGGTAGTCAACCTTCACTAGTTGGAGAGGCACTTGAAGAAGAATATTTTTTTAGATAAGGACTAAGTGTCTGTGAAATAAAGCTTAGAAAATTTAATTGAAATCTATCCAGTAGTTTTGCCGTGATGCGCGCACAACTGCAGAACTTTAATCATTTTATTTATATAGATATACATATCGTAACGAGTTTTGAGCGCTCGGCGAAAGTAGTGGGGAGACTTGCGCATGTGTACCACTGGCGCTTATAATTATTACGACGCTGACGTGCGGACGGTACAGGGGAGCGGCAAGCGACTGATAAACCAATACGGCGCCGACGGTGGCCATCTCACCCGTCGCACCCCGCTCCTCCCGTCAACTAGACCCAAAAATGGCAACTGCTCATTCAAGGCCAGCGCTAAAAACTCGTGATGGTATGTATATACTTAAATATACTACTCTTGGAATCTGGTCTCCCAATAGAGGGGAAGACGTTTTTCCACGTATTCAGGGGTTATCCACCGGTGTATATACCATTAAGTGGGCAAGAAAAATAAAATAGTATATCATCCAGTATATAAGTTGTAGATGACGGAAGGAGAGTTAGGTGAATCTACAAAATGGAATCATCGAACTTCACAACACAATTCTCATAGTTGTCTAATACAATACGGATATACATATTATGTACTAAAGGTGAAGAAAAACATGAGCAAGCCCGTTGATATCACTGGCGAGTGTAACCATATTATTTTCTTCTAGAAAGACACAGCGGGGTGACTGGACTATTATATGGTGTATTTTTAACATATACTAACCCTAAGAGCGGCGCAAGTAAGTCCAGCTCGAGTACTGCCAGTCCCGGAGGTGAAAACGGAACGCGTAGTTAGCTCGGCCCCAACGCGGAGCAACTGCGACTTACCGGTACCTAAACAAATATTAATTTGATACATTCATGTTTATATAATAGTAATATTTTTAATTATAATATATATTTCTCCGTGCAGGGGTGGAGTACGAATACTAACCCCTGCGGCCGGGGTCGGCCTGTCAAAAAAAACTATCCTAGCTACGTGGTAGGGCCCAAAGTCCGCTTGGATGGCAACCACACTCATCATCATCATCATCATCATCTTTGCGTTCTATCCCGGTTGCAGCCCAAACTCTCGCTTCGGCGCCCGGGGTCCGCTTTCCGACTTTTTCTTCTCCACTTCGCACGGTCTTCAGCATCCCTGGTAGTGAGCCCATTGGCACGCATATCACCCTTTACGACGTCAAGCCAGCACTTTTTGGGTCTACCCCTCCTGCCGGGGCCCGGCGGAGGCGGATGGCAACCACACTGGGTCCATAATTATGCCGCTATAATAACCTTGTGTTCCAGCATTAGTGACCCAGGTTCCTGTACTCCTATGGGACAGCAGCGTGTTCGCGGCACCGAATGAGCTCTCACATTCGCGGTAGCCTTGATGTCTGTGACATTGTGGATAAAATGAAAGAAAATTGCCTTTGCTGGTATAGTCACGTGTTTATTTTTTATTAATTGGACTGCTAGTCACTACTGGCTTAGCCAGTATCATTTGCTACATTTTTTTCTTTTAGGGGAGACAGTTTTTCAGCACTTTTACTTTTTTCGCCCTGCCGTCCCGTGTTATCCCGTTTTTCTTTTAATATTTTATTTCTGTCTGTATTTTACATTGTTATGTTTTTGTTTACATTTTTATAGGTATATGTGCTTATAGTTATTATAATTAACATCACGTTTTTAAACTTTTTTAAATAACGTTTTTAAATTGTATGCAGACCTTAATATCTATTACATAGTGTTGCGGCAACCGGATTCTTAAATTCGGAAACATCTATGCTGTCTCACGCCAGGGTCCGATGCGGGTATATCCAAAAAGTACTGGCTTGAAAATACACGTTTTTTTTATTCGTCATAAGCCAACATCTTTCGTTGCTGAACAAAGGCCACGTCAAGTTTGCGCCATACATCCCGTTTCCTTGCCTTTCCAACTAACTACTTTGGGCAGTCTTGAAGAAGTCGCCAGTCCATCGGGCTGGGGGGCGTCCTACACCACGTTTTCAGAGTCGCTGTCTCCAGCCCAGCGTTTACTCTACCGCCCACCGATTCTTTTTTTTTTGCCCGGGGAAAATTCCACCTTAACAGTGCCGCGTCGGGTCTCTCGGTGGAAGCCGACGCGTGTATCTGGGGTCCTCCACCATGCTACTGCGACCACTCAACTTGGCAAGTAAAAGATAACCAGGGTGATCACAATGACATACCTACTAAAAACTACGGTAGTGAGGGTGAGGACCTGATTTTGGATCGATCGGCCATAGATCATGCGACGACGAGCAGTCCTTTTTTTTCTTAAGTTCTCTAGCAGATCAGACAAAACAAAAATACATTGGTATTGTTAAGCAGAAATTTATCGATCAAGCATCACTCATTGTCGATTGTATATTTTATGTCACATGCCTATTATATAACCATGGGCAATAGAGTAGTATGCCCTTAACCTCCACGGCGCGCGGTATTGTACTCTAAAGTTAAAATTAAATATTTGATTTAATAAATGATTATAAAGGACTATTTGTGTTTATTAGATTCAGAAGTGGGATTATTCATTGCCCATAATCAAGTAGAATTTTGTAAAGTATTTTATCGTGGTGAATTCTGGCATTAAAGTGGTACGAAAATAGTTCGGAACAATAGAGTTTAAAGTGTGACGCAGTACGTCGCGTAAACAAGTGAACGGGGAATCACCGAGGTATCGGCCTGCGTTGGTAGCGTTGCAGCCGAACCACGGGGCCACAGATCTGTGTTTATGTTAACGTGAATACTTGGAACTTGGTGAGACCGTTTCATATTATTGCAAATAAGACTTGTGTGTTCAATGTAGAGCTTTGGGACTTGTTTAATTTTAACCTTTGATGAATGATTAAACTGTTTAAACTCGAACAATGAACAGACTTTAGTATAAGTAAAGTTACACTATTGCGAATAGACTCTGACTAATACATATGAAACAATTCAAGAACTATTATTTGAATTCCTTTTAATCTGTTATTGAAACTTGAGTATTAACGTTTTTTTTTAAGTAACGTGTTAATTAGAAAGTGGACTATTTTATTGAATTAATTAGCCTAGTAATTCGTGTACAGCTTGTTACCATATATAATGGGTCGAGCAAAATATAAGAAGAGGTGTCGCAGTACTTCAAGTTCACCATCTTCCTCTGAGCGAGTTAGAAAAAAATATAGAAAAGACTTAAAACATAAAGATACCATGACGAACAAAAAGTTACCATGACGAACAGACTACATCATCACCATCGGAGCCTTCTGTAGTGATGCCTACAATTACACCGACTGAAGTGACAAGGCCAGTAATTCGTTATGTTGGTCGGAATGACTTTATCCCGGAATTCAACCCTCAAACCACCTCTGTCTCCGTGGAACATTGGATCCGTAATTTGGAGAGTACGGCTAAAATGCATGGCTGGGACGAGCGTACCCTAATCTGTAATTGTACGTCTAAATTAACTGGATACGCCAAAGGATGGTATGAGCAACAGGCATCTTACGAGATAAGTTGGATTGAGTGGAAAGAAAAACTTATAAAAGCATTTCCATTTACCAAGAACAAATTATCACAAATAAGGGATCTTGTTAACCGAGTGAAAAAGCCGAATGAAGACCCCATAGAGTTTTATTACGATAAATTAGGAATAGGGATGTCATGTCAATTAAGTAACGAAGTCATTACCGAAGCTGTCATCGGAACGCTTGGTAATAAATTGTTAGAGGTTGGTGCGAAATCAGCCGGATGCTGTGATACCAGCTCCTTACTGCGATACTTGGCTAGTGTAAGCACATCAGATGATCATACGGATCGGAATCAACCTGGAACTTCATCAAAAGTAGAATTTGGTGCCAATAAGTTAATAAAATGTTTCACATGTGGCAAATCAGGTCACAAAGCAAGTAGATGTCGCAAAAACAGGGACGGCAACAAAATACATAAAAAGTGCACTTTCTGCGAAAGATCAGGTCATACTGAAATAGAGTGTTACAAAAAGAAAAACAGGAGTAAACACTGTTCCTTCTGTAACATGGATGGTCACACTTTGGATGAGTGTAGGAAGAAGTCTCAAACCGGGTCTCAAAATCGTATTGTGCGAAAAATTCAAGCTGTTTGCTTTGGGTCCTCAGACCAGAAGTACTTTAAAACTGTGTTAATAAATGGGAATCCTGCAAATGCATTCGTTGATTTTGGAAGTTCGTGTAACACCATGACACTAAATTTCTGTAAGAAACAAAACTTGGAGGTGATGCCCAGTGATGAGATAGTAATAAAGGGGTATGGAGATGCTTTGGTATCGCCATTAGGATCTACATCAGCCTCACTTGTGGTAGATGGTGTTGAAAAAGTAAATAAATTTTACATTGTACCAGATGCCGTTCAAGATATTGACGTTTTAATTGGGCAAACATTTACGGAATCACCAAATTTGGTTGTGGTAAAGACCCCCACTGAACTTAATATTTATGAGAATGAAATGGCGTTCCAAGTCACCGCATTGTGTGAAACTTTTGAAAAGATAAGCTTGTTCCCTCAAAGTGACACAGAGCTTACTCCCGGAATCAACAAGGTTTTAGTAAAATCAGACCCCCCTGTCAATGGGATGATGAGTATCAAACATAGTGAACAAAGAAAACCATTGTGTGAAAAGGATGTTTTAAGTGACAATGTTGAATCAGCAGATGGTCTCGCTTTTATTAAACTGATTAACAGGACCAGTGATATTATGACGCTGAAGGAAAAGGACTGCATAGCAAGAGCTGAATTACCAGAACACTGTTCAGATAAATTTGAAGTAGGTAACCACTTAAACGAAGATCAAAAGGGAAGGTTAGATGAATTGTTAACTCGATATGATCATTGTTTCTCTGGTGAGGGAATGGCGTTGGGAAATTGTGGTGTGGAGATGAACATAAAGTTGGTAGAAAATAAAATAATCAACTATAAACCGTACCGAATGTCCTTTCATGAGAGAGAAACTGTGAGGAAAATTATTGCTGAATTGTTCAATGCTGGGATTATTGAAACATCTAAATCTCCTTACGCCAGCCCTATTATCCTCGTCAGGAAGAAAGACGGAGGATATCGTTTGTGTGTGGATTATAGAGCTCTAAACAAGATCACAGAAAAAGAACGATATCCCCTTCCAGTCATACAAGACTTGTTGGACAGGTTGGTGAACCAGTCAGTATTCTGTTGTTTGGACTTAGCCAATGGTTACCACCAAATTAAGATTGCAGAGGTTTCAAGGCCACTTACAGGGTTCGTTACGCCAGATGGTCATTACCAATACAAAATGATGAGTTTTGGACTTTGTAATGCTCCAGCAGTGTTTCAGCGAGCCATGAACGAAATACTTGAGCCAGTGATTCATAGATGTGTAGAGGTCTATATTGATGACGTAATTTTATGGGGAAAGGATACGGAAGAGTGTCTAACTAACTTAGAGAAAGTACTGTCCTTGATTGAAAACGCAGGTGTAAAATTAAAGAAAGCTAAATGTTCGTTCCTAACTAAACGGGTTGAATATTTGGGCCATGAAATATCTGGTGGCGAGATAAGACCCTCAACTAACAAGTTAAAAGCTGTTTCAAATTTTAAAACACCCACAAATGTGCACGAGCTTCGACAGTTCCTCGGACTCGCCAGCTATTTTCGTAAATTTGTTAAGGGGTTCGCGAGTATTGCACGACCGCTCACCTCACTCACCAAAAAATCTGTGGAGTGGCATTGGGGGCCTGAGCAGGAGCAAGCTTCGCAAACCTTGAAGAATATTCTTACTTCAGATCCTGTTCTGGTCATATATCATCCGGACAAAGAGACTCAAGTGCACACCGATGCATCAAAAGCAGGACTTGGCGGAGTGCTCCTCCAACGGCAATCAAATGGTGAAATGAAGGTCGTAGCTTACGCCAGTCGACAGACTACAGTTACAGAAGAAAAATATCACAGCTTCGAATTGGAGGCTCTAGCCGTGGTCTTTGCTATTCAACGATTCAAAGTATATCTTTCTGGAATCGAGTTTCGAGTTGTAACTGATTGTTCAGCCTTACGAATGGCTTGGATGAAGAGAGATTTATGCCCACGGATTGCTCGTTGGTGGCTCGATCTGCAGGAGTATAATTTTGAAGTTGACCATCGACCTGGAGTCTCTATGGCACACGTTGACGCTCTTAGCCGAAATCCTATAACATTACATCACATACAAGAAAAAGATTTGATTGACGCCCTACAGGAAGGTGACAAAGAAATTCAGTCTCTAATTTTGAATATAAAACTGGAACAGGAAGCTAATAAGAAAAAGAAAAATGGACTGTGTAAAGATTATAAAGTTGTAGATGGTAAATTGTATCGTATTATACAGAAGGATCTCAAACCAGTTTTGCCTAAGAGCGCCAGATTCCATATTTTGAAAACATATCATGATGAACACGCGCATTTGGGGACAGAAAAATGTCTTGAAGCAATCCAGGCTAAATATTGGTTCCCTAAAATGAGGAAGTTTGTAACAAAATATGTGTCAAGCTGTATTGGATGCCAATTTACGAAGAAACCTACACAGCGTTCTATTGGTGCTTGCTTACGGAGCCTTATAGCACAAGAATTATCATATCATTACACGCCTGCCTACGGGGCCTGCACAGCGTTGTATTGGTGCTTGCTTACGGAGCCTTATAGCACAAGAATTATCATATCATTACACGCCTGCCTACGGGGCCTACACAGCGTTCTATTGGTGCTTGCTTACGGAGCCTTATAGCACAAGAATTATCATATCATTACACGCCTGCCTACGGGGCCTGCACAGCGTTGTATTGGTGCTTGCTTACGGAGCCTTATAGCACAAGAATTATCATATCATTACACGCCTGCCTACGGGGCCTACACAGCGTTCTATTGGTGCTTGCTTACGGAGCCTTATAGCACAAGAATTATCATATCATTATACGCCTGCCTACGGGGCCTACACAGCGTTCTATTGGTGCTTGCTTACGGAGCCTTATAGCACAAGAATTATCATATCATTACACGCCTGCCTACGGGGCCTACACAGCATTCTATTGGTGCTTGCTTACGGAGCCTTATAGCACAAGAATTATCATATCATTACACGCCTGCCTACGGGGCCTGCACAGCGTTGTATTGATGCTTGCTTACGGAGCCTTATAGCACAAGAATTATCATATCATTACACACCTGCCTACGGGGCCTACACAGCGTTCTATTGGTGCTTGCTTACGGAGCCTTATAGCACAAGAATTATCATATCATTATACGCCTGCCTACGGGGCCTACACAGCGTTCTATTGGTGCTTGCTTACGGAGCCTTATAGCACAAGAATTATCATATCATTACACGCTTGCCTACGGGGCCTACACAGCGTTGTATTGGTGCTTGCTTACGGAGCCTTATAGCACAAGAATTATCATATCATTACACGCCTGCCTACGGGGCCTGCACAGCGTTGTATTGGTGCTTGCTTACGGAGCCTTATAGCACAAGAACTATCATATCATTACACGCCTGCCTACGGGGCCTGCACAGCGTTGTATTGGTGCTTGCTTACGGAGCCTTATAGCACAAGAATTATCATATCATTACACGCCTGCCTACGGGGCCTGCACAGCGTTGTATTGGTGCTTGCTTACGGAGCCTTATAGCACAAGAACTATCATATCATTACACGCCTGCCTACGGGGCCTGTACAGCGTTGTATCGGCGCTCGCTTAAAGAGCCCTTTAGTACGTGTACAACATCAGCGTTGGAAATCTACCGCCCACGGTTATCAAGCTAGAGGAATTCAACCTTTTGTGACCTCAGCTGCCGAGGCGTTTGGCGAATTTCTCCTTCGGGGACCGAAGGAATGCAGGATGGCCGAACTGTTAAGCAGAAATTTATCGATCAAGCATCACTCATTGTCGATTGTATATTTTATGTCACATGCCTATTATATAACCATGGGCAATAGAGTAGTATGCCCTTAACCTCCACGGCGCGCGGTATTGTACTCTAAAGTTAAAATTAAATATTTGATTTAATAAATGATTATAAAGGACTATTTGTGTTTATTAGTATGCATTAAATATTTTAAACATATAATATTAATACAATTATTATGAAGCTAACCTGGATCACCGACCAGCAGTAAGTGGCACTGACCACGAACACGCGTCGCATGTTTATCATCTGAAGATATTTTTATATTTGATTCCTCCACTACATGATTTGATCCGGTAATAACAGTTAATAATACTGCCAATTTCACTAAATGAAGGCCATATACCTAAAAAAAAATTGTTATATAAATTACCATAAAAATTAATCCATATAGTTATTTTTTTATTGCTATAGAACATAGTACGCAGTTACCGTCGCCTTAGGATGTTTCCGACACTAGTGGCACCGCGAACACGCTGCTACCCCATAAGGGTACAGGAACCTGAGTCATTAATGCCGGAACACAACACAAGGTTATTATGGCGGCATACTTATACACCAGGGGTAGTTAACATCCAGGTTAGCTTGGGCCCTACCACGTATCTAAGGTTGTTTTGTCGCCATTTACGACAGGCAGATGCGGCCGCAGAGGTCACTTAGTATTCTTACTCTGCCTCTGCACGGAGAAAATTTCTTATCAAGTGTGTGGCACATATAGGTTCACACCGCTCGGCACCGTTATTGGTTGAAATAATGCCGCTAGGCGCAGGCGCCGCCCACTGCCGTTTGACGGAGCTCACTCGGCATCGCTCGCCACAGCAGCCGTTAACCGAGTGTCATAACGAAGGGATGCGCGCCCGCCAATCAACAACAGTTTTACAAGTTGTTACGTATTTCTTATCTGTGTATGTTTCTCTTTTAATATTCTGAATACTTGACAATTGCATTTTCTATATTTCATCATCATTTCAGCCGGAAGACGCCCACTGCTGGACAAAGGCCTACCCCAAAGATCTCCACGAAGATCGGTCCTGCGCTGCCCTCATCCAACCTATTCCGGCGATCTTGACCAGATCATCGGTCCATCTTGTGGGGGGCCTACCAACATTGCGTTTTCCGGGACGCGGTCGCCATTCGAGGACTTTTCTGCCCCAACGGCCATCAGTTCTTCGAGCTATGTGCCCAGCCCACTGCCACTTCACTTCATTTTCTATCTTTAGTTATGATTAATATAATGTGTATACGACTCTTAAAGCGCCCACAAGTGTTATTATCCTTACTACCGTTAGGGAATCAGTTGGTCACGCAAAATGTTTTACAACACAACCTTCTTTTACAGCATGACCTTTTTTATAGCTGGATTTCAGAAGACAGGCAAACGGCCCACCCTAAAGCGGTTACCGTTGCCTGCACCACCAGAGGCATTACCAACGCGCTGCAGACCTCGAAGAAATTTAATAACACCTTTTTTGAAACGCTATTGGAACATGTCACATGAAGCAACAACCCATCGCATCCCACATGGGCTCGGGCATCCCCTAGACGGAACGGGCAGCACGCCCGCCACGTTTTCCAAGGCGGATTGGAGGGTTACACATACCGGTGATCTTGGTATGCAGGTTTCCTTACGATGTCTGTATTCACATTAGGCGAGAAAAACTGTCTAAGCGGAGCATGCCATCTAGGGATTCGAATCCAGGACTGGTCCCCGAATGTAATACCACAGAGCCACCAGATACCTCAACATATCACATATAAGAAAACAATTATTCCTGACCTGGATAGTCTGGAAGAGATATTTTTAGCAAAAGGCCGCTCATTGTAAAATATTTTTAATTGTATGTCTTATTTCCGCAGTGCACGAAAAAGTATTATAGCTAGTTTCGCAAACAGATAAACGGCCCACCCGACAGCTGGTGATAAACGTCGTCTACAGCCGTTTGCAACACTAAGGGCATTACCAACGCCCTGCAGTCATCAAAGGAAAACTGAAACTTGGGTCACCAAAGCCAGAACACAAGGTAACAACCTTGGTGGTGGCATACTTAGAAACTAGGGATGAACCTAGCTTAAGGGTAGTTTTTTATTACCTGAGGACTAATAGACATCAAAATCTGATCCCTCCCTTTTAAAGGGCACGCTTCGTACTTTGTCCAGAATTCATCAAAACACTCCTTGATATCTGGAGCTGTCTTCACCACTTCTGACTTTTGTGAATTGCAAACATCAACATAGTTTGCCTGTAACACTAGTTCTACTTCACATTTCTTGTTTACGGCTGACGGTCGCCAACGCCGTCGCACTGTACCACTGGAAAACAATTATCCTGATTTTACTACCAAGGCTGTTCTTTGAGCATTAAAACCTTTATTAAAGTAACCATTAGACTGTGGCGCCCATCGGTTCACACCGCTCGCCATCATATTTGGTCGGAAGAAGTGTGAGGCGCGGGCGCTATCTTCTGCTGTCTGGCGGAGCTTATTCCAAATCCCCCGTCACAGCAGTAGTTAACCGAACGACAAAGCAGAAGGCTGTGCGCCCGCCTTATAACCGACAACCGCAAACACCATTCGTTTTATCATAGATCATATTGTGTTATTGTGACATACATTCTATTTGTGTATCTATTATTTTGTTATTTTCAATTCTTGACAATTCAGTGAATCTTTTAGTAATTCCTTTATTTAATTTCTGTGTGTAAGTTCTGTCTGTATCAATAAAAACTGTATTACAGTATCTAGAAAAATCTTTTGTCATTCAATTAGCGTCAATTTTATTTTACCAGGGTTCATAAGTATTTACTTATCGTAATTTATGTAGATGAAGTGACGTAGTTGTGTGAGAAAATAAAAATGGCTGCCATTCAAGAAGGGGTGAAGTAAGTCAAGGGGGAGGAGAGATTTACCGATAAAACGGGTTAAAAAACAACCCCCTTAAATATCGGTATCCCAATAATATATTGGGACATTTCACACAACACCATCTAGTCCCAAACTAAGTTGCATAGCACTTGTATTATGGGTATTAGACTACTGATATACTACATATATACTTTTCTTTTGTAAACAAATACATACTATATATAAGACACCAAGACGCAGGATGGGAATTGAACCCGTGACCTCCGCAAGCATACAGACGTGCGTTAGCGTTACGCCAGGAGGTCGTTAATCAGTGTGATTAATTTTAGGAATATTAATACAATTACATATATTAATATTATTACAATTTGTTTATATGAGTCATATTCACAACTAAAAATATAACAACTTCAATAATTACCATATAATAACATCATCACCAGGTTTACAACAGTCTACTAAATCATCCTCCAACACAACCCACATTGAGCCAGGAATGGTGCCTATACTCAGTTTATTTACTTGTTCCTGCAAAAGAAGACATCATGCAAGTTGTATACATTTGCTGATTTGGAAGAGACATTTGTCAATAGGCACTCTGAAATTAAAACAAAGAGAAACATTTATTTAGGACAAATAAACATTCTGATACAAAAAAATAAATAAACAACCAAAAAATTATCATTGTCCCAAACTGGATTCAGACTCAACATGGTGCTAGCCAACTAAAGCCAGCGCTGTTCTTCCGCCTGGACCATTTGGGTGAACTCACGGATCATTAAACTATCATAATCAAGTGATTATACATTTTCAACAAAACTAGATGTTAGCAATTATCGCAAGATAGCAAAATTCAATTTACTAAGGGGAGAAGACCATAGATAATTCGTATAATCGTATAAAACGGCAGTGTTGCTATCCAATGCGTTAATGCAGCCGGTGTTTTGGGAATGTTAGTATATTATTTTTAATTTTGCTCTTTTTTTGCAGTTTGGTATATTTTAATCTAAGTTTCTTACATACCTTAATATTTATTAAATTTAATTATACTTATTCAATTATTATTTTAATTATATAGTTTAAAAAAATATTAAACTTTTTATTTATTGCTAAAGAACAACAGACAAGCTGACAGCCTATGGATGTTTGCGACAATAGGGACCCAGCGAATAAGCTGCTGTCTGCTTAAGGGTACTGGAACTTGAGCCATTGCCAGAACACAACACAAGATTATTATGGCGGCATACTTATAGAACAGTGATTGCCATACAGATGGGCTTGGAACCATACCACCTCGCAGATAATGTCATAAAAATATGTTTATGCCTAATTTAAAGACCAGGCTTGAGATAAGTAAATCTATATGATCCATAGAACAAAATAAAATCTATCGTTTTTAATTAGAAATGTAATATATATAATACATAATACTTGTGTAACATAATAATTGTGTGAACATTAATTTGATTTGCATATAATAATGAGTTTTCCACTAAAATACCACTCATCACAAAATCTCTAAAACTAGACACCCGATCGATTCTTCCGACTGACCCGATCGAAATTTAGCATAGTTGCTCATTCTGTGACGCTCACTAAGATCAGATTTATGGATATCCTGACCACATTTTTTTATGGCAAAACAATGCTTGCCAGATCAGCTACTTGTAATATGATATCCTCATTAAAAAGTTAGAAACTACATACTATAATAGTTTTCTATTAGTGGCTGCTTTTCTATTAAAATTAACAGATTTTTTCTTTCATTCCCATATAAATTATCTGAATTTAAGTGTTACAGTGACCAATTTACCTGTATTTTAATCTCCTGATAATCCTTACAGTATTCTCTAGAAACTAAATTAACTTGAGTAAAAGTAGTGGATCTGCACCTGGTTTCTATGTTGCCACATTTACTTGGTCCCTTCAATATATATCTGTGTTCAAACTCAGCTTCAGTTATGTTCTCATACTTACATTTCATACAGATATACTTTCTCTGATATTCCAACATCTTTGATTGTGTAACCCTTACTACTGTGCCTGAAAATGATAAGTTTGAAATTAAATTACCATCTTAGTTTTATTGTTATTATTTAACGTTATTGAGCTGCTGAATATTTCATTTTTATATTAACACTTTATAGACGGCTAGCCTGTTAATCAGTTTTTAGCTAACGACTTGAATTTATGTTATGAATGTTAGTTTACAGGTCCCTTAGTCAGTCAATTTAGACATCCGAGGGTACAAAAATACGTACCCAGCTGAAAATTGGTAGGATTGTTCTATCTCAAAAATGGTGGCTTTTAGGGAAAAAGTATTGACATTTTTTATAGATTTATTTGATCTACAATTTTTGTCTAGGTTAATTTTATGATAAAACGTTTTGTTAAAAATCGCGAAAAACCCGTTTTTGTGACCTTTGACCCAGGTAAATTCATTTCCAGGTATCATATCGATGAGGACTTTTTACATTTCATTTATAATGGTGTTTTGAACAATCCTACCAATTTTCAGCTGAGTGTGAAATTTTAACTTCACAACTATTTTTTGGTTTAATTTGACAGGACTACCTTTTATATAAAATAAATGTATATTTTATATAAAACAAAAGGAAAAAGGACAATATAATGACCGGTACTAGGAGTAAATGTGTGCGCGACTAAGCCGTTACTTGGAAAGGGGCAGACACAAAAACGGCCCATCGATAGTGTTAAAATGGGTATGAAAATTCCTCTAATGTTATGTGCAGGAGTGAAATAAGAATACTGAACCCTGCAGCCAGGGCTGGCCATTCATAAAAGATGACAAAACTGCCCTAGCTAGATTGTGACTGGACCCTAGACATGCCACCATAATCAACAGCCTAGTGTTATGTTCTGACAAGTGACCTAGATGCCAGTTCTCCTACATAGATGGCAAAGTGCACACACATCCATAGGCAACACAAAAAAACAATAAAGAAGCTTTTTTTGTATTGCTTAAATAAAAAGATAGTTTTTAAATGAAGCTTTGTGCATCCAAACAAAGAATGATAAGTGATATGAATATTGGTGTCATCTTTGTAAGTAACTATAACTACTTGTACAGACTATCGGAAGGAGGTATGTGCTAGTCTGACACTGTTAGTCTGTCTTGTGATAAATTTTAAAAGTAACTGGTTACATACCTGTAACTCTCAGGAAACATCCCAAATCAACATTCTTTGGGAAAATGGTGCGATGCAATTCTGGACAAACTGGTAGACCAAAAAATCTTGCATGAACATTTCTTTTCAAGTAACAATAACTTAGTTTAGCTACTGCTGCTTTGTACTCATCACTTTCTAGAATATTCTGTTGTGCTTTTATAATCTCTTTATCACAGATCGGTAAATGTTGAATTGGCTCACAAAGAACCTTATCTCCAACATCAGGGTAAGTTTCAAATAATTTGAGGAAACTGCAATTAAAAAAAAGACATACTACAAATATCAACATCATCCTAGCGGTAAATCCCGATGGCAACCCAAATCTTCGTTTTGGTGCCCGGAGTTCGCTTTCTGGCTTTTTCTACTCCATTTCGCACTGTCTTCGGCATCCCTGGTAGTCAGTCCATTAGCACGCATATCACCCTTTACGACGTCAAATCAGCACTTTTTGGGTCTACCCCTCCTGCTGGGGCCCGGCGGAGGCGGCATGGTTAGACATTTGTTCCCCTCGTAAGTAGCCGGTTGCAGTAAAACGTGGCCATACCAGCGAAGGCGACATTCCTGCAATATCACGGACATGAAGGCTGCCGCGAATGCGAGAGCTCCTAACGCGGTCCTTCCGCGTCACCACACATCTTCATCTCCGTGACACGCAGTTCCTGCTTGTGTCGCTCTAGCATCGGCCACGTTTCACAGCCGTATAGAAGTACAGGCCTAATGATAGTCTTGTAAATCTGTCCTTTCAACTTAACCGGCATCTTGGAATCACAAATGACACCAGCCATCTCACGCCTGCAGCAATGCGCCTTGACGTCGCAATCGATTTCACCAGACGCGTCAAGTACAGATCCAGGTATTCCACTTGATCCGTGCACTCGACCAGCTTTCCGCATTTATGCACGGGTATGGGATCTGCAGAGTTGTAGACTAGGTACTCGGTCTTCGTCACATTGAGCTTCAGACCGCCGTTCTCAAGCGACTCCAAACATATTAGAGGTAAATATGAACATATAAAAATAATATGATTAATAAATAATGCACCACATACTCAATTTTTATGTTGTAATAGCCTAAAACGTCTTTCTCAGCTAAAATTCCCAGACAATCCTCTAAATGAAACTTCATTACGTATTCCAAAATCATTTTTGATAATTAAAACATTGATTTTATTTAAATAGCTACTACTGATTTAAATTATTTTTCACAAATCATAATACATTATTTAACCCATAAAAATTCAATATTTACATTACTGTTTTAAAACTTTAAGTTGAGCTACTAAATAAATAAACACTTAAACTTCAAACTTCAGTTCAGTCAGCATTCATCATTAAAATAAATCAGACTACCATCCAGTGTTACCAGATGAAAATTGCAAACTACCGTGTCAGCAGACTAAAATTACCGTGTTTATAGTAAAATACCTTAGGGGTGTATGTTGAAAGCCTCCTTGCGGCGCACCCCGGGCAACGGTGGCCCCCAATGCTCATCGCTTGCGGTGAGCATTTGGAGTTAACGGCTAATTTCAACCAATGGGGAAGGGTCCGGTTCTAGTCATTGAGCATCTTGGATGGGCGATGAATGGAACTGGGCTGGGGAGGGAATAAAACGGGCCTTTTCAGGACCACTCTATTATGTTTATGTATATGTATATGTATTTATTATACTTCTTTATGTATTTGTATTAATATAAAGTATATATTTATTTATTATATATTAACTGCATGTACTATGTGGTTGGTACGTGCGGCCTCATCATCAATCAAGACTGATGGTGAGGAGGTGAGGAGGAGGACGCAACCACCCGCGTGTTTGTGCCGTGCGCGGGGACCCGTACGGGGGGATGAAGGAGTCCTGGTGGTTGAGCCGATGAGCGTAGGCGGTTTAACGTCTCTGAGGCAACATACTACTTTGGTCTGGATTTCCTCTTACACGGGAGGCTGTAGCTGAGCCGGCTACAGTCAATCGGCTGCGGGGTACGGTCAGACGACCCCAGGCTAGCTCGCTTCTATCAGGGGCCTGCAGACGGCAGTGCTCGCTCATATTGCTAGTGGTAGCGGTGCGGTTGGTGCTGTGCGGTCTCGTGGGCAACTGATAGAGGGGGGCTATATCTCTCAACGGAACCCTGGTGCTATCGTAGCATCGCCGTTTGAGCACTCCATGGCGGGTGGGGCAGTTGAGAGACGAAATAATTAATCGGGATCCTTTATGGAGAACATCAAAAAAAATTTAAACCACAAGGCGGGACCGGCGAAAGCTGGGACCGCTCAACGTAAGGCGGAACCAGCGAAAGCTGGGCCCGCACCCTGCAAGGCGGAACCGGCGAAAGCCGGGACCGCACCACACAAAGCGGAACCGGTGAAAGCCGGGTCCGCACCTCGCAAGGTGGGACAGGCGCAAGCCGGAACCACACTCTCAATAGCGGGACCGTCAATAAGCGGGCCTGCAGCGGAACCATCCCGAGACAGGAATGCGGCGGGACCGTCTCATGGCGGGACTGTCAAAGAACTGTCAAAGGGTGGGACCGCTGCGGGGCCGTTGAGAGACGGGAGCGCAGTACAGTCCATCGGGCAACAAGCACCCGGTGGAGGCAGCACCTCTCGGCGATCTGGGGCGCAGAGGAAGAAGCGCCAGAAGCTCAGGCAGCAGGCTGCCTTGGATGGGACTCCAACGATAGGACCATCCAAAAGGCCGCGCGCTGCTCTCAGTGGCGACGGGGAGGACATGACTGCCAAGAGGGTGAAGGCCCAAGGGCCATCACCCTCAACCAGATCCTTTAGGGACGCGGTGGCGGCTGTGAAACTTGCCATCGTTACCATTGAGTACCCGAAAGAGTACCTGACGGTGGAGGATCTGGTGCCAATCCAGGAGCTCATAATTGAGAAACTGGAGGAAGCCCCGGATCCTCTACCTGTTTTAACGGTTGCTCCCGGAGTTGTTGCGGGTGCAGTACATGTCTCCTGCGGCAACTCTGATGCAGCACAGTGGCTTCGGGATGCCATCCAAAATGTAGAACTAGGGCACCTGAAGCTCAAAGTTATAGATGCCAGGGACCTTCCAAAGCCAGTGAAGATGGCATGGAAGAGCAGGAACCTGGCCCTCAAAGATTGTGCTCGAGCCCTTCGACTGCTTCAGCGGTTGAATCCGGACTTGAGGACGGACGACTGGAAAGTCGTGAACACGCTGATTGAGCAATCCGGCATCCGGCGTATCGTCCTCATGGACAGAGCATCGGCTGGGGTAATCAAGGCCTCGGGCTATTCTCTTCCAGGAGGAATTGAACAATACTCGTTCAAACTCCTGGAAGAAGATAAGGGAGAGGGACCTGACGCGGAGCAGAAGAAGGCACCCTCCGAGGATGGACCATTACCACGAGATGGGGTGGCCACGCAAGAAGATATGGCTCAAAGCGTGGAGCAGGAACCGGAGGACGGGCCCAGGCAATCTGAGGCGGACTCCGATGATATTCTGGAGGACCTCCATGCCCTGGGCTTATACTCGCCGGCCCCCATGGAGGAGGGCCTACGCTCGCCGGCCACTCTTGAAGAGGGCCAGGCATTAAAGGAGGACCCTAAACACTGAGGACCTCCTACAATCACGCGAACCCACCAGGACTTCAAGATGGAGGGACTAAGGTGTGTACAGATAAATTTACATCATTGCAGAGCTGCCACTGCCCTTCTGGCTCGGCAATTAAAGCTAAATATGTATGACATTGCCTTGATACAGGAACCTTATTTATATAAGGGGACTGTGAAAGGCCTAGGTGGGACAGGGGGAACAATTCTCTATGACTGTCCAACTAATGACGCAAGGACTTGCATCTATATCAGGGGCAATATAGCGGCAATGCCTTTGCGTACTTTCTGTTGTAGGGATCTAACAACAACTATGATCCATGTGGAGACGGGTACAGAGAAAAGGAAAATTATCCTAGCCTCCGCCTATCTCCCTTACGAAGAAAAGGAACCAGTAACCCCACTAATTAGAAGACTGGTTGATTATGGCAGCCAAAGAAACTTAGACCTCATATTTGGCTGCGATGCTAATGCTCATCATATCGTTTGGGGCAGTTCAGATGTCAACAAACGAGGAGAGGATCTGTTGGACTTTGCGGTAAGCACCTCTTTACAAATCCTTAACACAGGTAATAAACCCACCTTTAGGAATTCAGCGAGAGCTGAAGTCATCGATCTGACACTGGCCTCTAACAGAGCTAGTGTACACATTGAAAACTGGCATGTATCGGACGAAATTTCTTTGTCTGATCACAATTACATATGCTTTAGGTATAGGACGGCGAGTACAGCCGAAACTACACGAAGAAGAAACCCAAGAAATACGAATTGGGATCTATACAAGAGGGACCTAAAAGTTAATTTAGGAAGCCCGAGAGGTAAGCTCAATTCCGTATTAGATATAGAGTTTGAAGCTGACAGGATTAAGAAGACCATATTAGGCGCATGGGAGGATAACTGCCCAGTGAAAAAGGCTTTTTGCAAAAAGGAACCATGGTGGTCCCCTGAGTTGGCGAAATTACGCCGGGAAACACGACAGGCCTTCAACTATGCAAAAGCCAGAAAAGATTTTTCTGACTACTCTAGCATGTTGACGAGGTACAGCACGGCGATACGCAAGGCTAAAAGAACAACTTGGCGAAAGCAATGCACTTCCATCGAATCGTTACCAGACGGAATGAGGTTGTGCAAAGCAATGTCCATGACAAAGGCAAACCCACTAGCGTCCGTAAAAGATGTCAATGGGGAGTCTACGGAAACTGGAAAGGACACCCTTAGAGTGATGTTTAGGACTCACTTTCCAGGGTGCAAATTGCGCAATGACGACGAAGAGGAACCAGTCACAAGGGACGAGCTCACAAGGCATACGACCAAAAATGACTGGCTCACGGCAAAGAAAGTGGTAGATGAAAACAGACTAAAGTGGGCAATAGGGGGCTTCCAACCCTTTAAATCTCCCGGCCCAGACACCATCTACCCTATATTGCTGCAAGAAGGTACTTCGGTACTAACTCCTCATCTTTGTAGGCTCTACAGAGCTTGCATAGCCTTTGGTTATGTACCCAAAGCTTGGAGAGCGGTCAGGGTTAGCTTCATACCAAAAGCTGGAAAACCCACTTATGAAGAAGCTAAGGCTTATAGGCCGATTAGTCTATCATCTTTTCTGCTGAAAACTCTGGAGAAACTGGTAGACAGGCATCTTAGAGAGGGGCCATTGAAGAAATTCCCTCTACATAGGTTACAATGTGCGTATAACCCCGGCAAATCAACAGAAACGGCTTTACACTACGTTGTAAGCCGAGCTGAGGCTGCACTAGAAGGACAGGAAGTATGTGTAGGGGCCTTCCTCGATATAGAGGGAGCCTTTGACAAAACAACTTTTGAGTCTATTCGCAATTCTGCAAAGGAACATGGTGTCAGTGACACTATATGCAATTGGATTGACTATATGCTACGAAGCAGACTAGTCAGATCGGAACTAATGGGAGATAAACTTAGCGCAAAAACAACACGCGGCTGCCCTCAAGGCGGAGTATTGTCTCCATTATTATGGTGTCTGGTAGTAGACTCACTACTAACCAAACTCAACACCGGACCTTTTTACACGGTAGGTTATGCTGACGACATAGCCATAATGGTCAATGGTAAATTTCCGAACATAGTCTCTGGATTATTACAAAAGGCTCTGAAGATAACAGAGAAATGGTGCATGGAGAACCACCTCTCCATTAATCCAAATAAAGCAGTTATAGTACCATTTACAAGGAGAAGGACACTAGCAAGTCTAGGGAATCCCTCCCTTAATGGAACCAAACTGTCGTGGTCCACCGAGGTCAAATATCTAGGCATAACCCTTGATAAGGAACTCAGGTGGAAGACTCATGTGGAAAAGACAATGGCGAAGGCTCTGAGAGTATTTGGTATGTGTCGTTCCACTTATGGCAAAACCTGGGGACTAAAACCCAAAGTGATACGATGGCTTTATCAGATAATGATAATACCCATCATTACGTATGGCAGCGTAGTATGGTGGCCCAGAATAAAACTTACTACGTGCAAAGAGACACTCAATAGGCTACAAAGAACGGTGTGTCTTGGAATCACGGGTGCTTTTAGAACAACACCTACGGCAGCTATGGAGAGATATCTTAACATTCCTCCTCTGCATATTATGGTTGAACTTGAGGCAAGGAGGGCACTATATCGCCTTGCAGTAGCTGGCCTATGGGACTCCACCAAGCCAAAAACCAACCATACAAAATTCGATGGAAATGAGGACCTGGATCGGATAACACATATGATATCCGATAAAATGCAAACCAGGTTTATATTTGAAAGGCTTTTCAGGGTCCAAATTCCAACAAGATTGGAATGGACAAAGGGACCAGATCCACCGGAACATAATAGTCTGGTATGGTACACTGATGGATCCAAAATGGAATCAGGTACAGGGGCGGGAGTATACGCGAAAGACTACAAATGTAGTAAAAGCTTGGGAAAAATGGCAAGTGTATTCCAGGCTGAAACATATGCCATTATAACCTGTGCTCAGGAGAACATAGATAGAGGCACCAGAGGCAAATCTATATATATTCTCAGTGACAGTCAAGCTGCAATCAAGGCCATCGCCTCCTTCAAAGTTGACTCCAGACTTGTCCTGGATGCCATCCAAACCTTGAATGGACTTGGAAGGCATAACAGGGTAAGATTAATGTGGGTCCCGGGACACGAGGGAGTACATGGCAATGAAATGGCAGATGAACTGGCAAGAGAGGGCTCAACTAATGATTTTATGGGTCCGGAACCATGTGTAGGCATTCCGACTAGCCTCGTGAAGGCCACATTCAGGGATTTTGCAGACCGCAGTCAACAACAACACTGGCTGACTAGAATCGGTCTGGAACACTCCAAAAAATTTTTGGGATCCACGTACAAAGCACGAGGATCCATCTGGAACATGAGCAGGGGGCAAATACGCTACTTGCTTGGAGCCTTTACTGGGCACTTTGGAACCAACAACATGCTCATGAAAATGGGTCTAACCGCGACACCCATGTGCAGGTTGTGTGGGGAACATACAGAACGCATGGAACACCTACTGTGTACATGTGATGCATTGGCCAGGAGGCGAATGAATCTTTTGGGGGTAGGATATCCAACACCGGAAGACTACAGGCTCCTATCTCCATACCTCATTGTTAGGCTCATGAAGCAGATCTTCAAGGAGATTGGAGAGGAGTGATTGCTATCTAGGGGAACACAAAAGATCCCATTGGGTCGAAGTGTCCGAGATATTTCTCGGCCCCAAAATAAGATAAGATAAGATAAAATACCTTAAATTTATATTTAAATTACAGTTTTTATTACCGTGTCAATGTAAAAGAAAATACGTTTTTTGATACCTCGTGTCAAAACTCGTCAGCTTTGAGTTGAGGGTAAGCGCTAATTTTGAGACATTACTATCGGGAAATTCCGCCACTCGTCATCCAGCGTTTGTTGTTCACTCAATTCTTTTGGACTAATCCGGGGAAAAATATCAAACAGTATCGATAATGTAGCAAACCTTTCGCTAGATGCTGTTGAAATGCACACTTCCGGTTTTAATTTCGAAATAGCGTCCTTAACTTGATCATTCAGACTATACCTCTACCTAATGCCTACAAAAGCAGCTATTAAAAACTGCCGACAGTTATATCTTAGTTCTTATTTATCAACATTTAAAACCATAGGCAAATTCAACTATTGCCCAGCACCAAGACCAATGTACATTTTGTTCAAATCAAGATACTGGTCATTTTTGATGTCATATTCCAATCTAGAAGATTAAATATAGAACATATAACGCGACGGGACTCTTCAGAACGCGCCAACGATCTTAATTCCCATCAGCGCGTCCCATGGAACGCGCCTCAACCGGCCGTGATTGGTCCGCGACCGCGCCGCCAATGCAAGTTGCCCCCACGCCTGCGCGATTAGACCGACGCCGACGTTCTCCATTTTTAAAACAGTACCGTTCTACGACCCTTGTGTGTGCGTACACTTTTGTGATTCTTTATTTAATAATTGTAGTGTAATTCACCTAAAATATTTTGTCTCAACTTGTTCGATAACTAATAAACTTCTCGGACGATTAATCGACGTTTTACTCCAAAACAACCCAAACTATTACAAGTCATCATCATCATCTCAGCGATGAATCCCGGTTGCAGCCCAAACTCTCGCTTCGGCGCCCGGGGTCCGCTTTCCGACTTTTTCTTCTCCACTTCGCACGGTCTTCAGCATCCCTGGTAGTGAGACCATTGGCACGCATATCACCCTTTACGACGTCAAGCCAGCACTTTTTGGGTCTACCCCTCCTGCCGGGGCCCGGCGGAAGCGGCATGGCCAGACATTTGTTTCCCACGTAAGCATCCGGTTGCCGTAAAACGTGGCCATACCATCGGAGCCGACACTCCTGCAATTTATCCGCAATGTCACGGACATGAAGGCTGCCGCGAATGCGGGAGTTCCTAACGCGGTCCTTCCGCGTCACTCCACACATCGACCGCAGCATATTCATCTCCGTGACACGCAGCTCTTGCTTGTGTCGCTCTAACACCGGCCACGCTTCACAGCCGTATAAAAGGACAGGCCTAATGATGGTCTTATAAACCTGTCCCTTCAACTTTATCGGCATCTTGGGGTCACAAATGACACCAGTTACCTCACGCCATTTGGCCCACGCGGCAGCAATGCGTGCCTTGACGTCACAATCGATGTCACCGGATGCATGAAACACAGATCCCAGGTATTTCACAAGGTCCGTGCGCTCAACCGTGTTGCCGTCTATGCGTACGGGTGTGGGATCTGTGGAGTTACAGGCCAAGTACTCGGTCTTCGCCACATTGAGCTTCAGACCACCGTTCTCAAGCGACTCTTTCCACGCCTTCACACGTCGCACCAGCCTACCCCTGTCCGAATCTGCCAGCGCGATATCATCAGCATACATGAGCAACCACGGGGGCTGCTCATGTGAGTTTCTGATGCTGTCTGACAATACGTCTAATACCACGCTAAACAGAAACGGACTAAGGACGGATCCTTGGTGCACACCGACGGTGATGGGGAAAGGTTTGGTGTCGCCAACAGCGGTTCGAACTACGGAATCGGAGTCACGGTACATGTCTCGGATGATGTCAACATAGGCCTCTGGAATCCCTTTGGACCGCAATGCCCACCAGATTATCGCGCGAGGAATACAGTCGAAGGCCTTCTGCAAGTCGAGAAACAGGCAATGCAGAGGCGTATTCTTCGCCCTGTATTTCTCCGCGACAGTCCTTAGGGCAAAAACAGGGTCCATTGTCCCGTGACCAGGACGAAACCCATATTGACAATCCGAGACAGTGCACTCCTGTCGAATCCGAGAGTCGATAACCCTTTCGAAGAGCTTCATGGTGTGGGACATGACCTTAACTCCTCGGTAACTACCGCACTCCTGCACCGACCCCTTGCCTTTGAAGACTGGAGTAATTATACTCAGTCTCCATTGGCTCGGGATCGTACCGGTGAGGAGTGTCCGGTTGAAAAGGTCTGTTAAGATGCCCACACCACGAGAGCCCATCGCCTTCCAGGCTTCGATGGGGACTCCATCGGATCCAACAGCTTTCCGATTTTTCATGCGGCGAAGACAATTCTGGACTTCTGCAGGCGTTATCAGTGGCACTAGTCCTTGATTCGGAGGAAGATCAGGCGGCTGCACCTCTTTGTGCTGCGTGTTCAGCAGCTCGTGGAAATACGAGCGCCATCTTTCCTTCACCGCGAGGTCCTCGCATAGCAGGTTGCCCACAGGGTCTTTTACACAGCGGCACTTGGAAATGTCCTGTGCCGCTTTGACCCTGGAGCGCGCCAACTTATAGATGAGCTTCTGCCCCTCAGACGATTCCAACTTATCGTAAAGTGGTTGTAAGTGGTCTCGCCTGGCTCTGGCAACAGCTCTCTTAGTGGCGCGCTTTGCTACCCGGTATGCGTCGCGGTCTTCAGGAGATCTGGACGCTTGCCACTTCTTAAAGAGGGCTTTCTTCGCTCTAGTCTCCCTCTGGACTGTGTCGTTCCACCACCATGTCTCCTTGTCACACTTGCGACCACCCTTAGACACCCCAAGCACCTCCTTCGCCGACCCAAGGATAGCCGCCTGAATCTTGTCCCAGTAAGCCTGAACTGGTTCGCCCATACCACTGGTGCACTTGTCACCGACGGCTAAGGCGAACTCCTGGGACGTGACTTCATCAAGCAGCCACCACCTGATTCGGCGCTGAACGCGCTCAGTATACGTGTCTTTAGGCTTAGCGCAGAGGTCCATGACAAGCAGACGATGTTGTGCAGTGAGACTCTCACCGGGTATGACCTTGCAGTTGGCTACTTTGCTGATGTGGTGTCTCCTAGTGAGTAGGAAGTCGATTTGGGTAGCATTCCTCCCGCTCCTGTAGGTGATGAGATGCTCGGGTCTCTTTTTGAAATACGTGTTCACGATGGCAAGGTCGGCCGCCGCACACGCATTGAGGATGTCCTCCCCTTCTGCGTTGCGGTTGCCGTACCCAAATCCACCGTGAACACGCTCGAATTCCCCACATTCATCACCCACATGACCGTTCAGATCACCCCCCAAAACGATCCCCTGTGATAATGGGATGCCACGGAGCACTTCTCCGAGTAGATTCCAAAACGCTATTTTATCGGCGTCGTCACAACCGGCCTGTGGCGCATAGGCACTTATCAAGTGGGTAACTACCCCATCGATAAGCACCCTAACGACCATAATTCGGTCGCTATGACGTTTCACTTCCAAAATGTCGTTCTGGAACTCCTCCGAGAGCACTATGGCAACCCCATTCTCCCCACCAGGTGCACCTGTGTAGATCAGCTTGTAGCCATTCCCAATAAACCGGGATCTGCTGGCCTTCCACCGAGTCTCCTGCAGGAACGCCACGGCCACCCTCCGCCTGGAGAGCACATCGGCCAACTCTCTCGCGCGTCCGGTTAACGTGCCTATGTTCCATGTTGCGAAGCGGATCTTTCGAGATGTTTGGGCTGCGTGAGATGGGGCTAGCGTCGTTAGCCGTGCCCGCCCATGACACGGTAGTCCTTGTCCACTTCTCACAAGAGCCGGGCGAAACTCTTGCGCGCCGTTATGCGGCGGCGCCCTAGCCCTTAGCCGATCTCGTAATCTTGTTCTCTCCATGTTGATTTGGCAACTTTGGCTTTTACGGGGGCGACTGCCGTCTGACCCCCCAACCCCAAAAGGAAAGCCGTCGTCAGAGCCTCGTCCGTTATTCAGCAGGGTGCGCCGACTTGCAGGTGAGGTTGACTTGGGCCCCGAAGATGTTGGTAGGGCCCCTTACACCCCGACCCAAACTATTACAAGTGAACATTTAAAACATAGAAGAAGCTCGGTCAATAATTACAGTGGATTCACTCTGGAAGTTTATGTTAGTTTTCATCCATCCCTGCTAGAAAATAATAATACCCCTTCATTATAGGATAATTTAAAGCTATATGAATCTCTGTACATTCACTGTCATTTAACCATCTGCCATCAACGTATCGTTATAAAGCTTGCCATTGCTCTAGAATGCGGTCTACTACTTCAGTCAGTGACAGCCATCGAGTCTGTGCAGGGCGCAACAATTTATGAACAACTATTTCACCAATAAACAGCTAAAAACCATTTTTAAGAAATGTAATGACATTCCATTCATTCCTTAGTAAACTACTCATTCTAACATAACGTTACATAACAACAAGACAAAAACCACTACCAGAAATCCTTTTTCATTTTGCCGGATTATATGACCTGACAAGCAATGAAATGTTTTGGAATTTTCCCAACAGCGGCGGCCAGTGTTGCTGATTAAGTCTACCTAATTAGAATATGCGTCACGTTTTATAATTTTGGATTCAAATTTGACTATTGTTTACACGGTAATTTATATTAAAAATACCGTTGACCGTGTTTTGGTCAAAAATACCGTGCACACACGGTAATTACCGTGTATCTGGTAACACTACTACCATCTGTCAAATGAACAAATTACAAAATTTTGCCTGCCAGATTGGCAAATTAAAACAACAACAACAACAAATTACAAAATTACTCCAAAATTGGTACATTTGGTACAACAACAATTGTTTTTAGAATTAATAACTTTTATTATTATTTGAGCCTTTGAAAATACAATGGATATTTTGAAAGCTGAAATTGCAAGAAAACGTAAATTGCTGGAAGAAAAGAATATTATCGTAAGTATATGTATATATGTAGCACTGAATTTACGAGTTATAGAACCTTTTTAACATTTTAGTGTTATTGTTTTCAGGATCCTACTAAAAACAAGAAATATTTCAAACGTGGTGAATTATTAGCTAAGGAGCAGGAAGAATATTTTATGAAATACGGGCCTAAAAATCAAGAGTCTAATGAAACTGCTCCAGAAGAGAACTCCGAAAAATGTAAGTTACCTTTGTTTTTTTACGTCTTGTTAAACTTTATTATACCAATTATTGCTTCGCTAGAAGTAATAGTATTCTGTGATTTAATGCCACAACGATAATATTTTCATTATTTATATATTATTTATAACCTAATTTAGCTAGTGGCTATTGTTATTTGAAAAAATAAATAAGGATAAATACAGGAGGACTGCTCTCCAGTATTGAGGATTAAATGAAAAGAATCAAACCTGGTGTGAGCGTTTTCGACTTCTACCCATCCTGTTTTTATTCAATATGCTTATCAAGTAATAACCCTTCTTTTATAAGAATTTTTTAACCAATGGCTTGAATTTGAGTAAGGGCAGGTCAATATTGACTCCACTGCTTCCCATGTTTGCTACAGAGCCCTATCGTCAGCATGCAACATCTAATTCTTTCCTACATGAAATGAACACTTAAACAGACTCATATATTATTAACCTTTAAGTATGCTAGTGATATATTTAAAAAAAAAAAGAGTACAGGTTTGGATAACGGATAACGCACTTCGGTACGCTTGCGGAGGTCACGGGTTCGATTCCCGTCTCGCGTCTGGGTGTTTATGTATAATATGTATTTATTTACAAAAAAAAGTATATAAGTAGTATATCAGTTGTCTAGTACCCATAACACAAGTGCTATGCTACTTAGTTTGGGACTAGATGACGCTGTGTGAATTGTCACAAAAATATATTTATATATTTATATTTATATATATTTTTAACTATAGAGGAATATAGCTCATGTTGCACAGCATGAAGATTTGGGAGAAAGTAATAGCAAGGCGACCACGAGAGGACAGTGAAATAAGTGAGAATCAATTTGGTTTCATGCCTGGTTGGGGACAACGGATGCCATATTTGCACTTCTCTAACTGTGCGAGAAATACAGAAGTGCATATTAGAACCTCCACGTGGACCTTGACCTTAAAAAGGCATATAACCAGATTCCTTGAAAGGTTTTGTAGGACACATAGTTTAGGACAAGGCCGGGAAGAAGATCTATAAGTAGAATAATATTACTAATTTTAGAAATATTTTTTATTACCAGCAAATAAACAGGATACCAGTGAATCAGAACAAACAGACATAGCCTCCTTGCCTAGAATAGAGGTTATAAAAAGATTAAGAGAGAGGGGCCATCCAATATTGTTATTTGGTGAAAATGAAATACAGTCATTTAGAAGGCTTAGAAGAATTGAAATACAAGAGCCGGAAGCTAATAGGGTAAGAACAACATTCAATCTTAGAATATGAATTCAAATCAGACAATAAACTTCATTTATATCATCAAAAAATCATAAGCTCAATGAACTAGCATTACCTTTCCTTAGATTTTTTAAAGTCATAGTAACAAAAGTATGGATGTCTTTATTATATGAATTCAGGATGTGTGTGCCAATGGACTCACTATCTGAGATGCCGAAGATCATAAGAAATGAAGGAAAAATTGGAAAGTGGACCCTGAGCACCAAAGCAGAAGTTTGAGTTGCAACCGGGTTTTAATGCTCATATGATGATGATTACAAATTGTATCTCTATATCGTGTCCCATAATGTAGCTTACAATTTCTTCTAATTTTTGCAAGTCTTATAAGTTTGGTATAACTCCATAATTAAACCAGGCAAAAAAGGAGAGGGTCTGTTACAGCATCATTAAATGAATAATCAGCTTTGTTAGAGGTCCAGGTCCATAATTCCCTAACAAAAAAAATATTTTATGATATATAATTTCATTGCTACCCCAAAACACTGATTTGTGAGGAACAAAGAAACCCATAAAAGAGAAAGGGAAAAAAGAAAACAGGAGTTACAAAGAAAGGCTCATGGGACACACCAGTGAATTGGCTAGGAACTCCACAAGATGAAATAACTCACTTTAAAAGATGTAATTTCTAAATTTAGACCAAATTTGTTCTTGTAGACATATACATGCTGTTTAATGGAACTGCACCCATCCTAAATTATCCCAGAGAAGATCTGATTATAGCTAAATAGCCTTTGAGATAAATTGGTGAATTTTTTTTTCCAAAACCAAGCATCTTTGTCATTCAGCAGGTGGATTAAGGATCAGGCTGAATTAGACTGCAAAATTTCTAGTAGCAAGAGGAAGATCCCTACTTAAAAATAGTATTATTTGTAAAATTATCACTACAATTTATATTTGTCTGACTGACATCATCATCCTTGCGTTAAATCCCGGTTGGAGCCCAAACTCTCGCTTCGGCGCCTGGGGTTCGCTTTCCGACATTTGCGACTGGTAGTGAGCCCATTAGCATGCATATCAACCTTTACGACGTCAAGCCAGCACAAAATACATAAAGTGGTTCCACTATATATATATATAGTAAGTTACACAACATTAGCTCAATAGCAAATGTTTCATTTATTGAATAAGAGTTGATGAGCTGTCTCTTCCCTGTTTCTTGTCCTACTTCTTTTTTCTTCAACATTTTGCCCCTTTCATGACCTTTCTTTATCAGCCTTTGGAAGATGACCGTTTGGTCAGACGACGTTGATAACATATGTGTCATTCATTATATCCTATACATTAATTTTAACATTATTTTCAGGGTTTTAGAAATGATTTCCAAGAAGCTATGGAGAAAGTAGATGAAGCATATTTAAATGAAATACTAGCATTAGGAACTCAGGTAACTATAATAATATTAATATTTATTTATAGAAGAGGAAAAATTAGCTAAAACCTTTTAAAATCATTTAAGAAAGAGATAAAATGTTCTATTGTATATGAATAAAAAAAATGGAACTTATATTGTAAGGAGAAAATACTTTTTTTTACTACTCTTGAACAGCAGACCGACACATGGTCTACTTAATAGTAAGTAGTTACCGTCATCTATAGATGTTAGTAACGCTAGGAGCACTGCTAACATGGTGCCATCCAGGTTGGAGAACTGGGAACTGGGTCACTTATACGAACACAACACAAGATTATTATTGCAGCATATTTTGTGCTTTTCCCGTAAGTCAGTATTTTAACTCCACCTCTGCATGGAGAAACTGCTTGGATTTTTAATGCCATAGAGTTTACAGTTGTTTACTAGTAGAGTTGCTCTTCTATTAGTGTAACATGGACTATAACACACTTATTATTATATTTAGATAGATTATTCTTTGTTATCCACCAAAAAATATTTACAAAGTAACTTAAAATAAAAGTGCACAACACACAAGTGTAATATTTTAGTACATGATTTTCAGAATGATAATGAGAAATCACTAAAAGAAGATTCCTTAGATGATTCTGTGACATATGAGTTTATACAAGAAATGGCCAAAACTATGGGACAAGGTGATAGAAACCATGACATGAATGTTATTATGACACTTTTACAGGTATTAAAGTAATTTCTATAACACATTATTTTATCTTTTTTAATAAATTAATAAATATTGTAATTTTTTTTTTATGAAACAGCTGGATCAGTGGCATTGTAAGTGATCTGGTGTGGATTTGTTTCCTAACTGAGGACAAAATATACATGGAAACCGGATGGTTCCGGATATTTTACATCCATACCATTTAACCATTATCCCACATAGGTATCCACAAATGCATAGCCATGCCGCCTCTATTGGGCCCCAGCAGGAGGGGAGACTCAAAAAGGCTTCACACAGTAAAGGGTGATATGCGTGTTAATAGGCCAATATAATAGAATATTAGTAACCAGGGATGCCGAAAACCGTGAAGTGGAGAAGGAAATGTCGGAAAGCAGACCTCGGGCACGGATGTTTGAGTTGCGACCGGGATTTAACGCTCAGATGATGATGATGAGGACAAAATCTATGAAGTTGTTTGCTTCTCTGTCCATCAAGTTAAGTCTGTAAAAAATCCATGCATTATATGTATTAATAAAAGCAAGGACATGTTTTTATTAAATTGTAATTTAAAACATATTTTTAGTAGCGCTCAATAAGTCCCAATTATGAATTATAATTTGCTTTCATTTCTACTAATCTTTTTCTACCATGATATGTTGGAATTATTATAATCGTCATATCGAAATGGTCCATACTGGTTACACCAAGCTTTCTATTAGCAACTCAGGGTTCACTATTACTGTCATAGAGCAAAACTCACAGAAAATATTATATGTTCTGTGATAAAACTAATGAGACATACAGCATTTGAACGAAGATTGTACTAATACGGCTTAATTTGGCTTTACAGCAGTGACCGTCCAACCCTGATAGGTTAATAACCTCGCTTTATTTATATGCTTTTCAGCAGTTAAAATATAAATTTTATTTTGCAGTTTCTTCTCAAACTTTGGGGACAACAGTTAAATTCTGCAACAGCAGCAGACAAAACAGCAGTTAAACACAAAATGGCGCGAGCTACTTACACGCAAACACAAGTGTATTTGAAACCGCTTACAAGAAAATTGAAAAAGAAAAACTTACCTGAAGATATTTGTGATAGTCTTACCGAAATAACTAAGCATTTATTGGAAAGGAATTATATAATGGTATGTAAAAGGGGACAAATAAAATAATAAAATTTAATGATAAATGATAAACTACGGACGCCGAGCAGAAAGAATTTCGTACATTGACCTGTTGACTCCCGCGTAAATATAATGCGGCTTGGCTTGCACAGAGCAATGACCGCCGTCCGTCATTGCTCTGTGCGAGCCAAGCCGCATTATATTTACGCGGGAGTGACAGAGACAGATAATAACAGGTCAACGTACGAAATTCTTCCTGCTCGGCGTCCGGACCATAGTTGTTGTTGCTGAAGACCGTGCGAAGTGGAGTAGAAAAAGTCGGAAAGTAGAAGCCGTGGGCACTGAAAGGAAAGTTTGGGTTGCAACCGGGGTACAACGCTGGGATGATGCTAGTTTTTGTGAGACACTCACATGAAGCAAGCTTCTTTCCACTGTGTTACTAAATAAGATCCATAACTAATTCAGTCAAAACCGTTTATGGCGACATCGTTTAAACATAATAGCATTCACCTTTATTTTTGATAACATGAAGGCTACAGACGATATGAAATTTTTAACACATACGAAACCGGAATTTTTTTACAATATGACACCAGACAAGACAACAAGACTTTTTTACAATATGACAGAAGCAAAGTTCAAAGAAGAGAATTGTTGTGGAGGAAAAATGTTGAAGACGAGATTAACGATCAAGGTTGCAGCAAATGTGACGGGATCCTGTGAAAGAAAGCTTTTAGTTATTGGAAAATCTAAGAAACCAAGATGCTTTAAAAAAATACACTCACTGCCGGTAACATATGAAACAACAATCTGAAGTCATGGATGACATTGGACATATTTGAAAGATGGTTACGAAACTGGGATGCTGAATTAAAAGGAAACAATCAGAAAGTTCTACTTTTGGTTGATAACTGTTCTTGCTCATCCAGTTGTTACTAATTTCTTTCTTCTTCTTCTTTTTCAACCTTTCACCACCCAATGCTGAGTGTAGGTCTCTCCGCTGTCTCTCCTAATGCACGCCATTCTACTCGGTTCAGCGCCTTTCGCATCCAGTCCTTACCGGCCACTCTAACAAGGTCGTCGGTCCAACGCATCGGTTGCCTGCCTACATTTCTATGCCCTACTCTAGGCCTCCACTCAAGCACCCGACTACCCCACCACTGTTGTCCTGTCTACGGCATATATGGCCCGCCCACTTCCATTTTCTGCTATGGTGTGGGTTTCGGTTCCTCACCCGAGGGGCCGCTGTCTACGGCGGCTGGAGGTTATTTAAAGTCCTTTGGCGCCGTCGCTGTCATCTAAGCCATGCAGGGAGGATAGGCAGTTTCTTCACTGCCGTCCGCTGCCTCCTTAACGGACATAGCTGCCTCCCAGAAGGAGGTGATGTCGGTCCATCCGGGATCACTCCCAACCACGGCTAGAATCAAGGTCGAAGCGATAAGTCTTGTTGGGTTTGGATGACAAGGGCGTGGCGCAGTGAACACGACAACCTTGTGGTCCACCGTGTCTCTCGCCCTATACAACAAATTACATTACATCTTTTGTTTTTTAGGATATAGCCAAGGATTTTTTTACAACATACTTTTTTCACTATTTTCTTTTGTTTATAGGCAAGTGACGCCTACTTGCAAATGGCGATTGGAAACGCACCATGGCCAATCGGTGTAACTATGGTTGGTATCCATGCTCGTACCGGACGTGAAAAGATCTTCTCTAAAAACGTAGCACACGTCATGAATGATGAAACTCAAAGAAAATATATCCAAGCCTTAAAAAGACTAATGACAAAATGTCAGGAGTATTTCCCAACAGATCCATCGAGATGTGTCGAATATAGTACGACCAAATAAATAACTAGTAAAAAAGTGTAGTTTTATTTTTATGAAGTAGGTAAATCAATGTAATTTCGAATATTCATTAAGTTTATCAAATCCCCGATATAAAAATACGCTACAAAATCTCCTTTTTCGTTTTGTGGAACTCACTATGTAAGTTCGAACGCACGTATTCCGGAGGCGCATGGCGTAGTTGCATTCGATAACACTGAGTGCATATTTCATTTATTTATATTTTAGGACATAAAAGGTTTGTAATCCAAAATCAACGAATGAAGACAAGTTTTATAACTTTACACGAATGTCAACTGCATCTTTTGACTATTTATTGAGCAAAATTCGACGGACTATTACTAGAGTAGACACAAATTTTCGTCTCAGCATTACACCTCCTCCATGTTTGCGTCCTCATTTAAACAAATAAATAAAATTGGAGTGTCTGTAATATTAAAATAACCGCTTTTTACTAAGTGCATTCGGACGTATACACGGTACATATGAAAGTCGAGATAACTTTTACATATAAACATTGTCTTTATTTTCCAATTACAGAGCATAATGCGAATGAGTGGCGCACAATGCCGAATTATGCTTGCTTATGGTTAATTGGAACTGGAACGTGAATTAGTTTTCAAATGCACCAGCAGAGTGCGCTAAGTTCAGCGTTGAAAAAAAATAGATAGTTCCGAATTATAAAATGAAATTGTTTTCACATTTTAAATGTGGAATATAAAAAAAGTCAACGTTTGTACCTTCATTCATACTTATATTTATTGTTTTAACACAGTTTGAAATAACTTTGATTATTTCCAAAAACTACGACGAAACGAAAGCTTTAAAAATTTTTTCAACAATAAACAATATTAGTAACGATAATATATAAATAAAATTTCGATCAATGCCAATTTATAGAAAAAACACTTGTTAATTTTCTGTCACTGAGTTGATATTCGGTTGCACGCATCATTTTTGAGAGTGCTCGATTGTGCGAAGCGTTGCCGTAAATGTAATGTAATTTATTAGTCTCATACATTAATATAATAGTCTCTTAGTTAGAATAAAAGCGCATTCTAATTTCGAAAAACATTATTAAGGTGTTTCCGCCGTCAATATGTGGGTAGTAGGTACCTACTACATAAATTTAATAGTTTAAAGACAACGTGTGTTAAGTGTAACATGCTCGCCAGCACGCAAAGAAAAGGCGCCTTTTTATTTATTAGAAATTACTACCGCTTGTCACTTGCATATTTAGATAGTCAGCGGTCTATTTCAGTATTGTTAATCTATTAAAACAAATTATGGAATACACCCAGATTATTGTTGATCGAAGCCCAGATTACAAAAGAATACAATAAATATGTGAAACCGGACAATATTCAATGCTAATAATAATTACGAGTCATTGTATTTTATCATAATTATTAGGTATGTCTTTTATGCCCTTAAGAATCTGATATTTACAGCCACAGAATAAATATCCCCATATTCATTATGAGAGTTTTGTATATACGACACCTTGAGAGATCTATTATAAATTTATAAATGAGAGAATTCTCCTTTAAATCATGTTTTCTATGGCAAAAGTAATTTAATATATTCCTTTTTTAAGAAGAGATAAATAAATTATGTATCTAGATAAGCACCGCAAATTTAGCAGTCTGCGAATTTTGAAGTGAAACCTTATTGCGCGTATGAGGGTAAAATTTTTATGGATGAAACGCAATATTAGCGTCAGAAGATAAAAAACGTTTTTTTTTTGCTCTAGTAATACTAACCTTATTAATAATAACATAAGGCTTATTCTATATTGTAATTTTTAAATGATTGCAATATCTATTTGAATTGCGACTACAATAAAATACACCTGAATTTTTTTTTGTTCTAGTAATACCAACCAAGTTTTCTTTAATGTAATTTTAGAATGATTTCATTGCATTACTTATACATATCTATTCGAATTGCGACTTTATTGCAATACTATATAGTTGAGTTTTGTTTAATAAGATATAAAATTATATTTCATACTAGCAGCCCGTCCCAGCTTCGCACGGGTATTTAACAAAAAATTAAACTTCTATTTTTTTTTCGGTCTCGGGGAAAAACCTCTCTTGACGGGTTATCCCGGCCCGGGGGGACCGAGGGATATAAGGGACTCCGGAAAAGATGTTCGACCCACTAAAAAACCCCGCTGTTCTCCTATCGTCTACGCCCGGGCCCACGGATATATGGCCTGCCGACCTCGTGGCCCGGGCCGGCGGCGGCCCACGCTTTGTCTTAAAGCGGGCCCCTTCTAAAGTGCTGGCGCCAGGGGGTCAGGGTTTCGTCCCCCCGGCGCTCTCTTGTAACAACTCTAGGAGTTGAGGGGGGCTGTGGAATAGCACGCGGCCTTCTCCCTAGCGGCAATAGTGCGGGCGGCGGATCCTCCCCCGAGGGGCCGCCCGCGGCCGTTTTCTGCGTCGGCCGGAGATCGTTGCCCGCCCTCCGGCGCCGACGACGCGGCCTACGTTGGCGGGAGGGGAGTGCGGTGGCGGACTCCCGCTCCCGTTCCGCCGCCTCCCTTGCAGACACTACTGCCTCGCAAAAAGAGGCGACGGCCGTCCATCCAGGATCGCCCCCGACCATGGACAGAACCAGGGCCGGGAGTGACAGGTCCGCGGCCAATTCCGGACGGGACTCGCATCCCCGTCGCGTGCTAGTCAGGCGTGGGTACGACTACCAGACGACACTCCAGAAAAAGCAGAGTCGCCTGACGTCGTAGCCGGCCCAGCAAGACCAACCGACAGCGAGGATGCAATTCCCGCCCCGGGAACACTCTGTGCAGGCGCAGTCGAAATAGGCATGGTTTCGACTACCAAATCAGGTCCCAGGGTAGAACCCGGGACCCCAATCGGTATTCGCAATCATCCCACCGGGGACCACGCCACGAACAGAGAGCTAAGTTGGAAAGGATGTAAGAGGTAGACGGAAAGAAAGGTAGGACTCTGTCGCCTCGAACGGAGAGGGGAGTGAAGCGACGGATGCTCGGGCACCTTGGGTACGCACACCCGTGCACTCCTCGGACAGAGGAGCGCCCCTGAGGGCAAACCCTTCTATTTGCGTCAGGTTACTAAAAAAATAAAATTATAAAGAAAGTTTGAATATTATTATTTCTATGAGCTTTTATTTTAATGATTTTTTTTGTTATTACTTTTTATTTATTTTTCGTTATTTTTTAATAAGTATTCTAATTTTTGTAAAAACCCCAGTGACGCACGCCTACATTGCATAAGGTGCTGCCTAGCTAGCCGAACAGGGTGAGCGGCTACCACGCAACATTTTTCTAATACTTACATTTTTAAACTCGTGATATCTTTCGAATGGAATATCCGAATTGAATAATTCAAAAAGTTATATAAAGGTATTGAAACAGTTTTGAATATGAAGTAATTTATTTTGATAAGGATTAATACCAAGATCCAAATAAAGAGTCTTTTCTAGGGGCGGCATTTCAATTAAATTTTTAAAATAAAAGAACACTTATTGTGGCATAACTATAATAGTTAGACATATGCTATCGCGACACTTTTTGTAAATAATCATGTGTTCTGCAAAGTTGTAGTACATTATTTTATTCTATCATCAATAGTTTTCGCAACGCACGCGATTTAAATAATATTTTAGGTATATAATATTTTTACACTTTGGGTTACATTATTGGAGTTTTAGTAAGGATCCCTAATTTTTTTGAAAATATAATATAGCCTATGTCACCCGGGGATAGTGTAGCTTCCCAACAATGAAAGAATTTTTTAAATCGGGTCAGTAGTTTCGGAGCCTATTCAAAGCAAACAAACAAACAAACAATCAAATCTCTCCTCTTTATAATAGTAGTATAGAAATTCTCTTTTCTAAATTTATTAGATTTAAAAATTAGTTTTCAAAGAAGTTTCACTTCTGATATGTGTACCTACTTTGTACGCATGCTCTTATTTTTTACATATTTTGTGACAATTCACACACCGCCATCTAGTCCCAAACTAAGTAGCATAGCACTTGTGTTAAGGGTACTAGACAACTGATACACTACTTATATACTTTTTTTGTAAATAAATACAATACAATATTATTTATAAACACTCCGAGGCGAGACCGGAACCCGTGACCTCCGCAAGCGTACCGAAGTACGTTATCTGTTATGCCACAGAGGTCGTCAATTTGCAGGGTAATCCATTATAATTAATAAAATGTAAAGTCTAAAATAATAAGTATTTAAAAAACTTAACTAAAAGATTACTGCCATACTTTATCTGTGCTTCAAGTAGGAAATTATCAGAGTGTATGTAAAACAAAAGATGTTCAAAAATGAGATCGTATTTATGTTTTTACTATAGAGATGGTAACAATTGTTTTTACAAAGAGTAGCTTGATAAACTATCGAATCTGATATATATATTTCCATAAATCTTTGAGATAAGATTTGAAATGATTAATAATAAACAACTGTCGCACACTAAGACCGTTTCAAAAGATTCAATCATAATTATTATCAGCCACATATTCATAACCCCTATGGTCATTTACTACTAGATGTACGCCTTCCCCCTGGTTTGCTTTACCGCAGTGGCGTAACGACAGGGTGGCAAGATGACAAAATGCCACGGGCCCCAGGCAGGAAGGGCCCCCTGGTCCGAAGGACCGTGAGCACAAGAGGATCCTAACTTTTATTTATTATTATTTATTTATTCGTTTTATCTTTAATTTATTCAAGTTATCTGTTTAATTGCGTATATAAGTTAATCAATAAATGCGTTCGAAAAAGATATCACCCGGTTTCTTTATATTGTGGGAGGGTTTACGGGCCTCAAACAGAATAGTTATGCCACTGATTGAGTAATTCGCCTTCAACCGGCAACCTTTCAAATATTCCATCGATACGTATTCATTATACATTCTTAATTTGAATTGAATTTCTTAGAAATTATGATGGTCAATTATTTGAAAACTGCATCATCGCTTTATCTAATTCCACTTAAACGAGTGTATTAGAATAGTGTTTTTCAATTTGTGGCTCGCGACCCACAAATTAGCCTTACTCGGGGGGTCACCGGCAAAAGGAAAAAGCTTACCTCGTACTTACTTTCAAAGCTGTCGTGGCTTCTTACAGAATGTAGGTTTTAATAATGAATATACGTACCAAAATAGAGAAAATCATAAACATAGTC
Organism: Malacosoma neustria; assembly: GCA_963693495.1. Taxonomy (NCBI): domain Eukaryota; kingdom Metazoa; phylum Arthropoda; class Insecta; order Lepidoptera; family Lasiocampidae; genus Malacosoma; species Malacosoma neustria. The sequence continues at coordinate 12,695,071 of OY856383.1, forward strand.
TTATAAATTGCTTACTAATTTTTTGTCTCTCTATGGCCCAAGGCGGTCGCCAGAATTTTTCAACCTTTAAAGGGGTCGCGTATTCAAAAAGATTGAAAAACACTGTATTAGCTAAAGCGATGCATTTTAATTATTAAAAATATACATTATTAAGAAATAAAATTATCCAATTAATAGGAAATCGTTGCGCTATTATACATACTTATAACTCGGTCTGTTTGATACTTTTAACGCCTACAAAGATAATGATATAAAAAATTATTATTTTTCTTTGTAAAGAAGTCTTAAAAACAATATATAATAAGGTTACATCCACCTAAAGTAGAAGCAATAAAACAAACTATTTGCAAATATTTTGTTGTGAATAATTACGTTATATTTTTCTCCTAGCAGGGGCGAGCGAACTTAACATATAATATATGTTAAAGTTCGCTCGCCCCTTATATATATTTATTATAATATAAACACACCGGCGGTCTCCAATAACCCCTGCAGCCGGGGTCGGCCTGTCGTAAAAGGCGACCAAATAACTAGCTACGTGGTAAAGCCCCATGCTTATCTGGATGGCAACCACCCTTGGTCTATAAGTATGCCGCCATAATACGCTCGTGTTGTGTTCCGGCATTAGAGACCCAGACTCCTTCATTGTTCCTGTATGGGACAGCAGCTTGTTGTCGCAAATATCCATAGGCAACGGTGACTACTTACTATTAATTGGGCCGTCAGAATGTCTGCTGTTCCTTAACGAAATAAAAAAAATACGGTCCTCGATTTTAGTCATTATACCAGGTGTTCGACTAAATTACACAAATTTACAACTAGATACTTGTAATTTACAAAATTTTCGTGCCATAAATACATTTATTTCCTTCAGTTATTAAAGTTCAGAGGTAAGCTAAATAAGTGTTGCACTCACTCTTTTAAAACATAAATTTAGACACAAATCTCACCAATTTTTATAAATACACAAAATGAAATATTTTGGAATGGCAACAACGTTTAAAATTGGTCCAACTCCATGAGAAAAAGCTCAGCAGCGTCGCCTAGTTCGAAAAAAAGCTTCGTATACAATTACAATGAATGTCGTAGAAAGATTATGAAGCCACGCGTGGGTCTATCATTTTAACTTGAAAGTATAATTAGAATTAACGTCAAATGGTTTAGTTGAGATACTCAATGAATCGCGGTTGCATTGCATGCGTCTTGTCGGATTAATATTCTTTATTTAGAAATATATTTTAAGACCGAAAGACAGATCATCTCAGGAAGGGAAACCGATGCCAGAGCCTCATGAAAGAATCACGCCGTTGAAATAGACTTCATTGTTTCAGAATATTATAAACCTTAACTTTTGAGGTAGGTAAGGTAAGATAAAGTGGAAGGAAAACACTCTATTCTTTATACTTTATACTAGTTTTACATGCGGCACTACTGAAGAAATTGCAAAATTTAAAGTTATTATCAATGCGTATTTATCAGATTTAATTGTATGATTGTCTGATAAAGAATGATCGCCTCAATATGATTGCTTATAACGCATCAATGAATGAGTAGACGTTGATTTGTTCGTTACATTTTATTTTTTACTGGTTTTGTGATTAAAATGTATAAGATTTGGATTTTTATATTTATATATTTTGCTACTGAACAAGGTAAAATTCAAACTTTTCTATAACTCTATTATCATTTTATTGATCTTGGTGCAGGGTCAGAATAAGAATATTGAACTGCGGCCGACGTAGTCTATCGTAAAAGACGACAAAATAGCCCTAGCTAGGTAGCAAGGCCCCAAGACTGTCTGAATTGCAATCACCCCTGGTCTATATGTATGCCGCCATAGCAAACTTGTGTTGTGTTCCGGTATTAGTGACTCAGGTAGCTGGTGCCCCTAGCGTTGCAAATAGACGACTATTCCTCAATAATAAAAAACTAAGAAAACAATTACTTTCATTCCTTGATAAAAAAAAAACATTTTAGCACCAAAAAAGAACATACAAAAAAATGTTTTATCGATATTTGCTATTTATATAAAATCAACAACTGAAGGATATTTCAATTATAATAAAGGGTATTGGAATTTCAAGAAAAAATGGTATTAGAACAAACAAAGCCATACATATTTTATTTAGTTTCAGGAAGTATGATCCGCATCATTGGAGGTCATGAGGCACCTATTGAATTTGGGTACTTCCACGCTTCGCTCCAAAATTTAACAGGTCACCATGTTTGTGGTGGAGCTGTGGTGTCTAGAAGGCATGTAATAACTGCTGCTCATTGTGTACGAAGGTATGTAAATGATATTTTAAATAACAGTTCATTGTTATTATAAAGGTGATTTGTAAAAAAAATGATTTTGTCCTAAAGGAACCTCTGAAGAGAGTGCTTGGTTTCTTTAGATCTTTATGAAGTATATTCACTTTTTTAAATATTGGTTGTCAAATCTGTTAATCCCGAGGAGAAGTCAAGGCCTCCTTGGCGGTTTAATAGTTGTACGAGTTAGTTGAAAATATTTATTTTTCTATACAATTTGGAACAAGTCGCTAAAGGAGAAAAATCAAACAGTGTAAGATACTAGGACTAGATACAATATAAAATTTATTAACATTTATCGCCTGTTATTACTAATATAGGAAGTAAATGTATTTATAAAATAACTAGCTGTGCCCGCGACTCCTTCCGCGTGGAATAGTGACTTTGGGCAGCATTTATTGAATATTTTAATGGAGTTTTTGTAGGTTCTAGCGTGCAATATATCGGTAATTTTACAAGTATTTATTTAACTGTTTAAATGGTATAGTGAACTTACAAACACAAGTTAACAATTACAAGGTATGAACTAAAACTATGAACAAAGCCTTTTAGGTAAGCGGCGCGCACGTACACTTCTTAAATGGCGTCTAGAGGCGCTCGAGTGGGTTCGACGCGAGGCGAATCAGCGCCTCCTATTGGCTGTATGTAGCGATCCGCGCATGCGCGGTGGGTACCGGTGTATGTCCGGTGTTGCCGCGTTACAATATATCTTATGGTTTATTTTGGATTACAAACCCTTTAAACCTTAAAATATAAATAAATGAAATATACAAACTGCGTTCGAACCTAAAAGTCCAGCTTAAGCTGAACCCTATTTTATATGATTGATGATATAAATCTGAGGTCAACTTAAATTGGATTATAAAATCCGAAACTGATCACTTTTTACTAAAACTATTTTTTTTTTCTAAAATAAAAGTAGCCTAAGTTACTTCTTGTTATATCAGCTATCTGCCAGTGAAAGTCTCGTCAAAATCGGTCCAGCCGTTTCAGAGATTAGCCGGATCAAACAGACAGACAGACAGACAAAAATTGTAAAAAATGTTGTTTTGGCATATGTACCGTGTATACATCCAAATACACTTAGTAAAAAGCAGTTATTTTAATATTACAAACAGACCCTCCAATTTTATTTATTTGTATAGATTATTCAGTGGCTATGCGTCTTTTTTTTCTTGAGACGGTAACGCTTTATGCGTACCCTACTGAGGCCTTGGAGGCCTGCAGTTAAATAGTATGGGGCTTCTATGCAATGCGCTCGTGTGTCCCAACAGTTAACAAGACGCACGTCATTGGTATATTTACTAAAAACACCCCATGTGTTCCTCTACTGCCGAAGTTCGGGGTGAGAGTAGACTTTCTCACGTGCATAGGTTTGCACGTGACCCGCCCGCGGCTGGCTATGGTAGATGACCGGTTACACTTAAAAACAAATATACACTCTCAATGTAGTACAATAAAACTTTTTTGCTTTTGTATTTTTGATAACGCCTTACCAAAATCGTTCACAAAATATTTGAATATTTTGAGAATTAGTTAACTATTTCATAATTTTCAGCGTTAATCCAAAATTCATACGCGTAGTAGTCGGGACTACTAATCTTGATGATAGGGGTTTTATTTACGAGCCTATAATAATAATAGTGCACCCTGCATTCAACCAAACAAGCAGAGACAATGATATTGCAATTTTGAAGATGTCAAGGCCTTTTGATTTATACCATGTTCAAATTATAAACATCAGTGACCAGGAGCTGATTGGAGGTGATTCCGTTATCCTAACGGGATTTGGAGCTTTGGAGGTATATAATATTTAGAGTCCAATTTTATATAATATGCTATGAAAATGTCTATTTATTTCTTAATCTTAAGCTCGATTTGATGCTTGTTGCATCTAATTGTTGCCAATGGTCTTTCGTCGTGTCAGCGATAAAGCGGACTGCTCGAACTCTCCTTAGCTCGACGACGTTGATTACCTTAGATTGGTGGTCTAGACCTACTGTCAAATATTTATATAATGTATTTTATTATAATATATTAAAAAACATAGCACATATTTGGTTATTTTGTTTTTAAATAAATTATTTAAACTTCGATTAATCTTATTTTAAATTTCATAAGCAGGGATATTAAACTAAGTGGTAGTCATTAATATGAAACTGACGATTGTCCTATATTGCAGTAGGAATTGTTTGAATTTCATTTTAATGAACACTCGAATCACAATATTCTCATGTGTTCGCTTTCTCACAAAATATCATTTACATTTTAGCCCAACGGTGAATCTAGCCGGCAAATGCATGCGTTGAATCTGTCGGTATTTGATCAAGAAACATGTCGGTTTGCGATGAGGTATTCTAAAAACGTAACGGACCGTATGTTCTGTACATTTACCAGGATAGGACAAGGAACATGCCACGTATGTATTAACTCCCTAACATTATGAATATCGTCGCTGTCAAACCAATATCTGCTATGTGCTAAAAGTTAAACTTTAAGATATTGAGGAAAAACATTATCATGTAAAATTTTATAAGAAACAAAAGTTGGCTTAAAGTGATATTTATTGAAGTATGTAATGTAATTATTAGAATCATATAGCTGTTCTTATATATTAAAGTTTGGAGGCAAACTAAGTTATAACAGTCAAAACGTTGAAATCTCAAAAATATGCACATAGCTGATATTGTTATACGACGATGTGTAGTGCTTGTATGTACGACTATTAACTCCATATACGCTTATCTAAGAAGCTGAAAGGAGTTTATAGCTGAGTGGAAAAGAAAAAATCGCAAATTCAACTGGGTCCCCAGAAGTAATAGTAAAAACAACAATTAACGTTGAAAAGTAATTGGCGACCTAGATTTAGAGTCAAGAGCTTTATTTTTTTTACAATACTAGTAACTGCCTTTAACTTTGAATATATAAACTGTAGTTATATAAATTAAAAATATGTTTATACCGAATAAAATATACTTTTATACTGTTTTTAAGTTTCAAGTTTCCTGGTTTTATTTGCACTTCTAATTAAGGGCGTGCTAAAAATAATAAATCTTTATCATAAGTTGAGACGAAATAGTAATGACAATTCCACATATACTTATTTGCAATACATAATTTACGATAAAATGGAGTTATTACACCTACCTCTCCGTGCAGGGGCGAAGTAAGAATACCAACCTCTGTGGCCGGGGTCGCCCTGGCGTAAAAGACGACAAAAGGGGACAATACAACCCTAGTGTTGTGGGTTAGGGCCCCAAGCCCGTCTGGGTGGCAACCACCCTTGGTCTATAAGTATGCCGCCATAATAACCTTGTGTTGTGTTCCGGCATTAGTGACGTAGATTCCTGTACCCCTATAGGACGGCAACGTATTCGCGCAAACATCCATAGGCAACGGTAACTGCTTATTGTTAAGTGGGCCGTCAGGCTGCCTTCTGTTCATCAGCAATAAAACAAAAAACAATAGTGTTTTACATAAAATTCATAAATATTTGTTTTAGGGTGATTCTGGAGGGCCTGTAACGAAGAATGCAAATTTAGTAGGCTTGGTGTCATGGGGTATCCCCTGCGCAGTTGGTTTCCCGGACGTGCATACCCGAATCTCGCCATATATTGAATGGATTCAGAATTACATACAAAAGAGTTTGTGTGCGCCATATTATAAGGTTCGAAAAAACTTGCGCGTTCTTCCGTAGCTTTCAATTAACTCATAATCACCCAATCAGATATTAAGTTTCTGATACGTTTTTTCTATTAAAAGCATATGAAAAGTGCAAACTGTCTTACAATATTGAGTTAATATTCAATCGCAGTATTCTACTTTGACAGCAAATGCAACAAGTTCAAAAGGTTACATTTTCAGCTTTCTTTGTAATTTTCGGTCAGATGTCAAACATAAGTGTAAATGTATATTGGTCTTTACAATTCGTAAAATATGCTTGTAACAGTAAATTTTCGCATTTTGGATAGTATTGTAAAATAAGAACAAATAGTTTTATTAACAAATATATTGTGATATTTGTAATATTAATTTATTATTGAAATAAAATGATTTAGATCATGAAACAAACAACTTTTATTTAAATCAACTTAATCCGAAACATTACCTGTTTTGAGAATCATACGATTTTGAGAAACCAAACAACTCACTTCATCCACTTTTGAATATTTTTCAGGTTATACAAATTAATCTAAAACAAAAAAGTTTACCAAGTTAATAAAACAGTAAACGTATAGGACTGATAAAAATCATAGTTTTATAACATCCATTGGATTTTAATAATCATTTTATTACTAAATCTGAAATGACGTCCTGAATATGATTTTTTTTTAAGAATTCATATATCAGTTTTATTGTGTCAAAGAATTTTGGCTTTGTAGTTCACCATAGAACTAAACACTTGTTTCTGAAGAATCTTGAGTTCCCAATCGTTCAATATAAATGTTTATTGAGAACATAAGGAAGATAAGCTCCGTACAGGGGTGGAGAAAGAATACTAACCTCTGTGGCCGGGGTCGGCCTGTCGTAAAAGGCGACAAAACAACTCAACCTAGCTACGTGGTAGGGCCTCAAGCCCGTCTGGATGGCGACCACCTTTGGTCTTAAGTATGCCGCCATAATAACCTTGCGTTGTGTTCCGGCATTAGTGACCCAAGTTCCTGTACCTTTATGGGATAGCAGCGTGTTTGCGATGCCACTGGCGTTGCAAACACCTATAGGCGACGGTAACTGCTAAATTCTAAGCGGGCTGTCAGCCTGTCTGCTGTCCAACGCAATAAAAAAAAAAGATAAACGTAAATGTAACTTCGTTTGATATTCTAGTTTTCATATAAACTTCAAACACAGACACTTATAATTTTTACAGAAAAACAATATCATTTGCTGACTTTAAATAATCCATATATTTAAACTAAAAAGGTAAGCCTAACACAAACATGTTACCTTATAATCGGGAACTAGATTTGAATATTCCATCAATACAGCCATCACTGGCCTTCCATGGGCACATTGAAAAGGAGTTCTACATTCTGCCAGATTCGAAAGTAGCTCCTCGCATTTATCTTTGGAAAGATGATCACCAAACTTTATGGCATATCTACAAGCCTAAAATATTATACGTTGAGTTTTTGAAATAGTTTTTTTTAAATTTCATCTAAATATTCAGCTAGGTTAGGCGGCTTTCGGCAAGATTCGCCAGGTCTTCTCGTCGACTACCCCCCAAAGCTTGAGGCGAAAGTCTTCGAGCAATGCATCCTACCAGTACGGACCACCACGTCCAACCTACGGAGCTAAGAACTCTGACGGGACGGTGGGACTAGTTAACAAAATACAAATCACTCAGTGGGCTATTAAGCGAGCTACGTAGAGTTTTTTTCGCTGTAAAATTATAACTATAAATAAATATATTAGGACAATTCACACAGTGTCATCTGGTCCCAAAGTAAGTAGCATAGCACTTGTGTGCGCGACGGAGGCCACCATTACCCTTGGATAAATTTGAATAATAAATGTTTATTGACCTGATTTACAATTGCAGAAAAAAATATAAAGTAGACATTATCAACCCAACTGTTATCAAGTTCTATTTCTTCAATAAATGCACGAGTATTTACCTCGCTGAAAACTAAATCCATAATTGATTTTGGATGTAGGGAGATACAACCTTTTTGCATTTTTATAATATTAACTTCTTCAGTGATCAAATTTTTGACTGCTTCAGTTATTTTATGAATCTGGAAAAATAAGAACTGTATTTGATTATTTTATATAGGTAGCTATAATATTCGCTTAAATAATTTAATTAACACTCAATATAGGTACATTTAATATCTTCTTCTTCCAGTGCCTCTTCAATCCTGTAGGTTGGCCGTTAGCTTCCTGTATTCATTTCTATCAGTAGCCAGCCGGAACAGCTGTTCGACGTAGGCAATACCGGTCCACTCCCGGATATTCCGGGGCCATGACTTCTTTCTTCGCCCAGCACGTCTCTTTCCGTCATTTAATATATCGACTCAAATTTTGATATTTTTTTCTATTGCATAAACATAATATCTAGTATTAAGTATTCGTGGGACTAGATGCATATATTTAATTTTATAAAGATATGTACATTGTAATTCCTTTTTCGTTTGTACACGGTAAATTCAAACGAATCTGTTTAATTTTCCCATTAAGTTATATTGAAACTGGATCCCTGGGTGTAACTCATCAATTTACCAATTTTGCTATCACTTGATTATGATAGCACATCTTCTTCTTTTAGGAAACGGCATGGCATGATTTCATGTAATGTAGGAGTGATACTATGTATTTACGATTCCTTATATTTTAGGGTAAGTAATAGATTTAAACCAATAATCTACCTGTCTCGGAGTTTTACTTATAATTGCTAGAGGAATATGATTGATCTCAATTTTATTATCGTCTACTACTGTCCATTGCAATCCTAATTGTTCAAACTTTTCCCTTTGATTGTGTAACGAAATCATTTCATCTCTTGACAATACGAGTGAGAATTCCTTCAATGCTGCACTTGTCCATTGATTGTTTGACATGTAATCTAAAATTAAGAGATATACAAATAAAATCGTAACTGAGCTTACAAATATCTCTATCCTAATAAATTTAAAGGACAAATATGAGATTTTGTCTCATATATTATGGTAATTCGTTTTTGTATCCCGAGCAAACCAATTTAACCCGTAACGTGACATGGAGTCTCACCAGGCGTTATCGCCCTCACTCGCCGCGAATTTGCGTCTTATTCAGTCAGTCAGTCAGTCAGTAGCTGTGCCTTGTTTTTTCTTTCTTTTTATATAATATTTTAGTAGTAACTTTATAACATTTCTTGCATAAGATCGACTAAAACGTAAAATAAGAATCTAATTTCAATCGTCCATTGAGCCTGAAAAAAAAACCACTGTATCTTTTTTATATTTCACTAGCTGTGCCCGCGACTCCGTCCGTGTGGAATAGTGACTTTGGGCGGCATTTTTTGGATATATGAGATCAACTTAAATTGGAAATTCAACCTGATAAGACTAGCCTAAGCTGAACCCTATTTCATATGATTGATGATATAAATCTGAGGTCAACTTAAATTGGACAGTACAATTTCTGAAACTTATCATTTTTAACAAAAACTATTTTATTTTTCTAAAATAAAAATAGCCTATGTTACTTCTTGATACATCAGCTATCTGCCAGTGAAAGTCCCGTCAAAATCGGTGCAGCCGTTTCAGAGTTTAGCCGAAACAAACAGACAGACAGTCAAAAATTGTAAAAAATGTTGTTTTGGTATATGTACCGTGTATACGTCCGAATGAACTTAGTAAAAAGCGGTTATTTTAATATTACAAACAGACCCTCCAATTTTATTTATTTGTACAGATTAAAATATTGAATGCATTTATAACTGTTTATTACATACCAATGGTTAAATATTAAAACAAATTTGAAACACCTAAAATTTGAGTTTAAAGTAAAAATGAATTTAAAGGTGTGTAAGCCTATGGGGCATCATGTCTTTTACAGTGTCCTAAATTTGTCAAGTCCCAGTTAGGGTTTAAGCATGTGGGAACTCTTGGTGAAACCGCCTTGGTTATATGGGGTTTACTTAGTTATAAAGCGTACTGCGGCTATTTTTCTGTGCTGCTGGGCAATAACAGTGATAGCGACTAAAACTTCTTTTTTCATTTTAGGCTTTAATCGCAGGATAGACTTCTCATCGTTGCTCTGTTTCATTACACGAATTATCTAGTTATCAATCGATATAAATCCACTGCTAAACAAATGCTTCCCCACGTTTACACCAGAAATTTGAAGCATTTGCATTTGTCGTCCCTCCCACCGTGCCTATATTACTTAGTAATTCTCTTATAGGGAATATACTTTCATCCTCTTTAAGTTAAACATTACCTAAAAGATTTTTTTCAAGCCTTATCCTTTCATGTACTGCGTGCTGGTCAAAGAGAACCAAATACTCCTTCTTCTTATTAATTTGAGCACAGTGACCTTCTAAAATACCTGCTATGAATTTGCCATCTACTTGTCCTAATATCTGAAAATTTTATAAATGCTGTTAATTTAAATCATATATCAATGTTGATTTTTACCATTTTTAAACTTATCATTTTTTTAGATCATTTTTTTCGCTTAATTAAGGATACTTAATTATAACAATCTTTAAAGTGACACACAATGCTTTGATGTTTTTTATTATTTATGCTTATTTTTACAATACTAATAAATCGTTATTTAGGTTCACATATTTTAAATTAAAATGACTTAGATACCAAATACCTTTGTATTTTTTATATGTTGCGAATCAAACTTTAATGAAACATGATCATTAATTAATTTTATATAAGGTGTTTCTGTATGTCTTCGTGTTGTAGTCACATTTTGCACAACAGGGTCATATATTTCTGAGTTTATTTGGACGTCTTTGACATAATTATCGTATATGCTCTAGAACAAATTTAATAAATCATTTCAGAAATAAAGAAAGAGCATTCATTACTTTTCTAAGGAACTCGCTAACAACTCTTTTACGGCGACAAATGTAATATTTCCTCTGGAGATTATTCAATACTTTAATTACTCATACTCAATATATTCCATTTAATTTCCGGTGCTCATTTTTTCACGGACCTTATGTTTAATACCGGACTCCAAAGTGAATGTTTGTTTCTCGTATGCCTTTTGCGACATTTATTTTTCACGAGTAAACCATAAAAATATTTAAGTACGTCATATTTAAATTTTGCCGCTAATATTTATTTGTTCCTCCAGGGACAACTGCCATCTAGGCCTCAACTTCGAAAGTAGAACCGAAGAACAATTTCTTTTATTTGAATTATTATAATTATTAACTAGTAAAAGGAATGAAAATTTTATATATCATAATTTATACATAATTTTGAATTGCCTTTGTCTTGGATTACAAACTCCGGAATGCAATCGTTGTTGTCGTGTGGTTTGCAAGTAATTAGCAAGATTTATTTTTCTTCTTTTCTATTCTGGGTCCAATGTTTTAGGCTCTGCTTTTGCCAATGTCAGAGTAAGGAAACGGTCGAGTTTTATTACTTAGAACAAGATTTCTAAGGAGTATCGTATGAAGTTATACATTGCAAATGTCAAATGAAATAAATATTCTATTTTCAAAAAGATGATAGAAAAATAAAAATATTATAATTTTCTAAAACTAGTTTTTAGAAAATTATAAATCAACTTACATTATTAAAATAATCCTCCTCAAGATTATAATTGCAAGCAGTTTTAGTGTTACAGTTTTCAAAAATTTGTGACATTCCTAAAACAAATAAAGAACATCAGTTAATTATTATTTGAATAATTTGGCGTACATCCAAGTATATAAAAGTCAGTAACGTTCTCCATGCGTATGATAAGAAGTGGTCACAGTTGCCTATGAAGTTTTGGAACGATAGAGCGCAGCCAATTTACTGCCCGCCTAGAATTTATGACGCATTTTTAAAAAAAAACTTCATATCGTACTGTGATAGGTAAAAATTATTCTAAATCAGAAAATTCAGCCTAACTCATTTTTATTAATAGTACTTAAGTTAATAACTAAAATATTTTTTGTAAGGCAGAGATGTATTTCACAATTATTGAATAATTTATAATATAAATGAAAATTGCTACCACTTCACAACGTTTGTGGCTGTTACAAAGAGGAAAAGTGGCAAGAAACTCAAAAAGAATGAAATCAAATGACACAGTTGGGTACAGAAGCAAGAGCATTCAAGTTGAATGTGGATGAAGGTTTTAAAGATCGTTTTTATTATAATATCTATTATATCAGACATGTATCTGTATGTTATTTAATTTATACATTAAATTATTTACAATAATAATGTAGCCATATAGGCTCACAAAAAATACTATTTTTTTCGTAACTCAGGAAATTATGTAGTTGAATAGTATCTCTTTTGTCTATTAGAATGAATAGATAATTCCTAGCATTTAACTAGGGAAAAATGTTCTCCTTACCTTTTGGTAAAAATCTTAGTCTATCTCGTAATTCAAATACAGAATTCATATTTTGACCGTTTTCGGCACGGTCCTCATTGATTTTAAACAAAGAATTCTCCTCATGATTAAAAGTTATTCCTGTATTAGTGGCTAACTCTAATTTTACTTTTTCATTATTTTTCAACAAATCGTTTTCAACATTTTTAAAATTATCCAACTCAAAATTGAATAGTGTATCATCAAATTTTTTGAAAGAGAAAGTTTCACTAAGTTTCAAATTTAAGTCTACGTTACTTAAAACTGTTTCGCATACATCTATTGGGTTTACATGTATCTCTTCTAGATTATTTTTTGACACATTACCATTTTCTTTAGTGTCTGGACTATTTGAGATAAAAACTATATTATTAGAACTCGGCATTCTTAGTTTATCGTTATTGTTAACTTCAGGTGTTGGAGCACCAATACTAAAACTGTCAGATCTTAGCCTTGTATAGTAAATACAATCTTTATTTTTATCTTTATCATACATGTCTTCGCAGTTTTTAACCGTTTGGTTTGTATCTTCTATTATTTCATAAGTTTTTCTAATAGACATATTCACAGTTTTAGTTATATTCGGTCTTGTGTACGTTAAATCGTTTGTCAGATAAAAAAATGAACTCTTGGTTTCTATACTATCTTTTGAAATATTTAAATTAGTGTCTAATCTATTGTTCGAAATGTCTTCAGTATCAGAGAATTCAATTGTGTATGAGGACATTGTATGTCTCGTATGCCGTAGATTAGATAACATGGTATTTCTATTTAAAACATGTTTTCTTAATGTATCCATGGGTTTCTTAATTTTACGACTGTGTAATTTTTTGGAATAGTTTTCGTTGAAAATAAAATTGTTTTTAGAATTGTTTGTAATAAATCGATATTTTGAGTTTAGTTTTTGATGACTTGAATATTTTTCACATGTTTTATCATATCTCCGATAACAATGACTTTCATAAGTAAGTCGAGGTATTTTCGAGGAATAATGTTGTGATATATCAGAGAAAAAAATTTCATGTGTATTATTTGATTCAAGTTTTTTACTCTTTGATGACATTTTTCTAGGATAACGATAAGCTTCCAATGATGTATTACAATGTAAATAACTATTATTGGTATTACGAATTGGACTATAAATGGAGTCTTTTGGTGATTTTGATTTGCACACTGTCCAGTTCTGCTGGAAATTGACCACCTGACTATTCAACACTGTTTTCACCAAATCATAGGTTGTCTTGTAAGGTAGATTTTTTGGTATCTTCCAAGTATGTTCGTTAATATCTTTGGATATTTTTGGATAGTAATCATGTATTATTATTTCGTTAACTTTTTTGCATTCAGACAAATTTATATTTTCTTTTGGTACAGCCTTACTTTCTATTATTTTATTTCTAAATATCTCACATTTATTTTCATGTAATTCGTTTAAACCTAGGTCAGCTTCCTTTTCAATTAAGGCACATCTTTGTTTTACACTTTTTGTTGACATCTCAAACTTATCATCATTAACATTATTTCTAGTTTTTTCATTAGTGAACTTATTTTCATTTTTCTTTGTAATTTTTGTGTCAATATACTTCTGGTATTGATCAATTTTATCTGGTATCTTAATATTCTTTTGTTTGTTTTTAAATCTTGTTTCATTATCTTCCGAGAGAATTGAGCTGTATTGCTTTTTGTATTTCTTATTTTTTATAAATAAATGATCTAAATTTTTTTCTATGACCTTAACAGAATTCGTATTTAGAACATTATTGTTTCTTCTCTCTTTATTTTCACAGGATTGAGATTCTGTATCTGATTGAGTATTCATTACTTTGATAGATTCTTTGTCTGCTGGCGAAGATATTATTTTAGATGCTGTTAGTTTCGGTAATTTCCTTAAGTTTTTCCGTTTGATTAATTTACCTATAAATATGTAATAACTTATAAAATATTTTATATAATAAATATAAATAATTTGAAAAATAAAAAAAATACCATTTTTAATTTAACTTAACATGTGTTAAAGTGTTACCTTTAATTCCATTTCGAATGTTAGATACACATGGTTTGTCAAATTTTTTCTTCATGACTTTACGTATAATTTCTTTAATCTGATCTCTCATGTCTGTTTCTTTGAAAGTATTATTTTTGTTGCCCAGATTATTAATAGGTTCCAAATTTATATCACCCGAGTAAAATTGTACGAGTTTCACTAAAATACCTTTGATCCTTGTCCAATTATTAAATTCAAGCATAGACTGAGTAAAGTCATAGTCTAAATAGGGACATGATATGAATATAATATAAAATGGTGATTTATAAGTAAGTAAGTAATTTTCATCCTCATTATGCATAATCTATAACAAAAAACAAATAAACGTATTGTGTAATTCAACATCAATGAGAAATTATTCATATTGAATACCCTCATAATTTTATTTTACATTTCACTCGTAATGAGTAATCTCTTTATACTTAATTATATCATTTATAAATAATTTTTTAAACTTTAAAACATAAATTTTTGTATTTTTTGGTATATAGGTAATGTATATAAATAAGATGTGATCGATAAATATTTATATCATAAGGCTAGCGGACCTGACAAACATTGTCCTGTATACACATCTTAAATACGGAAATTGCAAACTTATTTTAAAAGATCATTTTGTAGTGGGTCCAATTTTGAATCTAAACCAATCTCAAACTCACTTGAACACATGCAAAAAATTCATCGAAATCCTTCCATCTGTTTAGAAAGAATTTTCAGTCACGTGCACACGCACAGAATAATTTCCTATATAAATTAAAAAAATATATATATATGTGCTTACCTTACATTTAGCTTTCGGTTGACGTTGATTATTCATGTTTTTACTTAAATTATCATTTACAATTTTGTATAACTTACTGCTAGACGGTACAAATTTACCATTCAAATATATCCAATGTTTTTCCATGCAATTATTTTTACCAATATAACCTGTGACTTTATAATCATGTTTTTCTACTGTTAACTCTTGTACACTATTTCTTTCAATGTTGTATAGAGCCGATAAAGTTTGATAAATATCTCTTTTCTTGTGTATTTGGAATATAATTTCATTTCTCGCGTCATCCCTTAAACTCAGCGAAATATAACTGTGTATTAAAGACATCTGTTCTAAAAATATCCTTATATCCTGAAGTTCATGAGCCGGATTAATAGTCTTTTTCTGAATGTTAAGATTGTACAGAAATCCTTTAACTTCAACCTGAAAATAGTTCGTAAAATATACTTGGGAAAATTGTATGAAAAATTAAGTAATGAGTTGATGCTAGAAATATTATTACTTTTACAGTAAGTAATTAATTACAAATTTATCAATATTTTTTTTATTCTTAAAGGACAGTAGGCAGGCTGACGATCCACTTAGAATTTATCTGTTACCGTCGTCCACGTAGTGACTGGAACACTCCTTACGCCGGAACACAACACAGTATTATTATGGCAGTATTAATAGACCAAAGGTGGTTTAGCTTGGGTTGTTTTGTCGCCTTTTACAACAGGCCGAATCCGGCCGCAATGGTCAGTATTCAATATTATATATTATTTAAAGGGCGAAAAATATACAAATAACAAATTATGGAATAAGTAATCGTTGAATGAGCGTATCCAAAGCTGTCACTTAAAACAATAAAATTTTACATTTTTTACAAACAGCAACAATGAAATATAAAAAAAATCCTTTGAGTAGAATTGGATATTTTTTGTGAAAAAAGGGCCTGATATTTAGATATTACTACTAAGTACCTTTTTCAGGCTCATTTTTAGTGGGTAGTCAGGTTTCGGCCATCTTTTCTTATTTTATTGCCGAGGAACAGCAAAAATGCTTACGGTCCACTTAATAATAAGCAGTTACCGTCGCCTAGGGATGTTTGCGACGCTAGGGGCACCGCGATCACGCTGCTGTCCCATAGAAGAACAGGAACCTGGGTCGCTAACGCTGGAACACAACACAAGGTTATTAAGGCGGCATACTTATATACGAAGGGTAGTGGCCATCCAGATGGCTTTGGGCTCTACCCCGTAGCTAAGGTTGCTTTCTCGCCTTTTACGACAGACCGATCCCGGCCGCAGAGGTTAGTATTCTTACTGCTCCCGTGCACGGAGAAAAATTCAAAAGTCATCTTTTCAGAAATACCACATCCCCCTTACGGAACTCGTTGAGTGCATTTTGCCTCGAAAACAAAAATAAAACACTGTACTAACTTACAGTTGTTCCTTTTGATGGTCGTGTTGCAATTGCAATTTTTTGCTCTTTCCCATTAACAAAGGTCTTTATCCACGCTCTCTCTGTTTCTCTAAATCTTGAAGTAATGTTTACTATTTTTGATACTGCAATTATATTCGCTAAAGATTCACCTCTAAATCCATACTTATTTGGAACAGATTTTAAGCTCGCAAGATCGGTGTGATGGCTTGTCATATATCTTTGTCCAATAAACCTTATGTCTGAATGTCGAATGCCGCATCCGTTGTCAATTACTTGTATGATACCTTCTGGAACATTCACTCGTACTGCAGTGGATGTGGAGATCGCATCTAGCGAATTATAAATCTGCAATCAAACGTTGAGTTTAGTTGTTTAAATATAGTATATTTTTTAATATACAATCAATAATAGTCCAAAACTCTCCACTGAGGGAGGTGGGTCTTAAAGAGAACCGTTAGTATAAAGGCCCAACTTATACAAACCAGATTAGTAGGTTACACACACTTGTGATATAGGTGTGCTGATTACCTTACGATGTTTTCTTTTACTAATAAAGCAACTATACGGGCGGAATGCGCACGAAGTGAATGTGAAAAGTGAAAAGGATAAAATTTGAAACCACGATCTCTGTCTCAAGTGCAATATTACTTCAAAAGTATTATATTCAAATAATGTTTGTCTTACCAATTCTTCAACAGCATTTTTAAACGTACTAATTTGACATGATGCGCGTAGCAAACTTTGAACATCGCTGGGCAATTTTTTGATGGGCATCTTGACTTTTTAAAATTATATTTTGTTATGATTACACATAGTTAATAATAATAAAACGAATCGAAAAACAAAGAAAGCTTGTTTGCTTTCCAAAATTAAAATTTTAATTTATAATCTATTTTTAATTAGCTTTTTTTTTCACGTGATTCATAAAATTGCAAAGAGGTTTAATAACAAGTTTAAAATTATTTAAGTTATTCGTACTCTTTGCATGATAATTGTTTGCAGATTTGAGAAAAATGGGAGTTCAGAAAATCGAGTTGGTCGTGATCGGAAGTACTAGAAGTGTATTAAGAAAGTAGCAGATGCCAAATAATGTAATTTCTTTTTTGTTGTTGTTTTTCTAAAGTTGAGTTAGGATGACAACTTATACATTTACTCGGGAGCACAATGTCCGCTAATTATTATTAGCATTTATTTTGTTATACATAATATAATAATAATATACGCATACTTATATACACTGGACCAAGCTTCCGCGTTAGCTCAAATGCTGCTCCACAATGGTTTTCGATTTCTTGGCTTTACTCTGTATATTTTTATGTGGCTCTCCATCTTACAAGTACAATAAAAGAGATATGGAAGCATAATAAAGTATAATAATATTCTCTCCGTGCAGGGGCGACAAAACAAGCTTAGCTACGTAGTAGGGTATATTATATATAGGTATATATACCTGATACATTATATACAGGATCGAAGCACGATAAATTATTTCTGTGCGTAGATTTCTCCTATCTACATCATTTGTAAGTGAGCTCATGTTTACATCAGTATGGATCGTTTATAAAACGCTTTACTCGTATATAACAAAAATATTGTGAGTTGTTCATGAATTTATAATGCTTAGGCTAAGGTCAGTTCGAAAGTAGGTTGTACTATCAAGTATATAAATCGATTATGCTTCGACCCTGAACTTCCATGTGTTTGGACGGTATATGACCAGTACACGACGGTTAGGAATGTCAGTCAGCTAGTCTAACGATTTCGATAAACTGAGCAGCCTGATTTAAAAACTTTGTTATTATCGCCTTATGAAACTTGTTTATAACTTCGACTTAAAACATCCGAAATAAATTATACTGTATTTTATTGGTTATGATTATATTGGATTAATTAAATATACTACTTTTGGTATTTTTCAAATATAACTAGTGATAAAAAGTTTTTCTACATTTGGGTGAGTGTTTCTTGTGAATAATGAAAATTTCTTAAAAAATTAAATATTTCTAAAAAAATTATAAGTGTGAACATATATAATATGATTTGGAATAAATGCATATTTAAGGAACTGTCTGTGAACTATATTAAAGATGAATGAGTTAATACAAAAAGAGATTCTACTGTTTTGGCAGTATGTAAAACGGTAAGACTATGACAACTTGTTTTATTTTAGTTATTTTAGTCTGGTGACATCGATTGCGACGTCAAGGCACGCATTGCTGCCGCGTGAGCCAAATGGCGTGAAGTAACTGGTCTCATTTGTGACCCCAAGATGCCAGTAAAGTTAAAGGGACAGGTCCATAAGACCATCATTAGGCCTGTCCTTTTTAGACGGCTGTGAAGCGTGGCCGGTGTGAGCGACACAAGCAACAACTGCGTGTCACGGAGATGAATATGCTGCGGTGGATGTGTGGAGTGACGCGGAAGGACCGCATTAGGAACTCCCGCATTCGCGGCAGTCTTCATGTCCGTGACATTACGGATAAATTGCAGGAGTGTCGGCTCCGTTGGTATGACCACGTTTTACGGCAACCGGATGCTTACATGGGAAACAAATGTCTGGCCATGCCGCCTCCGCCGGGCTCCGGCAGGAGTGCTAAACCCAAAATGTGCTGGCTTGACGTCGTAAAGGGTGATATGCGTGCCAATCGGCTCACTACCAGGGATACTGAAGACCGTGCGAAGTGGAGTAGAAAAAGTCGGAAAGCAGACCCCGGCCACCGAGACGGAAGTTTAGGTTACAACCGGGATACAACGCTTAATGATGATTACGATGACAACCTGTTTCATATTTTACAGTTATTGAATGTTAATTAAAGCTAAAAAATTAAATTATAACAAATTTTATTTTAATATTTCATTTTCAAAGGTCAGATAATTTTAAGCTCGTTGATTAGATTAAAAAGCAAGTAAAAAAAACAATAGAAAAATCACTAGCTTATTTAAAATTATACTTCTTAAAACACGCCAGTGTTTTGATTAAATAAATAATAAAAACACAAGTTTTAACAATAATGGATACGTTCATTGTCAAACGTCAGCCACATAATTTTAATTCATTAATTTTTTTGTTCTGTGAATTGTTTAGATTACCATAAAGAATTATTTATCTAGTTGTTCCTTTAAAATATATATCAAGTATAGTACACACCACACTTATATGAAAACTTCTAAAACTCACGAGAATATATATATATATATATATATATATATATATATATATATATATATATATATATATATATATATATATATATATATATATATATATATATATATATATATATATATATATATATATATATATATATATATATATATATATATATTAAATCATGGAGCGTATTACTCATTCCAAAATTTATAGTGTGTAAGAGACAACGTTGGAATTTTTGCATTAGACATTTTAGAGGTATTCCATACATTTGACAAAGTCTTATCGTTTCCTCTTTCTTTTCATATCCATTATTTTAAACAATGCATCGAGATAAATACAAGTAGGTAGCTGTAGGGGATGATTTGTCATAGATCAGCATGTTTTGTATAAATACACGTATTTTTGAGCATACATAAACACTCTGACTTAGAAATTTGAAGGGCAGCCAATATAGCTGCGAAGGTAAGTAAAATATAATTTTTCAACTATATATTTTTTTAAGTTTACATATTTGATATTTTGTTATAATACTAGTTTCTGTATGAAAATAACAATTAACCAGGACTAATATGTTGAATAAATGTCTCGTGCAAAATTAGAGTATGTTTAATATCAGTTTTGTCGATTGTATGATATCAATTTTAGTGAATTTTTCAGATGCGTCTAATAGTTGTTTTTTTACTAGCATTTGCTATATCAGCACTAACTGCAGAATTGCCACTGCCTTATAACTCTCCAGAGCCAAAAAATTTAAAGCCAGATATAATATCTGAATTAGTTGAAACACATAGTATTTCTAACAAAGAAAATAATGATAAAGAGCATCCAATTTATAAAGCAAACTTGCCGAATATTCAAGGACGGGCAAGAATAGAGCCAGTTAAACCCACAGGTCCAATTATCAATTATGATCGAATGCTGTCTGATCAGTCTGCTTCTACAGAGGTCAATAAAAACGTAAGATTTTTTTATCAACTTCTTATTTCTTACTATTCGTTCAGAAATTATTATTGTTTAAATTTTAGGAAGATTTGAAGTTTAGAATTTTATTTTGTATTATTTTTATTAATTTGTTTCTCGTAAATTGTCTTCAATTTAATAATTGACTTATTTAGCTTAGATTTAAGAGTAAGGCATCTTTTCAAACGCAAAAAGTGACCATGAAAACAACTTCAAACGGATTTTAAGCCTGTGCTTTATTTTAGGATGTACCCGACTATGGTTACGCCCCAGGTCCATCGGAAGTTGCATACCCTGATATTCCTTATGCGCCTGGATATGGATACGCCGGGTATCCAGATAGCGACAGGTATATACAGTAGGACCTCTGTTAGTCGAACTTGCAGGGAGACGCCAAAAAATTCGAGTTATAGAGTTTTCGAATTATGGAGGATTTCGACTAAAGCGAATTTTGAAAACATTCGACTTTTAGAAGTTAAGATTTATTCAGACTAAATTTTAAATAAAGAGGTAAAATAAATAAAAGTCCTATTAAATTTTCGGTAAAGTGTTGTGTATGTTATGTATTTTCTGTTCAAGATACAGAAGTCCAATAAATTTTTTGATTATAGAGGATATTCGAGGTTTGACTCAAGGGGACCTACTGTATTTAGTATATCGTCAAAACATTTCGTTTCAATTGTACAAGATGATATTTAATGTCCCAATTCTTTCATTATTTTTATTTACATTAATAACCTTAATTTTCTTAATGTAGGTATTTGTTTTATTTAAATTTGTTTCTTTAATTTTCTTGTTATATTAGATTTGTGTTTCTAGGTATTCTATATACAACAATGAACTTTTAGAACCTGATACTTCGGCGTTTGGCTTACTTTGGAGTCAGGTACCGGATTCAAGGGTAAGGACTGATCTTCTCATGATTAGTGTAAACTAGCCATTGCCAAACGTTTCGCTGGTCGAATAACAGATAAAAGTAATTCGAAAAAATATGAGAACTCTTCGTACGCATGTGTGCTACACCGCTTGCCCCACTTCTCCGCAGCAAGAAAACAAACATGACTGAACACTTCGTGTTTATAAAAATCGTTGTTCCTTAAAACTTTAATAACTTTATATTAAAAACGACATAAAACTTAGAAAATTTAATTGAAATCTATCCAGTAGTTTTGCCGTAATGCGCGCGCAACTGCAGACCTCTATCCTTTTATTTATATGAATTTTTAAAATCTTTTTTTAATTGTATACAATTACTTTATTATTAATTTATGCAATTAATTTATTTATTAATTGTTTCAAATTTACGTTGGTAATTTGATGATTATTTTGAGTTATTGAATTGATTTCTTGATTCTGTATAATAAATAAGTTGAAAACATTCTTCAAATAAACAAAGTTAAAGAAGTCGTTATTAAATTATTTTATAATTATATTTATTGCAGACACTCGTGAGCTACGCTGGAAGGACAATTGCATGGGTTTTCAATAGTATTTTCGTGCTTCTCATCGGGTCTTTAATAACTATCGGTGCGTGCACTTACACCAATCTCTGCACCATTCATTTCCATGGTATCGGCCCAATCCACGAAGAAATGAGAGCACTCATGTCCCCTGAACGTTTGGAAAAGATCAGTACAGCAGCCGACTTTGTTAAAACTGCTATTGATAAGTACCAGAAAATTCAAACTGTCACAGGTGTTGCTTCGAACAACAAAAAGAAAAGAAATGCTTCTTTACTTTAAATATTTTTTCTGAACTCTAAAGTTTGTGTATAATACTTTGTGTATTCCAAATTCATCAAATATTAAATTTATTTCGATTTTTTTATTATTTTAATTACACCTTTATGTTTTTAAGTTTTCCCGAATGTTATTCAATATTAAAACTGCGTTTTCTAGATTTTTAGTACGTGTTTATTTAAATATCTATTGAGTTTTCGGCAAATTTTGCTGCAGCCGTTTCCAAATAATCATATATATATATATATATATATCTATAATATAAATTATATTGCACAGTGATTACTAGATAGAGCATGTTAGTAAGATTGTAACCACCCTATATTTTAGACTCCTGGGTTACATTTTAGCATCTATAAAATACCACATTCCTTAAATTATTATTTAATAAATAATTTCAACAATATAACTATGAATTAATACACTAATATTTAGTATTTTGGATATGACTGTATGTACGATACGCATTAGTGAAAAATGATCCATCTCATCCAAATAAGGGATGGATACACTTAATTTCAAGCTTCTATCTAAATTTTGTTCAATAGTCAATTTGCAGTAAAGAGTTAGAACGCAGAATCCTTATATTATGGCTATTTCTAGGATCAGTCGTCTGCGTAGGGGAACTGGAAACATTTATATTTGTATTGACTAATAAACTGCACATTTAGACCACCAGAGATGGTTGCGAACCTAATCTAGCTCTAGGATTAGGTTAGACCTTTGATTTCTTTTCGTCGCAGAGCAATGACCATGTCAATCCTGCGATGTTCCCATGCATGGCTCTGGATGGCGACCGGGGTTTTTAGTGGGTATGCCGTCGCGGTCACCACTGGCTATCGCTTGCTAGCCAGTCTGGGTGGCCGTATTAACATTACGACGGAGAACCCCACATAACCGTATTGGTTTCCTCAACTTCAGTTTCCTCGATATCTAATAGATCTTCGCTTTTTATGACAGGCCAGCTCCAGCTGCACCGCAGACGTGATTGTTCTTTCTCTGCCCGTCCACGGAGATAAGTTAATTAGTAAAGTTGAAAATAAATGATGACCTTAATAATAATAAGATACAAAATAATTATAGTGTTTGGAATATTTACTTTGGATCATATCCATAATAGAGGATTCTAAATCATATACCGTTATTGTGTACTCGTTGTTTGGTACGTTGTATATTATTTAGTTTTAGTTTCCCCTACACTTTTTAACATATACGGAGAGTACATAGTTCGGAAAACCATCGAAAACTGGGAGAAAGGTTTTCCTATAGGTGGAAAGAGAATATCAAATCTCCGATATGCTGACGATACCGTTCTCCTGGCAACATCTATGGACGATATGAAGGAGTTGTTCCGAAGACTCGAGATTGAAAGTGGCAATATTGGTCTCATAGTGAATAGAGCAAAGACCAGGGTGATGATGGTGGATCGTGCCGGAACACTAACCAATGTCACCTGCAACATTCCGGGCATCAACGTGGTCGACCACTATATTTACCTTGGCTCCCAAATTTGCAACGATGGCAGCTGCGTCCCTGAGATAAAAAGGCGCATCGGGATGGCTAAAGACGCTATGACCCGTTTGAACGTCATTTGGAAGAAGAGAGGAATAAGTATCAAAACCAAGATGCGGTTGATCCGAGCGCTGGTGTTCCCTATTTTCCTCTATGGCGTGGAAACGTGGACGATCTTAGCCCGAGAACGACAAAGGATAGATGCATTCGAGATGTGGTGCTGGAGGCGTTTACTCCGAATACCCTGGACCGCAAAACGCACCAATGTATCTATCTTGAGTCAACTCAAAATAAAAACCCGATTGTCGACCATATGCCAACAACGCATCCTTACGTATTTCGGACACACAATGCGCAGAGGCGATGAGAGTCTTGAAAAGCTGATAGTCGTTGGGAACACCGAAGGCAAAAGATCGCGTGGTCGTTCACCAACGAGATGGACCGATCAAGTGAAAGACTCATCGTCCTCTAAATTGTATGCGGTCGTGAAAGACGCGCTGGATAGGAACCGGTGGAGGCAGATCATCCGCTCCAGATGTCAACCCGATGCTGACCACGATCCTCAGACATGAGGGACCGACTAGAGAGAGATATTATTTAGTTATTTATTAAAAACTTTTAATTATTAAAGAAATATCTACATCATTCAACTGGTTCATTAAGGTTGTATCGAAAGCTTTAGAACCTAATGTTTTGGTGATTCAAAGATCGATATGTTTTTAAGTTTCCACACAAAACACATTAGAAATATAAATTTACTATATTATGTATGTTTTTTTACCATATTAATGTTTTTATATATATATAGTTCTCTGTACATGTGTATGTGATTGAATTCACCTTAAACGGCTCGACCGATTTTGATGAAATTTTAAGTGTGCTCAAATTTTTCTCCGTCCAAGGGCGGAGTAAGAATACTAATCTCTGCGGCCGGGTCGGCCTGTCATAAAAGGCGATAAAACAATTCTAGTTACGTGGTTGTGCCTCAAGCTCGTCTGGATGGCTACCATCCTTGGTCTACAAGTATTTCGCCATAATAACCTTCCGTTGTGCTTCAGCATTAGTGACCCAGATTCCTGTACTCCTATGGGACAGGAGCGCGTTTGCGGCGCACCTAGCGTCACAAACATCCATAGGCGACAGTAATTGCTTACTATTAAGTGGGTCGTCATGGTCATGAGGATATTTGATAAGGCCCATTTGATGAAATAAACTCCAATGCCTATAGCAGACATGAAAGATATAACAAAATATATTGAATGTTTGTTTATTTCAAATTATCAGAATGAAAATAACATACTATGAATATTTTATTATTTAATTAATTTAATTATTTATGGTCGCCTGTCTGCTATCCCTCAGCAATAAAAAAAAATAGGATTTTAGACAAACTTTGGTAAATGAAGAAATGCGTCTACAACGTTGCTCTTTTTGATCTTCACTAATAAAATAAAAAATTCTGAGATATTCATTAGAAGCTAATTTTTTATGCCATACTTTTGTCATCCATCAAGTAATATCTTATCCGGTATCTGCTGGTAAAACATTACTGACTTATGCACAAAAAATGTAATCTTGAAGCGATAGTTCGTTGTGTTGTTCAACATTACATCCTCATTACGCAATTCTAACTATGATTCTGAATGCTTTAAAATAGGAATAGAAAATTTGACCAAAATAATAAATTCAAAATAAAATATGAGTGATGAATAATGACATTAAATTATTTCCATTTATGACTTTCTTTTTAAAATATCTTTAAACAAATACACCGACGGACTCATAAACTGCATCAAAGTAATAGACGACTTTGAAATAAATATTTTAACTAAGTTGTTTGGTAAACTTTCTATACAGATTTAAATTGAAACCTCTAGATTGGTTCGTGAACTTTAAAACAGCGTAGGGTCCTTAAGTTTAAGTTTGTGTACTGGAAAGGACCTTATGACTTTTTTGAAGAAAAAACAGAAATTTAAGGAAAATTGGTTTAATTAAACAATTGGTTTTAACAATAGACACAAACTTTATGCAAGGGTTTATTTATGTTTTAATAAGGTGTATTGCCTCCACGTGCCCATATTACGGATTCTAATCGGTTCCGCATAGATTTTATTAGGGTTATATTGTAGCATTGGTGCGGGAGGGCTTGGATCAACGAACGATTGGTAGAAATTTAAACCAGTCTACGGTTTCTAGAATATACAGAAGGTTTGTGGAGACATGTTTTTACAGAAGGAGACATGGTACAGGCAGGCCTTACATCAACACCACTTGAATTTTGTAGCCTCAAACGTATCTCTCGAGTGGTTAACATCGGCTGGCGTCTTGCAGTTAGTTGTATGTACCGGTCTTGCCGAGTGGTTGTACTCCTTTTACGGCCTGGATGCTGTTCAGCGGGTTCCCTTGTATTATTGTAGCGCTGCACAAGACGACAAATAACACTTATATGAATGCCAAAATGCCGAGATACCTGAGATTGATTACTTCCCGCTTGCAACATCCCTACAGCTCTTTGCATTTCATTTGCCGTCGAATGACGTCGCTCCATGACGTAAAGAATATCTAACAATTTAATTTTGTCGCTAACTTTATTTAAATGGTTGATAAAATTATAAAATCAAGACTAAACGTAGCAATAAAAACGCACTTAAATTCAAACAAATTCCCTTTCATTTAATTTTATGAAAAAAACAAAACATAATCGAACTTTTTTTTACAACCAGCTAGTATGTCATCAATAACAAAAAAGTTTACATACCTACGCACTTTGAGTGAGTAAAGGCTTAGAAATTAATTAGTATAAAACGGTAAATTTGTAATATCATGCATGTTGCTTAGACTTTTTTGATGTGTATATATGTGAATACCTAATACTTGGTACATAAATATTGTACATAACTTTAAAAATTATATTAAAGAACTTAAATCATACAATTATTTCAGGTTGCATTAATTTGCAAATACATTATTATATTCCTTCAAAATGAGATCGTCAACTAACTATTAACTGACAAGCTTATTATAATATAAACTACTATTTTGAAGAGGAAACATTTGATTGTTTGTTTGTTTGTTGGCATTGAATAGGCTCCGAAACTACTAAACTGATTTAAAAAATTATTTCACTGTTGGGAAGCTACACTATCCCCGGGTGACATAGGCTATATTATATTTTCAAAAAAATTAGGGTTCCTTACTAAACTCCAATAATGTAACCCAAGGTGTAGGCGTGCGCTGCAAAAACTATTGATGATAGAATAAAATAATGTACTACGACTTTGCAGAACACATAATTATTTATAAAAAGTGTCGCGACAGCATATGCTAACTATTATAGTTATGCCACAATAAGTGTTTTTTTATTTTAAATTTTTTATTGAAATGCCGCCGCTAGAATAGATTTTATTTGTATCTTGGTATTAATTATTATCAAAATAAATTACTTCATAGTCAAGACTGTCTCAATACCTTTATATAACTTTTTGAATTATTCAATTCGGACATTCCATTCGAAAGATATCACGAGTTTAAAAATGTAAGTATTAGAAAAATGTTGCGTGGTAGCCGCTCACCCTGCTCGGCTCTAGGCAGCACCATGCAATGTAGGCGACAGTGGGGTTTTTAAAAAATTAGAAATAAATTAAAATGAAATACTTTTTAAAAAATAACATAAATATAAATAAATAATAATAACAAGAAAAATCATTAAAATAAAAGTTCATTAAAATAATAATATTCAAACTACGCAAATAGGGTTTATGTGTGTGTATTATAATTTTTAATTTTGTAATTTTTGTTAAATACCCGTACGAAGCCGGGGCGGGCCGCTAGTTAAAAATAAAACAGTGATGATGTAATACTTTAATAATATACTATTACTAATTACTGAGCATGACATCCGAATGTAAAGTTAATGACGGAAATGGCGAAAATTATAGTCACTACGGTAAACACCGCCTATCGAGATATTCTACATAAACATTTACTGCTGTCTGTATTATTCTTTGCTATCACTTAAAATAATGACATTATGTTTTTAGTCTTGATTTACACATTCTGGCAAACTTTAAATTCATCGCACCACAATTTTTTATATTTAAACAGTTTTAAGCATTAACTTTTTGAGTTTAATTTAGCTATTTGAATAAATATTCAAATCTAGATTTTTAAACAAATGTTTCTTTGTTGTACTATATTTGGAGGTAGTTATTTCTTAATGATTGGCAAACGTGACGTAGGATATCCAGCGATGAGGCGGCAATTGCGAAAAATGACTGACAAGGGGTGGATGACTAGGCGGGCCGTGGCAAGATTTGAACGGGACCTATGGCTAACAGTGTACTTTAATAAGCTGATGAGGATTAGTGAAAATAATACGATAATCTAATTAATTTCATTTATTTCAATAAATAATTTATTACATATATTTCAACTTATTACAATATTATTTTACAGATTCATATTTAAGGAAAACTCGAACCAAGTACCTTACAGCTCTGATCAGAGTTCAAAGCATATTTTATGATTAGAAGTACTTTTCATAAATGATAAACTGCATAGACTTCATACAACCCCACCACCTCTAGTAAACTACCCCCAATTAGCAGAATTGGGCAACAATGTTCGAACAGCCAAAATGCTCCATTAGCATTTAATTATAGAAGTTTGTGTAGTTAAAAGTATTTCTATTTATACGAACATAAAAGTGACAAAATTTTCAAAATATAAAAAATATATCAGATGTTATACGTACCTACATTAAAAAGTTAAAATAAATTCAAGTAGTTCCGGATAACCTTGAGCCTATGGATTATATATAAATTTATCAATTGCGACTGTTAGCTGGGGTTTGTTATGCGTTAACTTATCAATTTGTACCCGATAATTAATTGACCAGATAGCTGATATGAGATCCCAAAGCTTGTTCAACGCCCACAATGATAAAGTTCCGAGGATCCTGAAAACATTATACCTACATGTTTATTTACTAACTTTACTTGGCCTTGTCCAAATAACTTTGGGTCTGTGCTATATGTCTTTTTCTGATTTTGTATCCTATTTTAGCACATTTTATATATCGCATTACAAATATGTACACCTATACTAGCGGACCCAACAGAAGTTGTCCTGTACACAACTTCTTGAAATATTTTGTAGTGGACCGAATTGTGAAACTTTAGTTTGGTGTGTGTCCGTCCGAGAATGGCTTACCATTCTCGGACACACACACAAAAACTTCATCAAAATCGGTCAAGCGATTTATAAGGAGTTTAGTCCACGCACAGAAGAATTATGGTATTCAGAGTCGGTATAAGTAATTTCTTGATTGCCTAAATGTTTCTGAAATTAAATAATTGTAGGAAATTATTCATAAACCTATTAATTAATTATAACTATTATCATAGTCAAAAATGAGACATTAACTTGGTATTAGTACTTGGTATTTATTGGTATTATTTACCAAAATTAGTTATATATAAATTACTTTTTTAGCTGATGTTTTCTCGAGGAAAACCTTATTGATGAGTATTCCAGACCCCACCGGGTCTCCGGGAAAGGTTTTCGACGTTTGACTACCCTACGAAAAACTCCACTATTCTTCTACCGCCTAGTGCTTTGGCCAACGTATATGGTCGGCCAATCTCGTAGCTCAGGATGGCACCGGCCTGACTTTTGTATCAAAGCAGGCCCCTTCCACAGTTTGCGCCAGGGGTCAGCCTTTGGCCCCCCGACACTCTCTTGTATCAATCAGGGATTGAAGCGGGCACGTGGAACAGCACACCTCACCATGACCAGAATAAAGGTCAAGAGCGAGAGGTCAGATCTTATGTGGGCGACAAGAGCGTGGCTTTGCTCATACCACGTTGGGCACACGGTGACCGTGTGACCACCTTGTCCTTCTCGTCGCCCGCACCTCCTGCAGGTCTCCTCCTGCCCTGTGTGATACATATACCTTCCGAAGCATCCGTACCCTGAGAGGCAGTCTGCGTTGGGCGTCGGGAAGATTTGTTTACTTGCATTGTTTACTTCGAGCCACTTAAATTCACGATCCCAATCTGCATCTTCGGCTATGTAAATTTGGCAACGATTTTTCTATTATTTTCTCTGAAAATTTCCAGATTTCGATGTTATGATTGAATGTCAAATATAAATATCAAAAACTACAGCTTTTATAATAATAATTAATAATCAATCTTTTTACTACTAATACCAATATAATTCGGTCCTACAATAGATGTTTTAAACTGTCTAAAAAAGCATAACGAATAATAGTAAAAAGTAGTGTTCAGTAATAATAAAAACTAGGTATATTTATATGCCTTGACTTTGTGGTATTTTGGAATGCCGTACGAGCTATAAAGTAAAATTAAGACAACAGCCTCAGCCATTAAAGCAAAAGTTTTGTTTACAAGAAGGATTCAATTCTTAACATTCGAATTCAAAGAAACCATATTTATTTGTCCTAATAAAGTGCTGTATGCATCACATGATAAATGTTTATTTTCGGTGAACTCATTGCACATGACTCACACCAACTTGTTAAGATTACTACATTCATCGTGAGTGCTATACTTATCTCATTGTCTCCCTTCGACTCATCCTTGTTTGCTCGGGAGTTACCGCGGCAATAAAGATTATACGGAAATAACTTCAAGCCCGTATAAAGCGGTCATTTAACCTTCCTTAATTTAACGGATTATAGTACAGCGTTACAATCAGAAATGAATCTTGAATAATGCCAGTGACATTATACAGTAGAACCTCTTTAAGTCGAAAACCTCACAATCTCGAAAAAGATTGTATTCCTTTCTCTTGAACCCCCTAAACCTCCGTTGCTCGAAATCTGAACACTCTATTAAATGAAATAATTACTGAGTCCCTATAAGCAACTAACTAAGTATTGATACTTACTTTCTCTATATAAATCGAAAAAAATAATTAGATGTCTGTATCGCGAATACATCGTAGCAATTTTACTACCTTTACAACTCCATTATTTAAAAACCTAATTTAACAATATACCGATAATGCGCTGTATTGCTTTTTATAACTAGGATTTTTAATTATATCAGCTCTCTAACTCAAAACTAGTCGAATCGATCATAAGAATAAATCTTTACCTCTACAAGTCGAATATTCCTTACAAAATTCACCTAAGTAGAAAGCTATCATAAGTCGAAAACTCTATAACTCGAATTTTATGACGTCTCATTCGAGTTCAATTTACCGAGGTTCTAGTGTGTAGATATTATATGTAATTATATTCTACTGTATGAAATTCATACATTTGGTCTTAAGTATGCCGCCATAATAACTTTGTGTTGTGTTCCGGCATTAGTGACCCTAGTTCCTATACCCTTATAGGATAGTAGCGTATTTCCGATGCCACTGGCGTTGCAAACACCCGTAGGCGACGATAACTGCTAAATTCTAAGTAGGCCTATCTGCTATCCTACAGCAATAAAAAAAACACGCAGACTTGAGACAGGAGTCAAACCCGTGAGCCCGGTAGGTGTCCGATCCACAACGAAGGTACTATCTATGTCACTGAAAGGCCTCATGATCGCTTGTGTTGGAACTAAATACATTTTCCATACTCCAATGTCTAAATTAGCGTAATTTTATTAAACTTTGTGCTTATTTTCTTTTTATAATATTATTTTGACCAATTATAAATTGTTCCATTAAAAATGATATATGCAAATAATTATTAATTAATTTTCATAAACTTAACCTAAACTGCATTTTCTTTTCTCTTAAAATAATTCAATTATTAGTAGATACATAATTGACGGGTGTATTTTGTATATTTTTATTATTATATTAATTACAATATATTAATTTTTTGTTCCGAAAATAAGGAAAATATATACATGAATATTACGGAGAATCTTTGGGATTAAATCCCAAAACCACACCAATGAAAATACCGAGAAAATAATTTTTGAATGAGCTTGAATTGTAACCGTACTTGAAATCTCTAGATAAATGACTCGGAGATAACCACTTGATTAAAGAGGTCGAAATGTTAAAGATAGTTACATTTCTATAAATCTTTATAATCCTGTTATAAAAGGTATATGATAAAACATTTATATCTGTAGTCCAAAAATAATAATTACACAGTAATTGCAGGTCTCATTATTTGTGAGAGTAGTAATTAAATACAACAATTCCATAAGTATATATCATAAAATCCTGGCCACTAAAAATTGCACTGACAAAAAATTATAAAATTCTATAAAGAAAATATTTGTACGTGGTTGGTACTTTAGTTAGTACAACTTAATTGTGTTGCAGTTATTAATATTACCAACATATTCACATCTATTTATGTAGATGATATCCAGACATGCGGTCAATGTAACATTCATGCGAGGGACGATGTGTCATTGTCGCCTTATCTTGCAATTATAAACGCCTATATTTATATTTTGACTGCAGAAGTCTCTTTGTTGCCGCTCAGTCAAGTGCAGTTCAGCTTTCACTTTGTTTGGAAGCGGTCTTATCAGTGTCCGTGTTATCGGAGAGATTTTAATTACGAAAATTCGGTTATCTGAGCTTAAATAACTCAGTCGGGTTATTTACTTCGAGAGTAAAACAACGTTGAACGAATTAGCCCAAAATGGGAAATATAAAGAGTAAAAAAGTCAAAATAAGTCAAAATGAACCAACAGAAGAGAAAAATAACGAAAGAATAAACACAATAAAAACGGAAATAGCAAATGCAGATGTTACAAGAAATATTAAAGAGGAAGATGAGGATCTGGATCACAAAGACCATGATAATGCGAGCAGTGCATCAACAGTAGAAGTGTTAGATGAAAAGTGAATATCTCAGTGATAAAAACAGTTATCTTTAAGTGTTTGTTGTCGTGCATGTCATAATATCATTTCTGAGCATTTTATTATCAAAGTAATAACAATGCAGTGATAAGCTGCATTCTCTTGAAATTGTCATCTTTAAAAATAGATTTGATAACTTCTTTACAAATTATATATTAAATACTGATTGAAAATTTCATAAAATATAATTTATTAAACGTAGTTTTACAAGATACCAACTGTTTAAACAGTACTAGTCGTATGAATTGTTTCTACAATAAATGTGAGTCGTCTAAGACTGTCATCATTGTGACGCAAATTCAAGTCATAAATATGTCTTCTTAAAATTAATAATATACAATTTCCTATTAATTAAAGGGATAGGTATATAGTGTAAGGAATTTTGTAATTAAAAATATAAGTTTGAATGGATTTGTAGTTATTTATCATGATCTTTCCCTTGAACACGAAATGTATGTTAAATCTTACTTCATTTTTGTATAAAATCATTAAACAAGGAAAACAGTATATCCTCGACACAGGATAAACATCTATACAAATAAATAAAATTGGAGGGTCTGTTTGTAATATTAAAATAAACGCTTTTTACTAAGTGCATTCAGACGTATACACGGTACATATACCAAAACAACATTTTTTACAATTTTTGTCTGTCTGTTTGTTTGTTCCGGCTAATCTCTGAAATGGCTGCACCGATTTTGACGGGAGTTTCACTGGCAGATAGCTGATGTACCAAGGAGTAACTTAGGCTATTTTTATTTTAGAAAAAAAAAAATAGTTTTTGTTAAAAATGATGATGTCTCGGAAATTTTATATTCCAATTTAAGTTGACCTCAGATTTATATCATCAATCATATGAAATAGAGTTCAGCTTAGGCTGGACCTAGTAGTTTTAATTTCCAATTTAATTTGACCTCATATATCCAAAAAATGCTGCCTAAAGTCACTATTCCACGCGGACGGAGTCGCGGGCACAACTAGTTTTATAATAAATGTTTGTTTCTCAATATTCGTAAATAGTGATTGAAATCTATTTAATTCATTACTTTATTTACTTCATTTTAAAAGTAAGTTTAGGTTTTGGTAAACCTATTTTCCACCCAAAGTTAACATTTTTGAAATCTACGCTCAGTGCATGCTGTTACAGATAGAAAATGATTCACATCATTTCACTGCCTTATCTGTGATATGTAATTCTGTTGTGCAAATATAGTTACTACAAAATTTTTTTTAATAGAATTGGCGTATTCCTTGCAGAGTCGTAATAAGAAGGCTGAACCTTGCGGCCGGGGTCGGCCTCTCGTAAAAGGCGGCAAAACAACCCTAGCTAGGTGGTAGGATCCCATACCCGTCTGGATGGAAACCATACCTGGTATACATGCCACCATACTAATCTTGTGTTGGGTTACGGCATCAATGACCAGGTTTCAGTAATCTTATGCATACAGGAGCGTATTCGTGGTGCCCCTAGCGTCGTAAACATCCATGGGCGACGCTAACTGCTTACTATTAGGTGGGCTGCCAGCCTACCTGTTTTTTAACAATAAAAAGTTATTATGTGCTCTTGTGCTGTTGCTACTGCCGTCTGATCCGCAACCTTGAAAGGAAGAATTTGTGTCAGATCTCCATTCATTGTCAAGCTTACACAAGCTGGTAATTCATCTATAATAAGAACTTAAAGTTCATGGACACTTAAGCCATAACATTAAATTAACATTAAAGAACTTAATGCATAATTTTGTCCTTCTTGAGAAAAAACAATAAACATTTGTTGCCAAGAAGTATTTGAGGAATGTAATTTTGAAAACACCTTTTTTTACAAAGATTACTACATTTATTATTCGTCTACTTGATGAAAAGAAGGTCAAGTCGTATTTTATTTTAAATGAACAATCGCTAGTAACATTGCTGGAAATGAGAAAACAGGCTTGCAATTATTATTGAACTCAGATTAACATACTGGTTCATATTCTGAACATCTGTGCATCCATATTTGGTACGTTATTGAGTTAAATAACAGCCTCGACACACTAAATGATATGTTTCCTTCCTGTATAGTTTGTGAGTATTTTTAGCAGATCACTGAATATTAATGGTTCACTGAACTTATTCATGAATTTTATTATATGCATGTATTGCATTGTTCTTCGGAGCCGGAGGTCTGTTAACGACGCACTGGTCACAAATCTCTTTCTTCGATATGTATCTTAATTTATATGATATACAATAAAATATATAGGCTTCGTATCATTTTCCAGTTTACTATGAGAAAGATTGATTTGGAACATCTACATATTGTGTTACTTACTTCGTTGATATCAATGGAAATATTTTGTAATAAAACTCTCTGGCCTTGCTACGATACGATATGGTTTTTAATAGCTTACCAAATATTTAATTAGAATATACTTGAATGTGTCCTGTATCTACTCAACTACAGTTAGGCAAAATGTTAAGGATAAATATAAAATTATACAAGTACTATTCGGGATATTGAGTAATCGATGCATAGTTAGTATAAACCGTCCGTTTCTATCCGTGCAGGGGCGGAGAAAGAATACTGACCTCTGTGGCCGGGGTCGGCCTGTCGTAAAAGGCGACAAAACAACCCACCCTAGCTACGTGGTAGGGCCTCAAGCCCGTCTGGATGGCGACCACCTTTGGTCTTAAGTATGCCGCCATAATAACCTTGTGTTGTGTTCCGGATTTGTGACCCAAGTTCCTGTACCCTTATGGGACAGCAACATGTTCGCGATGCCACTGGCGTTGCAAACACCTATAGGTGACGGTAACTGCTAAATTCTAAGCGGGCTGTCAGCCTGTCTGCTGTCCTACGCAATAAAAAATATTATAGCGGCATACATAAGACCAAAGGTGGTCGCCATCCAGACGGGCTTGAGGTCCTACCACATGTAGCTAGGGTGGGTTGTTTTGTTGACTTTTACGACAAAGATTAGTATTCTTTCTCTGCCCCTGTACGCATAGAATCTAAAATACTTTTTATAAAATAATAATTTAATTATCTAAAATAGTTGACAGTATGTTGATTTTATTAAAGTTTGTTCTTCTTCCTCCTGCCTTTATCCCACATTATATGTGGTCGGCACAAAATATTACATGTTGTAATAATTGTGGCTTAGTTTTAACAACCGGCCGCCTGCCTGACGTTAACCCTTTTTTGGGAAAAAATTTGTCATCCTTTTTATTTAAATCATTTTTCTCGTTTCACATAGAAAATAGGACACGAAATTTCGTTGTCAATCATCTAATATATCTTCCAGCGACACTTTCATTTGTTTCTTCTTGAGTAAACAACATCCGAGTGTCGGTTTGGGTGTACAGGATGGCACTTTTGCCGGGTTGCCGACTTTTACGGAATCCGTGCACAATTCACATTCGATAACTGCGTCACGAGGGCTTCTAAATAGGAAATTCGCAGTGCCGAGCGTCTTCGAATACTCTTGGTCGTGCATTCCGTTGCGTTTGAATGCAGACACAGGCAGCTTGCGCACAATGCGTCCATCTACATATATTTTGGTGGTGGCTCACAGCAATCTTCTTCTTGGCAAGTTAGATGTCTTGAAACTCGCGGCTTCTTTTCACAATACATAACCTTCGGCGAAGTACATCGTGGCAAGCAGGGATAGTAAGTGGATCTTCACAGCACGTTGTTGGACAAGGCTAACATCGGACATACTGCAAATTGCTCGCAATCTTTAGGGTAAAAGCACGCCATTTTTATTTAGATTTCACTTCTTTTTCTTTCGTAAATTATATATCATAAATAAATAAATTTCCACAACAATTTTGATAATTTTGATGGTATTAAAGTTTGATATTTTTATATTAAAGTTTTATTATTTACTAAAATAAGAAAAAAATGAAAA
The DNA here is from genome assembly GCA_963693495.1 of Malacosoma neustria. NCBI lineage: Eukaryota > Metazoa > Arthropoda > Insecta > Lepidoptera > Lasiocampidae > Malacosoma > Malacosoma neustria. Next base: position 12,731,762 of record OY856383.1, read on the forward strand.
TTATTTTTAAATACATGCATAATATTGAAAAAATGTGTGACGTCACATCAGGGGAGGGGGTTCTAAAAATGTGACCACCTGTGACAAGGACGGGAGGAGGGATTAAATACTCCTAAAATTCGTGTGAGGTAATTTATGGATGGCCTCTAAGTATGCCGCCATGATGACCTTGTGTTGAGTTCCAGCATTAGTGACCTTAGTTTCAGTACCCCATGTGGACAGCAACGTGTTCGCAGTGTCCCTAGCGTCGCAAACATACATATGCGATGGTAACTGCTTACTATTAAGTGGTCTATCAGTCTATCTGCTGTTTAGCAACAATAAAAAACAGTAATAGGATCAACCTATAGTTGGAACTATATAGATCTCTCTCTCTCTTCAATCGGTCCCTCATTGCTGAGGATCGTGACTCCGTTTGATTCCGTCAACTAGCTGTCTCCATCGATCTCGTTCTGCAGCTTGGTGGAGTGCGTTGCTGACAGGTATAGTTCCTCCGCTATTTGGTCCAGATAAAAAGACCTAGGTGTCGTAAAATAAGACAAAGTGATTACCTTTGGTTTAAATTTGGCCATAACTGATAAAGGATCTGACAAATTAGCTTTTAATATTTTAAATATATATATATATATAAATAAATAAATATATATATATATATATATATATATATATATATATATATATATATATATATATATATATATATATATATATATATATATATATATATATATATATATATATATATATATATATATATATATATATATATATATATATATATATATATATATATATATATAGGCTCACTACCAGGGATGCTGAAGACCGTGCGAAAAAGTCGGAAAGCGGACCCCGGGCGCCGAAGCGAGAGTTTGGGCTGCAACCGGGATTTAACGCAAAGACGATGATGATGAATTAGTTATACATATTACGTAGTTAACAAGGACACTCGTATCTAGAAATATCATGAATCTAGTCACGATGATATGGTAAATTGTCGAGGACCGCCCATCGTTGCCATGGTACTGACCACAATAACAACCTTTATTTTCCGTAAAGTGCGCATTCTGTAATAGCTGGTTGACATTCACATTACAACCTTGTAACGCAAGTAAATAAGACTCGTTTAAAAATAGTTTCCATAATAAATTTTCGTTAAATTCAATTTTTCTAAGTAAATTTTTATGTCGATTTAAATAAAGTGCAAATATTCAAGCTGGGTTACTATATGAGCAGAGCTGTTACGGTACAGTCTAATTCACTCGTAACACAGTGAGTTTTAAACATAAAGTCATAATAGTAAAATAGAACAAAATAAAGAGTTATTTTTCTTATTTTTACAGACGACACAATATTTCTTTTATTTAGCAAATAGATTACTGGATTTGTAGACATAACGATATCATGAGAATTATAACTTTACCCGTTATTGTTTTTGTTCTTATTAATGAGTTGGGGTAAGTTTATTTTATTGGTGGTGGGAAAAATAAGATTTGAAATTACATTATTTTTTATTGAAAGTTAAATTATAGTAAGTTTTTTCGCGCAGTGGTGGAATGCGAATACAGACCCCTGCGATCGAGGGCAGCCATAAAAATTGAAAAACTCCTCCCAGCTACGTTGTAGGGCTCTAATCCTGACTGGATGGCGATCTATAAAAATCTTGTGTTGTTTACCAGCATAAGATTTCAGTTCACCTTGTCAGCGGTACCCCAAGCGTAGCAAACACCCATAGGCGACGGTAACTGCTTATTATTAAGTGGGCCGTCAGCCTGTCTGTTGTTCCGCAGCATGACACCAAACATGGATATTATATTTTTTAAGCGCCTTTCACTTTGTTATAGGCAAGATCAGATGATAAAAACTTGCTTTAAAAAAATTACAAATATAGGATTTTTATGTGTCGAAGTAAAATATCTAGTTTAAACAATTTTTTTGCACTAATATCGTAAATTGTGTACAAGAATTTATAATTGTTTAAATGCGAGTATTTGTTTTTTTTTTCTTAGTAATGCCGCGGCGGGTTCAAAAAAGCAACCAGCTGAAAAAATTAAGCTTTACTACTTTTTCGCATCCCCGCCATGCAGAGCTGTATTGATGGCTGCAAAAATGTTGGGCATCGAATTTGAACTGATCTCCGTAAATCTAGCTGCTGGTGAACATTTAACACCCGAATTTTTGAAGGTTGGTTGCTCCTCAATAATATCATAGTCTAAGCATTAAAATAAAATGTATCAATAGAAATAAGACAAACCTGTTGCCTTCCTATCAATCATTAAAAGTCCTATAGTCCTAGGTCACGGAGGCCTATAGAATTTTCAATTAAATAAATAACAAGTGACTATTACGTAAGTAACAAAAGCCATATGTGCTATCGGTTGTCCAATACCAGAATACAGTAACTGACAAAAATAAAATTGATAAAAGTGTCCCTTCTGTGTTTTAAAATTGAGCAGCCGCTGTTTAAGAAGAAAACTATTTTATTTTGCTATTGATTTATTATTTTTAGTGTAAACAATAAATATTTTTGATAAATTGCAGATGAATCCACAGCACACCGTGCCAACAATTAACGATAACGGATTCATACTTTGGGAAAGGTAAATTAAAATCTCATTTCTTCTCCTCTCTCTTCTGTGATATGTTTTCTCTTTTATCTTCCTTCTATTATGACATGTTCTCGCATGACCTTCTAGATCAAACGCTCCTAAAATAAAAATAAAACCAAATGCCGATTATTGACTAGGCTGCTGTATATTGTTATCAACTGGTGCTGTTTGAGAATAATAAATAAAAATACACTAAATAATAATAAATAAAAACTAATACAATACGTAAATATATATACCTATGTCAATTCTACTAATATATTTTCTTATTAAGATAGTAATTATGTTATACTTTACAGTCGAGCGATAATGACTTATCTAGTAAATGCGTACGGCAAAAACGATGAGTTGTACCCAAAGAATGCTCGCTTACGAGCTTTGGTGGACCAGCGACTGCAGTTTGATTTGTCTATATTGTTTACAAGATTTAGGAGTCTCTATGTAAGTTTTATTTGTCCAATTTTAGGATATACCTATCATAAAAATGAATTCGATCTTCTTAGTTTAAATTATAAATATATTCATAATTATTTTTGTTTTGTGTGCAAGGTGCAATATAACTATGTATTCAGCAAATAAACGAATTTGAAAATTTTAATTTGAATGACTGCTTACGTTTGGAAGTATTTTACAAGTACATCAAGCATTCATAATAGCATATACATATTATATTATACACGTATATTAATTAATGTGTGTTTATATCGATACAGATGCCAATGATCGTCGCCGGCGAATCGTACGACGAGGAGGAAGCTGCCAAGTTAAAAGAAGCTTTGGGCTGGTTGAACGGGTTCCTAGAAAATCGTGTTTTTGTAGCCGGCGATAATTTTACAGTCGCTGATATTAGCATGGTTGTTACTATGACTAATCTTGAGGTAACCTAAAATTTGCATTTAAATTCATTAAAGAAGAACAATTCTACATACAGAACGATACTAACTCTATTCGAATAGTTGTAACAATACACGGTCCAAGTCACTACGGCCTCAATGTTTCGATTCTCTAGAGAGTATACAGATCTTTTTCATAGAAATTACTACTATAACGTTTGGGTATCTTTAGCATTGAGGGTTTTTGCCGTTATGTTTAGCATTTATATATAGTTCGGCTTAGTCGGGATGGCTGTTCCGCCATCCATTGATCGCCAGAGCCTCATCCGTTGCAGGTGAGGTTGACATTTGGGGATGCTAGATGTTATACGCATCTCCCTTACCCCTTAAAACTTGGGGAGGTCTATATTCATCAGTGGACAATGAACGGCTGATGATAGCTATAACATTTGGGTATTTTGGAATTGGACTCTTCCTCGTGTAAATAAAACAGAAGATTTCATATAGTTATAAAATCACGAAAGACTGGTGTCAACCAGTCTTTAGGTTGACGATAAGATAGGTACGAGTTTCTTGGGCCAGAGATGGGGCGTGCCGTGTTCCGTGCGTCCCTCTCTCTGTGAGAATGCAGAGGCAGTATACACAGGAGAGGCGAGCCAAAGTCAACATGGCCAGCCCAGCTTGCCTGGGTTCCCACCCACGCACGCGAAAGCATATCCCTCCCTCCTAGCCTCCGGGTATAAGAGGAACACTAGGGTGGTTTTTGTTTTGGCGGGTTGTTTTGTTTTGTTTTAGTGGTTTTTGCACGGGATTCCCACATTACCCTGCCGCCAGCCCCCAGGCGGCGGGATATGCATTAAGCATTTTCCACCCCACAACGAAAAAAGATAGAGTTTCTTAAATAACACTCGTTCGATTGTAAATTTACGTTAATATTTGTTTTAAAATATTTGGTTTCAGGCATTCGGCTTTGACTACAAATCACATGAAAACGTCGTCAATTGGTTTGAAAGATCAAAGAAGATACTGAAACCCTACGGATATAAAGAAATAGATGAAGCCGGTGCCGAACTGCTCGCCTCATTATTGCCAGAATAATTCGTTTATTCGATACGTTATATTTCAACAATAAATTTATTTAAAACTAGGTTTATTACATTTCTTATCGTGTAATCCCAGTTTCAGTTTAGACTAGCGCTTTTGATATTTGAGCAGTGAGCTATTATGAGCTACTTTTTATACAACCTCAACAGTGCTAAGAACTTTTTCTAAGAATACTTTATTATATAGTAATAACAGTCCATAATATCGTAGTACAATCGGGTTTGTTTTTAGAGGAAATAAATAGTATATCTTAGCGGATATACCCACCAATGTATCCGCTAGGATTAAACTTACTGGTGATTCGTTATGCAATTATGTATGTTTGATGTACATGGAAAATCTACCTCAGCGCTGCATACCATCGTGGGATGACCATCGAACGGGGACCCCGAAACCCGAGATCTTTAGATTATTCTGTAACAGTGATAACTCATTGTAATTACATTGGATGTCACAATTACGCGTCTCGGCAAACGAGGCCTGATGGAGCGATAACCTGTGCAAAGTAGCTGGTCGGGGCTGGATGTGTAAGGCAAGGGACGGCTGAAGGCGTAATGCAATTCACTTGATATCCTTAATTTCATTTTCATATATATTTTTCAAATAATGAATTTACTTTAAAATCAAAATGATTGCAATTCAAGGCAGATATTTTAATTATAACTAAAGTCCTTTTGTCAAGTTATCGATAATTCAGGTTCTCTTATTCATCAATAAATCAATAATATCTTTGGAACATGTTTCGTTGGGTAACCCAAGGGAATTGATGTCTGATGAATTTAAGAGAATAAAAGCCAGTGGACGACCAACGTGAACTTAATATCACAAGACAGATTTTATTTGGCAGAATTCATTGAATTTCTAGTACTGAATTAAATTCGTGACATAAAACGGGTAATCTTCAAAATGTCATAACTCAATGACCTAATATCTCACTACTTCATTTAAAACAACTTTATTTAATTTAAAAAATTGAAAAGTGAGAAACTGTTAAATTTATCACGCAACGAATCGCTAGCTTTCGTCGCAAAGTATTTATAATAAAAATAATTAAATTTGATTTTATGAAAACAAAATACTATCAAGCAGATTCTTTTTTTAAACCTTCCAGTATATGTTCCGGAGGATAATAAACATTGTTAGAAATATTATTTGCTAGAAAAAAAATTATACTAAAATTAGCTGTTTATAGAAATTTGTGTTGTTAATATTTTACTGATGTGTGCATGTTAATTATAATGTACACGCGTTAAAAAGACTAAGTCTACTAATAAGTACCATAATTTGCTTACAACTAAATAATAGCATAATAGGTCTCAGGAAACGCCCAGTCGCACGAGAATATACCAATAAATCGAGGCGGGTATTTCTATGTGTCATGACAATGTGCAAGCAGAGGCAGTTCAGCGCGTTGCTAGTCTCGCACCGTTGTACGTTTTCAAAACAAACACCAATTCGATTGTTCTAATTTGAAAAATTTACAATCATACATCGTTTTATCTACAAACAAGGTAGAATGTAATTGCAAGTGTGAGCGACTGTGAACGTTTTGCCGCTTTATATGAACGACGCGTGTGGAACTCGATACGTACTATTATTTTCTAGTTGTATTGATATGTGGATGCAGTGCTTGATTGGTGTGTAATTGACACAGCTGCGGATTTGTACACCATGATGATCGTCTCTGTGGGTATTAATGTACCTTTCTTAAATATTGTCTTTAAATTTTTTTTTTACTTTTTTAACAAAATGACTGCAGCAGCTTAAATTGTTTATTTCGTATATACTTAAACAATATAAAGTTTTAAGCAAATGTATACACCATGAATACTTTTTTTATTTATCAAAAATTTTATGTTGCATTTATCTACATAATTTTTGTTTAAGACTCAAATTACGTTTTTCCATATCAGTTACAATAAAATGCTGCAACCCTGCAACCACTGCAGGGTTGGGGCTTCTCACAATTGGGAACGACGGTTTATCTACATTTGCCTAATCCCAATTTGCGGGTATGCTCACGATATTATCCTTCACAAAATTGCCTAAGTTATTCGTGTCTTATATCAAACTCTAAAATACCAGCGTCAAACCCAGTTGTTATGTGTTTGACACCGGGTCAGGTCAAGTGAACGCATAAAATTCCATCATTTTCAATACCATCAGTATAAATGTGAAAATAACAGCTCATATTATGAGGGTAGTTAATTTTTTTTATTTAGGGGCTTTTTATAAAAATATAATGTCAGCCGCATTTTATCCTAATTACATATTACAAAAAATTTCTAATTTCTAAATCTTAAAATTATTATAAATGGGTAGTTAATTAAATGATTTAAAAATACTCAATATTATATGAATGTTATTTAATACGTGAAAATGAACAATGAAATATAATCTGTATTTTACTTTTGTATCTAATCCATATTTAAACTGACCTTTGCGGCCGGGGTCGGCCTGTCGTAAAAGGCGACAAAACAACCCAAGCTACGTGGTAGGGCCCCAAGCTCGTCTGGATGGCGACAACATTTGGTTTTAAGTATGCCGCCATAGTAAACTTGTGTTGAGTTCCGGCATTATTGGCCCAATTTCCTGAAGCCTTATGCGACAGAAGCGTGTTCGCGATACCACTGGCGTTGCAAACACCCATAGGCGACGGTAACTGCTAAATTTTAAGCGGGCCATCAGCCTGTCTACTGTCCTACAGCAATAAAAAAATTGTGTAGAGAATGAGATAATTCATTTAACAACAATCACCCTGTTATAAGCCTGAGTCACCCTGTTGAGTATAATCAAAACAAAATGTCTGCGTGGTCTACATTCGTCAGCGCCATTCAATAGAGTAGGCATCAATTATCTAAAAAAATCAAAACTGTGATGCAAATATTTCATTTTAAGGCGATAAATAAACTATTTGAAATGTTTCCAAGTATTTTAAAATACTTAATACCCGAATTATGTTAAATTACATATGAAAATTTTAAAACTACACATTGTTTAATCTCGAAAAATATATATTTATGTGAATTAATTATTAAAATAATCATTAAAAGAAAACTACTACTAGTCTCAAATATACTAAAATACAATCTGCTTTGAACCTAAATATTTCCCTTCTAATAATAATTAAAATACACGCTAAAATTAAACGGAGGTTTTGTTGAATGCTTCTAGAATAGAATATAATAAAAACCTAGACAAAACAAATTTGTTGATATAAAATCTTACAGTTTTAATTGCCAGTAAAATATAAACGTAGTTTAGGTAACAACATTGCATATAATAGATATTTACTTATTAAATACAAAGTTGTATCCTTCTGCTAACTATATATTGATATTTTTCAGATATTAACATTTATAGCTTTAATTTCCATAACAGCGGCGCTACAGTTCCAAACGAACCCAACTTCCGAAATGTCCGCTGATGAAAGATATTCGCCGAAAAGCAATAATAGTGATATATCAGATGAAAGCGGATATGAAGTAGAGAGCGATGGAGAAGATAATAAGGATAAAAAGTTCTTACGAGAAGCACTCAAGATAATATTAGATCCAACTGCTAAAATTGAAAAAAGAACTCCTGTAAACGATTATAAATATCGAATAGAGCAGTTAAATAAAATTAATGTGACATTCAATGTGTTTTTAGAAGAAATGGATAGCCTTAGTTTAGATGTAGGTCAAGCCTCTCAGAAAGCATTATGGTCTTTTGTAACTGATATGAATAATAATTTTAAGAAGACTAAAATGGTGAGCATTCTGTTTTGATTTATGATTAATTTCTGTGAATTCATTAAATAAATTTACAAAGCTCTCTTTCAAGTCCGCCTGACTTAAAAAAAATCTATTTCAACTAGCAATTTGCACCTGATGTAGTCGGTCTTGGCTATATACAGGTTATTATGTTCGTGAGTCAAACCAAATCCTTCGGTCTTTTTGGTTATTTCAATGACTACGATAACTATAATCTAAAAAACTTCTATTCTTGATACTCGTTGATGTTATGTTGCACTTGAAAAAAAGCTAAATAAGATTTAATATATACTAGTAAATAAAAAATGCTTTGCGAGTTACAACATTCACTTATATATGATGAATGTAGAAAGTGAGAACTATAGTTCTGATTTATAAATCATTCAAGTAGTCCACACTACAATTTTGAAGCAATCACTAATTAAAATCATTTAGCGGAGAAGCAATCACATTACACTGTATACGTGATTCAAACAGAATTAAAGTGCTAATAATATTTTAGATGCAAATGCAAACACAAGAAGCTGAAATCAAAAAACAATACTGGAATATTTTAAAAAAGAAATACCTCGAAGAGGCACTAAGTTTGGATGAAACAAACTTGAAAAGGAAAATACGAATAATAAGGGAACGAGGCATGAATGTTCAGATGCCACAAAGTAAGGTAGGTTGGGAAAAATAAAGTTATAGATAAGCGTATACAATTCAAAATTAATTTAATGAAAGCGTACATTGCAAATAATGTAATTACTGAATATCCGTTTGCCTTATTAGTTTTGTTATAATAATTTGAATTTAATACTTTTTCCAAATTGGGCCATTTCACGTCAAGCGGACAACCAAAAAAAATGAGGTCGTGAATTTTGTTTATACTCTGGTCAGTTATACTTCTAGTAGACGTGGATGTGTACACACAATTTTTTTTTCGTATGATGCTTTATTGCTGAGTTATGAGCTTTTATAAATTTACTAAGAATGAAGTCATGAATTTTTGGATGCTTATTATTTGTATCAACTAATTTGTAAATAAAATTAAAAAGTATTGTTTCTTATAGTTAAAAAGTTAAAGTTTTTAATGGTTTTGTCGAATTCTAAATTTGAATTTTTTTACGTATAGTAAACCGAAAGTGAAAATTTCAAATCGATTTTTGAGTAACTTCGACACTTTCTTTCAAATATTTTAACCTTGAATTAAATCTTTAAATGAACTAATTCTTCACAAAAAAAAAGTAAAACGTGATCGCCAATAGTTTAAGACTTAGAGCATATAGAGTAAATTCACATAGCTATGAGACTCGAACACATATGATATGTGTATGTAGGTATCAGAATGTTAAATTAATGTTGAGGAGACGTGTCTAATATGACATTTGGAACTTTTTTTTGAAATGTATCTTTCATCCTATAAAGCGTGCCTGCAAATGATGATGTGTGCCCAATAGCAGGCACCCAATAGCAGGTGGTTACCGTCATCTAGGGACGCTTGTAGAGGCATTGCCAATGCGCCACCAACCTCAAAGAAGGGAAACTGGAACCTGGGCTCCAAAGTTCCGGAATACTAAATAGTTATTCTATCTTTCTAGCAGCATGCTCAAAACCCAGGAGTGGTGACCATCCAGATAGACATAGAGTATCATTAGCTAGCTTGTTTCGCCTCGGCATGTTTTGCAGCTGACATTATATTCAATAAATGATCCTTGTTCTTCTATGTATAGAGAAATAAATTAAATAAAGATAGACGTAAAATACTAAAAATCATATTAATATTTCAGCAAGGGGAAGAGATCCGTATTATGCAACAAATCTGGAACGGAATTACAATTTGCGGTTACAAGTCCTCTTGTGATAAAGAAAGTACGATGAAAAATTTGACTGGTGAGTATAGTATTTTTTTTATTACAGTCGTTTACAAATATATCGCATGCTTAATCATAAACTGACCGATTACGATTTATGTCTAAAGTGAGATAATATAACGGGCAGCATTGTATCGACGCCCTCTATCGGCCAAACTAAGATTTATTTCGATATCTCTTTCCCACACTGAGTTACCGCTATTTAGTTATAAGTCAATATATGGGATAAGTAGTAAATGACAAAACGTTTTTTGCGATTTCCCAAAAAACAGGTTTTTTGAGTTAGGTCAGTTTATGATTAAGCATGTGATATGTCAGTTATTTTACTACATACACATACAGTTATCTTACTTTATTGATTACATTTATTACAATCCAAAAGAAAATTGTGTTAATTATTTTTATATTAGTTTAAATGTTAAAATACAATTTATTTTTGCTAAAAACAAATAGAACACCGGCGCCTATAATAAAAATACTATTTAGAAGTTTATCTTTTTGAACTGTAAACAAAATTTTGGAATAAGGTTTCAAATATTTATGCGAACTAGCCATGTGTGTCGAAGTGATACAATTTCTGTGAAATAATTTAAAAATGCATTTCTTTATATTTTTCAGATATTATAACAATATTCAAAACAGGTAACGACTCAAAAGAATTAGCTTACTATTGGAGAGCATACCATGACGCCACTGGGATATCAATCCGCCAATTTTTTAAAGCATACGTGACACTAATGAATAAAGTTGCTCAGGATGAGAATTTTACTGATGCTGGTGATATGTGGCGATACTCTTTTGATGATGATCAGTTCACTACTACTGTAAATAGGATATGGCAAGAGATCAGACCACTCTACAATACACTTCTGAGCTACGTTCGCGTTAAATTAAAACCGTATTACAAGGAGGAATTGGAAAGTAAAAAAAAATTAACTTATGCTCATTTATTAGGTAAGTGCTTCGATGGGTACTCATCAATAATAAAATACAGCTTGCATTAGTATAGAGACAAAAGAACAGTACATATTTTCGTATATATTTTTAATGTTTCGTTAATTTTCTCTAATAGATCTCATAAGAATGTATAAAAACTTAATCCATCTAATCTTATAACACTGAAAATAAAATCCAAACCATGTCTTCTTTGGCTCAATATAAAGCGGATAAAAAAGAAATTTAATTAACCACTTTTTATGACTCTAGTGACATCTCTAGAATGCTGTTCAGTCACATGATGTAACAGCTCTATTGTATTATGGTCGCGATCGCATTTTATTCTTGCGCAACTTATTTCTATCGTTACTATTCTGTAAATTAATATAGCATCAACGTTCTATTCAAATAGCTATATTGTATACCTATATTCCAATAAGTCTAATATAAATTTAAATAAGGTAGGTCTTTTTTATTTAAATTAATGAATTTAGTTATAAACGCCTGATGAAATATTAATAGCTATGTTGAAATTTAATAAATTTGCCTATCATGGTAGTTTTCACGCTCACTTGAGTACAATGCGTGAGTGTCTTTATTTGTTTTGATTCTTTTTTCTCCAGAATAAAATATAGGATGTATTTGTTTTGTTCAATCAAAGCTGTTGAGCTGCTGTATTGATAGTTATTAAAGTTATTAAGCTAAATCTTTTGACAGCAAATAATTTATAAGTACCCATAACTAAGACAAAACTCGAGCCTCAATCTAAGGGAAAGGACAGCATTACCACGATTATCATATATATATATATATATATATATATATATATATATATATATATATATATATATATATATATACCTAGTCAGGTCATAAATTCTGTCACATGTTTAATGTAAAATAATTGTAACAAGTTTATTAATTATGTAACCATTCATATACCAAAATGAACTTAACAAAACATAGATTCTTATGACATTAAAGTTTATTCAAAATGACCTCCGTGATTTTGAATACAAGCCTTCAATCTGCGCGGCCAGTTGTCTATCGCAGCACGAACGAGGTCCATGTCAATATCGGCGGCTGCCTTAATCAAGGATGTCTTGAGTGACTCCAAATTGGGATGAGGCTTTGAGCACGCCTTTTCCTCCAAGTGTTGCCATATCTTGTAATCTAACGCATTCAAATCTGGACTGGAGGAGGGCCAGTCTTCGTGTCGGATGAAGTCGATTTCACGCGCCGCCAGCCAGTCTTGTGTGCTCTTCGCTCTATGAGCTGGCGCCGAATCTTGTTGGAATACCCAGTGCCTGTTATTGAACATGGTATGAGAAACAGGTTCCACAAGGTTCGTCAGGACTGTATTTTGATACACAACAGCATTCGTTTTTACACCTTTCTCACAAAAATGTACCTCTGTTAAGCCCCAATAAGAAACTCCCAACCATACCATGAGCGAGGATGGAAAATGACCTCGTTGGACACGCGGAATACGGTTGCTCGCTTCTTCACTATTGTGTGCGTACACCTTAACATTTTGTTTGTTGTAGCTCTCTTCTACGGTAAACATTTTTTCATCCGAAAAAAGAATTTCCCGATATTTTTTTCCCGCGTACCGCTTCAACAAAGCGCGGCATCTCTTCAGTCTCAGGTTCATTAGACGAGCATTCAAACGATGTCCTGTTTTTCTTCGATATGCCCGAAGCCCTAAGTCTTCATTTAATACCCTTTTCACCGTGGTTCTGCTTAACCCCATCTGAAGGGCCAACAGTTTCTGCTTACGTTTGGGATTTCTTTGAATTCGTGCCTTCACAGCTTTTATCACTGCTGGAGTCCTAACAGACCGAGGGCGACCACTTCTTGTCCTGTCATCTACACTAGAGTCTTCATTGTATCGTTTGATGGTACGATAAATGAATCTTTTGGTAATATTCAAATTTTTCAGTATGTTAAAAATTTGAATTGGCGCGTAACCGCAACGATGCAACGCAATAACTGCAACACGGTCTTCTTTAAGCGTCCACTCCATATTTAAAAATGAGTAAAATTCTAAAAGTTATACATTTTTATTTTCATGAACAATTCGAAATTCTAATTCAATAAACTTTTTTGTGGCCAGCATTCTAAAAGAAAAGTTTTTACTGTGTGACAATACTTATGACCTGACTAGGTATATATCAGGAAGATTGGCGGATTAAAGTAATGATTTTAGTGAATCGGTTTTCTTAAGACGTTTTCCTTCGTTGTCAGTACGTGGCAATTGTTATATATTTACACATATTAGAAAACAAACACTACAAAAAAGTACACATTTGAATTACGTGAAACATGAACTTTCTAGAAATGTCGGAAATATCGATTTTGACTTTTCCTTGCCGAGAATCGACAATAGTAAATGTTTGTATAATAATCATTGCTTCATTGTTCATTAATAGTCATCAATTCTAATAAAAAGTAATATAATGAAGAATTGATGTTTTTGAGCTAATTTTTTTACAAACAGCACATTCACTTTACGCCTACGTTTCAGGCAATTTGTGGGCTGAAGAATGGCAAGCAATATATCCAAAAGTAGCACCCTTCCCAAATCATATCAGGCCAACTGTCTACTGTCTTCGCTCGAAAGACCTGTTTGATGCAGTAGACCAGTTCCACCAATCAATAGGTTTCGAAAGCGCAGAAGATTCTTACAGGAATATCACAGAAACTATGGCAACACCTAATTGTTTGTCGTCTAGTTATGATATGTACGATGGAATTAATTATAGGTATGTAAACATTTTGTAAAAACCGAAAACATTATTCCCGAAGAATATTTGATTCGCAAACTTTCTTTTTCTTGACATCCCCATTGCATTTGAAGCTGAGACTTTTGATATCATGCAAAAATAATAATGTTATGTAACTAAGAAAATGTTATGAATTAAATAGGACACAAAGAAGGGTAGACCAAAGAAAAACATTGCGTAAAAGATGATATGCCAAAAAAGATTTGGATGTCGAAATGTTGGCTAATAGAGGAAAGTCGAAAAAGTTACGCCTATCTTACATAATATGGGATAAAGGAAGGGAGAAGAAGAAGACTTTAGATCTCGAAGAATAATAAGCAGTATATTGTGTCAGGGCCCTACTGTGTTTGCGTATGTCTACAAAGCCATTGCATATCTTAGACCTTTGACTTATGTATCCGGTACTTAAGCTGTAAAACCAATAGAGCTTCTGAAAAACGTTGTGTCCGGCTATATGCGATTTAATATACTATAATGATATGATAAAATAAATGCATATAATCAACATCCGTGCAGAGACGGAGAAATAATACTAACCTCTGCGGCCGGAGTCGGCCTGTTGTAAAAGGCGACAAAACAACCCACATTAGCTACGTCGTAGGGCCCCAAGCCCGTTTGGATGGCGACCACCTTTGGTTTTAAGTATGCCGCCATAATAACCTTGTGTTGTGTTCCGGCATTAGTGACCCAAGTTCCTGTACGCTTATGGGGCAGCAGCGTGTTTGCGATGCCACTGGCATTGCAAACACCCATAGGCGACGGTAACTGCTAATTTCTAAGCGGGCCGTCAGCCTGTCTGCTGTCCTACAGCAATAAAAAATCATTTATTTCTACACAAAAATATAAAATAACTTAATATTAAATTCAAATGCTGTTTCATATTCGCGCTAATGTTACATTGTATAGTAAGATTTCTATCACATTATACGTATTTGATAATCATGTTTTTGAGTTGGTCCCCTATAAACAAATTACAATATTATAATAAATTTAGTTTAAGAAGAAATTTTTAATTTGTTTTAATTGTTGTAAATATTTATAAAAAAGAAATAAACTATTAATAATATAACGTTTTACAGAATAAAATGGTGCCGAGAAAACATATCAGATATTGTGTTGAGTTTATCACGCGCAGCAAGGATTTTGGGACATATACAGTATTTTAAGCATTATAGGAATTTACCACCACTTTATAGAGATGGTCCTAATCCAGGTATTAGCTTTTTCGCAGTTTGACGTTTGTTAGTGGCAAAGAAAGAAAGAAAGAAAGCATTATTGGCACATGGTTACAAAATAGATTAACATTAATAACAAATAAGAAATATGTAATAAAAACATCTGCCAATGAGGTCGATCACTTAGCATATGCTGTGCCTAAAGTTATTCAAGCACAGTGCTGGTTTTCAACCTCCATAGACAACATAAAAAGTTTTAACCCAGCAACATTACACATTGTAGATTTTGAAAAACATCTAAAAATTATTACATTTGTTATAAAAGAACATTAACATTAAGAAGAACAAAGCAAGAAAAGAAGATTCTAAATTATGAAGCACGAAATTCTATTATAATATCCAAATATGAATCTTTCAATTTGATTTCAAAGATTTGATAGATGTAACCTTGTGTTGTGTTCCGGCATTAGTGACCAAGTTTCTGTACCCTTATGGGACAGCATTATTGAACTTGTTTCTGAATTAAATGTTTTTTATTACAGCATTTCATGATGCTATATCTGATATTTTCGCCGTGCAACTAACGATGCCTGAACAGCTACAGAACTTAAACTTGAACTCTTTGAACTTAGTGAAATTGGAAACTGGTCCCGAAGTAACGAAGAATCATCTGCTATGGCTGGCACTGGAGAAGTTCCCTATGATGGCTTATGCTTATGTACTCGATAGTTGGAGATGGGATGTGTTTAGTAATGGCAGTTTAAAAGATTGGAATACCCACTGGTGGAATCTGAGGTATGGTTCTCTATCATGCTTTATTCTATTCAACAAAATAATAACTAATAAATAATTATAAATAGAAATATATAATGATCCATTTAATATTTACCTTTCTCTTATAATTATTTGACTACGTTCGTTGTGCCACGGCTTTTGCATGTCACAACGCCTGACAGAGTCATGAGTGCGGTTTCCGTCCTATTCTGAGTGTTTATGTATAATATTTATTTACTAGCTGACCTGGCAAACTTTGTTCTGGCAAAATATTTTTCGCGACAAAATGTCCTTTTCCAAGATTCAATCTATCTCTATAACGAAATTCATCAAAATTGGTTCAACAGTTTAGGTGTGAAAACGTAACAGACAGACTAACTTTATTTAAAGCTAATTATTATCAAATTTGTAGAAAATTATGATTGTTTAGGATAAATAGATTATATTACAATTATCAACATGGCTTAAAAACATTTGACCAACGTCTCAAAGTGCGAAGTATGACAAAACTATTCAAAACACCGATGACAATTATTCTGTCACAGACAACAAGCTTATTTTGATCATTGATGTATAAATTATTAATACGCTTTTTATCTTAAACAAACCATATATATATATAAATATATACCTAGTCAGGTCATAAATTCTGTCACATGTTTAATGTAAAATAATTGTAACAAGTTTATTAATTATGTAACCATTCATATACCAAAATGAACTTAACAAAACATAGATTCTTATGACATTAAAGTTTATTCAAAATGACCTCCGTGATTTTGAATACAAGCCTTCAATCTGCGCGGCCAGTTGTCTATCGCAGCACGAACGAGGTCCATGTCAATATCGGCGGCTGCCTTAATCAAGGATGTCTTGAGTGACTCCAAATTGGGATGAGGCTTTGAGCACGCCTTTTCCTCCAAGTGTTGCCATATCTTGTAATCTAACGGATTCAAATCTGGACTGGAGGAGGGCCAGTCTTCGTGCCGGATGAAGTCGATTTCACGCGCCGCCAGCCAGTCTTGTGTGCTCTTCGCTCTATGAGCTGGCGCCGAATCTTGTTGGAATACCCAGTGCCTGTTATTGAACATGGTATGAGAAACAGGTTCCACAAGGTTCGTCAGGACTGTATTTTGATACACAACAGCATTCGTTTTTACACCTTTCTCACAAAAATGTACCTCTGTTAAGCCCCAATAAGAAACTCCCAACCATACCATGAGCGAGGATGGAAAATGACCTCGTTGGACACGCGGAATACGGTTGCTCGCTTCTTCACTACTGTGTGCGTACACCTTATCATTTTGTTTGTTGTAGCTCTCTTCTACGGTAAACATTTTTTCATCCGAAAAAAGAATTTCCCGATATTTTTTTCCCGCGTACCGCTTCAACAAAGCGCGACATCTCTTCAGTCTCAGGTCCATTAGACGAGCATTCAAACGATGTCCTGTTTTTCTTCGATATGCCCGAAGCCCTAAGTCTTCATTTAACACCCTTTTCACCGTGGTTCTGCTTAACCCCATCTGAAGGGCCAACAGTTTCTGCTTACGTTTGGGATTTCTTTGAATTCGTGCCTTCACAGCTTTTATCACTGCTGGAGTCCTAACAGACCGAGGGCGACCACTTCTTGACCTGTCATCTACACTAGAGTCTTCATTGTATCGTTTGATGGTACGATAAACGAATCTTTTGGTTATATTCAAATTTTTCAGTATGTTAAAAATTTGAATTGGCGCGTAACT
The DNA here is from genome assembly GCA_963693495.1 of Malacosoma neustria. NCBI lineage: Eukaryota > Metazoa > Arthropoda > Insecta > Lepidoptera > Lasiocampidae > Malacosoma > Malacosoma neustria. Next base: position 12,749,332 of record OY856383.1, read on the forward strand.
GTAACGATGCAACGCAATAACTGCAACACGGTCTTCTTTAAGCGTCCACTCCATATTTAAAAATGAGTAAAATTCTAAAAGTTATACATTTTTATTTTCATGAACAATTCGAAATTCGAATTCAATAAACTTTTTTGTGGCCAGCATTCTAAAAGAAAAGTTTTTACTGTGTGACAATACTTATGACCTGACTAGGTATATATATATATATATATATATATATATATATATACACAGACAATAAAGCAACCGTACTATGCGTCCTTTGCACACTTTTACTTGACCTTTATGTAGTCCCTTGAACTTTTAATGACACAGGATGCGTCTGTACAGACACACAGATGCAGATAGTTTACCTTGTGCATTTAGTTTACCTTTTAGTCTAAATCATACATAGAACGTAAACATAGTAATTATTTTACTGTGGTTTATTTTGACACAAATCTTTTGTTCCGGTACCATTTGAATCCTTCATTTCGGAAGCTAAGGAATATTTACAAGTATTATTCCCAGGAAAAATGTTTGCTAGGTGCATCTTTGATAGCAAGGTCATAACTATATATCTAGCTACTCGGGGCACATAACTAACCATGTCTCAATTGCATGGGATATGGTTTCTCACCTCTGAATATATGGTTTGTCGTTTCGGGACATAGTATGATTAAATAACAAATACGGAATGAACTAGAAAAAGCAAGACAGTGGACTTTCATTGGAGAGGCCATCCTAAGTCATAATGGCTGTCCCAGCCCACCTGGAGCACGCGGAAGGATATCCATCCGACAAGGCATTGGGCAGTAAAGGAACACTCCTTATCTGTGGAGACGTACGGGCATATCACAAGGGAGTCCCGCATTATCCAGCCGCAAAGCCAAAGCAGTGAAAAGTGCGTCAAGTACAACGCACCTCAAGAACGTTAAAAAGTATTATGGTCCTAGAGTTACATTTTTAGAAATTCAGGATCAATAGTAAGTTTCTTTTTATTGCTGTAAGATAGCAGACAGGCTGACGGCCCATTTAGAATTTAGCAGTTACCGTCTGAGTCAGTATGGGTGTTTGCAACGCCAGTAGCATCGCGAACATGCTGTTGTCCCATAAGGGTACAGGAACTTAGGTCACTAATACCGGAACACAACACAAAGTTATTATGGCGGCATACTTAAGACCAAAGGTGGCCACCATCCAGACGGGTTTGGGGACTTACCACGTAGCTAGGTGGGTTGTTTTGTCGCTTTTTACGACAGGCTGACCCCGGCCGCAGAGGTCAGTATTATTTCTCCGCCCCTGCACGGATAAAGTTGACTGAAATAATTATATTTTTTAGGGTAAGAAAGACGCATATAATACCACCTGTGCCAAGGAATGAGAGTAATCTCGACCCAGCTGCTAAATATCATGTCGTATCACATATTCAATACATAAAGTAAGTATTTCTTATCAAAAACATTTCATATGCTATTTTAAATTCTAACATTGTATTAATAGATATTCGAATCTCAGTGTTTTACACAAGTACTATATCATCCACGGGATGGAGGGACAAAACGGTTTCGAGATAAAACTTTCACCTACTTCAGATCGTATTTTAATAACTACTGGTAAACGATTCATATGATAGGATTTGTAAAAAAAAAAAAATCCAATTGGTGGCATGACTAGGAAAATAAATTGGTGACTAATTCTGGGAGATATTTAGGGACGAATATACTTCACTGACCAACGTCGCTAATACAGCCTCTATAAATCCAATCATGCCCCAATCCTCCCGTAGGCATGCTGGCCAGACGTCGTCTTTTGTTACATAAACTCGGCCATTAAGGAAGACTCATTCCTCATTCACCTGTTAGAGCTCACTTTACTACAGTGGAGTACCCTCCAACAGGTTTGGCAGAATAGGTTCCACGACTTCAATAGTTTGATGTGATGATACTTCTCATATTACAGTACTATTTATGTCGGTACCTCCTTGTCTATATCTGGTTATAACTAAAAAAAATTAACAATACCTTAAACATCAACATAATGGAACTTAAATTCCGAAATAATTTCATTAAATTAATACCTTTTACTCACAGGCACTTGGTGTCCAATGTTCTTGAATTTCAAATATTATTATCACTATGCAATCAAGCAAATTATACTGGACCACTGCATCAGTGTTCTCTATATGGTGACAAGGAAGCGGGGCAAAAACTCAGGTAACCTTTTCTAAGGTTTAAATTTACGGATAATATCTTGATTCTTGTGATTTTAGCCTTATGTATAATAAAATCGATACTAAATACAAAAACCCACAGTAGGTATCCTCTGCGTAAATTATGTTAATATCCTAGAAAAGACTGAATATATACTAGCTGACCCGGAAAACTTTATGCCATATAAATTTAAAAAATATAAGGACTTCCCTAAAATCCGTTCTTAGTGAGCGTCTACATCGCCGAATGAGTAACTATATTAAATTTCAAGTCAATTGAGTGTAAAGTTTGATTACATATTTGATTTTAGTACAAAGTTCCACAATTTGTGAGGAGACTACTACTATTTGTAACATCAAAATGGCACCCAACCTCAAGTCTATTAGACAGTCCTATAAGACCATCAATATGATCCTTTTATACAGCTGTAAAGCATAGCTAATGCTGGAGCAACACGAGTAGGAACTGCGTGTTACGGTGTGATACTACGGTGGATAAGAGAAGTGGAATGAATATTCCGCATCCTCGGCAGTCCATTTTGTGATAGTGCGAAATGAAAGAGAGACGCATTTGCTAGTATCACGATATTTTATGGCAACCAGCTATTTACCGGAACTAGTAATGCTGCCGCAGATCTGCAAATAATTTGTTATAGTCTGGATCCATTAATTGTATTTTTGTGAAGCCCTGTGAAACACTCGCATAATACAGGAAATAAAAAATAACCAGCCTAATTCATCGCATTGAAGTTAAAATAATATCTTCTTATCTATACCAATAAATAAAATTAGAGGGTCTGTTTGTAATATTAAAATAACCGCTTTTTACTAAGTGCATTCGGATGTATATACAATACATTGGTATACAAATCAACATTTTTTACAATTTTTGTCTGTCTGTTTGTTTGTTCCGGCTAATCTCTGAAATGGCTGCACCGATTTTGACGGGACTGACACTGACAGATAGCTAATGTATCAAGGAGTAACTTAGGCTATTTTTATTTTAGAAAAAAGAAAATAGTTTTTGTCAAAAATGATGTTTCGGAAATTAAATTCCAATTTAAGTTGACCTCAGATTTATATCATCAATCATATGAAATAGGGTTCAGCTTAGGCTGGACATTATAGGTTGAATTTCCAATTTAAGTTAACCTCAGATTTATGTCATCAATCGTATGAAATAGGGTTTAGCTTAGGCTGAACTTTGTAGGTTCGAACGTACGTATTCCGGAGGCGCATGGCGTAATAGTTGCATTCGATAATACTGACTGTTTGCATATTTCATTTATATTTTAGGGTTTATAGGGTTTGTCATCATCATCATCTTTGTGTTGTATTCCGGTTGCAGCCCAAACTCTCGCTTCGGCGCCCGGGGTCCGCTTTCCGACTTTTTCTTCTCCACTTCGCACGGTCTTCAGCATCCCTGGTAGTGAGCCCATTGGCACGCATATCACCCTTTACGACGTCAAGTCAGCACTTTTTGGGTCTACTCCTCCTGCCGGGGCCCGGTGGAGGCGGCATGGCCAGACATTTATTTCCCTTGTAAGCATCCGGTTGCCGTAAAACGTGGCCGTACCAACGGAGCCGACACTCTTGTAATTTATCCGCAATGTCACGGACATGAAGACTGCTGTGAATGCGGAAGTTCCTAACGCGGTCCTTCCGCATCACTCCACACATCCACCGCAGCATATTCATCTCCGTAACACGCAGTTCCTGCTTATGTCGCACAACACAAGGTCATTATGGCGGTTACTTAAGACCAAAAGTGGTCGCCATCTAGACGGGCTTCGGGCCCTACCATGTAGCTAGGGTGGGTTGTTTTGTCGCCATTTACAATATGCCGACCCCGGCCGCAGAGGTTAGTATTTTTTCTCCGCCTCTGCACGGATAAAAACATAATTTCCGATTTGCTTATTATTCAAATACCGGAGCAAGTTGTTATGCAATATAAAAATTTGAATTTAGCAGATCCTTTCTTTCACATTAAATTCCCGATTGATATATATAATATTGGGTAGTCATGATTTTTCCCATATTTATGATGAAAGCAAATTTATTTTTAGTCGTGACATTCCTATTGCGCTGAGAAGTGTTTTCGGTTTTCTGATGACTGGAAATTTGACCGTGTCTCACTCCAGTGATAAAGTGGATTGCCACACAGTTGCGTCCACGTCTTTAGTGTCGCACACTACTCAGGGTATTCTTATTAATTAAACTCTCAAACCATTTTTTAAGTTGGAATCTTCGCCGTGCGATATTCCTATAAGTCCAGATAACGAACTGGCAGAAAATGTATTTATTAAAAGACATTATCGTGACCCCACTGGTCCATATGTCGCACCTCTCCTTTCAAATCGCAGCCATGAACCGCTTGGCGATTCTTATGAATTAGCTTATAAGCACCTCATGCAAGTTGAGCGACGTCTCGCTCAGTCTCCAGAATTAAGGTCTTCTTATATTAATTTCATGAAAGAGTATGAATCCCTAGGACATATGGTACCTTACCATGGTACTGAACCCTTAAAATATTTTATCCCACACTACTGTATGCTTCGTCCAACATCGACCACAACGCCCTTGCATGTAGTGTTTAACGGCTCCGCGAAGACTAGCACTGGAATGTCACTTAATGACGTACTGCTGATGAGTTGCAAGTTACATCAGGACATCATAAAAATCACTACACAATTTAGACTTTATGACAACTATTTCACCGCTGACGTGTCCAAGATGTACCAAGCAGTGCTCATTGACCCTTCAGAGCGGAAGTACCAACATATACTTTGGCGTGAATCTCCTGACCAGCCTGTGCGTACTTACGAACTAAACCTTACCTACTTACACCTGCGGACTTCGTAGCGCTCCCTTTATCGGTGTTCGCACCTTGCATCAGCTCGCCGCAGATTGTCCGCCTTCAGAAGCATCTCGTGTACTTACACAAGACTTTTATGTCGATGACTTGTTGTGGTCATGCCATTCAGTTTCTGAAGCTTGTTCTCTTCAGGTTGAGCTAATATCACTTCTGAAAAGCGCAGGCATTGATCTGCGCAAGTGGGCTAGCAATAAACCTGAGCTGTTTTCTAAGATGTCTGAAGACCAGATTATTAGTATCTATTTTCAAGATGAGGCGTCATCATCTTTGAAGGTTTTAGGCCTGACTTGGTCAAGGCAAGTGGTATAAGTATCAAGGTCAGTGAGAATTTCTTTGCCCACTGCAAGGTATCGCGTCTCTTTAACTACCGCTCCTCTCCCCTCCTCTTTCATACAGTCCACTGCTCTCGAACTATCCTCTGTCATCTCTGTACGGTGCAATCTCGGTCCGTGACGGGCATCGTACAATACACACATATAATACACATATAATATCGTACACATATAATACGATCGTACATCATTTAATCAAAATATTTACCCTCATTATTATCTATACATTACTGCCATCTATACGAAAGTTCATTTATGGCTTTACGATAGAATTCTGGGAATCTAGATTCGGCAAACTATGTGAAAGCATGTTGTACAGCCTCCTGGGAAGAATATTTTTTAACACGTAAAAAATTATCCAAATCACGAAAAAAATGGTAGTCCGTTGGAGCAAAGCCGTTGCAGCTTCTGTAGAGTTACAACGGTTTCTCGTGCAGTGTGAGATCTTACGTTATCATGGAGCAATAATGGTGAAGATCGATTTACGAGTTGGGCTGTTTCACTGCCAGTTTCGCCACCATTGTTCGAAGTTTAGCACAGTAAACATCTGCTGTTATTGCTTGACTAGATCTGAGAAAATTATAGTGAATAATACTATGAAGAGACCACCAAACAGTTACCATTACCTTTTTATTAGTAAGCTTTACTTTAGGGCACTGTTGCGGCGTTTGACCTGGGGTCAGCCATTACATTTTTCGCTTACGGTTATCGTAAGGAATCCAATTTTTGTCAATTCGATCCAATATTTCTGTACTGATTCAACAAGGCAACACAAGTTTCAACACATCATTTTTTCAGATCAGTCAAATCATGAGGCACCCATTTTTCGTATGTTTATCTTGATGCAAATGAGTCAATATTGTGCTAGGGTAATGTTAAACTGTGCCGCAAATTCTTGATTAGTTTGACTCGGATCCGCTTCCACCATCTTCTTCAATTCAGTGATATTTACCTGTGTGGTTGTTCGTTCTTCAAGTCAAAGTTTCCATTAAGAAACCAAAAAGGCACAGTGCGGACCTCTAAAAAAAAATTTTTTTTAACATATCAAATAACTGTGCAAGATTCATCCCGTTTTCAAAAATAATTTATCATGTACGTGTAATTGAAAGAATAAAGGAGTAGTAGAAATTTTAATGAATAAAATGATAAGAAAATATCATAGTTAAAGTATAAAAATGATTTTAATTTCAAAGTAGTGAGTGATACTTGGATTAACTTTAAATACATATATAAATATTTGCAGTGATGGTATGGCTCTCGGTGCAAGTAAAGACTGGAGAACTATTTTATATACAATGACTGGAGAATCAGAATTATCTACCAAAGGCATTATAGAATACTTCGCTCCGCTCCAAGATTTCCTTAAAGAAGAAGAGAAAAGAATTTCTTTTTTAGCTGAAACCGCTGTTACCGTAAGTGATTCAATTATCGTATGTTCAACTGTGATGACAATAATGATACTTCTGGTTTTAATTTATTTTATTAATAAATATGATCTTTGTCATACAATGCTTCGGGTATGTGGTTTTAATGAGAACGGGTCACTTGATATAGCTATGAATGAAATGCCACAAAACAGAGGAAATCTAGAAGGAAGAGAAGGAATACGAGAGGTAAATGTTTGAATACTGGATATTATGTAATAATTTAACTGAAATTTAGAATTAATGATCAGACTTTCATTTTTATCAGAATTTTTATTAAAAACAATTTAAAACTGTAAACACGAACAATTATCGTTTTATTTCTTTCTGATTTTTATGTAAATGTTTATTATTATTTTTTCCGTCGAAATGTATTCATGGTTATTTTTAATTTAAAGAAATCTATTAGATTTTCGTTCATTGCACTTTGTGCGTGTCTTACGAACAAATACGAATAAAAAAATTGATACAAATTTTTTAAATTAATGTAATTATAAAATATGTTTGACTAGGCAAAACCGTCGAGGTTCATTATTTTAAAAATTATTGCACGAGGAATTTTCTTTAAGCGTCGCAGAAATAAAATTTATTTAATTTCCATAAACTAATGAAAATTACCCATTTTAACACGCTTATATTAGTATATATGTATGTAACTATCTATTTATGTAACGGAATTTTTGAACGTGATTTTCACCCTCTTCAAAACGTCGGATGATTTTTTTTAATGCTGTAAGTCAGTAGACTGGCTGACGGCCCGCTTAGAATTTAGCAGTTACCGTGGCCTATGGGTGTTTGCAACGCCAGTGGCATCGCGAACACGCTGCTATCCCATAAGGGTACAGGAACTTGGGTCACTAATGCTACACAACACTTAATACCAAATGTAGTCGCCATCCAGACGGGCTTGAGGCCCTACCACGTAGCTAAGGTGGTTTGTTTTGTCGCCTTTTACGACAGGCCGACCCCGGCCGCAGAGGTTTGGAATTGAATGAAAAATAGATTTGAAACTTTACAAGGACCGATGAGAATGCAATAATCTGTATAGTTTGTATCACTATCAATTACCAGGATCCTCAGGATTAATGAATTTTCAGACAGGTTCTCGTTCAATCATCGAAGTTAAACACCGTCGGGCACGGTCAGTACTTGGATGGGTGACCGCCTGGGAACACCTGATGAACAACTGATGGTGACTCTTTTTAATACGCTTTATATTAACTTGACCTTTAAGTAACAACATTTTCGGAGTCGATTTTTACCCACTTTGAACAATCAAAAAAATTCAACATTCTGCCGAAATGCCATCTGGTTTAATTAATAACACTGTCAGAAGATGGCGTTAAATTAATAAAAACATTTACAGATTAGTAATCCACAATAAATAAATTATATTATCAAGCTTTTATTTTATAGTTAATGAAAATAAAAAGTTAAATTTAAATTACAGTTTAAAAATCGAAAACTCTCAAGTAAACCCCCCACCTCGCCACTCGCGGTAGTAGATCTTTCAGAGCATTGCAGTCGGTGACAAGAGTGAATTATAGTCCCACGAGGTAGTGTCGGAAGTTTTGAAGTGCTTTCACAACAGCCAGCGTTTCAAGTTCGTAAGCATGATACTTGCTTTTAGCACCCTGAGTTGCCTTACTGAAGTATGCAATCGCATGTTTTTTTCGGTCCGGGCAGATTTGTAATAGGACTGCTCCATAACCAATACTGCTGACGTCCGTATGGACCTCGGTGGGATATATGGGGTTGAAGAGAGCCAGAACCGGCTCTCTTGTTAAATGCCTGATAAGCTCTTGTCGGATAGACTCGTGTTCAGGCATCGCACCCGGTATCGAAGTTTGTGGTCGAGGTGGAGGGTGTACCATTTTCAATCGTGACTATGTTTGTTATGACCACTATGACCCTATGTGGACAGCTGCGAGTCTGTGACTTACTGCGGGATCGACTCGAGTGGCGTGATTTACGGGAACCTCGTCTTGCACGACGTAACGTACTACGACATCGACAAAACTGACACGAAAACTGCGAGAACATCGTGACCTGTCATACGACACTATATGACACGAATATGAACGCGATCTCTTGCGGCTACGGTAAGCGTTTGTCGCGATAATGAGAGACGTCTCGAATATGCGAGCCATTTTGACGATGCTGAGAACGTTACGTGACGTACTTCGCGGCATTTTGCACTACCTACACTTATATCAGTAAAAATAAAAAAATACCACAAAATAAATAATAAATTGAAAGAAGCGGGTAGAAATAGTCACTTCCTATTTATGTGAGTATTAAGTTCTTATCCCACTTCTGATTTTAGGCACAAAAGTACTAATTAATTTTAAAAATACACCACGTGATTCCCTAATCACTTTTATTTTAATAATTTCACATAAAACTTTCACTGGCATACGAACTACGATGAGTATTTTACTCGTTTAATACTTGAAAAATAATACTCCAGAACACAACAGAATAACACTTCGAAATGACTTACGTAAGTATACTGAATATTCCGAACGCTTCCTTCCGCCCGGAGCGCTATCAGGCGAGAAATTGGCATCGCATTTTTTTTTCTTAAAGCTAAAGCTGTTGTTGTCTCAGAAGATTTGACAGCGACTCCTGGCGTTAAGGCATTCCAACCTCATGGGAGCGGGGTCGATCAGCCGTGGCAGCGTGCTCGGACACGCGCCTCCTGAGAGGTGCGTTACCGGCTCGACCGCTGCATAGAGACAATTGAGGACAGCCACGAATGGCAAGAATATTATTTATTTAGGGACTATCAGCTTCACTGGTGAAGCCGATCCTATTCTAATCTACTACCGTTTCGGAGTGCTTATAGCTGAGGGAGAAGAAACGGCGAAAGAAACTCCCCCGCAACACAGATGTGCCATGTGACATGATGACATGAATACACGTAGAATATCTATTCTACGTGTATTCATGTCATGTGTGATTGTGACTCTATAGGCTATGGGGGCGGAAAGCATCCCTAAACCTATTCCGTTGGGCTGGTCCATGCCGGACTGGGGGGATAGCGTCCACGAGAGCATTCACTTCAGCGTCCTAGTGGTGGAGTCGGATCTATCCGTGAGCACGTTTCGCGGGCGACGACGCGCGTGGGTTGCACGGCAGTTGGGTGTATAGTTGTCCGTCTCCACCACCAGCGGATTGTGGTGGTGGGAGCGAGACCGAAGAAGGATCGCGAGAGGGAGGATTGGCATCGCATCGCTAGGTGCCCTGATTTTATACGGATACTCAGCATAGAAGTTCGGTAGAGTGGGGGGTTCGTTTAATAATATACATATATATTGTATAAATAAATACATATCATACTTATATCCGAGAATCGAACAAGTGATCTAAACAGCTATGCGATGTGCGTTACTCGTTGAGCCAAGGAGGTAGTAATAAGTATAATAATACCTTAACGAAAGGTTGACTTTAAACCCTTTATCCTAAATTTTTTTGGACGGATTAATAAGATAAATATTATTCAGTCCAAGTTGTGTCCCATATTTTCAACATCAGTGTTTAGTTTTTCTGAATTTCCATTATTTTGTTTGTTTCTGCTAATAACTGACAACAAGGATAGAAGTTAAGTCGTCGTAATGTTGTTATTATACATACCATATAACACAAAATATTTTGTGCAGTGACCACCACGGAGTCGGATATTATTATTATACCTATATTGATATCAAAAATTTTCAATATAAGATTCTTATTCTGAATTTATATGTAAGAATTTTACACTCAACCATTCAATCAAGAAGTTAAAAGCTACATAACTAACTTTAAATTCTTAGGATAACTTAGAATCTGCCTTTTGTTTTATGTAAAAACTAGCCGTTCCGGCCCACTTCGTACGGAAAATATCAGAAAATTAAGTCAAAATAAAATAAAAAACACTCAATATAATCCAAAAAGTAAACATCCTAGAATATACGAAAAACTCCGCGTCGAATAATTGCAGTCCCTTCCCGACATGTCCAGTAGTTTTGTTGTGATGGTGCGTCACAGGAACACCATTTTCCTGTTATATATAAAAGTAGATGATAAATTATTTATCGAATAAGTAATACAATAAAATGTCCATAAGTCAAATTTGTATTATGACTCAAACAATTCTTTATTTCTGTTAGAATTAAAACAAACAAAAAATGTTCCTCATTTGTAGAAATCAATACATATTTAATTAGGTTACGGCTTTTGTTATTTACAACGGTGACGTAATTTTGTAGACACGTTGTATTTTGTATACAACGACTCAATTAAATATTAAAACCGAACAGTCGCTAATGCGTGTCCTATCATTCGAGCTGATATTCTTACAATAAATGGATTATTCATGAGAATTATTTACGCAGTTTCTTATCTCACAGGTATGCAGAGACATTTTGTTAACATTCTATAATATGTTCTTAGTTCCCTGAGAAGAACACTTGGGAATGGGCACTCTTGACTATATGAACTCGGTTCTTAGGATATAGGATCTAAATTTAATTTAAATTAAGAATACTTTATTATATGCTATCTGATGCTATAAACGTTATTCTGCTATAACAAAGAAGCATAATATGTTCTTCTCCAAGGTCTAATCTATTTCTGTAACGAAATACATCAAAATTGATTCGGCAGTTTAGGCGTGAAAATGTAGCAGACAGACAGTTACTTTCACGCTTATAATATTAGTGTGAATAATATCAACAGTTCATGAAAACTTTTTCCATCCAAATTGTTAGCAACGTTTAAAAATTTATTTCTTTGAGTATTCCCTGTACAGGAAATAATTTTGTATTGTTGTAATATTGATGTGAATTTGAAGGAAATATTCTTATATATTAAAAGTTCTTAATTAGAATAAAAACTATGACAAAATCATTCCTAGACAAAGCAAAAAACATCACTAATTGAAAATTTAAACAATACAAAAACTATTTAAATGTTAATGAAATTCGCTAATGAGATTCATATGACAAGACGTTATGGGTTATGATTTTTGATATTCTAAAAATTTGACAATACACTGATTGTATTATTGTAATTAGCGAATTTATTTCTAATACTATTAACAGTTTGTCGTTCTAAAATGTCACCCTTCATAGTAAACTTCTTTCAATCGGCGGTTTTTCGTGACAAACATGGTTCTTAGGGTAGGATTCTGCAGCTTTGAGAAGAAGCGAGAAGTTTACCAGCCTGCAAGCTGGCCGGCTGATCTCTCACCGAAATAGGAGTGAAGCACAGAGTTGGAAGGCGTCAAATGACCTCCGCGCTCAGAATCAATCACACAATCGGCTATCAAGGAAGCCTGCTCTGGGTCATCACCATCGAAGGTTTAGGCCTTCCTTAATGGTGATATAGTGGAAGTGGATCAACCTACTTTGATGCTATCGGCAATTATCCTATCTTCCGTATCCCAGGCGTAGGCGACAGGAAAAAACGTTTCGGCGTTTGTTTTCGTTCGATCAAAATATTACGACATGTCAATCGATTCAAACCAATCAGTGATCAAAAATGCTTAAATCTATAAGATTTAATAATGAATAAAAATGGTGAATATTAATAAAATATTATTGGGTATAAAACCATTTATGACAGTACAACACGCGAATAAATCTTAGCAAATGTCAATGTAGACTAGTTCATGCTTGTAAAATATGTCATGGCCCTCTAATTTAATATTACATTTCTTATATGACTTGCAATGTTTTATTGACTTAAATCTGTTTGATTTAACAATTACATGGCTAGGAGTTGTTTAATTTTATGAAATAATATTTTTTACCTCGATATTATGTCTACATGACATGTTTGTTTACATGTCTTCATCATCATCTCATTTAGCGTTAATCCTGGTTGCAACCAAAACTTCCGCTTCGGTGCCCGGAATCCGCTTTCCAACTTTTAGATTCTCCATTTGATTTGGCAGGTGCTAGTTTTTACAGAAGCGACTGCCGTCTAACCTTCCAACCCTGAAGTAAATTAAAAATACGTTTGTCTACCTACCTATATCTTACTCAATCTAATTTCTTATGGACCTTTTTTGGGGCGATGGCTTTCCTATCCAAGTCCGCCTGGACTGGCAACCCCTCCTGGATTCTAAACATGCCGCCGCAATAATCTTGTGTTGGGTTCCGACATTAGTGACCTAGGTTCCAGTTCCCCTGAGCAGATGGCAGCGCCGGTAACTGAGTGCAAATAAGTGAGCCGCACGTCTATCTGCTGCTCTACAACAATAAAATGTTTTTTTTATCTTTTTCGATTTCAATTCAAAGTGAAGGGACAGCAATAATTTTAGTCTAGATATTATGACACACTTTTCCAAAAATTTAAATTAAATCAACTTATCAAAGTATATAAAAATAATCATCAAATGACACAGATTCCATTGTTATCTAAATGACCTGCTAACCTGTTACTTGAATACAAGTTTTCATTTGGTCGTGAATATTTCTATAATTGCTTTCTCTTTTAAAACTACTAGTAAAAAGAAGAATAAAGAATGCGAAGAAATTCATAACTCTTTAAAGATAGTAACTATAATAATAACACTATAAATTAGGTTTTTCTGGAGTTGCCGAAAGAACTTCCAATTCACAATTTTTTTTAATACACATAAAATCGAATACTTCATTTCACTCCTTACTTCCATTATAATGTTTTATGAACTCGTATTTATTTTAGCCTCAATTTTTTGGGCCTTTATTATTAACACTATGTAAAAAAGCCGTAGTTTCAATTCCCTTATGGGTAAACAAATTTTATCTGTTAGTTGGTACGTCTGTGTAATTTAAACTAATATATTAAAAAAAATTCCATCTCGTATTCACATCAATTCAGCAGTATACACAAAACTATAAATAGAGTAATATTAGAGCTATGAACATTATTACACTAGTTTAATTCTTTCACGAATACGTTTCTTCTTATTTTACACTTGGATGCTGTTTTTAGTAATAATACTAGATCGATAGTTAATACGTGTTGGGAGTATGGCACTGAAAACCAGCGCTGTGTCAGTAATTCCGACATAGCACAATGCTGAGACATCAGCCTCATTTGTTAAAAATGCAACAGTAAGATTGTGTACTTGTGTATATGTGTGTGATCTTGTTATCTGTTGTGTTATTTTATAATAAATAAAATTGATTTCTTCCTCTTCGTTCATTCATTTGCAGAACAACGAACAAATTTGGACGAATTTTGGAAGAATTGAATAAATAAATAAACAATATAAATATATCAGAACGTTTCAAACAACACCATCTAGTTCCAAAGCACTTGTGTTATGGGTTCTAGATAACTGATATATTACATATTTTTATATATTTATTTATATATATTTATATATATTTTTTGTAAATAAATTTATAAATATATGTACAAAATAAACAAGCCAAACAAAATAAAAACGAATATTTATTCCCTTACACAATTACCGAACAAACCAATACAGCTAACACTCTAAGTTCTTTAATCTTTTTAGAAACGGATATAAATGAAAAGAAATCCGAAATTATCAATTTGAAAACTACCAGTTCAAAAGAATGGGACGAAATATCGTCACAGGTTCTTAAATCTCTTTCTATATATTATATATTGCTCCAGCTCTAGCATACTTAATTAATCAATGTTTGGAACAAGGAATTTTTCCAAATTCTTAAAAAATAAACAGCAATACGCAAGGGTGGTAAAAAAAGATAGTCTAAATAACTACAGACCAATCTCTATCATTACCGCAATTTCAAAAAATATTTGAGACTTATAAATAATAGGTCTTTACCTATAAACTTGCCGTTCTGCAGTTCTGGCCATTTCAAATCAAAATATTAGGTCTTTACCTATGAAATTGCCGTTTTGTATGAAAAAATTTAAACGAATTTTTAACATGTATTTTTTATTTGTATTAATCGAAGTAATCACCCATGCAATCAATGCATCTTTGCCAACGCAGTGGCAGTTTATTGATGCCCTTCTTAAAGAAATCAGCTGTACGGGAGGCAACAAATTCTTCAAAGCCTTTCGGGTATTGAATTTTTTTCCCGCCAAGAAGTTATCCAAATTCTGGAAAAAGTAGTAGTCTTTAGGCGCAAGGTCTGGTGAGTAGGGCGGATGACGGAGAACTTCCAACCCCAGTTCTTGTAACTTGGAGACCGTCTGATGTGCAGAATGAGATCGCGCGTTGTCGTGCAGGAGCAGCGGAGACGAGCGATTGACGAATGCTGGTTGGAGATGTGCCAGATTCTCCATCATTGTGTTCAGTTCTTCACAGTATACATCTGCAGTAATGCTCACCCCGTTTGGTAAGAAGCTGTGATGAATCACACCGGCGCTAGACCACCAAACAGTGACCATCACTTTTCTAGGGGTAAGTTTTCGTTTAGGACATTGTATAGGTGCTGAACCAGGATCCAACCAATTTGCTGAGCGCTTGCGGTTATCAAACAGAATCCATTTTTCATCGCAGGTAACAAAACGGTTCAAAATTCCTTCATTTGTGTGTCTGTTGAGCAGTGCAAGGCACGTTTCGACGCATACTTCGCGCTGGCGATCATTGAGTTCGTGGGGCACCCATTTGTCAAGCTTTTTTACCTTGCCAATTTGACGCAAATGAACCAATATTGTTTTGACGCTAACATCGAAAGCTGCTGCTAATTCAGCCGTAGATTGTGTATCATCAGCTTCTACAATCGCCTTTAATTCGTTATTGTCGACCAGTCTTCGGACGATCGCGAGGTTCATTTTTCAGGTCGAAATTCCCAGAACGGAAGCGAGCAAACCAATAGCAGGTGGTGCGTTGGTTTGTAGTGTTAGCTCCGTAAACGTCATTGATGTTGCGTGCCGATTGTGCCGCGTTGCTGCCACGACGGTACTCATATTCCATAATTACTCGAATTTTTAACGTATCCATGATGACGAAAAATATTGAAATGCGATGAAAATGTGACACTAATCAATAAACAAATGACTACTTTTGGAAAAAGAATTCAATGTTTTTAAAATAAAATTAATTTGAAACTAGAATTCTTAGCCAAACAAAAATTATTTTGATTTGAAATGGCCAGTACTGCAGAACGGCAATTTCATAGGTAAAGACCTATTATATAAACTTCTTGGTTAATATGATAGACCAGAAAAAAAATCAGAGAAAAAAATTTGTTTTTTATAGCTAGATTTCAGCAGCCAGGCAGGCAAACGGCCCACCCTAGCAGGTGGTCACCGTCGCTTATGGATGTTTGCAACACAAGAGGCATTACAATCACGCTGCCGGCTTCGAAGAAATTTATAACGCCTTTTTTGAAGAACCCCATATCGTACCGCGCTGAGAAAACTTCGGTCGGAAGCTCATTCCAGATCCTGAGAGTACGCAACATGAACGTTCTTGAGAACCGTTTCGTACAAGAAAGAAGAGGTTCCAAAAAAGGGGATGAACACCCAGCCGATGGCGGGCAGTGCGGTGGTAGAAAGAAGACGAGGGCACCATTCTAAATAACTCTTCAGAACATTCCCCCCTGTACAGACAGTAGAATACGCAAAGAGACGCAAAGTCGCTCCGAAGTCCAAGCGTGTCTAGACTGTCTGTGAGTATGGGATCGTCGACAACACGAACTGCGCGCCGTTGGATGGAGTCCAGGGGATTGAGCTGACAGGCAGGTGCTCCAGCCCATAAATGAGTACTCCATATGCGGTCTGACCTGTGCTTTGTATAGCATAAGACGCTGCTTTGAACTGAAATACTGCTTAGGCCGGTTTAGCACACCTAGCTTACAAATATTTAAAAACTACTTGTCAAATCGTTTTCAAGTAGTAAAGCTAAAGAGCATTTTCAGCCGACACTACCCCGTTACATTTGGTGTGCCTCAAGGCAGTGTATTGGTTCCATCTCTTTTTCTCTGCTACATTATATATTGCTGTATGACAGCAGACAAGCTGACGGCCCACTTAGAATTTAGCAGTTACCGTTGTTTATGGGTGTTTGCAATGCTAATGGCATCGCGAACACGCTGCTGTCCCATAAGAGTACAAGAACTTGGGTCACTAATGCCGGAACACAACACAAGGTTATTATGGCGGCATGCTTAAGACCAAATGTGGTTGCCATCCAGACGGGCTTGAGACCCTAACATGTAGGTGGATAGGTGGATTGTTTTGTCGCCTTTTACGACGGGCCGACCCCGGCCGCAGAGGTTAGTATTCTTTCTCCACCTCTGCACGGATAAAATCATCAATCACGGATCACATTAATGAATTGTTCAAAATAGAAAATTCTAAATTAATATCTACGCAGATGATACGGACTTAACTTTTTTGGCGACATTTGGGAGGAGGCTTTTACACATGCTCAAAAAGTTATGATGTAGTTTGTAATTGGCTAACTACTAACTCGGTAACTCTTAATATTAGTAAAACAAAATATATTCCTTTAAGTATGAGAGAATCTTCACATGATAAAATCAAAAATCACAAAATATTGCATATCCCTGTTATAATGCCAACTGTCCCTGTTCTCCGTTAAATACGATGGATAGCATCAAATATTTAGGGATAATAATAGATAAAAATTGTAACTTTAGAAACTATGTAAATTACTTAACACAAAAGGTCCGAAAATTAGTATTCGTTTTTAAACATCTACGAAATGTTGCTGAAGCAAATCTAATAATAACGGTTTACTTGACGTTATGTCAATGAGTTTTGATCTATTGTATTTCTTCGTATGGTGGTGCTGCAAAGACACATTTTATTAAGCTCGCGAGGGCTCAAAGACTTAAACTTAAAATTTGCTACAGTAAACCTCGACTATTTCCCACTGAAGCCTTGTACAAAGAATCCAATATATTCAGATTCGATTAGAGAGATTGTCAGAAAATTGTTTATAATAATATAAATTGTTTATAATATATGCGTACACTCATTGAAAAGGTCTGAATGCAAAAAGGTCTTAACTACGTGTACTTGGTTATTGTTTAAAAAAATTTAGTGTGCTTTTCCTACTCAAATCCACAGGTTGTGTGATGAGTTGGTGCGGGGCATGGAAGGGCCCCCAATTCCTCTCGTAGAATATCGCTGGGCCCACGTCTGGTCTCAGCTCCAGCACGATGATACTCCCCAAAGACTTGAGGAGTAGGTCTAGAGGAGTGAGACTTGAGACTGAGACTGTCCCAGATCGGATAATCTGGGTTTGGGTCCCCAACTGACTGGCGTCTCAATCCGTCACGCCTGTAGGGATGTGATGGGATTTTGCACATTTCGGGTTTCAGATTTCGTGGGCACTCCAGAACTTTGGGTACGGAAGCTAGAACCTGGGTCACCTACCGCCGGAATATAACACAAGGTTATTATGACGGCATACTTAAGACCAAGGGTGGTTGCCATCTAGATGGGCTTGAGACCCTACCACGTAGCTTGGGTTGTTTTGTCGCTTTTTACGACAGGCCGACCCCGGTCATAAGGGTTAGTATTCTTTCTCCGCCCTTGCACGGATAAGAATTATTTTTTGATATTATTGCATCATGTTAGTGGCGGCTTGCCGATCTCATGTTTAACCATATAATGTGCTAAGAAATATGTTTAATTAAAATTAAAAATATCGTACTAAAGTCCACTGCCATCAGGCTTTTTAGCCTTTCTATTGAAAGAAAATATTTATTGACAATGACGTAGAATTAAGTTTGTAAAATTAATTACAATAAATAAAACTATTTACTATAAATATTTACGTCTCTGCTCTCTCAGTATGTTGCTCTGTTGAAATCTCAAGACAGCGCTGGTTTCCAGTGCCCACCTCTACATTTACAAAATATGTGTTTTAATAGTAAAAACTGTAGTTCAAATTTATAATTTTTGTATAGAAATATATCTGCTTCAATTGTAAAAATATTTTGCACTCGAAATAAAGTTAAAAACTTTCCCATAAAATTTATCAGTCATTCTTATTCAGCGAAACATTAGTTTTCCCATACTATGTTGTTCTTTTTTTTTTTTTTTTTTTTTATTGCGTAGGACAGCAGACAGGCTGACAGCCCGCTTAGAATTTAGCAGTTACCGTCGCCTATAGGTGTTTGCAACGCCAGTGGCATCGCGAACACGCTGCTGTCCCATAAGGGTACAGGAACTTGGGTCACTAATGCCGGAACACAACACAAGGTTATTATGGCGGCATACTTAAGACCAAAGGTGGTCGCCATCCAGACGGGCTTGAGGCCCTACCACGTAGCTAGGGTGGGTTGTTTTGTCGCCTTTTACGACAGGCCGACCCCGGCCACAGAGGTTAGTATTCGTTCTCCGCCCCTGCACGGATAGAAATGGATATGTTCTTAGATTATGCTTTTCTTGTTAATAATGAAAGATTTAAAATTAAAAACCTATAGTTAAACTAAAATCTCTAGTTGTACTTGCGGCTTGGCCTGTGTGGTTTTCAATATACAGTAGAAGTGAGTGTAAAAAAGCGCGTAGGTACACTGATCATACAGGATCCTTACTTTTTTACAAACAAACATATCCCAAGGTACTTTTTTAATATTGTCTTCTAGTAAAAGCGCTGTCACGTGTGGTACAATAGTTTTCTAAATTATTCGCAAAAAACAGAGAGAAAGATATTTATATATTTCAATAGAAATTTGAGTAATTTATATATATTTCAATTGAAAATAATATTTTTACACATACTATGAGATTAAGACACTATTTCTTAAAATAGTACGTAGACATTGAAATTGTATTTGTATTTTGTTAGGTTATTTTGTTCTTTGAGTTAATATAATTTTTTTGCAGTGATAAAGAAACTATTCAAGTCAATTTATGAATGAGGACTTGTTGAGCGTATTGAGATATTTGTAAGCATACTATTGACACGTTTGTGGCTGGACATCCGTTCGTTGCTTGTCGAAATGGTTAAGAATGTAAGCCAGTGCGAACTAACTGCAATCACCTAACCGAAGCCGCATTTGACGAACGCGCCTAGAACGCTAACGGCGCCCGCGCAGGACCACTCATCGCACGATATCAGCAAATTACTCTCATAAAATACTTGTTATTAAAAGTTTATTACCAATAACATTATAAATTTTAGTTCCTATATTATAAATATACGAATTTAGGTAAATTTTTCTTCAATAAAAACGTAAACAAATGGAACCCAAGTGATTAGTGTCAACAATTGGTTGTGAAGATATACTTAAAATAAATTGGTGAGTTCAAATCGCATATTAGATGTTGTAATAACTTGTTATTAAATTAAGATTTATTGCATTTTAGAATTTAGCATCCCTTACATAAATAATTTGAATAGAAAGATGGGTTATCACTGGATTTAACTGCTTAATACACCGTTCCTCAATCACCTAATATTAATAAAAGCCCAAAATTTAATTATGTTACTAAAAAGGACCAGTCTTTTGTTTTGGAGTTTAAATCTCGATCGGTAGATATTGGCAATCTGTATTCTAATAATCATATACAATAATGATACAATACGAGCACACTAATAAGTAACTACAATATTAAATGAAAAAATACATAAAGCGCAATAAATATTCGAATAAATTTATGATTGATATTAAATTAAAATACTTTTGTCTAATTTTTTTATTCATTTATTGTGAAAGAAACATATGTATTTAAACTCGAATTCATGCTGTGTAAATACAAAATTAAGTAGAATTTCCGTGTGGTCTGAATTCGCAAAATCAATGGGGTCACCATATTTGATTCTTCGCGTTTTGTAAAAGGTATATTACCTTTTTTGCTATCTAACACATAACAAGAATGATTTTTTTATTGCTGAAGAACAGCAGACAGACTGACGGCCCACTTAACAGTAAGCAATTACCGTCGCCTATGGATGTTTGTGACGCTAGGGCACCGCGAACAACATATGGGTACAGGAACCTGGGTCACTAATGCTGGAACACAACACAAGTTTACTATGGCGATATACTTAAGGCCAAAGGTGGTCGCCATCCAGGCGGGCTTGAGGCCCTACCACGTAAGGGTGGGTTGCTTTGTCGCCTTTTACACTACTTACTTTTTCTCTCTCTGTCTCTGTACACACACACACGCACACACATACACATGTATATATGTGTGTGTGTGTGTACAAAGAGACAGAAAATAATATTAGATTTTTAATCAAATTTAACTATTTATTTTCTTAATCTTGTCCTTATCCTACAATATTAATTACAGTCCAAAAGGTAATAAAAAAAATTATGTATCAATATTATAAGATTGTTAACAAAATTATCTTTTAAAATGGATGTATTTAATATTCAAGTAAACTGTTGATCGCATATTTTAATATTATTTTTGTTTTTAATATTAATTAAACTCGTGATAAAATACAGAAAAAATAAAATCAAAAAGTTCTGAAAAATAAAAATTTAATAAAAGTGATACGCTTATTAATTTTAATTATTGTTTTGTGTTATTTTATTATAATAATTTTACATTTGGCATTAAAATTTTTATTTATGATTTTAATTTATGCGAGCTGAGAATGGTCACCGTTTCCTAGTATATCGCACCATCGACTTTTGTTTTACAAAACACAGGTCAGGCCGCATTACTACGCTCACTTATAGGTTGGAATACCTATTTCAATCTTCAAGACTCTATTGGTCACAACACCATTACACCAAAGCACACCTTGTCGATAATGCCATACTCACAAACGGTCTTTCAATGTTTGTACAATGGTTAGGTTAAGTTGGTTAGGTCGGTAAGATTTATTCTGAGTTTACCCACATTTGCCGGAGTCTCACGGTGCTAGACGGCAGAGGTTCAAAGGCACAATGAGAATATGGTTTGAACTTCTGAGGGTTTTACCTCTGTTTTTCGTCAAGAAGTATTTTTTTTATTGCTGTAAGACAGCAGACAGGCTGACGGCTCACTCAGAATTAAGCAGTTACCGTTATCTATGGGCGTTTGCATTACCATGGGTATCGCTAACACACTACTATCCGCTTAGTTACTAGAACCTGAGTCCCTAGTGTCGGAATACAACACAAGGTTATTATGGTGTCATACATATTTGTAGACCAGAGGTGGTTGTCATCCATCTAGTTGTTTTGTCACCTTTTACGACAAGCCGCCCCCGACCGCAACGGTCCGGGTTGCACGGAGAATAATTAGTTTATATTATACACTAGCTGACCCGGCAAACGTTGTTCTGCCATAAAAATAATAAAATGTCAAAAAATAAAAAATAAAATTTAGGGGTGGACTACCCCTAACATTTAGGGGGATGAAAAATAGATGTTGGCCGATTCTCATAGATACCGGATAAGCACAAAAAATCACTAACTCAATTTAGTTATCTGCCTACTGCCTACCCCCTAAGAACGATGGCGTGATTATTTATAGCCTATGACCATTTCTAGGTTATCATCTATCACCATACCAAATTTCATCAAAATCCGTTCAGCCGTTTAGGCGTGAAAGAGGAACAGACAGACAGACAGACAGACAGAGTTACTTTCGCATTTATAATATTAGTATGGATAAACAATCAAAATCAGTTTGGAAAACAAATTCGTGGCCCTAGAAGGAGTTGAGACGTGCAAAAGTCTTCACGCAACGAATCTTGATCCTAATAAAAATTTCCCCAACTTGATATAAAATGGCAACAATTTATTAACAAGCAACAGACAGTAAAAGAGAAAGGGCTGTGCTTTGTTAACGTGAACGAATAACTACGAGGGCCTTTGTTACCAGTGAATACGGCGCACAGCTTACTGATGACATGTTGACGATTGAGCGCGCGATGTACATCAAACAAACAATTGGTCGATAAATAAAGGTACAATTAAATAATAATCTTGAATTAGACCTAAATAATAATTTAAATAAGGTTTAACTCCGCCAGGTTCTTTTGGCCGATATTATTCTAAACAAGTGCTTTCACGTTTCCCCTCCAAATTGTTTAAATAACCCTGAAGACAATTTAATCCAGTAAGTCGAATATTTAGTAGAACTGCTTTGTTGTGCGACAGCAGACACGCTGATGGCACACTTAATAGTAATCAGTTACCGTCGCCTATGGATGTTTGCGATGTGTGGGCTCCCCCAACACGCTACCGTAGGGAACTGCAACCTTGATCATTTATGTCGGAATACAATACAAGGTCATTATAGAGGCCTGCTTAATCCTAAATCCAGATGGCCTTAGAACCATATCATCTAGCTAGGGTTTTTTTGTCGCCTTTTACCACAAGCCGCCCCCAACACAGAAAAAATATATTTTGAATTTTATTCGGGTTTTCCAAAGTTTAATTCGCAGTCGCCATTAATTTGCATTAATATTATATTTCATTAGTGTTCTAGATATTGCATACATACATATAATCATGCCTCTTTCCCGTAGGGGTAGGCAGAGACCACTTCTTTCCACTTGCTACGATCCTTACATACTTGTTTCGCTTCGTCTACTTTCATTATTCTCTTCTAGATATTAACAAAAGCATAAACTTTTTAATATAAACACTCGCTTGTTTGATGTCTGTTAAATATTTTTTCAGATGTGAGCATATATAAATAGTGCATATATATAATTGCATACTTATGTAATTCATATTTGTAATTTATACGATTACAATATTGATAATATTAATACTGTATTGATACAATACAGTATTGATAATGTAATTTAAACAATTTTCTTTATTCTTTAGTAAGTTTTATACACAAACAAGATGAACAGTCTTTTAACACTTGAGAAATGATAAACATTTATCTTAAGGCTCATTATTAGCGTGTAAATGAATACACCTATTTATTATTGGTCATGCCAAGATCTTAATACTTACATTTGAAAAATGAAGTTAGCACCTGCGTGATTCCTGTTACGAAGGCATTCACAGACCCTCGTATATTCTAAAGTTGATTAAATGATTCTTTCAGCAAAACACCGTATTAAAGTTGTTCAATTTTATTTATTTTCGTTTAACTCTATACATCATTACTCTATTCTCGCTGAGGAATACAATTTTTTGCTATCAACTGACACTTGTGAATTTTTTCGAATTCGGATAATAATAATAACTCCACTGCAATCCCAACATTAGTGTGCCTACAGCCTTTTTAGCGTAGGGAATAATTTCACAGTAAATGAATACAGTCCGTTTCTCACACTGCCAGCTCGTTTACTTGGCACAAAAGGGCGCCCAATGTTTTGGCCATTGCCCTCCATTTTTCGGTAAATAATATATAAGTATTTATTATAATATAATAAATTTAAAGTATTTATTCACTTAATAAAATGAATGAAGCGCGATCCGAGTCAATCGGATGGGGTCTTATTAAAGTTTAAGTATTTTGATTAAAAATAAGCTTGTACAGCATTTTTAAGATTTTATATATATAGACAGGTTTTGATCTTTTAATTATTTTGTCATCGGGCAATCATTCTCCACTACTGAAAGTAGGCTTCCCCAAGTTTGCGCTACAAATCACGAACCCTTACTTTCCCCATCCATCCCTGATCAAGCTTACGTAGCTTTTTAACGATTTAAATATATTAATTAATATAGTACGTACGTAAGTTTATAGGAAACTATCAATGTTATAGATAGGACGATCTTATGACGTCATTATGTGAAAAATTATGGTACATATACCAAACTAGAGTTTAGATTACTATCTTTAATTCTCAAAAAATTATTAATATGTGAAAATTTGATAAATAACAATGTTTTAAACAAGAATATAAAATATGCACATAATCAACTAAAATTGACTAACTTTAATGTTAAAATTTTATTGCAGCTAATATGTACATAATAACATAAACAAAATATAACACTATAACGATGTAAATGGTTCCAACTTATCTAAATTATTACATCATATGTTTCTGAAATTTTTATGTTTTCGAAATTGAATTGACAAATAATCAATGCCAAATAAACGAAGATGCATATGAAAATAACTGAATAAATTAGCTATTTTTTATAGTCATAAACGTCTTTTAACTCCCCCCCCCCCTCATATTGAAAGTAAAAACTAGAAAATAAATTGATATTTTATTCATCATTTGCGACAGCTTAGGAACGAAATTAACGATATATTATCATGATTTGGAGTTATTCAAACGTAATTTGTCGAAATGAAAGGGCGATTGGTCCCCAATGGAAAAAAAAAATCTGTTAAGTGACCCTCTCTTTTCCGTCTTTTCTTCTACACATAAAACTAAAGATAGAGAAACTACAATAATCTTATGAATAAATTTTTATCCCATCCCAGTATTTCATGGGATGAATACTTGATATCAATCTAAATTGACAAAGTCCTTGGTGCTTGTTTCTGCTTGTGAGTCAGCGTACTTTACGAACGGGCTGTACTTGAGAATTAATTGGTGTTTGCCTATTTTTACGTAAGGGTCGCTCTCGCCAACCATTCTAGCAGTAACCGCTTTCTGCAAGACATTAATGTCCGCGAAGAAGGTGGCGGAACGGTAGTGCGCCTTACTGTTTCTTTTAATTTCCGTTCACAAAGGGCTACTGGTGGCCCTAAATGTCGGCGAACAACTTCTGGCCACATATGGCCGAAGGATAAGCACGTCGGCATTCCGCGTATTGCCTGCATACGAATGAAGATACCTGGGGTCCATCACCCCCTTAGGTCTGAATGAGCTCTTGCCAAGGGGTCGCGGTCAGACTAACGTTAAGCTCCGTGCACTTGGGCTGAACAAAGGAACACCGAGGTAGTATTAGGATATACCAAAGACATGCATTTCTTACCAAGACATAGGGGTGCATGGGGAGTCTCACACTATCTTGTTGTATGTTTCCACCTAGCGAGGTGTGCGTAAAGAATTTCAGCATTTCAAAAAGGGTATGCATTTAATGATATGAAATTGACATATCTTTATTCTTAACTAAACAATTTTTACTAACAACACAATTATTATTGTCTTAGATTTAATCCTTGTTTATTTTTAAAATACGGAAGAAATAATAAGTTTTATTATTATTCCAATATTTAATTGCAAACACGATATTTTTCTGTTTGACGCAGTTATACAAATCCAGATGCAACATTGTTTTTATATTTGCGAGTCATAACTGGCCTTCAGATCTTGGCATTTAAATTCCGTATTTAGCGATTAAGTTTTTATAAATTGTCGTATTCATCTACAAGAAGATTCCATTAGAAATTAAACTTTGAGCGGGGTTTTAAATTTTTTATAGACTGGCAATACCTAGCAATTATAGTTATAATAAACAACAGGCTTCTGGTCTGCAGTTTTAATTCACATGAAAGAATGTGATTTCCCTGAATAGATGGTATCTCAATAATAGTTTCCACACGGCCTTGTTAAGCCATTCTATTGTCCACCTTAACATACAGTCATGTAATTGTGGCACAGTTTAATTGTATTCTGAATTATAATAGCACATCATCCACTGTAAACCCGTATTTATTATTTACAATTTTTTAATATCTGGTGTGTATTTACATAAAGGCTTAAACCACTATCAGCAGTCGCATTAAAGCTAAGACGGGTTTAAGAAATTACTTTCAATAAACTTGATGCACATATGATAATATACTTGTATGTTAGTTGGCCTATGGTGCCTACCAAGGAGAAGGTTGAAGCACTCCATCTCTTTTGGGCATGAATGGATTGATTACCTGTTCAGCTAGCTCATATGCTGCAAATATTGCACATATTTGTTTTCAGAACAGGGCTTTGACCAAGTTGCAGTCCTCCAGTCATAATTCAACAATTGTGTTTAATATCTTTAATCAAACTAGTAGATAAAGATGAGGTTTATTTTAAAAACCACGTAGAAGTAACTGACAGTTATCAACAGTAACCTTCGGCTATGAAACCATAGCTTTTGGTGCAAATGGATTAAGATACTTTTACGAGTAATGTAGATGAAGAAGAAAAAATATATGTAGATCAGTCCCATTAACTAAGTTAATAACTTTTTATACACCATTTTTGTACTGATTTTTATTTTATAGTAGATGCAGTATTTACTTATTATCACAGGAAATCTTGGCTATGAGCAATGTGTTTCAGTCACAATATAGTGAAAAATTATTTTTACACTTTGTTATGTTTGATAATTATGGTCATTAGCTCTTTAGTGACTTGATAATATATGGGCAAATAAATATACTTTCTAATTCTAGCTAATTCTGAATTACAGACATGTAGCAAACTTTTATGTCTGCAATCGTCTTGACCTCACTTGCGTAACTCACAGGTCGGTAGACTGGTGGAGCTTGTGGTTTTTTAACCTACTTCAATGAAATAGTTGAATTTAATCTTATAACATATATTACATCCATTGTTATTCACACAATTGTTATTTAAAGTGATTTTCAATGATTAACTTAAAGATTAATTGTTTTGAGAAAAGATTTATATTCTCCGTGCAAGGGCGGAGTAAAAATATTAACATGTGCCACCGGGGTTGGCCTATCGTAAAAGGCGACAAAACAACCAAGTGGTAGTGCCCCAAGCCCGTCTGGACGGTAACCACCCTTGGTCTTTAAGTATGCCGCCATAGTAACCTTGTGTTGTGTTCCGGCATTAGTGACCCAGGTTCCTGTACCCCTTTGGGCCAGTAGCGTATATACGGTGCCGCCAGCGTTGCAAATATCCATTGGCGACTTACCATTAAGTGGGCCGTCAGCCTGTCTGCTGTTCTTCGGCAATAAAGAAAAAAAGTTATGACGACCTACATGTCAGAATGGCTTTCAGTAATCGAGTATCCTTAATTCAAGCGTTCTGCTGCTTACTTTGCTACTAAATTTATCATTCTTGACAAATCTAGTAGCAAAGTATCGCTACGGTCGGAAGCTATCGGTAAGGAACTATATAGAAAGAAAGAAAATATTTATTTTCTCTTTTTTTCTTGCCTTTTAATATATCTTTTATCTCATTTACGACATCTACTGACGACAACAAGGGCTAACCAACCGTATTATCTACGTAATAACAATGAAAATAGCAGTTTTTCACGTTACCACATGTCATAAACCTTTGTAAAGTACGTTGTAACTAAGTGATCATACCGGAGGCAAACACACTGGTGTCACCCACAGGTAGAAATAATTCACTTTCCACCGAGATATTTATCTGAGTGTTTCTCGTCTAACGTACTTTCCGACATAAATTTCACATACTGCTGGTGAGAAATATAAAGAGCTATTCCGCCTTGAGATGGCATGGAAGTTATTCATGAAAAAGAGACCTGAGCTCAGCAGTAAATTGTTGTGGTTTGTTTTATCAACCACTGTCTAGTACTGATGTTTTTCAGTTTCGCATAACAAATGGAATGAATGTTGTTTTTTAAACATTTTACGCAATGTTTGGTATACGATGGATACATAGTCAAATAGGCTATTTATCATTCATGCACTTCATATTATACGAAATATGAATTGTAGTAAAATTAGATAGATAGATAGATAACCAAATAACTTACAAAAACAATGAAAATTATTTACACAATCAATATCTACTTGACTTACAATGGGCGGCCTTATCGCTACAGAGCGATCTTTTCCAAGCAATCCAAAATTAGTTCTTATCAAAAAACCGGGCCTGTTATACAAATGTACATGGAGAGATATGCTGACACGAGATAGCCCCCTGACAATAGACAGCGGATAGTGTATGCTCGCAATCAGCAGTAGTGGGAAACTAACCGCTGAGCTGTTAGCCAACGAAGAGATCTAGTTCTGGCAGGATTTGCAGCTAGCAAACTGGTTTTTAACTTGTGAAACACTGTAAGTTTCTATCGAACAGATAGAAGATGTTAATTGAGTGAGCAAGTAAAAAAATATGGTAAGCATCCACTATTTAGTGATGTTTTTAGAAGCTGACAGAATTCTTTTTTGATTTTAGGCTCTCCTGAAGTATGTCGCATAAATCTATTGCAGCCTTTTTATATTCGCCCGTGAGCTGGCAATAGCCATAATTTTAGCTGACATTTAGGACTCCGTAGGAAAGATGGGGTGGTTAAATACTTACGCCTAGACCACTTGGCTATTTATGTATTTGAACATTTATTTTAATGATATTTGATTTATATAATTGGATATATACAGCAAGGCCAGAATGTTTTGATTATTATTTAAGATCAAGAGAACGGCTTGAACTTTGCATTCACTTCTCGTTAAATTCAGATGCAGTTTTTTCAAAGGTTTTACGATTTTTTTATTATAATTGAAATGGTCAACTTTTTATCAATTCTATTTTCGTTCCTATTGTTAAGGCACATTGTATATTACGTGCACGCATTAAACTGAGAAAATTTTAGTTCAGAGATATTAGGTCTATAAGAAATCTCCTTTAAAACACTGAACTAAAGTTATAATGAAAGTACTAAATTTTAATATAATGTTTGTTATAGAAAGAATGTGAATTTTATTAGTAAAATAAATATAAAAATAAATATCTCTTAAATACTAACACTTAAATGGCCCCTCTCCTCTCTTTTCTCGCGCGATTATTTTCAATATTTTGCTTTAACTACCTTTTGTTTTGTTTTGCTTATTATTATGTAAACAAATAGAAAACATGTGAAAATAATCTTTCCAGTTCCAAACACCTTTAAATAATAAATGAATGTCGGCAACAAACGTGTCATAAGGAACTTTTTCCCAAAAATAACTTGTAAGTTTACCTTTCTGGTTCCTTGCTAACACCAAACATCTATATCCCTGATATAAATTATTCACTGAAATCAAATAGGAAATATTGGAATTATCACGAGACCACCTTTAACGAATAGAACTTGGAACCTCGAATACCATTTATTTAACATACATTTCCAATAATTCTAACAATACATTCAAAATCGTTCCGTAAAACACGTGTACGTTTTATTACAACTATTAAATTAAAAACCTCAATTCATTTCTATTTCTCATGATTGTCAGGTAATTTTTATGTCATTAGCGCTTAAATTTGTGATTTTAGCTAACAATTGCGACAGCAGGAATACGATAATGTGTTTTTTTAACTGTTTACCGGAGTTTCGTGGTTGAGATTTTTAAAATGATATTTACATTAGACATAATTTGTATGCCATTTAATGTCTGACCGCTTGACCTTGAAAGTAAAATTTTTGCAGACACTAATTAATAGCAAACCATAGTGCACCAGCAGGCAGTTCAAGTAGACTTGAGACCGAAAGCCTTGCTTAGTCCTTTATTCTTTATCGGGTCCCCTAGTTGGCGAGAGTACTTGACCAAGAGCACAACAGCTATCAGGATCATCAGAATATACGGTACTATCTTCTTAGAAGCAACTTTCTCGTTTCCTGATTAGGAATAATACATTAGGATCTTTAAGCACGAATCCTAGCGTCACTGCCAGTTACTTCAGGAGGCCGTCGTCCGGTCCCGCATCTCACAACATCAAGGTAAAGCGGACGGGACTTACACACTCCAGTTCAGTCGAAAACACTATAGCAGTGGTATAACTCACATTGCGCCACTGGCTTCAGAATTGCTATGGCACCTTATCGTTTCACATGACACAGGTTCTCTCAGGGCATGATTACTTCGAGTGTTACTTATGTCAAGTCGCTCAGAAGTATCAAACGACAACGTACCACCACTGTGGTACCGGTGATGAGGATATGGCACTCCACACTCTAAAGTTATACGCACTCTTAACCGCGGAGTGCGCGTGTCGGTGTACCGCGTGTCTGACTTTCTGCGTGAGAACAAGAAAGAAAGAAAGAAAATAATTTTTATTTAGGTCAGTTAAACTAAACTAATATAAATCTAGGTGTTAATAAAATTAAACTTCAAACAAAACTGGTCCTAAAAGGAGCATCAGTCTCAGCATAATGCTGGTCTGTTGACCAGCGCTGATCTTCCGCCGAGCCCATAAGGCACATAAGGTAACGGCACGGCAGACATTACACCTTCACTTAGCACATAAAACAAAAAAGAATATAATCTTATACAGATATATAGATGTAGTAAATGGTATAAAACTGTAAATATATGATAAATATAAATGCAATAACTAATAATAATATTAATATATGTATATACAAGTGTGGCAATTACGAGAAATAAATAAATAAACATTATATAAACGTTTGGTTTCCTCCGCTTCTTGTTATTGTTGCGGGTGTTGGGGCCTCGAGGTTTCCCTCTCTACCCCGGCATCAACTCGGCGGGCAACAACCCGCCGGTGACTTGATTATAACTGTATGTTATAGCCGCGAGTGGCTCGTTGGCCTCTCAGCGGCTTTGTTGGCCTATCAGCGGCTTAGTGGTCGCTAGTGGTTACTGCATCTTGCGCCGAACGCGAACCAGCGTTCGCTGTAGACAGCTTTGGTAACAGCAATTCTCTCGGAGTGGCTCTCCAATGCGACGGGCGTATCTGGTCGGGTGGGCGTGCATGGAGTGGGGCAATCCCGTGGAGATGGACGTGTCTGCCGGAGTCGGCACGGAGGAACATCCGCCGCGCCATTTCGGCCACGAACTCTTCGACACTAGGTATTCCCACGTCCCTGGCGATGACATCGTTACGCACGAACCACCCGGCTCCCGCGCTGATCCTAAGGGTGAGGTTTTGCTGCACCTGTAGCTTCCGACGCTGGTCGGCGGAGCACAGCGCATACCATGCTGGGGCTGCGTATGTGAGCCTCGGGCGTAGGTAGGTTTTATATAAACGGACCTTTGTTCTCAGCGGCAGATTCGACTGGAAGGCGGGACGGAGCATTCCTCGCGCACGGCGCGTATGCGCTATAGCGTGTCGCACCTGGGACGTCATGCTCAACGTCCTGTCGATCAGCACACCGAGATACTTGGCCGTGTTCTTCCACACTACCTTTTTCCCCCGAAGCTTGAGCTGCGACTTCTTTGGCTTCCTGTGGGAGACCAGAATGGCTTGTGTCTTCTCGACGTTGACGGACAGTCTCCACTTGTCCAGCCATTTCAGTAGCAGGTCCAGTACGCGCTGTACTCTCTTAATGCAGGTTTCCACTTGTGGCGCCGTGGAGAAGTAGGCGCTGTCATCGGCGAATAAAGCGAGCGTCGTCTCCGTTGTTGACGGGATGTCGTCAGTGTACAACCCGTACAGGAGCGGAGAGAGGCAACTTCCTTGCGGAACGCCGGCTGTTATGGGTCTTCTTGTGGAAGTGACTTTCTCGACCGCCACTACGAAGCTACGGCCTGCCAAGAAGGAGGACAGCAGGCGGACGTAGTTCGGAGGCATCGGAGACTTCAACAGTTTGTAAGTCAATCCGGTATGCCAAACTCGGTCGAATGCTTTTTCCATATCTAGGAATACAGCGACTGTGGGCTTCCTCTGGTTATATGAGTGGGCCATCTGATGGAGCACTCTGGTCAGCTGCAGTGTCGTGGTATGTTCAGCCCTGAAACCATACTGCTCTTCCCTCAGCTCTATGAATGGTTTCAGGCGAGTGAGCAGGAGTCTCTCAAAGAGTTTGGCGATGTGGGGGAGTAAAGTCACGGGTCGGTAGTTCCCTGGGAGGCGCCGATCCTTCCCTGGTTTGGGGAGCATAACCACCCTCCCGACCTTCCATGCCTCGGGGAAGTGAGCTGTCCTCAGGATCCCATTAAAGATTCGGGCCAGTGCTGCGAACCCTCTCCTGGGCAAAAGCCGCAGTGTATTGGGTTGGCTGCCGTCGCAACCTGGCGCCTTCCTCTTATTGAGCCTGAGCGCTGTTTTCCTGACTTCGGCAGGGGATACGAATTCATCGCCTTTAAACGGCTGGAGGGGACGAACTAGGTACTCTTGGACCTCCTTTTCCAAGTGCTCGTGGAATAGCCGAATTGTCGGCAGTGCGTCGGTTGGCTTCGGATGCGGCGAGAACTGGGCCTCCAGATGGTCTGCGAATAATTCCGCCCTGTCTGAAGGCTCAAATCTTCTAGTACCGCTCGCATCGAGCAGTGGATAGACTGGCACTTTGGAGCGTTGTAAGTTGCCACAGAGTTTGAAGAGCTCACTGGGGTCTTCGGTGGCTCTGTCTATGACACTCTCCCATGTCTCGGCGCGCCAGCTCTTGATTTTCTCTGAGACCTGGGCTGTTTGGGCGTTAAGCATCCTCTTGATCTCTGGGCAACGGGTCCTCGCCCACTGCCTGCGCAGGTCGCGCTTAGTGGCAATGGCTCTTGCCAAGTGGGCGGGAAGTTCGTCCCTCCTTCGGAATCCCGGGGCTGCGGTAACTCTGGAGGCTGCTTCCCTGGCTGCAGCGATTTGGGTCATGAGGCTTGTGACACCTGCCTCCACCTCTTCAGGGCTCGAGCATTTCTCCAGCGTGACATATTCCATCTTCCCGGCGTACTGTTTCCAGTCGATCTCGAGTTTCGTCGGCTTCTGGGGCGTTGCGACCACTGCCAGGTCAGCCACGATCAAGATCGGAAGGTGTTGTGTGTCCAAGTCATACAGCACCTCCACGCTTATTGGACAAGTCACGTTCTTGTGCAGTACAATGTCCAGCACATCCGCGCTATGTCGGTAATTTGTAGGTATATGGGTTGGAGCATCCGGTCCGACGATTTCGAAGCCCAGCGTCTCGGCGTCGACTGCTAGGCGTCTCCCCGCCGCGTTGTAAAGCCGGGATCCCCATGATGGATTCTTGGCGTTTAAGTCGCCTGCTATGATGGTTGGCGTGTTCCCCTCTAACAGAGGAAGCAGGTCCGCACTGTTGTAATTATCTCCTGGGGGACGATAGGCCGCGTACAATTTTAGTTCACGACCTCCCGCCTTTACCAGCACCCCGATGGATCTCAGGTGATGGAAGTCCGTGAGTGGTAGCCCCTCGTGTACCACGTCGCGCCTCACCAACACCGCCGTTCCTCTGTAGGCAATTCCGGCTCCGGACTCCTCGTCTCTCCTGTACGCCAGGTAGTTGGGCAGGTTAAACGGGGCTCCGCGTTTGAGCTTGGACTCACCTATTAGAATTATGTGGGCACTCTGTGTTTGGGCCAGCAAGCGGAGTGGTTGGATCTTGTCCTTGACTCCGCCCGGGTTCCAGTAAATGACCCGCAGCTGACCCGTACTATCCATTTCTGTTCCTTATTTGGGTAAGTCCACTAACCGCCGCCGCCTTGATATCGGCCCCGGTTGCTAAGGCAACCAATAGTTCTGTGAAAATCTCTAACACGAGATTCACGACCTCATTGTTTCCACTACCACTCTCCTCAACCTTGGCGTTGCGTCTTGTGGTCCTCTGTGGTTTGGGTGCTGGTTTTTCAACAGCCTTTTGGTTTCTCTCGGTCACGCTTTGTGGATTGCAGTGATCGCAATGTCTGCATCCAACATTGGTGCCCAATTGTGTCGCTATAGTGACCTTTTTCATAGTAGGCTTGGAGACCGCAGATGAACGAGCCTTCGGAGACTCTGCCTCCGTCTCGGTGTCCGTAATGGTGTTTGGGCCCTTGCCCTTCTGTCGACGGTTCTTCTTTTTATTGCGGCGATTACGGCCCTTTCCTTTAGGTGGCAAAGTACCCCTTGGGATCGGGTCGTTCGCCGGAGGGATTAGGGTTGACCCTCCTTGGCGGCTTCCTGAGGGCACTGGTACTTCGTCCTCAGTGGCACAATCGTCCGGACGTTGGGCCCGTCGGCGTTCTGCCTTTGTTTTGCGGGTCGGGCCGGACGTCTTCCCTGGTTTCGGTGGGGGTGGCGGTGGCACCTTGATGCCCCTCTGCCTCGCCAGTTTTCTGTAAACAGGACAGCTTCTGTTATTAGCGGCGTGCGCCCTCCCGCAGTTAGCGCACGTAGCCGGCATCTCGCGTGGGCGTGGGCACTCCGCCGCGATATGTTAACCTGCGCACCTCACGCACTTTGCCGGCTTGTGACAATTGGCAGAGGCGTGCCCGAATGCCTGGCATCTGTGGCATTGGGGGACTGCCCTATTCCCCTTCCATGCCTCTATTGAGATGCCAGGCATATACAGCAGCTCGTTGACTGCATAAAGTCTCTGCAACTCGTCGACAGCAAGGTGTTGGAGTGCCGCGTGGAATAAATTCCCAACGCGACCTTTTGCTCCTGGTATGTGTTTAACATACAGCGCCTGGAACCCCAATTCTCCAAGCGCTGTCTTGATTTCTTCCACAGGAGTGGCCGCTGGTAGCCCTCTAATTGCTATTTTGGTTGGGAGGTCGGCTGCCACACTATAGCAATACCAGTGCACCTCCTTACTGGTCTCGGACGCCTGCGACAGGTACTTCTGTACCGTCCGGTATTCCTCAGCGCTTCGTGGCGTGAAACGGACCCCCTTGCCGTAGGGTCTGGCGTTGGGCGCACGGCAGAGGAGAGACTGGATCTTCCTAAAATGGTCGATCCAGTTGGGTAAATTCTCCACCACAATTGGTGGGTACCCTTTAGGCTGGGCAGTAGCCGTTGGGGCTGGCTTACTCGCCTGTAAAGGCGGGGAGCTGCGTTGAGCTGGCTTTGGGGCCACCGGTGCAGCGGCTTCTGCGAACGACATCGTTGGTCGTGCGCGAGGTTGAGCTTGAGGTTGGGGCTGAGGTTGAGGCGTCGGAGGCGTCGGTGGCAGGGATCGTTGATACGCCGCTACTTCCTCACGGTCCGAGCTCTCAGAGTCGGCATCTGAGGTTGTGTTACCCGCTGGGCTGGGTGTTGGCCCCACGTTGGCCTTCTTGGGGAGGTTCTCCTCCTCAGAGGACGCCCTCTTCCTGCGGAAGACCCTTGCGCGGGGCGGGGAGCTGGCTGCAGATGGTTGTCGGTTGGGCCGGCTGGGTGATGTCGTCGGTGGAGACGTCGGGGTCTCAGAGTGTCTAATCGGCCGGTAGTACGGCCAATGGTCGCCGGAATCGTCCGGCGGCTCGGGATCGCTCATCGCGCTGGTTCTCTCACTTACTATAAGGTACCTTTGCACTAACGCACTTAGTTAAAAGTGCGTAGTGCCAAAGGTTTTCGCCCGCCTACTGTTGCGCGAAAGTCGCACAACTGAGGAGGCAAGTCGCTGCTAGTATGCAGATCACGAAAGGGAGTCTCGACCAATGGGAGCACTCGACCGTTCCGGTGTAGCGTACTGCTATGCGCACTGTGCACGACTACATTATATAAACATAAAAAGAGGTATTAAATACCACTTGTGTCCTACAACACAACAACGAACTAACAACGATGCTGTTGGCTTCGAAGAGGGTCCAGGGAATTGGGCTGGCACCTCTTAAGACCACGGTTTGAATAAAGTTACGTCGCACGACGCTTCAGACGTACGAAAGAGCCCGGGTAGTTATAATTAGTATACCAGCGCCGTGCGTCTCCTAGTTGCCATTATTACGCTTGTATCATTTTTTTTTACGTCTGAATTAGCAAAATGTTATGAAAACCCAAACACTTTTTATTTGTTCTCTTATCAAGGTTAAGTGGTTAAACGGATCTTTATTTCGTTTTGCATTGTGATATTTCATGCCATGAAAAGCCTTTCATATAATTATATCTTTTTTGTACTACCTTGTATATGTTCTCAGGTCTGGGTGTTGTGGATATTATGTAATAATGGACATGTCAGCTAATGATCTAAAAATAATTCAGTGTTCATTTTAATACTAACGAGATTAAAGAATTAGGTCAACTGTCTTTAAGAGTTACATTGTTTAGCCATTCAAATACAAATGCTGTGACAGTTCTTTTCTGTACAGTTGAGGGAACACCAAACCAAAAAAAGAAAACCAACAGGCTATAGAAAAAAATTAAGGAGCTTAGCTCAAAAATATTAATGTGGCTCAATATCATATCTCTTTAAATATGCCGTCGTATACCGTCAATAATTTTGTGTTGTGTTCTGACATAAGTGACCAGGTTCCAGCACTTCTATGAACGGCAGTATCATGGCGGTGTCCTTAACGTCACAAACATCCAGAGGCGAGGAAAACTGGCCACTGTTGTATAGAAGACCGTCAGCCTTTCTGCTGTCCAATAGCAATAAAAAATATTACTGCGTCTACCGATTGAATCTCAAATCCCGCAAGGAAAAACTAAAAGATCTTTTCCTTTATTGCCTGTATAAACTATTTTATATATTTCAATCTACTCATTACACCCTAGGATAAGTTAACGTCATTTACTTGACTATCGTCAAGACCATAGTGTGATCTCTCTCACTCACTCACAATAATTTGACAAGAGGTTTTTTAAAGTTAATTACGTATAATCCTTTCTGAAAAATCATTAGACGATCTGCGACCATGATTATGAACACGGAACACGATCACAAGGTCAATGATGACACTGTGTAACTTTTTTATTTTGTTCAAGTGTATTCAGCTCATTGTTGATAGACACTAACAAAAACATTGTGGTGTTCGATAGAAAAACAGGGATACTTATATATACGAATATATATATTACTACATACAAATGTTTAATATATATAATACATTATTAAGTATGGTATATCAAGCACAATTAAGCTGTTATCTTTCTAGAAACATGTATAAACCATCCTCATAGCGTTAAATTCTGGTTATATCCATTTAAAATTTTGATGTCATTTCTTCTATTTTATTTTCACTTCATATACTTCAATATCTCTAGTAGTAATATTCACTGTTCTATACGATCTTGATTTAGCATTTCGGTCCACAGATCAAACAAAAATCATTTCTAATATCACTTTACAGGGAATCAGACTCGCATCAGTAACATTAAACTAAGGTCGATAGAGATCGTTACAGAGAAGCTAATTTATTAAGCTAAGGTTGTCAGTTATACTATGAAATTAGCAGACTAATGCTATGTCATTGCCTCCGAATTTATACACAATTCGATTCTCTTCATCTATATACAAATAAATAAAATTGGAGGGTCTGTTTGTAATATTAAAATAACCGATTTTTACTAAGTTCATTCGGACGTATATACGGTACATATACCAAAACAACATTTTTTACAATTTTTGTCTGTCTGTCTGTCTGGCTGTTCCGGCTAATCTCTGAAATGGCTGCACCGATTTTGATGGGACTTTCACTGGCAGATAGCTGATGTACCAGGGAGTAACTTAGGCTACTTTTATTTTAGAAAAAAAAAACTAGATATTGTTAAAAATGATCAGTTTCGGAAATTTTAAATTTCCAGTTTAAGTTGACCTCAGATTTATATTATAAATCATATGAAATAGGGTTCAGCTTAGGCTGGACTTTGTAGGTTATAATTAAGAATTTAAGAAATAAATAATAGTTTTTGTTAAAAATGATAAGTTTCGGAAATTTTATATTCCAATTTAAGTTGAGCTCAGATTTATATCATCAATCATACGAAATAGAGTTTGGCTTGGGCTGGACAATACAGGTTGAATTTCCAATTTAAGTTAACCTCAGATTTATGTTATCAATCATATGAAATAGGGTTTAGTTTAGGCTAGACTTTACGTATTCCGGAGGCGCATGGCGTAACAGTTGCATTCGATAACACTGCATATTTCATTTATTTACAATTTATTTACATTTATGTACATTTTAGGGTTTATAGGGTTTGTAATCCAAAATAAACTAAAATATATATCCGAAAAACGCTGCCCAAAGTCACTATTCCACGCGGACGGAGTTGCGGGCACAGCTAGTTCTTAGAATAAAGTAAGAGCGAGTAGGCGATATCTTAAAATTTATTATTGCCCTTTACTTATTTCAATATAAACGTGTGAATACGTTGTTAAATTAATAATGATTTGTTGTTCTATAAGTTAGAAACATTGTATTTTTAAACGAGAATATTATTTTCTAAAAACTTGGTTCAATTTAACAGAAACTTAGGAACGGCAATTATTTTTAAGATCGTAGTCTAGTATTTTAGTCTCAATCTAAAAGCTACGCAATTTCCATTTAATATGTAAAAATAATCTATATGCCTTAGATTTTTAGAATTCTACGTTAACGTATTCTGAGGTATTAAATGTTCATTCGTCATCCAAAAATAAACACTACATGTATGTAAACACGAATATCGAGAGGTTTCGATTTGCTCATAGTAATTATTACCTATTTGGGGTGTAAATGGACACTGACAAGATCTAGCTAAACAAAATGGGAAAACACGATTTGTTTCCCCATTTTTTGTAGTTAATAATAATCGGACGAGTACTTTTCATTTTCCAATTGCAGTGTTGTAATGTTTATCTTTAACGTTGATAATTTGTATGTTATAATGAGATATTTTGATTCTTAATTATATATTTTTTAAAAGTAATACTACTTAGTTTTGTACGCAATGGTATTTAAATTTTCTGCTTAACGAAAGACAAATAAATTACAGTCATGTATACTTTTTGATTTATAAATAAATAAAAAAATATTAAGATCAGTAATTATTCTAGTAAAATAATTTTACAAAGGATGATGATGACTAGAGAATAAAACAATAAATCATACTACTATTTACTTTTCTTTGTTATATATATGAAAAACGTAATACCCTTACGTAGTAATTGATATCATAGAGACGGAAAACATTAAATTGATTGTAACCGTAAAATCAATTTTCATTGTGAACTATTGTTACCAATTTTACACGTCATGAAAGTCCGTGTCCTATCATTTCCAATATTGACTACACTATTTCTATAGATAAACTTTAAGCTTTAATAAATATTGTTTTATATGTTTCTGATAACTTTAAACAATTCAGATTTGAACTAATCAAATTTACAAAAGAAAACAGTGACATTATAAGTTAAAAAATACTTAGCCTTTATTAATTTTAAATTTATTTCCCAATTCTATCAATATAATAGGATCTTTCAACAGGGACTTCCGAACTTTGACAGATGATAACGGCCATCTTGTTGAAGCTACATCTGTCAAATTAGTTGTCCTTTATTCAGTCTGTTTTGCTAAATCACCATAGGAAGAATTATTGTTAGGTGTTTGTCAGAGGAAGATATACTAAAAATACTGTGATTTTTATGGATCTGTCTGCTTATATTACCTTATTTAATTATAGGGGTAGAATATATTTTGATTGTGAAATGGCAGAACCTTCTGAAACTAATATAAACGATGATAAATTGCCGACTAAAAGACACGCTGATTACAACATACCTGGCCAGATCAAAAAATAGCATCAACTTCCATTGCTGCTGCTTCTGTACAACATACGTACACACGCCCTTGTTATGAAAATAATTCTGATATTGTTTACTCTGATCTTGACTCGGGACCTTTCATTATTCATGTAACCCGTCAAGCGGATGACGAACACTATACATCAAATAAAATAAGAGCCTTTAAGATAGCCCAAATTCTCCACAATAGTAAAATCTCTGGTATCAAAGAAATTACAAAACAAATTGGGAGAAACAATATATTCGTGATTTTTAAAAAATACATTAATGCCAATAGTTTTATTTCAAACCCCATCCTATGTTCCCACAAACTTTCTGCCTCTATTTCTCGATTCCATGTAACCCGAATAGGAGTTACTAGACAGATTTCATTAGAATGGTCACTTGAATAATTAGTTAACTCGATTGATTGTAGATCCACTGCACTAGTAATTAAAGCTAGACGTTTGAATAAGAAAAGACGTACTGATGGCAATACAACCTGGCAACCAACTGGTACAGTGGTCTAGTTTAATTTTAATAAATCTGTACAAAGTACCGGTCAAAAGTTTTTCAATATATTGTTATTTACCATTATCACCTGGTTTTTTATACTTGGACCTTGGCAAATCAGTGCCACAAGAATTGTGGCAGTTTAAAAAAAATCACCATGGACGGATATAACATTCAACAACACGTGCAAATAATAAAATTGTTTTATCCAAATGAATATTCTGTTCGAGCAACGTACAGCGCGCTTAGCCGATTTTACGATCGCCATAATCGTCCTACCGAGAGGACTATTCGCAATGTGGTGGACTAATTTAAGTCCACTGAACTGACGAAACGCAAGATCTGCTGAAAACATCGCCGCTGTCCTTGAAAGTGTGCAGGAGAATCCGAGGCAGTCGATTTCGCGTCACTCACAAGAACTCGGCCTTTCGCAGACTACAACTTGCTGATTTTTGCATCGTGACTTGGGCCTGCATCCGTACAAAATTCAACTGACTCAGGAACTGAAGGTAATACTAATAACCATAGACAATGACGTGTGTTCGCTGAATGGGCTCTGAAGCAGTTGTCAACTGACCCTAAGTGAAGAAACAAAATTGTCGAATTTGGGACAATACCAATCCACGTGAGATCCAAGAGGGTCCAATGCATCCCGAAAAAGTCACTATTTGTTGTGGATTTTGGGCTGGTGGCGTCTCGACCCATGAGTATTTCTTTGAGAACGACGTTGGCTAATCCATCACTGTCAACGGCGAGAGCTATAGGTCGATGAATACCAACTTATTTTGGCCTGAATTGGTTGATCTGGACACCAACGACATGTGGTTTGAACAGGATGGCGCTACATGCTACACAGCTCATGCGAAATTAAATATTCTGCATGTGCGATTTGAGGGCATGGTCACCTCACGTGGAGATGATGTGAACTGACCACCGAGATCGTGCGATTTGACCCCGTTAAACTTTTTCTTGTGGGATTATCTTAAGTGACAGGTGTTTGCAAATAAGCCACAAATCACAGCGATCCTCAAAGCCAACATAACCCATGCCATCGGTCAAAATCAGCCTGATTTATGCGCTAGAGTCATGGAAGATTGGATATTTCAGATACACTCCACCTAGAGAAACCGTAGCAGACATTTGAACGATGTTATATTCCACACATGATGGAAACAATAGGTCTTTCAAACGAATAAAAAATTTCAATGAATCTCATACACTTTGTTTTATTTAAATTTAATAGGTAGCGCTTAATGAATGGGTGGAAAGGCGCCACGGCGCCTTGACCTTCCGCCTGGCGCAGGTCCTCTCGGGGCACGGTTGCTTTGGGAGGCATGAGTGTCGCATAGGGTGGGAGACGACATCGGGGTGCCACCACTGTGGCGCGGGCGACGAGGAGGACACGGTGGATCACACTGTCGCCGTGTGCCCTGCGTGGCGCGAGAAGCGCCGCGCCCTCGTCGCCCAAATCGGCGTGGACTTGACTTGGAAGGCTGTCGCCTCCTTCTGCGAGGCAGTCATGTCAGCAAAGGAGGCGGCGGAGCGGGAACGGGAGTCAACCACCACACTCCTCTCCCGCCAACGCAGGCCACGCTGGCGGCGCCGGAGGACAAGTAATGACCTCCGGCCGCCGTAAAAAGCGGCCGCGGGTGGCCCCTCGGGGGAGGATCCGCCGCCCGCACTATTGCCGCGAGAGAGAGGGCCGCATGCTGTTCTGCGGCCCCCCTCAACTGTTGATCCAGGAGAGCGCCGGGGGACGAAATCCTGACCTCCTGGCGCCAACAATTTAGAAGGCCTTACGACAAAGGGCGGGCCGGCGCCGGCCCGGGCCACGAGATCAGCAGGCCATATATCCGTGGGTCCGGGCGTAGGCGATAGAAGAACAGCAGGGATTTTTAGTGGGTAGTCGGATAGTTTAACATCTTTCCCGGAGTCCCACATATCCCTCAGTCACCCCGGGCCGGGGGGCCGTCAAGAGAGGTTTTCCCCGAGACAAAAAAAAGCGCTTAATGAAAGACTCGTTATTTTTAATTTAATATCTTCACTATTCTACATATCTTATTATTTGTTATATTCTAACTTAATAATAATTCTAATCAAGCTGTGCGTGCCTGTAAATAACTATAACACACAGGTTTAATATGTTATGATAATCTTAGTGACAAATTTTGTGTACATATTGTTAGCATGCCAAAATTATTTAAATAAACAAAAATAAATATATGCTATATTCATGGCAATATTCGCAAAGTATTTTTTAGGACAAAACGATCAATTTAGGTAAAGTAATTACAGTGAACAATGACAATTATGCTAAATACGTTGGTAATCATGGAATGATTATAGCATCTGGCGTTATCTCAATTTACCAATCAAACGAATACAGAACCAATACAAAAGAAACATTAAATTTTAAATAAAACGGTAGCTATAACAGTAGATTGATAATGAATTGCAATAAATCTTAGCCAATCATGACCACAGTAAATAGTAAGAAATAATGATTATTTTATTTTCAGATACGCGTAACGCAGTCATGGCTACTGAGGGTAAATATGCAGAAAATAACAAAGACAAAACACTTAATATTAATGGTGGTGACTTAAATGGAACTAATATAATTAGAAATAGTTTTAACAAAAATATTAAGGTAAATGTTAATAAAACTGGAATTAGTGATACGGAAAGTTGGGATGGATTAAGTGTTTTTGAAAAGACAAGGCGAATGATCTCGCTGATTACAGTTGAACCAATTTTGGCTTGTTATGTGATGCCTTCAGTGCTTTCTGCATTAGCAACGCAGAATCTCTATTTAGAAAAGGCATGCAGAGTGAATCTTGGATTCGACCACCACATATGCGATGCTTTGACGAGGAGAGAAACAAGTAATTTCACGATAGAGGAAGAAGCGGTACAGACGTTAGTAGCTTCAGTAACTGGATGGAAGACAGTTTTGCAATCGTTTTTACCTTGTGGTATATTAATATTCCTCGGAGCATACAGTGACAGAGTAGGACAGCGGAAGTTTTGCATGCTTCTGCCCATTGTTGGAGAGTTCTTAACGAGTATAGGACTGATAGTGAATACTTATTTTTTCTATGAGTTACCAGTGGAGGCCGCTGCAGTCACGGAAGCAATATTCCCTGCATTAACCGGCGGTTGGTTTACTATGTTTATGGGAGTTTTTAGTTATATAGCCGATGTTACAACGGAAGAACAAAGGACGTTGCGAATAGGCATTGTGAATTTGTTCCATTCAGTAGGAGTGCCGGTGGGAGCGGCTCTCAGTGGAATATTAGTGAGAAAAATAGGTTTATACGGGGTCTTTGCGGTCAGTGCAACATTATACGTCCTCAGTTTCCTGTACGGATTTTTTAGGATCAAGGAAGTGAAGAAATCAGATGTGGTAAGTATAAATCAAAATTAATTAGTACAAGCGTGCTGTTGTCGAGTTAATCGTAACAAATAAATAAATTGTAACACATAATAATAAACTTATATAAGATATTTTTATATAATAACATAATAATTGCAAATGAGGATACAAACGTGACACCTTGGAAACAAGCTTGAATTAAACGGTTCATTGAACGAAACAAGAGCACGTCTATTAAATTATCATAATAGAACGGTAAACGGAGGTTTATGGTTGATTTCATTTTGTGCATCTAAGTGTAGACCGACGCGACAATTTAATTTAAATAATTCAAGCACTGATTATGAATATTAATTACTTATAATATAAAGGCAGACGGATATTGTACTAGAAATAAAGAGTGTGTGTTTATTTTAAAACATACTATTATATATTTTATAAAAGACTGCTGAAACACTAAAATTTATTAAAGCGATGATCAGTGTTATG
The DNA here is from genome assembly GCA_963693495.1 of Malacosoma neustria. NCBI lineage: Eukaryota > Metazoa > Arthropoda > Insecta > Lepidoptera > Lasiocampidae > Malacosoma > Malacosoma neustria. The sequence continues at coordinate 12,793,564 of OY856383.1, forward strand.
AAAATGGAGACTAGCACTGTTCTTCGGTATGGCCATTAATGATGTCATGGAAGCCAGAAAATAATATAGCTTAAACAAAAATAATAAGTAATGTTAAACCTCTTTAATAAACAATGAAAGTAATACTTAAATCGAAAAAGTAAGATATTAATAACACTATTTTTAATAATTTCATAGAAATCCTAAGAAATTATTATATAAGTAAAATAAACACACATAGATCAACAAACATACTTTACTAATATTATGTTTGGCTAGTGTTCATTATTTATTTAATTTAAATAATACCTTCAAAATTAAATTTATTTAAAATTTTTCAAGATGCGTGTCTTAAGAAATTCGTCATGATCAGAATAATGTCGGTTTTGAATAAAATTCACTTTCATTCACTTTTTACCATATTGAGTAAGTACTACATAGTCTAAGTGTTATTACTACATTAAAGAAAAAATTATATTTATTTTAGATTTCAAATGAATCAGGCGGTAAAATTACGAATTCAATAGGCGCTCATAGTAAAATGAAGCTTATGTATTTTTGAAATGGCTGCCCTGTAAAGTTTAATACACACATCAAAAAAGTTTAAGCAACATGTACTAATTTAAATTTAAGGATGGTGGATGAGCCGCTGTATGGATGAACTTTCTGAATGCACCTGAGCCTTTCAGTATTTCCATGCCGACGGTACACTCGCACCGTTGTATCAGGCCTATTCTTGCCTGTATCAGGCCTAAATCCAAATCACGACTCATCGAAAAACATAATTTTAGCCCATTGTTCCTGGGTCCATGTTCTGCGTTCTCTACACCATTCATTTCGACAAGCGCGATTCCCGTGACGTATCGGTGGGCACCTAATTGGGCGTCGAGCTCGTAGGCCGTACTCATGCAGTCGATTTCGCACAGTTTGGGGACTTACATTGTGCGATCACTGGTGTTTTCCATTTTCATTTATGGCGCTGAAACATGAACCTTAAAGAAAGCCGACCGAAAACGCATCGATGCCTTCGAAATGTGGTGCTGGAGAAGGATGTTGGGCATACCCTGGACGGCACACCGAACTAATGTGTCGATCCTGAAACGGCTGGGCATTGTGACTAGGCTCTCTACCATCTGCTTGCGTAGGGTCCTAGAATACTTCGGCCACATCGCCAGAAGGGATGAGGACAACCTGGAGAGACTGATGGTAACAGGGAAGGTGGAGGGAAGAAGACCAAGAGGAAGGAGCCCCATGCGATGGACCGATCAGATTCGCACTACCCTGGAAACTACTGTCCACGACGCTTTCCACTCTGCTTCCGATAGGGGCAGATGGCGGCAAATAATACGCACCAAAGTACTCCATCGAGATGATCACGACCCTCAGCACTGAGGAAACCGACGCGAGGAGGAGGGGACTTACATCAACACCACATGAATTTTGTAGCCTCAAACTTATCTCGAGCGGTTAACATCGGCTGGCGTCTTGCAGTCAGTTGTATGTACCGGTCTTGTCGAGTGGTTGTACTCCTTTTACGGCCTGGATGCTGTTCAGCGGGTTCCTTGTATTATTGTAGCGCTGCCAAAGACAACAAATAACACTTCTATGAATGCCAAAATGCCGAGATACCTGAGATTGATTACTTCCCGCTTGCAACACCCCTACAGCTGTAGGGATGTTGTAAGCGGCAAATGAAATGCAGAGCTCTTTGCATTTCATTTGCCGTCAAATGAGGTCGCTCCATGACGTAAAGAATATCTAACAGTTCAATTTTGTCGCTAACTTTATTTAAATGGTTGGTAAAATTATAAAATCAAGACTAAACGTAGCAATAAAAATGCACTTAAATTCAAACAAATTCCCTTTCATTTAATTTTATGAAAAAAACAAAACATAATCGATTTTTTTTTTACAACCAGCCAGTATGTCATCAATAACAAAAAAGTTTACATACCTACGCACTTTGTGTGAGTAAAGACTTAAAAATTAATTAGTATATATAGTAAATTTGTAATATCATGCATGTTGCTTAGACTTTTTTGATGTGTATATTTGTCAGATCCGTCACTATTCTACGACAATGACGAATTATTACTGTCATGGACGAATCTAAATGCTTACATGAATTGGTAATATTAACTTTACTATTTAGTATTAAATATAGCTATATGTTTAGTTAAACTGTATATTTAATCAAATTGTACAAAAATATGATTGATTGATTGATTACAGATACATTATGTCTTTTTTGCCAATACATTTAAATATAACCGCAATAACCAAGATGGCCGATTAAAATTTAAAGCAAAAAAGATAGGAAAATCATTGATATTGCATTCAAACAAACCACGCCGCCGATCTTAAATAGGGTACTAAAACAAGCTTTCTTTTCTGAATATTCATATACTTGCAATCTAAGAATAATGTTATGATAATTCTAAAATGTTATAGATAGATTTTGAAATGCATACCCTTAAATAAAAATTTGCAAGAAACAAATTTTTTTAACAATCTTTTTATTATTGTCATAGGAATAATCTTTGACTAGCCTTTTGCGTTGAAGTTCTTTATTTCTCTTTATATGTAAAGGGCATAAGAAAGTTGATAATATAGACGTAGCTAAATTAGATTTTTACAGGAACGACTGACCTAGTATTCCCGAAAAAAAAAACCGATAGTCTATCTCTGGTCTCAAATAGTTATTTCATTTATGCTAGTAGAAAACTAATCCACATGTCTCTTAAGTCATCTATTTCTCCGTGCAGGGGCGGAGTAAGAATACTAATCCCTGCGGCCGGGGTCGGCCTGTCGTAAAAGGTAACTAAACAACCCGTAGCTACGTGGTAGGGCCCCAAGTCCATATGGATGGCAACCATTCTTGATCTACAAGTATGCCGCCATAACTTTGTGTTGTGTTCTGGCTTTAGTGACCCAGGTTCCTGGACCCTATGGGACAGCAGCATGTTCGCGGTGACCCTAGCGTCGCAAACATCCATAGGCGACGGTAACTGCTTACTACTAAGTGGGTCGCTAGCTTATCTGCTGTTTCTCAGCAGAAAAGTTGGTTTAGGGATAACTTGCTGGTAAACACAATTAAGAAATATGAAATTTACAATAATGTCTGTAGCATTGATTGATTATCATTTAAGGAATGAAAAGATTTGGTAGCGGATGATAACTTGGTAAACAAGCCTTTAAACTATATTTACAAAGATACGCGTCAATGCATCGTTGGCTATTAAGTATTTATTGGCCTTAAAAAAACGCATAATCTTGCTTTCCTCCTTTTGGATAAGTACTATAATGCATATCTTAAATAACAGCCAGCACGGACTTCTTTAAATTTAAAGTTTATTGATTATAGAACTGAGACTTCTAATAGTTTTTAAACCTGTTTAAAGTAACCATTTTGCTTTCTGAATAATCAGATCGCACATGATTTGACCGTAATGAATTGGCAGGTTTGAATATAAATTTAAATAAAATATATTAGAACAATTCACTCAACGCCATCTAGTTACAAAGTAGCATAGCACTTGTATTATGTATAGGATAACTGATTTACTACGTATTTACTTTTCTTTTGTAAATAAATACATATGATACATAAACGGCGAGAGACACGGCGAGTGAATCGAACCTGTGGCGTCCGCAGGCGTACCGTCACGCCAGGGAGGTTGTGAATTAACGCCGAATAGCATTTGTACAAAGATCGATTTGATGCCAGTGTATAAGTAATTACTTAAACCAATCAGATCCCTTATTTTACATAAATGTCGAAGATTTATTGTATCCGCTTATATTAAAATAATAGATAGTTAACTTTGCCTTATAGATTCTGACCTCGGTATAACTCTGTCTGTTCAATACCCTCACTAAGGTTTCGTTATTCATTGGGTAGTAAGAGGTTTAGTTGCAATTCAGAGAATGATGTATTGTTTAAATGTATTGAATATTTAATGCAAGCTAAAAACTGTTAGTACCTATAAAATCGAAAATATTACTGAATTAAAAATATTTCTATTTCTTGTCAAAAGTTATTAAAGTTCAAATTTTTATCGCTTTAAATTAGCAGTAGAGTTAATTGTAAGTTTTCTCCTTGCAGGGGTAGAGTAAGAATACTAACCACTGCGGCCGGGGCCCGCCTGTCGTTAAAAGCGACAAAATAACCCACCTAGCTACGTGTTAAGGCCTCAAGCCCGTCTGGATGGCGACCACCTTTGGTCTTAAGTATGCCGCCTTAATAACCTTGTGTTGGGTTCCGCCATTAGTGACCCAAGTTCCTATACCTTTATGGGACAACAGCGTGTTCGCCATGCCACTGGCGTAGTAAACACATATAGGCGACGGTAACTGCTAAATTCTAAGCGGGCCGTCAGCCTGTCTGATGTCCTACAGCAATAAAAAAGCGACAAATCAACCGTAGTTAGGAGGTGGAGCTCGAAGCCAGGCTGAATGGCAACCATCATTGGTCTCTAGATATGTTGCCATAACCTTGTGTTTTGTTCCATAAGTTTGTTGCATAAGTTACCCAGGTTCCAGTTCTCCTACGTGTACGGAAGCGTGTTGGCGGTGCCCTCGCTTTCTATTAAGCGGGCTGTCTGCCTGTCTGCTGCTCCACAGCCATAAAAAAGTGTTTAAAAATTATTTCTATAGTTTATAAGTATTTACATTTCATAGAGAGTAATGAAAAAAAGGTTCTCAATTGATCAATTTTCCGTGATATTTAAAACGGGAAGTAAAAAAGCGTGAAAATTGTATAGGAAATAAAGTGGACAAAAAATATTTATGCCTTCTGCGAAATCGGCCTCTACAAAAATGTCGTTAGTAATTTTTCTTTATTTTTTGTTATTAGAAGTACCTATACTAAAATAATAACTACTTTAATGAGGCGACCGTGAAAACATTATTATATAACAGGTTGCAAGTTCAATGACTAAAATAGATTATTCGTGCGTAACAATATAAAAGGCCATCAACTTGACCCAGATTGGTGTCACAGTCGATTGCAACGAAGCTCCAGCAACTTCTACTTGAGGAAGAGCGCTGAAAAAATTATCCATTTGAAAAAAATTATCCATACTAATATCATAAATGTGCAAGTAACTTTCTCTCTCTCTCTCTCTGTTACGTTTTGACGGCTAAACCGCTGAACCAATTTCGATGAATTTCGGTATAGAGACAGATTGGACCTTGGAGAAGAATATAAGTTACTTGTTGTCGCGAAATGGCTTTTTTGGCAGAACAAAGTTTGTCGGGTCAGCTTGTGTTATGAATTTGAAAGTAACTGTATCTGTGTATTACGTTTACACACCTAAACGGAAGAACCAATTTTATTGATTTTTGATATAGAGATAGATTGAACCTTACAAAAGGCCATAGGCTACTTTTTGTCGCGAAAATTAAACTTAAATGGTGTGAAATAAGGGTGAACGGAAAAAATGATCTTTGTCAGCTAACGATCCCTAATGGTAAGGTGGTCACTTTTGCAGATGATACAGCTATCGTGTTTACAGGTGAAACATGGGAAGACACGTATAAATCTGCTCAATTGGGTTTCGATCAAGTTAATTTTTGGTTGTCAACAACTTTTTAACTCTCAATGTTGATAAAACAAAATATATTACATTTTCTTTTAGAACTTCTAATATTTTGCTAACTCTTAATCTGAATATTTTTGCACACTCGTGTAGTTCTTCATTGAATCATTGTACATGTCCAAAATTGGAAAATGTTTCTAGTATCAAATAACTCGGAATTATTATAGACAAAAATTTAAACTTTAAACTACACATAGACTATGTTACAGCTAAGGTAAGAAAACTAATATTTATATTTAAAACCTACGTCACATATCAAACAATAAAATTGTCATGACAACCTACTTTGCTCTATGTCAATCTTTGTTAACTTACTGTATTACTGTCTGGGGAGGTTCTTGTAAAACTCATCTATTGAAACTCGAAAGAGCACAGAGATGTGTGCTGAAATTTTGTTCTCCCTCCCTTATTTCCACCCAACTACAGCCCTATATCAGACAACTAAAGTACTTACAGTACGTCAACTTTTTATACTGCAAACTGTTATAAGACAGCATTCCATTACAAAATATAATCCACGATGTACCAAACGAATAAAAAATAAGATATCTCAAAAACATTTCTGTAACACTAGCTCTTTCCATCGCTTTTTTAATTTTTTGGGCATATATCTATGTAATAAATTGACAATAAATTAAAATTTTATTCCTACCCTAAATCAAAATGTAAGAACATTGTTTCAAACTGGTTACAAAAACTTAATTATGATGACACTGAAAATCTAATCAAACCAATGACATGATATTTTTCATCATATTTTATTTCCCAGTATGTCTATATATGAAATAAAATACTCTTCTTATTTTTATAGTATTGTATATACACTTATGTAATGTATACATACATAACATTTAATTTCTCTCTCACATACACACACCCACACCTTTCAGATTATTCAACGGGAATTTTTGCTTCGGCCTCCAAGATACAGATATTTTTCTAGTTTATGGGCAGTCGTTGATGTTTTTGTTTTATAGCATAACTATACAGAATTTTATTTGATGACCTTAATATTGTTTGATTGTATTAGTTTCAAATAAAATTAGTTGACATAAAAATTGTAAAAAATAGAATAGATGTATTAGGATAATTCAGCGCTAATTAGTACTAAAGTAATGAACAGAGCTTATGTTATAGGTCACTCATAACCTAATTATATACTTTTATCTGTACAAATAAATAAAATTGGAGGGTCTGTTTGTAATATTAAAATAACCACTTTTCATCACGTGCATTCGGAAATATACACGGTACATATACCAAAACAAAATTTTTTACAATTTTTGTTTGTCTGTTTGTTCCGGCTAATCTCTGAAATGGCTGCACCGATTTTGACGGGACTTTCACTGGCACATAGCTGATGTATCAAGGAGAAACTTAGGCTATTTTTATTTTAGAAAAAATTTTTTTGTCAAGAAGTTTCGGAAATTTTATTTTCCAATTTAAGTTGACCTCAGATTTATAACATCAATCATATAAAATAGGGTTCAGCTTAGGCTGGAATTTAGGTTGCATTTCCAATTAAAGTTAACCTCAGATTTATGTCATCAATCATATGAAATAGGGTTTAGCTTAGGTTGGACTTTGTAGGTTCGAACGTCCGTATTCCGGAGGCGCATGGCGTAACAGTTGCATTAGATAATAATGACTGTTTGCATATTTCAGTTATATTTTAGGGTTTGTAATCCAAAATAAACCATAAGATATATCCAAAAAATTCTGCCCAAACTCACTATTCCACGCGGACAGTCTCGGGCGCAGCTAGTTTTATAAATAAATGCATACACACCACAGGCGCTCCGACGTGTGAAAGCTATTGCGCCACGGAGTTAATTATATTAAATTTATGTTATAAATATTAAGAAAATTATATTATAAGCATTTATGTAAAGGATATATTTCTATTTCTTAATTTCATTAGTGTCTGAAAGGACAGCAGTTCTCACGCTGCATAACCATCATAAACTGCGGTTGAATAATTATCATACAAGCTATAATTCCAGTATCCTTCTATATTTTTTACACTAATGAGTAATAGCATAGACTTTTATAATGACACTCTTACATTAGTTTCTATTTATGGAAAAAAACTTCTGTTTGCAAAGACAGCTAGGAAAATATAATAAAAAATAATGAAAAAGGATAAATACCACCCGCAGTATGATTCTTCTAATCTAACCAAATGCAAGAGCTGGTTAAACTATTGTGCGCATTTCATTCATAAAATGTGACAGATTAACCATGGAGATATTAATAAGTCCCCTTCCAAAGAGTTTTTAATAAAAAGATATACATTTCAAAATAAACTTAATTTTGTAGTAGTTTCAGAAAGTATTTCATATAGATTTTAAACACGTATTTATTTGGATCATTGTTGATATTAATTTGTATTTTCAGAAATCAGCGAAAAACTGTTGCGCATGGTTAAAAGACTTCTTCGACACACGATATGTAAAGGAAACGCTCACGGTGACTTTCAAAAGCGGCCCCAACAACCGTCGGCTGAGGGTGATAATGCTGGTTGTTGTATTATGTGTAATTATTGGACCTATTTATGGTAAGTGTCGATTCTTAGTCAATTAGGCTAGAAGGTTAGGCAAGATCAAAGATAATTTGAAAGCTTGTGCCGAAAGGACGTATCGCGCGATATTAAATGCACAAATGGCACGCTATAGTATCGCCGTGTGATAGACAACGGATCGAAGTGAAAATATACACGTATATTCACTTTTAGATTACACCATTTACTCGCTGTATTTATAATATTTTATAATATCCGTTGCCTAGAGATTGCTACCTATATAAATAAAATGATAGAGCCACTTGGCCATTATCTAAAAAAATATTGCGATATCTTCATCTTCATTTAAAATAAAGTTATTAACGTTTTAAGAAACAACGATTTGATGTGTGTTTTCTTGCCGCGGAGAAATGGGGAAAGCGGTGTACTGGTAGCGCGCATGCGTACGAAGTCGCGCGTATAAGCTAGTAAACAATAAGATCGCAGATTGTTCACAATTTTTGTTGCATGAATACCTCAATTATTGCTTTTAAGATAATTATTACACATATAAACTTTTAAAGTAAATTAGAAAACGTAATTATCGTAGGTATATCATGTTTTATATTTAATATATCTTTTTATCTGATATATATATTATATCATATCTATTATATATAAAAAACCCTTGCGGATGACGTCGTGACGATGCCACTTGGATGCAGTTACGCACAACTTATGACACCGCTTTCCATGTTTCACTTTCTATCGCCACAAATGGATTGCAAACTTTGCATTCATTTGCATCTATCTAACTCAATTACTTAGGTATACGGTTTATTGAAAGATAATATTAAAATAGGGAAACTGTCGAATGATCCTTGTATTTTCACCCAATATCTGGGTTTATAATTTATGTAATGCTATGGAAAGAATGTCATATATGTTAACTAGGAAAATGACGGAAATAAGAATGGATGGATCATCCACAGATCCCACACTCGTGCGCATAGACGGTGGTACAGTCAAGCGCACGGAACAGATGAAATACCTGGGATCTGTATTTCAGGCGTCTGGTGAAATTGACTCCGACGTTAAGGCACGCATTGCTCCCGTGTAGACCAAATGGCGTAAGGACTGGTGTCATCTGTGACCCTAAAAATACCGGTTAAATTGAAGGGACAGGTCTATAAGACCATCATTAGGCCTGTCCTTTTATACGGATGTGAAGCGTGGCCGATGCTGGAGCGACACAAGCAGGCACTGAGAGTCACGCAGATGAATATGCTGCGGTGGATGTGTGGAGTGACGCGGAAGGATCGCGTTAGGAACTATCGCATTCGCGGCAGCCTTCATGCCCGTGATGTACCTAGCGGATAAATTGCAGGAGTGTTGCCTTCGCTGGTATGGCCACGTTTTACGGCAACCGGCTACTTATGTGGGGAACAAATGTCTGGCCATGCCGAAGATCGTGCGAAGTGGAGAAGAAAAAGTCGAAAAGCGGACCCCGGGCGCCGAAGCGAGAGTTTGGGCCGGAATTCATCGCTAAGATGATCATGATGAGAATGGATGGATACAGGGGGAGGGAGGAGGTAGATGGATCCAAAGAGAAGATGGATGGATGGTATGAATGTTGTGTGGAGAACATATTGTGCTGAACCTATATAATGTGGGATAAAGGGAGTAAGAAGATCTGGTATTATTATTTCATTCAAATTAAATTATTTTTCGAATATATTTCTATCCCAAGTTTTGTTTCTTTACTCAAACGTATGAATTTTAATATTCACAGATCAGTCTAAGTAGTAAGATCTTTACAAAAATTATTTGAACTTAAATCTAACCATTTTCTTCTAGCCACTTTCAGTTCAAATTAGAGATAGTCTCAACCCCAGTTACATCAAGCAGATACCCCAATATAAAGCTCAACTATATTGATTTCATCTATTTTCTTGGGTCTCTTTGATCAACAAAAAGAAAGTGATAATGAACTTAGATACAAAATTAAGAAGCTTTGCTCTTAAAATAACTGTACAACGTACGGCCTCCTATAAGCACGCAACTAGTATCAAACACTTATATCCTAACCAGATGGTTTAGTGGCCTCGTGCATCGTGCAGTCGTGTCCCTGGGACTGGTTCATGTGTGGGCCAAAGTCTTTGTATTAGCGGCAAATAGTTTGTACAGGTCTAGTTACACACACGTGTTGATCAGTTATTTGTGTGTACTCGTAAGAATAGTCTTGCAACACAGGTTTTAAATTAGCGCAAGAACGAAGAATTGTACAGTTGGGCATTTTAATTATCATATCTAAATTAAGTGGTGAAACAAATCCTAGCCACACCGAACCCGGCTGAAGAAGAAGTACCAAAAAGTGTTGGCTTGACGTCGTAAAAGGTGATATGTGTACTGGACTTACTACCAGGAAGCCGTGCAAAGTGGAGAAGATTGCAACCGAAATTCAACGCTAAGATGATAATGGAAGCATTTTGAAACAGATATAACTTTTGCTTGGTATCAAAAAATATTCAACTACTGCCTCTTTTTCTTGTACATAAAGGTGAAAGTATAATGTTATAATTGTTAATGTTCTTGAATGGTGGGTGTGGCTAATGGGATCATTTTTAAACCAAAAGACACTTATGGACTGAATGGAAGACTATTTATTTTAGCTTCAACATTTTTCGAATTTATCTTTGATGAAACAATCATTATATAAAATACATAAGTTATATCAGTTAACTAGACATGTTACTTCTATAAGATATTTTCAAGGAATACAAGAATATGACACAATTCAATCTTAACAAAATAAAACTGACATTCCAAATTTAAAGTAATTCAAACTTATTACATAAACCAACCAGATCAGAGTTGACATGAAAAGAGTATGTATAATCTGAGATTACTAATCAACAAATGTAATCTTTTTATTTCAGGTGAAATGTCAGTAGTATACCTATTTACGAGATTCCGGTTCAATTGGAACGAAGTAGATTTCAGCATGTTCTCCACATACGCCATGTGTACTTCATTAGTAGGTAACTATGCAAATTTATTTGACAAACCTCTTACAGCTTGAAATTAGACTATAATTTTAATGCTAAGTGTAAAGGCATTAAATGCACTATAGCTATATATAATAGTTGTTTGGAAGCAATATTGCTCACATAACTAAAAGGTACACTTACATATATTACATAGTACACTTAAGTTCTAAAAAATACTTTTCCTTCTTTGAAGCTTCATTACTTAAATTACAGTATTGGATGTAACACATTAAGTATAATATTGATCAGGCATGTAGCCCATTGGTAAATACCTACAAGTTACAATTCCCACCATGATATACACCTTTTAGGCAGTATTTTTCAGTATTGTGAATATGATAATAATCACGTTTTAATGGTGAAGGAAAAACACCTTGAGAAATCCTGCAAAAGTACTACCATAACTCCTTGGCGGCGGGTATATCGTCCGTTTCATATAGAAGGAACCCTGAAGTGAAGTGAAGTTATGGGCTGATATTATTTATACAATAATGGAAACTGAAAATTTGAAACATGGTTCAAGTTTATTTATTTATTACATACAGAAAATAGCCTGACGCTGACAGCAAATATAAACGGTTACCGTCCCCTATAGATGTTTGCTACACCAGAAATACCGCTAACACGCTGCCCTACGTGTAGCGGAACTGGAACCTGAAGACATTCCGGAATACAATGTTATTAAAGTGGCATATAGACCTGGGGTGGATGCCATCCACACGGGCTTGAAGCCCATAGCACTTACCTACCAGCTACTACTGCACCTGCAAGAAGATAAAATAGAATAAAAGCAGAATAGGTTTATCAAAGTGTTTAAAATAGAAAGAAAGAAATACATTTTATTGGTGATCAAGAAAGACGAATATACAAAAATTATCATAAAATACAAGCAAGTACTAACAAATAGAGTACATGTTTTTGCCAAAATTCGCCGTCCCTTCACCAATAAGGTTTGTACTCAGCATTATGCCGTATCGAAATTTCGATACAGCACTGATTTTCAGTGCCAACCTCTACTCTACTCTAATCTTAGTTTACCCAAGTGTGAAAATTATTATTCTCTTTACAACTTAATATTAATATATTAATGAAGACGATATATTTATTTTTACTTTCAGGGACGTTATTCTCTGTTGGCGTTTTTAGTCATTTATTAAAATTTGATGACGCCATCATCGGAGTGATATCCTGTACCAGTAAAATATTGGCAGGGTTCATGTACGCCTTCGCCACCAAGACCTGGCAGATGTACATAGGTATGTTTTTCATTATCTACTTACGTCAATTTAAATAACAACTCATGGTAATAAAACTGAAAATTATTTTGTTTCTATGAACATACATTAGTATTTATCATCTTTCAAATTCCGGTTGCAACCCAAACTTTCGCTTCGATGCCCGATTTCCAACCATTTCTTCTCCACTTCGCACTATCTTCGGCACCCATAGCAGTCAGCCAACTGACACGCATATCATCTTTTACGACGTTAAGCTAAGCTAAGCACTTTAGTTCTATCTATCCGGCCGAAGCCCGGCGTAGGCGGCATGGCCATACGTTTGTTCCCCACGCAAGTAGCAGGTTGCCGTAAAACGGGCCATTTATGACTGATAGTATAAGAATAAAAATATAATGATCAATTCTATATTACAGGTGCAACTATTTTCTACGTTACATAGACAATGTCTTAGCTAATATAGTGTTAGTTGCCATGGTTGACAGCAACTTTAACCATGTCTGTGGCAAAACGGCCTTAGCGCGTCGAAAGGACTGCACCCTTGCAGTTTGGAAACGAATTCGAGTCTGGATGTTCATGCATAATATATATTTATTTACAAAATAAAAGTATATAAATATCAGTTATCTAGTACCCATAAAACAAGCGCTCTGCTGTTGACTAGGAATTACATTATTATTAGCGCTGTTATGAATTGTCACAGTATATTTAAATATATACTTTTGAAGGATTAACCGGACCTCCTATGGGGTAGATTCTCTAAGCGAAATATTTAATCAAACACGTATTCACTGGCTTACTATTTTTAATGATGGTGTGTATCATGTTATTGTGTGATACTTTATTAAATATTACCAAAACTATTTAATTATATAAAATAATTTAGTGACAGACTCCGAATAATATTTTTACATTTTTGTATTTTACATAACATAACTCTCGAAAATATCTAAAAAGTATACTAACTAGAAAGAAGAATATATATGAAAGTATACAATTATTCGATTTTAGCAGTGTAAGAAATCAGGTGGCGAGTGAGGCGCCACATACTATATAACTGTTTACTATTAGATGAATATTTATAGCAATTTAGTATTGTTTGTAAAATTATGTAGCATATTGTATACAAATATTTTTATGATGCGAATGCATACGATTTGAATAGTAACTCAATATTTCTTTTCCAGCCCCTCTGATAGAAATTTTCAATGGAACGTCATTCATTGCGATGCGGTCTATGGTGTCCAAATTAGTTGAAAAGGACGAATTAGGTATGTTTACGAAAGCTAAATTATTATTATAATACAAATGTGATTTGCGGCGAACTTGAAACAGCTACCGGACAATTGCGTAAGTGATTGGGGATAACAAAATGCGTTTGTTGTGGTGTGCGTTGATTTACCTGTATTTAAGAAGTAAAATAGATAAATACTAGAATAAAAGTGCCTAAGTTAGGGGAATGGTGGTTGGAAACAAATAACCCAATTAAAAATGCAAATGTACATATTGTAATTCTGGATATTATAAAAAGCAGATGAATGTGCATGATAATCTTGAGTTAAAAGCGATTTTAGTATTTTTTTAGATTATAGTCTCCCATTTTTACTGAACATTGCAATTCCAACTTGTAGATTTTAGAAAAAGAAAATCTATTTTATATATCATTGGACGTCGGTGGTTAATTTATAATGACAACGTTTTACCGAAATAATATTTCATAAATAGTAAAGGTTACTACTGTTTGTGATTATGTAACATGAATAGTATATATTATGATTCAATATTTGCAGGAAAAGTAAATTCGTTCTATGGTTTAGCGGAAGCTATGATGCCGTTGATTTACGCTCCAATGTATACGACGGTCTACACAGCGACAATCAAAACATTTCCCGGAGCTTTCTTTCTTTTGGGAGGCGGTCTTACTATGCCAGCTGTTTTAATATTCTTGTAAGTAAATCTTCTCTTTGAAAATATTTTCTTTAAAAATATGTACGCATACTTAAAATAATAACAACCCACTACCTGTCTGTAGCCTCTTCCCAAAAGGGAACGGACAATATAACCGCCCTGTATCTTGCATGCAATGCAGACTAGCAGGAACTAGGTTGCTAGCAAAGTTCTCACATTACATTTCTTCACAAAGCTTGGCAGTTATGATGTAATATGCCAAATGCAATGAGCTCAAAAAACTGCCTTAGTCGCAACACAATGTGCAAAAGTTGAACCTGCGACCCCCCCACAAAGGGTAGATATGTGAAATAAAGTTTAAACAAAAGGAAAACTACTTTAGATGTACATGCCAAATCACATGAAAATCAGGATGGTTATGACTCTTGTGTGAGCATTAAGTACAAAAACGTTGATGAAACTGAAGAGGTTTCGGAATGGAATTAAACCATCCGTACTCTTATTATTTATTTATTGACGTTATGAACGCGGTGACCCAGAGGTTACGGACACGTCAGTATACAGCAAAAGGACAAACTCAACTGACTGTCGGAGCCGCCCGCACTGTCTGGCTCAAGATCCATAGATTTTCCCGCGCATTTCGTCTCGTGTGCAGGCGGTCGGGGTAATGTCGCCAAAAAACGAAATTTTTTCATCTGCATTCATAATCCACCTTTCTTTCTTTTTTTTAGTTTCTTTTTTTTGCTGTAGGCCAGCAGACAGGCTGACGGCCCGCTTAGAATTTAACAGTTACCGTCGCCTATGGGTATTTGCAACGCCAGTGTCATCGCGAACACGCTGCTGTCCCATAAGGGTACTGGAACTTCGGTCACTAATACCGGAACACAACACGAAGTTACTATGGCGACATACTTAAGATCAAAGGTGGTCGCCATCCAGACGGGCTTGGGGCCCTACCATATAGCTAGGGTTGTTTTGTCGCCTTTTACAATATGCCGACCCCGGCCGCAGAAGACATTCTTTTTTAAATAATATCGGTCTTTACAAATTATTAATGTCTTTTAATTTCAGATGGTTGTATCTCGCAAACAAGAAACAAATCCAAGCCACATTAGAAAAGAAAAACGAAAAAGAAATAGAATCCAAAATAAGTGAAAATCCAAATAAAGGAGTAGAAAACAAAGCGTACGAGGCCGATGAAACAGACAAAAGTACCCAAAAGTTACCAAATACTTTAAATGAGGATAGTGTCGAAGAAAACACTGATAATGTACAATCACAGATAGAAATGGGTTTTACAGAAAGCATGTTGTGTAATAGTAAATTGCAACATTAAATGTAGAAATATATTATCTAAGGTACCTACTATAAAAATGTGATATTTATTATAGATTAAAACTTAACTAGATTCATAAATTGAATAAAACTCGATTTAATTGTATGTACCTACCTTTAATATTATCAAGATAGTCCTATAATTACTTTTAATGATGTATTTACTTAGTGATACATGTGACATTATTCGTTAGATGTCACTTCAGTGTTATATTAGCGGTAAGTATGAAATTGCCGATTTCTACAGAAAAATTGCGACAGAAAACGTGCACTGAAATGACTGAAAAAAAAAAAACAATTGAAAGTCGAAAATCGAATGTTGCACATTTTTTAAAATAAGAACCTCATAGGTATCATGTTAAAAGTTTCACTCGAAAATCTCACACCATGGAGTTTTTATGTCAATTCAAAGTATCTGTTATTATACAACGGCAATTTCATACTTTAACCCCTACTAAAAGTTATTTGTATTGTATATACTTTTATATGCAAATTGAATAGAAAAAAATTATTCTCTGACTCCGTTCATAAAATAAAAACGATATCAAATTGAATTTATAGAGTGAATATTTGTATACATCACACATTTAAAGGAAAAATTTACGTATTAAAGAAACCATTTCTATTTTTATAGCTAACTATGTATATATTAAGTTGTTAAGTTGATGCAATAAGGGCCTACGCAGACCGGGACGGCATGGCAAGGGATTTTGCCGTCAGTCAGCGCACATTAGCCGCTTAGATACTGCGGCATTCCAGCGCCTTGCCACGGTGCGACAAAGCACGCCTCGGCAGCTCCTGCTGTCCGATACACTTTTAGTTTTCAGTTGCGTTTGATCAAGTCAAAACGACCGCCGGAGTCCTTGGCATGCCGTTGCCTACCCACAGTACGCCACGGCATCCCACCGCGGGAGCCTGTGGCGCGTCTTTCAATGCCGTGCAATGAAATCCCTTTCAATGCCACGGTATCATTTTAAAGCATAGCAATTTATGTAGTATTTCTATATCGATACGTTTGAATGTTCATTAGTAAAAAATTAAATCCCTTGCCATGCCGTCCTGGTCTGTGTAGGCCCTAAACTTAATTATTATTATAATTTTGATGAATTGCGTGGCCAAGTAGCTAAAGTAGCGGAATCAGCAGCGCAGAACAACTATTCCAGATGGCTCACGACAGGGAGAAGTTTTCAGAGCTAACAGCCAACCTCCAGTAATGGAGTGGCACTTTCAGAAGAAGAAGAAGTAGCTAAAGCTCTTCAAACTTAAACGACAAAGGTCAAGTTCGATTCCTTAAAGGGTAAATTTTTAAATGATTTTCAGTATTGTTTATGGTCTCGATAAACGAAGACTCAAGAGATTTCCGGTATGTATTATGTTGTTATATATAATGTGTATCTTTTTAAGAAGTATTTCCATAGAAAAAGCAAAAACTATTTTAAGAGGGAACGGAAAATATTAATATTACAAAGCCTCTATCAATCTCTCTGAATTCGATATACGATTTCAATAGTATGAAAAATCTAATCAAATGGCATAAACTCAGCCACTTTTGAATCGAATTTTTGTTGAACATTGGGTGTTTATGTTTAATAAAGACGAAATTTTTATGTTTAAATTCGAAATTTTATTGAAGCTATTAAAAATACCAGTGTAAGTGATTCTTGTATTGATTGATTGATTAAGTACACTATAAAAACAATTCAAAATTTTGAAAATCAGTTTATAGTCTAACATTATTTCCAAGCATATTTTAAGTAACACTTTATTCAAGATGGAAATTTTTTATACACTAAAAAAATATTTATACTGAACATAGAACCGTTGATATTCAAAACATTACGCATCTATGTAAAGTTAAAAAATTGTTAAGAGACGCAGAAAGTCGCACCTAGACGCAGAAACGACGACGGGTTGAAACTGGTATGAAACGCAATTTAAAATCATCTGAATTATACCTACATATGGAAGATTTTTCTTTTGATTGAAATTGAACTCAGTGTTTAATGAAATCATTCATTATTATATTGAGTAATTCATACATAATTTTAAGTAGGCAAAATATCACTTGACAATCGAAACGATATTTTTTTATAGACTTTTACTATTTTATGTATGTTTTTTTCTATATTTTATTTGATATGAATTAAGCGACTATTCTACCGTCCACATTCGTAATCAATAAAAATGCCAGCTTAGTGAATATCGAGTCCACTATTTATTAATTTTAATTCCTGTGAACGATCTCTTAAAAAAAATAAGCTATTGTTGACATTTTCTAAAATTTATCACATTTATTAATATTATAGAATAGTTTAATTGTGTTGTTTGTGTGTACTTATTTTGCAATAAAAATACGCACGTATCATTGATATTTCTTTTTATGCACACCCAAAATATTCTAGGTATACAGAATTTAAACGACTATTCTACTAGAATTTAAGCGGGTCCGCTTTCAGACAACGTATCCACTTCGCACTTCTTCGACATCTCTGGTAGTGAGTCCATTGACACGCTTGTCACCCATTACGAAGTCAAGCCAGCACTTATGGGTGTTTCCATCTCATGAATGCAAGGTTCATGATGTGTTTCCAATACAAAACGCTGGCTAAAAAAGAAACGGCGAAACAAACTCCTCAGCGATTTTCTCGGTCTATTTTGTCTTTTTATTCTGTATAAATTTTGTTACAAAATTAAATTGAAAGGGAAAACATGAATTACCGTAATCGCAATATACGAGGGCGATCTGACAAGTATTTAGCCTACAAAAGGTAAACGAAAATTTTGAAAAAGTCGCGAATTATTTCTCAACTTAGTCTCCTTTTAAATTGATACACTTGACTCAGCGGTGCTCTGACTTATTTAACCCGTCTAAAAATACGTTTTCTGGGGGTCTGCAAAGTTGGCCTCCATGGAGGCGATAACCTTCTTATTCGACTCAAATTTCTACCCCGCGAGTGACTTTTTTCTAACTTGGCAATACAGTGGATAGGGCAGTCCGTAACCTAATTCGAGATGTGAACCGATGCGTTGTCATGGTGGAAGAACATTCTTTTCTTTGTTAACAAAGAAAAGAATGTTCTTCCGCATGAGGCCGCTTTTTCTGCAATTCGATGTCGAATCGGCCCAATAATTCGGCATAGAACCAATACGAAATCATGAATTTTGGTCATGTTATCCTCTGTGGTAGCCGTTTTCGGAGCTCCTGGGCGTGGCTCATCAAAATCCGACGACCACGTTGAAACTCGTTAAACCCCGTACCGTACACAGCATCTACATCTAAATTCCGCGGACACGCCCGCTTCTACACGCGGTTAAAACTAAAAGTTCGATTAGACAGTAGACTTAAATTTTGACAGTAGCTGTCTACGAGAACTATGGTAATTTCTCTTGCGATAGTGGCGCCATCGACCGGTAAGGCTAAGTACTTGTCGGACCGCTCTCGTAATATTTGATGATAAAATACACTGTTAAAAATTTCTCTGATAATTTTACCAAACATTTGTAGCAAGTTTTAACACAAAACTATTAAAATTACTAAACAAAAGCTTCAACTCAATTTCAGAAAATTACAAAATATTTGCATGCGGTTAAAGAAAATTTGATTACTTAGTAATTTTACTATAGTTTTGTAATTTCATACAAAAATTTATCATAGAAGTGCTTAATAAATTTACTATGTAGTGTTGTAACTATACCACTTAATTGTCTTGATTCGAGTGTCTGGGGTCGTCGGCCGGTGAACCCAGAAAGAAAGAAAGAATTTTTTTTTATTTAGGACATTAATTTAAACACATATGTAATAAATACAGTGGCTTCATATATACTCGTACGTCCTAAACTGGACCTAGCTCAGCATGTGCTGATTTCATAAAAGTTAAAATCAGCGCTGGTCTTCCGCTAGGTCCACGGAGTAATGCCATGGACAGACGAGAAACATTAACGTAAGTATATAATAATATTATTAAAAACAAAACAAAAATTACGCTTAAAAACACATAACCACACAAAAAATAACTATATACTGGTATACTTACAGAAACTATCGATTTTAACAACAAAAACAAGTGAAAGGATAATTGTTTAAGTACAAAATATTTAAATTATAAGAACTTAAACTTAACTTTAATTTAACAGTATAAGTATAACAAAACCATATGAAACAACAGAGTAAAACATAAATAACTAAACATTATGAACAATCATATTTGAGATATGTATTTCTTGAAACAGAGTTACTTTTAATATATTATTTTCGGCAAGTTTAAATAACAATGTATTATAACATGCATCTAAACTAGTTATATATAAAAAAAAATTATAATATCAAAGTCAAACCAGGAGTAAAGCACTAATAGGAGATTTTTATTTACATATAATTATGAGTTTAAATTGCACAAATAGGAGTTTTTTTTTTTACTTATAATTATAAGTTTGTTTTAAAAATTATGAGGTTCAATCATTGCGTTCCCTGAAGATGCGTACTAACTCGTTTTCGGAGCGTATTACAAAAGCCTCTTTTCCGTCACCCTGCCGCGCAAAAACACATCCTTTCCTCGTCCAAACGTAGCGCCAGTCATGTTTCCTGCATTCCTCGCGTACCAGATTAAATAGTTGGCGGTTAGACCGAGTAAGTCTCTCATTGAAATAAAAGCGTCGAGGTAGTCCAGCTAATCCAAAGTCGGATGTGTTTAAATAGCGACGCAAGCGGGCTGCCCGCAACAAATCATCACGCAGGTGACGACGTGCAAGCCGCACGACAATGCGTCGAGGACGTTCCTGCACTAGTTTCGAACTCGCGGCATTATTATCACTAATTTTTCCAATTCTCTCCGCGAAGACAATATCTCGCTCTTCAATAGTGATTCCTAACACAGCCGACAGGACAGTGACGGTCTGGCACAGACTTTCTCCCATATTTTCGGGAAGACAATCAATGTTGAAATCGCATGACAGCGCTTCCTGGTCACGCTTTTCTAATTCAGCCTTAAGGTAAGTTATAGTACTTTCTAGTTCTACATTATTCCTTGACTCCACCCCCTCCACTCGTTGCTCAAGCGTTTCAAGTCTACTTTCTATGGCAGTCAACCTTTGCCCAACTCCAGCCATAGAATTACGAAATTCGGCCATCTCGTTGCGAAACTCACGCAGTTCCTGCATGTAGATCGCGAAGTCACGTCGCATAGCCCGCATCTCGTTCTCCTCCTCCTGCGGGGGGTTTAGACTAGGACCTGACGATAAGAAGCGCGCAATCGCACTGCCAGGTGGTAGGTCAAGATCACTAACATCTATGACGGAAGCAGTGTTGTCCCCCTTTCTTGTAATTTTTTTACACTCAGGGCAGTACCAGGTCTTTGACACCGCCGTATTACCCGAGATTGCCACACAACCCTTATGGAAAAAAAGTGGGCAGGTGGAACATTTAGCAACACCAGCACCTGACGCTGCGACAAACTTGCCACATGTGAAACACTTTGACATATTATTGTTTTATGCAACTTTACTTTGTAAACACTATAAAATAGTATTTTCTTTGCCAGCCGAGTTACCGCCAAAACAAAAGATCGTGCCGATACATACACTTATATTATACACTATAGATTAGTTTTAAATGTGTTTAGGTACTTTCTAGGGTACATACTTTTTTAATTTCTAATAATTTCACAGTTATTCTAATTACAAAATATTTTGTAATTTTACAAAAAAATATAGTAACTCAAATTACTAAGAATTTTTGTAAATCTTTGAAGTTTGTTATTAAAATTTAATAAACAGTTCCATAAAATTACAATACAAGTGAGATTTATGCTGAAAGATTGTAAAATACATCATCTTAGTAGATTTTCTTATATCTCTGAAAATTATATACTCGAATTGTGTTATAATTTAGATTCATACACGCCGATTAGTATTTTAGCCATCTTATGTCGAGTAAAAAATGGTAATATTACAAAAAAAATTAAGTGCAGCAGCAGTTAAGTGAAAGGTGTTGCATTCGTATTATATTCTCTCATGAACTTATTCAGAGGGGGAGAGTTCCCACCAGTTTTACAAATGAGGTAAGTAATTTACGAATACGCGTCTCTAATCTTTTAATATCTTTGCTGAACATGGATACTGAGTTTACAAAACCAGTTACAAACGTATCACGATTATAAGCATTTAAAGGACTCTTCTCGTGAGACTTTCTTAACTGAGAATGAAAAAATAAAACAACATTTAATCATTAGAAATTTATTTAATTTTGTATAAAACAAATATCAATACATGCCTTAATCCCGATATAAACATTTTAGTAACAAATTGAAAAATATATGCTCATTTTTAAATTTAAAATATTCCAAAAATAAAGATACACTTACTTATTAACTACATTATCAAAAATCAATATCCTTAAAATATAAAAATGCATTGAGTATACATACAATTAAACTGTTTAAAATTGTGAGGAATTATATGGTACACAGGACTTCATAAGTTTTGTGTGGAACCTCTTTCCCAGCGAAAGAAATATACATGACTTTGTGACTTTGATGAATCTGGAACAAAATAAATAAAATAAGACTGAGTATAGTGCTATAAGTATATAATAGTACGGGATCCAGCTGCAAAATCTCTACGTTCATCGCGTAGTTAATCAATCAATCAACGTAATCACTCTTTCAAGTTGAATCATCATCATCATCATCATCATCTTAGCGATGAATCCCGGTTGCAGCCCAAACTCTTTCAAGTTGAATAAATAAATAATATCAACTACGTTGTGTAGAACGAGCTCCAAAACAACCTACTACTGTTTTCGTCGCTGACTGAGAACCCTATCTATTAACGCATGCGCAATGGCTTCAAATACTCACACAGCTGGCACACGCCATCCTCTTTTAACAAGTGGCGTTGCGCGCTAACTCTGTGTTTAGTGTTTAACAGATAGCAACCCTAATTTGCAGCCACTTGTTCACAAGCAGCGATATATCATCATATTTTTAAAAATATGATGCTTTAATTTAATATAAAAAACATGCGTATATGTCATGAACGTATAAATACACCAAAATATTACCTGTTTACACCTGGATGCAAAGTAGTTGCGGCCGTGTGCAACGGCACCCATCGATTTTCGAATTCTTTACATACATTGCTATGATGTGGATATTTTATTTAAAAAAATAAGTGAATGAAATTTTTTTTTTGGAAAATTAATTAACATTACTTGCGGCCACTTATTGACTGGCACCCTATTATCAATGTATTCTCCTAATCATAGATGTATGTAAAAAAGTGAATTTGATTAACTACGCGATGAACGTAGATATTTAGCAGACGGATCTTAGACTATAATGAATACATATTTTTCTTCGTGTAGAGGCGGAGTAAAAATACTGATCTCTGTGGCGGCCTGTCGTCAACCCCAGTTAGGTGGAAGAGCCCCAAGCACGATTGGATGGTAATCAGGTTCAAGTTCATTTAGATGGACGGCAGCATGTTAACGGTGTCGCTCGAGTCGCACATCCATAGGCGAGCATAACTAATATACTAATAAGGGGGCCGTCAGCCTGTCTGCTGTTCCACAGCAATAAAATAGTTTTCTAGTACCCATAACACAAGCGGTCCACAACTAACTTTACGACTAGATGGCGCTCTGTGAATTTTAACAGATATTTTCAACACCAAACATATGACTGTTCTATTTGGAGACGAAGTGCTCTGAATAGGACACACTGATACGGGCTGGAGCACGCTTTTGTCAATGGGGACTTTGTGGGAGGTGATTTTATTGGACATGTGGGAAGAATGAATGGGGACTATGAAAGAGTGCATGGTGGATGTGGGGATTCGGAAACAGAAACGAACCCGGGGAAGATTCGTTATAAGCTGCTTCGGCGTTTGAAAGTTTAGATTTGATAGGAGTAAAAAATATTTTAAAAAAATCATTAAACAATGGATGGATAATTAATGTTACCCATCTTTAGATGATCTCGTTAATAGCGTATCAATTAAAAAATATTTATCGAACAAAGAGCCAGAAGAAAAAAAAAAAGAAAAAATTGTAGTTCACCTTTCCAGGTGTGAGCGAGCCCTGTTCCCTAGCGCGACCCACAAACAAGGGCTCCCCGGAAGACGTGTGTCCCCCAACCACTGCGTTCGGCGGCACGTTACCATCCCTGCTCTCAATCCACTTTACCCTTTCTGGACGAGCACAACATACCTGAAATTAACATATTTAGATATAAATAATAAACAATACTATTTTTATATCAAAGCTTAGGTGGCGAATAACAATCTATTGTATCCACCAACAAGTGAAACTAATAAAAGATAATAGTTTTCAAATAGTTTTTGAGGGCGTGGCTCCAAAGCCTTTGGCGTTGATTTTACCAGCTACAACAAATAATAAAACAAAACAATTTATAAAGCAGTATTGCACGAATGTCCTAATGTAATATTTTAAATTTTTGCGACGTCATAATATATTCATATACAATAAAACCTCTGTAAGTCGAACTTGAAGGGAGACACCTAAACATTCGACTTATGGAGGTTTTCAACTTAGGACAAAATGTAAAGGAACATTCGACTTCGCAGAGGTTAGGATATACACCCCAACTAATTTTGAGTTAGAGGGGTCAAATAAATAAAAATCCTAGTTATAAGAAACAATGCTGTACATATATATTCTTAAAGTCGATTTTCAAATAATCGAGTTGTACTGCTTAGAAAATCAAACATTGCATTGTTCGAGATACAGGATCACAATTTATTTTTTCGAGTTATACAGGGAAATTATAAATTAGAGGCATGCCGAAATGGTAAAAAATAATGTACCCTTTTATGCCGTAATAGCTTTTATAAAACTATGTTTTGAGCAAAGAAATGATTTTGATTTGATTTGAAAATAAATACTGAATTTGCTTATAGGGACTCACTAATTATTTCCATTTATAGAGATCGATTTCGAGCAACGGAGGTTTAAGGGGTGGAAGGGATGGGAACACAACATTTATTCCAGTTCGAGAGGTTTTCGACTTATCGAGATTCGACTTCAGAGGTTTTACTGTATACGGGAAAATCATTTATATGACATATACATGTCAAATAAAACGAAAATGTGAACATTCTTCAATGCAGAATAAAGTTTTTTCCAAATAATTAAAAACATGAACAACAAACATTCTAATTATGAAAAAAGAGTCAATATTATCGCAAGAAGATAATAATTACAATGAGATCTCGGCTTCAGAGCTAAGACAACTTGCCGACGCAACCGAGGCGACAAGGCATCCCACTTTTGAACTTGACTAAAGTGAATTAAAAATAAGATTTTCGATATCTCATTTGAACCGGAATGTTTGGTATCTTACCAAAATCGTAGTCACTGTTAAATTACATTGTAGTAACATATAATCATTACATAATCTACAGGTCAAAACTATCAGATAAAGTTGGTGAAATTTTTTAAGACAGCATAAGATTCTTAAAGTGTGTATCTTTAATATATAAATAAAATGATAGAGGTTGTTTGTTACACTTTCACGCGAAAACTACTTAACCGATCATCATGAAACTTTGTATACAGGTTGGAGGTATTGGAAGGATACTTTTTATTGAAAAAAAAATTTTTTTTACGAAGATTACCCTTTCTAATTTTTTTTCGATTTAATTTTGCCTGTTAATCGCCCAGCGGAGCGGGCGTGATCGGCTAGTATAATAATAAACGCGAAAGTGAATGTGTAGTCCAAAAATGGTAGGATAGATATGGCCAACAAAGCGCCCACGCTTTTTTGACAATACTAATATTTTTCATTCATGATTTTATTTCTATATTATTTACACTTTTTAGTTTGATTTATCATTGAAGTGTGTTTTTTAGTTTTATTAAAATATATTTTTCATAGTACTAGGAGTAATTTAAAAATACTAGAGTATTATAATAATGACTTCATTATCATAATTATTACTCACTCATAAAATACTATGAATCACTTAACATATGAAATATTTGTATAGAAATGTATTATGAGACAATTAGCTCTTTCCAGCTAATAAATCTGTAATTATTTTAAAATCTGATTACAAAATCACCATTTTACGAAGAAAATCTAGCTAGCAATATTTATCCGTGCAGGGGCGGAGAAAGAATACTAACCTCTGTGGCCGGGGTCGGCCTGTCGTAAAAGGCGACAAAACAACCCATCCTAGCTACGTAGTAGGGCCTCAAGCACGTCTGGATGGCGACCACCTTTGGTCTTAAGTATGCCGCCATAATAACCTTGTTTTGTGTTCCAGCATTAGTGACCCAAGTTCCTGTACCCTTATGGGACAGCAGCGTGTTCGCGATGCCACTGGCGTTGCAAACACCTATAGGCGACGGTAACTGCTAAATTCTAAGCAGGCTGTCAGCCAGTCTGCTGTCCTACGCAATAAAAAAAAATAGCAACAAAAGACAGCATTTAGATTTTCCGCACAGGGTTTGATTAGGAGGTAAGAAGCCTGGTCAAGAAGTAGACGTATTGGTGCTCCACGCGGTCAGGTCACTACATGAGAATAGGGGATGGGGACCCATCAACCCCCCCCCCCCTCCCCTCCACTGGTTTCGAAGAGCCGCGAATACCCAGGCATAGCGGGGAAAGTTTACACTACTCTGCTTCATGTTCCCATGCAGCAGGGTGTGCTAATGCATTTCCCCCTCAAAAAAGGAGTTAGGCTAATTGATTCTGTGAGTGCTTAATCCAGTCATGATTGGATCCAGGCTTAATGCAGGCTTGTGCTAGTTTGCATACAAAATATAAATATTACTGAAAGGTAACAAAACAAAATTGCTTGCAGAAAGAGACACTGTGACAAGCCTGAAGTACCACTGAGTACTGATTCAGGTTCTGCAATTTAAGTTTTGGATGCAACAGGAATAAATACTGGAATGATGAAGTATCTATATACATATCTACCCATGAACATCAGCTAAGTGATAAGAAAACAGGTTATATCTAAAATTTACTGGCTTTACACCATAATGATTCCAATGGCCTCTGGTCATATTAGTTTTGACGACCTCTGTGGCAAACGGTTAACACACTTTGGTATGCTTGCGGGTTAACTGGTTCAATTTCCATCCACATCTGGGTGTATAGGTATAATAAGTATTTATTTACAAAATTATATGTGGTATATTAGTTATCTAATACCCATATCACAAGCGCTATGATACTTAGTTTGGGACTAGATGGCGTTGTGTGAATTGTCTCAGTGTATTTATTTATTTATTAGTGATGCAGATCATAAGATGGAGATGAGTATAATAGCAAACAAAATGAAGGCTTGGCATTTAATAATGTTGATAAAGAAATATCACCATTTATTAAAAATATTATAATCTAACATTGAAAATATCTCTGGTTATGTGAGTGAAGTGTGATATGAGAATCAATTCCGGATTTTATTTCCAACAATATAAAACTTTTCTTTGGATCTTAAATTCTTCAGTGATTTCCCTTGTACGTCACTCAACACAAACCTAGCTCAGTATTTGTATATACATGTATGTATAGACTGTTGGGTAATAGTGTGCAAATATAATGACATAAATAAAAATTAATAGTTAACAGAAATTAAATTTTTATCCAGTCAACTTCCTAATGAGTAATGGACAAATTATTACACAAATGTAACTGATTTCATCATTACAATATTTGATAACATGTAAAGGGGTATATTTAATGTCTCCTCACAGATTAATGATATTTAATGTGTATTACACCTGATTTAATAATTGCAATTGGCTAATTTTGCAATTTAATCAAAAACATTTTCATTTCTTTTTCTGTCCCTTTATATGCAAGAAAATGAAGCATCACAAAATAGTGCCTAAAAAAGTAAGCTTTAACTCTCAAATATCACTCCTCCAGAGACACTAGACTCAAAATTGAAAGCATAGGAATATAAATGAAATGAAAAAAATATACCTCAATATTATGTATTGCATTTTCTTTGCCTCCCCAAGCAACATAGGCAGCCTTGTGTTTGGGCGCATATTTTCCAGGAATTAAGTCTCCTTGGAATTGAGCTCTGATCACCCATAAGGGACTGTTATCATAGCCCTCGTAACCCGCGACTACAGCTCGGTCGCTCAATGAAATTGCATCACTCCTTGTCACTGGCACCCATTGAATAACATCTACAAAGAATATTAAGAACTAAACTTGTACAGTATGTAACACCAAACTTTTGTAACTGGGATTTGTGACAATGATAATAAAGATAGGCTACTAAAAGAATTAATAGTTGTTTAATTAATTGATGACCTTCACAGCCTAGCTGCTAATGCATTTCAGTATACTTGCAGACATAACATGGCTTTGATTCCCCTGTTTCTCTTCTGGGTGTATATATAATATGTATTTATTTACAGACTCCCTGAAAGGGCGGAGTAAGAATACTAACCCCTGCGGTCAGGGCCTGTCGTAAAAGGAGACAAAATAAGCCACTAACTATGTGGTAGGGCCCCAAGCCTGTCTGGATTGCAACCACCCTTGGTCTTAAGTATGCTGCCATAATAACCTTGTGTTCCAGAATTGGTGACCCTAGTTCCTGCATCCCTGCGGGACAGCAGCGTTACGTCCAAATCAAAGCTGCATGCAGCCTTACCAACTTACCTCATACGTACTTTCAAAGTTATCGCGGCTTCTTACAGAATGTAGGTCTTAATAATGAATATACCGAAATAGAGAAAATCATAAACGTAGTCTTATAAATTACTTAATAACTTTTGGTCTATGGCCCAAAGGGGGTCGCCAGAATTTTCCAACCCTTAAAGGGGTCCGTATTCAAAAAGATTGAAAAACACTGGTGTAGGTAGTAGAGTAAAATATATTGTCAGTGTATTCTGTAGGTAGATATGCAATAAAGATACAACCTGTTCCAACATGGTACTTTATTATACACAATATGTAGTATTTCAGTTGCTAATACTCCATAACACAAGAAGTATTGTATTTATTTTGGGACTAGATGGTGCTGCGTAAATTATGCCAGTACATTTATTTTAGATATATTTATTTATTTAGATAGTACATAATAGTATGTAATAGATTGACTGTTATCTTGTAGTTTATTGTTATTTATACTAAAAAACATACCTTCATAAACAGGAGTTGGTGTGATGTTAGGGAAGCCAGGATATCCATAAGGTGGAGCAGACGGACCTGTAGCAGAGGAATTAGGCATCCCAGGATAAGACATTGCAGATGGGGGCATTCCAGGCTGCCCCGGTTGACCAGATTGGTATTGAAAAGCAAAACCGGGTTGGTATCCATAGGTATTTTGACCTGGCACTGGAAAACCCGGCTGACCAGGTGCTGGGAAACCTGGCTGCCCTGGTACTGCAGCATTTGCTTGGTTGTAAAATTGTGGGTAAATTGGAGCGTTGGGATTCGGGTACTGCGGAGGATCCCGCCCGTAAGGATCTGAAAAGCGAATAAACAATAAATATTGCATATAAACAAATTTGTTGTGTAATAATGTCAGTAAAGAATCTTAAGATGATCTGCTCTCTAAGCAATACATTACATATCAGTAAAAAAACAGATGGATCGTAACATAAAATAAAAAAAAAAACCTGGTAAACATCAGAACTGGTCTCTCGTAAAGATCTCCTCAAAACATGATTATTTATTCGCGAGTCGATAGATAGCAAGTATGATGTTATGATGTATATGCTACATTCAGTTAAAATAAATAGTTTAACAAACTGTAACTTACACCCGGACATTTTGATTTATTCCACGATTTCAAACACTTAGAAACAAAATGGTATCAGTTCCTTTAACTTCAAAATTTCGGTGGATACTGAACTGATAAAAAAATCTAATTATAATTTGTATACCTAAATATGACTAACTATTAGAAATAACGCACTTGTTAATAGCTAACACGATTCACGAAATCACGATAATCACGAATCAGGAAAAGCTAGGCTTGTGAAAGAGTATCAATATAGCGATGTATCGATTTTTTTATTTCAATACATCGATATTTTTAATCGATATATTTTGATCCGATAATGATACAAAATATCCAATGTTGAAAATTGTGTAGAAAACGATACATTCTTTGAAATTAAAACTTCTTTAAGCCTTCTCAGCGTCGTCGGTAAATTGTATGCGAAAGTGTTGATTGAAAGGGTTGTGAATGAAACAGACGAAAAAGTATGGAATGCACAAGCGGGATTTAGAAAGGGAATGGGATAAACGGATTAGGTCTTTTCCTTGCGGGGCATAGCCGAAAAGTGTTTGATTAAAAACAAGAAGATCTATTGCGTGTTCGTGGATCTAGAAAAGGCATATGATAGAGTGGTGAGGAATGAATTGTGGTCAGTATTGTCCGTGAACGGTGTAAGCAGTTTCCTCATACGAGCATTGCAATCTATCTAAACGGATTCTAGTACTTATGTAAGGATAAACGGGGCATACTCTGAATGGTTTAATATCGAAAAAGGTGTTAGACAGGGATGTGTAGCGTTACCGTGACTGTTTAATTTGTTCATGAACAATTGCTTGACAGATTTAAAAGAGAATGAAAGTGGGTTGAGAATGAATGAGTTACTCGTCAAATGTTTTCTCTATGCTGATGACCAAGTATTACAAACTTGCTTCTTCGGCCGAGGAGTTGCAGGAGATGGTGACTGCTATGAGTGGAGCTTTTGTTAGAAAGGGAATGAAGATGAATGTAAAGAAGACGAAAGTGATGGTGTTTGAAAGAGATAAAGCAGTGACAAACTGCAATATCGTGATTGGTGATGAACAAATTGAACAGGTGAATGATTTTGTTTAACTGGGTTCAAAGTTTACAAGAGATGGAAAGTGTGAGAGTGATATTGAAAGAAGCGTGAATGCAGGAAACATGGTGAATGGAGTTTTGCACTCCTGTATGAATAGTCCGAAGATGTCTAACAAGGCTTGTCTGGCTATGTATGAGGGGGTGTTGGTTCCGATACTCATGTACGGAAGTGAAAGTTGGGTATGGCAGAAGAAACATGAAAGCAGAATAAATGTAGTTGAGATGAGAGTGTTATGAAGTATGATGGGAGTTAAACTGAGTGACGGGATAAGAAATAGTGAGATAAGGAAATGCTGTGGTCTGAAAGAAGATGTAGTGACAAAAATTGAGAAAGTTATGCTGAGATGGTTTGGCCATGTCGAGAGAATGAATGAAGAACGATTGACGAAAAAAGGCGAGTGTGAATGAAAGTGTTGGAAGGGATAGACCTAGGCGGATGTTTCGAGACCAAATCAGGGACGTCTTGAAAAAAGGCCAGGTCAAGAGTACCCTAAACCGAAGAGCATGTATGAAGGGATTAATGAAAGTGGATGAAGCGAAACAAGTATGTAAGGATCGGAGCAAGTGGAAAGAAGTGGTCTCTGCCTACGCCTACGGGAAAGAGGCGTGAATATATGTATGTATGTAAAACTCGATGAAACGAAAAAGCCACAGTAAAAATATATGCCTATATATATCTTTTTATGTATGTCTTTAGAATTTATCGTGGAAAGAATGAGATAAGATATTATATAGTGTTTCCTATACTTGTGATCTCTTCTATGTGTGGTGTTATATTGTAGTTTACAATTTTCCAGGTTTCACTTCTATCACGTGTTTTATTTATCTAACTAAAGTTACTAGAATCCAAAACCGTAAAGAATAGGAACGAACGGAAAATAAATAACTGTATTGGGAACAGACCAATCGGGTTATGACATCTGGCGGTTGAAATTTTAACTATTAATAGCATACAAATCTATCGTTTTTGCATAAGTATTTGTGATTACTAATATTATCTCATATGTGTACATGTATAGAAATGTCAGCTTTTTTTCGCCAGATTTTTCTAAGCCACATCTATGTTTTGGTTCCCAATTGTCTATGGTTTATGACTATTTACTAAACTACCGGCATGCTATGATGGCCGTTTTGACATTTGTCCACTCATGAAGTTTCGTATTAATTAATAATTACATTTGAAGAAGCAAATTGCTTTTTTTATTGTCAATAGCGACGTGCAGTTATTATTATTATAGTATGTTTGCATTGCGTGTATGTATGTGTGTCTGCAGCCATCCGTCATTCATCAATCGTCACATCACTTTCACTTGTGAGTTCTTTTGCTATGTATTGTGTTCTAGCACTTAAATAGTTGACAACTACATCTTGCTCTGTACCTTCAGAGAGAGTGGCTTCTGTCTTTAATTTGGTGGTTCTAACTATAGGAGCCGGCTGACAGCGGAACATGTAAAGAGCAAAGTTTTTTGCTTTTGTTCCCGGAAAAATATTTGTTTGTCTGATACAATGAAATATTAGTTGGAAAAAAGATTTTTAGTTTTTGATCTTTTTGTAATTTTTACCTAATAAAAAGAAATACTGATAAAAATAACTCAGTTTTTATTGAGATTTTTGTACATTTTATATAAAATTACTATTAATATATAATTTATTGAGCTAAATACACTATTATTTTAAAAACGCACAATCTTTTGAAAATAACCAATATATCGATATTTTTTCCACTTCACCCTGATCCCTAGATATAGGCCATTTGAGACTGGGTCATAGAGAGTTAATTATGAGCAGTGTTTCCACTTTTACAGATTTTGTCTTTTTTAAGGGCAACCATTAATTTGAAGTTTGGCTTGGAGCAATTTTTTATTTTAAGGATTTAGGGTAATTCAGGGCAAAAATAAAGGTGACAACACTATTTTAATATAGAAATCATCGTCTGTCTACGGTCGTGGTTGACGTCAACCATCGGGGGTTCCCAGAAGTTTCTAACATATTATACGACCAATAGAAATATACAAATGGGTTGAATGATGTATTTTTTTCTTAAAATGTTTCCTGAACTTGGTCTTGTTGCATTACGTACTTACTACGTACAAAGTTTAAGGACGATATATAAATTGATTTCATTTTATCTGAATAAAAATTATGTCTCACATTGAATTTTCGTGTGTTACCTAACCTCAGGCACCACTCCCATAAAACGGTAAGTTAAATCAATTTATGTTAATGTTTAGCAGTTATATTTTGATCCGATACATCTATACAAAATATCTAATATTAAATCGATATTTTATTACACTTCAAACATCCCTAGCTGATTAACTAATGGCGTCATTTTTTTATATTCCGTCTCAACTCAGCTATAATCATAAACACCACAGACTAACAGTAAGTGTCACCAGGTAGAAATTGCAAACTACCGTATCAGCAAACTAAAATTGTCGTGTTTTAATAAATCATGTTAAACTTTTTTAATTACCTTAGATTTTTCTTTATATTACAATGTATTACCGTGTCAATGTAAAATAAAATACAACGCGGCAATAAAAATAAACAATAATAGATCATTACCGTTAATCGTGTTTTGGTAAAAAAATACCATGTATCTGGTAACACTGAACAGTGACAACTACAACTACTAATTCTACTATCTTAAATTGGCGGGGGTAAATTGATTTTGGACTTTTTTTGCTTATTTGTTTGATTGTCGTTTGTTCGTGATTGTTCGATCAAATTTAGTGTTTGTTCGTTGTTCATTTTGTTATTATTAATTTTCAAAATTTCAACCTGAACCTGGTTCATAATAAAATGATATTTCCTTTTTTGTTTTTTGTTTTATTAATCCTAAATAAAAATTGTTTGTTCGATCAAAAAAAAGTTTGTTCGGTCGTATTCTTTTCATAATTAATTATTTAATATATTTACACCCACGGAACTGCACATGTAAAAAAATCCTACTGCGCATGCGCGAACTTCTGATCAATTACGCGGTTTATTTAAACCTAGTTCCATATAATAATAATAATTATTATTAATTGAACAAATGGCAATCGGGTCGTAAAATTGATGTTCTTTATTTTTATAAAGTTATTGAATCGATTAAATAATTTCTAATTTAAAGAAATATTATTTTTAATGAAAACATTTTTTTTACTAATCATCTTTGCTGTCGTGGATGCGACCTAATGAAAAGGCTTTTCTGGTTCAAGATTCATTTATAACAAGCTTGTGGCAACGTGATCGAGTAGAGAGGAGGGAAGGAGCAGGTGGTTGTAACACCGAAAGTCAACTCCGGTAAGTTTTCACCAGTTAAATAATTGAAATTACACTGTTAACCTGCGCTATCAGTCAAATAAAAATCTTGAATTTCTTAAATCAACTATATCATTTTATCCGTGCAGGGACGGAGAAAGAATACTAACCTCTGCGGCCGGGGTCGGCCTGTCGTAAAAGGTGACAAAACAACCTTTTTTTTTTTTTTTACGGGGTAGGGAAATCCTCATGGACTACATCCGCCTGGGGAAAGGCGGAGGGGCATGCCGGACTCCTACCGGCTAAAACCACCACCCCGGTGTCTCCTCACACGTGCGTGCGGGGCCGCGGGAATCCAGATTCTTCCGCAGCCCCACACTAGTGCTGGCCCGGTCTGTCCGGGCCTCGTCTCCTGCACGGGGTAGTGAGGTGTTTAACTACCCCGTGCATCGCCTCAGAAGCGCGCGCCGACACCCGCACGCGCCTCCGCCTCGGGTCCATCGAATAGGGGGCGGGGACTTCCCCAAGTCCCTCGCCCCTGGACCCATTCATGGGGGCCGGAAAAGGGCGTTATCCACCCTTCCCCTGCGCCCGGTGCGCCTTCTGCGGCCGGGGAAGGGAGTCGAGATCTCCCTCTCCCGTTCCGCAGTTTCCTTCTGCGACATCACGTCCTCGCAGAAGGACACCACTGCGTCCCACGACTCTGCGCTACCGACCATCCTCCGCACTACGGCCGGCAGCGACAGCGACAAAACAACCTACCCTAACTACGTGGTAGGGCCTCAAGCCCGTCTGGATGGCGACCACCTTCGGTCATATGTATGCTGCCATAATAACCTTGTGTTGTGTTCCGGCATTAGTGACTCAAGTTCCTATACCCTTATGGG
Organism: Malacosoma neustria; assembly: GCA_963693495.1. NCBI lineage: Eukaryota > Metazoa > Arthropoda > Insecta > Lepidoptera > Lasiocampidae > Malacosoma > Malacosoma neustria. The sequence goes on from OY856383.1 coordinate 12,828,133, forward strand.
ACAGCAGCGTGTTCGCGATGCCACTCGTGTTGCAAACACCCATAGGCGATGGTAACTGCTAAATTCTAAGCGGGCCGTCCGCCTGTCTGTTGTTATTTATCATTATTTATGTAGAATAATTTATGTTAAATTTTTTTTTATTTTTAAACTTTTTATGTGATTGAAGTTATAAACAATTTTTATTATTTTCTCGAAAAATCTGGATTACCTTGTAATAAGCAAGTACCGTTATAATCAGGGATCCAAGCTCTACCCCTTTTACCCCCATACAAACCTGACATGATACCAGATCCATGCCGTAATACTACTGGTCCAGTACTCCTTGTTGTGAAAGGTGACAAAACAACCCTAGCTAGGTGGTAGGGCTCCAAGCTCATCTGGATGGCAACTACCCAGATCTAGTATAGTATGCTGCCATAATAACTTTGTGTTGTGTTCTGGCATTAGTAACCCAGGTTCCAGTACTTCTACGTGGACAGCTGCGTGTTCACGATGCCCTTAGAATTGGTAGGCAATGGTAAGCATACTGGTAAGTGATCAGTTATCCTGTACTGTTTGTTCCACAACATTAAGAGTTACCTATATAGTTGAAAAAGGACATTGAATAATTTATGAAAATTAATGTTATGCAATATTTTTCACTCTGTTATCATAAACCATGAAATATTATTGCATTTAATAAGTACATATGTACATTGTTTTAAGGTTTAGATATGTACAAGGGGTGTATGACAATTACTACATGCTAAGGGTGCCATCATATGAGGCCAGCGTTGCCAGATTTCTTTTGCCATGTCGGGATTTTGGAACTTTTTCAGTGAAAAAAAGCGGGAGTCTTTCGTCGAAAGCGGGACATAGTAAGAAAAACGTTTATTGTAATTTTTTTTTTTGAATATTTATCTTTTTACTTATTTGAGTTCAAATTACGTTTACGTGTTAATAGATAGCAAAAATAGACATTGAAAATGTATTTTAATAAAATATGATATTCTAAATCAGATTTACCCTATCGTTAAATAGTTGAGTCTTATTCGTCTACTGAATAAAAAACAAAAACAGAAATCAAAATCAAAAATGTTTTATTCATTAGAAAAATACCTAGTCAGGTCATAAATTCTGTCACATGTTTAATGTAAAATAATTGTAACAAGTTTATTCATTATGTAACCATTCATATACCAAAATGAACTTAACAAAACATAGATTCTTATGACATTAAAGTTTATTCAAAATGACCTCCGTGATTTTGAATACAAGCCTTCAATCTGCGCGGCCAGTCGTCTATCGCAGCACGAACGAGGTCCATGTCAATATCGGCGGCTGCCTTAATCAAGGATGTCTTGAGTGACTCCAAATTGGGATGAGGCTTTGAGCACGCCTTTTCCTCCAAGTGTTGCCATATCTTGTAATCTAACGGATTCAAATCTGGACTGGAGGAGGGCCAGTCTTCGTGCCGGATGAAGTCGATTTCACGCGCCGCCAGCCAGTCTTGTGTGCTCTTCGCTCTATGAGCTGGCGCCGAATCTTGTTGGAATACCCAGTGCCTGTTATTGAACATGGTATGAGAAACAGGTTCCACAAAGTTCGTCAGGACTGTATTTTGATACACAACAGCATTCGTTTTTACACCTTTCTCACAAAAATGTACCTCTGTTAAGCCCCAATAAGAAACTCCCAACCATACCATGAACGAGGATGGAAAATGACCTCGTTGGACACGCGGAATACGGTTGCTCGCTTCTTCACTACTGTGTGCGTACACCTTATCATTTTGTTTGTTGTAGCTCTCTTCTACGGTAAACATTTTTTCATCCGAAAAAAGAATTTCCCGATATTTTTTTCCCGCGTACCGCTTCAACAAAGCGCGGCATCTCTTCAGTCTCAGGTCCATTAGACGAGCATTCAAACGATGTCCTGTTTTTCTTCGATATGCCCGAAGCCCTAAGTCTTCATTTAACACCATTTTCACCGTGGTTCTGCTTAACCCCATCTGAAGGGCCAACAGTTTCTGCTTACGTTTGGGATTTCTTTGAATTCGTGCCTTCACAGCTTTTATCACTGCTGGAGTCCTAACAGACCGAGGGCGACCACTTCTTGACCTGTCATCTACACTAGAGTCTTCATTGTATCGTTTGATGGTACTCGTTTATCGTATCTTTTGGTTATATTCAAATTTTTCAGTATGTTAAAAATTTGAATTGGCGCGTAACCGCAACGATGCAACGCAATAACTGCAACACGGTCTTCTTTAAGCGTCTACTCCATATTTAAAAATGAGTAAAATTCTAAAAGTATACATTTTTATTTTCATGAACAATTCGAAATTCGAATTCAATAAACTTTTTTGTGGCCAGCATTCTAAAAGAAAAGTTTTTACTGTGTGACAATACTTATGACCTGACTAAGTAGTAGTCAGAGTCGGAGTCCTTTCAAACAATAGTCGGAGGTGTTACAAATTGCAAATTACAAATAAATTATGAGAATAATTATATTATTCTCATAATGTAAGTTTTGTATTCGTATAATTATTGTATTCGTTGTTCCTTCGTGCGTAATCGTACGTTCTCGCAAAATAGAAAAAAATGGGAAGAAGAAAAGTGCGAAAGAGAAACAGAAGATGTTACGGTCACACGCACTGATTTCGTGACGCACCCTTCTTTCTCTAGCGCGGTTCACACTTGTCTGTATCACACGCCCGCGCTTCCTCAGCACGCTGCACAGTGCACACACGAACGAGTTATCCACGAAAGCGGGACTGGGCCTGTCCCGCGCGGGACATTTAATTTTGATGTATAAATCGGGACGTCCCGCCAAAATCGGGACGTCTGGCAACGCTCATGTGAGTTTTATTTATTACACAATTCTTTATTCTTAGATAGTTCAGTGGACAGGTAGACTTATTCATATGCCAAACATTAGGGTCTGATTGCATTCTAAGCTTTTTGAGGTATTGATTCACTTCTGATTATTGTCACAGAGATTAATTTGTTACCCTAATTTGCACACCTTAGGCTGAAATTTATAAAGCGTGCTTAGACTTGACTTATACTTAGAGTTAAACAGTCTTGCTTCCTCGGATTTTGTACCTGCCTGCCCTTACAAATACTTCTTTCATGATTCAACGGACTCCAACTTTGCTTTCGACATGGAAAGCACCGATAAAAAGAGAAAACAAAGACCATATTCCGAATACGAACGGCAGCTGCTTATACAGTCGGTACAGTCCAAAATCGATGTTGTGGAAAACCATAAGACCGACAGTATAACAACAATGGCATCGCGAACACGCTGCTGTCCCATAAGGGTACATGAACTTGGGTCACTAATGCCGGAACACAAGGTTTAAATCTTCCAGTAGAAATAATAAACACTATTAAATACTGGTATAGCAGCCAGGTTAACAATGTCAGGTGGGCGGGAGTACTCTCCGAACCGTATAAATTGGATTACAGGGTGAGGCAGGGGGGTTAACCTCACCAATTCTTTTCAACCTATACGTGAACGGTCTGCTTGAGGCAAGGATGCTATGTGGACGGGATAGCTCTCAACAATATTAGCTATGCCGATGACATGGTCCTGCTGAGTGCCTCGGCCTGTGGTCTTTAAAAACTTGCTTGTCAGCAATAGCTGATGCTCATGGACTAGTGTACAGCGTAAACAAAAGCGCAGTCATGGTCTTTGAGGCCTGCAACGGGTCACCAGTAAGCATGTGAATTACACTGAACGGAATGCCTAAAGAGTGCAGATATTTAAATATTTAGGTTATATACTGAAGGCCGACCTCAAAGACGATGACGAAATAGAACGAGAGCGAAGGGCGTTGTCGATATGGGCGAATATGATTGCTCGCAGGTTTGCGGGGTGCTCGCGTGAAGTAAAGTTGAGGTTATTTATAGCTTAATGCACGTCATTCTACACGTGCAGCCTGTGGGCTTACTATGCGCTTAAGTCGTACAACGTCCTCCACATACAATACAACAACATGTTCAGGGTGCTGTTGGGACTGCCTCGTTCCTGCAGCGCTTCAGGTATGTTTGCTGACGCCCGAGTGGACAGTTTTTACGCCACAAACGTAAGCGTGGTGGGTCCCTAGTACGTCGGGTGCGGGATAGTACCAGCAACATCCTGAATATGTTTGCGTGTAGGCTGGATTCCGCCTACATTAACAGGTGCTGCGGGCTACATAATCTGGTGGCCTCATATTGTATTTGTAGGTGTGCCTCCAATTGTCTAAGTCTTCTTTCTTTGTTATGATTAATATTTTATTTTTCTCTTGTACTATTAAATTAATGTATAATGTATGTAATGTGAATGGACTTTAATTATTAAACAAATAAATAAATTATTATTATTATAGTTAAAAAAAGGTCAGGTGTACAAATATTAAACCAACGAAATAGGTTTAAATCTAATTTATTATCTATAATTCACATAATGTATTGTAATTTATTATTTATAGTCTATGAGAGAAATCTGGAACTTGGAGAGAGGTAACAATAGCCTTTTCCCATAAGTTTCACTTTTACACCTTCTTACGTTACTTAAAAGATGATATCGTTTCATCATATTTCTCAGTCAAGGTTATACTTGGACACGAAGACGATAAAACATTGTAATTACGCACATAATTTGCTTTCCTTGAATACAACGTTGTTACGGACACAAAATTTTGTTTTTGTGAGTCAGATCTGTAAGTGTTCCAAGTTTTATTGTAGTGTTAATTTAAATGTAGGCACCATAAAAAAGAAATATACTTAATGTACTATAGCTTAGTGGTATTACACTCTGAAATCAATCTAGAAGTTCCTGGTTGGCATCCCACGGTAGCACGCACAGCTTAGGCAGTTTTCTCGTCTAATGTGCTATAATATGCACGTGTATCGATGGTAAAGGAAACATCGTAAGGAAATCTGCATATCTAAATATATCACCGGTATGTATAACCCCCAAATCCGCTATAGATAAAAATGGCGGGTATACGGTGCTTTTCCTCTAAGGGGATGTTCGAACCCAGTAGTGGGAGGTTAGAGGCTGTTATTTCTTTTATAACAATTTTGAATTCTAAAACTACACGACTGGCTCAGTGGTTTAATCCCTTCAAATAGTATAGTTTGGACTTGGTTTGTTTCTGTCGATCGTATTTTTGTGAACTGCAAAACAAGTCTACATACAGATCAGCGAACTGTCTTAAAAAAAGACAAACTTACCATAGAAAATATTATAATTACAATAAAAATTATACCAATTACTAGTACGATTAGGATGATCAGCTGTATTAAACTGCATAGACAGCTGCAAAAATAATTGTAATTTAATTGATATTATTGTTGATTTAATTAAGCAAGAGTTACTCATGTTAAATCAAGAATTTAACCCCGTCATATTGGAAAGGCCTCGCCCTGCTAAAAAAAGACGGACCAGTGCCAGCCTGTGTCACAGGTTGGCCAAGCCAGGTCCGCTGACACAGGCGATAGATGACAGCGGGGTTTTGTAGTGTAGGGTAGGCCCCAAAAATTCAAACGCCTCGACATCCCTGTGGTTGGTTGGGATATACCACAACGCTTGGATACGCGCATCGGCGTAGGGCAGGACTTCTTTACGCTCTAGTCAGCGTGGTAGATATATTCGCAAAATAACCGCTGTTGCTGCACGGGACGTGTCCTGAGTCTGACCACAGCCTCGAATGGAGTGACTCAAGTAAATAAATTACTCATTTAACTAGTTCACAGATAAGTATTTTAAGAGTAAAAAAGTTATGAGGATTGTTATAGATATATTGTTTTGAAAGGCAAATTCTGAATAGCGGATTATCTGAATGCAGTCTTTATAGGTATGTGCTTCAGAAAATCATGCTATATTACTTACTTTAAGACTAGATGGCGCTATGAGAATTGTGCCAGTATTTTTATTATTATTTATTTACCCTAAATGTTATTCAACATTATCAAATACTTCAAACATTACAATCAATGTTTCGTACTCACCACATTATTTTGTAAATATGATAGAATATATATGTTTCTAGACTTCATTAAATAATCTAAAATGGTAGTAAAAATACCACAATGTATCTTCTTCAGAGTATCTTCGTAAAGTATCACAGTTTTCTTGTAAAAGATAATCTATAATGCGTGTAAATATGTATTTAGATATCCAGCATTAGAAATGTAGAAGAGATGCGAATTCACGAAGCTATTAAAATAGGCTTTCTAAAAACTTATTCTGACATTGTTTTGCTCTAAACTTACCGATCTTTACGTTTCTAAGAAAGTAAAATTAAATAACGTATTTCTCTTTTAGAATATAATTGTTATTATTACAAGTCATCATACTTATTGTCAGCCATTGACAATTAACTTAGTTCGTTGAATGATGTAAATGACAAACGTAAAAAATCTTATAAAAATGAGGTAAAAATTCAAAAGTTATAATTAAGAATCAATATTTTATTCTGAAGACATAAGATATAAATTTATGTAAAACTGTTGGTACATTTAAGATAACAAAACTAGTGCTATTTCTAAGAGGTCTGTAAACTCTATTTTCTTTAAAACTAGTTTAAATTGAGTGGTACAATGATTTTTTTAAATACTATTACATTTTTTTAATATAGAACAGTTTTGTAATTTTAGTTCGCATAATCTAGTATCGAATAGAGACCAGTTGCAAAATTTCCAAAGTGACACAGTGTTCCACAGTGACAAGTGTCACACATGTACTAATCTAGAATATTCACAGTGAAATATATTTTAAAATTGTAGTTCTGTATTATTGTCCAATAGAAAAGCAGGGTATGATCTAAAGATTTTGACGTATTTCTTACGTATCACAGATCAACCCGTCAGATCCGGCTTAAAGAGCTTGTATATTTATACCAGGACTATAAAAATATAAATATGATTTTATATTTTGCTGGTATTGTATTTTATGAATTTTTCTTAGGTAAGAGACCTTGGAAGCCTACTTGGACATTTAATCTGTCTGACAATAATAAATGAAGGCCTCGTTTTATTTTGCTTTAATTCTTATTTTATTTACAGGTTCGCCTTTGTATACAGGACTAAAGTAAAAAGAGCTTAAGTATAATAATAATGTTAGCACTGAATTATTAATTTTAATACACACTTTTAAAAATTTGTTAATAAAAAAAAGTGATAGCTAACAGAGGATTGGAAGGAGAGTATGTGCCTACTCCACATAATTGGGATAAGGGCAGGAAGAAGAATAAGAATAAAAAAGTGTGTATTAAAATATTATATTGAAATTTTATTTCATTTCTATTAGTTGCATCCGAAACCTTAAATTTTCCGGTAATAGCCATTGATAGGTGATGTCTATTGCTTTAACTTTTGATTAAAACTTATGTAAAATATGAGATTTAAAACTTATGTATAATAATCAATTTATGTATGTTTACATGTCGTAATGGGAAAACATGATGTACACTTTTATTATACTATCTATTGTAACTATGTTTTGAGCAAATTAATGATTTTGATTAACTTCAGCAATTATATTTTCCGCAATCTTAAAGGTTAACTTTCTTTGTGACTAGCAAAAAAAGAAATGCCTTTATCGCCTTTTACGATTTCCTAGATTAATTCCGTTACAATTCCAGGGAACCATACTCTATGTTAGCCTCAATTCGTATTTCTGGCCGGGTGTTACCAAATTTAATATTAACATTACATAATTTTAAACTATACATATTTTATGGTAGGATGGATGCTGATGCTGTTGAAATGTGTATTCTCCTCTCTGAAAATAAATAACGCCATTAAGAAATTTATTGTACATATAATATTATTTGAGTTAAATTTAAAGCTGTAATTATAACATTGTACATATGTGTAGCGCATGTATAGCGAGTTGCGTATTCTTAGATGTGTAGTCATACCTTCACGCTTTTAGGCATACCATTTCTTTGTAACGGACTCTATAAGCATTGTCAATGAATACTACACTATATATGCAGTCGTGATGAAATTTTACACGTTTTCACTTAGAAGTTCACGTTTTCTTCACTTTTATTATATATTACTTATAATTTACATATTTCCGGAATGGAAAAAGGTTGTAAAAATCACTTTTCGTAATCCCGCCAAAAATACCAACTACTTTTACTTTATTATTATTTGTGGTTTGGTTACAAGACAAATATCAATTAAAAAGCTAAGAAACATTTCTTACCTATTGAAATACAATTCCTACGCCCCATAATATTAATAATATGACGGCCACGATGAAAAGTAATGATATTGCTAAACTTATGATCTTGCAAAACAGATTCCACACGCAACTGTAACAAGAAATTAATATTATTAAAAGTATTATGTTATTCGTGTCATGTTGATATCACACTATGGAAAATTAAACAAAATTAAACGTACAAATAGATATAGGAAATTTCCTACTCATTAAACATGTCACTGGCAACTTGGTGGTCGAGCCGTTCTTAATTAAAGTATCAACATCATTAATAATTATAGTTACAATTAGATTCATCCAAAGTTTTTTTTTTGGGAGATGGAAATACATAACGCACACCCCGCCACGTAGGAACGGGCGGCGGGGTATGCGACTCCCTGTACAATGCTCCCGTACGTCCACTTCTCTGGGCTGGCAGTGGCAGACGCACGTCGCTGGTACATCCACTAAAACTACCCCGGTGTTCCTTCACACGCATTAAGTGCCGAGGTCGCGGAATGCGTGAATTAGTCACGCCGCGGCCCCGATGAGCCTCTTCAAAGCCAGGGGGTGATGAGCCCTGGCATCTTCTTACTCGCCCAGAGATGAGCTGGGCGTGCCCCTCTCTCGGCGATGTGTGTGCGTGTTGCGGTCCTTTTGAAGGGGCCGCGCCCGTGACCCATCACTACGGCGGGAGAAGTGGCCCTGCGTGAGCAGGAATTCATTCAAAGCTTGCGTTATGGAGTCCTAGGGTTATTGAGTACTGTACGAACCTATGAGACTTCTTGGGCCGAGATAACCACCATAAGAAAAAATGGAATTTAAATGCTAATTCCCAAACTACGTCGTTTAGCAGGTCGCATAACTCCTTTTTTTTTGGTCTCGGGGAAATACCTCTCTTGACGGGTTCCCCCGGCCCGGGGGGTCCGAGGGGTATGTGGGACTCCGGGAAAGATGTTCGAACATTCGACTATCCACTACTCGACTATCCGGGTCCTCCCGCCCGCGGCCATTTTTTACGGCGGCCGGAGGTCGTTAGTTGCCCTCCGGCGCCGCCAACGTGGCCTGCGTTGGCGGGAGGGGAGTGTCGTGGTCGACTCCCGCTCCCGCTCCGTCGCCTCCTTTGCGGACATGACTGCCTCGCAGAAGGAGGCGACGGCCGTCCATCCAGGAACTCCTAACTCCTAAGTTTAGCGCTCTACTCAAGTTGGACTAAGTTAATCCTAATTGAGACACTTGGATAGGGCGCCTAAAGTACACTCTAAATAGTTAATACTATGTAACCGACCGAATCCGACCTCAAAGTGTTTAGTTATAAACAGTTCTTAACAAAAATAAAATGTTTAATATACGTAGGCTGCTTGAACTAGATATAATAGGTCTTTACCTATGAAATTGGCGCTCTGCAGTACTGGCCATTTCAAATCAAAATAATTTTTGTTTGGCTAAGAATTCTAATTTCAAATTAATTTTATTTTAAAAACATGGAATTCTTTTTCCAAAACAGTCATTTGTTTATTGATTAGTGTTACATTTTCATCGCATTTCAATATTTTTCGTCATCAGGGATACGTTAAAAATTCGAGTAATTATGGAATATGAATACCATCGTGGCAGCAACGCGGCACAAGCGGCATGCAACATCAACGACGTTTACGGAGCTAACACTAAAAACCAACGCAACACCTGTTATTGGTTTGCTCGCTTCTGTTCTGGGAATTTCGACCTGAAAAATGAACCTCGCGGTCGTCCGAAGACTGGTCGACAATGACGAATTAAAGACGATTGTGGAAGCTGATGATACACAATCTACGGCTGAATTAGCAGCAGGTTTCGACGTAAGCGTCAAAACAATATTGGTCCATTTGCGTCAAATTGGCAAGGTAAAAAAGCTTGACAAATGGGTGCCCCACGAACTCAATGATCGCCAGCGCGAAGTACGCGTCGAGACGTGCCTTGCACTGCTCAACAGACACACAAATGAAGGAATTTTGAACCGCATTGTTACCTGCGATGAAAAATGGACGCTGTTTGATAACCGCAAGCGCTCAGCAAGTTGTTTGGATCCTGGTTCAGCACCCAAACAATGCCCTAAACGAAAACTTACCCCTAGAAAAGTGATGGTTACTGTTTGGTGGTCTAGCGCCGGTGTGATTCATCACAGCTTCTTACCAAACGGGGTGAGCATTACTGCAGATGTGTACTGTGAAGAACTGAACACAATGATAGAGAAGCTGCCACATCTCCAACCAGCATTGGTCAATCGCTCGTCTCCGCTGCTCCTGCACGACAACGCGCGACCTCATACTGCACAGCAGATGGTCTCTAATTTGCAAGAACTGGGGTTGGAAGTTCTCCGTCATCCGCCCTACTCACTAGACCTTGCGCCTACAGACTACTACTTTTTCCAGAATTTGGATAACTTCTTGGCGGGAAAAAAAATTAATATCCGAGAGGCAGTACAAAATGCCTTTGAAGAATTTGATGCCTCCCGACCAGCTGATTTCTTTAAGAAGGGCATCAATAAACTGCCACTGCGTTGGCAAAGATGCATTGATTGCATGGGTGATTACTTCGATTAATACAAATAAAAAATACATGAAAAAAAAATACTTTTAATTTTTTTCATACAAAACGGCAATTTCGTAGGTAAAGACCTAATATTATATTATTTATCGTATTTTATTATTGTTTAAAATATTTACCTAATCATGCAAATGTGACGCAAATTATAATATCCATCTAATGTTTCAAAGAACCTAACTAGTTACAGTGCTTTTAAGATTATAATTTTTTTTAAATTAAATTGCTTTTATTGCACCAAAAATTATAAGGGTGGAACTTAAATACTAAAAACTTATATAAAATGACTAAAAGTAGATAAACTAATTGATTCCACTATCTATTTGTATATCTGGAATCTCTGAGGCAAGTTTCCTCTCCCATTTTTAATTAACTAATTCTGTAAAAATGAATATTATATATTTTAATTGTGAGTGATTTGTGAAGTGATCACAATGTGAGTGATTATGCATGTGTGCGAGGGAGCGTTTGGGCGCGTCCGTGTACGTGTATGTTCGAGCGTGCGCGAGCATGTTTGTGTGTGTATGTGCGTGTGCGTATGTGTAGGTGTGGATTTTTCAAGCTAGCATAAATATATATTACTAGCAGCCCGTCCCAGCTTCGCACGTGTATTTAACAAAAAATTAAAAATTAAACCCTTCTATTTTTTTTCGGTCTCGGGGAAAAACCTCTCTTGACGGGTTATCCCGGCCCGGGGGGACCGAGGGATATAAGGGACTGCGGAAAAGATGTTCGACCCACTAAAAAACCCCGCTGTTCTCCTATCGTCTACGCCCGGGCCCACGGATATATGGCCTGCCGATCTCGTGGCCCGGGCCGGCGCCGGCCCACGCTTTGTCTTAAAGCGGGCCCCTTCTAAAGTGCTGGCGCCAGGGGGTCAGGGTTTCGTCCCCCCGGCGCTCTCTTGTAACAACTCTAGGAGTTGAGGGGGGCTGTGGAATAGCACGCGGCCTTCTCCCTCGCGGCAATAGTGCGGGTGGCGGATCCTCCCCCGAGGGGCCGCCCGCGGCCGTTTTCTACGTCGGCCGGAGATTGTTGCCCGCCCTCCGGCGCCGACGACGCGGCCTACGTTGGCGGGAGGGGAGTGCGGTGGCGGACTCCCGCTCCCGTTCCGCCGCCTCCCTTGCAGACACTACTGCCTCGCAAAAGGAGGCGACGGCCGTCCATCCAGGATCGCCCCCGACCATGGACAGAACCAGGGCCGGGAGTGACAGGTCCGCGGCCAATTCCGGACGGGACTCGCATCCCCGTCGCGTGCTAGTCAGGCGTGAGTACGACTACCAGACGACACTCCAGAAAAAGCAGAGTCGCCTGACGTCGTAGCCGGCCCAGCAAGACCAACCGACAGCGAGGATGCAATTCCCGCCCCGGGAACACTCTGTGCAGGCGCAGTCGAAATAGGCATGGTTTCGACTACCAAATCAGGTTCCAGGGTAGAACCCGGGACCCCAATCAGTATTCGCAATCATCCCACCGGGGACCACGCCACGAATAGAGAGCTAAGTTGTAAAGGATGTAAGAGGTAGACGGAAAGAAAGGTAGGACTCTGTCGCCTCGAACGGAGAGGGGAGTGAAGCGACGGATGCTCGGGCACCTCGGGTACGCACACCCGTGCACTCCTCGGACAGAGGAGCGCCCCTGAGGGCAAACCCTTCTATTTGCGTCAGGTTACTAAAAAAATAAAATTATAAAGAAAGTTTGAATATAATTATTTCTATGAGCTTTTATTTTAATGATTTTTTTTGTTATTACTTTTTATTTATTTTTCGTTATTTTATAATAAGTATTCTAATTTTTGTAAAAATCCCAGTGACGCACGCCTACATTGCATAAGGTGCTGCCTAGCTAGCCGAACAGGGTGAGCGGCTACCACGCAACATTTTTCTAATACTTACATTTTTAAACTCGTGATATCTTTCGAATGGAATATCCGAATTGAATAATTCAAAAAGTTATATAAAGGTATTGAAACAGTTTTGAATATGAAGTAATTTATTTTGATAAGGATTAATACCAAGATCCAAATAAAGAGTCTTTTCTAGGGGCGGCATTTCAATTAAATTTTTAAAATAAAAGAACACTTATTGTGGCATAACTATAATAGTTAGACATATGCTGTCGCGACACTTTTTGTAAATAATGATGTGTTCTGCAAAGTTGTAGTACATTATTTTATTCTATCATCAATAGTTTTCGCAACGCACGCGATTTAAATAATATTTTAGGTAATTTTTTTACACTTTGGGTTACATTATTGGAGTTTTAGTAAGGATCCCTAATTTTTTTGAAAATATAATATAGCCTATGTTACCCGGGGATAGTGTAGCTTCCCAACAATAAAAGAATTTTTTAAATCGGGTCAGTAGTTTAGGAGCCTATTCAAAGCAAACAAACAAACAATCAAATCTTTCCTCTTTATAATAGTAGTATAGATTATCCAATATGAATCAAATTTTCTCTGTCGGAATATTCCATTTTTAATAGGCATGATTTTGTTGTGTAATGTTGCTATATGTGAATTTCTTTATAAACTTTATTAAATTAACGTGGGTAGGCAACTAACACAACTAATTTGCCACAAACTCATTTTATTATTCGAAATAAGTTTCTAGCAGAACGTATTTTGAAAGTCAATACGTATAAATGACTATTATCTATACAAATAAATAAAATTGGAGGGTCTGTTTTTAATATTAAAATAACTGCTTTTTACTAAGTGCATTTGGACGTATACACGGTACATATACCAAAACAACATTTTTTACAATTTTTGTCTGTCTGTCTATCTGTCTGTCTGTTTGTTCTGACTAATCTCTGAAATGGCTGCACCTATTTTGACGGGACTTTCACTGAAAAATAGCTGATGTAACAAGGAGTAACTTAGGCTATTTTTATTTTAGAAAAAAGAAAATAGTTTTTGTTAAAAATGATAAGTTTCAGAAATTTTATATTCCAATTTAAGTTGGCCTCAGATTTATATCATCAATCATATGAAATAGGGTTCAGCTTAGGTTGGACTTGATAGGTTTATTTCTAATTTAAGTTGACCTCAGATTTATATTTATCATAAATCATATGAAATAGGGTTTAGCTTAGGCTGAACTTTGTAGGTATTTTTTTTTTCAATTTAAGTTGACTCAGATTTAAATCATCAATCATATGATATAGGGTTTACCTTAGGCTGGACTTTTTAGATTCGAACGCACGTATTCCGGAGGCGCATGGCGTAACAGTTGCATTCGATAACACTGTTTGCATATTTCATTTATTTATATTTTAGGGTTTATAGGGTTTGTACTCCAAAATAAACCATAAGATTTATTCAAAAAATACTGCCCAAAGTCAAGCGGACGAAGTCGCGGGCACAGCTAGTGTATAATATGAGCTAAAGTTACCACCGCTTCACAACGCGTTTGGCTGATACTGCTTAGTTACTAAATTAGTGAATGAAGTTTTAATTATTCAATTAATTTAAAATATAACACGACAACTCACCACATATTTAGATTTATATATTCAAAATGCGTAGAATATTTCAAAGTGTAGACAAGTCCAGTATTGATTTAAGACTGATAGACAATACCTGTTGAACATGTTTAAATGTGGGTATTGGGAAACGTATCAGTTCTAATCAATCGTTATCATCAAAGATCGATAATAGAGTACGTACGCACTGTTTTCTCTTAAACTGATCAATTTTAGCACCTATTTTAAACTTTACAACATTGTAATACAGGTTCGTTTATTGGAAGTTAAATTCAATATTATTTAATTTATTTCTTCGTTTTATTTAGCCTTGTCTAGCTAGTTGATTTGGACTTCTGGTTTCAGGACTCTTTGATTTCGTGAAATTAATTTTGCATTCATGGTCAGCCCTCCACTGTCCTCTGCTGGACGTAAGCCTCCCCAAGTTTGCGCCACAAATCCCGGGCCCTTGTTTTTCCCATCCAGATAGTGTAGGACGCCCCCCAGGCCGATGGAGCAATGACCTGCGCAAGGTTGCCGGTCGGGGCTGGATGGAGATTATTTGATTACTACGTATTATTCTAAAGTATAAATGTTATGTAAGATTGTTTATATGTTAATTTTCATAAAACATATTTAGAACAGACCTACAGAATAAAGGAACATAATGTGCCACAGATAGACTTGGGTAACTTGTCCAAGGCAAAGTGGTGGATGAACATTATCGGATAATCACGGTGTCTACTTTACCCTCACTGCAATATCACGTGACAATTATTTTGTATTATACGGATTAGGTGACTTATGATACGACTTTTATCTATGAAGATACACGCATTGTGCGCAAGTTGCCTGTGTCTGCATTCAAGCGCAACGGAATGCAGGACTAAGAGCATTTGAAGACGCTCGACATTGCGAATTTGCTATTTAGAAGTCCTCGTGACGTAGTTGTCGAATGTGAATTGTGTACGGACCCCGTAAAAGTCGGCGACCCGGCAAAAGTGCCACTCTTGCACTTGCACACCCAAACCGACACTCGGATATTGTTTACTCAAGAAGAAATCAATAAAAGTGTCGCTTGAGGATATATTAGATGATTGACAACAAAATGTCGTGTCTGACTTTTAATGTGAAACAAGAAAAATAATTTAAATAGAAAGGATGACAGATTTTCCCCCAAAAAGAGATTAACGTCAGGCAGGCCGGTTGTAAAAACTAAGCCACAACTATTACAACATGTAACATGTTGTCTCGACCCCATATAATTATTTATTTATTTATTTATTTAATGATGGAAAACCTACAGCTAATACACATGAAAAAATACTTGAAATTATTATCAGACAGCCAATTACAGGTTTTCACGAATAATATCTTGAATAACTAACACGCAGATATGCAAATCTGCATTACACTATAGAACTAGTCACAGAAAAATTTATTACTTAGACACCGCTTGGCTCCCGAAATACTGATCCCAAATGGGTCAACATTATGCTGCTTACTGACATTATTTAAATAGTTACTTGTTCGCACTAGGAATGCATTTTGCCTATAGTTGGTAGAACTGAAAGGTATATTTATTGGAAAATTGACACGCACAGACTTGGCCGGAACGTTAAAGTTGATTTTGCTTAATAAATCTGGGCAATCTATATCAGATGAAATGATTTTTAAAAGAAGTGTACAGTCAGCTATATCTCGTCGATCCTTAAGTGGTAAAAGATGAAACTTCTTACAGAGGTCCAAATATAATTCGCTAGAATAGTGGGTCTTTATTCTAAAGCATAAATACCGGACGAACCGCTTTTGTATACTTTCTATGCGGTCAATGTATTTGTGATATCGAGGGGAGGATAAGGGATAGGGAGGATAATGTAGGATAAGGGCAAGAGGAAGAAGAAGAGATATATATATAATAAACTAGCAGCCCGTCCCAGCTTCGCACGGGTATTTAACAAAAAATTAAAAATTAAACCCTTCTATTTTTTTCGGTCTCGGGGAAAAACCTCTCTTGACGGGGGGACCGAGGGATATAAGGGACTCCGGAAAAGATGTTCGACCATCCGACTACCCACTAAAAAACCCCGCTGTTCTCCTATCGCCTACGCCCGGGCCCACGGATATATGGCCTGCCGATCTCGTGGCCCGGGCCGGCGCCGGCCCACGCTTTGTCTTAAAGCGGGCCCCTTCTAAAGTGCTGGCGCCAGAGGGTCAGGGTTTGGTCCCCCCAGCGCTCTCTTGTAACAACTCTAGGAGTTGAGGGGGGCTGCGGAACAGCACGCGGCCTTCTCCCTCGCGGCAATAGTGCGGGCGGTGGATCCTCCCCCGAGGGGCCGCCCGCGGCCGCTTTCTACGACGGCCGGAGATCGTTGCCCGCCCTCCGGCGCCGACGACGCGGCCTACGTTGGCGGGAGGGGAGTGCGGTGGCGTACTCCCGCTCCCGTTCCGCCGCCTCCCTTGCAGACACTACTGCCTCGCAAAAGGAGGCAACGGCCGTCCATCCAGGATCGCCCCCGACCATGGACAGAACCAGGGCCGGGAGCGACAGGTCCGCGGCCAATTCCGGACGGGACTCGCATCCCCGTCGCGTGCTAGTCAGGCGTGAGTACGACTACCAGACGACACTCCAGAAAAAGCAGAGTCGCCTGACGTCGTAGTCGGCCCAGCAAGACCAACCGACAGCGAAGATGGAATTCCCGCCCCGGGAACACTCTCTGTGCAGGCGCAGTCGAAATAGGCATGGTTTCGACTACCAAATCAGGTCCCAGGGTAGAACCCGGGACCCCAATCAGTATTCGCAACCATCCCACCGGGGACCACGCCACGAACAGAGAACTAAGTTGGAAAGGATGTAAGAGGTAGACGGAAAGAAAGGTAGGACTCTGTCGCCTCGAACGGAGAGGGGAGTGAAGCGACGGATGCTCGGGCACCTCGGGTACGCACACCCGTGTACTCCTCGGACAGAGGAGCGCCCCTGAGGGCAAACCCTTCTATTTGCGTCAGGTTACTAAAAAAATAAAATTATAAAGAAAGTTTGAATATAATTATTTCTATGAGTTTTTATTTTAATGATTTTTTTGTTATTACTTTTTATTTATTTTCGTTATTTTTTAATAAGTATTCTAATTTTTGTAAAAACCCCAGTGACGCACGCCTACATTGCATATGGTGCTGCCTAGCTAGCCGAACAGGGTGAGCGGCTACCACGCAACATTTTTCTAATACTTACATTTTTAAACTCGTGATATCTTTCGAATGGAATATCCGAATTGAATAATTCAAAAAGTTATATAAAGGTATTGAAACAGTTTTGAATATGAAGTAATTTATTTTGATAAGGATTAATACCAAGATCCAAATAAAGAGCCTTTTCTAGGGGCGGCATTTTAATTAAATTTTTAAAATAAAAGAATACTTATTGTGACATAACTATAATAGTTAGACATATGCTGTCGCGACACTTTTTGTAAATAATGATGTGTTCTGCAAAGTTGTAGTACATTATTTTATTCTATCATCAATAGTTATCGCAACGCACGCGATTTAAATAATATTTTAGGTAATTTTTTTACACTTTGAGTTACATTATTGGAGTTTTAATAAGGATCCCTAATTTTTTTTAAAATATAATATAGCCTATGTCACCCGGGGATAGTGTAGCTTCCCAACAATGAAAGAATTTTTTAAATCGGGTCAGTAGTTTCGGAGCCTATTCAAAGCAAACAAACAAACAAACAAACAAACAATCAAATCTTTCCTCTTTATAATAGTAGTATAGATATAGATAATACAATGAACAATACAAAATCACATACATCACAGCACAAAAGTTCGCTTTACAAATGAAACACGAGTATGTATTATATAAACTAGATCAGATTTTACACGTATACACTAAATGCAGACAAATATTCATAAACTAGTTACTTACACTATAAAAAGCATGTGTTCTAATATTAATTTGGGGTAAAAGAGAGTATTGTATCACAACTTTTTCCGTTCACTAAATATTATGATGATAGGAAGATATTTTTAATATTTGGATGGCGTGTGCACGTATCGTTAGCGTTATCATAATAGATAAAAATATATCATCTATTTTAAGAATTGTATGTTTCACACTATTAGTCATTGTGTCGGTATCTAAATATTATGTTAGCGATAAAATTTGGGAATGTTCTGGCCGACTCATGCTAATTCTTTTTTATAATTTTTGGTTTAAAGGAATGACGTTTTACTTTTATACAGTATTAGCCGTTCCCGCCCGCTTCGCTGGTGGAATAACAGTATCCAAAAATATGAAGTTTTCGTACGCATGTGCACTTTTTTATGTTCATAAATGCGAAAAATAAAAATCCCAGAACTCGAACGTAGTGCCACCGGGTCCAATTGTGAATCTAAATCTAAACCATTCTCGAATCCACTTGAACATACACAAAAAATTTCAACAAAATCGGTTCACCTGTTTAGGAGTAGTTCAGTGACATACACACACACACACATAATAATTATACATAAGGATTTTCAATATTTTCTAAACATTTTATAATCAATACGAGAAACAAAATAGTTAATAAATTATATGGTATCACATGGTACATAGCCTGTACAACTTCGTGGAACCAAAATAGGAGGGTAGTTCGTACTAAAAAGTGCTAGCTTGTCCTCATAAAGCACATGCACGCCATTAGAAACTCTATTGAACCGAATTTGGGAAAATAAGTTTGTGTTGCGACCGAATTTAACACAAAAATGATTATGATATGCCTATTTATTCAATATTGGTAGTTATAATAATACCCCTGTAGTTTAAATAATAAAGAAGTACTAATGCTAGAGGTCTTACTGCGGAGTAGTGACCAACGACATTAATACACGATTTCTTCTCCGTGCAGATGCTGATTGCAGCCAGGAGCGGCCTACCATGAAAGGCGACAAAACAACCCTAGCTAGGTGGTAGGGCTCCTAGCCCGACTGGATGGAAACCACTTCTAGATCTTAAAAGATGCCGCTATAATGACCGGTCTTATAAATCAGGTTCCAGTTCCTTTTTGAGGCTGGCAGCTTGTTGACAAGTTGACAATGTTACAAACGTCTATTGACACCACCACCTATTATCGGATGGGCCGTTTGCCTGTCTGCAGATTCCAGAAATATAGTGATGTGTATTCTCGAAATCGATTCGCTGGATATTTTTTATTTCTGTAGGTAGAGTATATAAGCAATAAGAGTTCTCTGGTTAGCGGTCATAGTCGCCCATAGTTTTTGTTTACATCTACATACACTAGTTTTTGTCTACAGATCTCTTACAAACGTTTTAGTTGATTACAGCCGCAACTTCACTTAGAAGTCAATATTAATTTCCCCCCTGTGCAAGTTACCAGAAACAGCCTTTGTGCTTTGATAGATTAGTCGGATTACTAGTTCAACAAGTTTTGGGTTTAGAGTTATATGTAAAAAAATATTAATACTTTTACTTATACCCTAAATACTGGTTTCTAGATCCAATAGTACTAACTTAATAGATTCTACAGATATGTCCGCAAGTAAATTATTTCTTTATGAGTAAAGTACCATTTGAAGTATTTTATAAAACTAACTACGACTATAGAACGAGTACGGAGTTAGGGAGAACGCTAAACGCTTTACAAAAATGTACAGATTTGACAGTTTATTTAAGTTTTTAATGGCCAGGATTCTATTGCTACAAATTAAAATTAGTTTATAAGAGATATACAATTAAATCTGCTATGCTTGTATAAGGGCATTAAACATATCTATCTAAGAATAATTTCTAAAATATTCTATATATTCAAACGAAAAGAAGTATAAGATACGTACTTATAAGAATTGTCGACGAGGTTGATTAAAAAATTATGGTGCATGAATCGCTGCATGAAATGTATATTTTTGTAATAAAACAAAACAAACCAGTGTTCAAAGGTCGCATTTATTTCACAGTAAGTCCTATACTGTAAGACCAAGCCAGCTTTTGTAATATAAACTTTTTTTGTATATTTTTTTAACTTTTTCCATTAGAGCGGATTCCCCGGAGTGAGACGGCGGCCGTTCGCGTGAGAATGAGCAATTTCCTCCCGACCGCCACGATTTCGATCTGACTTCCTGCCTGCCCAGCGATTTTAAAATTTATAGAAACGCTTTACATGAAATTGAAAACAAGAACAAAACATCGCTCCAGTGTGTTACTACGTGGGTTTAGAGTGGAAAACGTTGTTTTTGACGAAGTGTAGATGAAGTTACGCTTTTATTTAGGACTGAAATTGCCTCTATTAAAAGTACAATATATTCAAAACAATTTTTTTGCTAGAATAGTTTAACCACATTACCATATTTCACACCTTCAACTTCATATGTAGATGTTACCGGGATGAAGCACTTACAAAATGAATAAGTGGGAAAGCGGTTATTTGAAGATCATATTTGTTGGGATGTAGTTATGTTATCAGCCATTCATCGTCGTTGCTAGACTTATTCTTCTCCAAGTTTGCGTTACATTTCCCTGTCGTGTGCTTCTACCTACTAGCTCCGACGGGCTAGTCTGTGTTCTACGATTACCAAAATACGGTCTACATTTAATTCTTCACCCATTGTTCCTACTACATACGTGAAGGCATTCTGCCACTTGGATTGCATATTTTGCGAGCTTTGCCGACCACTTTGGTTCTCTTACGGAATTCATAATTTCGAATCTAGCCCATAAGATAAATACCGAACAGCCCTGAAGCATTTCTTAAAGACACTTCATAACTTAATTTGACAGTTTCATTTTAATTAGTAGAAGAATAAAATCAAAGAATTACAACATTGGGTGGTGGCTATTTGTTGTTTCTAAAATATAAATGATGTTATATTTGGTTAAAATCGGTATCAGTTTCTTTTAATTACTAAATACCAGCCGGACGTATCGAAACATTTTCCTTCGTGAGTAAAAAAATCTTATACTGACATACTTATGTAAGTATAAAAGTTTTGAAATAAACTAAAACATTTCTATTTCAAAACTTTTTAAAGTACAGCATACTTTCATTAATATATTTACGAATACATCAACATTGTTATTGTTAAGAATCACCCATATATAATATTATATAATATTTTAGTTCATTTACTCGTACTTCATGTATAAAAGTCAAAACAAAGTAATTTTTAAATGCAACAGCAATTGTACATTCGAATGGCGTTCACTGCTCTAAATGAGCGTGATTGTAGGAGTCGTAAGTCTCCATTGCTTGAACAAAGCTCCGTTAGAGTAATGAACTCAATTGTGTTAGTCTGTTGCACCTGGGCACTGAAAAACAAAGTAAATTCGTAAAGGATTCTCGATTACTTCCTAGTACATTGAGCGAAATCAATTATATACTTTTACACAATCAGTTCTTGTTCATCATTAAATGCTTTTTGTTGATTACAGGTAACTAGTGACTAAGCAGTGCCTAATTATCGTTTTTAATTTATAAGTAATTATTTAGGGATTTCCTTAGATTAGATAAGTACAATTGTAAGTATATTGAACCTGAAATTAGATTGTTACAAGGGCATGGCAAAACTCAACCCCAGCATCCCCACACCGCCCGTAGAGCCAAGCTCCTGGAGGATATGGATTTTGCGCCCCTGCCTGCTGCTCCATCAACAAGGGTGGGTAAGGGCAAGGCGGCAAAAACTGCGGTTGTTGACGAGAGATTCGTCTCCGCCACAGCCACGGTGGTCCCGGCGGTTGGTCCCTTGGAAGAGTGAGGCACCGGGCCAAAAAGTCTAAGAAGGCAAGGTGGTGGAGGCAGGCGAAGAGTTAGGGCCCGCCTCCTTCCCTAAAACAGAGAGGAATAAATCAAGAGAAAAGGGTAACCCATTGGTGGGTCATTACCCACCCCAAGGCCCAACAAGACTAAACAGTGAGAGCACCGCCAAAACAGAAGGCATCGCCCCAAAAAAAAAGAAGGCGAGGTTGGTCCGTCCTCCAAAGAGCTTGGTAGTTATCCTCACCCTCCAGCCAGGTACGGCTGAGAAGGGAGTGAGGTTCAGCGATCTGATCTTGGAAGCGAAGGCAAAGATTCGCCTCGCTGACGTTGGCATAAAGGGCAAGTCAGGTTAAGATGTCTGCCCGGATTTTCATCGTCCTGGGTGGTATGGCAAGCAGGTCATTAGCGTATTCCCTCGCCGAGCAGCTGCGCTTGGTGCTGGACACAACGGTGGCCAAAGCCTCTGTGCCTATCAATACCCAGAGCATACGGGTCTCGGGCCTGGACGACTGCACCGTTACCGAAGATCGAAGCCATTTGAAGGTGGTGGCTGCGATCTCGCTGGCGACCAACTACCCCGAGGAGCAGATCCACTCCTTCGAAGTATGTGCCTGGCCTGATAGGCTCGGCACAACCGTAATGGCCTGCCTGATCGTGGCTGCCAGGAATGTTTCCGGCACCAAGCTCCTGGTGAGATAGGCCTTGACCCGCTGCTTCCGGTACCTTGAGCAGGGTCACATGGCAACCTGATACTCATCCAAGGTCGACCGCAATGAGGTGTGCTTCCGCTACGGTCAGGCCAGTCATCGGGTCACTGCCTGCACCGCCTCCACACCGCACTGTTGTCTGTGTGAAGGAGCGTGCAAGCCGGCTAAGCACCGGCTCGGAGAAGGCACCTGCGGGTCTCATCCCCCCTGCCTACCCCAATACCGTTTAATCAGATTCGTCATTGACATTTTACTTAAAATGATTAGTATATGAAACTAATAAACTATACGTTAGGACCCTAAGGTTAGTATTCTCATTACATGATTTGTGTTTCTTTTTACCAAATGGTATGTAGATTAGAATAGAATAGAATATTCTTTATTGCACATAGAAAATAATAAAATAAAATAAACATAGACTTAAACTAAACAAATGTACAATTGGCGGTCTTATCACTAATAGTGATTTCTTCCAAACAACCGTCTTATTAACAATCAATATGATCTGGAAAGGATCGGTCACTGTGCGCATCAGTATTATATAAAATAATATGCAATTGAATAAATCATATGAAATAAGGGGAAAAAAACTACATAAAATGGGAAATATGTAAGAGAAAAATAAAATTACATATACATATATAAGCTAAATTATAAATGAAGATAGTGTTCTTTTACCAGTGAGTTGAAGGAGGTAAGAGATTTGGCACTTCTGATTTTAAATGGCAATGCATTCCACAGTTTCACAGCCATAACTGTAAAGGATCTGCCATAAAATTGCGTGGTATGCATTGGAGTGGTGAGTAGCAGGTTCGCTGATGATCTCGACAACTTAGAGCTACTTTCCTGAAAAGAGTATTATATAGAAGAGAGAGGATTCGGGCATTCCGGCGAAGGCAGATAGGGAGCCATTCGAGCTTACGACAGGTACTTGGTAGCTTATTACACTTGAAGACCAATATAGAAGTCACTGGTTCAGTATGTATGTACTATTGTGTATGTTAAAACATAATTGTTACACATATAAACATATACAAACATATTGTTGTCTCCATACAGATGCAGAAGGTAAACGTCATAAGGAACCCAACATACTGTACCAATATATATGGTACCGATCTGCCTTAGACATACGTTTTGGACTGTTATTAAATTACAAGATGTCGGTTCAATCCGTAACTGGTACGCTCACTTCTCATAAATCACCTTCTAAGCTTGTTTGTAAACGTTACATGGTTTCTTATATAGTAAACTGATACCTTACATACGCATAAACAAATATGCCAATGACATAATATCTATACTCTATACTACTATTATAAAGAGGAAAGATTTGATTGTTTGTTTGTTTGTTTGTTTGTTTGCTTTGAATAGGCTCCGAAACTACTGACCCGATTTAAAAAATTCTTTCATTGTTGGGAAGCTACACTATCCCCGGGTGACATAGGCTATATTATATTTTCAAAAAATTAGGGATCCTTACTAAAACTCCAATAATGTAACCCAAAGTGTAAAAAAATTACCTAAAATATTATTTAAATCGCGTGCGTTGCGAAAACTATTGATGATAGAATAAAATAATGTACTACAACTTTGCAGAACACATCATTATTTACAAAAAGTGTCGCGACAGCATATGTCTAACTATTATAGTTATGCCACAATAAGTGTTCTTTTATTTTAAAAATTTAATTAAAATGCCGCCCCTAGAAAAGACTCTTTATTTGGATCTTGGTATTAATCCTTATCAAAATAAATTACTTCATATTCAAAACTGTTTCAATACCTTTATATAACTTTTTGAATTATTCAATTCGAATATTCCATGCGAAAGATATCACGAGTTTAAAAATGTAAGTATTAGAAAAATGTTGCGTGGTAGCCGCTCACCCTGTTCGGCTAGCTAGGCAGCACCTTATGCAATGTAGGCGTGCGTCACTGGGGTTTTTACAAAAATTAGAATAATTATTAAAAAATAACGAAAAATAAATAAAAAGTAATAACAAAAAAAAAATCATTAAAATAAAAGCTCATAGAAATAATAATATTCAAACTTTCTTTATAATTTTATTTTGAGGAGTGCACGGGTGTGCGTACCCGAGGTGCCCGAGCATCCGTCGCTTCACTCCCCTCTCCGTTCGAGGCGACAGAGTCCTACCTTTCTTTCCGTCTACCTCTTACATCTTTTCCAACTTAGCTCTCTGTTCGTGGCGTAGTCCCCGGTGGGATGATTGCGAATACTGATTGGGGTCCCGGGTTCTACCCTGGGACCTGATTTTGTAGTCGAAACTATGCCTATTTCGACTGCGCCTGCACAGAGTGTTCCCGGGGCGGGAATTGCATCCTCGCTGTCGGTTGGTCTTGCTGGGCCGGCTACGACGTCAGGCGACTCTGCTTTTTCTGGAGTGTCGTCTGGTAGTCGTACCCACGCCTGACTAGCACGCGACGGGGATGCGAGTCCCGTCCGGAATTGGCCGCGGACCTGTCACTCCCGGCCCTGGTTCTGTCCATGGTCGGGGGCGATCCTGGATGAACGGCCGTCGCCTCCTTTTGCGAGGCAGTAGTGTCTGCAAGGGAGGCGGCGGAACGGGAGCGGGAGTTCGCCACCGCACTCCCCTCCCGCCAACGTAGGCCGCGTCGTCGGTGCCGGAGCGCGGGCAACGATCTCCGGCCGACGTAGAAAACGGCCGCGGGCGACCCCTCGGGGGAGGATCCGCCGCCCGCACTATTGCCGCGAGGGAGAAGGCCGCGTGCTGTTCCACAGCCCCCCTCAACTCCTAGAGTTGTTACAAGAGAGCGCCGGGGGGACAAAACCCTGACCCCCTGGCGCCAGCACTTTAGAAGGGGCCCGCTTTAAGACAAAGCGTGGGCCGGCGCCGGCCCGGGCCACGAGATCGGCAGGCCATATATCCGTGGGCCCGGGCGTAGACGATAGGAGAACAGCGGGGTTTTTTAGTGGGTCGAACATCTTTGCCGGAGTCCCTTATATCCCTCGGTCCCCCCGGGCCGTGATAACCCGTCAAGAGAGGTTTTTCCCCGAGACCGAAAAAAATAGAAGGGTTTAATTTTTAATTTTTTGTTAAATACCCGTGCGAAGCTGGGACGGGCTGCTAGTAAGTTATAAACAAACATGACTATGTTATTTACTATGCTAATTAAAAAATTAATCTGGTAATTTCGATTATAAAAAATTGTGTTATATAGGTATTATAAAATACATAATTATAAAAATATGTTTGTTACAAATCATTGAAAAACTATCTTCCATTAAAAGGAAATTTTATCCAACTTGGAGACGAAAACGGGTCGCATAGAATTCACATTGAAGTTTGAACTTTCCGATCGAACTATACTTGATTGCGTTCTTGAACATTTCCTCGAATACTCATAGCTGGAAACTTCCTAGACTCATTGCATTTTGAAATATATATTTGATTTTTAAGTCATTTAAGTTTTGTAAGACCTAAAGTTTGTTGATAAGGAACCGCATTAAACTTTTTATTAAGTATGTATACTTAATAAAAAGTAATATTGTTGGGGATATTTGTTAAATCTTGTTTGAAGATTATGGATTATATTTAAAATAATAATTATTATTGTTTTATTTTCCTACAGTATTATAATATAAGCGTAGGTAAAATCTAGTCTCCTGATTTTGTAAACTACCCTCACTGTTGCGAGGTGAATGTTAAAGCAAACACAGGACGGACAGCGTCGCTGTAACGCGTGTATAGTGGGATGTGACGATATCCTTTTTAAAGACTTACATTTCACACCGTGAGCCATTTTACATAATCGTGTTCTTATAAGTTGCAAAATACAAAGTGTTCAAAAATATCTGAAGTGTAGGTGGTGTCGGGAAACAGTTTTTTTGGGAGCAGATACTGGAAGCGCGGACTGCGGACATGCTGACAGCTCACTTAGAATTTAGCAGTTACCGTCGCCTATGGACAAACAGCAACGCCAGTGGCATCGCGAACACGCTGCCGTCCCATAAGAGTACAGGAACTTGGGTCACTAATACCGGAACAGAATACAAGGTTATTATGGCGGCATACTTAAGACTAAAGGTAGCCGCCATCCAGACGGGCTTGAGGCCCTACCACGTAGCTAGGGTGGGTTGTTTTGTCGCCTTTTACGACAGGCCGCAGATGTCAGTATTCTTTTTCTGGCCCTGCACGGATAAATATCTACATGGAGGGTAGATTTAAAAAATCCACTATACCCCGCATCCCTCTCATATCCATCCCCCGTGGTCTACATAAAGACACGCTATAATAGTGTTCACAGTTTTGTGCTATTATTAATAACACCCGTATCCGAGAAATCTGTCGATCTGTTACGTTTCAACCGCTGAACCAATTTCGATGAATTTTGTAACTTTCTATTTCTCTCTTTATATTTCTCCTACTCAAGTTGTATATTGTCCTCATGGGCCATAACTGGTATCGTATTAAGTTGTCATAAACATGAAATAGCTTTTGCTGAATTTAGTTTTTTTTTATCGATTGCTGTCGTTAGTGAATCGGAAAATAACTTTGATGTTTAACATTTCACCATGAAATGATTTATTGTTTTTGCAACCTTCCACTTTTTTTTATTTCTGTGGGACAGCAGACCTGCTGTTGGTATACTTGATACTAAGCAGTTACCGTCATCTCTGGATGTTTGCGATGCCAAGGGCACCAGCAACACGCTGCCGTCCACGTAGGGGGAACTGGAAGCTGAGTTACATTTTTATAGCTGAGATCAGCAGATGAGCAAACAGCCTACCGTTGCTTATAGACGTTGGCAACACCAGAGGCATTGCCAACGCGCTGCTTGCCTTCAAGAGGAACTGGAACGTGGTTTACTTGTTCCGGAAGACAAGGGCATTATGGTGGCATGTTTTAAAATAAGGAGTGGTTCACATCCAGATAAGCTTGGAGCCCTAACCCTACCTACCTAGGTAGGATTGTCGCCATTTACGACATGCCGCACCTGCACGCAGAGGAACTGTAGGTATTTGTGGTCATAACAAATACTTGCGGTTACTTACGAAAACTTTAATATAATAATAAATTAATAACAGACAAAATAAACTCCATTATGTAATAAGGGCTCCGCCTTCTACCGATGTAAACCACTAAACGTAAGCTACGGAAACAATACCCGACATTCACATTCACTAAGGTATGTGTGACACCGGTGTTGTGGTGAGGTTTTCTTTTACTACCAGTATGTGGCAATGTGTATACAATATGAAGCGAGAAAAACTGTTTAAGAAGCGTGAGCCAGTATAATCGAAGCCGAGAATTTCAATCTAAATTAAATAAAAAAATAGTATAATAGTATTACGAAAAATAGTAAAAAATATTAACTTCTTAATCGATGTAAAATATATGGTAGCACTAATCAGATTATTTTATGTAATTTATTGATATATTTATCATGTAATAGATAAGTAATCAAATCTATACAAATAAATAAAATTGGAGTGTCTGTTTGTAATATTAAAATAACTGCTTTTTACTAAGTGCATTCGGACATATACACGGTACATATACCGAAACAACATTTTTTACAATTTTTGTCTGTCTGTCTGTCATGTCTGTTTGTTCAGGCTAATCTCTGAAATGGCTGCACCGATTTTGACGGGACTTTCACTGGCAGATAGCTTTTTTTTGTCTCGGGGAAAAACCTCTCTTGACGGGTTCCCCCGGCCCGGGGTGACCGAGGGATATGTGGGACTCCGGGGAAGATGTTCAGCCATCCGACTACCCACTAAAAACCCCGCTGTTCTCCTATCGCCTACGCCCGGGCCTACGGATATGTGGCCTGCCGATCTGTAACAAGGAGTAACTTAGGCTACTTTTATTTTAGAAAAAAAAAACTAGATTTTGTTAAAAATGATCAGTTTCGGAAATTTTATTTTCAGTTTAAGTTGACCTCAGATTTATATTATAAATCATATGAAATAGGGTTCAGCTTAGGCTGGACTTTGTAGGTTTTATTTCTAATTTAAGTTGACCTCATATATCCAAAAAATGCTGCCCAAGGTAACTACTCCACGCGGACGGAGTCGCGGGCACAGCTAGTTTATAATAATCGCTGTGGTATCTACTACATCGATTAGATATAATAAGTAGGTACTTCTACATATGTAAAAATTCTATATCAGATCGAGATATTTCAACAGCACAAAATATTCTACAAGAGAATTTTACACAAATCAATAAGTGGTCTCATGACCATGGATTAGTTCTGAATTGTGCTATAAAAAAATTACTACACATATGTTCTTCTCAAAACAGATACCAAAATCTAGAAAAAATAAAATTAATATCGTAATTATAAATGCCTTCATCAAAACTTAACACAATGCAACTGCCCTTTGATTGAACAAGTAAATGAAGTAAAATATCTGGGAATTGTCATTGATTAAAAAGTTAAAAGCCATTCTTGCAAAATTTTACGGATCAGAATATAAAATTGCCTATAGTATAAAAATTAATATTTATAAAGCATTAGCAGAAAGTATAATATAAAATACACAATTTAACACTACACTATTGTTTACTGTACATAGCAAAATTATAAATAAAACTTATATTTGTTATAAAATAGAATACAATAATATTATACTAACCACGTTTAACTATAAATTAATAATTATTTAATATACAATATACTGCACTGGTATTAGACGTATTGTCAGACAGCATCAGAAACTCACATGAGCAGCTTCCGTGCCTGCACATGTATGCTGATGATATCGCGCTGGCAGATTCGGTCAGGGGTAGGCTGGTGCGACGTGTGAAGGCGTGGAAGGAGTCGCTTGAGAACAGTGGTCTGAAGCTCAATGTGGCGAAGACGAGTACTTGGCCTGTAACTCCACAGATCCCACACCCGTACGCATAGGCGGCGACACAGTCGAGCGCACGGACCAAATGAAATGCCTGGGATCCATGTTTCATGCGTCTCGTGACATCGATTGCAACGTCAAGGCTGCAATTGCTGCCGTGCGGGCCAAATGGCGCGAGGTAACTGGTATCATTTGTGACCCCAAGATGCCGGTAAAGTTGAAGGGACAGGTCTATAAGATCATCATTAGGCCTGTCCTTTTATACGGCTGTGAAACGTGGCCGGTGTTAGAGCAACACAAGCAGGAACTGCGTGTCACGGAGATGAATATGTTGCGGTGGATGTGTGGAGTGACGCGGAAGGACCGCGTTAGGAACTCCTGCATTCGCGGTAGTCTTCATGTCCGTGACATTGCGGATAAACTGCAGGAGTGTCGGCTCCGTTGGTACGGCCAGGTTTTACGGCAACAGGATGCTTACGTGGGAAACAAATGTCTGGCCATGCCGCCTCTGTCGGGCCCCGGCAGGAGGGGTAGACCCAAAAAGTGCTGGCTTGACGTCGTAAAGGGTGATATGCGTGCCAATGGGCTCACTACCAGGGATGCTGAAGACCGTGCGAAGTGGAATAGAAAAAGTCAGAAAGCGGACCCCAGGCACCGAAACGCAAGTTTGGGTTGCAAACGGGATCAATGCTGAGATGATGATGATGATACTGCACCGAAATCAACCTGTATGTAATGTCACCTTTATGTGAAAAGAGATTTATGTTATTGCCATCCTAATCACTCTTGATATTATTATGCAGTGATCTCATGTACTGTTTTGTTGTCATTCAACAAATTTCGTATGAATATACGGTAGGAATAAATAAATTGTAGGTACTTTACTAACGTTAGGATACGAATGAATAATATACATTAAGAATTATACATAATTTATTTTTTTTGTCTCGGGGAAAAACTCTCTCTTGACGGGTTCCCCCGGCCCGGAGGGACCGAGGGATATGTGGGACTCCGGGGAAGATGTTCGGCCATCCGACTACCCACTAAAAACCCCGCTGTTCTCCTATCGCCTACGCCCGGGCCTACGGAAATGTGGCCTGCCGATCTCGTGGCCCGGGCCGACACCGGCCCGCCCTTTCTCAAGGCGGGCCTCTTCTAAACTGTTGACGCCAGGGGGTCAGGGTTTCATCCCCCGGCGCTCTCCTGTTGACTCAAGGAGTTGAGGAGGGCCGCGGCCCTCTCCCTTGCGGCAATAGTGCGGGCGGCGGATCCTGCCCCGAGGGGCCGCCCGCGGCCGCTTTCTACGGCGGCCGGAGGTCGTTGCTTGCCCTCCGGCGCCGACGACGTGGCCTGCGTTGGCGGGAGTTGACTCCCGCTCCCGCCCCGCCGCCCCCCTTTGCGGACATTACTGCCTCGCAAAAGGAGGCGACGGCCGACCATCCAGGATCACCCCCGACCATGGACAGAACCAGGGCCGGGAGCGACAGGTCGGCGGCCAATTCCGGACGGGACTCGCACCCCCGTCGCGTGCCGGTCAGGCGTGGGTACGACTACCAGGCGACACTCCAGAAAAACCAGGGAGTCGCCCAACGCCGTAGCCGGCCCAGCATGACCAACCGACAGCGAGGATGCGATTCCCACCCCAGGAACACTCTCTGTGCAGGCGCAGTCGAAATAGGCATGGTTTCGACTACCAAATCAGGGCCCGGGGCAAAACCCAGGACCCCAATTAGTATTCGCAACCATCCCACCAGGGACCACGCCACGAACAGAGAGCGAAGTTGCAAAGGATGTAGGAGGTAGACGGGAAGAAAGGTAGGACTCTGTCGCCTCGGACGGAGAGGGGAGTGAGGCGACGGATGCTCGGGCACCTCGGGTACGCACGGGTGTGCACTCCTCGGACAGAGGAGCGCCCCTGAGGGCAAGAAATGTAATTACTTTAAGATGTGAATGTGACATCCTGTCGGGTTTATTGGGTGTAGTTGAATGTTTTGTAAAATTATTCTTTTTAATAAATAAATAAAAAAAATGTAGGTAGATAGCTAGCTAATTTTGAATAAACAATATCAACTATTCAAAATACTAGCTAACCCAAAAACGTTGTTCGGACATATAAATAAAAAATACATTGTTGCTATAATTTTCATTAAATCCGTTGTTAGTGATCGTCTACGTCGCGAAATGAGTTACTATGCTAATAATAATCATGCAATAATATAGCCACTCAAATAAAAAACTCATTAAATGCATAAAATATAAAACATATCTTACTTTTAATTACAAAATGAGTTACATATGTAAGAGTTTATTTTCTGTTACTGGCCGCTTGGACGTTTAATTAGAAACATTTTAAAAAAGCATCCATATCTCGTTCTTTTTTTGAAATTGGAGAATAATATTTCTTTCTTGGTTTTTTCTATTATTTTGGCGTAAATTCAAAATTTAATCTGAATTTTATTTTGTTCAAAATAGGCAAAAATAAAAGGTGACGCGTCAACTAGGCAAATAATGGTAATTTACACATAGATCATAAGTGGGCGTACAAAAGAATAGATAACATTTAAATTGTTCTGTTATGAAAGCTTTTAATGCAGTTGATCATTATAAAACACATGGAACTGTTGAAAATGTTCTTAGAAAGGCTCGGCCAAGAAAAACCTCTCCCAGAGAAGATACGCTAATCGTTCGTGTTGCTAAAAAAGACCCAAGTACAGGCTCCAACCAGATTAAAAATGAATTTTTTTCGCCTGATGACCCGAGAAACATCTCGTCAAGACTGATACGCTGAAGATTAGTGGAAGATAAATTGTTTGGAAGAATCTCTCGAAATGTTCGAGGGTAGGCTGATGATCCTTAATTTCTTAAACGTTGGATTCAAACTCTTCCTTCTATTGAGAACCGAAGTAAACTCACATATTGAAAGTATTTGTCTTTGAGTACACGTAGGAACATAGTACTTAGCTTCCCCAATTAATATTTGCTCAACGTACTTTTGATAGTCTAACTTAGATGCAGTTTCGTGCTGAGAAGTCGGCGCTAGTTTTGCCTAAATGAGCTTTGCATTTGTAGGTCTTCAATGTAACTACTACATTAATATTTGAAAAGCGTGAATTCTTTTTAATCTTTAACGTAAAACATTAATTTATTACAATTTCTGTACAACAAAACGGCATGCCTCCTTGAATACAAAGAAGTTTGGTCCACTAACTACCTATACTAAGAAAATGTGACGACGCATTGCATACTTAAACAAGTGTATAATAGCGTGAGAAAACTTCATTTAAAAAATAGAAATACACATACTGTAATGCATGATTTTGTGAACAGTGATGTGAACAGTTTGTCTTTATTTTACTGTGTTTACGTGATGTTAATATGAATTTTAGAGATACACTTTATGTTAAAATAGATACATTTTTTGTAGTAATTTACACAGCGCAATCTAATCCCTATGTAAACAGCAGATTGCTTGTGTTTAGAGTACTGAACTACTGATGTACTACAATTTCTTTTTGTAAATAAATACATACGTAAAAAAACCGCACAGGCGTTCAGACATACGCCATTGCAAAACTAAGGTTGTCACGATGTTCATATGTAAGAAATTTAGATATTCATTTTATAATATTATCCACACTATATCGGAACACACGCAACTCTCCGTGCATTATTCATTCATTATCAATTAGTCGGAGCATACTGTGTTCACATGACTTGTGCAATCCGTATCATAATCAACGGATTAAATTTTCGCGAAAGTGAAAATTACAAACAATACTATAAATTGTTGTCTTTCTTATTTCAATGGGAAAAATTCGAATACCTCTCATTTCCAGAGAACTTACAACTGTCATGTAATCCCAAATAAAAACTTAATAAAGAAACACAAAACATAAAGAGATTTATACCTAGTCAGGTCATAAATTCTGTCACATGTTTAATGTAAAATAATTGTAACAAGTTTATTCATTATGTAACCATTTATATACCAAAATGAACTTAACAAAACATAGATTCTTATGACATTAAAGTTTATTCAAAATGACCTCCGTGATTTTGAATACAAGCCTTCAATCTGCGCGGCCAGTCCTCTATCGCAGCACGAACGAGGTCCATGTCAATATCGGCGGCTGCCTTAATCAAGGATGTCTTGAGTGACTCCAAATTGGGATGAGGCTTTGAACACGCCTTTTCCTCCAAGTGTTGCCATATCTTGTAATCTAACGGATTCAAATCTGGACTGGAGGAGGGCCAGTCTTCGTGCCGGATGAAGTCGATTTCACGCGCCGCCAGCCAGTCTTGTGTGCTCTTCGCTCTATGAGCTGGCGCCGAATCTTGTTGGAATACCCAGTGCCTGTTATTGAACATGGTATGAGAAACAGGTTCCACAAGGTTCGTCAGGACTGTATTTTGATACACAACAGCATTCGTTTTTACACCTTTCTCACAAAAATGTACCTCTGTTAAGCCCCAATAAGAAACTCCCAACCATACCATGAGCGAGGATGGAAAATGACCTCGTTGGACACGCGGAATACGGTTGCTCGCTTCTTCACTACTGTGTGCGTACACCTTATCATTTTGTTTGTTGTAGCTCTCTTCTACGGTAAACATTTTTTCATCCGAAAAAAGAATTTCCCGATATTTTTTTCCCGCGTACCGCTTCAACAAAGCGCGGCATCTCTTCAGTCTCAGGTCCATTAGACGAGCATTCAAACGATGTCCTGTTTTTCTTCGATATGCCCGAAGCCCTAAGTCTTCATTTAACACCCTTTTCACCTTGGTTCTGCTTAACCCTATCTGAAGGGCCAACAGTTTCTGCTTACGTTTGGGATTTCTTTGAATTCGTGCCTTTACAGCTTTTATCACTGCTGGAGTCCTAACAGACCGAGGGCGACCACTTCTTGACCTGTCATCTACACTAGAGTCTTCATTGTATCGTTTGATGGTACGATAAATGAATCTTTTGGTTATATTCAAATTTTTCAGTATGTTAAAAATTTGAATTGGCGCGTAACTGCAACTATGCAACGCAATAACTGCAACACGGTCTTCTTTAAGCGTCCACTCCATATTTAAAAAATGAGTAAAATTCTAAAAGTATACATTTTTATTTTCATGAACAATTCGAGATTCGAATTCAATAAACTTTTTTGTGGCCAGCATTCTAAAAGAAAAGTTTTTACTGTGTGACAATACTTATGACCTGACTAGGTAAAATTTGTTACCAAATGGTGAAATATTTTGCCTCCTTTAACTATCAGAAACATAAACATAGCTGATATTTAATAATTTAGTCTTAATTCAAATAATCTAACATCTTAACCGTAGTGGTTGTCAGTTGAATTCCCTTTCCACCGTTTCCGTTTCGTATCCGGCGGAAACGGTCCTCGGGCGACGACGGCGGAAGCGTCCTGTTTAAGCTGTGTCTGATAGTAGGGCAACGTCGAACCGTTTGCAATTATCGTTTCATAGCTGCGCGCTTATAAGATAAAGATATAACTGTAATGATCCCTCTAAATGGTTTTGGACTATAACCGTTCTAGTGCCATTGATTTTTACTCACATCTACTAAGAGATGCCAAAGAAATCTTTTGTTTTTGATCTTATTTACCCTTGTCTCGAAAAAAAACTGTATCTCTTCTAAAAATTATCCAATTTTAATAATATTTTCAATGTTTTATTAATAAAAACTTGTAG
Source organism: Malacosoma neustria (assembly GCA_963693495.1). Taxonomy (NCBI): domain Eukaryota; kingdom Metazoa; phylum Arthropoda; class Insecta; order Lepidoptera; family Lasiocampidae; genus Malacosoma; species Malacosoma neustria. The sequence continues at coordinate 12,863,379 of OY856383.1, forward strand.
AAGAATAATAAAATGCAAAGAACATTATATAAATATACATTGTGAACAAAAACTGGAATCTAAAAGACTAAAAGTTAACATGTGTGCTTTATCGCACAGACTCCATGGAGCTCCTTCTTACAGTAGGCACTCCGTATCAGAAAAAATTTTAGTTAGGATGAGCACGCGCGCGATGGCGCTCGTCGGCACTCTAACAATTAAACAGAAGCTTACGTTACCAAAGACAGTTAATATAGAACATATAAGAATACTTTGTTATGGTAATTACTATCAAGGATTGTATAACTATGAGTTTTGAACTTGAATTTTATTATGTCTAATAATTAAAATTGTGTTGAATAAAGTATTTTCAAATTTTAGTCTTATTAAAAATTTTTTTTAATTGTCCTGGTTTGTATACGCATGTATGTATACAGGTTTAAAATTACGTAATTGTTCAAAATACTTAATAATCCAGTAACATAAAAATATAAAACATCTTATTAAGATTTGTATATTTATTGCTGATGGCAAATTGTGTGATAAGACGAAGCTAGTTTTCTGTTTGTCAGACTGACTCTCTAACTGCTGGAAAAAGGTGCGAGTTGATGTTAGATCAGATTGAATAATAGAATTGATGTGCGTATTGATTGATCTTGATCATACATGGACATAGGCTAACGAAAAATATACATCCAGCTACAGCATTAAAACAGTCCAAGAGATGGTTCTTTCCAATTGATAGTTTTTAGGCTTTATTCAAAAATATTCTTATAAAATTTGCCTGAAAAGTTTGAGGTTGAAGATAACACTGTAAACCAAAACAAGTCACAATTAAATTAATATTCCAGGTTCTTATGAATCAGATGACTCGGCTATCTCAGTGGATAGGGTCATGTTTACAGGTTCGACGCCCTCAAAGTAAATATTAATTGTATGATCTGCAAAGAGTGTCCATCAATTGCACATGTGTCAAAGTATAGATTTTCTTCTAGTACTGGGAATAATCTTAAAAATGATCAAGAAAAAAAAGAAATTATCAAATTGTGCTGACGCAAAATGACGTATTGAATAATAATGTTTGATATAGGTCTACAATCAAAGCGTTGGGTGCAACTTGAAGTAAGGGCAGAAGAATTTTAAAATTTTCAGTAAAAGGAAATCCTTTTTCATCGATCTAGCAACTGCAGTACTGTCTTTTTAATACTCATCATTTGTGACATAGACGACCATTCAGAAAGAATTTATGTGTAGTTCGTATAACAGGCTATGACACGTGACGACCCTAGCTATGACGTATTTCCACTGGGCTTTCATACAACAAACTGTACGAGAATGACAAATATTTTTCGAGGTTTCCCTTACATCATTTTCGAAAAGGTATATTAAGAATTTTTGTTATAATGGAATCCTGTGTGTTAGTCGTCACGCCTTTGAAACACTGGAATAGTAGTATTTCCATCATAATTCTAATGGATCATAATATATATAACTTGATAAAATAAATTCACCACTCATATATCAACATAATCAATATTGTTTTATATGTTAATAAAATATTTTGTTACAGTAAAAATGATATTTTGTAAACTACCCGATATCATACTGAATCGTAACAATATACATATAAATAAAATAATGTAGTGATTGCACGCTTCTACACTACGATTTCACGTTTTATTAGATAAACTTTTTGTTTTGTTTTTTTTTGGTCTCGGGGAAAACCCTCTCTTGACGGGTTCCCCCGGCCCGGGGGGACCGAGGGATATGTGGGACTCCGGGAAAGATGTTTGGCCATCCGACTACCCACTAAAAACCCCGCTGTTCTCCTATCGCCTACGCCCGGGCCCACGGATATATGGCCTGCCGATCTCGTGGCCTGGGCCGGCGCCGGCCCGCCCTTTGTCTTGAGGCGGGCCCCTTCTAAAGCGTTGGCGCCAGGGGTCAGGATTTCGTCCCCCCGACGCTCTCCTAACAACTTTAGGAGTTGAGGTGGACCGCGGAACAGCACGCAGCCCTCACCCTCGCGGCAATAGTGTGGGCGGTTGATCCTCCCCCGAGGGGCCGCCCGTGGCCGCTTTTTACGGCGGCCGGAGGTCGTTATTTGCCCTCCGGCGCCGCCGACGTGGCCTGCGTTGGCGGGAGGGGAGTGTGGTGGTCGACTCCCACTCCCGCTCCGCCGCCTCCTTTGCGGACATGACTGCCTCGCAGAAGGAGGCGACGACCGTCCATCCAGGATCGCCCCCGACCATGGACAGAACCAGGGCCGGGAGCGACAGGTCCACGCCGATTTGGGCGACGAGGGCGCGGCGCTCCTCGCGCCACGCAGGGCACACGGCGAGAGTGTGGTTCACCGTGTCCTCCTCGTCGCCCGCGCCACAGTGGTGGCACCCCGACGTCATCTCCCGCCCTATGCGACACTGGTACCTCCCGTAGCAACCGTGCCCCGAGAGGACCTGCGTGAGGCCAGGGTGCCGTGGCGCCTTTCCAGCCATTAGGCCAGGACGGGCCTCACCGCTTCGATGGTGGCGAGGCCCGCACTGGGGTGCGCGAGGCGCTCCTTCCACTCCACTTTATTAGATAAACTAATTGGAGTTTTCTTATGTTAATTAAAGAATTTATGTCATATCATATCATTAGCGTCAAATTTTAATTTATGTCTTTATTTTTACTCTTTAAAATCTTTACCGTACAAAATATTTATGTTATACAAAATAACCGATAACCTTATTCGAGATTGGAGCTAAATATTTTTCTGGTTCAAATTTCTGCGTACTTATTTGTATCGGTTCACTTCGGTGATACTTTTCTTTCATGAGAATATTTAAAGATCTACAAGAAAAATCTAGATTATTGGGTATGTCAGTTTAACCATGTCGATTTTTACGACTTCTCAATAGGTAATTAATGGAGTTGGAATTACGACCAACATTATATAAAAATTCAAATGTAGTTAAAGTTTAAATCTTAAATCTAAACAAAACTTTCTCGGCAAAAGCCTTAATTAAGATGATGTCCTTTGTGGTAAAACAGAATCTGAACTTCAAGTTTAGCAGTTTCATGTTTGTCTTAGCCAACTTGGACAGTGGAGTAACTAGTCAAACAAACTTCTGTATGGTAGCAAGCGGTGGTCATTGAGAAACGTTGAGTATTGTCAAAAGGAGGTGAAAGCTACTCATTTGTATGACATTGCAATCTATGTCTGTTCTCAGAATTGATCCATTAGTTTTAAAATTTTATAAAATCACAAAATCAATAATCAGAATCTAGCAATCATCATCCACTTTTGGACTTTGGATTATACTGAATACCAAATTTCAGCACTTACCAGAATTTTAGTACTTTTACAGTACTTAATTTTGCTAAATGTTTGTCATTATTATATTTAGCAAAATATAATATGATAAGATGTACATCGTATTATCAGTAGGTGAAAATTTTTATTCAGTCATATCATATTTTAGTCATGAACCCATTTTTTCATTTTTTATCGTTATAGAACTGTTCTCAGCATAATTTATTTACAATAAACATACGACCTTTTTTTAAAATATTTTCTTGCTCTACCATATCTGGAGCAGTATAAACTGTTAAACAGTATAAACCGTGTGAATTCAACTTCCAGACTTTTGTATCAGACCACTTCCGAAGTTACAGAGCTGTGTAGTCTAAATTGATCCAAACTTTTGGATACTCCCTAAAATTGCAAAACAAGGTTGCTTTTTGACGCACATCGATTTAAGCCCAGCTTAACGTTCAAATTAAATGCTGGAACACGTTTCGTTTTGCCTGCTGACTGTTCTAAATAAACTCACTGCTATTGCAGTTTGGCTAAGTATTATGCCGAACAGCAGTTTAGGTTTAAGCGATATTGCTTAAAGTTTTTTTGGTCAAAATAAATAAATAAATACTATAAAAAGGTTGTTTAATCATATGTTTATTAAAGTATTTGGTAGCTTTGTCAATTATTTGAGTATTTACGAGTCAATCCCTTCATTTATTTCTATATATTAATAAATTACAATATCATAATTAGCAATAAATAATACAATTTACAGTAACAATAAATTAATAATTATGAATGTTGATCATACGAGTAATTAATGTTTCCACTACTTTTATGCAGACGTTTTCGACAACTCAAACTTTCATCATAATCAGTGAAAATTTAAGAAAATAATAAAATAAATGACAATATCTAACTGACCCGGCAAGCATTGTTCTGTCATATATGGAAAATTAAAAAGTAGTCTATGTCCTTCTCCAAGGTACAATCTATCTCTTTACCGATGTGCATTAATTTGGTTAAGCGTTTTAGGCGTGAAAACGTAACAGACAAACAGAGTTACTTTCACATTTCCAATATTAGTATGAGTAAGGCATTATTTATTGATTCAAAAAATTTAAGCCACATGTGGAAGTGTAAGTGTGGAAGTACTAATTCGAAGCTCCAAACCTCAATAATATATAATTTTTTTTATTGCGTAGGACAGCAGACAGGCTGACAGCCCGCTTAGAATTTAGCAGTTACCGTCGCCTATAGGTGTTTGCAACGCCAGTCGCATCGCGAACACGCTGCTGTCCCATAAGGGTACAGGAACTTGGGTCATTAATGCCGGAACACAACACAAGGTTATTATGGCGGCATACTTAAGACCAAAGGTGGTCGCCATCCAGACGGGCTTGAGGCCCTACCACGTAGCTAGGGTGGGTTGTTTTGTCGCCTTTTACGACAGGCCGACCCCGGCCACAGAGGTTAGTATTCTTTCTCCGCCCCTGCACGGATAAAAATATAATGCACTATTTATTTAATTTCACTAATTAAATATTATTCTTTAACGAATCCATTACTTTACAAGTCACAATCATAATTCAGAGAACATTATAATTCAAAATGTAGTCAGAATAATTGCTCAGATATAAACGAAATTGATACCAGATGCTCCGACGACCGCCGCACATCTATCCGCAATTATAAATACGTTTCTCATTGGAGCTGGCTTAAGGACAACACAGCCTGGGGCCTTGAAATTAATGAACGCGTCCCCAACAAAGAGATCTCAGAATTCATTACTTATTTCACTCAGTGAAATAATCCATTGGATGGAAATGCCCCACTCATTTTCAAATTCGATTACATAACTAAATACAAACGGATTTGTGGTTACGTGCGCTTGTTTTCGTTTTGAGTCTTCGATGTATATTCGTGTGCATAAAATAGTTTAATGATTATTCGTATTTTCTTACATTAATTATGTAATTACATATTCGGTTAAACGTACGGGCGTGTAATATAAATATCAATTATTTCTATACCACAATTATCTATTGCCAATCATGGCCTTATTGAAGGAGATAATCTTTTTTTATTGCTTTGGAGCAGCAGAAAGGCTAACAGCCCATTTAATAACAAGCAGTTACCGTCGCCTATGGATGTCTGCGATGCCAGGGGCACCGCCAACATGCTGCTGTTCGCGAAGGAATTTTATGACTCCCTTTTTAAAATACCCCATGTCGAAGTGAGGTGGAAAACCTTCAACCGGAAGCTCATTCCACATCCTCACTGTGCGCAAAATAAACGTTCTGGAGAACCTTTGTGTGCGTGACAGCGGAGGCTTCAGATAGTGAGGATGAATGCCCAGCCGATGGCTAGCGGATCGATGAAAGAAGGAGGACGAAGGTATCATTTGGAACAATTCCTCAGAACACTCACCGTTATACAGACGGTAGAAAACGCAAAGAGGTGCAAAGTCTCTCCGAAGGCCAAACGTATCAAGACTGTCTGTGAGTTAGGATCATTGACAAGGCGAAATGCTCGGCGCTGCATGGAATCAAGGGGTTTAACGTGGCAACCAGGTGCCCCAGCCCATAATTTTTTTTTATTGCTGTAGAACAGCAGACAGGCTGACGGCCCGCTTAGGATTTAGCAGTTACCGTCGCCTATAGGTTTATGCAACGCCAGTGGCATCGTGAACACGCTGCTGTCTCATAAGGGTACAGGAACTTGGGTCACTAATGCCGGAACACAACACAAGGTTATTATGGCGGCATACATAAGACCAAAGGTGGTCGCCATCCAGACGGGCTTGAGGCCCTACCACGTAGCTAGGGTGGGTTGTTTTGTCGCCTTTTACGACAGGCCGACCCCGGCCACAGAGGTTAGTATTCTTTCTCCGCCCCTGCACGAATAAAATTAAATGTGAACAATACTCATTATGCGGCCTGACTTGTGCTTTGTATAGCACGAGGCGTTGCCGCGATGTGAATGAAGTATTGCTTGGACCGGTTGAGAACACTTAGCTTCATGGTAACGCAACAAAACTTGCTAACGTGTTGTCGTTTTCAAGACTGAAAAAGGGGAAAAACTGGGAAAGAAAATGCGGAAATCACTCAAAAATTAGGAAAGCTAAAAATGATGAGAAAAGCACGAAGAAACAAATCAGACAAGTTATCTAAGGGTAGAAAAAAGTTATGCATTGCTAATATGCAACTATTTAAGTGTAGATAGATAAATAATTCTTTATTACACACAATTTTACAGAAAAAAAAGACATAAAAAGAAGTAGGTAATATAGTACAACATAGTGAACAAACGGCGGTCTTATCACTAAATAGCGATTTCTTCCAGACAACCTATCAGAAATATTTAAAGTAGTTGTACAAGGCGGTGTACAACAAACATAAAAATCAAGATTAGTAAATATTATACAAAAAAAAAATTAATCTAACATATAATAGCAATACAATGAAGCATACACATAACAATGCAGTTTATGACTTTAGGTAATGGTCACTAACCAAGTTTTTAAAAATGGCAAGTGATTTTGCTTTTCTAATATATAGAAGGAGGGAGTTCCAAATTTAGACAGCCTGTACTGCAAAGGAATTAGAAAAGAATGTCGAAGAGTGTACAGTCTGTAAGAGCAAGTTTTCATTAGAGCGCAGAGACCGGGAATGAGTTGTAGAAAGAAATTTAAAACAACCCTTAAGGTAAGCAGGTGAAGAAGGAATAAACAGTATACTATAGAGTAAATTTAGTATTATTTAAGTGTACTACATCCTTATCACGACAGACGAGTGTAGATATAAAAGTAGCTACAACAATGAGGTTTCTCTTCTCTAATTTTTTTGTTGATATTCTTTTTTTAATTTGAACAGCAGACAGGCCAACGGTCCACTTGATAGTAAGCAGTTACCATCGCAAAATGCACCGTGAACACGCTGCTGTCCCATAGGAGTACAGGAACTTGGGTCACTAATGCCGGAATAAAACACAAGAATTTTATGGCGGCATACGTATACACCAAGGCTGGTTGCTATCCAGATAGGCTTGGGGCTCTACCACGTAGTTAGGGTTATTTTGTCGCCTTCCACAACAGGCTGACCTCAGCAGCAGGGGTTAGTATTTTTACTCCGCCCCTGCATGGAGGATTCTTCATATTTTACAATCGACTTAGGTGTTATGACAAAGTTAACTATTGAAATTACATGGTACTCGTAGGAACTGAAGAGGAAAGTTGTCGCGTTGTCGCTTTGATGTTTAAGTTAATAGGAACTTCTAACGGATGGGGACCCGTATTGCTAAGGGCTTTATCATACTGGATGAAATTAATGAGAACATACCTTTGTTTCTATTCATATCGCAATAGAAACTTTGGGAGAACTGAATCTATGAGACAAAACTATTACTGATGCAAGTACGTCACTAACATAACAGCACTTCACTACCCCATGCCGCCATCTTGTTATGAGAGATCCTTTTCACTAGTATATATTATGTATTAATTAATAACAGAAATATATTATTGGTAAAATAAAGAATTACAGAAAAGGATATTTGATTCAATATTGATGGTTCAGTAAATGAAAAGGAATTATTTATATTTTGTTTATTTATAGGTCCAACCCTAAACCTTCATTACTATGGTGCTTCTAAATTAACAACAGCTACGTCTGTTGACTTTTGCAATCTCAGGTAAAGCAATAAAGTATTTAATGATTCATTTTATTGGACAAAACAGCTCAATTTATAATAAGCATTTTTTATTCATCAGACATCATTCAGGCTGTCGGTCCACTTAATAGTAAGCTGTTACCATTATCTTTGGTTTCCCTTCATAACTAATAAACCTTTCGTCTTTCACTAAAGATTCCCGTGGAGGGGAACACGAAACGAGTCTATTTAGTAACTGTTGCCTATGGATGTTTGCGATGCTAGGGCCACTGTTAATACGCTGTTATCCGCGTAGATTACTGAAACTTGGGTCACTTGGAACACAATACAAGGTTATTATGGCGGCAAATTTGGAGATGGTGTGCCATCTAGTCGGCCTTAGAGCCCTACTTTACGACAAGCCTCTTGCTATATGGAATCAAATCAAAGTAAGCTAATTATAACATTAAAAAAATACGTGTTACTGCCCTTATTTAAAGCGAAACTTACTGACTGATACCCGTCCTACACGCACATACATTAACAAACTCCCAAACATGTGAGGTGTTTAACTTTCCTCGACAAATTTGCTTTTACCTTTACGAATTTAAGTTATAATCTACGTTCAGAGTTTCGTTGGTTCGACTGCAAATATTTTCAGGATAAGTTAGCAACATCAAAGGCAATATTGATGGTTTAATTAAGACTCGGACAGAATGACAAACTAATATTTGGTTACAGACTCTGTGTAGCGTATATTTAATTGCATTTAGAAAATTGGCTTACTTGTAGTTATAAATTGCTATTTTTTTTTTCTATTTTATGTTAAACTTAACTTTAAATTAGGTATTATAGGTATTATGATAGTACGTATACTCGTAAAATCATTATTTTGTTATCGAGAGTTTTTGATTGCTTACAATACTCAATCTGATTGTACAATATTTCACCAAGTGCGTAATATCTTTTATAACCAACATTTTGTATAATGTTGACTCATTCAACACTATTTAGTTGCTAGATTCTAGATCGCACCTGGATCTATCGTTTGGTTTACATTCTAAAAGCAAGTATTAATATACAAACCTAAAGAAAATGCATTATTATGGTGGTCAAAGGTTTATATCCGTGCAGGGGCGGAGAAAGAATACTGACCTCTGCCGCCGGGGTCGGCCTGTCGTAAAAGGCGACAAAACAACCCACCCTAGCCACGTCGTAGGCCTCCAAGCCCGTCTGGATGGCGACCACTTTTGATCTTAAGGATGCCGCTATAATAACTTTGTGTTGTGTTTTAGCATTAGTGACCCAAGTTCCTGTACCATTATGGGACAGCAGCGTGTTTGCGATGCCACTGGCGTTGCACAAACACGACAATGGTAACTGCTAACTTCTAAGTGGGCCGTCAGCCTGTCTGCTATCCTACAGCAATAAAAAAGAGCTATTAGAAGAAAACTCAACTCCTCAATAATTTATATATGATGCTCAGGCTTGTTAGATATGGTATTAGATCCGATAAAGAAGTTGAAGAAGAACACTAAGCTTCTATCAGAAGTAGATCTGATATATTGGTTTGGTTTTGTAAAACCAAACCAATATATCATTACGAGGTGCGGCTGATAAGTTCGCGGCCTAAGGTACTTAATGAAAGAAAAATTGAGATTTTATTTTTGAATATATTCTCTCTCAAGTGATATACACTTAATCTAGCATACAATGCCTATAAACCACTCAAAAATATTTTTTTGTGTTTTTCCTCAAAATGACGGTCTACAGTAGCTTTCATTACGTTGTTATCCGCAAATCTCCGGCCCCGTAAGTCCTTTTTCAATTTGGAGAACAGAGTAAATTTGTTAGGTGCCAGATCTGGAAAGTACGGTATGGGGTCAGTTTCTGAAAACCCCTGTTTTTTAAGGCCTGCCTTGCAATATGCGCGGTATGAGCAGGTGCGTTGTTTTGCAAAAAAAAAAAAAAAACACTCCGCGTGCTAGCTTCCCACGTCGTTTCTGTACAACAGCCTCACGAGCCTGACTCACCAAATTGCCATAATATTGACTGCTCATTGTAGTTCCTTTCGGTAGGTAATCTATTAATAAAATTCCCTCGGTATCCCAGAAGATAGTCGCCATTAGCTTAGACGACTTATCCAGCTTGAATTTCTTCGGCGGCCTTTCTCCTTTTTTAATCCATTGCATCGACTCTTGTTTGGACTCCGAATCACACTGGCGAATTCACGTTTTATTCATAGTAGCGATCCGATCACAAATTTTGTCAATTTTATTGTGAGCTAGCGCCAAGAAATCCTTGCAGCTCTCATCATTGCTTTTCGAGCGGTGTGAGCATTCTCGGTACCTAGCGCGCGTAAATTTTTTCATGTGTAAATTTTGAAGTAAAATTTCTCCAACTCGTTCTTTGCTTATCTGAAGTTCTTCAGCTATCTACCACAATTTAATTCTTCTGTCGGCCAGTACTAAATTTTCTACTTTTTGAATATTTTCTTCGGTTATTACCGTGAGAGGGAAGCCCGTGCGGAGATCATCTTCGTAGCTCTCTCGTCCTTGTTGAAATAAGCGAGTCAATTTTTTCACCATTGTATATGAAGGTGCAGAATGAGCTTCTGGCTGAGGTTTTCTCAGCGCGGTACGATATGGGGTTCTTCAAAAAAAGGCGTTATAAAATTTCTTCGAGGCCGGCAGCGCGTTGGTGATGCCTCTGGTGTTGCAAACGTCCATAGGCAACGGTGACCACCTGCCAGGGTGAGCCGTCTGCCTGTCTGCTGAACTCTAGCTATAAAAAAGGGGTCATAAAATCAACTTTGATCTTTGCTCTGCGACGCCCCTGGCTCGTGCCTTATCTGAGAGGTGTGCCCCGGGTGACATTTTATTCGATCGAGTAATAGGTGTGAGGCGGAACACTCCTCCGCACTGCTACCTTCGTTGGGTAGACCTTCCAGCCCTCCCAGCTAGCAAACAACAAGGCTTATACCTAGAAAAGTTCGTAGCGTTACAGAATCGATTCTGCAGATTCGAACCCAATGCAATACTATACAAACATTACCTGTCCATGACATATGATGGTGATTCCTAAATATACAAGTAATATAGTCAACTATAATTTTTATAGTTTTGTGAACATAACTATTTATATAATATGGCAGGTGTGCATGGATGTATATATACCTAGTCAGGTCATAAGTATTGTCACACAGTAAAAACTTTTCTTTTAGAATGCTGGCCACAAAAAAGTTTATTGAATTAGAATTTCGAATTGTTCATGAAAATAAAAATGTATAACTTTTAGAATTTTACTCATTTTTAAATATGGAGTGGACGCTTAAAGAAGACCGTGTTGCAGTTATTGCGTTGCATCGTTGCGGTTACGCGCCAATTCAAATTTTTAACATACTGAAAAATTTGAATATTACCAAAAGATTCGTTTATCGTACCATCAAACGATACAATGAAGACTCTAGTGTAGATGACAGGTCAAGAAGTGGTCGCCCTCGGTCTGTTAGGACTCCAGCAGTGATAAAAGCTGTGAAGGCACGAATTCAAAGAAATCCCAAACGTAAGCAGAAACTGTTGGCCCTTCAGATGGGGTTAAGCAGAACCACGGTGAAAAGGGTGTTAAATGAAGACTTAGGGCTTCGGGCATATCGAAGAAAAACAGGACATCGTTTGAATGCTCGTCTAATGGACCTGAGACTGAAGAGATGCCGCGCTTTGTTGAAGCGGTACGCGGGAAAAAAATATCGGGAAATTCTTTTTTTCGGATGAAAAAATGTTTACCGTAGAAGAGAGCTACAACAAACAAAATGATAAGGTGTACGCACACAGTAGTGAAGAAGCGAGCAACCGTATTCCGCGTGTCCAACGAGGTCATTTTCCATCCTCGCTCATGGTATGGTTGGGAGTTTCTTATTGGGGCTTAACAGAGGTACATTTTTGTGAGAAAGGTGTAAAATCGAATGCTGTTGTGTATCAAAATACAGTCCTGACGAACCTTGTGGAACCTGTTTCTCATACCATGTTCAATAACAGGCACTGGGTATTCCAACAAGATTCGGCGCCAGCTCATAGAGCGAAGAGCACACAAGGCTGGCTGGCGGCGCGTGAAATCGACTTCATCCGGCACGAAGACTGGCCCTCCTCCAGTCCAGATTTGAATCCGTTAGATTACAAGATATGGCAACACTTGGAGGAAAAGGCGTGCTCAAAGCCTCATCGCAATTTGGAGTCACTCAAGACATCCTTGATTAAGGCAGCCGCCGATATTGACATGGACCTCGTTCGTGCTGCGATAGACAACTGGCCGCGCAGATTGAAGGCTTGTATTCAAAATCACGGAGGTCATTTTGAATAAACTTTAATGTCATAAGAATCTATGTTTTGTTAAGTTCATTTTGGTATATGAATGGTTACATAATTAATAAACTTGTTACAATTATTTTACATTAAACATGTGACAGAATTTATGACCTGACTAGGTATATATGTGTGTGTGTGTATGTGTATATATAAATCTAATATAAGAACATATATATATATATATATATATATATATATATATATATATATATATATATATATATATATATATATATATATATGTGTGTATATTTGATTAAATTTAATGTGCCTCCTAATGTTTTCATATCAAAGCATAATCCACGTCTGAGTTGTCTGGAAGAGATCGCTCTTTAGCGATAAGACCGCCCTTTGTGTATCTACTTTTATATAATTTTTTTAATACGTGTTTTTCTTTTTTTAGTACAATAAAGAGTTTTCTATCTATCTATAATCTGCAAATTATTGTAGTCTACATATACATGTCCATCAATTGTGTTTGTAAAAAGCCCTGTGATATTGGTTTTCATCATTGAGAACCGTAAGAACTGTTTCTTTAATATGTCGATTAACTACACACATCAAAAAAGTCTAAGCAACATGTACTAATATAAATTTTAGGATGGTGGATGAACCGCTGTGTGAATGAACTTCCTGAATGCACCTGAGCCTTTCAGTATTTCCGGGCCGACGGTACACTTGCACCCTTCTTGTATCAGGCCTAAACCCGAATCGCGACTCATCGGAAAACATAATTTTATCCCATTGTTCTTGGGTCCATGTTCTGCGTTCTCTACACCATTCATTTCGACGAGCGCGATTCCCGTGACGTATCGGTGGGCACCTAATTGGGCGTCGAGCTCGTAGGCCGTACTCATGCAGTCGGTTTCGCACAGTTTGGAGACTTACACCAACACCACTTGAATTTCGTAACCTCAAACTTATCTCTCGAGCGGTTAACATCGGCTGGCGCTTGCAGTCAGTTCTATGTACCGGTCTTGCCGAGTGGTTGTACTCCTTTTACGGCCTGGATGCTGTTCAGCGGGTTCCCTTGTATTATTGTAGCGCTGCCAAAGACGTCAAATAACACTTCTATGAATGCCAAAATGCCGAGATACCTGAGATTAATTACTTCTCGCTTGCAAAATCCCTACAGCTCTTTGCATATCATTTGCCGTCAAATGACGTCGCTCCATGACGTAAAGAATATCTAACAATTTAATTTTGTCGCTAACTTTATTTAAATGGTTGATAAAATTATAAAATCAAGACTAAACGTAGCATTAAAAACGCATATAGATTCAAACAAATACCCTTTCATTTAATCTTATGAAAAAAACAAATCATAATCGAATTTTTTTTTTTACAACTAGCCAGTATGTTATCAATAACAAAAAAGTTTACATACCTACGCACTTTGAGTGAGTAAAGACTCAGAAATTAATTAGTATAAATGGTAAATTTGTAATATCATGCATGTTGCTTAGACTTTTTTGATGTGTATATCTACATATTATAAGTATTTTACAAATTATCTCAGGAAACATAGTTTTAACCACACACGCGCTTTATGTGATTAAAGTTATCGTTAAAGTTCTTTGATATCGATACGAGCTTCTCTTTAACGGCTAAATTTACACTTAAATCGAATAAGTTTCTATATAACGTGTCTAGATCTTATAGTCATTACATTATAACTAGATTATTAATATTAAAGATAATATGTGTTGCAAGATCACAGCGAGAAATACAGTATAATATTTTTTATGTATCCAGTAAAATTAATAGTTTAAAAAAACATCACCGTTTTATAATTAATCAAACTAAAAAGTAAAAAATAATTCTTAATATAAGAATAAAATTACTGACGAGAAAATTAATGTCACTGTTATAAAAAACGTGGGGTGTTCTAAAAAGCGGTCGATTTACTTTTTTCTGTTACTCGACCAGTGAAGCGGGCGGAAATGGCTAGCAGAGAAATATAATTTTATATACCTCTATTATACCTTAAAATTAATTAATTATATATACCGTTGAATCTTTTGAAATCCTAATTCTCTAAACTTTTGTGTCAGTTAGTTTCCTTGTTTGTTCTATAGTATTTAATATTTTGATTATTATCAAATGCCTATTGGCAGGCTTATCTCTTACAGCCAAAAAGTTTTCAAACATATTACAATATCTTTAGGTTTGTCTTAAGGAGCAGGTATGGTATAAAATAAATTTTACTTGCACTTTGTCTATATCGTCATGTGTTTATTTTCGAGCAAAAACTCTTTTGCATGTCCCTCCGACTTGCCACCCATCAAATATCCAGCAGTCCTATCGCCTAGTGTCTGGCCTTCGGATACCGAAAGCAAGGTAGATAACGTAATACGTACAAGTTAAGCCCGTCTAGATGGTGACCACCATTGGTCTATAAGTATGCCGCTACGAGTATTTTGCTAACGTAATTTAGTGTTATGTTCTGGCATTAGTGACCCAGGTTCCAGTACTCTAATGGGACAGCAGCGTGTCCACAGTGCATCTAGCGTTGCAAACATTCATAGGCAACAGTAACTGCTTACTATTAAGCAGGTCGTCAGTCTATTGATCCTAAGCAATAAGAAAAATTATATGACTAAATTAAACAGCCACTGCGGCCTAATCCCCTAATATAAACCCAAATATTTTTCTTTACTGCATGTAAAATGACAAAAAATGTTTTCCATTAGTCACATTTGATTTCCTAGATATGATATCGAAGCCTGATTTCGTATTTGATACAAGAAAGTACCATCATTTTATTTTATCTAGATAGTTTATAAGCCAAAAAGATACTGGTAAATCCTGGTATATTTTCATGAAATGTCTTTATTATTAACATTTCTTTTTCAGACACAAATTACCCGTCACTCTAGTCTTAAGGGATTGCACAAAGCCTTTCAAAGCTCTGTCTATATTTTGTTCGAGAGAACATATATAGTTTCTACTTTACATTAAAGCAGAATAATTTATCCATTTTTATTCTTCAACAGTATGTCGTAAGGATTATATTTTTTATTTTAAGAAAGAAAATAAAGATATGTTAGAGATCTAAATCTTTTTACTATTTTAAATTGGATTTTTGAAGTGAAAACTTCTTTAGCAATAGTAAAAAATATTAAACTCGCGTCAGGTTACGTGTCCTGATCGTAAGAATTCGTAAGACGTAAGCCGGAGTTTTGCTCCAGTAATACCAACCTTATTATTACTGACTTAAGATTTATTTTATAATGTAACTTTTAAATTATTGTATTGCATTACTTATACGTATCTATTCGAATTGCGTCTTTATTACAATGAGTTTTTTTACATACAGTTGAGTTTTTTTGAAGTGAAAACTTCTTTAGGTTGCGTTGAGTACTTTTTGGGTGAACAATTTTTGGTTTGTAAAGAAGTGTTAATGACCAATTTAAACTTTAATCTTTGATCATAAACACTTCTTTATAAACCGAAAATAATAATCTAATAGCTCAACGATACAATTCACAAGTTATTTAGTTTTTACTTCTATCGGCAGTCCCCAAATACTGCCCGGCATGTTTTTTTTATTGTAATTGATATATCATATCGTATGAAGTTAAGTAATTATTTGTTTTAAATTTGGTTTCTATACGAAATTTATATTTTAGTAATTTAAACAAAGATTTGAGGGTATTATTATACAATAGTCACTAAACTCACTTGTAAGGACAATATTAATAGAATGGTTTATTCCAAAATTTATTTGATATTGTATATTAAGAGATTGATAGGCCGTATGATCTTGAGTAAACATATGACTATTTCACTTATATAAGAAACCAAATTTAGTCACATTGATTAGAAATATTTAGATGTGGCTCTTTACTCAAAAAAAAGAAAGTGTCATAGACGGATACGGGCGTTAATAAAAATATCAAAGATATAACTGGAGCTCCAAACTGTAAGGTACTGATGCAATCGGTATGAAAAGATTGTTAAAAATATTTTTTTATTGCTGTAGGATAGTTGACAGACTACAGCCTAATTAACTCCTAACGGCCCACTAGAATTTTGCAGTTACCGTCGCCTACGGGTCGCTAGTGGCATCGCGAACATACTGCTGTCCGATAGGGGTACAAGAATTTGGATCACTAAAACCGGAATATGTTCCGGCTTTTGTGTTATAACACAAAGTTATTATGGCGGAATACTTAAGGCAAAGGGTGGTCGCCATCTAGACGGGATTGGGGCCCTACCACGTAGTTTGGATAGGTTGTTTTGTCGCCTTTTACGACAGGCCGACCCCAGCCGCAGAGATCAGTATTCTTTCTCCGACCCTGCACGGATAAAAAAATCTGATATGATAAATGTAATAATATATTTAATCAACACAAAATAAATCGTGAGTAACCAGTAATGTTCAAAAGGATGAAGCTTAAGGAAGTACTGAAGGCGCGCACAAAGAGCAGAATATATAAAAATCCTTTATTTCGTGAGCAATATTTGAATGATGGTACGGCGGAAATATTGCGCCGTTGCCTATATGCAGATTCAATTTGAACGCGAAAGTTTCCGCAAGAGCACAAACCTCCACCAGCGCAAACAGTTTCTATAAGATTAGTCGCAAAATACTTCAGGAGTCAATATTGACTGAGTTTGCAGACGCAAGCCGCTCAGACGGTCTCCATATAACTTCTTTCTGTCTAAATCGTGCATTTTGTTCGTTTATGGACTTTAAGAGTGTACACTGTTTGTCGAGCGGATATTGCTTCCTTCATTTTCTCTTTATAGCAATTCAAGAGTTTAATTACCGGTTGTTTGTGGTTTTAACTTCAGTAGTTTGATTATCAAGCAGTAAATTAGTCTGTAATTGCGTTTGTTTATTTGTAACAAAAAAAGTAACAAAGAATGAAAATACATTTATTTAAGACAAATAAAAGCACTTACAATTATAACATAAAATAGACAAATAGAAAAAAAGGCCCTAAAAAGGCCCTAAACTCAGCATGTGCTGGTAGAAGCTACCATGGCTATTCTTTCGTTTCGGTCCAGTAACCTCGGGGACTGCTAAACTCAACACACCTAAAGGTATTATTAAGATAAATTCTGTTACAGACTGCTAGTACAAAAATAATCTAAATAAATCTTATCTTTATTTGATTCATATACGATATATGTTTTGATCCGTGCAGGGGCGGAGAATGAATATTAACCTCTGCGGCCGGCGTCGGCCTGTCGTAAAAGGCGACAAAACAACCCACTCTAGTACGTGTTAGGGCCTCAAGCCCGTCTGGATGGCGATCACATTTGGTCTTAAGTATGCCGCCATAATAACCTTGTGTTGTGTTCCGGCATTAGTGACTCAAATTTCTGTACCCTTATGGGACAGCAGCGTGTTCGCGATGGTACTGGCGTTGTAAACACCCATAGGCGACGGTAACTGCTTAATTCTAAGCGGGGCGTCAGCCTGTCTGCTGTCCTACAGCATTAAAAAAAATATGTTATATATGTATGTGTGATACATACATCGTTCTAGATCACGAAAGAGAAGGATAAAAATTGTTTCATATTGCTGAAAATCTGCGGATACAAAAATTTTCTGAACGGCAACGGATACAACTCGAAGGAAGGAATTCTGTGTCTCAAAAATCCAGGCGTCGCACAGTCCTTGCACGTTGTTCACAGCAATTCTCCGTGCAGAGGAGTTGTATAGTAAAAATATTGCGGCCGGGAGCGGCCTGTCATAAAAGGCGATAAAAAAATTAGCTAGGGCTCCAAGGTTAACGCATCCATCCTGGTTTTAAAAATGATGCTAAAACTTTGTGTTGTATTCCGGCATTAGTGAAACATGTTTCAGTTCATATACGAGATCGTCAGCGTGTTGAAAATGCATATTATCTCAGGTGGGCCGTTTGCTTGTCTACCAATCTTGGTAATAAAAAAATCCCATAATCGAAAATTAATGTAATAGCTCAAAACACAGAAGCAATACTATGCACTCTCAATGCTGTCTATACTCATGACCAGAAAGCGGCAACTATGCAATAATTATTATTGTGATTATCCTTAAGGTCGGTCATACTGAAGTCGTATAGCATAAATAATGATAATTTTCGAATTAAATAATAATATGGAATACGGCTATGTGATCAATTTAAATAAGCATGTCTACACTATACTGTCCTATAAAATATTTTCATATTATGATGGTGGCCTCTGAAGACAAGTGTGCAATTAGCATCGTCCTGCAGTCGCTACCGGATAACGAAGCACTACTCCACTTATCACATGCAACTTCAGTTTTCATCTTTATTAAGAAACCACCTTTATAATTTCAATGTAACAAAGAATTATGAAGCTTAGGGTGACTTTACAAGGTTCATATTTGTTAGCTATTTTCAGTTTATAGAGGGTAAACTTTAGCGAACATGGTGTAGCAGTACCTTCTGACTGTGGATACAGTAGAGGGCCCTTGACAGGGAGTGTACATACTGCAAAATATATTATAACCAACTAGATTTCATCAAAACCAATTTAAAATGGAGAAATATTATATTAATTTTGTTTTTTTACGGCATGCTTAGGTATGGTATTTTTTCTTTATTACTTATTTCAAATTTCTGCAAGCTTATACCGCTTGGCTAGTTTTTGAAAGTCATCGACTTTTGAGAATAATCATTAATATAATGTCTTATAATAATAGCTGATAGTGATCACTAGTTTTAGTCAAAACAATTTAATAACAATCTCATTGTGTTTTAGGGAGGTTGTGAAATCGAATCCCGATGAGCTACTCGCGTGAATCCACTCTTAGCAAAATAAGCTAGTATATGTTTTATTTATTATATATTGATGATAACATCGTTTTAATCTTATATATTGAGAAGATATATGTGTATTCAAAGAAAGTGCAGATCATGATGAGTTTTCGTACTAAGAAATTTTACTTGATATCTTTATTTGTAAGTAGATTTCATATTGATCGACGTACTGGCGTACTCAATATTGGAGATTAGAAGACTTCCATTAAGTAAATTATTATCTTATTGAAAATATTACGTGCTGTAAAATTTGTTTTGGATAATTATCGATGAATATCAAGGTCTTTTGATGATTCACTTTTATTTGTCTTGTATAATATTAATGAAATTATGACTAATAATACAATATTTCAATGTATTAAAACTATAATCTGCTAAATGATTAAAAGTAATTCACAAAATACGTATTATATACCTAGATAGATTACTTGTAGTCAATCTAGATTATATGGTATTATTTATTATTTCGAAAGGTGGCTATGCAAGTTTATTAAACCTAGTATCACTGCGACATTGACAAAGCCTGCTTCATTGATGTAACGAAGCAGTTTTTTGACAGGAGCTGCTCGTATCTCATCCAGTTCCAGCATGTGTTTTCCTAGTATGAGATTACGTTTATGCATCAGGGAACAGCAGTGGCACAGCAGGTGCAGAGGCGTTTCATCTGTCTCGTTACAGAATCTGCAGGCTTTGCTATCCCTGATCCTTATGATGCGGAGGTGCTTGTTTAGGCAACAATGTCCGTAAAGCGCCCTTGTTAGGGTGCATAGCTGATTCCTGTTTAGTGCTAGTGCTTCGACCGCAAGTTTGCGGTTGTAGGCTTTTACTAGCACTTTGGAGTGATTTAAGCCTGGAATTGTGTTCCAGCGCTTAATATATTTACTGGTTCATTGATCCCTGAGGGTGAGCCAGATCAGGCTTTTGGGTACGTTACAGTATGGTTCAGGTCCATACTGTGCTCCCTGGTCCCTATTCGGGCAAGTTTCGGCCTTTTCATTGCCTATGATACCCCCATGCCCGGGAATCCAGCGAATTAAATTACTTTTTATTTGTCACTTAAAGTATTTAAGTAGTCTATACAGTTTTTGCCGAGTCGAGGCTGTTGAGTCTGAATCCAACGCCAAAAGTGCTGCTTGACTGTCAGAGTGAAAGTATATCACGTGATTGTTGTAGTCTTTTTGCAGATTCAATTCCGCACATTCTAAAATAGCGTAGACCTAAACAATACATACAATATATATATATATATATATATATATATATATATATATATATATATATATATATATATATATATATATATATATATATATATATGTATAATCTTATTATTGTACTCTGTTAGGGCTTTGCGATAGGAGTCCCACTCCAGAGTCTTTTTGGCTTTTTTGAAAAGTGCCCTCTTTCTCTGCCTGAATTTCCTCAGTTCGGAGTTCCACTGGGGCACTTTACGATTTGAGTACATTGTCCTGAATCAGTTTTCCTCGTAGGCAGATATTACGCCTTCAGTATTTATGTCCACAAATAGGTTTAGCTCATCCTCGGTTCTAATGCGCTTTGGACAGTCCTTAAGCTTGAGCCTTAGTGTCGTTTGGTAAACGTCCCAGGCCGTAGCTTTCGGATCCCTGTAGCTAATGATTTTCTGATCAAGTTGCCTAGAAATTTAAAGTGTATGTATTTGTGATCAGACATTGACACCTAGTTACTTACCCTCCATATACCGGTTCTCCTGGCCAATTTGTCAGTGGCGACAGTTATGTCACGTACTTCTTCTATACAGGCTATGACATAGGTCGACTTACAACCTTTGTTGAGTACCTGTAAGTAGTTCTCTTTCGTTAATGCCACTGCTTCCCCACGCTTTGTGGTGTGCGTTGACATCATCCTCAATCAGGAGCTCGGCGTTGTTGTGGCGTGTGTAGCTCAGCACTCGCTCCAACTCCATCGTTGGGACTACGTTTTCATAAGGCAGGTAGGCAGAACAGACTAGTACTTTGGTTCGCTCCCATCGCCTGAAATTAACATACGCAGCTACCAGGTCATCACTGCATAATTGTTAATTGTGATGTGACAAACAGCCACAAAAAACAATAAGACCGCTCCAATTGTGTCCGAGATGCCTAGTTCTCGTATCTCTCGACCGTGTGACGATGAGCGTATTGCTCATAAAACTAATCAGGCGCTACAAACATCCTCAGAGTTGCTAACGGCTGTGTCAAACACTGATTGTTATAAACATAAAACCATGGCTGAAGTAATAAAAGAAAATGTAAAATCACAAGGTAGGTTACAAAAAGTGAGTAATGGGAACTAGTTCAAAGAAAACGATATAGGAACCGTTTTATCGGAAAACTGGGTAAAGCTAACTCAGAGGTTAATTTTAAAGCGGCTAGTGTTAAAATACCGTTTTTTATTTCAAATGTGAACAAAAAAACTACTGAGGAAAATATTAGCAAGGATATAAATTTGAAAACGAATGTAATTGTTTAGCTACAAAAAATTGCACTAAAATCATATAAACCAAAGAATACAATTAAATTATTTGTTCCTAAACAAAATATAGACCTGTATTTTTGTGATAAGATTTGACCTGAAGGGATTTCGTTCAGAAAGTTTATCTTTTTAGACACAGACAAAAATACCCTGAATTTCAAGATAAAAACGTATCTATGACTGATTACTAGTAAAAAAAACAATATAGTATTCATCATCATTTTAGCGTTGAATCCTGGTTGCAGCCCAAACTCCCGCTTAGGTGCCCGGGGTCCGCTTTGCAACTTTTTCTTCTCCATTTCGCACGATCTTCGGCATCTCTAGTGGTCAGTCCATTTTTTACGCACTAAACATCATTTAAGGAACCCATTTTTGCAAAAAAATTGTATGTCAAATTTTCACCATAAAATATTTCATATAGGATCATTAATTTAATCGTACAGAATAATCATATGGTGCAAACAGCGTATTTTAACCTGTTATTACCTGTCTCTGTCACACTCGCGTAAATGAGTAGTGCGTATTCGCTCGCCCGGTTCAATGCCGCCGTCCTCGGCCTTTTACTAGGTCAGATTGAGAGGTCATTGACACTAGCGCCGTATTTGTAACTTGCGAGTTCTTTGAATGACTTTGTGATGCTGATTACTCAACATTTTTGTACTATGTGATACAAAACTAAAATACATGTTTCTCATAACTTTTACTAAAGATTCTTCTGTGTGAATTTGGACGGGTTTGTCAAAGTCACCCTGTATATTTATATGTTGTGACAATTCAAATAGCGCCATATAGTCCCAAACTAAGTAGCATAGCACTTGTGTTATGGGTTCTAAATAACTGATATACTAATTCTATACTTTTTTTTGTAAATTAATACATATTATACATAAACACCTAGACGCGAGACGGGAATCGAACCCTCCGCAAGCGTACTGAAGTGCGTTATCCGTTACGTTACAGAGGTCGTCAAAAATGGATTGTTTTGTCGCCTTTTACGAAAGGCCGACCCTGGCCGAAAGGTTAGTACAAGTATTCTTGCTCCGCCCCTGCATGGAGTAAAAGTATAAAGAAAACCATTAAAAGTACCTTTGTAAGTTAGTTGCCTTTCCTAAATAAGTAATAATATCATAGCCATCGCAGAAATATGTTTGCTTTTCATCTTTCGTTCCAGAAACACAGACAATTATTTGCGAATGTAAACTACGTGTGCCCAGAGGAAAATTATTCGTATAATAGAATATTTACCAACCCATCCGTATGAGCTAACATTTGTTTCTCATTACGGCTATCGCAGCTATTTGTGCCTGCGAGCGTCGATAAATTAATAAAGTAAATATTTGTGCAGAAATTATTTCAGTTAACCAGGTAGAAAATGTTTGCTTGCCTTTTGGTAATTAAAACAAACAGGCCATTTTAATTGTTGGTTAGGTTTCTCACGCTTAATTAATACTTTTGCCCAAACAGTAAAGTTCGGTGTAATTTTACAATGTAATAAAATTTTTATAGTTTTTGAAAATCAATAATAAAGATTTAGTTAAGTTATTAGTTGATGATCCAAGTCAATTTTATATGTATTGGCATTTTCTGGAAATATGTATTGGCTTTCAGGGAATTTATACATCGTAATTAATTAATCTGGATCTAAGTTTTTATGTTTATGTACTAGCTTCATCATTGATCGAACTTTCGAAATTGAAATTGAATTGAATAGAGACACAATAATTTCGCTACCCCTGTACGACTTACAAATGTGAGAAGAATCCTTAAAAATGTTAAATTAAAATTCTTAAGTTTGTTACACGAGCACGTTCTCGAGGCTCATCACAAAGGCTTCGCTGCACTGCTCTCTAACCATTCTAATGCAAATTACATTGAAATGCCCTCCTATTGTTACCACTTCCAGCCCCTTCAAATATTCCCCGTCCTCACAGACCCTTATGCGTTTTATGACATTATTAAAAATATCAAGCTTCCTAACAAAAGGAATAAAGTTAAAAGGTTTTATTAATTAGAGAGCTTTTCCTAAAGTAATAGAAAGTTCAAAACAAGATGTCAACATAAAAACGGCTTGTTTTTTTCTTTAAGTTTGGAACTAAAGGGAAATAAATGTACGAAGTTGGGTTAGGTAGGGCCGTTATTCACCTTGAGCCTAGTTTTTTTCGGTTGTAAGGGCAAGGACTTCATCAATCAGCTTTTGCCGGATTTACAAAAGCCTTTACAGGTTAGTAATCTTGGTAGTTTAAAAAGTCTTATTTTGAAATACTAGTAAAATATAGAAATATACTAGTAAATATAAATATATATACATCTAAATTATTTACATATAATGTGGATAATAATTATAAATAAGAATTAGATCTATAGCTATTTACAGACCGTTGGGACTCATTGATGCTACAGAAATTGATACGGTATCATATTCAGTTTTTCATTTTCAGACATATTCACTATTCATAGTGAAGTCTGAATTTATTTCTGTAGCACGTTTTAATTTTAGTATCATATTATTGTTACTGTATGCAATCATAATGTTCATTTTATCCAATTTCATTATTTAATTTAGTTATATAATTGAATGATTATGTATTTTGTGACTATGTATAGAACCTGGTTTCCGAAATAAATTATTATTATAACCCCGGTAGGATATAATAACAGGTTGACTTTTACATATTTATACTCGTATTTAAATTTAAATATTGCTAGGGTAACGTGAAAAGTTCTCGGCCTGATAATGAAAGACTGAAATTTTCATTTGAAAATAATTTCATTTTTCTACATATTCTCCTTTGACTTCAACACACTCGCATCCAGCGTTTCTTCAACATTAGTATTCCTTTCCGAAAGTGAGAGTCTGGAAGGTTGTGAAAATATCCAACTACGGTTGTCGGACGCGAAGCGCTTCCCAGAAACAAATTTCTTCAAATTTGGAAACAGTTAGAAGTCTGATGGTGCCAAATCAGGAGAATAAGGGGGATGGCCGAGCAAATCATATCCCAAATCCCCCAGTTCACCCATTGCCAACACACCTTCCTTTTTATCCGTGCAGGGGCGGAGAAAGAATACTAACCTCTGTGGCCGGGGTCGGCCTGTCGTAAAAGGCGACAAAATAACCCACCCTAGCTACGTGGTAGGGCCTCAAGCCCGTCTGGATGGCGACCACCTTTAGTCTTAAGTATGCCGCCATAATAACCTTGTGTTGTGTTCCGGCATTAGTGACTCAAGTTCCTGTACCTTTATGGGACAGCAGCGTGTTCGCGATGCCACTGGCGTTGCAAGCACCTATAGGCGACGGTAACTGCTAAATCCTAAGCGGGCCGCCAGCCTGTCTGCTGTTCTATAGCAATAAAAAAAAAAGAACCACTGGCTTCTACCCACTGCTTCGACTGCTGTTTCATTTCTGACGTGTAGTGGTGGACGCATATCTCATCTATGGTAACAAATCGCCGAACAAAATCGGTCGGATCTCTATTAAATCAGTCCAAACATTGCTGTGAATTTCGTTTGCGCATTTGCTTTTGATCGGCATTCAGCAAATGCGGCACCCACCTTGCTATGTATGTAAATTGTTTCAGAATTCACTCACATGATTCACTACTCAATTGTGTTCTGGATAACAAACAAAAGTATAATGATAATGAAATAGTATTTAGATGCAGATGCAAAATAGCTATTATGTTCACGCAAAATTGTGTATAAACCTACTTCGTGAATTCCGTTCCGTTTTACATATTAAACATAAGTGTTGTATACAACATTTTAAGACTATATAATATAATAATAACAGCCCATAATGACTCACTTGTCAGTAAAGGACCAGCACCTCCGCAGTGAGCCACCAGGATCACTGATCTACCAGGTAGTCTAGTAATGTAGTCTATATTGTTGTATAATAGTTTAGTCCGTTTCCTTGTTCGCAAAATGTAAAAAAGATTTAATCAATCACAAAGTAAGTACCAGTATAGGAAGGCCACAATTTGTCTTATATTTTTAGGTTCATTAGATTGAAATTGTCCCTTCTTTAAGCAAAATTAAGATCAAATTTATTTTATCTCTTTTTGTGCTTATTAGAAGTTGAAAGCACACTGAATAAATACTATTTTTGTTACAAATAACATGTTCTATTTTATATAAATAGTTTATCATAAATTTGATCTTATGTTTCTGTTTTGACGATACGGGTTGCTCAGTGGCTTTCGTCACTATTATTAATTTTCATGGATGCATTTCTGTTTATGATCTTAAAAAAGCTTTCGCTGTTTCTTCGAAGATGTCAATAGTAATAATTAATAAAAGTAATATTATATTTTAATAATTTATAAAAGCAATATAATTAATTATTATTAGATTTTGATTGCTCTATCGTACAATTTATAAATGGAAATTTATAAATATTTTCATCATCATATTACATTATTATTTTTAAATACATATTAACACTACATTGTTAATTGCAAACAGTTTAATTATTTCTCCGCTTTCAAATTTATGTGTTTAAAGTTGAAATTGTTCTCATTTAAGTTGTGCTTGGAAGTACAGTTTGGGTATAGTTATACAAGTGCAGGAAAACAAATAAACTTCGAACCGAGAACTTCGTCTCGAGAAACACTCGTAATTTTCTCTATCTCAATCGCTACCTTGTTACGTGAAGTAAATTTGATTCAATTTTCTTGATACAGTGTATTTTATAAAATCTTAGATCAGTGCAATCTTATATTATATGCAGCTAAGAAATCTTTGCTTGTCTGCGATCATCATCATCGTCATCTTAGCAACCCAAACTTCGGCGTCCGGGGTCCCCTTTCCGACTTTTTCTTCTCCACTTCGCACGATCTTCGGCATCTCTAGTGGTCAGTCTATTGGTACGCATATAAACCCCTATGACGTCAAGCCAGCACTTTTTTTGTCGACCCCTCCTGCCGGGGCCCGTCGATGGCGGCATGGCCATACATTTGTTCCCCACATAAGTAGCCGGCTGCCGTAAAATGTGGCCATACCAGTAAAGACGACACTCCCGCAATTTATCCAATGTCACGGACATGAAAAATGCCATGCGTTACTCCACACATGCACCGCAGCATATTCATCTCCGTGACTCGCAGTGCCTGCTTATGTCGCTCCAGCACCGGCCTCGCTTCACATCTGTATAAAAGGACAGTCCTAATGATGGTTTTATAGACCTGTCCCTTCAACTGTCCTTGGCTTGTCTGCGATGTCTCGGAATATATTGCAATGTTCAAAGGACCTTTTTACTGTATCTGTATTTTTCTCTAGTTTGTTACTGTGCACATCGCAAGAAGCATATTACATATAAAATTATCCAAAGTAGGTTCTATAAAATATTTAGTCCTAGCGTTGCAAAAATTTGTTATATGTACATTCAAAAATATAATTTCTGGACAGTTACTTTCACCTCTTTAGTAAGTGGAAGAAAAACTTCTTTTTACGCTTTTTGGCGAAGATTCGTTTTAGTGTGTATTTGAGATTACGTCGTTTTCTTGAGTAAAAAAAAGGAAAAAGGCATGTTTAAATCAAATATAGGTTTAACTCAGGTTCAGTGCCTCTCTTCATATGACGCCTTTGTATTAGCAGAAGGGGTAACCTTCCTAGTATCATGATGTTTATAATAAATAATGTTTCTTTCATCCAAAATTCAATTACAATTTAATATAATCTTATTAGGGGCTCTAAGGTGTGTGATGCGCAATATATGGTTGACTAACAAGAATAACCACTTAGCCTCTCCACACCAATCTCCACACCCACCTACCCGCGGTGAACCCTGTCGAGTAACCTATTGTTGACATTGTGATTGTGTGATAATCGAGAAGGGTCAACATGAATTCAACATGCCAATACTCATGTGCTTCATAGATTATACGAAAGCGTTTGATTGTGTTCGTTGGGAGTGTTTGTGGAACATCCTGAATGAAATGGACGTACCTCAAAACCCCATGTTGCTGATCGTTAATTTATATCAAGTTGGCGAGTCTATGGTAAGGGTGAATAACGTCATCTGGATCCTTCAAGCTAGGAAAGTCCCATAAGGGTACAGGAACTTGGGTCACTAATGTCGGAACACAACACAAGGTTATTATGGCGGCATACTTAAGACCAAAGGTGGTCGCCATCCAGACGCGGGCTTGACGCCCTACCACGTAGCTAGGGTGGGTTGTTTTGTCCTCTTTTACGACAGGCCGACCCCAGCCGCAGAAGTTAGTATTCTTTCTCCATCCCTGCACGGATAAAATTATATAGCAGAAGAAATGAAGATTTCTATAGTAAGTGTCCATAATACAGGGTGGCGCAATAGAAAGTGCATATTGCATCATCTTTTTTTGCAGCGTAGAAAGCGCGCGGGCGAAGGGAGCCTACATCGTTGGGTGGGCGGGCTCATGGAGTTTTCCAATTACAGAGCATAATGCGACTCAGTGGCGCACAATGCCGAATTATGCTTATGGTTCATTGGAATGTGAATTAGTTTTCAAATGCACCAGCAGAGTGCGCTAAGTTCAGTGTTGAAAAAAATATTGATAGAACATAGATTCGAATTCTAAAATGAAATTGTATTAACATTTTAAATGTGGAATATAAAAAAGTCAATGTTTGTACCTTCATCCATACTTATATTTAATACAAATATACTTATTTTTAACACAGTTTGAATTAACTTTTTGATTATTTCCAAAAAACTACGACGAAACGAAAGCTTTAAAAAATTTTCAACAATAAACAATATTACTATTATACTACAATACTACTATACAACTAGTACTATTATACAAACGATAATATGTAAATAAAAATTCGATCAATACCAGCTTAAAGAAAAAACACTTGTTAATTTTCTGTCACTGAGTTTGTATTCGATTGCATGCATAACTTTTGAGAGTGCTCGATTGTGCGAAGCGTTGCTGTAGTTGAAAGATCAATGTTGATCATTATGTCACATAATGCGCTCTAGTGCTGTAATTGACGACCTCGGTGGCGTAACGAATAACGCACTTCGGTACGCTTGCGGAGGTCACGGGTTCGATTCCCGTCTCGCGTCTGGGTGTTTATGTATAATATGTATATATTTACAAAAAGAAAGTATATAAGTAGTATATCAGTTGTCTAGTACCCATAACACAAGTGCTATGCTACTTAGTTTGGGACTAGATGGCGCTGTGTGAATTGTCACAAAATATTATTATTATTATTAATTGGAAAACAAGGTTAGATACTATGAATAACTTCAACAGGAAGCGTCGCGCATTTAGCGTGCGCGCATTTTACGAGAACTCTCGTTCATACATTGTTACTAGGCGACTATATTGTTCTGAATATGGAATTCGGTGAATTAATAAAGCTCCTAGTGCTAATTTATTTAAAATAGGGGTAACGCGCTTTGAAGAGACCGGTTCAACGTTTAAACTACAAGCAAAAGGTCGTCCAAGAACATCTAGGACCGAAGACAATATTGAGAGAGTTATGCAGTCGGTACGAGGAGATCCACAAATGTCTACTCGCAAGAGATCTTACACTTATGGCGACAAAGTTTGCAACAAATTTTAAACTTGGATCTTAAACTGCATCTATACAAGCTACAATTAACATAAGAATTGACAGAGTCTGACTTCGGAGCAAGGCTTGCATTTGCTAATGAAATGTTCAATCCACTATCTAATTTTGACAATATCCTTCTCTCTGATGATCTATCCTTCCTATCCGATCCTATCCTCCAAATACACCGGACCTAGCTCTTAGTGATTTATACCTATTTCTGCAGTTAAAGGAAAATCTCATGGGCCATAAATTTGAAGATTATGACGCAGTAGTCGCCGCGGTACACGATTATACGTATAAGGGATCAGGAAGTTTTTATTTAAAAGGAATTTTAGCTTTAAAAAAAATATACGAAGTGTATAAACCTGAAAGGTGACTACGTCGAAAATAAAATAATATTTAATAAAAGATAATTGAGTCATACTCATTATCACTTTTTATTGAACACGCCTAGTATAATCTTGTTCATCCAATGTGGTGACCTTATTATTCTTTTAAATCGAGGCTGCACGAGTAAATTTGTATTAAGAGAATAACATCAAATTGAAAACTTAACTTTTATCGTAAAGGATTTTTAAAAGTAAAGGACCTTCTTTTGATTTCATCATTTTTATAATTTGTATTGTTTTTCCAATTGAACTGTATTTGATGTTTCGAGTCCATGAAAACGGCAAACACTCTGTGTTTACTTACGATATCGTGAAATGTCACACAAACAGAAATACATGTGATAAAATATTATGTATTTATATTTCAAACAAGTATTCTTTTAAATTTAAAAATATATTGAAACATTTCTGATGCTTTTAAGAGTCTGTTATTATTAAAATATTTATTTAGATTAGTAGAGATATTTTTTGTTTTTATGTCGATAGCTTTTCTTAGCAACTTTTCCTTTTCCTTTCGTTGGCACAGGAAAATACAATAAATGAAAGAGATGTAGTTTGATTTTTTAACAACGTTAAACTGTCGGTATTTCCAACCTCGAAAATAAAAACCAACGGGACCGTCCTTTGGCTGCTTGGGAGGTGGGGGAACGGGTGATGCAATGGTCTTCTTTACGTCTCCCTAGGCAAGTGATAGAGTAGTACTCTCGGAACAACAACAGATATATACAAAGAGCGAACTCCATTACATTAGTTTAAAATATATTTTATATTTTCCTCATCTTTCTTTTAATATATATGTATGTTACAGTAAATAATGTCAACATTAAATATAATAAGATACAACAAAAAACTGCCTTGAAAAAACACCAACCGGTACTTATCATGTCGTTCAAATAACTAACCAAGATATAGTGAAAGACAAAAGAATTTTCTCACTTATTTGTATTTACGTTATTTTATGTTACTGTCACCAATGGCAGTAAATAGAAAATTTCCTTCGGTGTTCACGCATAAAAAACGCAATAACTGTCAAGAGAGCGATACGACCGCCTTTACGTACCTCCATAGATCTTTCGAGCGATAACTTAAGCAATATTTATGCCTAACAGCCTTTGTGTGTTTATCGCCTATTCAATAAACGAATAAAAAGAAAACTCTCGTGCGAGGTAACATAAATTACTATTTATCTTTGAACACCTGGTTTTTGTGGTGTTTGTGATTTGGTCGAATTAAGAAAATTCTTATAAAACTCTAGCTAGTAATTTTTTTTTGTAATCCAAAACGATATAGTTGTATTTATGTGTTATACTGCGTGTTTTCATATCAACACCGAATATTCGCGAAAAGGTAGCAAACATACGTTCCGTGTAAACTTTTGTTTCTATAACTAACATGTATGGTTACTACTCGTACCTATATAAACAACTCTAATACTAACATTTGAATAGCGGAGGAATTGTATTACGAACTGAAAATTGATATGCCTGTGTAGACTTTGCTGGAAATATTTTTTGGCAATTATGTCGCGAATCAACCTTATAAATTGTATAGCCTAGACTAGATGTTCCCAATCTTTTTCGATTTTAGGCTCCCTAAAATCGAATCAGATTTTATGCGAGGCGCCCTTAATATAACAGCTTTTTTCTAAATGTTTGACTTTCTTAAAAGATCGAAAAACTTTCCTTTTTAAAAGTGATTACCTATTTAACAGCGAAAAATAGAAACAGATACTTACTATTTTCTTCAGGATAATATAAAATGTCTAATTTCAATTGTTGCTGTAATATCCGAATCCATAATATATCTCATATTGAGACTGGACAACTACAATGTGGTTAGGTTTGTTGAAAAATAAACTAAACAGGAATTTTAAATTCACAAGCGATATGGATTTGAAAAAAAACAATGAAGGACTCAAAAATGGTTAAATTCTTGAAATTTTTCTGCATACATGATTGTTGTGCGCTAAAATCCGAGAAATGGAAATTCCAAGAAAATTGCTGAATTGTTTGTTTGTTGACGGGCACACTTTGCGGTTCACATTTTGGAAATCACTGGCCTAGACAATAATTTTACTACGGTTACGTAACTTAACTATTTAGTTAATATTTAGCTAAATAGTAAGTTACGTACTATTAATAAATATTAAGTAATATTGTTTGTGTCTCTATTAAAAGCGATGGATTTATAAAAGAATAAAAATTCAAACTTATTCAAGCTTAGAAAGAATCTGATCCAATCAGAAACACGTAATGTATCCTCGAAATAATGTCCCTCATACTACCTCGTGTTTTGATGGTGACATTTTGATAGCTAAACTTAGAAGTCAAAAGAGTGTAGGTAGTAAAGTAAAAATATCATATAAAATATATTTAATAGTATACACTATATTGCCCAAACATATTGTAAACATTCTTCTTGATAGAACATTTTTGAATGAGCGACGGAATGAGAAATGCAAGAGATGTCCTTAATAACCCTTGTACCACCTATAAAATAATCAATCATTTATTAAAATACAATACTTAAATAGCCTTAATGAGCGTAATGATAGGCCTTATAGATATGGTGGAGTGGAAGGAGCGCCTCACGCACCCCAGCGCGGGCCTCGCCACCATCGAAGCGGTGAGGCCCGTCCTGGCCGAATGGCTGGAAAGGCGCCACGGCGCCCTGACCTTACGCCTGACGCAGGTCCTCTCGGGGCACGGTTGCTTCTGGAGGTACCTGTGTCGCATAGGGCGGGAGATGACGTCGGGGTGCTACCACTGTGGCGCGGGCGACGAGGAGGACACTGTGAACCACACTGTCGCCGTGTGCCCTGCGTGGCGCGAGGAGCGCCGCGCCTTCGTCGCCCAAATCGGCGTGGACCTGTCGCTCCCGGCCCTGGTTCTGTCCATGGTTGGGGGCGATCCTGGATGGACGGCCGTCGCCTCCTTCTACGAGGCAGTTATGTCCGCAAAGGAGGCGTCGGAGCGGGAGTGGGAGTCGACCACCACACTCCCCTCCCGCCAACGCAGGCCAAGTCGGTGGCGCCGGAGGGCGAATAACGACCTCCGACCACCGTAAAAAGCGGCCGCGGGCGGCCCCTCGGGGTAGGATCCGCCGCCCGCACTAATGCCGCGAGGGTGAGGGCTGCGTGCTGTTCCGCGGCCCCCCTCAACTCCTAGAGTTGTTAGGAGAGCGCCGGGGGGACGAAACCCTGACCCCCTGGCGCCAACACTTTAAAAGGGGCCCGCCTCAAGACAAAGGGCGGGCCGGCGCCGGCCCGGGCCACGAGATCGGCAGGCCATATATCCGTGGGCCCGGGCGTAGGCGATAGGAGAACATCGGGGTTTTTTAGTGGGTAGTCGGATGGCCAAACATCTTTCCCGGAGTCCCACATATCCCTCGGTCCCCCCGGGCCGGGGAGACCGAGAGGTTCCCAAGAGAGGTTTTTCCCCGAGACCAAAAAAAAGGCCTTATAGATATAATGATAGGCCTAGGCCTGTCGGCCTCTGAGAAATTTTATAAAGCCTTTTTTAAAACCCCATATCGTACTGCGACGGGAAAATCCCTGTCGGAAGCTCATTCCAAATCTATACAATAAATAAATAAATAAATCAATACACAACACGAACGTTCTTGAGAACTGTTTCGCACAAGAAAGAAGAGGCTCCAGAAAAAGGGGAAGAACACCCAGCCGATGGCGGGCAGTGCGGTGGTAGAAAGACAAAGAAGGCACCATCCTAAACAGTTCCTCAGAACATCCCCCGTTGTACGGACAGTAGAAGTAAAGATTAGACACTATCTGTGAATAAAAGTGGCTCATGATAAAACGATATTTGTAGTAGTTATAACAATATAGTATAATATAAGGGCACTGCAGCGACAACTATTATTGCCTGAGTACGAATATGTTATTACCTTAAGTCTTGTCAAAATGAATTCCAGTAAAATGTGTCTATATTTAAAACGTCACTAGCTTAACAGAATAAAAAGTACGCAATAAATCCAAGGATTGCTGGCTACGTGCGGATAGAAATGCAACAAAAGCATAAACCAAGTTTGTAGTTGGATCCGGGCTCGCGCCCCGGCGGTAGCTGCGTTGACTCTCTGATTAAACTCATAAATTACGAAGCCAGATGGCGTGCGCCGCGTTGTAAATCTGCAACCAATACGGCATTTGTCTCTATTCCCCCGGCTCGATTACGTCTCGTTATCTGTACCGTAATCAATTCAGTAATAATACCCATTCGTCAGTGTTATTGTAATAATTCCAATTGCCGACACGACGTGACTGCGTAACACGGCTTGTCACGCGTCTCACTTTCATTTGCATTACATAATAAATTGATTCTCGAAATACAATATCTTTTAATCAAAATTGAAATAATAACGGTAAATTATTATTTAAGTTACTTAAAATGACTATATTATTCTACTTGGTAGGGCCCCAAGCCCGTCTGGATAGCAACCACCCTTGATATTAAGTATGCCGCCACAATAACCTTGTGTTGTGTTCTAGCATTAGTAACCCACCCCTACCTATGGGAAAGCATCATGTTTGTGGTGCCCCTAGCGTCGCAAACATCCATAGGCGGCGGTAACTGTTTACTATTAAGAGGGCCGTCAGCCTGTCTGATGTCTTACAGCAATAAAAAAACAGTATATAATATAAATAACTTCATCCTGAGACGAGAACTGTACAAAAGTTCATTATGCGTGCAAGTTCTAAGTTTTTTCAATAAATATAATAATAATACTAAGCTTTTGAATAGTTCAACGATGCCCCAGGACATTAACAACATAATTGTTTAAAAAGTTCTACTGGTATTATTCCCGATTATTTGGTCTCTCATTATTTGAAATAAAATGACTTACGGATTACGCCCTTATATAACGCAGGAATGTAAAACTGCTTCTATGAAAGATTTTGAACATATAATTGGAATATAAATTTTTTTAACACCGTGGCTTAGATATATAGCGTTTTCAGAGGAAACAATCCTAAAACAACCTTTTCATAATCGCAAAATTCACTCACCATTACCTCTTTAATAATTGCCTCCCATCACTATTGTCATCAATATCACCCAAACTTATGCCAAATTGAAACAATTAACTTAAACTATTCACAGAACTTTGGAAACTCCACTCTGATTAATTTTCAACCAAACAAAATATGGCGAAATTTTATTTAAATAGGAAAAAGTCTAATTTTAGGGTTAGTTCTATTCTATCTAATCTAGGTTTAGTTCACGGTTATTCCTTGTTAGGATGACACGGTGGACCACACTGTCGCCGTGTGTACTGCGTGGCGCGAGGAGCTCCGCGCCCTTGTTGCCCAAATCGGCGCGGACCTGTCGCTCCCGGCCCTGATTCTGTCCATGGTCAGGGGCGATCCTGGATGGACGGTTGTCACCTCCTTCTGCGAGGCAGTCATGTCCGCAAAAGAGGCGGCGAAGCAGGAGCGGGAGTCGACCACCACATTCCCCTCCCACCAACGCAGGCCACGCCGGCGGCGCCGGAGGGCAAGATACGACCTCCGGCCAAAGTAAAAAGTGTCCACGGGCGGCCTCTCGGGGGAGGATCCGCCGCCCGCACTTATGCCGCGAGGGAGAGGGCCGCGTGCTGTTCCGCGGCCCTCCTCAACTCATGTTGATTCAGGAGAGCGCCGGGAGACGAAATCCTGACCCCCCTTTGTCTTAAGGCGGGCCGGCCCAGGACACGAGATCGGTAGGCCATATATCCGTGGGCCCGGGCGTAGGCTATAGGAGAACAGCGGGGTTTTTAGTGGGTAGTCGGATGGCCGAACATCTTTCCCGGAGTCCCACATATCCCCCCAGGCCGGGGTAACCCGTCAAGAGAGGGTTTTCCCCGAGACCAAAAAAGAAGGGTTATTCCATGTTTGTTTTGAAATTTGTGTGTCACTCCAAACGACATTACGACGGTCTTCAGAGTATTGGCTCTCGCAATATCCTTATTAAATGCGCATTAATGGAGTGGATTTTGGAAATTGAAATTATTTGCTTCGGCTACAATCGACAATGATTGAAAGTATTAATAAATATGGTATCTTGTATGTAAACGACCTCGCTAAGACTTGAAATTTGAGTCAACCTGCCAAGTTCATTCTCGTCTCTAATTTGTCAATCCCTGTAAAAATTTCTTGGTTACACTTTATTAAGGTTTAAAAGGAAGAGTCATAAATGGACACGAAAGGGTGGGCAGTAAGAATTCCGAGTTTAAAAGAAGATTGTACTGAACTTGCGACCAGGATTGAATGACTTTATACGTGAAAGAAAGAAAGAATTCATAAACTTGGTAAAATTTTGTAGGGAAAATGTATAGAAAATGGTTGAAGCGTATTTGCTTTTATAACGCTCATGAAATAGCCTCTTAAACATGCAAATTGTAGGCTTGAATAATAGGGAACTTGGCTCGTAAACGTCAACATAAAGTTAAACCAAGTTAAACCCTTCGCTGTATGCCCGTCGATAGTCCTCCATTGTGATCCCGCGCGCGATTGGCTAATATTCAAATTAGTAACGTCATAAGCTTCTCTGCGCTTCAGCAGCCATTTTCTCTTGATTATACTGCACATGTTCGCTTATTATGGCGTCTAGATGGCTGTGAAAATTTCCCTGTCACTTTCATGACCTGAATTTTATACTGATGAAAAAATATAAAGTAAGTTGCCGGTTCAGCATACTTATGTAAAATTAGGTATATGTACAAGTGAGAGAAATACTCTTTATTGAGACGATGTTGATGTAAGTGCAGATTATTTTATGAAAGTCGTATTTATAGAAAGAATTTGAAGAAATATTTAAATGTTTAAGTTCTACTCAAGTTATAGTTTTGTAGTTTTGATATGAAATATAATCCTTAGTGAGAAGGAGCAGACCATAATCCCATTGCGAAACAATGACAACATGTATCAGAAGATTGACTATACCGCTAGTCTAGAGGGGTTAACTTTTTTGTATAACTGAGCAATAGTAGCTTGTTGCTAACGGCCCATTTAATAGTAAACAGCTACTGTTGCCTATGTTTGTGACGCTATGGCAACGCAAACACCCTGCTATCTGCATAGGGGTACTGGAATCTGGGTCATTAATACCAGATTACAATGTTATAGTAGCATACTTATACAGGGGTGGTTGCAATCCAGACGGGCATGAGGCCTTTTTTTATTATGAGGTGAAAAATGCTTAATGCATACCCCGTCGCCTGGAGGCTGGCGACTGGATAGTGTCGGAATCTCGTGCATATGCATACGCAAAGTTGACAAGGGGGACGTATGTCGGTGGGCTAACCACTAAAAATCTTCCCGGTGTTCCTCTTCTGTTCGGTACCCGGGAGGGAGCGATATATTTTCACTTGCGCCTCCCACCCAGACGGGGCTTGGGGCCCTATCACCTACCAATTGTAGGCTTTTGTTAGCTATTACGAGTGGTCGACCCCGGCCGCATGTGTCTGTGTTTTTCTCCGCCCCTGCACAGATAACTGTACTATCCTGTATGTGAGTGCGATCATCATTTTTTGACCTTCAAATATTTTGTTCTGGTTATGTGTTGTTGTTAGGTGTCCATAAAATTGTATATGTATGTCCTCGTAGATGTTTTCAACTAAAAAAAAACTAGTAACTCATAACACACACATAATTAGTATTATTTCTAAGTCCTACGAGAAAAAATATCATACAAAGATATATCTTATATATTTAAACGAGCAATTCTTGTATATACCTAGTCAGGTCATAAATTCTGTCACATGTTTAATGTAAAATAATTGTAACAAGTTTATTCATTATGTAACCATTTATATACCAAAATGAACTTAACAAAACATAGATTCTTATGACATTAAAGTTTATTCAAAATGACCTCCGTGATTTTGAATACAAGCCTTCAATCTGCGCGGCTAGTCCTCTATCGCAGCACGAACGAGGTCCATGTCAATATCGGCGGCTGCCTTAATCAAGGATGTCTTGAGTGACTCCAAATTGGGATGAGGCTTTGAACACGCCTTTTCCTCCAAGTGTTGCCATATCTTGTAATCTAACGGATTCAAATCTGGACTGGAGGAGGGCCAGTCTTCGTGCTGGATGAAGTCGATTTCACGCGCCGCCAGCCAGTCTTGTGTGTTCTTCGCTCTATGAGCTGGCGCCGAATCTTGTTGGAATACCCAATGCCTGTTATTGAACATGGTATGAGAAACAGGTTCCACAAGGTTCGTCAGGACTGTATTTTGATACACAACAGCATTCGTTTTTACACCTTTCTCACAAAAATGTACCTCTGTTAAGCCCCAATAAGAAACTCCCAACCATACCATGAGCGAGGATGGAAAATGACCTCGTTGGACACGCGGAATACGGTTGCTCGCTTCTTCACTACTGTGTGCGTACACCTTATCATTTTGTTTGTTGTAGCTCTCTTCTACGGTAAACATTTTTTCATCCAAAAAAAGAATTTCCCGATATTTTTTTCCCGCGTACCGCTTCAACAAAGCGCGGCATCTCTCCAGTCTCAGGTCCATTAGACGAGCATTCAAACGATGTCCTGTTTTTCTTCGATATGCCCGAAGCCCTAAGTCTTCATTTAACACCCTTTTCACCGTGGTTCTGCTTAACCCCATCTGAAGGGCCAACAGTTTCTGCTTACGTTTGGGATTTCTTTGAATTCGTGCCTTCACAGCTTTTATCACTGCTGGAGTCCTAACAGACCGAGGGCGACCACTTCTTGACCCGTCATCTATACTAGAGTCTTCATTGTATCGTTTGATGGTACGATAAATGAATCTTTTGGTTATATTCAAATTTTTCAGTATGTTAAAAATTTGAATTGGCGCGTAACCGCAACGATGCAACGCAATAACTGCAACACGGTCTTCTTTAAACGTCCACTCCATATTTAAAAAATGAGTAAAATTCTAAAAGTATACATTTTTATTTTCATGAACAATACGAGATTCGAATTCAATAAACTTTTTTGTGGCCAGCATTCTAAAAGAAAAGTTTTTACTGTGTGACAATACTTAATATGCATATATAATTGGAATCTCGGAATCTGCTCCAACAATTTTCATGAAATTTAGTATACGGGGAGTTTCGGGGGCGATAAATCGATCTAGCTAGGAATCATTTCTAGAAAATGTCATTTTATTCGCTTTTTTTATTGGAAGAAAAATAACAAAAAGGTGTCGTTTGAGTAGTCCCAATTTAAACTGAAAAATGACTCTTCCTGACATCTATCGGCGAATAATAATACAATTTTTTTAAATTGCTTTAACGACACAACAACACTAAGGCTATTTCAGCAGATGGCATTGTTAAGTAACACAAAGTCAATGAGTGTTTGCTTTGAGGTTAGACTAAGAAAATCAATTGTTAATTTCCAAAAAACACAGTTTATAAAAAAAAAAATACCGAGCAAAGCTCGGTCATCCAGCTGGTATCATATAAAACGTTGTTATTCTACAAGTCGTATAAAGTAAATTGTTTGGAGCGAAGCATGCTATTCGGTCGTCAATTTCGAATTTCTTTTGATCTTATATTTCAATGTTTTATACAGAGGTATCAAGAAAATAATGTCTAATAACGTCCTTTGACGACAGGGTATAGTAAACAATTCCTTCTGAAATTGCCTATGCAAGTAAACAAATGCTACGCCAGACGCAGAAAAGTGAAATTAGTATTGAAATAAATAAACATAAGGTTAATAAATTATGAATGCGATTACATAAATAAATTGTACTGTGACAATTCAAAGATCGCCATTTAGTTCTATAGTAGTAAAGGCCTTGTGTCATGGATACTAAAAGAGTGATATACTTTATGATAACTAAAAATATACTTTATGTATTATATATATATATATATATATATATATATATATATATATATATATATATATATATATATATATATATATATATGTATATATATATATATATATATATATATATATATATATATATATATATATATATATATATATATATATATATATGTATGTGTGTGTATGTGTGTGTGTGAGTGTGTTATGAATATCGAACTCAAAATTATCATATTGGCAACATTGACTAATATTTAAAACCAACCAATGAGAGTCGCTTCCGGAGTGTGAAATGGGGACGAGTGAGGGATAGGCCGACCGTTTCTATATAAAGCGCCGCAAGTAGGTGCCAGGCCTCTCTTTTTCGTTCGGTCGTCGTTGCATGCGGAGGCTGTCCGTCAGTCTGCTTACCATCCCACCACTGTTTACTATTCATAACAGAAGAAAGAACGGAAGCTGTCGGTCTGCCTGCCAGGAAGCTGTCGGTCTGCCTGCCATTTTTCTGAATCATCCACCGCTGGTTCATAAAGTTCGTGGGGATGGTTCATGAAATTTATAAAATGGCTGGTTCATAAAGGTTTCGTTGAAATATATAATAATATGTCTGTAGTGCCTAGGTGCCACAACTTTGTGCCGCTTACGCCAGGATACTACGGCAACAATTAGGAAAGTAAGCTTAAAGAAGATCACTGAATATTCAGTTTTCATTGCTTTCCTTCAAACCCCTAAGACTACTGCGGAATATTTTTTTCCAAAAATGGTGCCGCAGCAAAAAAAGTTCGAGAACCAATATTCCCTATATTGTGATATCATGAATATTGTGTGTCATCGATAAACATATATTGGTCGTAAAACAATAAAATATTCGCAACTATTGAAATTACATAACGTTATTACTCTTCTTCAAGAAACATTTCTTGTTTTGCTTTGTTGCTCCCTTTAATCTAAAGTTACATAGTCTATGAATTAAACAGTAAGGCAACGAAATAGGACATATTCCAAGTCCTCGTGGGATTCAAACGACACCATCTAGTTTTCCAGATTATATTAATAACACAGCGGCTTATTATGTAATTTAAAATAAATGATGAATGAAAAACTCCTTACTGCACATATACATATAACTTAAAATATATAGAAATATAATGCTGTATGACACTGGGTGGCCTAATCGCTTAAAGGTACGCGTCTATTGGCCCGCGCCGGACGCACCGCACGCAACGGATTTTTTTGCTTTGTATGATTTCACATAGTGCTGCGTTTACTATCCGCGCCGCCCGTACCGAACGCCGGCATTTATGATCGGCAAATCCGTTCAATCCATTGCGTGCC
Organism: Malacosoma neustria; assembly: GCA_963693495.1. Taxonomy (NCBI): domain Eukaryota; kingdom Metazoa; phylum Arthropoda; class Insecta; order Lepidoptera; family Lasiocampidae; genus Malacosoma; species Malacosoma neustria. Next base: position 12,904,023 of record OY856383.1, read on the forward strand.
GTGCGTGCGGTGCGTCCGGCGCGGGCCAATGGACGCGTACCATAAAGCGATCTCTTCCAGGCAACCCGCAAATTATTTTATTGTGTCCCTTTGAAGATTTGTATTTTAGTTTGAAGATGAAAATAATTATAATAGTTATACGTAGTTCAATTTCATATCTAATGCAGCATCAATACAATAAATTATAGTTTTATAATGAAATCTTTTATGAAACTTTTCAGATTAATAACGATTCAACTTTATTTTAGTCCATTAGTTTGTCTGTCGATGCGCTGCTGGCAGTTATTATTTAAATTTATTAACTCATAAATTAAATACTCATTTTCTCTTTACAGCAATAGCTAATATTCATTATTTTTGCAGTAGCTGGATTTTTTCTTTGTTTTATAGCTGGGTTCAGAAGACAGGCAAACGACCCACCCGACGATAGGAGGTCACCGTCACCTATAGACTTTTGCAACATTAAAGGCATTGCCAACGCGCTGCCGGCCTTAAGAAGAATTTGTAGTCTACTAATGCCGAAACATAATACAAAATCATTATGGTGGGGTTTTTAACGGTAAACACCATGTGATTGGAGTATATATTATAAAGCTTAACACCAATCTAAAGTGTTTCAACATTCAAGAAGTTATTTTAATATATATATATATATATATATATATATATATATATATATATATATATATATATATATATATATATATATATATATATATATATATATATATTTTTTTTACATGCAGGGGTGGAGAAAAATACTGTACTCTGCGGTGGGTGTGAGTGGTAGGGCTCCAAACCCATCTGGGTGGCAACCTTGGTCTGAAAATATGCCGCTATAATAACTTTGTGTTGTATTCGGGCATAAGTGAGCCAGTTTTAGTTCTCTGGCGTCGCAAACATCCATAGGCGACGGTAACAGCTTACTATTAAGTGGGCCGTCAGTCGTTGTCCCACAGCAATTAAAATAAGTTTCTGTATTATTATAATACTATGGTCAATGTAATAAAACGGCTAGGAAACCGTTGAACGCTGAGGAGTGTTGGTAGGTTAGTAAGAAGTTAAAAAAGTATTCCGGACATGACGGAATAAAATTTATTCTTGGCCAGTTAAACTCGTTGCAACTGATAAAATTATATCCAACTACAAGGAGCACTTCGGTGTCAGTAAAATTATTGAAAACGTTGCAATTCATGGAGATGTTTATATAATGAAACTGGTCATAAAAATTTTTTGGCTGTTAGTTACTTAGCGTTTATTCGCACCTCTTGGAGAATCTTTGTTCCTCTACGTAACGATGCTCTTAGAAAGTTCATGTTGAACATGTTTCAGGTTTTAGAAGGCGGTGTTAACCTTCTAGGTCGGTAGCGTGTTGGCAGTACTTTTGTCAAACAAATGTAAGCGATTGTGAACATTAGGAGCAGCTATTAAATTTGTTTCCCGCCTTTTGAGATATTTATGGGGTAAGGTATTATTATAGTGGAGTAGAACCACAACCCAAATAGGACTGGGCTGTTCTTCATCTATATTTTCGTATATTATTAACTAATCCCGATGAAACACAATACTGATGGTTACTGCGCTTAGAATTTAATTTTGTTCAATATCATTATCTTATATCAGTATCATATAATCATTGACGATTTATATACCCATATGATGCAGGTAGGTTGGTAGGAGTACAGGTAGAAAGTAAAGTTAGATAGATTGCGCACAAAATTATTTGGAGAAAAAGGGTGTAAATGTTGGAAGGACATCTAACAGAGGGTAATAGAAGAAGTGAAATGTTGTGCCGACCTCATATAATATGAGATTAGGGCTGAAAGAAGAAGATAAAGCATACTTTGCTTCAGATATCACAAAATATACGTAAAAAATACGTAACCTTAATACTATTTTAAACTATAGTCACAAAAATTAAAACGAAGAAAAACGCTACACAGACTATTTTCAGTTCAAATTTGTGAGATAAAACTAGTTTGGAATGAGATGTGAATTGGAATGAAAATATCGCACGGCGGCCATTTTTGCTCATTGCGCTTAGCATCAGATCGACAAATAGTCGGAAATTTCATACTTGAGCAATTCTCTTAAAGATGAAAAAGTTTGCGGTATCAATTTCAAGTCTCATTTAAATACATTTATTTTCTCTTTTAATTTTTCATTATGAAAGCAAGACGCTCGTTATGTTCATTTGAGATAAAAAGCTAGCAGACTAAGAATGCAGTTGTTTCAGTCGAAATGAAAATCATAAATCACTCGGTTGGTGGATTGCAGACGGCGCCATTTGGCCTATTTCATGCCTTTTGCATATTATGGACCCTGGAGTGCAATGTGATTTATGTCGCTTTATTGCTTAAAAATAAGATGTTATTTCCTTGAACTATTTTTTCGTGGAAATAGTTAAGAAGTAAAGTAATTAATTTGTTTATACATCTAAAATACAATTCGTTGACCCATACAAAAGTAAGCCATTTGAATGAATTGAAAAAATTGTTTGTTTGTTATAATTCAGTTGAGTTTAGATCAGATATATATATATATATATATATATATATATATATATATATATATATATATATATATATATATAATGTTCTTTCAAATATTAACGACGTGAATTTAAACAATGTGTTGCTCTGTAAACAAAGAAACGACATTTAACGTTTATTATTCAGTATTTCTTTCTATAATTATTTAACTTTAACATACAAAGACCACCCTTTTTATTTTCTTTTTCTATCCATCTGTGCATGACAGCTTTGCTTTACCGACGTAACAGATTACATTGCTTCTACTGCCATCTACCGACACAGCCGAACACCATATTGATTTACCGACGCAACGAGTCGCGGCAAAACTCAAAAGAAATGTTTAACTATTTCTTTATATCTCCCCTACAAAGGGAAGAAAATTTCCATGGAAATTTTCAAAAATATTCACATAAACCACTCTTCATCTTCTTTATATTCCGTAGAGACCGGTATTAATTTTGTGATGTGAAAAAGGTTTGATTCCAACTTTCTATGACCCGTATCTACACTGTATATTGAATTTGAAATTTTATCTACAATCTTATATGGCCCTATTTTTAGCTCGTCTAATTTCTTCCTGTTTAACTTATTGCCATTTTCCACATATATCATGTCTCCTATATGAAATTCATTGTATTTCCGATTCTTGTCAAATAGTGTCTTGTTGTAATCATGTGATTTTGTTGTATTTCGAAGGGCAATTTCCCTGTCTCTGATCCAGTCACTATGGGACTTCTCCTGCTTTAACTCTGTTGGTAAAATCGTGACATCTGTACCATATAATAGATAACTAGGTGAAAAGCCAGTAATCGAATGACAAGTTTCATTATATTTTTTAACACATTCATGTGCTATGGTAGTCCATGACTTTTTATTGTTCTCTTCATTTATTTTACATCTCATTTTATTAATCAGTGTCTGATTTAACCTTTCGTTGAGACCATTTGAAAATGGAGCATTAACTGCTGTAAACACCATATTTATTTGTTTGTCTTTTAAGAATGTCTTAAATTCTTTCGAATTTATACCTGGGTATTGGTCAGTTAATAGCAAACCAATGTCCTCAATGTCTGTTATAGTCTTGACTAGTTTTATAAAATCGTTTGCACTCTGGGTTTTTGATGTTGAGATGAATGCATATCGAGTGAAATGATCTACTAAGAGATGCAGATATTTCTTTGTAGATCTTGAACCTCCGAAACCTCCAATTGTGTCTATAGACATTATTTCAAACGGTTTTGTTGCCGGACCTAAATGTGATATATATCCAAATTTGTCCTGTCCTCTTGATTTATTTTTAATACATATTTCACAACTCCTACAAACTTTTCTTATATTTTTTGCTGTTTTTGGTTGTAAAGAGTGGGCTCACTGTTTTCTGCATCTGTCCAATTCCGATGTGACATAAGTTTTTATGTACTGATTTCAAAAGTTTGACACTAAATTCTTCTGATATAATAATTTTTTCTTTTTCTTTAACTTTCTTGAAATAAATTTTGTCTTTTTCGATTAACTTGTTTTTATTTTTTCGAATTTCTTCGTTTTTACATTGATCTGTTAGAATATCTTCAATCTTCATAAAGTTCACAACTTTGAGTTGTTCATCTGTGTTTTCTGTCGCTTCTAATACAGGATTTCTACTAAGGCAGTCTGCTTCTAAATTATTTTTCCCAGGTGCATATTTTATTTTAAATTCATATTGCGATAGATAATATGTTAAGTCGCCGAGTTCGTCGTCAGTTCTTGATTTCAAATTCATGTTTTCTAGAGGTTTGTGATCTGAATAAACTGTGAATGATTTTCCTATTAACCAGTATTGCCAGTACTTGACCGCTTCTTTAATAGCTAAGCATTCTAAATATATTGCTTTTTTCTTCTTTTGTGCCTCATTAAGTTTTCTTGAAAAATATGCTACTGGTTTTTCTTTTCCATCAGGCTGCACTTGTTTTAATATTGCTCCAACACCCAACAAGGAAGCATCAGTGTAAATATTTATAGGTAAATCTGGGTCGAAAATCTCCAGTACCGGTTGAGAACATAACAAATCTTTTATCAAGTTAAATGCTTTTTGACACTCTTCTGACCAAATGAACTTTTGATTTTTCCGCAATAAATTATGCAGTGGGTCTAGTATTATTGCACTATTAGGGATGTACTCATGGTAAAAATTTATTTTACCTAAGAATTGTCTTATATTCTTTTGAGTTCTAGGCACAGGGAAATTCTTTATTGAAATTAAGTTGTCCTTTACTGGTTTAACTGCATTGTTCTGTATGATATGACCTAGATACTTTACTGAGTCTGAGGCAAATGTGCATTTCGTAAATTTTAATCGAAAACCTTCATTCTTAATTGCTTCCAGTAGCTGTGTGAGATGATTAATATGCTCAGCAAATGTCTTCGAAAATATAAGGATGTCATCTATATAGTTGACAGCGAAATCTGTAAGCTTGTATTTCCTGAGTATATTACTTAAAATTCTCTGAAAAATCGCAGGAGAAGTCTTGAGTCCAAAAGGTAGGCAAGTCCACTGGAAATGTCCTTCCTGTGTTACAAATCCTGTCTTTTTCCTGTCTTCTATTCGCAAAGGTATCGACCAAAATGCTGAGTTTATGTCTAGTGTTGAAAAGAAGTTACAATTTCTTGTCTTCATCATTAAATCTTCTATTAACGGAAACGGTTGGGCTTGAGGTATTATTATTTTATTTAAATCCCTGAAGTCAATGCATAGTCTTGATTTTCTGTTGTCTTCTTTTTTTAATGCTAAAGTAACTGGTGCAGCAAATGGACTATATGATTCCTCTATTAATCCATTATCCAATAACTTTGCAATTTGCTCTTGTATCTCTTTCTTGTCTTCTAAAGTACATCTATAGGGTCGCTTGCTGCAATATTTGTCTGTTAGTAGTTCTATTCTTGCTTCATATCCATTGACAGTGCCTACATCGTATTTATTTTTCGCAAAAATTGATTGATATGTTGTTACTAAATTATTTATTTCAGATTTTTGACTTTCATCTAAATGGTTTATCTTTATTTCAAAGTCGTTTTCTCTTACATGTTCATTGAAATTAATTGTATAGTTACTTGAAATTTTTATATTTTCCACGCTTTCGTTTTCTATTATAGAGTCCATCTTATTTTCTGTAGTAGTCCCTTCCATTCTGTTTGTGTTTTTATACTTCATATGTGGTTTCTGAGTTATTTTCAAGTCTTCATTTTGTATCAATCTGAAGGTTTGTATTAAGTCAAGTCCAATTAAAAATTCATATTTGAAGTTTTGTTCATCAATGATATACACATCCACATTTTCCTCCAAATCTAGAATTTTTATCTTCAAATTTGTCAAACCGCTTGTCTTTTTAACACCATTAATTGTTACTAGGTCAGCTTCATTTAATTTGTTTCCTTTTCCTTTTATTTTCAATAGTTTAGAATTAATCAAGGAAACATTTGATCCTGAATCATAAACTCCATTGATCTCTAATATATCATTTAATAGTAGTTTGACATTTATTAATGGTGTTACTGCTCGTTTTTTTGATTGGTTTCATTTAACTCTGTCTCAATCACAGAGTTGTTCACATGTTTAATGAAACTATTCTTTGTTTTATCCTCTTCTTTCCTTTTAAACCAGCATGTAGCTTCCGAGTGATAACGGCTGCCTTTATTTAATTTTTCACAGATTTTACATGGAAATTTTTCTTCAGTTTTATTATATGTCTTCATTACATTACTATCTCCATATTTTCTTTTAGGCAATACATTTTTTTTATTTACCATATGTTCATATTTGCTTACTTCGTTAAACAAATCTACTGTGTCTCTTAGTGCTTCGCGATCGATTCTATTCAAAATAAATTCTGGTAAGCCAGCTGCAATGAGATCTACCAACGTACCTGCGTCAATAGATCTTCTCATATCCAACAGCAGTTTTTCTTTTCTTATGGCATAGTCCAATAGCGATCCATCTTTGTATTTAAACCACAGTGCATATGTCACCGGGCTCCATCCTTTATTTGCAAACGACTCACAAAATTTGTCTCTCCATGTTGACCATTCAGAGTTTAAAGTCAGTTTTATAATCATAGAACTGTACCAATCTGCACAACTTTTGTCCATAAACAACCGTAGAATTTCAATTTTTTTCTCATCTGTTGTAACATCGAAGCGTGTACACTCTTTTTCAAAAATATCAATCCATTGTTTTGCATTTGAGTTCTTACTTGTAAACTTTTCAATAACAAATTTCTCTGCAATATTTTTTAAGTTCTGTTGTTTTGTTTCTTGAGAATTTCCCAATAAGTTTTCAAATAATTTTTCAAATGAATCGGTTTCTTTTGTAACAGATTGTTTGGTATTCACTTCTTCCAAATACTGGTCCCCAAATTGCAAATTCTCATCGTCATCAATGTAGATTTTTTTTAGATCTTCTGTCAATGTAATCCAGACTCTTCGAACTTGATATCTTTTTACTAAACTGTTTTTCACTTTAGTATAGGCTGCTGTTTTCATTATCTCCTTGTGATAACTAGCGGATTGTAGTGTTTCTGGTATAGCATACACCTTATCATCGCTGGTTGTTATTGAGGTTATCGCCAGTACATTAGATTTTCCATCACTTCCCGGCAACATCGTAAATTCAAAACGCAGCTTTTCCATTTTTAAATAACGTCAATAAACAAAAATGTCGTTTTATAATGTTCTTTCAAATATTAACGACGTGAATTTAAACAATGTGTTGCTCTGTAAACAAAGAAACGACATTTAACGTTTATTATTCAGTATTTCTTTCTATAATTATTTAACTTTAACATACAAAGACCACCCTTTTTATTTTCTTTTTCTATCCATCTGTGCATGACAGCTTTGCTTTACCGACGTAACAGATTACATTGCTTCTACTGCCATCTACCGACACAGCCGAACACTATATTGATTTACCGACGCAACGAGTCGCGGCAAAACTCAAAAGAAATGTTTAACTATTTCTTATATATATATATATATATATATATATATATATATATATATATATATATATATATATATATATATATATATATATATATATTCCGATTTTTTTATTAAATTTTTTTGTGTTTATTTCGTAGGTCCTTAACCTTCGGCCGTAAGCTATTTTTTTTATTCACCCCTAAGTGATAAGGGGTCACCCTTTCTTTCACCCCATCTTGCCATCCCGAACTTTCTTATTATTCTTTGACAATTTTTTTATGATTTGGCATTAACAATACATATAACCCTTAATTTTCACTCTTCTACCACCAACCCTAATTTTTAAATACATTTTCAAAGAGGTATATATCTATGCCAGTGTTACTTTCGCCAAATGTAACATACTAGTTTACCCGCCAAACGTTGTTCTGCCATATGAATTTAAAACAAAAATCCTATGTCCTTCTTTCTCCAAGGTCCAATCTGTGACTATACCGAAATTAATCAAAATTGGTTCAGCGGTTTAGGCGTGAAAGCGTATCAAACAAACAAACTTTCACATTTATAATATTATAGGATAGCTTTGAAACTTGATGTCAGTAGAATAAAATGACATATGTGTCAAATCCGAGAATATAGCCTAGCGACATCTGTTAGAAAAACCGGTAATTATTTCCGGTACACCTAGTATAAGCGAAATACCACTTACCACTAAATACCAAACATCAAGTGATTTCTAAGTGTACAACAGATTAACTTGAAATTTAGCACAGTTACTCATTTGGCGCGATGCAGAGGCTCACTAAGAGCGAAATTTACGGAAATCGAAAGATTATCGGCAGATTTATGTTTGTCGGGTTAGCTAGTATATAATAAATTAAAATGTTTTTGCACGTAGTTTCCCAGTTTTCAACTCTAAAATACGTTTTTTCTATATTCTTTTTTGTTATTAGCTTAAATAACAAAATTGCCTTCATCTAAGAGAATTTTAAAATGTCACTATCTATATAATATTATCAAATATCAATACTACACATTATAGTATCAATATAATGGTATTACTTACCATATTTTAAGTATGTATTATAAGTGTTTATAGTTTTGAAGGTCGAAAAGTTAACTACCGGTTAAAAACATGGTCACAAGTTATTGAATGATTGATTTGAGTAAATTAAAAATATTATACATTCAGAAATGGATTATAGGAAAAATTACGTCATGATTTTAATTTGAAATTGGTTTAATAAAGAATCCCATTGAAAACACAATCAATCGGCAAAACGTGTAAATCATTGTCAATTTCAATTTATAAGCGCTTTATCCAAAAATTTAATAAAACCACAGGCCTGTCGATCGTGAAATATCATTTAATCCGACACGCGAGCAATAAATGCTGAGCGTTTTTTCACTGTTAAGGCTATCACTCACTATAAAGATTAATATCTTTCTCTTTGACATTTAATTAATATAAACGTGGTACAAATGTCAAAATCCAAATTGATTAATAAAAAACTAAACTGGATAAATACTTTTGTAGACACATAAGAGCTTTTTTATTTTTATTTAAATGTATCACCAACATGACATATATTATAGGTGATGTCAGCATGCTCAAGAAGTTAATTGCGAAAACGGAAAAGTAAATAAATAAACACAGAAAGATCTTATATAAAATACAAGTTGTTCAAAAATAGCTAATGCTTATAGTACATAAGATAAAACTGAAATTTGAACTGTTGAATACACTATGGTCAGAATAAAAAAAAACACCGATGTTTTATAACAGTAAAACATCTTTATAGAATTGTGAATGATAAAGAAGAGAATGCAAGGGATATAAACCATATGAAATGTGTAAAAGATGCTAGTGGTAGGGTCTTAACAGACAATGAAGAAATGAAGAGCAGATGGAAGAATCATTTCTGTGAATTGATGAATGTAAAGAATGTCTGGAGTGAAATGTTAGAGAAGGCACCCGTTAACATGGACGTTGTAAAAGAAGTGAGTACGGCTGAGGTTAGATTAGCTGTAGATATTATGCAAAATGGCAAGTCTGTAGGACTGGATGAAATACCTGTGGAAGTATAGAAGTTCTTGAAAGCAGATGGATGGAAGTGGCTGACTTTATTCTTTAATAGGACGAATGGTGCAACATTACGCTAGTGCCCATTTTTAAGAACAAGGAAAATATACAGGTTTGTAACAATTATAGAGGTATAAAGCTCATGTCAAACAGCATGAAGATTTGGGAGAAAGTAATAGCTAGGCGACTACGAGAGAAGAGCGAAATAAGGAAGAATTAACTTGGTTTCATGACTCGGCGAGGGACTACGGATCTTATATTCGCACTTCGCCAACTGTGCGAGAAATACAGAAGTGCACATAAGAACTTGCATGGTATTCGTTGACCTCGAAAAGGCATATGATCGGGTTCCTAGAAAGGTGTGGTCCACAACTCTGTGGTGGGCTAATAAAGCAAAAAGAGTGCCTGGGAAGTACTTGATTCTTATTCGTGTGATGTATGATAAGGCAAATACACACGTCCGGTACCTAGCTGGCGTCACATACAAGTTCAGTGCTACGGTGGGTTTACACCAAGGATCGGCTCTTAGCCCTTATCTGTTCCTCCTGGTGGTAGATGCAGTAACATCTGAAATACAGCAAGAGGCACCTTGGTGTATGCTCTTTGCCGATAACATTGTGCTGGTTTGAGAAAACGCTCACGAGGTTCAGTGCAAATGGGCTAAATGGCAAGAGAGGGAGGGTTGAAGATAAGTAAAACCAAAACTTTCTATTTTATTTTTTTATTTTATTTATTATATTTATATTTATCTATTTTATTTATTATATTTATCTATTTTGCGACTTTGGTGGGAATTCCGCCTTCACCCCGATTACCTTAGGAGGCATAGCTTTTTTTTTTGGTTTTGGGGAAAACCTCTCTTGACGGGTTCCCCCGGCCCGGGGGGATCGAGGGATATGTGGGACTCATTTTTCCGACTACCCACTAAAACCCCGCTATTCTCCCATCGCCTACGCCCGGGCCCACGGATATATGGCCTGCCGATCTCGTGGCCCGGGCCGGCGACGGCCCGCCCTTTGTCTTAAGGCGGGCCATCGCCCTTCTAAAGTGTTGGCGCCAGGGGGTCAGGGTTTCGTCCCCCCGGCGCTCTCCTGTAACAACTCTAGGAGTTGAGGGGGGCCGCGAAACAGCACGCAACGCTCACCCTCGCGGCAATAGTGCGGGCGGCGGGTTCTCCCCCGAGGGGCCGCCCGCGGCCGCTTTTTACGGCGACCGGAGGTCGTTACTTGCTCTCCGGCGCCTCCGACGTGGTCTGCGTTGGCAGGAGGGGAGTGTGGTGGTCGACTCCCGCTCCCGCTCCGCCGCCTCCTTTGCGGACATGACTGCCTCGCAGAAGGAGGCGACGGCCGTCCATCCAGGATCGCCCCCGACCATTGACAGAACCAAGGCCGGGAGTGACAGGTCCACGCCGATTTGGGCGACGAGGGCGCGGCGCTCCTCGCGCCACGCAGGGCACACGGCGACAGTGTGGTCAACCGTGTCCTCCTCGTCGCCCGCGCCACAGTGGTGGCACCCCGACGTCATCTCCCGCCCTATGCGACACAGGTACCTCCCGAAGCAACCGTGCCCCGAGAGGACCTACATCAGTCGGAAGGTCAGGGCGCCGTGGCGCCTTTCCAACCATTCGGCCAGGACGGGCCTCACCGCTTCGATGGTGGCGAGGCCCGCGCTGGGGTGCGCGAGGCGCTCCTTCCACTCCACCATGAGCACCTCATTGCGCAGCTCCGCCCACTTTACCTCAACTTCGCGAGGTGCAGGGCGAGAGCCACGCTCGGCCGCGTCCCGGCGCCACTGGTGGGGAGGCATGGCTCTGCCAACTTGCTCCAACTTCTGGCACCTCAGATCATTAATCCAGAATGACGGTAAGATAGGTCGAGATGTGAAAAACCGAGTGAATGCAGGATCGATAAAATGGCAACAGGTCTCAGGAACAATTTGCTATAGAAGAAATTGTTCATTTTTCTTAAAAAGTTTTGAAATTTTGGAATTGTATTTGTTAATGAATCTCTTTTTCCATAAATACGAAGATGGTCTGAAAAGTTTCCGACCTAACAAAGATACAAGAAATTTTTTCAGAATTTTTTTGTTTTTCGACATAGTCTCTTTGTAATTCTGCACACTTCTCCCAACGATGCTCCTTTCTCCGTAATTCGTCCAAATAGTACTCGACATTTTTCTCTGCAAAATAATTGTTCACGAAGGTGATTGCATCTTCTCAATTTTCATCAATCAATTTTTAGATGAGGGAACAAAAAGAAGTTGCTTGGGGTTAGATTTAGTGAGGACGGTGGATGGTCAAGATGGTCAAACAGTTCAAACCGTAATTCGTAGATTTTTGCCATGGCTACCGTTGAGGTGTGAGATGGTGCGTTGTCTTGGTGAAACAGGATTTTTTTCTGCAAATATGACCATTTTTCCGTAAGTTCTGCCTTCAGTCAAGTAATGATGCAAAGTATGCTCCTGTAATGGTTTTTTCTTTTTGAAGATAATCGATTTAAGTAACTCGATGAATATTTCAAAAAACGTGTGCGTCTCGGGATGCCTGACAGAAGTGATAACTTAAACTAACATAAGTGGAACTATTTAATATTGGAATTGTTTAACTTGAGAAAAGCTTAGGTTATTACTTAAATTTTATGTATATTGATATGATAATGTAAGGAAAGGTTATTTATTAATAAAACCAAAAATAATTCAAAAATAACTAAAGGTTATGAATTTCCAATTTTTCCAAAAACTGTTTACATAATTATATATTATTATTAAATTATTCCCTACAGTAGTTCTTTATAAAGAAAAAAAGACTCAACTGTATTTCATTGTAATAAAGTCGCAATTCGAATAGATCTAGCGCTGTGGGTTTGAGTTAGAGAGGAGGAGCCTGCCTACCGCTGCCGTATGCGTGAGAGAAAGGGTAGTCAGACAGACTGGCGCCGTAACACGTTACGTAACGAAGCGATTTACCCTCCCATAAGAAGTTATTACTTCAAAAACAGTCGCCATCACTTTCCCAGCCGAAAAAATAATTTTTGCTTTTTTTAGAGCCGGTTCCCCCTTTGCAGTCTACTGTTTGGACTGTATTTTTGTTTCGGACGTATAATGATATATCGCAGTTTCATCTACAGTAATTAATCGGCTCCAAAACTCGGATTTATTGCGCCTAAACTGCGCCAACAGAGCGTTGGAATGTTTATTCGAACACATTTTTGGTCTAACGTGAGCAAACGCGGTACCCAACGCGCGGACAGCTTTCTCATGTCTAAATGTTGATTTAATATGTGACGAAAACATTAGTTTGACATGTTCATAGCCTATCTCTCTCTCAGTTTAATTCGACGATCGTCTAGCATCATTTGGTGAACTTTGGCGATGTTTTCGTCGGTAGTTGCAGTTTTTGGACGTCCCGAACGTTCATCGTCTCCCAAGCTCTTACGGCTATGTTTAAATTCAGTTGCCCAATATTTCACTGTTGTAAATGATGGTGCAGAGTCCCCATATACAGAATCCTACCTTCATGATGTGAGATTTTCGAGTGAAACCTTTTTTACATGATACCTATGAGGTTTTTATTTTAAAAAATGTACAACATTTGATTTCAACTTTTAATGTTTTTTTTTAAATTCAGCTTACACCTGAAAGATGGATACTACGAAAATCATTTTTGAATACGAGTTCCAACGCGGTACTAACGTGGCAGAAATGACTCACAATATCAACGGTACGTTTTGAGAGGAGGCTAATGAACGCACCGTTCTTTTTTTGGTTTAAACGCTTTAGTAATGGAAATACAGGTGAGTGGTGAGTAAATCTGAATTGAAGAAAATGGTGGAAGCCGAATCGAGTCAAACTATCCGGGAATTAGCGGCATGGTTTAACATTACCATACCTAAAATATTAATATGCATCAAATCAATAAGATACAAAAAATATGAAAAATGTTCCTCATGATTTGACTGATGTCCAGAAAGAAATGTGTGTTGAATGAAAAAAATGTTGGATCGAATTGTGAAATGTGATGAAAAGTGAATTATTTACGATTACCGTAAGTGAAAAATGCTACGGCTGATCCCAGGTTATACGCCGCAACAGTGCCCTAAAGAAAAGGTCTCTTCATGGTGTTATTCAGTATAGCTTTCTTAGGTCTGGTCAAGCAATAACAGCAGATGTTTACTGAGCCGAACTTCAAACAATGATGACGTATTCTATCGTAAAAGCATAAATGAACTTAGGTTTAGATGGCAGCGATGTATAGATAATAAAGATAAATATTTTGAATAAATAAATATGTTGCATTTTAGAAAAACGCAAGTTTTTCAGTATGTGGCGTACATATTCACGCTGTTTATGCGCGTGCAACGCAACGCCATGGAAGCGTGTGCGGCGCGACTCCATGGAGACGTGCGCACCGTGTGAAGTGCATGTGCGTACCCTCAGATCATACCATCCCTCTCAGATCAGAGTTTACCGTTGCAGGGAAGTCTCTCACTAGTGTTGTCACTAGATTATCGAGTGGCCTTACACCGGCGAGAGTATGTACGCCACGTCACCCCTCTATGGTTTTGTTATCTTTTTTCCGTGGGGGGTGGTGTGGCGTACATACCCTCGCCGATATTGGGTCGCTCGATAACGTAGTGACAACACTAGCGGGAGACTTCCCTGCATGGGCAAACTCTGAGAGGGAAACAGCCATGCACTTCACATGATGCACATGGCATGTGTCGCACGCGCATGTTTATATTTAGATTAGTAAATAAGTTAGTTTAGTTCATCATATTTATGTAACACTCGTAGTATATTAAATGGGATAAGATATAATACGGTATATGGACTTCCATTCAAGCTGCCTATACAAAATCCTCCTCGTATAAGTACAAATCGACAATTTCATACTTTAACCCCTATAATTTATTCTAATATAAAATATTATAGTATGTGCATCGTGTGTGACAGTCATTATACACTAGCGATATTTTCCTTGTCATATCTGCAGATTGAGATTGACGCACGAAGGTTCTAAATGGTTTTACCGAAATTTCAGTACATTGGGTGCTACAATTTGACGGGTAAAAGACAGAGGTCTGTCCCCTGTCAGATTTGGCAGCGCTGCAGTTTAGCTTACTCAGCAAGCAGTTTGGTACAAATAGAAGAAATGTTACTTCAATTTTAGTTGTGACCAGCGACATTCACATAACAGGATCTTTATGAATAAAATACTTGTTATGGATTTTTCAACCATGAATAACTTTATAGTTTCTTTAACTGACATTTGGTAAAGATTTTATTTCCGTTATAGAGTAACAACATCAACAGTGCGTTGTTGTTCTATATTCCACCGTATCATTTGCTTCTCTTGTATTCACGAATCAGTACCAAAATAGCGGAATGAGTACATTTTGCCACATTTGTATTATGTTATTATGGATTGTAAAATCGTTTCTTTTGACGTTGTAATTTTAATATTTAGGTGAGTAACTTTGTACATAATAATATGGTATCCCTATTGCCTTCCTAGGGCGTTGTAAAAGGCAAAAATGGATTACTTCTATTAGACTATTATTTTTATATTATTAAATAGCCTGTAGACACCTAATATCCTCATCCTATCCGTATAATTTTATCCTATCCGTGCAGGGGCGGAGAAAGAATACTAACATCTGTGGCTGCGGTCGGCTTGTCGTAAAAGGCAACAAAACAACCCATCCTAGCTACGAGGTAGGGCCCCAAGCTCGTCTGGATGGCGACCACCTTTGGTCTTAAGTATGCCGCCATAATAATCTTGTGTTGTGTTCCGGCATTAGTGACTCAAGTTCCTGTACTCTTATGGGATAGCAGCGTGTTCGCGATGCCACTGGTGTTGCAAACACCCACAGGCGACGGTAACTGCTAAATTCTAAGTGGGCGGTCAGCCTGTCTGCTGTCCCAAAGCAATAAAATAGCATTTGTTCCAATAATGGACGAAGCGCAATAGTTTTCATATATTTTCTTGTTCTATTTTGTACGAGAAGATGAGAACAAAATTTTTTTTAATTTCGTAGTATACCTAAAGTTCTACAGAGAAAGTTTAGGATATAATCGCCTTATACATACATATGTATATATCTTTAAAAAGAAAATATTTTGTACGAATTCAATTCAATTAACATGGAGGTATGACGCAAGGTCGAGCGGGTTGTATTGTGCGATTGTGCTGACAGCGCAATCTCATTACACCCACAATGGGACAGACAAGCCATAAATCATGGCATTGTGTGTAACCACTGGCGGCATGCAGTGGTGTCTCATTATAGCCGGTATTATGACATATCAGCTCCGCTTGCCGAACCCTTTGTCTGTGCCACTTGGACCTGTGCACCACACTCTAAGCTAATTAACATATCGTCGTTGTCAAACCAATATCTGCTATGTGCAAAAAGTTGAACTTTAAGATATGGAGTAAAACATTTTTGTGTAAACATATATCAAAAACAATTTTTTAAAGTGATTTATGTTAAAGGAATGTAATGATTAGAATTACATAGCGATTTTTATACACCAAAGTTTGGGTGGCAAACAGTCATAAGTTAAAATGTTGAAATCTCAAAAAAGTGCACATGATGATATGTCTCATGTTTTGAGATAATTCCATTTTCGTTAATTAGAGCCATTTTCGTCCCACTTAACCTTTTCCCTTGATACATTGTGGAATACTGGGTTATTCATACTGTACACTTATACTCGCTGTTTTCTACCAGCGTTAGTGCCTACGAGACACTTATGAAGAGTAGATGAAAAATTATAAAAAAAAAAACACAAACCATAGTGGAAACTAACGGGGAATTCTGATCGGTTTCTAAATATTGTATGTGACCTCAGCTACAAGTAACATATTATTAGTTTTTGGAAATTTTAAATATTTATTTAAAATTTATCTTTATTAAAAAAAGCATCTCATAGGATATGACCGTAAAGAACAATCTAAAAACGATAACACCTTAAAAAACTAGAAATAATATTTCATCAGGTTGCAAGCCATTGCACATTGTTTAAGGCCGGCTGCTCCCATTTTGTCACGGAGCGTTTCCTTCCATCTTGTTCTGAATAGTATCATTAAAATAAAGTAAAAGATTATTAGTAAGACGCAAAGTGAGATAAAAGAAAATTGCAAGATAAAGAAAATGTGGAAAATGATGTCTATTGTTGTCGCGCTTAACTGCGCCTAGAAGAAAATTGTCATTAAAAAGACCTTTGCAGCGTCTTTTGTTTGAAATATATCTAAATTTAAGCTTGAAATTTGTTGGATTTTCAATTCGGGGCCAATTTAATTTGTCTAAAGTTTCGATAACAAACTTTGTTTTCAATTATGACATAGCAAACAAAGAGTGTTGACAAACCAAAACCTATTGGATAATAAACTTGAAAATCCTGCAGGGCACATTATTGTAAGGTTTATCAAAGCACTCTCCAAGATATATGAGTGGAGGTCCCGCCCTCTGACTGTGCAATGAACTTTAAATCCTCTTTACACCTGAGTCCGCCCACTGAATACATTTGTTGGAGTAAACACGATAAAATCATACTTTATACGACATGCAAAGCTAAACTAAGTTTTGTTTTGGTGTAAATTATGACTTTGCTCTGAAGTGAGCACCCTGTTTATAATCAGACGATGTTGTTTTCATGAACACGTGATGAAATTTTAGTGTTTATGAATTTTATTTTATATTTTAAACCTTGAAAAACAATTTCTGATATATTATTGACGACATACGTCGCGTAACGGCTAACGCACGTGGGTACTCTTGTGGAGGAAACTGGGTTCGTTTCCCGTCCCGCGTCTATTTATAAAAGAAAAACATAATACCTTAAAATTGTTATGAATAAATATAATATAATTCTGTTATTCATCGAATCGAACCAAAACTTTAATTTCTATATTTAATTCTATATACTATATATATACTCTTATTTAAACTCTGTGTGCTGGTTATACCTACTTACTGTTAGTTAGAATTGCTTTTAAACGAGAATTAGTTATAATATTTGGTCTAAGGTGTATTTAATCATACACAGTATATTGTGTACGCCGGGGTATATATATTTTTTGGGTACATTACAGAGAAACAATACGCTCCGAAACAAATAGGAGAAATAATATCTGGATTGGTTTCCAAGTGGCAAATACCTGAACTACCTAGTACTCTAGTATACTTATGCCTATTTATTTTTAATTATTACGCCAATGTTATTAATTATTGACTTATGAATTATTGACGACAAATAGATCCCCTTTTAATAATTAATAGACAGAAAGAGACGGATACCATTCAGGTTTCATTTTCGAGATTAGAAAGTCAGGGTGCAATATAATTTTTTTAATAATAGCGGTTATTATTGTTACAATTTTATAACTCGAGCGGTAGGTAAAATAAAAGAACGGGTTGAATGACGTGAACCAAAAGCTTACAACCAGAGGTCAATGGACGATAATATCGATTGAACATGTGTATGTATTGTATAAAGATTGAGGGTTGTTAGATTCGCACAGATCTCATTTAATCATGCATTAATATTTTGGTGATGTGAAAACATCACCAAAACACTTGTATCTTATCCACAATAAAAAGGAATTTCTTCATCAAATACTGTAAAACAGAAAATAATAATTATTAACCAAAAAACAGCTTAATATAGAAAGAAATATTCTATCCATATAAGTTCTTATTTTGGCCTCAACCATACGATTAGGAGTCCAGACCAACAAGCGTAGAATTTCTTATAGTATGATAATATTTTAAGAAAATTTATTTTAAAATAAATAAAACATTGCATAAGATATGCACAATAGTTTCTTTTGAAACAAAATAGAACCTCTTAGAGTGCTTCGGACGGGAAATGCATTAACATTTCTTGAACAGGGCTTTCTAGCAGATGTAGCCACAAGTCAAATAGACGTAGTGAAACAAAGGAACAACCTCGCTCGTATTGGATTTTAGATGCTAATGCAGTATTTTATATGATAACGAACTGTCGACAAGAAGCTTAGTTATAAAATGAGAGTATTTACTTTTTGTCAAAGTGCTTATATTTATTTTCGTTGATATTGAGGCATTTTGTTTAACGGAAGGGAAAGGAAATATTTTGTTTGAGGTTTGACGGAAAATGTAAATCCAGAATCATGACTTAGATCTTATTTGATAAACAGAAATTGTAAGAATCAGTAATTTCTGCAATATGTATGCAATATGTAAATTCTGCCATATGAATAAAAAAAGTAGGCTTGAGCATTAGTTAGAAAATTGTCTTTAGAAAAAATAATAAGGCGTATTTGTTATATTCCTAAAATCTACTTGCTAGTAAAAATAACATGTAAATCTTTATTTACTAGCAAGCAAACTTTTCTTACATGTAACTTATGATATAACATAATCCATATAATAGTTTATGTTGGTAATACTCCTCTTAAACGTACTTCCCAGTTTAAGTATCTGGGCCACTGGCTGACCGAGGATCTAAGTGATAACCTAGATATTGAGAGAGAACGTAGGGCTTTAGCTGTCCGATGCAATATGTTGGCTCGCAGATTTGCAAAGTGTGGACGGGATGTCAAGCTGGTTTTGTTCAAGGCCTATTACCAAACCTTCTACACCTGTAGTCTGTGGCTGAGGTACACGCGGGCGGCAATCGATGCCCTGCGAGTGCAGTATAACGACGCCCTCAGGATTTTGTTGGGGTTGCCTCGTTTTTGTAGTGCATCGATTATGTTTGCAGAAAATGCTATTGACAGCTTTCAGGCCCTCATGCGTAAACGTTGCGCAGCTACCTCAGCTAGGTTCCGTGATAGCCCTCACAGTATGGTGGCAATTTTATGCAATCGGTGGGATAGCCCAATGATTCGCCACTGGGTACAGCTGCACGCACCAGTCGCGACATGGACATTTTGATCATTTTATATTTGTGTTTACTAACAATAGATTTTTAAGTTTACTTATACCTAGTCAGGTCATAAATTCTGTCACATGTTTAATGTAAAATAATTGTAACAAGTTTATTAATTATGTAACCATTCATATACCAAAATGAACTTAACAAAACATAGATTCTTATGACATTAAAGTTTATTCAAAATGACCTCCGTGATTTTGAATACAAGCCTTCAATCTGCGCGGCCAGTTGTCTATCGCAGCACGAACGAGGTCCATGTCAATATCGGCGGCTGCCTTAATCAAGGATGTCTTGAGTGACTCCAAATTGGGATGAGGCTTTGAGCACGCCTTTTCCTCCAAGTGTTGCCATATCTTGTAACCTAACGGATTCAAATCTGGACTGGAGGAGGGCCAGTCTTCGTGCCGGATGAAGTCGATTTCACGCGCCGCCAGCCAGTCTTGTGTGCTCTTCGCTCTATGAGCTGGCGCCGAATCTTGTTGGAATACCCAGTGCCTGTTATTGAACATGGTTTGAGAAACAGGTTCCACAAGGTTCGTCAGGACTGTATTTTGATACACAACAGCATTCGTTTTTACACCTTTCTCACAAAAATGTACC
Organism: Malacosoma neustria; assembly: GCA_963693495.1. Taxonomy (NCBI): domain Eukaryota; kingdom Metazoa; phylum Arthropoda; class Insecta; order Lepidoptera; family Lasiocampidae; genus Malacosoma; species Malacosoma neustria. Next base: position 12,924,117 of record OY856383.1, read on the forward strand.
TCTGTTAAGCCCCAATAAGAAACTCCCAACCATACCATGAGCGAGGATGGAAAATGACCTCGTTGGACACGCGGAATACGGTTGCTCGCTTCTTCACTACTGTGTGCGTACACCTTATCATTTTGTTTGTTGTAGCTCTCTTCTACGGTAAACATTTTTTCATCCGAAAAAAGAATTTCCCGATATTTTTTTCCCGCGTACCGCTTCAACAAAGCGCGGCATCTCTTCAGTCTCAGGTCCATTAGACGAGCATTCAAACGATGTCCTGTTTTTCTTCGATATGCCCGAAGCCCTAAGTCTTCATTTAACACCCTTTTCACCGTGGTTCTGCTTAACCCCATCTGAAGGGCCAACAGTTTCTGCTTACGTTTGGGATTTCTTTGAATTCGTGCCTTCACAGCTTTTATCACTGCTGGAGTCCTAACAGACCGAGGGCGACCACTTCTTGACCTGTCATCTACACTAGAGTCTTCATTGTATCGTTTGATGGTACGATAAACGAATCTTTTGGTTATATTCAAATTTTTCAGTATGTTAAAAATTTGAATTAGCGCGTAACTGTAACGATGCAACGCAATAACTGCAACACGGTCTTCTTTAAGCGTCCACTCCATATTTAAAAATGAGTAAAATTCTAAAAGTTATACATTTTTATTTTCATGAACAATTCTAAATTCGAATTCAATAAACTTTTTTGTGGCCAGCATTCTAAAAGAAAAGTTTTTACTGTGTGACAATACTTATGACCTGACTAGGTAATTTACTAACCCACTATGGACATGATTTTGTAACTGTCTGAAATAAATAAATAATAATAATAATTACTACAAAAAAAGATTGATAAGTGATTAGAAAGGAAAATAATGCATCAAATATAGAAAATTATGAGCTAGGTAAGTTTAATATTAAGTATTGCCACATGGCAAAACGAACTGTGTGCCATTTTGCTTCACTGTCCTCCCGGGGTAAATACGGCGGCTAAACTAGACTTTTACAGGGGCGATTGCCATCCAACTGTAAATTGTACTCCGTTTGGTAGCTATTGTGAAGTCACTATGAACTATACTGAATACAAACGAAAAAGCAAACACCTTTATCATTTCATCAATGTACAAAATAATATATCTTAAAAATCATTCTAATTAATTAGTCATAATAGCTCAAAGACACTACTTCCACTTTTACAATAGATAATGAATTTCTGAATGAACAATAATAAAATAAGTAAGCAATACTCTCTTTGTTCTTAAATTAATACTTCATTTAAAACAAAATTCGATATATTAATTTTGAGGACATTAATTTCTGTCCACTGCGAGTAATAACGTTCAATTTAATATACAAATTGCTTGCATTGTAACCGTAACCATCTCTTTGGGTCATTAATAATACCTGGATTCAGACCGCATAGGCCTACAAGCTTCCTGATTAAACCTATATGCTGAATTAAGGTATGAAATACAGTGAAATCAGTGGAAGGCTATACAATAATGCTAGTTTTAATAGTAATGACAGGAAGTAATACAGTGCGCCGTTATGACAGGCAGTAGCCCCATTTTATATAAACCAACAATTGTATAAATACTGACAACAATCAACCACTCTCTGTGCAGGAGTGGAGTAAGATTGTAAGAATACTGACTCCTGTGGTGGGGAGCCCGTCCTAAAAAGCGAGTAAACCACCTTAGATAGGTTTTAGTTTCTAAGTGAGTCGACATCATTGTGTCGTTCCATCTGAGACCCAGGTTCCAGTGCCCCTACGTGGATGACATCGTGTTGGAGGTGCCCTTGGTATAGCAAACATTTAACGGCCGTAACTGCTTACTATTAGATAAGCCTTCAGCTTCTCTGCTAACCCACTCCGGTTGCATTGCATATGTATTAACTTGTATGTAAATGTTTGTTTTACAATTCTCTTGACCTAAAAAATAGCCTATTAAGTTATGCGAATACAGAACGTATAAAGTAAGCAAAAAGCGGGAAGTTTGAAACCGAAGAAATCTGCAGAGGTCATTTTCCTGCTGGAAACAAAAAAGGTTAGGTTAAGTTACTCGGAGCGTAAGGAAGTACCAAACGAGCAAAGCGAACGAGGTCAAAATGAAAATTGATTGCTATGCTTACCATAAAGTTTCAATATTTCTGCTTTAGTTATGACTTATACTTTACATAAGCTCCACTGAATATGTTTGCGAGGGAACAGGGGAATTCATACCACTGGTTAATTATAAACGCGTTCTTAGGCTCATCGCAGGCTGGCATTATCTCAGGTAACTGTAACACAGGACGGAATGTCGCAAAATTTTAATTTATTCATCCCGTGGGGACGGTTATGAATAGAGTTAATTTTGTATAAAGTTGCTCATTTATGCTGCTAGCTTAAGAAATAGGGTGTAATGAACGAAATTCTGCGTAAAACTGGGAGATGTGACATAAATATGCAGGAGAGATTTGTGTCAGATTTTCTCTTTTAATGTGTGATTAGATTTACAATTGAATTAATTATTTATTCCTTTTATTTTGGGTTTTCGGTTTTTTAATGCTGAGAAATAACAGACAGGTCTTACAAATAAAGCTTTTGTCGTCGCCTATGAATAATTGCGGATCCAGAAGCACTGCTAATACGCTGCTGTCCGGGTAGGTGAATTTATGCCGGATACAAGGTTATTGTGATGGCATATTTAGTGACCAAAGGTGGTTATTATATCGATGAAATTGGAACCCTACCACCTAGCTCTTTATAAAAAGCCACCCCCAGTCGCAGGAGTAATTATTTTTACTTTGCTCCTGCACGTAGGGGAATATTTTCTAACTATTATACGTGTATATCCACCATACTAGTTTATCTAATCTTTGAAAATTATTACAACACATTTATAAGTAAATAACTTTACATACCTGCTCATTTCTTATCCTTTTGGTATTTCTATATTATAATTTAAAATAAAATTGAAGATAACATATTGATATGATACATAAGAACTTTAAATTTAGATATTAAAATAAAACTCCCTCAATTTTAAATTATTAGTTATTATTAATAACTAAAAATTGTATAATTAAAAAATAATAAATACTAAACTACTACTTACTTATAGGAAGTGGTAACACTGACGAAAATATAAATACTTCTATCATATAAACTCAAAATCTAATAATCTATTAAGTTGTCAATCTAATTTTAACAGCGTCAGTGTAATCTCCTAGTCTTACAGATTATATTTCAATATATCATTTATCATAAGACTATTTTCATTAATTAATTAAACAATTTAGGGACAATATTATTAAAGTTTTCCTCAATGGCTTCGTAAAAATATCAGCAAATTTTTCAGTTGGTACATATTCAATGAATATAATATATTTGTCTGTCAATGAGTATAATGTCTTTTAAGAAATGTAGTTTTATATGAATATGCTTTGAGTGCTTAATATTATCATAGTTCTTTATCATTTTAATAGCACTTTGGTTGTCCATTAATAATTTTGTGTTATAGTCCCCTTGGAATTCAGGCGTAATTCCGTTTAAGTGTAATAGTTTCAGTTGCACAAAGAGCAGCAGCTATATATTCCGCTTCAGCAGTTGATAACGCTACAACATGTTGCTTTTTGGATCCCCAAGTAATAAGATTATGATTGTTGAAAGATTACCATTCCACTTGTGCTTTTACGATCTTGTTGATCCCCAGCTCAATCTGCGTCTGAATAGACAGACTAAAATGGACGGCCTTGTTTCCTCCCTACCTCCTGGTAGTGAGCCCATTGGCACGCATATCATCCTTTACGACGTCAAGCCAGCACTTTTTGGGTCTACCTCTCCTGCCGGGGCCCGGCAGAGGCGGCATGGCCAGACATTTGTTTCCCACGTAAGCACCCGGTTGCCGTAAAACATGGCCATACCAACGGAGCCGACACTCCTGCAATTTATCTGCAATGTCACGGACATGAAGAATACTACGAATGTGGGAGTTCCTAACGTGGTCCTTCCGCGTCACTCCACACATCCACTGCAGCATATTCATCTCCGTGACACGCAGTTCTTGCTTGTGTCGCTCTAACACCGGCCACGCTTCACAGCCGTATAAAAGGACAGACCTAATGATGGTCTTATAGACCTGTCCCTTCAACTTTACCGGCATCTTGGGGTCACAAATGACACCAGTTACCTTACGCCATTTGGCCCACGCGGCAGCAATGCGTGCCTTGACGTGGCAATCGATGTCACCAGACGCATGAAACACAGATCCCAGGTATTTCACATGGTCCGTGCCTTGCCTTCTATGCGTACGGGTGTGGGATCTGTGGAGTTACAGGCCAAGTACAATATTACAACAGTAAAATATTCTCTTATCATATCATAAACTGTATATTTTGGTTTATATAATTAATATAAACATTTAGCAGTTTCTAAAAACATAATTGGTCATAATACAATAACTTTTCTAATATTGTATCTCATAAAATTCCTCAAACAGCGACTTCTATAGTATATCGCCATCGTTTACGAGGTCGTAGCCCGTATTTTGCCACAATCTTCATTTCCTACCAAGCCCGTTAGTTCGTATTAGCTCCGTAATGAACAATAACGAGCTCGAAGAAATTTTATTTATATCCCAAATAGCGATACAAAGACCTTTAAAACTTCAATTTATTTACCGTCTCCTCCGTCTGCGTTGAGCGAGCGAAATAAAATAAATAAGAACCGAGCAGGCTGTTGCTCCCGCCATCTTTTCTTGGCAATTTCCGACGACCGAGCTAAAGGGCAGGGACATGTGAAATCAAAAGTTAGGTTCAAGTCTTTCTTCATTTGTCAAGTTTTTAAATATTGTTTTGCGTTAGACGCAAATATTATATTTTAAGTGAGATGTTGCTACATATGTTTCTCATATGATCAATATATATTATGATTATATAATTATGTATATACAAAGAGTAAGAAATAAACGAATGGAATTGAAGAAGTCTTGAACTGAAGAAATACGACTATTACATTGTATGTAGAGTTGTAAGAAATAAGCTAAGCAAGATATTTTGCCAAAGTGATGTAAATATTAGTTCTGGTCAGATAGTCACTGAGACGAGTAAACGAACTCACGTCTTCTTCGCGCTTCAATTCGCTATAGGAGTAATTTCAGGCATGCATCAAAATACCTTATTGCGGCTTGCGAAGTATGTATAAGTATATTATACAACATTATGTTTCATTATACTCACATTTTTTTCAATTAGTGACTAATATTTAGGTAATTTTACATAATTTCATTACGATGCATTAATATAACTCGCATTTAATATGTGATATATTTTTTACCACAACGGTAACGGTAACGGAATTTATGGAGCCGATTTTTACCCCCTTTGAAGGATAAAAAATTCAAAACTTTGCATCAGGTCTTGACGAGTGTCAAGACCTGATGACAATACACATATTTAATAATTATGTCCCATAGTCCTTATCGGAATTAACGCTTTTTTTCCTCCTGCTGGAAGATGGCGTTCAGTAAAAAAGAAAAAAATTACCGATTGGGAATTGACAACAAATAAATTATAGTTTCAAAAAACTAGAAAACACGCTTTTATAGTTAATCAAAGCGTGAGATGCGTTGTACGATATTTTTAAACTAACTCTGCATTTCAGAATGAAACTAATAAAAATATTAAAACGTCTATTATCGAACTGATTTTTAGTTTTGTAAACTATAAATTTTATATATATAAATCAGTCAAAGCATTTTAACATTTAATGTTATACTGATGTTGATTCCTTAAACATAAATTTACGTTACATAAAATAATTGAACGTGGTTAGTGTTTTGTTTTTGTATATTATAAATTTGAAACTGGTATATTTCCATTTGAAAAAAAAATTTTTTTATTGCGCACAACACTAGGCAAATGATTGGATGAATAATACATACATCACCAAACCAGGCTCGGATTAGGTAGTGTTTCAAGTATTTTCAGGTTTTATATAATTGCAATTACAGCACCGCTTGTTATTGTAATATGTAACTTAAGAAAGCATTAAAAGTAACAAAATATTACGGCCTTACAAAATTGTTTTCAAACATATAATTCATTTCGAAATTACTCATAACAATAAGTACAAAAAATTGTGCGGATAATTTAATTCGAAATAATTGGAAAAAACTCCATTACGACATGAAAATGGAACGTCAGAATATTTTCTGGTGGCAGCGATTCCATTATGCGGCGCAATCACTGAGACAGACGGGTGGAAAAGGAATCCCGCAAAGCATTGTTAGCTCAAACAAACCCCTTGTCTTTAAAGTGATATGGAAAAACGCTACAAATCTAGCTTTATTATCGACCAGTCAGTCTTTATCGTTTATTTCAAATTCTTGATTTAATAATAATAATAGAGTAATTCAATTTTAGACAGACAGTAACAAATAATCCTTCTATCCGTGCAGGGGCGGAGACTAACCTCTGTGGCCGGGGTCGGCTTGTCGTAAAAGCCGCTACGTGGTAGGGCCTCGGGCCCGTTTGGATGGTGACCACCTTTGATCTTAAGTATGCCGCCATAATAACCTTGTGTTGTGTTCCGGCATTAGTGACCTAAGTTTCTGTACCCATATGGGACAGCAGCGTGTTCGCGGTGCCACTGGCGTTGCAAACATATATAAGCGATGATAACTGCTAAATTCGAAGCGGGCCGTCGGCGTGTCTGCTGTCCTACAGTATTAAAAAAATTTAATTGAATGACAAGGTTGCCGAGATTATTTTCGAGGGAAGCCTGATCCCTGCAGTTAAGAGCTGCAACTTTTATATTAATTACTAGCTGTGCCCGCGACTCCGACCGCGTGGAATAGTGACTTTGGGCAGAATTTTTTGGATATATCTTATGGTTTATTTTGGATTACAAACCCTATAAGTCAGTATTATCAAATGCAACTGTTACGCCATGCACCTCCGGAATATCTACGTTCGAACCAAAGTCCAGCCTAAGCTAAACCCTATTTTATATGATTGATAACATAAATCTGAGGTTAACTTAAATTGGAAATTTAACCTACAATATCTAGCCTAAGCTGAACCCTAGTTCGTATGATTGATGATATTAATCTGAGGTCAACTTAAATTGGATATATAATTTCCGAAACTTATCATTTTTAACAAAAACTATTTTTTTCTAAAAGAAAAATAGCCTAAGTTACTCTTTGTTACATCAGCTATCTGCCAATGAAAGTCCCGTCAAAATCGGTGCAGCCATTTCAGAGATTAGCCGGAACAAACAGACAGACAGACAAAAATTGTAAAAAATGTTGTTTTGGTATATGTACCGTGTATACGTCCGAATACATTTAGTAAAAAGCGGTTATTTTAATATTACAAACAGACCCTCCAATTTTATTTATTTGTATAGATAAATAAACCCTAAAGAAAAAGCAATACAAAATTCAAGGCAATAAATAGTACATTAAAATGTAATGAGAATTTGAAATTCCCTAGTACACTTAAGTACAAGATTTTCTCAAGCACATACTCGGAAGCGTTGAAATACAGTCGTAAAATAAAATATGGACAAGATGTTTTTCTACAAACGATTTCAAATAAAATATGAAATTAAAGTACTATATATGGTGAATATATTCTGTTTCCGGCAATTTCCGTATGGCTTTTATTATTCTGTCTATAGGGCTGAGGGCAGAGATCGAGTATTGCCAGTTAATGAATTCACGGAAATTAATTTATTTTGTAATGAACTAAATTAGTGTTTACTACGTTTTATTATAACAATGGCAATATATTAGAGCATCGCCATGTGATCCCGGCTAGTCGTAAAAGATAATTTATGAATTACCCTGTTTAAAGTTACAGATACCAAAGTAAGAATACCGTTTGGTTTCTTCTTAAAGGGGCAGGTGACAATCGCTCTTGTAGAAATCGAATTCAGTCATATCCCCTTGTGAAAGAAATAAACGAGACACCGAGAAGCATTGAACCAAAACGCTGGTTGAAGTTTTGCCTTTGCTATACATATCTAGGGACTTCAGACCTAGCAAGCAGACTATACCATAAAAATACGTATAAAAGGCTCACTATAACGGTCTATACGACAATGCAAAAATATTTGTCTGTAGATTTCATATTTTTACTATATTACGGTGTATAAAAAAATATAATTGTTTTATGAGTTATGGTGCTCATACTTAAGCTTATTTTTACACTCTTTATATTAGCTTCACTTGTATGTTTGTAATTATTTGTTTGTAACCGACTACTTTGGGGCCGATTTTGACCCATTTTAAACGGCCAGATTTCTTTCAAACTTTGTATATCGAAGGCCGATGACAATGCAATAATCTGTATAGTTTGTATCATTATTATTACCAGGATCCTCAGGATTAATGAATTTTCGGTTCTCGTCCGATCACCGAAGTGAAGGAGCGTCGGGCGCGGTCAGTACTTGGATGGGTGAAAGCGTGTTTTTTAGTTTTTTTAAACTATAATTTTTATGTCGATGTTTGAAGTCACATAATAGATTTATCTGTCCTTCTTCTTGATCTTATGCCAAACTATTTGGGGTCGGCTCAACACGTTCTGTCTTTCCACTCTCCTCTATTAATCATCATCTGTAATTCACACTTTTCTTCCCATATCATTTTTACAATCCATCCATCTTTTTTTGATCTAAGCCTCCTTTTGTTTAATACTTTATCTGTAATACTTTTTTTAATTGCTGAGAAACAGCAGACAGGCTGACGGCTCACTTAATAGTAAGCAGTTACCGTCGACACAACACAAGGTTATTATGACGGCCTACTTATAGACCAAGGGTGGTTGCCTTTTATAACAGGCTGACCTCGGCCCAGGGGTTAGTATTCTTACTCCGCCCCTGCACGGAGAGGAAGTCTTGAAAATAACGGTTACTTAAACACCAATTTCTTTCAAGATACATTAAATTTTTTCCTGTATAAGATGGCAACACAACAAGGGGCCTGAGACAGACCGTACCCTCTTGAGAGCCTGTACTCGAAAAAAGAATAATAAAAACGTGCTTAGAACCACTTCATATCTTCATACAATTTTCGGTCTTTGCTTTTATTATGTACCATGTATTTCATATGTTTATATTCATTACGCCATATTTATTTACATTTACGTTTATATTTTTACGCCATATTTCTATCCGTGCAGGGGCGGAGAAAGAATACTAACCTCTGCGGCCGGGGTCGGCCTGTCGTAAAAGCCGACAAAACAACCCACCCTAGCTACGTGGTAGGGCCTCAAGCCCGTCTGGATGGCGACCACCTTCGGTCTTAAGTATGCCGCCATAATAACCTTGTGTTGTGTTCCGGCATTAGTGACCCAAGTTCCTGTACCCTTATGGGACAGCAGCGTGTTCGCGATGCCACTGGCGTTGCAAACACCCATAGGCGACGGTAACTGTTAAATTCTAAGCGGGCCGTCAGCCTGTCTGCTGTTCTACAGCAATAAAAAAAAAATTTACTTCATTTTGATGACCCTATCGCTGAAGTAAAATTTGAATCATTTTTATTTATTTTTGTTCGACTCTTGCATAAAGGGTAATTGAAATCTCGTCTCCTGATTATTGTTATACCCTCACTCTCGGTGAGGTAAATGATGAAAACGAGCGTGGGACGAGGGTAGTATTGCGTGAGCCTCTGAACGCGCGGGATGGTCGAAGTTCGACTTCCTTGAAGACTCTCTCTGCGCCGTGCACAATTGGCTTCAGTTACTGCTTATTAATCCTCTCCATAATAAACTCTCATTGGCCTTGCCATAACATTGTGTATTGAGTGTCTAGTTTGTGACATTTAGCTGGTGTCTTGTAAGAGTACCTCCGCGGGCGGACGTGATCCGAACTGGGAAGGGGTGGAATCAAGGTCAGTGCGAATTTCTTTGCCCATTGCAAGGTATAGCATATCTCTAACCACCAATCGTCTCCCTCACCCCTCTCATATATTCCACTACACTTGAGCTATCCTCCTCATCTATTGTACGATGCACTCTCGATCCGTGAACCGCATCGTAAAATTATCTTTTGATAATATAGCTTATTATTGGGATGTTTCAACCTTAAATCCCAGATGAAAAAATAATCTTGAACTTGATGAAGTATCTTTGTATATACGCACTTGATTTTCTTCGACCAAATCTTTTGATCAAAATAGACTTAGTTCAATGTGTTTTTACGAAAAATATTGTACTACGCTATATAAAGTGACAAACTTGAAATATTCGTTGATAGATTTTACGTTGTATCACCTATAAGTGATGGACTGTTTTATAAAGACCAAAAAAATAACCTTCGGAATGATGCTGGTCTGAGCCACACATTGAAGGCAAGAATTAAGAATATACGACACTAACTTTCAGTGAAAATACATGTTACAAGTACAATATAAGTTGAAATATATTTTCGAAATATTATTAAACTTATTTAAATATTTATTTGATATATTTGATGATCTCTGTCGCGTAAAGGCGAACGTACGTCCGAACGCTTGCGAAGGCCACAGCTTCTATTCCTGACTCGCGTCTGAGTGTTTATATAGGTATATATTTTTTTATTGCTGTAGGACAGCAGACAAGCTGACGGCCCGCTTAGAATTTAGCAGTTACCGTCGGCTATGGGTGTTTGCAACGCTAGTGGCATTGTGAACACGCTGCTGTCCCATAAGGGTACAGGAACTTGGGTCACTAATGCCGGAACACAACACAAAGTTATTATATCAGCATACTTAAGACCAAAGGTGGTCGCCATCCAGACGGGCTTGAGGCTCTACCACCTGGCTAGAGTGGGTTGTTTTGTCAACTTTTACAGGTCGACCCCGGCCACAGAGGTTACTATTCTTTCTCCGCCCCTGCCCGGATAGATTATATATAGCAAATTGCATATTGGTGGTGTTATATTGTTCCGACATTTTGTTGCCGCGTATCTGAATATTTTCTTAAAGAAGAGTTAACCTCAGCTGTACCATCTACTTCTCCGTAGGGATACATTTCTGCTATCTAGATTGTGCCAGTAAGCTTTTGTGAGAATAAAGTCCTTTTAGTAAACAGACACAAGAAAAAGATGTGTCTTAATATGGATTTTATAGTGGCGGCTACCTTCTAACCAATGACCCAATCCGAAACGAAAGCCAAAAGATGCTCCCATAGCGCTGCCTGTAAACTAACAAAAGAAGTAGTAGTTTCGTGTGCCTGTATATAAGTCGACAAACCCTTATCTTATATCTACTACTTAAATAATGATGATTTATAAGATTTAATAGAATTAGGAGTTTTTTATAGGAGCTTCTACAATAAACAATTTTTTTTAAAAGGTTTTATGAAATTACAGCACCAGTAATTTTGGATTGGCGTTGGAAATGTCAGCTATCTATTTTAGACGTAAAATTTGTTGTATGTTTAGAGAATGTAGGAGTCGATCCCTTTTTATTTGTACAGTTGAGTTGGTGCAGTTGGACGCGGAGCATCGGCGGGTAATTGGCAACGTTTTCAATAGTAGTCGACTCCGCCGATGTATATTACGTCCAATGAAACTTCACTATACGTACTTGTATATATTGTATATTGCATATTATTTACAAAAAATACAATTATGGACACGTTATGAATTGTCAAAATTGTGAGAATATATTGACGACGCGGAGTCTTGAGCCAGAAGGACGATTTGCGTGCGTCGTCTTCTTGTTTAATTTGGAATTTTGTATACAATTTCGAAATCTCGTCGGCCATGACTATATGGAGTAAAAAGTATTTGTCAAATAACCAAAAAGTAGAAATAAAAAGTAAATAAAAAAATGGTTTGTACAACATGAGGTGTCGCTACATATGGAAGTTAAAATAACTAATATTTTTGAAATAAAGAGGAAAATGCGAGCATGACGTCGGCAGATATCAATACCCTGAAGACGTAGAACCGCTCTTCGTTGAAATCAAAGTAAAATAATATCAAAGATATCGTATGTTGTCTGAAATGCGATATTTTAGGATTTTATTTTAGGATTTCTTTAATTTTCATAAAAATAATACTATAATAATAATACGTCAATTCTGTTGTATATTGCATTATACATACATTATATTTTTAACGCCACGTTAGTTTTGTAAAATTACATAGCTGTACGTGCAACATTTAGGAATCAGTACTAAAGTGTTTATTATATGCAACAGTAGAGTATTGAATATTTCAAAATCTTGTGTAACCAAATTATTCCAATACAATGTATACTTTAAATATTTATGAAATTTATAATTATATTTATAATTATTTATTAAAACATAGTATCAGAGATAGACTAAAACTTAATAAGAGTTCAGTTATACATATAAGAAGGTTTTACTTTAATTTTTTTTCAGCTCTGAGAAAATTATTTTTGTGATTTTAAAAATCACGTTTGATTATTTGTGAGCATGCATGCTATATATATGATTATAATTTGGTATAGAATTTCATACTAACTGTGTGTACAAATATCATTTAATTCATCGATATATAAATTTTCCAATCTAAATTAGTAGAAAAAAACATCCACATTTGAAATCACGTACATCTAATTTTAAAACGGTTAGGAAACAACGGATTTATTTAGTAGCGCAAACATGCTCGTGAATTATTAAATCGGTATGGTCGCTCGATAGCCTGTTATGTACAACAAATCGTGATGACTTCCACTGTTATTGCTAATTTTGGCTTCCTATACACATTCTTATTGGATGTACCGTAGATGAAAATTAAATTAGTTTAGAGACTAATCATTTTTATAATATGTAAGTAGGCATTGAAAAAAAATTACATTGAAAAACATAATTCTAAGTACTCATAGTAACAATAATTGTTATGTGAATTCCACTCTTTTTCACTTCGTACTTGTCAGACGGTAGGTGTCTCTTGGAGGTCTTTACTAGGTGGTCTGAATGGCCACTAGACACGACAGCAGACAGGCCAACGGCCCGCTTAGAATTTAGCAGTTACCGTCGCCTATGGGTGTTTGCAATGCCAGTGGCATCGCGAACACGCTGATGTCCCATAAGCGTACAGGAACTTGGGTCACTAATGCAAGAACACAAAGCAAAGGTGTTCGCCAGCCAAACGGGCTTGAAGCCATACCACGTAGTTATGGTGGATTGTTTTGTCGCCTTTTACGACAGGTCGACCCCGGCCGCTGAGGTTAGTATTCTTTCTCCGCCTTTGCACGGATAGAAAGTCTGCTGTCCCCGTCTGTCCCTTGTCTGCTGTCCCAGAGCAATAGAAAAGGCATTTCTTTATCTCCCCCACACTACGTGGAAGAACGTATTCTTGGCTTCAAGTATCACATGATTTGTGGTCTATCGTCTATTTTACAGTAGACGTGATCAACTCGAATGCAATTAGCTTGAATATATGTAAGTTACTTTAGTTCTCTTACTATTTATCATTTCGAATCTAATGAACAATGCCCACAATTAACCCTTTTCTGGGATAGTTTTGATAAATTACCTCTGTGAATATGCTAGATTATTACTGCTTAGCTATTTTTTATCCGTGCAGGGGCGGAGAAAGAATACTAACCTCTGTGGCCGGGGTCGGCCTGTCGTAAAAGGCGACAAAACAACCCACCTTAGCTACGTGGTAGGGCCTCAAGCCCGTCTGGATGGCGACCACCTTTGGTCTTAAGTATGCCGCCATAATAACCTTGTGTTGTGTTCCGGCATTAGTGACCCAAGTTCCTGTACCCTTATGGGACAGCAGCGTGTTAGCGATGCCACTGGTGTTGCTAACACCTATAGGCGACGGTAACTGCTAAATTCTAGGCGGGCTGTCAGCCTGTCTGCTGTCCTACGCAATAAAAAAAAATAAAAAAATTTTTTTTACAAATTTAAGGGAGAAGAAATAAATTTACTTAATTCGAAGCTTTCGCAAATCTCATTGATTAGTTTCTAGGTTATTGGAATTAACAATAAGTTCAGCTATATCTGTATTTTAATACACTATAGCGCTAAGGTATATTTTTAGGTATATCTTATCAAGATAAAGCCACGTGGCATCGTTCAATCACACACAAATCATGCAAGATTTGTTTCTGTTTTGAAACCAGGAAGACGAACCAGGAATAATAGTAGATCTACTATTATAACTACTCGTAATAAGGTGAAAACACTGTACGTCATTGGCATCAATACCCGTGAGACTTTTCCCATGCCGAGATAATTAATTCAATTAAATACTCGAAATAGATTTAGCTGAATAGTTTTTTTTAAAAGCGACTGCTGTCTGCCGCCCGATCTCAATAGACCTTGCTTCCGAGAAATTAATGTTTACACATTACATAAATTAGTTGAATAAATTCGCCGATTTAGTGTAACTTTTGCTTAAATTAAATGGTAAAAATAGATAAGGCTTAAGATTTATCAATATTTAAATATTTTTTTAGAGTATTAAAATTAAAACATTGGTATTTTAATTATAAAACTGTTACTGTTGAAAAATAAACACATTTATTTTTAACAGACTGGCGCAATATCAAACTTTGTTAGGTTCCATACGTACAATTGTTAGAAAACTACACAAGTTTTATTTGTGTTAGCGGACATTTACCGCTTTAGATAATAAAAGCAGTGTATGAGTGTACATTGTATTTACAATAAAAACAACATTACATAACAACACATTGCTATTTTACTGTAGAAAAGAAAAGAAACCCTTTAAATAAATGAGTTATAAAAACTAAAAAACACGCTTTTATAGAAAATCAAACTAAAAGGTAAAAAATAATTTTCAATAAATTTTAATTAAGGATAGTGTGGTTAGCGAAAAAATTTTATTGTAAATAAAAACGTTAAAATGTTAAAAAGCATGGGTGTTTTTTAAGCTATTTTCAAAATTATTATTAAGATTGGTTTCTACCAATACGAGTATCTGTCAGTAAAATATTTTATTTTCATTTTTTGTTATTTTATTGCTGTGGAACAGCAAATAGGCTACCGCCCCCTTATAAGGAAGCAGTTACCGTCAGCTATTGGTATTTATGACACCAGGAGCACCGCTAACATACTTCCGTTCACGTAAGGGAACTGGAACATGCGTCATATATGCCGCAAAGCAACACAATGTTATGATGGCGGCTTATTTAGAGATCACGGGTGGTTACTGTTTAGATGGTCTCGGAGATCTACCATCTAGCTAGGATTTTTTGTGGCCTTTTACGGGAGGCGGCCCACGGTTGGGCGGGCCAGTATTCCTACTCCGCCCCTGCCCGGAATGACTTTGACCTGAAGGAATTTATGTTAATTATATAAAATGACTTGAAATAAATGTTATCTGAACCTGCAATAACTTTAAAAGCCCATAGGGTCAAATTAAAAACTCTTTGTAAACTTCACAGCGCTTTTCTATGAACTTTCTCTTTATGGCTATTGGATGATAGGTAATCGAAATCCACATGCGGGTCTGCAAATAGTGTCTGCCAGGCTTTGATTCCATTTGTGCTTTGTATCGTCGTGCTTATGCTTTACAGTTAGTGCTATTCAAAGGTATGTGGATTGATGAATCTGAATACCTGTAGACCTTAGCTGTTTTATAATAAGGTTAAAAAGTTAGCCCAGTAGTTCCAAGACTAGTAGAACCATCTTTATCTCCCTTCTTCATTCTCAATCTCCCTATTCCGTGATAGTCGATCTTTTTTTAACTGGAATCGATTTTAATGTAATATAAAACATTTTTTCATACTTATATTTTATTTTATTTTTATTTATTTGGGAAAACATACAATTTCAATAAATCACAAAATTTAAAGTAACATAAAAATTAACAAATCAGTAAAATTTCCACTTAAAGGAAATTTATTTTGATATGTATATGTAATTGTATTACTTATTTTGGGTATATTTATGTAAATTCGATAGAAAATACTTTTAAACATTATTTTGATATCAGAACTCCGAAATTTTAATAATTTATTTATTAATTTGATGCACGTTGCGGGTACGTAAAGACGCGTACAATTTATGAAAATATATTTAATTTTTTTTTAATACTGTAGGACAGCAGACAGGCTGACGGCCCGCTTAGAATTTAGCAGTTACCATCGCCTATGGGTGTTTGCAACGCCAGTGGCATCGCGAACACGCTGCTGTCCCATAAGGGTACAGGAACTTGGGTCACTAATGCCGGAACACAACATAAGGTTATTATGGCGGCATACTTAAGACCAAAGGTGGTCGCCATCCAGACGGGCTTGAGGCCCTACCACGTAGCTAGGGTGGGTTGTTTTGTCGCCTTTTACGACCGGCCGACCCCGGCCACAGAGGTTCTTTCTCCGCCCCTGCACGGATATAAAGTATTAAGTCATTTAGCGTTAGGAACCTGAAATATTTACAATCATGCAGGTCAATCATAATATATCTCTCCTTCAGTGAACCACCACACAGTGGGGTAAAAAAAAATTACTAATAAAGTAAGGACAAAAAATTAGACCTTTCTCAGCTTTATGTTCTTTTATGGAAGTATCTAATAATGACTATGTTCAGTATTTAATTTTTAATACGTACCTACCACACGCAAACATTACAAATATACTTATTACAATATAAAATAAAAGTATATATAACAAATAGGCAGTTAAATACTTACTTTTTCTGGCACTGGCAATCACTAACATCGATTCCCTATAGTTTACTTTTCGGAATTCCGGAAACAAATGAGTAACGTTTATCCTTGGCATTCGTATTTATATTGGTGAAGAATCAAACAAGTTCATGCAATATTGCAAGCATACACACCACAAGTCGTATTTCGTCCCATTGCACGTCTGAACAAGCGTTGCGGACGGTGGCGGCGGCAGCAACGGTGCTCTGCAAGTCTAGACACGTTGTACTGAATATGGAATATTAACAGTCGCTGAGATTCTTATAAATTATCTGCCTATATTGATAAGTTAACTCCGTCAAAATTATCAAAATTCTAGTGGAAATTTATTTATTATGATATAAAATTTACAAAAGAAAATGAAGTAAAATCTAAAATAAAAAGGATGACAGATTTTTTCCCAAAAAGGGGTTGACGTCAGGCAGGCGGCCGGTTGTAAAAACTAAGCCACAACTATTACAACATGTAACATATTGTGCCGACCCCATATAATGTTGGATAAGGGCAGGAGGGAGAAGAAGATTGATAGGTGAAGTCAAGCAAACATTTTAATTCTACACTATCGAAAGCTAATAAATTATCGTGGACCCCCGCTTACAAATTGTGAACCCCCATTTTTTTGTCACGCCAACGTAGACCCCGTCAAGTCTCTCGTGGACCTCTGTACGAGGTACGAGTACCAGTAACCTTTTTTAAATTATTATCTCATACTACATATGTATATATTTATTAATAATAATAATAATAGAATTAGAATTAATGCAAAACGAACTCTAATAGCTAAACTAATTTGTTTTCGATCGGGAAATACTCGACCAAGGGTGATGCGTTTCGTGACTCAGGCATTTGCTGGAACCGATATTGGATCTAGTGACTATATGCTTAGAGTCACGGAGCGCATAGACTTCTTGAAACAGAGAGTCTATGCCTGGGCAAACCGGATTCGCAGGTATAAAGAACGCACAGAAAGATATTTCCTTAATTGTCGCTTCCAAAGAAACCAGAAAGGTGTGTATAGAGGCTGGGAACATTCGAAGGTATTAGTGGCGGACGGACAGGTGCCAAATAACGATGCAACGCTGGAATTCTGGCGTGGCATCTGGTCTGTTCCGGGAAGTCACACTGAGAACGAATGGAAAGGGGCTGTTGAACAGAGGTGTGAACTTATTCCAGAGATGGAACAAATCATAGTGGTTCCATCAGACGTAAGTTGTGCAATCCGTTCGTGCCAAAACTGGAAAAGTCCTGGACCGGACGGCTTACACAACTTTTGGATCAAATGGTTTAAGATTTCGCACTCCTGTTTGGCAACTCAATTCCAAGATGCTATAAACTCGTGCTGCCTCCCATTCTTTATGACCACGGGGGTCACGCACCTTATACACAAATCTGGTAGTACCATGGATCCTAGAAATTATAGACCCATAACTTGCTTACCTACCATCTACAAGTTGCTTACATCCATTTTGAGAACAAAATTAATGAAACATCTCTTAGACAACAAAATTTTGGCTGATACTCAAAATGGATGTAGGCCGGGGTCCCGTGGTACGAAAGAGCTCCTCCTCGTAGATATGGCTATCAATAAACAAGTCCGTCGAAATAGAAAAAACCTCTGCACTGCTTGGGTTGATTATAAAAAGGCTTATGATTCAGTGCCGCATTCATGGCTTATGAGGGTGTTGGAGTTGTATAAAATTAACGCTACTCTACGCACCTTCCTAGGTTCGTGCATGCGACAGTGGGTCACAAGACTTAGCCTCCCAGGAAGAGGACGGTTTTTAGACGGACTATTAAGAATAGAGCGTGGGATTTTTCAAGGTGACAGCCTGAGCCCATTGTGGTTTTGCCTAGCATTGAACCCTTTGAGCGCACTGCTTGAGGATTCAAGACTAGGTTTTCAACTTCGCAGAGGGGGTGAAGTCATATCTCACCTACTATACATGGATGACCTCAAACTGTTCGCATCAAAAAAAAAACGGACCTACTAGAACTATTAAAACTAACTGAAAGGTTCAGTAGTTCTATAGGAATGGAGTTCGGCGTGGACAAGTGTGCGGTTATGCATGTACAGCGGGGGCGAGTTGTCAATTCAAACGAATTACAACTCTCTGAAAATATGTCCTTCAGATCTCTCTCTGAAGGTGACACCTACAAATACCTTGGTATATCACAATCATTAGGTATCGATGACGTAGACATAAAACAGCTGGTAAAGGAGAAATTTTTTAGCCGCCTGAGAAAAGTGTTGAACTCCTTCCTCTCAGGTGGTAACAAGATTCGCGCCATTAACAGCTGGGTTATGCCATCGCTGACCTACTCCTTTGGTATACTAAGGTGGACTCAGACAGAGCTGGATGCCTTGGATCGAAGGGTTCGTTGCATGATGACTTCATATCGGATTCATCACCCACGATCATCGGTTATGAGATTGTATATCCCACGGAAGTGCGGAGGGCGAGGTCTGCTAAATGCCAAAAATCTGCACAACCGTGAGATATGCAAGCTCCGGGAATACTTTCTCAAAACCAACGTGGGGATGCATCGGGATATGAAGGCAGTAGACAAGGGACTCACCCCGCTCTCTCTTGCAAAAGAGAGCTGGAGCAGGCCTGAAGTAATGAGTACTGCTGAGCGTATAGATGTGTGGAAGAGCAAGGAGCTGCACGGTAGATTTTATCGAGCACTATATGGGCCCGATATAGATCTGCTGGCATCGGTGAACTGGCTTCGATTCGGTGACCTCTTTGGGGAAACCGAAGGTTTTGTCTGTGCAATTATGGACGAGGTTATTAAGACGAACAACTACCGGAGGTACATCCTAAAAGACGGCACGATCGACACGTGTAGAGCCTGTCACTGTCCTGGTGAGTCGATTAGGCATGTTACTTCTGGTTGTTCTCGTCTTGCTAACTCTGAGTATTTGCACAGACACAACTTAGTGGCCAGAATCATCCATCAGCAACTTGCCCTTCGATACAAGCTTATATCTTCAGAAGTGCCCTATTATACCTAGTCAGGTCATAAATTCTGTCACATGTTTAATGTAAAATAATTGTAACAAGTTTATTCATTATGTAACCATTTATATACCAAAATGAACTTAACAAAACATAGATTCTTATGACATTAAAGTTTATTCAAAATGACCTCCGTGATTTTGAATACAAGCCTTCAATCTGCGCGGCCAGTCCTCTATCGCAGCACGAACGAGGTCCATATCAATATCGGCGGCTGCCTTAATCAAGGATGTCTTGAGTGACTCCAAATTGGGATGAGGCTTTGAACACGCCTTTTCCTCCAAGTGTTGCCATATCTTGTAATCTAACGGATTCAAATCTGGACTGGAGGAGGGCCAGTCTTCGTGCCGGATGAAGTCGATTTCACGCGCCGCCAGCCAGTCTTGTGTGCTCTTCGCTCTATGAGCTGGCGCCGAATCTTGTTGGAATACCCAGTGCCTGTTATTGAACATGGTATGAGAAACAGGTTCCACAAGGTTCGTCAGGACTGTATTTTGATACACAACAGCATTCGTTTTTACACCTTTCTCACAAAAATGTACCTCTGTTAAGCCCCAATAAGAAACTCCCAACCATACCATGAGCGAGGATGGAAAATGACCTCGTTAGACACGCGGAATACGGTTGCTTGCTTCTTCACTACTGTGTGCGAACACCTTATCATTTTGTTTGTTGTAGCTCTCTTCTACGGTAAACATTTTTTCATCCGAAAAAAGAATTTCCCGATATTTTTTTCCCGCGTACCGCTTCAACAAAGCGCGGCATCTCTTCAGTCTCAGGTCCATTAGACGAGCATTCAAACGATGTCCTGTTTTTCTTCGATATGCCCGAAGCCCTAAGTCTTCATTTAACACCCTTTTCACCGTGGTTCTGCTTAACCCCATCTGAAGGGCCAACAGTTTCTGCTTACGTTTGGGATTTCTTTGAATTCGTGCCTTCACAGCTTTTATCACTGCTGGAGTCCTAACAGACCGAGGGCCGACCACTTCTTGACCTGTCATCTACACTAGAGTCTTCATTGTATCGTTTGATGGTACGATAAATGAATCTTTTGGTTATATTCAAATTTTTCAGTATGTTAAAAATTTGAATTGGCGCGTAACCGCAACGATACAACGCAATAACTGCAACACGGTCTTCTTTAAGCGTCCACTCCATATTTAAAAAATGAGTAAAATTCTAAAAGTATACATTTTTATTTTCATGAACAATTCGAGATTCGAATTCAATAAACTTTTTTGTGGCCAGCATTCTAAAAGAAAAGTTTTTACTGTGTGACAATACTTATGACCTGACTAGGTAAATACACGCCTGAGTCAGTTCTTGATAGTGGCCATATCACGCTCTACTGGGATCGATCTATTATCACAGACAGGACTATTGTTGCCAATAAGCCTGATATTGTGATAATAGATCGATCTGCGAGACATACGATGATCATTGATATTATTGTCCCACATGATAGTAACCTCGTGAAAGCAGAAACTGACAAGATTACAAAATATTTAGATCTCGCTCACGAGGTTGCCGCCATGTGGCACATGGAATCAACGAGCATCGTACCGATAGTGGTGTCAGTGAACGGGCTTATAGCGAAGAGCTTCGATAAACACCTAGAGAGGCTTTCGCTAGGTAAATGGGTGAAGGGTCGGATACAGAAGGCGGTTCTTCTAAGCACGGCACGCATAGTGAGGAGATTCCTGTCTCTGGAGCCCTAACCACCGGTAGCTTGGGCCCTAGGCCTCGCTCCCAGCGACGGACAGTTTTTTATATTTTTTAATTTAATTTCTTTGTAAATATCGTTTTATAAAATAAATTATTTTTTTAATATTAATAAGTATTTTATAAAATGAAATGTAAATTATTTTGAAAAATGTAAATAACTAGAAAAGAAAATAAATAAAGATAATAATAATAATAACTGTCAAGTCTGTGAATGCTGACACATGGCTGTCTGAAATTTTTTATTTAAAAAATAGTTTTCTGATTTCTTTTTACATATTTGCCATTGCAATTACGAATAAATAGTGAAAATAAATCCTTCAAGTGTATATATATCATAAAAATAAGAAATAAACTATTGAAAACTAAAATCTCATAAATTAGTTCAAAATGACAACTCACGTCAAAATGAAAATATGCTTTCGAAGTGTTGTAAAATTTAATATGTATAAATAAAACAAGTCACATGAACAGACAAGATAGCCAGCCGTAATCGCGCACGCCTTCCACCTGCTGTACCCACTTCGCCAAGCTCCACCCGACCAACCTCTAACACAGAAGATTTGGCCAGAGGAATGTCGAGCCATAACAACGAGGATGGGACAGCGTCGTCTAACTCGTGTAGAAGACCTACGCGGGGACGTGGACGACCACCATCAGCACGCTTGGAGCCTGCGGGGAGCGCCCCGCGCCCGACTCCCGCTACTGGTGGTGTAGTGCGCCGCATGAGATGGACTAGGGAGATGAATGAGAGTGTCATGCGCGCGTACTTTGAGGCTACAAAGATGGAAACCTACCTCACGGCGTATCGTGATCGGATGCTGTCTCTGTTTCAGGTTCTTCACCCAAATACCACTGTCACGGCACAGCGCTTCTCGGATCAGGTGCGGGCCATTCAGCGGTTAAAACTGCTGGACGAACCTGTACTTGATCGTCTACGCACTGAAGTACGGAACAGTCTTAGGATAAATGAAAATGCACAATATCCAATTCTACAACATAGTGATGTTGTGATGGAAGTATCCTCAACATCACCATCTAATACGGATTTGGATATTCATAGGACTGATTGCGTAAGTAGCCAGGATTTAGAGCGTATGAGGAGGACTTTGGAGGAGGCAATTAAGGAGTATAAAGACATACCTACCCTAAATAGACCACAGCTACCTCGTCTACCCATACATAGACATAGTTTGTCTATTTTGGGTAATTTTAACCAGCTTTTAGAACCGTATATATTAACAAGTAAAGATCTGGATGAGACACATTCTATTTTGTACTGTGGGGCTGTCGCCGTGTGTCGTACTGTTGGTGTGAAATTTAATAATATTCCCCAATATGAAAAAAAAAACATATGACAAACCAGCCTGGCAGTACAGAATAGAACGTAGAATTAATGCAACACGAACTCTAATAGCTAAACTAATTTGTTTTCGATCGGGAAATACTCGACCAAGGGTGATGCGTTTCGTGACTCAGGCATTTGCTGGAACCGATATTGGATCTAGTGACTATATGCTTAGAGTCACGGAGCGCATAGACTTCTTGAAACAGAGAGTCTATGCCTGGGCAAACCGGATTCGCAGGTATAAAGAACGCACAGAAAGATATTTCCTTAATTGTCGCTTCCAAAGAATCCAGAAAGGTGTGTATAGAGGCTGGGAACATTCGAAGGTATTAGTGGCTGACGGACAGTTGCCAAATAACGATGCAACGCTGGAATTCTGGCGTGGCATCTGGTCTGTTCCGGGAAGTCACACTGAGAACGAATGGAAAGGGGCTGTTGAACAGAGGTGTGAACTTATTCCAGAGATGGAACAAATCATAGTGGTTCCATCAGACGTAAGTTGTGCAATCCGTTCGTGCCAAAACTGGAAAAGTCCTGGACCGGACGGCTTACACAACTTTTGGATCAAATGGTTTAAGATTTCGCACTCCTGTTTGGCAACTCAATTCCAAGATGCTATAAACTCCTGCTGCCTCCCATCCTTTATGACCACGGGGGTCACGCACCTTATACACAAATCTGGTAGTACCATGGATCCTAGAAATTATAGACCCATAACTTGCTTACCTACCATCTACAAGTTGCTTACATCCATTTTGAGAACAAAATTAATGAAACATCTCTTAGACAACAAAATTTTGGCTGATACTCAAAATGGATGTAGGCCGGGGTCCCGTGGTACGAAAGAGCTCCTCCTCGTAGATATGGCTATCAATAAACAAGTCCGTCGAAATAGAAAAAACCTCTGCACTGCTTGGGTTGATTATAAAAAGGCTTATGATTCAGTGCCGCATTCATGGCTTATGAGGGTGTTGGAGTTGTATAAAATTGATGCTACTCTACGCACCTTCCTAGGTTCGTGCATGCGACAGTGGGTCACAAGACTTAGCCTCCCAGGAAGAGGACGGTTTTTAGACGGACTATTAAGAATAGAGCGTGGGATTTTTCAAGGTGACAGCCTGAGCCCATTGTGGTTTTGCCTAGCATTGAACCCTTTGAGCGCACTGCTTGAGGATTCAAGACTAGGTTTTCAACTTCGCAGAGGGGGTGAAGTCATATCTCACCTACTATACATGGATGACCTCAAACTGTTCGCGTCAAAAAAAACGGACCTACTAGAACTATTAAAACTAACTGAAAGGTTCAGTAGTTCTATAGGAATGGAGTTCGGCGTGGACAAGTGTGCGGTTATGCATGTACAGCGGGGGCGAGTTGTCAATTCAAACGAATTACAACTCTCTGAAAATATGTCCTTCAGATCTCTCTCTGAAGGTGACACCTACAAATACCTTGGTATATCACAATCATTAGGTATCGATGACGTAGACATAAAACAGCTGGTAAAGGAGGAATTTTTTAGCCGCCTGAGAAAAGTGTTGAACTCCTTCCTCTCAGGTGGTAACAAGATTCGCGCCATTAACAGCTGGGTTATGCCATCGCTGATCTACTCCTTTGGTATACTAAGGTGGACTCAGACAGAGCTGGATGCCTTGGATCGAAGGGTTCGTTGCATGATGACTTCATATCGGATTCATCACCCACGATCATCGGTTATGAGATTGTATATCCCACGGAAGTGCGGAGGGCGAGGTCTGCTAAATGCCAAAAATTTGCACAACCGTGAGATATGCAAGCTCCGGGAATACTTTCTCAAAACCAACGTGGGGATGCATCGGGATATGAAGGCAGTAGACAAGGGACTCACCCCGCTCTCTCTTGCAAAAGAGAGCTGGAGCAGGCCTGAAGTAATGAGTACTGCTGAGCGTATGGATGTGTGGAAGAGCAAGGAGCTGCACGGTAGATTTTATCGAGCACTATATGGGCCCGATATAGATCTGCTGGCATCGGTGAACTGGCTTCGATTCGGTGACCTCTTTGGGGAAACCGAAGGTTTTGTCTGTGCAATTATGGACGAGGTTATTAAGACGAACAACTACCGGAGGTACATCCTAAAAGACGGCACGATCGACACGTGTAGAGCCTGTCACTGTCCTGGTGAGTCGATTAGGCATGTTACTTCTGGTTGTTCTCGTCTTGCTAACTCTGAGTATTTGCACAGACACAACTTAGTGGCCAGAATCATCCATCAGCAACTTGCCCTTCGATACAAGCTTATTTCTTCAGAAGTGCCCTATTATAAATACACGCCTGAGTCAGTTCTTGATAGTGGCCATATCACGCTCTACTGGGATCGATCTATTATCACAGACAGGACTATTGTTGCCAATAAGCCTGATATTGTGATAATAGATCGATCTGCGAGACATACGATGATCATTGATATTAGTGTCCCACATGATGGTAACCTCGTGAAAGCAGAAACTGACAAGATTACAAAATATTTAGATCTCGCTCACGAGGTTGCCGCCATGTGGCACATGGAATCAACGAGCATCGTACCGATAGTGGTGTCAGTGAACGGGCTTATAGCGAAGAGCTTCGATAAACACCTAGAGAAGCTTTCGCTAGGTAAATGGGTGAAGGGTCGGATACAGAAGGCGGTTCTCCTAAGCACGGCACGAATAGTGAGGAGATTCCTGTCTCTGGAGCCCTAACCACCGGTAGCTTGGGCCCTAGGCCTCGCTCCCAGCGACGGACAGTTTTTTATATTTTTTAATTTAATTTCTTTGTAAATATCGTTTTATAAAATAAATTATTTTTTTAATATTAATAAGTATTTTATAAAATGAAATGTAAATTATTTTGAAAAATGTAAATAACTAGAAAAGAAAATAAATTAAGAGGAATAATAATAATAGCCTTTTATTCAGATCACTTAACTAATTACAGTGGGTTTATACTTATAATTAAATAACACTTTACATTTAAACTAATTAAAACTATTTAAGTTAATATCTGTTGCTTGGTTATCTTTCCTAGATCTGTTTGCCAATCGGCATAGGCCTCCTCCAACCTTTTCCATTCTTTCCTTTCCTGTGTCACTCTGTTCCACGTGACTCCTGCCACTTGTCTAATGTCCTCATCCCATCTTTTATGCGGTCTGCCTCTCTTCCTCTTGCCCTCTCTGGGATACCACTGTGTCACCCTGCGGCTCCATCTATCGCTTCCTCTTATCACGTGGCCAGCCCATCTCCACTTCAGTCTTTTGATTTTAATTGTTATGTCTGTAGTTTTTGTTTTATTTCTGATGATGTAGTTTTTCAATCTGTCAGACTTTCTGATATTTAGCATGCTCCTTTCCATTGCATACTGACAAGTTGCTAGTTTGTTTACTACATCATAATTTAGCACCCATGATTGACATCTGTAAGTTAGAACAGGTAGTATGCAGGTGTTAAACAGTTTAGTTTTTAAGTTTATATGTAGTTTTTTATCTTTCATAGCCTCTCTTAAACTCCAATACCTCTTCCAGCCACTCGTAATTCTTCTCTCCACTTCCTTCCGCATTGGTTCTTTTTGTGTAATAAGCTGTCCTAGATAGATATACTCTTCAGTGTAATCTATTTCGTTGTTCCCTAGTTTGATGGTGTATTTGCTTCCGTTTGTCATTACTCTAGTCTTATCCGGGTTCAGTGTCAGTCCCACTCTCGCACTTTCTGTCGCAAGTTCTCCTAGCATTTTATTTAAGTCCTCTGGTGTTTTGGCAAATAGCACTATGTCGTCGGCGAACCTTAAGTGTGATAGCAATACTCCATCTACGTTAATCCCGAAGCATTCCCAATCCAGTCTTCTGAAAATTGATTCCATAACTGCGGAGAATAGTTTAGGAGATAGGGGGTCCCCCTGTCTGACGCCTTTTTCAATTCTGAAAGGAGCGCTTTTCTTTTCTAATTGAATTTTTCCTGTGCTGCGACTGTAAATGTTTTTTATTATTCGGATGTATTTGTGTTCGATTCCTTGTTCCAGTAAGGCCTCCCAAATGTTTTCGTGTAGTAGAGAATCGAACGCCTTACTGTAATCGATAAACGCGATGTAGTATGTTAGTTGGTATTCGTTGTATTTCTCTAGAACTTGTCGTACTACGTGGATGTGGTCGATTACTGAATAGTCTTTGCGGAAACCTGCTTGCTCGATTGGTTGGTGTTCGTCTAAGGTTTTTTCGATTCGTTTTAGGATGATCTTAGCGAAAATTTTATATACGTTAGACATAAGGCTGATTGGGCGATAGTTTCCTATATCATATTTATCGCCTTTCTTATAAAGTAGGATGATGTTAGACTCTGTCCATTGTTGAGGGATAGTTTCGGTATTTATAATTTCATTGAACATTTCTGTGAGAACAGGTATCAGGGTTCCTTTGCTGTGTCTTAGAATTTCGTTCTTTATACCATCGGGCCCGGGCGCTTTTTCTTCTTTTTGGGTGTCGATAGCTTGCTTGACTTCAGCATAGAGGATATTAGGAATATTGGAGGGATCCACCATTTCTATTTTGGTTTGCGTAGTGTCGTTGCTGTATAATTTTTTATAATATGATGTGGTTGTTTCTAATATGTCTGCTCTGTGGCGGTTCCATTTTCCTCTGTCATCTTTCATTTTTACAATCCAGTCTTTTGTGTTTGTCAATTCTTTGCGCGCTTTTTTGATTCCGCCTGTTTTATGTATATAATTTTCTATCGTTTTCATCCTCCATTGTTTTCTATCTTTTCTAATGCTTTCTTTAATTTCTTTGCTAATTTTGGCAATTATCTTTCTTCTATTTTGAGTGGTTTTTGCGCTGATGAGGTGATATCTGTCTTTTAATAGGTTTATGGTGTTTATTGATAGCATATTTTTTGTTCCAGTTTTATTGTTTGCTATGACTTTAGTTTGAGTTTTAATAACATTCTCTATGTAATTATATTTTTCTTGGGTTGCTAAATTATTAGTGTTTTCGTTAAAATCTATAAATGCGTCTCTCAGAGCGATTGTTAATTGTTCCAGTTGCTGATTGTTGAGTTTTATGTTTCCTACGTTTTGCCTTGGTCTCGGCTTCGATAGTTGTTTTGTTCTGAGATCTGCTCTGATTAGCCTATGGTTGGTGTTGAAATTGAATCTTTTGATAACGGTAAAGTTGGTGAAATAGTTACTTCTGTTTGTCATAATAAAATCGATTTCGTTCTTAGTTTTGCCATCGGGAGAGATCCAGGTCCACATGTTTTTCCTGTTTTTCTTATACATGGTATTTAGAATTGACAAGTTATTTTCTAGCGCAAAGTTTGTAATTTTCTCCCCATTCCTGCTCCTAGTCTTATTGCTATATGAAAATGGGCCTGATATTGTATTTTCACCTGGACGTCTTGCTCCTATTTGGCCGTTAAAGTCTCCCATTACTATAAGGTTTTTATGGGTGTATTCTTGAATAGCTTCATTTAGATCTTGGTAAAAGGTATTTATTGTTTCCAAATTTGATTGCTCTGTAGGTGAATAAACTTGTACAATAGACCAAGGGTCCTTATAACCCGGTAGTTTCACATTCATAATCCCTATGCGCTCTGAGATTCCGATAAATTCTTCTATATAATTCGTTATATGTTCCTTGATAATAAAGCCAACCCCGTGTTGGCCTTGAGTCTTTCCTATCTGGTACAGTAAGTATTCTGGGTGGGAAGTAATACTTTCGCCCAATCTTCTCACCTCACTCAGACCAAGGATATCCCAATTAATTTGTTTTAGCGCGTTAGTTAATTCCATAAGATTTTCTTCGTTCATCAGGGTAAGTACATTAAGGGATGCTATATATATTGCTGATTTTTGGTGCTTGTTAGCCTTTAGCGTTGAAGGGTTGTGGTCTCTTTCCCCCACGAGGACCAGTCGGCTTGGGGGAGTTTGGTATTTTGATGTTTCTCTATTGGCAGTTTCTTTGATTGGTTTTGGTATCCGTTTGAGGCCTTTTGGTTGCTATTGGTTTCTTTTAGTGTTGGGTGTACTCGGAAGGGAGCCGGATCTGGATCGAATTATGTCAAAAGCATTTGTTCTGTTGGACTTTATTGTGTTTCCTGTTAGTTGTTTTTTTGGTTGGCTATTATGGTTGGAGGGTGAAGCTGACATTTCTCTTTTTCTTTTCTCTTGACCGGTGTTGTTATCTTTAATTATTAGTTTGTCATATTTCAAGTATGCCGTATTTCCCTTTTTCCTCTCTTCAACTACCTTTGCTTGCAGCTCTCTTCTTCTTTCCAACACTTCTTTCGAGTAGTCCTCATTTATATAAATTGTTTTAAGGTTCCTTTTGTTTTTGATGATTTCATTCTTCTTCCAGTTATTTATAAACGAGCACAATACCGGTCTCGGTTTGTTGCTCACTGTCTCCTTTTTTCCTAAGCGATGGATTTTGTTTACTTCGTACTCTTCTATATTAATATTTAGATCCTGATTGAAGGTCTCCTTGAGCTTTTGAATTAGTTCATAAGAGGATTTTTCTTTTTCTTCTAAGCCAAATACTATGATATTATTACTTCTTTCGACTCTCTTAAAATACGTTATCTCTCTCTCCAATTTTCCTACTTTCATTTTTAGATTGTTATTTTCTTCCATGATAGGGATTAGTTTTTCATTCATTTTATCCATAATACTTTTCGTAATTGAGTCCTTCAATTCAGCGTTTTGGTTTTGCATTTCGATCTTCATTTTTTCGAATAGTATTTGAAATTGGCCTTCCATCCTATGTTTTTGAGTTTTTCTGCGTGAAACGAAATGTGTTGGTAGAATATGGTAGAACTGATTTTCTATTTGGCAAGACTGTTATTATGACAGATTTGTTGACGTTTTAATGTCAGTGCCACTGAATGATAAATGCTTTTTGTGATTAAGTTTTTGTAACCTCGAATCGTTAATCTTGTGTGTTAACAGGTAATACTTGGTGGATGAAACGACACTGATTATTTATAGCCACTTCACGACAGTTGTGCTTTACTTAGGACGTAGTCACTCCACTGGATATCACGTTTACTATTACGTTTCACTAATTTCTATCGGAGGTTATCACTACGATGTTGGCAGATCGGAAGCCGGAAACGGAAATATTTATTAATAATGTATATTAATTATGTTATTATATATTTATATAAGTATATTATAATTTTATTACATTTCAGAAAAAATGACAGTCATCCCAGAAATAAAAAATAGAGTTTCCTCCACTATTTATGGGAGTGACAAAAGTAAGAAATTATACATTTAACTAGTTTGCAGAATAGAAAAAGATGGTACCTTTCGGTTGCTCTTTTGAGGGTTGGGAGGTCAAACGGAACCCAGTGTGTTTCATTTCTTCTCAATGTGTTTGTGTTTCTTTGTTATCTATAATGCCACAAACTTTCCCAGAAGAAGAAATTAAATTAAAAGAAAAGAAATTACCAAGAGGTATTGACCATAGAAGGTGCCCTAAAATTTTACCCCCTGGGTGTAATTTGCTGTGGACCTAGAGCTTCAAAATGCAAGTATTGGGAAGCAATCGGGGTATATATGCATGGACGATTTATCAAACATAAAAAAGCCATCAGTCATATAAATGAAAAGGGTTTAAACATTTACAAAATCAATAGAAATACGAATGCAGATAAGTACGTACGTACGATTTGATCGTATTTTTTCCTTTCATTCCGCTCGCAGCGATGCGGTGAATATGCAAATAGACCCCATCAATATTCATGGCTAGGCGGCGTCATTGATAATTGAGTCTTACTTCAGCATGGTGCCTCTGATTTTTCATCCAACACCTCACTTTGTAAGTTTTATTTGTCCTTATTTTCATATTTTAAATTGGTACAGATGTGCTATGTAGAACGTTGAACTACGTATGCTACGTCAAAATTGTTTTTTTTTTTAATAGCTGATATCAGTGAATAGGCAAACGGCTGGCCTGATAGGTGATAATAAATGTGCAAGTTTTCAACATCAAAGGCATTGCCAACGCGCTGAAAACCTTTTAATTTTTGTACTTTAATTCATTTTCGGGGATGGGATCACGCGAATATCACCCCACCTACAACTTTTTTTCTTCATATTTTATAGTATTCAGAAAGCAGTACCTTTTAGAAAGTTTTTTTCTACTAAATCATTATCAAAATGCATCCAACAAATGATACAATTGTTAGACATATGAGAACGAAAGAAAGCATTTATTCAGGATTACAAGAGTAGCGCTTCCAGGTCAGGCTCACGTCACATTGCTTTAAAAATCCAGATCAGTAGGTATGAATGTATGTACTCGCTATATAAAGACTACGTAACCACGCACATGGAGTATTCAGATGTGCTTCCGAGATAATAAAAGAATAATATGCGAAATTACATTTTTCTGTGTAAATAAATTGGGGCATATTTTCTTCCGCATAATATTTCTCCATAAGCACAGTAAGGCAAAGCAATAAACGAAAAGTAAACATTTCGGGTTTAGGGGCCGTGATTTAACTCGACATTTATTTACTGTCTATCCAACTAGATAAAATTCGCATCGTACCTCGCTGACGCATCTCTATGGGACCGCAATTTTCATAAATCTCGGCGCGGTCGACCTTTGTCTTTGTCCCATTGCTTGGTTTAGGCAAATTCGGATCCACCACAAATTGGACCCACTGTGAGTCTCGAACGTGCCTTCGTACAGGTAAGGTGGGGAAAGTTGGAAACTTATGTAAATCGGGTTATGTGTGCCTTGAATAAATAACCCTACATAATAAGACAACACTTTCCTTTTCCTTGAGAGCATATTATATACTCGTCTTTATTTGGAGATGACGAAAAATTTTATCCTTTCACCAATACTATTGTATATAGATGAAAAGATTCGGCTCTGATTTTCAAATAACATTTATTTATTTCAACATTTGTTGAAATAAATAAATAAATAAATTTAGATTATAAGGGTATGTCTTTTTTTTCCGTGCAGGGGCTAAGTAAGAATAGTAACCACTGCGGCCGTGGTCGGCCTGTCGTAAAATGCGACAAAACAACCAATCCTAGCTAGGTGGTAGGACCCCAAGCCCGTCTGGATGGCGACCACCTTTGGTCTTCAGTATGCCTCCATAATAACCTTGTGTTGTGTTCCGGCATTAGTGACCTAAGTTCCTGTACCCTTATGGGACAGAAGCGTGTTCGCAATGCCACTGGTGTTGCTAACACCCATAGGCGACGGTAACTGCTAAATTCTATGTGGACCGTCAGCCTGTCTGCTGTCCTACAACAATAAAAAAGGCGGTAGGGCCTCAAGCCCATCTGGATGATAAAGTATGCCGCCATAATAAGCTTGCGTTATGTTTCGGCATTAGTCTCCTGGCGTCGCAAACATCCATAGGCGACGGTAACTGCTTACTATTAGGTGGGCCGTCAGTCAGCCTGTCTGCTGTCCTACAGCAATAAAAAAAGGTGGTAGGGCCTCAAGTCCATCTGGATGATAAAGTATGCCGCCATAATAAGCATGCGTTGTGTTTCGGAATTAGTCCCCTGGCGTCGCAAACACCCATAAGCGACGGTAACTTACGACGGTATTAGGTGGGCCGTCAGCTTGTCTGCTGTAGCTCAGCGATAAAAAAAGTGTTTGGTGACTTAACGTGAAACCTTGATTTACATTTATTGGCTAAGCACTGTCGTCCCCATTTTTATTACTTCCTCATTTCAGTTACACAGTACAGCAAGGATAGTTTCAAACCCAATACAAACCCTAGAGTTGAAAAGTGATGGTATTCTCCTTGATGATGATTTTACTATATTTTAGCACCTCGCGGTGCAATTGCTTTCGCCTTTTGAACGCCTGCCGGGGTTAGAGGTTTGATTCACGTAGCCTGTATTCATTTACAAAAGAAAATTATATTCAGTTGTGTTACTACACAATAACACATAACTTTGGTGTGAATTGTCAGTGAATATTTGTTGGAATACTTTGGTTAGAAAAAAGTATCACAGAAGCGCACCGAGGGTAGTAGTAGTGCAGAAAAGCCTAAAAGCGATTCCAACAGAGCACCCCAAGTTTCAAAGTATATAATATTTCAGTATAGTAGTTGATATAAAAATTAGAAAAATATCATAAAACTTATCTTCTTATAAGAATTTATGAGGAGAATTTTTATACCTTACAATTTACGCGTTTAGTGTTGTGTAATTCTTGCAAAGTTATTAAATATTAAAGTAACTGATACCATGTTTGGAGGCCTAAGTGTCAAGGACCGTGAAAATAACAGCACTTGTGGGGCACTTTACTTCGGCCTGGTCCTTATAATGTTTTTAGTATTAAAATTGTCAGTAGCTACACATTTACAAAGCCTCATTAATTATGCAGGCTCGCTTGTATAGGCCGTAAAGGAGTTCTTTGAATATCGCCATTACATTAAATTGTTATCTGCCACGACACCCTTGGCGCACGCTTTTTTAATTAAAACAGGCAATTAAGCGTTGACTTAGCCCAAGTTTTACAATTATGTTTTTGTCGTCGCGGCGAGAAGTTTGTGTACGAAAGAGAATTTATTTTTAACGGTCCTTTCGTGGAGTTTTTAGAGAAAATATCGTTTAATGGTTTAATTAAGGTAATTAAAAGCTGTTATTAGGAATATTTTATGATATCTGAAAGTATTGGTGACATGGAGCATGTAAGGGGTATTACAATAAAATTTAAGTAGGGTTGATTGTAAAATTAATACCTGGAAATGAGATTTAATAGAGTTGGCATGAAAACAATTAAAATATATATAGTATAATAACTGTAGGAAATTAATAACATTTTAAGTATATTAAATGCTAACTGGAGTGTATATTATATTAAAGAAACAACAAAAACTTAAGTATTAGTATTTATAAATGTTTGGCTCTTACATAAGTAAAGACCGCAACTTTTATATCTAAAATATTTTTTATTATTTTGCTGTGTAAATCAAGCTATTGATACGTATGTTCACCCCATTAAACTATTAGGAAGTCATAAAGATAATATATAGATTATTCCTTTTGCTAATTCTCAGACAGAAAAAGAAAGGCACTCCTATGTTTCTATTCTAAGGTCTGACCACAATCGCATCTATAAGAACCAAATTCAATTATAATAACCACATAAATTACTTTCTTTTCTTGTGCATTTTTAGTTAGAGAAGTAGCGGTGCAAAAAGATAATTAAATTTACCTCGTGACAACACTTAACAACGTATTATAGGCTTCAATTTAAAACAATGATGTAACTAGGCCTTAAGAAGAAAAAAGTAGATTGTGTTGTACAGTTGGTTGCTTTTAGTCAAATTAGTTCTAACATAAACTTTAGTAATAGAGTTTTTAAACGCGGCATAAAGACAGAATTTGCGATCGTAGTGCGCTGACCAGTCAATTTATCGAGTGGGTCGGTTCGACTATTCCTCCGACATAGTTGGGAAATGGAAAAGTTGTCCCGAAGTAACCCCGAGCTATATTCCGTGTTACAACAAATTTTATACCGACAGCGTCGGAAAAGTTTTCGTACCTATAAATAACGACTGAATATAATATACTGTTGTTTATATTTTACAGTACTATTTATTTTCACGGTTATAATTTTGTTTCGTTGGTAGGCATTTTATACGCTATACTCGTGGCCGAGTGGTGCTCAAATTTCGACTATAATTCAACTAAATATAAAGTCTTATGGGACTATATGTATCGACTGTGCTGACACAGTTCAATAAAGGTTCTTAAAAAGTCCTAAAAAGCGTCAAACAGATAAAACAGATAAATAATACTTTTTCTTGCTTGACTACTTTTGCTTGCTTGACTTTTCGACTTAAAGAGTAAAATATTCTATAACGATAGCTGATAACGTGCCAGCTATGAAATAAAAAAAGGAAAACTAAGAGACCTAGTTACTGTGAGTTTTGTTCAACAAATCATTTTTATGAATACCTTAGTTGATTGATACTACAAACATAACCGTAATTTTATCTCTTAAAGAGTTGTAACGAAGTGGTATTAACAAAGCTAATACACTAAAGACTGAGCAGCCAAAAGCACGTTTGAATATTCATGATCGTAACTTAGTAGAAAGTTTTTAATAAGAAATTATGGTAATGATTTTAAATTGAACTAATCCATATTGCGGGTTGCCGAAAGTTGGTTCGCTACAGGACTTGTTAGCGCGGCAGAGGGTTGATGTCGCAACTCAAACCCAATTTTCTAATTAATTTATATCCTCTTACGAAAGTTTGTTTGAGTGGCTTGCAAGATTTCATTGCGTTGTCGTCTTAATAAGACTTGGTTTTATGCACATTGAAAAACTTCAACGGATTTGGGATAAACGTTAAATCGCTTTCTTTAAATCTCTTTAAAAATATTTGAATAATTAGGGATAACATAAGCAAGAGATATAAGAACCATGGTGACAAATATGATGTAGGTATTTGATACAGTGAATTATTCGAGTGGAACCGGTTAGGATCTTCCACATTTGCGGCTGTTTGACGTCGTTTTAGGTGACAAGTGAGCCAATGATTTTGTTTTTGTTTCAACCGGGTTTGGTTCAACTAAAACTATTTAACTAAAATCTATTTATCTCTAACTAAAACAAAAAATTAATAAAATAAATATATTGGGACATTTCACACAACGCCATCTAGTCCCGAACTAAGTAACATAGCACTTGGGTACTAAACAACTGATATACTACATATATAATTTTTCTTTCGTAAATAAATACATATTATACACAAACACCCACACGCGAAACGGGAATCAGACCCGTGACTTCTCCATGTGTACCATCGTGCGTTAGCCATCACGCTAAAGGAGGTCGAATGAAATAACAACTTATATGAATTGGGGGCATAGAGTACAACGTACTGTATTCGAGTGACTGTATCTGCCTGGTTTTCTGTAGACTTCTTTAGACGTTTGTCTTAGTTTTGTTTGTCTTACTTAGTTTTAAGACTACGTGGTACAATATTTTATAGCAATTTAATAATTCTAGATTTTGCTGGAGTCAAAATATAATTTATTTACTACTATGTTTTCTTCTTTTGTGTTGTATAACTTTAAAAGGTGCAGTTATCTTCTCGAGGGATAATATTACTAGCTTTCGTACTATTAAACACAGAATCTGCATGAGAAAATTTAAATGCAAAATTGCGGTTCTTAAGGGAGAGAAATTCAGAATTTACAATGAAACATGTACAGAGAATATGAAGGATGCAATGGCAGTTTGAATTTACATTTAAATGAGATCGCTATCTGTCAGATGTTACTGAATTGTTATCTATAAATTTCCAGTATACAAATAATGAAATAAAAATAATCATATTTGTTTTAAACACAATCAAACGTAGTTTTTTTAATATATGGTGCATGTTATTTTTTTTGCCAGCAAAACAAGGAATTGCCGTTGTATAATATTTGAATTGACATAAAACCTTCATGTTTTTCACATAAGCTTATTTTTTTAGTATGCTACATTTGATTGTCGACTTTCAATTGTTTATTGGTTTATATTTTTTTTAAAGAAGATATACCTCATGGATATGTGAAATAATTTTCACTCTAAAATATCACACCATGAAGGTTTTATGTCAATTTAAAGTATCTATTACTATATAAGGGCAATTTCATACTTTAATCCCTATTATTTTGATTAAATAAATATGTTACATCCTAGAAAAAAACAAGTTTCAATTTTTCAGTACCAATTGGCAATTTCATCACCATAAATATAAATAGTATATTTATTGTGAAGCACCAAAAGTGCTTTGCTACTTTCTTTGCAATTTTAATGGTGCTGGGTGAATTGTCATTGCATATTTTTTCATATTTTTATATTACTATCATTGTAGTGGATTGTCTCCTGTCATTTAATTTTTTTTATGAAACTTTTAAAGACTGGAAACACGTTTGCTCTTAATGATAGAAACGTTCATAGCAATTGATTTCTGCGATCTCCATTTATCATAACACTCTCATGTGATAACCAACTAGAAAAAGTCATCCTTTTAAAATAAGTTTTTAATATAACTTTCATACTTTTAAATCCTCGATTTATATGTTTGCGATAAAATTATACAAACACAGTAATTTTACTGCTTGTCATACCTATTGAAGTTACACTGTGTCTTGGAAAGTTTCAGCATAAAATAGCTGAATCATGACCTCTTAGGTGAGACTTATTTCTTTGTACAGAGAAAGGTAAAAAGTAACATTGTAACCGAAAGTCATATTTCAGTATAAATGTGAAAGGGATTGTAAAAATATTGCATGTACCGCAAAAATATGTAACACATTTAACTCGATATTTCAGCATAAATACTATTCTTATTTTTATACTTATATTTTTTTATTTCACAAATTTTTTATATTTTTTACAATACCTTATTTTTTTTATAAAAACAGTACCATAGTATTACATTTATATAAACATCAATAATAAAATATCCTAAAAAATATAAAAAATCGTCTTCCAAGTGCAGCGAGTCCTTGCAGTTCCAAACTACCGGTGGTCAGGCTACAGAGTAAGGAACCTCCTCACAATACGTGCCGTATCTAAAAGAGCTGCCTTCTGTATTCGACCCTTCAGCCAGGGATTAAGCGAGATCCTTTCAAGGTATCGATCAAGACTCTTCGCTATCAGACCATTCACTGACACTACTATCGGAATTATGATTGTACTATCCAATTTCCACATAACAGTAATCTCGTGTGCGAGATCAATATATTTCAATTGTTTTTCTTTTCCAGCACCAACGAGATTACCATCATGTGGAACCGCGACATCTACAATCATAGCACGTCTCGCAGATCGGTCCACTATCACGATGTCGGGTTTATTAGCAACAATACACCTGTCCGTGATAATCGACCGATCCCAGTAGAGCAAATATGAACCATTATCGAGAACTGGCTCAGGCCTATATTGGTAATAGGGCACCTCCAAGGTTACAAAATTATATTTCAAAGCTAGTTGTTGGTGGATAATCCTGGCTACTAGGTTGTGTCTGTACAAGTATTCGCTGTTAGCAAGACGAGAACAACAGAAAGTAACATGTCTGATGGATTCACCAGGAAGGTGACACGCTCGACAAATATCAAGCGTACCGTCCTTCAGAATGTACTTCCTGTAGTTGTTCGTCTTGATAACCTCGTCCATAATTGCACAGACAAAACCTTCGGTTTCCCCAAATAGGTCTCCGGAGCGTAACCAGTTTACCGACGCTAGTAGGTCTACATCGGGCCCATTCAAGGTCTTATAGAACCTACCATGCAACTCCTTGCTTTTCCATATAACTGCTCGGTCGGAAGCACTCATCACCACTGGACTTTGCCAGTTCTGTTTCGGTAAGGATAACGGAGTTAGTCCCTTGTCAACTGACACCACATCACAATGCATACTCCGAGCCCCATCGGCATTTAGAAAATATTCTCCGAGATTGTACACCTCGCGGTTATGGAGGTCTTTGACATTTAAGATCCCTCTACCTCCACATTTCCGTGGAATGTACAATCTCATAACCGACGAGCGTGGGTGATGCATACGATATGCTGTCAGCAAACAACGGACTCGCCTATCTATGGCATCTAACTCAGTTTGAGTCCATCTTAATAAACCAAAGGAGTATGCCAATGATGGTACGACCCAACTATTAAAGGCTCGAACTTTATTCCCCCACGAAAGAAGACTTTTCAGGACCTTTCTTAAGCGGGAGAAAAAGTGATCCCTTATTGTCTGTTTCGTATCATCATTGGGTATACCCAATGACTCTGACATACCAAGATATTTATAGGTTTCACCTTCAGAGAGAGATCTGAGTTATATTTTCAGTGAGTTGTATATTACCTAAATCTACAACTCTCCCCCTTTGTACATGCATGATCGCACATTTATTCACACCAAACTCCATACCAATGCACGTGCTAAAATTTTCAGTAATTCTTAGTAACTCCATGAGGTGAAGCTTTTTGGATGAGAATAACTTTACGTCATCCATATACATTAGGTGCAATATAATCTCACCCCCTCTGCGAAGTTGAAAGCCCAGCTTTGATTCCTTAAGCAGAGTGCTTAGTGGATTCAAGGCCAGGCAAAACCATAACGGGCTCAAACTGTCACCTTGAATGATGCCTCGTTTCTGAAACAGAGACAGCATACGGTCACGATATGCAGTGAGGTTAACTCCCAACTCTGTGCCTCAAAGTACGCTCGCATGACATTCTCGTTTATTTCTTGAGTCCATCGCATGCGGTGCACTACACCACCAGTAGCGGGAGCCAGACGCGGGGTGTGTCCCACAGGCTGCAAGCGTGCTGACGGTGGCTGTCCACGGCCCCGCGTAGGTCTTCGTAGCGGAGCTGACGGCACTGCATTCTCCTCATTTCTTGACGCGCTGTTGGCCGTAGGCAGCGTCTTGTCTACAACGCGCGGCCGGCCCAAAAGCAGGGCTAGCAGAGACGTCCGCAGCTGGTGTTGGGCGTACGTTTCTTCGACTGCTTATCTTGTCTACTGTCTCCTTGTATTTTTATTGCTTTTTATGCTACATCATTGTTAATTTAATAAAACTGGTACATTTTTCAACTTACGTTTCTTTTTGACATGAGATGTCATTTTGTATTTCAGTGAGATAATTTACTATATTTGTATTTTCGTGATATTTACCAATGGTTTCTATAGTTTTTTCTAAAATTACGCTCTGTATTACTTTTGTGGATAATTTTGAGAGGTTAAAATACTTATTTATGAAAATTTACGAAAATTATAAATACAAGAAAAACTGAAGACAGCTAGTCGCTTTGACTATTCTTATTATTTTTTTTTATTGCGTAGGACAGCAGATAGGCTGACAGCCCGCTTAGAATTTAGCAGTTACCGTCGCCTATAGGTGTTAGCAATGCCAGTGGCATCGCGAACACGCTGTTGTCCCATAAGGGTACAGGAACTTGGGTCACTAATGGCGGAACACAACACAAGGTTATTATGGCGGCATACTTAAGATCAAAGGTGGTCGCCATCCAGACGGGCTTGAGGCCCTACCACGTAGCTAGCAAAATTATTCTAATTAATTACATTGAAGTAGTTAAATTAATTTGTTTATACAGTTTTTCACGAGAAAATACATTTTAGCTTATATGAGTTATCGTTTATCTATTTAATCATCAATGTGTTTGTAATTGTTTTGTGGTCTGTAATTTTCTTTGCAATATTGATGTTCAATTTATATATAAGGTTATATCTATTTATCATTGCCCTTCCGCGCCTATTTTTTACCTGGGCAAAGAGACGAAATAAACTCCTTTGCAAAAAACGGACAGTTTTGATTTTTCTACATTATAGGTAATAATGTTGTTCTAAAAAGATTTGAATAGCCAAACTATGTTACTGGCACAAAGAGTCTGTGCATATAAAAAAGTTAATTTCAAATTCAGAACTTTTGTTCGAAACTTTGTGACTTTTTACTTACTTTTCGCGGGTTTGCGGTTCAAGGGTTATCAAGCAACTAAAACTAACTAGTCGTTGTTTTTAGTACAACAATTTATGTTTGTCGCATAATTCCGCCTTATGATGATAATTAGAAATTACCTACCTTGGACACTAGCTAACTGGAGTAGCCTACTCTTCTCTGATAATGTTCGAATTTGTCTGCTTGGTGAGCACCGACGTTGGTGAGAGTTGAGAGGACCAGGGGAGCGCTATGCCGATGTGTGTTTTGAAGAGATCACCCCTTATGGTGGGGGGTCCAATATTTTTTTAGTAACTTCTTAAATTTCTAGCTATGGTACCGAGATAGTATTCATTGAAAATGGCTCTCTAAATGCGAAAAGGAACATAACAGAAATCTTTTGTCAACATGCACAACCCGCACTGTAATTGGTGAAGATGCCATTTACATGGACGATAATGATCGAGCCCACCGTTCTGGTGACGTAGATGCTTATATGCAAGAGGTTGGTATTCGTCGTTTGTATTGGCCAAAATTGGATTGAGCGTGGAGCTCCGACCTTAACCCCATTGAGCACGTTTGGGACCTTCTAAAAAGACGAGTACGATTTATCCAACCACCTCCACAAAATATCAGGGGAGTGATTTCAGCTAAGTGGGGACACATTTCACAGGGCACCATCAAAAGCCTGGTGGAAAGCATGCTGTACGATGTCGGTCAAGGACCGAGATTGCACCGTACAAGAATGAGAGGGAGGGCTCAAGAGTGGACTCTATGAGAGAGGATGGGATAGGAGCGGTGGCTAGAGACGCGATACCTTGCAGTGGGCAAAGAATTTCGCACCGATCTTGATTCCACCCCTTCCCGGTTCGGTTCAGGTCTGCTCGCGGAGGAACTATTGCACGGCACAAGCTAATTGTCACGCACACTGAACATACAATGGCACGGCCAATGAGAGTTAGGAGTAACTGAAGCCAATTGCGCACGGCGCAGAGAATGGTCTTCAGGGAGTTTGAACGTCGACTGTCCCGATCGTTTAGGAGCTCACATGTTACTACTTATCTTATTTTCGTCCCACCCCTCGCATTTACCATTTACTTCATCGAGAGTGAGGGTAGGTAACAAAAATCAGGAACACATGTCTAGACGATTACATGCCGTAATCGCTGCAAGAGGAGGTCATACTCGTTATGAATTATTATTTTCAATGTCTCCTTTTATTAAAATAGCATCGCAATAAGCAATAAGCATAAAAATGTCTATTTTAACATTTCTCTCTGTTTACATTGATTAAAACACCGATTCCAGGATTTAAATGTTAAAAACTATATTCTCATTGATAATAAGAAATTTTTAGTCATCTAAGCTAATGCCATACAAAAACATTAATATCATCTATAAAAAAGCCAATGTTTGTAAGGTGCCCGTTTTTTGTTTTTGCAAAGGAGTGTAAGTTATTTTAGGAGTGATTGCTATTCGACTCTAACCGCTGCAGCTGAGAAAAAAACCAAACAGTAGTATTCCTCGTTTTATGGCTGTAAACAAACAAAGGAGTTTCTTTGTATAAAGACGATAAATGGATTAATTATAAAGATCCCCTAATAATAATCTTTTCAATTAAAAATCAATCTAGATATAAAACGTAAATATTAAGATAAAAAACATAAAAAGTTAAAGAAGACTAGTTCAGGTAATAAGGTTATTCGAAAAGTAATAGGGGTTAAAGTATAAAATTGCCGTTGTATAGTAATCGATCTTTGAATTGACATAAAACCTTCATGGTGTGATATTTTCGAGTGAAAATTTTTTTCAGACGATACAATGAGATTCTTCTTTTAAAAAATTTGCAACAATTGATTGTCGACTTTCAATTGTGTTTTTTATTCAGCTTAGACTTGAAAGATAGATACTTCGAAAATCCAAGTCATTTTTTAATATAAGTTCCGACGTGGAACCAACGCGGCAGAAGTGGCTTGCAATAACAACGCTGCATTTGGAGAAGAGACTGCTAAAGAACGTATTGTGTGTTTTAGATTTAAACGCTTTCGTAATGGAAACTTCAATTTGAAGAACGAACCACATGGAAGACCTGTCCACACAGGAGAATAATGCTGAATTGTAAGAGATGGTGGAAGCCGATCCGTATCAAACTATCCAGAAACTATCGACATAATGTAACGTTACTCTACCTACAATATTGACTCATTTGTATTAAATCATTAAGATAAAAATCTATGAAAAATGAGTGCCTCATGATTTATCTGATCTGAAGAAAAAAATGCGTGTTGAAACTTGTGTTACTTTGTTGAATCGGTACATAAATGAAAAAATATTGGATCGAATTGTTACATGTGACGAAAAGTGGATTCTTTACAATAACCATAAGCGAAAACTGAAATGGCCGACCCCAAGTCAAACGCCGCAACAGTACCCTAAAGCAAAACTTACCAATAAAAAGTAATGGTAATTATTTGGTGGTCCATTCATTATGTTATTCACTATAGCTTTCTCAGGTCTAATCGAGCAATAACACCAGATGTTTACAGTGCCGAACTTTGAACAATGATGGGGAAACAGCCCCAACTCGTGAATCGATCGTCACCATTATTGCGTCATAATAACGCACGACCTGGCACTGCACGAGAAACCATTGCAACTCTACAGAAGCTGCAGTTAGAAATTATACATCATCCACTGTACTCGCCAAACCTTGCTTCAACGGATTACCATTTATTCGTGATTGATGTGACAAAACGCTTTCACACAGTTCGTTAAATCTAGATCTCCAGGGTTCAATTGTAAAGGTATAAATGAACTTTCGATTATCTAAATTGCTGCCATCTGGCAGCATATATGCACAGTATACATTCAGCAGCAGGTGAATATGTATAGATAATGAGGGTGAATATATTGAATAAATATGTTAGGAAAAAACAAATTTAAATTTTTCATCCGTGCAGGGGCGGAGAAAGAATATTAACCTCTGCGGTCGGGGTCGGCCTGTCGTAAAAGGCGAAAAAACAACCCACCCTAGCTACGTGGTAGAGCCCAAAGCCCATCTGGATGGCAACCACCTTTGGTCTTAAGTATGCCGCCATAATAACTTTGTGGTGTGTTCCGGCATTAGTGACCTAAGTTCCTGTACCCTTAAAGGAGTAGCGTGTTCGCGATGCCACTGGTGATGCAAACACCCCTATGTGAGGGTAACTGCTAAATTCTAAGCGGACCGTCAGTTTGTCTGTTGTCCTACAGTAATAAAAAAACATAAAATATTATACATAAACACTCAGGCTCAATGTGATTTGTAAATCGGTAATTTCATACTTTAACTCCTGTCAGAGGGCTTAATTGTAATCGCTTAAATCGCTTCTCGGCCTTTTGGCTAAGATCAAAGTGTAGTATCTGTTCTTTTCAGCTTAATATCTGAAAGTTCCCGCACCGCGGGACCAGTATATTAAACTGATTTTTGTAAACCGACGGGATGTTCGGGGCTTTCGAGGGTGAGGGCTGCGTGCTGTTCCGCGGCCCCCTTCAACTCCTAGAGGTGTTACAGGAGAGCGCCGGGGGGATGAAACCCTGACCCCCTGGGGCCAACAATTTAGAAGGGGCCCGCCTTAAGAGAAAGGGCGGGCCGGCGCCGGCCCGAGCCACGAGATCGGCAGGCCATATATCCGTGGGCCCGGGTGTAGGCGATAGGAGAACAGCGGGGTTTTTAGTGGGTAGTCGGATAGCCAAACATCTTTCCCGGAGTCCCAGATATCCCTCGGTCCCTCCGGGCGGAGGAACCCGTCAAGAGAGGTTATTCCCCGAGACCAAAAAAAAGGGCTTAATTGTATTCTTTCACACCCAACTTCACACTTGACCCGCGTGATTTTAATTTGTTTTAACAGCGTGAAATTAGACGGTAAAACCTTCACTTCAAATAAGGAAGTCAGAAATCACATGCACCAGTTTTTTGCCAGAAAAGACTAAAAAATTTATAAGCATGGAATCATGCTACTGCCAAAAATATGTCCCTGCTGAATTCTAAGCGGGCCGTCAGCCTGTCTGCTGTCCTACAGCAACAAAAGAAGAAGGTTAGGCTAAAAATAGACAATATATAATTAAATAAAATGTTTATCACTTATACAAAAATATATTTAATTTTCACGAAAAGAAACGAAATTACTTACAGAATAACCCAATAGTTAAAAATACATACACACACACATGTTCACAATTCATATAAAACGCATCGACATTGTAATTTCTGGCTGAGATTACTTACTTATTACTTTTATTTAATAAAATATTTTTAAACCAAACTCACTCAATTACCAGCAATTTACCATTCAATAAAAAAAATATCAAATTACCAACACCGTGAAAATAAATTTTTATCTATGATATCAATATAAAATATAACACTATTTTATACGATATCAACACAAAATCACCCCATTTCACGTTATAATTTTTGACATGTCACTAGGTATTATTGGGTTGT
The DNA here is from genome assembly GCA_963693495.1 of Malacosoma neustria. NCBI lineage: Eukaryota > Metazoa > Arthropoda > Insecta > Lepidoptera > Lasiocampidae > Malacosoma > Malacosoma neustria. Next base: position 12,968,764 of record OY856383.1, read on the forward strand.
GTCGTGACAAAATGTTATATTCGTACAATTGGTGAGTTTAATCTGTGGAATTGATACTAGAGTGTTGTTCAAAGGAGTAATGTCACGCATTGTGACACGCCAATATTTCACAGATGCACGATACCGTACCTTTCTGTTTAGTTGTTCCTATATATAAATGTTGGGAATTCAGCTAAAATGCTTTGTGAATGAAAACTAAATGGAAATAAGTTCACTTCGATCATACTATGACCAGGAGTGAGTATATGCTTACTTGGTCGTAGTTCATATAGACCTACTACGCGTGAATATCTATGTCACGAATGCCGATAACTCTTTATTTTTTTAATAATATTAATTTTAGGGCAGTGCTATTTACTATATCCTGAACAAAAGCTTTTGGTATAAAAAATAAATAGATCAAGGCGAATTATCATGAAATTTACTTAGTATTAACAATTTCAGTTTCCGGTAATCAAAGTGTAATATATAAATATAATTGTGGTAGATAAAATAGTTTTATACACAAAACTTTGTAATTGAATAAAAGGAAAAATTAAGTTTGACAAAGTACAAACAATTTGTAGAAAATTAAAATGGTGTTGGACTGGGAAAGGGAGAAAAAGATTAAGAAATTGACTAAAATAATTATTACCGAATGGTACTCGAGAGTAAAGAAGTAAAAGAAGATATTTTAAACGTTGGGAAGATGACTTTAAGAAGTTATCTGGCAGCCTTAGTTGAGGCCTTTGTCGAAAGACAAGCTGTTGTAGAGAAAGAAAAACAGCAATTAAGGCTTATTTTATTTATTTTAATTTTATTTTTAACATTTTGCAATTCATCTTAGTGCGGCAATGTTAACTCTGTTTAATATGCGGAGTGAACATTAAAATGATTTTTCCTTACGAATTTTGACACAACAATGTATCAAGTTTCAACAAACCATTTATGCTATTGTTTAGTCCTTTTGTTCTGTTGTTCAAAACACGTCATTGTCTGAAAAATGTTTTCCATTTGTACATTATATAACTTTTATAAACTAATCAATAAGAAATAAAATTCATTGTGTTCCTCTATTTAAGAATATTATCAATATAATAAGAATATACAAATTTCCTGCCAGTCGATAAGATTTTAAGCTTAAATCAGTAGAGTATATTATAAATTTAAAAACTTAATCTTATTATAAAACTGTTATTGTCTTGTTATTTAACTTTAATTTTTCAGCAGGTGCACTACGTGATGTTGACGTGACTTTCAAAAGCCGTCATATTTGATCTCAACTTCAAGAGATGACAATATTTAAATAAATAACAAAATAAAAAAATAATTAAAAAACCAGAACGTAGAAGACGTTATGTTACAAAATAACAAAAATATATCGTGAACAGTTACTGCATAGTTTCAGTGATGTTATTCAACACGCGTAAATATCTAGCTTTGATATTGGATACACACCACGTATCTTTCTTTTGAATATTTATTGGATTACAATTGTTGTTACAAGTATGTTGTGTTATAGCAATAGCTACAGAACTGCTTTGAGGCAACTATACAAATAAATCTGGAATTCTAATAGGTATACTTGTATCTAGTATGCATTTAGCTACGTGGTTGGGCCCCAAGCCCGTCTGGATGTCGACCACCTTTGGTCCTAAGTATGCTGCCATAATAACTTTGTGTTCTGTTCCGGCATTAGTGACCCAAGTTCCTGTACTCTTATGGGTCAGCAGCGTGTTCACGATGCAACTGGCGTTGCAAATACCCATAGGCGACGGTAACTGCTAAAACTGGTCTCAAATATGAAATAGATGATACAAAGAGATGCAAAATCCACATACATAAACAGGACAGCAATAAGTAACCCAAAGTTTTGGATTATCCAAACCGACCCGACGCGAAACGCGACCAACTAGATCCATTAAAGTACGTTTGTATAGGAAGATATATATGTTTTTAAATACATGCATCAAATAATTGAAATTGTATTGCTACTTATTTAAAAGGAAATGGATTTATGATTGAGTGTTATTACTATACACACATTCACACGCACACGTACACTTACGCTAGTACGCATTTATGTTAGGTCTTAACCTCTCGCTCCCGGCCTTCATGCGAGCGATGGTCGGGAGCCAAGCTAGATGGGACGCCGTCGTCTCCTTCTGCGAGACAGTCATGTCTGCGAAGAAGACGGCGGAGAGGGAGAGAGAGCGTGCTGGCACCCTTCCCGCTCATGCAGGGCCACTCGTCGACGGAGGTTGGCGACAGACCTCCGGCCACCGTAGTGATCACTCGCGGGTGCGGCCCCCTGGGAAAGAGTCGTAGCCTGCACACATGGCCGAGAGAGAGATGCGCGTGGGGGATCCGCGCACCCACCTCTACCCTGCGTGAGAAAGAAACTAAAGGCGTTTGAAGGAACATCAGGGTGGTTTTAGTGGGTATACCAGTGACGTACGTCCCCCAGCCTTAGAAGGGGATGCACGGACGCATTGCACGGGGAGTCCTACACTGCCCTGCCGCCCGTTCCCAGGCGGCGGTGTGGGCGTCATGCATATCCACCTGTCATTAAATTGCCTCGGCCTGTCATTACTTGCAATAAAAAACATTAAGCCTAATTTTATTTGATAATTTGTACGCATACTCTAAGGTAAATTTTATGATAATAATCACCAGTAATCATTTTAATCCTCTAAAATTTCCAACCCAAATAATTATCGTCTGTAAGCTATGTTAACTGGATAAAGATTGAAATTCTGATGTAGCTTTTACCTTCAAAGTTCGCAAGACATGAAAGATAAGACAAACAATATATCATAGTAGTACAAAAACAAATTTCGCATAACAAATATGAAGGCACCGGAGCGAAAAATAATAAACCAAACGGTTATTATCATCATCATCATTTCAGCTGGAAGACGCCCACTGCTGGACAAAGGCCTCCTCCAAAGATCTCCTCGATGATCGGTCCTGCGCTGTCCTCATCCAACCTATTCCGGCGATCTTGACCAGATCATCGGTCCATCTTGTAGGGGGCCTACCAACATTGCGTCTTCCAGTACGCGGTCGCCATTCGAGGAGTATATATACACACATCAAAAAAGTCTAAGCAACATGTACTAATTTAAATTTTAAGATGGTTTTGGCCGCTGTATGGATGAACTTCCTGAATGCACCTGAGCCTTTCAGTATTTCCGGGCTGACGGTACACTCGCACCCTTCTTGTATCGGACCTAAGCCCGAATCGCGACTCATTGGAAAACTTAATTTTATCCCATTGTTCCTGGGTCCATGTTCTGCGTTCTCTACACCATTCATTTCGACGAGCGCGATTCCCGTGACGTATCGGTGGGCACCTAATTGGGCGTCGAGCTCGTATACCGTACTCATGCAGTCGATTTCGCACAGTTTGGGGACTTACATCAACACCACTTCAATTTTGTAGCCTCAAACTTATCTCTCGAGCGGTTAACATCGGCTGGCGTCTTGCAGTCAGTTGTATGTACCGGTCTTGCCGAGTGGTTGTACTCCTTTTACGGCCTGGATGCTGTTCAGCGGGTTCCCTTGTATTATTGTAGCGCTGCCAAAGACGACAAATAACACTTCTATGAATGCCAAAATGCCGAGATACCTGAGATTGATTACTTCTCGCTTGCAACATCCCTACAGCTCTTTGCATTTCATTTGCCGTCAAATGACGTCGCTCCATGACGTAAAGAATATCTAACAATTCAATTTTTTCGCTAATTTTGTTTAAATGGTTGGTAAAATTATAAAATCAAGACTAAACGTAGCAATAAAAACGCACTTAATTTTTAAAAAAATCCCTGTCATTTAATTTTATGAAAAAAACAAAACATAATCGAAATTTTTTTTTACAACCAGCCAGTATGTCATCAATAACAAAAAAGTTTACAAACCTAAGCACTTTGAGTGAGTAAAAATTTAGAAATTAATTAGTATAAATGGTAAATTTGTAATATTATGCATGTTGCTTAGATCTTTTTGATGTGTATAGTTGCCGCGAGGGTGAGGGCTCCGTGCTGTTCCGCAGCCCCCCTCAACTCTTAGAGTACTTAGGAGAGCGCCGGGGGGACGAAACCCTGACCCCCTGGCGCCAACACTTTAGAAGGGGCCCGCCTCAAGACAAAGGGCGGGCCGGCGCCGGCCGGGCCACGAGATCGGCAGGCCATATATCCGTGGGCCCGGGCGTAGGCGATAGGAGAACAGCGGGGTTTTTTAGTGGGTAGTCGTATGGCCAATCATCTTTCCCGAAGTCCCACATATCCCGGACGGCCGGCCCGGGGGGACCGAGGGAACCCGTCAAGGGAGGTTTTCCCCGAGACCAAAAAATAAATAGGTACTAGACAATTGATATACTACTTAAATACTTTTATTTTCTAAGCCAGTACATATTATAAATAAACACCCAAACGCGAGACAGCAATTAAATCCGTGGCATTCGCAAGGGTAGTGAAATGCGTTGTAACGGCCACGGAGTTCGTGGTTATTTTATTAGATTAAAAACCTTTAAAATAAAACAAAAATTGGTTTCCCGTATACGAGGAAAACGGCGGTTGGACAAAACAAGGAAAAATTACACACGAGCTAGTTGGATTGACTGTGACAAGGCGTAATGGATAGCCTTCATATTCGCCGTATATTCGCTTTAGTGTTTGGTAGTCGAGAAACGTAAGATATTGTAAGATTGTGTTTTACTCGTATATCTTTTTCACTACTATGTTACATTGTCTTACGTCGCCTTTAATATATATTTTTCTACGCGACAGTTTTACGGTAGTTGTATTATTTTTATATTTATTAGGTTTCAGTAAACTTTATAACGACGTTACTTATAGTAAAAGTTGATATTAATAAAATACAGAATTCTCTGTGAAATGTGATTAATATTAGATAAGTAATGGTAATATTATTTTATTATACCTGTATCATAATCAAATAGATATACCATTTGATTAAGGCCATGTGGTTACAAACGATATATAGGGAGATATTGTGAGCTATTTTAATGACCGAAAATGCAAAATATTTTACAAATAGATACTGAAGTGAAAGGCTAGGTTAGATGTAGCTATGATAAACACTTAAAAGAAGATTGATGTTTGAACTACGTACTGTAGAATGTTGAAATTATTTATGTTAAATAAAATAATTTTGTAAACTTATATTTTTTTATTGCTGTAGGACAGCAGACAGGCTGACGACCCGCTTATAATTTAGTAGTTACCGTCGCCTATGGATGTTTGCAACGCCAGTGGCATCGTGAACACGCTGCGGTCCCATAAGGGTACAGGAATTTGGGTCACTAATGCCGAAACACAACACAAAGTTATTATGGCGGCATACTTAAGACCAAAGGTGGTCGCCGTCCAGACGGGCTTCAGACCCTACCACGTAGCTAGGGTGGGTTGTTTTGTCGCCTTTTAAGACAGGCCGACCTCGGCCGCAGAGGTTACTATTCTTTCTCTGCCCCTGCACGGACAATGAAGATACTTTTGACCATTCATTCATTCAGAGCGTCTGTATAAATTCATTTGCTAAGAAATAACTTGAACTAATGTTGATTAAGCTATCAACACAATTATTAAGCATGTCATTACAAATATTTATATATTTAATTTGCAAGCTTATGATTGTACAGGGTTATTTTAATTACTTATACAGGGCACAAATGTGTGTGCCGTTTAGACTTAAAGGCAAAATGTATAGAACCGTAATTAGACCTGTCATATTGTATGGATCAGAATGCTAGCCCACAAAGAGGAAGATGAACGGTTATTGCATGCAGCAGAGATGTGAATGTTGAGATGAATGAACAAAGTTACAAGAATGGATAAAATTAGAAATGAGTATATTAGGGGAAGTTTGAAAGTAGCGCCAGTGATTGAGAAACTGAAAAGTAATAGGTTAGCCTGACCATATAATGCGAAAAGCGTCATGTAACAAGGAGGATACTATAAATAAGAGCGGATGGATACAAGTGGAGAGGTAGGCCAAAGAAAAGATGGATGGATTGTGTAAAAGATGATATGGTAAAAAATGCTGTGAATGTTCAGATGACGGCTAATATAAAAGAGTGGAAGGAGAAAAAATGTTTTGCCGACCGAAGAAAACTGTTTGTTGTTTATAATGACACCATTTATGATGATGACTACATTGTATAGAGATACTTAAATATTTTAAATAATGTTATTATCATAATTAATTATGCTTAATTTCAACGTTCTGTACCAGTTATTACCATCAAAGGATGCTAATAACTGGTATGATGATGATATGTGAATCAATAATGAATTGACGGTCTTTGCTTGCATAGCCTCTGATTAATATTAATTAAATAATTCACGTACAAAGCGATTATTGGAAATTAATTAGTCATAAGTGCTATCTTCCTTATATTATACTCCTGTTAGATTGTTTGATACATTAATTAATCAATTACTATTATCAATTTCAAGATATTGATACCATAAATTATCTTAACAAACAACATTAATTAGTGAAATAATTATCGGGTTACACGCAGCACTAGAAAAGCCCACTCACATATTTTTTGTTTAATAACTGATGACATTACATGCTTTCGTGTTACTTTGCATTAGAAAATAATTACAAACTATTTATCTCTATATCTATCTTATATCTTTAAACATGCAATTCTTGTATATATATATATATATATATATATATATATATATATATATATATATATATATATATATATATATATATATATATATATATATATATATATTTATAATTGGAATCTCGAAATCGGCTCCAAAAATTTTCATGAAATTTAGTATACGGGTGGTTTCGGGGGCGATAAATCGATCTAGCTAGGAATCATTTCTAGAAAATGTCAAAAGGTGGCGTTTGAGTAGTCCCAATTTAAACTGAAAAATGACTCTTCCTGACATCTATCGGCGAATAATAATACTATTTTTTTTACTTCCTGACATCATATTTTTTTTTAATTGCTTTAACGACACAACAACACTAAAGCTATTCCAGCAGATGGCGTTGTTAAGTAACACGAAGTCAATGAGTAAAGTAAAGTAAAGTCAATTAGACTAAAGAAATCAATTGTTAATTTCCAAAAAAAATAATAACACCGAGCAAAGCTCGGTCATCCGGATATTATATCACGCCCGTGTCAGGCAGATTATCTTAGTTTAATTATTAGATTGTACTATCTATTGTATATTGTTGCAATACATTTTGTATTCAAGATCTTTGCGTTTGTATCTTCGCCCATCACCCCGTTACAACTATTTTTATATTCCATGTACTACAACGTATTGTGTAACGTCCATATGTTATAAATGTGAAAGTAAGTAGTGTAAGTGAAACTAGTAATTAGTATCATTGTTAATACCTTACCAGTGCACTGGTACAACCACTACAATGTTAAGGGTTTGAAAGTAGCGCCAGCGATTGACAAACTAAAAAGTAACAGACTAACGTTGTTTACTCACAGATAAGAATGTCACGTGACAAAAAATTGCTAGAAATGAGATTATATTATATGAATATATAAGGAGAGGCAGAAGAAAGAAAAAGATTATAGGACGAAAAAATTTATGAATGTTCAAGTACTGACTATTACACGAGAGTGAAGGGAGAGAACATTTTGTGCCGACCTCCCATATTGTGTGGTGTCGTGAGCAGGAAGATGAGAAGTAGTGTTTAGTATCTGTTTAAACTTACTAAAGTTACTAGGTATACCTTACCTTACTAGGTATACTAATACCTACATATTAATAATAACTCACGCAGTGTGTGACAGTATATGAGTTTAATGAAGTAATTAAAATACTAACCTTCGAGTTTTATTCGTAAAATTGCTTGCGTGCTGCGTGAGGTGTACGAAATATGTTAATGTAATATTGTAAATTAATGTGTGAATTTAATCTAAATTTATTATTGTGTTAATTTTATATTTTGTGCATACCTGTACGAGTATATCTATCTTAAATATATTTAACTTAACAAGTGTTTTTAAACGCTTTATTTAAGTATTAATTTTAAATTTAGACTACGCTCATGATCATCACAGTGATTTTTTTTACCTCTTTTCTAGATCACAGATGCGCAAGAAAATAGGTGAAATAGATTTGATTTTATTTCCTTTCAAAGTGTATTTCTTTTTCTACAAATGAGCTATAAGAAGTTTTCCATTCATTGTATAAAATATTAGCGGCCCGCACCGGCCTCTCATGGGTATTTAAAAAAAATTTCAAAATTTAAAATTATAATACACACACATAAACCCATCTATTTGCATCAGGTTACTAAAAAAATAAAATTATAAAGAAAGTTTGAATATTATTATTTTTGTGAATTTTTATTTTAATATTTTTTTGTTATTATTTTTTATTTAGTTTTTGTTATTTTTAATAAGTTTTTTTTTTAATTTTTGTAAAAACCCCAGAGGCGCCTACATTGCATAAGGTGCTGCCTAGGCAGCACCTTATGCAATGCGCTATAAGAGCTAGCTCTAGCCGAACAGGGTGAGCGGCTAACACGTAACATTTTTCTACTCGTTATTACTTACATTTTTAAACTGGTGATATGTTACGAATGGAATGTCCGAATTCAATAATTCGAAAAGTTATATAAAGGTATTGAAGCAATCTTGAATATGAAGTAATATATTTTGATAAGGATTAATACCACGATACAAATAAAGAGCATTTTATAGCGGCAGCATTTCAATAATTTTTTTAAGATAAAAAAAACACTAGTTGTGGCAAAACTATTATAGTTAGACATATGCTGTCCCGACACTTTTTGTAAATAATGATGTGTTCTGCAAAGTCGTAGTACATAATTTTATTCTATCATCAATAGTTGTCGCAGCGCACGTGATTTAAATAATATTTTAGGTAATTTTTACACCTTGGGTTACATTATTTGAGTTTTAGTAAGGATCGCTAATTTTTTTGAAAATGTAATATAGCCTATGTCACCCGGGGATAGTGTAGCTTTCCAACAGTGAAATAATTTTTTAAATCGGGTCAGTAGTTTCGGAGCCTATTCAATGCAAACAAACAAACAAACAATCAAATCTTTCCTCTTTATAATAGTAGTATAGATTATAATAGTAGTATAGATTTAAAATATTACCTTAGCAACTAATCTTATTGTTGACTGGAAACGTACGGAATCATTATCATCCACCAAACTAAAATACAATTAACGTAGTATGTAATAAAAGTGATTAAAGAGAAAATAAATGATTTTTAAAATACACATTGCCACATCGAAAGCTCCGAAGCGTATTCGTCCTCTTTTATATACGAGCCGAGCATGTCTGTTTATTTTACATAAAAATGTCCTCACAGATGTTAATGGCTCCCCGAGGAGGTCCTCTTTCATACTTCAAATAAAGCCATCTTTTCACTGGTTAATTTACGGTATGAATCTCTTTCATTCGCAGGTTGGCGATCGTTGTTTTTGCGAAGGCCGCGGCCCACAACCCGACGGACGTCAGCCAAGAAATGAATTACAGTCACTGTTTACCGGAAGATGACATTTCTCGAATCGGCCCATTAATTCCTAATGGAGCGCCGACGGGGCTACATTTCATCTGTTTGGCTGCACACCAGGACCTCGCCGCAGAGCTATTTTCGAGCCCCGAAATTTATATCTCCGAGTTAGTTCTAAATCGTTGGATAGCGGCAAGTAAGTGGGATTTATAGTATGGTACTTTACGCTCTATTTGCTACTGTAATATGGAACGGTGATTTGGCATGTTTTTTCTGTTAAGAGCCTTTGCCAACTTCGTTAAAATCTGCACTCTGTACGGAGTTCAACATTTCGTACTATTTATGTGCCAAATAAAGTTTCTGAATAATGGTGTTTCGATATTTATGTTTGATGTTTCTGAGTGATTTAAAACTCGTGCTTTAAGGCCAAGACCTACCAGTTTCATCATTTTACTAAGCAATCAATAAGGCTCTGACGCAAGTTCAAGGATTAGACAGTATTAGGATTAGACAGCTCGTATCAAAATATTTTTAATAGAAAAAAAGGGCAACTGCAGTGATAACGTTCTTGTGGTGAATGTTGTATTGCTACAAGAAAATAAGAACAATGAATGCATACTGACACAAACGACGTGGATTAGTTTCGTCTTGTGAATACTCAAAAATTCATATTGAACCCTGGGCTCCAAAATGCTGAATTAAAAGTCAAGCTTAGATGCTGCTGGCTACGTACTACTTACGCCATTTTTTTCACAACAACTGTAATATTTCTAAGAATATTTTGTTTTCGTCACAGTGTGTATCCGTGTTATACGAGTATGTTTATAAGATCCCATATCATTTAACCTATATAATCTAAATTCATATTATTACTTAAAATAAATTCAAATATAGTACACGAATAGTGAGAAAACACATTATTTTATTTGTAAATTTTATTTACAAATAAAATAAACCTAAAATTATAGTAAAATAATATAACTTTTGATTTGGATTGTAAAATTGCAGACAAGAGTCTAAGGACACAATTTAAAGTTTAATACAACGCGTTTTCCTTTGGGAGGTCAGTCTGGCCCAACTTGAATTTGAAAAGTAGAATATCAAACGAGTTTCAAATTTTCTCATGTAAAATAGACTCTTCTATTACAGATATGTACCTAGTCAGGTCATAAATTCTGTCACATGTTTAATGTAAAATAATTGTAACAAGTTTATTAATTATGTAACCATTCATATACCAAAATGAACTTAACAAAACATAGATTCTTATGACATTAAAGTTTATTCAAAATGACCTCCGTGATTTTGAATACAAGCCTTCAATCTGCGCGGCCAGTTGTCTATCGCAGCACGAACGAGGTCCATGTCAATATCGGCGGCTGCCTTAATCAAGGATGTCTTGAGTGACTCCAAATTGGGATGAGGCTTTGAGCACGCCTTTTCCTCCAAGTGTTGCCATATCTTGTAATCTGACGGATTCAAATCTGGACTGGAGGAGGGCCAGTCTTCGTGCCGGATGAAGTCGATTTCACGCGCCGCCAGCCAGTCTTGTGTGCTCTTCGCTCTATGAGCTGGCGCCGAATCTTGTTGGAATACCCAGTGCCTGTTATTGAACATGGTATGAGAAACAGGTTCCACAAGGTTCGTCAGGACTGTATTTTGATACACAACAGCATTCGTTTTTACACCTTTCTCACAAAAATGTACCTTTGTTAAGCCCCAATAAGAAACTCCCAACCATACCATGAGCGAGGATGGAAAATGACCTCGTTGGACACGCGGAATACGGTTGCTCGCTTCTTCACTACTGTGTGCGTACACCTTATCATTTTGTTTGTTGTAGCTCTCTTCTACGGTAAAAATTTTTTCATCCGAAAAAAGAATTTCCCGATATTTTTTTCCCGCGTACCGCTTCAACAAAGCGCGGCATCTCTTCAGTCTCAGGTCCATTAGACGAGCGTTCAAACGATGTCCTGTTTTTCTTCGATATGCCCGAAGCCCTAAGTCTTCATTTAACACCCTTTTCACCGTGGTTCTGCTTAACCCCATCTGAAGGGCCAACAGTTTCTGCTTACGTTTGGGATTTCTTTGAATTCGTGCCTTCACAGCTTTTATCACTGCTGGAGTCCTAACAGACCGAGGGCGACCACTTCTTGACCTGTCATCTACACTAGAGTCTTCATTGTATCGTTTGATGGTACGATAAACGAATCTTTTGGTAATATTCAAATTTTTCAGTATGTTAAAAATTTGAATTGGCGCGTAACCGCAACGATGCAACGCAATAACTGCAACACGGTCTTCTTTAAGCGTCCAATCCATATTTAAAAATGAGTAAAATTCTAAAAGTTATACATTTTTATTTTCATGAACAATTCGAAATTCGAATTCAATAAACTTTTTTGTGGCCAGCATTCTAGAAGAAAAGTTTTTACTGTGTGACAATACTTATGACCTGACTAGGTATAATTTGAAAGGAGGTTCAAAGGATATTTTATAAGTATAACTGTATTATATGACAGGAGCTTTTAGCATGTATCTGCTTTTTATTTTAGTGTTATTTTTTTGTATTCTAGTGTAGTTTATGAAAAAGTTATATTTGAATAAAAATGGCTTAGGATTCTTATTACTCAGCAACTACAGATTTTTTAATTAAAACGGCTGTGGGAGTCGCTGGTTCGAGGTTTAGTTTTTGGATGTAACCCGAATAAAAACTTTGAAAAACGTTTTTTTTTAATATTGCAGTAGGTATATGTAATTCTTTTATAGGTATAAATAAGACAGAAAAATAGCGCAACTATTTAGTTTATGTATAATCTTCGCCTATCCGACTGCAGCGAGGAGTCAGACAAGGCGATGTTATGTCGCCGATGCTGTTCACCGCTGCGTTGGAAGATGTCTTCAAGCTTCTGGACTAGAACGGACTGGGCATCAACATCAACGGCGAGTACATCACTCACCTTAGATTCGCAGATGATATCGTAATCATGGTTGAGACCATGGAAGACTTATGCCATATGCTTGATGGCCTCAATACAGCTTCCCAAGGAGTAGGTCTCAAAATGAACATGGACAAGACGAAGATCATGTCTAATGCACCTACCCCCGTAACAGTTGGGAACTGTACTCTCGAAATTGTTGACGAATACGTCTACTTGGGTCAAACGATCCAGTTAGGCAGGTCCAATTTCGCGAAAAAGGTCACTCGTCGAATCCAACTCGGATGGGCAGCGTTTGGGAAGCTCCGTAAAATCTTTTCGTCCCAAATACCGCAGTGTCTCAAGACGAAGGTTTTTAACCAATATGTGTTGCCAGTGATGACATACGGAACGCAGACGTGGTCGCTAACTATGGGCCTTATGAGAAAGCTCATGGTCGCTCAGAGGGCAATGGAGAGGGCTATGCTCGGAGTTTCCCTGCGAGATCGAATCAGAAATGAGGAGATTCGCAGGAAAACCAAAGTCACCGACATACCCCGGATAATTGCAAAACTGAAGTGGCAGTGGGCTGGGCACATAGCTCGAAGGACTGATGGCCGTTGGGGCAGAAAAGTCCTCGAATGGCGACCGCGTACTGGAAGACGCAATGTTGGTAGGCCCCCCACAAGATGGACCGATGATTTGGTCAAGATCGCCGGAATAGGTTGGATGAGGGCAGCGCAGAACCGATCACCGTGGAGATATTTGGGGGAGGCATTTGTCCAGCAGTGGGCGTCTTCCGGCTGAAATGAAAAAAATAATCTTCGCCGTCTTTAGCCAATTGTTCATTAGGACGTAGGGCCTTCCAGCAGGAAGGCCTTAAACCTTAGTCGAATAGCGGGACGTTATGGTTTGTTATAATTAATATTTCCGAAACGACTTGATATTTGACTTAATTGCACAAAATCGTTAACATATTCCACAATCTAATTAGTTTTATGTATTTTAAAAAAATTACTAAAAGATTCCTTTTACTGCAAAATATATTATTTACATTCGCATACAGAAATTTTCTAAAACGTAGCGCCACAAGACAGCAATACCATGAATCTAACCGAATGATTAATTAGGTGTTTTGTCAAACAAACCAAAGTGGCTAACAGGGGTGTACCGAAATGGAGGCATCAAATATTTCAACCCCATCTTGTGGGCCGGCTCCCTGCCGACGTCCACACAATCTGTTCGCGGGCAAAACGTGAAACATTCTTGATTGAAGCAATCTATTTCTTCGTCTAATTTATTGCTTTGTGCAAACACTAGCTGAGGAAATTGCTTCTTCATTACTAACAAAGGTTAAGTGTTCAATCACCGTGTCTTTTAAGATGTTACGTGCTTATTAGAAACAATAAATATAAAATATAGATCTTTACAGCAAATCTAATACTTAACCAATCAAAAAGTAATTAGATCTATTTATTTATTTATTACACATGACACTCATTTTGTTTATTTATTGTGTACTAACCGACCCGGTAAATATGGTTTTACCATATACAGTAAATAACAAATTTGAACATAATGACGTTCATCCCTATTTCACCGCCTTGAAGTTTAATTTTCGCGACAAAAAGTAGACTATGCTTTTCTCCAACGTCCAATTTGAGATAGACCTAAATTCATCAAAATTTGTTCAGCAGCTTATGCGCGAAAACGTAACAAACAGACAAAATTACTTTCACATTTATAATATTAGTATGGATATAGTTCGCCGGTTAAAGGTCCGACAGGCGAGCATCTCAGTATGCGTAGTGTAGAACGCCGAAAGGCAACAAGGGTGCATAATAAAGGCAAGGGACAAGACCTAGTGACGCAAATTTGAATGTCTGTATGTAAGTGAAGTCTTGTATTTAGTTCATATTTATATACTAGCTGACCCGGTAAACATTATTTTACCATATATATGGTAAATAAATTACGTTTCGATTGGGATTTCTGTAAAATCCGTTCTTAGTGAGCGTCTAGTCTACAGCGGAAAATGTAAAAAGTAGGTTCTTCATGATGTGATTCCTAAAATCTTTGTATATTTCTGTACAAAGAAAGAGAAAAAATATAATAAATCAAAGGCAAACGCAAATTGCATTCCATCACGGTCAAGTTGTTTTAATTAAATCAAAACATTTACCTAAATTTTCTGCTTTATAAGGAGTAAAATTCAAGAAAATGAAGTCTTTTATCATAAGTTCATTAAGACGGTGTCCCGGCGACGACGGCCACTTCGCGAGGTGGTGAACTTTTAAACTCAACGCTGCAATCACTTTTAGTCTTTATAAAATATTTATTATGTAAAAGATTGATATAATTTTGAATGCAATTTTTTCAAGTAAGATTTACAGTAAAATAAATACTCAGCATATCAAATGTAGTAAAGAGGAGTAAATAAATTTCACTTATGTACTTCATTAAATGTGTTTCATAAGAAATGTAAACATATTTCTAATTACAAATATATTTTTAATCAATATCCAGAAATATGCAAAACATAGGTTATCCTATCACTATCACTAGAAATGGTTGAAAATAATAAAGAGCTTTCCGGAAAAGTATCGACTTTAATAGGCGCGTTGATGCAATATAACAATCAACAGCTGATTATCCTATCCTTTTTCTCTGCCTACCCGCAAGTTAGCTTAGATGCCGCGGCGTCTGAAGGTGATTACTACTCGATCAACACAAGTGTTACAACGACCTCCAGATATTGACCTCCCAAACTCTCAACAAGAATTATTAAGTTAAATGTAAAACTGTTGTTTACAGAATCTGGCGAGAAATTATCAGGATTAATGTCATTCTAAAAGTTTTCCAAACAACTCTCAAGTCTGCGCTTTTGAATTTTTCTGCAAAGTGCAACGAATCTAAGAGCAGAGTGTTATTAGAAAGTTCGCTCAACGAAGTGGGATTATTACTCTTCAAGTTTTCGCGAAGGGGAAGGTATTATGGTTTCAGAATTGAGTACTAAGTGTTAGTTGCTCCTTTTATTTTTAAACCAATTTAGACACATATGTTGGCGGTATTTTAAATATTAGATACGTATTATAGAAACGTCACGTGACGCGATGTACTTTTATTCAAGAATTGCTAGTAAAAAAATTGGATCTGATATGCTCTATTTTTTTCAAATTTCATTAATATTTTTTATTATTAATATTGGACATAACATATAGAAATAAAAATACAAATTTTAATTTATTATTAGAAATTTACATGTCATCTGGACTCATCATCGTGGTTTTGTGTTTAATACATTATAGTATAATAGAATTTTAAAAATAAATCTGGTGTTCCCTCGTATATCTCTGAAAAATGGATGTTAAAACGTTACTAGCGAAGCGCGAGCTGACATGTGAGTGAAAATCTTGTTTAAATTTATCCATTTATTAGTTTCAGTAAAAATATTTCAGCAAGCTAAGCAAAAATTGGTACGTTGTGTAATAAATTGTTTTGTTAAGTGGAAAAAGTAATTATATATACTGTTTCGTGTAGGATCGCTGTCAGAAATGAGAATGGGATCTGGCTAAGGAATTGAAAAAGACAAATTGATTTTTGACATGAAAGTTAGGATAACATATGATTATGCTCTTCAAGCGAATAGGGAGTGATACAGCAGTCACCACTTCTTATATTACAGGCGTTTGAATATGATCTTAGGCTTAAGATTATATATATAGTTTAGTTGCGCATAAAAGTATTATGTAACTAAAACAAAAATATAGTTACCGGAAAACGTACTTTGGTTTTTGAACAGACTCAAATACCAAAAATATATTCATGATAATTATATTGGTAGAGCTCGAAAAGACTTTCAAAGTACTTTAATTGATTACTTGCAATGTTATATGCTCATAGGCTGAGAATTATTTCAATAAAGAACTTTTTTCTTTGCCCGGGTAAAACTAAACCTTAGTGCTCTGTCAGAACTCTAGAAATAAGCCGAAGCCGAATCCCACATACCGCTTATCCGCTCTGCTACTACTACTACTTGACTAGCTAGTGGAAAATAGAATGGTAGCAGCGGTATACCCAATAAAAATACTGGTCGCTACCTCACGCCTGTATGAGAAGTTGGATTGACTTTTGTTTATTTATCGCTGTACAACGCCACTGGAAGCTCAGTAAAGAAATGTTTTAACGATATTTAATATATGCTTTACTGGCACAGACTAATTATCATAGACGGGAATATTTTTGTCAATTAGCCTAGTGTTATGATAGTTGATTAGTCTCGCGATTCCTCATGATGCTATCCCAGTGAATGTTGATCTTATAGTACAAGATGGCACCCACATGCATACCACTTACCCAATTAAACACTTGAAGCCGGAGTGATGGGTATCACGGAACGGTCTAACAGAGCTAAACTTGAAATACTATCGAAAAATGTTTGCATGAATATAAGGTAGGTTAAGTTTAAGATTAAGATTTGTAGGTTAAGGTAAGTTTCATAAGTTTTTTGCTCATTAAAGTCAAATTTGACTACCAGTAATAAGAAATCGTATTTAACTTGAGATCGAGAGGAGATTATTTAAAAATATTAAGACTTAAACATAACTTAGTACAAGTCTTAATAGTACAAGTTAAAAGAATGTTATTTTAGTGCTGTCAAAAAGTAAATTTTATTTCTCTTCGTCTTTTGTTTCCCTTGTTCGCCCATTTTCCTGTCTCTTGTGAGTTACGGCGCGAATATTAAAAATGTGACAGAAATTTAACGTCTTTTGTTTGGATTATCTAAAAGAGTTTTTAGACTTGTTAGACGAATAAAAATATTTTCGAAATATTTTTATTCGCCTTATTTTTGCAGACGAATTTCTTTATAAAAATAATTTGCCACATGTCAAAGAATATATCAACGTATGGAATATTGTCAATACTACCAAATTAGACCCAATTCTTGTAGTGGGAAGCTTACGTTTGTTCGCTGGCTCTGTTTTTTTATTGTTGTAGGCCAGCAAACGGGCTGACGGCCCGCTTAGAATTTAGCAGTTACCGTCGCCTATAGGTATTTGCAATGCCAGTGGCATCACGAACACGCTGCTGTCCCATAAGGGTACAGGAACTTGGGTCACTAATGCCGGAACACAACACAAGGTTATTATGACGACATACTTAACACCAAAGGTGGTCGTCATCCAGACGGGCTTGGGGCCCTACCACATAGCTAGGGTTGTTTTGGTTTTAAAACCAAAGGTTAAAGGTTAACCTTTAGCCTATCAATATATATACATTATTGGCATTATAATTAATAACTTGAAAGTATACAAGAACATGTAGTAATTTTTTACATTACCATACTTAGTGGCTTGGTTCAATTTATTAAAAATACCACAATGTCTATTTATTTATCATGTCTATTTATCATATCCGTGCAGAGGCGGAGAAAGAATACTAACCTCTGTGGCCGGGTTCGGCCTGTCATAAAAGGCGACAAAACAACCCACCCTAGCTACGTGGTAGGGCCTCAAGCCCGTCTGGATGGCGACCACCTTTGGTCTTAAGTATGCCGCCATAATAACCTTGTGTTGTGTTCCGGCATTAGTGACCCAAGTTCCTGTACCCTAATGGGACAGCAGCGTGTTCGCGATGCCACTGGCGTTGCAAACACCTATAGGCGACGGTAACTGCTAAATTCTAAGCGGGCTGTCAGCCTGTCTGCTGTCCTACGCAATAAAAAAAAAAAAAAAAAATTTAACTACACAAATAATTATTTATCGCAAGTGGATTAAAATATTCTAAATAAAGCTTGAAAATAAATAAGCGCTATAATAATAAAAATAAAATTAACCTAAATGGGTATAGGCACATAATTTCCGATTTAAATTACAAATCCGAACATTCCATGCAAATTGGCCCCAACGAGATACAGTCTAACATTTTAGAGGTTTAAATCACGAATGACATACATATTCTATGCGCTGACGATGCTAATTGGTGTAAAGCAGGTTTCAATCTAATTTTCTCCTTAAATCGATACGGTGCTCGACAACGTAAAATTGTATTATTTTATACTGGAAATTGGATTTTCTGATCAGAGGGGACATGACTGAAATGCGTGAATATTCCGATCGTAGCGCGCTGGTTGTGGTATCAAGTGGTTATCTGAATAATTTCCTTCGTGTCTGGTTTCATTAGTATTGATATAACATAATAGGTAAATAGGCACGGAACGTGCCGTATTATTATTACTTAAGAAGGAAATAGGGTTAAAAATGAGGTAAAATAGATTATGTGTGAATAATATGGATGTTGTTAAGATGAAACGCTAGGGCATACTTTCAAACGCTGGCTATCCTCAGCCTGCTTGTATACTAGTATATCAGGTTGCCTTATACGTACGAGGGAACAGTGACTCACACACATACAAAACACTGTGACGTTCATGAGTATGTAACTGATCATAGATATAGGATTTCCTCAATTTCCTCAGTCCTTGCAGTGCCGTCTTGAAAAGTCCAACAGACTGACGCATATTATGGGTTCTAAAATATTTAATTAATTGCTGGCATAAATAGGAGCAGCTAGTAGTTTATATTCTTTTAAATTTCGGCTTAAGAAATGCTTATCTAGCCTTTTTATAGCCTGGATGAATTTTACAAATGTTGTTTAATGACATATATGTATGTATGATAAGTATATTATACGTATTATTATTATTTGTATATGTATATTATGTGTATATTTTAATTACTAATCGTATGACATACACCTATGACTAATAACAATACGTTATGAATAAAATGAGAAATGAGTATGAGTTAAAAAAAATTAGATACTTGGTTGGAGACCAATCTAAGCACCGTTTAAGTACTTTGTCTCGCCTATTGTGAATATAACGTAATTCCCCACGTATTAACAGTGAAGAAAGGTGTGTAACCCGCCAATCTGTTTTTGACAAACATATCGCATATATTTACCGCTCTAATGAGCTGTTATTGTTATATTATTGTTACTTAAAAAAAGTGTGCGTATGCACAATGATAAAATTTTATCTGTACAAATAAATAAAATTGGAGAGTCTGTTTGTAATATTAAAATAAACGCTTTTTACAAATGCATTCGGATGCATACACGGTACATATACCAAAACAACATTTTTTACAATTTTTACTGTCTGTCTATCTGTTTGTTCCGGCTAATCTCTGAAATGGCAGCACCGATTTTGACGGGACTTTCGCTGGCAGATAGCTGATGTAACAAGGAGTAATTTAGGCTATTTTTATTTTAGAAAAAAGAAATAGTTTTTGTTAAAAATGATAAGTTTCGAAAATTATATTTCCAATTTAAGTTGATCTCAAATTTATATCATCAATCATATGGAATAGGGTTCAGCTTAGGTTGGAGATTGTAGGTTCAATTTCCAATTTAAGTTAACCTCAGATTTATGTCATCAGTCATATGAAATAAATAGGGTTTAGCTTAGGCTGGACTTTGTAGGTTCGAACGTACGTATTCCGGAGGCGCATGGCGTAACAGTTGCATTCGATAATACTGACTATTTGCATATTTCATTTATATTTTAGAGTTTATAGGGTTTGTAATCCAAAATAAACTAAAAGAGATATCCAAAAAACGCTGCCCAAAGTCACTATTCCACGCGGACGGAGTCGCGGGTACAGCTAGTTTAAGAATAAAATAAAAATTGGGATCGCAGTAAGAAAACTTAAGTAACTAACAAAGCTTACAAATACAGATGATGGAATGGACACTGCGCTTGACAGGGGTTTGAAACGGGCCTCTCCATCCAACGCTAGAGGGCAACGGCAGATCGACAACCTGCGCGCGAAGCTGGAAATATAGGAAGTGTTTAGCGCAAACTACGTAGAGCAGTAGACTATAATTGGCTGCCGGTAGCTGTTATGTTTCAATGTGATTTTTATGAGGGTATCGTAAAAATAAATTTCGTAACTACTTTTATTATCACAGTACAAGATGGCGATGTCGATTAGAGAGATGGCGATTTAGATAATTCTTGTATTTAATAAGGATCTATGTAATAATGAAAAATGAATTTTGATAATAAATAATGATTTCTATGGATAGTACAGATTGATATTGAGAAATATAAGTTATATCTCACCTTTATCATAAGTATTTGAAGTCTTACAATTGTTTCAATATTTTGTATCTTTGTCTGGGTTACCTGAAAATGTAACTTATCTTTAATTATTTTAATTATAAATAACAGAACATTTGTCTATGTAAAACATCTTGCTTTAATATCATTTTCTTGTGATTAATTCTCATATGAACTAATATAAAATCTACAATTACTTAAGGTCAATCAAAAACCACATTTAGTTACAAAATTTTGATAAAACAGCACATATTTTCTAAATATGTTTGTAGAGGATTAGCTACAGAACTATCAAAATGCAATAGAAAAATAGTAGAAAATTCTAGGAGATTCACTCACTCATTGTAGATTAAGCTTTTGAATTTACTTAGTGTATAAAATCCCTAGAAGTTAATTACATTATTTATTTATTTTAGTTATTTGGGAAACATACAATTACAGTAAATCACAATATAAAGATAAAATATAAAATAATAAATCAGTAAAGGAAACTTTACCGATTTATTAGCAATTATGTGTATTACCTTAAAGGTAAGACATATAATTGCATCATCCAATAATAGTAATGTCATAAATTAATAATATATAATACATTAAAAATAAAAATTGAGAGATTTAAACTTAATAATTTAGTTATTTGCATAATTCGATATAATCGGTATCGGTTGTAGGTAATTTAGGTTGTTAAACAATTTGATTACTCTCAATACATATTGTATAGTTTCCTTATTTAATAATATTTCTGAAGAGATAAACAAGGAAAACTAATAAAGGGAGTTTTTGTAACGAATTTTGGTCATTAGTCTGCCACCACGGCAGGGATCGCAAGATTTATAGCCAAGATAATACTAACTCGGAACATAGAAAGTCTTGAATGTTAATAAATTTTTACTTTTCATTAAACCTTATAATTATCTCTGATCCTAATTTTACGAGTTTTTGCTGTTATATTAAACTGTTTTAGTACTTCTGTTGAATAGTACATTATATGAACTTGTACGCCTTAAAATTAATCTGTTTTGCCCGAGGTTGATTTCTACTAATTTATCTTATTACATACGTTTTATCTCGTGTATTATTAACGCATAGTTCAGAGCCACAGGCTTATTGCTGAGTAACACGCCGTAAGATTTGCGGGGACAAGAGTTAGATTATCGTCCAAATCTAGTATCAAATAAGAATAGTAAAAACCACGTTCAATGAGCATGTCATGACGAGATCGATCAGTGTGAATAGCGTCCTCTTTTTTTTTTTTGGTCTCGGGGAAAAACCTCTCTTGACGGGTTCCCCAGCCCGGGGGGACCGAGGGATATGTGAAAATGCTTTTAAATATATTCTGGAACTTAAGGTTGTCTGGGAGAGATTGCTTCTTAGCGATAAGGCCGGCTATTGTGCACTTTTATAAATTTAATAATAAATTACTTTGTAAAGAAAAATATTTTTTCTAAAGTAGATTTCGGCAGGCTTAGCTAAGTTTTTTCGTTGACCATCCCCCAGTGCTTGAAGACAAGTCTTCGATGTGCCCTACTAATGATGATCTGCTATGTCGAGATATAAACACTGGCAGTAGAACTGATCCAAAAAATTCAAGTTGGGTGTTTTTCTTATGGAAATTCGAAACCAAGATACGCTTAAGATAAAATTATTGATATAACTCGCAAAATATGCATGCTAAGGTGGTAGTGGGCCTGTCACATCTGTCAAAGAACAGAAGGGCATCTAACAAAGTAGGAGTGGAGACCGCGTCTCAGCAAACGTAGTGTAGGACGCCTCCCAGTCTAGAGTGATGACCTATGCAAGTTTCCGGATGGACAATGATTGGTTGACCACGAATTCGACGACAAATACTCATAACACAAATGTTCAGCCGATTACTTTGGGACTAGATGGCTCTGTGTGAATTGTCGCTTCACTGAATTTATATATACTTATTTTTGTTGATGCCTTTTTCCAGCTTATTCTAAACAAAGAATATCAAATGTATAAGAAAACAGATGATATACATATATGTGATTAAATTGAAATTTACGTGGGTGAAGTTAAAAAGAAAATCAA
The DNA here is from genome assembly GCA_963693495.1 of Malacosoma neustria. NCBI lineage: Eukaryota > Metazoa > Arthropoda > Insecta > Lepidoptera > Lasiocampidae > Malacosoma > Malacosoma neustria. The sequence continues at coordinate 12,991,353 of OY856383.1, forward strand.
ATCAAATCGGAACGAATTCTTTACCTTTTACGACTTTCTAGGTAAATAGTAGGATATCTCTATTCTTCTCGACAGTCGGCTAATACAGGATAATCTCTAGTAGTATTAATTAATGACACCTTATTGCTTAGTAGTATCACTTGTCTTCCTCGATGAAAATCGTTAATTATATAATATAAAAATAAACAAATAAATAAAGTCGAATTAATATAAAATATTTTTTTTATTGCTGAAGAACAGCTGATAGGCTGATGGCCCACTTAACAGCAAGCAGTTACCGTCGCTTGTGGATGGAGGAATCTGCGACATATTACACTACATGACGAAGGGTGATTGCCACTCAGACGGATTTGGGGCCCTGCCACTCAGCTAGGGTTAGTTATTTTGTTGCCTTGTACGACACGCTGACCCTGGCCACTGGGGTTATTATTCTTACTCCACCCCTGCATGGAGAAAAATATATCCCTATAGATTAAGTAATGACACAATATAGACAACTTTAATTAGGATATTAGTATTCTACTACACGTATATTTTAGGAACGTATGAAATGTAGATCATTTGGAATCGAGGCTTTAAGCATAACAAACTTGTAAGCTTAAGCACGAAACCAATTAAAAAATTACAGACGTTCGGTCGAGCCGTAATGATAGTAATGATTAAAATAAGTTACTAACAAAGCTATTAAGAGAACGACCGCACGAAATTCGAGTTCAGCCTCGGATCTAATTATAAAAGACGCTCGCACTTCACAGTTCTCTTGGAAATTATTACTGCAATTTTTCACTCAAAAGTTTCATGAGCAACTTTAGCTCGAAGAACTTCGACGAAGATTTATACTGTAGTATAAAGTATTAAAGTAAGGAGTTTAGAAACACATCCTTATTGCTTATCAAAATTTCTAGTACTAGATGCTTATATTACGTATTTGCTTTTACTTTTAAGTGGTATGGTAACATATATTTTTCTCTTCTTTTGCTATTCCTCTACATCATCATCATCATCATTTCAGCCGGAAGACGCCCACTGCTGGACAAAGGCCTCCCCCAAAGATCTCCACGATGATCGGTCCTGCGCTGTCCTAATCCAACCGATTCCGGCGATCTTGACCAGATCATCGGTTCATCTTGTATTCTATTCCTAATAATAATAATCTATTCCTCTACGTCAAATAACTATTAATAATAATAAAAATATATTTTTTACTTTATTGTGTTACACAAAGTTATTATGGCGGTACCAAAGGTCGTCGCCATCCAGACAGGCTTGGGGCCCTACCACGTAGCTAAGGTGGGTTGTTTTGTTGCCTTTTAAGACAGGCCCACCCCGGCCGCAGAGGTTTGTATTCTTTCTCCGCCCCAACACGGATACATTACAAAGTTTTTCAGAAAATCTTTAAACCCTAAAAAGCACAACATCTAACGCTCGTCTTTCGATATATTTTTTTACTATGTTTGCGTTGTAAGCTTTTCTATATTTTATTTTTAAATTAATATACAATTTATTTTAACACTGTTATCTTTCGGGTTTCAAATAATCCATCAAAGCAGTTAGGTGTGAACCTTAAATAAATTTGACTAAGTTGGTTCAGTGGCTACATAAAAAGTCATACATAAATATATAAACATATTTATATAATTATATATTTATTATCAATTCACAAAACGCCATCTAATCTCAAAATAAGTAGCATAGCACTTGTGTTACGGATATTAGATAACTAATATACTACATATATACTTCTTTTGTAAATAACTATGTTTTGTACATATCAGGCGCAAGTTGGGAATCGAACCCGTAACCTCCGCAAGCGTACCGAAGTGTGTTAGCCGTTACGCCACGGAGGTCGTTACTATATGGTCACATCTATGTATTTGATCTATGTATTTTATTGATCTGCAAATAGTTAATATTTATCTGGATATTTATTAATTGTATGCTTGTAAAAAACCCTGCGATACCCTAGTGCAGGTCAATGACATTTACAAAAAAAGAACGTATCAGTCGATTTCAAAAACTGAAAATTGCAAAAACATGCCTATGCGTAAGAAAACAAAGATGTCTGTGAACGATGATTTATATTAAGACTAGATTTATATTAAGATTTGTGGAGTGACGCGGAAGGACCGCGTTAGGAACTCCCGCATTCGCGGTAGTCTTCGTGTCCGTGACATTGCAGATAAATTGCAGGAGTGTCGGCTCCGTTGGTATGGCCATGTTTTACGGCAACCGGATACTTACGTGGGAAACAAATGTCTGGCCATGCCGCCTCCGCCGGGCCCCGGCAGGAGGGGTAGACCCAAAAAGTGCTGGCTTGACGTCGTAAAGGGTGATATGCGTGCCAATGGGCTCACTACCAGGGATGCTGAAGATCGCGCGAAGTGGAGTAGAAAAAGTCGGAAAGCGGACCCCGGGCACCGAAACTAAAGTTTGGGTGGCAACCGGGACTAACGCTAGGATGATGATGATGATGATGATGATTTATATTAAGAATAATGAAAAAAAAATGTGTAACTGGATTAGTTTTGTAACAGATTAAGAAATAATTAATGTGCGGGTAGTTGAAAAGTAAACACCTATTATAATTTGCTCTGTTTAATTAATTAATTTATTAACTCATTTAAAGCATTCATAACATTTTAAATGCATATCATGATTCTATAGTGTTGTCTATCTGCCGTACAGTTGTGTTTTTAATTTCCTTTTCATCATTACCTTCACTAAAGACACCTCAACATGGAAGCTATCCAAGATTTGATTAGCAGTCTGATGGAGATGAACAAGACACAGATGAATCAGTTCGAGAGTGATTTGAAGAAGATATCATCATCTTCACCAGATGTTTCCAACTTAGCCTCCCAGTTCACTACATTTAAAATGTTCATCACTCAGTCCCTCAACAATCTTCAAAAACAAGTGGAGATGCTGTCGCAAAGTATTGACCGTTTAGAAATGCATTCACGAAAAAAAAATTCTTCTTTTACATGGGCTAGCTGAAAGCAAAGATGAGGACACTGATAAGCCAATCGTGAAAACAATAACCGCTTGAATATACCTAATTTCAGCCCAAACGACATTTGACGATGTCATAGAATGGACGCTTAGACTCTGAAAAACAAGGAGCGATTTTACTGATGCTGAAAGACCTATTCAGAAAAAACAAGATATGATTTAACAAAACTAATCTAAAATCATCGGTTATCACAGTGTCTGAGTTTTTAACGAAAACGCGCCATGACTTATTTCACGCATCAGACGTAAATTTGGGGTTAGTAAATGTTGGACACGACTGACACGAGATGGAAATGTCTACATGATCTGCCTAGATGGATCTCGCTATCGGATAAACTTACTCGAAGACCTTGGTGAAACTACAAAATGCTCAGACACCCGCTGAAATTGCAGCAGCAGCTAAGCTTAAGCGGCAAACCGCGAAAAATAGGGTTATTCGATTCTTAAACAACCGGTGAATTGAATTTTATGTTTTCTTTTCATGTAAACAATAACATAAATTATTACACGTTTTATATTTTTATTATTACACGCTTTTAGCTTCATCTGTATGTTTGTTTGTTACTGACTCCTTTGAGCGCGATTTTGACCCACTTTAAATGACCAGATTTCGTTCAAACTTTGTAGATATATAGAAGACCGATAACAATATATTAATTTGATAATATTATTGTTATTATCCTTACCAAGGTCCTCAGGATTAATGAATTTTCGGACCGGTTGTCGTCCGATCACCGAAGTTAAGCAGCGTCAGGCGCGGTCAGTACTTGGATGAGTGACCGCCTGGGAACACCGCGTGACGGTAGCTTTTTGCTCTTTTTTACATGTTTTATATTTTTTAAGTATAATTTTATACACAATTATCTTCTTAATTAAAATTATTGTTTCTCCTAATAACTGAACATAATTAAAATTAACCCTTACTAGAAATACAGTAATGTAGGTGTGCGATTTTTAGTGAAAAAAGAATTAATTTTGTCATAAAAGTCAATATAACAATAAAAAAAATAACGAATAAATATTATACAAAAAAAATTATTATTAAAAAAGTCCTAAACGTAGGCCGATTTAAAAGCAAACGCTTTATTTTAGTACCAAAGTATTTATAAGAATACACATTTATTTAATTGTAACTAGATGTCGCTGTGCAATTCTGTGAAAGTGCTTAATCGCGCTAACAAGTCCCGACGACTTTTATAGACATCGCGTGGTATATCCGTCAAACTCATACTTACCTGGCGTAGGGGAAACCGTGATCATGAAGGCGGTTCCCCCAGGGCGAGGCCCTTCCATTGCACTGCGGTGGGGTTGACCCTTGCGATTACCCCTAATGTGGGTAACTCGGACGCGTAATTTTTGGTAGTGGGGACTGCGTACGCGCCGTCCCCTTCGTAAAACTAAAGTCAGAGTGTAGTCATAGCCACTGTAGTGGTATTGTGCATTTATCAGTTGTTATTATTTATCAGTTGTCTAAAACTCTAAAATACCCAAACCCATCCCATAACACAAGTGCTTGCTATGCTACTACATACTTTGGAAGTAGATGGTGTTGTGTGTGTATTGTCAATTTGTCACTGTCACAAAATAATCTATTTCTATACAAATAAATACATAAATAAAATTGGAGTGTCTGTTTGTAATATTAAAATAACCGCTTTTTACTAAGTGCATTTGGATGTATACACTAGACACGGTACATATACTATACCAAAACATTGAAAACAAAATTTTTTAAAATTTTTGTATGTATGTCGCCATTTCAGAGATAAGCCGGAACTGTTTGTTCCGGTTTTATTTTTAATTAATTTATTACTATTAATTTATTACCCTTTTAATAATTTTTAAATAATATTCCATGTTTTTCATTATTTTTATATTGTGTCTTTTTTTTGTACAGAATACAAAGTGTAATCCATTTTGGTCCAATTTTCTATCTATACAAATAAATAAAATTGGAAGGTCTGTGTGTAATATTAAAATAACCGCTTTTTACTAAGTGCATACGGACATATACACGGCACATATACGAAAACGACATTTTTTACAATTTTTGTATGTCTGCACATGAAATGGCTGTACCGATTTTGATGGGACTTTCACTGGCAGATAGCTGATGTAACAAGGAGTAACTTAGGTTACTTTGATTTTAGAAAAAAAAATAGTTTTATAGTTGAAAATTATCATTTTCGGAAATTTTTATTTCCAATTTAAGTTGACCTCAAATTTATATCATCAATCATATGAAATAGGGTTTAGCTTAGGCTGGACTTGTAGGTTAGAACGCACGTATTCCGGAGTTGCATTCGATAACACTGACTGTTTGCATATTTCATTTATTTATATTTTAGGGTTTGTAAATACATATCATTCTTTTATGTGTTTTTACATGCGTTTGTTTGTAACAGACTTCTTTGGGCGCGATTTTGACCCCCTTTAAACGGCCAGATTTCGTTTAAACTTTGTAGATATACCGAGGACCGAGGATAACAATACACTAATTTGATAAGATTATTTTTATTATTCTTACCAGGATCTTCAGGATTAATGAATTTTCGGACAGGTTCTCGTCCGATCACCGAAGTTAAGCATCGTCGGGCGTGGTCAGTACTTGGATGGGTGACCGTCTGGGAACACCACGTGACGGTGTCTTTTTGCTCTTTTTTACACGTTTTATGTTAAATTGACCTGTATGTGATGGAATTTTCGGCCTCAACTTTAACCCACTTTGACAATCAAAAAAATTCAAAATTCTGCCGAAACGCCATCTGGAGTTTAAGTAATAATAATGCCAGAAGATGGCGTTCAATTAATAATGCCACTTATTTTTTTATTTATTTTTTAATTATTTTTTTAATAACGCTTGAAAAAACTTTATTCCTTATAAAATATTCATATCAGAATCTTTAGATGAAAATTGACTATTAGATGGTAAATTTCAATAAACTCCAAAATCAAAATTGTTAAGAGAAAAATAGTTTTGATAAAAGAATAATAGTACGACAGAAACGCCCCGCTTACTTACACACATATATGTCTATAATCGTGTAAGTTGTTCTTGATATTGATATATACTACGAGTATGTTAAGGATTATAAATTTTGTGAGAACAACGGTTAAGTTTTTATTTATTATTCAAATGTTTTTATTACAGCCATTTTTTTATTTTCAATGTACAGGTTATTGACATTCATGATTATATCATGCATGTAGAATTCACTTGTTTTATATATTCATAAAAATAATTAAATAAAAAGTACTAGCTTGAAGTGAGAAATGGTGACATGCCTGCCAATGGATAGTGAATTCACTGGCGCCCATGTCACCCTTTAAGATTTGGTAGTGACCAAGGATGCCGAAGACCGTGCGTAGTGGAGAAGAAAAAGTCGGAGAGCGATACCCGGGCACCGAACGAAGATTGCAATTGGGATTTAACTCTGAGATGATGATGATGATGAAAAATCCCTCTTAATATTAAAAACCCCTTGCTCTTTCTGATCACATTTACTATAGTTTATTACACTTTTATTGTGTTATACCTTCCCATAAAGCTGCAACTAACTCTCATTGAATTTTAAGTTTTTCTGTAAAAGTGCAGTGAAATGGCCCGTAAAGTTAAATACGCCACCAATTTCACTATTTTATTTCTGTCTCGTTTCTTTTCAATCTCACTTAGAGCTATAACGATAAAAAGATTCAATTTAGTTAACAGCTTTGAGCGGTTTCAGAAATAAATAATAGTAGATACTACATTGCATTTCTGAAATTATATTATTTAGTAACTAATAATATAAAAAAATGTATTTGTTTTATTAGCAAACAACATTAAATTTAAGGGTAAAGAAATATAAATATACAATAAATTGATCATAATATCACATTCTGCGTGCTTAGGCCTCCTCATAAGGTGCATTTCCATGCTTGCCAAGGCTCGACAAGCATCCACAAGCCCCAAGCGTCCACAAATCTCGCTTGGCATTTGGAAGTCGTTTACACGCTTGTGAATGTGTCAGCGTGCTACGTACATCCAAGCATGGCGGACACCGAACTTGTATCGGTTATTAAGTTTGGTTTAACCTACTTTTATTTCAAATACAAGCAAAGTAAAACAAAAGCAACGAAAGCCCGACGACCACGAAGATGGTGGATGATAAAGATTCATAGAAACTTTATCATTCATAGAAACCACTCATTTTGACAGAACTAGACGTGCGTTCGTCGCGAGATCACTGCGGCTACCGGCTACCAAGCGCGCGCCAACGTGTGAACGCGTCGCAAGCGCTTACCGCAAGAGCCCTTTGATCTGTGTCCAAAAACCGACACTAGACCGGATCGAATACAAGCGTCCACAAGCTCACGCAAGCCAAGCCAAATGCCCTCTTTATACGCTTGTGCTTGTGGGCGCTTGCTGAGCCTTGGCAAGCATGGAAACGCACCATTAGAGGTCAGTATACACGCCACGCTAGTCCAAGGCGAATTGGTGGGTCGGACATACCGGTGGTATCGGTGTATAGGTAACTCTGAATGTCTTCCCTAAGCTTCGGTGTTTCTAATAAAATAGACACACCTAAAAAACTTTGTAAAAATTATTAATATATATGAAAATACTTTGTCATTTTCAATGGTTAATGAGAGTTAGATTCAAAACTATCATACGAACACATTGTATGTTGTTGAGAATTGGTACAGGACCAAATTGCGCGTTTATACAATTGAACAATATATATCTTAAAACAGAACCTACCATTTTATAAAGTTTGTTGGCTATTATATTCATAAATATAGTAACAATAATGTACATATTGTATTTACTTTAGAAAATGACACTGAATATTTTGTTTTGTAGCATATACTTTTAGCAGTTACCGTCGCTTATAGGTATTTCCAACGCCAGTGGCACCGTTAACACGCTGCTATCCAATAAGGGTACAGGAACTTGGGTCACTAATGCTGGAACAGAACACAAAGCTATTATGGCGGCATACTTAAGACCAAAAGTGGTCGCCATCAGACGGGCTTGGGGCCCTACCACGTAGCTAGGGTGGGTTGTTTTGTCGTCATTTACGACAGGACGACCCCGGCCGCAGAGGTCAGTATTATTCCTCCGCCTCTGCACGGAAAATACAGAATTCTATTTAATAACCCTGAGGTCATGTTGTTTAATAATGCTATTTTGTAATCACAGTTATATGAAAACGTATAAAACTATTATTATATAAATACCTATATCCTATAAAATTGAATTATCGAAATAGAATATTAATTTTTATTATAAATTAAAAGTATATAGGAGAATATTACTAAAACATTAATTTATTCAATTTATATTAACAACTATTTAACAAGCTAGGTAATATTTTGTACCTTAATTACGTAATAACATTACAATGTACATATTGGGCAGAACTCAAGTGGCTGCAAAGCCGACAATATAGCCAAATTAAATTACTCCAGTTATCAAACAACGAGCAAATTATTAATAAAACGATAATTAATCTCAGAATTATTAATGTTGAAGAACGCGAGAATGAGAGCATGTAATATTAAGTACGCCTGTAATTTACGTATATTAGGTACTCAACAACCTTATTCTGTTTGAGAAATATCAAGTGTTTCTAGTTTCACGTATACGTTGTTTAATTTTAATGATTACATTAAATATTAAGATGCTCTCAGATATGATTTGTTTAATTTTTTGTATATTATGATGTTATACTGAAAATGTATGTTGAAATTTGAAGTTATAAATAAAATGCTCTATATATGCAGCCGTAATAACATTGTGTTGTATGCCGGCATAAGTTACTTACGTTGCAAATTTTCACTGGTGCCACTGGCGTACAATGGGCCCTTAGCCTGTCTAATGTACCTCAGCAGTAAAAAAAAATTATAGTCAAGCGACACATTTGGATCTTTTTACGATTTGCGGACACAAGCAAATACAATGAGTAATTGACTAGCAAGAGTTTATAAACATACTGGAAAATTCAATAGAAAGTATTGAATTTTCTTGTATTTTTACAAAGGTGACTCTCCCTTCTCCACTTTTCTATTATATTCATAAATGAAGCTAAATAGTCCAAATGTTTTCTTCAATTGTCCCAGTATATTTATTTTTATTATGAAACAATATGAAAAAACAGTTTATATTTTTTTACCTTCGGCTATACGTCAATACACACACTGGGTGTAATTGAAATTTGAGTTGATTAATTTTGCTCGAGGCGCCACAATATTGACCGTAGCTCAATATAGTGTTAACAAAAATTCTATCCATATTACTTTTACCAATAAAGCTGCGATAATTAAAACGGTGACCCGAGATAATAGAAGGAGATGTAGTTCTCATAGGGAATAAATGTTCATTTATTGAGACATAGGTGTTCGTTTTTGAAGTTATACTTCTTTTGGCGACTCCGTAATCCAAAATTAAACTGTAATACATTTAAATAGAGTATAAATTGTAGTTTAATATATTTCAAAATGTGTAAAGACTTTTATTTTTTTTATTGCTGTAGGACAGCAGACAGGCTGACGGCCCGCTTAGAATTTAGCAGTTACCGTCGGCTATGGGTGTTTACAACGCCAGTGGCATCGCGAACACGCTGCTGTCCCATAAGAGTACAGGAACTTGGGTCATTAATGCCGGAACACAACACAAGGTTATTATGGCGGCATAATTAAGACCAAAGGTGGTCGCCATCCAGACGGGCTTTGAGGCCCTACCAAGTAGCTAGGGTGGGTTGTTTTGTCGCCTTTTACGACAGGCCCCGACGCCGGCTGCAGAGATTAGTATTTTTTCTCCGCCTCTGCACGTATAAAAAGACTGATATTTATTAACAATTTTATTGATTTAAAGATAATTTACTGTGATCATAAGTGATAAAAGTGGTTTTAACATATTACTTTGAGTACGTTTGTAGAATTTGAGGTTAGTTGACGGTATGTATTTATTTATTTAGATCAAAAACTAAAATAACTTTTTTCTACAAACGTAGGACAACGCGAAGGATAAAATTTTTAGTAAAATTTTTATCTTGTTACGCCAAAGAAATAATTTTATCATTCGGTTGACTACCAGCAGTGCCGAAGAAAAACAAATGTAGGAGAAACCGAAAAGCACCTGCAGCGGACTTCTGGGTTATAGTGGGTATTTAATGCAAAAAACATCATGGGTCATCACGGGTCATTTGATACAGCTTTATTAGCTCAGTCAGTGAGGTATATAACTTAGGTTCTAGGGATTAGAAATTGTGATTTTTTTCAATAGATATAATTATTTTTTGTAAATGCACGTTTAAAAAACTCTCCAATCGGTATATTAAATTTATTTTTAAAATAAAAATTTTGGTTTTAATTTTTTCTTTAAATGCAACCTTTCTCTTATTTTCTTGGTAAATAAAGATCACATTTCTTATCTTAAATATTTGCATACGAATGGAAACCTGACAACTACTTACTATATATCATCTATTTTTGATACGTAGTGTCCATCCGTTGACAAATAGTTTTCGTCACCGTAAGCCCTCCGTGGCGTATGGCCTCGTACATAACGTATCCCGAGATCTTCATCCAAGAACACATTCAGTAGACAAGTAAACAGCTCGCCCGATAGCAGGTGGTCATCGTCGCCTATAGATGTTTGTTTGGAGGGATTGCCAACTCGCTACTTGCCTCGAAGAAATTTTATAACGCCTTTTTGATAAAACGAAATGGGTATTAACATTGAGAAAAAAAACCATCTTTTTTTCATAGTTTGCTATCCAACGTTAAATTTTAATTTTTTGTAGCGGCCGTATATTCACGACACTAGCTACTAATACGATAATGTTATTTAGGAAAAAACCAAAAAGTATAAAATCCTCCTTTCATGCAATTAAGAATCTGAAAAACATATTTAAAAATAGAATAAATTGATATGTCCAACGATCTCGGGAAATTAGGTCATGTGCGCAATCAGTTTTTCCCGGTTTACTCCAATCTTGTAAAGTAGGCCAGTCTACATCCTCGTTCAATAACAGATTCCAATCAACTTTAATTCCTCTTACAATAATAACGTGAAATCCATTTGCGTCTTACTAATATGAGTTTGGGTTTGTCGCAAATAGAACTGTTATTCAAAATATATTTGTTAATTGTTAAATTTCTGTTATGGATTTATATAGTTATAAGTTATAAATGTATATCACATACAAAAAAGTGTTTTGTGAAACAAAATAATAAAATTCGAATTTATTTTTCTTGTTAGACAAATGCAAGGGACTTTCACTGTTGTGTGGACGGCGTTAAGGTAATTTTAGTTTAAGTCAGGCGTACCTACCCTTAAGCATCATTAAATATATGTGCGTTATGTGGTCCGATGCGTATATATATATATATATATATTTCTTCGTGCGTGTGTACGTGATTGCAATCTTCTAATACGGTTGACCTATTTTGTGTGTTCAAGTGGATTCAAGAATGGCTTAGATTCAAATACGCATCGGCTTGAGAACGTCGTCGGTTAACAGAAATAAAAATTACAGATACATACATCTGGACCGAAATACATTTTTGAATCACAAAAATGTTTTGTCATCCGCATTGATAGAACCCAGAGACAAGTACGTACACTAGGTGACCGCAAAAAATCGATGTCGGAATTTTTTTCGTCTGGACCCCACAAAACGATTCCCCTTTCCAGATATTGAGATAGCCGAAATTTGAGCTCAATTAAAGGACGCTAACCCGTGCCGCTCGTCGCTCAAAATTTGAAAAAATCCAAATTTTTGACCAAGAAACTGACATATGGAGCCATATCTCCAGAATAATAAAGACACTTTTATTTTCTCAAAAGAAAGCTAATGTTATTCTTCAAAATTTATATTCTATACATAATTGTTGTTATTTCAAGTCAAACAGCCTTTAGCCTTAACAGAGAGTTTCATTTGCAAGGGGCGTTAAAGAGATTTTAAACATGAAATTGTCCATTTTGTTAGATCGATGTAAGGTATCCGACAGAAATGCTACGAGAATCTTAATAGCTACTCTAGAAGCACTAAACCTTGACTCTCTTGAGTACAGTCTCGAAAACTTTACTACAATTTAGAAGGTTCAGAGAACAATACACAATTTTTTTTTGATAAAGTAAACCTTCCTGAAAAAGAGTCCGTGGATGGGACGGTAAAAATGAAGAATGTGAGCGAATAGCTATTGCTATTTCATATGGCGAAGAGGAACAGCTGCTGGGAAATCCTGTAACAGCAAACAGCTCTGGAGAGGAGCAAGCCGTAGCCGTATATGAATGCCTGCATGAATGGGGTCTTACCAACATCGTCAAAGCGAAGTGCTTCGACACTACAGCATCCAATACGGGAAGACTCAAAGGAGCATGCGTCATATTGGAGCAAATGTTAGGATGAGAATTGTTGTACCTAGCTTGCCGTCACCATATTTTGGAAATTCTGTTAAGAGGCGTATTATTATATCTAGACATTTTTAAGAGATTCCTCACTGTGTGGCCCAAGATAGACGAAGGAAAATACAACACAGGTATCAATGACAATCTAATACAAAAGCAGGTAACTCCAGAAGTAATTGCAAATGTTACTGCTGAATTCAATACCAAATTAACTGAGAGCCACCCCAGAGATGACTACAAGGAGCTATTGCAGTTAGTTCTCGTATTTGTTGGATCACTAGACGGCAATTTTGTGGGTTTTAGAACTTTAGGAGCCATTCATCACGCTAGATGGAAGGCAAAGGCTATTTAATGCTTAAAATGTTCATTTTTCGTCTTCAATTTAAGATGTCTAAAGAAGAAGAAAGTTCTATGCGTGCCATTTCTGTTTTCCTAGTTAAAATTTATTGTAAAGCTTGATTCAATGCTCCAAAAGCTCATCTTGTAGCAAAGCAAGATTTAGGTATTTTGCATAGTCTGTTAGACTATATACAATGTGACAACGACATTGCAGAAATAGTCCTGACCAAATTTTCGAACATTATAGACAGGTGAAAAGTTGTTAATGGCTAATAAATTGCTCAGTAGCACAGATAACCGTCAGGGCACGCTAGGGTTGTAAATCCAAAAGTTAGGAAAGAAAAATTAAAAGAGGTAGTTAATGGAGGATTGGTAAATTTACTTACCAAAGAAACGTTTACATTCTTTGACCGATTTAATATAAAAATAGATTTCCTAAGACAAAATCCAAACACCTGTCCTCAAAATAAAGACTTCCAAGAAGGATTGAAAATTGGCAAAACATTAAAAGTAGTTAATGCGTGGTGTTAAATTAATGTCCTTTGAAGCGGCCTCCCTGCTGGCCGGATCCCCACCATGGGACCTCGAGGCCCGAGTCCTGGCGCTGTTATACCAGTGGCGCCGGGACGCGGCCGAGCGTGGCTCTCACCCTGCACCTCGCGAAGTTGAGGAAAAGCGGGCGGAGCTGCGCGATGAGGTGCTCATGGTGGAGTGGAAGGAGCGCCTCGCGCACCCCAGCGCGAGCCTCGCCACCATCGAAGCGGTGAGGCCCGTCCTGGCCGAATGGCTGGAAAGCCTTCCGCCTGACGCAGGTCCTCTCGGGGCACGGTTGCTTCGGGAGGTACCTGTGTCGCATAGGGCGGGAGATGACGTCGGGGTGCCACCACTGTGGCGCGGGCGACGAGGAGGACACGGTTGACCACACTGTCGCCGTGTGCCCTGCGTGGCGCGAGGAGCGCCGCGCCCTCGTCGCCCAAATCGGCGTGGACCTGTCGCTCCCGGCCTTGGTTCTGTCCATGGTCGGGGGCGATCCTGGATGGACAGCCGTCGCCTCCTTCTGCGAGCAGTCATGTCCGCAAAGGACAATAAAAAATGTCATTAGACTTATCCGTATTACTTGTTTTTTTATTATATTTCTACTTTAAACTCAAATATATACCAAAAAAGCAATATTTATCACTAAATAACAAAATATACGAAGTATGCTCCTAGTGGTACCAGGTCACGTTTTTGAGGCTAAAGGCTGTTGTAACTCGGTTTGACTTAAAATAACAACAATTATGTATAGAATATAAATTTTGAAGAACAACATTAGCTTTCTTTTGAGATATTAAGCGTGTGTTTATTATTTACCGTTCTGGAGATATGGCTCTATATGTAAGCTTGTTGGTAATAAATTTGGAATTATTCAAACTTTGAGCGACGAGCGGCACGGGTTAACGTCCTTTAATCGAGCTCAAATTTCGGCTATCTCAATATCTGGAAAGGGGAATCGTTTTGTGAGCTCCAGATGAACAAAATTCCGACATTTTTCCCCCTCTATGAGATCCGGTCACCCTAAGTCGTACACGCTCACTGACATTACCAATGCGCCATATTGTTTATACTACTACTATTATGATCTAACCCGAAAACAATAAAATATAATATTTAATTAACAACGATATCCTATGCCAATGAAATAATTGCTAGTGTTTTTTTTTAAATGCTGGGATGCTGATAGCCCACTTAATAGTTCCATCGCCTATGGATGTTTGCGATATCAGTAACACGCTGTTGCCCACGTAGGGCAACAGGAAGTTGGTCACTTATGCCTATGAACTACTATGAACATAGCACTAGATTATTATGGCGGTATATTTAGAGATCATGGGTGGTCCCATTCAGACGAACTTAGAGCTAATGGTAGTAGGGCCGCAGGGGTCGGTATTCTTACTTCCCCTGCATATAGATAACGTGATATCGAAGATTGAATGAGTAGAAAAAACTGAATACATATTAACAGTCTATAGTAGACCCTGGTCAATTATACTGTAGTTTGGGATATAACTTCATAATGGTAAAATTAAATTGGACATCAAAGTTTTGGGACCGTTTACATCTTGGAATTAATATTATTATTATGTAATAAAATAATTTGTATTAATACTTTTTTAACAATGTCATATGTAAAACATGAGTATATCAGGGTAGACAGATAATTAATTACGTACGTGAGTGTTGTAATCGATCACCAATATAAACAGTGAAGTTACCAAGTTTTCGGGGCAAGTATTCATTGTGTCCCCACTGGATTAATTCGTAGCTCCCAAAGGGTTATCTCCTAGTAAGTTTGAGAGGACCGCGTTTCTATTAATTACCTAAGTTTAGTGCAGATCAATATAAATTAATTAAGAACTTTAGTATGTCTTGTCACAAAGACTTTGTCTTATTTTGTTATGATACTTGAGTTGAAATCAAAAATACTAAGAATTAAATTCCAAATATGTTATATTGCTACTAATACACACATTAGTCATTAGTATAACACAATTTCCTCGTGTTATCGGTAAAGAAAACACAAATGTGAAGATCGTTTACTTTAGGAAGAAGCTCTAACACAACAGTTGTTTTTAAATGTCATGGTAATGTGTTAATAGTGGTTGTTTGAATTTTGGAGTCTTGTTTGGCAACGGGTGTCATAATTTGGATACAGATACTTTGTGTGAAGTTGTTATATTTGTTTTTACGCAAGTGTTTAATTATACACTTGTTGTCTGTTTATTGGTTCTAACACAAAAAAGGGTAAGACAAAATTATTTACGCTTATTTTTTAATATTTTAATAGAAAGAAAACAACTTATTTACATTTGTTATGTTGGATACATCCCGATTACTTTGTTCAAGGTATTCAAGATAATAGTCAGTTTGTTAGTCCTCACTGCCATAGTTATTTGATTTTTTTTACATCACAATTTTATTCATGTTTGTTACTTACATCTTTTCACGTACGTTTTATAGAAATACATTTTTGAGAATAGCCCTAACGCAAACGTATGCTGTTTAGCTACAAGCTAAAAAGTGATAGTTTCGAATGTAGGAATTATATAAATAATGAATCTCTAGATTCTCTAGATCTCTAAAAGGCAAGAAAATTTAACTTTTCTATTGGAATTATTTTTGACAGGTATAAGACAATTATTATTTAGGACGATAAAAATAAACGAAATATGTTTTTCAG
This sequence comes from Malacosoma neustria, assembly GCA_963693495.1. Classification (NCBI taxonomy): domain Eukaryota; kingdom Metazoa; phylum Arthropoda; class Insecta; order Lepidoptera; family Lasiocampidae; genus Malacosoma; species Malacosoma neustria. The sequence continues at coordinate 13,007,321 of OY856383.1, forward strand.
TAATTCAATGATGTATTATTGCTTGTGATTTGTAACATCATTGTTTTTCAGTAAAAAAACAGGAAACGACAATTAGAGTTTACTATTATTACTTTTGTTTACATAACTGTAACATATTTATAACGTACTAGCTGACCCGGCAAACGTTGTTCTGCCATATAAATAATAAAATGTAAAAAAATTAAAAAAAAAAAAAATTTAGGGGTGGACTACCCCTAACATTTAGGGGGATGAAAAATAGATGTTGGCCGATTCTCATAGATACCGGATAAGCACAAAAAATTTCATCAAAATCGGTCAAGCCGTTTCGGAGGAGTATGGCAACGAAAACTGTGACACGAGAATTTTATATATTAAATATACTTATTTTTTCTGTATTACTCAAGTTAACGATGCTTCAATTATACCTACCAATAAGCTAACGACCATCTTTTTGAATTGAAGAGGCACTTGAAAAAGAAAAGTTCTACCTATCTTAAATCCTAACTATATTGAAATAATAAAGGCGCGTGGAGTATGAGAAATAAAGCAATTTAACATACATACATATAATCACGCCTCTTTCCCGTAGGGGTAGGCAGAGACCACGTCTTTCCACTTGCTACGATCCGTACATACTTGTTTCACTTCGTCCACTTTCATTATTCCGTTCATACATGCCCTTCAGTTTAGGGTACTCTTGACCTAAAGCAATTTCAAAACTAAAGAAAGTACATTTTCGTTACACGTATTTTTTTGTTTATCTAAATTGGTGCTGTTAATTTCTCAAAACACACAAATGCAGAATATAGAACATTGTAAGGTAAAGTCTGTGAGTTAAGGCACAATTTGATCTATAACATTAAAATAAGTATTTTATTAACATTGCATGCTTAGAATTGTTTTGTTGGTTAAGGCTAGTTCCTAATTACTTTTATTTTGAATGAAAATCGAGGTAACAAATGCGATGTAGATTAGCATTGATTGTGGGTTTTATTGCCCGACTTAAAACTTTGGCTTTTATAAAAGCTTTATAGCAATTCGTTGTTATAGATAACTATAATTCCAAAAAGAAGATGGTTATGAAAGAAATTTTATTTGCAATTATCTCTTCGAAAATAAAAGAATGAGTTTCCGCTTTTGTAAAGAATATCACTTGGGAATGCATAAAATAAATAAATATATTGGGACCTTTCACACAGTGCCATCTAGTCCCAAACTAAGTTGCATAGCACTTGTGTTATGGGTACTACATAACTGATATACCTACTACATGTATAATTTTTTTTGGAAATAAATTAATATTATACATAAACACCCAGAAGCTGGACGGGAATCGAACCCGTGACCTCCACAAGTATACTAACGTGCTAAATTTAGTCTTTACGATAGAAGGTCGTCAAAATAAGAGTTGAAATTGGACACAGTGAAATATTTCGATCGATATTTACGTATACATAATTATAGTACGACTAATAAACGGTTTAATAGCTACTTAAGCTGCCTTATGTAGTTTTATCTGTAAGTTTAATCTCCATAAGGGATAAGATAATTGCATAATACAAATAGTTTGCTTTGATCTGAGTATATCAATATTTTTAATTATAAAATAAAAAAGCCCAATAGCCTTCATATATTCAGTGGGATTGGTTTTTTTCAAAGGATATATGAATTACGTTGAGGAGTTTTACACGAACATTACACAGGTACAATATTTAGGAGAAGGAGTCGTTATACTCGTATAAAACACGACGATAAATTTTATACGTCTATGACATTTTGCCTGAAATGTACTTTGTAATAATTTGATTTGTACATGAAAGTATTGCAATAATATAGCTAATATTATTTAATTCCGCATAGGAGTTAGAAGTAGGAAACACGTTGACAGATATTATACCCTCGTCAAAGATGAAAAGTTTTTGTTTGTTTAGGCGCTCGAACACAGTTCGTTCTTGCTTAGTGAGAGGAGACTTTTTATATTACTTTAACAGATTACGGTTGTTTTTGATAAGTGAAATATTAATAATTTTATTTACCTTACTAAAATTCAGCAATGTTAGATATGAAAAAAAAAACTACTCCGTACGTTTTTGTGTCGGTGCTTTGCGATGACATAAAAACGCACGGCAACCCATAATATTCCACTGCTGAGCTCTACTTTTCCTTTAGTGGGGACGGACAGTATACCAGCTATGCTTAAGGCGGCATTTATGGCATTTATGAGATTCTCAATAGGGAATCCACTGTGGGAATCTAACATGCAAACTCTCTAGGATAAGTAATGGTTAATTTTATAAGTTCATATAAAATTAACCATTATTATTATTGCTGTAGAACAGCAGACAGGCTGACGGCCCACTTAGAATTTAGCAGTTACCATCGCCTATGGGTGTTTGCAACGCCAGTGGTATCGCGAACACGCTGCTGTCTCATAAGGGTACAGGAACTTGGGTCACTAATGCCGGAACACAACACAAAGTTCTTATGGCGGCATACTTAAGATCAAATGTGGTCGCCAACCAGACGGGCTTGGGGCCCTACTACGACAGGCCGACCCGGGCCGCAGAGGTCAGTTACTTCGCCCCTGTGCGGACAAAAAACCATTATATTAAGTAAATCTAACCTCTAACCTATCATTAACAGTCATAACTTACTTGTCACCATTTCACAGCACTTAAATGACCTTCCCAGCGTTCATTTAAAACGGGTATTAGCCACTATACACATGTGACCGTAATTAGTGTTGCCATGAAAAATTATACGTGTTTTGGTTGAGCGTTAAAGTTGTTCGCACGCGAGAATGCGCTCAGTTCTCGCCACGTTCCGGGTACTAAATTGACTGACTCAACGAAACTTCCCAATTAAGTCATTATTCGAAATGACGGTTGACGTTACTTTAAATAAATGCCCTATAACTTTTGATTGTGTAGCGAATAAATGATTTTTAATAATAATAATAATAATAAATTTATTTCTGAAAAGTATCTTTTACTTTGATTGTTTAATATTGGGTAAGCAACTAATATGTTTTAAGCATTTGTTGTAAAGCAGTGGTTTTATTTACTACTAGCTGTGCCCGCGACTCCGTCCGCGTGGATATTTTCGATTACAAACCCTATAAATCCTAAAATATAAATGAAATATGCAAACAGTCAGTATTATCGAATACAACTGTTACGCCAAACGCCTCCAGAATACGTACGTTCGAACCTACAAAGTCCAGCCTAAGCTAAACCCTATTTCATATGATTGATGACATAAATCTGAGGTTAACTTAAATTGGAAATTCAACCTACACACTCCAGCCTAAGCTGAATCCTATTTCATATGATTGATGATATAAATCTGAGATCAACTTAAATTGGAATAAAAAATTTCCGAAACATCATGTTTAACAAAAACTACTTACATGGCGAAACAGTTGAATTCGATAACACTGACTGTTTGCATATTTCATTTATTAAATTTTGGGGTAACAGGGTTTGTAATCCAAAATATACCATAAGATATATCCAAAAATGCTGCCCAGTCACTATTCCACGCGGACAGAGTCGCGGGCACAGCTATAAATAATAATAATAATATATAGCTATATACATAATACGATTGATGATATAAATCAACTTAAATTAGAAATAAAACCTACGATGTCCAGCCTAAGCTAAACCCTATTTCATATGCTTGTTGATATAAATCTGAGGTCAACTTAAATTGGAATATAAAATTTCCGAAACTTTTCATTTTTAACAATAACTATATCTTTTTTTCTTAAATAAAAATAGGCTAAGTTACTCCTTGGTACATCAGCTATCTGCAAGTGAAAGTCCCGTCAAAATCGGTGCAGCCACTTCAGAGATTAGCCGGAACAAACAGACAGACAGACAAAAAATGTAAAAAATGTTGTTTTGGTATATGTACCGTGTATACATCCGAATGCACTTAGTAAAAAGCGGTTATTTTAATATTACAAAGAGACCCTCCAATTTTATTTATTTGTATAGAATATAGATAGTGACAGTACTTTTAAATATGTAGGCGCTATTGAGACGTGAAACTCACGTTGTGTTGTGTTATTATATTGTTGAGATATTAATTAAGTATGAAGGGAATAGAGTTCTACCAGCTATTGTAACCAGGGTAACAATGCGACTACAGTCTTGTATTAAAACGCGAGTAACAGCTATTAATGTCACTTGAACAACAAGCACTGACTCGCACAAATCACGAGCAGCGAGCGTGAACTCGTTTAGAATTCTGGCTAAAATATATATCACATTAAGTATAAGTCAGAAGACAGTCCAGAGTCTACGTTCAACCCGAGACTGAAAAATAACGACCTGTCCGGCTTTTTATATGCCGCGATCATCCACTATTCGTTGACTCATAGACTGAACGGTTTTGTCGCTTGTTAAAATTTAATAAAGTAATTTCTATTTTTAGATATTTTGATCCAAATTCTAGTTAGCAAATACTAAACAATAATATCATGCAGCTGTTGTCACAAATATATATTGTAGTATTATAAATAAAGTTAATCATAATATCTCCAGGAAACGATAACACATTTTATTAATGACAAATCATTTTTTTTAATATTTTATTAGTTGCCTTTAACTTTTTAGATCGCTTGATTGTATGTTATCGAGTATCATTCAACTGGTTCCAGTTGCATTCAAAGATTGCAATTTTGAGTTCTGAGTTCGATTTTTGAGTACTGATACTGGATAAAACTTTAGTCCCTTATTCGATATTGACCTTGCATTTTTGACTATGAAGTTAATAGAAAGGAAGTGTTGCATATATTTAAAGGTAAAATTGGAAGATCTTCTGACACCTTTTTTTGAGGGATCAGAAGAATTTATTGAAAAATGTAAGTGAATTCAGTTTTTAAGGAGTGTCTATAGTATACAACGAAACGAAAACGAAATAGTAATTTTTATTGCTACCCATGAAGCAGTAATTCTTTGGTTACCCTTTATGACGACTGAATGAAATGTAGTGGCCAAATTCTACCCGCTATCCGGTACAGTATGACTGGTTAATTGTAAACTCCTAGAGTTTAGTCAGAAATAAGGATATACACATATGAATCAAAGTATGAAAAGAATTCTATAAATAATATTATTAGTATGCGCCTGTAATAATTTTTGTTAATAATTAGAAGCTGAGCTTAGAATCTTTAACGACATTCAGTGTACTGTGACATAGTCTACTGTGATTTAAGCACATATTATTTATTATATTACGTAAGTCAGAATGAGTCATTACGTAAATGAAAGATGGTGTTTCTTTGAACAAATATTACCTTTTGCCTTGTTCTGGGAACGGTAATGACCGACATTGATGTGTGAGTTAATACCGCGGGCGAAATCCATTTTAGTGACGTGATTTTTCAATAAAAATTCGTGTTGATTGTTGTTTTTTAAGACGAAAAAAATCAAATAATTCTGCAATATCGACTTCCTGTGGAATACAAAAATACGTTTTTTTCGTATCAAAATACACGTGCCACTAGAACTATGAAAATCATAATAATTTGATAAATAAAATGATATTTAGGTATAGGTAGTATAGCTGAGTTAAAACACTAAGAAAAACATTAATACTAAGTATTTTATAAGAAAAGAAAGAAAAGGCAAAAAAATGTAACACGTACGGGGTAATAATTATATATATTTTTAAAGGGGTTCACCAAAAAGGTTTAAATATCCAAAAACTGAAATTGATTGTAATTTACGTATATTCTTTATACTATACAGAAAGTAAAATATTATACGTTTGAATTTTTTATTCAAATAAAAAAATATTGGACTGAAATACTTATTAATACAAAATTTAATGCACATCACTAAACCACGCTCACGTGTGACTGATTTGTTTCACTGAGTATTAAACCCCGTTGTAATTTTGCTGGAGGGTTGCCCCGTAATAGCTGCGAGTAAGTTGTCCGTATAAAGTAGATTGTGACATGCAATTTCTACGGATTATATCTTGCTATATGCTGTTTATAATGTTAAAATATGAAATTACTACAAATGTTACATAGAAACGGGAAGTAGATGGCTTATCTATATATTAATTATATTTATTCTATAATAAATATAATTCAATGTTGTGTTCAGAAAACTTTTGTAGCATGGGGAAATTTTCACCTTATTTGTGCCTCGATAGAATTCTGTAGGAAGCGGGATTGGGTTTGTAGAATTCTTCAGCCTGTGAATACTGAGTTGGCTAGAAGAGGATAGGTCGTCGCAGCGGCATACCCATTAAAAACGTAGTCACTCTCTAGAGAGCCTTTGTCGAGAGCCGCAGGATAGACTTAGTAGCTTGTATTATGACAGTGCCGAACCTCAAATATTGTAAGAATTGATAAATAAATCATATACCAAAAATAAAATACTGTTTACGTCATTATCCGTCAATATAACTTCAATGAAGGAGAGTTATGACGTCAGACGTCAATGTCAGCTAACAATCGGACTCGTACGCAATAACAGTGGTATTTACAACTTTATGTAACACCTATCCATGCAATAACCATCTTTACATTAAGAACATAAGGTTGAATTGGCATGAATATATAAATTTGTTATGGATACCTGAGTTATGTGTTGGAGGACACTTTGACAGTTAGTAGTTGCAACTTTAAGTAGGTAACCAGAATAGATGATATGGGTTTTAAATATGTATTGTTTGTTTCCACAATGAAATGAAATGGCATAAAATGGTCATTATTTAAAAATACTGTTATAATGTCCTTTTCAAGATCTCGGTTGCTTCTCAAATCGTAGTGTTTAGTTTCAGAAGTAGAATTTGGAAAATAAAATTCCACAACCACTTACCTGGTCATTGAGCTAGGTGATTTTCTGAAGTTTTGGTAGTGAATAATAAAATCAAATAATTTTGGAGGAACAAATGGCCAGAGAGTGGCGTCGTCGATGAAAAGAGGTTGCAATGTATTCGTTTAAATAGATATTAGAAATTATTTGCGGAAAATTATTGTTATATCCACGTAACACATCGTAAGTTTTTTAAATTCATTTTAAGATGACCAAGCCACAGATACGCCAACATAAACCGTTGATAGCCACCGAGATTGGTCTACCAGATGGGCCAACGTAGAGCTGTGGTGAAGTCACGCTAACATGAACGTGCGTTTCCACAGCTCGAACCACATCAATAAGGGGTCTTTGCCCCCTGAGTTTACACAGGCGTAAAGAGTTGTAACTTGAGGCTCCAAAACCTCCCCAACAACACATTGTGGAAAAAAGACTTGGGAATTTATTACTAAAAAGATATTTATCTTTTACATTACATTTTACCTGAGCAGTGGACAAGAAAGACCAAGAAAGCTTATCCTGGGTAAATGATTTAATGCTAAAATTATGATAATGACAACGGTGACTTAGGAGATGAGATCGTCTTATCCTGAGGTCTAGGTGAGTTTCGTCACACTTTTTGTTATTGAAAAAACATTGCAATATTGTTTAGCTTGTGTAAGTATTTAGGTAAAAGTCCTCGTTTATCGGCATTCTGCAATACCATTATTCGATTACTCGTAAGTTGAATGCTGGAAAAATTATAAAATAATGTAGCAAGCGCGTACGTGACTAAAGTCACGTATCCCGTTCCTCCGTACTTTGCGGAGGACTTCCCGTGGCCCGACACCCGATCACCGAACGCAACGCTCGGCGGCCAGTCAGTTTTTAGTTTTCAGTCGTGTAATATGTTGTATTAACATTATACGCATTACAATAGCGCCCAACTAATGGCTGAACTCTATTTAAGATTAAGATATAATTGTGAAAATGCTGCCAAAGAAGCCAAGAGGAGCTGGCCGCCTGCTGGACCAGCCAGAAACAAATTCAACCGAAGAAGAGTACGATGGAGAAACAAGAAATATTCCCGGACATGTGAGGCAGGCGCCGTATGTCACACATATGCAGCATACACCGCCAACACAAACCTTCATCGACGCGCAGCAGTTTATTACCTCATTCTTAACATCTTTTGCGCAATCACATTGTGAAATAAATATAGTCAACAGTGGCCATGCCAGCGTCAAAAGCGAGTGAGTCCGCCGCGGCCGCCGCGCCTGCTGTACCTGCCGGGACTTTCACCTACTGCACCGCACGCTTTACCGGTCAATCTTCCAGAGGTGCCGGAAGCATTTTTGGATGCCGTTGAAACTTATAAAGAGTGCGCCGCCATAAGCGACGTGCACGCAGTCCGAGGATTGTCAATACTGCTGGAAGGAGACGCCGCCGTTTGGTGGCGAGGGCGCAAAGTGGTAACATCATTATAGAGCAACGTGACTGCCTGCCTACGCGCTGTCTACAAACTCCTATGTGAGATATTCTCCGAGGAACAACAAAACGAAAGTTGATTTTATTCTCCTCTTTGTTCTAGATTTATGATATGTTGTCGTTTCAATCTTTTAGGGTAGTTTGCACTGATCAATTGTGCTGCCAGGTGGTTAAAATGTTTACTAAGACGGTTCTTATAATTGGCTGAAAATTGTTTATATAAAACAAAAGTGCAGAACTTTTTGTATGTTGCTTACACACGTTAATAATAAGATTGTCGTACCTTATTTCAGAAGAAATGCAAATGGACATTATTTACAGTTTGCTAGACCGCCGTATTCATAAATGGTTACTGCGAGATATTATCGATACCGTCGATTGTTTATTAAGCAAGGCGAGGGTCACGGAAGACGTTGTTTTCGAACTAAGTAAATCTGCGTCTAACACCGGGCCATCCGTTTCAAATACCGCGAGCATCACCACTATTCGCACGAGTGTCACAAATCCTCATACAACCACAACGGTTAACCCGTCGAATGCTAGTGGTAGGAATGCTAGTTTTGATAATAATACAAAACCTATTCGTGTTCGTCTTAGATGTGGGTATTGTCGTATTTTCGGTCATAATACAAATCAAAATTAAATATCATTTTTATTCAATAGAATAGAATGTTTAAGAAAACCGTAGACGACGGAGCAGAATAAATCGGGTAAAATTTATATTGTTGACAAAATTGATAAAGTTGATAAGAGGTAATCTTCTGGTAGTAATGTTCGCTGCTAAGGATGCAATCAGCTGGGAGTTGTATATTCAAAATGTAGTAATTGTAAGGACGCATCAACGAGTAATAAGTTTATTAAAGTTAGTTTTATTAAAGATTCAGGGTCCGAACAATACCGCGAAGACGTTACCACATTTCCCAGCTAACCCCATTTGTAGGAAGTTCTGAATGCCTGCCAAGCTACCAGAAGCGTAGGAGAGCTAGACCAAAAAATAAATAACTCGCACGCGCTGTCCGAGTTGTAGGGGGAGGATATAGCAAGCGCGTACATGACTAAAGTCACGTATCCCGTTCCTCTGTACTTTGCGGGGGACTTCCCGTGGCCCGACGTCCGATCGCCGAACGCTCGGCGGCCAGTCAATTTTTAGTTTTCAGTCGTGTAATATGTTGCGTTAACATCATACGCATTACAATAAGAATATTAAAAAAAGGAAAAAGACAAGTATTGATAATTAAGATTAAATTCATAAATATTACGGTGTAATTTTAAATTTTAATTACAGTCAAATATCTAACATTTGACTTAAAAATAATTTTACGCTTATCGACGGTTTTACTAAACAGGATATCAAAGTTTGCTTAAAGCGGTTAAAAGTAACAGAAACAATAAAATTCAAACTACATAAAATTTTTAAAAATGTTACAGTAAATGATAGATGTGACAAAAGTAACGAAATTTAGAGTTATTAATTATTACTATAACTTTGGAAGATTACTTTAATAACCTTATTAACTCTTTTAAGTAATTTTTTATAACACTTTTTTTTATATCGATACTTCAATATAATTTAAAAATACAACAGTGAAGGCTTTTTTACGACGCAATGAATTTAGAATTTCAGACACCTGCCCGAAATGGAGTCGTTTTTGTTCACCCTGAATAATTTGTGATTGCGTTTGCGGTTTCTGGTTCCAATGCTTTTATAATGAATGACTAATCAAGAATTTTAGGTTATTTATCCGTAATATTAGATTTTTCAGATTAATTGCACTTAATACTTTTCTAAATATGTATAAAACCATGAAATATAATAAATAAATAACCTCTCTCGAACGTACGTACAGATGTATAGTTTAAACATTTTCATATTCATCATATATTTTGTATTGATTTAAAAATTTCAGCGTCGTTTTATGTGTTCATGGACTTGTCTATGTGCAAATTAATTTCAGTGTTATTTTTCTTTCAATATTTAATAATATTATTATATTACACGGTTGAAAGTTTTTTCTGAGATTGCAATAAACTTCATGTCGTTCAAGACTCAATAGATTGAAATATAATTAAAATTTATTATAACAGCGAATATTTAGCTACTATTATACCAAAATATATACATAAATATAAGTTTTATTTATCTTTTTATTTAGTAGTAGCAGCCTGCGTGAGAAAGAAGATGCCGGGGCTTATCACCCCCCCGGCTTTGAAGAGGCCCGCGAACGTGGCTCAATACCTGTCTGGGCCACGGCCTGATTATTATATAAAAGTGAGACACGATCGATTTGGTTTGATTACAAATATTTTTTTTCATGAAAATACCCAGCCGCAAATTTAGTCTGGTTGTCCTCGTTGCTGGAATTAATCAACTAATACCCTCGTCTCTCCGCCTAAGCATGTAATTCTTTTCAATTTATTCTTAAGCCTCCTTTTGTAAACACAGTCACGGTTTGTTTGGCCTGTTTCTGTTTTTTGTAGGAAACTGAAAAATGCAAAACGTAAAATTTTTATTTTTTAATTAAATATTTTACGACCACCCAACGTTAATAAATCCTTTTCATAACCCATGGCTCTTATCTCGAGTTCTGATTATTTCTTATGAGAGTTTCAGCGTAGTACTGTACCTGTCTTTGGAAACAAGTCAATATGTAATTTACCTTTTAACAATAGGTTTTTAGACATCTAGAACATTGACGTGCGCAATACGAGTATATTAATACCAGTTCGCCGTTCAAATAAAGTATGTGAGCAAAATGTCGTAAAGTTTAATTCAATAAAGCAACAAACACGCCAAGCGTCTTTACAGGACATTCCATACTAGTCATTTTGCTCAAATTTATAGGACATGCAGGGCTTGCTCGATATGAAAGTAACTGGAGTGGGATTTCCAGATGACCAAGCATTTATAAAATAAAACTAAAAATATATATACAAAAAGAGAAACTAATTTAATATTTAAAAAATCGTTTGTGACATTTTAAATAGCTTTTTGCGTTCTTTATAAGTAAGGATAGAAGTTAATTGCTTGGTTAGGTAAATGACATGAGCTCAAATCGATAAGATTGCGTTGTTTTATTGCAGAATATTTCTTTGGCGGCCTTCCAACTCTATCGATCCTAGATTTTGTCTGACCAAAATAATTGTCAAGACAAATTAAACGCGCCCAAACTTAATTAGCTCTCATTGTCTACATCCGGGCTAACATTAAATTGATTACAGATCTTAATATGTATTTAAATTCAGACGACATTTACGATATAATGATGATTTAGTTACGTATAAATTTCAAGTTTATATTTTTATTTAAATAGCATTACATGTTGATTTCATTATTTGTAAAAATAATTAATCAATCAATCACTAAATCATTTTTTCAATAACCAAATAGTTATAACATGAAGTATAACATAAATAAAAAAATAATTAAAATATAAATGAGAATAGATATTAAAATAAACAATTTACAATATTTAGATTATTACAAATATAAATACAAAATATAAATTTGATGAATTTGTTAATTAGCAATGGCTTGGTAAACCCTCATATCTCGCTCACGGCCTTGGTTCTGTCTATGGTTGTGGGCGCTCCTGGATGGACGACCGTCGTCTTCTGCGAGGCAGTTATGTCCGCAAAGGAGGCGGCGGAGCGCGAGAGGGTGCTAAGTAGCACACTCCCCTCCTTCCAACGCAGGCCATGTCGACGGCATTGGAGGACATCCAACGACCTCTGGCCGCCGTAGATACTGGCAGCGGGCGAGGATCCGCCGCCCGCACCATTGCCGTGAGGGTGAGAGCCGCATGCTATTCCATGGGCCCCCTCAACTGCTTAGGGCAGACAAAGGAGAGCGCCGGGTGAACGAAATCCTGACCCCCTGGCATTAAAAACCTTGAAGAGGCCCACCCCAACACAAAAGGTGGGCTGGCGCCAACCCGGGCCACGAGATCGGCAGGGCACATATATGTGAGCCCGGGCGTAGGCGATAGGAGAACAGCGAGGTTTTTTAGTAGGTAGTCGGACGGCCAAACATCATTCACGGAGTCCCACGTACCCCTCGGTCCCCTTGGGCCAGGCAAATCCGTTAAGAATAGGGTTTTTCCTCGAGACAAAAAAAGGCCTCATATACTTATACATCCACCCTTAAGTATTTAACTCTTCACTTTGCGTGTAATTATATTAATTGTGCTTTAGTGTTGATGGCCTTTATAACAAATCGGGGCAAACCACGCAATCTATCAATGTATAAAAAAATGATTATCTACCAAGACACTAGGAATATATTATACCTAAAATAGACCTAAGTTAAAATAGTTTTTATCTAAATACGTTATTACAAATTATAAGGGTATAAATTTTATTGGAATATTGCGTAGGATCGTAACAAAATAAAAATGTTTTTTTTATAAATAATCTTCTATATAAAAATCAAATAAATATATACATTAAGAATTGTATATATTTTAGAAAGACTTACTAAAAATATTTATAAAATTTTTGATTTCGTTAATTGGTTGATGTTAAAATGGCCAAATAAAGGACAATGTCATTTTGTTTATGAATTTGTTTATATCAACATTTGATCCACGTGAAAATGCTGGCATTCTTAGCATAGTCATTTTAAGACAAATCATACATCCACCGCTGCATATCCATCCTAATAATACGCAGCTCCTGTTTGCGTTGCAAAAGTATTGACCCGATGTTAATTTATATGGTAATGAAAGGACAGGCCTAAAAATAGACATACCTGTCCTTTTAACTTGATCAGTATCATAATATCTATCATACATGATATATCAAGAGAAGTTTCAAAGTAATGATACTGGTTGAGAAGCTGGCATATAATTAAAAAGAGCAATGCTATGTGTTACCCGCCATCAGCTGAGTGTTCATCCCCATTTTTTTGGAGCCTCTTCTTTCTTGTACAAAAGGGTTATGAACTTGTAACCCTATGTTGCGTACTCTCATTATTTGAAATGAGCTTCCGGCTGAGGTTTTCTCAGCGTGGTGCGATATGGTGTTCTTCAAAAAAGGCTTTATAAAATTTCTTCGAGGCCGGCAGCGCGTTGGATGTTGCAAACATTCGTAGGCAACGGGACCACCTGTCAAGGTGGGCCGTTTGCCTGTCTGCTAAACTCTATCTATAAAAAATAAAATGCTATAAATGAGAGTAAATGGTACAAATGAATGGAAATATAAAAGTAGGAGTAGGCCAAAGAAAAGATGGATGAAATGCTTAAAATAGGGAAAAAAGTTGTGAGGGTTGAGATGACAATTAATAGAGGAGAGTGGAAGGAGGGAACACATTGTCCCGACCCTATATAATTTGCGATAAAGACAGGAAGAAGACATAACATGCCATACGTCAACATACGTCATTTGTACAAATATTCCAATATTATAGTTTAATAATGAAATTGAGCAATACCTCTTTTAAAATAGCTCATTTTAACACTGGCATATGACAATGGTATTTATTCCGTACAATTTCAATGGTCTCAAAAATTTTAAGTCTTCAGTACGTCTCACTGTGAACAAGGAAAAGTACTTTCTTTTTTCAAGATGAACACAGTAGTGTCTTTAAGCCCAAAAATAAATGAGAAAATAGTACCCTTACTTAAGCCTGGGCTTCTTATTACTGAAACCGGAAAAATACAACTTGGGTTTTTCCTTTCTTATTTCTAGTTATAACAGAAGCTTGTTTGAAATTTATAATATAATTATAACATAGTCAGATATAGGTGGTGAATTGGTCAAATTAAGATATAATTATAGTACGATATAGCATACGAACTTACTGTAATATAAAACTATTATAGAGCCATTTTAAGCCGGCTTTAAATAAAAGTAGTTTAAAAGATGTGTTCTACTATATAAAGTATTAACTGGGACTCTAGTTATTTAGTACCTCAAACATAAAAGTATGATACATAAATAAGGAACGTTTCTTTTCTTGTTTAAAATAAGGTGTAGTAGATTAAGTTAAATATTGACGGTCTTTTACTGTGGCAAGTTTATCCGTCTGCTATTGGTGGTAGACATAGAACAGCGGCGTTTTTAATGGATAGTCGGATGTCATCTTTTTATCCTTCTATCTTCTATCTTTTTTGGAAAAAAATTATCCTTAATCTTAAGTTAAATATACCTTCGCAGCAGACTGCATTTTGCGGTAAATAAATTATTATTGTAATTCATTAAAATGTTATTTAATTCAATATTTGCAAATAAACTTATTATTATTAATATATTTCATACTTAGAAACTTTCAATCAACTCAAAGCTAATATATATACATCAAACATAAAAACAAAGGACTTTTAATCCACCTTTGAAACAGTTTTTCATAAGATCCGCACATCTTTATAAGAGTCAGAGGAATTCATTATAAATTTAAAGTTTGAATTGCCGCCTCGAGCTACAACTCATCAGCGTTAAAAAGTTTTGCGAGTGTTACACTTTACTCGTAGCATACGTCTGCCGTCTTATGTTAAGTTTAATTACATCTCTTGTAATTCCTCTGAGTGTGTTTTATGGCCAAGACTGATTATATTGAAATTGATAAAAAATGACTAAGATTAAATTTTATATTTGGTTATGATAGCTAGAAGATTTATGTTAATTACGCGTTACAGTTGTTGTAATTGGCATCATATTCTCTGTGCAGGAATGGAGTAAGAGTATTGATCTCTGCCGTCGGGACGGCCTGTTGTAAAAGGCGACGAAGCAACCCCAGAGGGCCCCAAGCCCGTCTGTATGGTAACTACTCCTATTCTCTAAATATGCTGCTATAATATCCTTGTGTTGTGTTCTAGCATAAATGACCCAAGTTCCAGTTCTTCTACTGTTGTATTGCTGTTAAGAAAATGGACAGTAAGCAGCCATGTCACTTCCGCCGCATCTATGCAGGAGATGCATGTCCAAAGGTTTGGTTTGACTGCAGGGTGATATCCCTACCAATAGAGACACTACTAAAGAAACAGTAAAATTCATCATTTCATATATATATATATATATATATATATATATAGGTATATATATATATATATATATATATATATATATATATATATATATATATATGTATATATATATATATATATATATATATCTATATCTATATCTATATTTATATCTATATCTATGTGATACGTAACATCTTAAGTAAGTTTGTGAATTTTATATATTCCAACTGATGGCCGTTGGGGCAGAAAAGTCCTCGAATGGCGACCGTGTACTGGAAGACGCAATGTTGGTAGGCCCCCCACAAGATGGACCGATGATCTAGTCAAGATCGCCGGAATAGGTTGGATGAGGGCAGCGCAGGACCGATCATCGTGGAGATCTTTGGAGGAGGCCTTTGTCCAGCAGTGGGCGTCTTCCGGCTGAAATGATAATAAGTTCCAATATAGTAAATAAATGATTATTTTTCACAACAGTAAAATATTTTATTTCAACATATTGATTTTTTGCATTCCTGTGTTTGGTTTATTGATTTATCTTGAAGTCTCTTAGGTTCATTTCATTAAAACATCAATTTAGTCGTAATTTATCTTCTATATAATCGTATTGTATTCAATATATTTTGAAGTTCAAATAAAAATGATATACTTAAAACTTTTCGCTGCTCGTAATGAGTTTACTTTTTGCTATAAATTTAAATTTTATTCTCATTAAAAATCCATTTTCGAGTCAGAAGTAAATGAATTAATGCTACATTGAGTTTTATGTTTCTGTCTGAAGTTGAAAATGTAATTAAAGTCAGTAAAGTATATAAAGAAGTCCATAAATTGTTTGGTGTAATTAATTTCATATTATATTAATTGCCATATACTAGTTAACAATAGAATGTTTGTGACAGTGAACTGAATAGTACTTATATTCTAAGGTTTAAATCGAAATCATCTGCTGAGGAATGCCTTTGCAATATTTTTCTCGTCAGAATTGGGGGATAAGACGGAAGTCGACTAAATCTATATTTTCTAGCTTTTGGATAACAAACTATAGTATTAATCAATGGGTCTTAATAACTGAAGGCTGGGGGCACGAATCATTTAATAAAAAATAAGTCTCTTAAAACATTTTTACCAAAAATACTCTAAAACAAGTTTGTGCTACAAGTGATAAATTTATGTGACAGTAAAATATAAATAATGACAGAAAATATTAGTTACGTAATTTTGAATGTACTGCAAATAACTTTCACTTTACGTTCGGATATAAAGTTATCAGTTTGAGTCTTCTAAGACCTTTCTTAGATTCGGAGTAAACTTGATTTTATAGAAATATGTATACCAGTATAACAATAATCAATTGAATTCTCGTTATTTAAGCGTATTGTGTATACACATATTATATGTTTGCATATCAAAATAGTAACACTTAATTTATAATAAATATTTATACTGCTTTTATCTTAGTTTTGAGCTAACAAAAATGTTTTTGATTTGATTTTAATTACTGTAATTTTATTGTCTACCTATGGATCATTCTGACTGTGGATTGTTTTTGAACTACTGCTAGCTAATAAACTACAATATTAACACTCTATATTTAGTGTTAATTTTCCGTCTGCTACTCACAAATAATTCAGAGCAATACTCCTCCTAACTATTAAGCTATCTTGTTACTGCGGTTATATCCTCGCAGTCTGTTATTAAAGTAATTGCTCCATTTAATGAACGTATAAGCACTTGCTAATCCTAAGTTACAATAATACAATCATAAATATTCATGTATTTGAAACCTATTAATTATTTATGTAGATGTTTCTATTGTGTAATATATATATATGTATATATATATATATATATATATATATATATATATATATATATATATATATATATATATATATATATATATATATATATATATATATATATATATATATTATTCAGATCTTTTATTTCTTATGTCAAATGTTTTTTCACGGTTACACCTAAAGCTTTCATTTCAAAATGCAAAGTTGAGTGCTTACTGCGCTAAATTTCAATGTAGTACCCGTGTAACTATGTTTTTTTTTGATGAAAATGCCAAAATCGCATGAGTGTGGCTAAACAAGTATATGAAAGTTTTATGTAAAGTATATTAAAAGTAGCTGCAGACTAACAAGTCCTAAATATTTAGGACAGTAAACATATTGTAATTTAAATAAATATAAAAGTATTTAAGTTATAATACACAACCTATGTATTGTTATTAGAATGAGTCGTCAATATCGTGAAGGGTTTCAATGGATATGCCGTGAAGACGTATGAAAACCTAATGAAATACCATCTTAATTATACATAAAGTACTTACTAGCTGTGCCTGCGACTCCGTCCGCGTGGAATAGTGACCTTATCACTAATGGGTATGAAAAAAAGATGATGGCCGATTCTCAGACCTACTCAATATGCTCACAAAATTTCATGAGAATCGGTCAAGCCGTTTCGGAGGAGTACGGGAACGAACATTGTGACACGAGAATTTTATATATAAGATTGTAATGTACATAGAAGTATCATAATTAGTAGTTTATAGTTGACGTACTACAATGTGCGTAGCAGACTACGCGCATTGATTTTTGTAGCAGAATACTATGTGTAGTAATTCGTCTTTAAATAAATGAATAAGTCATATAACAAAAAGAGTATTCTATTGACTATTTTTCTCCGAGTGATAAAGCTTGAGACTCCGGGATCGATTCCCGATAGTATAAATTCGTAAATAATCTTATGGGCACTATGTTTAAGAATTTTAATTGTGAATTACCCATAGTATAAGCATGACTTTTATAGTTGGAGATGTACAATGCGATATAGTTCTGTGCCAACTATTACTGCATATTTTGTAAATTATTCAATTTTTGTTCAATTAAAGATAATGAAATTACTCCATTCCCGGGCACAAATATGAGGAAATTAAGCACAAAAAAGGAAATCAAATTATTAAACATGTTTCAAGCAAGCAACGACCTGCATTCAGTATATTTCAATGTCGCTGTAATTTTATTGCATTCGAAGTATGTTATCTGTGTTTTCATGTATTTAAAAGGTGAAGATGTGCTATAGCATATAACTGACATAACGACCTAAACTTGACTTTATGAACTATTAAAATAGTTTACTGATATATCAGTATTAATTGAAATTTAAAATTGTAATAACACTACTGTGTTATTACAATTTAAAAAAACCTAGCGAACAGACTTTCACATAAGACAGGGTACTCCCTGTCTTATGTGAAAGTCTGTTCGCTAGGTTTTTTTACCTCAAACATACAGATGAACGGATGTGTCCAGACTTGAACAAACTATGTATTCAATTGTAAATTATAAAAGTTTTATTCGTACCACATGGACCTCTAGACGTATTATTTTTAGTCACAGTTCAAAAATAAATCATAACTTGGTTTTGCTCTACCCAACCGTACTATAGTGGTTATAGTAATAACAATAGCTTTTACTTATCTGCGTAATGGCCAGAGATAAGGGCAAACAATGAACACTAGTCGTATTAAATGGACTATTTATTTGTTGATGCTGGTGGGTATTGTGTGAATATAAATTATTCTGGATGGTCAATTTTGATCTGTGATTCTCTCTGATAAAGCTTATACGAACAATATATAATTTTATTGATACGTGTATTATGTATATTATAACATATAATGATATTCATGTAATGCGCAGTATAGGATTATTCAAAATATTCATGTAGCTTTCATCAAGTTGCTTACGATGACCTTCGTGCCGTAACGGTTTTCTCACGTCAGAACGCTTGTGGGTCAGACTCGATTCCTGTCCCGAGTCTAGGTGTTTATGTATAATATTCCAGTAAACTCAGTTACGTAATTATGACCTCACAATAATATCAAGCAAAGTCAGGTTTGACGTAAGATTTGAGTCACAAGTAACTCTTTATTGCATACTTCCTGACGTCAGACTCTGACGTAAAATATGTGACGTAAGTATGACAATTATTTATTATCCAATATGAATAAAATTTTCTGTGTCGGCATAGTCCATTTTAATAGCCATGACTTTAATTTAATTTAAAATTTATTACGATAAATGAATGATTTATTTATTTTACTTTCAACTTTATTTTTAAGGCAGGTACATAGGTTGTTTTCGTATATGACATTGCGTTAAGTGAAAGATGGCGATGGAAGCGATGCGACGTTGGCCGCATGTGACAGGTTTTACGTTGACGTTGAAGTTGGTAGCGAGTGCGCATAGACACATTAAATTTTTTTTTTGAATTGCAAATTTTAAAACAATTGCATTGCTCTGAAAATAAAGTTTTATTTTATAATTTACATAGTACACGATAATAAGTACAATTTGTTTAAACTTAAATAATATTACCTACATGAAAATAAAGAAACGATAATTAAAATATTTTTTCAATTTCTCAATTCCATCTTCCTAAATTAACTAACATGCACCAACTGACAAGTAGAGTAAAATTTTGTCTTGATCTTAATAGGACCTCTCGCACCCTTATGATCATACATGAATGATGATTAATTACTCAAAAACCAACTAAAATGTTTCTACCACTTTTGATATTAATAGTAAAATACCACACCCGTTTGACTCATTCACACTTATAGTTCATACTTGTTTTATAGCACATTAAGCGTAATATTACAGCTAAAACGAACAATACAAAGAAATATATTTATTTTTATAGTTATCGTTAACCTTTTGATTATTTACGGCGACAGGTAGACGCCTACTTCTTACTTGTTCAATATAAGAAAATAAAATAAGAATCAAAACGTTAAATGCAACGGTTATTAAACTGTTTAAGTTGTTTCAAACTAAGTTGGCTAGAAAATAAAACGTAATTTTTTATAGCTAGAGTTAAGCAAACAGGCAAGAAACACCCTTTTGAAGAACCTCATATCATACCACGCTGATAAAATCTCAGTTGGAAACTCAGTCCAACTCCTGAGAGTCCGCAATATAAACGTTCTTGAGAATCGTTTCGTACAAGAAAGAAGAGGCTTCAAGAAATGCGGATGAACACCCAGCCGATGGTGGGCAGTGCGGTGGTAGAAAGACGACGAGGGCACGATTCCAAATAGCTCCTCAGAACACTCCCCGTTGTACATGGTAAAATTCGCAAAGAGATGCAAAGTTTATTCAACTCTCATCTGTGTTTGATGCATATTCGATATTCCATCACATCGATTAACACCAAGCGAGAATATTGCCCAACGCAATCAATGTAATGTAAAGCTGCATTTAATTTTCTTCTTGAAAATCTTTTCTTGACGATTTGCACGTTGGACGGCTTGCAAAGGTCACTAGTTAGATTTCCATTCTGTGTCTGGGTGTATTTGTTTGTGTATATAAAAGAAAAATATATTAATTGCTTAGCACCTATGACTCAAGCCCTCAAATTTTATGTCAAGATTGCTTTCTGCATCTGGATGCAGATGGTCTCAACTGGAAACCTTCGCAAATCATTCGTCCATGGAGCCACAGCGTGAATCGTCACAGAATATGTATTATTTTGTATTATCTCAGTTGGATCCAAAAACCTGTACTTTGAAGACTGGGTTTCATAGTTGTAGTTTTTTTTACTACTAAGTGAAAAATGAGGATTCATTAGTAATAAAACTATACTATACGACTTGATACTTTAATAATTTCTTGCTGATTGCAAACATATAGCTCTAGATTCAACTAGAGTTACTATAACGACACTTGTAGGGTTTTTAAGTAATAACAAGAAAATAATTTCGGTATCCCCAGGAGATGTAATAAATCACAGTGTTAAAGTATATGAACATTATTCTTTGGTTGTTTGCAACACCATATTTATTAGGAAAAATATAAATAGCTTTTCAACTTTAAAAGGCATTCGACACAACAAAATTATGTAGTGCTACATGTCAGACTACTACATTCAGCAAGAGTATTTTTGGTATGGGCATTAGAATATATAACCATCTTCCAACTTATATAAAGTCGGCTCAATCTTTAAATGCATTCAAAATGAAAGTAAAAATATTTTTAATTATTAAGACTTATTATACAATTAATGACTATTTTAATGACAATTTTGATAATGTAATTAATGACTGACTTAGAAATGCTTATTTATTCAATAAATTGTATTCCGAAAAATAAGTGGTAATTGGATAATATATTAAACAAGTAAAAATTGACATTGTATATATGCTATACGTCAAAAGGGTCTATGTATAATGTATTGTTATATATAAGCATGAATAAATTGAATTGAATTGAACCATTGGGATTTCCGCAGGGCACGAACCTATCTACTCAGTTCCTTCACCCCGACTAAATAATGACAGTGTGGACCAAAAATAAACTATTAATGTCTCCTTTTGCATGGTAAAGACAGTTTAAGAAAACTTTTGTTCGCCTTTAAAAAGGTGAGTGGTAGCCAAGTGGTCGTGCATTAATTTGATAATGATCGATGATGTTCGAATTTCACAATGATATACAATGCTTAGGCAATATTTTTCGCTTGATGTACATTCGAATATATAACAAATATACATGATTACATAAATAAACAATAAAAATAAAAAATATAACATGACTGCCTCGTACTTGCGGCGAAGAAAAACATCGTAAGAATACCTACCTGCATACCGAGATATATGCCGCGAGGGTGAGGGCTGAGTGCTGTTCCGCGGCCCCCCTCAACTCCTAGAGTTGTTACAGGAGAGCGCCGGGGGGACGAAACCCTGACCCCCTGGCGCGAACACTTTAGAAGGGGCTTGCCTTAAGATAAAGGGCGGGCCGGCGGCGGCCCGGGCCACGAGATCGGCAGGCCGTATATCCGTGGGCCCGGGCGTAGGCGATAGGAGAACAGCGGGGTCTTTTAGTGGGTAGTCGGAAAAATCCCGGAGTCCCTGCTAACCTGCTAAAGGGTGCACCCCGAAAAACTAACGGATTAAGCTTTAACGTAATGTTTTCATTTAGAGTCGGTTTGATGGCAGTCACCTTTGTCAAAAACAAAGTTAATCACAGATATTTAATTAATTTGGTTGTATTTTTTAATAAAATGAGAGAAATCAATATTGAAAATCAGTATCGGCAGTAGAAGTAGACACATTTTGCTTGCAGTAACTATAGTAAAAACACTCATCATAATTTCTCCAAATAGACAGCTTCAAATTCAAATGAGATAAAATGTAACTAAAAAGAAAAAAGTCTCTTTATTATATTTGTTATAATGAATTCTATTGAGCATTTAGTACATCTTTATTAATTCAGTTATTTTTATTTTTTAGTAAAATTTATACACGAAATAATATGAAAAATAGTTGGAGTTATAGAAAAATAAAAGATTCTTTTAGATTTTTAAAAATTAAAGTTAAATGCAGTAAAATTGAAAATGCAAATCCCAACAATGTTACAAGACTCTGACAGCGCTCATAAAAAGCGCCTCGTGGTGTGAACTTCCCCTTTGCGTATTCATGGCGCAAACTCGCGGAAGTTTTTGGTGAGAAATTATGATAATAATTTTATACTAACTTCATCCGTCTTGGAGGTTTCATAAATTAGAAGCCTGTATAGCGTTTCCATGCGGTCTGACGCCTCGAGCCCCAAAAGCGCTACTAAATTAATTTAGATACCAACGGATAAAGTTTACGCATCTCGCTTTAAATTCCATGATACTCGAGTGTCATTTTTGAACCGCATAAAGTTTTACAGCGCTATGAAGGGTTTAATTATGTAGGATAAGCACATTACGAAATGAGCTAAAATGGCTTGATTTTTTTCAAGAGACTTTATTTGAAAATAATGCCTAGGACTACTTTCGCTTTTAAAAATATTTTAATAGTTGACTTAAATTATCGAAGTTTTATAATATACTGTAAATGAATAATAAAAAAGCTAAAAAGTCGACATAAATACCTGTCTGGATGGCGACCACCTGTGGTCTTAAGTATGCCGCCATAATAACCTTCTGTTGTGTTCCGGTATTAGGGACCCAAGTTCCTGTACCTTTATGGGACATCAGCGTATTCGCGATGCCACCGGCGTTGCAAACACTCACAGTCGGCGGTAACTGCTAAATTCTAAGCGGGCCGTGAGCCTGTCTGCTTTCCTAGAGCAATAAAAAAATTACTTTCAAAATAAATAAGAATATATAGACACTACCTATATATTTTCTCCATTTTGGAACCGTTAAACTGTGTTTAATATGTTTGTGAAATGTAATTTTATAAAAAATAAATCAAACAAGCTTGCAAAAGTAAATTTATTTAAAGTAAACTGTTACAAGGTATTCTTAGTAATGGTAAACCACGGTGTTACCAAAATCAAACTTCAACATTGTATTTTTAGGATGCTTCATTGATTTATATCTTATTCAAGTTGGAAGGAAGTTTAATAACTTTCTTAATTAAAAATTCAGTACAAGAAGTTCATTCGTGTTGAATTTAAAATTTTCTTGAAGGAAAATGTTTAAATTTACCTGAGAAAAATAATTCTTTGAGCATTCTTAAACTTTTATTCTAAAAGTTTTTGCCTCAAATTTGTTAAATTTTAGTTCCTTTGTGTGTTGTTACATATTTTTGATGAGAATTTACATATAAACATTTTATCAAATACTGTTTATTTTTCTTTTACAAGAACTTAGTGCCCTAATTTTGTATAATATCCTACATCATTTATTTAGGATTATACGCAAATTTTTCGATAATACTTTTGTTTGTTGCAAACCGAAGTTGTACCGAAGAAAATAACAGAAGCTTAAGTATGCACGTTTTCACTGCAATAGAGTGTGTAGGGATGCACAACGCCGGAATATCCATGCTACAGTTGAAAATTACAATCCATCTAAAGTATGGAAGTTTCTTAAAACCTTAGGAGTTGGAAAATCAGTGCACAATCTAATTAAATATTGATGACCTGAATAAACATTTCACATTCAATGCCTACTTTGACAATAACATTAAGTCTAATATTAGGTCTTTACCTATGAAATTGCCGTTTTGTATGAAAAAATTTAAACGAATTTTTTTTCATGTATTTTTTATTTGTATTAATCGAAGTAATCACAGTGGCAATCAGTGGCAGTTTATTGATATCCTTTTTAAAGAAATCAGCTGGACGGGAGGCAACAAATTCTTCAAAGGCATTTTGTACTGCCTCTCGGGTATTGAATTTTTTTCCCGCCAACAAGTTATCCAAATTCTGGAAAAAGTAGTAGTCTGTAGGCGCAAGGTCTGGTGAGTAGGGCGGATGATGGAGAACTTCCAATCCCAGTTCTTGCAACTTGGAGACCGTCTGCTGTGCAGTATGAGGTCGCGCGTTGTCGTGCAGGAGCAGCGGAGACGAGCGATTGACCAATGCTGGTTGGAGATGTGCCAGCTTCTCCACCATTGTGTTCAGTTCTTCACAGAACACATCTGCAGTAATGCTCACCCCGTTTGGTAAGAAGCTGTGATGAATCACACTGGCGCTAGACCACCAAACAGTGACCATCACTTTTCTAGGGGTAAGTTTTCGTTTAAGGCATTGTTTAGGTGCTGAACCAGAATCCAACCAACTTGCTGAGCGCTTGCGGCTATCAAACAGAATCTATTTTTCATCCCAGGTAACAATGCGGTTCAAAATTCCTTCATTTGTGTGTCTGTTGAGCAGTGCAAGGCACGTCTCGACGCCTACTTCGCGCTGGCGATCATTGAGTTCGTGGGGCACCCATTTGTCAAGCTTTATTACCTTGCTAATTTGACACAAATGGACCAATATTGTTTTGACGCTAACGTCGAAAGCTGCTGCTAATTTAGCCGTAGATTGTGTATCATCGACTTCCACAATCGCCTTTAATTCTTCATTGTCCACCAAAGTCTTCGGACGAACGCGAGGTCCATTTTTCAGGTCGAAATTCCCAGAACGGAAGCGAGCAAACCAATAAAAGGTGGTGCGTTGGTTTGTAGTGTTAGCTCCGTAAACGTCGTTGATGTTGCGTGCCGCTTGTGCCGCGTTGCTGCCACGACGGTACTCATATTCCATAATTACTCCAATTTTTAACGTATCCATGATGACGAAAAAGATTGAAATGCAATGAAAATGTAACACTAATCAATAAACAAATGACTATTTTTGGAAAAAGAATTCCATGTTTTTAAAATAAAATTAATTTGAAATTAGAATTCTTAGCCAAACAAAAAGTATTTTGATTTGAAATGGCCAGTACTGCAGAACGGCAATTTCATAGGTAAAGACCTATTACATTAAAAATCTTTCTCTGCTCTCAACTCCTTGTCATTCCAGTTTTTCTTATAAGTCCTTTATTTGATTGCGATGTTAAGAGTGCTATAATATTCATTATATATCAAATGCCGTCAGCCGTATTAGTCGAAATATGCTTCTCCCATTCCGGATGTCATCAATCCCATTTTAATTCACATCCTCAATTACTGAATTTCCTCTAAACTTTCCCGGAAGCCTGAAAAAAAAAACGCAAATTATTCCAGTCCCAAAAAAACCCCACCCTTCCTCTTTTTCTGAATACTGCCCAATTTCTATACTTCCTTTCCTTTCCAAAGCTTTAGAACCTTTAATTCATAATCAACTTAACGTATTCCTTACCAGGTTTTCGTCCAGGCCATAGTACGGTAACTGCGTTAGTAAAAATCACGGATGACATCTAGAATGTTATGGAGGGTAGTATATTGACTCTACTGTTGCTGCTCGATTTTAGTAGTGCATTCAATAATGTGGATCACGATGTTCTACTTGAAATTTTACGTACTCTTAACGTTTCTCTAACAGTAGTTGACTGGTTTCACAGTTACCTGTATGCCCGTAGGTATGGAATCCACATCGATGATAATTACTCATCATGATGTGATGTAACCGTTGGTGTGCCAGAAGGCGGCGTCTTACCTGTACTATTATTTTCTGTTTTTATAAATTCGATTTCCGATAACTTGTCTTTATCTTATTACCTATATGGAGATGATTTATAGATTTATACTCACTTACGCACCTTTGGATAAACTCCACAATCCTATTGAACGTATTAATTCTGACTTTGAATTCTTTTAAATGGAGTGCAATGTTTGAGCCCTCATAAACTCAACTGATTACTATAGGTAGCCCCTAGACTGTTAGCTAAAATAAAATGAACCTCATTGCCACAGGTTAATTTCGATGGTACGGTTATTTCTTTCAGTGATACAGTCAAAAACATTTGCATAGTATTCGATAGTGAGCTGTCTTGGAGGTCCCATATATCTGAGATAAGTCGTAAGACATTTCTATCTTCAAGATTTTTGAGAAGAATCAGAAACTTTCTGCCCATTGCTACCAAAATTAGGCTAGCAGAGTCTCTCCTGCTTCCTAAATTTAACCTCAGAACAGTTAAATAAACTTGAACGTATTCAAAGTTTTTGTATAAGGTTAATATTTAGATTCTGCAAATTTGACCATATCTCTGATTATCGTAAAAAACTCAAGTGGCTTCCAATATCTTTTCGGAGGAATACTCATCTCCTCACTCTTCTTTATAACATATTATACTCACCCACTAGTCCACATTACCTTAAGGAATGTTTCGATTTCCTACGCCTTTCTACTTCCCTTAATTTGCGCACTAGTGCGTATCGTAAGCTCAAGACGCCTGTACACACATCATATTTTTATAAAAATTCTTTTGCAGTGCTAGCTGTCCTATTTTTAAATGTTCTGTCTCTCGATGTTAGGCAAGCTAAATTACTGTCGAGTTTCAGGAACTTACTTCGTAATCACTATTTCAAGCTCAATAACTGCGTTTCGTGATGTATCTTTTTGCTTAAATAGATTATAATGATTATATGTATTTTTAGTATATAATAAAAATTATATATATGAATAAGTAAATAATAAGCATAGATACTCGAACTCAAAACGCTGCACCTACATAGCCACACTCCTTATAATAATAAAATATCTTTAGATAAAAGGTTGTCTAGAAGAGATCGCTTTAAGCGATAAGGCCGCCTATTGTGTTTTAATTGTAAGAATTTCTATGTTTGCAGATAAATTGAGTGTACAATAAAGAGTTGTCTATCTATCTATCTATCAAATACTGCAGAGTTTTGTATTCCTGTAGAAACACTTCAAGTTGTTTATGCATTTACATTTTGTTAAGTTGGCTGTGAAACCTCAATGGCTTGATCCAGCAACTATGGAGTTCAAGTATATTTACCGTATTATGTTAAATGCTTTGACAAAGTCCGGAAATAAGAGCGCAGTAATTTAGCCTGTGCGTTTAAACTTAGTTTTAATAGAACCAGTAAAAAATACAGTTCATTTAAAATATTTGTGTTTTATAATCATGCTTAATATTATAAATGTGAAAGTAAGTTTGTTTGTTACGTTTTCACGCGAAAACTACTTAACCGATCATCATGAAACTTTATATACATATTCTTGGAGGTGTTAGAAGTAACGTAGGATACTTTTTATTGAAATAATTTTTATTTTTTACGAAGATATTATTACCCTTTGTCATTTTTTTCCATTTAATTTTGCCTGTTAATCGCCTAGCGGAGCGGGTGTGTTCGGCTAGTATAATATAAATATAATATCTATGGAACAAAAAATAAAGCCCAATGAATTATAACCGAAGTCTCTTTCGAAGAGCAAAAATTTATTAGTAGTCTTTCAAATAATATACTACTAATCAAAATACAAGTTATTTTACAAGCTAAGGGTAACAAATAACTTTTTATTTACTTAAAGATGTTAGGAGCCATGGTAAATGTGATTTATTAAGGCTTTTTTACAGTCATTTAAATATGTAAATATATGACTGGAAGACATCTTTATGAAGCGATAAGGCCGCCCATTGTAATTCCAAGTAGATATAGATTGTATAAATAATTTTCATTGTTTTGTAAGGTTTACAATAAAATGTTATCTATCTATCCATCTATGTGGATGACAGCACAGTGATTACCACAAACAAAACAATGACTATGTAGAAATTATAAATAATGTATTAATTGACATAATAAACTGGCTGCAATGGAATAATTTAAGTATAAATATAAATAAAACTAAAATAATGCACTTTAAACAGCGCACTAATGATTCAAAATTTGACATAATTTATGGTGATGACATAATTAATGAAATTAATTCTATAAAGTTTTTAGGAATACACATTGACAGAAAGTTGACTTGGAACGAGCATACAAATAATATAACTAAAAGAGTAAATAGTCTTTCATGTGCTCTCTATCACCTAAGAAAAGTAGTCAATTGTGATAACGCTCTGACAGCATATTACGGAAGTGTTGATTCTATACTGCGCTACGGTATAATCTTCTGGGACAACTCAAGTAACAAAGATCGAAATACATCTGTATTTCGATCACAAAAGAGGTGCATAAGAGTAATATGTAATATTAAACTTATCGATAGCTGTAAACCCCATTTTAGGAATATGAATATTTTAACTCTAACTGGTCTATATTTATATGAGGTAGCATTATTTGTTAAATGTAATCCAAACAGCTTTCTGAAATTCGGAGATCAACAAAAATATAATGAAAGACATAAAAATAAGTTAATAACAAACTCAATGAATACATCCCTATCCAGCAAAAGTATATTTGGTATGGCACCAAAAATTTTTAATAAATTATTCAATAGTTTTAAAAATCTTGACATGGCAAATTTTAAAAGAAAATTAAAATTATTCTTAATTGAGAAATGTTATTATAATATAATGGAATTTTTGAATGACGATTTTAATTAATATAAATTAACAATATATGAAAGTTTTTAGAACTAAGAATTTATTGTGAAGTAGCTAATTAATTTCCCAAATAATAATATATATTTGTACGCCTAGGGGCAGAAATGCACTGGGAAGAATTTGTAAACTGACATCATTTGTAAACAGACCTGCATTTTAACAAATAAAGACTATGATTACTATTATTACTATGAAATTGCAAAAAAAAGTTATCGATTTACATTACAAGTACATTTTGTCTTAGATTGAGTATGAGACCAGCAGAACACAGTTACAAGTAAAACATAA
The DNA here is from genome assembly GCA_963693495.1 of Malacosoma neustria. NCBI lineage: Eukaryota > Metazoa > Arthropoda > Insecta > Lepidoptera > Lasiocampidae > Malacosoma > Malacosoma neustria. The sequence continues at coordinate 13,036,629 of OY856383.1, forward strand.
TATAAAACGTCACCATGCCTAATCTGATGTAATTTTTTGTAAAACTAAAATAACATTAGCTAAAAATCTTTTCGTGATTATATTTAGATCAATCGTATAGGAGTGAATCAATTTAAAATAAGATATAAAATTGAAAATGATAACCTTATTTCGTATATTCATGAAAGCTTCCAATTCCTGTAAAGGAAATTCGAATTCGCCTAAGCACTGCAAGGGTATTCATTTTGCGCGGTGCGGCTACGTTGTAGGCAGGAGCGTCGGGGCCTAAACAAAAGACGGCATGCACGAAGATTTATGAACAATTCACGACGCAATGATATGGGGTATCTATTCAAATCCTCTGAATTCGAGGGCAGGTACGTAGATGATGTATGCCCGCTATACAATACAATGGGCACATTAGTTTACGTCCTTGTTGTGTTTTCGTACTAAATTATCTTTTATCATATTTCTAAATGTTGTTTAAAATTAAATTAATTTTTAAATAGCAAGGTTGCTTACGCATACAAAAGTAAGCCATTTGAATGAATTCAAAAAATTGTTTGTTTGATAATTAATTGAGAAATAATTCAAATGAGTTCAGATCAGATATATTCAACAAGCCAATATGTAACAAGCCAATATGTAATATGTATTGGATAGTAAATAAGTTGTTAATCTTTAATATGTCATCTCCCAGACACACTTCAAATATGCATATATTTGCTACGCGTGCATATTTTTGGCTTGGCGACTACAATTTATTGCCATAGCATCCGGAGGGCCTTGTTATTATCGAGATTAATTATTTTTTAAAGTTTTATATCAGTGAAAAGAAAGTGTTTATTTTTGGCAGCTAATAAATGTTTGAATCTAACGCCATACTGCTATCGGCGTCTTAAAAACGTAACCGGCTAATAGTAATAAAGGATCGATCATTTATTATCAATATAATAGAATGTTAAACATTTTAATAAACGAATATAAAAATAAACATAGTTTAGAAATCAATGCTAAATAAAACAAAATATTTAAAACCTTAAATTTGAAAAGCCTACACAAGTTCATATTTTATTTGTTGTGAATATATTAATGAAAGTCAAAAGAGTAATAAAATTATTTTAAAATACCTTTAAGTTTATGATGTATTAAAAGAATCTTAAATTTTCTTTTATAAAAAACCTTAAAAAGTTAATCTCAATAATTCGACTTTATTACATACTTGTAACATTTCAAAAATACATTCCTTAGCTTAAGCTTCGAATGTCTGGCTCTAAAGCTAGGCTATAAATCCAATTCAGTAAGAACTTTTCTTCTTATTTAGCCAAGGGATCTAATGTGACGTTTTGGGATTTAAAAAAAATAAAGGAATGTAACTAGCATTCTATTCAATAGCAAAGAATTAAATAGCATTATCCGTGCAGGGGCGGAGAAAGAATACTGACCTCTTCGGCTGAAGTCGGCCTGTCGTAAAAGGCGATAAAACAAGCCATCCTACGTAGTAGAGCCCCAAGCCCGTCTGGATGGCGACCGCCTTTGGCCTTAAGTATGCCGCCATAAGAACTTTGTATTTTGTCCCGGCATTAGTGACCCAAGTTCCTGTACCCTTATGGGACAGCAGCGTATTCGCGGTGCCACTGGCGTTGCAAACATCGACTTCTTAAGACCAAGGGTGGTTGCCACCCAGACGGACTTGGGGCCATACCACGTAGAAGACTGCTTCTATTAATTTACTGATATTAATACTGATATTAATTGGTAATAGATATGATAAATGACGTACCTTATGAGAGTGCTTAATAGTGTATCTTGATTAAAAAGTTTTGTTTAAAACGCATTATATTTATTTACATAATTTAACATATGTTGCGTCTGCAACATACATCAAATTATGTAAATAAATATACTGCGACGACATAGCGCCATCTAGCCCCGAAATAAGTAGCAGAGTACTTGTTGTGGGCCTAGTACATCTCACACAAGTGCAACATACATATATTTTTTTATTACCGTAGGACAGCAGACAGGCTGACGGCCTGCTTAGAATTTAGCAGTTACCGTCGTCTATAGGTGTTTGCAACGCCGGTGGCATTGCGATCACGCTGCTGTCCCATAAGGGTACAGGAACTTGGGTCACCAAGGCCGAAACACAACACAAGGTTATTATGGCGACATACTTAAGACCAAAGGCGACCACGCCATCCAGACAGGCTTGGGGCCCTACCACGTAGCTAGGGTGGGTTGTTTTGTCGACTTTTACGACAGGCCGACCCCGGCCACAGAGGTTAGTATTCTTTCTCCGCCCCTGCACGGATAAAACAACTGTTATAGAACTTAATTATTTTTCTCTTGTGAATAAATTCATATTTGTACATGCATATACTCAGACTTGGAACAGATATTGATATCGTAATTGTTATTGTAGTCATAGGTTACTACCTATGACTACAATACATATGGCATACTTGCCATGGAACCCGCAAGCGTTATGATACGCGAAATCCATTGTGCTACGGAGGTCCTCAGATATGCTGATTTACGAATTACACCGCAAATTAAAATTATCTAAGTTACGAATCATCTTTGAACATATGTAAATTTGAATATAAGTGGAATATCAATTCCACTTAATACATAATATCCAGATGACCGAACTTTGCTCGGTATTTTTTTTTATTAATTGTGTTTTTTGGAAATTAACAATTGATTTTATTAGTCTAACCTCAAAGCAAACACTCATTGACTTCTTGTTACTTAACAACGCCATCTGCTGGAATAGCTTTAGTGTTGTGTCGTTAAAGCAATTAAAAAAAAATAGTATTATTATTCGCCGATAGATGTCAGGAAGAGTCACATTTTTGTTATTTTTCTTCCAATAAAAAAAGCGAATAAAATGACATTTTCTAGAAATGATTCCTAGCTAGATCGATTTATCGTCCCCGAAACCCCCCGTATACTAAATTTCATGAAAATTGTTGGAGCCGATTCTGAGATTCCAATTATATATATATATATATATATATATATATACAAGAATTGCTCGTTTAAATATATAAGATATAGGCACATAACACATGTCTTTACAAATAATTATAATTTCAAACTGACGGTATAATGTAATTGATTGCTTATTGAGAACTCAAATGCTTTGAGTAGTGAACAGACAATTTGTATTACTGTAAACATCTATTAATAATACGGGGTGTAACGTTTATTACACAGAGCACGCCATATAGTAATTTTACTAAAAGCATCTTGAACCGTAGTTTCTTACCTTACTCATAGGAAATGTTTCGCGAATATAAGCTTTTTCCATTCCAAAGCAAGTTTTGTTGAATTGTGTTACAGACAAGGTAAAATAATAGTGAAATTTTTTCTTAAGCGTTTTGTTTTGGTTTCTAAGATTTCTCTTTGTATGGTTTTGTTTCTATGGGTTCAATTTAAAATGTTAGTACAGGGCAAACTTACTATGTATCTTCTTGGATTGTTGAATTTATTAAAAACTAGCTGTGCCCGCTACTCCGTCCGCGTCGAATAGTGACTTTGGGCAGCATTTTTTGCATATATCTTATGGTTTATTTTGGATTACAAACCCTAAAATATAAATGAATGAAATATACACACTGCGTTCGAACCTACAAAGTCCAGCCTAAGCTGAACCCTATTTTATATGATTGACGATATTAATCTGAGGTCAACTTAAAATGGATTTTTAAAAATCCGAAACTGATCACTTTTAACTAAAACCATTATTTTTTCTAAAATAAAAGTAGCCTAAGTTACTCCTTGTTACATCGAGCGGGAGCGGGAGTCGACCACCACACTCCCCTCCCGCCAACGCAGGCCACGTCGGCGGCGCCGGAGGTCAAGTAACGACCTCCGGCCGCCGTAAAAAGCGGCCGCGGGCGGCCCCTCGGGGGAGGATCCGCCGCCCGCACTTTTGCCGCGAGGGTGAGGGCTGCGTGCTGTTCCGCGGCCCCCCTCAACTCCTAGAGTTGTTAGGAGAGCGCCGGGGGGACGAAACCCTGACCCCCTGGCGCCAACACTTTAGAAGGGGCCCGCCTCAAGACAAAGGGCGGGCTGGCGCCGGCCCGGGCCACGAGATCGGCAGGCCATATATCCGTGGGCCCGGGCGTAGGCGATAGGAGAACAGCGGGGTTTTTTAGTGGGTAGTCGGATGGCCAAACATCTTTCCCGGAGTCCCACATATCCCTCGGTCCCCCCGGGCCGGGGGAACCCGTCAAGAGAGGTTTTTCCCCGAGACCAAAAAAAAGGTATCTGCCAGTGAAAGTCCCGTCAAAATCGGTCTAGCCGTTTCAGAGATTAGCCGGAACAAACAGACAGACAAAAATTGTCAAAAATGTTGTTTTGGTATATGTACCGTGTATACGTCACTACACGTGTATACACTTAGTAAAAAGTAGTTATTTTAATATTGCAGACCCACCAATTTTATTGATTTGTATAGATGTATGTAAACCGGGAAGCAAATTTTTTATATTTAATCATTCTGTTCACTGACAAGTTTTCAGTAATTTATTTTAAAAACAGTTCTTTCTAATCTTTTTTCTAATAATCCAAAAATTTGCAAACGCACTTCCAAACTGAACAATTTGAAAAACAAACAAATATTTCCTACTGCGTTGTTTCGAAGTTATTTTGCACTCGATAGCCATAATGTTAAAAAGTCATTTATGTTATTTATTATTCATGTATAAAGAACCGAATTATTAACAAACGGTAATACGATAATAAATTTAGACTGTGATTGTGATAATTTAGATGGGCACCACCCAGAGAGGAAATTGAGATAATAGAGACAATAGAGCTTGCATGATCATGTAGAATAAAGGTCTTGAAAATAAAAAATAAACAAAACTGCCTTAGAAAAATCATATTAACTACCCACCGCTATCACTCAAGCAAAGCTCGTCTATTGCTAGATTTCTATCTAGTTTTCTATCCATTAATAGTACTCCAATAAAAAAAAAATAGTTCTACTGTTTTGACTGCTCTGTGAAATAGTGTAACGAATATCTCAAAAAATATTTTTGCTTATATCATATACGTGAGAAAGCTCTGAAATATTCACAACAATATGCGAGTGCCAGCATTTTGATATAACTTTTGCAAATAATCGTGTTCTCCATATTTAAAGAGGTATGATGACGAGACTCATAGGGTGCCTTGGTTACTATTTTAAGTTATGTAAAACTATGCTACTTTCTTGTTTTTATGGACCTGAGAGCCATTCGAGGGTACCGTACGGTATCCTGGCGGATGACTACGGTTTTGGCGAGCGATCTGCCTTGGATGCTTCAAGAGGTTGTGCGCGCTGAGACATACTGCTTTCGCTCCAACACCAGAGTGTCAGTCTGTGCCCGAAGGAGGTTCGTCGCGTCATGGACCTATCCCCGATGACCTGAGAGTTAGGGATGGATCAGGACTCTTGAGCTTCCAGAACAGGACCGTATCACAGTGGAAGCAATCCGCAAGTCCGCATCTAGTGGAATAGATCTCGCGTATAGTCAGTATGCCGTGGCAGCTGCTGCTGGTCATTAATCGGCCATCAGGATAAAGGGGACATTGTTGGGTAGAATATTGAAAACGACATAACTACGTCGGCTAACACCAGAAGTCCGATTTCCCCGGTATAGAAAAAAAGACTACTTTCTTGTTTATGTAAACTATGTAAAACTTTAAAATATTGTAATACTTGACTGACACGTATTTTGGCAATACCTCTATTTTTAGACTTCCTTAATATTTATGTTTATGTTAATTTAAAAATGTGATTAGCATGATTAAAAAAGACGATGATGAGATTGTTAATAAAAAAGTCACAGTAAAATTACAATGCTAGATACTATATGTTACTGTAGTAGTTATATTAACCTATAATAGTTGACTTAATTAAGTTACTAAAGATTACCAAAATAGGAAAAATAGAAATATTGGCTTTTTGGGATTGATTTTATTATATAGGACTAAATGGAAATAAACTAGCTTGTTACTTGTATATCCAGTTGAATCCCCACAGCCATAAACTATATAAAAGTTTTAAATAAAGAAATCTTGTCGAAAATACTCGGCGGAATAGGGCAGGTAAAGCCATATATGTGTGAAAACGAGTAAAATGCCATCGTTTCGAGGCGCAGGTGTCTTTGTCGGCACGTAAAAAAGAAAATACAGTAATAAATGCCTCTCAGATGAGTTTCCCCATGAATACGCTTTTCCATTTGTACAATATTGACAGTTGTTTTTGTTTTTTTTTACAGCTATAAACATTTATTCGTACGAAACATTACATTTCAGTTAAAAATATAGTATAAAAAATTTTGTTAAAATTGAAACGACTCGTTTGAAATTTAAAATCTTAAGCAAAGAGTGCAAATGAGAGCTTTCGTTCTTTGCAAAGCTACTTAGTGATAAAGTTTTTAAAATAATCAAGCATCATCTTGTTCCAAGACAGACAGAATTTTGTCTTAAAAATGTTGTCCTGAATAAGTATTAAGCGATGAAGAAGGCCCACCCAGTCTTTACCTTGGTAAAGACTGGGTAGGCCTGAGACTTGTCTCAGATAGGAATTGTTATAAGTTTTAGTTTAGTAGACTAGACCTAAGCCGTTTTAAATTACTCAAGACTGGCTTAGAGATATTCCTGTAGATAAGAAACGAAATTAGTTGTAAATTACTTTAGCGTGATAGTTAGAAATAACGAATTTTCTAGAAATATCGAATATAATGAATAAATATAATGTGATTAATAGCCCAAAAACCATTGGGCTGGAACTTATCCTTCGAAATTGACAATACACTTGACTAAGAGTCTAATGTAGCTACATTAAGCTTGCCTATATTAAGAAGTGAAAGTGATATTACTTCATTAAATATATTTGTATTTTTCAAATAAAGTAACTGGTAATGAATGGATTTCATGTTCTAAGTTTCAAATCTATATAATTGTGCCGACGAAAATTTGTGTCTCCAAACTGAGATAAATATACTCTGTTAAGGATGCCATACAAGAGCAAATCTCGAGGGCTGTCACTCAAGGACCTTTACCGCAGTTTGTATTTAAAGATTCGTTACCATGTTTACCTCAGAAGTAAACAAGTCTAAAACCTTATAGCCTTTATGCCTCATAGTAGCAGTCAGTTCTTTTAACATACAAAAGCGGATTAAAGTTCGTTGTTGAGCAGCATATCTCAAGTATCGAGTAAGGCCTTTTGTCTAGGCGCTCTTTTATACACTAAAATATATTTTACTCACCACATAAAATCAAGTATGTATTCTATCTAAAAAACCAAAGTATACAAAGCTAAGAACCACTTTTTACAATGAGTTTAACCCAAAGGGTTGTTGAGTGTATCGGTATATTGAAGGGTAACGACAATTTAATAAATATTGTTGTGTTTTTCCAATATCGAAAAAGGTCATCGCCTGAAAAATATAGGCTTTTATCGTAAACCATTGAAGTGGTAGTAAAAAGAACCTTTTCCGAAGTTGTCAATATTGAACGCCCTTTTAAACGCATTTTGTTTGTACTATCAGTGTAATCACTAATATAGATAACGATTGATCTGAATAATTTATGTCAAAGAGCTAAATTATATAGATAAGTTTAGATAAGAGTTCAAAATTTGATCATAAATAATGTTACAATTAAAATATTTAATCCAAATAAAGACACAGAACTCTACTAAAAAATAATGTTCGTATAGTACGTTCCTTCGTAAGACTGCTGAGTGAATAAATTAATCTAAAGCTCGATAATTATTATCATGTCCGTTTCATCAGTAACATTATATTCCCTTAGGTGAACAAAAATTTGAATAGACACGTAGATTAAAATTCTAATCGCAACCCAAAGCTTTGTGAGAGAATCATAGAATTGACTTATAGTCAGCGTTCTGCGACAACCCCAGCTCGTGTGTCTCTTATCGCAGTGTCCCGGGTGACATTTTTCCGAACAAGTAATAGGTTAGGATACCACATGTGTACTATATGTTTGAAGGATACGTTCTACTGCAACTGAAGCACTGATAATTAGTCTCCTAAGATGTTTTGGTATATTATTATTATTGTTTATTTATTGTCAGATTACATTGATACTCGTATTGTGTGAACAAAATAAAAATACAGTTTATTGTTCAGATCTACACTACCTATGTCGCACGCGCATCGCTTCGGTGTTAGGGAGTGAGCGGCGGCGGTTCGGAATATAAGCGGCTAGCATTTTTTTTTATTGCGTAGGACAGCAGACAGGCTGACAGCCCACTTAGAATTCAGCAGTTACCGTCGCCTATATGTGTTTGCAACGCCAGTGGCATCGCGAACACGCTGCTGTCCATAAATATTGTTTACAATTTTTTTTATGAAATAAGAATTCATACATGATAAAATATAATAAGTCAATTGCAATAATCAGATACATTATTAAATATAGTTTTATACGTGAAATATAATTATATTATGTACACCACAATGTTTTGTAGTAAGCAGTGGTTCAATTTTACTTAGAAACTGGACGTAAATAGATCCGTGACCAGACAGATTAGAGAATTTGGCTTGAATATAAATCCAAGATAAGGGTGTTCATTTCGAATACATTTACTCTCTGAGAATTGAATATACTATAACACTACTATAATACTTTTAGTGTTACGTATACTCATACCAGAAACGTGCGCCTCCTAATAGACAGGGATGCACGGGTGTCGTGAACAGGGCAGTGACATACCGTCTCATCCTGAGTTGATTCTATAATAAATTTCACGTATCATTTCATTCTAGTTCTGTTACATTATTTGTGTTTATTTTAATTATTTTAGTTGAAATCTATTTTGTATCTATTTTTTATATAGTTTCAGGTGTTATCAAATTTACTAACCAAATATTAAACTCAACTTTATTTCAAATTCTTAATAAAGTCGTATTCAAATAGTTTTATTAATTTTATTATGCTCTATTTTAAAATAGAGCCTGAATTTTTTAATGTGTGCTTAGTTACTGGTAAGCGATTACCGTTGACTGTATACAATATTGCTAGTACTGTTGATCACAAAAGAAAGAAAAATTAATGTCTCTATTACGCAAAATCTTCAATATTATAATCTTAACACATATCCTTAAGCATATCCGCAATATGGTATCCAAAATAACATAAGTGATAATATACTTTTTAATAATATACGCTATTTCAACTGAGTTCGTATTCCACCTTATTATTATATGACTATATTTAATAAACTTTACATATTAGAGAGTAAAAATGTAACAAACTTAACTAATGACGTTATTATTTTAGATAATTACGTAGGTAATGTACTAATTTTTTGAAGCTATACTAGATTTTTTATTACTGTGGGACAGCAGACAGGCTGACGGACTACTTAATAGTACCAGTAACACATATGGATACCATCACCTGTGGATGTTTGCAACAATATGCCATGTATGCCGAGGGCACTGCTAACACGCTGCCATTTGCGTAGGGAAACTGGAACCTGGGTCATTTATGTCAGAACACAGCATTAAATAATTATGGTGTTATATTTAGAGACTGCAAGAAGATTCGGTGTTATTGCTAAATAAATAAAAAAATATATAAATACAATTATTGAAAAACTGTTACATCATTCCCAAAATAAGATATCTTATTCGCTTACACAATCATGTCCTTACAAATTAACACGCTTTCCTAGTACCATATCAAGCAGAATCTAAGAAAAACGCAAAACCTTTTTAGATTAGATTCTTACGCGTTGTTAAACAAGTGTTGCACTAGCTTGCAGGTTGACTTAACCCCTACTACTTTGATGGTTATTCCTTTCAGGTTAATGTTCTATATTTTACTAAATCGAATCAACTCGACAAAAATTATTTGCAATATTTGAGACTCAAAAACAATTCCCAAACCTAACTGGCTATATTCAGCCCATAAATATGCGCATAGAAATGAAAAGGGTGGCCAGCCATTTACAGTTATAAATCAAAAACATTGGAACGTGGCTCACAGACGAACCCAAATCGAAACAAGATAAACTTCACCGTCGTTTATATCCACATAAAACCGCAAAACATTCGAAAATGATTTATAGTGAACACGATCTGTAAAGCTTTTCAGAGAGCAAAAACACATTATCAAAATTCCAATTATAAACAATGAATTTGTAGCCCTGAACTGTGAATATCAGCAAGGTGACCTTTTTATATGTTCACTTGTTATCTTGATGATTTGACTAGTTTATGCATAGTTTCACGGACGTATACATGGTTTCAGCATATTGAGTTGTTTGAACTAGAAGATAAATATAATATGGATAGTTCTGATACTTATTGCCAATTTCGAGTTTTGTTAAGCACTTTTGAGCACGTATTACAACAAATGAAACGAAAATTTAAGATTTCGATGCAAAAATTACAATACAACCGATATAATGGCTTTATTAATGGTTTTCCACTTATAGCCCATGCAATATCAAACAAATGTGGTATAAAAACACAGTATTTGTGAAATATCTTCTATACAAATTGCAAAAGAAGAATTATTGTAATACTACAAACCATAAAACGTGTTGTGACTATACTAAAGCTCTTGTCTGTAAGGTGATGGATAAGACTACTGTTGATCATGTTGAAGATGAATGCCACAAATATTATACTTTTTGTGTACTTGAGTTTACTGATGATAAAAACGTTGCTTTTACAATATTTACTTGCTTTAGACTTTTTACATTTTAATAGCAACACAGAGAGCGTTTTCTTGTAGGTCATGCGTAGCGGAGTTTTATAATTATGGCGTCCGCCGGAGCTTACTCCTATTGGTCGACGCTAGTGATGTGATCATATTGTAGTGATGTACGTTACAATCGGTAACATACCCTCCCCCTCTTGAAAGGGTAGCTTTCAAGCAGCTTATGGGCGTTATTCCTTTGTCAGTCAGTCATTCAGCTTATTCCTTTGTCCAGCGCGACCAGAATTTTGCTGTAGTGGTTGAATCTGCTCAAATCGGTTGATGGTGAGTTTTTCAGCGACAGGAGCTGGTAAGGATGTCAATGTTCGCCCAATAAGGAAATGATCAGGTGTAAGTAGTTTTAAATCTGAAGGAACGGCTGATAGACGTATTAATGGACGTGAGTTCATGAATGCCTCTATCTGAGCAAATAGTGTGGTTAGTTCCTCAAACGTTAAGCTAGAATTTCCCGCGATTATTTTAAATGATGTTTAGTAGATTTGACGCCAGCCTCCCAGATCCCACCAAAACTTGGAGCGTAGGCTGGTGAGAAGTGAAAAAAGAAGACAATGCCTTCATCACACGCGGACTTAGTGATCTGTCGCTTACAAGCCTGAAACATCCTGTTCAATTCATTTTTGGCGCCAATATAGTTTTTACCATTGTCACAATATATAGAATGCGATTTGCCTCGACAGGCATTAAACCTGCGCAGAGACATAATAAATCCGTTAGGCCTTTGTCGAAAAATAGACGAATACGCACAAATAACACTTTGAAATCTTAGCCCCACGACCTTTCTTATTTGCAAATGAAAAGGGGCCCGCTAAATCGGTACCGCACATTTCAAAGGGTAGAGCCAAAGTGACGCAGGGAGTGCGCAAGTCTCCCATTATTGGTTCAGTTAAGTTTAGTTTAAAACGTTGAGATCTGACGCATTTGATTACTGTGCACAAGCACAGTCATCAAATGCGTCAGATGTCAAGGCCAGGGTCCTACCACTGGTTTCCTAGAAGCTTTCTCGCACCATATTTAAAAGATGCTGAGGGTCGCAGTGTAGCTGACGAATGTGTTTTGCTTTGAAGTGTAGTTTAGCAAAAGGGTGTTTACTATCAATCAATATAGGATTTCGTTTTTCATAGGAACAATTAGGTGTGTTGTCAATTCGTTCGCCTACACGCAATATGCCCTGATCATTAAAAAATGGATTTAAACTGAGTAACTTAGATTTACGGTGCAGAACATTGTCGTTTTTAAGTGAAATTATGTCTCTTTCAAATGATTCTCTTTGTGCAACTTTCCCTAATATCGTTTGACTGTTTTTTAATTCAGAGGCTTTCAAATCATTATATATTTTTGTTGTTATTTCTTACAATTATTAATGAAGCGGAGAACATAGGCAAATACTCTTTGTAGGGTATGTAGCTTTGAATTTTTGTTGAATGGTGTTACACCCTGAATGCTCTGTATAGTAAGACTATGAGTAATAGTTTCCGGTAAGGAAGTTTCTCCAGACCGAACAGATGGCCATTCTGTCTAGCTTCGATAGGAAGCAGGGTCTTTGCCACCATAGTTTATTATTGAAGACTTAGCTTGACCCCTTTCGAAGCCAGATCAGCTGGGTTTGAATCTGTCTATACATGACGCCACGCATTTACATCTGTCATCTCTCTAATCTCGTTGATTCGATTACACATAAATGTTTTTATTGTTTTTGGTTGAGTTTGTAACTAACCCATTACAATTGTAGAGTTTGTCCAATATTGAACCCTTGTGTGTAATCGAGCACCCAGTAACGCTCCCATCAATTATAAACGTGGGATTGTCATTTCCAGCTTCAAAGGAGCGACTTTAGCTTTAGTATTTAAAATATGAACTGAAACTTTGCCTTCCTTGTTAATAGATTTTAAATATAAGCAGGCAGCATAAGCGTCCTTCGAAGCGTCAGTAAAACAGTATACCTCTATCGATATGGGTTCAAAACAAAGAGCGTGACGTGGAATCAGTAACTGAGAAACATGTTTTGATTCTTGAATGAATTCGCGCCATGATGTTGCAAGTTTGTCGGGCACGACATCATCCCAATCTAGTTTTGTTAACTGTCAATTGTCTGTTGTTCAACTGTCAGTTTTTACACAAATTGTATTTAGATACTTCCTTAAACTTGGTACACTCGTAATTGAAATGACTTTGTTTGCAAAATACGCAGTTGTATGACTTTTCATTTGTTGAACCAACAAAAGTTTTGACGTTTCGTTGCTGACTGTTCTTAGAATAAGTTTGGTGATTACCCCTTTTATGTAGACGTATATTGCAATGTTTCTAAAACGTCAGCACGATTACGCAAGAATTGAAACAAATCATCTAGGCTTGGTAACATTTTTAGATGACTTTTATTTTCTTCCCACTTCCTACTGGTGGCGCCATCTAGTTTGGAAACCATCATATATTTAATAAAAGTATCCCAATACTGCGTGGGTTCCTTAAGAGTACTTAATGCATGCAAATTTTTTGAATAATAGTCAATCAGATACCTCAGAGACTTATGAGATTCTTTTGTAATAGCATCAAACTTGAACATTGACTTTATATGGTTGTTTACTTATATTATTCTTACATTATTAAAACGCTCACACAAAAGATTCCATGCCACTTGATAATTACTTGCTGTGAATTCTATAAACTTAATCACCACTGAGGCTCCACCCTCCAAAGAAGAACGCAGGTAATGAAATTTGTTTATGGGCTACATGAAATTATTATTGTTTATCAATGAATCAAATGTATCACGGAATCCCATGCACTTGATATAGCTGCCATCAAAGATAGGTAACTGAACGGTTTGGCAAAATTGGTTCAGCGGACATAGTTACTTTCACATTTATAATATTGGTAAGGTTAAAACATCATATAAACGTTACTGAAAACCAGCCAACACATGTATTATGAGTAATTTTGATAATTTAAAGCAGTAACAGTATTGAAAGCGTATTTTCATATCATTCATCAGTAATCGTTGCTCTGATTCCTATTTTTATTTAATAATTTTCATTAAGTGTTTCCTTTTTATTCAGACCAACCATGCTTATTCGCTTAACTACATTGTAGCGCTTCTTGTTCCTTGAGCCAAACTTGAAAAGTTGAATATACCACGTATACACCAAAGATTTGAAGTAACATGCGTCTGTGCTTAAGCTAATTCATATTACCTTACACGTCATTTCTCGAGGAAATCTGTATAAAGTAAAAAAAAGGTTAAAGAAAATATAATTTTAAACTATGTTATGTGCAGTAATACTATTTTAGACAAATATTTTTAGAAAAAATGATCAATATAAGAACGGAATGTATAATTAAAACAATACTAATAAAACTCCAGACTGGTACTATGCTTGGTCAAAAATTCTTAGAGGCAGTGAGCACGTAGAGTAAAATAACGTATCTTTATCTATTTATTAAATTAATAGTAGAAATTTTTGAATTTTACGGAGAAGAAAATATATTAAAATGTCTTTGGTTGTTTATTTTTGAAATTCCGGACTTGATACATCTAGAATAAAAACTATTCTATAGTTTATTCTACAGATAATAAAAATAATTCTATTTCTCCAGTGAACACTTAGAACGAGTAATCTATTTTTCGCCATTTGTGACATCCTGGGTATAAATTACAAACATTTTCATATTCCCTGAAATCTATCCATTAGAGAAGAAAAAAATAAAATTACATAATTTTTCTACTTCTGAATTAAAGTGATTACAACAAATTTTGAGTTATACTCACTTTACTTCAACGAACAAAAGTAATATTTAAATTGTGACTATATATAGTCACAATTTAAATATTACTTTTGTTGGTCGAACGTCGAAGAGTCGAACGTCGTTTAAGGCTAGTAACAGAATAATAATATATTATTATTCTGTTCCTAGCCTTAAACGACGTTCGGCTCTTTCCGTCAATAACCGAACGACTTCGACTGTCTTTATTTGCAGTCGTTATTCGCAAACCTAGGAGGTTGGCGGCGTAGCGGCAGTCGCGTCGTAGCTGTCGTTGTGGTCAAGTCTACGTTGCCTACGTCAGTCGCGTAGTATTACTGAACGACATTTGACGGCAGCAATTATTTTAAATTAACATTTAGTATTAAATAATTTAAATAATAGTAGTGGACTAATTATCAATTATAGTTAAGTGTGTGAATATGTAAGACTTTTAAAAGGTAAGTCCTTAATTTTACTAATATATTTTCTTTTCTATAAACCTACACATATAAAATTTTCATACAATCATACAAATGGCATATGTTTTCTATAGTTTATATTTATAGTTATATTTACATACCTGTATAAAATAATTTGATAGAAAAATAAAAGAACTTTTCTCTGGTGCACCAGAAAAGTTGGTAAACAGAATAATTAGTATAATACATAAACTCGCTTATATATTTATTTCATGCATGTTTTAATTATGGAAATATGTTTAAAGAAATAAGAGAAGGGTAAAACAAAATATGCAATGAACTAAAACCATATAATAGAAACCACTAGTATATTATAAATAAAAAGCCGTAACTTACAAATCATTACAGCTGTGTATAAGAGTTATTTGCCCTTAGGGCCATATTCCACCATTAGTCAGTTAATTAATTAGCCCTTTGATACCCCAAATCAAACAATGGCTTTTTTGTACTGGGGCAACCCTGCTTTGAGACGAGATTGTAATGAGGGATAATTTTATGCGAAAGGGGTCTTCAATTACCGTCAGTTGTTGTATAGTGTTGGGGCAGTGATAATTAGTTGATTTGTCCGTTTTCCTATATGTTCATAGTTGTAGACGTAAAAATAGCAGCTTATATTAATTATTATGATACTTTTTTGTTATAAGGCCTATAAAATTTTAATAGATACGCATGGACTATGCGCGTTTATAAATAAAAAGAAACATGTTGCTCATTCCTTTTTACTAGCGTTATAACGCTATTTCAAATCTAGTTTTTTTCGGGCTTTGGTTTAAGCAGTCTAGTATTTTATTTTACGCCAGTGTCCTTACTTTACATCTCTTTTATTAGAAGGAGGAAAAATAACAACGCAAGAATAACTGCAATCATGTACTTTTGTGTTTCTTTTGCATTCAAAAAAATATATTTAATTATGCTTTTCAGCTAATGGTCAGCAAGCATAAGGAGTAAACCTTTTGAGACACGCTTAAACAGATAAACTACATTTCGAGATGAGTACTTGCTAGGCGTGTGGTACTATTCCCAAAGGAGTCGTAAAAAGCGTCCGAAAGATACTCATCTTGATATTTGTCAGGCAGGAAAAGCGATTTTGCTTATAGGGTGGGTTTTATCCGTGCAGGGGTGGAGAAAGAATACAGGCCTCTGTGGCCGGGGTCGGTCTGTCGTAAAAGGCGACAAAACAACCTACCCTAGCTACGTGGTGGGGCCACAAGCCCGTCTGGATGGCGACCACCTTTGGTCTTAAGTATGCCGCCATAATAGCCTTGTGTTGTGTTCCGGCATTAGTGACCAAAGTTCCTGTACCCTTGTGGGACAGCAGCGTGTTCGCAATGCCGCTGGCATTGCGAACACCTATAGGCGACGGTAACTGCTAAATTCTAAGCGGGCTGTCAGCCTGCCTGCTGTCCTACGCAATAAAAAAAAAGGGTGTGGGGGGGGAATCAGAGGCAGTTATTCCTAGAAACACGAATATAGTAAAATCTGTTTCATATATTTCTTTGTGATATTCCAGGATAATGTGAGTGATAGCACCCACGTAACTAGCATGTTCAAACTTTTTTATGAAATAAAATAATAAACTTTGGTTATTACATTTTATATGGATTAGTGAAGAAATTCCAAACTTTACTAATGCCAAGAAGTACTGTACTCATGATTACAAATTTTACTTAAAAGTTATTTATTCACAATCAAACTTTTGTATTAAAGTAGAAAAAAGTACGATGAACTCAAAGTCGTTTGAATAAAACTAAAGTTGAACTGTTTAAACTTGCATGATAAAATTAAATGGATATTGGATAGTTTTTGTATTTATATTCTGTTTTGAGATTTTATAGAATAATATATTTTATTGTCGAAACTTATGATACCATTTAGATCTTTAGGGTCAATGATAACCTAATAGATCCAAAAAAACATACAAGCACAATATCCGATGCAATAATAGAGTAAAATTGGTCAACAGTATTTTATATTTTTTACTTCCTATTATTCTTGACATATATAATTTTACATGCGTATTTAACTTGACTTGAATATATAAGGATTTACTAAGTTCCTTGGGTTCATGGCATATATGTATATCTACTGTAGTATCCTATTAGGATGATTCCAGTCAGTATCTTAACTACGTGCAGGGGTAAAGTGAGAATACTGACCTCTGCGGCCGAGGCCGGTCTGGTGTTAAAGGTGACATATCAACCTCAGGTGGGCCAACCACCTATAGTTTATAAATATGCCGACAGGTTTCAGTTTCTCTACAGGGATTGCACCGTGTCAGCGATGCCCTCGGCGTTGCAAACTTCTATAGGTTGTAACTGCTTATTAATTGTGCCGGCAGCCTGTCAGTTGTTCCACGGCAAAAAAGTGTAATAAAATCATATATATCGGAATCAATCTTGGATTAAATATCATGACTATCCAGTAAATAAAGATTGTTAAACTTTATATTGTGGCATCCTAACTGCTAGCTAATGGATTACTTTGCGAACTTTCGTAAATAATTTATTTTCTTAGAAAAACAAAGCCGACTAATAAAGGCAGATTTCTGTTTGTTTCCAAGGTTTTACATCCCGACAATCCATTTTAGGTGGATTAAAAATAGATGCGTTAAGTAGATTAGTCCAGTCAGGCAGATTTTTCGTAGAATGTATTTTATTTCTTATTAGGAAGAAATTGTTAGATGGTTATTATTTTGAAAAATATTTGTAAGGAAGGGAAAACATTTAGTGGTATTAATGTTTAACCAAAAATGATATTTGTCGTTTTGTCAAACCTCCATTTATTAGTAAAAGCAAATTTAAAAAAAAAAATATTTATTTATGTATTTATAAATAAGCTAACAGCCAGCCTTCAAGACTGAAAAGGCTACTACGGTAGCCGAAAGTCTACGATAAATTACCCTTTCACAGAAGTTATCAGTTATATAAACAGTATCGCATCTTATAGTGCTCAACCTTTTATACGGCTGTGAAGCGTGGCCGGTGTTAGAGCGACACAAGCAAGAACTGCGTGTCACGGAGATGAATATGCTGCGGTGGATGTGTGGAGTGACGCGGAAGGACCGCGTTAGGAACTCCCGCATTTGCGCCAGTCTTCATGTCCGTGACATTGCGGATAAACTGCAGGAGTGTCGGCTCCGTTGGTACGGCCACGTTTTACGGCAACCGGATGATTACGTGGGAAACAAATGTCTGGCCATGCCGCCTCCGCCGGGCCCCGGCAGGAGGGGTAGACCCAAAAAGTGCTGGCTTGACGTCGTAAGGGGTGATATGCGTGCCAATGGGCTCAATACCAGGGATGCTGAAGACCGTGCGAAGTGGAGTAGAAAAAGTCGGAAAGCGGACCCCGGGCACCGAAACGAAAGTTTAGGATGCAACCGGGATAACGCTTAGATGATGATGATGATGAGTGCTCAACCATCATTCGTTTTTTAACTTGTTTGGACATTCTGCATTGTGATTATTTAAGTACATATTATTGTATTTATTACTACAAAAATTATTGTACTTAAACTAAGTAATCGTACTAAAAATCTTAAATATGGATATAACAGATACGAACTATCATATTAATATAAAAAAGCTAATCACTTATACTTTATTATACATTATTATTTGTCGCAACGTTAATAATTTTCCTTCATTATACTCAATTAATTGTTCCTAATAAAATATGAAATTTACACTTAATTAACACAAAGAAACAGAGCTTGGTCCTTAATAAATTACACCAATCTACGACCTAATTGTATGGTGAGGACCCAAAGTAGAAAAGCGACACCTGCTAAGGGAAGCTTTAAATCCGACTAGCTTATGATCCTTTCCCAACATTTGCACATCTAAAATGTAATACACAGTCTCAATTGTGACATCAATTTCAACTCTACCTTTCTTAGAATAAAGTCGACTATCTATTAGATTGGGACTGACTGAAAAGTTTAACACCGTAGATTTTGTTGCAGGTTATTAAAATTATTAAGTTTATTTCAACTTCGGAAATGAAATTTCAAATTTTATGGTTTGAAAATCTGTATGCATGCACTGCGGAAGGGCAATGTATTATCGGTTATAGAATTTTAAACAAAGTCTTTAACTAGTAATAATTTCAACACTCTTGTTGTTTATCAGTCTCATATAATGTAGATATCTAATTTAATGAAAAATAAGTTGAAATTCGACATACTCGTATTATATTCAACCATATTTTTTTATTGCTGTAGGATAGCAGACAGGCTGACAGCCCGATTAGAATTTAGCAGTTACCGTCGCCTATGGGTGTTTGAAACGCCAGTAGCATCGCGAACACGCTGCTGTCCCATAAAGGTACAGGAACTTGGGTCACTAATGTCGGAATACAACACAAGGTTATTATGGCGGCATACTTAAGACATCGCCATCCAGACGGGCTTGAGGCCCTACCACGCAGCTAGGGCGGGTTGTTTTGTCGCCTTTTACGACAGGCCGACCCCAGCCACAGAGGTTAGTTTTCTATCTCCGCCCCTGCACCGATATAAACTTTGCGCGCGCACACAAATGTATTTTATAAAACACTTAGGTTTAACAGTTAATAATATACATTCTTAAATTCCAGTTTCTCGCCAAGTATGAATAAACCCTAGAGTCTACAGAAAATAATTAACGGATACAGAACTTTTGGCTTACTAGAAGACAACTGTTTTAAAAATCAAGATAAACATTTCACTAGAGTACTGACATTTATTTGTCTTGGTTAAAGCTTTGAAGAGTTTAGTAAATATAATATACTTAAGAGAGACAAACCACTTATATGTATATGTACATATTATATAAAAATTGTATATAACATATCTAATATATAAAATTCTCGTGTCACAGTTTTCGTTGCCATACTCCTCCGAAACGGCTTGACCGATTTTGATGAAATTTTTTGTGCTTATCCGGTATCTATGAGAATCGACCAACATCTATTTTTCATCCCCCTAAATGTTAGGGGTGACCCACCCCCAAAATTTTTTTTTAAATTTTTTGACATTTTATTATTTATATGGCAGAACAACGTTTGCCGGGTCAGCTAGTATTATATAAAAATTGTATATAACATATACTTAATATAAGTATGTTTCATTCTGGGCTCGATTCCTATTTCGAGTTAAGATGTTTATATATAATTTATATTTGTTTAAAAGAAAAATTATATAAGCAGTATATTATAGTACTCAGTTTGCCTTATACAAGCGACACAAGCGTAAAACGCTTATGCAAACAAATACTATACTATTTATTCACAGCATGATGTTAATCTAAAATCCATTTCCAAAATCATGAACTTCCCTTGCCCAAATTATACAAATTAGCTGTAAGTTCAACGTCACCAATAAATATTGGTACTAAAATTATACCTGCAATGCGTCGTACATTTTGGGTCAAAAGCGATACTTGTGAGTTGATAAATTATGGCATTACAACTAAAAATAATACTGTTGTATTATAATTTGTGGTATGAATTGCTTACAATTTTTATAAAATATTTGGTCATATGACCGACATAGCTCGCAAAATATGAAAACTAAAGTGGCAGCGGGCTGGTTACGTCTATAACAGAGCTGATGGGCGTTGGAGCGAACGGGTTTTGGGATGGAGGCTACTTCTCGGCAAACGTAGTGTGACTCCTCTAGCCCGTTGGCTGTTAACCTTCGTAAGGTTGTTGTTCAGATTGGGATGGAAAAAGCTAGGGTCCAGGATTTGTGATGCAGACTTGGAGTACACGATTTGGATATGTTATAATGAAAACATAAACTCGGATTGTTTTGTTTTGTGAATACTTGGCAACATTTTTTTTCATTCGCAACTGCTGCCTAATTGCCCAACTCAGAAATGTCAAAGCATTTTTAGTTGCGAGCTAAAATATAATTTTTTTTCTCGGGGTTAAACCCTATTCTTGACGGGTTCAAAAACTTATAAATAAACGATATAGACACTAATAAAAATGCCTGGAGCACGTACCTATGTAAAAGCTGCTTAATCTTCAATAATTTCCTTAACCGAATAAACTCTTCTTTAAAAAGTAGTTCTTTACCGAAGACTTAAATTTAATCTGAGAATATACGTATGTGTAAAAAATTTATAGATGTTCGCAAATCAGTGAATAGGTTTCGATACAAAGATTACTACTAAAACAGTGACATTATCATACCTGCACCTTGTTTACTATTCGGGACGAAAAATATCTCAAGTGTAAAAGCAATTTAGCCGAACCGAATTTTCACCTCTTCACCCATGTCCACCAGCCCCCAAAGAGAGGGAACTTGGAAATTAAATGTCATCCGGATAAATTTGATTTTACCTTTTTTATCAGTTGTTTACCTTAAGAGAAGGAACATTTTATTTTATTGGAATACGAATCCTATTTAACTTTTCTCAAATTGGATCCACCATTGAGGCAATTATATGAGAAGTAATCTTTTGAAAGGACTTTTTAATATTCCAAGTTCTGTGTGACGTAATTGATTTCTCGCGTCTTATAATATATTTTCTTTGCTCCAAATATTTTTTGAAGTGTTTGAACTATATTTCATTCTTATTATATGAGTTTAGAGAAGAAACAGGTACATACATCAAAGCAATTGTAAGTAATTGTTACAATGAAGTTAGACATTGTTCTATCGATTTTTAAAGTATTGTTTTTAAAAAGTAGCTAGACACTCAATTTCTCATTGAAAGTTTTATTAAATCTGGGTTGGCATCCGTTGGCAAACTTGTTCGTAAAGGTTGACGAGATTTTTAATAATATTTTACATAATTATGTAGTATTAATAAATATTTTTAAATTCTTGTACTATTAAGTTAATTTTCATAAATAATAAAAATAATAAATGAATCGACTAAATTACAATTCTTTGTTTTAATACTTTTTGGAGGTGCACGGTCTCCAATTTTTTTATTGCTGTAGGACAGCAGATAGTTTGACGGCCTGCTTAGAATTTAGCAGTTACCGTCGCACCCATAGGTGCTTGCAACACCAGTGGCATCGCGAACACGCTGCTATCACATAAGAGCACAGGAACTTGGGTCACTAATGCCGGAACACAACACAAGGTTATTATGGTGGCATACTTAAGACCAAAGGTGGTCGCCATCCAGATGGGCTTGGGGCCCTACCACGTAGCTAGGTGGGTTGTTTTGTCGCCTTTTACGACAGGCCGACCCCGGCCGTAGAAGTTAGTATTCCGCCTCTGCACGGATAGATTAGAGGCTGTTGTTGGATTTTAGATAGAACTATTCCTTGGAGGTTATCTTGGTAGATCTGCTTGTATTTGTAATAAAGGCAAATTCAGATTCCGGTATCATAATCTAGTATGCGATATTATAATATTGTATTTACAAAAATGGTGTTTAAATAAATGCTACCAAAAATATATAAATATAAATTCTAGTAGACAACAGTTGTGTGAGTAAGACAAGAGATGTGCTATTGCGTGATGCCCGCCACATGTACATATTAGAGTGGCTTTCTGCACTCGTCGCATTCATCATGTGCATCTTGAAGACTGAAAAGCAAGGAATAATGCAGTGCTGCTAATTTTATTGAACTTAGAAAAAAATATTATATATATATATATATATATATATATATATATATATATATATATATATATATATATATATATATATATATATATATATATAAGCTACAGACGTACTTTATGTACAAACTGTCAAGTGACGGACAGGTTAACCGAGAGAAGGAAAAGCTACTTATAAACTAATTATAGCTACTTATAAGCTAATTATACTAGTATCATACAAAAATTTCGTCCTCCTTAAATCAAAGCTATAACTAGATTCATACCAATGTTTCATGAGGTGTGCAACCATAATACGCTTCATCAAGGTATGATCCATGGATATATGAGGCTCGTAATACTGTCAACTAAATTATAACATAAGCGAACTTTATGAGGGTCCCTGCGATTTATGAAAAAGTTTGTACACGTATTTCCGCGGAATGAGGATTGCCTGGAATATATGTAGTTTTGGCGTCTTCATATGCAATGAATACGTTATATTAAAAACTTTCGTAATATCTTTGTGTACAGTATGAGGTTGGGGTGTTTGGGGCTTTACCAAATCTTTCTTTTTAATTCAATGCTTTGACATGAACCTATATTGAGCCGTATTTATTAAATTTTTATGAAAGTTTTCTTATCATCATTATCATCATCTTTGCGTTCTATCCCGGTTGCAGCCCAAACTCTCGCTTCGGCGCCCGGGGTCCGCTTTCCGACTTTTTCTTCTCCACTTCGCACGGTCTTCAGCATCCCTGGTAGTGAGCCCATTGGCACGCATATCACCCTTTACGACGTCAAGCCAGCACTTTTTGGGTCTACCCCTCCTGCCGGGGCCCGGCGGAGGCGGCATGGCCAGACATTTGTTACCCACGTAAGCATCCGGTTGCCGTAAAACGTGGCCGTACCAACGGAGCCGACACTCTTGTAATTTGTCCGCAATGTCACGGACATGAAGACTGCCGCGAATGCGGGAGTTCCTAACGCGGTCCTTCCGCGTCACTCCACACATCCACCGCAGCATATTCATCTCCGTGACACGCAGAATAGAAAAATAAATATGAAAGTTTTCTTATATTCGTGAATATTATTCTTTGAAAAATTTCTTTTTTAGATTTATTTAAAAGAAATTCAATCTAGTCATTGTTTTTTAACTGTGAATAGTAGTAAAAATCTTCTCGATTAACACCTATTAAGGTGTCCGTCTATTGAGTTATAATAAGATTACAAAAATTTGTTATCTAGACTTTTAAGATTCCTATTTCCTAGTTTTGAATCTAAACTTATTTCTACTCGAAACCTCATGAAACATTAAGTTTTTTTATAGCTATAGTTCAGTAGACAGGTAAACGGCCTACCCTGGCAGGTGGTTACCGTCGCCTATGGACGTTTGCAACACCAGAGGCATTACCAACGCGCTGCCGGCTTCAAATAAATTTTATAATACCTTTTTTTGAAGAACCCCATATCGTGCCGCGCTGAGAAAACTTCAACCGGAAGCTCATTCTAGATCCTAAGAGTACGCAACATGAACGTTCTTGAGAACCGTTTCGTACAAGAAAGAAGAGGCTCCAAGAAATGGGGAAGAACATCCAGCCGATGGCGGGTAGTACGGTGGTAGAAAGACGACGAGGGAACCATTCTAAATAACTCCTCAGAACACTCCCCGTTGTACAGACGGTAGAATACAATACACCTATATGTAATATAAAAATGTAATATAGGTGTTGGTAGGCCCCCCACAAGATGGACCGATGATCTGGTCAAGATCGCCGGAATAGGTTGGATGAGGGCAGCGCAGGACCGATCATCGTGGAGATCTTTGGGGGAGGCCTTTGTCCAGCAGTGGGCGTCTTCCGGTTGAAATGATGATGATGATATAGGTGTATAACTTTATAGATTTAAATCACTACCAACTCCTAAATAAGTAGTAGGAAATATATTATGTGTAGGAGAGATTTTGACAATTCACATAACTCCATCTTGACCCAAAGTGAGCAGCGAGGTGCAAATGTTATTGGTATTAGACAACAGATATACTAGTTATACTTTCCGTTTGTAAATTAATACATATTACATAACGCTTAGCTTAGAGACGGGAAATAAAATCGCCCCCATAGACGTACGTTAGTGGTAGGGCCCCAAGCCCATCTGCTTAGCAGCCACCCTTGATTTATAAATATACCGCAATAATAACCTTGTGTTATATTCCGGCATTAGTGACCCAGGTTCCTGTACTCCTATGGGACAGCAGCGGGTTCGCGGTGCCTCTAGCGTCGTAAACATCTATAGGCGACGGTAACTGCTTACTATTAAGTGGACCATTAGCCTGTCTCCTGTTCCTCAGCAATAAAAAAACAAACCGTTGTGCGTCGTTGTCATGAGGTACTCCAAATGATCCCACAAAAGATAAGTAATCCTCCTCTCACTTCAACCACTAAAATTTAATTTATATAAAAATAATTCTTAAAGCTTTTGTAAATAGAAAAGCTTTGAAACATTTCAAACATTCACACAAGACAATTTAATCTAAAATTTTGACGTTGTTACTAAAGTTAACAAACAATATAATTTATTGTTTATTTCTAAAAACAACTTACGTTCCACCAACGCAAAACTAATATTCTATGATTGAATATATAAACTTTGATATTTCTACCTCAAATTTTCCATTATAATCATGAAATTCAAATTAGTAGAATAATACATATTAATTTCATAGTTTATTAAAACAAATTATAAATAGGACTCATGTTACCCCTCAAACCACCCCTGTTACATACTTCAGGCTTTTCGTTCAAAATATTTTAATTATTTATATCTTCTTCTTCGTCGTGTTCTTCATTCCTGAAGGTCGTGCCCGTCTTGTTAAGCCTTTACGGAGACGTTGACGAATTGCTTTCACACCACTCTGTCCTCGGCCTGTTTCAGAGCTGCAGGCAAAGTAAGCCCCGTGATTGCCTTAACTTGATCCGATCATCGGGTTGGTAACCGTCCTCTGGGCCTTTTCCCCTCTATTTTGCCTAGCACTATCAGTTTCTCGAGATTGTCTGACTCCTTTCAAGCGATATGGCCAAAATAGCCGAGTACTCGCTGGTAGCAGGTCGTGGACAATCTGGTTCTGACATTCAGCTGGTCGGGAATGGATGTATTGGTTCTTTTTGCTGTCCACGGTATGCGTAGCAACCTCCTCCAATACTAATCATTCATCAACCATTATTTATATAAAAATCTACTAATGGACATTACTGCTGTTGTATTTTATTTCTATGGTGATCTCACATTTTCTTATAGAAATAAAATATAATATTTATATGCTTCTACACACTCTTTCTCTTCTACATGCACACACATGGTCGGCCACAAAACTCACCATGCTCACCTAATGTTGACATTATTTTGAAATACAATAAATTAAAACTACTTAGTACTTGAAATCATGTACTAGAGGTTATCATCAGCTAGGTAGTTGCTATCGGAGAAAGTAATCATAGCTGAGATGTGCTGCTGAAGAAATTAGCAAACATCATGCCTGGTACAGCAGCTTCTTATTTTCTATCCCAACATTCCGGCTATGTAGGGCCATTAAAGCACCAACATTACTTGAAAGATCCATTCTCAGACACTTTTAATGTATTGACTTATTATTTCGCAGAATGAAAATAAATTCTTATTAAATTATATAACCGAAATTTACACGGCAATCTCCGGAGACGCGACGCAGCCACGCGCACCTCTACGAGTATATTCCCACTCTATCGCAAGCTTTAATTTTATCGCTGGTTGCGACAAAAGACGATACAATATATTCTCAATCCAATTTCGATACAAGAATACAGATTCTGTTCGTAACGATAAATTTTATGCCTAAGGGAGGCCGAGTGGTCGACGTCTAGTCGGCTTATCGGGGATAACTTTCCACTTGACGGCTTAAATTGTTGCTCTTATAAATATCTTGAGTATTATTTGCTTTTTTTAAGATATAATAGCTTTTAAATATTCAATAGCGTTTACTTCTCACAATTTTATTATTGTAGCATGTGTATAGTTTTTGAATGTGATGAAATTATAAAATAATGTGTTCAAGTAAATTGTTAATGTAACAGTATTCGTTTTTTATTGATTAGTGTATTTTTTTAGTGATGTGCATACACATCACAATGATGTGCATACACAATATTGAGGGATTTTCTTAATGTGAAAATGAAATAAATAAATTATTACATACCATGTCTTTGTGACAAGTTTTTGAGATTATATACACAGAATTCGTAGTGGCTAAGTAATAACACTTCCGAGAAGAGAACAGGTTTCAATTTTATTTTTATTTATCTTCATTAATGTGAAATAATGTATTTACCACAGAATAAATTAAGCAAACTACGTGAAGCCCTAGCTTCACGTAGTTTATCACTCCTAAGTGATAAAGGAAAAATATTTATGTAAATAAAATACAGATAAAAAGACCCTTTTTTTTGGTCTCGGGGAAAACCTCTCTTGACGGGTTCCCCCGGACCGGGGGGACCGAGGGATATGTGTGACTCCGGGATTTTTCTGACTACCCACTAAAAAACCCCGTTGTTCTCCTATCGCCTACGCCCGGGCCCACGGATATATGGCCTGCCGATCTCGTGGCCCAGGCCGGCGCCGGCCCGCCCTTTATCTTAAGGCGGGCCCCTTCTAAAGTGTTGGCGCCAGGGGGTCAGGGTTTCGTCCCCCCGGCGCTCTCCTGTAACAACTCTAGGAGTCTTCTCCCCGACGCTACTTGCTAAAGGTATATTTAACCAAGAATATATTTTAAAG
Source organism: Malacosoma neustria (assembly GCA_963693495.1). Lineage (NCBI taxonomy): Eukaryota > Metazoa > Arthropoda > Insecta > Lepidoptera > Lasiocampidae > Malacosoma > Malacosoma neustria. Next base: position 13,063,929 of record OY856383.1, read on the forward strand.
ATCTCAGAAGAGTCTTTCTGAAATTAATACGAGATGAGGTAGAATATAATTTTAAGGTAGAATGCCTTTGAACGGATAAGTAAGTTTATTGACACAAGCGAGTGAATTTGGGTGGATTGACTGCGAAACAGCCGTTCAAAAACAAAGCTTACTTCATATCCTTTGTAAAAACATGTACTTACATACGTGAGTTGGATTAACCTAATCCCCACGCGAACAGCTAAAACGGAAGCCCAAGTCACTTTTCCACATATGTGTATTTAATACAGTTTGTGGTGTATGGTTCCGGGTTTGCGTATGTTAAACGACAGGTGCATTTTAAAATGATTTATTTGAAAATATCGATGAAACGTTTACAACAATAAAAGGACATTTTATTATATTAATTTACGTTCTCGATCGCGTGCGGTCATAAAGCGACTGCCTACTGCCAACGGCGGAGTATTATGACTGGAGGAGAGTCCCGGGTGGCGAGTATCGCGAGGGCGGCCTGCCACGCGTGGCGCGCTTCGGGTATCTCCCGGCCGCTATAAGTTTATATTTAATCAGTGTTGAGGGCTATATGGCAGTTTTGATCTAAAACAAGAATAAAACCGTCTCTTCTCGTTTAAAGGAATCGTAAGAGATGACAAATAATTTTTCTATTACTCATAAATAGCAAAGAAAAGAAATGATTCAGTTTCTTCTTACGGAATTGAAAGTCGTACGGAAGAAAAATTAATTTAGTGTTGTATATTTTATATTACTTGACCAAAGAGTCAATAACGATGGTAAAATAGGAACTTTTCATGTTACAATAAAAAAAAACACCCAAAGAAAATCCCTGGTTGCAAGGGGGTTAATGCTTTTGTAAGAATATTACAAAATAGAGAATAATTACAATAGTGAAGACAAAAAATTATCATCATCATCATTTCAGCCGGAAGACGCCCACTGCTGGACAAAGGCCTCCCCCAAAGATCTCCACGATGATCGGTCCTGCGCTGCCCTCATCCAACCTATCCCGGCGATCTTGACCAGATCATCGGTCCATCTTGTGGGGGGCCTACCAACACTGCGTCTTCCGGTACGCGGTCGCCATTCGAGGACTTTTCTGCCCCAACGGCCATCAGTCCTTCGAGCTATGTGCCCAGCCCACTGCCACTTCAGTTTTGCAATCATCCGGGCTATGTCGGTTACTTTGGTTCTCCTGCGAATCTCCTCATTTCTGATTCGATCTCGCAGGGAAACTCCGAGCATAGCCCTCTCCATTGCTCTCTGAGCGACCATGAGCTTTCTCATAAGGCCCATAGTTAGCGACCACGTCTGCGTTCCGTATGTCATCACTGGCAACACACATTGGTTAAAAACCTTCGTCTTGAGACACTGCGGTATTTGGGACGAAAAGATTTTACGGAGCTTCCCGAACGCTGCCCATCCGAGTTGGATTCGACGAGTGACCTCTTTCGCGAAATTGGACCTGCCTAACTGGATCGTTTGACCCAAGTAGACGTATTCGTCAACAATTTCGAAAGTACAGTTCCCAACTGTTACGGGGGTAGGTGCGACATGGACATTAGACATGATCTTCGTCTTGTTCATGTTCATTTTGAGACCTACTCCTTGGGAAGCTGTATTGAGGCCATCAAGCATATGGCTTAAGTCTTCCATGGTTTCAGCCATGATTACGATATCATCTGCGAATCTAAGGTGAGTGATGTACTCACCGTTAATGTTGATGCCCAGTCCGTTCCAGTCCAGAAGCTTGAAGACATCTTCCAACGCAGCAGTGAACAGCATCGGCGATATGACATCGCCTTGTCTGACTCCCCGCTGCAGTCGGATAGGCTTCGAGTTCTGATCCTGGAGACGGACTGACATGGTGGCGTTTTCATACAAATACTTCAACGCTTTGATGTATCGATAATCAATGTGGCACCTCTGGAGAGACTGAAGCACCGCCCAGGTCTCGATCGAATCAAAGGCTTTCTCATAGTCCACGAACGCCAAGCATAGTGGCTGGTTATACTCCTCCGTCTTCTGTATAACCTGCCGCAGCGTATGTATGTGGTCTATGGTGCTAAAACCTTTTCGGAATCCGGCTTGTTCGGGAGGCTGGAAGTCGTCAAATCTGCGCGCGAGACGATTCGTGATGACCCTTGAAAACAGCTTGTAAACATGGCTCAGAAGTGATATCGGTCTAAAGTTCTTCAAAAGGGTTTTGTCGCCCTTTTTGAAGAACAGCACCACTATACTTCCGTGCCAGGCCTGCGGCGTTTTGCCATCGAGGATGACGGAATTAAATAGCTTCTGGAGGATTTTAAGCACAGGAGTACCACCAGCTCTCAGAAGCTCGGCTGTAATTCCATCATCACCCGGCGCCTTGTTGTTTTTAAGCTGTTTAAGGGCCACACTAATCTCGTACAGACTGACGTCTGGGATATCTACGGTGTAGTGTCGGGTTAATTTGGCTCTTGGGTCTTTAGCCTTGTTGTTAACAGGTGCCCGTGTGGTCGTGTATAGCTGTCCGTAGAACTTCTCGACTTCCCTCAAAAGTTCGGGTTTAGACGAAACGACCCTGCCGTCGTCGGTCTTCAGCTTCGTCAGTTGGCTCTGCCCAATAGACAAGTCTCGTGCGAATACTTTAGAGCCCTTGTTACGCTCTATAGCCGCCTTTACACAGTCTGTGTTATGGCGGCGGATATCGCGAGTCAAGGACTTGGAGATCTGTCTATTTAGCTGCCTATACTGGGAAGCATCGTCCGGGGACTGAAGGGTCATTTGACGTCTCACATCCATCAATTTGAGAGTAGAATCTGAGATTTTTCCGGTTCTTTTTGAACGGCTGGCCTTGAAGAATTTAGACCCGGCCGTTTGAACAGCTTCCACGAACCTGTTATTATACTCGTCCACGTCAACGCAGTCACCGAGGCATTCGAAGCGGTTTTGCAATTCGAGTTGAAAGTTTACCGGGTTTTGGATCTGTATGGGTGCAGGTCGGAGCGTAGACTTCACCAGTCGAGACCTCTCCAATTTTGGATTGATATTCAATGTGCCTCTTACTAAGCGGTGATCACTCCCAGTTTTCACCGAATTGATCACAGAGACATCATTGAATATCTGTCTTTTGGTCGACATAATGAAGTCAATCTCATTTTTGGTGGCACCATCGGGACTAATCCAAGTCCATTTGCGTTGTTCTGGCTTCATGAAGAAGGAGTTCATCATATACAGGTCCTCCTTCTCCATGAAGTCGGCCAGCATCTGGCCTCGGGTGTTCCGATTTCCGAACCCAAATTGCCCCACTCTCAACTCATCGCCGCTACGTTTCCCCAATTTTGCGTTGAAGTCTCCCATGACAACGTTAAAGTGGGTTTTAGAAGTGTGGATGGCTGTTGAGATGTCCTCATACATGGCTTCCACCTCTTCGTCAGGATGTGTCGAAGTCGGAGCGTAAACCTGAATGACCTTCAACGAATACCGTTTGGTAATTTTGAGTATTAGGTACGCTACCCTAGTCGAAACACTCCTCACCTCAGTAACGTTGTTCACAAGAGACTTGTGAACGAGAAACCCGACACCACCTTGGGACAGTTGGTCGCCCTCCCGGAAGTAGAGCAGATTTCCGGAATTTAGGATTATTGAGTCCTCTCCCTGTCTTCGGACTTCAGATAACCCCACAACATCCCATCGCAGTCTGCTCAAAGCTTCCTCCAGTTCCTCCAACTTCTCGTTGGTCCGCAGTGTCTTGACATTGTATGTTGCCAGGGCCAAAGGTCGTCGTTCTTGGTAGCGAATCCGAACCCGGGGATTCTTCGCACCCCCTGCCCCGTCGCTTATGTGGCTGCTACCGTGACCACCACGAACGGGGCCGCCGGGGACTAGGGGCCGGGGCCTGTGTGTATCTGTCATTTTAGGGGGGTTTTTGCCATAATCGCCACGCTTGGCAGGCGGGTTGGCGATCGCAGTATTCGCAGTTGGTGATGCTCTCACGGAAAGATGCTGCTGCCCATCCTCCGTTCTTTCTATCCCTTAGTCGTCTCTTACGACACCCAAGGGAGGAGATGGGGTGGTGCTATTCTGGTGCGACACCACACACTACAACGGTGACAATAAAAGGTAGTAATTAATGGGCAACTACAACATAGTTTACAAAGTATTCCAATTTCACACAACTATTTTTAAACTCTACACATATATATGAGCGACACCAATAAAAAATTCCAATAAACTAAAATAAACGATAATGATCCATTATAATACATGATAATGACAGTTGATTTGTATTATCTTTATAAACACTATTATTAATGGAGTATGTTTTATAATAACTTATTTAAATTGTAGTATAGTCTTGAAATGGGTTATATTTTCAGATTTCAAACGTTCAATCACACACATAATTATTAAAATAAGTAGTAAACGATGCGCTATTTTTTATATATAGCATAAAGATAAGATCTGCTGATCTCCATTTATGAAAATCTTCTTCCTCCTGCCCTTATCCTACATTATATAGGGTCAGCACAACATGTTGCATGTTGCAATAGTTATGGCTTAGTTTTTACAACCGCCCGCTTGCCTGACGTTAAGCCCTTTTTGGGGGAAAAAAAAAAAATCAGTCATCCTTTTTATTTAAATTATTTTCTGGTTTCACATTGAAAGTAGGAAACGAAATTTCGTTGTTACTCATCTAACTTATCCTCAAGCTACACTTTTATTGGTTTCTTCTTGAACAAACAACATCCGAGTGTCGGTTTGGATGTGCAGGGTGACACTTTTGCTGGGTCGCCGACTTTTACGGGGTCCGTGCACAATCACATTCGACAACTATGTCACGAGAGCTTCTAAATAGGAAATTCGCAGTGTCAAGCGTCTTCGATTGCTCTTAGTCCTGCATTTCATTGCGCTTGAATGCAGAAACAAGCAGCTTGCGCAGGTGCTTGCGCACAATCTTCTTATAATTTAGTGGTGGATCACAGCAATCTTCCTCTTAGAAAGTTAGAGGCCTTGAAACACGCAGCTTTTTCACAATAATACATAACCTTCGGCAAAGGACATCGTGGCAAGCAGGGATAGCACATAGGTGGATCTTCATAGCACGTTTTTGTACAAGGGGCCACTAACATCATACATACTGCAAATTGTTCGCAGTCTTTAGGATAAAAGCACGTCATTTTTATTTAGATTTACTTCTTATTCTTCTGTAAATTTTATATAATAATAAATAAATTTCCACTAGAATTTTGATAATTTTGACGGAATTTTGACAAAAAATTATAGCTGCAAATAAATTCTTCAGGCTTGGGTATATATTAATGTCATATCTGTTAAACTCAGACTATACTTCAGGTGACTTACAGATAGACTTGAATTATGGTTATGAGATTGTAAAGCCAGCACGAAATGTTTCATATTCATAAATACATAAAAGTAAATTTACATAGAACTGCCATTTTAAATTATATTGGAAAGTCATAATGGAAAATGCAGGATGCGGCTGACCGAGATAACTGGCTATCGTCAAACACGGCCATTATATTTACTGAGGCAGCAATTTATCTCGCAGCTATTTTTGTTGGTACAACTTGTAACCTATGAATAGCGAAATCAATTCCATTGCTGCCTCTGACGATAAAATGAATTCCAATGCCCATTGGACTATATAGTACTACATTGGAATTCAATGTCCAATGTCAATTAATATTAATCGTTTCATTACTCAACTGATTAATTATTGTCCACAGGTACACTGGTCATATTGAAGATGATAGTACGTACGAACCTCAATGATACTACATCTGAAAAAAAGGTGTGCATAGTTTTTCGCACAAACGAATGGTAAAAAGCAATAGAGATGGGTCGTCAGCTATTATGTGCTGTAACCGCAGCACTCGCTCTACATATAATTGGAGCAGCACGACCGGTGTGCCCGAGTGATCCTAACTGCGTTTGTGGTGGAACGCTCGCCATCGAACTCAATTGCAACATCGACGGTGAGTGCAATTAAACGACCACATACAAATTTTCTGTACAATAAGCTAAAAATTAATGCTTATTACACTCTTACACGTGTCTAAATGATTTTGGTACTATTTGCGTTCAATTTGGGTGAACCAAATTGTTAACTTTGAATTATTTGTTTCAGGTCGCATTATAAAAATAAATTTACTTCCAAATACTTATATTAATATAAAATGTGAGAATACAACAAGTTTTGATTACAACAAATTACCAAAATGTGCCAACGACATGAGTATATTTAAATCAGTTAGTTTTAAAGACTGTCCATTACCAAACACATCATTCAAAGATGTGCTGACTAATATGGGTGTATCAAAAACGATGGCCCTTATATTTCAAAATGCGAAGAACCTATCAGGATACTTTGATAGAAGGCATTTTGCAGGTTTACAAGATCTGACAAAATTATTATTATCAATAAATGGTGTCACCCATTTACCAAATAACTTATTTGTTGACATCAATAAACTTACTTGGCTGAATATAAGATCTAACAGTATCAATCTTTCCGAGGAACTCTTCAAACCGCTGGAAAGGCTCGAAACTTTAGAAATTAGTCACAATCATATGACCAATATATCTTCAAACTTGTTTTCCCACTTATCCTTCTTGAGAAAACTTTCACTCTGGCAAAGTAATGTTACCTGGTTTTCAAAAGACCTTTTCTCCGGTGTCGACGTACTTGAAGAATTGGATCTAAGTTCTAATGGGCTTAACGAACTTCCAGCGTCAATCTTTAAGCCTCTAAAGAAATTGAAAAAACTGACATTATTCTCGAATAAATTTTCATCGTTACCTCAGAATTTATTTGAAAATAATGAGGAGTTGGAGACAGTTGTAATTCTAAATAATGATGTCAAGTTAAAAGAACTTCCAAAGTATTTATTTGGAAGCCTACCGAATCTTAAAGAAATATATATACAAAGAAGTGGCATTGAAAATTTGTCATATGATGTTTTTGCAAATTCACCTCAAATAACGAACATATCATTAGCATATAACGACATTAATGTATTACCGGAGTCCATATTTAATGATCAAATCAATTTGTTGGAATTAGACTTGAGTCACAATAAGCTGAGCAAATTGGAACCCAAACTGTTTTCATCATTAGTGAGACTTGAAACGCTCATACTGTCTCATAACAAGCTTGTCGACATTTCTGGGTAAGGATATTTGAATTATTTAGATACACCTGCAGGGATTTTATTTTTAATTCAAAAATTGCCTCAGAATATTCAAATGAATAAATAGGTTTTGCGATGAAATAAATTGGTATTATTTTTAGTTATTTATTTAATCATGTGTAGTATTTTCGCTCTCTATACATGTTATTTCATCTGCTATAGCACCACTGACAAACGTGCAATTATGTCTATAAATCACTTATTTATGAGAGTCTCTTTTGAGTATCTTTGAGGTACGTGATAGCCCTGGTTTACCACCTTCGCTATTGCATTCAGAGAGCAACTTAGAGGTTACGGGTTCATATCCGATGATGGCGTATACCGCTAAGACAGTTTTTGTTGCTTAGTATGCATATTATAATTTTCACTATATTGGACAAGCGTCCAATACGTCCGTTTCTTATAAGGAGAGGCCGTAACACAGCAATAGGCAGCCATGAGTTGTTATAATATTTGTATTACTTTAGAAGTAATACAAAATTTTTATCCGTGCAGGGGCGGAGAAAAAATACTAACCTCTGTGGCCGGGGTCGGCCTGTCGTAAAAGACGATAAAACAACCCACCCTAGCTACGTGGTAGGGCCTCAAGTCCGTCTGGATGGCGACCACCTTTGTTCTTAAGTATGCCGCCATAATAACCTTGTGTTGTGTTCCGGCATTAGTGACCCAAGTTCCTGTACCCTTCTGGGACAGCAGCGTGTTCGTGATGCCACTGGCGTTGCAAACACCTATAGGCGACGGTAACTGCTAAATCCTAAGCGGGCCGTTAGCCTGTCTGCTGTCCTACAGCAATAAAAGAAAAAGAAGTTGTATAACTATATAAATAAAACGTATTTCTTCATTCTAGGTCAACATTTTCATCGTTGTTGAGTTTAATATACCTGAATTTGGAGCACAATAGATTGAAGATTATATCATCGTACTTATGTAGTAACAATAAACAGAGAATGTCAATTTCTCTCGCGTACAACAAACTCAATTTCCAAGAGAAAGTATTCGAAAATAATTCATGGGTAGTGAAAAGGTTTTCGCCGTTTGCTCACACTTATAACTTGAAGTTATTGAATTTGAGTCACAATAGATTCGAAGAATCTTCCGAAGACTGGTGGATCAATGGTCATGAGAACTTAGATATCAGCTATAATTGTATTAATAATTTGTGGGTAAGTGATATTTTGACAGTGTTTGTTGAGTAACAATATTATTTTACTGAAATGCGTTGATTTATGTATGTATGTTCTTGTTTTACCTCAATAGTTAGACTGCTAGATAATAAATACCTGGTTATTTACATCAAGATACATATAAGCCAAGTAATATGATAGTCGAAGACTAATTGCCGCGATGGCATGCACTGTTTAGGTAATTTTTCTTACCTAACGTACATACATTTTCACGTGGAAATATGTCAATTAAATAGGTTTCATAAATTTTAAGCACATCAATATAATCAGTTTGATGTCAATTTGTATTGAAAAAGCGGGGCGAGTATTCTTTATCTTAAGTAGTTCCAAGCCTAGCAGAAAGACTTTATTGACTCTTAGAATCACGTGTCCTGTTGATCCCTAATACACTTGTTGTTGTAAAAAGGATAGCTAATTTAATACACAATTTTTCTAATATCGAAATGACAGAAAAATGAGAAAAGTCGGTGTGTGCCTTTCACATGTGACATATGCAAGACACATTTATTGCGACGGTTCTCATATGGTTTTCGTTACAGAGCCCCAAGAGATTAAACAACGAATACGTAGACCAAATGAAAAAACCCATTAGGAAGTTATGGTTTACTAAAAATCCAATAGTCTGTGAATGTCACAATTATCGATTTATGGATTTCTTGGAGAACAATATAAAGACAAAGGTAAAGAGCATGATTTATATTTTCATAAGTATTTTCAATTAATCATTATATGTTATCCATTTATCGAATCATTTGATATTGCAGATTGTAGACATTGCGACGTTGCGTTGCCCCAAATGGAAAAAGGAGACATGCTACTTGCGTTTCACAATTTTTGTCGGACTCATTTCAATAGTGATTGCTTTATACATAATCATGTTAGTCGTATTTTTGGTATATAGGAAACACATTAATTACTTACTTAAACACAGATTTTACACCCTATCACAATATAAGAAAAAAGATCATGAACAAAATATAATTGTGAAATATACGGAAAAAGATGAAGAGTTCGTTCTAAAAGAAGTACTGCCCGTATTGGGGTCACATAAAAATCTTAAAATTCACATAAGCCCGATAAAAGGCTCAAACAATAGAGAGAACTTCATGGACAACTTCACGACCTGCATCACAGACTTTTACAAGTATACTACACTTGTTGTGTTCTCGCCAAACTACTTAACGTCGACTTACAGCCACGTCGATATAAAGAAAATTCACAGTGAAATGTTGAAAGCGGAAAACACAGTTTACGTTTTCGTCGACATTGGCCCGGAGAATTCAATTTATGCATTTCTCAAGGAACAACGGGATGGACGCACGACACTCGTTTGGACTGAGCCCAACTTTTGGCATAGATTCCTGACAATTCTCTCTGCTTGCGATTCTGGAAAATTTAAGAGAAACTGTGAATATTCAATGCAACCAAGTAAAATGAGCGTAAAAATTAAACCATCTTCTGATATATCTTTTTCTAAGTTACCAGACTTTTCTAACATGTACGATCTGAATAACCTAGCACACAGTCACGTTTAGTTTTTCTGATCATATACTAGTGAGGTAAAGACTGACTTCTCTGCAATTGATAACGGTCACCAAGTTCTTAGTTAATATATCTAGCTTGCTATATTTATTCGCATCTATATACATCTGTGTTATAAATAGCTACTGTCAATGTTATTCATAAGTTTAGTAAATTTTACAACAATATTTTATCATAAAAGATAAGGTTTAATTCATAAAATGTAAATAGTAGTACTCTGTTGTGTTAAGCGGTTAAACTTCTGAATGATGCCAGCTTCAAAGAAGTCTGTAATACAACGGGCATTGTGTAATCCTGTGTACGCATTTTTGTTATATATGTAAATGTAAATACATGTTTAATGTCGAGGAAAAAATTCCAGTTTCGAGGAAACATATTGTTAAGAGTTGTAAACTGCAGCTAACAATAAACGTATACTTTAAATAATGCCACGTGTTTTAATTAATAAATAAATCAGGTTTAAATACAATGTGACCAAGGTCGGCCTGTCGTAAAAGGCGACAAAACAACCCACCCTAGCTACGTGATACGGGCCCAAGCCTGTCTGGATGGCGACCACCTTTGGTCTTGAACATGTATGCCACCATAATAACTTAGTGTTGTGTTCCGGCATTAGTGATCCAAGTTCCTGTACCCCTATGGGACAGCAGCGTGAACGCGATGCCACTGGCATTTCAAACACCCATAGGCGACGGTAGGTGCTAAATTCTAAGCGGGCCGTCCACCTGTCTGCTGTCCTACAGCTATAAAAAAAATACTCAAGTATTTTTATCACGTAATTTCTAAAGTAATTTACTTTATATCCTACTAGGTATATTGTTTACTTGTTCTATGTCTCTCTATTCGTATTAAGTATTTTATACTTTTTTGTTTATTTATATATAAAAACATTAATATTAATAAAAATTACTAAACTACTCGGAAATAGTTTTCATATAAAATCTATTACCTAGTGATAAGGCAATCAGTTTTCGTTTCTAGGGTCCCATTATTGTATATTGTTATTTTTTTAATTATAAAAATCATTTAGAAATTATGTTCTACCAGCTTTTGCCTGCGACTTCGTCCGCGTGGATTACATGTAGTTACTATATGCAGTATTTTAATTGAATTAAGATTCTTATTAAGCTAATACTGCCTGCTTCTCTAAAATATTTACCCACAATAGAGGTACAAAATTTGTTTCAAACAATACGACATAAAACAAAAAATCTATCAAAGACAAGAGTTACACTCATGGCAAAAACAGGCAGATCTCATCAAGAAACTACTGATACGAAAAACAACGAAAGACTAAGTAAAATACGAGTTCATAAATACCACCCCAATTAAATTGGACAACGAATCCTCTAATTCCAGCAATCTGTTTTCAAATACTTTGAATGTGAACAAAGTGAAACGTCGTTGTATTCTTGACACTGATTCGTCGATTCAGCTTGAAAAAATATCTTACATTATGTTAAGTCTGATAACAAAATGCCATGGATTTAAGCTAAGACAAAGTTCGTATAAAACATATTTTAATATTCATCAGTTAATTACTAAGTTGAATTTATTGATTAAATTTTTGTTAATCTTTTTATACAGTTAAAGATTTTGTACTTTTATTTTTTTAGACTAATGTAAAACTTACCTAAATATATTTTTACTATAGCTGTCTAAACATATATAGGAGTTGGTTTCTATAAACAAAACTTAAAATTTCTATACTTATTTGAACTTCTAAAATAATGCATATGGGAATTCTTAAAGTTCTTAAAGTATGTTACAGTTACATAGTTATAGAAGTACAAGTGAATCATAATTTTTTTATTGTTTTAACAGCTATGCTTTATTAATTCCTACTTAACTATATTTAATTATGATAATTTTTTTAATAAAGTTGATATCAGTGTTCTCTGTTGTACAGAACCATCGCAACAATCAGTGATATTTTTTTCTATACTCGGTAATAGGATACACATACAGAGTGGTGATAGGCAAAAAATAACTCAGGTATATGTTATGCCTTTCTCACTAAATAAAGCTGAAATAGGCAAAATGCTTCAAAATAATAATAAAAAATTAAGAGAAGTAGGTACAAAACAAAAAGGATATAAAACGTAAAAAAAAAATTAATTTCTCAAGGATACTCATGATTCCGTAATATTTTACACTAACGTAATTATTGTACTTAACACGGTAATAGGTGCTTTTACCTTATTTGAAATTGATAAAATGTAGCGCTAAAATACTTCAGATTTGATGTTCTTACCCTATTTTCAAAAATGACTTAAAATGCTATAGTTGTTTTAAACACCAAAACTTACCAAACTGGGGTAACAAATACTAATTAGTAACTGATTTTTTTATTTATTTAAAAAAACCAACAGCGTTACAATATATATTAGGGTGTCCGTTATTTACCAAGTTGGCTATTTCGACTTGGGTATCGTCAAAATCGTTTCTTTTTGACCTAATAACAATTTCAGAAAAAAAAAAATTTACGATACCGTTTAACCCTGCCTAAATAACGATACTTTTCCCATTTAATTAACACGGGATTTTTGCACTTTTTAGCAAATAATTTTTTTTTCGCTCATTATACTCTTTAACTTACCAACAATGCTCAATTCTGCTTCTATTATGATCCCTTTAGACGGAGAAATTTTCATATTGGCGCAAAAAATTTATATATATGTGTGTGTGTGTATATATATATATATATATATATATATATATATATATATATATATATATATATATATATATATATATATATATATATATATATATATATATATATATATATATATATACAAATAAAATAAAACAAAAAATCAAAAGCAGTCAAATAGCAATGGAAAGGAGCATGTTGAAAATTAGAAGAATACAAAAAATTAAGAGCGTAAACATTCGTCATAAAACCAAACTCACTGATGCTCTCAGGCACGCACTATCACTCAAATGGACATGGGCCGGACACATTTCACGATACCCCGACAGAAGATGGACCATTGAAGCCACACGATGGAAAGGACCAATGGGAAAAAGGAGCGTTGGTCGACAATTAAGACGGTGGGCTGATGACATAATACACGTCGCAGGAAACGACTGGATAAAGTCAACCAAAGACAGGGAGTTATGGAAAAGGATGGAGGAGGCCTTTACCCAAACAGGGATCCAAATCTCATAAATAATACTAGCATTAATTATAAGTAACCTTTGTAAATTTAATTAACTTACTAACAAACATTGTAATATAGGAATAAGCATCGAGAGATTTGGATTAAATGGCTTTATTATTATATATACAATTAATTATATTACTTATTCATAAGGCCAATAACAGGTTCTTTTATTTTATATAACACATATGAATGTGAAGCAAATAATAATTCTCATTTTTTTATATTTTCATTATATTTCATTTTTTTATTAGGGGTATACTGTGCAATATAGAATAAAGCCTTATATTTAAAACTTAAAAGATATCGAATGACTTACTGTGCACCACTTCAGGTCTAAAGATGTTTTAACTCGCATTTTATCAAATTAATTAATAACAATAATTACAAGCATTCAACACTTAAACTTATATTTCTTATTGTCATATCTTTATGGCTGACTACTCGAGCGGGAGCTCAAGAGAGAGCGCGAGTTTTGAGTGCCGTTTCAGTTTAAAGTCTATATTTGACAGTTTTATCCTCAAACCGTATGTTAAAACGATTGAATCTTAAATTTAATTCTTTTATTTTTAATACCCTTAAAATTTAATCATCTAATTGTAAACTCATCTGAAAAAAAATATATATAAATGGTTACAAAAAAAATATCCAATTTTATTCAGATAGAATAGAGCTTAGCTCACAAATCCTTAGTAATCTTTTAGCCACAATGCATGATAACAAATGAGGTCTCCCTTCGCGAAGTACTTGTAATATAAGACGAGGGGTCATTCAACTTCTTATGACTATTGGAATACAAAATCCTTGCCTACTCGAAGACCCTCAGTTGCGAACATTATTGGTGAGCCAGACAATATCCCTATTGATTTTGTATTATCAATACAATGAAGGACTTTTTTTCAACCTTTTCGTCTCTGTTGTGTCCGAAATATTGATTTCAGAGTCTAGGGTCCATTGTTGAGTATTATAACAGGGTTAAACTTCTGAAAGCTTGTGTATCAATATTCCTCCTCGTCACTTCATTATTATGTCCAAACAGGCATAAAAAAGTAAATGTGGTGAATCTGGTTACGATTAATCCAGAATGGAATGATGCTCTTACTTAATTACCTGTGGTCTACGAAACTAATTAAAATACTTTCATGATACCCTTAAACCTTTGAATATGTAGGTAGTTAATTTTTAGGCAGAAATATATCGTCGTGCTAAAGCTGTTTAGTAACTCATCTAGCGACTTAACTATTAAAGTATAAGAAATTAAAATCTATGATTTATGTAAAATTTATACGCATAACAATTGACTAATTTTGGTGTAAATTTATTTCTTATCTTTATAGTCTATCTCTTCTTTCTTTTTATAGTCTATATATTTTTTTCAATTTCTGTGAGACAGCAGACAGGCTGACGACCCACTTAGAATTTAGAAGTTACCGTTGCCTATGAATGTTTACAACCCCCGTGGCATCGTGAACACGCTGCTGTCCCATAAAGGTACAGGAACTTGGTCACTAATGCCAAAACACAACACAAAGTTATTATGGCGGCAAACTTAAGACCAAAGGTGATCGACATCCAGATGTGCTTGGAGCCCTACTACGTAGTTAGGGTGGGTGGTTTTGTCACCTTTTACGACAGGCCGATCTCGGCCGCAAAGATCAGTATTCTTTCTCCGCCTCTGCACGGATAAAAGATAACCTCTGAATATGATCCGCACGCAAGACCTTTGATGTGATTGCATGATCTGAAAATAATTTATTTCAGTCTGGATGTACGCGTTCATCAATTAAATATAGCAAAACAGGTTTATAGGATATAAAATTGAAAAATACATGCAAGATGCAGATTTAAACAAAACAGCCCGTAAAGATTTACTGCCGGATTCAGGTTTGTTATAGAATCAATTGCTTAAAGGTAATAATAATATTCATGTTTACTTATGACACTTACATTCGCCGTCAATACGTAGCAATCGTGTTTATAAACATAGATTAGACAAAAAATGACAAAAAAGTATACAAGCGTGTAAAAGTGTGGCGGCACTAGTTGCACGTCACATCACTAACCACGAAAAAAAATAAGGCGGTCAGATTTTGACAACTACTAAGCGTTGGTTTCCCTTCCCGGCAAAATGTAAATACAATTATCTAGTTTATAATCATAAGCCTTGTACATTACACTGCCTTTGGAATAAACGACTGTAAGCATCCACGCTCCCCGGATTTCATTTATCTCCGACAATACGACCCGGAGGTGTCTGCGACCTCCACAGAAGTAAGCATTCTCGGAATCTAAAGGGTGTGACTCACTCGTCCTTCACATAGTCACTCTCATAGTTATCACATGCGTGATTTTTCTCCGTGCAAGGGTGGAGTAAGAATACTGGGTGACCACGGGGGATGGCTATGAGAGGGATGCGGGGACGAGTGGATATAGTGGATAAAAAAATATTGTTTTTAGAGAAAATTTATGAAAATGTTGAAAATACACCTATGTGATGATTTTTTTTTATTGCGTAGGACAGCAGACAGGCTGACAGCCCACTTAGAATTTAGCAGTTACCGTCGCCTATAGGTGTTTGCAACGCCAGTGGCATCGCGAACACGCTGCTGTCCCATAAGGGTACAGGAACTTGGGTCACTAATGCCGGAACACAACACAAGGTTATTATGGCGGCATACTTAAGACCAAAGGTGGTCGCCATCCAGACGGGCTTGAGGCCCTACCACGTAGCTAGGGTGGGTTGTTTTGTCGCCTTTTACGACAGGCCGACCCCGACCACAGAGGTTAGTATTCTTTCTCCGCCCCTGCACGGATAAAAATGATGATGATAAAAATACACATATAGGTGGTGGTCAAAAACTGATCTGCCAATAACATGTATCTAAACATAATAATCTGTAATCATTCATGAGTTTTGATATAATAATATTTTTTAATTCATCATTACAATATTTCATTTTCATTCTCCGGAGCAAAAGACCATAATATAATATCTTTGAGAAAGGAAACGTGCAAATGACAGTGGTTAGAGGGGTAAATCACAGGAGCCATAGCAACGAGAGCCGGACGAAAAAAGGGGACTTGGCGAGGGGCTGAATTGCGTATTAGGTAATTTGAAAGGACGGTGTTCAACACTAAAGGGGCTCAATATGAAATTACCATATGTGATTCCATTATTGGTAGAATATATTATATAATCAGCATAGAACATCACGCATATACCTAAATAATATGCATCATTTAGAACTGGGTTAGTAATCTCAGTAATAATATATCTGCAAGTTCGAACCTCACAAAGGAGTCAATACTTGTTTATTGCAAATAGTTTGTCCTGGTCTGGGTGCAAGTGTGCATTAGTTGTATATTTGCAAAAAGCACTGAGATAAAACGGTTTTCCCTGAAGTATGAAAATAGTAAAAAAGAATTTATCTAAAGTTTCTTGGAAAATATAAAGTTATTTTATTTGCACGCAAATTATACACATGTTTTTCATGCAAATTAAACGCAACCTAAACATTACAGATAACCGCATTAAAAAAATATCTTACCTGATCCTGGTAAATATACATAGTGTAAGAATAACTATGTATATTTACCAGGAAAAATGTCAAAAATGTCAATAACGTAACATAATTATTTTTTTCGTCTAAATTGTTTATTTATTATAAATTATGGATCATAGCTTATAGCTGCAGTGCGAATAGCTGTAATAAGTAGGCGCTTTCGCCTGAGTTAAGCGCATATGCGCTTCTCTGTTTATTTTCCAAATATCCGAAGTATGACCGGTGAAGTGCCCATGTACCTTTATGACGTCGTTCATGTTCTGAACAAGTAATTATTGTAAAGAAAGTTCCTTTGGTATAATTCCTTACCATCGAATTATCTGTTGGCGATGACTTACCAAGAGCTTTTATGGAGTGAGTACTTTTTCATAATGCTAGGAAAACTGTGACATTGCCATTTTGTATTTATTGTGACCAGTCCCAGGAAGAAAGTGTTTTGTCCAATGCTTGGTTATTGTTTTTTTTAGCTTATTTTCCTTAATTGTTAAATATCTCTTTCATACGTTGTTATTATTTTAAGTCTAGTTAAATTGATGTTATTATTTTTAATTTAGTCTTTATGCTACTTATTTATAGATATTTACTATTATTATTGTACTTCTAATTGTTTTTACATATCTATTTATTAATTACCACAATAATTTAGACTTAATGTCGCAGTCTGCTGGCCCTTCCTCTGGAAGCGTGTTTCCTAGTCAAGATAATTCTAATCAGACGCAGTGTTTGCTTTGTTCGCAACCAAAATTTTTTAAGGGTTCGAAAGGGCTAAGCATACATGTAAGTAAATGCCATAAGCAGTCTTTAAATAGTAATGTACAGGTTACACGCACTCCCTCGCATACAGGTCAGTCACATCAAGTCGAGGATCTGTGTTCTCTACTTTATCGATTAAAATCATCCACCCCTATTGTAAAGAGAATCCCAAGAGGTGCCCGTGTGAGCGTCGCTCTGAAACTTTCCGAAGTCTTAAAACGGGTTACTAAGGAAAATTCTATAGACGCTTGGAAAAACCTTTTTGTCTTTTCATACGATATTTTCCACGCAAATTCTAGTTCAAAAAATCTTTCTCTTACAAAAGCTATAAAACAAAACTGCGTTCAAAAAAGTTTTAACCAATATTCCTCCAGTGATTTTCATCGAAATAATACATATAAACAACAAGAGCCATTATGTGTCAACAAAATCATAGAAGCGAAAATCTGTGACGGGGACTTAAAAGGCGCTTCTAATCTCCTATTTTCATCGGATGTGCGGGCTACAAATTCCCCAGACACTTTGGCTGCTTTAAAAGACAAACATCCGTATACCTCTCTACCTCCTAATCTCCCTGCACCGACTAGTTCTGGTATAATTGCTGAAAGCAAAACAGTGTTGTCTGCCATAATGTCATTTAGAAACGGTTCGGCAGGTGGTTTGGACGGTTTTTCACCGCAACATTTCAAAGATCTAATCTCTAGTTCCACTGCTGATGCTGGTAAAACACTTCTGAGTGACCTGACAGATATCGTAAACCTAATGCTTTCAGGGCAAGTGAACTCGGAGATTTTAAATGTACTATACGGCGCTAATCTCTGTGCTCTTAAGAAAAAAGATGGGGGAATCCGCCCAATTGCTGTGGGTAGCACTTTTCGTAGAATAGTTGCCAAAATCTGCTGTAAAAATATATATCCTAAATTGAATGCAGAATTCAAACCAATTCAATTAGGTTTCAGTTGCAAAGGCGGTTGTGAAGCTGCTGTCCACAGCCTCAGAGGGTTCATACAAAACTGTGACGATGCTGTAGTTCTCAAAGTTGATATCAAGAATGCATTTAATTCGGTCGACCGCCGTGCCCTGCTTAATCAGTGCTTAGACATGGTACCTGACATTTATCCCTTTATATGGCAATGTTACAATACGCCTACTCAACTCGTTTATATGGGCCATTTGATCGACTCTTCTGTTGGCTGTCAGCAAGGAGATCCCCTTGGGCCGGCCATTTTTAGTTTAGCCATTCATCCAATAATTTCAACCCTTACTTCAAAATTAAATATTTGGTATCTTGACGATGGGACTATTGCAGGCCATCCTACCACTGTTTTGAATGACTTAAAGTGTCTAATAAGCGAATTGGAAAAAATTGGTTTAAACATAAATTTTTCCAAATGCGAGCTTTTTTTTTTGTGACAAATTTACGACTCAGTCTAAAGCCGCTGTAGTTAATAATTTTAATAGCTGGGCCCCTAGTATTAAAGTAATAGACAAATACACACTGCGTCTTTTAGGAGCACCTATTTTGGAGGAGTCAATTCCAGTTTTCCTAGACGAACAAATGAGGAAATTTCAAAATTCTTATGATCGTTTAGAAAAAATTAATATTCATATGGCCTATCAAATTATAAAATTTTGTTTATTTGTACCAAAATTTACATACTTTTTAAGGTGTTCACCAATTTGGAAATTTACCAATAGTTTGGCCTCTTTTGACGCAGCCATCCTTAAAATTTTGACCCATACTTTTAATTGTTCAGTCACAGATAGGGCGTGGTGCCAAGCATCACTCCCTATTCGCTTCGGGGGTATAGGTATCAGGAAAGTTTCAGATGTTGCTCTTCCAGCCTTTTTATCATCCGTAAATAGCACTAGTCCATTGATTCGCCAAATTCTCTTCCCTTCTCTTGGTCATTTTGATTTTCCGTATTATAATGAAGCTTTAGAGGCCTGGAGAGAAGCTAGTGCCAATGGGGCCGTTCCAGTCAACCTATGTTTGCAGCGTCTTTGGGATGAGCCGCTTTGCCGTGTTGTCTTTGATAAGCTAGTTAACTCTAGTTCCGACGCGGCTGAGAGGGCCCGTCTTCTTGCTGCTGCAATTTGGGAATCTGGACTCTGGCTCCAAGCACTTCCATCTCCAAATTTAGCCACGCTTCTGGACAATACCACCTTCTCCCTTGCCATCAGTCTGCGACTAGGTTTGCCAACAAACCATCCACACTGCTGCCCTTGTGGATCTATGGTAGATCGTCTGGGTCACCATGGGCTTTCTTGCCAGCGGAGCGCTGGTCGTCTTTCGCGCCACGCAGCACTGAATGATGTTATTCGTCGGGCTTTTGTCTCCATCAACGTTCCGGCTATTTTAGAGCCGAATGGTATTGCTCGTGATGATGGCAGGAGACCCGACGGTTTAAAATTAGTTCCATGGAAAGGTGGGAGGTGCTTGGTGTGGGACGCAACATGTGTTGACACACTGGCGGCCTCCTATTTACATGGAACATCAGTGACGGCTGGTGCGGCCGCGTCCGAAGCGCAAACGCGTAAGCGGCGAAAATATGTATCTTTAAGCCGTGACTACATATTTTTGCCGCTGACGTTTGAAACGTTAGGCCCATGGGGAGATGATATGAAAAAGCTTTTCAATTGTATATCATCCCGCCTCGTAGAACGCACAGGTGACCAGAGGGCTGGAGCTTATTTTGGCCAGCGGTTAAGCCTGGCTTTACAGCGGGGCAATGTCGCCAGCATTTTAGGCACTCTCCCTAAGGGCAGCAGCCTTGATGAGAATCTATTTTATATTTAAACTGTTCTTCTTTACTTTTTATGCTAGCCTAGTTATTTTTAAATTTTTTTAAATTTATTGTATTAGTATAAAGTATTTGTATTTCAATGTTGTGTAAATAAAAACTGATTCACTATATTACCTATATACATATGTTCACTATGTTCAAGTATGTTGAAGACCGCCCTAAATGAAATAGAGAAAATGGTTCCAATGAGTGCTAGACTGAGGAAGGAAAATGATGACTCACGCGATTATTTAAGTTTAAATATATCCTTGGTTCAATAAAATAGCAACGTATCTCATAATGTCTAAAATATGGTTTTTATCTAATAAATAAAAAAGGATCTTCGAAATGTATATACACTCCTAACTTTCGAATGACTGCACCAATTGGATGATTCTTTGTTTTATGTATTCTAATTGTTAGGATAAGGTTTGTATAAAATGAAAATTGTAAAAAAGTATTTTACATTAATTATTTTAATGTTATTATAGAACATAGTTGCACTCAGGATAGCAGATCAAGTGACAGTTGACTTCAAACTGTGACAACTGACAGTTGACTTTAAACTTCACACTGATACATCAATACTTCGAAATGTTTCGTGTATTTAGAGTTTTATCATAGTGATATTTATTATTATCGATAAGAAAATACCACTGGTGAGGCGTCAAAATATCGGCAGTCGCACGCGAAACGCACGACGCGTTCAAAATCTTCGAAGCAATAAAACTGAAAAAGAGCTGTGTTATGGGTACATCACTGATACACTACATATATAGTTTTTTTTTTAAATAAATAAATACATATTGCTAGGCTTGCGGCCCTACCACGTAGCTAGGGTTGTATTGTCGTCTTTTACGACAGGCCGACCCCAGCCGCAGGGGTTAGTATTCTTACACCACCCCTGCACGGAGAAATTGTGAGTTATAATATTTTGTTTTCTAAATATTTGAACTTCAAATCCCTTTCCTTTTTTATTGCTGACGAACAGCAAACAAGCTGACGGCCAATTTAATAATAACCAGTTACCGTCATATACAAATATTTGCGACGCTAGGGGCACCGTGACCATTCTGCTATCCGTATAGGGGTTTATTTTCTGGAAAGTTCACTCAATGTTGCTTAGTAAGTGTTGCCTTTCAAGAGTCTACATTTACAATATAAAAAACATGTATAATAAAAAAAATATTCCAAGTCTTAACCTCCTTACCCTCAAACTCAATCGTATAACTCAAAGAAATAGTATCATATTCATTACATTGTAATTATCAATATTAGACTCTAGAAACTGTCACAATGTATACGAGGGGTGAATTCAAAAAGAGAACACGGTTCATAACTCCGTCAAGAGATCTACTCTATAGTGTTTTTTTTTTTTTAAATCTACCCTGTTTTTTTTATTGCTGTAGGACAGCAGACAGTCTTATACAGGATAGATTAGTGTTGTAATAAGTGTTATGAACATATAAAGAGCAAGAAACATTTGTTGATCAACTATTGAATTTGTATATGATCATATAAAAATTCAATTTTGGTTGGTTTTTTGGCAATTTGTCATTTTCACGTGTATCATTTATACGCCACTTTTAATATTCCAAAAACTAATGGTGGACAATTTATGTATTCCTTTTGTTTGTAACTCAGTAATTATTGTCAGACAGACACAGGGAATTTAGTTCATTGCAGTCTTATTAGACTGCAACTAAATTCCCTCCAATTATTGAGTTATAACTCAATAATTGGTTTCATTGGAGTTATAATTTATTTTTGTTAGAGAACTTATGATTGACATTCGCTCATAACTCAAAACTAAAAATAAATAATATAAAATCGATACCATTACCCGTGTAAATAGAACACCTTTATGATATTCCAAAATTAATATCGCTGTTAACACAGTCGAATCGCCGGGGAATCTATGTATAACTGGTGAAGCTCGAATCTCATTCCCGCCGCTCCCCCGGGAAACGACGAGTTCGCAACGTGCTGTGAATATCAACGTCCCGGTGGAAAACACTGCAGTAATGTGCATCGATATGATCGGGAAAAGTTGCAAAAGCTCGAAATGAATATTGCTACTCTTATATTTATTTAAATTTGTATTCCTTTTATGGATATTGATATCGGATATTGTAATTTAAAGTAAGTAGTTTTCTTATATTGGTTTAGACTTTTGAAGCATTATTTTGGAAGCAATGTCTGCTTTATTGTTACTTACAACCCCCGTGCAGGGGCGGAGAAAGAATACTAATCTCTGCGGCCTGGGTCGGCCTGTCGTAAAAGTTGACAAAACAACCCTAGCTACGTGGTAGGGCCCCAAGCCCGTCTGGATAGCGACCACCTTTAGTCTTAAGTATGCCGCCATAATAACTTTGTGTTGTGTTCCGGCATTGGTGACCTAAGTTCCTGTACCCTTATGGGACAGCAGCGTGTTCGCGATGTCACTGGTGTTGCATACACCTATAGGCGACGGTAAAATTGTAATAAAATTGTAATTATACCCCTAATGTCCCACTGCTGAGCTTAGGCCTGTCCCAGGAGAGATCAGACCGTATACCCACTACGCTTGTCTAAGGCGGATTCTTGGGTTACAAATACTTGGGGTGTACTTGGTAGGCAGGTTTCCGCGTTATGTTTTCTTTTACCGCCGGTACATGGCAATTATGGTATAATATGCACATTTAAACCTGTGGCTTTTAAATCTGTTTAAGTTGTGAATGCTACCGTGGAAATTGAACCCGGAATAGAATCTAGAATAGTCTCTAAGTGTAATCTATATTATTGAACTAACAAGTACTTGTATAACTAATGTCAACAAATATGCTTGCTTTTATGGGTCAAAAACCAAAAAGGCGCACGAAAGTTGGAAGAATAGTTGTCACTTTTTGGCTTTCAAAACCAAACCATACAGTGTTTTTATCAGTGAATCACATAGGAATGAAGATGAAAATATCTTGAGAAAACCTGCATTTAGAGAAGATAAATATTTAAAATCTGTTTTCTTATCAATAAAACTAATTATAAATGAGTGCGCAGTAAGAAAAAGTATTTTCTGTAAACGTCAGCTGAACATTTTAACAATTATAAAATATTTTTTCGCGCGTTATTATTTGAACATTATATAAAATACGTTAAAGATAGAATTCCAGATTAGAGTTAATATTCACACGAGTTATATTTTCAGTAATTTGCAGCGGATACATTAATTAAACTCATTTTCAACATAAATATAATCGCAAAACCAATTAACCAGCATTGTATTCAATTACAGAACTTAATCAACTTCAACATTCAGTTGCTGCAACGTAAATCAGTTGCTTGTTTGAAACCCTTTTAATGATAATGAATAGGATTTACGAGAATTTCATGATCATTTACGCACAAATATAATGAGCGAAACATACTCATAAATTTATAGTGCAATAATGCCTTCTACACACATTTCTAGCAGCTTTAACAGTAAATAATGTTTAAGTTTCTAATTTTTTTAATGAATTATGTTTTGATAAATGTATTTCTTCTTTTTTGTGCTTTAGGTATTGATTTTGCCAACGTCTTATTAAAGGGACAGAGGATGAATTTATGACTGATAAATTATTTTTCTAAATATCATACTTAAGGACCAAGCAAAAATATATTAACTAAATAATTATACTAAGACAATTAACACAGCGCCATTTAGTCCAAAGTAAGTAGCATATCGCTTGTGTTATGGATACTAGATAACTAATATACTACCTATATACTTTTTTTTATAAATAAATACATATTATACATAAACACCCAGACGTGAGACAGGAATCAAACCAGTGACCTCCACAAGTATACCGAAGTGCTTTAGCCGTTACGCCACGAAAGTTGTCAATATCTTGTTCATAATATATAACAATGTGAATGATTTATTAAACTTACTATGAGCTTAGGTATGAAGAGTGATATTTACATGTCCACAGATAGAAATATGTCTGCCTGTGTGGTAAGGTTTTCGCTTTTATGAGCAAGAGCTTGTGATAAATGTCAGTTCAGGTTGAACTTCCTGGTCATTGGAAGAATTCGATCTCAGTACCTCTCGGTTGGCAATTGGATGGTTGTTTGATGAAGTGTATGTAGTCTACCTTTCATTAATAGTACAAAATATCTGCTAAGCTTTTTTAATTAGGGTTTCTTTAAGTTAACAAGTAGTAGGATTTTTTGTGCAGCATTTTTTTGGAATCAGGGTTATTTTATGACATAATATTTAATTAATCCTTATTAATGTAATATTTATAATGAATTATGGAGTAATAAATGATTTCATTTTCAAATAACAAAAAAAATACACCCAGCACTAAAGGAATATGCCCTCAATATGTACGTACAATGACCCCAGCAACTATTTCAGTTGAAACAAAACGAAATAAAGTGCCTCCTGACAAAAGCAAGATTGAGCGGTCCACAAATTAAGTACAAAGCGTCCCCGTAGCGGTGATCGGGAGGTTTGCTCATGTAATATTCATAAGAACGGATGCGGTTTACCAGTGTTATGCTGACCCACGATGTCACATAATAACTGTGGTATTAAGGGTAACAAATAGCACAAGGTGGAATTTAACCACTAACAAGTGTGTCAACCTTTCTTATCCAGAGAAAATAATTTTGCTACAGCGGAACTCCCAGTGGAAGTCGTAGCAGGAGGTGGCTGTGACGGGCAAATCATCTTTAAACTATGGTGGTTGCCTTTTTATGCCATAAATAGTATTATTTCATATATTATTTTTATTTCATACTATAGCGGCCGGTAGATACCCGAAGCTCGCCACGCGTGGCAGGCCGCCTTTGCGATACTCGCCACCCGGGACTTTCCTCGAATCGTAATACTCCGCTGTTGGCAGTTGGCAGTCGCCATCTGACCGTGCGCGATCGTAACCGTAAATAGTTTTATAAAATGTCTTAATTTCTTTTAAACGTTTCCTCGATGTATTAAATAAACTATTTTAAAATGTAACCCGTCGTTTAACCTATACAAACCCGGAACCATACACCACAATACATTATATTCATATCTCAGCAAAAAGTTGCACTACTTCCAAAATAATAAACCGAACGGTCTTTACTTTTGCAGTCTGTAACAAGCATAAATTTGTTGCATTTGGTGTATGTAGTATAACAACCACCAACACAGATCTTAATTCACATATAGCGTAATTACAACAATTAAACTATACCCTATTTAGTGAATAATCCTAACTGTTAACCACAATTCAGTTATTACAGACGAGGGATTAAAACGGAGATTAAGGCGAGGTCCGCTGAGAACTTGCTTAAAACCCAAGCGGAATGTTAGTAATAAACTTAGATTTCCTTGAAGTTGGGCATTATTAGAAATTTTAATTAGATGAAAATATACGTAATTTATTGTTTGGTATTAGAGATTTATCTGTATACAAAATAGTTATATGGTGTCTTAGTAACAGTTGGTTTATGATTAAGTTAATAATACACCAATATAGCGTGCTAATTTGATGAAGTTTTTGTTACTTAATGTGCATTGGATAACATAGTTATAGTGTAAAGCCGTAAAGAATGCCAAACCTACCAATATGGTAAATGCTATAGACAAGTACATTTTGACAAATAGATATACTGTCTGTGCCTTTTAGGGGATGCCAAAGCCTTACAAAAGCAGACTATTATTTTTGAGATTATATATTCTATGCCAAAATTGAATACTAAGAATATACTTGGCGCGAAGGCAAAGGACGTCGGTACCAGAATAAAGACCTCTGTCGGCACGAAATCTAAATACCTCGACACGAAAACAAAGCAGCTCTGTTGGCAGAAAAACATGTCGGCATTAAAACAAAACCCCTTTGTCGGTATGATAGCAAAACATGTATTGTCGCCACCAAAATCAAATAGTATAATTATCAAACAATGTTTAGTTCATTCTAAGCCTAAATAAGTGAAAAAAAACCGAGCGCAACTTCGATATTGGTCCAAATCATTATTTGTGTGACATCAGAATGTATAATTACGGACCTCTGGCGGTACACCAGTCAGTCAAGTGCTAACCGTCGATACGAATGGTCACTGTGTACCTCAAAGAATCGTATAAACACAGATCTTTGGTAGTTATTGTGAATAAACTATCTACTAGTAACCAAGTTTGTGTTTAGCTTCATTTACCATGAATACCAACGATGTTGTCGAAGATAGTGGCGTCAGTCCTGCTGGCGCCACGCATTTTAAAAACAATATTAACACCGAGTATCCGTCATACGTTATGTAATATGAATGTTTTATGTAAGGTATTTGTCATTATTTACACCTAATATAATACCTAACTGTAGTTAGATACCAATAAATCGGTTGATTCACGGACTCAGTCTTGTTTTATATAATGCTCGCCTCCGTATTAGCGTTAAATACAATTGGTGACGAGAAAAATAGAACAATTTGAACTTAGTAGTAAAAAGTGGACGGCTTATGTCCGCCGTGTTGAACAGTTCATTACGTTGAACGAAATTAAACCTAGTTTACAAGTAACTAGGTTGGCGACGTTAGTTGGAGAGACCACATGTGGGTGGTCTGAAAAGTTTCCGACCTAAGAAAGATACAAGACATTTTTTCAGAATTTATTTTTTATTTTATTTATTCAGCGCTGCTCCCATCTCTCTAAACCGTGCACATAGTACTCGGCGTTTTTATCTGTAAAATAATTGTTCACGAAGGTGATTGCTTGTTAATTTGACGAAAATCTCTGTCCTCCGAGCGCAATTTTTAGATCAAGGAACAAAAATAAGTCGCTTTGGGTTAGATCTGTTCATACCGTAATTCATGGATTTTCACCATGGCAATCGCTGATGTGCGAGACGGTGCATTATCTAGTTGAAACAGGATTTTCTTTTTCTGCAAATGTGGCCTTTGTTTCGCAAGGTCTGCCTTTAGCTTGTGAAGTAATGATGCGTAGTATGATCCTGTAATTGTATTTCTTTTTTGAAGATAATCGATTAAAATAACTCCATGACTATCCCAAAAAACAGTCGCCATCACTTTCGAAAAAACAGTTTTTACTTTTTTGGAGCCGGTTCCTCCTTTGCAGTCCTCTTTAGACTGTATTTTTGTTTCGGACGTATCATTATATATACACCATTGTGTATCCAAGTTTCATCTATAGTAATTAATCGGCGCCAAAACTCGGATTTATTGCGCCTATACTGCGCCAACAGAGCATTGGAAATGTTCATTCGAACACGTTTTAGGTTTAACGTGAGCAAACGCGGCATCCAATGCGCGGACAGGTTTCTCATATCTAAATATTGATTTAATATGTGACAAAGACGTTTAACATGTTCATAACCTCTGCTATCTCTCTCACTTTGATTCGGCGGTCATCTAGCACCATTTGGTGAACTTTGGCGATGTTTTAGAGTAGTTGTTTTTTGACATCTCGAACGTTCATCGTCTCCCAAGTTCTTATGGCCACGTTCTTATGGCCTTAAATTCAGCTGCCCACACATACACAGAATCCAACTCATCTTAGATTTGCGTAGGCGTATTGCCTTTCAAAAACAAATATTTAATGACAGCTCGATACTCGATTTTGTCAATTTTCATAAAAACACTCACATCAACTCACTCAAACGACTGTTACATAACAACTGCGCGTCCAAAATGTTAAGTTTGAAATTTTTTAAAAATGTTTTCGTTAATTTGTCATTAATTCCCAACAGTTTATCTTTGTTTTCTTATGTAGGGACTGTTATACAACCTGTTGGTTTTATTTATGTAAATATTACCATCGGGAATCATATTGCCCACAACATAAAATTGTACATTATTAAAAATGGCGGACCACTTTTGCTTGGAAGGTCTTAGTTAAAGAAATTAAATATAGATAAAATCGTTGTAAATAGATATTTGTATAATATTAATGATATAGATACTGTTGTAGAAAAATTAAAGATAGAATAACCTACTGTGTTTTCGCCCGGCTTAGGAACTTGTACAAAAAGAATTTCGTTGAAATTTATTGATTCCGATCAAGTTTTTTTAAAGCTAGACATTTGCCTTTAGCACTTAGAAAGCCTGTTGAATTGAGTTGAAGCGTCTCAAGGCGGAGGACACCATTGGCAAGGTTGATTATTCAGCTTATGGTTTACCAATCATACCAGTGATAAAAAAATTTAAACGTCAAGTGAGGTTGGTTGAAGAATTAAATTTGAAAAACGTAAATTTATGCAAAGGGCCGTTCATAAAATACGTTCACATGCAGGGGAGTCTTGCTGAATGTAACAAGATGTGACAAGAGGGGACGGGGGTCTACGGCAACGTGATGTTCGCTTTTCATTATTTTTCGACACAACTGCCTAGCTCTGTGGCGCGGCTTTAGCGAAGTTGCGATCCGTCACAACTAATTTCTTTGTTTTCCCAATTCTTTAATAAATAATCACTTCGTAAATAAATAAATAAAAACCACTTGAGAGAGGAACGTTTCCACGTACCCTGCGCTCTCGATTCAGTAGCAAATGAAAATACTGTTTCTGATGTAATATTATTCCTTCATTCGCTATTTAGCAGTGAACTAATAAAGACGCATTTTTTAACGTTTAATTCTCTTTATTACGTTAATTACTTTATAATATTTATTGCTGAAATTTGTACCTCCTGGATTTAATAGATAAGATATATATTAGAAAACAATGACATCGATAAGAGGTAAACAACCTAAAAAATCAACGAAAACTTGGATTTCTGATTACCTAATAGAAATATCATTTATATGCTCGTTATAAGATATTTGTTGATTTGTTTAAATTTTATTATAATAACTAAATAAATATATTTAAATCTCAAAATTTGTGTACTATCATTTGTAATTTATCATACTCAGGGGATCTTAGTTTTTGTAACGAAATATTTATTGGGGGGTCACAGAAAGTGTGACATAGCGTGACAATTGGGTCAAAAAAGCTGATTTTAGCGTGACATATTTTATAAACAGCCCCCAAGATAACATTACTTACTTAAGCTTTATTATTGACAAAAATGTGTTCATCCAAATCCAAATAAAGTGAAGGCAATAGTGGAGGCCCTGGCACCGCGGAACATGTCAGTTGAGATAATTTTTAGGCCTCATTAATGATTACGCTAAATTTATTCCGTAGTAATATGCTTTATCCATTACATGATTTGTTAAAGAACGATAAAAGTTGGAACTGGTACGAACAATGTAAATAAATATATAAATATATTTTTGTGACAATTCACATAGCGCCATCTAGTCCCAAACTAAGTAGCATAGCACTTGTGTTATGGGTACTAGACAACTGATATACTACTTATATACTTTTTTTTGTAAATAAATACATATTATACATAAACACCCAGACGCGAGACGGGAATCGAACCCGTGACCTCCGCAAGCGTACCGAAGTGCGTTATCCGTTACGCCACCGAGGTCGTCGAGTAATGAAGTCTTTAAGTAAGTTAAAAATTATGTTGTAAGTGGTGAAGTTTTAGTTCATTATACGCCGGATTTGCCTTTAGTTTTAGCTGTTGACAGCAGCTCGTATATCACTGGCAGTGTGCTGTCTCATAGAATACCCTAATAAGGAGGATTGACCGATTTGATTTGCTTCGCGAACATTGAATTCGGCCGAGCGTTCTTACAGTCAAGTTGATAAAGAGGCCCTCGCAATCATTAGTGGAGTAATTAAACACCACCAGCATTTGTATGATCGGCACATTATTATTAAGATTGATCATAAGCCACTTGCGTTTATTTTCGGTCCTAAATTCGGGTTGCTCCAAAGAGCTTCTAGTCGTTTGCAATGATACGCAACACATCTGGCCACGTACGATTTGTAGAGTCAAATACCAATGGCAATGCGGACGCTTTGTCATGACTGCCGTTGCCTTATGAACCATCTGACCAATCAAGGTTGAATTTAATTCCTTGCATTAATTTCGTAGAAGTCATTTCCTATAAGTGCGCAAGAGGTAGCGCCAATGACGCAGACAGATGATGTTTTGAAAAACGTTTTCAAATACATTTTAAATGGTTGACTTTCATCAGTTGCTGGCCATATTATAATTCATCTTTCTATTGAAAAGGAATGTATCCTTTACTGTCATAGGATTGTCGTACCGATAAAATTAAGGAAGCGGGTTTTGAGTGAGTTAAGTGAAGAGCATTTAGGAATAGTCACAAAACAAATGGTCACTGAAAGTCATAGACAAATTTTTAGAAATTTAATTATATGAGCATAAGCTGCCTTAATGGTCATCTAGCTGAAAAAAGTGTTTATTAAGACGAATCGATAATATAAAATTTGAAAACAAAGTAAGACATTTAAAAAATTAAAAACGATACAAATAAATTCAGACACATAAGTTGTTACATACTTGGCCTCAAACTTTTTTTCATAATCAAACATCGAATAACGAACGAAATCGACGACAATTGATTATTCAAGATCGCCGTTTGTGTAGGCATCTGATAGCCTTTGTTGAAGAATGTATTACTTATAAAGATGTAAGTACTTAGATAACAACCTTTGAAGATCTTTTAGAGTATTTTCATTCAACAGCATTTTTGTTTTGAACTCCTCAAACAGTTTTTGTTGCATTTTAAGTAAGGTATTGCTTCTTCTTTCCTCTCCTATCGGAGGTTGACAACATCATGGCCAAGGTATTGCATGCTCTAATATTGCGCGTTGTTAGAGTTTACTTCTTAAGAATCGATTTTCATACATAAGGCGCCTGGTATGAGAAAAATGTGAGAGTAAAATCTATTAATGAATAACCTCGTTACGTTTTTGGTGCGGGTGCACCGGAACACACTAAACAAAACAAAACGATGTATCTCCCAAGGCAAAAATTACTTTATTTGTTACAACTTAAGGTTGATTTCACATTAAATGTTGTTTAACATATGTCTTTTCATTTGTAAGTGACAAGAGTAATTTATTGCTTTGCTCATTTTATATGACGAATGATCGTAAGTATTAGATAATGTTTTGGAGATTTGTGACTTTATTACTAGGTGCCATAGTTGTAATTAGGTTGAACTTAAAACTGTTTTAAAACTTTTTTATATATGTATATTATATTAATAAAAATATAATTTGTTAATTTACCCTTTCATATGCTATTAATCTTTTTTCAGTTAAATAAACTTTTTTGCGTATGTTTAGACAATCGTACTTAAGTAGTAAACTCCATACGTGCGTCGGAGCTGACACACACAGTTTTTTTGTTCTTACAAATGAGTTTCATAAGAAAACAGAATGAATCGATGAGACCCAAAACTTAATAGTGAATGGTGAAAAACAAAAACGAATGACGTTTTATTTTTCTATGTGTATCTATTTTTACCATGTACTGATTCTTCCTTTGACAGGGGCCATAGGAATAAATTATAAGAATTGAATTTTATAACATAATTGTACTGCAAAAAAACTAGTTTGATTTTCGTGATAATAATTATAATGTGTACAGGTTTAAACACATTACAAATATTTGAATAATATAAACTATGCTATACTAAGATAATCCTCATGACACGAGATTCAGATCAATTTTTTTATTGATTAGTTTAAAAAAAAAAGAAAAATTTATTTTATCAAAATTATGGTAATTTATTTTTAATATATACGTACATTATGCTGGCCTCGAAAGGACGGTATTGCGTCAGCTGGTCTAGAGAGGCATGGTCAATATGATGACCCTTAATTTTCTGAGGGAAAGGAGGTTCGACGCCGTTACTTTAGAAATATTCCTCGTTTATATAATATTTTATCCTGTCTTATATGTTACAATAACGCAAGGTTATAATGGAGTTATTTTCCTTGTAGGCATATAATATATTTTGTTATATACTGAAATGACTCAAAATATGATTCTTCTTAAATTAATGAACACTTGTTTTTTATCCTACTGATTTTTGTATGTGAAATATATGTGAAGATTTCGTTTACATATATTATAATTTTGTTATTTTATGTGGCTCCTCCCTGGATTGCATATACGTTTAAGTCACTAGGTTAAAGTCACTTTTAAATTGATGCATTACTACATAAGTTGGTAAAGTAATCCCTTCCGATCGATACTAATCCATTTAACTAATGATACTATAATCCAAATTTTTATTATAGTAAAAGGTTCGACTTGTTCATGGTAACATTGAAGTATTTGAACTTAGCTAAGTTTCCTTTGAGGGTTGAATTGTGCGTTACCCCTCCCCAAAACGGTCAACCGATAGCTGTCATCTGGTCCTTATTGCTCTCGAGATAACAATAAAAGCAATAACATCTCTGCGTTATTGGTCCGGATATATTAAATAACTAGAATTGTGGGGACCGTAAATGGAATTTACTAGAGAAATGTTTAGGGCATACCACTTTACTATAATAGAGTTCAGAAGTGGTCTACTTTGGGGACACTCTTGAGACACTTTTTAAGTTAAACTTATATTCAAATTAGTATCCTAACTAAATACCAATATAAGTTTTACTTTTCTTTGAAATTGTAGCTAAGTATATTTATTTTACCAAATTATATTTTCTAACATTACAGCCAAGTCTACCTATTAAGAAAATAAATTCTACTTAAAGGGAGTTATTCAATTTGGTGTTTAGATAGATAGATAGATAGATAATACTTTATTGTCACCAACTTAACCTAATGATTATAATACAAGTTAAAGAGAATATTGTAAATATTGGAGACAATGGGCGGCCTTATCGCTTTAAGCGATTTCTTCCAGGCAACCCATGGTGTTTACTTCTATTAAAATATTTTTAAGAATTAATCTTAAAATTACGGCCACTAGATATAAATAAGTATAGCTGTATATTGTTGAAGAAATGGAGTTATGAAGATCCAATTAGCATTGTCATGTTAGATATTTTCACACAAGTAGAAGGCCGTAAAAGCACAGCAACAGTAAAACTGAGCACAGTCTCTTGTACTTAGGAACTTAGTATTTGTTACTTTTTCCGCGGCAGATTGGTTGCTTGCGTAAAGGTGAACTTAATATTAAGTTTTTTACACATGTTTGCTTTCTTTCGTTTTCTCTTATTGTTTAACCCAAAATGATGATTCTGATACAAAATGCTACTTATTAGGCTACATAAACTACTAAAATGATACTTGCCGTATTAAATATCGATTGAAGCTATTTTTTTTGTTAATTTAAGTTCGATTGTAATTCTACTAAGCTCTCATGCAGACAATATAAATAACTTAAGCGAATTTCAATTCATTGAAGCAGGAAAATACATATATTTATGTAATACAATAAATAGTTATATATATTACATAATTATAAAAAACAAAGATGAGTAAAAATAACATAACTAAATTCCTTTAAATTTACTGTACATGATAAATCTTATTGTTTGAGTAAGTTAATATTTTTGCGTCACGAAAAAAAATTCAAAACGCGGTGATAAAAACGGGATTACCGTGAAAGCGTGGTATTTACCAAACGTCATGTGAGCCGCTTTGTTCAGGCGTCAAAATGTCGCGTACACATTGTATTTGACTTCGAAATAAAACATTTAGGATATGAGTTAAAGAATAAATTCTTGGTGAATCTTGTACATTGCATTGTTGATTTCGAGTTTTAAATATTAAAGTCCAAAAAAGTATATTTGTCTAAAACCAACTTATTTATTCGTATTTATTTATTTTATTTACATAAATCAAATGCTGAGTCTATAATAGTTAGAAGGAGCAAAAATTTACGTTAGTACCTAATACGAGTGACTAATATAAAATTACACTGATTGCTTATCGAAAATCTATTTTCTAAAGAAACCTGGGGACATACTCTGCAGTGATGTTTATATCTATGCTTGAGGATACTTTAGATATATATTTATTTCAGTATTACATTCTGGTTACTAATATCCCATTGGAGCCCAAGAATCGCTCTTTTATCCTTTTGATTTTATGATATCAAATTATCTTTCATATCATTGGTCAATTTAATTGGCTGATATCTACTCTTAACATGTTCATTTAGCAATTTTTGCCACTTAGTTGGAGAAACTAACGGTGTCCTGTTTCTAGAGTCTATTTCAATAAGTTCTTCGAGATTCGATTCTTTAGAATTTGTCTATTGCACCAGTATCGTGCATCTTAACCGTTTGAAAGCTAAGAGTTTTCATTTAATTAAAATGACTGTAAAAAAATATATAAATTTTATTATGAACTTGATAAATATAATCCTAAAAACAGAAAGTGACATATTTCATCTCTTATTTTTTATTCCGTAAACCAAATTGGAGTTACGGTCATAAAAAAACCTTAATTATATTTTTATATCAATTTGGAGTAATATTACTTATAATACATGCTCATCGCTACATTGATCTATAGCGATAAGATGTAAGGTTTAGTTGTCCAAAAGCAAGTCAAAGTATAAAATTTTACAGGTAGGGAAACTGGATTGTAGTCACTTTCGTCAAATATAAAACTTTTATAGGATAAAAGTCGTAAAAAAGCGCTAATAAGATTGAAAATCAAATGCGAATATTCTGGGAGGGATATCTTAATCATAAGACAGCTCACTTTTTATAACTGTTAAACTGAAAATAAATTAAAAAGTTAGCTGGTAGTCTTAAGATTTCGGAGGATGAGTGATCTTGGGGAGATATATGTGCGCAACAGTGCGCGACGTAAGGTTGTTGATTGATTGTTGAATCTAAAAATGTAAATTCATTTTATGATAAACAATCATCTGTTTTACAACATAAGAACACTTAAAATAACAAGATAATATTTAGGTATCTCAATAGGAAATGTATAAATAAATTATAAAATGTGCTATCAACGTGTAATGTGTAAGCACCGCAAGGAAGGTATCAACAAACCAGTTTTTCAGCTCAACCTCATAAATAACGTGACATTCATCTTCTTGACACTTGAATAACACGTTGGGCACAACGGGCTACCATTAGCCTTTAAGCGAAACAATGGCCCCAGGCGAGGAGGACTTGGTGTCTGTCCATTAGCTATACATAATACAATATAATACAGTGATATGTCATTGACATACACTTTACATTAATAGAGTTGCTATAAAATTGAGATCATATCATCTCAATTTGGAGAAACCTTTAAATTGCTTCAGAATATCCTACAGATTCTGTCGGATGGATTGTGATCTTATATAACATAAACAATCTATTGTAATTTTTTTTTTGAATAAATAAAAAATAAAACAGTGCGATTTAAAGTGACTTTAGTGAGATGCTTGCATGTAGGTATGAATAAATTTTTTATTTTAATTAATATAATACCACAGTTACAAAAAAAAACACCTGTACACCTCAAAAAGTATTGAGGTCACTGATGTTGTCATGATGTAATGTACACTTTTGGAAGGCAAGATAAAGCTTGCCTCTAAAGTTCTGGGTATGCACATTCGGCCGCACGCAATGCTGCTCACAGTTGTAGGGCACCTGCCTTATAGCTCAAGCTTCTACATTTCATTCTTCGCCATCTACTGTTTATCTTACCGATAATTCCATACTCATAGATAGTCTTGATAGGTTTGCTTCAAAAAGCTTCGTGTCTGTATACGGAATCATGTTGGCGATATTTCCTACAATGAGAATATTCATAAGAGGTGGTAACTTAAAGATTGTTAATTTTACAATATCCACTAACAGTTCACTCTCAGTTTCCTAAGGTAAATAGAGTTGCCCGTGTCTTGAAAAATATATCGGTAGGAAAGTCATGGAGCCTAATATAAGGCCGGAATCAGAACTTTGATAGAACACACACACACACAACTATATATATATATATATATATGTATATATATATATATATATATATATATATATATATATATATATATATATATATATATATATATATATATATATATATATATATATTAAATAAAAATTTTAAGTTTATTACATACATATATCTCGTATCGAATAATTGGCACTTAGCTACGACCTAGCTTTGATACCTCTCGGCACAGTCTCAGAAGACAGATTAAAGCAATTTGCTTAATGCTAATCCGCTGGGTACTTATATAACTGTAATTAAAAATGGTTTCTGTCTCTAACATGTTTAGAACATTAATTAATTAAGAACGTTTTATAATTTATATATGTTTTATCCAGAACTTCTAAAGTAATTTGATATTTTGTTGACATGTTAAAATCTTTTCCGTTTTTCAATTAAAGACATTTTTATAACATAAACATAAATTTCTTGGAACATAAATACGAAAGTAAAATATATATTTTTTTTTCAATTTATCAAAACAAATCTTTGTGAGAGCCTTTTTTCGATACTTTAAAAATGTCGTTTATAAAGCACTCTCCGAGATTTGTTTACGTTTTCGTTTCATACAAAAACAGTGTCCGCTTTTGTGTTTATTCAGTGAATTATTTTGAATAATTTTGATTAAATAAATAAACATAAGACCATTCTGCTAATTCTCAGGCTTGTTTACGTCCGTTTCTCAAATTCTACTCATATTTACTGTTATAAATATTTATCGAAATCAAAATATTTAACAAAATCATAATTTTAAATACGCCATTTGCGATACGATACTTTAATACTTTTACTTTTTAATCGCAATAGATAATAGAAAAGAAATCATTTGGATCTTTTGCAATATCTAGGCAATTTTGGAGTTTTCTTTAAATTTACTGAAATTTTGATGATGTACAGAACAAACCGATTTGAAATCGGATTCATCATATCGAAATATGTTATATAACCCTAGATAAATCTGGTCAAAGGCACTTTTAAGGCACTTTGCAGAGCATTTTTATATTTTTAACATTATAATATACATAGCTTTCTGCATTAACTCAAAATGAATACATTTTGCAATTATTAAATATTTTAAAAAACTTCCACAAATACGAAATATTTAAGTAACAAATAAAATAAACGTCCATATTTATTACATATCCACTTTATATCCCTACGAATATTCCAATGACAATAATGATTTTTACATTTTCAAACAATTCTCTTTGAGCTTATCACGCACACGCGGTTGCAGTTCCCTTGTTTAATGGCGTGGAAACTGTGATAAATTGTGTCGTAATGCTCTTTTTCCCACACAGAGCCTATCGTTACGAGGACGTGTTTTATTGTCGGCTGGAGCGTATCAACATTTTTTTTGTCATCTAAGTCGAAACGCCATGAATTGTGATTTAGCTAATTCTCTCTTGATGACCTTTGGTAATTATTATCTTATATTTTTTTGTGAAACATCTATAACAGCGAGTCAGATCGCCACGGCAAAGAAATCAAAATTACACCGTGACACACTATCAATAAATGATTCAAGTCAACAGTAAGATAATTATGTTTTTATAATTAGAGTGTGTAATTTTGCGTAATTTAATAAATATAAAAGTTTATTAAATAAACAGTCATCTTTATCCTTTTATGCAAATTACCTGTACAAAATAATTTCGTTGTTTCACATCTGTCAGGCGTCCCACGACGTCCCATTTTTTTCTTGGTTTTGATTTATTTACCAACAAGTTTTTTTCATTTCGGCTCAAGGTTTATTTTTACCAACACACAATTTAATAGAAAAGAACAAACTATTTACAGTTAATAATATATTGATCAGCGTAAAAATCAAACCAATAGACATTACAATGTAATGACTGTATAGCCACTGAAGCAATCATGTCTTCAAAATATTTTTCAAATGAATAAAGTGTTGTATAATGGATAAAGGTTTCAATTAATAGTGTAAATTTACCTTAGCTGTGAAAATATTATTAAATATCAATTGATCTCAAGTGATCAAAAATAAAGAGTTCTCTATAAACATTAATGTTTTTGTGTAAGATTTAATTTCAAACAAGAGAACCTCTATGCGTGCCCGTGACAAATAACAGTAATTACATCTCTCCATAAACATCAATATTGAAATAGACAGTGCTGACGGGTGCTGGTTTTATGATGGGTTATTTTTCACCCGGTGAATATTAAAGTGGCAATTCCGTTTGGATCGTGGTGCCAGTTGAACCATATTTTTACCGCCCAACCTTTGAATATTCTATTGGAACTGAAAGGTTCCTACCGTACACTTTGACAGAAAACTTGCTACCCAATTGATTTATATATGAGATTGGAGTATTAAATATAGATGTGCTTATATGCCAACACTGATCAGTGGTTACGTTTGTACTTGTACGATTGTTTCTGCGGATTTACTACTCATCTTTGTCAGTCATACTTTCTTAGTCTGGAAGTAGAATTTTAGCTCATGCAGGGAAATGTCTTAAATTTATTTTCAAGTCACTGTGTCTTTATTAAATATAAAGATATGTTTTTTCTTATTTACAAAGCTTACCTATTATTTTATAAATAGTCGTTGAGAAAAGTAATACATAGTGATGTAAAGGTTACAGCGACATTTCTCTAATTATTTTCAACGAAGATTAAATTGTTGACGGGTACTGAGTAATTTATTTCAATTAGTTCAACGACGTGAAGCCCTGACAGATTCACTGAATCATTTTTCTCCTACGCATAGCGAAGACGTTGACAAATTAGAAAATTATTCGGTCACTTCACTACATGTCACTTTGCCAAAAACATCACGAAGAAAGGTACATGTTTTTTGTGCTATTTCAATTTTCCCATGCTTTTTGTTTTGAGAATAAATTGAGTTTATTAAAGTTATCACAGAACTTAGGAAAAATATCTCTATATTGACCGCGTGAAAAATCACTGTCAATTTATTGCAGTGAAGCGCTGTAGATAACATTTATTTTGAACGCTCTCCAATTTCATGTAATGACGGCTGTTATAGTTGATAACTGCGCGGTACCGTACCACGCTTAGTTAAAATTTGGAACTTACTATTTTGTGAACGAGAATAATACAATATTGTCTGCACCCCTTTGGCTTTCCTTCTTTTCTAATATCTTGTTCTCGACGCTGTTGTTTGGTCGAAATTGAATTATTTCATCGGGCAAGGTTCTATATTATTAAATACTTGGAATTTTTCAATGTCAGTCAATTCTAAATATTTTTGGGTTTAATAGAAAATCTTTGTTACAAACACAGCTCTTTGTTTATGTTACGAGTATTACTGCGACGAAGTCATATCACATAATTATGATGATAATATTGTAATCATTTATATAATAATAAAAATACTTTATATATTAGAAGCTATAAACATTTTACCTCAAATTAATAACAAAGGAGGTTAAATAAACCGATATCTTTTCTCACAGTGGTACGTTGCATAAATTAAATCGAAAGGAAACTAAATTTTGCATTAAAACTATAAATATTGAACCTAAAACAGATATTTTCCTTTATGAAAATAAAATAAATCTTGATTATTAATCAAACAATACAAACCTGTTGCCTCTCAAAAGGAATATAAAATTAAAAGAGTGTTATCCATAAAAGTATTATATTCACATTCAAACAACATATTAATTCAACGTAAAATGAACAATTACATTAACAAAATCACGATACCAACCTGCTACGATGGGGCCTCGCTCCAGAGACTCCAGACTGTTTGGTTAGAATGGCCGACCTTCTAGCTATGACGATAATATTTTTGATATATGACAGTTTGAATTGAATATTGAGTTCTTATTGGCATTGTAGTGTCGAACTAAAGGGTCTTACAACAGGGACTTCCGAACTTTGACAGTTGGTAACGGCCATCTTGTTGAAGCTACATCTGTCAAATTAGTTGTCATTCATTCAGTCTGTTTTGCCAAATGACCATGGATTGATATATGATTAATATTGAATCGATTGTTATATAACGTTACCATAGTCAGTTGTAGAAATGGTTGTCGCGTAACAGTTACATTCAATTAACATTAAATTATCACATTAAATCAGTTACATTCAATTATCATTAAAATACATTTCCTTATAGTTTAATGTCTTAAAATTTGAATCTAAGATATAAAGAGTTTCATTGTGAAACTTGAAACAATTTCTTTTGTGTCCCGCTCTTAAAAGAGTAAGCGAAACCTTTAAGTTCCGTGCAAGATTATTGAAAAAAATAATGAAGTTTAGGTAAAACAGAAATATTGGGAGTAATAAGCCCTATGGACGACAAGTAATGAAAACAGATGACGTTAGGGCCTCGGAGTTTTCATCAAGTGAAATTATTCACCATTATTGGCTTCGTCGCCTTTGTTTTGTTTCTATCTTCATTAAATCCAAATGATTGGCGAATCGAATTTTCATTTATAATTTTCTACGAATTACTAAATTTGTATTTCACTAAAATACCTATATATTACTTTGCAATTGTTATACAGTTGGATACCTGTATAACCTTACGTCACATTTTAATGGGGGGGGGGGGGGTGGCGTTAGAGTATTACGTAATGCAATGCATTACTATTGCAACGGACAATGCGGGAGGGTCCAAAAACGTGTTACGTAACATTGTTTTTAAATTTAAATAATAAGAAGACAAATCTCCCAAGTTGGCAAACCTTTCCGTTTATGTTTTAGGGAAGTCTCCCGATTAAATTGTACGTATTTACATTAGGTAAAAATAGTTAATTAGGTAAAAATAGTTACTTGGGTATTATATAACTTTTGAGAGGGGGAGGTGGGTATATAGAAGAATGGTACGGCGCGTTACATGGGGGAGGTAGCATCAAAAATCTTAAAAAGTTGCGTTACGTAATACTTGAACGCTCTCAGGGTTATTTGTCCAACTATACTACCGGCACGCTATGATGGCCGTTTTGACGCTTGTCCGCTCCATGAAGGTTCGTATTAATTAGTAATTACATTTGAAGGAGAAAATTGCTTTTGTTTATTGTTAATAACTGCACGTCGCTATTGACAATAATGAACAGCAATTTTCTCCTTTAAATCTCATTTCTAATTAATACGAAACTTCATGAGTGGACAAACGTCAAAACGGCCATCATAGCGTGCCGGTAGTTGAAATACCTACGCACTACATTTTTCAAGGTTTTACCCATTTTCTGTAACTTATGTGATCAGAATACTCTCAATAATAATCGTTTTATGTTTAATAACGATATTTTGGTTAATTTTATCATCATTTTAATTATTATCCATAAGAGAACACTTCAATATAAAACTCTTTCATGCCATGCTAAGCGACCTAAAATTGGTAGTATGGTAATCTCATCGTAGCTAATTGGTTAAGGCAGGTTTTATATCATTTGTGAGATTAGTTAAGGGTGCAAATAAATATATATTTAGTCTTGTTTAAATAAGGGTTTGTCCGACGAATTTATCATCCAGTGTCAGCAAGTTAGCACATCGCAACAGTAATCGATATCCATTTTCTATTTTATAGCTTTGTACTCATTTGAAATATTTTAAAAAACATCGAGGGGTATATATCTGCAGATAACACCAGTATGTGTAACCTGATAATCCACCTAAGCATAGCCCACTCATGGCGTGTATAGCATTCGTTCCGTTGGGCAGTTATTATTTATTTTAAGTAGTTTAACATTCAATTTATTGTTTCTAATAATTTTATTAATTTCATAACCCATTTTTCAAGTTAAGTGACAAAGAATTCTTTTACTATTTCGACATACTATCGCCAGCCTACATATCGTTATCCTCATTATTAAGCTTGTATTCATTATTTTCTACCAAAGAATATTGTTAAACATTCACACAATGTTAAACTTCATACAATACCGAATTGGCAACATCAATACAACTATATTTACTAACGGTAATAAAGTGACTTCGGAAACTTGTATATTGTAATATAACGTTCATAAAACGGATGCTACAATGGTAAAACTGTCGTACATAACATAAATTCACCACGATATTCGACCACAAATGTGTAATACAGACGTTAGCTGTATTGGAATAATTTTGTCTAAAATAACTTTGTCTTTGTGGTTTTTGGTATAAATATTGACTTTAATTTTTTAGATAACGAACTCTAATATAAACATTTACAATAAAAACCTTTAATATTACAGTTATGAAACAGCCCATAACTGCTACGATCAGTCCCCCTTGAGATAACAGACAGTTGACTAGCGCTTCCTTCACCCTTAGAAAGTAGAACTACATTAAAATATGTGCACTAAGTATATCACGTACTTGATGTATAACTATATACTAAGTCTTAATGACCTTGATTAATAGTAGAAGACGTTCCGTTCTAAAGCTTTCGCTCGCAAGCATCACATGCAGAGCACAAGTAGATTTTATTTTCAGAGTTAGGATATTATAATATTTATAATATAATAGGAACAAGATAGATAAAAAGTAAAAGGATAGTAGTGATAACATCCACTCAATGGATACAGAAGGAGAGGTAGACCAAAGAAAATATGGATGGATGGAGTAAAATATGATATGGCGAAAAAGAGTGTGAATGTTGAGATGACGGCTAACAGAGTGGAAGAAAAGAACATGTGCTGATTCCAAATAATGTGACATAAGGGCAGGAAGAAAAAGAGGGTATGAGACTGTTCCTTATCGTTTAACAATATTTATTCTCTTGTGTCTTCTAGCCTAAGAAAGCGAAATATCACGAGAATTTTCTCGCAATAAACAGTGATTTTTCTTAAAGTTATACTTTAACATACCAAACGCATATTTTACTTTATAACATTCTAGTTGACCCGGCAAACGTTGTTCTGCCATATGAATTAAGAAGTAGCCTATGTCCTTCTCCAAAGTCCAATCTATGACTACATCGAAATTCATCAAAATTGATTCAGCGGTGAAAGCGTAACAAACACACTTTCGCATTTATAATATCAATTAGGATAATAATAATAAAGCCTTTTATTCCTTATACAATTACTTTTTCTAAACACTTAATAATATATTTAAATCACAATATTATTATCAAGTAAGGCCCCTTTTGGGTATAACTCTACCAACTTTATCAAAGCGGACCTGTCCTTCGCTTTAGATATCCAGCGAGCCGGCTGTCTGAATATATGCACTTTTTTTATAATTAATATACGAATATATGTAATTTATATTTAAATTATACAATACAATATTAACACTTAATCACTGAGCAGTCATTCTAAGTTTTGGAATAATTTTATAAAGCCACAAGCTTCGTATACCTTAAAGTTAAAGATCAATTCCAAGTAAAACCATTTAGAGAAAATTAACTTCGAGTTTTGAATTTATAACTTTTCACGAAAGGCTTAATGGTATCGATTTGTAATCAGTGTTATACAAATATTCATTAAATGTTTGTGTCTAATATATTTCCTATAAAAAAAGATTCTTTAGATTAAATGCCGATACCCATTTTTACTAGCACTAAAAACTAAAACAATCACAAAAGATAAAAACCGTTTATTAAATCTTAAACACATACACAAACATATAGATTTCCAAATATTAATGAGGCTTAAAAACATTTTACACATAAGAAAACAATGGAGAAAGAACACATCAGAAAACCTCTGCCATAAAATCTGTTTACTTACCGTGCTGAGCATTGGAACGTTGCCAGATTCAGAGAATCAAGTGCTCAGTGTCAATTGACGTGAAATATTATCGTGGCTCCACTCGGCGACATTTGACTGTCTATCATCGTCCGTCTGCAGGACATGTTCTGTGATGACGTATTTGCGACGAAAGCGTACGTGATTTTAAGTACGTGAATTTATATAATGAATGGTTTCCATCATAATTAACTTGGCCATATCCCAACCATTTGGGGTCGGCACAATGTCTTTTTCTTCCATTTTATCCTGGCATTCTTCATCTTCTTTGGGGGAGGCCTTTGTCCAGCAGTGGGCGTCTTCCGGCTGAAATGATGATGATGATTCTTCATCTGATATTTCACAAACCCTCATATCATACATGTGGTGGGTGTGTGTGTGTGTTTGTGTGTGTGTGTGTGTGTGTGTGTGTGTGTGTGTGTGTGTGTTTGTGTTTGTCTGTGTGTGTGTGTGTGTGTGTGTGTGTGTTGTGTGTACTCGTACCTAAGTGGTGAGTGGTGATGTAAGATCACCGATCTACATTGCTAGGCATTAACGTACAAATAAATCAAATAAATTCCGTGTAAAAGTGTCTAAATATTAAAAATATTAATATAGAACGAATTAAAATACAATATCAGCCTTTTTTATCCGCAAATAGTCATAAATATTGCAAATTAGCTAAAAAAATCTTAACAAAAACAATCTATTTAGTATACATGACCTTAATTTTTTTACTATAATGAAAATATAAAGTAATATTTTAAACACTGAGCGCTGGTAGGACGATATGCTGACCCTCTGGCATATGTATACTGTGGGAGAATCTCGCCCTAAAACAAGATAGGAAGGAGATAGGAGGATTTCGGGGCTTTTTACAGGGTAACCGGATGTCGATCATCTTTCCTGAGGTCCCACATAGCTTCAGCTCACCGGGGTGATGGAACTCTTGACGAGTTTTTCTTCAACAAAATTTAAATAATAAAACAACACCAAAACATCATTAAAAAACTACAAGTCACTTAAATATTTGTTTTATCGTTATAATTTTCAACACCAGTTTGTTTCTGCATTTTTTGAAATTTAATTTCCTTCGATATTACTTTTAATTAATTGCCTTTAATCAAGTGTTCCAGTAACAAACGCTCATTGGGTGAATAAAACTTTTATTATTAGAGATTAAAGTGACAGCAGTAGACCGATCAAAGCCTAACTGAACCTAGGCTTTTGTGTGGGCTAATGGTTTATTAATAGCGTACTCTGGGATAAAAACGTGGCCTAGAAAGGTGTATTAAATATAAATTACTTTATAAAAGACGTGAGGTACTTTTATTTTTTCAGCAAGAAATATCTTGGAC
The DNA here is from genome assembly GCA_963693495.1 of Malacosoma neustria. Taxonomy (NCBI): domain Eukaryota; kingdom Metazoa; phylum Arthropoda; class Insecta; order Lepidoptera; family Lasiocampidae; genus Malacosoma; species Malacosoma neustria. The sequence goes on from OY856383.1 coordinate 13,108,922, forward strand.
ATGATTAATAAAATATAACTGAAGTATTCAGTACTTACTAAATACTTTATACATACATAGATGAGTTTATGACAGTTTTCTGATTGACTGGTCAGAGCTGCACTAGAGATTAGGGTTTGCTTGCTCAAATCTATATAATTTTGATGTCCTGTGATCAATTTCCAGTAGATTAAATTTTGAGTTATTTTCGGTATTTTTATAAAATATTCTACCAGATCTATTTCGTTATAATTTGTGATTACAATATCTTAACACTAAGCTGTGACAAACAATTTTATGAATTATTTATTATTCTCTTTGTCCATTCTAATAGTGCTGAAACCACTCAACATATATTTGAAATTGAAAATATGTCATTTTTTAAAATCAATCACTGGCTCTAAAAATTCGTTCTTGTTTTAGAAATACAATCTCTTTGTTCAGATTTTCATAACAATTTAAAAAAAATGCCAAGTTAATTAACTTATTTATATTTTGGATTTCAAATAATCGCTTTTATAGAGGATGTAACAACAAATGTTCATTAATAAATATTTCTTGATTGTTTAAATTTGGGTTTCAGCGACCAGGGTTTGAAATAATTCATTTACTTTCACTTATCTTCTTCGAAAGGGTTTAATAGTATTTCTCTAAGGCTTATAATTCCCTATTTAATACATATAAGGACATGTATTTATTTAATTAAACAAAATTCCGGTTTAGTTTAGCGGTTCTAGACAACGAGTAGAATAGGGGCATCTATGTTGTTTCTAATAAGAGAAACGCGTAGAGATGCACTACTATATTTTTGAGATAGAAATGCTTGATGCATCTCTCACCGGTTGGGACTTGTGTGACTCCTGTGCAATGCGCTCGACTTGCCGATAGTCCGACGCCGGAGCTGATGCATTAATTCTACTAGTTCATAGATAATGAAGAAAAGGAAGCATAATTTGTGCTATTTGAATTATGGAATTGATTAGAAATCTATATTATTTTGCCAATATTTTTATGCCTCTTGGATGAATAAAATATGAGGGATGTCGATGTCAAATGACTCTCCAAACTTAACCAGCTACTCAGAATAACACGCTTGAAAGAAGATGTCCATATAAATAATGACTAAGATTAAGGTTATTATACCTATTCCTATTTAGGAATATTCATAATTCCACTTCGAATCTAGTCTAAATCATATTCAGTCTAGTTTGAACATCAAACATCAACAGGAGAATTAAAATATACTATCATTTAATATTTATGCACATCTTTAACAACTTGGTACTTATCATGTTAATACTATATTATAATTTTGACGGTAATAACATTGACTGTTCGATACAATAAATGTAATAGTTACTAGGGCAAAGGAAGTTTTCCTCGTGAGGAAATACAGACATGGTCATCGAATGGGCACTAATATGTTTCTAGTTGAATAATTTTTTGATGGATCAATGAATTACAAAGAGGTATCTTTAATTTATACACATAACCAAGATAAATTATGTAATATTTTGGATATCTATAAATGCTTATTTACTAGATACTGTTCAGTATTGTTGTAGAGATATATGTCGTGCCTAATGTGACATTTGTTTCTTGAGCAAAGATCCATAAGAGAATCGAGAAACAAAATTTTGATGATTTCAGCAAGTATGATTACCACTCGAGTCACAATCCTGAAAGAAAACCGAATGCCGTATGTTAGTAGTTAATTTGTATAATTAAAATAAAAATAATTCTAATAAAATACAAAACACACTTTACAATAATTATTTACGAGTAAAATTACGTATAAAATGGCGCGCGTTATTAAATTTTTGAACATTTTATTTTCGAATCAAGTTGGCCATGGCTTGTATTATAAAGGAAGGAGTTTTTATACAAACATACAAAACTTTTTCAATGTATTCACTTTCACTATCTGTAAACTATCAAAAATATCATTTGTCACCTTTTGAATCTCGGAACAGATTTAAGTCAATGTATGTACATTCACCTTCATATACACCTCCATAACAATATTATTATTTATTACTACAGAGATATTTATGCATATTCAGATAGCCCATCCTAGATAAATATGCACGTGTTCCTCTGGCGTATGATAAAGCGATCGTCACACGTTCTCATGAAATATGCATGGGCTAAGAACGCAACAATTTACCCAATACTGTATCCTGTCCCATAAACAAGCTGTGCCTAAAGTTAACTTGTCTAGGCAGATTGAAATTATGCGTTGTCATGTCTACCGTGAAATTGTTTGGGATTAAATGAGAATATTTGCAACGAAGTACCGTTTAATTTTTTACTTGATTGTTCGAAATTACGAATTTAAAAACCTGTGTAGATGGGTTAGTAAAAACATATATTTCTTTCTTTATAAATTAACATAATTTCTCACATTATATATTTTTAAATTATTTATCGTAGTAAAGTAAGTAAGTGGTAAGAAATTGGACCCATCAAAAGTTGAGGTCTTAAAATTATTTTGAACTGTTGTTAATACTAGTGTTAACCACAGTGCAAGTAAGAAAATATTGATTATTATTTAAATCTCGACTTGGCTGAACAAATTAATATAATATCAAAAAATGTTATTGATGATCCGAGCACAATATCGGAAATTGATGTCATTATTATTATTTATAATGTTTCAATACTTATATTTAACTTTTGTAGATTTTCTTTAGATGTCTGACTAATATAATATTTCATAATTAACACTGGTGGTGAAGGAATATTTCGTGAGGAAACCGACATAATGTACTTTACCGGTTTGCATAACTGGCACATCTGCTTTAGACAAGCGTGGTAGATATATACAATGCCACGTTACTGGCTGTTATGATGATTCAACGCAATTGATAGAAAGCTGTTTATTTATATACAAAGGAATTATGACAGTAAAAGTAATGTAAATACTGGGTGTATTAGATGTATAGTACATTTGATGTATGAAACAATATGTTTCTTTGTTTAAATACTGTATGGTAGTATCTATACAAAGAATATGTATTAACATAATGTAACTGAAACCAAAAATGTAAGAATAGTATTATATAAATAATATATAGTACGAATAATAAACTACATAGTACTAACTAATAATACTCAGTGCTATTAAAAGTATATTCATAACATGATCCACTGGTATTCTACTTAAATGTAGTTTTTAGTATACTAAACAACTACTTCTCTAAAAGACACATAAAAAGCGGCAAACTGATCATCCTTGGGTGTTTTCTTACACTTTTACGCATTCTTTTCAGCAGTCGCTGTTGTAGAAAGCTTTGCAGCTTTATCACATATTAATGATAAAATTACTAGATAATTTAAGATTACCGACTTTAAATATCGGTAAATTAAACAGCATATAAAAAATAGAGATCTTTATATTTGGAAAAATCCTCTAAGTTACCTAATAAAGATTTATCGCTACGATAAAAAATTTCATAGCTGTGAGTTGGCTGTAAATAATTCGTGGCATACCTGCGAATGCTGATTTGACATGGGTCAGGGCCTCGAAAATTGGCCGTATAATATTTCATTTCTTCCAAGCAGATCACGAGTCGCAACCGCGGCGCAAATTGAAATTTTCGCATAACTTACAATCATTGTCTAAGCAACACTCTTTTCAATATCATTAGAAAATTTTAATTAGAGACAATAAATATTAATTTTTTCATTAAATAACGTATTTACATAAAATAATATTTTTATAGAAAGAAATACAAGAAAAACATTTAAAATTCTGAACATTTTATCGAAAACAATCTGTTAATTAATTTCAAACTTTTGTGTACTAACATTTATAGCAAGCAGTACATTCAAATATAAGTTTTTATTATTCAAAAACAAACTGTAAATGACTCGAATAAGGCTTTAAATAGATCAGTTTAACATGTAACAAACAAAAAGTCAACCACTCGAATCGGCCGTTCTGTCCCACACACATTAATTTAGCCGAGTGGCTAACCCAAGAATAAGCTATTAACTACTAGAAAGGGGTATATAATAAATTAGGAGTTTTCATATATAAATCAGGGTCGTCCCAGAAGATCCACAGATAAACCGAATGGTATAAAGAGAGGGGAGACATTATCCGGAGCAGCTGGCCCGTCGAGAACTCTGTCACATTACAACCAGTTTTATGTGGAAACCGGGTAATTCTTAGTTTAATAAAGGTTTCCTTCACAGAACTTACACTAATTGGAATTTGGGTCGGATCATTGAATGATTGGGTTGTTTTATTTCGTTTCAAAGTAATTAAAATCTCTTATGAGGTTTTCGTGTTTTTATGTAATTAAAAAAAAAAAAAACTAAAATATCACATTTGAAGCAACCGTATGTACTCATGAAGAACCGTTCCCTTTGTGAAATAATCAAAGTGTGAAACAATCAAAGTGAGACTTCAAAAAATGAATTTTCAAACTCATATTATAGCCTAAAATTTTATAGGCGTTTAACATTTCCTGGACAATATTTTATACTCAGGATATTTTGTGTTGCCTAGAAACTTAGATACGGTATTTTTAAAGCCATGCCAGGCATTTCGTTCCAATTTATTATATTATCGTATTGCATAGTCGTCAACAAAGCAAAAATGAAATAAGTCTCATTTTCATAAATACCTGTTGTTTTGTTGATAGCGATGTCCAGACATCATTTCAATAAAAACGCGAATAAAAGCCATCTTGAAGTGCTTAAACCGCTCTTCATCCCAGCCAAGTTTCCTTAGATCTTAAACCCGTATATCTGGTTTTAATTTGCAGCTTTGAACTTTATATTTGTGACATTTTTCGCCTTATAAAAAGGAAACATTTTTATTAATTCAAATTCTTTTAAACTTTTCACGATTATTTGGATCACTAGGTTTGTCCTCAGATTTTCCAATGTAAAGGAGGAAATCAATTTATTGCAACATCAGTACCTGAGTTTGATGTCAGTTAAGTGTTTCCTCATTCAGAAACCAATTTAGAGGTTCCAATCCCAATGTAGCATGCATCGCTTAGACAGTTTTTCTCAGCTAATGTGCATATTATAATACAACTAGCTGACCCGGCAAACGTTGTTCTGCCATATAAATAATAAAATGTCAAAAAATAAAAAAATAAATTTAGGGGTGGACTACCCCTAACATTTAGGGGGATGAAAAATCGATGTTGGCCGATTCTCATAGATACCGGATAAGCACAAAAAATTTCATCAAAATCGGTCAAGCCGTTTCGGAGGAGTATGGCAACGAAAACTGTGACACGAGAATTTTATATATTAGATTTATGGAAATTTGACATATGAATATCGATGGGGAAGGATAACATCGTAAAACCTGCATAGCAAGATCACAGGTATGTGTAACCTAACAATCCTCCTTTTTTTTCTCGGGGAGAAACCTCTCTTGACGGGTTCCCTCGGCCCGGGGGGACCGAGGGATATGTGGGACTCCGAGAAAGATGTTCGACCATCCGACTACCCACTAAAAACCCCGCTGTTCTCCTATCGCCTATGCCCAGGCCCACAGATATATGGCCTGCCGATCTCGTGGCCCGGGCCGGCGCCGGCCCGCCCTTGGTCTTAAGGTGGGCCCCTTCTAAATTGTTGACGCCGGGGGTCAGGATTTCGTCCCCCGGCGCTCTCCTGAATCAACAGTTGAGGGGGGCCGCAGAACAGCACGCGGCCCTCTCCCTCGCGGCAATAGTGCGGGCGGCGGGACCTCCCCTGAGGGGCCGCTCGCGGCTGCTTTTTACAGCGGCCGGAGGTCATTACTGGCCCTCCGGCGCCACCGGCGTGGCCTGCATTGGCGGGAGGGGAGTGTGGTGATTGACTCCCGCTCCCGCTCTGCCGCCTCCTTTGCGGACATGACTGCCTCGCAGGGAGGCGACAGCCGTCCATCCAGGATCGCCCCCGACCATGGATAGAACCAGGGCCGAGAGCGACAGGTCCGCGCCAATTTGGGCGACGAGGGCGCGGCGCTCCTCGCGCCACACAGGGCACACGGCAACAGTGTGGTCCACCGTGTCCTCCTCGTCGCCCGCGCCACAATGGTGGCACCTCGACGTCATCTCCCGCCCTATGCGACACAGGTACCTCCCGAAGCAACCGTGCCCCGAGAGGACCTGCGTCAGGCGGAAGGTCAGGGCGCCGTGAAACCTAACAATCCTCCTAATAAAACCGTGGCTAGCATTCTGTCCGTGGTATAAGGGGCGGCCCGAGCCCAGGTGCGGAATGTTATGGGATTGTATTATTTTATTGTATAGTGTAATATATCTATTTTTTTTGTCCCGGCGAAAAATCCTATTCTTAACGGGTTCCCCCAGCCTGGGGGAACGAGGGATATGTGAGTCCGGCAATAATGATCTGCGTCAAGCGGAACGTCAGGGCACCGTGGCGCCTTCCTATCTTTTCGATCAAGATGGGCTCCAGGATGGTGGCCGGCCTGTGCGGGGATGCGCAAGGCACTCCTTTCACTCCACCATGAGCACCGCATCGCGCAGCTCTAGCCCGCCGACGTTCAGCAGCAGGCGGGAGAGATCCGCCGGTGCCCGAACTAGTTTCTGCGCCAGGCTTTCGAAGTGCGCCGCAAAGTCCCATCGTCCGTCGAGCACCAGTCCAAGGTATTTCATTAGCCGCCCGATGGTGATACGGACACCTCCCACTGTGATATTTAAGCTCGGCTCTGACGAGGCGGCCTCTGACAGGGCCCATAGAAGATCAGGGCCTCTATCTTGTGCAAGGTCACCTCCAGGCCGAGTCGCCGGATCCTCGTCACTGTCTGCGCAACTCCAGTCTTGCCCAGAATGCCTAGTGCGATACCGCTAACAACATCCTGCCTCAGGCCACCGCGTCCTCCGCCTGGGTCTTCAGACGTGTGATCGCGTTCAAAGTAGAGTGCCCTTGGCGGAATCCGAACTGCACGTTCGCCAGTTTCGGCCCCTCCGTCTCTAGGTTCCGGAGGAGGTGGTCTGCGAGGATGACATTATTTATACTATCTAATACGAAATCGATACACCTATTTAGGGATGATCTAAAAAAACCAGCATAAATGTATGCAAACAGAGTTCTGGTTCTTTGTGTTTATCTGATAAAATACGTAGATTCATAGAATTTACACGCGTGTTTATATCGTTTCGATCGATCGTAATACGACTACTAAAACAAAACTACAATAGTAAACAAAAGAAATGTCGCTTAAATCCGTAAAACCAGTAAACCGAAATTAATAAGAACATTTTGATCAATATACCTTAAGATAAGTTATTAGTGGCTACATGAACATGACATGACAGAGAAGAAAAGTTCATAGACTTCTGCATTGGAAACAAACTGACTGTCACAAATACTTGCTTCAAAAATCACAAACGCCCATTATATACCTGAAAGTCACCTGGAGACAGATTCCGGAACCAGATTGATTTTATAACTATTAACTAAAGATGGCGATCAAGTGTTACAAATTCCAAAACCTTCCCTGGAGCATACTGTGGTAGCGATCAACAACTTCTTGTAGCTGAAATACGGATCCGTTTCAAATCCCCGAAACAGCGGGAAAGGAATCCAGTGAGGCTAAAAAATATGGAAGAAGATCTATTTAAAAACTTAACAGAAAAAGCTTTTAAAGATATGGAACAGGATTTCTCGAACAATATAGAAACACAGTGGAGACGTTTCAAGACGGAAATAGTGAAAGCAGTCGACAATATCGCCAAACAGAGAAACCCAATGATTAAGAGAAAGAACTGTATAAGCGAGGAAACGTGGATCATTAATAGTAGAAAGGATCTAAAAACAAAAGGTCCAACCACCCACACCGACAAAGAAAAATATAACAGCCTGAGTAGCAGCACACATACACTCTGCAGACGTGGCAGAAATCGTCATTTCAGTGAAATTTGCGCTGAAGTTGAAAAACACGCGGAAAAGTACCAGACAGCAGATATGTTTAAGAAAGTAGCACAAATCACGAGGCAATTTAAGAGCCACTGCTGGATGGTCGAAAACAAAGATGACACGTTCTGCGATATATCAAATATTGCAGAACGCTGGAAGGAGTATTGCACGGATTTATATAAAACAGACCCCAACACAACAGGGACAAGCTCTATGCTAAATCTAAACTTTATAAATGAAGACTTAGAACCAGAGATCCTACGATCAGAAGTAGTTACGGCAATACAGAAGCTAAAATATGGCAAGGCTGCTGGCATAGACCTAATCACGGCCAAAGCGTTAAAGGCCCTAGGGGAGACAGGAATCAAAATAGTCACAGAGCTCTGCAACTCTGTCTGGATAACCGCAACATGGCCGAGGGACTGGACATACTCTGTTATTTTACCGTTGCATAAGAAGGGATCCACAAGAAAGTGTGATAATTACAGAACGATGGTTCTCTTATTTCGCATACAAGCAAGATCTTACTGCATATAATCAACAACAGACTCCGATACTATCTGGAATGGTAGATTCCACAGGTTCAGGCTGGATTTGTCAAAGGAAAAGGGACGCGAGAACAAATACTTAATATTAGGCTTATCGTAGAAAAGTGTTATGAATTTAACATCCCACCAGTCATGTGTTTCGTGGATTATCAGAAAGCGTTCGATTGTGTAAATTGGCAACATTTCTGGCAAGTGCTAATAGAGATGGGAACTCCCATACATCTGATTACACTAATCAAGAACTTCTATGATGTGGGAAGTGGATATGTCACAGTCGACAAAGCGAGATCCCGGGAGTTTAGATTCGAGAAAGGAGTTAGATAGGGGTGCATAACTTCTCCTATTCTATTCAACATATACGGGGAATATATCATGCGCAAAACCCTGGAGAACTGGAGTGGTGGTGTCACTGTGAGAGGTGTCAAAATCTCGAATCTACGATATGCGGATGATACCACACTTTTGGCAACGTCAGAGGCTGAGATGGTTGAACTTCTGAATCGGTTAGGCTCAGTCAGCCAGGAAATGTGTCTTATAAATCAAGTCAAAACACATGACAGCAATACCGACTTAGACCTGTTTCATTCTAGTATTAATACAATGAAAAGGCAACTTGCACTTAACTTTTTTACGAAATATATTTTATAATGTTAAATATGTACACTTACTTAATTTACCCATTGAATTGATTCTCAATCATTGAATCGATTAATGACAACAAGTTTGTATTAATTATTTAACTCTAATCTGTCACTATCAGTGGAGACTAGTAAAGACTTTCTGTTTATTTATTTTTAAGTTATTAAATGTTATTAATAGTCGTAAGTCTCTCTAAAACTTAAATAAATAAAAAACCCAGATAATGATTGTAGATAGACTCAATATTTTACAAAATGTCCACGCACTCAGCCAATATGACATCGTGCAAAATTTCATATATCTAGGCTCGAGTATATGCAACAAAGGTGGCATAGAAGAGGAAATCAGACGACGAATTGGTATGGCGAAGACGGCAATGACCCAACTAGGCAAACTGTGGAGAGACCGAAACATACTCAAGAAGACCAAAATTTACATCGTAAGAACTTTGGTCTTTCCCATTTTCCTATATGGTGTGGAATCCTGGATGGTTAAATTGGCCGACAGGCGACGTATCGACGCTTTTGAGATGTGGTGCTGGCGGCGAATGTTGTGCATTCCATGGACGGCTCGCAGGACAAACATCTCAATCCTGCAGGAGCTTAATATAACACAGAGATTGTCGAGCATTTGCCTCCAAAGGGTGCTGCTATATTTCGGCCATATTGCCCGAAAGCCCTCCGATAATTTGGAGAAACTAATAGTTACGGGAAAAGTGGAGGGGAAAAGACCCCGAGGTCACAGCCCGACAAGATGGTCCGACCAAGTGGCCAAAAAGCTGGGCATACGTATCACAGACGCCCTAAACCACGCCAAAGACAGAGAGCAGTGGAAGCGGTGCTGTTGTGATATCAGTCGGGAGCATCACGACGCTCAGCAGTGAGCAAACGATTGGAGGAGGAGGAGGACATACACACATATTAGCGGTCAAACTCTAAACAGCATCATCCTATAAATCGACCAGATGCATACGAGCGTAAAAACATAAAAATAGCTAGGAACGCTTAAAACTACGTTTTGTGCCACCTCTATCCACTGAGAAGTAAAAAAAGTATAATGACTCTTAAAAATAAGGTAACGCTTTGCAAAACTAGTACCCACCTCATACCTAAGCGAGTTTGGTCTTCGTCCGTGCACGCATAAGCCACGTAGATCATGTATGTCACCATATCAAATCTGTAAATCTAATTGTTACACATAAATATCGAAACCCCGTTATATGTACGTTGTGTAAATTTTTACCACGATCTAAAATTTGTCTCCACGAAGAAATAAATTTCTATCTATCATCGGTATTCCAACTGAACGACATTGCGAACGGTTAATTACGAGCTAGACAAGAAAGCTCATCTAGCAAGCAAGCAGCTTTGTAACATATTGACCGAAAGATTAAACTTAATGACTAGAATGCAAAAGCAGCAAATGAATCCATTCAAACTTCCTACTTCAAATCAGCATGGGCTAAACCAGTCGTCGAAGGCGAGAGCCTGTAATAACCATAGTTTTTGGACAGTGGAAACATGTGGATTAGGTGTGTTTGCGATAGTATTTGTTCCAAGGTTCATCTTTACGCCCGGAGTCGATACTCTGCCTCCAGTTTAAGGAGCATTATCTCATGTCCTCAAAGAGGATGTAGCGATTGAGCCAAGGTTGTTGTATTTCAATAGAGGTGCATTCTCGATTATTCTACACAGACTATTTAGCATAATTAGTACATAAGTAAATAAAACTTTTGATATCAAGACAAAACTCAAATACTGGTTATGATTATGAAATCATACGAGAATCTATTCAAATGAATGATATCTATAAATAAGTTGCTTCAGTTGATCGCCTTTAGAGATTTGCTTAAACGAAAATCATATTGATGTGATTTTTACGAGTTTCTTGGCATTGGGGTTCTGTGACACATTTTCGCGTATATTCTGCTACTCTTGATACTTTCCATAATCCTCATTTACTTAATTTAACTTATGGTTACATAAAAAATATATAAGCTTGTAAGTAATCTTGTAAGATACATCCAGTGGAATAAAGACATCTTATAAATTATAAATCTGTACAGAATATAATCTAAATTAACATAATATTATCTCTCAGAGAAATGATACAGCACATAAAGAGGCTTGCACAACATGTATATGTGTATAAGTAATATATACAATACCAGTTAAATACCTTGTGACAGTTAAATTCAATCCAATTATTATCTAAATTAGCACAAATATAAACAAATAAAAAACAGGGAAATTGTGAACAAATGTTCCAAATCGCCTTAGGCTGGATACATTGTCAAAATGCTGGCTACGTTTCCACATTGTAAACGTTGCCCCAAATAAACCAGCCTTTTAATCCCTGGAGATCTCTATCAAGTGTCTTGATAAGTTTTGATAAAGGCTTTTGGGCCCCACAGCTACTAATTTTTCATTTTTAAAACCAAATTTATTATTGTTTTATTGCTGTGAATATCAGACAGGCTGACGGCACACTTACACATGTTTGCGACATCAGGAGGCATCGTCAACACGCTGCCGTACACGGAGAAATTTTAAGACGCCCTTTTTGTAATGCTGTAAAAATGCTTGTCGTAATGAGGTAGAAAAACTTCATCTATAAGCTCATTCTACATCTTTACTGTGCGCAAAACAAACGGTCTAGAGAAATTTTGCAGCCGATGGCGAACAGTTCAATGTTAGAAAGAGAACGAAGGTACTATTTGAAACAAGTCTACACTTACCTTTGTACAGACATTAGATAACACAAAGAGATGTAGTTTCTCCGAAGGCCAAATGTATTGAGATCGTCTGCGAGTCTGGGATCGTCGACAACGTGAGCTGTGCGACGCTGGATGGAATCAAGGGGTTTAAGGTAGCAAGCAGGTGCTCCAGCCCACAAATGTGAGCAGTACTTCATGTGCGGTCTAATTTCTGCTTTGTAAAGCACCAAGCGTTGCCGCGAAATGAAGTTCTGCTTGGGCTTAACACATCTAGCTTCTTGGAGGCAATTTTCGTCTTAGTCTCCAGTTGAAATTACATATCGTTCGCAATGTCAACACCAAGAATCCTGATGCTCTTTGAGATCTTTAGTGGTGTTCCTTGGAATCGCGGCGCTAAAGCGAATGGGACTTTTTTTGGTAGGGAAAACGCATACTTGTATCTTAAAGGGATTAAACTCTATGAGATTTCGCCTATCCCACTCAGAGATTCTCGTAAGTGAGTTCTCAACTTCAGATATAAGTCCAGTTCTTTTTTACAATCGCTTGAGGGAGATTCGCGTGACCAGATTATTGTACATCGCCAATGCCGTCATCCGGATAGCAATGAAAGTTACTAATGGATAACATATCATTTATTAATGATAAAATATCATTTATTAATGCAGGAACAAAAGAATGGAATGAATGAAAAAAAATGTACAGAATAATATTGACTCAAAAGACCATACTTAGATGTACATAGAGCTCTAAATTCAAAACTGATGATAACTATATAAAACGCTTTTAGGAAGAATATTTTAAGTTTAATCTAAATAAATGTATCTACGTATTACTATGTTATGGTACATACAATATTTCATTTTCGCTGTACAAGTCCTGTAATTTTATTATAGGGATCAATTTTACGACATTCGATACTTTTACGGTTGTTGGGTCTAAAATGTAAGGGTTACGTTACGGTTCACATTACTTATAATATTATCCCACCTTTTTCTTGCGTGGAATTATGTGGAAAGCTTTCACATATGTAAATAGATTTTCGTTTCTTAGTATCAATATGGATGACATAAATATTTGTAATCAAATATGGAAATTTTGCATATTGATTGGGTAAAATTATTATTATTTAATACTAGCTGTTCGCGAGACTTTGTTCGCGTGGAACGGTTATTTTCGGCAGCATTTATATTTTTTAGGCTAATTATCCACGCTAATTTTATTTCTAACCTTATAAACAAAAAAATAAAATAAAAAAACTTCCTATTATTCATCGTCACGCACAGTCGTCTGCCCTCACGACTCACGTGTCTGATCGTTCGGGTATATTCCACTACCTATGCCGCGCCGCGTCACTGCGGGGAAGTTTCTTTCGCTGTTTCTTCTCCCTCAGCTATAAGCACTCCGAAACGGTAGTAGATTAGAATAGGATCAGCTTCACTGATGAAACTGACAGTCCCCAAATTAAAAATGTTCTTGCCATTCGTGGCTGTCCTCAATTGTCCCCATGCAGTGGTCGAGCCGGAAACGCACCTCACAGGAGGCGCGTCTCCGAGCACGCTGCCATGGCTGATCGACCCCGCTCCCACGGGGTTGGAATACCTTAACGTCCGTAGTCGCTGGCAAGTCGTCTGAGACAACAACAGCTGTAGCTTTTAAAAAAAGCCGCGTCACTCCACACCTCCGGCGCAGCGGCAGCGCATCGCTTATTGTGTATGGCACGCGGTGCTTGGCAAGTTTCTTACTTTCGTTAATTTCAGTTTCACAGTGTAATGACTCCGTAATTCTCTGTATTTTCTTCTATATTTTTATTTTCTGAGCCGTAAGCTTTTTGCCGACGTCATCACACAAAAACTTTCATCCCCTATTTTTAGCCCCTTTAGTGTAAAATTTTAAATAACTTTGAATGTCGTATTTATTTACACCTAATCAAAAGCCTCAAAAATAAGTTTCAAGCTTCTAGCTTTAAAAATTACGTAATTTCCATACAATCTTTCACCCCCCCCCCCCCCCAAAGTAATCTTTCTCAAGCTCTAGACAATCTTTGTACCAAATTTCATTTAAATCGGTTCAGTAATATAGGCGTGATTGCGTAACACACAGATAGACACTTCGCATTTATAATATTAAGTATATTAATTTTAAGTATTTCGTTGGTAACACTAGATGAATTCTTTTTTTTTAAGTATTTATTTTTCAGAAATTCGCTGTTGACTCTTACCACATTCCAAAAATAGCTGCATGTTTTTTATGTATTTACGTGACGGCAGTCATCCATATAAATATGTAGCATTTACTTCATATATTCTATCGGCATAGTGCTCTTTTGCACAAAAGAGAATTTTATGGTCGAGTAGGATCGGCTTAAATTTCCAATGTAAAAAATGCTATGAAGTAGCATTAAAACTTAAAATAAAGGCTCTAAAACAAAATAAAAAAATAATAAATATGGGTGTTTTTCACAAAAAATGACCCTAGCAAAATCGGACTGTCCCACAACTTCAAACATTTTTATTTTTGTTTTTTTATATGGCACATGTAGATGTGAAATATTATATGAATAAGGCAGACATTTTAAAATCAAGTTAAATTGAAAAACACCATAAAAAGACGATAGATATATTTATATTTAAAAAAAAGCACCACAGAAGGTGACGATTTCGTGTGTCCCACGGTGCTCTTGGAGATTTCGAATACTTCTTACTTGTAGACTATTGAGCTTTGAGTATGTTTAGATGTTCGAACATAATGTATTTATGTCTAAAAGTGTGTTTTTGGTCTTTTTGTGATTAATTTATAGTTATTTTTAAGAAATATCATTAAATTAACGTTGTCCTACGAAAACCATAGTACCGGAAAATCCGGTATCGTCACGGTGAATTTGATATCTTACTTAAGACAAAATCTACTAATTTGTGTTTTTACTACTTTCCTGGCAACGTTGTGTTCGTATTTTGATACCGCCATTACTGTTTAAACGTCAGTTGCGACAAAATCTGTGACGAAAATGTTGATGTCTTCGGCGTGCAGAAAAAGTTTTCTGGATAGTGACAGTATTTAAAAGGTAAATAAACTCATTTTCTTTACTTTGTCATATCGTATTTAAAACATAAACTAACCTATATTAGATTAATAAAGCTAAAAACAAGTTAATTTAACAGCGTATTAGTTATTTTAAATTTTAAAAGTTTCGTCGCATGAATACGTCACCTCCTGTGCGTCATGTGACATACTACCGGAATAAAATCGTGACGGACTTGAATTATAAAGCTTAGTGTACAACGAAATATTTAATCTTGCAATAGATACTTACCTACGTGTTGTCTAATTTTGATAAGAGGTAAAATTTGTATTGTTTGTTTGTACGTACGTAATACCCGTGACGACTCATTGGATTTGAATCTAAATTGACTGTAAAAATTGCTATAGACTACTTATTATCCAATTTTACTACAAAAACTGATACATTTCTTGTTTCAGATAAAGTTCGCATTTAACATACTTACTCGCATTTATGATCACTCGGCTAGCCGATATGGTAGTATATTGGGACGTTGACAAAATCCTAACATATTTTGATTTAAATCAATGTTACATTAATAATGCCAGGTGGCCCTGGCCTGTTACACATTTCATAATCCCTGAGAAGTGTTTCGGATGTCAGCGAAAAATCAGCAAGAGTATAAAACTGCAGCATTTTAATCTTGCGGTGAGTCAAAGCGATATTAAAAAATTACTGCAGTGCTCCATTTTTTGGTGTTCTTTTTGTATGCATTGTATTTATGATCATTTTCCCGAAGACGAGTGCGAGTTTTGTTTGGGAGGAAATAATTAATGGTTATTGGAGAAAGTATTATTTCGTTCAGTAGAGAATGGCGCTTACCGCAGCAGAAAGAGCGAAGGGATATCGCGAAAAATTAAAGCAAAATCCTGAAAAATATGAGGTCCAGCGCCAAAAACAGTTGGCAGGATTAAAAAAGAATCGGAAAAAGATATCAGAACTTACAGAAGAAGAAAAGATAAAACAACGAAAATTATGGAGAGATGAGAAGAGGAAAATAAAACTTAAAAATCAAGATAGTTTGACTCAAGAGGAATTTAATTATATAATAATATTGATTTAATATTGAATTAATAATATTGATTTTACGCTCTTTGTGATTATGTTTTAAATTGGCAGTGTGGATACTGCTCAAATTATTCCTATTCGTCACGCAATTTTCGTAATAGTCACTGTCCTATATTCTAAATTGTACAAAACTAGTTTTAAAAGTATCTAGATTTCTTTAGAGTATTAAAGTTTTGTCATTATTAGAATTTTGTTATTGCCGAAAATTCCTCACTGCTTGATTTTTGAATTTGTAACACGTATCATTAGTAAACACAACTTTTCTAGGGCGATGTGTCTAAGAAGTGACGAAAATGAAACTATTTGGCTGATTATTTATTATTGCGATACAATTATGCTAACTTTTTGTTATTTTTGAAAACATTTTAAGCATATCTTTATGTTAATATAAGTTGATTTTGTTTCAATACCTGGTTGTTTTATTTCTGACTGATTATATTGTGTGACGTACAGGAACACTTTGCGTCATATGTTGACCGAAAAACTTGAATATTTCTCATATTTATGTTTAAATTTTAATTTAAATAGCATATTTAGCTAGTTAATTACATTATTCTTTGATACCAGAGTAAGTTTAAGCAATTTCATTTAATTCCAAAATTATATTTCCTGATCGTCACGGGGTCAATTTTTCTGAAAATCACCCATATACTGAAAAAATACACACAACGTCATTAAGTCACCAAACAAGCATTAGAGCGTTTGTGTTATAAGAGGATACCGCACGGTGTACTTCGAAGCAGTCTCCCTGCTGGCTGGATCCTCACCATGGGATCTCGGGGCTCGTGTCCTGGCGCTATTATACTAGTGCTCATGGTGGAGTCAAAGGAGCGTTTTTCGTACCCTAGCGCGGGCTTTGCCACCATAGAAGCGGTGAGGCCCATCCTGTCCAAATGGATGGAGAGACGCCACAGTGTCCTGACCTTCCGCTGGACACAGGTCCTCTCAAGGTACCTATGGTTTAACTCAAGACGGGATTCAAATACGTGATCCTTGCAAGCATTTCAGCGTGCTGAATCCGTTGCGCCGCGAAGGTCACCAAAAACTGTTATTAAATTCTTGGATATAGAAGTTCAGGTTTTAAAATAATTTATTTTAAGGGATTTTTAATCATTTCAATATTTTTGAACTTTAGTGACTTTAGTGATTCACTTGATATTTATGGGTTCCTATAAATTACCTTTTGTAATTCAAATTCAACAGCGTACCTTTAAAGGTGCATTAGAATAATTGGCTTTACTCTGATTGGATACCTAATAGTATCCAAATCGTGAGTAAAATAATAGGAATGAAATATTTAAGTTTAATCAATACTCGTATTTTATTGTAGATACAAATTTCATGTATATTTAAATAACTTAGAAATCATAATTTTATTAAAGTTTGTGCTACCGAATCCGAATACCGTCCGATCAGCTGCGAAAAGATGGTTTTCCTGCATTGCCTACAAAGCAAAAGGATTAACATAATTGTCTCTTAGAAACAAAATCAGGTAATCTTGTTCTCCTCATAGACCGAAATCATACGACTATAGCCGTTATATACACAAATTTTCCGAAAGATGTTATAGAAGACATTCTTGTCTTCGCTTTATATGACCATACCACACTAGTCTTTTGATCACGGTAAAAAAAACTGTATCTTACATAATAGCAGATTGTAAAAGATAGAAAAATTTCATGCATGTGGGTTGGTGGTCACCTTGTACATTTAATATATCGAATTGCTTCCAACTAAAAGGGTTAAACAATAAAGACGTCGAAACAAAAGAATAGTCATGTTGCTCAGATATCGTAGTGTTGCGCAGTCACGTGTTTGGTGGGCCGGCAGGAATAATTCCGTACGGGATCTACGTGATCTGTGTTCCAAGTTTCCAACTACTGGCTTGTATTAAAGACGCCGTTGTTGATTTCTGAAGTTAAGTGCATTGCAGCCAGACTTACGTGTAATTGGTTTAAAGTTTTACGAGGGGTGTGGTCTTTCAAAGAATCGCGTTTTGTTACCTATAGAAGTTACTGCGGTATATTTGTGTGATAGGAGATAAATTTTATATATATATATATATATATATATATATATATATATATATATATATATATATATATATATATATATATATATATATATATATATATATATATATATATATATATATATATATATATATATATATATATATATATATATATATATATATATATATATCTGTTACGGCTAATACCTGAAGTGCGGCTACACCTAGTTCTAGCCGGCTAATACTAATATTAGCCGGCTAGAACTAGGTGTAGCCGCAGGTGTAGTATTTCATTTGGTTAAAACTAGGTATAGCCTTCTTTATGCTGGCTACAAATAGATGTAGCAAATCCTACGTGGTTAAAACTTGATTGAAACGTGGTTAACTTTGAAATGATTTTTTTTAATAAGTATGCAAACTTTCTATACAGATTTAAATTGAAACCTCTAGATTGGTTCGTGAACTTTAAAACAGCGTAGGGTCATATCCTTAAGTTTAAGTTTGTGTACTGGAAAGCACCTTAAGACTTTTTTGAAGAAAAAACAGAAATTTAAGGAAAAATTGGTTTAATTAAAAAATTGGTTTTAACAATAGACACAAACTTTATGCAAGGGTTTATTTATGTTTTAATAAAGTGTATTACCTCCACGTGCCCTTATTACGGATTCTAATCAGTTCCGCATAGATTTTATTAGGGTTATTAAAAGATCTTGCGGAATGTTGTCCCATTCTTCTGAAAGTGCTGTTCTTAGTGCTGCCACTGTCGTGGGCAAAGGGTTTCTCGCATACACCGCTCTTTTTAAATTGTCCCAAACATGCTCAATGGGATTAAGATCCGAGCTGCGTGCTGGCCAATTCATTGTACGTATCCCAACCTTTTCGCAATATTGTCGAACTTGTGCAGCAGCGTGCGACCGGGCATTATTCTGCATTAAAGTAAAATTTTCGCCTATGAATCCCATGTAAGGCACCACGTGATCTTCTAAGATCTCAGTTATGTAGTGATGTGTAGTCAAACCCCCTCTATTACCGTTTTGACGGACCATGTCTATGAACACAAGTTCTGTTCGCCCGTTCATCGATATGCCACCCCAGACCATACACGAACCGCCTCCAAAAGGAACACGCGCCTCAATGCAACTTTGAGCATATCGCTCCCCACGTCAACGATAGACTCTTCGGCGACCACCTGCACATACATGTCCTACACTCGTCCGTGAACAATACGGAGGCCCATTGCTCTTCTGTCCAATTCAGGTGATCACGCGCAAATCTTAAGTGAGCTTGTCTATGAGCTACAGACAACTTTGGACCATTTGCTGGTCTAAAAGGAGTGATATCCGCTTCCTTTAACCTTCTTCTTATTGCTCGTGCTCTCACGTTTACTCCACGCACTTCATTAAGCTCTGTTTTGATGTTAACTGACGTGAGGAAACGATTTCGCAGGGAAGTTGTAACAATAAATCGGTCATCACGACCGGTGGTCGAGTCCTGCCTGTACCATGGCTCCTTCTGTAAGAGCCTGTCTCCACAAACCTTCTGTATATTCTAGAAACCGTAGACTGGTTTAAATTTAAATTTCTACCAATCGTTCGTTGATCCAAGCCCTCCCGCACCAATGCTACAATTTGAGCCGCTTGTTCGGACGAAGTATCCATATTATGGTTCAAGAACTCTCGATTAGTTAAAAAACTAACCCAACAATTCTGCTGGTAACAATAATTCAATTGACAAAAGAATAAAAAATCAATGAGAATCAATTTAAAACTTTGCTATAAATAACACGCAAATCTGATACTACGAGTAAATTTTCTTTTCCCGGCTATATTCATTTGTTTTACTGCAGTTCTATTTTTAAATTTTCCTTTTTTTTTGAGATTAAGAGCCAGTCTCTCCATATTTATATAATTTAATGAGTGCGAGAGTCTTCCCAAGGAGACGTGATGAACTAGTCAGGATGTTGCCCCAACTGACGCCGATCTACTTTCGTGGGCTTTTTCAAATCCGGATGGGTATTGGCCTATAGTTTTCTCATGTAAGAGTGAGATAGGTGCGTGGATCATCCACGCCCGCCTCTCTCTCAGGCATGAATGTACAGGCTACTATTGCCCTTTTCCAAGAAGCTGCGGCCGCATTTGTTCATTACGATGGCTGGAGGTTGGTAGCCAACCTTCTGCGACGAGTGGCAAGAGCAGAAGGGGAGCCTAGCACGCTGTAAAATTGCTACAGGAGCTATAGCTGTGACATAGACTACAATAACTATTTGATATGAGGCGGATCTGTCAACTGAATTCTAGCTAAAAAAAATAATGAATTCATTTTTAGTTGTTTCAATCGCGTATGCGATTCCCGTTGTAGGTCTGAGTGTTAATGTATAATATTGTCGGGAAGAGGAGGCAAGCATTCGGTGTACGATAAATGAATGTTTTTAATTTTTACTTTTTAACTTTATTTTAATAGCAGGTACATAGGTTGAATTCGTTATATGCAAATCGGTAAAGTGAAGATGGCGATGAAGCGATGCGACGTTGGCCGCATGTGGCAGGTTTCACGTTGATGTGAAGTAGGTAGCGAGTGCGCATAGACAAATATGTATCTATTTACAAAAACAAGTATATTAGTTTTCTAGTGTTCATTTTACGTCTACCTGGAATACACCATCACAAATACTGGAAATTGCGAGGAAGAAATTAATTAAATATGGAAAGACCGTCACATAAATAAAAATATCAAGATTCGATTAATGAGATGCTTAGTATTCCCTATTTTTCTATATAGAGCTGAAACATGGACGATCAGTCAAAAAGATCGCAAAAAGATTGATGCCCTTGAGATGTGGTGCTGGCGGCGTTTGCTGAGGATAAAGTGGACAGCTCACCGCACTAACCTTTCCATCATGAAGAAGCTTCCGTCAAAAGCATCCGTCGATTGTGCAAATACGAATCTTTAAGATGTTTGGACATATGACACGAAATGAAAGCTCATTGGAACGGTTAGTGATACAGAGAAGAGTAGAAGGTCAACGTTCTCGCGACTGATCACACACAAGATGAACAGACTTAAATCATCTATGAAGTGTTCCCTCACTAAATGTATGCGTAGTGCCACAAATAGGGAGAGATGGAGAAGCATTGCAGAAACCGCAAACAAGCTAGTAGACGATCCATAACCATGACCACTCCGCCAGTTGTGTACGACTAAGAAGAGAGAACTCATAAAAAGAAGCATCTTTGAAGAGCACTTAGGCTTACCTTGGAACTATAATTATGATAATTTGTGAATTATCTTAATATAATTTTTAGTACCGGTCATATGGTCATATCATATCATATCATTTATTCATGAACAAAAAAATTTGTGTCTGAAAATTTCTAGATATTAATACCATACATTTAACAAATAACATTTAGTTAACAATAAATTGAAATAAATAAGTAAAATCATTACATTTGTTACATTTCTACATTATACTTATTTATTTTATTACATTTATTAATTTATTAGGTTTATAATTAGGTCTATAATTGATCACTTTTTAACTGCTTTATGATTATTTTTTATGAAAAATAAATTTTCTTTAAAAATATATTTTCTATCTGAAAACATTTAGTCAGATCTCTACAAGCCTATCAAGAGCACAGGTTCATTCTCTAGAATCCTCCGAGGAAGGAATGCGAATAACGAATTCTTGGTACGGAGAATTCCTCTCTCGATAACCTCTCGAGCTATACTGTTGGGCAGTGCACTGGAATTGCATATCCGTCAATCCTACTAATGTTATAAATGCGAAAGTTTGTAAGAATATATGTTTGGTACTCTTTCGCGTTAATACTACTGAATGGATTTTGATGAAACTTTACAATAATAAAGCTTACACATCAGAATAACACATAGGTTATAATTTATAAAGACATTGTGTGAATTGTTTAAAATATAACGATAAGTGTCAAGTAACTAAGTAGGAAATTTTTTTGCCATCTGTGAGCTATTCTGGCGTGCGCAGCAAAAACCGGTAGAGTTACACGTATGTAATGTATTGTGGAAATATTTGTCTTAAATAGTCCTACAAAAAATCCCGCGACAGCATACACCTATCTTTTGTGTATAAGATTATCGCCAAAATAATGAAATTTCAATTGAAGAGAGATAGAGTGAACCTTGGAGAAGAACAATTGCTACTTTTATTATTGTTTTTTTTTTATTTATATATGAACAACGTTTGCCGGGGCAGCTAGTAATAATATGAAATAAATGTTGTTTATTGTTTGTGTTATGTGGATATAAACAACTAAACTGAATTACTTGGATCGACAATTTCATAGACTGATAGACTACCTACAACTTTTTATTCTATACCGAGGAAATTGAAATTTAGCAGAACCACGTCGGAGCTCCAGGAGAAGCCAACGTGGTTATGTGGGGGTTCTCCGGCCTAATCTTACTACGGTCACCTAGACTGGTTAGCAAGCTCTAAAACGTTGGTTGCCACTCGGAGCCATGTTTGTGTTACTCGACAACCAATATACTACATATAAACTTTTGTAAATAAATATATGTTACGCCTAAACACCTAGACGCAGGACGGGAGTTGACTTGTGAATTCTGCAAGCGCACTGGCGTACGTTATCCGTAATGTCACAAAGATTATATGTTTGATTGTTCGGTCAATAGTCTACAAGCTGCATTTCATCAATCATAATAGATTAAGAATTTTCGTTCAATATCTAATATTTGAACGGCATGTGCGGGAAAACGGGAAATAATTTGACTAACAGCGAGCCGGCGTCAAAGTATCGGCCCTAAATTGAATCTTGTAGTATGTTACTAGTCAAAATATAATCCACGCACCCTATTACTGGACAAACCGTCTGTCTGTCTGTTACGTTTTCACGCTTAAACCACTGAACCAACTTTGATGAATTTCGGCATAGATATAGATTGGACCTTGGAAAAGGACGGCTACTTTTTTAATTTATATGACAGAGCAACGTTTGCCGAGTCAGCTACTAAATTAGTAAAATATTATACAGATATTACTCACGTTACAACGGAAATAATAGGTCTACCGGAAAGTTATATCCGTTTCTATTACAACAAGTTTCGACACGTAAGCACAAGTTTATTTGGTGCATGTTCGGTTCGATACTTTTATCGCTTATTGTATACATACTGACGTAGCAAATTGACTATAAAACGATAGTGTAACCATGGCTAGTGATAAAATTCATCTACGCCACTGTATTTTGTACGCATTTCAACAAGGGAGAAATTTATTGAAACTGTTTGATGAAGGTACAGTTTCTGATAGGACATGCAGAAGATGGTACAAAAAATTTGAAATAGGTGATTTCGACCTTTCTGATAAGCCATATTTTGGGCGACCATCTTTGATCAACGACGATGTTGTTAAGGCCATGTAAGAGCAAGATCCTTTTTTGACATCAGCGGAGATCGCAGAAAGGCGATTAATTCAGCTCAGCAAACCAATTCGGACCATATTCGGAAGATAGGATTGGTGTGGAAATATTCAAGATGGGTGCCGCATGAATTTTCTTTTATTTCAAAAACGGACATAACTCTTCGGTAGACCTTAATTATACCATGTGTACGTACAAAACTCTTTATGTACACGTACGACTTGCAGTCTTAATAAATTTCTTTTATGCTAATGACATTTATTTTGCACTACTTATACCAAAACAATTCCTTTGAAGTATAAGCATGTAAAGAAATATTCCCACCTTCCTTTGTTTGCCCTCGCGTGTTTTAACTGAGGTTGTGCCCTTAGCGTTTTATAAAGCAATATAAAAGTAAAATACGCTTCTTTTTCAATCATATATGTTAATTTTTATAACTGAAAAATATAGTAAATATAAATATGGAAATAATCAACTTCATTCAAATTCAAGTTGACATTTGAACGTCTAGATATTTGTTATGCTTAGGTTAAAATTATTGTTAAATGTCTTTTTTAGAGATTTTTATTGGTGTTTTTAAGTGGAATATTCACTGTGCTTCTAAGCGAAATTATAAAATATAAAACTACAAATAAGCAATAATATATCCAAAAAGACGTGTTGTAATTTTCTATTTAAAGAAAAAACAGCATTCATACAGTATAAGGCCTAAAACTACAATAAATTTATTTCTATTCTGTATTCGCTAACCTGATGTTACTCGTATTAGTTAAAATAAAAATTATTTTTATTCCTATAGGACAGCAGAGAGGCTGAAGGCCTAGTTAGAATTTATCAGTTACCGTCGCCTATGGGTGTTTGTAACGCCAGTGATATCGCGAACACGCTGCTGTCCCGTAATGGTATAGGAACTTGAGTCCCTAATGCCGGAACACAACACAAAGTTATGGCGGCATACTTAAGATCAAAGGTGGTTGCCATCCAGACGGGCTCGAGGCCCTACCACTAGGGTGGGTTGTTTTGTCGCCTTTTACGACAGGCCGACCCTGGCCGCAGAAGTAAGTATTCTTTCTCCGCCCCTGCACAGATAAAAATATGCACGGATAAACTGGGCCAAATCACACTGCGTCATCTAACCACAAAGTATAGCACTTGTATTACGGTTACTAGACAGATGATATATTACTATTATACTTTTCTTTTGCAAACAAATACATATTATATATAAACACTCAGACGTGGGACGGAAATCGAGTTGGTGATATCCTGTTCTAGCGTGCGTCAGCCACTACGCTATGGAGGTCTTAAAAATTACAAACCTAAGAAAATAGTATCCACGTAAAAAATAACAAGAAACCCATATAATATTCGTTCAAAAGGAAACATACATGAATATTATTATTGAGTGTTTAATCAAATTTAACAATATACCGACGTCAAGTTTAATACCGATAAAATCATATTAGTAAAGTAAAACGTTTCATAATAACCATAATAGCGAGCAATTAACAATAGCTGATGGAACAGCTTGTGTTTTTAATAAAACTGGCAGTGTTAAAACTACCTGCGGGCAAATTAAATCACAGGTTATTTTGTTTTACTGGCGCCAGTAATTACTCAAGCAACGGTTGTCTACTCGTTAACGTAAACCACATAAGTATTGGGATTAAAATTTTAATAAAAATATTTTGAGCAAAAGAAGTTAATTAATACTAACTTCTTTAGAAGTCTATCAGAGCGTCAGCTACGAAGACAAGGGAGAAGTTCGGGTTGAGGCTAGAATCCACCGCCTAATAATCAAGCATTCACGTCATTAACTATCGATCTTTAAAAAACCATACGCCGGTGATGCACAAAAGTGTAAAATATTTTTTTAACGCCTAGGATATTATGACTTTTAGTTATTAATGTGACAATTTTTTTATAATAATAATAATATTTAATATTAGAATGCAGTATTTTGTAGTAATGTTTTATGTCATTTTATTTTCATGCTTTTTTATGTGTAAAGAGGTAATTAATTATATCCAAGCTACCAGTGGTTTAGGCAGAATGAGGAATTTTCAGGAAATGCCTCGCGAGTGCTTTTACTAGTTTTCGGTCAAGACACTTAATCTAGACTCGGACGCTATTAGTGGAAATAATATAATAATTTTCAACAATTTCAATATTTTTTTTATTGCTTTATGCATACGGGCTACTGGCTCACTATATAATAGTCTATATAGCAGTTATCGTCGCCTATAGATATTTGCGATGCTAGGGGCACCACTAACACGCTGCCGTCTGCGTAGGGGTTCTGAAACCTGGTTACTTATGGTTACCTAAACAGGTTACTATGGTAGTATATTTGGAGTTCAGGGGTGGTTGCCGTTCAGATGACGTGAGACCCCGATCACCTAGGAATTTATTCTGTAGGATTAGCAATTATTATATATACTCAGCAATTATTCTAACATACATTATGATATTTCTAATACTCTCTTAAAGAGTAATGTAAATATTTTTGTGTCCCCTATTAAACTCATTATCAATAAATGTATCGAAGAAGGAGTTTTTCCTGACGCACTTAAAATTTCTATTGTCATCCCTATATATAAGTCCGGTAACCCAAATTCAATTCATAATTATAGACCAATATCTTTACTATCAGTTATTTCAAAAGTGTTTGAAAAAATAATTAACAGTAGGTTAAAACAGTATTTAGAAAAAAATAATATGTTGTCAGTTAATCAATTTGGTTTCAGAAATAAAAGATCAACTAGTAATGCAATTCAGGATTTGACCACATTTATTGTAAATTCATTAGATGATGGTAACAAAACTTTAGGAATTTTTTTGGACCTTGCTAAGGCCTTTGATACGGTTTCCTTGCCCCTGCTGGAAAAAAAATTAGAATTAATTGGCGTTCGTGGTTTACCATTACAATTATTGAAAAGTTATTTAACAAACAGGACACAAGTAGTTAAAATCATGGGGTATGAAAGTCAACCTGAATTTATCAAATATGGCGTACCACAGGGTAGCGTTCTTGGTCCAACATTATTTTTAATTTACATTAATGATTTGTGCAACCTAAAATTGAACAATGGCAAAATCATTACATTCGCGGATGACACTGTTTTACTATTTACTGCAAAAACTTGGTTCGATGTGAACAAAACAGCCAACGAAGGGTTTACTGCAGTAACTACTTGGCTTGATGTTAACCTTCTGACATTAAACTTAGAAAAAACAAAAGTAATGACTTTCAGTATTAATGAAAATTCCCAACCTCTTTTTAATGAAATTAATATAAAATCCCACATATGTGGAAGACCTACAAATTTAAATTGTAATTGCTACTCTATTGATTGTGTCAATAGTATTAAATATCTTGGCGTTGTAATAGACAAAAATTTAAATTGGAAAAAACATATCAGTAAAACTAGTAATAGAATAAGAAAATTTATATTCATATTTAAAACACTAAGAAATGTTTGTCCCCCTAAGCTATTGTTCAGTATTTATTATGCCCTATGTCAGTCACTACTTAACTATGGAATATTATCTTGGGGTGGTACATCAAAAACCTCAATGTTAGTTATCGAAAGAGCTCAAAGATCTTTACTAAAAGTGATGACCTATAAAGGCTTCTTATATCCTACTACTTTGCTCTATAAAGAAAATAAAGTCTTGTCGGTGAGAAAAATGTTTATAAAATCAGTAATTTTGAATATCCACGTCAAACCACCTAATCTTATATTTAAGCGACGGCAAGACCTTGTTTATAACATTCCACGCTGCAAAACATCATTTGCGCAGAAATTCGCGGATTATCTGGGCCCTAAATTATATAACGAAATTAGCAAAGTAATTAAATTAAACAAACTTCCCATTGGTAGGTGTAAGAAAGTTTTGAGTGATTATTTGTGTGAGCTGAATTATCAACAGTCAGAAGAGATTATCAAAGCAATTATTTAAATATAATATTACATTTTACTTATATATAAACTTACATACATTATGTTCACATACAATCATTGTTTCAGTTAATATATGTATCTATATTTTTCTTTCCCTTCTTCTTTCATTAATATTTTATTTTAATTTATTATTTATTTTTACTACTATATCTCATTTAACTACTATATATTATTTAATTATTAATATAATGGTAATTATTATATATTAGTTCTTATTTTAAAAATACTGGCCCACTGAGATACAGTATTGACTAGTTCAGGGGCCAGTGTGATTTTTTCTAAGTCAAATTAGTTGTTGTACATGAACTGCTGTGATATGAATCTTTTATATTTAAAATTTGTATGTCATGTATAAATAATTAAATAAATAAATAAATAAAATAAATAAATAAAATAAATAAATAAATAAATAGTGTTATTACTTTTTACCAATCCTATTAAAGAATGAAGAAATTGCAATTATTTTTACTATCTTATCAAGAGGTGAAATTAACAAACAGCTAATATGGCTTTATAGAGAAACGATTGAAAATCAGTCTTCGGTATTCATGTTATTATCCTGAAGCGAAAATATCTCTTGCCTGACACACATGAGAAGACGCAAGTATTCAGAGGATTGTATGATTTTGTAAAGTTATTACTTCAATTTACCAACCCCATCCTTATTTCGAGTAAATTATGCGCCGTTAGAATGATTATGCGTAACCCTAAAAATGTAGTTAATTAACTTAAACTGAATTAAAATTTCCATTAAAAACATAAAATGTAAAAGTTATACCTAAGATACACATCAAAGGAAACATTTCCCCTTTGAACTCTTTATGTAAGATGGCCGATTAGTGTGTTATAATGCATAAATTGTGCTATTTAGTCCAGTTTAACTTACGAATTATATTCAAGAAAATTTCGTCGGTAATTTATTTAGAGTATTTTTGTCTGGTAAAAATTTGGTTAATTTATACTTTACTGTGTCATTTTTAACGTGTTCTTTTAAACTCATAAGAATACTAAAATACACTACGAACAGACTGGTCGTGAGACCACGATCAGAAATAAAAATAACATCACACCGCAGCTTTCCTAAGAAGTCGTACAAGGCGAAGATTGGATTACAACAGCAAAAGAAGGGCACCAATCTATTTTACCTATATAGTGAAAGTCTGAAGATATTCATTCGTATTAAAATTTTACTCGAAGTCTTAGAGTTTAGATTAAAGTTAACTATTAGCTATATAAATGATAGCAGTTAATGTAGAAGACAGTTTGCCGGTTTATCCTCTCCGGATATTGGAATTGTTATCGCCGTATGCAAATTGAATTGCGCAATGCTCTAAGCGAACTGCAACTGATCAGCGATGGTCAATAAACTCTAAATGGTGTTGTGACCTGTCTTATATAAGATATGTTTCACTATAGTGGTTTCTATAGATTATTCAACCGGCACGCTATGATAGCCGTTTTGACGTTTGTCCACTCATGAAGTTTCCTATTAATTAGTATAATTACATTTGAAGGAACAAATTGCTGTTCTTTATTGTCAATAGTGACGTGCAGTTACTCACAATAAAGAACAGCAATTTGCTCCTTCAAATGTAATTGCGAATTAATACGAAACTTCATGAGTGGGGACAAACGTCAAAACGGCCATCATAACGTGCCAGTAGCATAATCGATATACCAGGGGTATTCAATAAAAAGTGATAATGAGTATGGCGCAATTATCTTTTATTAAATGTTGTTTTATTTTTCGACGTAATCACCTTTCAGGTTTATAAACTTTGTATATCTTTTTTCTAAAGCTGAAATTCCCTTTTGAAAAAATATTCTTCCTCATCCCTTAAAAAATCGTGTACCGTGGCGATTACTGCGTCATCATCTTCAAATTTATGGCCCCTGGGATGTTCCTATTAGGTTCCTATTATAGGAACCGCGAAACTAATTTCGCTATTTCCTCATTTCCTATGTAGAAACCATTAAAAGCTAGGTCCGGTAAATATGGAGGAAGTTCCATAAAATCAAAGCTAGCTTCTTGAATAGCAGCCATCATAACCTCTGGACTTGTGTGCGAGGGCGTTATCTTGGTGAAACAAAACAACTTTAGCGAGTTTGTCATGCCGTTGCTTGCTTATTTCCTCACGCAACAACAAGGTATTCGATCATCACCAGGCATCTTGGCTGTCCCAGAAAAAACAGCTGATGATCTTACCGGTGGATGTAATCGTCTTAAATTTCTTCAGAGTTGGAGATGACGGTCTCTTCCAAGTCATGGACTGTTTTTTCGTTTCCGGCTCATAATGTGTGAAGCCATGTTTTGTCCATAATTATGAATCGAGCCAAAAATCGGTTCAAATCTTATTGTAATAAACCCAAACAGCTTTATAAAATTCTCAGTCTCGTTTGTTTCTGACAAAAGCTTTCTGGGCACCCAGCGCGCTGACACTTTTTTCATACCCAAATGATTGTGGATAATATTATGGACACTCTTTTATAGAAATCTATACTTCTTCTGCTATAAAACAAACAGTAACACGACGATCCGCCAAGACAATGTTTCCAATTTTTTTTATCATTTGTTCAGTCACTACCGATGTAGGACGTCCTGTGCGGGGCGAAAAAAAGTTTTCAATTCACAAATTTCTCAAGACAATAAACAAGTTCTAGATGCCAATAAACAAGATTGGGCCATAAATTGTAAATCAAAAGAATAATAATAAGATAAAGTACTTTTAAAAATAGAGAAAAATGTAAAAGCAACAAAAAAACTCATAATATAGTAAATGAATTTGAGAAATAATCATTTTTTTCTTGATAAATTTTCTTTTAACTTATTTAATTTTAAATCACATGAGTCCAATATGTTTAGTTGTTTCTATTGTGGTGAGAACGATGAGTAGCACTAAACGAGCACTGGCGCACTTCATGAAAGAGACCCATACCGATATAATGAGTACGTTGATGCCAGCCTGAGCTACGGAACTGGCAGGTCAGTTGTCCTAGCCACTAGGCGATAGAACAGCGGGGCTTTTAGTAGGTATTCTCTCTGAGTCCCGTACAGCCCTCAACTCCCCTGGGGTTGTAGGGACTCGAAAAGGAATTTCTCCATGATTAAGAAAAAATAATTCTTAACTTATATTTAATTAATTAATAATAAAAATAAATTTCGTTCATTAAAAACGATAAATCCTTCCACACTCATAAATGTGTTCCAAAGTAATAAAGTTGAAGTTATCAGGAAAATAATACAAATCTCGAGACTTAATGCAAATTTTACGACGATTCAAGCAGAATAGTTGCTTGATAATCCAAAGTACGTATTAACAATGCCAGGTAGACTGATAACTTTGCGAAACTATAGCAACGGGCTTTGTCATAATCCGGATTTATATGAATAATACATAGGTCATAACTTCGGCAAAATTGAGAATTAATTTGCAAGTAATATTGTTCACGGAGCATTATGTACTACATTATTTAGCATAAGTACTACATTATTAAAACATTTACAGTATCGTTAGTATAAATAAATATACTGTGAAAATTCACTAAGCACCATGTAGTACCTAAGTGAGCAAATCACACGTGTTATGAATATTAGACAACTGTTATATCTACTACGTATATACTCGTACTTCTTTGTGTAAATAAATACACGTTATACTCGTACATAAACTTTTGATTGTCTGGACAAAGGACATAAATCCGACTCGCGAAAATAACTACGCCACAGAGTTCGTTAAATGACACGAGTGTTTAGAGTATTGGTCGTTTATAATGAACAATATGCATGTAAGAAGCTGTGAATATTATAGGGGATTTAAGATTATCTAAGTTTATTTGTAAAAGATAATATCAATATTGATCACCATAAATCTTGTCAGTTGTTGCTTCTATTTGTATCTAGATAATCCTTTACTGATCAACAAAAATATAAAATAAATATTTATAAGAATATTGACATAAAAAGGTTTACGAATAAATCGGTGACCTTTCGCTTAAAGCGGTCCCTTTCAGGCAAAAGTTACATGATATATTTGAGCTATCTGGCGAAAGCTTGCCGAGTGAGGAATAATTTAAATATAATTTATAATACATACATGTATAAATATCCAATTATCTTTACAATTTTGTGTGAATTTTAGTGCATTCGGACGTATACACGGTACATATACCAAAACAATATTTTTTATAATTTTTTTCTGTCTGTCTGTTTATTCCAGCTAATCTCTTAAATGGCAGCACCGATTTTGACGGAACTGGCAGATAGCTGATGTAACAAGGAGCCACTAAACAGTTTTTGTTAAAAATGACAAGTT
Source organism: Malacosoma neustria (assembly GCA_963693495.1). Taxonomy (NCBI): domain Eukaryota; kingdom Metazoa; phylum Arthropoda; class Insecta; order Lepidoptera; family Lasiocampidae; genus Malacosoma; species Malacosoma neustria. Next base: position 13,140,529 of record OY856383.1, read on the forward strand.
TCGGAAATTTTATATTCCAATTTAAGTTGACCTTAGATTTATATAAATTACCTATAACTATAACCTATATATATATATATATATATATATATATATATATATATATATATATATATATATATATATATATATATATATATATATATATATCAACAATCATATGAAATAGGGTTCAGCTTAGGCTGGACATTGTAGATTCTACATGCCTGCGCGGGTATATAAAGCGCGCCGATAGGATTCAAGTCTAGAAAATGATCGTATGTATACGACACGCTATTTATATTTCTTACGCGAAATACAGAATTAATAAGTTATCGTAATCCTACTAATATTATAAACACGAAAGTTTGTAAGAATGTAGGTTTATTACTCTTTCACACAAAAACTACTAAATGGATTTTAATGAAACTTTACAACAATATAGTTTATATATCAGAATAACACATCCTACTAATATTATAAACGCGAAAGTGTCTAAGAATGTAGGTTTGTTACTCTTTCACGCAAAAACTACTGAATGGATTTTAATGAAACTTTACAATAATATATGTAGCTTATACATCAGAATAATACATAGGCTATAATTTATAAAGATGTTGTGTGAATTGTCCAAAATATAACGATAAGTGTCAAATAAGTAGGAAAAAATTCTGCCATCTGCGAGCTATTCTGGCGTGCGCTCCAAAAACCGTTAGAGTTACAAGTATTTAATGTATAATGGAAATGTTTATCTTAAATAGTCCTACAAAAAGCCCGGGACAGCATATATCTATCTTTTATGTGTAAGCCATACGAAATACTTAATACGTATTATATATTTGTTTTAATATATAACTCTGTTTATCTGTTTGCCTGTTACGTTTTCACGACTTAACCGCTGAATTAATTTTGATGAATTTCGGTACAGAGATAGAGTGAATCTTGCAAAAGGACATAAGCTATTTTTATTATAGTATTTTTTTTTTATTTATATAGCAGAACAACGTTCGCCGGGTCAGCTAGTAACATATATTTGAAAATTGTCATTTTTAATTAATATCTATACTACAACTACATTATTCTGATTATTAAACTTATTACATAATTTACTTGCAATGTCTTTATTATTTCTAATAATAAAGTTAAAATCAAAATTCATTAAAATTACAACAATCAGAATATTAAAAATGGTCAATTTAATATAATATTAATTGAATAAAATCAGTTGCTTATCATGCATGCATCATTGGTTACATTAATTCTTTATGAAGAGTTTTTATGGTTACATTTTGTAATTCAGCGCAACGCATATTTTGATAATTTTTTGACACTAAGTGTCAAAACAGCAATCTTATTTTTTGCTGTCACTATGTAATAAAGTAATCCAAACGAAGTTGTAACTACAGTGTCTGGACGGACGCCAGACGCAGCGGGGCGCAACGTTATCCTATCCAACAGGACTGAACTTTAAAGAGCCATGCTGTAGCTCAAGTAGATCGTTATTATAAAATGTATGGAGCGTCACAAGTAGCGGCAAGATGAACTTTGCCGCATTTTTACCCTCTCAAGAACATTATGAGCCAAACTCGAATTGTATTAGACCCTCGCAAAATTTTATGACTCTCATATACATTTGTACTATCGACGGTGTAAAGTTTAATAATATTAACAATGTTCAAAGTTGGCACATATTGTGGTGTGTTAAATTAGACGTATCATGAAATTGGTTCGCGGAGTAACAGCAGGCATCCACACGACTAGGAACAGCTGTGAGACATTGCTCGCATCTCATGCATCATTCAAAGGGAATCTGCAACCAATCGCTCTCACATACCTACATATATAATATGAGTAAAACCGCAACTATCTAAGAAACTACGATGATGGCTATCTAATTTTATCAGATTTTTCTAGCTGGCTTGTGGAAGCTCATGTAAAATGCATGCGGGATTTTGGTCTCTGTAATTACGGTAGTAATTTTGCACTGCCGGGCGGTGATCAGCAAATTTGTACTACCTACTGCAGTTAATTTAGTTTTGCGGAATGTTTTTGTTTTTATTTTTCTATATATGAATCTATTCATACACACCTTTTACTTATTTAATCTATGTCTTCAAATCATCTTGTGAAACTGGCTGCTAAAAAGTCGTGTTACTTTTATAATAATGTCAATAATAAGCAAAATAATTCATGTTTAAAATATGTAAAAGGTATTTTGACGATAAATATAAGCAAAACTCGTAAAAGCTTATAAAATATATCATACAAATTAACTTTAATGCATATGGTCTAAATATCAGAAAATTAACTTTACTTCAAAGTCAATCCCATTACAGGACTTAATAAAATATATAAAAGATTGTAGCGAGATCAAATTTAGGCAACGTCTTTTAATTTTATTACTTGTTAATGACAAGATGTCATTATTTTTATATAATGATAATATAATATTATTAGTCAGCACAAAAACACCGTACATTATGTTTCAAGACTAAATGAAGACTTTACAACGGATAATTTCTAAAATATAATGTCTTAGTTATCAAAAGTAATTATACTGTTATAATTATTGCTCAATTTTTCATGATAGATATACTACTCAAAATCTCTAGTGACTTAGAGCAGACAATATGATAACTACTGATTAAACATTATTTTATTGTAAATGAATTATTATTTTAAATAATTTCATGAAAAAATATCCTGAAATTAATAATCAGTTTTTAATATCACATTTTCTATCACATGATAGTTTAAAACAAAATAAGAATAAACTTACATTAGCTATTGACTGTCTAACATTTCACATAGAACTGATTAGGATTCCCGTCGAGTGTGAAATTGGTGTCTCCATCGACCTTCTACCGTAAGACACATCTCATGCAATATGTATTAGTGTACCAAATATGTTGGCTATTTGGTCTGATATTAATTTCTACTTTGATGTTATGAGCAGTACGTGATACATTTATATAGGAAGTTAATTATTGAACATTCCGTGAAAATATCTCGGAACAAAATTATTATAGATATTACGATTGAACATTTTATAGTTATTCTTTTATGATGGTTATTTTGAATTTATGTGACAATAAGCGTTGTCTTCGTTTTTATCTTGTAGCGTTCAAAGATTCTTATCGACGATGAAAACAGACGGCTTTTAAATGTCGAATCATCTAAGGGGGTCGTGGCTTCGATTCCCGTTCTAAGCCTATCCTGACTATATTTATATGTAATATTTAGTACGAAAAGAGAATTATAAAATTAGTGGTTGTTTTCTACCCACAAAACAAGAATTCTTCGGTTTACTTTTGGGCTATGGTACCTTATTTATTTATTTATATAGTATGTAGTAGCAAACATAGATAACTTCATTTTCATGAACAAAGAACTACAAGAAAATATTCATTCACTTAATTTTAATTTTCGTATAAGCGATTGCCATGTAACTCTGGGACATCAGGGAAATCGATAGTTAGGGCCTTAAAAAGAAAACATGCGTTAGAGCCTTATTATTAATTGAGCAAGGTAGACTAGCTTAGCAATCGCATTAACTAGGTTTCAAAGGCCTTGACAGAACCAGTGTGAATACCTTTTATCCGTGCAGGGGTGGAAAAAGAATACTATCCTCTGCGGCCGGGACCTGCGACAGATCAGCCTGTCGTAAAAGGCGAAACAACCCTAGCTACGTGGTAGGGCCTCAAGCCCGTCTGGCTGGCGACCACCTTTGGACTTAACATTGACATTAGTGACCCAAGTGACCCTTATGGGACAGCAGCGTGTTCGCGATACCACTGGCATTGCAAACACGCATAGGCGACGGTAATAATTAAATTATAAGTGACCCGTCAGCCTGTCTGCTATCCTACAGCAATAAAAAAGAGATCAGAGCAAATTGTAGGAAAAAATATGATTCTAATATTTCAAAAAAGTTCATCAGACATCATCAATGTATTTTAAAGACCCTATAATAAGTAAATATCTTTAGTTATTAACCGCCGTATAATTGTCAAACACATACCCAGATTAGAAATTCTGTCCCAATCATACAAATATCCGTTCTTGTATGGGAAGATAATAGTCACGGCCGTATAAGAACATTTGTAGGCACAGAATACAAAAATCTTGTTTCTTTTGTCCATCATTAAGAAGTATTTAATTTAGAAATCAAGCAAATTATGTACTCCCATGGCCATTGAAACAAGTAGCAATAGAGTATTGTTGAAGTCACGCGCAATACCGCACTTTATCACACCCCAAGGATAGCCTAGAAGTTTAATAAATTAATTTTCCAAGTGCTAAACCCTTGTACTTATATTTGAAAACCATAACTGTCTTGTTGATTGGTTGCATGTTGATATCTCCATCAAAATAAAACTCACCGATATTTGTATACTGTAACATTTTTCATTACTGTCTAATCGTTGACTAAAAGTGTAACAATACATCTTATAATACTTAAATTTTCTAATGCTTATATTCAAGGCATCAAAGTAAGCTAGTACAGCAGGCATTTTTATTGCTGTAGACAACAGACAGGCTTACGGGCCATTTAATAGTAAGCAGTTACCATCGCCTTTAGATATTGACGATATCAAGGGCACAGCTAACACGCTGCCGTCCACGTAAGGGAATTCCAACCTAGGTCACCTATGGTGAAACACAACATAAATATATTACGGTGGCATTTTTAGAGATTAGGGGTGGCTGCCATCTAGATGAGCTTGAAGCCTTACCATCTAGCTAGAGTTGTTTCATCGTCTTTTACGACAGGCTGTCACAAGCTGCAAATGCAAATAGAACTAAATAGGACACACCCATTTGAAGGCTTCCAATCAAACACCAAAACAAGCATTACATTAGAAAACTGAAAGGCAAATATATAGGTAAAAAAAACCTGTTGGCAGAAAATTAAGGCCATTGGAAAGACTTGAATGAAGATAGAAAGTCACGCTAGGGATAGAAGTAAGCTGCGAGCGCCCTCTGCCTCATTTATAGGACACAGGAATATAATGAATGATAAATGAAATACTTTCTTGGCAAAGTTGCAATATATATATTACGTCTGTGATTGTCTGTATCTTATGTCAAAACTCACATTGATATATAAGTATCAAAAAAGAAACTTTCTTGATAAATATGTTCAGCGCTGCAAATCAATTACAGACACGGCATGTTTTTGAAAAGCAAATAACTCTTTTAGCTTTTAGACGCAAGTTGGTCGTGGAACATCGTGAACCTTAATCACCCGGGTTCACGAACCGTCGTGATAGACGCCGATTGGTACCAAATTCATTTTTTACTTACCACAATACTTGTCATAAACTAGAAAGCTTTACGAACAAACAAAGTTGAGTGATTAGATTTTAGAAGCAAAGGAATTATTAACATTCTTCACTATTTCATTTTTTGTGGAAGAATCTTCACACGATGTAATTGACATCGTAACCCTTACCTAGTTTATATCCGTATTATGTGTTGTATATTATTTACGCAAAAATAATAAAAAAAGTAAATATTGAGAATTGAGTAACACTTAGTCAACATGTAGTAATTAAAGTAGTTAGTTTTCAAGTTCGACTATTTTTATAATATTCCTTTATTTTGTGAAAATCACGTATCATAGGGGTTTTTTACAAATATACATTTTACAGACATACTCTCAGACTGAACTACAAGTACCAGACTTTTTGCGTAGCCACTGAGTCAACCACGTATTAATTTTTTTCCTAATGTGCCGCTGACTTAGAAAAAAAGACATATATGTTTATGAAACGTAGTTTCAATCAAGGACATCCATAGTAACAAATGTATATAAGAGTAACATATATATATATATATATATATATATATATATATATATATATATATATATATATATATATATATATATATATATATATATATATATATATATATATATATATATATATATATATATATATATATATACAAAGAGCTCTTAAACAGTTATCAGAAAAGTTGTAGTGGAGCTTTGTCTATTGAAGAGCAAGATATACTAACGATCAGGTTAAATAAAAAAAAAAAGGTTAATTTTTAAATAAGAAAATAAATGAAAAAGGTTAATTTATTCTCCATCTTATATACAAAAAGTAATAAATAAACGAATAAATTACTCTATCTAAGTAGGAAAATACTGTCACTCACAGGGAAATGATATCCACACTAAAAATTGGTTCCAAAAGAATACTGTGACAGACTATAAAGACTATAAAATACATTGGCAAAAAAGTTTATACTGACGTAGTTACTTTAAAGGTTTTACGATCTCATCCCACACAGCGCGACCTTTAGACCTTTATTCGAGCCAGAGCCATTCTGAAATATTACATCTTACGTGACAACGTAATCAAATCTTGGTTTTCACATGAAATAGATTTATATAAAGATAATAAAAACATTTATATGCGAGAGACCTCCAGGCATTTATTATCAATAAGTTTACAAATGTGGTAACCACCTTTTCATTTTTCCATTAGGTGACGTGGCAGGAATTTTACAGACTCTCATAAAATGTGAAAAATAAAATTTGTCAATTTTCTTTAACTATTTCCGTTTTCTGACTATCAATGGTATGACAAAAGGGATAAGACAAAAGGGCTAATAGACCTGAGGCTTTTAATTCCAAAACATCAGACTACACCGGGATGAATGACAAGAATTTGCCACTTTTAATATATTGTTTATGTTCATTGAGTTCGAACTAAGATAAAAAATAGAATATATTCTAGTAAAATACCAATCAATAGGTCAACCAATATAGAACAGAAATAATTTTCAAGCAGTATATAAGTATAATATACAAATATAAAATTACAATACATTCGAAAACCGGACATCACACACCCACACGTAATACGTGTAACTTGTTCTTACAGACTCCTTCAGACCATTAATCTTCTCGCTTGAAGCGAGGGATGTAGATTTCACACATCTATCACGTGAACTATTTCAAATGTACATTTGAATAGATTATTGTTCATATGCACACTGCAGTTACTGAAGTAATTATATATTACAGTATAAACATATTATTAGATTAAGGTGAGTAATAACATTAGAGGTTTATTGCAAAGGTATTTAAAATTTTACATTATGTAATATTAATAATAATGTTAGATAGATAAATAAATCTTTATAGTTTAATTTGAATATACTTAACTTGACAGGTCTATAAGACCACCATTAGGCCTGTCCTTTTATACGGCTGTGAAGCGTGGCCGGTGTTAGAGCGACACAAGCAAGAACTGCGTGTCACGGAGATGAATATGCTGCGGTGGATATGTGGGGTGACGCGGAAGGACCGGGTTAGGAACTCTCGCATTCGCGGCAGTCTTCATGCCCGTGACATTGCGGATAAATTGCAGGAGTGTCGGCTCCGTTGGTACGGCCACGTTTTACGGCAACCGGATGATTACGTGGGAAACAAATGTCTGGCCATGCCACCTCCGCTGGGCCCCGGCAGAAGGGGTAGACCCAAAGAGTGCTGGCTTGACGTTATAAAGGGTGATATGCGTGCCAATGGGCTCACTACTAGGGATGCTGAAGACCGTGCGAAGTGGAGTAGAAAGAGTCGGAAAGCGAACCCCGGGCACCGAAACGGAAGTTTAGGTTGCAACCGGGATACTACGCTTAGATGATGCTGATGATTATTCAAACATTAGTTTTAATTAAAAAAACACATCAAATTTGATTGTTGTTTGATTGATTTTTATAAAGAAACTTTCATTAATAAATGAGAATATTACGTTTTGTTAACTGTACTTTTTCTTTGTTGGTGACGTCACAAGGGCGTTAATTGGACAAAGTGTCAGCGCATTACCAATTTGCGTGGGTTATAATATATAATAATTAAAGTTAAAAAAAAGTATATAAAATGTTGTAACCTCAATATATAAATAGTGATAATAATAGTGGGCTATTGAACTATCTCAAGGAGAAAGTATGTCATATATTTAAGTGAGGGTATTTTGAAAACACTTCAGTCTGGATTTTCCTAACGGACAATGTGCCTTGTATAAATACAGTATGTATTTATAGTTTATATAAGATAACAAATACATAATAATATTGTTTGGACAAAGTAAATAAATAACATTAATTAAGAGGAAATAGTGTCTTCGAAGTAAATTCTTGAAAGTGAATAGTGAATTTGCCTCTCTGAAATCAATAGGTAACGCATTCCAAAGCCATCCTTCTAATGTTATTATGGACACCAATTATATAGGTTTAATTTTCAGAATTTATGTAACTATTATACTTTGTTTTAAGTCAAATTAAATCAACTATGGTAAGCACTGTTGATAATTGATTTTCACGTAAGTAAAAGTTTGCAGCTCATAATTTGATTGCCTGGCGAATAGCAAATATTTGGAAATCAAGTTTAAAATGATTATAAAGTTTAAAAAATCACACCTTAATTTACATTCTTATGATATAGTTATTGTCTGATGGGCAAAGATCACGGACTCAAAGGACATCATACAAATTGATTTGGGATCGCAAAGTGGATTGAATGAAAAGATAATTTGAGAGGATGTTTTTTATGATTAATTCCGCCTCTTTCCAGTTTAGTTAAGATTTATTTTCATAGAGAAATTATTTTCACTCTAGCATTAGAGGAATTCAATTACACGGCAATAGCTAAACGTTTCACAGATTTCTGAATACTTGATATGTTTTAATTTAATCAGCAAAATATTAAGTATCTAAAGTTGACTGCCGACTCGGACTTGCGATTTGCACAGTATGCAGAAAGTCATTTTCAATGAGGTTGAACGTTAATCCATTCCGTTATACACGCGTTAGAGCAATACTGTTCACCCCATCGCTTTCATCATCACCTCGCAAGAGTGAAGATAGTTAACAAAAACGATCGGCGAGATTCAACTACCCTTTGTACAAATGTTCGATCACTGTCAATTTCCTTTTTGCTATCTGTACAGTCACTGTCCTAATGCGCTTCGTTAGATTTAGCTTCCTGCTCTAGATCTATCTGCAATTTAAGACTTAAAAATACAGAAACAATCTTAAAGTATACGAAATTTTTACTTTAACATAAAATTAAACATAATAAAGTAAAAACTTGATTAGGTCTTAAATAATTTTACAAATATTTCATCCCAATCAACGATCATTGTATATTATTTATTACATTTGTGAAACAAAGATACAAAATTGAGAATCAAAAATTCCCATTGGATTCGAAATATTTCGAGACATGAATATTAAAAGAATGTACCGTTAGATAATTGATCGAAACAATTCTACATCAGTTCCCACAAAACGGTCCAGCAAGGCGAACGTAATGGGGGACGATTTCTTATACCACCTGAGCTTGAACAGGCGTTGTACAAATTGCGAATACATGTGTACGTGAAAATGTGATTCTGTAATATGTTGTCACGTTATGGCTGATTTTATTTTCTTTTATCAATAGAAATTTTTAGATTACTTCTTTTAATGATGTTTTTAATTATAGTTAATGTAATATTTAAAAAATATTGTTAGAATACATTAATATTTACTTAGAGTGTGATTGAACAACAATTCATTCATGTTTCGAATTCAGCGCTATATTAAAAACTATGGGCCGTACTGTCCCAGACTATAAGAAAAATAGGACTTTGTTGCATTCCTAGTGTGTCGTAAAAGATTAGTAAATATTTTTTTCTGTAACCTACAGCTAGGAAAATGGCACTATTCAGTTTCTGCTTTCAGAATAGGTGGTAAGGTAACAGTAAACAGTATATTCCCATTAAAACTGATTACTTGTAATTCTTCGTATAAGGAGAAGGTCTGGTAACACACTAAACACTGGTCTGCAACAAAATCCTCCTTCATAAATATGAAGATTTCGATGCTCTGAATCTGTTCCCGTTCGATTTTTTTCTATCACGTCTAGATTTTGTGATAAGATTTTTTTAATATCATATATTTAGATTTTTTAATTTATTTTATGCGTCAATATAACAGAGTTTATACTTTTTTTTAATATGGGGTTTTTATTTTTCCACCACAATATTTCTAACTTAGTCAGGGGTTTTTGTACTAATACTACATTATCTATTTTACTTACATATATTACAGTTAAAATACACGTAAACATTTTCCAAAGTCAGCGAGTACTGTTTTTCTTCAATGCGTCTTTTGTAATCTTTATGCAGATTTTTTTTAGGTACGGACGCGTTTTGTTATCGGCAATCATTACCGCGATTGTTTTATCCACGAGATTCATACCGGTAGCAGTTTCAAGTTCCATTCTCTGCAGATCGTATCTTTGACAATTGTTCACTTAATTTTATTTAAATTTAGGTTATAGAATTCCAAGAGCTTGTGAGAATTCTACGGACAGTTTTTACTGCATTTTAGTGAATATATCCTAAAAGCTCAGCAAAATACAATAACAGACCTTGTAAAGAAAGCTTATCACATTTATTTTGGATTTCCTATCGATGAAAGGGATAAAAGTTGGATGCAAAAATATGCTGTAATAGTTGCTCAAGAACATTGAGGTTAGTTTGAAGGAAGTCACATAGCTATGCCGTTTACTATGCCAATGCTTTGGAGTGAACCTCAGAATCATGAGAATGATTATTATTTCTGCATGACATCAACACGAGCATTCTCGAAAAAAAAGTTTTATATCTGAACATCGCATCTGAACAGATACCAAGTTCCCCTAGTGCAGACAATTTATCTTCAGTACTTCTAAAAAGGACATACAAAATAAAAATATTTCTGGTCTACAGCCTCAATCCAGTTTTATTTATATTGGCACATCTTCGTCATTATACACTTTATCTGGATCAAAAGAACCTTATTTTCTTAAATAACCTGATTTAAATGTTCTTGTCAGAGATTATCAAAATCATAGGCTCAATTACTCAGATCAAAATTAAAACAATGTTATTTGTTGGATAAAATTACAAGAGTCTCATATTTTCGCACAAGGCAAGAAGATTTTACGAATTATATGTTATTTCCAAAGGAGGTGAATTAGTATACTGTAATAATGCTTCAAGGCTTCTTTAAGAACTGAATTATCCTGAAAATTCCGATGAATGGAGACTTTGTAATGGTTCCCCTAAGATTAATTGTTGTCATTGAAGAGTAAAAACTCTACAATGGCAACAAATACTTTTCAGTGCCTCTTGAACATGCAACTAACATGAAAGAAAATTGTGCAATCCTAGAGGTTTTACTTGAAAAAATATTTGTAAAAAATATTTGACAATATTTGTGCTGATTTAAAAGTCGTAGCTATCCTTACTGGGTTACAAGGAGAATACACTAAGTTTTGCTGTTTTCGATGTGAGTGGGACAGTCGCACCAGAGATAAACATTACAAAGTAAAAGCTTTTTTATTACTGTAGGACAGCAGACAGGCTGAAGGTCCACTTAGAATTTAGCAGTTACCGTCGCCTATGGGTGTCTGTGACGCTAGTGGCATCGCGAACACGCTGCTGTCCCATAAGGGTACAGGAAATTGAATCAATAATGTCGGAACAAAACACAAAGTTATTATGGCGGCATACTTAAGAACAAAGGTGGTCGCCATCAAGACGAACAAAAAGAAAAAGCTTAACATCTGGACTTAAAAAGGTGACTTAAAAATCAAGAATCTTTAGTGCCAAGTTACAAAAATTTTCTGCCACCTTTTCACATGAAGTTGGGACTCATTAAAAGCTTTAAACAAGGATGGTACTGGCTTTCAATACCTCAAAACGAAATTTTCTCGTATAACTGATGTGAAATTGAAAGTAGGAATTTTTGTAGGTCCGCAAATACGAGAGCTTATGACGGATGAAGCTTTTAATTCAACGTTGAACAAAGCTGAAAAAAGCTCGGGTGGCGTTTGTAAATGTGTGTTATAGACTTTCTTGGCAAAATAAAAGCTGACAACTACTAACAAATCATTCAAGAGCTTCTTTCTACTTATAAAGCTTTAGGTTGCAATACATCATTTAAAATTCGTTCTCTGGAATCGAACGTCGATTTTTTTTCCTGAAAATCTTGGTGCAGATTGAAAGAGGTCACAATGGAAAATGGTGTCAGAAGCAATGCTTGCTGATTTCTGTTGGACGATTCGCCAAGAAACTCCAATAGAAATGATGAAAAGAAAAAAAACTGCAAAATAGCTAGAATAATTTCATCATAATGAAATAAATTTACTGATATTGTTTTCACTGTGACTGTAAAATTAGCATTTTTCACTGAAAAGCTTAAAGTGTATTATTTTTTCACTTTTTTGTAATTTTTGTTACTTTAATAATATCATTCTTTAATTAAATCGATAAAATATTTAAAATCTATGTACTGTATTCATTTGCATGTTTAAAGTCTGTTTTTAGAGCACCAAATATAATGTTATCATGCATGAAAACAATGAGGAGTTAAAAATATTTTTAATGGACATTAGATATTAATAGATAGTAATTTTTTTATAATACTCAAAGAAATATTTGGTAAAATAAATAAAATAATAATAATCATCATTTTAAGTACACAAATCCTAACTAATATTATAAATGCGAAAGTGAGTTTGTTTATTTATTACGCTTTCACGCCTAAACCGCTGTACTAATTTCGATGAATTTCGTTATAGTCATATATTGGACCTTGGAGAAGGACATAGGCTACTTTTTTAAAAATTGATGTTGCAGAAGAACGTTTGCCGGATCAACTAGTAATTCTATATTTAAAATCAATTACAAAATTATACACATAGGTAATATTTAATGAGTTAACATACATTTTGAAAAAAATAATAGCAAGTTAAAATCAATAAAAGAACTAATATATGAAACGTATGATATTTAAGAATAAATCTAATGATTTTGCCATTTAATTAAGGTTTTTTTTATTCCGAGTGTATTATTAGGAACGATTTCCAAAGGCGACCCCAATTAATATAGGTAGACAAATAAAAGCCAGGATTCGGGCACAGAGGGAAATAATAAACAGGAAAATGAACGACTTTCATATAAATGAAAAATATAAATATTGGACGTAGGAAATATTTATGAGGATCCATTACTTATCGTAAATATTTCCTATGATTTGTGAAACCTCTTATCGGAATATATTCCATTTAAGAGTTTATACTTTTAGAGGTCTAGTAGCGTTACTTTAATATCAAACAACACTCTTTATAATTGCTTTACTTTACTATAGTATGACGTTCATATTTCTATTTGAATATTTTTGATATATACAATTTCTATTTAAGCAAATTCAAACTTATTTGTTTGCAATGAGATAATTTTTGCTCTTTGGAAATATTAATTATTATTAGACTGCAAGGAACATATTATACATTTATATCATGAGTTATTAAGTAATAAACATTAATACATATTATTCGAGTATAAAATAATTTTATTATTACTCGTATTCATCGCGATGCCTATAGGGGTTTTTCATTACCGAGAAGGCATAAAAAGTAGGTTATAGGAAAGATGAGTATCCCTGTGTTGTATAAATGGCAGGAGATCTCAGGAGGCCACCATTATGTCACGGGTGATGAGACGGAAATGGTGGCTCACACGGTCGTCGTGTACCCAGTGTGGCACGAGCAGCGCAATGTCCTCGTCTCGTCACGACAGGAATGAGTTCGGATGGATCACTGTCTCATCCTTCTACGAAACAGTAATTTTCGCGAAGGAGGTGGAAGGGTAGGAGTTGCTCCCGTCCTGCCAAAGTAGGACTAGACCATGGTGCCGGAGCCGGCAGGCCCTCGAGGAAGATTTCGGTACCTTCATCTTCGCCACAAAAGCCTGGGTACGTTGGTACTTTTCTGCGTCAAACAGTGGGGGTTTTCAGTACGTAGTCCTGCGGAGTCGAGGCGGATGCACTCGTTAATAGAGTTTTTCCTCGAGTAAAAACGAGGCGGTATAGTTTATTTTTTACAATAACGGTTGCTTTTGAATTCTGAGGTAAAACCTAAAGGTGTTCTTTTGATTTACTTATACTAGCAAACGAAGTGATCAAGAAGTCTTATATTACGATTCCCTAGGTAAGAGTTACCACAGAGTAAATCTTTTTTCTAACACCGACCACATATCAAACGAACATAAAAAAACATCCCTGGCAGTCGTAAAATTTGACTAATTTTTATAACTCCTTAAGAACATGTCATAGCTGTGCACATTTCAAAATTAACCGTCAACAGTGTGTAATAAAAGGACGAAATATACTGAGCTATACTTGTGTATAAATAATACATGAATGTTGCCAGACTGAGTACCAAAAGATTGACATAAATAGATTATTTTATTCAAATTGTGATTATTCTTTTCTTAGGAATTTTATCCCTGATATAACCAGCATTCATTTTGTACTTTGGGTGAAACTTATGCACACCCATATGCGTCGGCACTGTTTCGTACCTACTAAGTAAAAATTTTGAGCTACAATAAAACAAATTAATTGATCTTCCTAAATGTAGTTAAATATATAGACCATTATCATCTCACTCCCAAAATTGAAATAAATTCACTGCCCTTTATAATGAAAAAAGTGAACTCAGTAAAATACGCGATGTGTTTATACGAACACGACAAGTAATCTATAGAGAATATAGATTACCTGAATATAGATAGCCTGCAAAAAGTAGTCTGAAACCAGCAGCGGAATGCTATAGACTAATAAAAAATATAAAATATCGCGGCAATAATGCGCCTAGCAACACTGCAGTACATAATTGCGACTACCATCACTGTAGCCGAATGAATGCCGCGGTGACGAGCTCTGATGGCTCTGAACGCGCCACAGTGTGCCGCTTTTTGATGAAACCATGATTACACCCTACATATTCATACATATGTAGCTATCAATTTTTTTCTGGAAGTGTCACCATTTTTTATAGTTTTCATTATATTCAGAAAGATTTAATCTACAAAATGTATCAACAGTATAAATTTAGTCATGTGCTGAAAAGTATATTATATTTTTACTTATATTTATAAGTAAAAACGTAAAATATATAAAATGGGACAACTCTTACAGCGTCATCTTGTGGGAACTAGATAACTGATATCCTACTTATATATTTTCATTTTATAAAAATATGCATATTATACATATCCAGCTTAGGGATGAAAAACGAACCCGTAATCCCTGCAGATGTTTCGATGTACAAATGCCGTTCCGCCACGGTTGTCAGTGGCAACGTTTGCATATATTTACATATTATATTAAAAGATTATTTTTTATACCAAGCAAACTGCCTTACCAGCACCACGACGAATCTCCACTGGGAAGCCGATATTGCTACGTCAAGCTCACTGTATAACCTACGGCAGCTGCTATTTTGTACAGCTTGCCAAAATTATGGTGATAGTGTTAGGCTACTGGTAGGAGTGATGGTAGCCTAATAAAACTTTCGGTCATTTCAAACCAAAGAGAATAAAGAATCTGCCAAAATTTTTAAGTCAACCTCATCTACTATCTGGAATACCTTGATACAACGAACGAGGCTCTACGGAAAGGTATTGCATTTGAAGTTGTTAGATCATGAAAATAAATTTGGTATTTTCTTGTTACTATCTAATATTAAGATTTAACAACGCCTATTAGGCAGACAAGTGATAGAGATATCTCTTACATACTTCAATAGATATATTACTTCTTTCAAATATTAATGCATTAAATTCAAATATTAAAGCAAATGTTACTTATAGCTCGTAGTTCACAAATGCAATTCTGCTCTGAAATGTATTATAAAATGGAAATAATAACTTTCCATTTCTATTTCCAGTTTCATATTAACCCGGAGATAAAGTTTTGCGGACGTCCCGTTCCTCACAACATTGTAGGGACATAGTTTATATTCAAGTGCAGATTTTTACTTAAAAAGTTTCTGTCCCTTGTGCAGAATTGCTACAAAACTCCAATTTTATAACTCTTACTAAAAAAGATCAACTTCAAAATGACATAGGCAAGAACTTGTTACACAATCTTAACCGCTACTTTGATCAGTCAAAATTCTTTGGGGCACTAAATTAACTTTATCCGTGCAGGGGCGGAGAAAGAATACTAACCCCTGTGGCCGGGGTCGGCCTGTCGTAAAAGGCGACAAAACAACTCACCCTAGCTACGTGGTAGGGCCCCAAGCCCGTCTGGATGGCGACCACCTTTGGTCTTAAGTATGCCGCCATAATAACCTTGTGTTGTGTTCCGGCATTAGTGACCCAAGTTCCTGTACCCTTATGGGACAGCAGCGTGTTCGCGATGCCACTGGCGTTGCAAGCACCTATAGGCGACGGTAACTGCTAAATCCTAAGCAGGTCGTTAGCCTGTCTGCTGTCCTACAGCAATAAAAAAAAATTCATTTAGCAGTCTGAAATAGATTATACTGTTCTTGTTTACTACTTTGTTTTGTCTTAAACATAATTTGTAATTTGTGTTTATTATTGTTGCTTGGGTTTAACTTTTATATGCTATTTATAAAAAATAAATATTTTGCCTTTGGTCTACTCATGAGCATCCTATCAGAATTAGTCCATTGGCAAATACTTACATTTTACAATATCAAACTAATAAAGTAGCGTCTTATTTGTCTAACTATTCGAACCAAGTTGTCATAGATTTTGTGAAACTTCATAATATATTATATGAATTTAATTTTTGATTAAGATAATGAAGGCAATTGAGACAACGAAGTATTTTTCTACTTCAGCCTATGTATTATTCGCCTTACTTAACATAACCAATACATTCGTGTATTAAAAAAATACCTCATCTAGATATACTTGATATTTTTGCACATGTGACTTGGAGCGCCTTTGTACTGTATGCAGTGGTGGATAGCTGATATAAAACGTAGTATTCGCATGTGCATAGTGCGAATTATGCATTGTTTCCTTTTGGGTGGTTCCATTTAACCATTTTTCATCACACTTCATAATCTTGGCATTCAGCTGTACTGAAATACAAACTTTTATCTGATATTTTTATATAAATTTATTAACAATTAAGAATATTCATTGAATTGAAATTAAATTATTGAAACAGATTATTTACAGCAATCGCAACTACAATGCAATTGATTATATAAGGTGACATCATTCCATATAGTATCGATTTACCCGCCATCTTGAAAATAGAAGGACAACTGGAGGGAAAAGCTCAGCTTACCTCTATAATGCTGGTTATGCTAAACCGGTCCACGCAATAAATCAGTTCACGGTAACAGCTTGTGCTAT
The DNA here is from genome assembly GCA_963693495.1 of Malacosoma neustria. NCBI lineage: Eukaryota > Metazoa > Arthropoda > Insecta > Lepidoptera > Lasiocampidae > Malacosoma > Malacosoma neustria. The sequence goes on from OY856383.1 coordinate 13,157,736, forward strand.
ACAAAACATACTCGTATTTTAGTTATGCTATTTAAAATCTGACTAGAGCACCTGCATGTAAGCTCAATTTCATAAACCATCTCATAACCATCCCATAGACATCCCACGGCGCGCAGTTTGCCTTGTCGACTATCCCACACGCATAGACGGTCTAGAAACTTTGAGTCACTTTCCGTATTCTCCCATGTGAACAATAGTGAATGTTCTAAGAAGCTGTTTAGAATAGCGCCTTTCTCCGCCATACTCCTGCCATCGGCTGCATGTTGCCCCCATTTCCTGGAGCCTTTTCTTTATTTACTTTATTTCTCTCCGAATTTAGAATTACCTTGTGGCTGGTTTTCCCATCAAAGCACGATATGAGATTTTTCCTAACAGGCGACATAAAGTTACTTCAAGTCCAGCAGCGGGTTCACAATGCCTCTGATTTTGGTAAGTCCATAGTCCATGGTTACCTGCTGCTATCAGTTAGACCATCATAAAACCTTCTTTTACTTACTATCACTGTTAGACTATAGGGTGTTCAAAAATTTTTCTTACATTTCTTTATACATACGCGTGCTAATATATACTAAATAAACATTACCCATACGCAAGTGGGTAAGAAGTAGAAACGTATTTTAAGTCTTATATCGTAAATTCTATCATCATAACATAAGTAATTAACACCGATAAAAACTAATCCAATATACATTAATATGTCGTAATTAGCAATATCAGACAAAGGATCGCGAGTAAATGCTAAATAATTGCTATCATTCACCATAATGGAGGCCGGTGTTATAAGCATGGCTCTCGAAAAAGCTATTAGTATCAGTACCATTCAATTCGAACAAATAAAACATTCTGTAAATCTTTTTTTTTTTGTACATTTTTATTTTTTGTTCATATTATGCGGGAAACCTCGTGCCAAGTAATCGATTTCTTTAATATAGCTTTTTTAAATTGATTAACCGATTTGATAATGGGTTTTGTTAAAACATATTTATTTAAAATATATTTAAACAATTTGAAATATTAATATTTCTAGATTTTACATAAACTGATATTAGTTACTTTATTTCCAATAACACAATAACATGAATTCAATTGTAGCCTCCAAACCCTACCTGTATCCTGGTTGAATATGAAACTGGAAGGAATATAAAGTAGAGGCTTATTTATTTTAAATTTATTTGTTTATTGTGCTAGAGTATCCGAACCGCCGTTCAACGAAGCATTTCCGTTTCGGGTTGAACGGGTACACGGCAGTCATTATTTTAAAAAGAAGTTCTTTTAAGAAGAACAAATCAGAAGTATCCACCTTATTCCTAAGCAGACTACGTCAAAATGAAAAAGTCTAAAAGGCAAAATTATAATATTTCCATGATGATATTCGACAGATGGCTTCAGGATTCAATAGTAGCCAGACATGAGGGTTGTTTACATATCTTAATGCCGATAGTTTAGTGTTTAAACATTTGAAACATTCATTTTAAAGTTCAAGGTGCATAGCTCAATGTTTTTCCGTGATTTAGGTATGTGTATACGTTCCGTATATCTTGATTCTGATGATGAAAAGAAACTTCACATAAATTATAAAATATATGTTTGATATAAAATAAACTCGCCGGAATAGACGTCAGAACTCATACTAACAACACGCACCTTATTAACGATAACAAGGAATGGCGTACAGGGCCTTAATTTGAGAGAAGTTATTAAAATTTAATATAGGAACCCAGGGGTGTATAATCAAATAAACTACGTTGGCAGTTTCGAGGGAAACCAGCATGTTTAATTAAGCCTATAATGTAAATAACGGCTAATTTTATTCGAGCTTTATATCGATGGTATCATTGTAATACACGGCTGAATAATTTTTTTGAAATTGTCGACATCCGAATTAAAAGGCTGGGTGCTGTGATATAAAAGCTTTTTTTTATTGTACATGTATTTATTTTAACCGCATTAAGTTACTTGTACGTAAATGTTCAGTGCTGTGTTGTTTGTTTTCAATAATACAATATGAATATTACCTTCGTAGGCGTAGTGGCATAAACAAGGTGTAACTTATTATTAAAGCTTGCCATATAGTCCCTATTACTAGTATCTTTCGTGACTACACAAGGCGAGAGAACTTTAACTTTTACCAACAACCAAGCTTGTGTAGATAAGTTTTATTATTACTGAAGTGACTGTATTCTGATTTTCTGAAATTGAAATCATAAAATGAATACCTTTAGTCGATGTAAGTTCCAGCGCGAATCTATGTACGAAAAAAACTTACCTTTAATTTTTTTATTAAAATTTAAAATTTTATCTTTTTTCACATGTCTCATCTATTAGTTCATATAATATATAAAAAAAACTATCTGCCAACAACAACACTACCAACATGCCTTTTGAATAAGGTACTGATAAATATAAATGCTAATTTTCCATCCCTCAAAACTTTGTTCAAGTTACTGCGTACACTAACGAAGTCTAATTAGCATGTCAGTCATCAATCTTTACTCTGTTGGAGACAGAATGATGTACGACCTCAGATATCGACAAAACAGACGGCTTTATGTATACTAGTTGTTAATTAATTTTCTTTATTATTATTACGCAATAACTATTTCTATAATTATGTAAGGAATTTTTAGTTAGTACTTGTACATTTATTTTTAGGCCATTGATAATACATCTTCACGAAAATATTAATTCCATACATTGGCATATGAAATATTGTACTGTTGACTAAATTAGCTTTTATGATTGCTACTTTGACAGATTGATCTAGAATTAGCAATTATCTTACGTGTTACTGTCATTGTGCAGCTAATTTTCTATGAATCATTGTGTCAATACTATATGCTCAATATCATTATAATAATTTTTTTTCGAGGTGGAAATGCTTTTCTTACTAGTGTGGGATTCTCCGTACGTCACAGACTTTTAGTTAAGAAGCGCACGCCGCTGGTATATATACTATTCCTAAAACTACTTGGTATTCCTTCGTTCGCCTTTAACGTCGAGTGGGATAGGGCTTTAATGTATTTGATTTGTGGGCCTTTTCATAACTAAGAATAGGTCCAGGCCAATGTTGGTTCCAAGGTCTCGGCGCTACCGAGGACACTCCGCCGTATTCTCGTTGCCAGCGTAATAGTGGTAGCACTATGTTCTTCCTGAATCTCGTACCGCCCAAAAGCCACTGCCATCTGATACAACTCCGAAAATTTTGACAATAACACAAACAATCTGCATTTTTATTTTTTTGACATTTTTATTTTATATAACATTTCAAAAGAACTTAAACTTGTAAGCCTTCAAAGAACCTGTCAATATAAGTAACCCAAAGAACACAAGGTAAAATATTTGTTTACAATTCCCGTCATTTTATTTGAAGAGTGCTCTTTTGTATAACAAATTTACCTCTTTTCAACAATTTATTCCTAGACGAATCTTTGTATAAAATACGTTCAAATATTCGTATTTCCCATGAATCTATTTGCTGATATTTACAATAAAATCCACGAAACGTATTTTTATAGCACTATATTGACTCAAAGGATTTTTGCTTTCTCATACCTAAGTAGTTCACTTAATGTTAACTTTCACCATAAAGCCGTGTTATCCTCGCTAGAATCAAGAATGGGTTTATCCCATCAGCCGCCTAAAGAATCGTATAAAGCTCATAATAGACAGCTTCGGCTGCTACTAAAGTTAGCTTTTATTCGTCCAGGGGCGAAACTAGAATACTGACCTTAGCGGACGGGGGTGACCTGTCTTAAAAAGCGACTAGACAACCCTAACTAAATGGTAGGGCTCCAAGCCCGCCTGGATGGCATCCAAAATATATTCTATTTTAATCCGTGCAAGGGCGGAGAAAGAATACTAACCTCTGCGGCCGGGGTCGGCCTGTCGTAAAAGGCGACAAAACAACCCACCCTAGCTACGTGGTAGAGCCTCAACCCCATCTGGATGGCGACCACCTTTGGTCTTAAGTCTGCCGCCATAATAAACTTGTGTTGTGTTCCGGCATTAGTGACCCAAGTTCCTGTACACTTATGGGACAGCAGTGTGTTCGCGATGCCACTGACGTTGCAAACACCCATAGGCGACGGTAACTGCTAAATTCTAAGCGGGCCGTTAGTCTGTCTGCTGTCCTACAGCAATAAATAAATATATATATATATATATATATATATATATATATATATATATATATATATATATATATATATATATATATGTATATATATATATATATATATATATATATATATATATATATATATATATATATATATATATATATATATATCTAAATACGCTTCGAAAGCGTGCTAGCGGTGCTTCTGATGTCGCTAGCTCCTATAAGCGAAGGAACTCCTATAAGCACTTACTATTAAGTTATCTTCGTATTTGGTTACCATATGCATTAATTAACAATTTGCAAGAATTGACATTTACATGGTTTTAATTTTAATAATCTATTAAATCTGTCCTATTCTTTATTTTCTGGATCATATCTTCTACCTCTGTTCTACTCGTTTCTACTTTCATCATTTCCTTGGTCTTTATAATAAATATTATTATCAACCTTTCTATAGCCAAATTTTCTACTGCTTGTCATTTTTTCTATTTTTCCTTCTTTTAAGACGATCAGCACGTTACTAATGCCAAAAGTTATTACCGTAGTTAGCTAACTATCAAGTATAATTGAAAGAAACATCAAGATACCTTAATACAACTAAATAAAAAAATAATCTAAAACGTACGTTTTTTGTTCTCGAGGTGGAAATACTTTTGTAATATCTAAATATTTATGAGTGCGCACTATCTGAAACTACTCCGATGTTTCTTCATACGCCTCGAGCGTTGGGTTAGTTTTTGGTCTCTGACGCTAGTTATAACGCCTATCCGAGTATTGCATATGATTGTGAAACACGTTCACTTTATAAAAAAGTTACATATTTTTTAATACCATACTCTTTTGAATTTAATTTTGTCGGGGTTAAACATATTTGACGACCTCGGTGGCGTAACGGATAACGCACTTCGGTACGCTTGCGGAGGTCACGGGTTCGATTCCCGTCTCGCGTCTGGGTGTTTATGTATAATATGTATTTATTTACAAAAAAAAGTATATAAGTAGTATATCAGTTGTCTAGGGCCCATAATACAAGTGCTACTTAGTTTGGGACTAGATGACGCTGTGTGAATTGTCACAAAAATATTATTATAACTCTACTCGAACTCATTTTCTATTGCTGAAGAAGAGCAGCCAGGCTAGTAGCCCCTTAATAGTAAGCAGTTGTTGTTGTCTATGGATGTTTGCAACACTAGGGCCACTGCAAATATTCCATAAAAGTACAGGAACCTGGGTCACTAAATTATATTAATATACCACTTACACTTATATTATACTTCTAAACCAAGGGTGGTGGGCATACAGACGGGCTTGGGACCCTACCACGTAGCTAGGGTTGTATTGTCGCCCTCTGCACGGAAAAAATAAAAAGCATAAATAGATGTATTTTCTATCATTTTGTGAGTTACTAAGGCTTTTGCGATATTATAGTATATACTATTCAGGTCAATATTTTAAAACAATAACTGGTAATTTTAAAATTCCATTTTAGTCCAATGAAATGGACTTGCTTGTATATTGAGAATGTTGAATCGTGTTGTACAGTAATAGCACACTGTAGTAAACAAACATTAGCCAGTGCGGTGGAACTGGCAATGTCATATAAAGCGAACATCAAGAGAGTGGCTTTTCAGCAGGCTTTTAACATTCTGGTAAAAGCTACGGCTCGTACACCGTCAATACCAGTCATTTTAGAGTGCATACGTTGAAATATTTGGCTTCAAAAGAGGAATTTTACTGTTCAGTACATCCTTCGCCTATGTAATTCTGGTATTTCAAATTTTAGTCAGTTACTTAGTAGGCGCTGAATTTCATGAATATAGAAAGTTTCGTTTAAAAATTGTTACGGGAAATTTACTGTTCTGAATATCCAAACGGAATCCCAAACGGAAGAATAGCGCTGGTAGCTTCTACCAACACATGCTGAGTTTGGGGCCTTTTTAGGGAAATTTTCTGTATTTTATGTTATTTTTGGAATTGCTTATATTTGTCCTAAATAAATGTATTTTCTTTCTTTTCTTTCTTTCTTAAATAATGTTTCGTAGCAAATATATCTGTAAGATAACTCTGAAACTTTTCCAATAAATTGATTTATTACAAAAGCAACCGTTCTAGTTGGAAATCGATGTTTTCTCTGTAGATGTTATAAGGATGTGTATACGCAGTTTACACGGAACTTCATGCCAATTATGAAATATGATTCTCGTCGTTTCTTTTGTTCTACAAAAATTATTAAATTGGCATTTATCCATAAGTATTGTTCATTCATAATTCGTAATATAGTCTTACTACTTTCATTCTAAAAGATTCTTTTTTTATGGATACAAAGCGCATATTTATTAAGATAACTAGTTGACCCGGCAAACGTTGTTCTGCCATATAAATTAAAAAAATAAAATGATTTTCAAGATATTTTCAAAATGACTACTTCTACCGAAATCTGTCAGTGATTTTTTTTATTCTTCATAGGTATACAGATACATTTTATTATTTCATAGATACGTAGATTCATAGATACATACCAAGCTAATATAAGCGTGTTAAAAAGTAGCCTATGTCCTATTTTTTGTCTCGGGGAAAAACCTCTCTTGACGGGTTCCCCGGCCCGGGGGGACCGAGGGATATGTGGGACTCCGGGAAAGATGTTCAGCCATCCGATTATCCGCTAAAAAACCCCGCTGTTCTCCTATCGCCTACGCTCGGGCCTACGGATATGTAGCCTGCCAATCTCGTGGCCCGGGCCGCCGCCGGCCCGCCATTGTCTCAAGGCGGGCCTCCTCTAAAGTTTTGGCGCCAGGGTGTCAGAGTTTCATCCCCCCGGCGCTTTCCTGTATTGTAGGAGTTGAGGGGGGCCGTGGAACAGCACGCGGCACTCTCCCTCGCGGCAATAGTGCGGGCGGCGGATTCTTCCCCGAGGGGCCGCCCGCGGCCGCTTTCTACGGAAGCCAGAGGTCATTGCTTTCCCTCCGGCGCCAACGACGTGGCCTGCGTTGTCGGGAGAGGAGTGTGGTGGTGGACTCCCGCTCCCGCTCCGCCGCCTCCTTTGTGGACAGGACTGCCTCGCAAAATGGTACGTGCCATAATAACATTCTGTTGTCTTCGGGCATTAGTGACCCTGGTTCCTGTACTCCGATAGGGCAGCAGCGTGTACGTGGTGCCTCTAGTGCCGCAAACATACACAGGCAAAGGTTACAATTAAGTGGGCCATCAGCCTGTCTCCTGTTCCTCAGCAATAAAAAGAAACAAAATTCTCTCAAATGACTGGGCTGAATATTTTCTTTTTCAAAAGAGTTTTCATTTTATATTGAAGGGTGTTTAATGTCGTCGTCTATAAGGTAATAAATAATTTAATGTAAGTAATTAATTTTTATAAATGAAATATAATAATCGATCTTTGGAAAAAATAGATTAAATTGTAGTTAATAAACTTAATTTTAATACTAAATACAACCTTACAGTTATTAAACCACCTATCCTAGATATCACACAAGCCTTGTCAGAAAAGTGATATCATTAAGAAAGCTGTCACGTTGTAATGTTGCAATTTGCAAGCGGAAACTTGTATGGGGTGAGCTTAGTCAATATAAAAGGATACGTATACAAGAGTACTCATCTTACCTACGTCTAGTGTCATATGACCTTCTTTTGTTTGATACTGAATCATCCTTTGTTTGTGAAAGCATATAATATAAAGACGTGAAATAAATATTTCTTTATTGTACAGTACTTGAATGTATTTTAATATTTTAAATGATAAAATCTACATAGGCCATTACTTTTGAATTAAATAGACTCCCTTGTTTCGGCCTACAAGAAAAAAACCACTCTAAAGTACTCTTTAGGATTATTTGTTAATTAAAGGTAAGAAAAGGAGGGGAATATTGTAATTTGGATTTAGAAGGTCTAGCAGTCGATGTTATGAGCTTACATAAGATTTACGGTAACGGATCCTTGCTACTGAGCACAGAATAACGGCGACTATAAGGTCTTCGTAAAGTGTGTACTAGATAATCATGTCAACTTCTCTTACTGTACCCTTATGGGACTCCAGCGTGTTCGCGATGCCACTGGCGTTGCAAACACCTATAGGCGACGGTAACTGCTAAACTCTAAGCGGGCTGTCAGCCTGTCTGCTGTCCTACGCAATAAAAAAACACACATGGTAGGTATAATACAAGACAACAAAAAATTATTTTACACTAACTAATTATCTATATGTTGATAATAATAAATAAATATACTGTCACAATCCACACAGCGCCCTTTAGTTCCATACTAAGTAGCATAAGCATATGTGGTACTTGACTACCAATATACTACTATATACTTCTTTGTAAATAAATACATAAATAAAATAAAAGGATAATAAAATAAAAACAAATATTTCTCCCCGTATACAATTTTTAAACAAAACAAATGTAATGTAAATAAATAAATATATTAAATTTCGCATGATATATCAAGCCGATATAAAATGGATAAATCCTAAAAGCTACATTTCCCAAAAATCACGTACAGTATTTTTGCTGAATTCTCAAGACTGGAATCGATGTGATGTTTCATTCGTTGTATTGCTGAGTTTGCAGTTTTATTTCCGATACAAAAATTCTAGGTATCATACAATTCGAATCAGGACACCGTTGTGGCATACAGGACAAGTAAATTTATAGTACTAATCAATTTCTTTACTGATATTAATATAAGCATGTCTATTTTTGTTATATCAATTTATATTTCATTTACACTTTTTTAGAAGATTGATTATACTTTACCGAGTTGAAAATTCTGTTTCATAAAGTATATTTTAAATATTTGTACAGGTATTTTACTATATAAGATTTATCCCGGTTTTAAAACTTTCACATTTGAGTTCCCTTTTGCGCAAGATACACCGTAATGTACAACTAAAATGTGTTTCGTTTTTTTGTATTAATGTCTTTCTTTACACTTTCTTTTCCAATAATACATACTGTTATAGCCAAATTTATGAGATTCTTAATTATTCTTAGGTCTAGATCTTATTAATTTTATAAATATTATAAAACTTTGTTCATACATTTAGACAAACATTTTGATTTTTCTCTAATATACATATATATTAACTACAAAATAATTACTTATATTATTAATTTATTATATTATATTAAACCAAGTATTAAAATTATAAATAATTACTTCCTAATCCAAATCTAAAACTTTGTTTAAAAATATAAAATGAAACTGCGATACTGCGATATATAAGCTAATTGATATACACGGGAAACTCATTAGGCTAAACGAATTGAATAACTACGTAATTTTCATAATAATTTTCTTCAAGGAATTACATAAAGTTTCTGGCTTAACATAAAAACGAATAAAAACGTGTGCCGAATATAATCTGAACCTCAAACAAAGCCTTCACATTCCGTGCAAATAGTATAAGTTCGGTTGTATTAATAAGATTTATTGCCAGGCCTTAGGCAGTTAAGCCGTAGACCTCAAATATTCCATCGAAGGCCGGCAAAGTACACATTCTATCTATTAATAAGACAATAGATGAACTATTCAGACTATGAGGCTGTGCATACAATTATATTGCTTTAAAATTCAAGTAGAATAATTTAGTATATTTGAATCCAAAACAATATCAATACCTAAACTAGCTTTCAGTGATACTGCAACACCGTGAATGTTAACCGCATGGTCCCGGTCAGATGTAAGAATAGATTTAACCCATCAAACTATTAGGGTCTTCAAAGAAGATAAATGAAAACATCAATCCGTCGTGTGTCTTTTCGACTTCTCGATATTTTTATCTTGTGACAATAATCAAAAACGTTACTTAGGCTCAAACAGTTATTAATGCATCCAGGAGGGCGTGCAAACGAAAAAAATATTTTTAAAACTTTTAAAGATATATTACATATCTTACTGTGCAAATAAACCGTATAAGACGTATTGTAAAGAATAATTAATTACTCGTAATCGTTTACTAACAGCATTAATAAAACCGATCAAATAAATACAATTCGTTACTAGCCAAAGCCTCTTTGATCTTTTGTTTTTTTGTTTCCATATATAGGATTGATTATGGTGGTTTGCATTGTGTTGGATCTGAATAAGGCCAGTTTTGATATTTCATAGTGTAGATCGCTTGATCTATTTTCAACCCCGCGATCTGCGATATTTTAATTTCGGTAAAACTTTGACGTAAGGATTTATTAGAGCCAGTATTGTTTCTCCTTCCGCGATTTAGTAATATTTCTAATTTATGAAAAAATTTATAACTTTCTCATCAAACAGGATTTCTTATCTATAACTGTTCAATCTCTTCTATTCAAATTAATTAAATCCGTAATTCTTAATTAAACTTATTGTCTCGATTCGTCGTTACTGGTCAAATCTCCTCGTTCATATTTATTATATTTTATTACATTAATCGTCGCATGGGGTGAACGTTACAATACCATATCGATGACCCCCGTGGCGTAATAGGAAATACATCGGAACGTCTGCTGGAGTGTCAGCTTCGTTATCTACGAGTATTTTGAATCCGGGTGTTTATTCATAAATTTGTATTTAAATTTCAATTGAAAATAAACTATTATATCAGTGGTTCCGACCACAAGTGCTTAGCTGCTTATTTGGACTAGATTGCTCAGTGTGAATTGTCACAATCTATCTAGTACACTGATAACCCACAAGTGAAACGACACAACGGTCTCGCCTCACCCCTTGTATACCTCGCTTAATTATTAATCAGGAATGCCGAGTGCTTACCTGTGTTACTCAGACATTTGAATGACGTTCAACCATTCTTGAACCGTTCTCAAAATTATCATTATACGTATGATGTTTGGCTTTACGCTTAAGTTTAATTCGTTTAACAAAGGTGAAAGGGTTTTCGTGTTTCAAGATTTCATATCAGCATATTAAAAGTTTATATGCTTTGAATAAAATTTTCTGTAATGTATCCAATTTCCAATGGGAGTTTAAAAAATAACATTAATTTTGAGTGTTTTTTTTATATCTTACTCATAATCAGGCAATGTTCTGGTTAGTTTATTATTATATAACTAATCATATATATACATGTTCGCTTGTAACTGTAATAGATTTTTTCCATCTACATAACTCTTATTTATATAATTAAACATATTTTTTATTTGATTTTGTTGATAGGACATACGATCGCTCGAATAAACTAAACTTTTAAATATTGTAATATTTTAATTTATATAATTATTAATATAATTATATTAATTATGTTGTAACCGAAGATAATTGCTAAATAATGGAAATGATTTATTAAATACAGAAAACTCAGGAAAATTATTAGCAGGAACATTTTTTCCTGAAGATTCGCCAACAAATAATAAATTGACAAGGACAGAAGCGAACAGATTTATAGAACTAGAAATCACAAATGAAGTTAACGATCTTTGTTTTACTGAAATTGAGCTAGAAAATGTTTCAAAGACTTTTAATCCTAAAAAAGCTCCAGGTGCTGATGGACTATCAGCAGAAATATGTATGAAAGCGATAACATCCAGCAAGACGGTTTTCTTAGAATTACTTAACAAGATGCAGCTTTCCTATTTTCCAAAAATATGGAAAGAAGCTGTAGTGATTATTATTCGGAAACCTGGTAAACCAGATTACACTCAAGCTAATTAAATCGAGCAATAGAGCTACTACCAGTTCTAAAAAAATTCTAGAAAGCTTCTAACTACTCGTATTAGATGGCATTACTGTCACAACTAAACTAACTCCAGTACAGGTTAGTTCCATAACGATGTACCGAAGACGCATTATACGATCTCGTTCGACATATTAGGAGCAAAATGAATAAGAAGATGATCAATGTTATAACATTGGATATTGAAGATTGGATTTGTGGCGTTGGATATTCAAGGTGCATTTGATTGTGCCTGGTGGCCTAGTGTCAAATGCAAACTGTAAGAAAATGCACTACAAACTTAAGACTATTACTCGTAGTAAATAGCTACTTTAGCGATGGTACGTATTCGTTATGCTAATAGAAAACATAGTAAAAGACAACAATGGGCTGTATTCAAGGTTCCATTGGAGGACCAACATTTTGTAATATTCTTCTGGATTCTCTTTTGGTTGCAATGGGCAATAGTGGAGTATACTTCAACATGTATTTGAATGGGGAATATGCAATAAATTCAAATATTCTCCAGAAAGACTTTTATTACTGTAACGCCAGTGGCATCACGAACACGCTGCTGTCCCATAAGAGTACAGGAACATGGGTCACTAATGTCGCAACACAACACAAGGTTATTATGGCGACATACTTAAGACCAAAGGTGGTCGTCGTCCAGACGGACTTACCACGTAGTAGTAGAGTGGGTTGTTTTATCGCCTTTTACGACAGGCAGACGCAGAGGTCAGTATTCTTTCTCCGCCCCTGCACGGATAGAATGGTTTTCCTTATGTTTTAAATTAATATCTTAAAACTAAATTAGGGTCGAAACAAATAGATATTATATGTCTATGTAAGTGGATGTGTGATATGTAATGATTTATATTTATAATGAATATAATATATATATATATATATATATATATATATATATATATATATATATATATATATATATATATATATATATATATATATATATATATATATATATATATATATATATATATATACCTAGTCAGGTCATAAGTATTGTCACACAGTAAAAACTTTTCTTTTAGAATGCTGGCCACAAAAAAGTTTATTGAATTCGAATTTCGAATTGTTCATGAAAATAAAAATGTATAACTTTTAGAATTTTACTCATTTTTAAATATGGAGTGGACGCTTAAAGAAGACCGTGTTGCAGTTATTGCGTTGCATCGTTGCGGTTACGCGCCAATTCAAATTTTTAACATACTGAAAAATTTGAATATTACCAAAAGATTCGTTTATCGTACCATCAAACGATACAATGAAGACTCTAGTGTAGATGACAGGTCAAGAAGTGGTCGCCCTCGGTCTGTTAGGACTCCAGCAGTGATAAAAGCTGAGAAGGCACGAATTCAAAGAAATCCCAAACGTAAGCAGAAACTGTTGGCCCTTCAGATGGGGTTAAGCAGAACCACGGTGAAAAGGGTGTTAAATGAAGACTTAGGGCTTCGGGCATATCGAAGAAAAACAGGACATCGTTTGAATGCTCGTCTAGTGGACCTGAGACTGAAGAGATGCCGCGCTTTGTTGAAGCGGTACGCGGGAAAAAAATATCGGGAAATTCTTTTTTCGGATGAAAAAATGTTTACCGTAGAAGAGAGCTACAACAAACAAAATGATAAGGTGTACGCACACAGTAGTGAAGAAGCGAGCAACCGTATTCCGCGTGTCCAACGAGGTCATTTTCCATCCTCGCTCATGGTATGGTTGGGAGTTTCTTATTGGGGCTTAACAGAGGTACATTTTTGTGAGAAAGGTGTAAAAACGAATGCTGTTGTGTATCAAAATACAGTCCTGACGAACCTTGTGGAACCTGTTTCTCATACCATGTTCAATAACAGGCACTGGGTATTCCAACAAGATTCGGCGCCAGCTCATAGAGCGAAGAGCACACAAGACTGGCTGGCGGCGCGTGAAATCGACTTCATCCGGCACGAAGACTGGCCCTCCTCCAGTCCAGATTTGAATCCGTTAGATTACAAGATATGGCAACACTTGGAGGAAAAGGCGTGCTCAAAGCCTCATCCCAATTTGGAGTCACTCAAGACATCCTTGATTAAGGCAGTCGCCGATATTGACACGGACCTCGTTCGTGCTGCGATAGACGACTGGCCGCGCAGATTGAAGGCCTGTATTCAAAATCACGGAGGTCATTTTGAATAAATTTTAATGTCATAAGAATCTATGTTTTGTTAAGTTCATTTTGGTATATGAATGGTTACATAATGAATAAACTTGTTACAATTATTTTACATTAAACATGTGACAGAATTTATGACCTGACTAGGTATATATATATAACTTAAAAATAGTTAAACGGGATATGTTACTTAAACTTGTATAATGTTGAAATTCATTATATGTAATTAAAAGAGATATATCACCTACATCTATAGCAGTATTAACTTCTAATCGAATATTTCGTATAAAATGGGACAAAAGAATCGGAAAACCATTAAGTTGATAAAATATTAAACTTATTTACTTGTCAGTCCAAAAGCTCCGTTTTGGACTGAGCCTCCTTGACTCTTAGCTAAACCCTACTTCGGAATTAAACAAAATAATAATTGTACCATCTGGACTTACTCGCGTATTAGCGAACCTAATATAACACTGACTCGACTGAACCCTAGTTCGAAAAAATAACAGGCAAAAGGTTAGGCACACCCGTGAGTTATTATTAAATTAAATCGCGGAATAGGAAACAACACTGACTGTAATAAATCCCTACTTTAGTTCCACGGAATTTAAAATATTGTGGATTGCTCGATAAAAATAGACTAAGCAATTTATACCATGAAAGATCAGAACTGGCCATATTCAGATCCTACACAATGCAAACACAATAATCAATCCTCTTTATAGAAACTTATATCACGCGACGCGAAGCCTGGAGTTAGTCTCCGGCTGTTGTTACTCTCTTTGAAAGTTGATTTCCCTGATCCGCTCTTCGCGGCATCCCGACTCAGTCTACCCACTATTCCGACCTCATTCCTTATATCCTTAGCCTTATACAATCCCTTCAAACTCGTCATAACAAAAAATGCTAAACATTGTGTTACGTGCCACAGTAAAATCCCTTTACAGTGTGTAAACATTGTTATTTTTATTAAGAAAAACTAAATAGATAATAACTACATTGTCCAACGTCAAGAGTGGTCAAACACGCATACACAATTACACATTTAATACGACGTAGACTTCAACCATGCTCTAGACTTGCAGAATCGTCGCTTCATCCTTCTCCACGAAGTTCCCATACCGTTCCGCTATTACATTGTGTCTTACATCAACAAGTACACGTTCAGGAAACACAAGTGCTGTTTACAGATTAAAATTGTTGTTGAAAAACAGAGAGAATATCCCTGAAGTTTTCTGCATACTTCAAGTTTGTCCAATAACATTGACGTTTACCTGATGATGATGATGACATTTACGTGATGCCTAAGTATAAGAATAGTTGTATGAACTTGGTACCATCACAGTACTAATAATAATAAATTTGAGCTTTGAAGAGAAAAAAATGCCTTTAATACTCTCTGAATCAATAATATATTAGAATGCGAAAACGAGTCTAGAGCACTTTGATAGCCGGCATTATATTTTAACGTTTTCACATTTACATAATTTGATTTATGATGAGTGACGTTTACAGCTTTTATCAATTCACATCCTATAAGTGAAATGAATATTTTATAAAATTATTTATAATATGTTGAATAAATTTAATACCAAAGTTATAATTCGAAATTGGTTTCAAATTGTATATTCAAACCAATTATTCTCACATTATTTCTTAGGCCTATTCGTGCTTTACTTAATAATTTACAAAAAACTGTCTCTATTACAGTAAATTTTCATTTTAGAAACTGTCATATATTGATATAAGTAATAAAATTTTATACGAGTATAGTATTGTATAACACATATCACTTTCACCATTAGCTATTTGATTAACATTTATGTATATTTATATACTCGTATATTACGGTAAACATACGACATTCCTGAAAGACAATATGGCCGATTAATATTCTTGTATGACACAAACTATTATCAGGACGCTTCAGATCATATACCAGTATATTCGTCTCTATGGCAATATCAGTAAGTATCATATTGGCTTAACAAAGATTTCATTTAAGGAGTATCGCATATTATTTGCAATTTCGTACGTAATAAGTTACTTTCAGGTGTGTTAGTACTTATAATGTTAGAAATATTTAAAGTGTTTTGGATTTACCTAATCTTGTAATCCGTCACCATTAATGGTTCAATTTTGAGACGATATTAACATTTTATAAAATACTTATTATTATACAATTACAATATAATAAAATACAATTATAACATAAAAAAATAAAAGTAAAATACAATCATGCGATAGTATGATTGTATTTTACTCTTTAAATACAAGCAGTGAATTTCAGTTACAAGCAAAGTCTAATGTCTTTTATACTTTTATCAAAGAATTTTATAATGTTTATTATAAATTAGGTAGTATATAATTTAAATAAACACTCAATACATTAATTTGTTATTGTTTTGTATTAAAACTAAGTAATTTTAAATTGAAATAGTTTACAAATATTGTATATTATGTTGTTTATAAAAAAAATACATTTTCTTATCCCTACTTTCTACATCATAGCTACATGAATGGATACAATTTCGAATAACGTCTAGTATCCGGTACATCCTCAAAGAAACAAAACGGCTTCACGACCGGATACTTCGTGATAAGGAAACCGGATACCGATACCCAGCTAACGAACAACTACCGACAGCCATATAAGATTGACCCCTGATCTTATATTCAACGTTCTTTTAAACAGAAAGAATTAAAACAAACGGCTGGGTGAAAGAGATCAAGTTTGAATGGGGGTACATAGACCAAGCATAAATGGGGGTCTCTGCTACATGCTAATACAGTGTAGACTTTACAAAGTGACGTGGAGGCAAACTCCTCTTTACACTCATCTCCTGAGAAGTGGTTTATTTCTTAGTGAAAAAGTTGTTCTAAGTAGCTTACTGACACTTTCCAGTGATTAGTTATGAAAATGAACAATGTAACAATGTGTTTTATTAAAAGGAAATTACTTAATGAAATTGGTTGTTAGCAAGTTCCTCAGGATGAGGATAAAAAATTAATTAGTGTAAAATTTTGCGTTTTAAATAAAAAAAAAATCATTTCGTCTCAAGCTCAAATATATGTATTTCTCAAAGATAAGGAAGTAAGACTATCTCTCTTTTATTTTAATTTTAAGTACGATTTATTTTTATTTACTAAGTGTAATTATTTTTATGTTTTCCTTTATTATATTTTGTAGTGATGTCTTAAAAATGGTATCCGCAACATACATTAAATGGCGAAGCATGAAAAGATTACATTGATGTGTAAATCTATACATATATAATAAATTTAAAAAAAAATGTATTATATAATTCAGAACTTACCCATCCATTTACATTTACAATGTAGATAGCTGCATCTTAGAGAAGATTGGAGATATAAAGATTTGCATCGTAAGTAGTCTTTAGTATGTTAAATAAACTATCCGGCATTGTAATACAAGGAATAAAACAAACTCTTTAAACATAACAGTATATTTTCACAAAATCAACTTAGGTTGCATTACAGTTGAAAACATAAATAATAGAAATAAATAAAGAATTTCACTACACGTAAACATTGTAAAATGCAAATCTTGTAAAGGAATACAAATAGGGTAATGAATGTGTAATTAGTTAATTACTCTAGAAGTTTTCTTGGAATTTGCGCAAAGGAAAACTAGATAAGCTTCATTCAGCAAAGATAGTTGAAAGCTAGAACAGAATTATCATACTTTGGGAATATAAGAAACACAAACATATGATTCCACACTACTTATTTATTTAGAAAAAATATTTGCAGAAACAATTTGAATACGAACACGGTGTCGCTGCCTGTTATGAGTTTTATTACTTCTTTTTCTTCCTTCCCTTATCGCAACTATGTGGGGTCGACATATGTCATCTCCTTCCACTCTTCTCTATTATTCGTCATCTGAACATTCACATATGTTTTTTCTATATCATCTTTTACAATGTGAATGGAAGTGTTGGAAGGGGTAAACCTAGGCGGACGTTTCAAGACCAGATCAGGGACGTCTTGAAAAAAGGCCAGGTCAAAAGTACCCTAAACCGAAGGGCATGTATGAAGGGAATAATGAAAGTGGACGAAGCGAAACAAGTATGTAAGGATCGTAGCAAGTGGAAAGAAGTGGTCTCTGCCTACCCCTAGGGGAAAGAGGCGTGATTATATGTATGTATGTATCTTTTACACAATCCATTCATCTTTTCTTTGGTCTACCTCTCCTTTGGCATCCATCCACTATCATTTCTAGTATTTTCTTTGTTGTGTGGCATTCTTCTCTTCGCATTATATGGCCATAGCAGGCTAGCCTATTGTTTTTTATCTTCTCAATCACTGGCACTACCTTTAAACTTCCCTTAATATATTAATTTCTACTTTTATTCATTTTTGTAACTCCACTCATCCATCTTAACATTCGCATCTCTGCTGCATTTGTGCAGAAATGCAGCTACTATTATAGAACTGTTGAGCCTTGACCCTATACAAAACTATATTTATTTATTTATTATTTCAACATACAAATATAGTATAAAGATCTGCTTTCGTAAATTCGTTCAAATAAATATATTTCACTGTACACTATATTGTCGAACATAAGTTGGTATCAAAAACTAGTATGCCATGAGCTTAACTTCTGTGCACTTTAGTATTTTGTTACAGAGATGAAGCTAGCTATAATTTAAACGAGAATATGCCTTGTTTCCTGACAGTGCTAATTAAAAGATTATTCGTTTGGTATTTGTTTTAGTAGATATCAAGAATTTAATTGGATGAAGTTATAACGTTTTAATTAAACAACTTACTACAATGGGGATTTGGTTCACTATTTCAATCAGTTAACCTGCGGTTTGTAGCTATATGTGTATGTTTACATGAACATTTTATGAACAATAAGACTAAAAAGTTTTTATTTTATAGTAATACTATGGTATATGGTTGTAAGAAAATTTAGGAGAAGTATAGTTTTAATTTTTGGTCTTATTATTTTACAAATAATTATTGTGTCAAAATATATTTCTTTGGCCTTGTTTTTACAAATAAAATAAAATAGGGCTACCCGATCAATTCCTCAGGGAGTCATAGAAAATAACAAAATCTTAAAGTATAATAAGTACACAGAAGGCACAGATAGGAAATATTTTCGTTTTCCTTTCAAGATTAGGCGGTAAGTCTATTTTTTAAAACTAAATGTAATTACGTTTATTCCATCTTCTGTATTGAGCTCTGGTCAAGAAAAAAATTCTCCCAAGGCAATGTAAGAACTGAAATATTGCCCTGTGAAAATATTGACCAGAGTACATCGAGTCTGAAATTAAAAGTCGATGCCTCCAGAAGGAATCATTTAGAAGAATGAAAGCTATATCGTTTACTAGAAAAATATTGCAATACAGCGATTGAATTAGATTGCATATATGCAGAAAATAAACAATTTTTTTCACATGGCTACGCAGATACTTTTAAAAGTATAATATCTCCAATTCAATCTAAAGCAGGGTGCCGTAATGAAACTCTGACCCACATTATTATCGTCGCTCGGAAGGTTGAACAATGGAACATTATAAAAGGTTGCGAGAAATACAAAGAAACAAAACAATATTTTCTGAAGGGGAAATTATCGGATATATCAGTAGGACATTTCGAATGAAAGCCAAAATGTCTTGTAAGTTGCGATTTAATCCACCTTTGTCCCAGTTTCTGTTCCATCGAATGATTTAATTGAGTGGAAATGCTAAATGAGTCGGGTCGTGTTATTCAGTGCGTGGCAGTTGGACATATACTTGTCAATCTATTACATATTTCACCTCATTAACCTATTTTAGACGAGGACTATAAACAATCGGACAAATGAGAACTATAACAACAATTAACAATCGATCCAACGGCGCGCAGTTCGTGTTGTCGACGATCCCATACTCACAGACAGTCAGACAGTCTAGACACGCTTGGACTCCGGAAAGACTTTCCGTCTCTTTGCGTATTCTACCGTCTGTACAACGGAGTGTTCTGAGGTGTTATTTAGAATGGTACCCTCGTCGTCTTTCTACCACCGCACTGCCCGCCATCGGCTGGATGTTCATCCCCATTTCTTAGAGCATCTTCTTTCTTGTACGAAACGGTTCTCAAGAACGTTCATGTTGCGTACTCTTAGGATCTGGAATGAGCTTCCGGCTGACGTTTTTCTCAGCTCGGTACGATATGGGGTTCTTCAAAAAAGGCGTTATAAAATTTCTTCGAGGCCGGCAGCGCGTTGGTAATACCTCTGGTGTTGCAGACGTCAATAGGCGACGGTGACCACCTGTCAGGGTGGGTCTTTGCCTGCCTGCTGAACTCTCACTATAAAAAAAAAACAATCACATACATTGTTGTTGGTGAATCATTAAAAAAGGCTTGTAAAACGCTATAACTGTATATTTGTGAAAAATCGCATATAACTTATATATTTTTCAATCTAAAGTTACAATCATGCATTTTAACTATCTATCGTGAACAGGTATATTTATAATTTAGTTTTTTCATAAACTTCTGACATTAATAATAATAATAATAATCTTTATTCAATTTTACAATAACAATACACTTCAACTGCAATGGTCGTCGTCTCTAAATAGGCCAGCTTATAGCCTGTGTTAAGGAACGACAGCCATTTAAATCCTACAAATAATGCAACGAAACATACAAATATGAATAATAAGCTCCACATCATTTTACACATCTATGTTCGATTGAGTGTGTGAGTGACATTATATCATAAACTTTACAAAATATTATTATTTAATTTATTTACGCATCCCATTTACAGCAGATTTTATGGAGAATCAGACTCAAACTCAAATACTACAAAACAACAATGTTCAATATTATAATAAGGTATAAATTTGGGTAGGCGACTGGCCTCTCCAAACATATATTTACTAAACAGATGGCTTTTGCACTTTATGGTGATTTTTTGTTTCTATAACAAAGTAATCTCTATTGGCTAATGAAACGAAAAACAGAACTCATTGTTGAAAATAAAATATTAATCTATAAATTTATTTTGAAAATGTGGAACTATCGCTTAGAATTGTGAGGTACATCTGCAAACTCTAATATCAAAATATTGTAATGATTTTAAACAAATGTACTCCATGTAGCAAATGCTGTATGCAAGCTATATAAGTAATTTGGACTCCGAACAGTTAAAAATGAAATCCAAAAACGAGTATTAAAACTCAAGAAGATACGCTCCGCCCATCCAAATTCTCACACAAATACTTGATGTACACTGTATTCTGTTTCGTAACAGATTTTAGTGTGATTACAAAAAAATTTGAATATGGAGGCCGTGTGTGGTCCCGGCCGATGAAATAATAGGGCCACGCTAAATCACCCCAAGGAAGTCGTAAAGGGCGACTGATGGGTTACTCCTTCTGTCAGCTTGCATGCGACGAAGGAAGAACATCTCTAGGTTTTCCTTTAGAGGTTGGGAGGTCGTAAAAACCAAAACCAGCCAAATAACAAAATAGTACTAACACGAAAAGGATTTGTCACTGATAGAGCGTCGCCGCATAACGACGCGCAGGAACTTCGCCCGACTCCTGCGACAAATGGACTAGGGCTGCCGTGCCGTGTGTTCAAATATCTATTAGCGGACCCCGGGTACCGAAGCGGAAGTCTAGGTTGCAATCGAGATACAAGGCTGAGATGATGATGACAAGAATTTGAATATATCTTGGATATATAGATATTATTATGTCAATCAAAATATAATTTAAATACTTAAGAGTTGCTGAATATCTTAGTGACGATGTCATTAATGATTATATTTAAAAATATCTCTGTAAATAAGCCCCAAGTTGTTTGCATGTTTACGTACAGGATTATGCTTTTAATTAAAACTTCAGTGATAAACTAAAGACTCTTTACATTAGAAACATTTAAACATTTCTTTCCGAAGTCCCACTTTAACATTTTTATTCTCTGTTTTGTCAGTAACTGCATTATTAATATATTTTATTTAAAATAATTAACTACTTGTTTAATTATCGTGTAGTTAAAGCATTCAGTTCTGATTCGATTTCCGACAAGGATACAGCTTTAAAGAACTCTTGTTGTATATTACCGTAATTATGGTAATTATATAGTATTCCCACCTTAAACAAAAACATGTACTACTTGATTTTGATGCTTTAAAAAGCGTCTAACACAAATATTTAGTTTCTCTTTACAAACTTGTTTTTTCCGTATTAAAATTTATATAAGTAATTTATAGATCCTAGCGTTAAATCCGGTTACAACCTAAACTTCCTAAATTCCTAAATAATAATAATAATTCTCTACGATCACAATTATTGATCGAAGATAATACTACATACATAAATCAATCTTGTAAATATTATTATAGTAATTATCAATATTTACAAACAGCAGATATAAAAGTTAATATTCCTTTAATTTCGAGGATTGATGCTACTAATTTCATTAGTGATTTGCACTAAGCATATTCGAATGATGAAAGTAGGGTTCAATCCGGATATCTTCATAAAGCGGATCGGTACGCATCCGTGGATCAAAGGTACGAATAAATCCTCAAATCGTACCCAAATCTGTGAATACGGCATTTATGATTTCCACATGGGACTAATTTGTGGCTTTATGTTTACAATATATGAAAATATATGTTGTACTAAATGTTGTCGGCATCATTTTATTAAAACTACTTTCAACTTCATAATATTTTATTTAATTGTAAAGTCATGAACCAAGCTTTTTTTTATTATTATTATTGATTGTTTTATTTGATTATTGTTATTTGTATTTGTTGGTAATGTGACTGGACATTTTTGTTTTATATAATTTTAAGACTGGAGATAAGACTATATATGATAAAATTTTAAGACTTGATTATAATTATCTGAAAAATATTTGTACGCCTTTTGGGCAGAACAGGATAGGACATTACCATTTATATTATGTAACATCTGTGCATTATTTTACTCTTGTTCAAACAAATAAATGAATTTGAATTTGAACAAATATAATAATAATAACAGTCCCTAACGTGTGGGACATTAAGAGTTTGGAGGGGGAGGCTCTATGTTTTGCCGTCTGTGAATTCACTAAAATGTTCCAGATGGAAGAATAGCACTGTTCTTAGCTGGATAAAATGGAGCTGAACCTGGATCCAGAGTAAAACGACAGGTATATATTTATTTGTTGTTGTATCTAATGTTTTGTTAATTTATTTTAAAGAAAATACTTCTTTCTTCCATGTGATTGCGGCGAACGAGAAGAATTAGACGACTCCATCTCATGTCTAAGAAGTCAATTGCTCGCTCATACGCAGCAATTGAAGGATTCAACATGATTTTCCCTTCAGCATTGGAAAAAGTGGGTCAAACGCTCCTATAGACTTATTGCCAAATGCATTCGTTTTTTTCTTCTTGTGACCCATTTAATCAAGGAAAAAAATTACGGAACAAAAAAAATTTATATGAAAGATTCCACAACGCGAACAAACAAAAAATAAAGATTAAATATTTCACCGATTATATGTTATAACATATAATCGGTGTTTCTACAAAATTATTGACCAAAACTTGTTATTTGTGATATGAATAAACTGTCCTGTAAGACTTTTAAACAAATAACATTGCATATTTATGTTGTCTTACGTGTTATTAAATATATTTTGACACCACACAACTATCTTTTCCCAAAATAAGATATATACTTTAAATAACATATATACTTTTTTTGTAAACAAATATAAAAACATCAGACTTGGAACGGGAATCTCGGAAAACGAGACCTCCGCAGAGGTTCAGGAAAAGTCGTGACGTCATGAAGATAGTAATTATTGTTGAAAATCGTACATAGAAGTAAATCTGGAACATGTTTTGCCAAACACAATCAACCTGTTGTGAAACTACGTCTCAGATGCCATCAACGGAGCAGCGTAAGCTTCGCACGCAGTATTGACAATCCACTTGAGCGTTTATTCAGCAGTAGATACCAGGTGTGTACGAAACACTTACCGTTCTTAACAACAATTTAGCTGTTGCGTAAATAGAGAAATGCTTCCAAGTTAAAAGAAAAATAATTTAGATAAAAGGTAAAGTGTGTTCATTGTTACTATTAGAGTTGTTGAAGATATTTCTAAGTACTATTGAAAAGTAAGACTACTGGTTCCTAAGCAGATACTTAGATAATAAGTGTGGTCCCAGATGGGTACCAAAATAAGACTTCCCAAGTAATTATTAATTACTACTTTTTAAGTTCACATAAGAACAGGAAGGATACTCTTTAAATTTTTAACGCATGCTTCGATTCTACATTACCATCTCAAGCCTAGCTATTCATATATATAACAAATATTTATTTACAAATGAAAAATATACATATATGTAGTATATCAGTTGTCTAGTACCCATAACACAAGCGCACATAACTTTTTTTGGATACTCAATAGGTTGTCAATGTCTGGATCACCGAACTCTTTCGCTGAACAAGATACAAGCCAGTCTTGTAGTCTTTATAAACTTGTAGACTTTTAGGAAGATCTTTGAGATACTCAAATCTTCAGGTCTTATGGGCCAGATATCTCCACTACAAACTCTTCTCTCTTAATAATGAAAATGGTGAGCTGCATGCCAATGTACTCTTTACTTAAAATACTGAGCGGAAGTAAAAATGCGACTGATATTTATTAAGTCAAGACACTCCAAAATTTTAATGAAATAAGAATACTTATTGTATAGAAATCTGCAGTCGAACGGGCATCACGGCAAAACTACTGGTTAGATTTCAATTAAATTTTCTAAAAAAAATATTGCGATATCTTCATTTAATATAAAGTTATTAAAGTTTTAGGAAATAACGATTTTTTATAAGCACTAGGTGTTTAGTGATGTGCAAGCGGTGTAGCATGCAAGCGTACAAAAACTTTTCATATTTTTTTCGATTTACTTTTTTCTTTTATTCGACAAGCGAAGCGGGCGGGAACGGCTAGTATATAATAAGAATCAAAAACATAGAAGTAAGTAATAATTATCCAAATTGCGTTTTAACATAAATTTAATTATAGTTTCAATTTCATATTTTATGTTTAAAGCAAAGCCATTACAAAGTTATAAAATATTTTCATGCAAAGGATAAATTAATTTTGCCGTCCTTAATTCCTGCAAGCTAGATAAAAAACGAATGCATAGAGAAGCGAATACAAAACTTGGCAGTTTCAATATTTGCCTCATACACATTATCCGGAACGTTATGAGAGAGACTGAAATTTTTATATTAAATTTAATTATCAAGGCTACAAGTTATGGCTATAATTTACAGGTAACTTACATAGGTGTACCGGAAAGTCATTACCGGTTTTTCTAACAAATGATCTGTGTTTGGTGGGAGTTGGGAGAGAACAAATGATCAAGTGGAACTATGCATTGATCAAAAAACGTGCAGAATGGGCCCAAAGATACGGTAAAGTGATTTCAAACCACGATAACGTGCCGTCTAATAAAGCAAAACCGGTCAAGAAAGCGTTGAAAGCACTTGGATGGGACATATTATCGCACCCGCCTTACTCTTACCTTGTCCTGTTTGACTATCAACTTTTCGCATCAATGGGACACGCGCTTGCAGAGCAATACTGCCAATTTCGAAGAAGTTAGAAAATGGCTCGATGGCATGGGATGGCATATATAAATTGTATGAAAGATGGGCATGATATAGAATCAAATGGCTAATATTTTGAATAAATAAATTTTTCCATTTACTTGAAAATTATGTAGTTTTTTTTCGAAAAAACTGGTAATGACTTTCCGGTACACCTAGTATATATTAACAGTGTTGGAGATATTTATTTAAAAAGTTAGATCATCGATGTTTTTAATTTTAATTAATTTACTGTATTTCTAATTGATTTTAGCCAAAAAAATAACTTTCTGCACTTCTCCGCCATATAAACTTTAACTGTGCCAAATTTCATACTCATCCGTCTTCAAAATTTTCATAAAAAGGGGTACAATGTTTTCGCTGCACGTATTAATACACATAGATTAACACACATATAGATTATATATTTTTTTGTTAAAGAGTTTTATGCATGTATATTATACACGACAAACTATTGAAGATAGCAAACTGATAATATGTAGAACTCTTTATGTTACAAATTTAATTTTGTAGCAACTTTAAAATAATATTCAATACAGGCAGACGCTGCATAAGATCGTGTAAGACGGCCTTACCCTTTCGGGGTGCGACAAACCCAAGGAACCATTTAAACCATGGGCTTTACTTGTTTTCGCAACAACAGACTCGGGTTCATTGAGAGCTTAAACAATTTGGAATATTACGAAAACGTGACACCGCTTGCAGTGTTTTGTGGCGAACATAAATATTTATGTAGAATTGGGGTACATTTGAAACGAGATAATATATAATATAAAATAATTAAATACCGTCCATCTTATATACGTAATCAAACATCTCCTTTCTTATTTTACACTGATATCAGTTGTACTTAAAATTCAGTCAGTAGGTCATGTATGCAATTATATTTACGTTTATATATTATTGCTCCTTAAATCCTTTGCCCCACATTTATGTTAAAAAATAGTTTTAGTACCTCCAATTTATCTTATATAGGTTTTGTATTTATATACAATACTAGGTAACTAATATACTAATTCAAAGAATTCTATTTTTAGATCTCTATTCATTTGCTAATTGTGCTCCTGCAAAACAATAAAGGCTTTGTGTACCCTTTCCTTGAATTGAGCAATTCATAAATGTCTAAATATCTTATCACAATATTAGCAACTTATTTATAGTTCGGTGCTTGAAATTTGAAATTTGTTGAATATTTGTCGTAAGGCAAATGTAAAAAGTAAATTTAAACATAATAACATTATGAGTAAATTAACGCCTGACCCCTAATCAGTAAAGAATTGAATCATGTAGTTCTTTTACTTCCTGTGAGTTACCAGAAGAAATAATCTTTTCAGGTTAGCTGGAAGAGACCGTTATAAGCAATAAGTACGCATGAGCGTACTTAAAATATCCAGTAAAATAATATTGTTTAACAATGATGTTAAACAATATTATTTTACTGGATATTTTAAGTTAGTGTTAAGTATCAGTATGCAATAAAGTGTTTTCATTTATTCATAATCTATTTATCTAATTAGAAGATATCCGAGACCACGTGGCTATTTCCAAATACAAATACAAAAAAATAAGAGGCATTTCAAATTACAACAGATGGATTAGGTATTAGATTAAATAAATACATAACTCTTAATAACTGGCACTTACCGAATTTGTTAGGAAAATTTCAATAAAAACTCACTAACGTGAAGATAATGAAATAAATAAAATCTGTGAATAGTGGTAAAAGCAAATACATTTTGATAGTCAATCTAAAAACATAACAATGCTAGTATTTTTCTTATTTAAATATATTTTTAATGCCCATTCCGCGAACAAGAAATAGAAAATACGTTTTCTCTATTAAATATTATTTTCATACTATTGAATGAAATCGATTTTTCCCAAATATTTGCCTTTAATACATCTTACGCATCAGAATATCAAATTACAAAGAAGCCAAAGATTCTCATAAGATAAGAAAGAAAGCCTTACAAACAAAAACTATATCAATACGAGCAACTTTCCTAATGATAGTTGTTGCCAACACGAAAGTTTGAGCCAGAATCGATAGAATAATCTCTTGTATTGATCTGAAGTGTAAACAGATAAAGCGGTTTCAAACGAACGGGATAGTCTTGTTTAGAAAACTTGTACGACATTTAATGCAATAACCTGGCACAGTGACAAATGTTACCATATGTAACACTAAAAATATAATAAACTACGTATATTTTACTTGAATGAATTTTTTGCTTATATCATTTGTTGTCATTGGTGTAAATACTACTGCGAAAGCTCATGTAATACATCTACTATAAGCATATTCTTAAGTAGGATGTGCAGTTCGTAAGTTTTAAACACTGGCCATATTTTAATATCTTATAAAGATGTCCAAGTAATTTAACAGGTATTTTGAAGTCATATAATAGCATGACACCAATCACACTACGCTTTTTAGCGACAGGATTGTGTACCTTAACCTCTCAATCTGCCACTAGATGCGTGATCAAATCAAAATCATTTATTTCAATATAAAATCTTACAGATCACTTATTTAATATCTAGAATCTACTACTGTTTCCAATACAAAAGCTAGCTAGAGAAAAAATGGTGAAATAAACTCCCCAGCGAATGTTTTTTTAATCTTATTTATTTTGGTCTTTTTTTATTGCATACAACTTTAATTTACAAAATGAAACTGGAGGAAAACCAATATAAGATAACATAATAGCAATATAACTATTTTTTTCCCAGTCTGTGGGGTCGTCAATATAATATTTAATTGTGTAATATCCTTTTCCACACAGACTTTGCTTAAAGGTTTTTATAAAATCATTTGTTGAAAGTCTTTGAATTCTCCCTAGGATTTTATTATAAAAAAAGTTTTATCCAATAAAACTATTCTATAACTTCCGGAGTTTACAAGGTGTAATCAATTTATCTTGGTTACTTGTGTCTTTGATATGAGCATCGCTAAATTTAGGAAGATCTGTTATATTTTTCTTAACATATGAGTATAATACATTTTCCAAAATGAATATCGGCAGTATTGCCCCATAAGACTATACCATATAAACATGAAGCTGTGAAAATATATATAATATACTAGACGGACAGTATCAACATCAGTCATAAGTCTAATTTCTTTTACGGCTGAAGCCGCTGATCTCCATCTTTTTGTCAATCGATAAATATGAGGATCCCACTTTAATTGGAAATACATAAGTAATACCGAGAAAGACTGCTGACTCTATGGTTTCCAACGACACATTATTCAATAGTATATCTGGTTGTTTGCTTTTTACATTAGGCAAAGAGAATCATTTTATTTTATTGTTATTTAATAATAAATTATTTGCACCAAACTAGTATACTATATTGGCTAGTGCTTTGTTTACGTCATCAAAAGAAGTTACATGTCTGCTTATTTTAAATATTACAGAGGTATCATCAGCAAACAATCAAATACCATCTTTATATTTAACTAAATAAGGCAAGTCATGGATATAAATCAAAAACAGAATGACCGAGAATAGATCCTTGAGGGACACTCACACTTACAGGGACCCCGGGAGAAGTTTTACCTTTAACATCGACACTAAGTCCTATTTTTCAGATAATATGTCAACAGGTTGAGTGCACAGCCTCTTATTCCGTAGTGATGTAATTTCCTGAGTAATGTTTAATGATGGACGCAATCAAATGCTTTAGATAGATCACAAAATATACCTATTGTATCATGTGATTGCTCACAAGAATGGAAAATATATTTAATTAACTGAATACCGACGTCCATTGTAGAGTAGCCTTTCATGAAATTGTTTTTTGTGTTTTTTTGTGAATTGATTTTTGTGAAATAAGTTATTTATATTTAAATGCCTGAGAAGCTGATTTAAAACTACATTTTCAAAAATATCTTACTAAATGTGAGCAGAATCAAAATAGATCTAAAACTATTGAGGTCTACTGTATTGCCAGATTTAAAAAGCAGCATAATTTTTCCAAATTTCATTTTATGTACCAGGAAACACTTTTATTATATCATTGCTAAATATGGTGAGACTATGTCTATAAACGAATATAATATTTTGATCGATAATCGCCAAAGATTAGTTGTTATCTTTACATCAATAAGTTGTAAAGCCCTAACAATATCTTTATTATACACATATTAGATTACTAAATCAGCACTAAACTAGCTAGTATTTTCTCGAAGAAGTTTTTCTGCTACTATTTTAGATGAATTCAGCAACTTAGCAGTTTCAATAGGAATAGCGGCGAAGAACTTTTCAAAGGCTGCAGCAACGTCCATGTCAGAAGATATCATTTTTACGTCAATATTTATTGAGTAATTGGAGTCGCACCCTCGACCTACCTGTTTCCATATTTATAATATTCCATATCGTTTTTATTTTACTACTAGTAATAAAATCTAGGAATCTTGATTCCTTTAGTATGATTTTATATTTAGTACTTTGGCGGCTTAGCATTATGGAAAATAGCTTTCCGAAAAAAATTTGAATAATTCTTAACATAGCTAAGAAGTGAGGCACAGTAACAATATGATTTTTTAAGGTAGAGTTCAGACAACTTATTACGTCTGCTCCCTGTCGCTCCCAGCCCTGATTCTGTCCATGGTCGGGGGCGATCCTGGATGGACGGCCGTCGCCTTCTTCTGCGAGGCAGTCATGTCCGCAAAAGAGGCAGCCGAGCGGGAGCGGGAGTCAACCACCACACTCCCCTCCCGCCAACGCAGGCCACGTCGGCGGCGCCGGAGGGCAAATAACGACCTCCGGCCGCCGTAAAAAGCGGCCGCAGCCGGCCCCTCGGGGACGGATCCACCGCCCGCACTATTGCCGCGAGGGTGAGGGCTGCGTGCTGTTCCGCGGCCCCCCTCAACTCCTAGAGTTGTTAGGAGAGCGCCGGGGGGACGAAACCCTGACCCCTGGCGCCAACACTTTAGAATAGAACAGCGGGGTTTTTTAGTGGGTAGTCGGATGGCCAAACATCTTTCCCGGAGTCCCACATAACCCTCGGTCCCCCCGGGCCGGGGGAACCCATCAAGAGAGGTTTTCCCCGAGACCAAAAAAAAAAATTACGTCTGCTCACATAAAACTTTGGTCTTTTAATAAGTCCATTAAAAATAAGTCTATTTCCAATTCCTTACCCACCATATCTTGTATATTTTGATGTACAAAGTTGACATTATTATTTTGTAATTTATATGTGGTAGATGGGCTTCTGTTAACACAGTAACTATTGTGTGAGCAATAGTTACCTCTGTCGTCTGAATACTTAATTTAAATTTCTTGGAATAGATTCCAATGGTGTGTTCATTCCCTCCAAAGGAGAGGAAGTCGTACTAGTACACTGCTCAAAAGAAGCTAGGGTTAAAGTAACCATATTCATGGCTATGTGTATAGAAAATAATAGCGAATTGCTATTCTTTTTAAATAATAGGCAGGAAATCTAAACATTTCTTTTGTCAAAGTCTTATGATAATGATAAGGCGAGTAATTATCAAATATTCTATTTATGTCAAGGTAATAAGATTTATTGGTACTAACGTATTAACGTCACCACAGCTACAAATTTTTAGCCACACAGATGCGGGTGGTCATAAAAAAACAACTGTAACCTACAAGCAGCCTGTGTCGGAACGCACGGACGCCCGTTTCAGTAGTAGGTTATGGTTGTTTTTTTTTATGACCAAATATATCTGTGTGGCTAAAAATGTGTAGCTGCGGTAGCGTTAATACGTACATACCGATTTACTAATTTTATTTACATTACCAAGCTAATTTAAAGATAAGAAAGAGCTTCAAGCAGTATTAATTATATATCTCTTATTATTTTCCTGTGGTAATTTATTTATATAGGGTAAGGTAAATAATACTACTTTTCTGATATTTAACTAAAAATTGAGAATAAAATTTAATAAATTGATTTTTATTCATATTACTGCTTCTCCCAATTAAGATGATTACAGTGGATTCCGGACTGCGGACTCTGTTTAAGACTATTTTGGATATTTCCATACATGAACCCTCCATAGCAATGGTTAGTAACGGCCTGCCCTGAGTACTGGTTGCTCAACAATCCTTTTACCAATCTCATCACTGTAACTAATTAAATTATTATTCACTCATGTGAACAATAATTTAATTTTTCTATCTTATTTAAATTTATTATGGGGTAAGCACCAGCAATAGTTTATAAATCCCTAGATGTCTCAGGATCAAGATGGATATATCATATTGCTATCTAAGGGAGAGACTATTTGCATTCTTTCATTAGTTGGTCCGCTTTCATTAGTTGGTCACCAACACAGCTGCTGTGACAGCTCGACGAAGAACCTAATTTTTATATGTACTGTGGGTTCTTCATGGAGCGTACACAAATAATATGATAGTCAGGACAATACGGATTTGAAATTTTTACAAATGAAGGTTCAGTTATCAGTTTTCACAATATTTCCGTCAGTACCATAATTAAATTTACTACCTATCTTCCTTGGTAGCTGCCTATTGTTGCCCACCTACCTATCGTCATTGAAAAATTATCATTCTAATAGCTATCTATTCTTCTTCTCCTCTCTAGCTTTTACGCTATCCTATGTGGGATAGGCCCAACATGTTATCGCCTTCCACTCTTCTTTATTAGTCATGATTCACACCCTTACACACATTTCAGTCTCTAGTCTACCCTCTTTTTGCATACAATCTTACTAATTTATATATAAATTCTTGGCACATGGCATTCTTCTTTTCACATTATATGGCCATACCACTAACGTATGTGAAATTAATAAATCAAATACCTAGGACCCAGTAAATAATTCATGTGGCTTTCCTGGTAACACTTTAATACCATTTCTTGTGCGATTCCGTGCACGTCGTACTTGAAGATGTTCACGTGTGTCGCGATAAAAACGATAACACAACACGATATACTGCGCTTCGTTGAACTAAGATTTCATAAATTCTAAATAAAACTATTTCCTTTGGTGTTTCATTTATATTTCTTATTTTTAATTGCAAAATAATATTCGTTGTATTATACTAGGTTCTCAGTACAATGAAGTTGTAAAGTAAGATTACAAAAATACTAAAATTATCTTCTTTGAAAAATTGCCTCATAATGTTTTTGTTTTCTATCAGACTGTGGTAATAATGTAGGTAATATTAAATTGATAATAACAGCGTACAATTACTTTTTTTTGGTCTCGGAGAAAAACCCTCTCTTGACGGGTTCCTCCGGCCTGGTGGGACCGAGGGATATGTGGGACTCCGGGACATATGTTCGGCCATCCAACTACCCGCTAAAAAAACCCCGCTGTTCCTATTGCCTATGCCCAGGCCCACGGATATGTGTCCTGCCGATTTCTTGGCCCGGGCCGGTATCTACCCGCCCTTTGTTGATACAAAGGCGGGCCTTTTCCATCTGTTTAGCGCCAGAGGATCAGGGTTTCGTCCCCCCGGCGCTCTCTTTTATTAGCTCTAAGGAGTTAAGGGGGGCCTCGGAACAGCACGCGGCCCTCACCCTCGCGGCCATATTGCGGGCGGCGGATTCTCACCGGAGGGGCCGCCCGGTGCTGCATGAGTGTACAATTAATACATTATATACTAAGGGTGTTCAATAAAAATGATAATGGGTATTATTATTAGCAATTATGTTTTATTAAATGTTATTTTATTTTTTGACGTAGTCACTTTTCAGGTTTATACACTTTGTATAATTATTTTCTAAAGCTAAAATTCCTTTAAAAAAATCTTCTTCCTGATTCCTCAAAAAACCGTGTACCACGGCGACTACTGCGTCATCATCTTCAAATTTATGGCCCCTCAGATGTTCGTTTAACTGCGGAAATAGGTAGAAATCACTAGGAGCTAAATCCGGTGAATATAGAGGATGTTCCATCAATTCGTAGCCAACTTTTTGAATGTTGCTCTCAAGTCTTGATTTACCAGCTCCGTAGTAAAAAAATTTAAGCAAAGATAATTTATTAACACTTGAACTTCAATTTTATCCATTTTTAAGAACACGTTCCGACACGACGCTAACAAATCACTTCTATTTATAAAAACAAAAGAGAATTGATTGTTTTATTTTTATTTTATTATATCTAATGTCTGGGCTATGCCTGCCACTATTTATTTATTTTCTTTCCAAGGAGAATGTATCGTATTATCACTATTTATTGAACACCTCTCATTTTTTTTATTGCTGAAGGACAGCAGACAGGCTGACGGCCCGCTTAGGATTTAGCAGTTACCGTCGCCTATAGGTATTTGCAACGCCAGTGGCATCGCGAACACGCTGCTGTCCCATAAGGGTACTTGGGTCACAACGCACGGTTATTATGGCGGCATACTTAAGACCAAATGTGGTCGCCATCCAGACGGGCTTGAGGCCCTACCACGTACCTAGGGTGGGTTATTTTGTTGCCTTTTACGACAGGTAGACCCCGGCTGCAAAGGTTAGTATTCTTTCTCCGCGCCTGCACGGATAAAATATATCTATATCATATTGTCATCACGGATATATATATCATATTGTCAAGACTAAATTAGATAGATATTCTGTGACAATTTACACAGTGGCATCTAGTCATAAAGCAGAGCGCTTGTATTATAGGTACTACAGTTTGGATACTACTGATATACTTTCATAAATAAATATATATATTTCATATAAACTCCCAGACTTGGGACGGAAACTGAACCTATAACTTCCTCAGGCGTTTCGAAGTGTAAGAGCTGGCGACACTAAGAGCTCTGGTACAATTTACTAAATTCCACATATCGAGACAAAATACCAAAAAAATAATTTAAGATATCACAAGTGAGCTATAATAATATAGCTTATACTTATTATATTTATATTTGAATGGTTTCATTCAGAATAAATGAATTATACATAAAATAAATATACAGGAAAGGATAGATATATCATTACATCATAAAAAGCTATAACGAACTTTTTGGGTTAATGGAATTTGGTAACACTAATTTTTCGTATCCAAACATGTACAATAATTGCTACGAATGATGTGGCTAAATTTAAAATAAAGGAAAGGCGAAATCTTACAATTCATATCATTCATGAGTTTGGAATTTTTTTCCTACCTTTTTTACCTAAGAAAGTGGTGGACAAGCTAACTAAATATAAAATGTCTTATTACTGATCATAATTATATACATATAATACAATATTGGTATAACTATATACGCTTTATTTCTAGATTATTCGGGTATTTATACGGTACTTAATTGTACCTAACTACAGGGTAAGTTCGTGTAATGGGTCCATTTATGACAAATTAATGGGAAATTCCGACACCATTACTATATTTGCCTACTTGTAATCTATGGACTTAAGCTGTCAAAATTATAGCTGTTGTTAGTAATTCTATGTTGTATTATTGAATATTACTTTGCAAACTGTCTCAGTGATAAATTCGAAGTAGCAAATAGATATTCCATTTTGTATATTTCAAATGGACATATGAAATTCTGTGAAAATAATAAAATAAAAATATATCTTATCTAATATATAAAATTCTCGTGTCACAATGTTCGTTCCCGTACTCCTCCGAAACGGCTTGACCGATTCTCATGAAATTTTGTGAGCATATTGAGTAGGTCTGAGAATCGGCCAACATCTATTTTTCATACCCCTTAGTGATAAGGTCACTATTCCACGCGGACGGAGTCGCGAGCACAGCTAGTATTTATATATACTTACATATTGTATATACATGTATAAATGTAATATTATATTGTTTTTTTTACAGCTGGAGTTCAGCAAACAGGCTAGCGCCAGGCGGCCCACCCTAAAGCAGGTGGTCACCGCCGCCTATGGATTTTTGCAACACCAGAGGATTTCCAACGCGCAGCTGTCCTCTAAGAAATTTTATAACGCAATTTTGAAAAACCCCATATCGTACTGCGACGGTACAACCTCAATCGAATGCTGATTCCAAATCCGTAAAGTACGCAACATGAACGGTATTTAGAACCATTTCGTACAAGAAAGAAGAGACTCCAGGAAATGGGGATGGACACCCAGCCGATGCACTTAGGTAGTAGTTAAGTAAGCAGTTAATAGTAAGCAATTTACATCGCCTATGGAGGTTTACGATGCCAGAGGCACCACTAACACGCTACCGTTTACTTGGGGGAATCGGAACTTGCGTCATACTCAAACTCAAATTTTTTTGTCAAAATAAGTTCCTATCTAGAAAATTTTAAAAAAAGTCGAAATGTCAATTACAAAATAAAGTTACCACCACGTTACAACGCGTTTGACTGTTACAAGAAGGAGAAGCGTATTTAGAGATCAGATGTATTTGTCATCTAGGTAGGCTAGGTACTCCACCACCTAGCTTGTTGTTTTGTCTCCTTATACAACAGGTCGCTCCCGGCCGTAGGAGTCATTGTTGTTACTCAATCTTTGGACAGAGATATGCTTATTACTACTTTATTTCGATAAAATATGTACTCCTATTTTATGTTTAAAAAGCTGCACTTTACTAAAAGCGTCCAGAATTCCGTGATCTCGCACACACATGCCTTAATGTTTTCCTGTCGTATTTAATATAACATCATACATGTAAAAATAATTATATTTACATATATTATAAAAAGTAATTTTTATCCGTGCAGGGGCGGAGAAGGGTACTGACCTCTGCGGCCGGGGTCGGCCTGTCGTATGCCGCCATAATAACTTTGTGTAGGGTTCCGGCATCAGTGACCCAAGTTCCTGTACCCTTAGGGGATAGCAGCGTGTTCAGGATGCTACTGGCGTTGCAAACAATCGTAGGCGATGGTAACTGCTAAATTCTAAGTAGGCCATCAGCCTGTCTATTGTCCTACAGTAATAAAAAAAAAACTTAAAATATGACTAACATTTTTGATACTTTCTTACATCATCATCTTAACTAGCTTCAAATTTGCTTAAAAACCTGTTATTCCTTAAAATTTTATCATTAACTTTACCAGTCTTCTTCTTCCAATATGGTGAATATCCTATATTATTAATTCAAAGCAAAAATAATTAGAATTTCAATTTAGAATTTAATTATTTTACTGGAATGTTAGATTGTTTCTAATTATTGGAATTCCTTCGCCGTCTACCGTTGAAATTACGAAAGCAATTCGATTCAAAATGGCGGCAATTACTTGCAATTTTTCTGTTAATATGTTTGTAATACCAACTGCACTGATATTATCGCGCTAAATAGCACGCAAAGCTTGGTAGCTTATATTATAACGCAACATTGCTCAATACGTAATGAGTTTCAGGCATACACCCTTAATTATACACCACTCTATTACGAGGTTAAATAAATTTCATAACTCGTGAAAATGTATTATAAATATAGATTTCCAGACGACTACCTTTGTATGTTCTTTCATTAATGTTACGTTCCGGTTAATCTGAAACGCAAATTCAATAATTGAGAGATAATCTAATTTATTATTGTGTCTACTCTCTCTGTTGCTTCCGTTTCCTGAGCAGAGAGGTACAAGGAAATCAACGGCAATTTTTTTTTCAAAGAGAAATCTGCTGTGAAATTCCCAAAGCAAACCCGGTCTTTGCGACTAACGTCAACGACGTACAAAGTCAGCCAAACCCAGTTTCTCTTAAAAAAAGAATAACAATAAAATTTATGAAAGAGCCTTTGTTGTCTTTAAACTATGAATTCAAGTAGTAGAAAAAAAGGGAAGCTCTTTTCCTATTTCTAGGCTAGATTATACAGACATATGAAATGATAAGTATTTTTGCTATGACAGGAAATCAATAGTAATTTTGAGATAGATTGATTGTTTGATACTGGGCTTAATTCATCGTTATTTAGCTTCAAACCTCAGTTGCAATCGCAATGCTTCGGCACTAGGAATCCGCTTTCCTACTTTTTTTATTTTGAATAATCTGATTTCACTGGTAGTAAGTCCATAATCATGCATATTATCCTTCACAACGTCAAGATAACACTTTTTGGGTCTACCCTTCTAGCGGGGCCCAGAGGGTCAGCAAGGCTAGATAATATGATGCCATACCAGTTTAGACAATTTTTTCACAAAAACTGAAATATTTTGCAATATTATATAGTAAATCTATTCAGACATAAACTGAAGGAAACAATTCGCAAACAAACCAGAAACTATAATTATTGAGTGAGTCGTAACATAATAGTCGTAGAAAACTCATTATCACAGAATATACTATGTTTTTCTTCTTAGTAAATCTCCTTTTGTTCAATTATCTTTTGTTATCACGCCTGCCGTCAAGCAATATTATTTTTGTTTTGTTATACAAGTATCAATTAATTATGACAGTGGCATGTTGGTATATAAATGTGGCTATAATAATATTTTCTTTGAATTTTACGCATCTTAATCATAATTTAAAAAGAGTTTATTTTGAATGTATTGATATATTATCTACTGAAACGTCTTTTGACAAATTTCTGACTGTCTAATATTTTGAATTGGACATTTAAATATTTTAGTTATAATTTATTTGAATTTTATTAGTAATTATCTTTATTTCTTATTCTTTCTTTGCTGGTCAAAGTAGAAGAAAAGACTTATGTAATAACTTTTCTTTGTATGCAACGCTTTATGTCACTTCTGATTATTTTATAGATATTGGAAGGAAAGCTATTAATTATTATCACAGGGAAAATCTTAAATGTACCTTATGTACATGCTTGGTGGTCAGACAATACCAGACAAATTTAGCTATATTCGTTCCATCTGTTGTATCTCTTCGATGCTAAAAAGTGTGCTGCAGTTTTGCCATGTGAATGTACTCAATGGGATACAGATTTCAAAGATTTCAACTGGGTATTATTACCACTTGGATGATGAAGAGATAAAAAAAGAGTCTGTGTTGCTTCAAATCATTTTTTTCGTAGCGGGAAAGCTTGGGACTCCCGTATAATGTACCTGTGAACCCCACAGTTAAAAATGCGACGCACATTGCTGGTATACTCACTAAATTAAGTTAGTTATCCTAAAATTGTGGCCAAATTGTGGCAAAATTATCAACAAAGACAATCCCATAATATGCTGAGAGCAAAAAGCAATTATTTCAAGGATAAAATATTCTTGCCTTCAAAGGCGGTAATTTGAATTCCTAATTCATCAATAACTATTTCAGTTCGATTTTACAAAGCGAAGAACAAAGTGATCCCGTATATTAAGCTTCGCATTTTGTTATTAAGAAAATAAGGGAAATTCCACAGAATTTTCCATTCCAAGGGACAATTCAATTAATGTCTTTATTTGATTCCTTTTTGATCAAAGTTAATTGAATAATAACTAGTCGTTTATATGCTATTATAGTCAGTACAAAACTGTTGGTTCAATTTTTTATGAGTGATATTACAATTTAATTATATAATAGGGGTTAAAGTATGAAATTGCCATTGTATAGAAATATACACTTTGAATTGACATAAAACCTTCATGGTGTGTGAAATGTGCAACATTCGATTTTCGACTTTCAGTTGTTTTTTATTCAGCTTAGACCTGAAAAATGGATACTTCGAAAATCCGAGACATTTTTAATACGAGTTTCAATGTGAAAATTACGCGGCAAAACTGGAGGATACTGCTAATGCCCTGTGCGTTTTTCGTTTAAACGCTTTCGTAATGGAAACTTCGACTTGAAGAATAAATCACGAGATGAATCACATATCAATCACATAGGTGAATAACGCTGAATTAAAAGAGATGGTGAAAGCCGATCTGAGTCAAACTACCAGAAAATCAGCGGCATGGATTAACGTTACTCTATCTACAATATTGTCTCATTTGCATTAAGTCAATAAGATAAAAAATATGAAAAATGGTTGCCTCATGATGTGGAAAAAGAAATGTTGGAAATATCTGGAAAAACTTATGTTGCATTGTGGCATCGGTACAGAAATGAAGAAATATTGGATCGAATTGTGACATGTGACTAAAAGTGGATTCTTTACACTATGCGAAAAATGAAATGGCTGACCCCAAGTAAAACGCTGCAACAGTGCCCTAAAGCAAAGCTTACCAATAAAAAGGTAATGGTAACTGTTTGGTGGTCTCTTCGTCGTGTTATTCACTATAGATTTCACAGGCCTAGTCAAGCAATAACAACATATGTTTACTGTGCCAAATTTCGAACAATGATGGCGAAACTGGCAGTGAAACAGCCCCGACTCGCGAATCAATCTTCACCATTATTGCTCCATGATAAGGCAAAACTTCACACTGTACGAGAAACTGTTATAACTCTACAGGAGCTAGAGTTAGAAACCATACGCCATCCACTGTACTTACTAGACTTTGTTCGAACGAACTACTATATTTTTCGTGATTCGGTAAATTTTCTACGTGATAAAAAATTTATTTCCAGGAGGCAGTACAAAACGCTTTCACACAGTTTGTCGAATCTAGATCCCCAGATTTCTATCGTAAAGGGTCTAATAAACTTCCGTTTAGATGGCAGCAATGTATGGATAATGAGGTAAATATTTCAATTAAATAAATACGTTACATCTTATATAAAAATAAGTTGAAATTTTTCAGTACAAATCGGCAATTTCATACTTTATCTCCTAACATGTTATTAACTGAACTTTGCCAGTTTAGCATATTTACTTGAGGGTATTTATTCGTTGTTAATAGATATGGTACTAATAAATTGTAGTTTTGTACTAGGGATGTGCAATAAAAAGTGATACAGAGTATGAAACAATTATCTTTTATTAAATGTTATTTTATTGTTTGACGTAGTCAAAAGTAATATTACTACCTGAAAA
Organism: Malacosoma neustria; assembly: GCA_963693495.1. Lineage (NCBI taxonomy): Eukaryota > Metazoa > Arthropoda > Insecta > Lepidoptera > Lasiocampidae > Malacosoma > Malacosoma neustria. Next base: position 13,198,123 of record OY856383.1, read on the forward strand.
ATTGCTACTATTTGTTCTAAAGTTTCACGTGAGGAATCATAAATCAGCATCGTAAAGATCCAGATAAAGAAGACTCGTAAAGCAGATCGTAATAGCATTTATAAACGAGGCATATTTTATACGTTACTATTAAATAAAAGATAAATAAAGTTCTGTTTAGTGTTTATTGGACTTCCATCTTTACAAATGCTAAGTACAATCAAGGGTTTTCCATGGTATACAATGAAATATTGTCACGAAGGTTTTCCTCTAAGTATTAAAAAGCAGCGGGTTTTACCGCTAACATTATGATAGTTAAAGATAATATAACGGTGCCTTGTATATTAACTATATAATAAAATTGAATTTCTTTACAAAGTGTCATACATAGTCAAATTTCCAAAAATATTGTAATCATCGCACATTCTGTTGTCCCTCACTGTACCATATATAAGAGTGAAAAAGTTTATATGAAAATACTCGTTATTTTCTAAATGTAAAACACGAGAGCGTGCCGGCACTTTTTTTACGCCAAATTGAACTAAAAGGCTTTCAGTAGGAGACAGTGCCGGATGCGGACGTCGCCGGACTTCCGGTTTTACGAGCCTCAGACTTAACATGTAGTTTTATATTCTATTATTTATAGCCTCCAATTGTTTTGAGGAGAATTAATTTATTTTGAACTGGTTATGATTATTTTAAATTTGTAATTTTCATTAATTTTGCTGATATGTTTCTTTCTCTTAGCTCTTTGAAATAACGGTTGCAAACGTTAATAATGAGTTCATTAAAGATGAAAACCTTTAACGTACACATGATTATGATGCTCATTCTAAAATAATATTTAGTTAAAGCTTTGTCACATCACTACCATACGAGATTTATAAAAAGGATTTGTCATATTTAAAATTGGCAGCATGTTGGCTATAATAATATTGCATGATGCATGAGTATAATTAAATATACGTAGCGCTGCTGATAAGTTCGCGGCCTAAGGTACTCAATGAAAGAAAAATTGAGATTAATATTTTTTATTTTTCGATATAGTCTTCCTCAAGTTAAATATTCTACTCATATATCTCCGCCCCCGTAAGTTTTTTTTCTACTTGAAAAACAGACAGAGAGATAGATATGAAGGTGTGGAATGTTGAAGAACCGATGACATTTCTTCAAAAATGTTTTTAGCGTATTTTCTTTTTTTACGAGGTACTTTATCACGGCGTGGTGTTCAAAATTTCGTAAATTTTTGGATTCGGCTGACATGATGATGTTCGTTGTTCGACAGGTAATTTAATTAAGACCTAAAATTTGATTACAGATTGTTTTTACACTACCATTGAATCTCGCAATTGGCGATAGAAGTAACGATATAATTAGTTAAGTATCTTAGGCCGTGAACTTATCAGCCGCCCTTAATCTTTCTATCAATCTTCTTTTCGAGAGTATTTGATAGGGATTTTCGGAGATTCGAGCTCTTTTCCCGAGTATATATTCAGGAGCAACTACCCTCCCGTTGAAGTAGTTCGAGCCACGGTATTGCATACGTTCAGGGTGGCTTTACTGCAATTCTTCATTGGCTCATATTATACATACTAATATATTACTACCATGTAGGGGATACCAATATGTAAGAGCCCAAAGATCAAGTAGTAAGTAGGTGACAACGTTGAGATTGGTTTGCATTTAATAATACCCTTTTGATAATTTTTTTTATTTTCATTGATATATAACTTTAATTCTTTCTACAAGTTCTATAATTAAAGTGGTCTGTAATCCAAACAGATGATGTAGAATTTTTTTATTGCTGTAGGACAGCAGGGCTGTAGGCCCGCTTGGAATTTAGCAGTTACCGTCGCAACGCCAGGGGCATCGCGAACACACTGCTGTCCCATAAGGGTATAGAAACTTGGGTCACTAAGGCTGGAACATAATACAAGGTTATTATGGCGACATACTTAAGACCAAAGGTGGTCGCCATCCAGACGGGCTGGGGCTCTACCACGTAGAAAAATGATTACCTGAGTGAAGGTATTGCGGTTATGAGCTGGCCAGCAAGAAACCCGGATATGAATCCCATAGAACAATAGACACAATAACAATAGACGAGTCAGAGCAAGAAATCCTGCTCCAGAGACGTTTGGCCAGCGTAAAACAGCTATACAAGATGAGTGGAATAACATTACATAACAAAAGATTGTGACGCTTATCCGTTCCATGAGGAACCGCATGGAAGCAGTGATAAGAGCCCCGGGAGGAAATACGAGATACTGAACGAACTTTTTTTAACATTTTTCTGCTTTACATTTTGGTTTTTAATATTTGACAATTTCTTCATAAAGGGTACATACCTGTTGAACAAAACACAATAGCTAAAGAAATTTTATTTTAATTTGAAACATTAATATTCATTACATGATACCTTATAATATTTACAATTTTTATTTTTGTTGAAATGTAAAAAAAAAATACTAAACCCATTCAAAACCAAACTTCCGGGGTGTTTCGATTTTTTAGATGAAAAGTGTAAATTTTTTTTTTGCAAAAAATACATATAATTCAAATCACTCGGACTTAGGGATAGGAACGTACGTTAGCCGCTGTGCCACAAGGGTCAACGTCATAAGATCATTAGATCGTGCGTCATCAGGCAGTCGAAAGGTTCCGCTATGACACTGTCACATTGCGATTCTACAATTAATCGTTTCACATTGCTATCATTGTGCTAACATAACTCACTCAAGAAAATAAATTTTCGGGACCGATCAAGATCCTAGCTCCTGACCGTAGAAAAAATATGTTTTGAAGCTTCGTCCGCTGTTTGTCAGAACTACTATTAGTGAAATTGTTTTGATACCAAATATTTTGATGAAGACGCATATTACATATGAGGTTATATAATATTGTGAAAGTAATTATTAACGTATACAAACGACATTCTTCTTTTTCCTAACAATGAGGAAAATTTTTATCAACTACTCTGTTACTCACTTTAAACCATTAAGTTACAAGAATCGGTCGTTTCCATATTGAGTATTTATTAAATAATAAAAGCAGAAACCGGTCCTATTACGTAGGTTAAATTTAATTCAACCATTACAATAATACTTATAAAATAACTTTTAATATTTTGCCAATAGTTTTATACCGTTAAATTTTAATAAAAAAGATCTCTAATCTTGATTTTTCAAATAGATTGATGGTTTCTTGCGTTAGTTTGGAAAAGAAAAATTATTTTTTGAATATTGAGTATAAAAATGCCATTGCATCTAAGCAGCTTGATTTATCTTACAAAATATCTAAATCTCCTTCTTCTTCTTCTTTCTCTCAAACTATGTGGGGTCGGCACAACATTTTCTCTCCTTCTACTCTCCTCTGTTACCCGTGATCTCAACAATCACACCCTTTTTCGCCGTATCATCTTTTACGCAATCCATCCATCTTTTCCTTAGTCTGCCTCTGCTTCTCTATTTATCCACTTTCACTTTCATTTCCAAGTTACCATTCTTCCATTAGTATTACATGGCCAAACCAAACTAGTCTGTTACTTTAAAGTTTTTCAACCACTGGTGCTACTTTCATACTTTCTCTAATATACCTACTATAATATCAAAAAATACTATAAAACATCTAATTATATATTATCATATATATTTAATATAAAAAAAATGTTTATGCGTATTTAATAAAACTGAAAATCACTATCATAAATTTTGAATTGAATATTCTCAGTAGAGGTTTTCATATTTTTTCTATTACCTGTGAAATTTACGTCCTAAACAATCTCCCTACACTTGATTTCCCGCGAGAATATGAAATTCTCCACTGTGCTATTTGGAATATAATAAATGTAGTAGTTGCATAATAAAATTATTTTTTGACTAATAATATATAATGTCGACCATAAATAACAGTAATAAGCTAATATAATAATATAATAGTTCAGGGGGATTATTAGTACTTTACACCATCAGGACATTTGGAATAATTTGGCCTCAAGTAAACATCCCGAATCAATAAAGGCCATGTATGATAATGGAATGAATCATTAATATCATCATCATTTCAGCCGGAAGACGCCCACTGCTGGACAAAGGCCTCCCCCAAAGATCTCCACGATGATCGGTCCTGCGCTGCCCTCATCCAACCTATCCCGGCGATCTTGACCAGATCATCGGTCCATCTTGTGGGGGGCCTACCAACACTGCGTCTTCCGGTACGCGGTCGCCATTCGAGGACTTTTCTGCCCCAACGGCCATCAGTCCTTCGAGCTATGTGCCCAGCCCACTGCCACTTCAGTTTTGCAATCATCCGGGCTATGTCGGTTACTTTGGTTCTCCTGCGAATCTCCTCATTTCTGATTCGATCTCGCAGGGAAACTCCGAGCATAGCCCTCTCCATTGCTCTCTGAGCGACCATGAGCTTTCTCATAAGGCCCATAGTTAGCGACCACGTCTGCGTTCCGTATGTCATCACTGGCAACACACATTGGTTAAAAACCTTCGTCTTGAGACACTGCGGTATTTGGGACGAAAAGATTTTACGGAGCTTCCCGAACGCTGCCCATCCGAGTTGGATTCGACGAGTGACCTCTTTCGCGAAATTGGACCTGCCTAACTGGATCGTTTGACCCAAGTAGACGTATTCGTCAACAATTTCGAAAGTACAGTTCCCAACTGTTACGGGGGTAGGTGCGACATGGACATTAGACATGATCTTCGTCTTGTCCATGTTCATTTTGAGACCTACTCCTTGGGAAGCTGTATTGAGGCCATCAAGCATATGGCTTAAGTCTTCCATGGTTTCAGCCATGATTACGATATCATCTGCGAATCTAAGGTGAGTGATGTACTCACCGTTAATGTTGATGCCCAGTCCGTTCCAGTCCAGAAGCTTGAAGACATCTTCCAACGCAGCAGTGAACAGCATCGGCGATATGACATCGCCTTGTCTGACTCCCCGCTGCAGTCGGATAGGCTTCGAGTTCTGATCCTGGAGACGGACTGACATGGTGGCGTTTTCATACAAACACTTCAACGCTTTGATGTATCGATAATCAATGTGGCACCTCTGGAGAGACTGAAGCACCGCCCAGGTCTCGATCGAATCAAAGGCTTTCTCATAGTCCACGAACGCCAAGCATAGTGGCTGGTTATACTCCTCCGTCTTCTGTATAACCTGCCGCAGCGTATGTATGTGGTCTATGGTGCTAAAACCTTTTCGGAATCCGGCTTGTTCGGGAGGCTGGAAGTCGTCAAATCTGCGCGCGAGACGATTCGTGATGACCCTTGAAAACAGCTTGTAAACATGGCTCAGAAGTGATATCGGTCTAAAGTTCTTCAAAAGGGTTTTGTCGCCCTTTTTGAAGAACAGCACCATTATACTTCCGTGCCAGGCCTGCGGCGTTTTGCCATCGAGGATGACGGAATTAAATAGCTTCTGGAGAATTTTAAGCACAGGAGTACCACCAGCTCTCAGAAGCTCGGCTGTAATTCCATCATCACCCGGCGCCTTGTTGTTTTTAAGCTGTTTAAGGGCCACACTAATCTCGTACAGACTGACGTCTGGGATATCTACGGTGTAGTGTCGGGTTAATTTGGCTCTTGGGTCTTTAGCCTTGTTGTTAACAGGTGCCCGTATGGTCGTGTATAGCTGTCCGTAGAACATCTCGACTTCCCTCAAAAGTTCGGGTTTAGACGAAACGACCCTGCCGTCGTCGGTCTTCAGCTTCGTCAGTTGGCTCTGCCCAATAGACAAGTCTCGTGCGAATACTTTAGAGCCCTTGTTACGCTCTATAGCCGCCTTTACACAGTCTGTGTTATGGCGGCGGATATCGCGAGTCAAGGACTTGGAGATCTGTCTATTTAGCTGCCTATACTGGGAAGCATCGTCCGGGGACTGAAGGGTCATTTGACGTCTCACATCCATCAATTTGAGAGTAGAATCTGAGATTTTTCCGGTTCTTTTTGAACGGTTGGCCTTGAAGAATTTAGACCCGGCCGTTTGAACAGCTTCCACGAACCTGTTATTATACTCGTCCACGTCAACGCAGTCACCGAGGCATTCGAAGCGGTTTTGCAATTCGAGTTGAAAGTTTACCGGGTTTTGGATCTGTATGGGTGCAGGTCGGAGCGTAGACTTCACCAGTCGAGATCATTAATATAACATCATAATAATATATAATTGTTCCATACACAATCACACACACACACACACACTCAATCGAACATAGATGTGTAAAATGATGTGGAGTTTATTATTCATATTTGTATGTTTCGTTGCATTATTTGTAGGATTTAAATGGCCGTCGTTCCTTAACACAGGCTATAAGCTGGCCTATTTAGAGACAACGACCATTGCAGTTGAAGTGTATTGTTATTGTAAAATTGAATAAAGATTATTATTATTATTATGATAACGAATGAAGCTCAGGAGGAAGATTTTTAATTGTGGCACTTGTTAAAGTAGCCAAATATTTTTTATCTTCTTTTTTCATGTCGAATCAGTATGAAGAGTATCTCATGGCTTCGACGTAAATGCGGATATATCTCCACCTTTCACCGTAATGCGGTAAATTGAATATTAGAATACTACTTGGAATACTCGTTGAGATAATTATTTTGATGATTATAGACTTACATGCAAGAATGTGTTAGCCAAAAAATTAAACACGGAGGAGGAGGTCGCCTTGAATCCCATTATAACGTGCACGATTTAGAAATTTTTTCTCGCTTAATGCGCATATTTTAATTGCCAAATATCTACTAGAATGAAAATATGATGAAAAACCCCGCATATCGCAATCACCAGCACGTGGAATCTACCAATCTGCCTCAGAGATACATTGCGAGTATACCTTTTTTTGTAGGATGAATTTTAACCAAAACAGCTAAAATTCATCAGTAGAAAATAGAAGTAGCTGTAGTAAATATTTATTTACTTACATTTCATAAATAAGTAATTATTGAACTTTATCCCTCTTAAAAGCATTTTAATTTAAAACTCAAAATCACCAAGCCTACACAAGTCGCTGTGGCCGCTGATAACACAGATTGATGCACCAAGCCAAGATTTTTTTTATTTACGATTATTACGATTTATTATTACGATTATTATATTTACGATTATTATTATATTTATTACGATTTTTTTTAAATCCTCATGGACTACCTCCACCTGGGGAAAGGCGGAGGGGCGTGCCGGACTCTTACCGACTAAAACCAACCCAGTGTCTCCTCGCATGTGCGCGCGGGTCGCGGGAATCCAAATTCTTCCGCAGCCCCACACTAGTGCTGGCCCGGTCTATCCGGGCCTCGTCTCCTGCACGGGGTAGTGAGGTGTTCAACTACCCCGTGCGTCACCTCAGAGGCACGCGCGGGTGTCGGTCTCGTCTCGGGTCCATCGAATAGGGGGCGGGGACTTCCCCAAGTCCCTCGCCCCTGGACCCATTCATGAGGGCTGGAAAAGGGCGTTGACCGCCCTTCACCTGCGCCCGATGCGCCTTCTATGACCGGGGAAGGGAGTCGAGATCTCCCTCTCCCGTTCCGCAGTTTCCTTTTGCGACATCACGTCCTCGCAGAAGGACACCACCGCGTCCCACGACTCTACGCTACCGACCATCTTCCGCACCAAGCCAAGATGGGCCAACGTAGAACTGCGTTGAACCTACATAGACGTGCGCTCCACAGCTCGAACCACGTCACCGGTAGTCGTTGCCTTCTGAGTTTACGCCGGGGCAAAGAGTGTAAGCTCGAGGCTCCAAAACCTCCCAAACAACAGACTATGGGAAGAAGACCAGGATACATGAAACTCATTTCTTAATTAATTAAAAACAACTATATGAATAATTTAATCTTGGTTTCAGTACCATAATATCATAACGTTAATCTACCTGAGTAACGTAATATCTCTATAGTCAAGATTAATTTAGTATTAAATTACAGCAGTGGTCAAAGCTTTCGTGATTAAACTGAAGCAATAATCTATAATAGTAAGTAGCCTAACAGTCGTAATATTGATAAACTATGAGGTAGATGAGATAGTAAGATGAGATAGTAGGATGCCTGGGCTTTAGAAGCTTAGACGTGTGACGTTGTTAATGGGAAAATAAATGCCTTAGACCTCCAAAACGAAGTAATGAGATTAAACGTCTCCAATAATTATTCATGACCAAAAAACTCAGATTGTTCTCGATCCGTTTCTATCTCACGAGCTCAGTCTCCTTTTTTTTATTGCTATAGGATAGCAGACAGGCTGACGGCCCACTTAGAATTTAGCAGTTACCGTTGCCTTGCAACGCCAGTGGCATCACGAACATGCTGCTGTCCCATAAGGGTACAGGAACTTTGGCCACTAATGCCGGAACACAACACAAAGTTATTATGGCGGCATACTTAAGACCAAAGGTGGCGCCATTCAGACGGTCTTGGGGCCCTACCACGTAGCTAGGGTGGGATGTTTTGTTGCTTTTTACGACAGGCCGACCCCGGCCTCACAGGTCAGTATTCTTTCTCCACCCCTGCACGGATAATGATTATTCCACGCACATTGACTGCTCTTAAGCTTTCTTGGATACAAATCATGATTGTGTCATTTTTGGGGTTGACTGGAATAATTTTTTGACATTATGTATTCAGTTATATGAGACTGCACTTCCAGCTAATAAAATGGAAGTAATAGCGTACAGCTCAAGATTCAAATTAAGATCTTATCATTTAAGAACTTAAGCCATCTATGGATTCATATTTATAATAAAGCTGATAATTAAGAAAAATACTAAAGTCATCCCGACTTTTCGTTGTTAGAAACAAAGGTCCGAAAGTGGATGTAAACTGTCGTATTGTGGAAAGACAATTCAACTAGAAATGAACGAACTCACAATTGGGTCAGACAATAAGCAATAACGCTTGAAAAGGTCGCCATTATATTCGGCGTTGTTCATTTTACTTAATTAAAACTGTCTAACTGGACAAGTTTTACAGAATAATAGTCATAAGAATGAAAATTATTATTGTAGCCTATATGATTCTCAAGTATTTATTTTAATCCAGTTGACATATAACGAGCTACCACTGAAAAGTAACATTGGTATCTTGTTTCTAGCAATAAAAAAGAAAAACATTATGGATTACGAAACACACCATAGACACAATAACCTCCATTGAACGTCTGGGTTCCGTCTAAGTGTATTATTATATTCTCTGTGGGGGTAATGATTTTTAATAGACTGCCCCAACACTTGAAATTAATTATAAATGACAATAACTGAAGTTATATCTGACTGAAAAAAAAACATTTTACACCATTGACAATTCCCTAAAAGGAATTAGTAAATAAACTATTAGGACACGGTAAAATTATATTGTTATTTTTATATTATGGTGTGTTGAAGAATAAATAATACAAGTTAACATTTTAGAATTCCAATATATACATATATTAGTTGACCCGGCAAACGTTGTTCTACCATATGAATTAAACAAAAAGTAGCCTATGTGCTTCTCCAAAGTCCAATCTATGACTGTACTGAAATTCATCAAAATTGGCTCAGCGTTTTAGGCGTGAAAGCGTAACAAAGAAACTCACTTTCGCATTTATAATAGTAGTTAGGATACTTGTACGACCACACACAAGAAACTTAACTCAAATTGTAATAATGATAAGTTAAAAACATTTATTTCTGCAAATAAAGATGATTTAAATCAGTAGATAAGCTGTTTGGTACATTATACAACGTCCAAAAGTAGCGATGGGTTGGTTACATTATATGCGGTAATACACTCTTATCATTAATTTTATACATATATATATAAACAAAGAGCTCGCACAGTATTCACTAGATAGATATTTCTTAAAACCATACTCGTATAATTATAACGCTAGATCCTAGTTGCATCTCAAACTTCAGCTTCGGTGTCCGGGGATCACTTATCGACTTTTTCTTCTCCACTTCGCAAGGTTTTCGACATCTCTCATACTAAATCTGTTAGCACATATATCTCCCTCCAATGTTACGCCACCACTTTTTGGATTTACCCCTCCTGCGAGGGACCGGCAGAGGCGCCACGGCTAGACATTTATATCCTAGGGCTGCAGTAAAACGTGGCCACACCAGCAAAGATAATATTTATGCAATTTATCCACATATCCTGTAAGTACCTACCAAAAACGATTAATATATTTTAATTTTATAAAGCTGACTTTTCAGCCCTGCAAGTGGCAATTACTATATTTAGAAGATTGATGTGCTTAGAGTAAATAATATCTTAGTTACTTACAGATAGTAATTTTAGCGTCTGAAAATACATTTTATTTATATTTGTGAGAATGTTTCAAACTGAGTGTTTTACATCCTTGAATATTTTCTTTTCACTTTAGAAAAAATCCCCGATTGGAAGAGTTTATTTCGCTACATATGTATAATATTGTATAAGCGTATACATCACAGCATCTGCTTAAATGTGATATTTTCCACATAATATATCTTCGCAGCTTCATAGATAAGATACATGAAAACTTTTCTTACGTAAAAACTATTACAGTTTTCCATAATCACCCACTAATCGATCCTTACATAAATGGTATTTGAGATCTCGCCTCCTGATTTTTATTATCTACCCTCACTCTCGATGAGGTGAGTGGTGAGAGCGAGCGTGAGACGATAGTAGTATCGCGTGAGCCTCTAAACACGCGGGACGTTCTACCTTCCTAAAGACCATTCTCTTCGCCGGCTTTAGTTCATCATCATCATCTTTGAGTTAAATCCCGGTTGCAGCCCAAACTTTCGCTTCGGCGCCCGATGTCCGCTTTCCGACTTTTTCTTCTCCACTTCGCACGGTCTTCAGCATCCCTGGTAGTGAGCCCATTGGCACGCATATCAACCTTTACGACGTCAAGCCAGCACTTTTTGGGTCTACCCCTCCTGCCGGGGCCCGGCGGAGGCGGCATGGCCAGACATTTATTTCACACGTAATCATCCGGTTGCCGTAAAACGTGGCCGTACTAACGGAGCCGACACTCCTGCAATTTATCCGCAATGTCACGGACATGAAGACTGTCGCGAATGCGGGAATTCCTAACGCGGTCCTTCCGCGTCACTCCACACATCCACCGCAGCAAAGCACCGGCTTTAGTTAGCCCTTACTAACTCTTATTGACCGTGCCATAACCATTATGCCATTTAGCTGGTGCCGTCTAGCGGTTCCTCTGCAAGCGGACCTGAACCAAACCGGGAAGGGGTGGAATCTAGGTCAGTGCGCATTTTTTTCCCACTGCAAGACATCGCATTTCTCTAACCACCGCTCCTTGCCCTCTCCCCTCTCATACAGTCCACTGTTCTTGAGCTATACTTCTCAGTCCTGTACAGTGTACTCACTGTCCGCGATTGACATCGTACATTCACACTGCTAAAACTCACCCTATATACCCTGCTAACGTGTTTATCACAACACGTTCCTAAAACTACAATGTACCTAAACCACTTTAGTATATATGTTTGTTTCGTGTTTGTTTTTGGTTTCCTGTTGCCGAACGCGGTCAATTAGTATTCCGTATCGACGCTGGAGGCTAATTGGATTGTTAGTTAAATTGATGTGCAAACAAGAGTAGCGGCGCAATGTCCCCTCTCTGGACGCGTCATTTAGCCGCTCTTTCCATTCTATAAACAGAACATCACTAATTCAATTAGCCTCCAATAAAAATATAATATATTTTATTACTTGTTATGAAATACAGATGGGTACATTATCATGTATTAGGAAACATGCTTAGTAGCCGATTTTTATCAAACTTGAAGGCCAAACTGTAAAAGAAGTCACGAACTCAAATTCTTCAATAGCATGCACACAATAAAACTACAGTAATTTTATTATAAATATCATGTACTATAGGTAAAGGAAAACATCGTAAGAAAATTGAATGCCAAAAATAAATCCATTTTTAGCATACGACTGCTCACTAATCATCAAAATCAGTGAGAATCGTCATCATCATCTTATCGGTAAGTACTGGTTACAACCCAAAATACCGCTTCGATGCCCTGGCTCCGCTTTCCGGCTTTTCCTTCTCCACTTGCACGGTCTTTGGCATCCCTGGTAGTGAGGCTATGCATGCATGCATATGAACATCAGTAAAAATCAAAGTATAGCATCTCACAAACACTGAATGAAGACTTTGAGACTCTCTCTTTTTAATCACTAATATCAATAATCCTACCATACGTCAAGCATTAGAGGTGTAATTCTGAAAACGAAAATGAAATGATGCTTGTCATTATCATCTTAAGTTAGTGTTATTCAAGTCTTGAAGTTGAAGACTATCACCAGATGTTTAAACACAAGCTGACCGTATTGTCTCCGCTTACTACAACTACTGAAATGCTTCATAAAGTTCGTATTGTAATAGAGAATAACTTCGCGAAACAATATATATTAACATTTCTATTTCCTTAGATAAAGCTTAAATTGAATATTTATGTAAATATTGTATTTCTATATAATATATATTTTAGATAGATTTTTTTTACAATTAACTCATCACCTTCTAGTCCCAAAGTAAGCAGCAGAGCGCTTGGGTTATGGGTACCAGACAACTGATTCACCACATAATAATATGTAGATGACGGATGCTTGGTGTCAATATAGTATTTAAAATGCGTTGCGCCAGCAGGGCTGACGCCACTATTTTCGACAACATCGTTGGTATTCATGGTGAGAGAAGCAAAACACAAACTTGGTTACTAGTAGATAGTTTATTCGGAATATCCACCAAAGATCCTTTGAGGCGCGCACAGTTGACGATTCGTATCGACTAGCACTTGACTGGCTAGTGTACCGCCAGAGACTCGTATTTATGCAACACTCTGAAGTTCACACAAACAATATCAATATGGCACTCGGAATTCTTTTCCACTAAACAACGTTTATGTAAACATATTTTGGTGAGCGTTAAATAATTATACTACCTGATCTTGGTGTCGACATGTTTTGCTATCATGCCAACAACGGGGTTTTGTTTTAATGTAAACATGTTTTTCTGCTTACCTGTTTCTTTATTCCGGTACCGACGTCCTTTGCCTTCGCGCCGACATTTATATATATGACATAATATACACCCAGACTGGAAGCGGGAATCGCCCCCCTGAGCTTTACGTCATTATTAGAAAATAACCACATAGATTAAAATGTTTTTAATTAAAATTAATATTGATTGATAATATTAAACTACGTTACAGATTGAAAATAATTTTTAAAACATTAAGTTCCCTTTCCTTACAAACAGATGATATAAATTAACTACAAAACAGTTGAAATGATGTTAACATGAACTGCCTGCGACTATTAGTTTCTGTTTATATGAAAATAATACACAGCCTCAACGCACAAAATGTAAGAGCACACAGAAGAATAACACATACCTAATACACCTGAACAAGGATATACAGAGAGGGCGGAGAGAAAACTTTGTGATTTTGAATATTTTTCTAACTATTATATTCTAAATTTTAAACAAATCTTTACATGCTGTATGTGTTGTCATATTGTATTATCTGTTTATAAATTAAGAGTATTCTATATGTGACAATGTTTTGTAAACTGTTTGTATTTTAGTTTTTAAACACTAGTGCCCATGCAATTCAAGTTTTTGTATATAAAAGCTGTATTTTATACCTGCAGAAAACATTTTAAAATTGCATATTTTGCAACGAGCAATAACATGGTATGTGCTTTCGCTATATTCCAGCGTACTTTCCAGATTTCATGTCCGTGAATATTGTTTAGATATGCAGTGCTTTTTATTGTAAATTTATACTGTATACAGGTGAACGACCTACCCAATTGCAAGTGAATTATATCCTGTTAAAAGGCTTGAAGTTTTGTATTTTTCCTTTTGTAAAATCCCTCCAAGCCCGTCTGGATGAAAATCGCCACTGGTCTATAACTATGCCGCCATAATAACCTTGTGTTATGTTCCAGTATTAGTGACCCAGGTGCCTCGCTCCCAGCCCTGGTTCTGTCCATGGTCGGGGGCAATCCTGGATGGACAGCCGCGCCTCCTTTTGCGGGGCAGTTATATCCGCAAAGGAGGCTGCGGAGCGGGAGCGGGAGTCCACTACCACACTCCCCTCCCGCCAATGTAGGCCACGTCGTCGGCGCCGGAGGGTAAGCAATGACCTCAGGCCGCCGTAGAAAGCGGCCGCGAGCGGCCCCTCAGGGGAGGATCCGCCGCCTGCACTATTGTCGCGAGGCAGAGGGCCGCGTGCTGTTCCGCGGCCCCCCTCAACTCCTACAATACAAGAGAGCGCTGGGGGGGGGGCGAAACCCTGACCCCCTGGCGCCAACACTTTAGAAGAGGCCCGCCTTGAGACAAAGGGCGGGTCGGCACCGGCCAGGGCCACGAGGGCCACATATCCGTAGGCCCGGGCGTAGGCAATAGGAGAACAGCGGGGTTTTTTAGTGGGTAGTAGGATGGCTGAACATCTTTCCCGGAGTCCCACATATCCCTCGGTCCCCCCGGGCCGGCGAAACCCGTCAAGAGAGGTTTTTCAAAGAGAGAAAAAAAATTAGTGGCCCAGGTATCAGTACCATCTATGCAGACAGGAGTGTGCTCGCGGTGCTCTAGCATCGCAAACATCTACAGGCGATGGTAACTGCTTACTATTCAGTAGTCTGTCTGCCTGTCTAAACTACCCACAATAATTAAAAGGGGCCCAGTTAAAAACTTTGGGACTCTTGTCAAGCTTAACTGATACTTGCACTTTGCTAGATAACGAAGAAAGCTGTGATGAATAATTTTCCTTTTGTTTTGGAGATCAGACGCTAGTTTTACAAAACCATTCAAAACCAAGTGTACCTAACCTTTTGTTATGCTGATTATTTTGGAACAAGAAGATGTATTGTCACAATACCAATGACACGCACCAGTTTTCACACTATTACAGTATTTTAATACCTGAGATCCAATGAAGAAACCTTTGGTGCAAATGAAAATAGCAACTTGTATGATGATGATGTATATAAAAGGAGAAAACTAGAAATACCTTAACTAGAAATACCTTGTACCTTAAAGAGCGTTTTACTTTTCTGCCATCGTCCTCTACCCGTGACTTGCGCTCATGTTATCAGCTCACTCTAGCAACTCCTTCTCACACCAGTTCCTCATTTGTGCATAATTCGTTTATATTAAAAGCAGTTCACTTATGGAATTCGCTCCCTGTTAATATCAGAAAGGCAAAAACTGTGTATTCATTTAGAACATCAGTTTTCGATCACTACTTGAGGGAAGCATAGTAGCAGTATTTGTTGACCTCTTGAATATATGTATGTATGTGTTTTATTATTATTATTTTTTTTCTACTTCTCTTTTAATGGTATTTATATTTTACTAGATTAATCGTATAGTATTTATTAAATGTAATATCATTTGCACATCACCGCTATGTATTTTGTTACAATTTCCATACTTCGGGTTGCCTGGAAGAGATCGCTTTAAGCGATAAGGCCGCCCTTTGTCATACAGCATTATATTTTTGTATACATATTGTATGATAGTTTTAAGTATCTGTATGCAATAAAGAGTTTTTCATTCATTCATTTCATTCAAAACTAGAAATAATCTAGGAAAAAAAAAAACTGTCAGAACTTTCAAACGCGTAAAGGTGTGACGTTTCTATTTCTGTACTCTATGGACTTTGCTTGAGACATTTGTGGATGTCGTGGTTCACGCTCCATAAAGCATACGATAGCAACGTTCACAAATAAACATGGTAACATAAAACAAATAACAGAAGTCGGCGTAAAATATCTGTGAATTGAAAGCAACATGCCTCAATGTTTAGTCTACAAACTGAGTCTATATTTACTTTTCAAATGTTTGGCTTAACGCTGTTTGAATATATTTCATCGTCCTTAAAACTGCAAAATCGCCATTTTTTTCATCTGTCACAATTTTAGAAGAGGAAATAAAGTTTTCTCTATGCAGGAGCTGAGTGAGAATACCCCTACAGCTGGTATTGGCATGTCCGAAAAGGCGACAAACCCACCCTACCTACGTGATAAGGCTCCAAAACTGTCTGGATGGCATGTCTGGATGACCACCCTTAGTTTATAACTATGCCACCGTAATAACCTTGTGTTGTGTCCCGGCAATAGTGACCCAGATTCCTGTACCCCTATGGGACAGCAAAATTTGCGCGGTACCCCTAGTCACGTCACAAACATCCGTAGGCGACTGTAAGTTCTTACTATTAAATAGACCGTCAGCCTGTCTGTTGTTCGTTAGCAATAAAAAAAATATTGTTGTGTCTTGAAATTGTTGGTGAATGAAACCGTTTTGCTTTCTTTATAGTTTAAATTTATAAAATAATCTACAGAAAATTTTACAGTAAACGCCTGATTCTTAAACTTTATTAAAAATCTTCAATGTGATCAAATACCAAAGTATTATCGCAAAATTTGTTTTCGAAGTAATAATGCTGAAACTGATGTTTATATTATTGGCACTCAAAATTTATAAGTAAAACTAAATTTTACTTGATAGATGAAGTCAACATCATTCAAAGTGCCTGAAACCATAATATCTCCGTAAATATTTTAATAAATTAGCAGAAAACACACAAAATATTAGTCAAACAAGGATTGTCTCATATTGAAAGATCTTAAAACCAAAGAAAATTTATCAAAATATAAATTAATAATATTGAAAACCATCCTAACCTTTCCAACTGACTGATTTCCAATCAACTTTGCAAAATCAAAAAATCTTTGAGAAGTGCAAAATCAAATACGAGTACATCTGAAGTAACTTGTTAAATTGGCACCGTAACGAGATAAATTTTCTAAACGAAGGAAACCGTTTAACGTTTTGAAGTTTTTCTCTTGGCAACAGAGGCGATTTAATAACAAAAGGGGATAAATCGAGCGTGGATGGCGTGCATTGTATTCGTATTAAGTGTGAATAGACGACGCCATATCTACTACAATAGCATTCGCTTTGTTTGCGAGAGCTTGGTCACTGATATAGGACGGTTGGAGCAATTTAAGATTTCTTTAAATTTTTTGTTATTGTGTTTAAATCCGAATAGACAGTTCACTTATTTATCCGTACAGGGGCGGAGAAAGAATACAGACCTCTACGGCCGGGGTCGGCCTTTAAAAGGCGACAAAACAACCCACCCTAGCTACGTGGTAGGACCTCAAGCCCGTCTGGATGGCGACCACCTTTGGTCTTAAGTATGCCGCCATAATAACCTTGTGTTGTGTTCCGGCATTAGTGACCCAAGTTCCTGTATCTTTATGGGACAGCAGCGTGTTCGCGATTCCACTAGCGCTGCAAACACCCATAGGCAACGGTAATTGCTAAATTCTAAGCGGGCTGCCAGCCTGCCTGCTGTCCTACAGCAATAAAAATAGAGAGTGGGTGGATACAAGAGGAGAGATAGACCAAAGAAAAGATGGATGAATTACGTAAAAGATGATATTATGCAGCATTAAAAAAACTCACTGACGAGTTCTATGGCACAACTTCTTTTGCAAATTGGAGGAACGCCTGCAAAGATCGTAGATTTCATCATCATTTATTTAAGAGCTGCCACTCTTGTCGGTGTATCACCTTCCAGTCTTCTCCACAAAGCACCTTTTCCTTGACTTCTTGATATGACACGACATCCAATCTTTGCTTTACTTTTTTTATTGCTCAAGGTGGTCGCCATGCACACGGGCTTGAGGCCCTACCACGTAGCTAGGTAGGATAGGGTGGGTTGTTATGTCGCCTTTTACGACAGGCCGAACCCAGCCGCAGAGGTTGGTATTCTTTCACCGCCCCTACACGGATGTTTTCTCTATAAATGTCCTTCTAGGTACCCCATTTTCCCGCTTTCCTTCAATATTCCCTTCTACGATGATTTTG
Organism: Malacosoma neustria; assembly: GCA_963693495.1. Classification (NCBI taxonomy): domain Eukaryota; kingdom Metazoa; phylum Arthropoda; class Insecta; order Lepidoptera; family Lasiocampidae; genus Malacosoma; species Malacosoma neustria. The sequence continues at coordinate 13,216,003 of OY856383.1, forward strand.
ATTAGATAATTGTGATGTATCAAGTGTCCTAGCATCTGTCTTCTTCTGATCTCGATGATTCTCAAGATATTTTTTTGTCTTTCGCTATGTCCAGCTTATCCATAGCACTCTTCTCCAACACCACGTCTCAAATGCTCAAAGAAAGGTATATAAGTATAATGAGGCTTATATACTTTTATAGATTAATATATAATACACTACATATATACACACAAAACAACGGTTTAAGACTGCTCAGGTCAGCTACTGCTAACTTTGGTAATATATGACGCTGTATGAATTTTCATAGTTTTAATAAATATATAGTTTTAATAAAAATACCAATTTAGATAATAATAATTTATTATCTAAATTGGTACATGAAATCTATTTAGACTTCGTGATCAACGCGATTTTCCTGATACAGCCTTAGATATAAAACTAACATATATGCAATTTTAAAGTTGGTGGCTTATAGATAGATAGATAGATAGATAACACTTTATTGTAAACCAATTATATAAACACAATGAAACTTATTTACACAATCAATGAGTACTTGACTTACAATGGGCGGCCTTATCGCTACAGAGCGATCTCTTCCAGGCAACCCGGGCTATAGAACATTATTGGTGTTACATTGATGTGGAAGGGAGGTATGGTAATAAATAATAATTATATTTTATTTACATAATAAATAGATAATATACATAAAATTCAATAATATATATAAAATATAATAAATAAATAGATAAACATACTTAAATATCTATATTTGTAGAATACATAAATAAATATATGTTTTGTTGTTACACTAAAGATAGGTAGTGATTTTTAACCAATTTTTTAAAAGTTGGTAGTGACTTAGCTTGTCTTATAGCAATAGGCAGTGCATTCCAGAGTTTGATAGCATGAACAATGAAGGAGTTATTATAAAAAGAAGAAGTATGAACAGGAGTTTTAAGCGATAGTTTAGTAGATGTACGCAAATTTCGGAGGCCAGACGAGTTAAGAAACTCGAATTGATTCCTGAGGTAAATAGGGGCGTTTGGATAAAAGATAAATTTGTAAACGAGTGAAAGGATATGAGTTTTCCGGCGAAGATGGATAGGTAACCACTTGAGTTTTGTACGAAATTCTGAAACATGGTCATATTTACGCAAACCAAATATGAACCTGATACAAAGATTTTGGAGGCGCTCAAGTTTATTAAGTTGTTCTTGCGTTATATCTAGATAGCTGGCATCGGCATAATCCAAAATGGGCATGAGCAAAGATTCTGCAAGCCTAACTTTAGTGGCAATCGGTAGGAAATTTCTGAGTCTATTAAGAGACTTAAAAGAGAAGTAAACTCGTCGGCTTAGTTCAGCGATTTGAGGTCGCCAAGACAGCTCCCTGTCAATAATAATACCAAGGTCTTTAACCTTATCACCAATCTGAATATATAATCCATCAAAATTAATTTTCGGCAACTTTTCCCATTCAACTTTAGCTAGCATTCTGGAACTACCGATGACAATAAGCTGCGTTTTTTGTGGATTGACTTTTAACCCAAATGAATCACTCCACAGCATTATTCTGTTTAAATCTGAGTTTATTGTGTGAAATGCTTTAAATAACTCAAACACAGAAGCTTGTGTGTATATCTGCAAGTCGTCTGCATAGAGGTGAAAGGATGAAGTTAACTGGTTGGAGATGGAGTTAATAAAAATTATATAAGTCATACAAAAAAGTAATACAGTTAATTATGTTTAATATAATATAAATATTGTAAGTATTTTTAAGCCAGGTACAAGTTTATTTAAGCACAGATAAATCCAAACGAATACGATTTTATTGTCAAATAATACTTTGCCAAAAACTTTTAATACGTTCACTCAAATTCGTATTTTAAGACATAAAACAACAGATTTAAAATCACATTCCAGAACAAAATTTCTTTGAAATAACATTGAAACTTTTTACAACTTTCGCAAGAATTTAACATTTCAAAATGTTTTTATGACAAATTCAAGTTATCAAACTTAAAATGTTATTTATGTAAATTGATATTTTAATTAATCACCATTTATTTTAATTGTCGTGGACCAGCAGACAAGCTGACAGGCCACTTAATATTAAGCATTTTCCATCGCATATGGATATTTGCGACGCCAGTGGCACCGTTAACCCGCTGCCATCCACATAAAGAAACTAGAACCTGCATGCACTGGAATCATTTACCCCAAAACACAACATAAGGTTATTATGGTGGCATATTTAGAGCTAAGGGGGATTGCAATATAGATGAGCCTGGAGCTTTACCACCTAGCTTCGGTTGTTTTGTCGCTTGTTGCGACTGGCCGTCAGCCATCTTTATTAGTTTAGCCACCTTGATTTACTACTAATGGCCGTCATTATTAATTTTTTACAAATCTAATGAGCTTCAAATGTAATTCATAAGTCCGGAAAAAGCTAGTTTATTACTGTTACGTGAAGCTATGACTAGGTAAGCTATGGCTTAGGATATACATTTTTTCGCTCCCACACCACTAGCTCAAATTTTCCCTAGTTACATGAAGCATGTTTCATCCTAAAGTCCGAATATTATTGAAGCGTTTAATTTTCATTTCAAAAGAATACTTCTTTAATGCTTCAGAATTATTAAATAAGAATAAATGCACGAGAAAACATTTTTTATTTATAAATGAAATAGAATAAGACAAGGACATTTGATTTATATCTACCTCAACCCAAAACTTTTCCATGCCTACTGAATACTTAATAAGATGTATGAACCTTGAAGATATAACATTGATATATGTAACTCTCATTTGTTTGAAATATGCATGCTCATTAGTTTTGACTTCAGGCAGTATTCGACTTCCTTGGCATGAAACCAAAAATGAGATAGTAGCCAATTTATAAAAGGGGATTTCTCATGAAAATATTAAATCATTCTCTTACCCTTAAAATAATAATTAGCTGCAGGAACTTCCTAGTTGCTGCAGCTTAGCCTACCTTAGCCCTCCTGGGTTTAATGCACCGCAGATATGCTATCAAGAAATTAATTTTGCATTGCATTCTTCTGGATTAGGATAAATAGTTTTTATTTTGAATGACTGTAAATTTGGAAATCACATTAGGGCAATAAGCATGTATGTTATCTTTTTTGGCTTAGAGGCAAGGAGAATTATTAATATGCACCAAAATGCGCGTATAAGTAAGTTAGATAGATAAATAACTCTTTATTGTTTACATTTACAAAATAAAACTTATAACTAGGACAACACACTGAAAAGTAGACAGTAATTACAAGTAATAACACAAAAATGAAATAGTAAAACAAAAGGCAATATTATCACTCAAAGCGATCTATTCCGGATAATCTAACTGGAAGGATATGTCTGGATGGACGGCCGTCGCCTCCTTTTGCGAGGCAGTCATGTCCGCAGAAGAAGCGGCGGAGCGGGAGCGGGAGGCGACCACCACACTTTCCTCCCGCCAACGAAGGCCACGTCGTTGGTGCCAGAGGGCAAGCAACGACCTTCGGCCGCCGTAAAAAGCGGCCGCGGGTGGCCCCTCGGGGGAGGATCCGCCATCTGCACTACTGCCGCGAGAGAGAGGGCCGCGGAACAGCACGCATTTCAACTCCTAGAGTCAATACAGGAGAGCACCGGAGGGACGAAACCCTGACCCCCTGGCGCCAACACTTTAGAAGAGTCCCGCCTTAAGACAAGGGGCGGGCCGGCGCCGGCCCGAGCCACGAGATCGGCAGGCCACATTTCCGTGGGCCCGAGTGCAGGCGATAGGAGAACAGCGGGATTTTTAGTGGGACGGCCGAACTTCTTTCCCGGAGTCCCACATATCCCTCGGTCCCCCCGGGTCGGGAGAACCCGTCAAAAGAGGGGTTTTTCCCCGAGATCAAAAAAAAACTGGATGGAACTGTAATAAAGAACCGCCATATTCTGACCGGCATCGTACACATATAATACAACATATACACATATTATTTAATTTCAACTTAGAAAATGAATTTTAGGTATAATTATTTAAAGCAAGATAGTGATTGCGAAGTAAATTCTTGAAACTAGTTAGCGATTTCGCTTGTCATACACGTAGAAGTAGTGCGTTCCAGAATTGGACAATCTGCACAGTAAAGGAGTTTTTATAAAATGATGAAGTGTGTACAGATGTCATGAGCTTTCAACGTGTACAAGTGCGCATACGGGCAGACGCAGACGGACTTGGCGCCCAATCTCGTAGCTAGGGCTATTTCGTCGCCTTTTACGACAGGCCGACCCCGTCCGCAGGGATTAGTATTCTTACTCCGCCGCTGCACGGAAAAATAAATAATAACTTTATTAATTATAAACATGGTAATATTATAATAACATATTTGTGATGTTGTGGTTTAAAATTATATTAAGTTTTATTTATCTTTAGGGGAACAAATTTTATTTATTGAATAGTAACCTTGTATACTAGTAACGCTAACTAACCTTGCAAAAAATATATTTGATTTTGAAACTCAAGAAGAAAGGAAACAGAGAGTGTCCACAAGAAGAAAAGATCTAAAAAGCAATATCAATTTAAACCTAAATGTAGTAATGTACGGTTATAAATTTCTAGCTGTTAAAATGTTCATTAAATTATCAATGGATTTAAAAAATAAATTGTATCACTTTAACGTATTTAAAAAAGCATTAGATCTTTTATTTAGATATATGTATATATTTGGCAATGTGAAGCTAATATAAATAATTGTATTTTTAGAAATGTAATAAATTAATAAATATAATAAAATAAATAAGTATAATGTAGAAATGTAACAAATCTAATGATCCATACAATTTTATTCTTAACTAAATGTATGGTATTATTATCTAGAACTTTTCAGACACAAATATTTTTTGTTTTATGAATAAATGATATGATATGATTTTAAAAGTTATGATAAATTGTACATTGAGCCATTTTTAGTATCTTTATTACATCCCATAATATTACTTGCATACCAAAATGTAGAAAGCAGATATTCAGTAGGATTTCAAGTTAATGCAATCGATTTTGTTGCAGAATGCAGTGCCTCGAAGGACTTACTCCTATGCAGGCTTAAGCGGACTAACGGGCTTAATCTGTTTTCACCAATGGCTATTGGCTCAGGTTTAAAAGTTTTACGTCCTAGTTTTTTAATAAAATGATTACTATTTGAATGAGCTGCCTGCCTGGCTAAGAAAGCTAAGCTAGGTGTATATTATGTATATGTTTCTCGTATGTTGGTGTTTTCATTATACCTGGTGGGTATACGGTACACCGTTTACCCACTACATTCTGTAATATGTTTTCTTTTTTATTAATAAATCCCCACCTTCAAACGCATTTACTGTTAGGACTTTTTTCCTCTTTTTATTTCTTACTTATTTATTTTTTACAAACTTATTTACAAATACTAGCTGTGCCCACGACTCCGTCCGCGTGGAATAGTGACTTTGGGCAGAATTTTTTGGATATATCTTATGGTTTATTTTGGATTACAAACCCTATAAACCCTAAAATATAAATGAAATATACAAACAGTCAGTATTATCGAATTATGCAGCGGTTACGCCATGCACCCCCGGAATACGTACGTTCGAACCTGCAAAGTCCAGCCTGAGCTAAACCCTATTTCATATGATTGATGACATAAATCTGAGGTCAACTTAAATTGGAATATAAAATTTTCGAATATAGATAATCTAAATCAGACCTTATTCTAATCAAATCTTACTATGTATGACTTTTTCTTAAAATAAGTAATTCTTTATTTACTGTTTATTTTATTGTTTACTATATACTATGCATTTATAGCATACTTACTTTGTTTTGTATGATTTAGTGCTTATTTCGTACTAGCGGCCCGTCCCAGCTTCGCACGGGTATTTAACAAAAAATAAAAAATTAAACCCTTCTATTTTTTTCGGTCTCGGGGAAAAACCTCTCTTGACGGGTTCCCCCGGCTCGGGGGGACCGAGGGATATAAGGGACTCCGGAAAAGATGTTCGACCATCCGACTACCCACTAAAAAACCCCGCTGTTCTCCTATCGCCTACGCCCGGGCCCACGGACATGGCCTGCCGATCTCGTGGCCCGGGCCGGCGCCGGCCCACGCTTTGTCTTAAAGCGGGCCCCTTCTAAAGTGCTGGCGCCAAGGGGTCAGGGTTTCGTCCCCCCGGCGCTCTCTTGTAACAACTCTAGGAGTTGAGGGGGGCTGCGGAACAGCACGCGACCTTCTCCCTCGCGGCAATAGTGCGGGCGGCGGATCCTCCCCCGAGGGGCCGCCCTCGGTCGCTTTATAATAGTAGTATAGAAGTATAGATATAGATAAAGATAGTTGGAAAGATGTTACAACACGAGAGCTACGAGCTAATGCGGGTTACGTACAGGCTGTACTTCGACGAGTGATATACATGGACTTTACCGACCCAGTGAAGCACTTATATAAATAATATAGATGGTGTAAAGCTTCATACTGGTTCAAATCCATATATAGTGTCAGGTTCACTGAAATATTAATGTGACACGATTACTCGTATTACTACCGATTTATATAAGTTTCGCTAAATACATGTTTTCTCAATAATTGTAAGTGTATTCAAAACACTTTTGGTTCGCATTTAATTAGTAAAAATTACCCTTGAAATCGTTTCCTGATTACTTTGTCTTTGTCTAAAATTTTAAATGCTTCACATACTCGAAGATTGGAAATTAGTACCTATAACAATAAAACTACAATTTAAAAAAATCATCTCGTATATTTTAGTGATTTTTTTGTATTACTAACGAACAGCAGCCAGGCTGACAGCCCACTTAACAGTAAGCAGTTAATGTTTTCGCGACGCTATGGGCATAAATACTCCATTATCCGTATAGGGGTACAAGAACCTGGGGCATTTATACCGGAACACACAAGGTTATTATGCCGGCATATTTAAAGACCAAGGGTGGTTATCATCCAGTTGAGCTTGGAGCCTAGACAACAAAACAACCTAGCCAAGGTTGTTTTGTCGTCTTTTTTTTTATTGCGTAGGACAGCAGACAGGCTGACAGCCCGCTTCGAATTTAGCAGTTACCGTCGCCTATAGGTGTTTGCAATGCCAGTGGCATCGCGAGCATGCTGCTGTCCCATGAGGGTACAGGAACTTTGGTCACTAACACAACACAAGGTTATTATGGTGGCATACTTAAGACCAAAGGTGGTCGCCATCCAGACGGGCTTGTGGCCCTACCACGTAGCTAGGGTGGGTTGTTTTGTCGCCTTTTATGACAGGCCGACCCCAGCCGCAAAGATTAGTACTCTACGCCAACCCTGCAAAAAGAAAAATGAAATTAATTATTACGCTCTTGTATATTACTATGAAACTTGCAACAAAAAGCTACAATAATATATTTTATTATAATATTCACTCATAAAACGAAATAAATGCAGTGGCCAATTTACAATAAACAAAACTATAAATTCACGAGCGATTAATAAACGCTGGCATCGGACCAAGTCGTGAAGCGGTTTGGAAGCACTTTAGGTGCGCGATGCGCCGGCTTGTCGCTAAGCTGTTAGACAACTTAAGATGCTTAGAAACGCTCGATTTAGCCCAAATCAAGGCATACACAGAGTGCTTATCACTTGGCTCTTTACAATCTATTCTTAAGTACTAAAAAAAGTAATTTTTTTGTTATGATTGTATTTGAATTTTATCGAATATGTAGGTATAAATATATGTGATTAATATAAATATGTTTACCATATATTGAATATTTTAATGTCAAAACTTTTTCATTTTTAGTATTTTTATGTTTTAAAGTTGCATAAAATTTATTTTTGGATTTTTCTAAGTATTGTATAGAATATTCAAAAATAAAGTGTTCGCAATTTCTGAAAGATGAGATATACTTTAATGATTTATACCTTGACAAGTATTCAGTATTTCAAAAATACAATTTAAATGCTGTTAGATCTGGATGATAATGTCTGTTGAAAGAACATGTCGTGTAAAAATCGCTCACAAACAGTTTTTCATGTCACAAAAACGTTGTCGCAAATCCTGAAAAAGAGAAAGAGTTAACGTTATTAATGAGTACCTAAAATTAGGAGGTTTTCAGTAATCTACAGCGTCATGTTACGCAATTTCTGCGCCAGGGTGCGAGGTGCTCAGCCAACGTCCCACTCTTGTCAACTAAAAAAACACAATGTAATTTTAATAAAATAATTTATGATTGGTGCCAATATTTTTAATTTGTTCATGTGTCCTAATAAAGTGTACAAAACGATGCAATGACGTTCACATTGAATGAATTAAAATTTCTAGCGCTCGGCTTACGTGCGCTCATTAGGACGCTACGCCCGGGTGCACCCGCACCCCTTGAACCCCCTAGTAAAGACGGTCCTGGTAATTCAGGCTTTCCTCTAATAAAAATAGTCCAGCAAGAACCCTGATTTGATGTCACACATTACCAGTCTCAGTCGATGGAAATTGACTCAGAGTATAGTACCATAATACTGGAAATGATGGTCGCTACAGTATTTAACACAATTTCTCTGAAAACACAAACGGAAGAACACACCCAAAAGCCTCATATAGGAGATAATTATTGTACTCGTAAAGAAGGACAATATTCCTCCAGCGCGATAGTTTTATTGCGTCGTAACAGATAAGCACAATGGTTTGGACAGGGTAACGCATTTTGTTAGCGTTGCAAGCATGTCATAATTAAAACATCAGTCTCTAAAATTGTTAAATTGTTTATTTGTGAATAAGTTTTTATTAATATGTTTTTTTCATTGTCTATCTATTGTTGTAAGATGTAAGCATGTAGATTTAATACTGTTATTTATTTTTTGTATTAATGTGAGTTATGGTGTAATTTGTAATTAATTAAATGTGTAACGCAGAGTAAAATTGAAAGATATAAAAAGAAAAACAAACTTAAAAAATGCATTTTTGACGTATAAACAACTAAAATGGAGATGGACAGGGCAGGGCATTTAACTTTCTTTTCTCTCATCATAGAGAGAAAAGAAAGGTAAATGGTCAAGAATATTGTCAGAGTGGGACCCAAGAGACAGAAAAAGGAACAAAGGTAGACAAACCAAGAGGGAAGATGACATAAGGAAAATAGCGGGGCTAATGCGGACACATTAATTCTAGCAAAAATACAGTGGAAGTCTTTAAAGGAGGCCTTTGTCAGAAGACAAGCTGGACCATTTGCCGATATTTAAAACGTTATTTTCTGTATTTTAAAACAAAGGCAATAAAGACTTTTATTTTATTTTATTATAAATATGTAACGTGTAAACTTTATATTTTCTATGTTAATTTACTTTAAAAATGCGCCTGAATTTCATTTATAGTCGATAGTTAATAATCACTTATAACACTAGATGGTGTTTATTACATTAGCAGCTCACGCAAATATTTCTCAGTCAAGAAGTGGCTTTGATTAACGATCACTTGAGAGCCAAAAAAACTAATCTTGAATTACTTATTCAGACTCCAAATGATGATAAAATGTGTTTGTTCATTTTAGACTCGGTTATACAATACGGCATTGAGGAAACAAATCTACGAATCTGGTCTAGCCTATTCATCGTATTTTCTAGAACATTTTGAAATTTCTGTCTTTCGCAATTTGACGCTTATCTCCTGGAGAATATTACTAAACTGATCATAACCACAGATTAATGAATAGTTACTACGTAATCATAACCTTACACTGGATTCAGCATTTTAAATTGGTCTTTTAATAAAGCCTCGTATTCAATATAATATTCCCGTGTTGTTTCGTTAACATATTTTGTTATACGTATATGTATTGTGAAAAATCATTTTTCTTTCTTAAACTCCAAAATAGTCATTTGATGATTAGAAGTATTTTTTTTCCGATTGTTCTAAATTTTCTTGTAAGATTTCTTGAACATAAATTGAAGCAAGCCGCTTCTTAGGATTCTTAAAATTATTCTTCGTCTTTATTATTTGTCCAAGAATGTTATAGAGTTTTAAAATAATTAGACGAAATCTTTGTATGTTCAATTGTGGAAATAAAAGTGTTAAATGAAGGTAGATTGGAAATTGGCATGGGTTCCTCGTTGATTCACTTTTTCATTTAATAAATTATTCTAAGTCCATGCACAAGTTAAATTAATTTCATTTTTTTTTAATTACTCAAGGTTTACTTAAGTCCTTTTTGACACTACACTATCACTTATCCTCAAAAAAATTCTTCATGTCATGAATCTAGAAGTTTTTTTTTCGAGGTATACTAATACTGCGACTCCGGAAAAGATGCCCAACATCCGAGCCCACGGATACTCATGCCGGCCCAGGCGGCTGGTCTTCTATGGTTGGCGCAGGGAGGTCTAGATTGTGTACCCCTGGCAAGAGCGTCAATTCAAGATTGAGTCCGCCCCCCCTTTTCCGTTCAATTCCATGGGCACGGAAGAGTACACGGCTCAGTCCAAGATGTTTCATGGACCGCCCGACGTTAATGCTGACATCTCCCACAGTGATACTCAAGCGCGGTGGCGGTCTCTTACGGGACCCGTTAAATATCCTCCGTTTTGTGTAGAACCACCTCCAAGCCGAGTCGCCGGATAAGACACTGGCTTTGCATTATCTTTAATCAACTTTGAAATAAATATCGTTAATGTATAATTTCTATTTGTTTTGAAAACAAGTTGATACCTCTTTCCTTTTTTAAATAAAGTAGCCCTACTTATAACACAATTTTTTGCTAGTCATCAGACCTGGCACATATAATTTCAGTTCGTGTAAGTACTTTAGCAAAGCAACAAGCTTAGGTTTTCACATTAAAGGTTTCCTAACATGTCCCAAGGGTCTACAACTAAACTAACAGGAGTACTTGGAGTGGCGTTAATTTTTATGTGTACACTGATTACACAACAGTTTGTATTAGGTCACAGTACTTTGGATTTTTATTGGTATCTCTCCCCAGAGTATTCGTAATTATTATTTTTAGCTAATTTTCATAGTATTTATCTTATCTTATCTTGTTTTGGGGCCGAGAGTTATCACTCCTCTCCAATCTCATTGAAGATTTGCTTCATGAGCCTAACAATGAGATATGGAGATAGGAGCCTGTAGTCTTCCGGTGTCGGATATCCTACCCCCAAAAGATTCATTCGCTTCCTAGCCAATGCATCGCATGTACACAGTAGGTGTTCCATGCGTTCTGTATGTTCCCCACACAACCTGCACATAGGTGTCGCGGTTAGACCCATCTTCATGAGCATGTTGTTGGTTCCAAAGTGCCCAGTAAAGGCCCCAAGCAAGTAGCGTATTTGCCCCCTGCTCTTCATATCTTCATAGTATTTGGTAAATAAGCAAAAAATATACCTTGTAGCTCAGTAGTATTACACTCGGAGAATAAGCGTACCGGGTTCAAATCCCGCGGTGGCATGCACCGTTTAAGTAGTTTTTCTCGCCTAATGTGCATATTATAGCATAAATGCCATCCACCGATGGTGAAGAAAACATTGTGAGGAAACCTGCATACCGAGTTCACTGATATATGTTTCTAGTCAATCCGCCTTGGACATGCGTGGCAGGTATACTCTCTGTTCCCTCTATAGATATGGGCACATATTTTTATCCGTGCAGGGGCGGAGAAAGAATACTGACCTCTGCGGCCGGGGTCGGCCTGTCGTAAAAGGCGACTAAACAACCCACCCTAGCTACGTGCTAGGACCCCAAGCCCGACTGGATAGCGACCACCTTTGGTCTTAAGTATGCCGCCATAATAACTTTGTATTATGTTCCGGCATTAGTGGCCCAAGTTTCTGCACCCTTATGGGACAGCAGTGTGTATGCGATGCCACTGGCGTTGCAAACACCCATAGGCGACGGTAACTGCTAAATTCTAAGTGGTCCGCCAGCCTGTCTGCTGTCCTACAGCAATTAAAAAACATATTCTAAACAAAAATACATATTGTAAATAAAAAACATAAAATGAAGTTAATGACATTAAGATACTTAGATTAAAAATGAGATCTTATAATAATTTCGATATATAATATATTTTACTGAGTAAACGTCTCTCCACGTTTTTAATTACTATATCTAATCATATTCTAAATAAAAAGAAAAAAATAATATAGCAGAAAGAATATTAAAACATCAGTGAACATGACATATTTTGTAAATAGCAAATTTTTTATATGTTCCTTCGATCTTGTAATTAAATAATACAAAATAATAATAAAACAAAAAATACCAAAAGTAAATTTTACTCGTGATTTTGAAAGTATTCATAAAAATAAATGGCTCGTTGCATCCGTGTGGATACATTCTTTTAAATTAAAAACTTTTTACGATGAATTTACCGAGTGCACTGGTAAATTTCACAATGGGTATAAAACCGCGGATATGCTTGCACGAATATTTGGCAACTAGATTGGACCTTTATAAAATTCATTTTACACCATACGAGCTGTAGAAATAAAAACAAGAAGAATCTGTTTATACATGTCTCTGTGGCTGAGGGTGGTTTATCATAAAAGGCGACCAAATAAGCAAGTGGTAGTTCAAGATCCCTGATCTTTAAATATATCGCCATAATAACCTTGTATGGTATTCGGGCATAAGTGACCTAGGTTCCAGTTACCCTACGCGTATGGCACCCTGGCGTTGCAAATATCCATATACAAAGTTAACTTACTATTAAGTTAGCTGTCAGTCTGTCTACTGTTCTATAGCTATAAAAATATATCAAGTATATATTTACAGTTATAGTAAACTCTATTTTTAATGTAATTACAAATACATAATGGTATATAATTGACAATCTCCCATGATAGTAAACTTAAAATTAAAATTTTATAAACTTAGGATAGGTTTAGGTTCATACTCGAAAACCAATCCAGAGGTCACCGGTTTACGAAAAATGTTATAATAATAAAATACTACTCATAGTTGAAGTTATTAAGGTTATAATTATGACCCAAAATGAATAATCCTAATTAATATTATAAATGCGAAAGTGAGTTTGTTTGTTTGTTACGCTTTCACACCTAAACCGCTAAACCAATTTATATGAATTTTGACGTAGTCATAGATTGGATCTAGGAGAAGGATATAGGCTACTTTTTTTAATTCATATTGCAGAACTACGTTTGCTGGGTCAACTAGTAATATTATATCTTTATATTTTGAGTAAAATATAAAACCTTTGCCAACCTCTGATGGTTACTTATTTAATATCCTGGTTGATACCCAAATTACACTTTTATTCTGGAGTCTGCTTTTCGATGTACATCACTTGTTCCTCAGCATACATGTAAGTTTGTTTGTATAAACCAAGATTGGTTAGTCTAACGTTCTAGGTTAGTCTAACTAGTCTAACTATACGATAAAAAGAAATAAGGTGTCCCAAATGATATCACGTAAACTGTAAAATAAATATTGAATTCTATGAAACCATTACAATTGACAATATTCATGCAATAAGTTTTTATATACCTACTGTATCATATCCCATTCACGCTTCCCAAACTCAATTACATCGTCAATCTACATTTATTTGAGCTTTAATAAAACGTTAAATAAAATGTATTTTATGGAAATTAAATATGGAAAAAGTTCAGGTGATAAAATATTTTTATGTAAGGGACGCGGGTTGTTTTAAAATTTCTGTTTTGAACTGCAATAAAGTTGTAAAACAGAAATGCAGCTTGGAATATTGCGGGAGATTTAATTTTTTTTGAATTATTTGTTTTATTCCAATGTACTTGTGGTTAACATAAGTATGTATATTTTATAAGAGATTATGTTAAGTTTAATATTTTGTTCAATTAGGTGAGATATTCTAATCTATATTCTTATTCCAATGGTTTTAGAATATGGCATTCGATAAAATCAATTATTTTAATCTACAGCTTGATTTTCTCAATAATCAAATATGTTATCAGTCAGATGGCGCAGTGGTCATACTAGTGACCTTGTTTGGTTTTGTCTACGTGTTCGATCCCCATCCTAAAAAAACCTTCTGGTTTTATAGTTTGTTATGATTTGACTAAACATGTCCGCCAAATTTATATTTGGGCTTGGTGTGCAAGATCCTCCAAAAAGTTAGTACGAGTATATATAATGAAAAGAAGATTATATTATTATATTATGGTTCATCTTTGGTCAAGATGTATCATTATAAGAAAGTCATCAAAATACATCAAAATGAAGCCGAAAAAAGTTATGAATATAAACACTGTATGCGTATAAACAATTTCAATAAGTATTTCGAACAATACAAATATAATTTTACAGTAAAAACTTCGAGTTTCTTCATAAAATAAAAGCCAGAGAAGAAAAAGAATTTTATTTAATACATTAAATAATGTGACAATATAACTAGTAATACAACATTTCACATTGAGTGATTTTCTAGGATAGGATATTCAAAGCTTTTCTAGTAATATATATGTAATGGTGGAGGGTAGCAAGGGGCAAGGGGTAACCATTAGCAGATTAAAACAGAGACACACCTGTAACGTGGCGTTGCAGACCGCAACGCGGCGGTTCACAGAGACAAAGGCATAAAATATATTGGAGTGTAGTCAGCCGTGCCGAGCTTGGTCATTTAGTTCTGATAAATAACTTAATCTTATCATGCTTGCAGAATAAGTTTTTTTCTCACGTCAGTCTATACATTATTTTTAATTAAAATTTTAATAAATAAAAAATAATTCATTCATCTATATATCATATATCAAGAACATTCATGTTACGTTTTCTCTGGATACTGATTGAGCTTCCAGCTTGGTTCTTAAGCCTTTTAGTGCTAATTTTCACATATTTTGCATAAATGCGAAAGGATTTAAAAAAAATTATAATTTATCAAATATATTCCTCAAATGTAGATTCAATTGGATTCTCGTAATTATTTCTGTTATGTGTAAGGGGCATATTTTAAATGGTATTTATAAATGTTATTAAGTTATTATAAACATTATAATGCGCGCGTTACGACACATTCGAGAGTCGATTTATCGACGATTCGCGCTCTAAGGGTTAAGGCTTTATAAAATTCTTCAAAGGCTGGCAGTGCATTGGCAATGGCTCTTGTGTTTCAAACGTTTATAGATGATCATAACCAGCTGCTAGAAATTTTATCCGTGCAGGGGCGGAGATTTCCGTCTTGAGTCTGGGTGTGTATGTACAATATCTATTTATTTTTAAAGAAAAATACAAGTAAGTAATTTATTGGTTTGATAGCCTTAAAACGTGTACATGCATGTGTGTGCACGTATGTGTTAACAAATGTTTATTACTAACATTAATTACTATTGGTATTATTATATTACATTTGATATTTTACCGATAGTAAAAAAAGCTAGTCGTTTTTTCCATTCGGGTGGGGTATAATATGATCATGCCAGTGACAACTAATTCTAGTACCCTCTTGATCAAGGAAAAGAAGAGTTACTCAAGCAAAAAGGGCCCATTCAGTTTTATTTAATTACTGTATGCATTAATATATCCCAGGCTTCCTTAAGAGCATTCAGAACTAATCGCGTAAGTGTTGCTTAGACTCTAAAAAGCCTTGCTATTCTTCATTTCAAAAGATATTAAAATTAACAGATTTATATAATAATACATGGCTGTACAATAACTAGGATATACCTGAGTGTACTATGCACACGTAAATAATACGTCTTTAAGCTCCAGACAAACACATATTTTACACAGTCGTAAAGTTAATTGCCTTAATAAAATCACGCTATCTGAAGTACGCTTAATTGAGTGTTTCCTGTTTAAATACAAACGTAAATAACAAAGTATATAAACACGTTCTACCTTTATTTATTTATGTAATTGTTATACTACTGTTACTGTATGTAACTTTTAACGATTAATATTTGTTACTTTATTAATTAGAAACATTCAGAAGATACTATAATATACCTATATAATATGTGGATGTGTGAACGATGGAGACTAGGTTGCCAATTGCGGTTTTCTAATTAAAATGATTTTGATTTCTCCTTTGAATTTTCTTTCATTTTTTTCTAACAGATTTTTGTTCAAAGAAAAATTATTAATTAACTCAAATACCAGTAGGGGTCGAGAGAAATAGAAATTAAAGATTTTTCGGGACTATTAGAATTTATTCGCAAAATTAGGATGTTATATAATAATTAGGTAAATATTACAAAATATCTTGTCTGTATCTGTTCTGTTCTGGAATAAATAAATAAAAGTTTTATGTACACGTTTATGCAATCAACATTTAAAAATTAACAAAACTTACAAAATATTTTAAAAATATCTACAATATACATTCTACCACCGCACTGCCCCTCATCGGAGGGTGTTCATCCTCATTTCTTGGAGCTTCTTCTTTCTTGTACGAAACGGTTCTCAAGAACGTTCATGTTGTGTACTCTCAGGATCTGGAATGAGCTTCCGGCTGAGGTTTTTTCAGCGCGGTACGATATAGGGTTTTTCAAAAAAGGCGTTATAAAATTTCGAGGCCGGCAGCGTGTTGGTAATGTCTGTGGTGTTGTAAACGTCCATAGGCGACGGTGACCGCCTGCCAGGACGGGCCGTTAGCCTGTCTGCTGAACTCTAGCTATAAAAAAATACAAATTGGGGCATTCAAGTGATGATTGGTACAAAAAAATCGCGTACTTAAAAATAAGATTTTAGACGTATAAGTATATAAGGTCAATCGTACAAACAGTAAAATGAAAAATCCTTTTCGCTTTGTCCGTTCAATATAACATATCTGGAATGGACACACCAATTTCAGTAAAAGTTTCCCCTTAGAATAGCTTTTTTGTTGGGAATTTTGTATTCTCTAAGAAAATTTCGGTCCGAATATAAAGAGGGAATTTATTTTTACGTGACGCACGTTTCAGTATAATGGGAATCGAATAAGATTTTTGGGTGAAATTTGTTACATGCAGTAACTTTAGTTACTGAATCATTAACATATTTCACAATAGTTATAAAAACAATGTGGAAGACACTGGAAGAAACTAATACCTAAGTGTCAGGATATGACTAGTTTAGATGAAAGTACTTACCGTAAGTCTCAATGTAAAAAAGATGCCATCAAATAAATTGTTACTTAATTAAATTAAGGTATCTAATAAACTTAATTCTAATAAGTCATAAGCTACCTTCAAATGCCAGTTATAATTAATACCTGATGTATCTGCCTGAACTTGCAGTTCGAATTTAGATACAATTTTGCTGTTAATAAATTATAATATAATGTGCATTGCAACTTACTCTAATTTTAATTAAACAATATTATTTATTCATGTTTCCTAATATAAAATGTACTTCATAATGAGTATTATATACTAAAACCATGATATAATATATACCGGATATTAATACCAGTAGAATACGCTTCAGGCACGTCGCAGATTAAGAGATTATACGGACTTGTAGTATCTAACACCTCATCTTATATAACAATGTAATAATTATCTTATACACAAAAAAAAAGAACACAAAATTTAATCATTTAAATTTGCTCTTATCGATTAAATATTCTTCTTTCGATCAACTTTTAATGAAAAACAACAAATATAAAATGTACTAAAACATAAGGGTTTTTAAATGTTATAATTTAAAACTATTATTTATACCTAGTCAGGTCATAAATTCTGTCACATGTTTAATGTAAAATAATTGTAACAAGTTTATTAATTATGTAACCATTCATATACCAAAATGAACTTAACAAAACATAGATTCTTATGACATTAAAGTTTATTCAAAATGACCTCCGTGATTTTGAATACAAGCCTTCAATCTGCGTGGCCAGTTGTCTATCGCAGCACGAACGAGGTCCATGTCAATATCGGCGGCTGCCTTAATCAAGGATGTCTTGAGTGACTCCAAATTGGGATGAGGCTTTGAGCACGTCTTTTCCTCCAAGTGTTGCCATATCTTGTAATCTAACGGATTCAAATCTGGACTGGAGGAGGGCCAGTCTTCGTGCCGGATGAAGTCGATTTCACGCGCCGCCAGCCAGTCTTGTGTGCTCTTCGCTCTATGAGCTGGCGCCGAATCTTGTTGGAATACCCAGTGCCTGTTATTGAACATGGTATGAGAAACAGGTTCCACAAGGTTCGTCAGGACTGTATTTTGATACACAACAGCATTCGTTTTTACACCTTTCTCACAAAAATGTACCTCTGTTAAGCCCCAATAAGAAACTCCCAACCATACCATGAGCGAGGAAGGAAAATGACCTCGTTGGACACGCGGAATACGGTTGCTCGCTTCTTCACTACTGTGTGCGTACACCTTATCATTTTGTTTGTTGTAGCTCTCTTCTACGGTAAACATTTTTTCATCCGAAAAAAGAATTTCCCGATATTTTTTTCCGCGTACCGCTTCAACAAAGCGCGGCATCTCTTCAGTCTCAGGTCCATTAGACGAGCATTCAAACGATGTCCTGTTTTTCTTCGATATGCCCGAAGCCCTAAGTCTTCATTTAACACCCTTTTCACCGTGGTTCTGCTTAACCCCATCTGAAGGGCCCACAGTTTCTGCTTACGTTTGGGATTTCTTTGAATTCGTGCCTTCACAGCTTTTATCACTGCTGGAGTCCTAACAGACCGAGGGCGACCACTTCTTGACCTGTCATCTACACTAGAGTCTTCATTGTATCGTTTGATGGTACGATAAACGAATCTTTTGGTAATATTCAAATTTTTCAGTATGTTAAAAATTTGAATTGGCGCGTAACCGCAACGATACAACGCAATAACTGCAACACGGTCTTCTTTAAGCGCCCACTCCATGTTTAAAAATGAGTAAAATTCTAAAAGTTATACATTTTTATTTTCATGAACAATTCGAAATTCTAATTCAATAAACTTTTTTGTGGCCAGCATTCTAAAAGAAAAGTTTTTACTGTGTGACAATACTTATGACCTGACTAGGTATACTTGAGTACAGAGTTAGAATTTTGAGAGAGTGAAATTTTGAATTATATGGAATTAAATGGAAGGTCCTGTTATAAACTTTGTCCCTGTAACAGTATTATAAAACAACAATTAGGATGTTTGTTACTTTAGATTTTAAATATTATTGTTCTTGTTGTATTTGATATTTAAATTTTGGACTCAGAGTTATGCTGATTAGCGTTGTCAAAGTTAGGGTTAGACCTCTACTAATGACTGTCGGCGGAGGCTGGCCAAAAGAGCTTGACTGAAGAAAACAGCTATGTAAGGAATATCTCCACCCTTATTTCATCGGGGAAAATGTCACCCGAGATACTCTCGTCTAAGATGCACGAGCCAAGGGTATCGCAGAGCAACGATCAAAATTCGATTCACAAGCCTTGGGTAGTAACCGGGATTTTAGTTGGTATGCCGTTGAGGTCATCGCTAACTATCACATCTTGGCCAGCAGCACGAAAACTGCTACCATAGGGTTAGAGCAGTGAGGCCGACATAAACATGTCCTGGAGTTCCAGCGCGGTACTAGTCATATGGTTTCAAAACAATTCGGTTTCCCCGGAATATAAAAAAGGTTAAACTTCATGTTTATTGATAGCGATACATATCAGTGAGTTTAAGCATGTATAGAAATAAATGTTATCTGAATGCCCCGTCCAAGAGGAAAAGCGTTCGTTGCCCTCTCATTACTTTCTATGAATTAATAAAATTATTAATTTGTAGCCAATTCTAAAAATCTTATAAAGTGTTACCTCTTTTTATTTTACACACGGATAACTTATTATCAATAAGGCCTATGGGACGCCACCAAGCCAAAAACCAATCATACAAAATTCGATGAAAATGCGGACCTGGATCGGATAACACATATGATATCCGATAAAATGCAAACCAGGTTTATATTTGAAAGGCTTTTCAGGGTCCAAATTCCAACAAGAATGGAATGGACAAAGGGACCAGATCCACCGGAACATAACAGTTTGGTATGGTACACTGATGGATACAAAATGGAATCAGGTACAGGGGCGGGAGTATACGCGAAAGACTACAAATGTAGTAAAAGCTTGCGGAAAATTGCAAGTGTATTCCAGGCTGAAACATATGCCATAATAACCTGTGCTCAGGAGAACATAGATAGAGGCACCAGAGGCAAATCTATACCTAGTCAGGTCATAAGTATTGTCACACAGTAAAAACTTTTCTTTTAGAATGCTGGCCACAAAAAAGTTTATTGAATTCGAATTTCGAATTGTTCATGAAAATAAAAATGTATAACTTTTAGAATTTTACTCATTTTTAAATATGGAGTGGACGCTTAAAGAAGACCGTGTTGCAGTTATTGCGTTGCATCGTTGCGGTTACGCGCCAATTCGAATTTTTAACATACTGAAAAATTTGAATATTACCAAAAGATTCGTTTATCGTACCATCAAACGATACAATGAAGACTCTAGTGTAGATGACAGGTCAAGAAGTGGTCGCCCTCAGTCTGTTAGGACTCCAGCAGTGATAAAAGCTGTGAAGGCACGAATTCAAAGAAATCCCAAACGTAAGCAGAAACTGTTGGCCCTTCAGATGGGGTTAAGCAGAACCACGGTGAAAAGGGTGTTAAATGAAGACTTAGGGCTTCGGGCATATCGGAGAAAAACAGGACATCGTTTGAATGCTCGTCTAATGGACCTGAGACTGAAGAGATGCCGCGCTTTGTTGAAGCGGTACGCGGGAAAAAAATATCGGGAAATTCTTTTTTCGGATGAAAAAATGTTTACCGTAGAAGAGAGCTACAACAAACAAAATGATAAGGTGTACGCACACAGTAGTGAAGAAGCGAGCAACCGTATTCCGCGTGTCCAACGAGGTCATTTTCCATCCTCGCTCATGGTATGGTTGGGAGTTTCTTATTGGGGCTTAACAGAGGTACATTTTTGTGAGAAAGGTGTAAAAACGAATGCTGTTGTGTATCAAAATACAGTCCTGACGAACCTTGTGGAACCTGTTTCTCATACCATGTTCAATAACAGGCACTGGGTATTCCAAGAAGATTCGGCGCCAGCTCATAGAGCGAAGAGCACACAAGACTGGCTGGCGGCGCGTGAAATCGACTTCATCCGGCACGAAGACTTGCCCTCCTCCAGTCCAGATTTGAATCCGTTAGATTACAAGATATGGCAACACTTGGAGGAAAAGGCGTGCTCAAAGCCTCATCCCAATTTGGAGTCACTCAAGACATCCTTGATTAAGGCAGCCGTCGATATTGACATGGACCTCGTTCGTGCTGCGATAGACAACTGGCCGCGCAGATTGAAGGCTTGTATTCAAAATCACGGAGGTTATTTTGAATAAACTTTAATGTCATAAGAATCTATGTTTTGTTAAGTTCATTTTGGTTTATGAATGGTTACATAACTAATAAACTTGTTACAATTATTTTACATTAAAGATGTGACAGAATTTATGACCTGACTAGGTATATATTCTCAGTGACAGTCAAGCTGCAATAAAGGCCATCGCCTCCTTCAAAGTTGACTCCGGACTTGTCCTGGATGCCATTCAAATTCTAAATAGGCTTGGAAGGCATAACAGGGTAAGACTAATGTGGGTCCCGGGACACGAGGGAATTCATGGCAATGAAATGGCAGATGAACGGGCAAGAGAGGGCTCATCTAATGATTTTATGGGTCCAAAACCATGTGTAGGCATTCCGACTAGTCTCGTGAAAGCCAAATTCAGGGATTTTGCAGATCGCAGTCAACAACAACACTGGCTGACTAGAATCGGTCTGGAACACTCCAAAAAATTTTTGGGATCCACGTACAAAGCACGAGGATCCATCTGGAACATGAGCAGGGGGCAAATACGCTACTTGCTTGGGGCCTTTACTGGGCACTTTGGAACCAACAACACGCTCATGAAGATGGTTCTAACCGCGACACCTATGTGCAGGTTGTGTGTGGAACATACAGAACGCATGGAACACCTACTGTGTACATGCGACGCATTGGCCAGGAAGCGAATGAATCTTTTGGGGGTAGGATATCCGACACCGGAAGACTACAGGCTCCTATCTCCATATCTCATTGTTAGGCTCATGAAGCCTAACAATGAGATAATAACAATATATATATATATATATATATATATATATATATATATATATATATATATATATATATATATATATATATATATATATATATATATATATATATATGTTGAATAAACAAAAAAAAATAATAAACGATGCATTTAATTTTTTTACAATATACCTATATATAGCTTATGTAAATATCAAAAGGATTCATCGAAAACTTTTCGTTTGTATTAAAAATGAATAATACTCAAGTTGGAATGGGCACTGCTTATTTTCGTAATATTAAAATAGGAAGCAAATGCTTAATGTTTTCATTGCAGTTAAAGAGGTCATCATCTTAGCATTATATCACTATGCGTCTAGAAATTCTGCTCAACTGTCAACTTCTTTTTTTGATTCTGCTCGACTTTTATGTTCACTCTACGAATTTTTTCATTGACACTAAACTTCCAACACTAATTTAAAAAGAATGCAAAATAATGAACCATATATTCTTAAATTCGAATTTTCTACAGGTCCTCCAAAACTAAGAGAAAAATCTGATACCGTGGTCATTCATTTCTGCCTGCGAATTATCAAAAGAAATATTTCATTTGACATCAAAAAAGTAGCTTATGTTCTTCTCCAAGGTCTATAATTCATCAAAATCGGTTTAACAGTTTAGGCGTGAAAGCGTAACAATCAATCTTATTAGTATGATTTTTCATTACCTCAGTAAGTAGACTAGTGCTAAATAAAGCTCTGCTGAAATTTTCCTAAGATTTAAAAATCACATCGTTTTATAATATATTTGTTACGTTCAGGAAACCTTATAACATGGAGTGTTACTTCATAAATGTATAAAAATGCAATATAACGCTAAACGCTGTTATTATAAGGAAATAATGGGGTGTACTTTATTTTTATTTAAAACCACAGGCAATAATATGTATTACTTAGTATATTATTTAGTATCTGTATACTTAACATTAATCTCAATCCTTATTATTATCACCAAGTCTAATAGCCGGCACATTTCTCATCAATTACTGTAATAATAAATAAAAATAAGACACGATATCTGTTGGTAGAAACATCTAATCAGATGATGAGGATAAACTTGTCTGGCACGTGTGTACAAACGCAATTTGTAATTAGTCACAAGACTACCTGCTAACGACCAACACAAACTGAAGTTGTTTCGTAATCAGTGTTTTATCGTACGTGACACACGGACTTTTTAACAGGAACGCCTTTGTTGTCAACTCTTTTGATATGAAGAAACCATAGATATATTTGTGATAACTTTATAACTTTTATATAATTTAGTTAGATTAATCAATAATTGATTGCACGGTTAATACAGTGATTTTATAAATAGTACAGTCGTGTCAGTGAGTTTGATCCTTAAGGAGGTAATATTTGAATGTTGCAAATATTTGTTTTGAGTGTACGTCCGTCAATTGTACGCAATAGGCTCTTTACATTAATCAGTATTTTATTGACAACTAGACGTTCCGGCTCACTTCGATGGTCGATGAACAAAAAAAAATTCGTCATAACCTATTTTTTTTCTAAAACTAAACTAAAATATATATATATATTTTATATATATATATATATATATATATATATATATATATATATATATATATATATATATATATATATATATATATATATATATATATATATATATAAATTGTAAAAAATGTTGTTTTGGTATATGTACGTGTATAAATCCAAATGTATTTAGTAAAAAGCGGTTATTTTAATATTACAAATAGACATTCCAATTTTATTTATTTGTATATATTAGTTTTGTAAAAAAATTAAATATAAAAACATATGGTGGCCAATATATGAAGGCCACAGTTGTTATCATTTTGTAAACATTGCTTTTTTGTGACTTATAAATTATTTGTTTGTAAATTATATATACAATTTTCATATATAAATGTGGTAAAATATGAATATTAGACGGGAATATCTTAATAGGTGCATGATAACATGGAAATCAAACCTGTAAAGTTTGAGTGTGTCGCCACGCCAGTTCACTACTTCATAATTACAAAACATATGCATGTTTTAGATTTAAATATTTTTTTCTAGAAACGCAAACTCCAAGATTTTGTCTAAGAGCTTGTGTCTCTTCTTCTCTTTGTTCTCAGTCTTTTCTTTCAGGCTTTTATTACATGTTACAGTCTGTAAGGACACTAACTGACAGAGAACCAACGCATTTTCTAAGAAAACACGCCAAGCGTGTACGTATACGTATATAAATGTTTGTTTGTCAGAGTAGATGTATGTTACAAAGTTCTATTCCTTGCTTCAATCAGGGTAGACTTTAATGATTTTACTTCGTATCTTGTCAGAAATGCAATTATCAACCCGTTAAGATTAGCTGCAGCGCGTAATGAACGTTGGAGGTATAATTAAAATATCAACTGCAACAAAGGCGTCTTAGTAACTTACTACTGTATTTTAAACTCGTCAAGTTTATAGCGTATTTTATATTAGTAGATATATACTCATTACATCAAAATAATTTTATACTTCGGTTTTCGTTCTAAACTTTGTTTTTTTTATAATTTAATTTTGTACCATTTTCATATGCAAGAAACAAATCATCAAAGAAAGAAAACGTTAAATATTTAAGTAAATAATAGTATACATAGAAAAACACAGACTTCTATTCGCCAATCATCGATCATCATCGTTGATGACCTCTGTAGCGCAACGGCTAACACATACTGGAAGTCGGCCGGTCTTCAATTCCCAATCTGAATCTGAGTGTTCATATATAATAACTAGCTGACCCGGATATACGTTATTCTGCCGTATATATAAAAAAAATTATACAGGACCGAATTTTAAATCTAAATCATTCTTGATCCACTTGAACACACACACAATCAAAATTGATCCAACCATTTATGAGGAATCAAGTCACATATATATGCATAGAAGAATTATATATTATATATGTATTTATTTACAAAAGAAAAGTATATTAACTTTTGAGCTGTCTGGAGCCCATAACACAAGCGCTTTGCTGCTTACTTGAGGACTATATGGCGCTACGTGAATTATCCCAGTATATTTATTTATGCAACCAGTAATATCTGTAATAGCCTTATCTATAATACGGTAGTTGTTCATCATTCATCAATACTTACTTACAATTTAATTTTGATGATCTCTGTGACGTAACGTATAACGCACTTCGATACGCTTGCGTAGGTCATGAGTTCGATTCGCGTCTCGCGTCTGGGTGTTTATATATAATACGTATTTATTTACTAAAAAAAAAGTATATAAGTAATATATCAGTTGTCTAGTACCCATAATACAAGTGCTGTACTACTTGGTTTGGGACTAGAGGGTGCTGTGTGAATTTTCATAAAACATTTATTTATTATTTATTTAATTTCTATTTCAATATTACCAAACGATTAAAACTTGCTTTTTACTGAGCAAAACTGATGTCTGCTAAATACATCATAGGATATACTTTGAGATTGTTTTTATTACTTTCAACATATTATAATGTAATATAAATATCTATGAACTAAAAAATTCTAAAAAGATTCCAAATATAGCAAAACGAACTTAAGTCTTGGAATATAAAACCAACGTTTCACGTAAAACTTTTCTGTGAAATTTCTTATTTTTCGTTCTTAAAAGAGAACTTATTACAATTTCTTTGGAGGGCTTACGAGTCATCTTTTGTGAGTGCCGAATGAGAACGAATTCAACGTGGATGTCAAACAAGTCGACTCAAAGAGACAGTAATGAGCCCCCGATTCAAGTGTTTCGGTATTCTCAGTTTTGTTTGCAAAGTTAGCTAAGGCTAATTAGCAACCTCTACAGAGCGTTTATTGATTTTAGTCTTGAAAAACAGACTTTCATATATTTTTATTAAGAATATTGTAAATTAATATGTTAGAAAAGATTAGTTTTGAGTATTAAAATAAATTTTGGACTACCACCAAATTTTTATATTATAATTAGTGTTTTTTATTGCTGTGGAACGGCAGACAGTCTGACGACCCACTTAATAGAAAGCAGTTACCATCCCTGTATTATATGACTGTCTGTGACGCCAGGGGCGCCGCTAACACGCTGAAGTCCGCGTCGGGGTTGGTTGCCATCAAGATGGTGACAGTCCCACCACTTGCTTTTTGTTTTGTCATATTTTACAACAAGCCGTATGACCACAGCAGTTTGTATTTTTCCCCCGCCCCTACAAGGAAAAGACTATAATATTAATATAATAACATTATGCAACGTCAACTGCTGGAGTCTAGCTTTTGTGGGTGATCTCAGTATGCAAGCTTCCTCACAATGGTTTTTTGTTACCATCGGTACACGGTAACTATATTGTCTTTATTATATATGGTATAAATACGCATATTGGGCTAGAAAAACAACACTTTTTCGACCGCGAGCCTATTAATCGGCTTTTAGCTAACGACGGTTTAGTATTACCTTGAATTTCTGTTATAAATGTTAGTTTATAAGGCCTTATTATATAAAATAAATATAAAATGAAGTATAAATATCAATAAAATTACATTCCTTTGAAATAAAAGGAAAAAGTATATCAGAATGACCGGTACTGGGAGTAAATGCGTACGCGACTAAGCCGGTACTTGGAAAGGGGCAGACTCAAAAACGACCGGTCGATAAAGTGTTAAGGTCTACTCGGTCTATGCCATTGAAAATTGAACTCGTTTTCCAGATATTTTATTTCCGTAACCCTTTCAAATTAAATACTATTTAGCTATTATATTATATTTTTTTCAATATTTTCCAATATGTTTTATATTGGAAAATAACTATGTACCGATACCTCGGGGAAATAAAGAGCTTTCTTTCACACCCAACTTCATACTTGAGCCGCATGATGATAATTTGTTTCAACAGTTGACACGGTTTGCTTGTGAAAAAGACTGATTGATTCCACGCAGTAGTTTTTGGTTGGTGGCCTTTTAAATATGGACGGTAAAAAGCAGCGTTATTGCCATGTTTTACCTTTTTACTACCTAAAAGGTAAATATGCTGGTCAAGCAAGAAAAAAATTTGCCGATGTGTGTGAAGAATATGACAGCACGTCAGTGCCAAAACTGGTTTTCAAATTTTGATCTGGCAATTTTAATGTTGATGATGCTTCACGTTCTGGAAGGCCAGTTGAAGCTGATAACGACACGATAAAGGCAGTAGTTAATGTAAACTGGCGAACAATAACTCATGAGATCTCTGAGAGGTTAAATTTATCAAATTCAACCGTTTATGGCCACCTGAAAGGACTAGATTTGACGTTAAAGCTCGATATATCGGTTCCTTATATTCTCACGGAGAGAAATCTGTGTCATCGCGTGGAAGTTTGTGATTTGCTTCTCAAACACCAAGAAAATGATCCATTTATGCCTATCATCACTGGGAACGAGAAATGGCTTATCTATAATAACGTCAAACGCAAAAGATCATGGAATAAAAAAGACGAATAGGCTCAAAGTATTTCGAAAACCAATATTGATAAAAAAATATGAAGCTAACTAATTGATGGGATTTCAAAAGAATTGCTTTGTTTAACTTTTACCGGACAACACGATTGTCAATTCTAATGTGTATTGTCATCAGCTGGAAATACTGAATGATTCACTCAAACTGGACTGATCAACAGAAAAGTTGTAGTATTCCACCAAGATAGTGCAAGATCTCATACAAGTTTGCTGAATGTACTGCCACACCCACCATATTCTCTAAACCTGGCCACCTTTAGATTATTATTTGTTGTCTCTGCAAAAATTTTTAGACGGCAATACCTTCACTTCAAATGAGGAGGTCAAAAATCACCTGTGCCAGTTTTTTAACAGCAAAGACAAAAAAAATTATGAGAGCAGAATCATGTTACTACCAGAAAAATGGCTGCCAGTATTGGACCAGAATGATCAATATTAAATAAAATATTTATCACCTATACAAACAATGTCCTTCATTTTCACGAAAAGAAACGAAATTATTTTCGGAACAACCCACTATAATGCATAAAATAAGTTCGTCATCAGACAATCTTTGTCCACAGCTGGACGTGGCCACATAAAGTTTGAGTCACACATACCGGTCTTTTCTAAACAAATTGTTCACTTACTTTTTAATGAATAAATGTTTTGACTTGAAAAAAAATTTTAGTTTAAGGTTCTGGGTTTTCGCCAGAAATAAGAATAAGACTAGGTAGTTAGTATATGTAATAAGCGGATTACCATTTAAGACAAGATAAGTCATTGTTTTTTAAAAGTCACATTAAAGTTTAGCTCAGTAACTTGCTCAAAGGGTAACTAACATCTAACTCAAAAATTATAGGGACAAATAAATAAAATAAACAGTTGTTTAAACGCGTGGAAGAAAAATATATTCAAATTAAATTAAAATTATGTAATACTTAAAGTAAATATATCTTTGCAGATTTAATATTATAAAAATCTAATTAATAAACGCCCACATCGTTAATCTTCATGTTTTTATTCATCATATCATTACAAAAAACAATATTAATATTAGACATTCTTTTCATTTTTTCAGAGAACCGGCCATAATGAAATTCTCACAATACTTTTTTTACGCCACTTGCGGCATTGTCAGTGTAAAAATAAGCGTTTTGTTATCCAGGCCCATCCATTTAACTTAGCATTCTTTATAATATGAAATAAAAGCAAGAATTTATAAATTATAATCTAAATTTTTATGTATACAGACTAGGATCTGTCTACTGATGACTCTATTTATTTTGTAAATTTGTTCTTCTGTTAGGGTTGCCTGGAAGATTGCTTTAAGCAATAAGGTTGCCCATTGTTCAGTAGCTTGTAAGTTTATTTGATGTTCCTGTATTTTTTTATTGCTGTCGGACAGCAGACAGGCTAACACCCCACTTAGAATTTAGCAGTTACTCTCGCTTTATCATTATTATCGTATTTGCAACGCCAGGAGCATCGAGAACACGCTGCTGTCCCATAGGGGTACAGGAACTTGGGTCATTAATGCCAGAACACAACACAAAGTTATTATGGCGGCATACTTAAGACCAAAGCTGGTCAGCCATTCAGACGGGCTTGGGGCCCTACCACGTAGGGTTGGTTGTTTTGTCGCTTTTTGTGACAGGCCGACCCCAGCCGCAGAGGTCAGTATTCTTTCTCCGCTCCTGCACGGACAAACTGCACGGATAAAAAATTTATATAGTTACTAGCTGACCCGGCGAACTTCGTACCGCCATATTTTATTTCTCTAATCGCAACTGAGGAAATAAAACCCTTCCAGTAAAATCGAACAGCGACATCTATTGGGTGTATTTGCAACCTAGATGTCAAACAATATTGAAGAATTTTATCGATGAATCAACGTGCACTACTATCTATGAGAATTTCATAAAATTAAACAGTAACATTTTATTCGTTTACATTCACGACATAAGCGAATAATTGAGATGATAACTATCCTATCGAGTAAGTTAGATCAAAATACGGGTACATGTGAAATTTGATTGAAATCGGTTCAGTAGTTTTGGAGTTTATTAGCAACATACATCGTGACACAAGATTTTTATATACCTAGTCAGGTCATAAATTCTGTCACATGTTTAATGTAAAATAATTGTAACAAGTTTATTAATTATGTAACCATTCATATACCAAAATGAACTTAACAAAACATAGATTCTTATGACATTAAAGTTTATTCAAAATGACCTCCGTGATTTTGAATACAAGCCTTCAATCTGCGCGGCCAGTCGTCTATCGCAGCACGAACGAGGTCCATGTCAATATCGGCGGCTGCCTTAATCAAGGATGTCTTGAGTGACTCCAAATTGGGATGAGGCTTTGAGAACGCCTTTTCCTCCAAGTGTTGCCATATCTTGTAATCTAACGGATTCAAATCTGGACTGGAGGAGGGCCAGTCTTCGTGCCGGATGAAGTCGATTTCACGCGCCGCCAGCCAGTCTTGTGTGCTCTTCGCTCTATGAGCTGGCGCCGAATCTTCTTGGAATACCCAGTGCCTGTTATTGAACATGGTATGAGAAACAGGTTCCACAAGGTTCGTCAGGACTGTATTTTGATACACAACAGCATTCGTTTTTACACCTTTCTCACAAAAATGTACCTCTGTTAAGCCCCAATAAGAAACTCCCAACCATACCATGAGCGAGGATGGAAAATGACCTCGTTGGACACGCGGAATACGGTTGCTCGCTTCT
Organism: Malacosoma neustria; assembly: GCA_963693495.1. Lineage (NCBI taxonomy): Eukaryota > Metazoa > Arthropoda > Insecta > Lepidoptera > Lasiocampidae > Malacosoma > Malacosoma neustria. The sequence goes on from OY856383.1 coordinate 13,246,258, forward strand.
TCACTACTGTGTGCGTACACCTTATCATTTTGTTTGTTGTAGCTCTCTTCTACGGTAAACATTTTTTCATCCGAAAAAAGAATTTCCCGATATTTTTTTCCCGCGTACCGCTTCAACAAAGCGCGGCATCTCTTCAGTCTCAGGTCCATTAGACGAGCATTCAAACGATGTCCTGTTTTTCTTCGATATGCCCGAAGCCCTAAGTCTTCATTTAACACCCTTTTCACCGTGGTTCTGCTTAACCCCATCTGAAGGGCCAACAGTTTCTGCTTACGTTTGGGATTTCTTTGAATTCGTGCCTTCACAGCTTTTATCACTGCTGGAGTCCTAACAGACCGAGGGCGACCACTTCTTGACCTGTCATCTACACTAGAGTCTTCATTGTATCGTTTGATGGTACGATAAAACGAATCTTTTGGTAATATTCAAATTTTTCAGTATGTTAAAAATTTGAATTGGCGCGTAACCGCAACGATGCAACGCAATAACTGCAACACGGTCTTCTTTAAGCGTCCGCTCCATATTTAAAAATGAGTAAAATTCTAAAAGTTATACATTTTTATTTTCATGAACAATTCGAAATTCTAATTCAATAAACTTTTTTGTGGCCAGCATTCTAAAAGAAAAGTTTTTACTGTGTGACAATACTTATGACCTGACTAGGTATATAAGATATATAAGATTTGTATACTAACAGATAATTAGTTGTGTAGTTATTTATAATTTGTGAAATACATCTTACTCAAGCATGAAGAAAATGATGTATTGTGAGAATAGTGTTTACAAAATGCGAATTTATAGTTACGAAATGGATTTATAATGCAGGTTTTGCAATGCAAAACATTTTGAAGTTATACAGTGATGCTGTTAAAACTGATGTAGAAAAATGGCAAATTAATTGAGTAGCTATGATGAAACCTTGGTATAATAAGCCTTTATGCAGACGACACTTGCCTATTTTATTTTGGTAATAATACAGATTATTTAAATCAACAAGCTCAAACTGATTTAGATAACTCGAAATAATGATTTCTTTCTAATCTCCTATCTATAAATACAAAGAAAACATCTTCATCATTTTTGCAGCGAAAAACAAAAAAAAAATCTAATTATCCTACTCATAACCAATAGTGAATACATATCCGGTATCATATGTCAAAAGGAGGCTGAGGACCGAGGCGGTCCAAAAATGGCAGCAGCGGTACGCTGGTGGAGCCACAGCGGAGGTCACGCGCATGTTCTTCCCGGATGCGTCGCGAGCGTACAAGGTCCTCAGGAGCATCGATAAGACAACGGAATGGGCGCAGATTCTGACCGGACACGGGGGGTTCTCTGCGTACCTCCATAGATTTAAGTTGAAGGATAATCCTGTTTGCGTGTGTGGCCAAGCGTCTGAAACCGTGCAGCACCTGCTCCTAGAATGTATGAGGCACGACCGGGACAGGTGTGACCTGGAGAATGCGGTAGGCACAAAACTCACGGAGAATAATATAGCTGAGTTAATGGCGAACAAGCACTCCAGGCCGCACCTGGAGCGGTTCTGCCTCAAGGTAGTCAGGGCTGCAATAAAAAGAAATAAAACAAGATAAATGTAGATATAAAATGGAAAATATTGTAAAATTTAAAATTAAAAGGAAAGAAACTGATTGACAGGTTTGGAGCTGCGAAAAATTAGAATGGAAATAAAATAAAATAAATGTAACATAAATATAAGATAAATTGTATTGAAATAAGTAAGACAATTGTTAAAATAAAAATAAGACATCACATACCATGAAAAGAAGATAGAAGAAACATATAAGAAAAAAAAAGGAAGCCGGAAAAGAGAAGTCCCTTAAAGAAAATTGTCATTCAATGAAAACAAGCAAAATAAAATAAAAATAATAAGACAAATTGTAATATGATATAAGAAAATAAATAAGTAATATATAACAATAAGAACTATACGATTAAGATATCAGCCAGATATCTCCAATGAAGGCGCCCCGAGTGACAGTTTCCGCTGCCTGCGGTCATACTAGACCTGCCGATGACCAGACACAGTGTTCAGTTGGGGTAAGGCACCCTACGTCTCGTCGCCTTCGCCGGGAACGCCTCCGCTCCTACACAGGATCCTCGACCAAGACTGGGTCAAGGCCTCCTGGCCGGAGTCCCCTCTCTCTGGGCGTCGCGGCGCAGGCGGTGTCTCCGAGAGGACAACCGCCCGCAGCTCCCAGGGTGGTTCGGCTGCCAGGAACGCAGCCACCTGCCAGGACACTGTACGATACGCCCGAATGGCCCTCATATCTATGACCCTCTGAGATCTTCTCAAGAGGGCCCTGCTACGAGATGTGAGGTGGTCTGCCCAGACGGGCGCACCATACACTGCCATACTCGCACGATGCCGAACGCACGCACGAACAAACTAATGCCGTAAACATTCAGCAACTATTACTAATTGAATTTTGTATATTTTTTCCCCATGTAATATTCTTATTGAAAAATAATTTTTTTAAACCAATATTTTATTCAAGTGAGTACTCCAACTTGTTCACTGCGTGGTCGTCGAGATGAAGTCAACTTCATCACGTAGCAATAGCGTGTAATCAAATCTACCGATTGTCCAAATAATAAATCAATAACAAACTAGGTCATTTCAAATAAACCTTTAAAAACGAATACTCGAAAACTTCAAATGTTAAAGATTTACATTTTCCCAAACATACTGAAGGGACTCTACCGAATTCCCCACGACCCCACTATGGGGAATTTGATGAAAAGATGAAAATAAACAAGACACAAGTGCAACCGGAAATTAAAGGGACCGGGTCTTTTCCGCCTGTTGTTTTGTTGTCGCATTCAGTTGACATACAAAAACAACAATATATCCAACCCAAACAGCATAAACCAACATCCCACGGCTATGTTTTGTTACTGAAGTACGTGACAAAATATTTTATGAGCGTTGGATAGAATTTGATATCGAATTCACTGGAATACTGTTAGCATGATTTGCAAATATTTATATAGGTATGAGCAAAATACTTAGTAAGTAAATTTGAACTAATGAAACTAAATTAAATAACATATACTTAGAAGACAGCCATAAATAAATAAGTTTTAAATTTATTCACCAAATTTATTTCTTTTTCATTTTGTTTCTTTAAATATTGTTATTAAATTATTACAATACAACTTAATCTGTTTATTAATTATTTTTTTGGTATCGGAGAAAAACCCTCTTTTGACGGGATCCCCCGGCCCGGGAGGGCTGAGAGTTATGTGGGGCTCCAGGAAAGATGTTCGGCCTCCAATTACCTACTAAAAACCCCCACTGTCCTCCTACCGCGTATGTCTGGGCCCACGGATATATGGCCGGCCAATCTCGTGATCCAGGTCAGCGCCGACCTGACTTTTGTGTCGGGGCGGGCCTCTTTCAGTATCGTTGGCGCCGGAGGGTCAGGATTTTGTTCCCCACGGAGTGCTCCTCTGTCAGCTCTGAAAAGTTAAGGGGAGAACGTGGATCAGCATGCGGCCCCACCCTCGTAGCAATAATGGGGCGGCGGATTCTCCCCCGAGAGACCACCCGCTGCCGTTTCTACGGAGGTCATTGGATGCTCTCCAACGCCAACGCCGTGGCCTGCGTTGGTGGGAGGGGAGTGTGTTGGTCAACTCCCACTCTCGCTCCGCCACCTCCTTTGCGGACATGATGGTCTCACAAAGAGAGACGACAGCGGTCCAACCAGGGTAGTCCCTGACCATGGCCAGAACCAAGACTGGGAGTGACAGATCTACACCGATCTGAAAGAAAGGAAGAAAGAAAAAAAATGTTTATTTAGAGCAAAGAATAAGTAAATAATAATACATTAAATAAAATCGCATTATAAATACAAGTGCCCTAAAAGGTCTTCTGCTCAGCATAGTTGGTTATAAGAAACCAACGCTGGTCTTCCGCAGAGGCCTTCAAGAATTACATGACTCATTGAGCAAAGGAATATTTTTTTGCTGCAGTTCACAATAAATGAACAATACACATTATACAACTACAAAAACAATTTGTATGTGTTTTTGGGTGTTAATAAATTTAGGTTAATTTGGGTGACAAGGGCGCGAAGCTGCTCGCGCCACTCTGGGCACACAGCGACTGTGTGTGCCACCGTGTCCTCCTTGTCACCCGCGCCACAATGTTGGCACCCTGGCGTCGTCTCCCTTCCTATGCTACAGGTACATTCCGAAGTAACTATGCTCTGAGAGGATTTGCGTCAGACGGAAGGTCACCGTGCACACCGACCGTGCACCGTGACACATTTCCATCCATTCGACCAGGACGGAACTCACCGCCTTGATGGTGGCGAGTTCCGCTGTGGGGTGTGTGATGCACTCCTTCCACTCTACTATGTACACCTGGTCGCACAAGTCTGCCCACCTACCTCAACATTGCGAGGCGCGGGGCAGGAGCCTCGACTGCGTGCCGGCGCCACTGATAGAGCAGCATTAGGACACGAGTTTTGAGGTCCCATGATGGGGATCCGGCCTGCATGGAGGCCGCTTTGAATAACATCACGTGGAACTTAATTTATAAAGTTATTATTACTGATACTAAACAACCTGTGTATGCCTGTAAATAACTATATATGCCTGTAAATAACTTTATTTAATATATGATGAAAATGTTTGTGATATTTTGTGTTTATATTGTTGGCATGCTACAATTGTATAAATATATAATACCTATGCAACGTAATCGTTCTACGGCTTGCTTTATATGGAATATAAGGCGCTGTGTGCTGTCTTAGTATACCTACTTATTTAATGTATATCCCTAAATTAACTAATAAATTAAAGCCAAACTGAACTTCAACCAATCTTAAAATGTAACCAGAAACCATCCATAATTCAGTACTTTATCACCTTGTTTTTAATTATTTAATATTGTCGTATAAAATAGAATAAACATCTTTATACTGGATTAAATATTCGTCAATATTAAGTAGAAAAAACAAAGATGCTTTTACACATAATATTCTCGCATGTAAAGTACGTGCAGGGACGGGTAATAATAGAGCCTTTTGTAGGAAGAGCTTTCTCACAGATTGGCTACGTGAGTCTTTTGTCTCAAAGTTCTTGGTATAGACATCTTTTAAAAGGAAAAGCTGGTTGAAACATTGAATGATTATTAAAGATGTTGATCAAAATAATAATATTGGAAAACTGAAAATTCTGGGTTAAGTATAACATAGAATTTTTATAATGTAATACATAATACTACGCATTATTTTAAATTATAATATAATATATTACATCAAACACACTAAATAGGTACAGATGAAGATATAACGAATGAACACAAACACAAAATTCACACATTCTACTATTAATAAGTTTGAATAAAAACTCATATGGTTCCAGACAGACAAAATAATAGGTCCACATCATATCGATCCTAGAATGTTGTAAAAAGCAAAATTTTGATTACTCCCTTCAGTGGTTCACAAATAGCAAAGGACGTACCCATTATCATCACATTTTTTCAAGGTCTTTTGGTCAGACAGAAGTCTTCCTTTTCCTTTATTTGTGGTAGGGCCTCAAGCCCATCTGGATACGGACTACCTTTGTTCTTAAGTATTCTGCCATAATAACCTTCTGTTGTGTTCCGGCATTAGTGATCCAAGTTCCTGCACCCATAAGAGACAGCAGCGTGTAAGCGATGCCACTGGCATTGCAAACACCCATAGATGACGGTAACTGCTAAATTCTAAGCGGGCTGTCAACCTATCTGCTGTTCTACAGCAATAAAAAAAACACCTTAAATATATAATATGTATTTGATATGCTTTATGCTTCTTCGAAAATGGTTAAAGCTATCGACACAAAATTGCACATAGACTTATAGCTCTTACGACAATATTAAACAGCGTACCTAGACCTCCGAATCAATAGCTCAAAGTTTCAATAAAAATATTTTAAGATGACTTACCAGAGAACTCAACACATATACGTAGTATTTTTTGTATAACTAATAACCAATTAATTACAGAAGTTTTTGAAGAATATATATTCAAAAGATGTCCATGTATGTACAGACAAAACCGTTAGCATATATGTTCTTCACAGATATCTTAATGAAAATGAAATGACTCCAATAAAGAATATCATATATCAATAAATAAATATCACATACAAAAATCAAATGTTCTCGCGACGAACAAATAACTAGATTACTTAATTTATTTAATAAGGATTACGAACACAAACACTGAAGCATAAAATGCAAATCGGATGATTGGTACGTCGCGTCGTGGATCGTGTTTCGATTCCAACTTGAGGGTAGTCGACAAAAATTTGCGCAGCAAACTATACTTTTCTACCTACCTTCTACCTTCCTACACTAGGTAAGGACGGAATACTCTGAATAAAAGTTATGTATTATATAGTGTGGAATAAATAAATATACATCAGTTATGAACATGGTGATAGTAGTAGAAGGTTTTAATCCTAACAGTGGCAACAATATTCAACTAAGGTTACAAGCGTACTCTCTAATTTAAAGCGATTCGTAAAACAACACTAACAATGGCTGCCTCCTCGGTTGTTCGTCATGGACAAGTTGGGGTAAATTTAGTTATCTGTTAGAGAGATATTCACAGCATAGGGAATCAGTTTTGTGAACCATAAATATTATCTTAAAATTGAAATTTATTGCTGTTCTGCTATTATTAATACTCCATGCTTTAAATTTGTTTAAAACGTCATCTTATACAGTAGTTTATAGTCTATGACAAAAATTTACATGTCGACCCCGGCCACGTAGGTTAATATTCTTCCTCTGCCCCTGCACGGATAAAAAGTTATTTGCATAATTCGATTATTTTTGATTTACAATTTATAATGTTAGAGCAAAAAGTGTCAGCATTGGTGTAAAATTTATTATATTCAAAACAAGATCTATGTAAAAGAGTGTTTCTTGCAAGATTTGATTTTATTGAGGGTAATGAAAAAAGTAACTCTAGTCTTGAATTTTAACGGAAATACCTCAGAAATACCCGACTATGCGTGCAAGTGGGCCTAACGAGTATAAGGAAAGGGGAATCCATGTGGTTATTGAGTAATTTGAAATATAGAATTTACATATTCTACATAAACACTCTTCTAGCATACCGAAGTGCGTTAAGGTGGATTTATATTTGTCTGACGTGTCGTGTCGTGACGCTTCAGAAGCATATCGGTTTCATACATTTAATAATATGGTTAGGGACACATTCATTTCACAAGACAGGCAACGATTCCAGAAGTTGGTAGCCAACCTTCACTAGTTGGAGAGGCACTTGAAGAAGAAGAAGGACACATTTGTATGTCGTGATGCGTTCTGTCATCTGTCTTAAATGTATGAAACCATATGCTTCTGACGCGTAACGACACAACACGTCAGACAAATATAAATCCACCTTTAACCGTTCCGTCTGAGGTTATCATATGAATATGTGAATAACATATTTAATTTCGACCAAAGATTACCGTTAGTTAATTTATAAACCAATCTGCAGCAAATCCATAATTGTTTATCTTTTCTGGTAATGAAAACTTCAATAAATCGAAATAAATACAATACAAAATAATATATTAAATAGGTTCAATTAATTTTTGTATTTCATATACATTTATCTCACTATATCTATATTTGAATTTAAAATAGATTTTCCATAAAATATATGTAGTTGATTGAATTATATTAAGATAGTTTATTTACTTGATACAGCTCCGTTTACGTGACCTAAATTAAGCCTATACAGTAAATTAGGACGAACAGGCTGTCCTCTTAATCCTCTAAATATACATGAATCTACACATCTAACGTATCTTTTCACTCATTTACGTAAAGGGGTATTTGTGTTCTTTCAAATGGAAACCTTTTAGGAAGTTCCTTTGTCCACGTTCTATATGAAATGTTAAATGAAAAGAAATATTTCATAAGCAAACATTACATTTTTAGTACAGTATGTAATTTGTAAAACGATTGATGAATTTCAACACATTGTGTCATAATTTACTTTATAAAAGTAAAAGCTTCCCATAAATGTGAAATTCGAAAAAATAAGGTAATTAACTTGTTATAATACTAATATTTGCAGAACATTGGTAGTGAAAATGTTACAATGTTCATACGTTGTTTCTGTTATAGTAAATTCTTACCTCTAAAGTTTGCAAAGTTTTATTTAATTCTACGATTAAATCATTAATTTTTATATTGCTGTAGGACAGCAGACAGGCTGACGGCCCGCTTAGAATTTAGCAGTTATCGTCGCCTATGGTATTTGCAACGCCAATGGCATCAAATACACGCTGCTGTCCCATAAGGGTACAAGAACTCGGGTCCCTAATACCGGAACACAACACAAGGTTATTATGGCGGCATACTTAATACTAAACCTACCGCGTAGCTAGGGTGGGTTGTTTTGTCGCCTTTTACGATCGGCCGATCTTGGCTGCAGAGGTCAGTATTCTTTCTCCGCCCCTGCACGGATAAAAATGGTTGTACCATTAAATTTATTTATTTACAAGTTTGACATACATTTTAAAGTTGTATTGCATTCTGAGATTACTGCTTTAATAAACTAGAACACAATTAATTGATGTATAGGAAGAAATAAGTAGAAATTTAATTTATTGTAAAATTAATTTAGTTTAGAAATAATTCTAATAAGATTAGTTCATTAATTTTATTAATAAATCCATGTCATTTTTATATTCAAAAATTTCATCCATTTTGGAGAATACTGTTATTTACTTTTGCAGCCATATAATGTGCATGTATATACTAATTTGTATCTATATTTTTATATTTATAATTTGATGTTTAGTTTTCGAACGAATTATGAAAGAAATCTCCAATCACAAGAGAGAAAAATATTATTAGTACATACTCTTCACATGAAATTTAATCAAAATATTCTCAATACTTTTATACGATGTCGTTGTGTGACAATTTATTTCATCGAGATCGCAATTCACCCACAGGAATCTATTGATGACTCTTGAAATGGCGTATAATTCTGGCATAAAGCGAACTGAAGCAACTCGAGTGAGATTAATAATAGCAGGAAATATGACGTGTGATTTTTTAAAGGTTTACTTTTGCACACTTGGCGAAGGTATGAGGTATTAAATTATACGTCTGTGTGAATTTTCTAAAATTGACTAAAAAGCTAAGGAGATCGTTAAAGTTAGGATCATATCAAGTTAATTATTAATGAAAATGTACTCTTTACATATTTATGTTAATGAATGAGTTAATAAATATATTGTAATTGTTATTACATTAACAAAAAATAACAAACGATAGAAAATACTAAATTATATAATAAATATAGTTAATATTGAATTATTTTAAAAGCTGCGTCCATAAAAAAATCTTTTTTGCACAAGCATATACTGATACACAGATACCATACCTGAAAAAACTATTTATGTTTTGTCCTTCATGGGAAGCGAACCTGACAAATCAACAAATCATCCAAGGCCACTATCATAAGTTCATAATCAGTTAACCAGCTGAATTGTTAATTTACAATTGTAGTTTTTAACTTGTAATGCAATACATATGTATATATAACGTTTTTATGGAAGGAGTCGCTTGAGAACGGTGGTCTGAAGCTCAATGTGGCGAAGACCGAGTACCTGGCCTGTAACTCCACAGATCCTACACCCGTACGCATAGGCGGCGACACGGTCGAGCGCACGGACCAAGTGAAATACCTGGGATCTGCGTTTCACGCGTCTAGTGACATCAATTGCGACGTCAAGGCTCGCATTGCTGCCGCGTGGGCCAAATGGCGTGAGGTAACTGGTGTCATTTGTGACCCCAAGATGCCGGTAAAGTTGAAGGAACAGGTCTATAAGACACAAGCAGGAACTGCATGTCACGGAGATAAACATGCTGCGGTGGATGTGTGGAGTGACGCGGAAGGACCGCGTTAGGAACTCCCGCATTCGCGGTAGTCTTCATGTCCGTGACATTGCGGATAAACTGCAGGAGTGTCGGCTCCGTTGGTACGGTCACGTTTTACGGCAACCGGATGCTTACGTGGGAAACAAATGTCTGGCCATGCCGCCTCCGCCGGGCCCCGGCAGGAGGGGTAGGCCCAAAAAGTGCTGGCTTGACGTCGTAAAGGGTGATATGCGTGCCAATGGGCTCACTACCAGGGATGCTGAAGACCGTGCGAAGTGGAGTAGAAAAAGTCGGAAAGCGGACCCCGGGCACCAAAACGCAAGTTTGGGTTGCAACCGGGATGAACGCTGAGATGATGATGATGATATAACGTTTTTATTTACTATGACAAGAATCAATTTAATTCTAGTAATATCTGGTGATAGCGAGTTGCTTGAATAAGCAATAAGGCTGCCTATTGCCATACAATATTATAATTCTACATATTTTTAGTCAGTGCTAAGTATCTTTATGTATCAAAGTGTTTTCATTCTTTCATTTTATTTGTACCATATTCACATTTCTGTCGACATATCCTGACAACTTTTGTAGATTGCTTGTAAAATCGCTTTATATTGTAGACTTTAAAAATTATAACTTTGTGACTGTGTAATTCAATCTGTAATGAGTATAAATATATATTTAAACGTAAAACCTCTCAAGTATTTTGGCAGGTGTTCGAATCCTATTGTTCACTTGGTGCCCATTTCCAAAATTACTTTCTCTCAATTTGTTTCCAAGTCCCGCGCCTCATTATACTAAATGTGTACATTCCTTTCTTTTTTTAAAGGAAAGACAAACCCGTATTGCGTCCTTTTTAATGGTTTAATTAGCTCTTTTCAGTGGTGAGGTATTATAAAAGTAATTAGTAAACAATTATATAAAAACATTTAATTATAGATGAAAAGTAAATTTTACTGAGTATAATGAATAATTGTAATGAAATATGTAATTAAAAGTGACCTTTAATTTATTAATAACATGCTTTTATAGAAAAAAGATTATTTTAAATTGCTTTATATCGGTCAACTCCTTTTATAATTGGAATACCCACGTCAATAAATGTGGGTAGTATTATAGAAAGACTACCTCCCACATTTACTGACGTCAATTTTATTCATTTATATTAAACTTGTTTGCTATCAAAGTAGCGGCTTTAGTACCTACGAGAGACATAAGTTTGGTACCCGTTGCGATTCTCAGTATTCAAATACAATATGTATTTATTTACAAAAGACAAATATTATTAGTATATAATTTACGTAGTACCCATAACACAAGTACTCGTGTGCCTACCTTACGACAAAATGGTGCTGTATCAATTGTCAAAGTGTACATATTATGTATTGTTTCTTAATTAATCGTTATGAGTAATCACCGTGAAATTTACATATTATATTCGCCTGGCCAAGATAAAATTTATGCCATCTTCATATGTATAATAAAGATTACAGAAAAAACGAGCTCCACCACTACAACACTTCGAAGCATTGATGTATCAGTGTGTATCATGTAAGCATTGATGTATCATTGATGTATAAGTTTGAAGTCAACTGCCACTTGATCTGCTATCCTGAGTGCGACTGAGTTCCGTAATAACATTGAAATAATTAATATAAAATACTTTATTATAATTTTCATTTTATACAAACATTTTCCTAATAATAACAAATACATAAAAAAAGAATCATCTAATTTGGTACAGTCATTGGAAAGTTATGAGCGTACATACATTTCGAAGATTTTTATTTATATAGATTTAATTCACATGTTGCTTTCTACATTTCATCAGTTGGTAAGTACTGTTGTTAAATAATGTAAAAATCAATCAATCAATAAAACGTAATCACTCATTTATAAAAAAAAAATAGAATTGCCGTTATGGCCGTCCGTAATATAAACATAACTTGTTTAGTTTGGGATATACAATTTACTATGATTATCATTAGAAGGTAAAGTCGAACAAAATTGAACGAGCGTGAAAGGATAAAGGCTTTATTGTTAAGTGAAATGGAAATAGGAGATTAGAATATTTTGAATGGGCAAAAAAATGCGTATATTCTTTTTTAAAGTTTGGTCTCAAAAGGTATTTAAAGAATAGGCGATCACTAGACGTCCGGCAGATGTGAAATATTTTAAGTTAAGAACTTAGAATTAATAAATAATAAATTAATAGAAGTACACATTTTATCGAAATAAGTATCGAAGAAGTGTTAGTTTTAAAATAAAGTGAAAAACCGTAAACAATTCTGTGATTAGTGTGTATCTACCGTTCATCATAACCAACTTTAAATATACAAATGTTGTGAACATTAAGTTTAATAATTTTGAACTCATCAACACGAAGACACGGCTAGCAACGCGGTCGTAATATGCGTCAGAACGCTTACGTCTATGGTTTAAATCCAGCTGCTACCACTGCGTGTTTTTATTACAGAATAGTTTAAAACAAAATTAATAGAGAAAATGTGCATTAACGTAATGATTGAAGAATAAAATTTCGTTAATGAAATAAAAATATTATGCAGCTTACACAGAGAATCCACGAAGCGTGTAGTATATGCGAGCACACACATACAAAGAAACGGTGGCGTGGAGAGGGCATAATGGCATCATAGCGTCATGTCGTTTAACGTGACGGCAAACCAGCCGATTTTACTGTCAAGGCGCGCCAACAGATGTTTTACGTTCATCATTCTATATTTTGTAGGTTTTACGTGTTTCAAAATTGTGTTAAAAACACGAACACATGCACATACGCACACATCCACCCACACTCACACGCACACACGCATACACGCAAGCACACACGCACACACACACTTTATGCGTATAATTATTGGATGTCTAAGATGATGATGATGATGATGACGATTATCATTATTGGGAGACTGATATGTTTTTTTTATTGCTGTAGGGCAGCAGACAGGCTGACGGCCCGCTTAGAATTTAGCAGTTACCGTTGCCTATGAGTGTTTGCAACGCCAGTGGCATCGCGAACACGCTGCTGTCCCATAAGAGTACAGGAACTTAGGTCACTAATGCCGGAACACAACACAAGGTTATTATGGCGGCATACTTAAGATCTAAGGTGGTCGCCATCCAGACGGGCTTCAGGCCCTACCACGTAAGCTAGGGTGGGTTGTTTTATCAGCTTTTACGACAGGCCGACCCCGGCCGTAGAGGTTAGTATTCTTTCTCCGCCCCTGCACGGATAGACCCCCTGTTTACTCGCCGTCCAAGATCTGGTAGACATCGAGTCAGGTCTGAGCAAGATGACAGGTATATTGTGTCAGTTTCTCTAAAAAATCGCCACTTTAACTCTATTCAACTGCAACAGCGACTCCGTGAGGTTCGAGGATTCACTATAAACAATTCTACTATAAGAAGAAGATTGGCAGAGCGTAGCATGGAACTTCATAAACCAGCTAATGGCAAAAAATTTACGGTAGTCCACCGAAGAGCACACCTCAACTTTGCACTTGAGCAGTTAAATTGGTCATACCTTCAATGGAGCAAAGTTCTCTTTTTTGACGAGAGTAAGATCATGCTGTATGGTAATGATGGAAGAAAGAATGTGTATCGAAGAGAGAAAGAGAGCATTTTGCACAGTGCTGCATTGAAGAAACAGTCAGTTATGGTGGCGCTTCATGAACGGTTTGGGGATGCATAAGCGCCGATAGAAAAACCGAACGTGCAATTGTATCTGGACCTAGGTTACTGTCATTAAATGGGTCACGTTACATTGAAGAGTCTCTGGAACCTCATGTGGTAACCTACACCCGTTTTATTGGTGAAGACTTCATTTTTATGCAGGACAATGCCAGGGCTCATACCGCAGGCATTGTAAATACCTAAGCGAAGTCGGTTATGGGCTGACCAGCAAGAAGTCCGGATATGAATCAAATAGAATACCTATGGGATGTGTTGAAGAGACGAGCCAGAGCGAGAGATCCTGATCCAAAGAGTGAGATAATATCCCACAACACAAGATTGTGACGCTTATCCGTTCCATTAGGAACCGCATGGAAGCAGTGAGAAGAGCCCGGGGATGAAATACAAGATACTGAATAAATTTATTTTAACATTTTTCTGTTTTACATATTTGTTTCTTACATTTAAGAAACAAAGATGTAAAACACCTTTGGTCTTAAGTATGTAATAATAAAATAACCTTGTGTTGTGTTCCGGCATAAGTGGCCCAAGTTCCTGTACCCTTATGGGACAGCAGCGTCTCCGCGATGCCACTGGCATTGCAAACACCAATAGGTGATGGTAACTGCTAAATTCTAAGTAGGCCGTCAGCCTGCCTGCTGTCCTACAGCAATAAAAAAATAACAATTTTTTTCTTAAAGGGTAAAAACATCCCTGTTGAACAAAATGAAATAGCTAAAGAAATTTAATTTTAAGTTGAAACTTTAATATTCGTTAAATGATACCATTATAAGGTATCCCCAATTAACTGGCATTATTTATATTTTTGGTTAAATGTAAAAAAAATAAACTCATTCAAAAGCAAACTTCATGGGTATTCCGATTTTTTTGATAAGAAGTGTATTATGATAAATAGATAACTCTTTATTGCATAATACACAGTCCTGAACACTATAGGTATTTCAGGAACAACGCCGGTCAGTTCTGACTTTCATAATTAATTAACTATGTTTGTTTCCGTTCCTCTTAACTTGTTTACAGTTTTGACAGTTAAATGTTATGGCATTTGGTACTTCCCTTTGAAAGTGATGTATGCAATGTTTTGTTTTATATATGTACGTTATAAATACTTGTTAGAATCCTTGGTTGAAAGTAAGACACTTTGATATTCATGCAATGTGCTTGATGTACTTATAATTGCTACTTATCACAAAAACCTATACAATACTTTTGTACCTAACTTGCTAATATAACTTAGGTCAACAAATTCAATCATTGATTCGTATCGTGATATCTCTAAAAGAATATATAGCGAACCTGGCCCCACGTCCAATAGTGGAATCTTATGACTTCCTTTTCTTTTCTTTCAGATCATACCAATTGTGTCTACTTGGCCACATTCGAATCAACCTCATAATAATCAGTCATCAGTTGATATTATACTCGAAGTGCAGATTATCAATTATAATAAAATGTTCAATAATTAAGAAATATGTATAAGAAACAAAGATACTACAAATATACAAATCTAAAAAACATAAATATTTCATCTAAAAAAGTATAAAGACGCCATTTTACGGTTAGCAATGTAACTACTGAAGTCATTAGAGACGAGTGACAACGGTCCTCCTCCCGTGAAATGGCTAATTGCGTTGCTACCCAATTGTGACGTAATTACACCACCCGAGGTCTGGCTGCTAATAACTATAACTGCCGCTCTTTGAAAAATAAAATGTTCTTTTATACGTGACGTACCGAACTTGTCTACACCGCTAATTGTTTTCATGCTGCTAATTTGTGTCAGCTTAACAGTTTAATGTATTTTGGGCAGTACTTTGTGTTTTTTAATTTGTTTCTTTTTGAGATTTAGCTTAAATTTTGTACGTGTGTTCTCTTTGAACACAACACATAATTACATGATAGTAATGCGATTACATATTCTGTTTTCTTTTTCAACAATAGTGATTTTATAAAAAAAAAAACCGGTTCAAACTGGTAATCAAGGGTTTTACGGATAAAAGAAACTGGCTAGAACGAAATCAGATCTATAAAACTCTATTAAATTCATACTCAGACCAAAGACCCGATGTTCGTATTCCTTTTTAAGTTGATTTTGATATTATTATTTATTGTCAAAATACTTTATAAAATTAATAACAAATATGTGTTTTATGTTATATAAATTGAAGTACGATTACTAGAATATGATGTTCATAAATCAATGGCGTCAATCCAAGAATAAAAGACATGCAAAGAACGTATTTGAGAGTCTTTACATTTAGGGTTGTGCTAGGTGGTAGGGTTGCAAGTCAGTTGGGGTGGCAATCACCTCTAGTTTCTAAATATGCTGCCATAATTATTGCGTGTTGTGTAGAACACATTAGTGGAAATAATCCAGTCAGCAGTTACGAAAATGGAAAAAAGTTAGAAATGAGTATATTTTGAAAGAAGCTTGAAAGTAGCGAAAGTAGTGATTGAGAAGCTGAAAAATAATAGGTTATCCTGGTATAACCATATAATGCGAAGAGAGAAGCGTCATGTAACAAGAAGGATGCTAGAAATGAGAGTGGATGGATACAACAGGAGAGATAAACCAAATAAAAGATGGATGAATTGTGTAAAAGATGATATGATTAAAAAAGATGTAAATCCTCAGATGACAGCTAATAGAGGAGAGTGTAAGGAGAGAATATGTTGTGCCGACCCCACATAGTTTGAGATAAGGGCAGGAAAAAGAATCCAGTCACCCCCTACGCGGGCCTGGCTGCTAGCTGGCTTTATTACCTCTTGGTGTCACAGAAGACGATACCTACGGTAATTGCTTTTTATTTAGTAGGCCATCAGCCTGTCAGTCGTTCCTCAACTATACAAAAATCTAGTTAATGATTAGTAGCATAATAGTACTAAGCAAAGTTGATTATGTGAAGGGTCGCATCAAGGACTTTGGTCTGAAGTAATTCTAACACGAAAACTGCTTTAAAATTTACAAAACTGCAATGGAAGGTTTCTTTTTCTAGGTATCTACTCCTGTAAATGATTTATGTCTCATCTGTTATCTCATCTGCATATCTTAAGTTTCATCTGTTTAATACGGGCAACATTTTGATCCAAAAGACAATAACGATCACAAAATGAAGAGTCACGAAAGAGTGCAAATGGGAATGTACGCGAATGTAACTACTGCAGTCATTACTGTAATGAATAACAATGAACGAATGTAAATGCGAATGGGATAAATATACTAGCTACACCCTTCCTTTTGTCATTCAACCAATAATATACCAGTAGTATCAATAATGATGAGTATCAAACAAAATTACCAAAGGCGGTCGTTATTCAAATGATATACAAAAATCTAAGTTTATTTATTAACTGCAGAGAACTACAATTAAACTGAAATAGTTTTTAACTAAAATGTTCAATCAGCAAAAAGCAGAACGTACGAAAATAGTACCTCTAGCTTTTGCCGCTGTCAGGGAACAAATTAGCCAACATTCGGTGTAACATTTTCGTTGCAAAAGTGCAAACAAGGGAGAGCCAATAGCTAAAAGTTAGTTACAAAGTACTACGTACTGAACAAAGGTGGTAATCACAGTTGTATAAATATTTCCATTTTTTCATCGAATCGATTAGCTTTTATTAATTTGTGGGGACATGAACATTTACTTAAAATAAACACACTACTTATTATTCGAAACAGGCTTCCGTTTTACCAAAATCTATCATAAACCAAACAAGTCTCGAGAAACGCACCTGCTTATTACTGAATGCAACCCAATTATAAATAAAAAATACAACTCTATTAAAGTATATACGAAATATACATGTATATACAATTATATATATGTAATTTACATGTATATAAATCACTGACCCGGCAAACATTGTTTTGTCATGTGAATTTAAAAAAGTAGCCTATGTCCTTCTCCAAGGTCCAGTCTATGACTATACCGAAATTCATCAAAATTGGTTCAGCGGTTTAGGTGTGAAGGGTAACAAACAAACAAACTTACTTTCGCATTTATAATATTAGTTAGGATTTAGTTAACATAACGAATAATTTATAAAACTATAGTAATTAGTAATTACTAATTTATTCTTCTATAGTAAAACTGTCTATAAAGATGGCAAAAATAAGGGAAACGAAAAAATGCCACAAAAATAAATAGAATAAAAATACTTAGTATCAGTACACGTTTTTATTGCTTAGACTGCCAACGGAATAAAAATACTAAGAAATAAACACACCCTTCCTTTTGTCACTCAACCAATAAATTATAAAAGTAGCTAATAATAAATATCTAACTACCTCCGTCGCGCAACGGCTTTAACGATTACCCTAATTGCTACTGACTAGTTTTCAACGCATTTTGAAGTCCTTTGTATGTTTTCACTCCTACGGTTCCGTAAAAGGTAACTCATGTATTATCGATGACTCCTTTCGATTTTATGCGGTCTGTTGATAGTCGACTCTACAGAATGTAATTTACATTTAATTTTTTTTAACATTCTTGACTTTGACACAGAAAAAGATATATTTATTTTATTTATTTATTTTAATAAGTCTGCATCATGACACACATTACACGATCATAGATTAGTCAGGCGTAGCTACGTTTAAAATGTTGTCGCAATTATTGGTGTAGAAGTAAATTGTGAAAAAAGAAAAATTTATATAGAAATACAGAATAAGTTGATTATTTGTATAATTAATTAATGTTTAATTGATTACTTTTCTCCAAATTTTCATCACAGCAGCAGAGCCCACGAAGGTAAGCAAATTTTATTTTTAGACATCGAGCGTCGTCCTATCGAGGACCAATGAAAGTAAAAATCGAATACTTTTTCTTTACTTTCTGTAAACTGAGTTTATAGATATATCGCTTTTTACAACGTCGTCGTCACTCTGCCAAAGAGAGACATCCAATTGCATTGCTATCTTATTAATCCTGTATTCCAATGCAATGCATTCGAATTGATACTGGCTCCCTCAAATATTCCGATCACAGAGTAAATACATGGGCCCCTGATTGCTAATTTATCGACGCGCTATATCTCGGCTGCCGTAATCTCACCAAGACGAATGGCGACCGTGTTATCGTTTACAGATAGGGAATATTAAGGTCCTAAAATTCAGTAGCTTAGACCCTTGAACTCATAAGATTTATTTACTTCAATAACATTACACTGACAGACATATAATTAAGTAGGTACTCATAACACTAGAAAATACAATATATGTACGTCTTTTGGCGACTGTGCATATTATTTTTTTGTCCAAAAGTATTTTTATTTATCCGTGCAGCGGCTGAGAAAGAATACCAATCTCTGCGGCCAAGGGCGGTCTGTCGTACAAGGCGAAAAAGCAACCCACCCTAGCTACGTGGTAGGGCCTATAGCCCGTCTGGATGGCAACCACCTTTGTTCTTAAGTAATCCGCCATAATAACCTTGTGTAGTGTTCCGGCATTAGTGACCCAAGTTCATGTATACTTATGGGACAGCAGCGTGTTCGCGATGCTACTGGCGTTGCAAATACCCATAGGCGACGGTAACTGCTAAATTCTAAGCGGACCGTCAGACTGTCCGCTGTCCTACAGCAATAAAAAAAATAATAACCATGCAATCATCGTCAGATCCCTTAATTCCCTCATAAGGAAAAGTATGTAGGTTTTTACAACGTATTTGAAAACCTTTTTTATGTATGATGTACCAAAAAAAAACTATTTTTCGCCTTTTACAAGAGTGTACGAGCTATATATTATCATTTTTGTTAGCTGGAACCAAACAATATATGCATTCTCTGTCCAATCGAGTCTTGAAAAGAATTAAGGCACTAAATTAAACACACTACGGTTATAACCGCTACTTTTAGAGAAATAATAGTGCCTATACAACTAATTTAGGACGGGCGATCCTAATCGATTCCAGTTGGAGACCAAATTAGCTTTAAATTACTGTACAATGTTCAGTTGTAAATAGGTTGTCTACCAGAACTAAAGTAATATACTCGTAAAATCCCTTCACTATTTTTTGTTGCTGTGGAAAAATAGGCAAGCTGACGGCCCACTCAATAGAAAGCAGTTCCCGTCGTCTATGGATGTTTCCAACAGGGGAATCGCTAACACGCTACCGTCCAAGAAGGGGGACTGGAACCTGAGTCACTAGAAGTCATAAGAAATCAGAAGTGGTATCATCAGACCACAATCGTAATAAGAACTACTCAGACAAGAATATTGAAATTTTCTAATCACTTGTGTAACTAACACACGTGTCAAACAATTTTCACTCACATTATATATTTGGCTCAGCTTAAACAAAAATAATTGAGTTAATATATTTAGAAAACGCTATTGATTTCTTAATAAAAATGAACAAAGGGATCATATATATTCCGTAGGCTCAGACCGTATTGTAATGGAAATATGAAGATATTTATACTTCTTTTAAATTCAATTAGTGTCCTATGATGGTCCTGTCTTGACATTATATTATCCGTGTATTTACAGAGGATAATGAAACTTCAATTATAATAATGCGGGATCCTTTTCATCTCAATATTTACTTGACAAACAACCTACGATATTAATTTGGTTCTTTGAAGAATATTGACTAGTTTCTCTTTTACTATTACTATTTTTTATTCTCTATTACTATTTTAACTATTATTATTAGTCAATAATAATAATAGTTAAAAGTAGAAATAGTTAGAAAAACATTATGAGAAAAACTGACTAGTTTTTCTCATAATGTTTTTCTATAGATGCTTAATAATATCATATGAGATATATCATACAATGAACAAATATGTAATAAATAACAGTAAATCAAAATATGGAATGAGGAATTTGATAGTATATAAATATAAATATAGAAGAATTTTGATTGAGAAGACTTGTGCTGACTCTACATAAAGGTAAGAAAAAATAAATAATATTTTAATTTAAGCATATAGAAGCTCAATGTATAAGAATCTAAAATAACTCCTGTCAGTCCTGCGATAGACGTGACTGCTGCGATTGCGTTCACTTTAGATCTATTGTGCTTAATGTTATCTTTAAAAATGTCACCAGAATAACACTTCATATTTTAATCTCATTTTAAATTAAAGATTTTCAACATAACATATCCACATACTCATATCATACTGGTTTATTATAATATAAATGTAAATGATTTATACATAGCTAAGCCGCCGTTGAAATAAGCTTCCGCTAGATTCCAGTAAGATATTACTAATATCTTATATCACCCAGATACCAAACGATTTGAGAGCAAAGAATAAATTAAACACGTAAATCACCAGTTTCAGGGAAGACTAACATTGACTTATTTATTATTAGGCTGACCCATATTTATTATTTAGCCGACTCGGACTGCAGAAATGCCGCAGTGATATTTCGATTTCCTATTTATAATGTATGTGAATAAATATCAGGTTAAGCTTCACTTATGAACTTTCATAACAACTTTCATATTTTTCTGTCTTTACAGTGCTTAAAGTCAAAAGTATTCATGCAATATATCCTAACAGTGATTATCTTTGAGGAAAAGACGTGGACACTGTGCACAAATTTAAATTGCCCATCGGCTTGTAGAGCGGATTGTGTTGGGTGATTCTTTTATGAATAAATTTTGAAATGAAGGCATCTATAAGAGAACCAAACTGACTTATATAGCTTGCGAAGTATTCAAGCTGAATTAGGATGGGCTGGTCATGTCTATCGCAGGACCTATGGGGATTTAAGCAAGCTGATCTTGGAGTAGAGACAGCATGCCGATAAATTCAGTGCAGAATGCATCCCATTCCGGGCGATCAATGACCTGCGTAAGGAACCAAAAACGGTTTAACTGTAAAAGTAAGAGATCGGGATTAGCACTAACTTAGGGAGGTCAACGTCCAGTAGGCGACTATTGATTAAAAGATGGCGACTGATTTTTAGTACAGCCTTGGCTAGAAATGAGAATTGCGCTACACCGTCACATACCTGAGGAGTAAAAGACCACAAATGGTCTACTTATTTTGATAATAAAGTACCCTTTATTGACATCTGGTTTTTTTAATTTATGTAATTCATTTTTTAAGAAATAAAAGTGTGTTCAGATTTAATTATTCTATTATTAATCAATCATTAATCTTATAAGAATACTTAGGAAAGTACTTTATTAAGCTACGCCTAAGTTTCTAATACAATGGAAGTTCTTAAAAATAACTTTTTTCCTATCTTTAATAAAATGCTTTAGTGTAAAACAATCCTACGTGTATTTCTTAAATTCACACTTTTTTTCCAACTCTATAAATTCCTTTTTCTTTATTTTCGATCATACGTCTTTTGATCAAGCTTGTATATCAGCATTTCTTATGTAATAGTAAAAGCAAACAAGAATTATCTTCGGAAACCCAGCAAGAACAGAAATCCTACTAAAAATAATATATTTATTAAGAAACCAACGCTGGATTTGTTCAAAATACCTACATTATTATTATAGCTTAGTGCACCTAGAAGGCTTTGGTAAGAAGCCGTAATACCGTTATATGATAAAGTGCTTCTACGTATAACTTTCTCGTGTAGTTTAGAAACAACTAAACTATATAATTAAAAACTCATCAAACGCCTTCTGGCGGCAATTAAACGGTAATAATCAACACTTCTGACATGTCATTACGTCTTAAGCGGTATGTAATGTTAGCACGGTTGTAATTATCCATAACCGAACACAATATTGATACAATAAATTATTTCACATAACTCATCTTAAGATAAGTTATTTACATTAATATTCTATTTCGACCCTAGTCTCCATGCAAAATATTGTGTGAGAAAACCCTTGTGGCCGGGGGCAGCCTATCGTAAAAGATGACTAAAAACCCTAGCTAGATGGTAGGGCTCCAAGCTTGATATTCAGAGACATTCCTTGGTCTCTATATATGCTTCCACCATAACCTTGTGCTATATTCTGACATAAGTGACACAGTTTCCCCATAGCTAACGGCAGAGAGTAAGTACCTCTGGTGTCACAAACATCCATAGACGACTGTAACTGCTTACCATTAAACGGGCCGTCAGCCTGACTGATAATTAAATTAAAAAAAACACCTTCAATGTCTAGTAGGTCTGGTCTTTCACATTACAGCATAGTAAACCCTAATGTTTTCTAAAGTGCGCATAAAGTTCCGTTAATAATACATAATAGCAGTTCCCGAAATATATAGGTAATATTCAAAAAGCAATTAGCTTGATAAGTTTCGAAAAAAGAAATATAAATATTATCTGATCTAGACGGTCTTGAAACAGTCCGAAAGATTCCCTTCATATACAATGTAATTGTAATCTAAATTTAAAATAGTTGCCTACGTATAAATACCGGTAGTAATTGGTAAAATAACAGACATAAACACCTAATTAAACCAGTTCGATTCTCGTTAAACTTGTGTTTGAACAGACCGTAATCGTCACTGTTTGCTACTGCAAACAGCGATTTCTTGTCACAAATTAGACGTAACGTGGTTGTTTTCGAACAAACCAAAACCGTCTGTGGTCTAATTAAAATGTTACATCCTCTCATTTATGTTTATTTCAGTTTTAATGAAAATATTTTGGCTTGCTTTTCAATTATATAAAACGAAGATCGTAATAAGATATTGAAATTATTGATTGATTTAGAAAATATTTTCTTACTTTATTTTGAAATTTTATGTCACATTACGTTGTTGTATAGAGTAAAATTTAAAAGAATAAAAACAAAATCTATTATAATCTACCATACAGTTTTAGGTATCTAACAACTTAGAGATAGATAAGTCAAACGGTGCGGTCGATGGCTCTTTACGGGGCCCGATCTGGGCGGATCGCCTAACGGCCAAAACGACGGCGCTGCTACGCAGGTCGCAGCGCATCCTGGCCGTCAGGGTGATAGGGGGATACCGCACGGTGTCCTTGGAAGCGGCCTCCCTACTGGCCGGATCTCCACCATGGGACCTCGAGGCCCGGGTCCTAGCACTGTTGTACCAGTGGCGCCGGGACGCGGCCGAGCGTGGCTCTCGCCCCGCGCCTTGCGAAGTTGAGGTAAAGCGGGCAGAGCTGCGCGACGACGTGCTCATGGTGGAGTGGGAGGAGCGCCTCGTGCACCGTGAGGCTCGTTTTGGTTGATGTCTGAAGAGGCGCCACGGTGCCCTAACCTTTCACCTAACGTAGATCCTCTCGGGGCACACTTGCTTTGGGAGATACTTGTGTCGTATAGGGTGGGAGACGACGTCGGGGTGCCACCATTGTGACGCGGGTGACGAAGAGGATATAGTAACCTACACTGTCGCCGTATGCCCTGCGTGGCGCGAGCATCGCCGTGCCCTCGTCGCCCAAATCGGCGTGGACCTGTCGCTCCCGGCCCTGGTTCTATCCATGGTTGGGAGCGATCCTTCATGGACGGCCCCTCGGGGGAGGACCCGCCGCCCGCACTATTTCCGTGAGTGCTGCGTGCTGTTCCCCGGCCCCCCTCATCTCCTCAAGTCGGTATAGGACAGCGCGGGGGGGGGGGGGTGAAATCTTGACCTTCTGGCACCAACACTATAGAAAAAGCGCACCCCAACACAATGAACACAATCTCGGGCCACGGGTACGGCAGACCACATATCAGTGGACCCGGGCGTAGGCGATAGGAGAACAACGGGGTTTTTTAATGAGTAGTCGGATGGTCGAATATATTTCCTGGAGTCTCACATATATAATCCATCAAGAGAGGTTTATTCCCCGAGACCAAAAAAAGCTGGTATGGACAGTGTTCAACGTTTTACTGAAAATACCTATGCAATGAAAAAGGCTCGATTTATTTATAAACAAGTTTAAAATAAATTTGACAAGAGCTTTTGTAGCCGAACTCTGGTTTATTAAGAAATACAAATATGACAATAATTATCGAAAAAATAAGGTATCGAAAAAAGAAAAAAGGTATATTTAGTATTTTGAATTTGATGATCTTTTTGTAGAAAATACATTTCTTAAATATATTTTTATCCCACAAAGAAAAAAAATTAAACATAAAGATTACTCACGCGTAACGCTCACGATACGACTTATTATCAAAAAATACAAAATTTCTAGAATACGCTCTTACTAAAAGAAATACAATACAAATAAAAAGGCTTTCTATTCACGGATCAGTGAGCAAAGCTAAGATGAATTTGATAGCTTTCAAAGAAGCCGTCATAATAACATCTTAAAATTGAGCTTCAAATGGAGCGTCTTGAAATTGAATAAGAGTCCAGTATAATTTTATTAATAATAATTAAAAATAACTTATTTGTACATATTATGAACAATAGACTAGTTATGATTCCAACTCATGTTGACTTTGTCAGTATCATCTTTATTGACATCCTAGTTATGTAAACTGCTGTAGTTCTATTTTTGTGTGCTAATCGAGTGGTCTCGGTCTAAAATTGGGTTTTTGGAAAAGAAAAATATATTCGATTTTTTATTTATTTTAAAACTTTAACATAAGTTATAATAATAGTCGTTGCGACAAATACTTAAACATTTTTTTCAATTAATTGTAAACAATTGAAGATTGATAAAAATTTAAAATAATCTGGTGACTACGAACGCGCCACGACTGGTCGCCATGTTTGTGACGTCGTAATGTTAAAGAAATTCTATGAAAGTATAGTGCCAACAGATTTTACACCTAAATTGACTAAATATATCCGAAACTTAGGGAAAAAATTAATTATATCAGGTAATTTTACATATTTAGTTATGTGTGAAAAGATTTATAAAGGATAAAGGATTTACAAAGGCTAATTTCGATTTATTTTCCGAGTAAAGTTACTGAATAAAACTTTAACTATTAACGAAAGATTTAAAAAGTTCAATACGTCCAATGTCATGACTGTGCAGCTTCATCAGGTAACAAATAATTTAGTAATAACATAAGTTGTTTAATATTATAGACAATAATAATCTTTTATATATTTATATTTGATGTGGCGATTGCAAACATGCATTAGCATTACTTATGTGGACTCATAGGAGAAGTGAAGATCCAACACCTACTGAAGTTTCGTGCTATTGGAAAAAGTCTCGATTGGGGCGTTGGCACTGTTATAAAATATATTGAAGCTGAAAAACTGACAAAAAAAATCTCTTCAGTGTCAAATGAAAACTTGCCAGATAATAGTATGTTTTTACAAGAAGTGATTCAATTATCAAAAAATCAACAAATCAGTAACTAGACAGTTGAATGTTGACGACTCCAAAAGGATATATACATATATAAGTATATGATTTAAAGCATTCTATTTATTAAATTTATTTGATTACATAAATATATTATTATTATTAATGAATACATTATTTTAAAATACATCAAAATGATCTTCACAACAACAAAAAATTTTAATTTCTTTTGGGATTAGATCGTCGCACTGCTTGGAACCATTTGTTTCGATGTTTAACATCTTGAGGAACATTTAAAAATATTTGTTCGCGAGTTGTTTTCGTAGTATTCGTACATAATGGTACGAAGTATGTACGGTAACTCTTAAGGTTTGACATTTCATATTTTTATCAATATATCGACGATAATAACAAGATTTAATCGATAAAAAGTCAGCTGTGTGGTACGATGAGTAGAAATTAACATTGTGACGTCACATGCACTCGGGTTGGTTCAGGAACTGTCGGCGTGTTTCTGTTCTGGTACTGGATTCAAAAAATTATTTTTAATTTGATATAAATTTTTAATTATACCAAAAAAAAACTAAATATAGTTTTGTTATAAAACTTATATATATGATCTTTCCATGGAGAATTAACAATGAACAGCTATTATATGATAATACGAAATAGCAAGCTATTCCCTCACTTACATTCACCTAATTAATACACTCATCAAAATCTATATTAAAATCTTAAGAATATTGTAATTATCTGAAATTTGTATGTTCTTCGGTTTTAAAGTAATGAAGTCATATCATCAATAATGTCCTGTCATCTAAGATAATTTTTATTGACTCGTATGGAGGTTACAAGAACTTATAAAGCATTGACGACATCTGTGATGTAACGTGTCCGATTCTAGTCTCGTGTCTGAGTATTTATGTATTACTTAATTATTTACAAAAGAAAATTATGTATAATATTAGTTAGCTAGTATTCATAGCACAAGTGCTATGCCACTTTCTTTAGGACTAGATGGCGTAGTGAGAATTGTCCTAGTGTATATATTAAAAAAATAATTACGGCATGTATCTTCGAAAACCATAATTGGAATCTTAGTCCGTGTCTCACGATTGTTCCCTAACAAACCAGCCCGATCTTTTAAAATGTAATTATCTTGTGTAACATAAATAAATAAAATAAAAAAC
This sequence comes from Malacosoma neustria, assembly GCA_963693495.1. Classification (NCBI taxonomy): domain Eukaryota; kingdom Metazoa; phylum Arthropoda; class Insecta; order Lepidoptera; family Lasiocampidae; genus Malacosoma; species Malacosoma neustria. The sequence continues at coordinate 13,273,238 of OY856383.1, forward strand.
CTTTTATTTCGTGCAAGTTACATTTAAATGCTATATTAGTGTTATTAATTTGTTATTAAATAAAATTAGTTTTTAAATTTAGTTGTTAGTTTTGATCATTTATAATGAATCCTATGTCAGTTCTATTATTTTTTTATTTTTAAGCCGCAAGAAGGGGCACAGAGGGGTCTGTAGGTAGGTGTAGGCCTACTCTAGAGGTATCCAGTCCTCTTTGTTTATTCTTTTCCTCTGGACTACTTGAATCCAGTTAGGGTGGCTATTTTCTGAGCTCATCTTTCTAACTAGCTACAGGTTTAACTCTCCTTCTTTTATCTTGTGGACCTGCCCATGTGGTGGTGTAACATATTCCATACAATATTCCACAAACAGAAATTGAGACGCAGATGTCGACGCCACCGAATATTTATACATTTTCGACACGGAACCCTGAAACATGATACGCCTCGATGAGTAAGTGAATACTAATGTACTAGAATGTCCCGACACAAAGTTTGAACGTAAAGTTCATGGAGGTAAACAAGGTATTTTAAAGATGATACTTTGTGTCATATTTTATTGCCATCTTACATCAGAATTGTAACAAGATTGTATCCATAGTTAATTTATTTTATACTAGTTGACCCGACAAACGTTTTCCAGCCATATAAATTAAAAAAAAAAGTAAGTAGCTTGTGTCCTTTTCCAAGGTCCAATCTATAACTATGCCGAAATTCATCAAAATTGAGCGGTTTAGGCGTGAAAGTGTAACACAAACAAACACACTTTCACTTTTATAATATTAGTTAGGATGAATGTATACATATTTGAAATAATATAGTCCTAAATTGTTGTTTATATTTACCAAATTCAGCTAAAGTCTATTAATATTCTGCCTTGTAATCTTTCTATTGTCCTTGTCCATAATTTACTTCCTAAGCCTTTATGTAATTGAATAGACTGGCAGAAAACACAATTTGTTAAAATAAGTTAAGTAAGACTTGACTTGATAAATTAAAAATTATATTGCATTTTTTTTATTGCTGTAGGACAGCAAACAGGCTGACGGCCTACTTAGAATTTAGCAGTTACCGTCGCCTATGGGTGTTTGTAACGCTAGTGGCATCGCGAACACGCTACTGTCCCATAAGGGTACAGGAACTTGGGTCACTAATGCCGGAACACAATATAAAGTTATATGGCGGCATACTTAAGACCAAAGGTGGTTTGTTTGTCAGTATTCTTTCTCCGCCCCTGTACGGATAACATAGGGACCCTATTTGTTGTAAAAATAGAGACCCTACAAAACATATATTTTAGGTACATATTATTATATTGTACATATTATATTCAACATCATTATCATCATGCAATGAATTCCAGTTCTACTTTAGAGCTTGTGGCTAGTATAATGCTCTGGGGCAAAAGTAGTGCGTATCGTTTACCTTGGTGCCCATCTCTAACTTCATGACGACCTCTGTAGCACACCAACTTTCACAGTTGAGAACACCTATGGAGGTCACAGGTTTGATTCCTGTCTCATGTTTCGGTATTTATGTATTAATTTCCAAAAATAAAATAGATAGCATATCAGTTGTCTAGCACCAATAACACAAGCGCTCTGCTATTTACTTTGGAATTAGATATCGCTGTGTGTTGTCGGAGTTGGAGAGTAAGAATACTGACCTCTGTGGCTGGTGGCAGCTTGTCGTAGGGCTCCAAGCTTCTCTGTATGGCAAACATCCCTAGTCTCAAACTATGCCACCATAACCCTCTGTTGTGTTCCGACATAATTGACCCAAGTTCTAGTTCCCCTATGTGTAAGCCCTGGCGTCGCAAACGTCCATAGGCGACGGTAGCTTACTATTAAACGGGTCGCAGCCCTATCTTCTGCGCCAAAGCAAAAAAATGAAATAGATGTAATATTACTTCATATTAAAAAGGGCAATTAACAAAATCCCCAATCCTTAAACTTTTGCGTAGCATCATACTGTATTTAACAGGGTCAGGTAATTGGGCTCTAAAGAAGTATATCTTAAGCTCAGTTTTTAACTCGAGATCAAAGATCTTAAATTTTCGAATCAAACAATAGACTTTATCGCATAAAATATCTGTTACAATTTAGATTAAACCTTGATAGAAGCACCTAAAAACCTTAATACACAGACCTTTCCCAGCAAATCCAATTAAGCTGATAAAAGATAAAACACGAACTTTTGTAAACGACTTTTTAAAGTATTAAACGGCTACTTTAGTCTCTGTTTACTGAAATAAATACTTTTTTCTTTATTTTATTGTGTAATTTATGAAAAACATCGCGTCTTAACGTATTTTTCTTACAATTTATGCTATATTCAATATTGAATACTGTATTATTATATTTTTACAGGATATATTAAATGAATGACAATAAAATGTCGTGTCCTACTTTTAATGTGACATAAGAAAAATAATTTAAATAAAAAGGATGACAGATTTTCCCCAAAAAGGGGTTAACATCAGGCAAGCGGCTGGTTGTAAAACTAAGCCACAACTATTACAACATGCAACTTGTTTTGCTGACCCCATATAATGTGGGATAAGGGCAGGAGGAAGAAAAAGAAGATGATGATGATGATAACGATGATCTAAGTTTTTTGATGTTTATCAACATCGTTCCTGTAACTGTTATATTAAGCACCTTGATCCGTACAATACACGTATTAGTCTAGCTAAACAGGTACTGAACTAATTTTTAAAAACATTCTATTATTCTGTCAATTGAACTAAATTTTGAAAAATAATTATTTAGAGGTCCTAATAGATTATTATATATAAAAAACAGACCAGGTGTAAATATATAATATAATTTAGATAAGAATTTCCAATACATAATAAACGCTGTGGATTCAATTGTGCTTGTAATTGATACGTGTACGTAAGACGATATCCTAAACATTTTAGTAATTCGTGTAAACTAATCGTATATCTTGCAGTTAACGTGCCTTTGTACTAAATAAATATATTACATACATATGTATCAAACTGGTAACCTTATTTTTATAACGGGTAAAATAGTATGTTGTTATGATCGGAAATAAGAACACAGTTATTTATTTCCTAATTGTCAATAAAAACAAATTTATAAACCTTACTAAAAAGTATATATACTCGTAAATCATAATACAATAAGAATATAAAAAAACTTTTCAATTTGAAAATTCTGAGTACTTCATAAGGTGAGTCCCATATACATAGAGGTTTCGTTATAAATATGGAGTACACGCATGCCTCGAATGTCAAGCAATTCACCGCTATTTCCCGCAACCGAGTAAAAAAGTTATGCCTCTTAAGATTGCTTTCATCCTTCCGACAAGAAAACTTTTGTCATTTCACTCTCTAAATCGATAGAGTTGTGAAGTAATAAAAAGTATTATGGCTATTTTCACCGCTATGTATTCTGCGTGCGACATTAATAAACGTAATTGCTTGTATGAACGTTTTATGACAGTTTTACTTCTGTTTTACGCCAATCTTATTACTATTATGAAACAGTAATAGGTAGTAATATTAGTAAAAAGATTGTGTGATCTTTCGGACTTTATAGTTCTTAAAAATATCAATTCAAATAATTATTTGTGAAAATGATTTTTTTTTTATTGCTGAGGAACAGCAGAAGACTAACGGCCCACTTAATAGTGCATAGTTACCGTCGCCTATGGGCGTTTGTGGTGCATGGGACACCGCAAACACGCTGCTGTGCCATAGGGGTACAGGAATCTGGGTCACTAATGTCGGAACACAACACAAGGTTATTATGGCGGCTTACTTATAGACCCAGTGTGGTTGCCATCCAGACGGGCTTGGGCCCTACCACGTAGCCTAGGGTTGTTTTGTCGCCTTTTACTATAGACCGACCCTGGCCGTAGGGGTTAGTATACTTACTCTGCCCCCACGGAAAAATTATCAAGTTTGTTACTTTTTTGTTTCTTCTGCTTCAATTTTCCTTTAGTCATCTTGAAAAATCGAATAATTATAAATCAAATTCATAATAATTTTTATTACGCCTATTCTGAGAAAATTGACTATTACGAAAGAGCGCACATCAAATATACATAAAAGTTTCCTCTTAAAGTGTACAAGGCAGTAAATGATTTATATCTGGATTTCATTTCTACAGGGATACCCCAAGTGTTCAAGAAATACGATGGTGTCTTTCCTTTGCTGCTATTCTTATAATATCGTAGAAACTTGATTCACCGCAGAGCTATATTTTCTCTACGAAAGCACACGGCCAGTTTGGACAACCAAAAATTTAGCTCCCTGTATTTTCCTATAGTATTTGCTCACAAAAAGATTTTCAACGACATATATCTAAAACAAATCCCATTTTCTAATAATAATAATAGCCTAAATGAAATTCATTTACAAAAAAAAAAACAATCGCAATATCATTTATAATGATCGAATGTTTGGTAATTGAAAACGAACAATATATTTTTTCCTGTTCAATGCAATAATATCAATAGTATCCAATGTCCAAACACAAGCGAATTAAATCAACCTGTAACAAAGGAACCTTTTCCCATTAAGGGAAAATAAACCGTAGTAATTGAGTTTGAATTGCTTTAAAGATTTAAACCAACTATGTTTGTGTTTTGGCCTATATCGACGCAAACATTAAACGATTTCCACGTTTTAATCGAATCGTAATTGAAAAGGGTTGTGAATGAAGGCTTATTAATTCTTATTGTTAGAACGAGTTTGATGTTCTTTTAGTTGTATTTGACAGATGATTATTTGCTTTCTAACTTGAGGGGTAAAGAACAAAATAAAAAATGTTTATTACTAACAAATCAAAGCTTTACATAAAAACAAATAAAACTAACATTGACCCAGTTTAGAACTAGCCGAAGCCTGTATCTTAGATCTTGTATTTTCAAAAAAAATTGTAAAAGCAGTTATGGCGAAGAGTTCTATCAGGACCTTACCTACTAGCTACAGTCTATTGAATAACGAACAAATCTCTTATGAATACCTATTAAAAGATTCTGTTCCTGTTATCTAATCAAAGGACCTCCTTTGATTGGATAACGAAGGTCCCACTACAGGTTCGGACTTCACCCTAGTGGGAACAAACAGCATACCGACCAGGCTTATCTAAGACGGATTGGCAAGTTACATACTGGCGATATTGTTATGCAGGTTTCCTCACAAAGTTTTGTTTCACCGTTGGTACATCAAGATTATGATAGTGACGTAATGTATTGTGAAATTCGAACAAATGATAAATAAATATTTTACAAATATTATATGACAATTCACACAGCGCCTGCTAGTTTCAAACTAAGTAGCCATAGCACTTGCGTTATGGGTACTAGACAACTGATATACTACTTATATACTTTTTTGGAAATAAATACATATTATACATAAAAACCCAGACGCGAGACGGGAACGAACCCGTAACCTCCGCAAACGTACCGAAGTGCATTATCCGTTACGCCACAGAGATCGTCAATGTCATAATACTAAGTTTCCACATACTCGAACTAGAGGTGTTATAGAAATAAATACATTATGTCTAAAAATAGTTGTACACCTACCCTAAATAAAGCTAGATCTACACGTATCTTACACAATAGCTTACTAATAGATGTTTACAGAGGCATTAGTAGCTTGATACTGAATTAGTTGAATGTAGATCGATATTTGGCTTCGTAACAAACAGATTTAGTAAGTATCACACGGAATTCAAGAGAAGCGTATAATAATTTGGAATACCCTAAATAAGCCTTAATGCATATTCTACATTATATGAAAATTAAGTCCAAGGAGGAGATTGTTATTTTAATATAATATTATTAAATTATTCAGGTATTTTCAACTGTTTTTCATCTTAGTACAATGTACTTACAATACTTAATCTAAAATACAATTTTTTTATACACCAGCAATTTGATTTATCGTTAATTTTCCTGACCATGAAGGAGTGGACGTTTATCTTTTTTTAATGAAATAGTTTTTAGTTTATTTTAGGCGATGCATCAATAATAAATAACACTAAAAATATTTTTTTTTGTAATTTCACGTCACCAAATTAATAGTAGTCTCGTTTAAGATGATAAGTATTCGATATTCAATCCCAACATAATTTTGGCCGTTTTGATAGAAACATCATTGATGAAACCGTTAATATTCAATGAACAATCATTCTAGTAGCAAACGGCGGCGCATTATATTCGACCGAGGAGCTTTTTCCTCGCCTTTGCATAGTCTTTGTTGTCACAGTTTCGGATATTAAAACTATTTTAACAGTTTCTTTGTACTTGGCAAAAGGAAAGAGGTTAACCTGGGTATAATTTAAAAAAAGCAAAGTAAACAAATATTGAACAAAACATGACATTCGGTTAGACTAGTAAGTTAAATCAAATGCTTATCTGGGAGTACTATGCAATGAAACGAGTGCGCTCGCACTCTTCTTACACTGTCAGACATGCAACATATTGGCGCGAACGAACCCTATAATTCAAAGCTAGCATTTTTGTGACTAATTCTTCTACTTGGGCAAGTATTATTTCTTCCATGACTGCTTTATAACATTTCTTGTCGAAATAAAATTATTAATACTTTCAGTCACTTTCATACAGTCTGAAATTAAAATTTTCTTTAATAAAATATTTCAATCTATCAAAAGGTCCGTCTAAAATATCCTCGCTTCTTTTTGTTTATTTTTAAGTATAATATCGATGCGATTAGTTTAAAGCAAAACAACTATGTCTAGACATCATAAAAACAGACGCGCAATATCAACGATTTACGACAACATAACGCAAGACAAACCCCAATAACCTTTGGAAACATTAACACTACCATTAATTTGTACAGAGTTTATATTATAGTGCAGCTCTTGAACAGTAAATAATCAATAATATATATACTCCGGCAACTTACACACATCAGCAGAGCGATTGTGTTACAACTGATATACTGTTTAAATATTTTTTCTTTTGTAAATAAATATACCAGACTCAGGATGGAATTCAAACCCACTGCCGTGGCTACGTATAAAAGCCGTTGCGCCACGGAGGTAGTCGTTTGGAATATATCCATTACTCGTATATTATTTTAGATATAACTAGCTGACCCGGCAAACGTTGTTCTACCATATAAATAATAAAATGTTAAAAAATTTAAAAAAAAATTTTGGGGGTGGGTCACCCCTAACATTTAGGGGGATGAAAAATAGATGTTGGCCGATTCTCAGACCTACTCAATATGCTCACAAAATTTCATGAGAAGGTCAAGCCGTTTCGGAGGAGTATGGGGTTTTTTCGAAAACTGTGACACGAGAATTTTATATATTAGATTATACCTTCTATTTCTATACTACTATTACAAAGAGGAAAGATTTGATTGTTTGTTTGTTTGTTTGCATTGAATAGGCTCCGAAACTACTGACCCGATTTAAAAAATTCTTTCACTGTTGGGAAGCTACACTATCTCCGGGTGACATAGGCTATATTTTATTTTCAAAAACATTAGGAATCCTTACTAAAACTCCAATAATGTAACCCAAGGTGTAAAAAATTACCTAAAATATTATTTAAATCGCGTGCGCTGCGAAAACTATTCATGACAGAGTAAAATAATGTACTACGACTTTACAGAACACATCATTATTTACAAAAAGTGTCGCGACAGCATATGTCTAACTATTATAGTTATGCCACAATAAGTGTTCTTTTATTTTAAAAATTAAATTGAAATGCCGCCCCTAGAAAAGGCTCTTTATTTGTATCTTGGTATTAATCCTTATCAAAATAAATTACTTCATATTCAAAACTGCTTCAATACCTTTATATAACTTTTTTAATTATTCAATTCAGATATTCCATTCGAAAGATATCATGAGTTTAAAAATGTAAGTATTAGAAAAATTTTGCGTGGTAGCCGCTCAGCGCTCACCCTGTTCGGCTAGCTAGGCAGCACCTTATGCAATGTAGGCGTGCGTCACTGAGGTTTTTACAAAATTAGAAAAAAATACTTATTAAAAAATAATGAAAAATAAATAAAAAATAATAACAAAAAAATCATTAAAATAAAAGTTCAGAAATAATAATATTCAAAACTTTCTTTATACATAATTTTATTTTTTTAGTAACCTGATGCAAATAGAAGGGTTTATGTGTGTGTATATAATTTTTCATTTTGAAATTTTTGTTAAATACCCGTGCGAAGCTGGGGCGGGCTGCTAGTATTGAATAAAGCAAAGATAACTCCTTGATTAAATTGCTACGTGAACTTTAACCTACCTCAAACATTGGGCAAAACACCTCCAGTATAAAATGTCTCATTAATCGCAAGTTTAGTTTTTATTGCGTGCATAATATCGTGCCAAGGAAAATAACTCTTAACCTACTTTCATACTAATGTGTGAATGAAGTGGTTCTTACTTTAAGGGAAAACGGGTCAATGCTTTCTAAGCTGCGAAGCTTTATTGCATCGATTGGCAAAAATTGGACCAAATGTTTGAAAAATTTAACGGTGCTGAAATTTATTCATATAGTAATTTAGATGTGCTAAATTCTTGCTAATAAAATAACTTTGTTGAATTTATATTCATATTAAAGAATCCTCTGTTGAAATTGAAGTGCTTCAGACGTAGTCTTCAAGCAATAATGATGTGAGACATGGACACTGAAGGCGGGACTGATCCATAAATTTCATGCCGCTCAACAGAATACATGGGTATTTATCTCCAAGATACATTCCAAAACAAAGACATACATAAGATAATCAAAGTAACCGAAATAGCTCACAAAAACTAATGGCTGAAATGACAGTGAGCCAGTTGCGTTAGTAGCAAGACCGACGGGTGCTGGAGTAAACGTGACCTAGAGTAGAGACAGCGTTGTCAAATGTAATTTAGAATGATAGACCACTCAATCCAATAGAGCAACATCCTGCGTAAGGTTGTCTGTCAGGTTGTATGAGAACGACGTCGGACTAAAATTTATTGAGCATATTTGGGAAGGTCTACGCCCAGAACGACGATTGGATTACAACAAGACCAAAAATCTCATGTTTGTATGTACGCAACATAAGCGGCCTTGGTAACATTTCAGCAATCCTCGTCCATCTTCACATTCTGAATAGTTGCGCCGTTGTATGTTCTCTAGATATTGGTGACACAGATAACTTACAGTATTCTTCGGTTTCACATTTTTCAACCAAATAGCAGAAATATGCGATAGGGTTTGCATTTTAAAAATATTATAATCCGGATATCTCAAATCACCTACATATATCAAATTTATGATTTATATTCGATACATGAAGTCCAGACATATTACGCATATAAAATAATACGTAACAAAAACTCTAACTAGTCGAGATACTTTTACTATAAGAACTTTTAAACTTTTACTTTTTACATTACTAGAACTTTTATATGCATCTTCCATATTATTGAGATTTAAAGAAGAGAACCGAGAAAACCTTCAATTGTTCTTGGCCTTTCATAGCAGGATAATTAATATGGCCTGGAGTAAAATCTCTATCTACCGCTACAGAAATTTCAACTTTAGCCCTAGTAAAAAAAGTGCACGTTGACCAAACTTTCCAGTGAACGCATAGGCTAAGTTGCTTAAATATTTTATCCGAACAGGGGCAGAGAGAATACTGGCCTTTGCGGCTGGGGTCGGTCTGTCGTAAAAGGCGACTAAACAACTCTAGCTACGTGGTAGTGCCCCAAGCCTGTCTAGATGGCAACCACTCTTGGTCTATAAGTTTGCTGCTATAATAACCTTCTGTTGTGTTCCGGCATTAGTGACCCTGGTACCTCGATGGGACAGCAGCGTATTCATGATGCGATAGCGACGCAAACACCTTTAGGCGACGATAACTGTTAAATTCTAAGGGGGCCGTCAGCCTGTCTGCCGTCCTACAGCAATAAAAATATAATACTTTTGTATATAGTTAATATTATTTTCGTAAATTTGTAATCTTGTCTTCAATTCGTTGTTTACTGCTAAACATAAGCCTCCTGCCAAGTTATTACATTATTTATGTTGGGCTGCATTAATTATTTCGTTGCGATGGCATGATCATTATTCTATGCTCAAAACAGTGACGGCGAGAAGCATTTATTATACATTCGACAACAGTGCAAAAGGGTTTCCGTTGATCTATAAATGCACCGTTCGTTTCCAATCGAGACAATATAAAATTATATGATCATTAAATCAAAAATATAAACAAATTATAATAATGTACTATAAGTTAATGTTCATATGCTACGGATAATAAGAGTAGTACATATTTAGATATTTGGAGAAAAAGTAAGAATTAAGAGGTTTATTTAATATAAGTAATGGTTGTAACTATATTTAAAAAAAATACTATGTACTAACAGTAAAGGTGAACATCAGATTACCAGTGGGGGCTTAACCCGCCAATCTGCATTAAATAATCGTTTTCGGTTTTTTCTAGGGGACAGCAGTTGTGGAAAGTTAAACATGGTTATTCTTACAGAATAAAATAACACAGAGCATATAATTGTATCTATAATACTCTAGTTATACATATTTGCATAATGCAATTTATTATGCATATAATTTATGCAACTTCATTTGTCATAATGCAACAGCTAGTAACTTTTATCCAACTTTTTTATACGATCGAGCGATAAAAATTGATCGGTTGTGCTATACTGAATGTTGCCAGTACATTACGTTCCTATTCTCATATATATGAATCCGACTAATGCTTATTCCATGTACGCAATGTCTGCCAACACTATTTGAATAAATATCCCTGGCACTGTGTGGTGTATCAATCGATTTTGTGTTGTAAATTCTGAATACATCACTGTTAAGTGATTTCCTTTGAATTAATGGAAATGTAGTGAACCTTTGAACTCAGGCATTACTGTTAATGTATTTTTGTTTGTATATAATATATGTATGTATATACTCCAGGTAGTATAAATTAAACCACTTAATCCGACCCATTTTAGTATAGCTTGATGACCAACGAAAACTGATAATGATTGATTTTAATTCTGATGATGATAGGAAAACTCCTGGGTCCCAGGACTTGCTACACAAAATAATTTATCACATTTGGTCGGGTAGTAGCAAGCAGATGTCATTATTTGTTTTGTGCCAGCTTCGAGATTAGATTCCAGCCACAGTATAAATGGTCATTTCCCTGAGTCATGGGTTGAGTTAGTACTATTATTATATATTTATTTCTAATTTCATTTACATTTGTTTATATTTAACTACTAGCAGTGGCCGACCACGCTTTACTGGTAGAATAACAGAAAAAAGTAACACGAAACAATATGAGAAGTTTTTGTACGCGCTACTCCGCTTGTCCCACTTCTCGGCGGCAAGAAAACACATGTTTCTTAAAACTATAATAACTTTGTCTTCTTCCTCTTGCCCTTATCCCACATTATATGGGGTCGACACAACATGTTCTCTCCTTCCACTCTCCTCTGTTAGCCGTCATCCCGACATTCACACCCTTTTGCCATATCATCTTTTACGCAATCCATTAACTTTTTCTTTTAGTCTACCTCTACTAGCCGGGAAAAGAAAATTTACTCGTAGTATCAGATTTGCGTGTTATTTATAGCAAAGTTTTAAATTGATTCTCGTTGATTTTTTATTCTTTTGTCAATTGAATTATTGTTACCAGCAGAATTGTTGAGTTAGTTTTTTAACTCATCGAGGGTTTTTGAACCATAATATGGATATTTCGTCCGAACAAGCGGCTCAAATTGTAGCATTGGTGCGGGAGGGCTTGGATCAACGAACGATTGGTAGAAATTTAAATTTAAACCAGTCTAAGGTTTCTAGAATATACAGGTTTGTGGAGACAGGTTCTTACAGAAGGAGACGTGGTAGAGGCAGGACTCGAGCAACCACCGGTCGTGATGACCGATTTATTGTTACAACTTCCCTGCGAAATCTTTTCCTCACGTCAGTTAACTTCAAAACAGAGCTTAAGCTTCATTAATGAAGTGCGCGAAGTAAACGTGAGTGCACAAACAATAAGAAGAAGGTTAAAGGAAGCGGATATCATCCCTTTTAGATCAGCAAATGGTCCAAAGTTGTCTGTAGCTCACAGACAAGCTCGCTTAAGGTTTGCGCGTGATCACCTGAATTGGACAGAAGAGCAATGGGCCTCCGTATTGTTCACGGACGAGTGTAGGACATGTTTATATGGTGCAGATGGTCGCAGAAGAGTCTATCATCGACGTGGGGAGCGATATGCTCAAAGTTGCATTGAGGAGCGTGTTCCTTTTGGAGGCGGTTCGTGTATGGTCTGGGGTGGCATATCCATGAACGGGCGAACAGAACTTGTGTTCATAGACATGGTCCATCAAAACGGTAATAGAGGGGGTTTGACTGCACATTGCTACATAACAGAGATCTTAGAAGATCACGTGGTGCCTTACATGAGATTCATAGGCGAAAATTTTACTTTAATGCCGGTCAAAGCCCGGCCGCACGCTGCTGCACAAGTTCGACAATATTGCGAAGAGGTTGGGATACATACAATGAATTGGCCAGCACACAGACGGCATCTCAATCCCATTGAGTATGTTTGGGACAATTTAAAAAGAGCTGTATATGCGGGAAACCCTTTGCCCACGATAGTGGCAGCACTAAGAACAGCACTTTCAGAAGAATGGAACAATATTCCGCAAGATCTTTTAATAACCCTAATAAAATCTATGCGGAACCGATTAGAATCCGTAATAAGGGCACGTGGAGGTAATACACCTTATTAAAACATAAATAAACCCTTGCATAAAGTTTGTGTATATTGTTAATACCAATTTTTTAATTAAACCAATTTTCCTTAAATTTCTGTTTTTTCTTCAAAAACGTCTTAAGGTCCTTTCCAGTACACAAACTTAAACTTAAGGATATGACCCTACGCTGTTTTAAAGTTCACGAACCAATCTAGAGGTTTCAATTTAAATCTGTATAGAAAATTTGCATACTTGGTTAACATATTTATTTCAAAATCGTCTATTACTTTGATGTAGTTTATGAGTCCGTCAGTATATATATATATATAAAACTACAAAATATTATGAAAAAATAATTTAAGTATATTATTAATTATTATCAAACAATTTAAAGGTATCTAGAAAAGCAGAATAAATGTACTAATAAAATAAAAATGTAATGCCATAAGTAATTATAATGAAAATTTAATCATCTAAATGGTTTCGTGCAATGACAATGAGTCATTCCAAACTTTTGAACGATTATTATTATACGCTCACACATTTATAGGTTATAACATAAATTATAGTGATAAAGTGCAATGGTCCATTTCAAAAAGCAAATTACGCTAGATGCGGTTTTAGTATGAACCGTTTAATCAGCTTTTGAGGTTAGCTGAAAGAGTAAACTGGTACTACTAACAATTTCATATTCACTAGATACTTTAGAATCACTTTTATTTTTCCAATGAATACCTCTCATCATATCAAATATTATTGGGATCTTTAATGTTGACATCACGATTGATGTGCAGTTTAGGTAACAATTGGAAGGCAAAGCTGAGCTGGATCCAAAAAACTATGGGGTTTTTCAAAAAAGGCATTATAACATATAATGTCTTTGAGGTCGGCAGCACGTTGACAATGCCTCTGCAATGTTCACAGGCGACGGTGACCTGCTATCGAGTAAATAATAGTAAGAACTTGAGTTTTAGGGTAAAGTGGTAACATATATTGTCAGAATTCTCTTTCTAAACTAGATGACGCAAATTAGCATGCTGAAACACTTGCTTATATCATAGTTTGTATTGTTTGTTAAATTTTATATCATAGGATGATGTCTGATATAACGGGTTAGTCACGCTATATATTTTCTTTGCTGCTTGTTCTTTGGCTTTTGTATTCTTACTGATCATATTGCCTTACTCTAGTTAGATATTCACCACCAGATCTAAGTTTCTCAAAAATTTTCCATACTTGGTCGTTGCTTAAACGTGAAAATCAACTAACGTATTAAATAAAGGCACAAACTACTTATTAATCAAATAATTACTATAGACTTTAATTTATACGATAACATGCTCTGTATTTGTATCAATCCCTTCTATACAATTCAAAAATAAATATGAAAAATAATCACAAAATAAAAAATGTTTATACAAATATACAGATGGGTCTTCGATGTGGAAGAACGGAAGAACTAATATTTAACAATATAGTCATGTAGGAGTACTACACATAAAGAGATAGACACAAATATTATACTAGTTTATATAATATACATAAATTATTAGACTAGTTTATACAGACAAAAATAGTTCTCAAATTATTTTATTTTCTTAGTTTATATATTACAAAGCAATCTTATTATTAGTAATGTTAAAATTATGTATACAATACTTGTATACTTTATTTGCGTATCAAACAGTTTATCCCTGAACACTTTTCCTTTGATGTGAATATCGTCTTCTTATGTGTCGCAAAAATATATTATCAGCCGAAACCCATCAGGGTTGGATCAAATTTAATAAATTGCGATACAATACTTCAAAGAATTCTGAACCTTCATATATTCGTGATGATTTTCAAATTGTTTATCGATCTAATCCTAACTTTCTATTGTATTTGTATTATCAATATTAATTGATAAAATAAATTCTATATTAGTTGATATAATTATAAATCCTAGCTAATATTCTAAATTCGAAAGTGAGTGTGTGTTGTTGTGTGAGTTTTTGATTGTTACGCTTTCACGCCTAAACCGCTGAAGCAATTTTGATGAATTTCGGTATAATCATAGATTGGACCTTAGAGAACACCATAAGCTATTTTTTTTATTAATATGGCAGAACAACGTTTGCCAGATCATCTAGTAACCATAGAATGATAAAATGCACCGGTTTTAGTGTTAGCTCATTTTATTATTTTTTTTTTCTAATACTGTCTATATCACGACAAAAACTCCATAGGGATTTCAAAGTAAAGGATTGAGCTCCGATCGGCATAGCCATTTGGATACGAAGGACCAGCAAATCACATTGATTAGCTTATCTGTCTCCATAATATATACTCTATTCGAGGAGAGAACTCCTCATTCACTCTCTGTGAACCTATTTTTTTTTCTGTAGGACACGCAGGCAGGCTGATGGCCCGCTTAGAATTTAGCATTTGCCGTCACCTGTGAGCGTTTGCATCGCCAGTGGCATCGCGAATACGCTGCTGTCCTATAAGCGCAGAAAGTTAGGTCACTAAAGCCAGAACACAACACAAAGTAACTATGGCGGCATACTTAAGACGGGCTTGGGGCCGTACCACGTAGCTAGGTGGGTTATTTTGTCACCTTTTACGACAGGCCGACCCCGGCCACAGATATCAGTATTCTTTCTCCGCCCCTGCATGGATAAAAAATTAATCTTTTTGGCTTATTTTCGTGGAGGATCAGGGACATTTACTGAGCCATCCAAATAAATAATAAACTATAAAAACTGGCACATTAAACACTTGTATTATGGCTTGACAAATACCCTACTTATATACTTTTTATAATTATTTCCGACCCATAAATGCGATTTAAAAATAAAATTTATAAGTCCACAATAAGCTATATGCTGAGAATATACAAATGCTAAGATAGGTGGGTGGACTTACAAAAATGGATAAAATGAAATTATTACCAATGATTGAAAAACTAAAAAGACTAGCATGGTATAGCCATATTATGCGAAAGGAAGAATACCATGTCACAAGGAAAGTGCTAAAACTCAAATTAATCTAGATCGATATAGATATATGGGTAGATCAAAAAAGCATTGATGATATGGCGAAAAAGGAAATGAGATAACGGCTATCAGAGGAAAATGGAAGAAAAGAACATCTTGTGCCAACCCCATATAAACTGGGATGAGAACGGGAAGAAAGAGATTTTTTTTGTAAATAGATACATACATAACTCCTGAAACTCGAAACAGGAATCTAACCTGTAACGCAGCTGGTACGAAGGTCCTCTATGTATACTAGTATTCGTTACATTTTATGATAGTAAGATTTTATGTTACATTTTATGATAGCAAACGTTATTCTGCCATATACAAAAGAAGCCTATATCCAAGGTCATCCGAAATTCATCAAAATTGGTTCAGCGGCTGAGGTGTGAAAACGTTACAAACAGAGAGATAGACAGATTTACTTTCATAATTATAATATTAGTATGGATGGCACTTAATACAAAGAATTTTAATTTCAAACTTTAACGGTTTCTGTCCCAAGCGACATTATAACTTTCAGCAATGTCACAGAGCAAATTATTTTAGAAAATGTAATGGTATTTAAAAATGTGATAATAAGCAAAGCGCTTTTAACAAAAATGATAACATAAACGCACTGATAAACTTTTAATGATAGAAGGTATAATTTTTCATTCGGGTATGATATTTAAAAATACAAGCTTAGTCAAAGCATATGATATAAAAAATAATTTTATACCTAATGCATTAGTATTGGGTAATTATTCAATTGCATTAGCAATTCTATACATTTGCAGAGCTCATAGATTCGATACCTGTCTTGCGTTTCGGTGTTTATGTACATCTATTTATTAACAAAAGAAAAATATATATTTAGTATATTAGTAACCTAGTACACTTAACACAAGTGCTCTCTGATAAGTCTTAGATAAGTGATCAGTTAACGAAGTTGCAAATATCCACAGACGGAAGCAAAATCGGTGATCGGGAGGAGCTGCGTATACTTGCTGGTATGATAGGACTGAGATTGAACTAAAATTTATGAAGCTTGAGTCGTACTGCACAGTGTTTCAAGCTAAACTATAAGCTATTTTGCAAGCGACGGAGTATTCGTTATCAAAAGACTACAGGGAAGTAGTTGTGCTCAGTGACTCGATATCGTCGCTGGATTTGATCCCGAATCCTTGGTTGAACCTTTTCCCTTACTACTGGTATTTGAAATAATATCTCAGAGCTAAGGGGGAAGGGATGTACAGTGAAACTGTTAATGGGTGAGAGCGCATGTTGGAGTATCTGCAAACGAGCGTACCGACGACCTGGCCAAATCGGCTGCACAGCAAACTGCAGAGGCGATCGTATACGACAAAGGCCCTATAACATTTATAAAAAGAGAGATACGACGCAGTATATCGAAGAATAGACTACGCGCTACTTAAGGGGAGCTACTGCACAAGTTAAAAAATTATTTCTGTCTGATGCAAAGCATATAATATGATAACAACACAATAAACGTGATTATATATATATATATATATATATATATATATATATATATATATATATATATATATATATATATATATATATATATATATATATATATATATATATATATATATATATATATATATATATATATATATATATATATAGAACTTACACAAGCTATGATGGGACACGGAGGCTTTGCAGTACCTCCACCGTTTTAAGCCTAAGGATAATCCAAAATGTATTTGTGATGAAAACACACCAGAAACAATACAGCATTTGCTTTTGGTGTGCCCAAGATACAGCGTTCTCAGACACGACTTGGAAACAATGACTAAAATTGAGTTGACAGAAGAAACATTGTGTACAATGTATGCTGACAATGAATCTAGATTCATTCAATTCATTCAAAATTCTTCTAACCAGGACCTAGGTCCTGAATTTTGTAAAAAGTAGTGGAAAACGCAGTAAATAGGAACAAGTCAGCGTAATCATAAGATTTGCAACGAGGTGTGCCTCAGAGCAGAGCAGATTTGGTCTGAGTGTGCTGTGATGGATGTGTAAAATATCATCTATTCATTTACATTACAAAAAATACATATAACACTAATGAAAAAATCAACTTCTTACTGTACATTTAAATAATACATTTAAATACTCACAATTTTTAATTGTTTGTTTAAACATTATACTTACAGTCCTAATCTGTTTTATATCTTTATATAAACTAATTATATAAAACAAAATGCCCGAACAGACTCCGGGGTGTATTGTAACATATAAAAAAAACACAAGTGATATACCACTTACTATGGGACTAGATGCCACTATATGCATAGTCCCAGTGTATGTATGTATTTATAAATCAATTTAAGCTAGCTTAGGGTTGCCAACCGTCCTGTTTTCCCAGGACATGTCGTAGTTTTTGTGGTGTCCTGGGATGTCCTGGATAGTTTTTAAGTTGCATCCTGTTTTTTAATATTCAAATACTTATTATTAAATAATATTTGTAACTAACTTGTTATACTCTCCGTGCAGAGGCGGAGTAAGAATAACCTCTGTGGCTGGGGTCGACCTATCGTAAAAGGCTATATAACCACTCTGGCTACGTGGTAGGGTCACAAGCCCCTCTGGATGGCTAATATCCTTGGTTTATAAGTATGCCGCCATAATAATCCTGTGTATGTCTATGGGACAGCAGCGTGTTCGCGGTGCCCCTAGCGTCGCAAACATACATAGACGATAGTAACTGCTTACTATTAAGTGGGCCGTCTGCTATTCCGCAACAGAAAAAAAAACTAATTCTAACTAAACCTACTTAAGTATTGCAACTCTATTAATGCGTACTGTTTTTAAATTAAATTGTCCTGGTTTTTCCAACATCATATCCTAGTTTTTTAAATTTGGGGATGGAAACCCTAGGCTAGCTGATTGATACGCTTCCTAGCCTATCCTGTTCTGGCCTGTCATAAAAGGCGACATGACAACCCACCCCAGCTACGTGGTAGGGCCTCAAGTCCGTCTGGATGGCGACCATCTTTGGTCTTAAGTATGCCGCCATAATAACTTTATGTTGTGTTCCGGCTTTAGTGAGCTAACTTTCTGCACTTATGGGACAGCAGGGTATTCGTGATGCCACTGTGTATGCAAACACTCATAGGTGAACGAAATTGCAAAATTCTAAGCGGGCCGTCAGCCTGCCTGCTGTCCTACAGCAATAAAAAATAAAATACAAACGGTGCCGCAGTGTAAGCCTGAAGATCACGGGTTTAACTCTTGTCACACAATTCAATTTATTATGAAGAAACCTGCACTGATATTACCAGGGTATAAGCTATCAATCTACCGGGTTGCCTGGAAGAGATCGCTCTGTAGCGATAAGGCCGCCCATTGTAAGTCAAGTACATATTAATTGTGTAAATAAGTTTCATTGTTTTTATAAGATTGGTTTACAATAAAGTGTTATCTATCTATCTATCTATCTACCTTAAACTAGAAACGGTTACACTGTCCGTTGTACTTAATTAATGTACTTGTCCGTGACTAATAAAAGATCCGGAATCAGTTGTGTGGTCACCCGGGTGTATATGAGACAAAGTTACTACTTACAAAGTTAGTACTTAATATATTCAAAATAATGTCTACAATATAATTATATATAAATGTATCGTTATAGATTGAGAATGAGAATAAAACCCTAAATCTAGCTCTACAACCTCTTAAACTACTGAGCGGGAAAAGGTGTTACTACCAACATGTTAGTGTTACTTGTTGGCCGACCTACTTTCTAAGTTCATTGGCTGCTGTCAACAGTCCAGCTGCCGTTCTTCGTTAAGCTTAAATATAAGTCATTAATTTAATTTCTGTTATTATTTTAAAGTAAAACAGATTATAAATCTTAATTAAAGCGGCGATTCTTCATTTAGTCACTTGACTTAAATCAAGGGACCTTATTAGTCGAATTTTAACGAACTTTCGTCTGGCCATTTCTGCCGGTTAAAACCAACCGGCCCTTCACTTTGTGCCTGTAATTTGGCACGTGATTTGCTTCGCAAACCAATTCCGAGCAATAAAGAGACTCCACTCGACTCATGGATTAATTGAAAGAGGGTGACCACGAACTCAGTCTCAAAGCTTTTAGTCTCAAGTTATAAGCGGAATGTTATTTTTAATATATCTTTTATATATTTGTCGAGCAAGATTTGATTTCATAGTCAAATAACTCAAGCATTTCCTCCAAAGCGCTCAATACTTTGATATTACGAGTTTTATACTCGAATATACTGAGGCAAATATCGCTTCCTATATTTCCTTCTTTCTAGGTTGTCTAAAACATGAGTTAGTGCGAGAATTACATACTCCAAAAATATTATATACATATATATTGACATTATATGATGATATATTATATATATTATATTATGATGATAATACAGCAAAATACACATTTTCTCAACGTACCATACATTGAATCTAAATTCCCCCTAATCTTATATCTTGAGCCGTTTATCCATCTCGTCCATTCCACTTTCACATTTTCTATCACATGTGATTTCCCATGACGCCACTACACAGGTAGCCTCCGGGAGGCTCTTACATGTTTGATTAATACGCCCATTATTCCTGAAGTCTTTGTTTTGTAATTAGAGTGATGTCTTATTATATTAATTATACAATAATCTAATTATACATTAAACTGTTAGTTATGTGAAATATTTTTTTTAATAATTAACTCTGCAAAAGAAAACAAATTTTCAATCCTATGTATACATGCATAGAGCATGCAATATTTTTGTTCTATAATACTAAACCAATTTTGAGTTCAAATTGCAAACTCTGATTATCCATTCGATAAACTTTGGTGCCTAATTAGACATTTGACTAACTTCAATTATTTCAAACTGTTCTATTAAAATACCGTTTTTTCGGGTTACGTATGTGCATTGCATATAACTTATTTCACGTTTGATTGTATTCTCAATGCTCTTTGTTTCAGTGTTTGGAGATAGTAGTAACGTTAATAGTATCTTTAATGAGAAAAATGTGAAGGTGGTTGACCAGTGAGGCGGTTAGCCAGTGATGTGGTACAGTATTAACAGTGAATCCGTACAGGGGCAGAGAAAGAATACTAACCTCTGTGGCCCAGGGTCGGCCTGTCGTAAAAGGCGACGAAACAACCTAACCTAGCAACGTGGTAGGGCCTCAAACCCGTCTGGATGGTGACCACCTTTGGTCTTAAGTATGCCGCCATAATAACCTTGTGTTGTGTTCCGGCATTAGTGACCCAAGTTCCTGTACCCTTATGGGACAGCAGTGGCGTTGCAAACACCTATAGGCGACGGTAACTGCTAAATTCTAAGCGGGCTGTCAGCTTGTCTGCTGTCCAGGTCCTACGCAATAAAAAAAAGTGAAATAAATTACTAAGTATTATTTGTACCATTTTATTAATCAGAATGATGAGAATAATAAAATATATAATTTCACATGGATACAACAAGGACTCTTTAAACAAACTCCTTATCTTGAATGGATAATATCCAACACTACAACCAAGTGTTGGGTAATGGGTATGATATTATCCAAACGACCACCAGATAATGATTACAACGATTACAACGACAACAACGACCTCTGAAACTATTACCAACTACGAGCACGCGACACACGATGACCTTCGTTCAATTCCCATATGGATTTATAATTCGTCATTGGGAAACGTTAGCGTGAGCCAATATTGCCACAGGCGCCATCTAGTGGCAGCGAATTTTATTCTTACAAAATGCAAAGGTGCGTTTTTCGTGTAACGATATTGTATTATTTTCAGACATTTGGTTTGATCTGTAGCATCATAGTTGTGGATGAAGATAAGAAATTGGCAGAAACACGAAAGGTGGGGGGAATGGGCGGGCAATCGTATCATAAACGACAAATCCTGAAGTGAAAGTACAAGACTAAGGTATACCGCTAGTTTAATTTATTTTTAATGGAATTTTAACAAAATATAGGTATATAAATATACTCACGTAGTATAAACAATAATGTACATATTTGTAAGTTAAAATATCTGATTTTGGGACAGTTTACTTACTAATTTAAAAACAGAAAAGGTCAAATTATTTCCCAAAACTTTTATTTTACGCTTTTGAATTTTATACTGGGTATGTTCGACATACTGAAACATACATTTCCGCCGCGCTTGTGAACAAATCCTCGATTACTTTCGACTGAATTCGGCTAAGATAATGCGCTCCAAACGAATGGGGAGCTTGCGGATTACTTTTCTCAATCAGCGTGTCGTAATAAATATTTGATGAGCTATTCCAAACATCTGTGACTTGAACCTATTAGATGTCTTTTCTTCTAAAGCAATTGAATTTTAAGAGAAATCTACTAATATTTACTTGGAGAATTAAATTTGAATAGAATATAAATTATTTCTAAATTGAAATTTGCTTGCCCTGTCGAGATGGTTATTCTAATTGAAATAAATTTATTATAGTGTATTCGAAATAAGCATTGCAAACATTTTAATAGTGAATTCAATTTGAAGTGATTTATCGTTTTTACTCTATTAAATTGTATATACTCATCATTAAAGTAAATTAGACTCATGCACATCTAGTCCTTACTAGACGTGTACAGTAAATAAGTGACAGTAACCCCTTGGTTACTGTCACTTATTTACAAGCAAGGACAATAATGTATGGATGAGTGAATTTTTTTTTACTTTGCATGGGTAATCCTTATTTATATTTCACGCGTCTGAGATCATTTGACCTTCAACTGGTGTTCCTCGTTTTCGACGCTGAAACGTTTCCGATGATGCGTTCGACGTTTAATAGCGTGGCATATCAGCATACAGCAAAGTACGAGCGAAAACACCTGTTTGACAAAATGAGAAGCACTTGTTAATGTAGACGATGGTGGACGTGCCGCTCTATCCACTGTATTCTCTTGATTGAAATATACTCGTTGTTTATTTTCTAGATGAACTGCCTAATAAACTACAGGTCTTTCGTCGATTACAAATGAAAATATGCACCAAATAGCTTTGTTGCTGCTTATCTTAGCGACCCATCTGATACTGAGATAATTCATCATTTGCAATTGTTACAGCGAAGATGGCCATGTCGCTACCTTTGTTAACATATGATAGATACCTATGTACTTTATCAGTTTTACGGAGTTAGAATATTTCAAATTGATGTGAGCTACAAAATCCAACGAATGTCTACTTCAAAATCTTGTCGTTTTACCTTCACAACTACCGATTACCCACTGTCCGCAACGTATCCCCGACGATACAATAGGTAAACATTATGTCTCGTGATGATAATCAAGTCTCTCGGGTATCGCTTGGAACACTTGCCGTCGACCATACAGGTTGATTTGCTGTTAAAAACTCCGCAAGGCCCTTGTATAATGTGTTTTGTTACTAGTGCATGCAATTTTGGGTCAACTTTTTCATCGGAAATCTCAGCTGAAATTATGGAATCAATTTCATCTGGCCTTATTTTATCAACTAACCAAACTAATGTGGCAGACCACGCTTTTGCCACTCAAGAGAGTACATCATTTCCCACCTCAGTTACTAATGAGCGTAATGGATCTGGTGGTGGGACAAATTGTGGCAATTTTACTTTACCACCAGCACAACATAATCCAATAGATTCACCGCTGTATTTTAACGCTTTACAATATTGACAAATGGTTGCTATTTCCCCACTTGTTACTGATTAGTCGGCACGATAATCTATTTCCGGGTCATAGTGGAATACTACTAGTTTCAAATTTACAGGAGCACTGCGTTTTCGGAATCGCTTTATTTCATTGTGTCGTTCTCGCTGTTGTTGTGTTTGGTGTGCCCGAACTCATTCCATTCTAAGCCTATCTACTTCATTATTATTCACTGTGGAACGCAATTCTGCCATACTAATACGAATGTTATCATTATCTGAATCTCTCTGGTCATCGGTGCAGTTTGCAAGTGGGGTAGCTCGTCGCACATTTGATTGACTTTGACGACCTAAGTTAGGTTGTCTTTTCCTTGGCATTTTCAAACAATAACAGTAAATAAAGTTCTCACGCACTAACAAACTGATGATAGATTTTAATAATCGTCTTAAAATTTATTTATTTATTTTCTTATTTTGACATCCAGCTGACACTTATTTTTTTTTTACACTTTTTATTACTGTAACAAAACTGTTTATTAGTCCAACAAAACAGACCAAAGAGATGAGATCTCATACAACAGCTATGAAACTGACAAAATTCTGAACGCACCTAGAAATATTGATAACCAAGTGACACTATTTCTATTTCTAAAGTGACAAAATAGTAGATCCGACATACCGGGATTACCGTAGCGAAAGGACGAACATCAAATGTTTCACAGGTAGGAACAGTTTTTTATGGAAAATTTAATTGTCGTTTTTAGTATTTTCCTTTACTTGGTATTTATGTTTCTTACCGTTGAAACTTTCCCTGAACGTACAAAAATATTTCAAGATCAAAATTAGCCATATCGGTCCAGCCATTCTCGAGTTTTAGTGAGACAAATGAACAGCAATTCATTTTTATATATACCTAGTCAGGTCATAAGTATTGTCACACAGTAAAAACTTTTCTTTTAGAATGCTGGCCACAAAAAAGTTTATTGAATTCGAATTTCGAATTGTTCATGAAAATAAAAATGTATAACTTTTAGAATTTTACTCATTTTTAAATATGGAGTGGACGCTTAAAGAAGACCGTGTTGCAGTTATTGCGTTGCATCGTTGCGGTTACGCGCCAATTCAAATTTTTAACATACTGAAAAATTTGAATATTACCAAAAGATTCGTTTATCGTACCATCAAACGATACAATGAAGACTCTAGTGTAGATGACAGTTCAAGAAGTGGTCGCCCTCGGTCTGTTAGGACTCCAGCAGTGATAAAAGCTGTGAAGGCACGAATTCAAAGAAATCCCAAACGTAAGCAGAAACTGTTGGCCCTTCAGATGGGGTTAAGCAGAACCACGGTGAAAAGGGTGTTAAATGAAGACTTAGGGCTTCGGGCATATCGAAGAAAAACAGGACATCGTTTGAATGCTCGTCTAATGGACCTGAGACTGAAGAGATGCCGCGCTTTATTGAAGCGGTACGCGGGAAAAAAATATCGGGAAATTCTTTTTTCGGATGAAAAAATGTTTACCGTAGAAGAGAGCTACAACAAACAAAATGATAAGGTGTACGCACACAGTAGTGAAGAAGCGAGCAACCGTATTCCGTGTGTCCAACGAGGTCATTTTCCATCCTCGCTCATGGTATGGTTGGGAGTTTCTTATTGGGGCTTAACAGAGGTACATTTTTGTGAGAAAGGTGTAAAAACGAATGCTGTTGTGTATCAAAATACAGTCCTGACGAACCTTGTGGAACCTGTTTCTCATACCATGTTCAATAACAGGCACTGGGTATTCCAACAAGATTCGGCGCCAGCTCATAGAGCGAAGAGCACACAAGACTGGCTGGCGGCGCGTAAAATCAACTTCATCCGGCACGAAGACTGGCCCTCCTCCAGTCCAGATTTGAATCCGTTAGATTACAAGATATGGCAACACTTGGAGGAAAATGCGTGCTCAAAGCCTCATCCCAATTTGGAGTCACTCAAGACATCCTTGATTAAGGCAGCCGCCGATATTGACATGGACCTCGTTCGTGCTGCGATAGACGACTGGCCGCGCAGATTGAAGGCTTGTATTCAAAATCACGGAGGTCATTTTGAATAAACTTTAATGTCATAAGAATCTATGTTTTGTTAAGTTCATTTTGGTATATGAATGGTTACATAATGAATAAACTTGTTGCAATTATTTTACATTAAACATGTGACAGAATTTATGACCTGACTAGGTATAATCCTCCTCCATATTTTACGGTTGCACGTTGGTGTACTGAGTTCAAGCGAGGAAGAACTTCCATTAACGACGACCCCCGCACGGGACGCCCTACATCGATAGTGACTGAACAAATGATTAAAAACATTGTCTTGGCAGATCGTCGTGTTACTGTTTGATTTATAGCAGAAGAAATGGCGATTTCTACAGGAAGTGTCTATAATATTATACACTACCATACACTACCATTTAGGTATGAAAATAGTGTCAGCGCGCTGGGTGCCCAGAATGCTTTCTGACGCGTAGAAACAAACGAGACAGAATTTCACAAAGCTGTTTGGGTTTGTTACAACAAGATCTTGACTGATTTTTGACTCAATCAAAACTATGGACAACATATAGTTTCACCATTATGACCCGGAAATTAAAAAACAGTCCATGACTTGGAAGAGATTGTCATCTCCAACTTCGAAGAAATGTAAGGCGATTCCATCCACCGGTAAGACCATGGGCTATTTTTTCTGGGACAGCCAAGGGGTGGTAATGATCGAATACCTTAATCATGGAGCCACTATTACGGGGACTTTATACGTAGGACAAATAACAAAATTGCGTTAGGAAATACGCAAGCAACGGCATGGCAAACTCGGTAAAATTGTTTTATTTCACCAAGATTGCGCACAAGTCCAGAGTTGCGATGGCTGCCATTCAAGAAGCTGGCTTCGAATTGATGGAACATCCTGCATATTCATCGGACCTAGCTCCTAGTTATTTTTACCTATTTCCGCGGTTAAAGGAACATCTCAGGGGCCATAAATTTGAAGATGATGACGCAGTAGTCACCGTGGTTCACGATTTTTTAAGGGACCAGGAAGAAGATTTTTTTAAAGGGAATTTTAGCTTTAGAAAAAAAGATATACAAAGTGTACAAACCGAAAGATGACTACTTCGAAAAATAAAATAACATTTAATAAAATATAATTGCGTCATAATCATTATCACTTTTTATTGAACACCCCTAGTACTTAAGACCAAGGGTGTTTGGTGACACGAGGGTCAGTATTTCAGTGGGTCACCATTTAGGTTATAAATGAAACTACACCAGTGATGGTTAACTGAATCAATACGGAAGCTGTATTGAGTACTGAATGATTTATTTCGAAATTTGTGCTCTTTATATATGAATTGGCTCTGGGGGTGCGTCGACCAATCAGAAGCGTTAAAAAGTAAACAAATACAGATATTTTTACACTATACTAATTCTTGGAAATTTTTGGAAGAGTTTGGGCTGCAACCGGGATTTATCGCAGAGGTGATGATGATGACTAATTCTTGGAAATTAAATATTTCAACCATGGCTTGCTACGAGATTATCATTTCTTCGAAATTTGGTTGAACCCTCGTCGTCACGCACTGCCGCCTCCGCAGGCGATGTTGATACGCGCGTTCGCAGCGTTCTCCTTTCATTCTGGCTGAGACGTTGCGCAGTGAGCATGTAGTCGCGTTGTCGATATAATATGTACGTTGTTATTATTATCGCCCCAAGTCTCGTCCGAGAAATGTAATACAGTTGAGGGCGATGCTTCGTGGATAGTACATATGCGACGTGGCCGACGATTATGTATGACTTTTCAGAGCTAATTCTTTTCCCTGTTCCTTATCAATATTATACGGTGGCTACAGGTGTTTGCCATTCAGATAGGCTTAGAGCCCTACCACGTAGCTAGGTGGGTTGTTTGAGTGGGTTGTTTTGTTGCCTTTTACGACAAGCCAACCCCTGCCAGGGGGTTTGTATTCTTACTCCGCCTCTGCACGAAGAAAATTAGAAAATATACAGTGTAACATAGATGTATGTATGTAGGTACATAAGATTTTTACAGGAGCGACTGCTGACTTACTATAGGCTTTCTAAGGAAACACCAAATGACGTCATTAATTCGTTGCCTCCGAACTCATAAAAGTTACACCCTTTTTAAATACGTAATTATTACATGAGTAAGTATTTATTTTAAAAATATTAAGAAGTTTAACTTGTTACTCTACAAGAACACTAGCTTACTTAATTGTATTTTCAACTTTAAGTACTAACTTAAAGTTGAAAATACTATTAAAGTAGTTTACTTTTCGACATAATTAAATATAGACCCGTGTACTGAAACTAAACGAGCTTGGAAGGAACACGGTGTATTACAAATGTCTAACTTCATTAGTCTAAGTTAAGCGCTATATACGCTGCGTCATACATGAATTGCGTCTGCTAAGGTGAGATAAACTTAGTGATAGTTGAGTAAACAGCTGTTTACTAAACTAATTTTGCAGTCAGTTTTGCTTGACTATAGTGGGAGTTTTTGTGGGATCTTAGGGAGTCATAGAATTCAAAAATATTAGTTTATAGTTAGTACATTTAAAAAATAAGGTAATAGGGAAATCCCGGGAAAAAATAGTAAAGTGTTTATTAGGATTTTGCAGTGGAAGCAATTTTGTATTGTGCTAATCTATTTAATTAAACCAATAATGTGGATATATACAAAATTTATATGACACAATTATTTTATGATTTATGGCCATATATTGCAAAAGTAATAATACCATGTGACTAGAGATATGTTAGAAATAAGAGTAGGTAGATATAGATGGAGAAGTAGATCAAAGAAAAATGATATGGCGAAATATTTAAAGTACAAAATGCTTTTAAATGCCAAGATGGCAGCTAACAGAGGAGGCTGGAAGAAGAGAACATCATTTTTTTTTTGGAAGGTAGAATGGAGATTTCCGAAACCACCGAACAGTCTGAATCGTAGAACTGAGGTTCAGTGGTATAAGGGAGGAGTATAAATCGCTGAGTCTTCACTGTGCTCTTCTCGGGCTGCACCTTCTCTTGGCACACGACTGGGATGCGAAACTTACCAGCCGCCACTCTTTCTCTCTCCGTCCTTCTCGGGCACGTCCGAAGTCAAATTTATAGAAACCAATACATTTTCCATGGGAAAGGATAGGGGAAATTGAAAGGAAGAAGGGTGCCGCTGCCTCAGGAAAGGATAGGGAATCAAGCGGCGGATGCTTGGGCACCTCGGGTACTCACACCTGTGTACTCCTCGTACAGAGGAGCACCCCTGAGGGGAAGAAGAGAACATTATGTGTCGACCCTACATAATGTGGGATAAATGCAGGAAGAATAATTAGAAGGCTTTAAGGTCGCCTGATTAACAGATACTTTGATAACTTGAATTTCGACTTGTCGAATAATCTAAGATAATCCATAGTAATATTATAGTTGCAACACCTAAAAGTTCTACAAAAAGGGGTTTTTTGGATTAATCAAAAATCTCCTAGGAGTGTGTTGAGCGATCAACCGATTACAATTTATTAAGCAGCTTTTAGCAAAAATATTTTAATATATTGTATCCGTTAAAAAGGTTTTAATACTCCCTTTATCTATTATAAACTACAACATTTTTTTAAATAAAAATGCATTCTTATATTCTGGGCACAGTACAATATAAAAATGTAAGGATAACATCTATTATAAATTCTCATTATGAGGAACAGATTTCCTAAAAGCCTCTTCGATCGCATCTACAATGAAGGCATTCTCAAATAATTCAGGGCTAATTAAATCTTGAGAGGCTGTTACGGAGACCAAGCGAGCGGAAGGTGGTAATTACCCTCTTCGTGCAGATACGTTAAAATTTCACTTCCTCAAAGAAGGCATATAACTCTTTGGTATTAAATATGGTTTCCCTCAACTTTTATGCTTACTTGCTCACTGTTTTCACAATTTAATTTAAATCGGGCTGTCACATTTTTTTAACCTGTGCATCCTACCGGTATTGATGTACCTATCTGAGACATGAGCACTCACGGTAGGATGGGTCCACAAATTTAAAGTCACTCAGCGAGCTACGGGCAGAGCTAAGCTCGGAGTTTCTCTAAATGATCGCATTCGTAGTGGATTGATCCGTCAGAGAATCAAAGCCACTGACATCGCTTCTCGAATGAGTGAGCTAAAGTGGCAGTGGGCTAGCGTATCTGTCGTGGCATCGTGGGATCAATGGGGTAAATGAGTTCTCGATTACAGACGGCGCCTTATTAAAAGTATTGTAAGATGCGCAGCGATGAGATAAGGGAACGATGCCATGAATCAAAAATAGGGCCAAAAATAGTCCGATTGTGATACATGGCTTCCACCTATGATAGGACCAAATAAATATTGCATTACCTCATCAGCAACTTTTTACACTCTGGTAATGAGCCTTTGACGAGCAGATCCGCGCTAACGATGCCTTCTAGTTTACGCCCTGCGGCAGTGCTCAAAAGCAGATCCTGATGTCCAAAGCACTATAGTATAGTTTTTAAATTAAAGTAACTTTTTATCACAAAAAACCCCTTAATTTAACCAACCAACCACGGAGAGTTGAGAAGTATGTGAGACACAACGTACCTAACCAATAAGGAACCACACTGTGTTTATATCGCCTATTATCTGAGCCAACGCAAATATCGATTGGTCAATAATGTGGCCCACACCGGAAATTATTGACGTACCTGGACTACTGAGATGATAATTTAATCCATATTCAAAAATGACTGAATTTAGATTTCACCAAAAATAAAAAAGTACTATAACTATATCTGATTGTGATAACAAGTATAATAATAATTCCATTTATTGCAGATGTTATCAACCTGCAAAGAAGAGTAAAACTGGGTGACCCCTTATCACCAAATATTTTATAGCCGTCTTAGACCGTATACAGAAAGAAAGCTGGTAATCGGCGCCGATTACCAGCCTATCGGCGCCGGTCCATTCTAAATAAAGCAAGCAGATTGAAGCAGAGCGAGTAAAATGTCGGACTCATTGGATGATTTGGATTTGTTAGAAAATGTGTAAAAATGCGAAAACAAGCTATACATCCTATTAACAGAGAAAGGAAAGTTTCGGAGAATACCATCATTTATTTGTAAAACAATTGAAATTTAATAGATATACAAGAATGACTCAAGAAACATTTTATTACATTTCTGTATTTAACAAAAAATATAATAATCTACACAAATAAATAAAATTGGAGTGTCAGTTTGTAATATCAAAATAATCGCTTTTTACTAAATGCATTCGGACGTATACACGGTGCATATACCAAAACAACATTTTTTTACAATTTTTGTCTGTCTATCTGTCTGTCTGTTGGTTCCGGCTAATCTCTGAAATGGCTGCACCGATTTTGACGGGACTTTCATTGGCAGATAGTTAATGTAACAAGGAGTAACTTAGGCTATTTTTATTTTAGAAAAAAAAATAGTTTTAGCTAAAAATTATTAGTTTCGGAAATTTTTGATATCCAATTTAAGTTTACCTCCGATTTATATCATCAATCATATGAAATAGGGTTTAACTTTGGCTGGTTTTGTAGATTCGAACGCACGTATTCCGAAGGCGCATGGCGTAACAGTTGCATTCGATAACACTGACTGTTTGCATATTTCATTTATTTATATTTTAGGGTTTATAGGGTTTGTAATCAAAAATAAACCAAAAGATATATCCATAAAATGCTGCCCAAAGTCATTATTCCACGCGGACGGAGTCGCGGGCACAGCTAGTAATATATAATAATATATTATTATTATATTTTTATATGTCGGGCGGTGCCAGCGCTGATCGGTGCGTATCGGAACTTGTCAGCGACGTTCGGCGCTTATCGGAGCCTATCGGCGCTTGTTCATATAAATGCCAGCGCCGGTTACATGCGCGGACCGGCGCCAATAAGTGCTGGTAGGCTTCCAGCTTTCTTTCTGTATACGGCCTTATAATATATTATGAAAGATTTACTTTGGAATAACAAAGGTATTTATGTGGATGGAAAACATCTTGGTAACTTAAGATTTGCCGACGACATTATTATCTTCTCAGTCATGGAAACAATTGGAAGAGATGATAACAGAATTAAATGATGTCAATATATCAATAGAAGCTCAACTTATTGACGACTAAAATTTCTACAAACAGTATACAAAAACCTATATCTATAAACGGAGCACAACTGGAATACTCGTATGTAGACAGCTACATATACTTAGGAGAAATTTCCTTTAAAAAATCCAGACAACTCGATGAGATTGAATGGTGAATAAATCTGATTTGAAAAAAATACTGAAGCTTAAAAACCATATTCAAATCAGATCATAGTCTGAAACTAAATAAAAAAATTTGGACTCCTACCTATTGCCATGCTTGATATAAGGAGCACAGACATGAATTTTCAATAGAATTGTCACAAATAAAATAAAAAGATGTCAACGTGGTTTGTAAATAAGTATGCTGAGGATCAAATTAAAGGATAGAATAAGAAATACATGTATACGAAAAAAACTAATGTCTAGACGCTCTCCAACACGCACGACGTCTTAAGTGGAAATAGGCAGGTCATGTAGCGCGTGTAGCGGATAGCAGGTGGATATTGAGGACTAACGTTTGGACAGGACTGACAGGCAAAAGGAGAAGAGGAAGGTCCTTGGAACGGTGGTGTGATGAAATAATTCAAATAGCCGGCTCGTGCTGGATATCCAATGCGAAGAACAGTATCAACGTAAACGAATAAAACATATAAACACCGGGCCATATACATTCAAAATATTTTTAAACTAAACACATCAAAAAAGCCTAAGCAACATGCATGATATTACAAATTTACCATTTATACTAGTTAATTTCTAAGTCTTTACTCACTCAAAGTGCGTAGGTATGTAAACTTTTGTGTTATTGATGACATACTGGCTGGTTGTAAAAAAAATTTCGATTATGTTTTGTTTTTTTTTTTCATAAAATTAAATGACAGGGAATGTGTTTGAATTTAAGTGCGTTTTTATTGCTATGTTTAGTCTTGATTTTATAATTTTACCAACTATTTAACTAAAGTTAGCGACAAAATTGAATTGTTAGATATTCTTTACAGCATGGAGCGACGTCATTTGACGGCAAATGAAAGAGCTGTAGGGATGTTGTAAGCGGGAAGTAATCAATCTCAGGTATCTCGGAATTTTGGCATTCATAGAAGTGTTATTTGTCGTCTTTGGCAGCGCTACAATAATACAAGGGAACTCGGCAAGACCGGTACATACAACTGCAAGACGTGAGCCGCTGTTAACCGCTTGAGAGATAAGTTTGAGGCTACAAAATTCAAGTGGTGTTGATGTAAGTCCCCAAACTGTGCGAAATCGACGACATGAGTACGGCCTACGAGCTCGACGTCCAATTAGGTGCTCACCAATACGTCACGGGAATCGCGCTCGTCGAAATGAATGATGTAGAGAACGCAGAACATGGGCCCAGGAACAATAGGATAAAATTATGTTTTCCGATGAGTCGCGATTCGGGTTTAGACCTGATACAAGAAGGGTGCGAGTGTACCGTCGGCTCGGAAATACTGAAAGGCTCAGGTGCATTCAGGAAGTTCATCCATACAGCGGCCAAACCCATCCTAAAATTTAAATTAGTACATGTTGCTTAGACTTTTTTGATGTGTATATATCCATCCGGATGACTTGTTAATCTTCCGCTCGACTAACAAAAGAATAAACAAAAGTAAAAAAATATTTCGAAATATAAATCTCGTGCCATCAAAAAGTATTATAACGGTAACAGATCGTTGGTATTTAAATTTTCATTTCAACCTTCCCGCCTTCACGCATTCCAGTCTCCTGAAATTGAATAACTTCGTTTAAAATAAAGTAAAATTTGAACGATAATTTTTATGTCCTTCACCTGACTCCAAGCGGGCTAATTTTCTTTTTTCATTTTTCAACAAATTAATAATCAAGTGAGAAAGATTTCCCAAAAGAAAATTATTCCCGACGTTCTTAAAAGGGTTCGTTACCGGCCGCTCTGTTATTGCGAATTAAGAACAAGGATAAGTTAAATGATGAATATAAAAGCAACAAATAAGTATTCAAGGACGCAAACTACCTTTTTTTTATTCTGTAGGACAACAGACAGGCTAACAGCCCGCTTAGAATTTAGCAGTTACCGTCGCCTATGGGTGTTTGCAACGCCAGTGGCATCGCAAACACGCTGCTGTCCCATAAGGGTACAGAAACTTGGGTCACTAATGCCGGAACACAACACAAGGTTATTGTGGCGGCATACTTAAGACCAAAGGTGGTCGCCATCCAGACGGGCTTAAGGCCCTACCACGTAGCTAGGGTGGGTTGTTTTGTCGGCTTTTACGACAGGCCGACCCCGGCCGTAGAGGATAGTATTATTTCTCCGCCCCTGCACGGATATAGACTAGCACTAGGTTAGTTTATGATCGTGGATTTTAATTCTCAGTTATCGTTCTTGCCTAAATTTTAACCTCTAACGTTCCAGCTGATACACTGCTTAAAAATTTTACTCTTCGACTATCGTAAAAGGTGACAAAAGAGCCCAAGCCAAGTGGTAGGGCTCTAAACCCATCTGGATGGCAACCATCCCTAGTTTCTAAATATACCGCTACAACAATAGCCTTTTGCTTTGTTTTTAAATTTTAAAGATTTTCCATCTAACGTACAAGTAAAGTTAGATTTTTAACTTTTTGTAGCTCAATATCATTTCATGGTATCATTCTACCCAAATAAAGGTTTTCCTCAAAATTAAATGCTTTACAAAGTCTCTATTGCGGCAAAACTATAACTCAAACTGGCTAGTACCACGAATCCCTAAACCTGATTTTTTCATGAAA
This sequence comes from Malacosoma neustria, assembly GCA_963693495.1. Lineage (NCBI taxonomy): Eukaryota > Metazoa > Arthropoda > Insecta > Lepidoptera > Lasiocampidae > Malacosoma > Malacosoma neustria. The sequence goes on from OY856383.1 coordinate 13,307,554, forward strand.
TCAAAAATTTCTTGTAAATGACAAAAGGTACAGAAAAAATGTGAACAGAGTGTTGACAGACTTATAGGAAATTTAATTAAAAAACCCTTGTAGAACATTTAATTCTGAGTGAAACCTATCTTTGGGCATGATACCATGAAATGAAACCATGAAAAGTGCTTAAGCAGTGCATTCCATCGTGGTACTCGAAGCCATGAACTAGGTTGGCCTCCAGCTATCACGTATATACGTCGCATATACGTACATGGCAGCCAATGCGTGCCATGGCAACCATGCTTGCAGCTTAAGCCAAAGAAACTCATATGAAACACAGACTTTTCATTTTACATTTTCAATCTAATCAGGTTATGATTAGATTTCAAATTCAAACATCTCAATTCTAAGTTTTTTATTGATCTCCAATGCACAGCGTTCTTTACGCATTGTACACGTACGTTTTGGTAGTTCGTCTAAGGAAGAGTAGTTAAGTATTTTTTTAGATTTAAGAGATTGATGTCAATGTAAGGAAAGTCTAAATCGAGAGCTAACGTTAGAATCTAAAAACCAAACAAATCAAATTGTATTTGTAAGCATAAAAACTGCCTTCAAAACCAAATTTATTTTGAAATGCACCGCATATAAAGTATAAGCTGTTCTATTAAGAAGATCTTGATTATTCGGTACATGTTGAAAATTTTCCTAACTTTTATGTATGTTCCGTAATGGACTTTCTACGACTTGAAAGTTTATCTTTCACAAAAGTCGAATTTGGGTAGCATTAGGAGCTGACGCACCATTAATTCGATTAGTTGGGTACAAATTACATCAGTCTTAGTAACACAGAAGTGTTTGTGGAATTCTTTATCAGGTCTTCCAGTTTTCTTTACAAGATTCGATTAAACAATATTAGTATTTATTATCTTCACAAAACTACTTGCAGTATTTTTTATTTAAATACTGAATATTAAATTTAAATAGGAAATCTATATACACATAGTATCACATTCTGGGCTTGAGTCACTCCCTGAAAGAATGGATCCTGCACCCTCCATGATTCTCCAAGATGGATATGTAGAATAAACAACTCAATAATCTCAGCCATAGCTTAACTCAAAAAAAGTTATTTGCCATAACAATCAAACCTATTAGCTAAGATAGCCTATTATATATAAAATAAACAAAGCATTACAGTACCCTTAACGCAAATATTTTGATATCATCGTATAGTTAACGTAAAAGTTAAATTTTGTAAGAAAAGTTGAACAGCATCACGAAGTGAGCGTTTTTAAAACTAAAAAATGCCAGCACAAATACTCAAGGCACGATTATCGTATAGTTGTCGAATACAGCTACATGAATATTTTATTAAAATCGGCAGCAGGAACACTTTTAACGTCTGCTACCTTATAGTTTACACGGTACGATTAAATAACGAAAATGTTAGTGATTCTTGCTAGGAATAGTGTACTTGCTAGGGATCAGGATACAACCAAAAAAAAGTTTTGTGTTCAAATTTTCATAAAATTTAACTGAAACTTAATGTACTAGCAAAATTGAGTTTTTTTATATTATAAGTAATTCAAGTTATCAAGGTAGTAAAAACTTATGAAAAACTTCGACTACGATCAGGACTTTTAAAGCTGTTGTTGCAATGTTGTGCATGAGTAAAGTGGTTTAGTACTGAATACATTACTAGTATCGTCGTGTTGGCTTGAAAAGAGTTGATGGAGACGCATTAATATCATATCATGCTCCCTATTCGGCAACCTTCCTCGTTGGACTTTCCGGATCAGTACGTTTTCGGAAAGATTTGATTACCAGAACGTAATCATGAGTCTGTGTTAGAGTGATATCGATGCAGACAAGCAGTAATTTTTTGCAAACTGTCCATCGCTGGCGTATAGTCAACATATGAGGCCAGGTTTATGAAGAGTTTACGCTCTTAAAATTCGCAATGAAAGCGGTCAAATTACTCAGTGAAACTCCCATGGATAGCATGGAACCCGCCCCATAAAATAAATATACATATATACTAGAAATAAACTATAAACCATACGAGTATATATCCCAGAAATAAACTTCAATCAGGTGCCCAAGTTTATGGCAAGCCTTCACCTACGTCCTATAAGTACAAAGGCACAATCCGCTGACGATTTAAAATTAAAGCCCTCATAAATAGAATATTACAAAATGGCAGATCGACGTTTATAAAAAGAAACTTGAAATGCTTTATTTGGACATTGAAATCCACGAATCGGGAAAATCGAGACGGCGGATAATTCGTCTCGTAGGCCATTCGATCGACCTAATTCGGGGAGATCTCATTCGACTAATGGATGTAATGTTTCACCTGCGTAACTCCAGCCAACTTCACCCCCGCTTTACGACATTCATTGTGATTCCAACCTTAAGGGAATTATAGTCCATAAAGAACTCTTTGGAAGAAAAACAAGATTTCCGCATTCGTACTTATTTTCGTGTAAATCTTGTTTTATTTTATTACTTCGTTATAAATTAACGAGTTATTAAAGTTAATAGTGCACAATTTTAAAAAGATTTATTGAGACTCGCGTTTACTATGAAGTTATACCAAACTCAGTTTTAATAAAATTCTCTTTTGTTCATTATTTCAAACTGTTGTTTAGTAGAGATGCAAAATGTAGTACACCTTGTACAAATCAAACAAATACCATACTGACTATCACACAGAAAATATCAAGTTTTGGATGTAAATAGTAGCAAACGCTTATTTTAAACTTTTTTTTGTAATTTTACTGTTCTTTTTAAAACTACACCGATCCTTTATTATTTATAAAGAGTGGAAGCAAAATATTTGCACCATAAACGTGACATACATACTAAGTTGTTTTCCAAATGACATATAAGATGAATATCGCGGTGTTAACAAATGGGATCCAGTTCGAACGGTGCTGACACTTATTTTTTTGTTTTTTTTATAGCTTTAGGACAGCAAACAGGCTGACGGCCCACTTAGAATTTAGCAGTTACCGTCCCCTATGGGTGTTTGCAACACTAGTGGCATCGCGAACACGCTGCTGTCCCATAAGGGTACAAGAACTTGGGTCACTAATGCCGTAATACAACACAAAGTTATTATGGCGGCATACTTAAGACCAAAAGTGGTCACCATCCAGACAGGCTTGGGGCTCTACCACTTACCTACTGTGGGTTGTTTTGTCGTCTTTTACGACAGGCCGACCCCAGCCGTAGAGGTTAGTATTCTTTCTCCGCCCCTGCACGGATAAAGGTTAGATGAATGCTAACTAAAACCTTAGGACTTTCGTTAGGACCATGCTTTTTAATGACCAACGATGCTTCAGAAGTCAATAGTTGCTATTACTCTTAGTATAAATAAAGTAAATAATACACATAAAGCGTTAAAATTGTTTTAGAACATCTTTTAACTTTGTAAATAAGGATTAAGAAAACACAACTATAATTCAGATGCTAAAATAAATTCTTTAGATAATTCGTCTAAGTCTTAAATAAATAATAATCTTCTGTCAAAGTAACGTAAATATAAAATATACAGCGAAACTGCGGAATAGTTGGCATAAACAATTCACTTCTGTTTAAGCTCTGCTTCTATAGGTACGACATCGTATCATGAATACTTTACTTTGATACGTGATCAACATATTTAACGTCGTCTTCATAAATGTATGAAGACGACGTTAAATATGCATTATCGTTGTACGCTGAGGAAAAACTAAACTATTTAGAGAATGGTAGAATAAAAATTGAATAATCTCCTTTTGCTAATATTTGGATATGTTACTTGTAAAGACTACACAGTATAATTTATTTATGATTTTCTAATACAAACTACTCTAGATTTATTATTTGTTTGCATTGTTTTTTTATTGCCGTGGAACAGCGGACAGGTCAACGGTATCTTACGGTAGTTATTTAGGAGTTACGTTGCGACGCCAGGAGCACCGCGAAGATGCTGCTATCAGGATATACGTACAAGAACCTGAGTCACTAATGCTGGAACACAGCATAAGATTATTATGGTGGCATACTTATAGACCAGGGGTGGCTGCTATCTAGACGGGCTTGAGGCTCTACCACGTAGAAGGTATGGTAGAAGGTTGTATATTAAATATTCTAATGATAATTATGAATCCAATTAATTTCAATATACCCTCCATATTTTCTACACCCTAACTTAATATTATCAATGCGAAAGTGAGTTTGTTTGTTTGTTACGCTTTCACGACGAAACCGCTGAACTAATTTTGATGAATTTCGGTATAGTCATAGATTGGACTTTGGAAAAGGACAGAGGCATATCTTTTTAAATGCATATGGCAGAACAACGTTTGCCGGGTCAACTAGTATTTATTAATTTTCAAAAACTGTTGAGTTTACATATAAACGCAACTAGGAGAAAAATCACTTATATGACATATGCAAACCTTTCGACCAACATAGACACTAGTTAAATTCTCCCCTTTTATCATCACTACGGAGCTAGTCCTGTGGGTTCATGAAGATTGTTATCGTCTTCAGATTTATTTGTGTTCCTTGACAGAGCATTAAATAATTCAACAGAATTTTATTTCCACTTTTTAATAGTAACTAAAGCATCATTACAGAAATGCATCAAGCTTTATAGGAATACCGCCTGTGACCCACAATGACTATAATTCCGTGGCTCGGACGCGGCCTGCCGGACGTGAGGGCGAATACCTAATGACGTCCGATGGCCACATTTGTAATTTTATTACCACAAAAGCCATTCTTGTTATGGTAATTCTAATGACCATGAGTTCTGTTACGATCACGATAACTACTACAATATTGTAAACGTGAATTAGGTTTGTTTATACAACATACTAGCTGCCCGGCAAAAGTTGTCCTGCCATATAAACTAAAAAAAAGTATCCGATATCCTTTTCTAAAGTCCACTCTACCTCTAAACGAAATTCATCAAAATTCGTTCAGCGGCTTAAGCGTGAAAATGTAATAAATAGACAGACAGACGCGTTCAGGATGTTGTTGCGGCTATCGCGCTTCTGCAGTGCCTCCGGCGTATTCACGAATGCGCGAGCGGATAGTTTTGACGCAATCTGGCCCAAGAGGACAGCCTCTTTCCTTACCAGTATACACGGGAGAGTTACCTTAATATTTATAGCATTAGTATGGATGCTCGCTTATCAGTTTATTGAAAAGAACTCATAATTTCTTTTCATATTAGTCATTATCATAGGTATAATGTCTGACGGTACATTATGGAAGAACCGCGTTAGGAATTCCCCAATCTTCGGCAGCCTTTATGTCCATGTCTGCGGTGCAGACAAATTTCAGGAGTGTCGCCTCCGTTAGTATGGCCATGTTTAATGGTAACCGGCTACTTACGTGGGAAACAGATGTCTGGCCATGCCGTCTCCGCCAGGCCCGGCAGGCTCTCCTGACGGGGCCTGCCTGGCCTGGCCTTACCTCTGTAAGGCCAAAAAGTGGTGGCTTGACCTGGTAAAGGATGATGCAAGCCTATGGACTGTCTTCCAGGGATGCTGAAGACCGCGCGAAGTGAAGAAGAAAAGTTGACTTGGGCCACCGAAGCGGTCGTTTGGGTTGCGGCCGAGATTTAACACTAGGATGATCATAGTATAATGGAAAACATCAAGGCTGGAATTTTATAAAGTATTCTACTGTAGTAACTCTCTGCTGTGAGGAGATTTGTGTCTTTGAGTTTACAAACACAATTAATGATCACATAAACTCACAAAAAGAATTTACAGGTAATATAAAAAAATCCTTGCGTGAGCATTGAATTCACAACCACTCAATCATATCAAGTTATTTACAAAACTACTAAACCAGCCGCGTTATAACATAAACTAAATGTATTTGTAACTTTGTAATTACCTTATATAATTACATATCTCAATTTGCTGTCAGTAACTGTAAGCAAATGTTATATCTATATATATATATATATATATATATATATATATATATATATATATATATATATATATATATATATATATATATATATATATATATATATATATATATAAAATTGAATTGGTATTCCTTTGTCTCGCTAAAACTCAAGAATGGTTAGACCGATTTGGTTAATTTTGATCTTTAAGTATTTGTGGAAGTTCAGGGAAGGTTTAAACTATAAGAAACATTAATAATAAAGGATCGTTGCTCTACTGGAATCGGTCGATTATCACGGATAGGTGTATTGTTGCTAATAAACCCGACATCGTGATAGTGGACCGATCTGCGAGACGTGCTATGATTGTAGATATCGCAGTTCCACATGATGGTAATCTCGTCGGTGCTGAAAAAGAAAAACAATTGAAATATATTGATCTCGCACACGAGATTACTGCTATGTGGAAATTGGATAGTACAATCATAATTCCGATAGTAGTGTCAGTGAATGGTCTGATAGCGAAGAGTCTTGATCGACATCTTGAAAGGCTCTCGCTTGGTCCCTGGCTGAAGGGTCGAATACAGAAGGCAGCTCTCTTGGATACGGCACGAATTGTGAGGAGGTTCCTTACTCTGTAGCCTGACCACCGGTAGTTTGGAACTGCAAGGACCCGCTGCTGTTGGAAGACGATTTTTTATATTTTTTAGGATATTTTATTATTGATTTTTATATAAAAGTAATACTATTGTACTGTTTTTATAAAAAAAATGTAAGATATTGTAAAAAATATAAAAAATTTGTGAAATAAGGAAAATATTAAAAACGACCATTTAATTTTCCAATACAAACTGTTCCTACTTCCAGTGAAATTTTTGAGGTTTGTCCTGTTGATACGGTATGCTCGAAATACCTGATATCTTTTGTCTTTTTAGAAATAAAGAATTGTGTCACTTGATTATCAAATATTTAAAGGTGCGTTCAGAAATTTGTATTTCATAGCTGTATTATGAGGTCATATCTCTTTGGTCTGTTTTGTTGGAATACAAAACAATTTTGTTTCAGAAATAAAAATGTGTAAAATAATAAAAGTGTTAGTTTGTTGTCGAAAAAAGAAAACAAATTTTAAATTTCAAGACGATTATTAAAATCTATCTTTAGTTTGTCAGTGTGCGAGAACTTTATTTACTGTTACATTGTTTTAAAATGCCAAGGAAAAGACGACCCGACTTAGGTCATCAAAATCAATTAAATATGCGACGAGCTAATGTATGCAACCAGCGAGAGACAGATAATGATAACTTCGAGCACACCAAACACAACAACAGCGAGCACGACACAATGAAATAGAGCGACCCGCAGACGGCAACCTGGAACGAGTAGCATTCCACTACAACTCGGAAATATATTATTGTGCCGATCAATCCGTAATAATTGGGGAAATGACAACCATTTGTCAATATTTTAAAGCATTAAAATACACCGGTTAATCTATTATGTACTACTAGTAAAGTAAAACTGTCATTACACTCGTTAGTTTCGGAGGTGGGAAATCACTCTAAACAAATCTTAGCCAACATCTAAAAATATTACAATTGCTTTCAAATGCCGTCGTTTGGCGCAACACATATTGTACAGGAAATTTTCATGCTCACTTTCAAGGTAGTATACCATAATCTATCCGTGCAGGGGCGGAGAAAGAATACTAACCTCTGGGGCCAGGGTCGGCCTGTCGTAAAAGGGGACAACACAGCCCAGCCTAACTACGTGGTAGTGCCCCAAGCCCGTCCGGATGGTGATCACCTTTGGTCTTAAGTAAGCCGCCATAATAACTTTATGTTGTGTTTCGGCATTAGTGACCCAAGTTCCTGTACCCTTATGGGCCCTCAGCTTGTCTGCTGTCCTATAGCAATAAAAAATATAGATTTTAATTATGAACGTATAATTAAAATAACTATGTTGAATTTTTACAATCAATTTACTATCAACAAACAAATATTTTCTATGTTTATTTAATTTTATAATATTATAAGACGAAATATATGTGAACAAAATTGATTACGTATTTTGCTAATTGTTAAGTAATATATTATTCGGTTTGGCTTTCGATGTTGAAAACCAAACAACAGTCACTTTTTTAGAACACTTAGGAAAAAATATATCACTAATAATCACCAACGAAACCAATATAAACGTTATATTTTCAATTTCCATTACATATACAGCATTGTGCTTATTGTTGAGGTATTTTTATAAACTTTCTTTAAAAGGCTTTTATGTTTATTTATATTTTTTTATGTAGTTTAAAATTCAAATATTAAATATATTATCAAGTGTTATAAATTTCGATGCAATATATGTTTCTTTTCTATATTTACGTGTAGTTTAATAGAAGCTATGGTATGATTATAAAGCTATTTTTTTTTATTGCGTAGGACAGCAGACAGGCTGACAGCCCGCTAAGAATTTAGCAGTTACCATCGCCTATAGGTGTTTGCAACGCCAGTGGCATCGCGAATACGCTGCTGTCCCATAAGGGTACAGGAACTTGGGTCACTAATGCTGAAACACAACACAAGGTTATTATGGCGGCTTACTTAAGACCAAAGGTGGTCGCCATCCAGACGGGCTTGAGGCCCTACCACGTAGCTAGGGTGGGTTGTTTTGTCGCCTTTTACGACAGGCCGACCCCGGCCACAGAGGTTAGTATTCTTTCTCCGCCCCTGCACGGATAAAAGGATTTATTAAGGATATTAAGGATTTATTATCATCTAAAGTTCTAAAGAAACATTTACAATCTTCGTTTCAACCATACTTTAAAATTGGAATTAAATTATAGAAATATTGACAATTTCAGTAGGTATGTTACAACATTTAATCAAATAAAAATTAAAAAGCTTTTAAAAAACTAAAGCATGTTTTTATTTAATAGTTTTAATTCACTGAATATATTAATTGAGAAATTGCAAACTTTAATATTACAGAAACAGTTCTGTATTCACAAAGGTTCTTAAAACAGACATGTTTCAGCTTTTCAAAATATTTGCATTAAAATGGACATCTGCAGAACTGGTAGAAAAGTATACTACAATATTCTCAAATGTAAATTGAGACAATGGAAATGATATGGAAAAGGAAATCTTAGAATAGTTTGAGGAAAATATTCCGCCTCAAACATTTTAACAGATACTATCAGATTGCTCGGAAAGTAATTTGGATTCTCCACAACAAAAGACTTAATTTTGCTATTTCACAGCTATCTTCACGTTCAAATTGCATAATCAGTGAATATATATTTACATTTCAATAGAAACCTTATTAGAAGAAAGTATGCCTGATTTTACTCAATCAGTATTGAACGCATCAGTATTGTTACCTTTTAGAAAATTAATAGTAAACATTTCATTTATTAATTGAAATTACTTTCTACACAAATCAATTGAGTTGTATAATCTGTTGAGGCTTGACAGAAAATATAAATTTCTAGACGCTTTTCCAGAACACCCACGCCAGATTCAACATCAAAAATCTCCAATAGCTAAGAAACTTTTCACCTCGTGATTGTAGTGGGAATAAACAATACTCTAATGATCGGAGAAGTTGCTGGACTAAAGAGGTTAGACAAATCATCAGCAATAGATAACTTACACCTTCTTACTTCCAATGCAGTCAATATTATTACTAGTAATTAAATATTAAAATCTAGAACTGTTTCGTCTCCATAATTAAGCGGCCCATGCGTGTATCGATATTGGCTTGATGAGCTCTCAGATAGTTTCAGGAGACTTCAATTTTCGACCCTCAAACACTGCGCATCCAAAAAGACAGCAAGGCCGTAAAAAAAGAAAAATCGAAGAACGGTAGTGATGAAAAATCTGCTTAGATCAACGGTTTTACGTGTTACGCAAATATTAAAGATACTAAATCACCAAATCAGGTGCTCGTGTTACCGCAACGTCGTTATACTATACTGTGTATTTTCGTACTTAATATATACTAATGTTTATACATTTATACTATGTTTATACTATTTGATCCTAGATTGTGTCGTTGAAACGACGCGGATGCAAAAGGGGCTTCTAAAATAAATGATATTCTATAATATAATAAAGCGCAATAAGTGAATAAATATACTGACACAATTACTGAATATACTTTTTTTTATTGCTGTAGGACAGCAAACAGGCTAACGATCCACTTAGAATTTAGCAGTTACCATCGCCTATAGTTGTTTGCAACGCCAGTGGTATCGCAAACACGCTGCTGTCCCATAAGGGTAAAGGAACTTGGGTCACTAATGCTGGAACACATCACAAGCTTATTATGGCGGCATACTTAAGACCAAAGGTGGTCGCCATCCCGATGGGCTTGGGGCCCTACCACGTAGCTAGGGTGGGCTGTTTTGTCGCCTTTTACGACAGGCCGACCCCGGCCGCAGAGGTTAGTATTCTTTCTCCGCCCCTGCACAGATGGAATATAATATATATAATGGATAAATAATGAATATTTAATGTTGAAAATGATGATGAATGAACATAATTTTCGATAAGTTTCTCGAGTTATTGTTTTAAATTCACTCACTATCATAAACTTAGTAGATAATCCCGCTATGCCTAGAGTTGCTGTTAGTTATTGGGCGAAAATGATGGCAATGGTTTGCGTTCATGTTCTTCGGTAAAATTTAAAGTTCTACATCATCATTTCAGCCGGAAGACGCCCACTGCTGGACAAAGGCCTCCCCCAAAGATCTCCACGATGATCGGTCCTGCGCTGCCCTCATCCAACCTATCCCGGCGATCTTGACCAGATCATCGGTCCATCTTGTGGGGGGCCTACCAACACTGCGTCTTCCGGTACGCGGTCGCCATTCGAGGACTTTTCTGCCCCAACGGCCATCAGTCCTTCGAGCTATGTGCCCAGCCCACTGCCACTTCAGTTTTGCAATCATCCGGGCTATGTCGGTTACTTTGGTTCTCCTGCGAATCTCCTCATTTCTGATTCGATCTCGCAGGGAAACTCCGAGCATAGCCCTCTCCATTGCTCTCTGAGCGACCATGAGCTTTCTCATAAGGCCCATAGTTAGCGACCACGTCTGCGTTCCGTATGTCATCACTGGCAACACACATTGGTTAAAAACCTTCGTCTTGAGACATTGCGGTATTTGGGACGAAAAGATTTTACGGAGCTTCCCGAACGCTGCCCATCCGAGTTGGATTCGACGAGTGACCTCTTTCGCGAAATTGGACCTGCCTAACTGGATCGTTTGACCCAAGTAGACGTATTCGTCAACAATTTCGAAAGTACAGTTCCCAACTGTTACGGGGGTAGGTGCGACATGGACATTAGACATGATCTTCGTCTTGTCCATGTTCATTTTGAGACCTACTCCTTGGGAAGCTGTATTGAGGCCATCAAGCATATGGCTTAAGTCTTCCATGGTTTCAGCCATGATTACGATATCATCTGCGAATCTAAGGTGAGTGATGTACTCACCGTTAATGTTGATGCCCAGTCCGTTCCAGTCCAGAAGCTTGAAGACATCTTCCAACGCAGCAGTGAACAGCATCGGCGATATGACATCGCCTTGTCTGACTCCCCGCTGCAGTCGGATAGGCTTCGAGTTCTGATCCTGGAGACGGACTGACATGGTGGCGTTTTCATACAAACACTTCAACGCTTTGATGTATCGATAATCAATGTGGCACCTCTGGAGAGACTGAAGCACCGCCCAGGTCTCGATCGAATCAAAGGCTTTCTCATAGTCCACGAACGCCAAGCATAGTGGCTGGTTATACTCCTCCGTCTTCTGTATAACCTGCCGCAGCGTATGTATGTGGTCTATGGTGCTAAAACCTTTTCGGAATCCGGCTTGTTCGGGAGGCTGGAAGTCGTCAAATCTGCGCGCGAGACGATTCGTGATGACCCTTGAAAACAGCTTGTAAACATGGCTCAGAAGTGATATCGGTCTAAAGTTCTTCAAAAGGGTTTTGTCGCCCTTTTTGAAGAACAGCACCACTATACTTCCGTGCCAGGCCTGCGGCGTTTTGCCATCGAGGATGACGGAATTAAATAGCTTCTGGAGGATTTTAAGCACAGGAGTACCACCAGCTCTCAGAAGCTCGGCTGTAATTCCATCATCACCCGGCGCCTTGTTGTTTTTAAGCTGTTTAAGGGCCACACTAATCTCGTACAGACTGACGTCTGGGATATCTACGGTGTAGTGTCGGGTTAATTTGGCTCTTGGGTCTTTAGCCTTGTTGTTAACAGGTGCCCGTGTAGTCGTGTATAGCTGTCCGTAGAACTTCTCGACTTCCCTCAAAAGTTCGGGTTTAGACGAAACGACCCTAAGTTCTACATCAACGAGGCATAAATTTATTTTTTATTAAAACGACTTCCTTCTTAGTTATACTCGTACTCAGTAAAAAGTTTTGCTGTATATTAAATTAATAATTAAAATATTTTTAGAATTTAAATGTTCCAGTGTTCCAATCATGCAGATCCTAAAATAAACCTTTAACAATACGAATTATGAAACTTTGTCACGTAAAAACGTATTAAACAAACACAATAAGTATTATTTACGCATAATAAACTTTTGACACTATATAGCTACGTTGCAACCTGATAGTATCTCAAACTTATGCCTAACGAGTACGAGCTTTAACTGTCCACTGTCTAACTTGTTCGGATCATATATTTGCTATTATGAAGCGAATTTAGCATGTCTTTGATCCTTTCCCCGACATTGTCATTGATTCCAACATTACTGACAACGAATAAATTCATTCATTATAATAAACATTAACTATAAGTGTTCTGTTTCCTCAATTTCATTCTTTTCAATTCATTCATTATGTAAGGCGTGATATTTGTAGGGTAAGGTTTATATTTCAATTCGAAATAGGTTGTTTTCCAATAACCGTCACGGAAAATCAAAGATGAAGAGATTCGCGGCACCTCTGGGGATACATCGAGACGATTCCAATTTGTAATAAAGTTGATCGTAACAAATCTGAAATATTAGAGGCATTGTAAATTGGATCACGTTTTACGTCTTAGAAGGGATGCCTTCTGGGATTTGCGTGCCACATCTAGTAAGTATAAAAGCAGTAAATTTTTAACGCGCATATTTAACGGCTTCCCAACATAATTTTTGGGGTCACTAAATCAGTTGAACCTAGCAGATTCTCAACATTTTATTTATTAATCAGCGTTGTTGTTTTCATGATAACACAAAGTAAATATTTAAATTGAATCATATCCGATTACTAACAATTATACGGTTTGTAATAACCTATGGCATTCATTTTTGTTGTAAATTTAGATTTTAGACGCTTAATTTTACAATAGAATAGAATAGAATATTCTTTATTGCACACAGAAAATAATAAAATAAAATGAACATAGACTTAAACTAAACAAATGTACAATTGGCGGTCTTATCACTAATAGTGATTTCTTCCAGACAACCGTCTTAATAACAATCAATATGATCTGGAATAGGTCGGTCATTGTGCGCATCAGTATCATATAAAAAAAAAATATATATATATATATATATATATATATATATATATATATATATATATATATATATATATACATACAATACAATAATATAAATTACACTCAAAACATATTTTCTATTAACAGGAGTTTATTTTTATAGGTTTCAGTATCCTTGGTTGCTTACTTTATAGTAAGTTGACGCTTTATTTAAATAAATAGATAAACAATTTAGATCAAATTACGGTACATTTTGAATAATAAAAATGAAATAGTTTTAACACATTTTTCTTTTACTGCTATCGCACTATGTATAGACCACCAGACCATTTTTCCACTGACTCATACCGTGTAGTGCACGCAGTGGTAGCATTATTCAACGATACCGCTGTTACATTTCAGTCATATCTACATCATATCATATTATGAGAATAGTTCATACCATATTCCTGCTAATGCCTTGTATAGTCGAGTAAAGTGGAAATATTTCTTAAAGAATAAAAGTAAATGAAGATTTAACCAGCATTCGCTTATGCCAAAATATTATACTTCAACCCAAACAAACTCGATAGCGACCTATTGAGGGCTGGAATGCCGATTTCTATCGTCTTATTATACAAATAGCCGATATCTGGGCAACAGTAACAATATATTACCATGAAAAATTACGATTCGATAGTGTTGCGGTATCTCTTGGCTCCATTTTGCAATAAAATCGGTGCCTTGTTTCCGATATTTGTGATTCCCAAAGTGTAGTCGGACTGATCTTTTACAAGCGGACCAATTTCTGCGAACACGGTTTAGGGACTACGAAAACATAGAAAACCACAATCCATGAAGGCTTTACACGCTAGTTTTGTAACAACAGGATATCCTATTTTAATAGTATATAGACAGTAGTCGAAAAATTTCAGGAAAGAAAAATATTACAAGGTTTTTTTCAACAGGTTGTAACTTGGAGAAATAAAAAAATTTCACAGCAAATTTATAAAACGGAACTAGAAAATAGCATTGTAGTTTGTACTTTTAGATCTGTCTTTGTCTTGAATCGAAAATAACAAACAATATTTTTCGTAGCCATATTTTGTAAGTATGAATTCTACTATTACTATGAATTCTCAATATTCCTATATTTTACTTCATATATTTAATTTATAACAGATGCTGAAGATCGTGCGAAGTGGAGAAGAAAAAGTCGGAAAGCGGACCCCGGGCGCCGAAGCGAGAGCTTTATCAGGAAAAAGCGGAAGAAAACGGAAGAGCATTAACGCAAAAAGCTTCTTTGCTTGCTTTCTTCTTTGCTCTATGTGCTCAGTAGTCAATATTCAAAAACAATTGGCTTAAGCGACGAGGAGTCAAAACTGATATTAAATAACCTTTAATTTAATACTAAAAACATACTAACGGGGGATGAACTATTGGATCATTCATAGTATTACAAGCTGAAAAAGTAGATCAGCGTGATATGGCTTTACAATGACGAAGGAAGAATTCCAAGTGACAAGGATAATTCGAGAAATAAGAATGAATGGATGAATACAAAAGAAGACGAGGACCAAAAAAGGTTGATGATTTGCGTGAATTTTACAATATATACTCAAGCAGTTTTTCCCGCCAAATATGCATATTATACAATAATTGCCATTTACTGAGGGTGACAAAAGACCGTGAGAAAACCTGCATATCTGCATGGGTACGATTCACTCTGACAAGCGTGGCAAATATACTGTCAGTTCTCTCTGTTAGGAGGCCTAAGCCCTGCTATGTGATGTTCTAGGCTCTTATTGTAGTACTCTTATTATAGGACTCTAGGTTCTTGGTAAAGTAAAACTTTAGATACAACCGCCATAACAACTTTATTGAAGCTTTTGTATAAACATTTCATGTTTATCGAGAAAATAAAGCAATCTTTATAAAGCCATTGAAAGTTTTCCAGTTCAACGATGATTGACACTTTTAGACACTTTCAATATAAGCGAGGATGAGCTAGAATCTTACCCCAGCCTATTGAGAGCGCCACTTATCAATTAATATAACGAAAAGCGATGACTGGGCACAGCTTAATCTCTTTTTGCCGTTTCACTGGTCTGCTATTAGCCTAATGGACTGACGCTCACAATCGGACCGATCCAATAGTTCTACGTTATAAAACAAAACCGAAAGTTTTATCTTCCGTTTGTTGGATTTTCACGACGTTTATAAGTTTTTACGTATTCTTTTTCGGTCATTAATTTTAAGGAATTCATGTAGTTGACTTGTTTTCGAGTTATTTTATTATGTTACTAAATACAGACGAATCATTTCAAAGTTTTCATCGATATATAAATATATATTTAAATAGCGTTGAAAACTTTGAAATGATTAGTCTGTATTTAATAACATAATAAAATAACTCGAAAACAAGCCAACTAAATATATATTTAAATAACAAAAATCAGTACAGACACTAAGAGAGACAAAGTTTTGGGAAATTACAATAGCTGTAAATTTTTACCTCCATGATTATTATTTTTTATATTTCAATCTATTTTTATGTAAAATATCTATTCAGTGCAGAGACGGAAAAATAATACTAACCTCTGCAGCTGGGGTCGGCCTGTCGTAAAAAGCGACAAAGCAACCCACCCCAGCTACGTGGTAGGGCCTCAAGCCTGTCTGGATAGCGACTACCTTTGATCTTAAGTATGCCGCCATAATAACCTTGTGTTGTGTTCAGGCATTAGTTATCCAAGTTCCTGTGCCCTTATGGGACAGCAGCGTGTTCGCGATGCTACTGGCGTTGCACACAGTCTGTCTTCTGTCCTACAGCCATAAAAAAATAAAAATAACTGATTTGATTAGATATCTATCTTCATAAGATATATTTATATATAAAAATAGACATCCAAAAATAGTTCGATTGAATATTGAAATTCACTATCAGGGAATGACATGAAATCTAAAAACAGCGCATCGGACTATTTTCAGAGCACGTATCAAATCCGGGCCGTGTTCCAGCATCCGATGATACCGCACGTCATATATCATCCTACTCCGGTACCGTGATTGATGACCGCGTCCTATGCGAATTGTTGTGTCATTGTTTGCGATTATCTCTGATCACACAATACAAGCCTTAATATTGTATCACGTACTCATTCCATTTTATCTCAGGGAACGCGCTTTATTTCGACCCATTCAACGTGATCGGTCACCGGTGACCGACACTCACTTTGTGATAAATGTTTCCTTAATAATAGGGAATTTATAAAATAAATATAGGTAAACGAAAACATTTTTTGCGGTGGTCGCTAAAAAAAGGCCAATATTTTAAAATTTGATTCCAGTTCCAAATCTGGGTATTTATGTATGAAATGGACATATTTACAAAAGATAGTGTACATAGTGTATCGGTTGTATATTACCCATAACCCAAGTGATCTGGTGCGTGTAACTGGATGGTGGACGATGTCAGTCACGGACCGAGATTGCACCGTACAGAAATGTCATCAGAAGGATAGCTCGAGAGCAGTGGACTGTATGAGAGAGAAGAGGAGAGAGGAGCGGTGGTTAGAGAGACGCGATACCTTGCAGTGGGCAAAGAAATTCACACTGACCTTGACTCCACCCTTTTCCGGTTTGGTTATCACGCACTGAACGCACAATTTTATGGCACGGCCAATAAGAGTTTGGAGTAACTATGAAATAGGTCGAACATCGACCATCCCGCGCGTAAAAATCTTGCGCATTACTACTTATATTATATTCGACCCACCCTCGCTTTCACCATTTACCTCATCGAGAGTGAGGGTAGGTAACAAAAATCAGGAGGCGGGATTTCAAATACCCTTTATGCAAGGATCAGAAGAAGAACAGGATGGTGTTAAATGAATCAAATTGTATTGAACAATGGAATAACAATAAAATATACACCCCTTTGTAAAATCCTACCTTACTGCTGTTTATTCTTAAAATGGCTGTTGCCACCACCCACGACCTGACAAGGCATCAAAAGAATCCAATTGTAAAAGATGTAAAGTAACAAATTATTTATTTTGGTGAAGTATTTCAAATAGTTTCATTTTCAATTTCAAGTTTTTAACTTAACTTTGTTGCAAGTTATTCTGACTTTTAAATACTTAAACTTGAATGAACAATATTATAATAGATGTATTTTGTTTTAGTTTATACGGAACAACGTTTGCCGGATCGGCTAGTTAAATATTGCTCGAAATAAAACAATAGCATAGAAGATCGACGCAAATAAGCGCACAAAATTGTGACTTTAAGATAATTATCAATGTAACCGAGACTTCGAAATATAAGCTTCGGATGTAACTGAAAGGAAACCAATGAGAAAATAAATGTAAGTTTCCTCAAAAAATTAATTCAGATCATTGGGCTTCTTATATGAAGCAAAGCCATCCATGTTCTTACAAAATTTAGTGCGGGAAACAAAGATTCACTTTGGTAAGTTTTATTGGCTGCTTTGTTGTAGCAAAAAATAATTTTTTAATGACTTTTATACAAAAGTCATTAAAAAAGGATACCCTAAAAGTCTTAAAAGTGATTTGGAACAATCCTAATAATAATTTGAAACTCGCTAAGATTTTATTTTTAACACTAAGTTACTTTCTAAATTACCTAAAGTAAATTGAATTTCAGGCAATTGGAGCAAGTTCTAGTCAGACAATGTAAAGGCGTGTCTTAAAGTTCTGTATAAACTAAGGTAGACTAAAACTGGGTTTTATCGCTAGATCTTCAAGTCCTTGGGTTCTCTACATTTAATTAGTCCATTAAATTATACTTGGCTTTATTACAAGATCGTTATTTAAGGGTTTGTCTTATGATCCGGATACACGAATATCACAGGGCTTATGCAAGCTCTCGCATGATTCTACGCATTGTGGAACGCAGTCTATATTTCTTCATTATTAACTACTGTTACAATGCAGACATGAATAACTGTTACTATGAATGATACAACATTTGATTGCATCGAGCGCTGAAATACACAATAAAAATAATTTAAAAAATTTCTATTAATCGTAGATATAAAATAATGAAACAGGTGATTCAATGGTCATTAAACAGGTTTTTTGCGATGGGTGCGCGCATCGGAAAGAAAATGTCAATGTAGTTCGTTAAGGTTTGAATGCATATGAACATTGCGAAATATCCTAGCGGCTTAGATGTTTACCTCGACTCTTTAATAAACTAATGTGTGTGTAAAAGTGTGATTTAAAAATGTTACAAAGAATTTAATCAATTCCATGCTTTGAGTGCATAATAATGATATAGTTAACAGGCCCTCCTCATTTCCTTTCTCGGTATCGTAAATTGTGATATGGTTTAGTTTTACTGTCAGCAAGCTTAATATTTTATTTTATTATCGCATCTATTTTCTTATGAATTGCTTTTTATTAAAAGGTGACTTATTGAAATAGTTATAATCTTACCGTTAAATCCCGGTCACAATCCAGTCTGATACGCGGGCTTCACTGTCCAGATTTTTCTTCTCCAAATCGTACGGTACTTAACATTATTTGTAATAATATTCTTATACTCGTTTATTATAAAAGGTGATACTAAAATATAAAATTATGAGAACCCAAAACTTCCCACCGCTAGGCAAATGCCACCGCAAAAATAGACAGTATGTACTTATGATTAGTACTTAGGATCAATTCCTAACAAATTGCACTATTTATCAACTAATGCCACTAAATATTATTAAATAATGCCATTAATTATTAAATATTTTATTTTAAAATCAATAAAAAAACTAATGCGTATCAAGTTATAACTTGACATATATGTCATGTTTGTTGTTTCAGTATTTATCCTGTTACCCTTTAACACGTACGCTTCATCCTCAAGCGCATGCTTATATCAACATGTCGGTGATGTGAGCCCGCATAATTGGAACCAGAAACACCTACATTGTGTAATATTTTATCATTTTTAAAACATAAATTTCATATTGGTCCATGAAAAAATAGCTTCGGTTATTTAGACCGCATGTTGCTAAAATAAATATATAAATGACACATTCGCATAAATAAAAGATACACTAATATACACTCATGCAAATACAAATACATACACATATACGAGTACTAAAAGGCTAAATTAGAACAAGATGTTCACTTAGTACAGTTAACTCAAGAAATTACGACGAAATTTGGTTATAAAATATGAACTATTTATTTCATTTGACCATAAGCGATGTTTATTTTGGATTTAATTATTTACTTTAAAAAAAAGTATCTGAAGAAGAAGAAGCTTGCGATTTAGATCGCTTGTTTATATTTATATCCTCACACTTATTTATTTACAGGAACACACTTATTACGTTACTTTTACAATAATATGCACAATTTTTATGATTTTCGCAATTACACAACTCATCACAGTGATTATCAACGTGTACGGTAGAGCGCACTGTGCGAATGCTAAAAATACAAAACTACTTTGCGCCTTTAAAATAAAAACTTTGTTATCGAAATTTAGACCCAGCAAGACAAGTTTCGATTTCTCGAGCTATGTTGGTCCTTGGGTGACAAAATATGAATTATTAATAATAAAATAAATAAATTTGCAACAAATGAAATAACGATTATTAAAATAAAAATTATGACAATAATTGACAAACATATAAATTATTAGTGCCTACATATCGTTAAAATTGGTAATAACAAGTATTAAATCACGATGTACCTTAAGTTATTAATTTTAGAGCCCGAGTTCCAACGTTGAGAATGAAGACAATGATACTACTGCACATTGTTTAAATGAATCGACGGAAATACCATCTTCAAACTTTCATGAGCAGTATATAAAGTGCGAAATAGATTTTACTTGATTAGGCATTCTCTGGGACGATGAAACCTCAAAAACGAAAGCAGAACGATGGTGTATCCATAAAACAGCCTATATTTTGTACAATAATTTTCCATAACCATATTTCATAGCACCGCTTGCGTTACCGAATGTAAAAGTCATTTTATGGTTTATAACATAAACTATTAAAATTAGCTGCTTAAACCTCGTAAGGCCAGTTTGTAGTGAGGGGTGCTTCGATGGCCGCATATGGGATTAACGGGCAAACGGTTTCTACTCTAACCACAATTTCAGGAAGTACTCAGACGAGCTACTTAATCGTTATTTTAATTTTTAATCTATTATTTCATTCTCAGTGTTTGAAAAATACAATCTTCAAACAGTGCGTGCTGTAAATGATAATATATGCTATCATGACCTGGGTATTAAACGTATCTGTTTTTCTTATAAGAACAACACTTAGAGTACGAGGTGACTATCAAATCACATGAATCTGAGGTCATACGAGTATTTAAGAGGTTATGGTATCTCCAATCGTCCCTTATGATAACGGCACGATGACGAGGAAGCAGTAAGCGGATGGTTAAATTAAAAGAAAAAACGTCGGATATCAACTTGAGGTAGTCAGAGTTAATAAGCAACATCACTTTTATTGATCTGATATTTTTTGTTATTTTTCACGTAAATAGCCGCACATTAAATATAATTAACTGATTAGTCATAAAAATAATGTGCTAACAATATTGCATGGGGTTTCCGCCCGGAAGGGAGGGGAATGGGAAAGCATATTCCGCCCCTACGGGCTTCAAGCAGTAGAGGAACACTGGGATGGTTTGAGTTGAGTTTGTGGGAACTGTGGAGGTAAACGAGCGCATTGCACGAGAATTCTTCTCTACCTCGCCCCGAACCCCAAAGCGATGGAGTGTGCATGAAACATTTTTACCTTCAGAACAAAAAAAATTGCATAGTGTTTACTGACAGTATTGATCATGTATTTAAGTAATCCAGATTGTTTTTGAGACCGGTCTGAGCACATATTAGACCATTATATTCTAATATCATTTTTTTTATTGCTGTAGGTGAGCAGACAGGCTGACGGCCCGCTTAGAATGTAGCAGTTACCCTCGGCTATAGGTGTTTGCAACGCCAGGGGCATCGTAAACACGCTGCTGTCCCATAAGGGTTCAGGAACTTGGCTCACTAATGCCGGAACACAACACAAGGTTATTATGGCAGTATACTTAAGACCAAAGGTGGTCGCCACCCAGACGGGCTTGGGGCCCTACCATGTAGCTAGGGTGGGTTGTTTTGTCTCCTTTTACGACAGGGCGACCCGGCCGCAGAGGTTAGTATTCTTTCTCCGCCCCTGCACAGATAAACCTATGAGGAAAATAGGGCACATACGAGTACAGCAAAAATTTCACAGTTGCTCTAGTGGTCAGTTGGTAGTCGCCCGTTGTATACAATTTTTGCTTCTTTACAAAAATGGAAGTGTGACAAAAATGCGCCGACACAAGATATGCACAGTCACAGTCTCCGAATTAAAATCTTGGGACGAAAACTAATTCTGGCTGACTCGTTCAGCAACGGCTTTTAGTATGTCGGATCACCTACGGGGGTCACGGGTTTGATTCCTATTCCGAATCTGAGTATTTACGTAATATGTATTTACTTACAAATGAAAAGTATATAAATAGTATATTAGTTGTCTAGTATCCATGACACAAGCGGTCTGCTGCTTACTTTGGGACTAGATAGCGTGAATTTTCATAATAAATATATTTATTATTATTTTTATTATCTAGAAGCTTCTTTAATTTCTATAGATATCAAAGTCGTAAGTTTGCATCGAGTATCATTCACTCAGTTTATGGTTATAACGATGCACTTACAACTCGCTGGTGTGAGCTGCCCACCTACATACGACGGGTTTATAGCTATGATTAGACGTTATGGATACTTCAGCCAGACACCGTTAATTCATAATGATGACGTATAAATGCTCATTAGCTATATATATAAGTAGTAACATTATTCTCTACTACTTGTATCGAAATCAAAATAAATACTGAGATGTGAATGCTGAGATGGAGTTATGAAATTTGATAAAATCAGAAATGAAGTTGTAATATAGCGCCAGTGATAGATCAACTAATAAGTAACAGACTATCGTAGTGTAGTTATATATAACGAGAAAGAAAGAATACCAGACAATGAAACAGACATTGTAAGAATGAAAGAGGATGTATATTGAAGCAGGGGGAGACTAAAGAAAAGATTGAAGAATTTCTTTGAAAATATATATTAGAGAAGAATGGACAAAGAGAACATGTTTAACTGTCCAAATAATATGAAATCAGGCCAGTAAGAAGAAATAATAGTAATTATAAATTTTAACATGCTTTTATTAGCTTGGCATATATTTATGTATATGTGTATTTGTTTTGTTGTGTATTTATATGTGTGTTTGTATTCGTTTTCTCTGCCTTCTTACTCCCCATGGGGTCACCGTTAGGTATTTCATCACGGGGGATGGGCTTAGCTGCTCAGTTGCTATTTACTCTTGCTGTTTGGCTACGTAGCTCTCTTAGCACCCGTAGCGTAGGTGTTAGTTGCTTCCCATGCCTCCTTCGTCTTCAGCTTTACGGAAGTTACGATTTCAGGTTGGATTCTAGATTGTATCATCTCTCCTGCTCCTTGGAATCGGGAGCACATGAAGAATACATGCTCTGCGTCTTCATTGATGCCAGTGCAGATGGGGCATTCTGGGGAATAATCTTGCTTGAACCGATGGAGGCTTTCTCGAAAGCATCTATGTCCTGAGAGCGAAAAAGTTGAACATACATCAAATTCATCATAATTTACTAATCATAACATACGCTTCAACCTCATAGCCTACCACAGATAATGATTTAATCGCGGTCCATATCTCAGACATTAGAAAATGTAGTTAAAAATCATTAGATACTAATCTCTACATAAAACATGTACAGAATTATGTTTGTCCGTAAAACTATGATTCCATCAAAAAATAACGACACGGTATGTCATAACGTACTATTTGGAATCATTAATCAGAGGCAGACAAACACGAAACGTCTTCTGGAATCGCATTTATCACTATCAAATTCGAAAGGTGTAATAACATATATTATTACTAAGGACAAATGATAAGAATTAATGATTTATAATGTGCATCTTTTCGACTGGTTAATAAATGCATTATTTATTCTGTAAGGTGTCTCGTCAAAGACATTCGCACCTGACATCCGCATATTAGCGGTATATCTTTCTTTTGGAGTTGGGGAGATAAACTGTTGCTACTAAAAAAATTTAATTAATTATATGTATAATACAAGAAAATCTTACTGACTTGATTTAGTAACATACATTGTCAGAAAAAAAGTAGTGTAAAAAACAATTACAAATTAATGATGTACACTTTTTTGGTCACATTCATCATTCAAAATAGTATTACCTCAGTAAATCATAAAATTAATTATAAATAGCCATTTTGATGATAATAAATGTATAACAAGATATATAATAAATAACGTATGCATTACCTACCAAATGAATACCTAATAGATATCTGGCAACTAACGAGATATTATATTACACTTATAATAATAATGTGAGAAATGCGTTCCAAAATGTATTTATTTTTATTTTTTATATATACAGTGCCTGGAGAGAACCTTTATAAAAGGACTTTTAAAAGAAAAATACTCAATTATAACATAATATATATATATATATATATATATATATATATATATATATATATATATATATATATATATATATATATATATATATATATATATAATATTTTCTTAATGATGTATGGACAGCAGACAGGCTGACGGCCCGCTTAGAATTTAGCAGTTACCGTCGCCTATGGGTGTTTGCAACGCCAGTGGCATCGCAAACACGCTGCTGTTCCATAAGGGTAAAGGAACTTGGGTCACTAATGCCGGAACACAACACAAGGTTATTATGGCGGCATACTTAAGACCAAAGGTTGTCGCCATCCAGACGGGCTTTAGGCCCTACCACGTAGCTAGGGCGGGCTGTTTTGTCGCCTTTTACGACAGGCCGACCCCGGCCACAGAGGTCAGTATTCTTTCTCCGCCCCTACACGGATATATACAAATATATGCTAAAATAATATAACGATTAATCAAACCGTATCATATATTTGTATCCAGATTATGATAAAGCATTTGAAAATGTAATTCGTTTAATAATATGTTTCAAACACGCGTGAATATTTCTCCTGTTACTATCAATAATGTTTGTGTCAGCTTTTTTCGAAAAAAGAGTAGTACTTTTAATAGCATCATATTTCATAACCTACCTGTAAGGCGTTTTTCTCAGACCTTATCTTCTCTATATTATTTTATTATAAAGTAAAATGATAACATATTGACGTTAGAATATTATAATGTACGAGTTTAAATTAACTAAAATAACCAACAAGCAGTGTACGATGTCAGTCACGAACCGAGATTGCATCGTACAGGAATGTCATCAGAAGGATAGCTCGAGAGCAGTGGACTGTATCAGAGAGGAGAGAGAAGCGGTGGTTAAAGATACGCGATACTTTGCATTGGGCAAAGAAATTCACACTGACCTCGATTCCACCCCTTCACGGATCGGTTCAGATCCGCTCGCGGAGGAACTGTTGTACGGCACCAGCTAAATGTCACGCACACTGAACACATAATCCTATGGCACGGCCAATGAGAGTTTGGAGTAACTGAAGGGAAGTCGAACGTCGACCGTCCCGCGAGTTTAGGAGCTCATGTGTTACTGCTTCTTCAGCAAGGTCGAACGTCGACCGTCTCACGCGTTTAGGAGCTCACGCGATACTACTTATATTATTTGCGTCCCACCCTTGCTTTTACCATTTACTTCACCGATAGTGAGGGTAGGTAACAAAAATCAGGAGGCGGGATTTCAAATACCCTTTATGCAAGGATCGATCAAGCATATATACGTATTTATTCGAACAACACTTTTTTAATCAAACCAATTCAACATTCTGAACTATTTCAACAGAAAACCTAGCAAAACAGTAGCAGAAATACAAAAGTTGCTCAGAAATAAACTGTGGCCGTTACAAGTACGCCGGAAACATTTTCGTCTCCCATTCATCCGGTGTTCTAACATAAGACCACAAAACACATAGGTACAGAAAGTTACTATTTCACAATATCAAGCAACTTAAACTAACACATGCTAATACTCACATAACATTCTAATTTCGAGAGCAGTTCGAATATTAATGCACTAAGAACAGCTTTTACTGAAATCCTATCCAAAACGTATTTTTTTTAATTTATATGGCAAAACAACGTTTGCTGGATCAGCTAGTATGTATATAATATATTGTAAACTATAAATTCACCACAAGGGTAATAATTTGTTAAATATACAAAATGTCATATGTAGTTTCGATGCTTTCTTAATATAAAATCTTCTTTCATATAAAATTTACCTTAGTAAATATATATAATTAATTACAACTACTCATCCGATTTGTAGTACAATAGGTGTTCAGATAGATCATATAGATAGATCTTTAGAGTCCCAGATAACCTCGCATGCAAATTGGTGTACTCTATCAAAAGAACATGGCTTTGACATCAAGAATAACCAGCAGTAACCTTTATAGAAAGTAAATTTATTCCATTTTCTACTTATTCTATGTGAGCACATAAAAGGGAAGTGTCACGGATAGGACAGTAGATATACTGATATAGATATATTGATAGATAGATATATTGATAAATTGTCATTAACCATCATCATCATCATCTCAGCGTTCATCCCGGTTGCAACCCAAACTTGCGTTTCGGTGCTCGGGGTCCGCTTTCCGACTTTTTCTACTCCACTTCGCACGGTCCTCAGCATCCTTGGTAGTGAGCCCATTGGCATGCATATCACCCTTTACGACGTCAAGCCAGCACTTTTTAGGTCTACCCCTCCTGCCTGCGCCATGGCCAGTTGTTTCCCACGTAAGCATCCGGTTGCCGTAAAACGTAATTGTCATTAACCATATATTTTATTATACATTCCAATTCAAACCGGTTTATTTTCCTGATTACTTGTACAAAATCCACTTATTTTTTATAACAACAAACAATAACAGTTTAATATTCTAGTATACAGAAGACTTGTGTTTTCATATAAAAAATAACTACATTACACATAAGCTTTACTTCTCTGTTCTTTAGTATTTTGTGACAGGGTTTTTATCTGCGCTTGTGGTCATTTTAGCTCGTACTCTGAAAATATTCAATGCATATATGATACATGTTACCATCGTGCCCCGGTATACACAACCGCGCTTAGCCAAGCACATTAATTACAAAAAGTTGGTATATTACTGCTGCTCGCAACCGGATTATATGTACTTTGCCGAGAACTTTACAAAAAGGTCGCATTTTGGAATCTATTATTAAATGTTTTAAGCTTACTTACACTTACAATAAATCAAATCGTTAAATTATAAAATTATAGTAATTTTTTTCACACAGCGCCGTCTAGTCCCAAATTAAGTAGCATAGCACATGTGTTATGAGTACTAGACAACTGATATACTACTTATACACTTTTTTTGTAAATAAATACATATTATATATAAATACATATTCTATATTATACATAAACTCCCAGACGCGAGACGGGAATTGAACCCGTGACCTCGGCAAACGTACCGAAGCGCGTTATCCATTACGCCACAGAGGTCGTCGAAGAAAATATTTTTTCATCACTGTACTCGTCATCGTCATATTGTTTTCATCGCTATACTTTTTTCTATTTCGTGGTGTAAACTTTTAGTTTACTTATGAATATATAATTTAAAAGTCCTCGAATGGCGACCGCGTACTGGAAGACGCAATGTTGGTAGGGCCCCCACAAGATGGACCGATGATCTGGTCAAGATCGCCGGAATAGGTTGGATGAGGGTAACTCAGGACCGATCGTCGTGGACATCTTTGGGGGAGGCCTTTGTCCAACAGTGGGCGTCTTCCGGCTGAGATGATGATGATGATGATGATATAATTTTGTAGCGATATTTAATCTATGTTTTAAGAAAAAATACAATTAGTTTATACAATTATCTTTTAAATATTGTATATAAATTATTTACTTCGCTGACTCGTTACCGTCATTGCAATTTATACTGATGAGAATTAGTTTTAAGAAAAGCATCGAATAACATACATAGATAGCCATCCTCCATAATAACTCACAAATTTTGCATAATAATAATTAAACCAAATCTAAGATAGATACGGAAAGTTACTTTACCTTATACTACAGTGATGAAATGATAAGTAATGAAACGCAGGAAAAATATTGTTTTATTTTATCCAGTTTTAATAACAATATTTTAATAAACTTAATTCAGTAATAATCTGTCCTTAAATTATATAGGTATAATATTTATTCAAAGTAACATAAATGTAAAAACGATAAGGATTACTACATTAGGCGTAAAAAATACCCTCTTTAATGTTTTAGTCCAAATAGGCTCGTAAAACAATCTATACTCCGTTCTAAGACATTAAAAATAAACGCTCATTGATGTTCTTTATTATTTTTCTCATCAGAGGCTACCCCGTTTATTGCAACAACAAAACGAGGAAATCGAGTTTTTATATCTTTTTTATATCTCCACGTTACGGTGAAAATCAGTGTCTATACAGAGGCCTATAAAAATAAACGGGGCCAATTTTCCTCGTATGCTTTCCCAATAAAAACATTAGCGATCGTTGGTGCGTAAAATTTTCTTTTACATACGGGTGTACTAAAGTAAGAAAGGTATTGCTAAATAAATTATACTCAAATCACTTAAAACCAGTATTTGATTTATCATGTCAATTTGCGTTGATTTACTTTGATGTTTACTATATTTCCTTAACATAGCCACACTTAAATATTAAGACCCTTGAATTTTCTTACTTACTTGAAACTTACTTACAAAGAAAGATTATCGAAATAGGGATTGGTAAAAAAATAGCCTTAATATCTAAGTTAGTAGTAACATATACGACAGACTAGCGTAGTATGGCATTGTAATGGGAAGTGGCGAATATCATATAACAAGGAAAATGATTGAAATGAGAGTGGATGGATAGATATAGGAGGAGGTACACCAAATAAAAGATGGATGGATTGCGTAAAAGATAATGTAAAAGAGAGTGTGAATGTTGAGACGACGGCTAACAGAGGAGAGTGGAAGGAATTAACATTTCGTTCCAACCCCAAGTATCGTGGGATAAGAGCAGGAATAATAAGAGTAGTGACACATATCGAAGAACGTTTGACAGAAGAACACAAATCTATACAAACAAGAACTATCAACGAGTATAACTTTATATTAAAATAGACGAATAATATTTATAAATAATAGAGAAAATGACTTAAAAAGAAGTGTATAAATAAAATATAAATAAATATAAATATTTTGTGACAATTCACACAGCGTCATTTAGTCCCAAACTAAGTAGCACTTGTGTTATAGGCCCTAGACAACTGATATACTACTTATATACTTTTTTTTGTAAATAAATACATATTATACATACAAACACTCAGACGCGAGACGGGAATCGAACCCATGACCTGCGCAAGCGTACCGAAGTGCGTTATCCGTTACGCCACCGAGGTCGTCAATGAAATTAAATTACGATAAGTCGTTTTTAGAAATTATACTTAATATATGTTATTGTTTGAATTTTTTAATTCAGTCATCAGTGGCATTAGAAATAAAATTAATAGCAAAATAAATTCAGATAGCAGAAATATGTTCTTGATCGCTGTAAATAGGGACGCGGATGGTACAAAATGTTCCCTGTTTCCCTTCTCCTTTGTTAGCCGTCATTTCAACGTGAATGTTTTTTGCTACATAATATTTTACGCCATCCATCCACTCTTTCTTTAGCCTACCTTTCTTTTTGTATCTGTCTACTTTATATTTAGCAATATCTTTTTTCTTATCAATCTCTAGCCCTCCTTTTGAACTTCTCCTAAGACACTGATTTATAATTTTATCCATTTTCGTGTTCTCTAAATCGTTTATTACTAATAAAATATAATCTGAATAACATACTAATGAATGTTATCTTCCAAATCCACGTTTAAATTAAATTTGATTCAATGTTAAATCTAAATTAAATTTCATTGAACGCATTCGTTGCGGTGGCATGAAAAGGCGTTTTAGCGACCACGATAAATCAGCGCGTTTAAATTCGTCCTTCCATAGAATTAGTTCAAGCTTCTGAATAACAAAAGAAGATGTATGCGCATTATTTTGCAAAATAATGTAGTAATAACACTTAAACCGCATTTCAACTACATATATTTGATATAAAAGTATACATAAGTATATGTTTGTAATCTTAAAATAACATATTGTTTATGAACATTGTGTTTTATGTATAAAAAGTTTGGGATCTATGTCAACTGGACTTAGCATTTTGAACGATTCATTCTTTTTCTATATAATAAAAATATATTAACATATATATATATATATATATATATATATATATATATATATATATATATATATATATATATATATATATATATATATATATATATATATATATATATATATATATATATATATATATATATATATATATATATATATATATATATATATATATATATAATATATGTGTTATATCATTTAATCATTAAAATTATTAAGATATTAACTTAATAATAATTATCTTTATTCTTGTAATATACAACTGACTGAAGATTACGAATTTGATTATTGCTCAAATCTGGATGTTTATATATGTTATGTATTTATTTATGTATTTATATTTATTTATTTTATTTGTATGAGTTTGTGTATCTGGGTTCAAAGTTTACAAGAGATGGAAAGTGTAAGAGTGATATTGAAAGAAAAGTGAATGCAGGAAACATGGTGAATGAAGCTTTGCACTCCTTTATAAACAGTCGGAAGATGTCTAACAAGGCCCGTTTGGCTGTGCATGAAGGGGTGTTGGTTCCGACACTCATGTACAGAAGTAAAAGTTGGGTATGGCAGAAGAAACATGAAAGCAGAATAAATGCAGTTGAGATGAGAGCGTTAAGAAGGAGTAGATAGGAGTTAAACTGAGTGACAGGATAAGAAATAGTGAGATAAGGAAACGTTGTGGTCTGAAAGAAGATGTAGTGACAAAAATTGAGAAAGGTATGCTGAGATGGTTTGGCCATGTCGAGAGAATGAATTAAGAACGATTGACGAAAAAAGTCTATAAGGCGAGTGTGAATGGAAGTGTTGGAAGGGGTAGACCTAGGCGGACGTTTTGAGACCAGATCAGGGACGTCTTGAAAAAAGGCCAGGTCAAGAGTACCCTAAACCGAAGGGCATGTATAAAGTGAGTAATGAAAGTGGACGAAGCGAAACAAGTATGTAAGGATCGTAGCAAGTGGAAAGAAGTGGTCCCTGCCTACCCCTACGGGAAAGAGGCGTGATTATATGTATGTATGTAAGTATGTATTTATCTATATCTATATCTATACTACTATTATAAAGAGGAAAGATTTGATTGTTTGTTTGTTTGTTTGTTTGTTTGTTTGCTTTGAATAGGCTCCAAAACTACTGACCCGATTTAAAAAATTCTTTCATTGTTGGGAAGCTACACTATCCCCGGGTGACATAGGCTATAAAATATTTTCAAAAAAATTAGGGATCCTTACTAAAACTCCAATAATGTAACCCAAAGTGTAAAAAAATTACCTATAATATTATTTAAATCGCGTGCGTTGCGAAAACTATTGATGATAGAATAAAATAATGTACTACAACTTTGCAGAACACATTATTATTTACAAAAAGTGTCGCGACAGCATATGTCTAACTATTATAGTTATGCCACAATAAGTGTTTTTTTATTTTAAAAATTTAATTGAAATGCCGCCCCTAGAAAAGGCTCTTTATTTGGATCTTGGTATTAATCCTTATCAAAATAAATTACTTCATATTCAAAACGGCTTCACTACCTTCATATAACTTTTTGATTTATTCAATTCGGATATTCCATTCGAAAGATATCACGAGTTTAAAAATGTAAGTATTAGAAAAATGTTGCGTGGTAGCCGCTCACCCTGTTCGGCTAGCTAGAGCACCTTATGCAATGTAGGCGTGCGTCACTGGGGTTTTTACAAAAATTAGAATACTTATTAAAAATAACGAAAAATAAATAAAAAGTAATAACAAAAAAATCATTAAAATAAAAGCTCATAGAAATAATAATATTTAAATTTTCTTTATAATTTTATTTTTTTAGTAACCTGACGCAAATAGAAGGGTTTGCCCTCAGGGGCGCTCCTCTGTCCGAGGAGTGCACGGGTGTGCGTACCCGAGGTGCCCGAGCATCCGTCGCTTCACTCCCCTCTCTGTTCGTGGCGTGGTCCCCGGTGGGATGGTTGCGAATACTGATTGGGGTCCCGGGTTCTACCCTGGGACCTGATTTGGTAGTCGAAACCATTCCTATTTCGACTGCGCCTGCACAGAGAGTGTTCCCGGGGCGGGAATTGCATCCTCGCTGTCGGTTGGTCTTGCTGGGCTGGCTACGACGTCAGGCGACTCTGCTTTTTCTGGAGTGTCGTCTGGTAGTCGTACCCATGCCTGACTAGCACGCGACGGGGATGTGAGTCCCGTCCGGAATTGGCCGCGGACCTGTCGCTCCCGGCCCTGGTTCTGTCCATGGTCGGGGGCGATCCTGGATGGACGGCCGTCGCCTCCTTTTGCGAGGCAGTAGTGTCTGCAAGAGAGGCGGCGGAACGGGAGCGAGAGTCCGCCAGCGCACTCCCCTCCCGCCAACGTAGGCCAAGTCGTCGGCGCCGGAGGGCGGGCAACGATCTCCGGCCGCCGTAGAAAGCGGCCGTGGGCGGCCCCTCGGGGGAGGATCCGCCGCCCGCACTATTGCCGCGAGGGAGAAGGCCGCGTGCTGTTCCGCAGCCCCCCTCAACTCCTAGAGTTGTTACAAGAGAGCGCCGGGGGGACGAAACCCTGACCTCTTGGCACCAGCACTTTAGAAGGGGCCCGTTTTAAGACAAAGCGTGGGCTGGCGCCGGCCCGGGCCACGAGATCGGCAGGCCATATATCCGTGGGCCCGGGCGTAGGCGATAGGAGAACAGCGGGGTTTTTTAGTGGGTAGTCGGATGGTCGAACATCTTTTCCGGAGTCCCTTATATCCCTCGATCCCCCCGGGCCGGGGGAACCCGTCAAGAGAGGTTTTTCCCCGAGACCGAAAAAAATAGAAGGGTTTAATTTTTAATTTTTTGTTAAATACCCGTGCGAAGCTGGGACGGGCTGCTAGTTTAAAATAAAATTATATCATTTGTGTAGTAACCAGAACACTAGTACTTTGCTATTTACTCTGGGAACTAAATGGCACTGAGTAAATGGTTCCAGTATGTTTATTTATTTAAATGTCACATAGTCGTTTTCAATTATAGATACTTACAAAACTAGTCCGTAACAAGAGCAAACAGTAACCCTATATAAATATTTTTCTTACAAGCTATTTGTCTTAGTTCCATCCAAAGCTTAAACTTGCCTGACCTACATACATAGCCAAAAATTGTTACATTGTCAAACTTGCTGCTCCTCGGTGATACTTCTTTTGTTAACAAGGAAAAAAAGTCGATTAAATTAGATTTTTACAGAAGAGGTTGATTATTCATAGCATACAACTACAGTTGTATGCTATGAATAATGTGATGATAACGCTGGAATGGCCATTTTAATTATTATTATCTACTCTGTAAATTTATGCATTAAAATTAAGCATATCATCGCACTCTAATTAAAATTGTATAGCCTTTATCCGTATAATGGTCACTGTTTTATATAAAATGTTATGTAGGTGGTAGAAAATGTAAACATATATATTTTATATCACCATGCACTTTTTTTGCCAAGTGTATCATGCAGGATTTGTGGAAGGTAAGTCTATGTGGGATGATCCTATTATATTTATAATGAATGAAGTTTTTCATCAAACTACCTTGTTTATCTGACCTTCGCAAAGATCGACATCTTTTTATTTCTAATTTTGTTGACGTTCAACTAATTGGTTTTTGCGACGCATCCTCTCTAGGATATGCAGTTTGCATTTTGCTACCTCGTGCTTTTCTACACAGAGTCAAGTTAAGGTTAGGTTACTAATGAGTAAGTCCAGGGTGGCTCCAATAGCCTTTGCTTTCTATACCATGGTTGGAGCTGCAAGCGGCCGTGCTACTTTCCAAGCTTGTTAGATTTGTCGTACAAAATTGCAAGAACTTTAATTGTTCTATAATCCCTCTTAGTAATAATAATAGATAGACATAATTTTATCTTGGCTTCAAACACAGCCTTACAAATTAAAGACTTTCGTTGCTAATCGTGTTAATAAAATAATTAAGTCGGTGTCACCCAACTGTTGGCATTATCTAAGAAGCGAAAACAATATCGCAGGTCTCGTGGTCTCCTCCCTGATCAATTAGTAGATCAGTCCAGAGAGTGGATCCGTGGCTCCTTGTGGCTATCAGATAACTCTGAAAAGTGGCCTGATAGTACATTTCTTATTACATATAAAACTAAAGTCCCTGAGATGAAAACTTTAATCGACGCCTTTTCTTTTAACCCATGTAATGAACAAATATTAATTAATGATTCAAAATTAACATTTAATAAATTATCTTCATTTAATAAACTCACTCTCGTTATAGCCTGGTGCGTATGGTTTAAAAATAATTAAAAATTGATAACGGGTGAACGCCTTTTCGAACCCTTAACCACAAGTGAACTGACACAGGTTCATGACATTATTATTCGTTCAATTCAAATGAATAATTTTAATTTTGAAATTAAAACTCTAATTAGACGTAACGTATCTTCACTGCGTAAGTTGCATCCTTTTATCGATTCTAATAATATCCTCAGGGTGGGGGCAGACTTTAACATTTTGACCTTCCATATAATAGGAAACACCCAGTTTTACTTCCGAAGAAATGTAATATCACTAACATGATAATCGAATATTATCATATTCATTATTATCATATTACATGTAGGGCCACGTACGTTATATGGCATTTATGTAAACATGATAATCGATTCTTCGCACTTTGCACTTTACACGTTCACAAATAAACACGCGCTTTTTTAGTCGGTAGCGACGGTGCGCTGCGTGTTTTCGATGATCAGCTCGTCGTTTACACTAGCGACCTGACAGGCGTTGTCCTATATACAAATAAATAATGGACCGAATTATAATCCGTCTCCTGATTTTTGTTACCTACCCTCACTCTCGGTGAGGTAAATGGTTAAAAGTGAGGGTGGGACGAAAATAATATAAGTAGAGTCGCGTGAGCTCTTAAACGCACGGGACGGTCGACGTTCAACCTCCCTGAAGATTCTCTACGCCGTGCACAATTGGTTTCAGTTACTCCTAACTCTCATTGGCCGTGCCATAAGATTGTGTGTTCAGTGTGCGTGACATTTAGTTGATGCCGTGCAACAGTTCCTCTGCGAGCGGAACTGACCGATCCGGGAAGGGGTGGAATCAAGGTCAGTGCGAATTTCTTTGCCCACTGCAAGGTATCGCGTCTCGCTAACCACCGCTACTCCCCCCTTTCTCATACAGTCCACTGCTCTCGAGCTATCCTTCTCATTCCTGTACGGAGCAATCTCGGTCCGTGACCGGCATCGTACAATATGTATTATATATACAGACTATGAATATTTGCGTCGGTTTTTTATTCCGCTAATCTTTTGATTCCGCGGTAGCGTTTCTTGACTCTATGAATTTAATTTTCTATATTTTTTATTGTAATATTACTTTTCTGTATTTGTACCTGGCGCTGGCGCATGAACATAAATAAAATAACATTACTTATTAAGTCGTTAAGGGAATAATGAAAGTGGACGAACCGAAACAAGTATGTAAGGATCGTAGCAAGTGAAAAGAAGTGGTCTCTGCCTACCCCTACGGGAAAGAGGCGTGATTATATGTATGTATGTACACGTGCAACAAGTATGTTTACAGTACAAATTGTAATTAAAAGTGTACAGATATGGGCAATCAAAAGCTCAATCGAGTTAATTTTTTTTATTAATGAGTAACAGCAGACAGGCTAACGACTCACTTAACAATAAGCAGTTACCATTGCCTATGAACGTTTGTGACGCTAAGTGCACCGCGAACATACTCCTGTCCCATAGGAACCTGAATCACTAATGCTGGAACACAACACAAGGCTATTATGATGGCATACTTATAGACTAAGGGTGGTTGCCAGACGGGCTTGAGGCCCTATACATGAAGCTAGGGTAGTTTTGTCGCCTTTTACGACAGGCTGACCCCGGCTACATGGGTATTCTTATTCCGCCCCTACACGCAGAAAAATTGCAGTACTTAAAAGATATATCTCCAGCAAAACGTTTTAAAGCGAGTAAACAATATTTGAACATTCATACATAATTAATTTCTCATAAAATATTTAAACTATGAACTGAGAGAGACGTTTATGAAAATTATACCATTTTATTACAGTTTTCCGGCCACACAAACTATGCAATGGAAATGTCCGA
Organism: Malacosoma neustria; assembly: GCA_963693495.1. Classification (NCBI taxonomy): domain Eukaryota; kingdom Metazoa; phylum Arthropoda; class Insecta; order Lepidoptera; family Lasiocampidae; genus Malacosoma; species Malacosoma neustria. Next base: position 13,343,394 of record OY856383.1, read on the forward strand.
GTAAATTTTACCGGGTGCCAAAGAGAACTGCGGGTCACGAAATCGTCATAGGGCTGAAAGCCGAAACATCAAAGGATTTTGTTCGGATTCCAGTTTAGTGTGTAGTGTTAGACGAACTTCTCTACAACTATAATAACTATTGCATAATTTTAATTAAAAGTTATATTATAACTTGAACAATAGAGATATGTACCTCGCTTTGCAAATTCAAAATAATTTATTAAACACTTAAGTTATTACTTCCTTTTGTTATCAAATATTTGACAACACAAATCACTCAGTGGCTTCGCAAATGATCTGTTGTGGTTATTTCTGTAGCTTTGATCGTAGTAGAAAAAAAAATCTGTTCTAATCTGGGCTCGTGTTTAATATATATATATATATATATATATATATATATATATATATATATATATATATATATATATATATATATATATATATATATATATATATATATATATATATATATATATATATATATATATGCCTTATAAATAAATAAAAAAAACAGAAATTAATTACGTTCTATTTTACCCGATTCATATTTCATTCCCGCGACAAAAATTAATTTATGTTCTTCTCCAAGATTAATACACATCTATACCGAAATTCATCAAAATTGTTTCAGCGGTTTATGCGTAAAAACCTAACAGACAAACAATTACTTTCACGTTTACAATTTTTTTTTCTCTTTATTGAAAAGGGTTTTGCTGCACAGCGGCAATGTCACCCCGTAAATTAAAACTTAAACTACTTACTAAAACGTAAACTTACTACTACTTAATTACAATGTGCAAAAAACGAATAATATAGTCTGCAAAGCTTATTGACCTCCCCGGACAAAGGGGATGACAATAAGCTATTGCAATCTCCCAACGTGGATAGACCATGAACTCCAAATAGCTGAACTCTCAATTGAAAATTGCGAGTACATTCTGTTAGAATATGAATAATGTCCTCTGGTTTATTACATGTACTATAATTTGGCTTTAGTATGAATAAATATAGAAATAGTTTAACAATCCATACAGCGCTACTTAGTTTCAAAATAAACAACAGAGCGCGGGTAGTGTACATTTTTATTTATAAAAAAATGTTTTACACAAACATCCACACTCGAGATGGGAACCGAACCTGGACCGTCCTACGCGTTCTAACGTGTAACTAAGTGAAAGGCATTACACCACGGAGGTCGTTAATATGTGTATACGTATAGGATATAAATAAGTAAATAACCATTTACTTTGATAGAATTTGCATTTGACATATTAAAATTGATTTAGACGTATTAGTGGTAAGGTTATTTCTGAGTCTAGACCACCCGTGCCCACCAACATATTTAAGAGCGGGTGCCAACATATCGTCAGTTATCCGGTACTAAATGAGTACGACCAAAGTACCTTTTCCGACACGAATGTCGCAATTTCCGCACCGGGCCGATGACCTGTTTGGAACTCATGCGACTGAACATGCCTATCGAATTTAAGTGCCTCTACAAATTTGAACAATGTTCGAGAAGTCTACATTGCTGAACATGTCGACGTAAATAGTGCTTAGTTCCATTCATAGTAAACATATACATATTTATTCTGAACTAGCCGACCCGGCAAATTTCATAACGCCTAACGACCAATGAATTTCGTGTAGTTGTATTTGCTTTGGTTGCGCATAATTATTTCTTATTTTCAACTAGCTGTGCCCGCGACTCGGTCCGCGTGGAATAGTGACTTTGGGCAGTATTTTTTTGGATAAATCTTATGGTTTATTTTGGATTACAAACCCTATAAACCCTAAAATATAAATAAATGAAATATGCAAACAGTCAGTGTTATCGAATGCAACTGTTACGCCATGCGCCTGCGGAATACGTGCGTTCGAACCTACAAAGTCCAGCCTAAGCTAAACCCTATTTCATATGATTGATGATATAAATCTGAGGTCAACTTTAATTAGAAATAAAACCTACCATGTCCAGCCTAAGTTGATCCCTATTTTATAATAATAATAATAATAATCATTTATTTCGGACAAAGTCCATAGTTTGTTAATGGATTAGTAACAATTATATATGATTGTTGATATATATCTGAGGTCAACTTAAATTGGAATATAAAATTTTCGAAACTTATAATTTTTAACAAAAGCTATTTTTTTTTCTAAAATAAAAGTAGCCTAAGTTACTCCTTGTTACATAAGCTATCTGCCAATGAAAGTCACGTCAAAATCGATGCAGCCATTTCATAGATTAGCCGGAAGAAACAGACAGACAAAATTTGTAAAAATGTTGTTTTGGTATATGTACCGTGTATACGTGCGAATGCACTTATTAAAAAGCGGGTATTTTAATATTATAAACAGACACTCCAATTTTATTTATTTGCCTATGCATCTATATGTATAGATATATGTTTTATGCTTTATCTTAATTGATCCTTTTGGTAATTTTCCAAATAGCGTGTATCCTATTATTTCGCACTTTATTAATTGAAGCTCCAATTTTTGCACTGTTTTTGTTCTTAAACAAATAATTGTAACCCAAAATTTTGTAGAATTTTCATTTTTATTTACTGATTGTTCACTTGGTTAATCTCTGGTTTTACAACTGACCTATCTGCTCCGACCTATGATTTTGGAACTAAAGAAACATACAACCAGACCCAACTACCGAGCACTTAAAAGAGAAAACCAACTATCCATTAATCGGGGATTGCGATAGACACTTATGTATTTATGGCGCACATTTCCGAGGCGGTGACATTCTTCGGCCTTTCATCCAAGTGGGGTCAAGTGAGACCAGAAATTATTTTTTCCCAGGCTTTTCGTACAAGATGCGGAAACTGAAAGCCTCAGTAAACGCCTGTTGAAGTGCTTTATGTTTTTTTCTATGCACTTTTCTCTGGAATTTTACATTCAATAAGAATGGTAAATTTTATGACCAAGATCAGATGCTAACTTTGAAATTCTGTACTTTCTAACTTTAGCTTAAATTTTTAAATAAATACAAAAATATGCTGGGTTTATTCACTCAGCGCCATAAAGTAACAAAATAAGCGGCAGAGCACTGTTATGAATACTAGACTGATGTAATACTTACATACCTTTAATTTGTAAATAACACATTACACATAAACTCACACATAAACACACGTTGCTGGAACGGGGAGAATCAAAACCATAATCCCCTCAGGCACTCCGACGTGTGAAATTCATTACTCCACGGAGGTTGTTAAAATGTTATCAACAAATTTAAATTTATACGTTTTGGAGAACAGAGCAAGTTGAGTAAAACAAGGCAAAAATAGAGCAATACCTGAGTAGAATAGAGCAAGTTATTATTATTTAATTTATTTAGTACTTTTTTATTTTCTTAATAAATAACTTCTTATTGGTATACTATCTCAATGACATTTTGAATCCAGTCAAAGCCCCGAAGTCTTCAAATGTCAACATGGTAATCATATTTATGGAAATAAAAAGTTTACACCGGATTTGCGAAGAAGCACTGATTTTTCTGTATGACGTACTACAAACACAAAGTGATTTTAAATATTATTTGCTTAAAAATTTTGCCGACACAACCATTTTATTCTTCATTGAAATAGTGCGTGAATAGGATGTCGATCCTTTGCGCCATGTTGTGACGTCATAGCTGTCAATTCGAATTAGTTGGGTAGGGTCAGCAAAACAAGATATTTTTTAAATATAATTTATTTACGAATCATGAACGAATAATTTTTAATTAGAATTGAGCTATTCACTTTCACTCATCTCTGCACTGAGTGGTCACTGTCGTCAACATTACCATCATCATCATTGTTGCATTTCCCTATAAAATTAAACATGGATTAATGTAGGTATTTATTGAATATTGCTGCCGTGTGGGCCAAATGGCGTGAGGTAACTGGTGTCATTTGTGACCTCAAGATGCCAGTAAAGTTGAAGGGACAGGTCTATAAGACCATCATTAGGCCTGTCCTTTTATACAGCTGCGAAACGTGGCTGGTGTTAGAGCGACACAAGCAAGAACTGCGTGTCACGGAGATGAATATGCTGCGGTGGATGTGTGGAGTGACGCGGAAGGATCGCGTTAGGATCTCCCGCATTCGCGGCAGTCTTCATGTTCGTGACATTGCAGATAAATTGCAGGAGTGTCGGCTCCGTTGGTACGGCCACGTTTTACGGCAACTGGGTGATTACGTGGGAAACAAATGTCTGGCCTATCCGCCTCCGCCGGGCCCCGGCAGGAGGGGTAGACCCAAAAAGTGCTGGCTTGATGTCGTAAAGGGCGATATGCGTGCCAATGGACTCACTACCAGGGATGCTGAAGACCGTGCGAAGTGGAGTAGAATGAATCGGAAAGCGGACCCCGGGCACCGAAACGGTAGTTTAGGTTGCAACCGGGATACTACGCTTAGATGATGATGTTGATAATGCTTCTAATGTTATGCTCTCAATTTGGCTTTCCAGCTGCTTGACGTTTTTGTCTGCCACCCTACGCTTAATTAAGTGCCAAATATACTCAATTGGAATTAAGTTGCAATTGTAAGGTGGCAGCCTCAAAACTTGAAAACCATAGGGGTCGAAAATATTATCAATAACGAGTATGTAAATCAATAAAAGTATTTTTTGGCGGTTTATTTCTTTTTATTATTATTTTCAATGTTTTTTTTCTGATAGCCATGACTGCATTTCTGCTTTTTAGTGGTCATATTTGGGAGCTTAGATTCCATGCTGTGGTAAGGAGCAATCCATGACGATTATTGCATTTTTAGGGAGATTTGGGGTTAATTTCCTTGATCCATTTAGTGAAGTTTGCACCATTCATTTCTTCATGATAATCACCCGTTTGACCGGGTGGTCAACTGATAAAAACACATACAGTTTTATTATTAAAGTTATCAGGGTTCTTAAAATTATACGCTGCAGCAATCTTGGAAAAAAATCTGATATGAAATATGAATAAATTACCGAAAAGTTTAAAAAGAAACAGTTTTATAAAAAATTACTGTGACGTGTACATTTTCCGAGGCAAATCAACAAAGCCAGTCTGGCGTCACCACAAAACGTGTAACCCATTATTTTTCCTAAAATATTCTCAGCATTGTGTGCAGCCTGAATCTCAATGTACCCCCACGGCTCTCGTAACGACCTTGCAGCTTATCAAATTTTCTAGGCAGCTGGCTCTTTATTAAACCTCTTGAGATTTTCATTACTCTCATTTCTCCACAATACACATTTTAGGGGAGTACGTTTTGCCGTTTCTTTTCATTGGCATTTATTTTTAAAACATCTCTCTTGACTATATACTAGGCTATATTTATTGGCAGCCAAAAAATTATTCTACTTATATATTTATTGTAATGTTGATACTATTTTATTATAAATAATATATTTGTAGTATGTAGTAAATATTATTAGATTCCGTCTTGTGTCAGCCAATTAAGATTGCAATGTGTTGCGTATTATTTCAAATATTTTTCTTATGTATATTACTTATATATTACTCTTACTTCAGAGTAGAATAAAAGTATATACGTAGTTTTATATACTCCGCCGAATCAGGGAAAGTAATTGCTACGTATTGCAGTGGGCAAAAATATTCGCACTGACCTCGATTCTGCCTTTTTCTAGTTCAACTTAGAATTTTGCTCACAGAAGCACACACGGCAGTTGTGTAACAACATACATTTCTGAAAATTCCTGAACAATAACAAATTTAAAAAAAATTCACGACTAATTGAATCCAATTGCGCATGGTGCTATATAACATATGGTCTTTAAGGAGGTCTGTCGGAGCTTTACACTTACACGTGTGTGTGTAGTGTACGTAATGCAGGTTTTATTAATTTTAAATATGTTTTAAGCATTAATATTTAAAAACTATTGGATTTTCTGCCTCCCCCTCCATATAAACTTTAACTGTGCTAAATTTCATACTCCTCCGTTCGCACAATTTTTGTAAAATAGGAATACAAAGTTTTCGCTTCAATATTAATATATTTTATTATATTGCAGAGTGTTGCTAGAATTTTATTGTGTGCTCTTATACTATTTTGTAAATTTAAGAGCAAACAGACTTATTTCTAAAAAGCAAATAATGTCATTTCTAGTGTCCGATATGTTGAAAGTGATTATAAAATTCGGTAAGGCATTCTTACTCACAAAAAAATGCCATACAAGTATGAATGACGATGTTCATAATTTGTATTGTTTCGTACTTTTGCAAGGAATCTACCCTGTTTCTATAATTAATTTTATTTGTGATCAAAACTCATTGTTGATATTAGATTACTTATAATAATAAACTGGGATTTCATCGGTTAATTATTAATTTAAATTTACCAAACTGATATTAAAATTAATGAAAGCCATAATTGGATTCGCTTGATTAACCGATTTTAATGTGATGGCACGCTAACTCTGGAAATATTAATGATGTGTAGTATAAATAACCTGTATTATTTTGAAATACTTGCAAGTGTGTAACAAAAAGTTTTTGTCACTTTTTTATTCTGATCTTTTTTGTATCTCACGATACTTTGAAGCCTTTATTTTAGAGCTCCAGATGTATTGTCACAGGGAAAAAATTTACACGCCGTCTTGTGTGGTTAATATTTTATGAGATTTTCATTTTTATGTCAAAGAGATACAAGAAAGTATTGGCATTAATGTAAAATTCATATTTAATAAGCCTACATCCCTATTTCCTCTCAACTCTTGAAAATTTTTGGGTACCTCGAGATCTAAGGTTCACTTTAATTACAGTGCTTGTCACAAGAAGAAAAAAGTACAATATTTAATAGCCAATATGAAGAACACATGACCAACGTGTCTTCCCCTTAAATATAGACAATAAGAAAAGTGTTATTGCATACATTCTTAGTTTAAAATATTATTAGTAATTTTAAGTTAGAATTAAATTACATATTAGTCTTTGTTAGATTAGATTGTAATAATTTATGAATAAAGAAAAAAATAGCCAATCTATTTGAAAAGATTTTTACGTCAACTGAAATATAAACCACCTCTAACATAGCAACAAGTCACAGTATGAGACCGGAAGCGTAAAATAAACGTTTACGTGCTGATTGATATGATTAGTAAGTTGATAAATTTTAACTATTATACCTATATAACTTCATTTGCGTAAATAACTACGTGCATATCTAATTCTTTTCTAGATTAATGAAGTATAGTAAGTACTGTTCTATTACTATCAAATTTTATTTAATTTTTTCCGGTTTTGGCGCGGCTGACTACCTCCGTGGCAGCTAACGCACTTCGGTACGCTTGTGGACGTCACGAATTTGATTCCCGTCAGACTTTTTTTTTTTTATTGCTGTAGAACAGCAGACAGGCTGACGGCCCGCTTAGAATTTAGCAGTTACCGTCGCCTATGGGTGTTTGCAACGCCAGTGGCATCGCAAACACGCTGTTGTCCCATAAGGGTACAGGAACTTGGGTCACTAATGCCGGAACACAACACAAGGTTATTATGGCGGCATACTTAAGACCGAAGGTGGTCGCCATCCAGACGGGGTTGAGGCCCTACCACGTAGCTAGGGTGGGTTGTTTTGTCGGCTTTTACGACAGGCCGACCCCGGCCGCAGAGGTTAGTATTCTTTCTCCGCCCCTGCACGGATATAGAACGTCTGGGTTTTTATGTACAATATCTATTTATTTACAAAAGAAAAGTATATTATTTATTTAGTACACAAAACATAAGCGCTATGCTACTTACTTTAGGACTAGATGGCGTTGCGTGAATTGTGCCAGTATATTTATTTATTGAGTTACAAAATTAATCAAATTTTTGATTTGATTGAAGTAAGAAAAGGAGTACGAGTATAATCAGTTGCATAAATATTAAACATTAATATTCAAACTAGAATCACATTAAGCCCCAGCCGGGTAAAAACTTTCCGACTATTAAGTATCTAATAAATAATTCCATTTCGGTTTACTGAAGTGTTTCAAGGTAACACGAAAAGCGTTTTATCGATAACACGGTTCTGCCTGCGAATTCACTCGAATTTTGTTTCTTTTATTCTCATTCATATAGGGCAATAATTTCACCCACTTGGAAAGTTGTAAACCAAAATGTTGAGAGATAATGGGGTATATATTATTATATATTTTATTATTTACTTATGTTATGATGTAATAAAGTTAACAAACTTTAGAGCATATCATCATTTCAGCCGGAAGACGCCCACTGCTGGACAAAGGCCTCCCCCAAAGATCTCCACGATGATCGGTCCTGCGCTGCCCTCATCCAACCTATTCCGGCGATCTTGACCAGATCATCGGTCCATCTTGTGGGGGGCCTACAAACATTGCGTCTTCCAGTACGCGGTCACCATTCAAGGACTTTTCTGCCCCAACGGCCGTCAGTCCTTCGAGCTATGTGCCCAGCCCACTGCCACTTCAGTTTTGCAATCATCCGGGCTATGTCGGTGACTTTGATTCTCCTGCGAATCTCCTCATTTTTGATTCGATCTCGAGCATATACTAGTTGAAAGTTCATAGTATTTCTTTTTCCGTGGAACAGTAAACAGCCCACTTAGTAGTAAACAGTTACTTTCGTCTATAGATATTTGCGACGCTAGAGCCATCCCTAGGACAATGCTTTCTGCGTAGGGCAACCGGAACCTATCTGAACACAACACAAGGTTACGGTAGCATATTTAGACCAGATCGCTAAGATTTAGAGAAACCATGAGTTGCGATTCATGGTTACCATTCAAGCGGGCTTAGAACTCTACCACCTAGAATACCTAGCTTTTTTTGAGAAACATATACTTTAGAAAGAAAGAAAGAACAATAACGTTGAACCCATTAACATCTTAGGTCTAACATAGCAATTCAAAATCTGTGTCATGTAAAAATAATATTCATTGATATTTTATTTAAATAGTTAACAAACAGTGATTGGGTCGTATTTTATTAGGACGCCATCAGGAATTACCTTACTGTTACTGGCAAACGCTACAGAGCCATGATAGACGACTTCTTACTGCTGGAATTGGATAAGCAGAGCTTGGTGAAAGTGTAAGATCAACAAGACGGTAGAACCGCACACACAACAGATATTGTGATGGAAATGTTTTCTGGTCTTCAATGGTGGACAATTGCCCTTAAGGAGAATGTTCGACAGGAATGCGACCATTTCACCGAAAATTTTGCGAAAAGTCATGAAAATGCGATAAAAATTTCATCACTCAAAATAATTTTTTTATTCGGTTAATAAGTTAATCAAAAACAAAATTTGAGGTTAATTTTGCGTCATTCTGTATAAAACACTTAAAACAAATTAGCACTTAACAAATTAAGCCATAACTTGCGTTTTGGAACTTGGGATCCGCTAATATGCATTTTTATAGGTGTTAATAGCTCAGAAAATAAGCAAACAAACTAACAGCAAGAGCATTGTTAATACGTTGCGAACCGAGTAGGAATTGCATAGTTATATGGTAAGACCTCAAGTTTTAAAATGAAAGATTATGATTCAATTATAATGATCACTATTTGCAGCTATAAAGACTATAAACTATATTGTCTAAGTGGTAAACTATGTATAACGAAACATATAACTTGTAAATTTTAATATGAAATCATAAAAAAAGCCGTCAAACAATCAAATTCGTACAAATAAAATTTCCTTTATAAGGAAAAATATTAGCAATAACACAAATTAAGTCAAGAACCTATAGCCAAAGATCTAGTTACTAACCTCCTATAAATCATTTTACCGTAATTGGCTAGATATTTCTAAACCAAAATACTTTTTATCATTCATTCGAGGTACTTGATGCCATTGATTTCATAAACAATAGGATAGGATTTAAACAGAATATTGTTGTTTGTAGACAGACATTTTTAGGCTAAAATAAATAATGTCAAATAAAGACTGAATGTTTAATGTATTATTTTATAAGTATGATATACTTGAGAAGCATTTATATTACATTCTTATATTAGAGATACCTACCTAGTCCATATCTGCTAATTTACTCTTGAAGATCTACCTATATTTTGCAATGAGTCTCCAGTATTAATTTATTTATTTATGAAGTTAGCTTGTTACTTTTACGGTTTATTTGAATAAATATATCAGTATATATACGAAGGGTGTTCAATAAATAGTGATAACGCAATACATTCTCCTTGAAAAGAAAAAAATAAATACTGGCCGGCATAATCCAGACGTTAGATATAATAATAAAAAAGCAATCAATTCTCTTTTGTTTTTTTTTTTAAATGACTTATTCATTTGTTTGCGTCGTCTTGGAACTTGTTTTTATAAATGAATAAAATTGAAGTTCACGGGGTTAAAATTCTCTGCTTGAATTTTTTAACTACGGAGCTGGTAAATTAAGACTTAAGAGCAACATTAGGGTTCACGTTCCTCCATATTTTATGGTTGTGCGTTGATGTGCTGAGTTCAAGCGAAAAACTTACATTAACGACGACCCCCGCACGGGATGCCCTACATCGGTAGTGACTGAACAAATGATAACAGAATGCTTTCTGACGCGCAGAAACAAACAAGACTGAGAAATTCACAAAGCTGTTTGGGTTTGTTAAAACAAGCTCTTGACCGATTTTTTGTTCAATTCATAAATATGGACAAAAGGCTTCAAAATTATGACACGGACACGAAAAAACAATCCATGATTTGGAAGGGACCTCCATTTCCAATTCCGATGAAATTTAAGACGATTCCATCCGCCAGTAAGATCATGGGCTGTTTTTTTCTGGGACAACCAAGGGGTGGTAATGATCGAATACCTTAATTATGGAGCCACTATTACAGGGAGTTTATACGCAGGACAAATAGTAAAGTTGCGGGAGGAAATATGCAAGCAACGGCGTAGCAAACTTGCTCAAGTTGTTTTGTTTCACCAAGATAACGCCTCCGCGCACATGTCCAGAGTTGTGATGGCTACCATTCAAGAAGCTGGCTTCGAATTAATGGAACATGCTCCATATTCGCCGAACTTAGCTCGTAATGATTTCTACCTATTTCCGCGGTTAAAGGAACATCTCAAGGGCCAGAAATTTGAAGATGATGACGCAGTAGTCGCAGCTGTACACGATTTTTAAGGGATCAGGAAAAAGATTTTTTAAAGGGAATTTTAGGTTTAGAAAAAAATCTACAGTGTATAAAGCTGAAAGGTGACTACGTAGAAAAATAAAATAACATTTAATAAAAGATAATTGTGTCATACTCATTATCACTTTTTATTGAACACCCCTAATACATTTGACGACCTCCGTGGCGTAGCGGCTAACGCACTCCGGTATGCTTGCGGAAGTCATGGGTTCGATTCCCGTCTCGCGTCTGGGTATTTATGAATAATATGTATTTATTACAACTTAATACATAATATACTACTAATAATAATAAATATAAAACATAATATACTAATACATAAATTGTACATAATAACAATGTTTCAGCACTCTGTTAAGACCGTGGGAAACCTGGCTGATATTGATGAATTTTTAGAATCTTAAAAAAATTACCTACATTTATTCAATTTTTTTTCTCGTGCCTTATTAACTAAGAATAATAGGAAACAACTAGAGTCAATGGCTCATAAAGCTGAAATTTTACAACAATGAGCTATGTTAACGGTTTAAAGTTTTAGCTTCAAATACAAATAGGAGTGTCTTCAACTTGACATTCACTTCAATGATGATGATTTTTCCACATTATTTATTTTAAATGAATAATTCAATGTACTGATTTCATTCTATATAAGTAAATTATAAAAAACAAAGTGATTGGTTAAACAACATACATATGTAAATAATTTCGCATTAAAGTGAATTCTATTTAAAAAAAGCAGGACTCAACAAAATATTCCACCATCAAAGGTAACATTCTCGAGCTACACTCGTACAGAAATGAGATCAGATTAACAAGCTTTGAAACTATTTCAGTCCTGGATCATGTTTACATTTAATCAGAGCTCCTCTCATTGCAATTTAAAAATTTCGTCCGTAGAAAAACCGAACATACGATACATTCAATAAATTTTCATAATAGTGTCTGGATTTTATAATAAAAACTTTATTAGGAATATATGAAAATAATAAGTAGCCCATTGTAATTACAAGTCTAATAAAATATTCAGAACTTTTATAATAATATGCAGAAAATACATGAATACGACATGGTATTTTGTATGGAAAGCCAACGATAATATCTATCAAAGGGATAACTGCCAGCCCAAAAGCTGTAATAGTGCAATGCTACTGTTCCAGTTGCAAGCCAGTAGTTTCCAGAAGAGTTTTGAAATAGTACAAAGCTACGTTGACCTAATCTTCACTATTAAGTAGCAACATCAAGGTGACCAAATATAAATTTGATAGACAATAAGTTCTCTCTCTCATCGCCATTAAAAAAATTACAGTCGTGTCATAGCGAGTCTTATTTATAATAAATATAAAGCGGCAACCCGTCCATCTTGCATATTCTTCACAACTATAAACAACATTCAATACAAATATAGTAAATATATTAATAAATTAAAAAATGAGCTCTACTCTATATAGTCTGCGATCTGATCTTAACCGAAGGATATAAAGAAATAAATATACTGGAACGATTCACATATCGCCAATTAATCTCAAAGCAAGGAGCAGAGGATTTATGTTATGAGAACTCTTTTCTCCCTGCAAGAGTAGAGTAAGAATATTAACCCCTGCGGCTGGGGTCGGCCTATAATAAAAGGAGACAAAAAGCCCTACGTGGTAGGTCTCCAAGCCAGTCTGGATGGCTACCACCCTTGGTCTTAAGTATGTCGCCATAATAACCTAGTTTTGTGTTCCAGCATTAATGACCCAGGTTCTTGTACCCCTATGGAATATCTGCGTGTTCGCGGTACCCGTAGCGTCGCAAACATCCATAGGCGACGGTGGTCTTACTATTAAGTGAGCCGTCAGCCTCCCTGCTGTTCCACAGCAATAAAAAAATAAACAACTGATATACTGCTAAAAATTTAAAAATGTGAAATACATATTATACATAAACATCCATATTTGGAATGAAAATCAAACCCGTAACAGTTCTGAATCTCAAAAGCTATTGGGCTGTGCAGTATGTCAAAAATAGAATCGAGATAAAAAGCTTGTAAGTACAAATAGAAAGATATTTTTATAAAATGAATGAATATACTTTATTGCACAACACACAAAATATATACAATATAGGACAAAACAAACCAAAGATTGTACAAACGGCGGCCTTATCGCTGGAAGCGATTTCTTCCAGGCAACCTTAGGGTGGATTAGAGTTTGAGAGGGCTGAAAGTGGGGCTAAAAGTGTTGCATATTCATTTAAAACGAAATAAAATCTTTATTTTAAACACTCATTTTCTATAACAAAGTTGAAAACACGGTGTCAGTATTCAAGTTAGCGACTCCATGTAGAAGTTAAAACTTTAATACCTTCAAAGTTGCTACGAGTAGGTAGTAATCCTCTTGAATACCGTGTAAAACCTAGTGAAACGTTGTAATTAACTTAAGCTACTTCATAAAACAGGAGAAGGTTTTACGAATACATCAAGTTTGTATTTAATGAGATTTATTATTTTACCTAGAGATCACTGTATCGCTTAGGCAATTTTCTCGCTTAATGTGCATATGACATAATTTCTAAACCTGCTTACCAAGATTACAACTACATTAGCCTTCAATTCATTTCAAACAAATACAGCGGGCACAATATCCATTCCCTCTACAAGAAGGTTAAAATTATTATTAACAATTATTACTAACAAATTTATCCACTAAAATTTATCAATTTACAATAACATTATTTGTTGCACAAACTTCTACTGCTTTGAATCTTTTCGTGATAACCGAAGAACGACATTAAATAGAGTCAAAAGACCTTGACTTAAAAAGGCTAAAGATGGGCCCCCTGTTGTGGAACATTGCATATAACTAGGTCCTAAGGGGGGCGCTCCTCCCCGGCGTCGGCGTCATCTGCTACGCCGACGACACGCTCGTCACAGCGCGCGGGAGGAACCCCCGCCAGGCGTGCCTTCGACTTCGTGCGAGGGAGAGAGCCGCGTGCTGTTCTGCGGCCCCCCTCAAACTGTTGATTCAGAAGAGCGCCGGGGGACGAAATCCTGACCCCTGGCGCCAACAATTTAGAAGGGGCCCGCCTTAAGACAAAGGGCGGGCCGGCGCTGGCCCGGGCCACGAGATCGGCAGACCATATATCCGTGGGCCCGGGCGTAGGCGATACGAGAACAGCGGGGTTTTTTAGTGGGTAGTCGGGTGGTCGAACATCTTTCCCGGAGTCCCACATATCGGTCCCCCCGGGCCGGGGGAACCCGTCAAGAGAGGTTTTTCCCCGAGACCAAAAAAAAGGGGCTAAAGATGTTTGCGATGCCAGCGGTATCTCTAACACAATGCCGTTCACGTAGGGAGACTGGAACCTGAGTCACTTATGCTGGAACTCAATAGCAGGTTATTATGGCGGCATATTTACAGACCACGAGTGGGTGCCATCCAATCGGGCTTGGAGTCTTACCATCTAGCTAGGGTTGTATTATATAGCTTTTTAAGATAGTCCGCTTTCGGCCGCAAAGGTCATTATTCTTACGCCGCACCTGTACGGAGAAAATGGGTTTTCAAGTGCGTATTTACTTTTTTCGCTGTAGACGTAGCCGGAATTAAGAAGTTCCCGAAATAGTTTTATTAGTAACCATTTTTACCAAAAATAGTTTCAGTAATAACTTATAACATGTAAGAAAATATTATAATGTAATAAGTTTAAATACTTTGTGCCTTAACTGTGACGAAAAAGTAGACGTTCGATTTTCAAAACGCTGGTCACGCATTTAAGTTTTCTCTGCAGTCTTTCAATCTTTTGGTGCAACGATAGTATAAGTTTGTGACATTTTCACCTTAAAATATGTTACAAATAAAAATTATCAGAGTTGAATTTTCGCTACACTGCATAAAAAATAATATCCCAATTATCTCTCTTACATAATAAAATGTTAAGAAAACTTTTATCAAACAAGCGATTAAAAGCTCCACTGACTTATTGCGCGGACGCAACCACCAGCCATCCTTCTACAAGAACTTATTACCAGAAAACTTGTGATCCCACACGTATCCGAATCTATTATTGTACAGTCCGACAAATAGTCTCAAGCATCAACACAGCTCAACTTATGCTTGAATACTATACACTATCTAGTTCTAATTTTTTTTCTCGTAGGTATTACATTATTAATACTTATGGGTATTTAGTTCTTACATGCCACTTCCGTTTTTCTTTACCAGAGACAAACAAGAAAAATGGTGTTTATTTCCCTTTAGACTTAGCCATGAAAAGGTAAACGAGATATTAAACTACTTTTTTAAATTGTACGTGCTCTTTCTCTTCATTTCTGTGTCTTGAATGTTAATCGATTACTAAATCAAATTAAACTAATTTCAAAATTTTATATTTTTTTATTGCTGAGGCTGACGGCCCACTTAATAGTAAGCAGTTACCGTCGCCTATGAATGTTTGCGAAATCAGAAGCACCACAGGTACAGAAATGTAGATCCCTTGTGCCGGAACACAACACAAGGTTATTATGGCGGCATACTTAAGACCGAGGGTGGTTACCATCCAGACGGGCTTGGGGCCATACCACGTAGCTAGGGTCCTTTTGTCACCTTTTATGACAGACCGACTCCAGCCGTAGTGGTTGATATTTTTAACCACCCCTGCACGGAGAAAAATATTATTTATCAACATAATTTCATATTTCTTATCCGTGCAGGGGCGGAGAAAGAATACTAACCTCTGTGGCCGGGGTCGGCCAGTCGTAAAAGGCGAAAAAACAACCAACCTTAGCTACGTGGTAGGGCCTCACGCCCGTGTGGATGGCGACCACCTTTGGTCTGAAGTATGCCGCCATAATAACCTTGTATTGTGTTGTGTTCAAGCATTAGTGACCCAAGTTCCTGTACCCTTATGGGACAGCAGCGTGCCACTGGCGTTGCAAACACCTATAGGCGACGGTAACTGCTAAATTCTAAGCGGGCTGTCAGCCTGTCTGCTGTCCTACGCAATAAAAAAAATATCTTTACACTTCAAAATAGTATTTCAACTGGAAAACTCTATGAAACATTTTCAATTAAATTCCTGTGTAACAAATCTTAATCAAGAACTGTAAAAGAATTTAATTTGAAAACTTTTAAAATTACTATCTAAGTTCAATAGCAATAATTTTCATCTCTTTTTTCATTTCTTCTTGTTATATGACACGATAAAGAGACATAATGGATTATTTTTTAGAATTGAGTATATTAATAAAAATAAATATACTGGGACAATTCACACAGTGCCATCTAGTCCTAAATTAAGTTGCAGAGGCTTGTCAAATAGATACTAGATTGTTCCAAACACTAGGCGATAGTAGGACAGAAGGGTTTTAGTAGGTAGTTGGACGTTGAACATCTATTTTGGAGTCCCACATTCTCCCCCATCCCTCTAGGATCGAAAGTACTTGTAAATCGGAGATTTTATAAAAAAATGTACTAAATAATTGACCTATAAACTTTGTTATAAATAATCTTCTTCCTCTTCTTTTTTTAATTAAAAATACTCAATTGTTGCTACTCAATTGTTTTTTATATAGTCGTAAAGTCCAATAAAAAGATAACTCCAGTTGATATTTCGCAAACAGCGAGAGAGCGCAGTTATTTCATCTTGAGTATTGATGGGAAGATACCAAACTACATCATGTAACGTTGCAAAAAAAATAAGTGTCATGGACGATCGCCAAGGCTGTCTGTATGGGAAGAAGCTTACCTTTGTGGCAAACTGTTCCACTACTAATAAGATATAAGAGATAACATTAAATATTCTAGTATTTATAAAATAAAGTTTTAGTATTCACAGAGGTGACCACCAGCATTGTGGTTATCTATTATTTCTTTGTACCTATTAACAAATATGTCATTTAACTTCTTATGACATCTAAAGGAAAAAATGGAAAGATCATTTTTCAATTTGTTAATATTTTAGCCAATATTCAAGTGTAAAGTACTTTCAATAGCCTTAAAGCACAATCTTCTAATGTACTAGCTGACCCGGCAAACGTTGTTTTGCCATAAAATGTTAAGGGTGGACAACCCTTATCACTAAGGGGTATGAAAAATAGATGTTGGCCGATTCTCAGACCTACTCAATATGCTCACAAAATTTCATGAGAATCGGTCAAGCCGTTTCGGAGGAGTACGGGAACGAACATTGTGACACGAGAATTTTATATATAAGATTAAAATTTGCTCTCTTATGTATTTATATTTAGATATCTTCTTAAATTTCTACTCCGAATATCTCTAATGAGCAAAATCATTCAAACAAACCAAATACCATTAATAACAGCACATTGGTTGCTTATTCCGTATTTATTCCTTATCGTCTACTGCTGTAACAACGTCGAAACAAAATAAATTAAAGATATGGGTTGTGTTGTTTACGAGTTTCCATCGCTTGATTGCGTTTTACTTTTTGTTTGTAATAATGAAAATGGCGGTTGAAATCATTTATGCTAGGGAACTTTCGCCAACTCAAAATTTGTTTTACTTCTAATTTTCAAATAAGTAACCACTTATTCTGTGTAATAAGAAATATATTTATATTTATAATAATTTCATTCAGTGTGTGTGTAAGTTCTCACACATTTATAAAAGTCTTCAGTCAGTTGTTGTTCACTGACAGATTAAGACATTGTCCTTCCCCAATCTTTGAGATGAATGGTACGTTTATCGTGATACAGTTTCCGCTCCACTTTATTCGCTATGTTTGTCTGTGTGTTCTGTTGCAGGCCATACAATATATCCAATTTCATTCCTCTCTGATTGTCCAGAAATCAGTGAGCTATTTTCAACAATAGTACCGAAGTCTTGGTCCTGTAAGTTATTACTGGAATATACTGGAGGATAGTTGACGATAAAACTAGACAAAGCTTGAAAGCCACAAAACTTAGCAATAAAAACTTATAACTACCCAGGTAGTGGGTTAAGTCAGTATTTTTAGCTTGGGCGGGATTTTCGTAAGCATTTGGACTTCTTTTTCGTCTACTCAAACTTGATTCAATACACAATACAAACCTACGTCCACTGTGGGACAAGGCTATTCGGGGTAGTGGTAGTCAGCTCACTCCATTTCCCGGCATCACGCATTTCAGTGACAGATGAGCCTGGGGGAGGCAGTGTCTAAGAGCATTTTTCCTCTTCTGGAACAAAAAAATGCACAATATAAATATTATCCAAATGAATGCTTACACTAACGGTCTAAGACTTAAGCCGCTAAATATACTTAAGTTATTTTCCGATATGTGAGTCTACACCTTATCTATGTTTCTAGTACAAATATTTGTGTTTCATTCGCTCATCCGACGCGCTTGTTCGAGCGTATAACATATAATCAACAAACAGCTTATAAAGGAGTATATCATTATATCTCTTACAAAATGCTTAAGCCAATGGTTTATTAATACTGTTATTTCTATATATTTACTCGTAACATAAACCTTTATTTTTGTATATGCTATAATACAATAATACTTAATATTTCACAAGGTAAGAAAAAATAATTGATTTTGTTTGATGTTCAGTAAATTGCTTTGTGCATTAACTTTTTTCTTTTACACGTTTTAGTCATTAAACAATAAGGTAAATACTAATCCTAAAGCAAATAAGTTTTAGTTATTTGCTTTTAATATTTAACTACTGTCCATTTGAATATAGTAATAATAGAAACAGAATTATTATTTTCTTATGCTAAATTTAGGAAAAACCAACAAACGACGTTATTACTCAATAAACTTGGCTTGAAACTAAAGTAACCAGCATAAATATTTAGATAATTTTAAATGCTTTATTGGAAACTAAAGTTACAAATTTTAATTTTTTCGTAAATAAAAGACAGGGATAAGGTATATCTCAGAGGTCCCCGATTCGATTTCCACTCTTAGGCAGTTTTTCTTGCTTAATATATTACCACTCTTGGTCTCTAAATATGGCGCCGTAATTACACTGTTTTGTGTTATGTGTTTGTTATAAATGACCCAGTTTCCAATTCCCCTACGTAAACGGCAGCGGTGCTCTTGGCATCGCAAACATCTATAGATGACGGTATTAGACTTAGGCATAGCTTTTAAAGTCCAGTTATTACAGTAGTTACAGTTTATAACTGTAAAACCATAAAAATCATAATTATGTATAGAGGAACGTCACGTAGTCTTAACCAAAGGCTTTCATCGCTGAATCAGGATCCAAGCTATAAACCGACAAAAGTACCTTAAATTAACGTACAAAGGTTACGATTTCGTGGAGGTGGGGTCACTAATAAATCTGGTCGAATAAATTCCACAACCCTGCGGTTATAAAACTTTACACAGCTATCAAATAAATTTCCATACATTGACTCCACTGCGGCTATTTCGAGCATACGCTACACTCGCGCATATAAATGTAATCATTAGTTGTGGTAATTTGAATTAATGTTTTCAGACTGCGCAGTTTTTCAACGGCCTTATATTTAATTTGCGAACATGTCGGCTCCCTGTCTGCATACCAATTGGTCACTCGTAACTTTTAATAAACAGAATATAGGGATTTTTATTTTATGTAGGTCTGAATTTCAAGTATTCATAAAAAGTAATTTTTATGTAAAAATGATACAGTGGCGAGAATAAATAAAATTGGTCTGTACGGTCTGTATGTATCAGCACGTGAAGATGTCATGTGACAATTGCTATTAACCACAAAGCTCTGACTGACAGACTACATCGCAGATTGATATCTATCTTAATGTACATTAATGCCCTATTTGCCTTTTTCAGGGCGCAGATTGATCAACATTTCAAGGAGAAATGATGCAGACTGTGGAGAAACTCTTTTCTCATAGTGTTTCGGGAAATGAAAACTTTATACGTTTTAATTTAAAATAAAAAAAACGTGTGCGTCTCGGGACGCCTGACAGAAGTCACTATGTTGGGTTTTTTCGGTTCGGGTTTTTAATTTATCACTTAAACTAATCTAAGTTGAACTATTTAATATTGAAATTGTTTAACTTGAGAAAAGCTTAAGTTACTACTTAAATTGCATGTATATTAATACGATAATATAAGGAAGGGTTATTTATTAATAAAACCAAAAAAATTCTAAAATAACTAAAGTAAATATACGAATTCTAATTTTTCCAGTAACTGTTTCAAAATTATATTAAATTAAATTATTCCGTAGTATATATTCTTTATAAAGAAAAAAAACTCAACTGAATTTCATTGTAATAAAGTCGCAATTTGAGTAGATCTAGATCTGTGGGTTAGAGGGAAAGAGAAGGAGCCTGCCTACCGCTGCCGTATGCGTGAGAAAAAGGGAAGCCAGACAGACTGGCGCCCTTTACCCTCCTATAATAAGTTATAACTTCAAAAAAAATGAAATTATTTATCTTATAAAGTTTAAATGTAAAAATAAATAAAAGTTATTTTTATTCATTATTATTGCCATCCCTTCTAAAAGTAGTTTTCTTTTCAAAGCGCATTTTAACTCTGTTAGACGTATGTACACCCTTAAAATATTATACATAACTATCGACAAACCCCCATGAATTCAATGGCCTACAATTTTCACATAAAAAAGACACAAGTGCGATATGAACTTCTATTCACAATCAACGATTTAAAAAATAAACAATATACTGTGGTGAAAACAATAAAAAAATTTCTATATGGTAAAATATATTACAGCACTACATTATATTGCACAGACTGAGAACAAAAATAATTATATTGCTATTATGTTAACTCCTATTTTTTGCTTTAATTTCACTTTATAATTAAAGTTGCATAGAATAACAAAGACAAATATAAAAAGACTGAAAACTAATCCGTGGGGAGTTTCTTTTGTCGTTTCTACTCTTGCCTAGCAATAAAATCTTATTAAAAAAATCTGCTCTTGCTAACGTTTTGTATTGGAAACGGTAGTAGATCCTTGACATTCAATAAGTGAGCAGTAAAATCTTATATTGAAATTATTTTTGTGCTATACCTTAAAGTTAATCTTTCTACAATTCAGAATAAAGTATAACGAACAAGCAGCTAAAGCCAACATTACTAGAACTCCGTTACAATACACACATTCCATGGATATTCGAGATTCTCAAAAGTTCAAGCAAGTTACCGGGCGCATACGTTACCTGAGCAAATTCCAATTTGGGATGTTCGGAAACTCTACATGCAACTTGCAACATGAAACTATGCAGTAAATAATACAAACATTTAATGAGCATATCTGTTTATGAGTACGTTTCATCTTTTTAAAGCATTGTAACAAAATGTAATTAACGTCGAACTCCGTAGCACAAATACGCATGAAAACGCCTGTGACGATCACGAATTCTACCTTCGTTCTGAGTTTGGATTTTTGTATAATCTTCTTCCTCCTGCCTTTATCCCACATTATATGGGGTAGGCATAACATGTTACCTGTTGTAATAGTTGTGGCTTAGTTTTTACAACCAGCCGCCGGTGTGACGTTAATTTTTTGGGGAAAGATCTGTCATGCTTTTTTATTTAAATTATTTTTCTCATTTCACATTGAAAGTAGGATACGAAATTTAGTTGTCAATCATCTAATATATCTTCAAGCGAAACTTTTATTAGTTTCTTCTTGAATAAACAACATCTGGGTGTCAGTTTGGGTGTGCAGGGTGGCAATTTTGCCGGGTCGCCGACTTTTAGGGGGTCCGTGCACAATTCACATTCGACAACTATGTCACGAGGGCTTCTAAAGAGGAAATTCGCAGTGCCGAATGTTTGAATGCTCTTGATCCTTCATTACGTTGCGCTTGAATACAGACACAGACAGCTTGGGAATAATGCGTCCATCTTCATATATTTTAGTGGTGGCTCACCGCAATCTTCCTCTTGGCAAGATAGAGGCCATTTTGTATAATATGCATTTATTTATAAAATAAAGGTATATAAATAGTAGTTATATAGTACCCATAGCACACTCTGCTACCTGCTTTGGGGCTAAATGGCCGGTGTGTGAATACTTATCATTATAAAAGTCTATTATATTATAATTCTACAGCCTTTACATTATAATTCTAAAGCCCCTGTTTTTGATAAGTTTGCATAAGGAATATATTTTAGTAGGTTTGTGACCAAAAGTGACCCTTAAAATAGTGTAAATATTTTAATTCCAGTCTACTGCATACACTACATCCATATTTATCCGTGCATTAGCGAAGAACACTGATACCTGCGGCCTGTCGTAAAAGCGCTGATAAACCACAACACAACCAACACAACTCTAACTAGCTGGTAGGGCCGGTAGGTAGGCCGTTTGAATGGCAACCCTCCTTAGTCTATACTTCAATACCCTTGTGTTGTGTTCCGGCATTAGTGAGCCACACTCCAGTACCCCTATGTGTACAGCAGCATGTTCGCGGTTCCTCTTGTTTAGCAAACATCCTTAGACGATAGTAACTGTTTACTATTAAGTTCAGCTATGAAAAAACATACATACGCGAGTAATCGTTCTACACATTTCGTTCAGTTAGGTTAAAAATTCGCGTGAATCGTATTAAAAGGTTAAATTAGTTGAAATATCAAAACAGTTTAATCCCGATTGAAACTCCGATCTAATATTCAATAAATTGATATAAGTAACCACTGTCTAGACAAGTTCAAGAAATTTCTTCGTAATTTCGTCTGCAATATTAAGATAAAATAAAAAGATAATTGAATTAAAATCCCATCTCTGGGAATTTAATATCACAAAAATGAAATGTAATTTTTATTAACCTTCAATATTTTCAAAAAAATATTACGATCTATTTATATTAAGAAAAATTAATTGAACTTTCCTGAACTCTTATACAAAAATTCTGCGAAAATAATTACTTATTGGATTTTATTCTCTTAGCGCCATAATTATATTTAATTACAAATAACTTTTAATCATAGCAAATTGATTAATTAGCTTTTGTATTCTGCTGACTGTCTTCACCTACATTCTGTTGATGTTTTATAATTCACCTACAACAGTAATAGGTGGGGAAATACGCTACTTGCTTGGGGCCTTTACTGGGCACTTTGGAACCAACAACATGCTCATGAAGATGGGTCTAACCGCGACACCTATGTGCAGGTTGTGTGGGGAACATACAGAACGCATGGAACACCTACTGTGTACATGCGATGCATTGGCCAGGAAGCGAATGAATCTTTTGGGGGTAGAATATCCGACCGGAAGATTACAGGCTCCTATCTCCATATCTCATTGTTAGGCTCATGAAGCAAATCTTCAATGAGATTGGAGAGGAGTGATTGCTATCTAGGGAAACACAAAAAATCCCATTGGGTCGAAGTGTCCGAGATAACTCTCGACCCCGAAATATGATAAGATAATAGGTGGGGAGGCGAGACAACAAGTCACATTAATAGATAAGAAGTCACTCTTGCCATTATCAGAGAAATGTAACTATTTTTTATTGCTATAGGACAGCAGACAGGCTGACGGCCCGCTTACAATTTAGCAGTTACCGTCGCCTATGAGTGTTTGCAACGCCATTGGTATCGCTGCTGTCCCATAAGAGTACAAAAACTTGGGTCACTAATGCCGGAACACAACACAATGTTATTATGGCGGCATACTTAAGACCAAAGGTGGTCGCTATCCAGACGGGCTTTGAGGTCCTACCACGTAGCTAGGGTGGGTTGTTTTGTCGCCTCTTACGACAGGCCGACCCCGGCCGTAGAGGTTAGTATTCTTTCTCCGCCCCTGCACGAATAGACACTTAAACGGAAGAACGTAAAAAGGTAACTTAATAAAATAATAGAAGACAAAATCCCAAAACTGTAAATATTCAATAATGCAAGGGTATAGTATATTACAAATAATTCAACTTATTATGATAATAATATTAATTATGTCTTTGGTGAATAAATTTCCTTCAATTGCTAGCTGATGGACTCTATTAAGTAAAGACACAGGCTCTGGCTACTTTTTTCCATTCAAGGTTGGAAGCTAAGATAACATTCATCCCCCTAAAGGTTAATTTCTACAGATCATAATCAATTTTTATTTTATCTTTTGGCCAAGATGTCATCAACGCAAATGCCGCAAACAAGTTTTGTTCTGTATTAGTACACAATATTAAACCTATTACTCCGAAGCGGAAGCCACTAGCCAAAATCACTTGAATGATGATAATCATAACATTTTTTTATTGCTTTAGGGCAGCGAACAGGCTGACGACCCACTTAGAATTTAGCAGTTATCATCGCCTATGGGTGTCTGTAACGCCAGTGGCATCGCGAGCATGCTGCTGTCCCATAAAGGCACAGTAACTTGGATCACTAATGCCTGAACACAACACAAAGTTATTATGGCGACATACCTAAAACCAAAGGTGGTCACTATCTAAACGGGCTTGGGGCTCTACCACGCAGCTAAAAATTATATTGTCTGCCTTTATGTCGAATATAAGCTCCAACATAAGGTCAGTTTTATGTATGAAAGGGAACTTTTAACCAACGATATAAAAAAAGTGACAAAAATTCTTTTTATAGGTGAAGTAATAAAATTGAAGAGGCCATAAAACTCGCAGTTCATATTGTGTACAACATACCTTACAAAATGGCGCCATTATATGTTGTGAATAGCCTGCACTTAGCCTTCTTCAAAGTGGTAACCATGTATAAAATTTATCCACAAAGTATTGATTTAATATTAAAATAATAGATATATTATGTTTTAATATAGCAATATAAAATAAAAACTAGGGAATCTATATCCTTCAAACCACTTATCTTCAAGCTGACAACATTCTAAAAACGCTAGTTGTATTATCACAGCACTTTGTGTTGAAGCGAGCTCGCTGCTGGCTGGATCCCCAGTTGGGTTAACTTCTTGAGTAGATTCAGGAGAGCGCCGAAAGGACGAAACCCTGACTCCCTGGCGTTAACATTTTGGAAGAGCCTGCCCTGAGACGAAAGGGCGGGCCGACGCCTGCCTGGGCCACGAGATCGGCAGGCTGCATATCCATGGGCCCGGGCGTAGGCGATAGGAGAACAGTGGGTTTTTTTAGTGGGTAGTCGATGGCCGAACATCTTTCCTAGAGTCCTACATATCCCACGGTCCCCCTAGGCCGGGGGAACCCATCAATATAGGGTTTTTCCCCGAAACCAAACAAAAAAAGCACTTTGGGTGGAAATGAAACTGGTAACTGCTCACTGTTTGAAATACAAAGCAACTTTTTTGTTACAGGAAACTTTTTCAAACTTGGTTTTTTATCATAAATCTTTAAACGAGCAATTCTCGTATATATATATATATATATATATATATATATATATATATATATATATATATATATATATATATATATATATATATATATATATATATATATATATATATATAATTGGAATCTCGGAATCGGCTCCAACAATTTTCATGAAATTTAGTATACGGGGGGTTTCGGGAGCGATAAATCGATCTAGTTAGGAATCATTTCTAGAAATGTCAAAAGGTGACGTTTGAGTAGTCCCAATTTAAACTGAAAAATGACTCTTCCTGACATCTATCGGCGAATAATAATACTATTTTTTTTTAATTGCTTTAACGACACAACAACACTAAAGCTATTCCAGCAGATGGCGTTGTTAAGTAACACGAAGTCAATGAGTGTTTGCTTTGAGGTTAGACTAAGAAAATCAATTGTTAATTTCCAAAAAAAATAAAAATACCCAGCAAAGCTCGGTCATCCGGATATTATTGATAAAACCAGACATCCGAACTCCATAGATCCAATTATAAAACAAAATTAACCACATCTATTTTGGTAGCCCTATCGTGTGAACGTGGTTGCATAAACGAATTTAAAAATTTAATGCCGAACTTTAATCCAATTTTACCATTACATGGCAGCGATTATTATACGATCGTTGCGATTTAATGGCTGCATAGGATATAAGGTCATTATTAAAAATTTAATTATTTTGAATCCGGCTGTAAGTCTCTAAGTAGTGATTTAAGTTTACTCTTAACAATAGTCAATTTGAATGTAAAAAAGTTAGGAACCTTAGCTTTACGTTATGATTACCAGTAACTGAAAAATAAAAACCGGTTGAGTCATCCAGTTGGAACCCAGCTTTGGCGGTCTCAAACCAATAAGCCAATAGATGCATATTTGCAGAATTTCAGATCTTTATTTAACTATCTTTTAAGTAAGCATGTGGCATCTCAAGACAAGATTCGTTTCACCCTCCAAGTCAATAAAAGTATGCCGTCTCCTACAATCATTGGTATAATCTAATTTAGGCAGAGATTACTTTCATCGCACTATAGTATAAATATAATAGCATAACCGTATTTACTTAGGGAATACGGATAAACTCCTGTAGTTTAGGGCTTTAAGCCACAGACTTTATTTCGAAAATGCTAAGAGACATTATTAGATAGGAAGTTAAATATGATAAATTTAAAACTAGGAGAGAAATACTTATAATATTTTACTATTTTTGTAGAATCAATTAAATTTCATATATTTAATAATATATTTGTTACGATTGATACAACTTGATGATCAAAATACGAAATAATAAACTAGTAAAAAATAGGTATGATACAACTATGAAATTGCGAAGCGCGCTACGACGTAGCCTAACAAAGGAACTAAGTGCTTCTAAAGCCCAACAAACTCATATGACATTATAGCTTACCGACAAACAATCACGCTTGCAAAGCCTTATATAGTTTGTAGCTTACACTTGCGTGTATAAGTTGTCTCCGCTATATGAAATTACAAGAAAATAGAAAAAGTTTTGGCATAATTTTTTTTAATGCTAAATTTCTAATGTGCTTTTTATAAACGCATACTATACACTATTTTAATAAAAAACCGATTTTCGTTGATCCCACAGTACGCAGTTTACATAGTTTTATTTATATGTAGTTGATGAATATTTTTATCAGTGTTCTATGCAATAAAATATAAATATAATATAGAACATTGATACAAAAAGTAACTACACTAACACTACTAACAGTACATAACTAAACGGTCCTTCTTCTTCTTAGTCGGTTCACTCTTTACAGAGCGGTCGTGATCAACTGGTAGTACTATTAGAGGCAGATATTGTTCGCTGTATGATTTTACGGTAACTAAGCGGTACTAAAACCTTATTACTGATTAACCTTAACTTAATCTCATTTTTCATGATGAGCGTTCCAGTAGCCATTTCATATTCCTATATAGTAGTTCATTTCAGTGTCTCTTTTTTTATTTCTTTAAACATTTTTCAAGTTCATAAATTAATATTTTATCCTCCAGTATATTAGATTTTTCAAAGCCTCTACAACTATGGTTGGTGTTACAATCAAATATTTAAATATGCAATAAAAGCCTCCATGGGACAGACATTCAAACTATTTGTCCCATTTTTGATTAAAAAACATGCATCGTTATATTGTGTATATCCAGAATCGTTATTCTGGATAATACATTGTTTTACAGAAATAATTGGACAAAAGGAAAGCGCTCTAATTGTGTATGACAAGCTCAGTCGTCATTTCATCATTATTTGTTTGTACGTATTTAAAACTTGTAATATTAAATGATTAAATATAGAAGTAAGTGAAACTAGTATCGTATTCAGGGCTTGTAATATTTGATACATGAATATGTTGATAATATACAAAATATTTTCAGATCATACAAATGTTTTTCTCCGGGCGGATGAAAACAATGAAACGTTCAATGCCATTTATGTTGAGTATGAAACAACCAGGCTATCAATATCATATTAAAAATACTTAATATCTTTGTACTAACCATATTTACATTTTAAGTAAGAGATTACTACGAAATTATTGGAAAATTTTTAGGAAAACACCAGGGAGTCTTACGGATATTTATCGAAGCAAATTATGCTCACAAATTTCACCCTGTAACAGTACGCGATAGTGTACCCATAAGTCTTAAGTGGTTTTTACGTCGCATGCAACTGAATTAACTACCTAAATAATACCAACTTCCGTGGCATAACGGCTCGCTTAACGCCTTCGGTGGTCGGGCTTTCTTTTTCCATCCCCAGTCTGGGATGAACTTATTTACAAAATGAATGTTTGTAGGTAGTATATCAGTTGTCTACTACCCGTAGCACAAACGCTCTGCTGCTAACTTTGAAACTAAATGGCATTATGACTATTGTCACAGAACTTTATTTAAATATGATATGTATTTTGGTTTTCTATTTTTGTTGTGGTTAGATCTCGTCTATTGGTAACTTCAGATAATGGATAATATTAACTTATGCTTCGAATCTACTTATTGGGTCAATAAACCATACATGAAAAGTATAAATCTAAGTTTATTGAAGAAAATATTAACTGGTAACACTATATCCAGCGCTATTACGTTCCGCATCCTTCTAATGTACTCTTACCCGGAATGCGTTGCTCTTTGATCTCAAACAGATGGATATTTCCCAAATTAGTGCGCATTATGTATAGATATCCTTCCCAGTATTGATATCGGTAATATTTCACAAATTTCTCCCTTGAGAAATTTTCTATTGTATATTACTTTCTTTGCTTATTATACTACAGTAGGGGTAGTATAATAAGTAAATTAATAGTATAATGTAATAGTGATTTGTTTCCATTACGTCTCATTATTGGCCTCGAGCCCAGTTGACAGTATACCCACCATGTTTCCAAGGTGGATTGACAGGTTACACATACCAGTTATATCGGTATTCAAATTTCCACACAATGTTTTTCTTCACCGTATTTATTTGGCAAGTATTATATGCACATTAGTAGAGACAAACTGCCTAAGTGGTGAATACCATCGTTGAATTGGAATCCGGGACCTCTAGATTGGTCTCTGAGTAAGCATTTGGCTACCACGTACCCTGTAATATGTTTTATTGTATATAAAATTATGGTACAAATATAATCAGATAACTGTTAACTGACTGTTACTAAGTTTGTAATATAACATCTGAATTTCATCATTATTTTGAAGATTTCATAATTTGTTATCATAATATGTAATGTAATAGTATTTATTGTCTCTTAAAATATAATTATAGTTACTTAAGTGAAGATTTCATCAAAAATTTATATTCTAAACAGTTTTCTTTCTAAAATATACTGTTTTATTATTCTTGTTTCATATTGTCATTATTTCGTTACAATGTCACATTTTTTTAGCTGATAAAGAAACATGTAGATCGAAATGCTGGCCCATAAAGGGGAAAGATGAAGGGTATATGATGGGGAGATGCGAGTGTTGAGATGGATGAGTGGAGTTACAAAAATGCATAAAATTAGAAATGAATATATCAGAAGTTTGAAAGAAAGCTGAAAAGTAATAGAATAGCCTAGTATGGTCATATAATGCAAAGAATAGAGTATCATATATATAATGAGGGTGAATGAATAAGAAAGGAGGGTTAGACCAAGATAAGTTTTATGACAAAAAAGGTGTGAATGTTGTGATGACGACTAGTAGCGGAGAGTGGAAGGAGAGATCATGTTGCGCCAATTCCCCACATAGTTTAGAATAAGGGTAGCATGAAGAAGAAGATATAGCAATAAAGAATGGGTATTGAATAAAATATTAGACAATAAACATCATCAAATACTCGTCCTTATTATACGATATTTTAATAAAACAAGTTATTTACATACGATAAGAAACAAACAAGCAACGCTTCATATATCATACGCGGTCTGTGCACAACCCAATGATATTTGTTCCGCAAGCAACTGATCCGAACACACAAATAAATGAGAGAAAAACAACACGATAAGTATGTGAAACCCTAAAAAAGAATGTTGAAGGCAAGAAAACAAATTATTACAAAACATTCCGTATGCCTCGGTGGATATTAAATTCTTTCTCTTTTGTAACTGTCGCTGCTTTCATTTTGTTTACAATTTGTGGAAAATTTCACGACGCAAGTCAACTTTTTGTCGACTCGGTTGGATTTTAAATTGTGGAAATGTTTGCTTTGAATAAATTTAATTCGTTGAAAAGGTTGACTTTTTATAACGCGGTCTGATTCAACACCGCCTATCTAAATGTGCCTATCTTGTTTATATTCATTGTCATTATGTGTCAACAGGACATTATTTTAATTATGTTTTCCTGAAAAATCAGACACATCTAGCTTCTGATTACTATTTTTATTCAAATTACTTTTCGCAGAATATGTAATTTTAAAAATAACCTAATCGAAATTATATTGCTAGTTTTGACAGATATTATTATTATTTCGATAGGTGGCTATGCTAGTGTATTCAACCTATTATTACTGTGTCCAATTTAATAAACTATTGTGATTGCCACATTACTATAGCTCATTGGCAAAGCCTGCCTCGTTAATGTAACGAAGTAGTTTTTTAACAGGATCTGCTCGTATCCATCCAGTTCCAGCATATGCTTTCCTAGTATGAGATTACACACAGCAGATGCAAAGGCGTTTCATCTGCTTCGTTACAGAATCTGCAGGCTTTGCTATCCCTGATCCTAATGATGCGGAGGGCAAGTAATGACCTCCGGCCGCCGTAGAAATCGGCCGCGGGCGACCCCTCGGGGGAGGATCCGCCGTCCGCACTATTGCCGCGAGGGAGAGGGCCGCGTGCTGTTCCACGGCCCCCTCAGCTCCTACAATACAGGAGAGCGCCGGGGGGATGAAACCCTGACCCCCTGGCGCCAACACTTTAGAAGAGGTCCACCTTGAAACAAAGGACGGGCCGGCGCCGGCCCGGGCCACGAGATCGGCAGGCCACATATCCGTAGGCCCGGGCGTAGGCGATAGCAGAACAGCGGGGTATTTTAGTGGGTAGTCGGATGGCTGAATATCTTTCCCGGAGTCCCACATATCCCTCGGTCCCCCCGGGTCGGGGGAACCCGTCAAGAGAGGTTTTTCCCCGAGAAAAAAAATGGCATTATTCAACGGCATACAAATGTTATTATTTCAAAATTTACAAATAAAATAGTATCAAATATGAAATTTTAGTATCATATAGCTCCGAATTCCGACACAAGAATGTAATATTTACAGAATTCACAGGCGATACAAGCTGTCACTCAAAATTTATACCCATCCAGATAGACATGCTGGAAATGGTGAAATAAAAAAGGTTTCGCACGTTTATTTATACGGGACGAAGGTATTGTTTGTATAGGATATTGACGGTTTGTTGTGAATTTTATCAACTCCGATGTCCATTTTGTTTAAGTTCGACATAATCCGGGAACAACGTATGTACGATTCGATAGGATTATACTTTTCGAGCATTTTCGTTCTAATACCGTTAATTCTGATACATTATTACATGATTATCGCTGAAATAATGGAAGTATTTAATTATTTTTTTATTATCGTTACGAACTAAATTCTAAGGTGATATAAACTTATTGTTCCAGACAAACAGATAGTAGACGGTATAACCAGGCTGTGCTGCGACGCATGACAATCGCATTATCTTTCAATTTTTCATGCCGGAACATATATAACATTATAAGGGACTCCCGTAGAATTCATCTGTACGCCCTCATTCTTGGTAAGAAGACGAAGGTTGCTGGTATAATCACTAAAATAATATCGGTGTTTCTTCGTACTCTTGGAGTACAGGATCGTGATGTGAAGTGAGCCTGACCGCAGCCCAGACTGATGCCAATCCACTTTCTCAGTGTTAGAGAGATCATGGTTAGGGAGATTTCCTTTTAAACATAGCAAGGTATGTACATACATATACAAACTAATTGCATAATCTTACCGCAATTGACAGTATTATAACATTTTACATAAAAGTATAAATCATGAATCAAATTCAAATATTTATTTACACATCTAAGTGTTTAAAGAATAAAATCTTAGTACTAAATATAATAAGTCTTAATACTAATAAAATAAGCACTAATAACTTAGAAGGTCGTTTTCTGATATTGCAAACAATTGGTCACACAAATAGTTACAAATAATCTAATGATGGAAGAACTAAGGCAAAAGCAACTAAACTATAACAATTACATGTGATAATGTTGGTTAAATTAAAAACAACATAAATTATATATAAATATTTTTGTATTTATACTTTATAGCCACTTTACTCAAAAAATAATAATCAAACCAATCTACTCATTTTATCGCCGATAGAAAAAAATTTCACCAAAATCTTTATTAATTTCATGAATATTATTTCATTATACAGGGTTATAGGTGATTCGACGTATTCCCGTTAGGAGCTGATAGGGGTGACTATTTGCGATAATTTCAACCCCCATACGCATTGTGTAAATGTGAACCATTTTTGAGTTATCATGTCTTTTATCTTTTTTCAAAATTAGTCAAAAATGCAACATCATCATCAAAATGCAAAAATTTATATAAAAAAAAGTATCATATATATCTTATTTTTTCTTCTGATTTATAAAAAGGATTAAATGCTGGTTATTTGTCAATATTAGAACAACAATTATCGGTGGAAATTTAAAAATGCGAGACGAAAAATATTATTATTTCAATATTTTTTTGGGATTTTTTTCACTAAAATGCTTTAAAAACAAAAAACGTTATGAAACTTAGCTTGCAGATTATTTTAAAAACGTTTTCGAAACGTTTCGTTTTTTTTAGCTCTCCAACAATACATAACAACTTGGAACTTATTTCAAAGAAACTGAAAAAGAAGATGATCACAAAGTAAGCAGACGGAAATTCGTATTCGAACTAAACTTAAGGTCATTCTTTAAAATTTCCATAAAATTAATTAAAAACTATGCCCAATGTAAATAAAATAAAAAATACAAATTTAGAATAAAATGTAGAACTAGTAACAGTTTAATAGTAATAACAATTAATAATAAGAAAAATTAAGACATTTTGTAATTTAGCCTAATTAAAGTTCTTGCTCGAAGTGACTTCCCCTATTGCGTACACAAAGTCGCATTATTTTTCTGAGTTGTGATTTAACTATCTAAGTAATCACTTAGACCAGATTATAACAGATTCTCGGCAATATGCAGGCAGAGAGTCCTCAAGTTTTTCAGGCTTTTAAGGCTGATTATCACCGGCTGTGTCGAAGAGAAGAGGGGCAGAGGGCGCTCTCCTATAAGATGGACACACACGACTTAGGACGCTATGGGAGCCACCCTTCATACCTCAATCCACATGGTGCAAGATAGATGTATCTGGAGGGAGCTGGTGGCGAGGATTGCGCACCACAATCACGTACCTCAGTCTTGGGGTTACGACAGAGAAGAAGTCACATTATTCCGCATGGCATTTACTGCGTTTATAATTATTGTTTTGAGTTCTTCCGCGGGTGACACGGGCGGGATATAAATCAACCGGCGTTAAGTCCGGACAGGCCACGGAATGGGTTCTCCTCGCCCTATCCAACGACTAGCAAAATGGTTATCGAGCCATCGCCTAATATTGACACCAAAATGTGCAGGACATCCGTATTGCTGGTATATCATGTTTTGCCTTGTAGCCAACGTCACATCATCGAGGAAGTCAAACATTTCATTTGTCAAAAAATTTTGTAAGTTGTAACATTTTGAATACTTAGTAAACAATTTGTTCCGTTTAATTGTCGTCGATTATTACCATCCACACATTGACCGAAAAACGGCGTATCGATCCTTTTGGCCTCTTTTTATTACGATTTTTGTGCATTTTCTCATTCCAATTATATCTTGATCGAATTTGGATTCGTTGGTCCATAGGATTTTTTTCAAAAAAGACGCATCTTCTAAATCCGCATTTAACATGAATCTACAGAAAACAACTCTCCTTTCAGGGTCCTCTTCCTGAATAACTTGCTGAGATGAATGAGCGGAGTTACAAAAATGGATAAAATTAGAAATGAGTATATTAGGGGAAGTTTGTAAGCAGCGCCAATGATTGAGAAGCAGAAAAGTAATAAGTTGGCCTGGTATGGCCAAATGTATAGAGAGGAGCGTCATGTAACAAGGAAGATAGTAGAAGTTTTTATCTGTGTAGGGGCAGAGAAAGAATACTGACCTGTGCGGCTGGGATCGGCCTGTCGTAAAAGGCGACAAAACAACCCACCCTAGCTACGTGGTAGGGCCTCAAGCCCGTCTAGATGGCAACCAATTTTGGTCTTAAGTATACCGCCATAATAACCTTGTGTTGTGTTCCGGCATTAGTGACCCAAATTCCTGTAGGTAAAATACCCTTAAGGAAATACCCTTATGGGACAGCAGCGTGTTCACGATGCCACTGGCGTTGCAAACACATATAGACGACGGTAACTGCTAAATTCTAAGCTTCTAAAAAAATGAGAGTGGCTGGATACAAGAGGAGAGATAGACCAAAGAAAAGATGGATGGATTGTGTAAAAGATGATATGATGAAAAAGGGTATAAATATTGAGATGACAGCTAACAGAGGAGAGTAGAAGGAGAGAACATGTTGTGGCGGCCCCGCATAGTTGGGATAAAGGCATGAAGAAGATGTGGGTATGTAATTTAAACGCTACTCAAGAAATGATGTAAATATTAGAGACCTGACTTTAAAACTCATAAAAGTTAGCCACCTATCTGTATGTCAATCTTAATATTGAACATCTATTTGATGTATTATTAAATTCATCATCTGTAATAACAAGTTAATAAATTAATACAGTTCACAGAAATCAAACTATATCGATAAGTGTTTATTCTCACTAATTAATAGCCCTATAAGTTAGAACCGTCTTAACCGTTGAGTGCGTCAGTTATAATTAAGGGTGAGTGTTCTTGAGATCAAATACCCTTAACTGTATCAACTTACTTCCAACATAAATTTCTATATTCATGATGAAATTCTTCGGTGGTTTAATAAATAAATGTCGTAACTGATCGGTATTTTAAGTTTTAATATAATAATATAGAAATAGTTTTATAAATTAATCAAATTGTTTACTGTAAAACTGTGTACTAAATAACAAACTTAGTTTCAAATCTCCTCCTCCTCGAGTCGTGTACCTCATTACTGAGGGTCGTGATTCCCCTTATGAGAAACCAGTTTCTCTTTTATAATGCTCCTCCACCTGTGCCTGTCCTTGGCGTGGTGGAGTGCATCATACAGCTTGGTGTTCAGCGTTGAGCGGATTTGGTCAGACCATCTCACCGGGCTGCGACCCCTCGGCCTCCTGCCATCCACTTTGCCGGTAATAATCAATTGCTCGAGGTTATGTCCGTCCTTCCAAGCAATGTGGCCAAAGAGTTTCAAATATATACCCCTTAAAATATGCACTTTTAGGTACAAATCCTAATCAACTGTGGGAGCTCACAGGCGCATCGGGAGTCCCATACTATCCCGCCCCCAAGCAGTGGAGTATGCATCAACAATCATCAATAAAAAATCTTAACCATGCTTCATATCTTATATGAAATAAATTTAGTCATTAAATATACCTAGTCAGGTCATAAATTCTGTCACATGTTTAATGTAAAATAATTGTAACAAGTTTATTAATTATGTAACCATTCATATACCAAAATGAACTTAACAAAACATAGATTCTTATGACATTAAAGTTTATTCAAAATGACCTCCGTGATTTTGAATACAAGCCTTAAATCTGCGCGGCCAGTTGTCTATCGCAGCACGAACGAGGTCCATGTCAATATCGGCGGCTGCCTTAATCAAGGATGTCTTGAGTGACTCCAAATTGGGATGAGGCTTTGAGCACGCCTTTTCCTCCAAGTGTTGCCATATCTTGTAATCTAACGGATTCAAATCTGGACTGGAGGAGGGCCAGTCTTCGTGCCGGATGAAGTCGATTTCACGCGCCGCCAGCCAGTCTTGTGTGCTCTTCGCTCTATGAGCTGGCGCCGAATCTTGTTGGAATACCCAGTGCCTGTTATTGAACATGGTATGAGAAACAGGTTCCACAAGGTTCGTCAGGACTGTATTTTGATGCACAACAGCATTCGTTTTTACACCTTTCTCACAAAAATGTACCTCTGTTAAGCCCCAATAAGAAACTCCCAACCATACCATGAGCGAGGATGGAAAATGACCTCGTTGGACACGCGGAATACGGTTGATCGCTTCTTCACTACTGTGTGCGTACACCTTATCATTTTGTTTGTTGTAGCTCTCTTCTACGGTAAACATTTTTTCATCCGAAAAAAGAATTTCCCGATATTTTTTTCCCGCGTACCGCTTAACAAAGCGCGGCATCTCTTCAGTCTCAGGTCCATTAGACGAGCATTCAAACGATGTCCTGTTTTTCTTCGATATGCCCGAAGCCCTAAGTCTTCATTTAACACCCTTTTCACCGTGGTTCTGCTTAACCCCATCTGAAAGGGCCAACAGTTTCTGCTTACGTTTGGGATTTCTTTGAATTCGTGCCTTCACAGCTTTTATCACTGCTGGAGTCCTAACAGACCGAGGGCGACCACTTCTTGACCTGTCATCTACACTAGAGTCTTCATTGTATCGTTTGATGGTACGATAAACGAATCTTTTGGTAATATTCAAATTTTTCAGTATGTTAAAAATTTGAATTGGCGCGTAACCGCAACGATGCAACGCAATAACTGCAACACGGTCTTCTTTAAGCGTCCACTCCATATTTAAAAATGAGTAAAATTCTAAAAGTATACCTTTTTTATTTTCATGAACAATTCGAAATTCGAATTCAATAAACTTTTTTGTGGCCAGCATTCTAAAAGAAAAGTTTTTACTGTGTGACAATACTTATGACCTGACTAGGTATATTAGCTCGTCTTAAGTTTCAAAGGTCTTAATAGAACTATTTTGTTATGGTATAAATACACACCAGAGAAGGATCTCTTATATGGCTGGCCGATATTAACTACATACGTTTTTTTACTATGAAAAGTCCAGAAGGTCAAAAAAATAATGCTTTCATTTTAGGTAAAATTATTTAATTTATATATATAATAAAATTTTCCCTTAGTCGCTCATTCGATTCAGTAATACGGTATAATGAAACATACATGTCTTTATTTAAATTATTTATATAAAGATTCAATTTAAAAAGCTTAAAGTCCTATTTAAATGAAACACTTATGTAAAGTGATAGCGATATATGAATACAAATTCAAAGATGTTCCTAATTACCTCTCGTGTGGAAAGTGAAGTTCACGAAACTTCATAATAGAATTTCCTTTGAATAGGTTGCTCACGTCTTCTAAATAGCGTTAGAGGCAAAGGTGTCAGAACTTGTTTGAACCACCGGTGGAGTCAACTCGAGAACACCCAAAACTTGAAGACCTCTCTAAATCTAAAAACTTCGTCCTCGTTGACAGCCTTTGAGACATGACTTTCTAAGTTATTTCGGTCTTGACTCGTGTGAAAGAATTGTTCGTTTTTTTTCTGACAGCGTGATACGTGTACGAAATCAAAGGCTCGATTCTGAACTTTAATAAGATTGTAGTTAACACTCAACTTTGTAATATTTTTACCTATAGACGATAGTTTCTAAAACCAAGTAAAAAGCTTTTCGTAGGACTTTTAGTACCAACACATTTGACGGACTCAAGCCCATGCTAGAATAAACTATCTTCCTATCATACACTCGACAAAACTACTTACGTAGCCACTGAAAGGGTTGTGCCTTCGAAACTACCTTTTTCAGCTTTGAAGCACTTTTTAACTGACTTGGCGTAGAATATTCTCACTTTTCAACGTAACGTTTGAGTTGTTATACTTACATACATATATATTCCTATATCCGAATGAGACATTAATTTATGGACGATAGAGGTCGTGAAATCCGGGCCATGTGGTGCTATCCACGTTTGCCCAAGGGAAATCTATATGAGAGTAACACCAATGAAATAATATTTCATATGCGGCCCGTGCTATTCGCACGTTTTGCACATATTGCTACATGTTTTATGCAATGTGGTGTACCCGTAAATAGTGTACGTTCGTTCCAGTCTCAGTATGGAAAAGTTGATCAGCGTGCTCCCAAAAATATTAACGCCTTGATATTTTTTTTTTTCTGAGAAACAGCAGATAACCTGCCAGCCCATTTAATAGTAAGCAATCACCATCGCATATGGATGCTGTCCGCGTAGGGGAACTGGAACTTAGCTCACTTTTGCCGGAATAAAAAAATTATCCGTGCAGGGCTGGGGAAAGAATACTGACCTCTGCGACCGGGGCGGCCTGTCGTTAACGGTGACAAAACAACCCAAGCTAGCTACGTGGTAGGGCCTCAAGCCCGTCTAGATGGCAACCACCTTTGGTCCTAAATATGCCGCCATAATAAATTGTGTTGTGTTCCCGCATTAGTGACCAAGTTCCTGTACTCTTATGGGACAGTAGCATGTTCACGATGCCACTGACGTTGCCAACACCCATAAATGACGATAACTGCCAAATTTTAAGCGGGCCGTCACCCTGTCTGCTATCTTAAGCAATAAAGAAAATAATAAGACAAGGATATTGGCGACATATTTAGAGAGGTAGTCGTAATCCAGACGAGCTAGAACACCACTAGGTAGGGCATCACAGAGCTAGGGTTGTTTTGTTGCCTGCGACGGAGCCCTCGGGCGCAGGGGTCAGACTCCATCCCTGTATGGACAAAAATAGCCCATATGTTTAAAATTTAACAGCATTAGTTTAGTGTAATTGAAGCATAATATTATTTATTAATTTCATTGCAATTCAGTTGTTGCTTCAAAATGACATTCAATTAATGATTTCCGAAGGCAAGAAATTTATTAACTTTTCTATCTCTGTATGAAATTTGCACACAAAATGTTGCTAACACAAATTATAAATAAGCCTACCCCTGTCTGAATCTGCCAGCGCGATATCATCAGTCCCCGTGGCTGCTCATGTGAGTTTCTGATGCTGTCTGACAATATGTCTAAATACCACGCTAAACAGCAACGGACTAAGGACGGATCCTTGGTGCACCCCGACGGTGATGGGGAAAGGTTTATTGTCGCCAACAGCGGTCCGAACTACGGAATCGGAGTCACGGTACATGTCTTGGATAATGTCAATATAGGCCTCTGGAACCCTTTTGGATCGCAATGCCCACCAGATTATCGCACGATGAATACAGTCGATTACTTTTTTTTACATACCTTTACATTTATAATATCCCGTGATTGATGAGAGATTGCGTTTAGAGATCGAAATTTTGCGTTTAGTTTACTTTAGAAATTCAAAGATTATTATATTGAATATAATGTATATTTGTAAACTGAGTATAATACTATCAGTTTTCATCCCTAACTTTTTAGTACAATTTGAATCAAATTTTCTAAGATGATTTTCATTTATAATTTATGTAGTGATATTTGGTAATTGCAGGACGCAAACTTTTCAGTGTCATCTTTATATGTTTTTCTTCTGTGCGTGTGTATGATCTCTTCCTAAACGGTTGGACCGATTTTTATGTAATTTTTGTGTATTCGAGAATAGTTTAGATTCACAATTCGGTCGACAAGTACTTAGACTCGTCAGCTAGTACTCATATAATCCGTGAGGGTCTCTGATCTAGTGGTTAGACCAGTGTGTTCCGAGCTATTAGTGAAAGAATAGACACAGAAACTTTTTTCCAATATTAATACAGGTCTAATTAATGATTTCAGTGACATATTGTAATTATTATTAGTATATTTTATACATTGTTTGGTTACAAAATATCTTTATTATATAATTTTACATCTTTTGCTTGTTTTATATAATTGTGACCTGCTCAAATACATCACGTAGTATTTATTCTTTTGATATATTTTTACTCGTATGTATATACATAAAATCCTGATAAAATATATTAAAAGGAAATTGGTGTAAGTTTTACTACTGAAACAGTTAAATTTAAAGCAGCTAAAGTTTTTTGCAACACAATTTCAATATTAGTACAGCGTTTTGGAAGCTCTTTGAATGTATCAATTTATTTAATTGTTCGCTTGAATAACAATAAACAACTAATAGGTTTTTACATTTAATATTGTTCTTTATTCGCATTAACCACAATTTTATTATTGGAATATTCCTATAAATACTTAATATAGAAACCATAATAAGTTACCAAGTCAAAGTTAGCCACAAACAACGTCCGATCAAGGAGAAATCCGCTTTTTTCCTCAAGCAGCCTTCGAACTTACACTAAGTTGTTTGCTCGAAACTAAATACTTGTAAGCGGCTTACTCCCATTAATTTTATAGTTTCGCTATTATTGTTACATGTTCAAGGAGGAGTTATTGTGCTAGTTACATTTATTTATTTATTTATTTAAGTTTTTGAGAGACTTACAACTATTAATAACATTTAATAACTTAAAAATAAATAAAGAGAAAGTCTTTTACAAGTCTCCACTGATAGTGACAGATTAGAGTTGAACAAATAATTTAAACTTGGTGTCATTCATCGATCCAATGATTGAGAATCAATCTAATGGGTAAATTCAGTAAGTATACATATTTAACATTATCAAATGTATTTCGTAAAAAAGTTAAGCGCAAGCTGCCTTTTCATTGTATTAATACTAGAATGAAATAGGTCTAAGTCGGTATTGCTGTCATTAATTAATTCGTTAAAGGAATTAGACGCGCGATAAACAAAACCATTTTGACGGTAATTGGTGGACACGGATAGAATATTACGAGATATTGCGAGAATAAAAGTCTGTTACAGAGTATTTGAGGAAGTATCTTTTTTGATTTTGATTGATCTATTGATATGATCTTTTTTGGAGAAAAAAGCATTTCAACCTAGAGCATATTAAGGTATAATCCATGATATATGAGTATACATGTAAGTGATGGTGAGAAGCAACTTGCAACTATTACATCCCAATTGCTAGCCTCATATACCCTATACAACAACCAGGACCGAACCATAACTACAAAACCATGCTAGGAAAAGAGGTTAACACAAACCTGGGATACTAAATGCCACTAAAAGTGTGGCGGGCGCAGTTCACCCATCTAGTATTAAGAAGCAGAAGAGAAAAAAAAAGAAGTTCTGTCCCATCCGGTAGGTGGCCGGCCGTACATAAAATTAAGCCGCATCTATATAAATACGTATATCTAAAACGTATTCTACAAGAAAGGGAGAAAATAATATATTGTGCCCTCCCAAATAATTGGGACAAGGGCTAATGACGATCTAGAGACAGATGGTTGCAATCTAGAGGGGCTTGGAGCCCTACGACCTAGCCAGGGTTGTTTTGTCGCCTTTAACGAAAGGCCGCTCCCGGCCGCAAGGGTCAATGTTCATACTCTACCACTTCTTGTTCTTTATGCCCTAGCTATGTGGGGTCGGCACAAGATATCCTCTCTTTCCACTCTCTTCTGTTAGTTGTCATCTGAACATTCACGCTCTTTTTTTCCATATCATCCTTATACAACCTTCTTTCAATCTCATTTCCTTGGTCTACCCCGCCTTTTGCATTCATCCACTCTCATACTCTACCACTGTACGGAGAAAATAGCTATAGTTTAATATTAATATTTGTTAATGTATGTTTATTTAAATTGTTGTTGAACCGGAGATCAGGACGACAATGAACTATCCCACATTCACCGTTTCGTAGCGCTAAAACTTAGTCCTCACTAACGACTCAACCTCTCAATCTCAACCAACATCTTAACGATGGGATGCCGTCGTCTCCTACTTCGAAACAGTCGTGTCTGTAAAGAAGGCGACGGAGAGGGATCGGAAAGGAACTAGGCTCCCCTCTCGCTCACAAAGGGCCTCTCAGCGACCGACGTCTGGCTACTGTAGTAATCAGTCGCGAACACGACCCTTGGGGAAGGCGCGTAACCCACACACAGCTAAGGAATGGGACACGTCGGTGTTTGCTGCTATATTTTCCACGCTGAAATAGATTCTATCAATTGCGGGACTATTTTTAATTACTTGCATTATTCAAACTGAGGGGTTTCTTTCAAATATGGAAATATGCTTGATATGTATATTAGATCTAAAAAACTACTATAATATTACGTTATAATAATTACGTTCTACAAAGGAGTTTAAACTCGCATACTGTTACTGGAATATCAAATAGTGGCATATTATTTCAGTCACATTAAATCCATACTAATGTTATAAATTTAAAAGTAACTGTTACGTTTTTACGCCTAAACCACTGAAGCAATTTGGTGAATTTCAGTATAGATTGGACCTTGAAGAAGCACATAGGCTACTTTTGTATTATTTGTGGAATGAAATAAAGGTACATGTAATTAAGTCTGTTTTTTTTTTTGTAATTGATATGACTGAACAACGTTTACCGGGCCAGCTAATATATTTTTATATAGGTATAGAGGTGTTAAAGTAATGTAAGATTAAGTACGACAGAAGACATATGTAACTATTAAAGTTAATTTATTACCATAATCACATTCTAAGTACGGTCATTATATTACATGAAACTTTAAACTTGCCAAATGCCAGGAGTTACTAGAACACGTTATTATCGCTCCGTAGTTAGCTGAATCAGAGCTCTCGTAAGCGAATACACGCTCTAAAAGGCTATTTCTACACTCAATAGTTTTAATAATAAGAGATTGGAATAGAAAGAAATTGCTCTTAAATTTGAGTATCTTATTACATTTTATTGTTATTTTTGCACCCGAATAGAAAGTCATTTAATTTTATAAAGTATGGTTAATTTTATAATTAATACAAAGGTGGTCTTCGTAGAGACTGCGTGTCTACGTATTCTACCGTCTATACGACGTGAATGTTCTGACCATCGGCTTAGCGTTAAACCACATTTCCTGGAGACTCTTCAACGCTGCAAAAATGGTTCTCAAGAACATTACATACATACATATAGTCACGCCTCTTTCCCGTAGGGGTAGGCAGAGACCACTTCTTTCCACTTGCTACGATCCTTACATACTTGTTTCGCTTCGTCCACTTTCATTATTCCCTTCATACATGCCATTCGGTTTAGGGTACTCTTGGCCTGGCCTTTTTTCAAGACGTCCCTGATCTGGTCTCGAAACGTCCGCCTAGGTCTACCCCTTCCAACTCTTCCATTCACACTCGCCTTATACACTTTTTTCATCAATCGTTCTTCATTCATTCTCTCAACATGGCCAAACCATCTCAGCATACCTTTCTCAATTTTTGTCACTACATCTTCTTTCAGACCACAACGTTTCCTTATCTCACTATTTCTTATCCTGTCACTCAGTTTAACTCCTATCATACTTCTTAACGCTCTCATCTTAACTGCATTTATTCTGCTTACATGTTTCTTCTGCCATACCTTTCACTTCCGTACACGAGTGTCGGAACCAACACCCCCTCATGCACAGCCAGACGAGCCTTGTTAGACACCTTCCGACTGTTCATAAAGGAGTGCAAAGCTAAGTGCAAAGTTCAAGAACGTTTATTTATTATTTTTGGATTTGGAACGATCTTCAAGCTTAGGCTTTCCCATCGCAGTACGATATATGTAGATTTTTTTAAAAGGTACATATGTAGGTAGGTAAGGTTTTGGTATTGTAAATGTCTATAGGCGACGATGCTCACCTACTATCAAATTGACCGTTTGTTTATCCCCGGAAAGCTATATAAAAGGTTCTTTTTACAATATTTAATCAATCAAACCCACTTCATTCAAACTTAATTCCCATTTTTATTGACACACTTGTGAAAATATAGAAAGGAAATGTGATAATAAATTTGACCTTTATAGCATAACTTTTTATGCAACTTGCTTTCACTTAGTCTACAAAGAGCTACATTGTACAATAGCCTCAAGAATGCGACGCGTCTAGCTGGCATGTAGCCAGCCTCTCGACACATCCAGTGCAGCAGGGTCGCACTTGGATTAAATCAAAATGCTTTCTATTTTCCTACACAAATAATACGAATATGTGGTCAGTGTTACTATTTTATAGAAACAGTTTGAAACTATATTAGTAACAGTTTGTGTATAATATCTATAAATCTATGTATAATAAAAATTTATC
This sequence comes from Malacosoma neustria, assembly GCA_963693495.1. Lineage (NCBI taxonomy): Eukaryota > Metazoa > Arthropoda > Insecta > Lepidoptera > Lasiocampidae > Malacosoma > Malacosoma neustria. Next base: position 13,387,408 of record OY856383.1, read on the forward strand.
AAAATGGTATCATACTCGTAAACCAACCTTGGGGGTTCGCTGCCTGTCTCACTTATAAAAATAATCTCGCCTGGTGTACAGATGACATAATTGTAACAAGTGAAGCAAAACATCGTGAGGGTAAGCTAATCGAGAACGTCAGTGTATTTGTCCGTTCCCTCCAAGAGGAAATCCGTGCTCAACAGAGGTATTGATGGGCTTTTATATATTAATTATTATATATATCAACTCTGCTGTCATTAAACTCAATGAAGACTTGGCTAGAATATCAGCCTTTTCTCAAAATAATTCCTTGTTGTTGAATCCGGCTAAAACTAAATTTATAATATTGGGTAGCAAGCATCACCTGACACATCTTAAGTTGTCCGCCACAGTTTCGATATTGAATGAACCGGTTGAAAGAGTTTATGAGGCTCGTAACTTGGGACTGTTACTTGACTGTGACCTAAGATTTGAAAGACACGTTGCAAAATCGCTTCAAAGTTGCTTCTATAGGCTTAAGATTCTGTATAAAATGAGACCATTTTTAAGCGAGTTTTTGCGTATACAGTTAGCTGAATCTTTAATTTTGTCTCGACTGAATTATGCTGATGTTGTTGTTAGCCCGCGACTCCTGTCGAAATCAAAAAGAATTCTTCAACGAGTGCAGAATGCCTGTGCCAGATTTTGCTTCGATATCCCGTTGAGACGACATGTAACTCCGTATCTGAATAAGCACTGTATGTTAAAAATGATCCATCGTCGTAAACTGCACTTAGCTTGTCTCCTTTTCGGTATAGTTAAAGATAAAACACCGTCTTACTTGTATGACAAACTGAGTTGGATGGCTGGCCGTAGGTGTATTGAAACTAGGCAGTGCGCCGTACCTCTTGCAGTACAGCGCCATTTTTCTGCCGCATTTAGAGGCAGTTTTAGGTATGCAGCATCTAAGTGCTGGAACAACATTCCTCCGCCTATAAGGAACCTGCACTCTGTTTATAGTTTTAGAATTAAGCTTAAGCAGTACCTAATTGCTGAACAAAAACGGCAAGCTGAACAAATACAAGATATTAGTATTGTATGAGCAACTTCCATCGCTTTGAATGCGTTTACTGCCTTATGCCTTTTGGCTTCTGCCTTTCTTCTACTGTTACTAATACAACTTACTATCTTCCCCTAAATTATTTTTTAAATTGACGGTGTTTATTGAGTTTTTATTATTTATTAATATTGATGTTATTTATTTATTTCTATGTATTTTCTAGTACATTATTATTTATTTATAATTATGTAAATTGGGTGGTGTTGTTCTGTCGTGACTTCACTTTTGGGTTTAGCGGAAGATCAGCGTTAGTCAGTATAGACTAACATACATGCTGAGCTAGATCCTTTTTAGGACATACACTTCTTTTTAGTAGTTTTTAAATATTGTGTGTGCGTATGTGTGTATTGTACTAAAATAAAATTATTTCTATTCTATTCTATTCTATTCTATATGAATTTCAAATTTGAAAACAGAACGTTTACAGCTATACTTATTATGTGACTATTACAAGCTTTAACTTCACTGATTTTGTTTTATTATTTTTTGTTGTCTACTATAACAACACCGACTTTGATATTAAGAAGAACTCATTCAATCTTAAAAAGTTACAGAATCCAATCGCATCGTCCAAATACGTCCCCTCCAGGACACTTCGTTGCGCTAGCAAAACTGTATGACCGTAGTGTCATACAAACTGTGAGTGGTGAATGGTGACCGGTAGCGTCTTACAAAGTGCCTGCAAGGTTTGCCTTGTGGCTGGCACATCGCTACATTGTACGAGTAATATTTTGGCCAAGTTATTTGCATACATTTTCCTTTATGGCTTAGTATCAGCTGCATAATATTTGGCATACTATTGTTTGAAGAATTAGCACTTTGTTACAAAATGAACCTACATATTTTCTAAACTACTAAATATTTTCAGTTCACCTTTTTTTCCTGTCCTTATCGCATATTTAAAATATTTTAAGGGGTCAGCACAGCATGTCTTTCCCCTTTGACTCTCCTCCGTTAACCTTCATCTCAACATTCTTTGTAACAGGCTATATAGACTGTATATAGCCTGCTATATACTATATACAATATATAAATTATACTCCGTTACTATCTTTCAATTATATCTAGTTGTCTTCTAAATCCAAAATTTCAGAGCATTGGGCAAAACGCATCGTTTAGGTAGTTTACTATCCATGACAGCTATTAAACCAAACAAAATTTTTTTGTTTTATTTGAAAATAATTCTAATGTCATAATTTTTCCCATTTTACGACATTTATTGTGAGCATGCAGTCGTCATCTTTAATTGATAAAACATTTTAATTGTCACTTTATCATTAATTTATTATTATACTAGTTGACCCAGCAAACGTTATTCTGCGATATGAAATAAAAAAAAATAAGTAGCATATGTCTTTCTCCAAGGTCAAATCTATGACTATAACGAAATACATCAAAATCCATTCAGTAGTTTTTGCGTGAAAGAGTAACAAACATCCATACATACAAACTTTCGCGTTTGTAATAATAGGTCTTTACCTATGAAATCGCCGTTCTGGAGTACTGGCCATTTCAAAACAAAATAATTTTTGTTTGGCTAAGAATTCTAATTTCAAATTAATTTTATTTTAAAAACATGGAATTCTTTTTCCAAAAGTAGTCATTTGTTTATTGATTAGTGTTAATTTTCATCGCATTTCAATATTTTTCATCATTATGGATACGTTAAAAATTAGAGTAATTATGGAATATGAGTACCGTCGTGGCAGCAACGCGGCACAAGCGGCACGCAACATCATCGATGTTTACGGAGCTAACACTACAAACCAACGCACCACCTCATATTGGTTTGCTCGCTTCCGTTCTGGGAATTTCGACCTGAAAAATGAACCTCGCGGTCGTCCAAAGACTTTGGTCGACAATGACGAATTAAAGGCGATTGTGGAAGTTGATGATACACAATCTACGGCTGAATTAGCAGCAGCTTTCAACGTTAGCGTCAAAACAATATTGGTCCATTTGCGTCAAATTGGCAAGGTAAAAAAGCTTGACAAATGGGTGCCCCACGAACTCAATGATCGCCAGCGCGAAGTACGCGTCGAGACGTGCCTTGCACTGCTCAACAGACACACAAATGAAGGAATTTTGAACTGCATTGTTACCTACGATGAAAAATGGATTCTGTTTGATAACTGCAAGCGCTCAGCAAGTTGGTTGGATCCTGGTTAAGCACCTAAACAATGCCCTAAACGAAAACTTACCCCTAGAAAAGTGATGGTCACTGTTTGGTGGTCTAGCGCCGGTGTGATTCTTCACAGCTTCTTACCAAACGGAGTGAGCATTACTGCAGATGTGTACTGTGAAGAACTGAACACAATGATGGAGAAGCTGGCACATCTCCAACGAGCATTGGTCAATCGCTCGTCTCCGCTGCTTCTGCACGACAACGCGCGACCTCATACTGCACATCAGACGGTCTCCAAGTTGCAAGAACTGAGGTCGGAAGTTCTCCGTCATCCGCCCTACTCACCAGACCTTGCGCCTACAGACAACTACTTTTTCCAGAATTTGGATAACTTCTTGGCGGGAAAAAAATTCAATACCCGAGAGACAGTACAAAATGCCTTTGAAGAACTTGTTCTTGAACGTCCTATCCAGCTGATTTCTTTAAGAAGGGCATCAATAAACTGCCACTGCGTTGGCAAAGATGCATTGATTGCATGGGTGATTACTTCGATTAATACAAATAAAAAATACATTAAAAAATTTCGTTTAAATTTTTCATACAAAACGGCAATTTCATAGGTAAAGACCTAATATTAGTAAGGATAACGTATCATGTTGGTGATGTATTGTATGTGTTTAATTTAAAAAATACGAAATTATTTTGTTATTATGATGATCTTTACTGGAACAACGGCTATTATCAACGCCAAGAGAAAAAATTTCAGTCTGTTTTATGTATTCGCGACTTCTTTTATACTTTTTTTATTGCTTTAGAACAGCAGGTAAGCTGACTGCCTACTTAGAATTTAGCAATTACCATCGCCTATGGGTGTTTGCAACGCCCGCGGCATCGCGAACACGCTGCTTTTCCATAAGGGTACGGGAACTTGGGTCACTAATGCCGAAACACAACACAAAGTTATTATGACGGCATACTTAAGAACATAGGTGGTCGACATCCAGACGGTCTCGGAGCCCTACCACGTAGCTTGGGTGGGTTGTTTTGTCATCTTTATCCGCCCCTGTACGGATAAAAATATAATCTACCACAATAATCTAATATCTTCCCTATCTAGTACTATAATCATCATATGGTTTTAACACTGGCTTAACTTAAGCTTCCGCTTCTGTGCCTAAGGCCTAGAGTCCATTACTCCATGCACTTATTACAACAATTGAAGTAATTATGTCTGCCCTTATAACGTGACAAACTCCCCTTGAATACATTCCTTTGGGTTTTTGGCTGGTTTTTCCTATGACTAATATAGTCTATAGTTAATAAGTCATTATTTAGCATGCTATCTATTTATTCTTCTTAAAGCTCATTAAAGATATATTTAAGCCTTACAATGAGGCCGAAATTCCTTGCTGAGTTTGCATACACGAAAAAGCTAGAACAACATTATAATCTGTTTATACTGTGAATTTTCTGCATTAAAGAACATTTTCATCACATCCTAAGGAGCTTATCTGGAGTAACAGCGTCGCATAAAAGGCCCCAGTATCACACGGGATCACCAATTTCTTACTTGATTGGACTGGTTGATGGCTTTTGGAACAAAGGATCGATGGGAATGAACCGACAAATATGGTACGATACAAACCTAAATCTACTGGAGCTGTTAAATATGTTTGATCTATTTTTATTATTTTTTATGTTATTCAGTGTTACAACTTCGCCAAAGTTTTTTGTTTTGTATAACATAAATAACAATTTATCAAATAAAATCTTGGAATTAAGTGTTCAAGTTTATTTATGATATATTTCTTTGCTGTCTATTCTAGAAGAGAAGAGTTCGTTCCCCATGATGGCATGTACTGCTAATACAGTTTGTCTCGCCTAATGAATGAATGAATATACTTTATTGCACAACACACAAAATATATACAATATAGGACAAAACAAACAAAAGATTGTACAAAACGGCGGCCTTATCGCTGGAGGCGATTTCTTCCAGGCAACCTTAATGTGCAAACTATAACATCATTTCCACAGACCTACAGTGAAGGAAAACATCTTAAGAACCTATATGCCTTGATTAACGGTATGCCTTGATTAACGGTATGTGTAATCTGACAATTCAACTTAACAAGCTTACCCGGTATACTATTCTTATCTTCTAGGAGGAAGTCTGCTTCCACATTAGGCTGTTTTTATTAAGACTACAAAAACTAACAAAGAGGTGGCTTGAACGTGTCTATTTACATAAGGCATATCAGTTAATACAAATATCTTTTATCATTTCTGTTAGCATATTTTAGAATACATCCCTATATAACAAACACACTTTTATCTGCAGTGCATCACGATGGTTCTGAAACGGCCTATCTTGACATAGTCGTAACAGAAAATAAATAGCTAAATAAATATTTTACAATAGGTATATTATTGTAACAAAAATTACACGATATTTAGTCGAGATTGTAGTAAAAAACTGAAAAAGAAATATTTAAAAGATGTAATTTAGTTTCTACAGTAATTTGAGAAGTTAATTAACAAAACGTGATACAACTTTAATTCGTTTATAAAAGAACTAATCCGTAAGAAAACTGAATAGCTTAACTAAAACCCTAGTTATCAAAAGATTAGTTCATTGTGCGGGTACCAATGTAGTAACTTAATTATAAGCCGATTTGTGGCCGAACTGCTTTCTAACTTAATTCAATGAATGTAGGCTTTCACGTGGGGGTACTTTTAGTAGATTAAATGTTGAATTTCATATACAAAATACTCGTATGGTCAGCAATGATATCGAAAATATTTCAGGCATTTCCTGGTAGCCAGTTAAACTACGCTTATTCATTTTAATTAAATTTTATTACAGATTTATTTTGACTAATATGCTGTTATTCTTTCACCAATGTAAATGAGATGAAATGATGATGAATGAGATGAGAATGAAGTGTTATTATTAATTTCACATCTTCTAGCATTGTTATTAATTAAACTCCAGATGGTGTTTCGGCAGAATTTGGATTTTTATTCATTGTTCAAAATGGGTAAAAATAGAGTCCGAAAATTCCGTTACATACAGGTCAAGTTAATATAAAGCGTGTAAAAAAAGAGCAAAAAGCCAACGTCACGCAGTGTTCCCAGGTGATCACCCATCCAAATATTGACGGCGCCCGATGGTGCTTAACTTTGGTGATCGGACGAGAACCAGTCCGAAAATTCATTAATCCTGAGAATGCTGGTAAGGATAATAACACAAACTATACAGATTATTGCATTGTAATCGGTCCTTGATAAATGTGCAAAGTTTCAAATTAATCCGTCGTTTTGAAAGGGGTGAAAATCACGTTCAAAGATTCCATTATACAGATACATACCAAGCTAATAAAAGCGTGTTAAAATATACAATAAACCTGTATTTAATACTGAAGAAGTATATAACGATTCCGAAACAAGCCTTCACTTATACTTAGAGGTCTTAAATCATCAATACCTATGTAAACATTTGCCATAGTAAAATAACCTCTCTGGATGATGGCTTTAATATGAGAACAGAAATGCTTATCAGTACACACATCAGGAGAGACATATAACATAAGGATGAAGTGTTCCGTTTGGGACGCCTTTCCTTCATTAGTGCGAACGGGATTATCTTGATCTAAATTCCGCTTCCGGTTGCTATTGTTTATGACATATTGCATTGTACTATAAGATTTTTAAGTGTAATTGTGTAATTTTATAAAGTTAATATGGATTTATTAATTAATATGTAAATTTATTGTAAGACTTCAGCGCGATTAGCTAACGACCTACGCAAGATTGCCCGGAGCTGGGTTGGTGTGTTACAGCATGAGGACACTTGTCCTCATGCTGTAACACACCAACTTCCAAAACTTCCAACGGCCAAAACTTAGGGAGACCATGCAACAGTGCGCAATGATTTAGTGACAAGCAATATTTTGTAATAGAGATAAAAAAAAACTTATTAAAAACGCACCTATTGGGCTTGGATTGACCATCTCTCTGTGAGCAGACGAAAACTCTAGGCGATTATGCCAGGATGTTTGCTAGATGAATCTAAATGAAGTGTTTCCTGTAACACAATAAAGAAATTCATTCCAATAATATGTTTACTCATAAACGCACATAGACGTGATCTATCAGATTAGATTTTTTAAGAATTTCATTAACGTTACGGTGATAACTTCATTAGCGGCGTTGTGCACTTTTTTGTGATGGGTAAAAAATGTTAAACTCACGTCAGGTGTCACGTGTCCTGATCGAAAAGACGTGATTCATAAGACGGAGTTCTGCTCCAGTAATACCAACCTTATTAACAGTGACTTAAGGTTTATTTTATAATGTAACTTTTAAATGATTGCATTGCATTACTTATACATATCTGTTCGAATTGCGACTTTATTACAATGAAATACAGTTGAGTTTTTGAAGTGAAAACTTCTTTAGGTGCGTTGAGCACTGAACAATTTTTGGTTTGTAAAGAAGTGTTAATGACCAATTTAAACTTTAATCTTTGATCATAAACACTTCTTTATAAACCGAAAATAATAATCTAATAGTTCAACGATACAATTTACAAGTTACTTAGTTTTCACTTCTATCGGCAGTCCCCAAAGACTGCCCAGCATGTTTTTTTTTTTATTTATTTACTTTCAACTATTGTTGAAAGAGGAATAATTTAATTGAATTTATCGAGTACTTGTAAGTATAATGCACAAATAAATATACAGACAAGATTTTATAGCTAGAAACTGTTTTCCTAAGTCATTTCATATGAATTATTCTATAACTAGGTGACCAGGCAAACGTTGTTCTGCAAAAAAAAAAACATTTTGGCAACAAAAAGTCTATGTCCTTCTCCAAGGTCCAATTTATCTCTTACCGAATTTTTTTAAAATTGGTTCTAACGACTAAGGCGTGAAAACTTAATAGACAGTTACTTTGCTATTTATAATATTAGTATAGATAACATCTTAGTTTCATAAAAGGTATTTGAAGCTAAATTCTAGACATTGACGTTATTTCAAACTTCGACCTCTCCATATTCGTTATGTAATCGTTATACTGGCAAAGACTTGAGTACGGCAGAAAATAGTCAACACAGAATTGGTTTAAATTAAAATCAAACAGCAGTTGCCTTGGCAGTCAGCTAACTCACAAATCAAACCGATTGCAGTCTGATGCCAAATAGCGCTGTTGACTTGGTCGGACGGCGCAACTTCCACTTGCATGTGCACTTAAGGTATAGTGAATCCGAGCTAGTTTCATTTCAATACGAATGTTCGAACAGCACTTTAATGATTAACGAGATGCATTACATACTCTGAATAACAAAGTAAATGCTGTTCAAATACACGAAATATATTCTAAATTTGATTTTATGTAGTGATGTAACTCAAATGCTTTTCATGTCTTTTGAGTACTGTAGTCAATGTCGTATTATTCTGGATAAAAATAAGATTAAGTTTTTATCCATATCTTATCTAGATACTTTTAAAAGACGAAAACTGAAAAAAACTCTTTGGTATTTCATAGACAGCATTATTATGCTGCATTATGAGCACCGTTTACCGTGTCGTTTGGTTCTCCTTTAGGAATGGGGAGGGTCAGCAGTCAGTTGATTCAATAAAAGCCTATTCTGGCTAAATTTATTTGAATTTTATGGCACCTGTACTTTTACCTATTTTCTATACACGTCTATGTACGTTGCTATTATGTACGTATGTATTTACGTCACTGTACGTTGCGGTTCCAAAAGTAAGCATTAATTTAAAATGCGGTTCACAAGGTGTTGACTTTATTGTGACTTCAATGTAATTTTGTTACCGTAAGCGCCAAAGGGCTCAAACCAAACCTATCAATGAAAGAAACGGCTTGCAATATCAATGCTGCGTTTGTAGAGAAGACTGATAATGAATGCACCGTGTGTTTTTGGTTTAAATGCTTCCGTAATGGAAACTTTGACTTGAAAAACGAACCAAGGGGAAGACCGCCCACACAGATGAATAACGCTGAATTGAAGGAGATGGTAGAAGCCAATCCGAGTCAAACAACCCAGGAATTAGCGACATTAATGTTTACCCTAACTACAAAATTGATTCATTTGCATCAAATCAATAAAATAAAAATACATGAAAAATGGGTGCCATGATTTGACTGATCTGTAGAAAGAAATGCGTGTTGAAATGTGTGTTGCCTTGTTGAGTTGGTACAGAAATAAAGAAATATTGGATCCAATTGTGACATGTGACGAAAAGTAGATTTTTTACGATAACCGTAAGCGAAAAATGCAATGGCTGACTCCAGGTCAAACGCCGCAACAGTGCCCTAAAGCAAAGCTTACCAATAAAAAGGTAATGGTTAACTGTTTGGTGGTCTCTTCATGGTGTTATTCACTATAGCTTTTCCAGGTCTGATTAAGTAATAACAACAGATGCTTACTGTGATGATACTTACGAAACCGTTGTAACTCTACAGGAGCTGCAGTAAGAAACCATACGTCATCCACCGTACTCGTGAGACCTTGTTCCAACGAACTACCATTTTTTCGTGATTGGACAATTTCCTACGTGATAAAAATGTTCTTCCTAGGAGGCAGTACAAAATGCTTTCACACAGTTTGTCGAATCTAGATCCCCAGAATTCTATCGTAGTGGCATAAATGAACTTCCGTTTAGATGGCAACAATGTATAGATAGTGAGGGTAAATATTTTGATTAAATAAATAAATATTACATTTTAGAAAAAAACAAGTTTCAATTTTTCTGTACAAATCGGAAATTTTATAGAGTAACCCCTAATATACATTTTAGTAAGATGTACGAAGAACACCAACAATAGCTGCCTTGTGTGATCTTAAAGTTGCACATCATGGTTTTTTCTGCTTCACTACTGTTCCCACATCTATACTAAGTATAAGTTTTACCAAGTCTATTAAGCTTTCATAATAACTTTTTAAATATTTTGGGATAATTCACTCAACGCCATCTAGTCGCAAAACTAAGTTGCATAACACTTGTGTTATGGGTACTAGACAACTGGTATAATACATATATATTTTCCTTTTTTAATAAATACATATTATACAAAAAACCCAGGCGTTGGAGCCGTTACCTTTTGTTTTATAGAAATAAGAAACAATAAAAAAGTTATTTAACCAAACAGTAACTTTTTGTTTTTAAATCGTATGTACAAGTTACTTCAAAGCCATCAATATAAAACCAATACAAAAGAATCAACATTATATACAATATTGAAAGAAAATACACGCACGGCAATTTAAAGATTATTTCTTTATGAGGTGAGGGTACTCGGAAATTCTCACAAGAATAATGACAAATTGTTACAAGTGCGCACTCGACTAAAGGGAATGGAAAAAGAAATTATATTTCACGTAAGCAGCAAGTTGAAACGCGGGAATAACGACGTAAGTGACGTAAGTGAGTTATATCTGTGTAATATAAGATCGAAATTACTACAAAACTTTTAATTTTAAAAGTGTCCTTATTTTGATGGTTGTACTTTTTTAAACAATGTAAAAGTCACTATTGGAAATTTGTATCTCTTATATCGTCCGTTTTATTGGATTATTGTTGTTGTCGTTACTTGTTTGACAGATAACCTTAATATTCGATACGTTTGTAAATATATTACCGTCTCATGAAGTTATAAATAATGAAATATTTTTCTTCGTGTAGGGACGAAACAAGAATACGTAGGGGTCACTTATGTCTGGCGTTGGCCTATCTTAAAAGGCGACAAAATAACCCTGACAACCAGCCCTGGTTTATAAGTATACCGCCATGATGTGAATTGCGGCATTAGTGACCCAAGTTCCACTACCCCACTGCAATACAGCCCTAGTGAAATCCAGGTCAAAATTGTGGAATAAAATTATTTTAATTAATTTAATGTAAAACATTTTCTAATATTATTATATTAACGCGGAATATTAATATTGGCGCTTATAATACAGATTTGACGTTAATTTAATGACGCGAACACAAAGAGTTTAAAGAAATAAAAAAGGCGCTTACATCGTTTTAACGCATACGCATTCGTGACATCTTCGAGTCGAAAAAACGTGAAGTGGGTCCTCTGTAAAAGCTTCCTATGTAATTTTTTAATGTTTTTCTTTGTCTTGGAGACTTTAAAAGTAGGGTGCCGTCGTGAAAATAAAATATTTGAGCCGAAAATAATTGCCGCAGTAATTTTTGGCCATCATTTTACAACGTTTATTATTGCGGGAGGCAGAAAAAGGCGAAGTGGTCTGTCTGTAATTTTGCATAATTATTACGCCCGTTTGATTATAATTAAATGAAATGTCTCCGTGAATTTCTTGAAGTTATGATGAATTATTTGTGAAATTAGGTTGAAAATGGAAGATCACAATGGCGGTTGAAAATTTAATGTAGTTAATTTAGCAAACACAATTCGCTTTTCTAATTTCCTAAGGAAATTCACTAAGAAATACAGTCAAAAGGAAACATTTTAGTACGCCTTTTTGAGCCGAAGTCTGTCAGTGGCTTTTCCTTTTTTTGAGGACAAAGAAGAAGTAAGAAAAAGGCGTGAGAAAAGAAAACTAAAATCGATGTGACGAAGTTTAAGTTTTAAAGGATTAACTGCCTCTTTTTAATTTAAGTCAGACGCTGAGTCCATAAATTGTTAGTAAAAGCTTAAAAACAATCTTATTATTTAATGCCTAATAGTGATTTAGCCCTTTGCGTCAGCGCCCACAGCAGGAGACTGTCGAGCTTGTTAGCTATGACGTTCAGGATGGTGTTGCTGGGCCCGCGTACCCTAGCCAGAAAATAGGCTGCCCTTTTACAGCAAATGACATCAAAACCAGAAGCGCGGCCCGGCAACAACATTTAACAGTTTAACCTTATCCAAAACCTTAAAATAAGAAAAAGAACAGTGAACATAAGTGTAAATCGCAGTTTATGGTTATTCAAAATATTATTCTTGTTAATATATATACTTAGTCAGGTCATAAGTATTGTCACACAGTAAAAACTTTTCTTTTAGAATGCTGGCCACAAAAAAGTTTATTGAATTAGAATTTCGAATTGTTCATGAAAATAAAAATGTATAACTTTTAGAATTTTACTCATTTTTAAATATGGAGTGGACGCTTAAAGAAGACCGTGTTGCAGTTATTGCGTTGCATCGTTGCGGTTACGCGCCAATTCAAATTTTTAACATACTGAAAAATTTGAATATAACCAAAAGATACGATAAACGAGTACCATCAAACGATACAATGAAGACTCTAGTGTAGATGACAGGTCAAGAAGTGGTCGCCCTCGGTCTGTTAGGACTCCAGCAGTGATAAAAGCTGTGAAGGCACGAATTCAAAGAAATCCCAAACGTAAGCAGAAACTGTTGGCCCTTCAGATGGGGTTAAGCAGAACCACGGTGAAAAGGGTGTTAAATGAAGACTAGGGCTTCGGGCATATCGAAGAAAAACAGGACATCGTTTGAATGCTCGTCTAATGGACCTGAGACTGAAGAGATGCCGCGCTTTGTTGAAGCGGTACGCGGGAAAAATATCGGGAAATTCTTTTTTCGGATGAAAAAATGTTTACCGTAGAAGAGAGCTACAACAAACAAAATGATAAGGTGTACGCACACAGTAGTGAAGAAGCGAGCAACCGTATTCCGCGTGTCCAACGAGGTCATTTTCCATCCTCGCTCATGGTATGGTTGGGAGTTTCTTATTGGGGCTTAACAGAGGTACATTTTTGTGAGAAAGGTGTAAAAACGAATGCTGTTGTGTATTAAAATACAGTCCTGACGAACCTTGTGGAACCTGTTTCTCATACCATGTTCAATAACAGGCACTGGGTATTCCAACAAGATTCGGCGCCAGCTCATAGAGCGAAGAGCACACAAGACTGGCTGGCGGCGCGTGAAATCGACTTCATCCGGCACGAAGACTGGCCCTCCTCCAGTCCAGATTTGAATCCGTTAGATTACAAGATATGGCAACACTTGGAGGAAAAGGCGTGCTCAAAGCCTCATCCCAATTTGGAGTCACTCAAGACATCCTTGATTAAGGCAGCCGCCGATATTGACATGGACCTCGTTCGTGCTGCGATAGACGACTGGCCGCGCAGATTGAAGGCTTGTATTCAAAATCACGGAGGTCATTTTGAATAAACTTTAATGTCATAAGAATCTATGTTTTGTTAAGGTCATTTTGGTATATGAATGGTTACATAATGAATAAACTTGCTACAATTATTTTACATTAAACATGTGACAGAAGGTAGGTATATACCTAGTCAGGTCATAAATTCTGTCACATGTTTAATGTAAAATAATTGTAGCAAGTTTATTCATTATGTAACCATTCATATACCAAAATGAACTTAACAAAACATAGATTCTTATGACATTAAAGTTTATTTAAAATGACCTCCGTGATTTTGAATACAAGCCTTCAATCTGCGCGGCCAGTTGTCTATCGCAGCACGAACGAGGTCCATGTCAATATCGGCGGCTGCCTTAATCAAGGATGTCTTGAGTGACTCCAAATTGGGATGAGGCTTTGAGCACGCCTTTTCCTCCAAGTGATGCCATATCTTGTAATCTAACGGATTCAAATCTGGACTGGAGGAGGGCCAGTCTTCGTGCCGGATGAAGTCGATTTCACGCGCCGCCAGCCAGTCTTGTGTGCTCTTCGCTCTATGAGCTGGTGCCGAATCTTGTTGGAATACCCAGTGCCTGTTATTGAACATGGTATGAGAAACAGGTTCCATAAGGTTCGTCAGGACCGAAGCCTTAAGTCTTCATTTAACACCCTTTTCACCGTGGTTCTGCTTAACCCCATCTGAAGGGCCAACAGTTTCTGCTTACGTTTGGATTTCTTTGAATTCGTGCCTTCACAGCTTTTATCACTGCTGGAGTCCTAACAGACCGAGGGCGACCACTTCTTGACCTGTCATCTACACTAGAGTCTTCATTGTATCGTTTGATGGTACGATAAAACGAATCTTTTGGTAATATTCAAATTTTTCAGTATGTTAAAAATTTGAATTGGCGCGTAACCGCAACGATGCAACGCAATAACTGCAACACGGTCTTCTTTAAGCGTCCACTCCATATTTAAAAATGAGTAAAATTCTAAAAGTTATACATTTTTATTTTCATGAACAATTCGAAATTCTAATTCAATAAACTTTTTTGTGGCCAGCATTCTAAAAGAAAAGTTTTTACTGTGTGACAATACTTATGACCTGACTAGGTATATATATATATATATATATATATATATATATATATATATATATATATATATATATATATATATATATAGTTAAAACAAATAGATTACTTAGAAAACTATTGTTTAATTAATGAGTAGAAAATATCGAAATTCAAGTTATACAACGACCTCCTAACATATGTCGGTAGTTGCGGAGATCTCGGGTTCAATTCCCGTTCCGCGTCCGGGTGTTTATTTATTATATTTATTTACTATTATTTACAAAAGAAAAATATATGTAGTATATTACTTGTTTAGTACCCATAACTATATTAGCGCTTTGCTACTCACTTTGGGACTAGATGGTGTTACGTGAATTCTCCCAGTTTATTTATATATTAAGCTTTATGAAAAGATAAACCACAATATAAAGAAAATAGTCGTGTGAAATTATTTCTATTCCATTCTATAATTTTTAATAATCACGTGAAGGTATTCCCAATATATTCTTAGAATCTACTTTCTTACGGCTCGAAAAATATTTAGCAAGTAAAATGATCATAATGACATCTATACAATAAAGCTAAAAGCAGTCAAAATCAGGGCCTATATGCTGTAAGAATTTAAACCACCTTAAAAAAACTCTTGTGATGTCTCTCAACAGATGGCGCAACAATTCACTAAGAAATCAAAGAATAGAGAACCATTTTTCTACACTCGTTCTGGCTATTCATAATAGATGGCGTTTTACGTTTGAATACTTTATTACTTACCAGTCAAAGAGATAATTACGATAACATGGAATATAAATTAAATAATCAGCAACATGGAATATAAATTAAATAATCAGCAACATGGAATATAAATTAGATAAATTAAATGATTTCTAGAATTACAGCAAACTTCTTTTGCTAATTCCTTTTAAAAGAGAGATGTTATGATTTAAAAGCTAAAGCTAAGACTAGTATCATTCACTTGGGTTTTTAATCATCATCGTCAGCTCACTAAAATCCACAGCAGGACATAAGCCTCTCCCAAAGTACGCCATTTAGATACCTACCCGATCTTTGGCTCGGTGTGTCCACTTCCTGTCAGGCGTTTCTTAGCGAGGGCTTCGCACACTACGCTTGCCACGTTTACTCCAACGTTTATCAGTTCTCCGGCATATATGACCAGCCAATTTCAGCTTGCCTATTCGAGAAGTCACGTAAATAACTTGGGTTTATAACATGTTAATTAAAATTATAATAATTCCAAAATTTCTTGTTATTCTTATCGCATACTTTCAAAAATGGTAGATTTTTCTTTAAAGTTTAAACATATTCACCATTTCTCCTCTTTTCCAAAAAGCCTTAGTACTCACAATTTGAAAAACCCGTGAGCAATGGAAATTTTTAAATATACTATAATAAATAAAACTGCAAGAAAACTGAACGATACTCTTGTATAATAGCCAGTTTATTTTTTTCACAAAGGGGAAAGGGTGTTACATGCTGCGGAGATAAGAATACTGAGATGGACGTTTGGAGTTACGAAAATGGATAAAATTAGAAATGAGTATATTAGAAAAAGTGTGAAAGTAGCACCAGTTATTAGACTAGCGTCGTTTGGCCATATAATGTGCCGGGAAGAATACCATATAATAAGGAAAATGAGAGAAATGAAAGTGGATGGATATAGGAGTAGAGGTAGACCAAAAGAAGATGATATGGCAAAGGGTGTGAATGTAGGGATGACGGATAACAGAGAAGAATGGAAGAAAGAACATGTTATGCCGATAATGTTGGATAAGGGCAGGAAGAAGAAGAAGCTTCATATTAAAACATAATTGCTTCGTACCGACGGTGGAGGAAAAATCGTGAGAAAACTTGTATACAGAAATAAACCTGGAGCTTAGCAGGGACATTATGGGCCGTTATTAAGATCCATTTATATCCACAAAATCTCATGTATTGTACGAATTCTCCTAATCCGAAATCTATATAAATAAAAATGAATCACCAAATGTGTTGGTAAGACCAAAACTCGAGAAAGGATGAACCTATTCGGCTAATTATTGTTTTCATATTTTTGTTAAGGCATAAGGAAGGTTTTTATGGAGAGAAAAAAACGTATAAATTGCGAGGAAAATAGTTAAAACAGCACCTTTCTTTTTCTATAGAAACCACAAAGTAAAGTAAAAGATCTGTCCCAAACTGTCAAACACTTGACGTCAACCAAAACAGAACAATCACTGCGTGTTAAGATTGTCTTTGGAATGCCTTCAAGTTGATAAGGCTTATAGCCTACCGAAAATAAAGTACCCAAAAAAAAGGATAGAGGAATAAAATAGCCGGTGAGCTAAGGAAATACAAATCAGTTGGTTGGGCAACTGATGGTGTCGTCAACTACCACCAGAATTTTGGAACTCTCTGGATTTGCCGAGATTGCCGCCTCATAATCTTCACTGAAAAATAGGATCGGTGATCATAATGTTGCAAAATATCAATTAATATTCCGTCTATGTAACGGCTAGCAATAAAAAAATACTGAACAATGTGATCGATGCCACCATTCTGAAGGGAAATTATAAAATAGAAGATGTTTTGATATCCCGCATCGACGTTTATAATTTTGAGACATTATGTAATTCAATTAATAAAGTGATCACTCTGATATTCGTTTTATTTATCTATTTTTTCTATTAGACTGCACATAGGCAATAACTTTTTACAGAATGAAGTCTGTCGGGGCAGCTAGTAGTTTAATATAAATAAACGATATTTTAGAGCTTTGAAAAATCATAAGGTTAAAGCTATTATAATAAATTTTAACTATATCGCAACATATTTTGATGCTCATGTCATATATACCTACATATGTATCATTAATGAAATCACTGGATAGTTTTAGTTGAATATTCAACATGCAATAAAGTATCGTTTTACATCGAACAACAGTGTCTTAGGCCAACAAATTGTAAGTTCCCAGCGCTTCAAGCTTATCCAGCTTGCACCCCTAATTTTCGTCAATCGCCCTGGATAAAGGAATGGGTGAATATTAAAAAGCAGAGCGACACTCGAGCTTTTTCATCAGACGAGACACTGGCTTGCTTTCATGCCACCCTTTTTAGATCTCGCGCAAGATTAGGCGCTAGTTCGTGTGGTGCCTAGAGATGGGATTGAATTTTGTCTTGAAATTGTTAACACGATACTTTGTTTTAAATGATGTTAGTATTTATTTCTGTTTAAATTTTTTTACTCAGATGTGAATGTCAGTGTTACAACCAAAGATATGTATGTATACATACACTGTTACCTGTCTGTCATACTCTGGCGATAAAACAATTTAAAGTCTCAGTTCTGTTTGTACATTTTGAGTATCTTATCAGATCTAAATCAGGTAGTATTTATTATCTGACTAGTGGTTCTGACAGAAATTGCCTACCATCAACAGTAAAGGGAAGTTGACCTTTAGTTTTTCTTTTCAGGTTTGTGAACTCAGACGTAGTTGGGCTGCTGCCCAATCTTCACACACTGTCTGCGATTCGAAAGATAACTATGAAACTATTCTAAAGCAATGCGCTTTATACCCATATTTTAGAATTTCTTCAAAAGAATTGGAGGAGGAACAGTATCAAAGGCCTTAGTCAAGTCGCGGAAAACTCCAGAATCTAAACTGCTTAGCCGATAAAAGATTCCAATCTTCCAGAAAATTAATGAGCCTTTTACTAACTAGTTTTTCAAACAATTTCGAATTCAAAAAAAAATATATTATACCGTTTACTAACTCGAGATATTAAAGATTACTTTTTTCAAAGTGCTATTAAAACCCAATTTAACCACATTTCTTTTCTGGCGTAAAAGAAAATTGAGTATCATGAATAAACACTACAAAGGCATACAATAATTGTAACGGTATTCAAAATTAAATCCTGTGATCAAAGATTGGGATAACCAAGATTTAATCACTTGTTGAAGAAAAGAGACCAAAAAATAGATCGAATATAACATCCCTAGCTCATTATTACACGTCATCAGAACCGTGAACCTCGTCTCGACACTCAACACCGCAATGATACGGCAGTGTCAGTCCAAAAGCCTTTTACGATTCCTATTTCGTTTTTGTGAGACAGTCGTAGGACAGTTCTTAACACTTTTTGGGTTTAAATAACACAAGTTTTGAATACAAGTAGGTATTATTTATTAATCTTATTAATATCGTCTCAGAGGTGATGCTCTATTTTATCTTATTAATATTCAGTTTATTATAAAAAACTATATGACTATATGGTTTTCACTAATAGGTATAATTCACCAACCAAAAGAGCGTAACAAGAGCAGTTTCTTATTTGGTTTGCTACACCGAGCGTCAGGTTTCA
This sequence comes from Malacosoma neustria, assembly GCA_963693495.1. Classification (NCBI taxonomy): domain Eukaryota; kingdom Metazoa; phylum Arthropoda; class Insecta; order Lepidoptera; family Lasiocampidae; genus Malacosoma; species Malacosoma neustria. Next base: position 13,406,198 of record OY856383.1, read on the forward strand.
ATAACGGAGTAGCGTCGCAAACATCTATAGGCGACGGTAACTGCTTACTTTTAAGACGACACTAAGTGCTAGCGACCTTGAGCGAGTGGGAGGAGTTTGAGCTAGTGAGAGTAGCACGCGCGGGGCCCCCCCGCAACCCGCATTGAAAATTCGCAGGCGACGTAATTGTACATTCTATAGAAGTTCGTTGGGTAACCATACGTTACAGATTATGAAGACTATCTAATAATCATGAAATTTTTAACCGCTTATTTAATATTAGTTAGGATTATTGTTTCATGTTCTGTATCTTATATCATTCCCTGTGGTAGGATATAATATAATATAGGTATTTCAATAAACGGAAAATATAATTATATCAAACGAACACAGGTTTTCTGTCTACAGGTTTTGTAACTATAAATAAAAAAGTGAATTAGGTATTTATAGGATTTTATTTAAAACTCCTCGAAATTTAATACTTTCACAGCAACTATACTGTCTTCTTTTTCAGCCGTCACTGCTCGTTTTTTTATTAGTTTGTTTTTATTTTCTTTTTCCTCTTCCTTTTTCCTTTTGCGTCCGTGTATGGCACTAACTATATAAGAGGGGTCCCTAATTACCATATTCCTCGTATATCTAGGATCAACCAGTTCGGGAAGCATACAATCTGTATAAAACTTAATTAAATTATTTTTCATTTTAGTGTCCCAAAAAGCGTCATCCTTGTAAATTAGTTCAATTTTTACAGGAAAGTTTTCACCAGACCAAATACCAAGCATACATTTATCTTTTCCTGTTATATGCAGCTGTCCCTGTATTTGATACCACCAATTATGTTCTTTGTTTATTATGTAATTACCGTTTACCAGTTTTTTATAAAACAATATTTTTTTTTCATGGATGGCTTTATCTAGTCCTAGTTTGTAAGCTGTGAGTGGACATTTTATTTCTAAAATGGTGTTTTTATTAATAATACCGTCTGGTGATGCGCCGAGGAAGGGTATTTCTTCATCAAGAAAAAGTCCACACGGTTCTATTTTAATATTTTCTTGTTTCGACAATTGTTCTTTCGCAAAATTTTCGTTGTCTTGTCCATGTTTTATAGACTTAATGTGTCCTATAGACTCTTTATATAAAAGATCTTTAACTAAATTGCAGCAACTTATGTCATTGCGTCTTTTTATAACACGTCCAAAGTTGGAAGCGGTCAAAATCCGTCTTCGTAGTTCTAGCCACTCACTAGAACCACTTTGTAATATAGTCTTCCTTTCTATTTGTTCTCTTTGTTTGGCAGTTTCCGCCAAATTTGCTAAAAATATTTTTTTTGATTCCTCTAATATATCATCATCCATATCCGGTCTTGAACATTGCTCACCATAGTTTTTATTACTTTCTGTGTAGTGTTCATGTAATCTCTTCTTTATTCTATGATAATTTTTTGTTAAATGTAGGCGTTTTTGTTTACGTATTTCCATCTTTTTTAATTCACCATTTGGACTCCTGCCCGTGATTGATTTTTGCAACAACGATAAAGGTTTATGGGTATTAAATGATAAAGCAGCTGCATTACAACGCATATGGTATTGGTTCTTCTGGGAAAAATTTACCCGCTTACCCCCTACAAATTTTGCAACAATACTATGGAAGCGCTCCACAGTGTTGCTGTCAACGTCTTCAATCAAGCTTCTTGCATGAGCAGCTATATGTGTCAATACAAATTTTATTCTATGCCACAAACTGTTTGTGAAAATATCTCTGTCTATGTTGTCATCTTCTCCCATTTTCGAGCAAAAATATGTCTTACAATTAGTATGAACTCCAAATGCATGTTCTGCGGCTAACATGATATCATTATGTAAACTAGTGACATTGCCAGAATTTTTATAATTTCTTATAGCGGTTACTATTACCTTTCTTATTGACAGTATTCTTTGTTTTGTTATATATTTTCTGTATTTAATTAAATATTTCGTGTCAGTGATAAGAGCTTGTAACTTATTGCAAAGGTTTCTTAACAGGTGGTTGCGGCATTCGATTTTTTCAATTGTTATATTTTCATACGGTCTTGACTGTAACAATTTTGCATAAGTATTTGCATCACCATCTGATATTAACCTTGAATATATTAAATTATGCATTTCTATGCTGTTCTTGAATCCTTCTACCAAGATCGTGGATTCCATTCCAGTTGAAGGACCTGAAAATAAAGTAATAATTATTCCAACCATAAAATTTTAGTTTCTTTATTATTATTACAACATATTTAATATTATGAATTTACCAGAATAATTTTTATAGCAAGCATGCTCCTTAGGTGTGACATTTTTCTTGGCAGCTTGGGCGCATATGCAGCAGTATTTATTTTTCACTGCCATATAAATAATTTTTCCAGTTCTTTTCCCAATTATCGCAGCTGCGCCTGATAGGGATGAGTAATTTTTTTTATAAGATCTTTTTCCCCAACATCCATCTGCAATAACGTCAATATATGGAATGCCATTTTCAGTAACTCTACCGTCTTCCAAAGCCATTTGACGTTCTTCATTAGCGGCTTCATTCATAGAATTCAAAGCTTCTTTTTCCCAAACTTTGTTAATTGTTCCCATTCTTTTATTAAATAACTCATAGGATATATGAGGCAAGTCCATTGCTGCCAATAATTCATTAAGCTGTGTATAGCCACAACCTATTGCCACTGCACCCGCAACTGTATTAATATTTAAGTCAATTTCAGGATCATTGCAACAAATGACAAAAGTTTCGTTACACATGTTGCATTTTAGTTTTAGTTTAGAAACAAGGCCCAGTTTTCGTTCAGATATAATTTCTACAGATTTCAAACCACAGTCTATATTACCATGTGAAGATATTTCTTGAAGCTCTTTAAAAAAATGTTTAATATTTAATATTCGCATTCCATTCACTATTTCTTGATTATTTCTGAAAAGGAAATATACATAATAAGAATTTTGCAATATTAAACAGAATAAGGCCTTTAACATTTGTTTTGTAATATCTTTTATTGTTCACATTCTTTGCTATCACTCACGGGTTCTGCAATATTATATTGAAAATTTTCTCCTTTTTTATTAATTTTATTTATCGAGAGTTTTACTATATAAAACTTTATATTGACAGACTATCCTGACATCATAGAAATAATAATACGTTTACCTGACCGAATTTGACTTCTCGTTTTCAATATCCATTTGAAAGCTTTCTTCCTGCTCAGCAAATATCGTTTCGGTTACTTGAGAACTGTAACAGTTATAGTAATTAATATAAGTTAATAGAATTAGGTTTCAAATATGCTAAAATCAGAATATTGAATTAGATATGCATTTACTTGTCAACAATCTTGTTCTCATTTTCATTGTCAATATGGGAAGATCCTTTAATCACTCCAAGCGTTTCCGTAAATTCAGACCTACAATATAAATGTATTTATATTTAGTTATACAGTGACAATAGTAATAGCATTCAAATATTTTTAAAACTCGAATCCGGACTGTCCCGACTACGATGTAGTATTGTCATACTACACTACAATACACACCTCGTCTCTGTCTCCTCATTTACGTCGCGATTATCTTTGTTATTATGTAATCTCCTAAAAAGAAAATAATGTCACTTAGTAAAATAAAAAATAATAATATATGTAACAATTAAATGTTATGATTAATTTATCTGGTCCAATTTACATCAATGTGCTAAAATACACAAATGATAATTATGATTGAGAACACGTTACTTACCTTAGTAATCTATTTTTTGCGAGCGTTTGGCGTTTCTTTTTTAGTAATCTAGATTTACCAGCCATTTTAGCGCGAAACTTATAATAGAGTTAAATCGTTTAGTGATTGCTCCGAGCGTCAACGTCTACCCGTGACAGTGGTCAGCGATGCACTGCCGCCCGTCGCCCGCAAGGGCCCCTGCTAACCCGAGCATAAAGATTATTCGAAAAAGCATAATTGTATATTATCCTTTTACTTTGAAATAAAAAGTCGTATATTAAAAGATGGGTAATTAAATTGTGTTTAAGATGGTGAAGGTTTCATAAAAATACGCTTGATAGTTTTTACGTGATTCTCAGATTTTTATCTGCGTTAGACCTAACTTTACAAATTAATTACACTATGTAATATAAACATAATCTAAAATATTCACATATTAAGTTATTGAGAAAATGCTCAAATTTAACATATATTTTTTCCAGTTCATTAACACCACTCGTTTAGATGTGATCTTCAGAATAAAATCATTAAAAGTCTCTTGTCGTCGCCTTAAATGGGGCGTCGGCCTCTCCGCTGTTCCACAGCAATAAAAAAAAATGTAAAGATCCTATGAATCTTAAAACCTCTTAAATTCTTATTTTTACTTCAAATTTCTACCAAATTATATCAATAAATTCAAACGCATAATTCAAGACAAAAATCTAATAAAATGTAAAATACATTCTAGCATCAATCAACTACAAACCAAGTGACGTTAATGAAAAATGGCGAATGCCATTAAAAATACAATATTCAGTAAAGTGGTATCGTTGGTTTTTATCATGACCACATAGTACCAAAAAACGGTGGGAAAAGTAAGTCCATTTCTTCATGATGTATATATCCCACCCATTTTTCTGCTTCGATTTTTTTATATTCACGGTGTAGAACTTCTGTGCGTATTTTACTTCTGTTCACTTCTATGAAACTTGTTGATCAAAGAAACAAAATCTTAAATGAAATTGGAAATATAGGCAGAATACGATTTGGGACAAAACGCATCTAGCCCGTGCAACCTTAGAAACAAGCAGCAACTCAGTAACAAATTTTTAATATTTTCGCTACCGAATCATGTCAAAGTAGAATAAAACAAATAAATAAATAATAGTTTCAGTTATCACATAATTGCCAATGTGATAGGCCCGATTTATTTTGTGTAACATGATAAAATTATGTTATTATTAAAATATTATAATAAGAAGAATCAATAAACAATTTAAGCAGTTCTAAATAAAATCCTTATACAATATTTATATCAAAATATATTTTACAATATATATTATATAAAAATTGGATTTTTTTATTATTTTTTAGTTATTTATTTTTCAAATTCTTTATCAAATTTTTAAATAATTACAAATATATTCATAAAACCGTATTTCAAATACATTAATTTATAAAGGATACTTCTTTACTCCTATTACTACTTCTTGAAATTATTATTAAAATAATATAATAAATAAAATATAAAAATATATATATTATCATTCCTTAAAGTTTTTTTAAATCATTCCTTCTACTTTGTAATTATATATTTTCTAATGAACTATTAAATTAATTTATTCGTAGTTATTATTCATGTTCTGACCACAGTCACAATATTAGAAAGTAAACACTTAAAAGTGCAAATAAATATCTGAATTTGGAAAAAATATACTATAAAAACCTCAGTAGTTCTATTTTAATTTGAAATTGTCTTTTAATTATATTATTATAGCAGACAAACATGAAAATACAGAGTAAACTTGACATGTAATACAAATAATCAAATAAAATAACTGAATGAAATTCTCTTTCATTTTCCTGCACTGTGTCCTTAGGTGTTGCGTCGCACGCTACGCAATAATTACAACATTTAAATTGCATCAATCATTCTAAATTCAGTTTGGTATCTGCGGTAAAAAATCACATTTTTTTCTCATATTGTTTTAAGTGATTAGTTTACTAATGGCGGGTGTTATAAATTAGTAATTTATCAATGTGCTTTGACTTTGGAGCCCAAGGGTCACTGACATCTTACTTATAAAATAGATAAAAAATAATATTGTTTTTATAATGTTTTTATATATAAATTTTCAAATTTACTAAAACCTAGCGACACCAAAATAAAATTTAAGTTTTATGTCTTAAAAATATTAATTATAAAGATCTTTATCAATGTTTTGATTTTATTTTTTCAAATTTATCTAAGTACTAATCCAAACAATATTATAATTGAAAATTCCAAAGCTAGCAACACAGCTTTTCATACATATGACTCGAACCCTCAAGTTTGTAATTACTAATAGGGGCTATTCTTTGCGGTATATCAAAGTACTGTTACCTTGCAACGTGCACTAAATGCAAACCAATGTGCCCTTTTGAAGTATAATATTACCTGGAATTCTCGGATGCAAAATATGTTTCTCGTAATTAGTTTGTAGAATTATTGGCTTCTTACCGACCGACCTAACCTAATTGGAAATATATTATAAAATATACGTTTCTGAATTTGTGATTGTTGATGTATAATAAAAATATACTTGATTAATTATATAATTTGTGCCGTGTAACTTCGGCCAGTGAAAAGAATAGGGTCACCCCAAATCATCCCAAGGGAGTCGTAAAAGGCAACTGATGGGTTCCTCCTTCTGCCAGCTTGAATGCGGCGAGGGAAGGACACATCTAGGTTACCCTTTAGAGGTTGGGAGGTCGGACGGCAGTTGCTCCCGTAAAAACCAAAACAAGCCAAATAAACACATGGCATGGTAGTTAAGAACATGGAGAGGATTTGTCACGGATAGGGCGACGCCGAAAAACGGCGCGCAGGAACCTCGCCCGACTCCTGTGACAAGTGGACTAGGGCTGCCGTGCCATGGGCGAGCACAGCTCTAGCTGTGTCTGATTACTTTACTTTGGGGCTAATGTCTACATTAGCCCCATCCAAAAAAAAGTCGGAAAGTGGACCCCGGACACCGAAACGAAAGTTTGGGTTGCGACCGGGACATAACGCTGGGATAATGATGATGATTAATTATATCATTCATTTACAATTAGATTAACTAAGTTACTTCAACTTTTTAAGTTTAGCCAACGTTTAGGATGGTAGCGATATGTCTGTTGTCATTGATGGCAAGCACCCCTCGTCTCTAAATATACCGCCATGTAATTATGGCACGCTGCCAGAGGAACTGGTACCTGGGTTAGTAATACTAGTAAGTGACCCAGGTCTCAGTTCCTTTACGTGGACGGCCGCGTGTTAACGGTTCCCCTGGTGTCGCAAACATTCACAGGCGGCAAACGCTGCTAGAGGTTTGCATCCATAGTCCAGTGGTGGTATGCACCGCTGAGGCAATTTTTATCATCTAATGTGCATATTATAATAAAATTACTGATAGGTACCGAGATAAAATATCGTGAGATAGCCTACACTGGTATGTGTAACCCGCCAATCTCTCTTGAACAAGCATGGCGGATATACTGTTCATTTCATCTACGCTAAAGCTCGAGCCCTGCAGCGGGACGTAGTGATAAGACGTATACACGAAAACTAGTCAAATTATAAACTTCAAAGTTTATAATTTGACTAGTTTTAGAATATTATAAAAATTAAACGATATGCTGTATTCAAATACAGCATATCGTTTAATTTTTATAATATTGTAGTTACGAAAAACTATAATTTTAAACAGAATTATCGAAGAAAATTTCTAAAGAAATACTTCCGATATTATGAACTTATTTACTATAAAGTAATAAACAATACGTTATTAAACTACTTTAAAATGCTTCATAAAGACCATGCGATTACAGAAATAAATAGACTATATGTTTAAGATTTTTAATCAAAACTGTTTTAACTGGTAATTTTGTGATTTGTTTGGCAATTCAGTGGAGTGTGTGTTTTAGCCCCATATGGATTTTCGTCGTTTTTCTGATAGCTTTTACATTTTACTATCGCAAAAATATTGATAAAATTGAAATTTTAGCTAGTATTTTTATTGAACTTTGGAATTAAATAGCCTTGATATTCTACGGTTATACGAGAAAGGCCAGATTGAGGTTAACTTGGTCTGAATCATGCGTAAAATTCAGGCAGTAAATTAAAATCTTAATCTTCATGCAATTATTATTTTAGATCTTTATCCGTGCAGGGGCGGAAAAATAATCCTAACCTCTGCAGCCGGCCTGTTGTAAAAGGCGACAAAACAACCCACCCTAGTTACGTGGTAGGGCCTCAAGCCCGTCTGGATAGCGACCACCTTTGGTCTTAAGTATGCCGCCATAATAACCTTGCGTTGTGTTCCAGCATTAGTGACCCAAGTTCCTGTATCTTTATAGGACAGCAGCGTGTTCGCGATGCCACTGACTGCTGTTCTACAGTCATAAAAAAAGATACATCTAAATTATCAAGACTTGTACGTATATAATTTTAGTTTGGTTAAAAAAATGTATTTGAGAATGCTCAACTCACTCAATAGCCTGTAAAGACCTTATTTATTTTTCAATCGTTCCATCTTGGATACACGCTAAACATTGAGTCCAGAGCAGGTAGTGCTCTTGCTTATAAGGCATCACATTTAGAAACTACTGCCGTCTGGCTTTGAGCTAGTGGAGTTTTTTATTTTTATAAAACAGCATACACTAACGGCCCACTTAGTAAGCAGTTAACTTCGCCAGTTTTTGCGACACCAGGAGCACCGCTATAAGCAGCTGACCTCGTAGAAATTTTATGATGCCCTTTTTAAAATACCCCGTGTCTTAGTGCCGTGGAAAGTGGTCTTCAGTGTACACCAAATATGTCTTCTCAAGAACCTTTGAGTGCACGACCGCGAGACTTCAGATAGTGAGGATGAATGTTCATCCGACGGCGAGCATATTGGTGGTAGAAAGGGGTTAAAGTTACCGTTTTACTGTATTTTACAACGCCCAAGGGACCAAATTTGTTGATCTTATTATTTGAAGCCGAAATCGCACGGCCTATATTTTACGTCAACATGATTACAAGTAATCATTTCGTAATTTATATGTTCACTCTTTCACGAAATCCTAACAGGTATCCAATTAAAAGAACGGGCTACAGAAAGAAGAAAGAACTTGGCAACTTTGTATAGACAAGTAGAATAATATAATAATAATAAATGTGACAAAACAACCCACCCTAGCTATGTGGTAGGGCCCCAAGATGGCGACCACCTTTGATCTTAAGTATTTTATAACATTTTGTGATAATTCCCACAGCGTCATCTAGTCCCAAACTAAGTAGCACTTGTATTATGGGCCCTAGACAACTGATATACTACTTATATACTTTTTTTTTGTAAATAAATACATATTATACATAAACACCCAGACGCGAGAATAGATATACACATATGCGTATAACGCTGTATTGAAAGTCAGGTGCTTTCCAACGAAGCGTGCTGCTGCAACACCTATTCAGCCGTAACTCGGTGCATGCTCCTCTGTCAGGCGAGCGATTTGTGAACAAAAAACGCGACGGAAGCCACGCTCTTTTCAAATATTTCTCTGTATACACATTGATACCGAGAACAATGTATCTAGAAATTGAGATACGCTGTTAGCTTGTTTTGATTTACAATACACAGAGTGATTTTAGATTTATTTTACAACAAATCAACAGAATGTGGATGGCTTGTGTAATTATAACAGAATTATGAAAAAAATGAATTATAAATTATAACAGACTAAATAACACGTTGAGTTTCCACGTATCAATCAATCAGTCAAGTCTCACGTCGCCCACTTCTGGACATAGGCCTCCCCAAGATCACACCGTAACACCCCTCCGCTTTTCTCGTCCAGCTACTACCAGCTACCTCTTTTATATTATCGGTCCACTCGGTTAGAGGCATCCTACATTTATCAAGCATTATCCCACGCATAGTGACAAATAAAACTAAAAACAAGATTAATATCTTAATATAAGATTAATATCATATATTTAATAAGGATTAATATCCAAATATCAAGCAAGTAGCATTTGCCAAACTATTTTAATATTTTTTATGTTAAACGTTGAGACACTTTTCGCACAATAACCGCTTCTAAACTCCCTGTGGGTAAGTGCAGGACAATGTGCCCGTACGCCCTGTTGGTTACGTAAGTGTTGCATGTCATTGGTACGAGCGAACCACCCAGTGTTCCATCATTCACCTTCAGCGCCAGGACTACGGCCAGGACTTGATGTTAGTTTGACCGCCACCTAGGCTTCTTCACCATTGATTCCCCGGCCATCTTCGTTATCATAGGGTAAGTTTTTTTTATAAAATACTAAGCAGGTGCATAATATAATACTATAAGTAAATGTAGTTTAATGACTATTGAATTTAAAGGAAATAAAAAATGATAAAGATGTTTCCCATTTATAGTTCTTTGTAAATAATATCAGGTATATTATATTTGGTAAGAACGTCGTATCACACTGGAATTCTTAGGTCACCTATCGTTTCCTATCTAATTTTCATCATTTTAAAACTACTGTGGGAATTTTCGTTATTCATTCATAAGTATATAAACGTAATAGCTTGTATCGCATGGTTCCGTTCTTCTTCTTCTTCCTGCACTTATCCCATACTATATGAGATCGGCACAACACGTTCTCTCCTTCCGTTCTCCTTTGTTAGCCGACATCTCAACATTCACACCCTTTTTCATCATATCATCTTTGACGCAATCCATCCATCTTTTCTTCGGTCTACCTCTCCTCCTGTATTCCTTCACTCTCATCTCTATCATTTTCCTTATCTTAAGACATTTTATGCTTTTTTGTGTTTCCGTTCATCTGTGTGAAAATAAAATTGAAAATCAATAGAGACGAATCGAACAACCCTTCCGTGTGTAGCAAGCAAGCATTCTCAACGCAAACGTTGCGCGATCTTGTCGGAAATTTGTTAGCACCTCACAATATGAGCCCTTGTTGTTGTTCTGTATCTTTATTATTTGGTGTTAAATCTGTACAGTGAAATTTAAAACTAAAAATACATTTGATTAAAAACAAATTTAAAAACAAACCATTTTAAATTTATTACTCGTATATACATGATGACCTGTGTGGCGCAATGGATTTCACAAGCTGAAACGTCTACAGGGGTTACGACTTTTATTCCCGTCTCAAGTCTGGGGTTTTATGTATAATATGTATTTATCTATGAAAAAATTTTTTATTAGTTGTATATCAATTATGAAGTACCATACTACAAGCACTCTGTTGTTTACTATAAGAATAGATGGCGTTGTGAATTGTCCCAGTACAATTGAATAATACAGGAAATAATGAAGAATAGATATTAAAATATACAGACAATGTGGTGTTTTTTTTATTCCGGAGTAATAAGGAGTAGTTCTATCATGTATTTAACGAACATTGCAACTACAAAAATAATTATACTCGTATAAGGTATTTAAAACTAATTTTGTTGTTTAAATCACTTAAGCTTTTGTCAATTGTAACCACTCTAGTAGACACTTATACGAGAGTTATTATGTCCTTCTCACACTGGCAAGAGTGGTTAATTACACTTTTCTACTAAAACCCAAGAGGTAAACAAGCTCAATCTTTTGTATTTTCACTTTAAAAGTTTAAAAAAAATCTTTTTAAAAGATCTCGAAAGCGTTCTCTTTGTATACATTATTTTGAATAAAAAAGATACAGATGTTTTAATATATATTTTATTTGTAAATATAAGGAAAAGAAAAAATATGTGTCTCGTACATTCGAACCGATCTCAAAAATTATTATTATTTTTATGTAATATATTTCTTTATTTCACAAAATTTTTATATTTTTTACAATACCTTACATTTTTATATAAACAGTATTACTTTTATATAAAAAACAATAATAAAATATCCTAAAAAATATAAATATTAGGATTATTATTAATCTAAAAAGATTATTAATATTTTTTTAAATTGTATATTTTGTCAATTAACCTTGATTGAAATCGGTACCATATGAATCTGTGCTCTAAAACAAATATGCCCTATACGAGATTATAAGAGCATACAAATTGAGCTAATGAATGAACCTTTACCAGGGGTGATCGTGATATTAACAAGTTTGAAGCCTTACCATCTAGCGTGTCGTACTCGCCTGTTACGACAGGCCGACCGTGGCCGCAGAGGTCAGTGTTCTTACTTTTCCTGCACGGAGAACAAAATTAAGTCCACCTATTTAACAAGATTTACCTGCTTAAACGAATCACAGCCTGTTAGTGTCCTATAAGCATGTACTCTGAGATCTTAGTCTTCATGCGAAGGCAATGGCTGGCGTAGGAATATGGCTATTATGATTTAAAACGTCGTTCCCACATGGCTCTACCTTAATCCGACTTTGTGCCGAAAGTTTAAATAGTAACGTGACTCACTAACACCACCAAATTGAGGCAACAATTTCATAGTTGTATTCAAAATAAAATATCTAACTTTAGTGTCTCGAGCCCATTACAAAGAAGAATATAACATAAATATATAATGTTTACTTTTATATGACATAATAGCATATAAAATAAACATTGTTACGGAAGTATACCTTATCGGAAAGAACCTTAGCAATTGATGATACCATCAAACAGACGGTATAATTCAAAAGTATCAATTCACACAAATTTATGAAGCGATAGCTCGTTTATTGGCATCGCTGGCCGTTGTGAACCAATAAAACTGCCTTGTTTTATGCTTAAAGTTTATGAGCAATATTTTATAATAAAAATAAATAAAATTCTCTCTCGGGAAGAGCAAATATATATCAGGTATTAAACTGACCGTTTCTTTTATGTGTTTCCTATCAAATCTATCGTATATTATTTCCGTATTATAGGGGTTATATTTTACGACTGATTGCTTCTTGATTACGCTCGTTTTCATTTTCGTTCGTCAGAACGCCTGCGAAGGCCGCTGTTTCTCGATGCTGAGTGTTTTTACATAATATTTATTTATTCACAAAATAAAAGTGCATTTAAGTAGGCATAAGTACCAGTTGTCCCATAATAGGAATATAAGCAAGCCTAGATGATACTGTACGAATTTTATTGTAAATTATTTTCTTATTATTTTGTGGTCTTATATTTTTATTTCAATTATTTTTTTATGTTCGTTTAACTAAAATATTATGGAATCAAAATAGTGCATACTAATAATATTAAATTATTTATACACCGACTAGTTTTCGATATCAGAAGGATTTTCCTAATAGTACGTGGTGAGAATGTGTAATGCTGTGAAGAATTATATGGATTTTACAATTCTGAAATCAAAATGGCCCTTAAATAATTAAAATTTTAAAAAGACCACGAAGTTTAGTGATTAATTTATTTTCTTTGATCCCCGTTTACAGTATTATCAAAAGACGCGTTTTCCTGTTACAAAGGATCAATAACTGCTTCTCTAACAGTGTTAATTTGATATGTTTTGTAACTTAGAGTTCAATCCCCGAAGAAAGAAAAAAACTATGTACACTGATATTAACATAATAACGGTGCAGAAGTGCGGTAATTACTGAGGTATTAAGGTCATGTCCCACACAATAAAGCTCTTCGAGATGTTTATCGACTCTTGAATTTGACAGGAGTGCACTGTCTCGGTAAGCCAATATGAGTTTCGCCCTCGCTACGGGACTATGGACTCTTTTTTTTTGCTCTAAGGGCTGTGAGGGCTATGAATTATTCATTTCTGGACATGCAAAAGACCTTAGACTGTATTCCTCGCGTGACAATATGGCGGGCACTACGTTTCAAAGGGGTTCACGTTCAGCGTAATATTAGACGTTTTGTCAAAGAGCATCACTCATATGAGAAGCACCCATAGTTGAAGGTGTATAAAGAGTTGCTTGATAATGGCAGGTTGAAGCTTAATGTAGCGTAGACCGAGTACTTTCCCTGCAACTCTATAGATCGCACACCCGTACGTTTATGTATTATTATTTACGTATAAACGCACGAACGTTTATGTCCGTGACATTGTGGAGTCGCGGAGGGTCGCCTTAGGTGGCATAGACACATTTTGTGGCAGCCAGTTTACGTGGGGAAGAAAAATTTTGTGAAATAAAGAGGGGTAGACATAAAAAGTGTTAGGTTGACGTCATAAGACCTATATACGTGCACATGGACTCATTACTAAGGTTGCTGAAAACCGTGTAACGTGAAGAAGAAAAAGTTGGAAAGCGGACTCCAGGCAACGAAGGGAAATTTTCGAATGCAACCGGGTTTAACGCAATGATGATGAAGATGATACCTCATATAAACATAAAAAAAATATTTTCTACGTAATAATAAAATGTTCTACATATACTCGTACCCAGAATTTTTTGCTTTTTCCCATAAAGAATATGCGGTAGTAAAATTCGGTGCCCTCAACATTTCATCTGTTAAATACCCATAAAACCTACATGAATATAAAGGCTTTTAAAACTTTTAATGACCAATAAATTTTGTAAATAATTAACCCGGAATACAATATAAAACAATAATGTACTATAAAGACACGCTTTATATAAAATTTGCCTTGTGTATACCCAAATATATAGACGCAGCTTATTTTTATCCGTGCAGTGTTGTGTGTTGTGTTCATATACAACATATTGTTACCCATTTACAGTAAATATACCGTATACCTGAACACCTCAGATAGCGTCATCTAGTCCCAAACTCAGCAGCAGGACGGCACCCGTGCCGAGGGCACCAGCTTCTTTTGTAAACAAACACACAGACGCGAGGCAGGAACCGAACCCGAGTTCCCCCTCACCCCGCGCAGAAATAGGGTGCACCCAGTATTGTCTTTGCTTTCGACGATGACGTCGCAGTTTGGGGTATAAAACCAACAACCAAATAGCCTCCTCCACGTCCATGCTCACTGAATGTTCACGCTAGATTGTCGCGCACAAGCCGCCGCCATCTGAACAGCTGTATCGCGCGTCGCCGCGCGGTCATATGAACTTAGCCAGGTTATAGAAAAATAATTTATATAGCAGCCAAGCTTGCATAGCCAAATTTAATGATGTATTTTTGTATACATTTTTATACAAGTCAAAATCACAAATGTCTCGAATCCAGTAGTTTCATCCAATGACTTTGCTAGGATTGGACTTTGGTCTTCTACTACGGACCACTGTCAAGAAAGAGGCTCTTAAATAAAAGTTAAGGATGCAAAGCTTATTGTATTATTAGCGACTTTAGAAGCTTTGAAATAGGATATTTAAGAAAGAAGAACGAAACAAATTTTATTGGTCACCAAGAATAACGCATACACAAAAATTACAATTGCACTTAGCATTATGCCGTAACGAAATTTCCTTACGGCGCTGATTTCCAGTGTCAACCTCAACTTTAATATCATGACTCAAGTTTTAAAATTATTATGCTTTTTACTTTTTACTAAAACCCACCAAAATAAGATGTGCTCATTTCTTTAAATTGGGTTCTTTAACTATTAAATTCTATAAATGTACAATTACTCCCATATTTTAAGTGGATAGAGAGCATAGAAGTACGTTGACCTAGACAAATTTACTGTTCAATACTCGCTTATTAAAATTCTCTTAATATTAAATTTGTATATGAACACGGATTGATAAAAATACTCTCGTAAAACAGACTTGAGTGAAATATAAAATGTAAGTCTATGGAAGTTGGGCTTAGTCTGCAATCTATTCACGTCTTAATGCCAACCACTATGTATTGGCATTAATTGGATTGTACGATGTATGTTTCTTTAATAAATGAATAGAAACATTAATGCGATAACTACTTTTAAAATTACGTGTATTTTATTTAGTATCTTATAAAAGCCAGGTCAAGAGTACCCTAAACCGAAGGGCATGTATGAAGGGAATAATGAAAGTGGACGAAGCGAAACAAGTATGTAAGGATCGTAGCAAGTGGAAAGAAGTGGTCTCTGCCTACCCCTACGGGAAAGAGGCGTGATTATATGTATGTATGTATCTTATAATGATGGACTGATAATTTACTTATCGCCTAATGGCAAGATTTGTCTTCAAAAAACTAAGTTTCAAAGAAGAATATAAGTATATATAATAAATATATTAATTTCTTCTTAGGGCCTACCTTGTGTAATTATTATCATTTAAAATATTTCCGTTCTAAGTGAAATTAAGAATTAATTCATACGGATAAATATAATTAAATATGCCAGTAGCAGACGAGCTATCGTGAATTACCGTTTCACAATAAGATAGTGATGGGACGTAAAGAAATTTGTTTAGTTGAACTAAATGTATTTTTATAATCATGCATGCATCAAATTCTTGGTATTACTTTGTGAGGATTCTATATTTCTCTACTAGACTTTCCAACAAAAGTTAGTCCTTTGCGCAGAAGCTGAATTTGACTTAAACTGAAATCTTATTAGTCTTGTAGATCTTATAAATTTATTAAAAAATGCTAACTCAGTTTTGAGATCTAAAAACATCAATCTGCTGACCATTGATCTTCCCCTAGCTAGAAGCATATCAACCCCATATGCCAATTTAATATCACATTCGTATTTATTTCGCTGGAATAAATCTTATACAATACGTTATAGGGCAACTCAAACGTCAGTTATCGTCACTAAAAATATCACGTTGTTGCTCAACCAATGTACATGAATTGTGATGCAATGCAGTATTTTGATTGTGGACGTACATGGATGCATTTTTTATGTATGAAATATAATTAGGTTACCTATAGTGGAAAGTGGGGGTCACGCGACCTTGTTTGTGTGCTGAATATAGTAGGTCACAAATTAAAAAATATTTTTTACAAATAATTATTTGTAAAATATCACTCATTTTTCTTCATTCTCCGTCACATCACTACGGGTCACAGGAGTACATCGAACATAAGAATTGTAAACACGTTTTGTCTGAATACTAGTAATACTAACATTGTTGGTATAATTATGTTTTTTTTTTATACACACAGGCTAACGGCCCGCTTAGAATTTAGCATTTACCGTCACCTATGGATGTTTGCAACGCCAGTGGCATCGCGAACACGCTGCTGTCCCATAAGGGTACAGGAACTTGGGTCACTAACGTAACACAACACTAAGTTATTATAGCGGCATACTTACTACAAGACCAAAGGTGGTCGCCATCCAAACGGGCTTGGGACCCTACCACGTAGCTAGGGTGGGTTATTTTACGACAGGCCAAACCCGGCCGCAGAGGTTAGTATTCTTTCTTCGCCCTTACATGTATGCAATGTAAATGATTTTGGTATAATTGTATTTAACTTTACATATTTTTATAGAAATATTTAGCTTATCTGTATGTATAGTAAACATTACAACAAAAAAATATTAAAATTACAATGACGGTTTCAATTGCTGATCTTTTCATGGTAGGTACATCACTATAAGACTGATAATTAATATTAATCGGTAATTAAAGTCAGCGGTTATGTATTTTGTTAATGACTACATAATGGAAATACGTTCACTTCCCGAATATTTCAGGGAGAATTTGTTTATAATACATGTATCTTAAATAATTATTTCGGTAATGTTGGTTAATTTGAATTCCAATACACCGTTTTTAAGAAAAATGTGCTCGGTTCTTGAAGCTGCAACTTGAAAATGGAAAAATATATTACATTCTTACTACAATGTCAAGTACAACGAATTTGTATTTGTTTTTATTTTACTTTTATGATTGAATGTGTAAGTGCATGCGTGAGTGCGATCGTTCCTTCGTGCGTGCGTGTGACACCTAGCAAGTATTATAAGTGATGCAGACTTGTATCTGAAGTCAAGAACTCATTATAGAGAGTCTCTAAAAAGGGATCACAGAAACCTGTTCAATTCAACTCCTCGAAGACGCAAATCTACGTATTTTTTTTTTAACTTGAATTGAACTATCTTATTATCTCAAAAAGAATTAGGGTCCTTGTTTATCGACATAACGAATAATGTGCACTTTACGGGCTCACTGGAAAGCAAAACTGAGCTTGGTTCCATATCTTGGTGTCCGGTCCAAGCGGTATTCCACCCTATAGCAATGGCTTGTACAACAAAAAGCACAGGTCAGCTCACAAATGGAGTAGTACTGTGATTTATGGATTGGATGGAACAGGTGCTCCAATAATATGCAGGTGCCTATCAGCTCCATTCTCTAGACTATTCATTCACTCGTCTTATCTTGGACGACCTCTGTGTCGTAATGGATAACGCACTTCGGTACGCTTGTAGAGGTCACGGGTTCGATTCCCGTCTTGCGTCTGGGTGTTTATGAATAATATGTATTTATTTACAAAAAAGTGAATAAGTAGTAGTATATCAATTATCTAGTACCCATAACACAAGTGCTATGCTACTTAGTTTGGAACTAGATGGCGCTGTGTGAATTGGCACAAAATATTTATTTATTATTTATTTATCGACGATCTTAAACTCACAGACGATCTAGATAAGTTTAGCCTTCGGAGATGTTTTGCGTCTCTTTATGTATTCTACCTTCTATACACGGGGAAATGTTTTGAGATGTTTAGAATAGTACTTTCTACGTCTTTCTACGTTTGGCGTTCATCCCCATTGCCTAGAGAATCTTATTTCTTGGCCGAAACGATTCTCAAGGACGTTCATGTTCCGTACTCTCCGGATTTGAAATGAGTTTCCGGCTTAGGTTTTCCCATTGTAGAATAATAAAGAGTTTCTAAAAACTGTATTATAAATTTTTTCGAGTCGAGATCGACTACTTATTGGCAATGCCCTTGGTGTTCCAAAAATTCAAAGGTGACAATGACCACTTGCTATCAGGAGGGCCGTTTGCCAGAACTTCAGCTATAAAAAACCATCCTGACAAAATGTATCTTTGTAACTAATTATGGATATAATATGTTCAAAGCGCGCTATTTTCAAATATAAAAATGTACTTTATTCAAGGCGAAAAGGATTCTTAAATTATTCAAATAGATACTCTCAAAGCTCAGTTGCTATTCCGCTCAAAGGATTTTGCCGCTAATAAATTTAAAATGAAACTCTTTTCATACTCGCTCTACAATTTACATTTACGTTTTCTTAAATTATAATTTTTCATTAAATTCAAAAGAAGCAGAATTTACTTATGTTCTTTTACTATTATATATAAAATATAAAAATTTTAAATAGCCAAAAAATTTTAGGTGAGCCCAATATTTATGATTTGGGCGAACCACTTTGGCTTTCCCTCTTTTTAAGGTGGATATTCTTGATGCACATCTCAACCTTAGCTTTTCCTCGATATGGTAGAGACAAAGTAGTTTCTTCTAACGATGTAAAAAATGATTTAGTAGTATTGTATATATAAACATTGCATATTTACATATATTTACATATGTAAATACAAATAAAATGCAGAAAAAAAATTAAATCTTTTTTCTTTCTATTTATGTCTGATTATGTCATTCTTCTCTTTGTCACATTTGAAAAGTATGGTTCGTATAAATTATATATAAAAACTAAAGAAACAAGAAAGAAATAAAATAAAATTAACGCTTAGAAAAATATTTGTGCAACTTGATCAGAAAATTAACAGTAGTATTGTTGCTCTAGTTTAATACCTACTTTTAACCATGTTTGTATTTTAAAAGTATTAATGTAATATATATTAATAAACATTTTGTTCCTATTATAATAGTAATAATTATTAATTGTCTAATAGTAATAATTATTAATAAATCTCTAAGGTAAGGTTATTTTCATTCAATTTATTAGCTCGTTTGACGCGTTTTGATAATGTATAACGCGCTCTTAAACAATTTTGGGGTTCAAAGCCCTGATTACGTTCCCTTTTTTGGCATGGTTTTTGGTTTGCTACGTTGGCTTCTCTAGCTTTATGGCGTAGCAAGAGGAAAGACAACAGCAGGAGTAAACCCGATGAGCTAGATGTCAGGCCGCAGGTACGTTTGATGAAAAGACATCCCGTATAAGGTTGAACGTATGAAGGTAGCCACCACTCAAAATCTCAAGTTAAATCAAATAGATTTTACAAATCGGATATGAACAAGAAACCCAAAATTTGGGTTCCAAGAACTTTCCGTTGAACGAGTCTTCGTTGTGCTCCCGAGTGCTGCAATGGCAGTGGCTGCGAGTGTGGAGGCCACGATTGAAATATGGCCAACCCTCGTCACACATAGCTCCGCGAATCAGCGGAACGCTTGATATGTTACTGTCGCGAAAAATGAGAAATTTGAACGGGAAATTTTAGTTTAAAATAATATAACATTACGTTACACGTTACAGTATATAATAACGTTTACAATACTGCGAGTATATATATTTGCCCCTGCGAACCACCACTTTTACCGCGTGGACCCCCAGCTTTGTCGGCTAATGACATGAAGTCACTGGCAGTATTTACCTTTTAAAGAGGCATGAGAAATGCGTAGCATAGAATATAATAATAAATATTATTAATTAATTTATATTAGTAGTATACTAATAGCCTAGATTCCTCAGCGAGAGTACAGGCCCAAAAACCAACAACAAATATTTCTTTGGGATCCCAAACAGCTCATTTTGACACTGTTTCGTTAGAAGTTCATGTGGAAAGCCGCTTTCCTAGTAAGCTAAAATGGGCTCCCGCTAAAATTTGGTGCAGTTTCTTGACGAAGCAACTATGCCCGTCCCAATTTTTCCTAGATTTATTTCAAGTTTGTACTTCGGAGCTCAAAGTTTACTGGGGAGTATTATCAAAGAGCAAAACTTACAATGCACTTTCTTGTAGCACCAGAAAAGCATAAATTTAACTAGCATAAAGAATTTTTATATGGACGACTACTATTTTAAATCTTTAGATTACTCTAGTTAGTTTTTATTAAATAACACACCAAAATATTTGCATGCCCTCAGAAATAGAATATATTCTGTAAATTTGACAAAACCTATATTCATGATGTAAATCTTAAAGACAAATCTCACTCTGTATGAATTACCTATTCTGTATGAATCTCGCGAGCTCCGCTATGATACGCAACGCCGTAGTACCACCGTAGCATATATCACAGTTCGTAGCAACAGTTGCATTCGCGCCGCGCTAGGACGTACTCGTTTACAAAAAGCGATTGCAGTGATTGCGTACATAACAATTGGATTATGATAATTTTACACTAACATGTTTTAAATATATATTTAAGTGTCAGATTTGCAAAATATAAGCTACGTATTATTTTAGTTACTTTAAAGTTTGACAATGTCACTAATTTCTTTTTATATAAATAAGGTTTAAAATCAATTGGCGTTTCTTATTTAAAGTAAAATGGAAGTTACTATACTTGTTTTACACTTTTTAACATTTTATACAGATGGTAAGTTTCAATATTTGTATTAACCAGATTATTTAATTTATAATAAATACTTGCAATCCCTAGTTTACGACGTCGCGTTTGTGTCATCCGCGGAAGAATTATAAACGCAGCCAATGCGATGCGGAATAATTTTACTATTTCGGTAGTTGTTACAACTCAAAAAAGAATGCTACTTTGCGTACGCAATAGTCGAACAAGAACTTTAATTAGGCTAAATTACAAAATCTCTTAATTGTTACTTATTGTTAATTGTTATTACTATTCAACTGTTACTGGTTTTAAATTATATTTAAAATTTGTATTTTTTGTTTTATTTACATAAGGTATTGTTTTTAATTAATTTTATGGAAATTTTAAAGAACGTCCTTAAGTTTAATTCGAATACGAATTTCCGCCTGCTTCCTTTGTAATCATTCTTTTTTCAGTTTCTTTAAAACAAGTTCCTAGTTATTATTATTGGTGAGCTAAGAAAACGGTTATGTTTTTAAAATAATCTGCAAGCTAAGTTTCATAACGATTTTTAAAGGCATTTTAGTGGAAAAAAATCTCAAAAATTTTTGAAATAATATCGTTTTTCGTCCCATAACTGCACGTCGCTATTGACAATAAAGAACAGCAATTTCCTCCTTCAAATGTAATTACTAATTAATACGAAACTTCATGAGTGGACAAACGTCAAAACGGCCATCATAGCGTGCCAGTATAGTATAGTTCTACAAATATTATTTTCTAATTAACATAATGTTGAAGAACACAAGGTTGTCTGGCAAAAATCGCTACAAGCGATAAGACCGCCTATTGTACTTAGCATACAAAATGTACCTATTAATTAGTCCTGAACTGTATATGTGCAATAAAGAAATATTATTATTATAATGTTGAGGAAATTTCGGAAAGAATTTTGGGTTATAAGTTATAGCCAAAGTAGGTAACTCGTATTTTTTCACTTGCAGTCACAATTTGTCTTCGAGTGGTTGGCATATCTGTACCAGCTTCAAAACAAAGAGGTGAATCTACTACCCTCACTTGCGATTATGATTTAGAAGGCGGCAAACTGTACTCAGTGAAGTGGTATCGGGACAATGAAGAGTTTTACAGATACATGCCTCGGCTTCGACCGCCTCAGCATGCCCATAAGTTGGAAGGTGTTAACGTTGACGTGAGTTATTTACTTGAATAATTATTTTTATTATTATTTCTTATTATAGTTACAGTCCTTTTGGAAACTCAACCCAATTAAGTAAATTCTGGTATTCAGGGTTATTCCTTTTTATATTGATTTTGCACTGTATTGCACTTAGTAATAAGCAGTCATCGTTGTCTATGGATGTTTGCTGCGCCAGTACACCAACTCGCTGCCAACTCTCGATCTCGAACTCGATCCAACGGAACTGTAATATGTCACTTATGCCGGAACACAGCACTAGATTATTATAATTACATATTTAGAGACCAGGGGTGATTGCCTTCCAGACGAGCTTGGGCCGTACCGCCTAGCTAGGGTTACTTATTGTTTTACGATAAGTCGCCTTCAGCCGTACGTCAGTATTCTGTCTGTCCCTGAACCGAGGAATTGCTCTTTCTTTATGCTGTTTCATTTTTTTATTACTGTCGGACAGCAGACAAACTGACGGCCCACTTAAAATTTAGCAGTTACCGTCGCCTATGGGTATTTGCAACGCCAGTGGCATCACAAACACGCTGCTATCCCATGATCAGTAATTCCGGAACACAACACAAGATTATTATGGAGGCATACTTGAGACCAAAGGTGGTCGCCATCCGGACGGGCTTGGAGCCTTACCGCGTAGAAAGTATATCTACCTACTATACCTACCAAGTCTTAAAAGTACAGACTCGAATTTAACGTTTTCATGTAAATATTTCATACCAAACATTAAGCTTTAACTTTGCAGATGGATAAACTCTAAAACTTATCGGCCGTACTCAACAGCAGTATACAACTAAAGTTCGGCATTTCTTTATATAGTGTCAGTGTCACGATACTGCCTCTACTTGCTAAGGGGCACAAGAGAATAAACAGCTTGATGTTAAGTCGAACCTTAGAAGGAAACGCAATGTAGTGTCGTCATTTTGCTATCTTTCCTAATGTAAGATAGTGAAGAGTGAGTGATAGTGAGCTTTCTTATGTTAGGAAAGATTTAATTACCATTTTTTAATTTTATGAGACATGATTTATCTGAGTTTTTTCAAGTTCCAAATACCTAGCTAGATTGTTAAATAGCATACTGGCTTCGTGCCTTTAAGTGCTTATTAATATTTTAATACATACTAGAAACAAAATTAGCAAGTCATGAAAGTTCATGAAAAACGTCATCAAAATAAACATTCAAAATTATGAATCTTAAATCTAAATAAGCCAGAGTCCTGACAAATTGGGTTGGCAACTTAGTATTTCGCTGCATTCATTCAGCTACGATCTGGCAGCACAGGGCATTGAAATTTTCTCATCGGAGTTATTTTTTATATCAGTCTCAATTTTTTTACTCTAACTAATCCAAACTAGCTACTCCAAAGATAAAAATTACTATAAGGGATGCATTTTCATCAAATAGGCTACTATTAATGTAGAAAGAAAACAAACGTATATTACTTACTAGTAATCTTATATCTTTAAACGAGCAATTCTTGTATATATATTTATATATAATTGGAATCTCGGAATCGGCTCCAACAATTTTCATGAAATTTAGTATACGGGGGGTTTCCGGGGCGATAAATCGATCTAGCTATGAATCATTTCTAGAAAATGTCAAAAGATGGCGTTTCAGTAGTCCCAATTTAAACTGAAAAATGACTCTTCCTGACATCTATCGGCGAATAATAATACTATTTTTTTAATTGCTTTAACGACATAACACTAAAGCTATTCCAGCAGATGGCGTTGTTAAGTAACACGTAGTCAATGAGTGTTTGCTTTAAGGTTAGACTAAGAAAATCAATTGTTAATTAAAATTATTCTTAATTGAGAAATGTTACTATAATATAATGGAATTTTTGAATGACGATTTTAATTAATATAAATTAATAATATATGAAAGTTTTTAGAATTAAGAATTTATTGTGAAGTAATTATAGTTCCCAAATAATAATGTATATTTGTACGCCTGGGGGCAAAAATGCACTGGGAAGAATTTATAAACTGACATCATTTGTAAACAGACCTGCATTTTAACAAATAAAGATTATGATTATGATTATTAATTTTCAAAAAACACAATTTATAAAAAAAAATACCGAGCAAAGCTCGGTCGTCCGGATATTTATGTTTAAAATTGTAAACACAAAACGTTTGTATTTTATTTGAGCCACTTTAAAAA
Source organism: Malacosoma neustria (assembly GCA_963693495.1). Classification (NCBI taxonomy): domain Eukaryota; kingdom Metazoa; phylum Arthropoda; class Insecta; order Lepidoptera; family Lasiocampidae; genus Malacosoma; species Malacosoma neustria. The sequence continues at coordinate 13,430,576 of OY856383.1, forward strand.
ATGTTTATTTTAGTTGGACAAGTCCACAGCGCGTCGTGTTCACCTTCGTGACCTCATTCTCAAATCTAGAGGACTATATCGGTGTGAAGTTTCCGAAGAAGCTCCATCTTTCCATTCTGCTCAAGCAGAAGCCTACATGGAAGTGTACTGTAAGTAACATTAAATTTATCGATAAATACTGAAAATTTATTGCATATTTTTTGGTATAAATGACTGATTTCCGATTATAACCAATTTCTGAGGTAAATTTCATCCGATTCTGATTGGCAGTTTTAGAATGATTGACGAACACCTATCAACTCACATTTTCAATATGAAGTTAATGCCACCTTATCAATATATTATCTTGATTAGATATAACTTTTTTCTTTTGCACATGAATTTATTCAAAATTTTATTTCAAGATAAATTAAAAATTATTTAAAATTTATTCCTACAAAAGCTATGAGCAGATAAGAGAAGATCCATTTAGTTTCGTTCAAAGTAGATAAACAGTTTGCCGAACAGCAAAATTGATAAGATCATAACCTATGTATATGCGAGCGGCCCGAACCTCCGTATAGAAGCTTCACTTGAAAATATATGAGCAAAGATCAAAACTTCATTTTACTAAAGATTGTTTTCCTTAGTCCGATAGATATTTTATTTGTACAATTTTTTATCAAATTGTCTGATGAAAAGATTATTGACAGTATTGTTTGTATTCAGTTTTTTACCCAAATATTTTGTATTCGATACCTATCTGAGTGGATTCAGAAATCATTTTTCAGCATTTTCTCTGCTTAACAACAGATAAGTGATTTGCATATGATCCTAAAATGTTTTGTTATATATATTGTATAGTACTCGTTTTGATAGTAAAATAAACGAGTTTAATTTATTAATTTATTTATTATAATTTAGATACAAACAATGTAATGTATGTATACGGGCTTTATGTCTTGTTCATTTCTAAAGACATGGACATAGGATAATTCCTACATTATGTGGTGTCAGCACAATATGATCTTCTTCTTCCAATCTCCCTCTATTAGTCGTCTTCTCAATATTCACACGTTTTTTTGCTATACCATCTCTTACACAATCCTTCCATCTTTTCTTTGGTCTACTTCTTTACATACATCTACTCTCTTCTAACATTTACCTTGCCACGTGGCATCTTACCTTCGCATTTAGTCATACCACGCTAGTCTTACTTATATGTTATAATAGTTATATGTGTTAAATAATATTATCTAAGTAAATAATTTCATCACATCATCATTCATCATCACCATCATCTGCATCTCTTGAGTACGGTTAAAGACAAAGTTTTGATTTTTTTGCGTGAATACCGCTCAATGGCGTTTCCTTCTTTTTGCGTCTGATTATTGTCTCTTATACAATCTGCCTACTGAATTGGCATTGGGCCTTATTTGAACAATAGCACTCGTCTTCAATTGATTAATTTTTATTTCTACAAATATAGTAACTACAAAATTTAATTACCAACGCACAATCGGCAAAATCATAGTATATATTATTATTGTTTACAATATACAATAGTACATAATTCTATATATATTTTTATTTTTTTTATTGCTCTAGGACAGCAGACAGGCTGACGGCCCGCTTAGAATTTAGCAGTTACCATCGTGGGTGCTTGCAACGCCAGTGGCATCGCGAACACGCTGCTGTCGCATAAGGGTACAGGAACTTGGGCCACTAATGCCGGAACACAACACAAGGTTATTATGGCGGCATACTTAAGATCAAAGGTCGTCGCCATCCAGACGGGCTTGGGGTCATACCACGTAGCTAGGGTGGGTTGTTTTGTCGCCTTTTACGACAGGCCGACCCCGGCCGCAGAGGTTAGTATTCTTTCTCCGCCTCTGCACGGATAAAAATATGGTGATCAATAGCTGAGTCGTACCCCCAATCATTTGGGGTCGGCACAATATATATTTTTCTTCTTTATCTGTCACTTCCTAAATCCTCATACCATGCATCACACAAGTTTTCTACCCCTTTTCTCTCTCGTCTACTTTTAAATTCGTACATGAAATTTATCTTTGTGTATACATATATACTTTTAATATATAAACTTGACTTTGAATAAACACAATTTTGTAATGATTACGCAATAATGAACAAAGATATATCATTCTTAATTAACAAATGCTTGGCAAAGTTAAGAATTACAAACGTTTATGAAACAGGAAATAAATCAAGAAATAATCCCCAGAGGGCACTCCATCACAACCTCAGTTATTCTTTTACGTGCACAGCTATAAGGAAAACCGTGTAATATTATTGCTCTATTATTTGACTCATAGTGGAATGATGAAAGAAAAATAAAGTACACGCTAGTAGGTTCATGTAATGTCTTCATGAATTGGGTTAAACAAACTTTTATTATAAAAGTCAATCCTTTGTACTCATTTTGATGTGTATTGATGTAAAGATGGACATCTCTTTTTAGAGTAGTAATAAGAGAGACGAGCTACAATTAGATAAATAATCAGTAAAAAGGATAACATTTGGTTTTTCTTTCGGGGTCAATCCCAGACTCCAAACTTCAAACGTGTGAGTTGACCGGAATTAATCACATCGATGATAAAAGATATAATGTTAACCATTGATTGTCGCGAAATGTATTTGAAGTCAAATAGGGGTGTAAAAGCTTATATGGGGGTAAATTTTTTCACCTGTCTGGAGCCGGAGCGGATCGCTATCTTCATATAAATCCTGTTTACTGTGTAGTCATAAGCAATATTTATTCCCACCCTATACATATTTGGTATGGTTTTAATTACCAGTAGAATTAATCTTGAAAATTTGGCAACATATGTGTATTCATCTTAACTTTGGCCTTAATAACAATAAATTAATTTTTATTGCACCAAAAAATTACATAGATACAACTGAAATACTACAACTCACTTTTGTTGGCAAAATCATTTCGAAAAAGACGATGCCTCGACGAATGCTAGATACTCAATTTTAGCTTCCGTCTCGAATTACCCTGTCACGGTTGCCACTTTTCCGACATTAAAACTATTTATTAGTTGACTTGCAAGATTTGAAGTCCTATCAAAATACTTGATAGAGGTCTCACGGGAACAAAAACCACAGAAACAATCTTCTAAATCATTTAATTCTTGTATCGAGTAAAACTCGATTCCTCACGATAGCTGATTTCAATAATATGCGTACAATATAATTTATCATGGCCATCACATTAGATACAGTCAGTTAAATTCACATTATTTTGAGGGTATTTCGGGGTCTAAATGTTATTGCAATATTTTCTAAAGCTATTTGTTAAGGCCTTGGATGTAAATTGGCTTCCTATGCTCGTGGAATGCACGGGAAATGGTCGCACCTAATGCGGACTATTGCCTATCGATATTTGACAGATATCATTGGACCTGCACTCTTCCATGGAGTCAGACCTGGACATTCTTTGTTAATGACACACCTCCGGTAATGGTAGTATTAATTATTATTCTATTATATTCTATTCGCAGTACTCAAGTGTTACATAATAAATGTGCGCTTCGCAAAAAAAGCTAGTTGGGTTAAATATATTTCAATTACGTTTCAGATTTTCCACGTGATAGTCCTAGGATTACAGGTCATGAACGATCATACACGCTTGAAGATTTACTTGATGTCAATTGTACATCGGCGAAGTCGTTTCCAGCTCCCGAACTGCAATGGGCGATCGATGACGAGAAAGTAAAATTTGTTATTGTTTTGTATAACTAGCTGATACCTGCGTCTTTGTCTGCGTTGCTTGATATATTAACAAAGTGTACGTACGCATGCGCGCTACACCGCTTGCTCCACTTCTCCGCGGCAAGAAAATACATATCACTTAACACGTAGTGCTTATAAAACTCGATGTAACTAAAATCTTTAATAATTTTATATTGAATGAAGATATTGCAATATTTTTAGGTCCTTATGCCAAGTGTCTAAGAAATAAAACGTAAAAAATTAAGTTGAAATATATCCAATAGTATTGCCGTGATACGCGCACAACTACAGACGTCTATCATTTTATACATAGATAAAGATAAAGAAGATTCGCTTTTTAAATTATTTTTTAAATCTTAATTCAGGTCAGAAGAAATCTAAAAAATGTGGCACTATGCAATAAACAGTGTAATTTATCGTCCATATCATAGCACTGAAGGGCTAACTAAAATAATAACGATTAAAATATTAATCTTCCATTTTTAAATGGTATATTGTAATTTTACAAGCGTATCAAGACTACTCGACACTTTATACTTAGTATCCTTAAAGTGCCATCTATTCTATAAATATTTATGTTTAAGTTGTTTTTGTATCTTATTATATGAGTGTAGTGTAAAATGGAAAAATTAAACAATGCTCTTATTTGCGATCTTATTTCGATCAACTAACTGTTGCATTTATTTTAGATTTATTTAGTAGTCAGTCACTGCCTTTTTAATGATATCTGATTCTAAATGATCTCTTTTCTTTTGTAGGTAACGGACAGATCATTGTTAATCGCTTATGGAGCGAAGCCTGCTCCTCAGGGACTGCTGGTCACCACCTTGGGGTTGAAAGTTCCTATGAGGGAAAGACTGAAGCTTAAATGTATAGCAACCCTCGGCACTCACAGAAAAGAACGAACTGTTGTCATAGGTTTGTCAAAAACTATTTAAACATTTATTAGTAAGATAGATTTCTATATAACTGATATGATACTTATATTTTTGTAAATCAATGCATATTATATATATTATCTTAAGGAAAGGTTCCAATTCCTTCACACCGACAATTTAAGGTATCTTAGGTCTTCGGAGAACCGGCTGTTAAAAATTCCTCATCACTTGTCCGATTTCCCTGGGAAGTCTTTCACTGTTCAGGCCACCCGCCTTTGGAATTCTCTGCCGGCAGATATCCGGCTTTCTAATTCTCTCCCGATCTTTAAAAGACTTGTAAAGGAATACTATCTGGAAAACTATTTGTAAGCGTTCATGTATGTTGTTTTCCTTTGCCTGCTTTTTGTAGTTATTTCTATGTAATAGAACTGACAGGCTGTTTAAATTACTCCCCGGATTATATGTGTGCTTTTATATATTATTTATGCGCTGTACATATGTATGTATTTATTGTATGTGTTGTCTGTATTTATGTATTCGTTTTAAATGAATATGCAACATTACCCCACTTTCAGCCCTCTCGAATTCTAATCAATCCTAAGGTTGCCTGGAAGAAATCGCTTCCAGCGATAAGGCCGCCGTTTGTACAATCTTTTGTTTGTTTTGTCCTATATTGTATATTTTGTGTGTTGTGCAATAAAGTATTTTCATTGATTCATTAATTCATTATACATAAACAGCCAAACTCGCGACGAAAATAACTGCGCCCCGAGGTCGTCCTGATTTATCCAATGCACAGGAGTATATTATATAAATATACTAGCACAATTCATACAGCGCCCTCTAATCTCAAACTAAATTTCATAAGAACTTGTGTAATGGGTCCCGGATCACGAGATCAACAGGCCACATATCCGAGAGCCCGGGTGTAGGCGATAGGAGAACAGCGGGGTTTTTAGTGGGTAGTCGGATGGCCGAACATCTTTCCCGGAGTCTCACATATCCCCCGGGCCCCCCAGGCCTGGGGAACCCGTCAAGAGAGGGTTTTTCCCAAAGACAAAAATATAAGATAGCTAGAAGGATAGCTCGAGAACAGTGGACTGTATAAGAGAGGAGGGGAGAAGAGCGGTAGTATACCTTGCAGTGGGCCAAGAAATTCGCACTGACACTGATTCCACCCCTTCCCGGTTCGATTCAGGTCCGCTCGAGGAGGGACTGTTGCACGGCACCACGGCCAATGAGAGTTAGGAGAAACTGAAACCAATTGCGCACGGCGCAGAAAATGGTGTTCGGAGACGTCGAACGTCGACCGTCTCACGCGTTTAGGAGCTCACGCGATACTACTTATATTATTTTCGTCCCACCCTCGCTTTTACCATTTACCTCACCGAGAGTGAGGGTAGGTAACAAAAATCAGGAGGCGGGATTTCAAATACCCTTTATGCAAGGATCGAACATATACATATATACTTTATTTGTAAATAAATACATATTATACATGTACGTAGAAATACACATTATGCGCGAGACGGGAATCGAACCCGTGACCTCTGCGAGCGTACAGAAGTGCGTTAGCCACTACGCCATGGAGGTCGTCGATATAACCCGGTCAAGTTAGACATGGCAAGATTACATAAATCCGCCACCGTTATACTTAAATGAAATGTGAAAATTTCCCATCGATCCAACATTTGTAAAAAAAATAAGTTCGTAAATATAGCGTTTTTTCGTTTTTCATACAAACTGTGTCTTATTAATAATAGGTCAAAATAAAATTATTTATACAATTATTTATCTGTCAAAATAGTATTTAGAAGTAAACGATTTCCCCTAAGAATCGCTGATATAACGATTTAAAAAGTTGTATTCTTCATAATATGCTTATGTATGCGGTACATACATACGCATACATCACTGGAACTTTAAAATAAGTAAAAATTTCTGTTAATGTTAGTGGTCAGCTGACGCTATCTACATAGTTTTGTCCTTTGACAATACTCAATTGACCTCGTGCTCAAATTATATTCTTATTCTGGCCGGTAGAACAGCGATATAAATCAAATTAAAACTCTAACCGATGAGCTTATTGTGGACGGGTTAACGGAATTTCAAATACGTATAAATATTGATTGAGTTTCGATCACTGGGCGGTCGAAACTCGACCAATATTTATATTATACACCAATAATATTCATTTCTTGTTTGACCCCATGTTTGGTTAAAAAAGAATTTGCGTATATACGTGTGAGTACCATACACATTACGCGTACAATATTTTCTTTATGATATAATTTTAATCTTCATTATAAAATATATTACCTTTGCCCTCCTTCTTCCTATGAATTATCTGTTCCTAATTTCATACTCTTTCATCTGCTTAATTTTCGCAAAAAGAGTTTTTGCTTCCTATACACATATTAATATACACTAATATTAGTTTTTAATATAAATAAAATTACATGTTATTAAATGTATATACATATTTCAGAAACAAACTCCGGAAGCTGGCACACACCGTTCACTATGATTATGTTACTAATTTTAAGCATAATGTCACGTATTTACGTATCGTGATATTAAAAAATGTTAATAAAATTGTTTGAACAATTGGTATTTTTATTTATCCAGTTCGTAACTGTACTTATTACTGTCTAAGGCCTAACCTGCAGTTTTGTTGTAATATGTAATAGCTTATAATTAAATAAACTTCGATTTCTAATGGTAAATACTATTTCCTGCAGATTAAAAAAATACGTGTTAAATTAAGTGCGTGTTAAATATACATATGCTCGAACAAAAATTTGCTGTCCACCGTGATGTACGCCATATAAACGTCTGCCGCGAAAAATGTAGGCTGTTAAATGTATAATTAATCTATACATAGATAAGGAAAATGGAGTTCCTTGGACACACCATCACAACTAAAGTACTAAACATATCGCGATGTGACTGCTACCATTCGACGCGGAATTTTTGTAGATGATTATAGGATATTATTTTTTGGATTCCATTGACCCTTTCTCATTTTTTTTTTCGATTTACTTTTGCCTGTTATTCGTGTACTGTTATACAGGCGTGGTAAAATAATTTCTAAATTTTATATTTTTGGAAGTTTCAATATGTTCTGCTGGACTCGTTAAGTGCGAGAAAAATGTGTGCCATTATGATTTTCCTATATATTGTAACTAATAGTATATTTTGAAATTTGAAAGGGCGGACATGGTAAAAATCATTTAAATTGTAAATATTTGTACCTGACGCCGCTGAGGAACTCTAAAGACAGCCGCTTCGGGCTTAGTGAGTTCCCATTCAATGTATGGTAGGTACAAGAGACATACACAAAATTCTGGGTTTGGTAAAATATACACTGGTAGCTTTTCACGGGCTCTTAAGCTGTTTTATAAGCACAGTCCAAATTGAAGTTAAATTTCTTTAGCACCGTTGTGATTTGAAAATTCGATGAACCAAAAAGCGACACTAAAAGAGACAAACATGTTCATAAATAGGTTATAACCTGTGAGTGAGATAGAATACAAGTATAATGTTCTCTCGTGGGTTACTTTTCTGAAGTTTCACTTCTGCTGTGTGAATTGCACACACACATTTTTCATAAGAACAACTTATGTCATAACTATTAGGCACGAACCTTTCCTAGAAGGAACATTATGTCACGCTTATCGAAGGCAAATCAAAGGAATACACAGCGTTCCGTTACTCAAGGTGTAACGGAATTAGCCATTCTGACCATTCAACTTAACGAGATCGCTTGTTGCTAAGAGAAGAAATATATAGATTCGACAATGGTCGTAATTGTCAAATGACCGTCATGTCTAAAATATGGCGACAGCGTGAGTCAATAACTAGCGAGAGCATTATGGCATTTATGGCTAACCCCGCCGGTTTCCTCGCGGTGTTTTCCGTTTATATCAGTCTGTGACAACTATTTTATAATATGAATATTATGTGAAAAGGGCCTTAAAATTGTAAGCCACAGTCAGAATTAAGGTTGTGACCTGAGTTGTGTGGTGTAATAGCTACTCAGCTACAACATAGTCTAATTTACTTAGATATTCGAGATATTACAAAGAAAAACACTTATCCAACGATTATTTAATAATTAAATTTAATTACAAGTTCATATTTAAACAGTTTTGAAACTATCATTTAAGTTAATCCTAAACAATATTCAAATAAATCTATAAAGCCATGAAATCAAATCGAAATATAAATATGTATCTTATGCTTTTCAAGGAGAGTATTGTCTTAATTTTGAATATTCTATAAAACTGCTAAAACTTTATTATCTTTTTTTGGTAAAAATATTTCATTTTAATAATAATTTTTATTAAATTATATCAAGTATTCAGTTTCGTGGCTTTAATGTACTTTAAAGTTACAATATAATTAAAGGTAAAAGTTAATTATGTTTTTACAATAAGTCATGCAGATTCATAGTTTACATTTAAAAACATCACATAAATAGCAAATTTGAAGTGTAATATGTATTATGAAATTTCTATAACGTTCATTTACGTATTGAAATTATAGGTGTGTTAAGGCATTTTATAAAAACCCTGTTCCTTACCACAAAGTATAATAACTATTTTATATTTAGAAATCGAATTAAATTTTCCTATGGTTATAAAGCGTTTTTACTATTACAAAAGCTTATATTTATTGAAAGTGATTTTATTAAAAAAAATTAAAAAAAAAGATACTTTTTATTACTTTAGGACAGCAAACAGGCTGACGGCCCACTTAGAATTTAGCAGTTACCGTCGCCCATAGGTGTTTGCAAGGACAGTGGCATCGCGAACACGCTGCTGTCCCATAAGGGTACAGGAACTTGGGTAACTAATGCCAGAACACAGTTATTATGGCTGCATACTTAAAACCAAAGGTAGTCGCCATCCAGACGGGCTTAGGGCCCTACCAAGTAGCTAGCGGGTTGTGTTGTCGCCTTTTATGACAGGCCCACCCCGGCCGCAGGGGTTATTATTCTTTCTCTGCCCCTGCACGGATTACTTCAACCACGATGAAAATAATTAAATTTGGAAGCAATTTCAATTGATCTTAACAATCTAAGTAAAAACCAAATTGACATTACGTTATTTCCCTGCCATAATAATTGCATTATGGAGAATAGAGGTAGCGAATCATCATCAGATGGTGGTGAAGTTGATAAAGTATCCAGCTGTACGGTGTAAATTATAGTTCAAAAACCCACCAGAGGGCGACACTTGTGCAGCTACAGTGTATGCTATGAATGTAGCTGTTGATAACGAATTGAAGTATCGCTCAGTTAAAAATTCTCTATCCCACTGTCTCAGTCCCACTTTTAGCGCGCTCCTCTAATATTTACAGATGCGATTGTGGCGCCACCTTTGTTTAATGCATTTTTAAAGACACTTTTCAAATACAAAAATGATTCTTCTTACATCTACCCTCCCTTGTTTGCACATAATTACCATAATGTATTAAAAAATATATAATAAGTTCTTTCAAGTTTGTGTAACTCGTTGGATTGGCGCTTCAAAGTAATGCAGACTAGATGCATGTTCTTAAGAAAAGGAGCAATTTTAAAGGTTAAATATTTATAAACCTATAGTAATATAGTGTTTAATATAACAATATCTGACTGTTGACACTGTCAGAGGAAATTCTTTAAAGACTAGCCAAAATCTTTAATCCAGCTCTTGTGAAACCTATCAAAATACAAGCAAGGCAACTCGGACAGGTCAACTGCTCAGACACTACATTGATCAAAAAATTCCTGGACTGACATATAGATGGCGCCACATATGCAAAATCTATTATAAGCATTCGATAGCACCATCCTTTAGGTATGTGTCAAAATTTCATGACAATTGGACCACGTGTTCTCAAGTTATTGTTATTTGTGTCAAGCAACTTTGGTGTCTTTGTCAAAAGATGGATATGAAAGAATTTCGATGTTCATCAAGCATTCATTTTTGATGGGAAAAAATGAAAAAATGGCTTGATAAGCATTATTCGGACTCTGTTCCAGGGAAATCAACCGTTTGCAAATGGTATAATGAATTTAAACGTGGTCGTAGCGACGTTAACGACGCTCAACTCAGTGGTCGCCCAAATACGGCTGTTAATGAAAAAACGTCAAAAAAATCCGCAGAATTATTTTCATCGACCGCAAAATGAAAGTCGGGGAGATGGCTGAGGTTTCAAAGTTATCATATGGCAAGGTGCTTACTATTTTACACGACAATTTGGGTATGAAAAAGTTCAACTCGGGTGCATTTGTTAACACCAGATCAAAAAAACGAATCGACGATTCGGAGGCCTATCTGAAGTTTTTCAACCAAAACAAAGCAGATTTTTTGAATCGTTATGTGATCATGGGTGAAACCTGGATATATGGCGACCAAAGACAACTATCGGCTAGCAAGGTTATGGCATCAGTATTCTGGAAAGTGCATAGTATTTTGTTTATCGACTATCTTGAAAAAGAAAAGAGGATTAATTCTGAATACTATACAGCAATTGGACCAATTGAGTGAATAAATAAAGAACAAACGGCCCCATATGGCAAAGAAAAAACAACTGTTCCACTAAGACAATGCGTCATGTCACAAATCAATGGCTACAATGGTCAAATTGCATGAACTGCACTTTGAATTGCTGCCTCACCACTCCGTATTCGCCAGATTTGACCCCAGAGACTACTGGCTATTCTCAGGCCTGAAAAGGATGCTCCGGGGAAAAAAGATTTAGCACCAACAAGGAAATCATTGCTGAAACTGAGGCCTATTTTGTGAGTAAAGATCAATCCTTCTATAAACATGGTATCGAGAAGTTTGAGATGCGTTGGGTCAATTATATCGGCTTAGATGGAAATTATGTTGATGAATGAAAACGAATTTTGTGAAGATTTTGTGTTTTCTTACTTAGTCCGGAAACTTTTTGTTCAATGTGTTAATTATATATTTTATACATTTATACAGACAAATGTGTAGAGAACACTCTCTACACATTTGTCAGTACAGACTAACAGCTTGTTTGACTATAATAAGTAACATTTTCTAAAAAGCACTGGAAGATCAGGCTACAAGGTTTTATGTGAATGCTGGGTGACATTATCAGGAGGGTTTAGACAAGACTACTATAAAGCGTTAACCAATATTAAAAGTAAAATATATAGAATATATATTTTGAGAATATTATTATGTATTTGTATTTAAGTGTAATAATTTTATGCCAAATTGTTTTTGTTATTTATCGAAATGCAGTATAACTATTTCATATAAATAAGAACACACCATTATTATTGTAAATCTTAATGCATGATAATTTAAAGTGGTATCCTCCTTATCTTTATTTAAAATCTTATAAAAATAAAAAATAAAATAGTATATGCAACATATGAAGCAATGTGCTTCTAAGGTGAACATCTATATATAACTGCGAATAAATTGTTAAAATTATCCATATAATCATTTTCTTAACCCTCTTGACCAAAATCTTCCATGAATTTCTTGAGTTTGACCAAATCATCTTCATTAACAGTAGGTTTTGAAGTAGCCAAAGATCTAAGCATATCAGACATAGTCACAGGAGGTTCGCCTAACTTGTCTCCAGGTACATCCATCCAAGTCATCTCTATTGCCCCTGGATCACCAGGAGAGCAGGGGGTCAATAAATCATTTACAATAACATCTGGATTCAAAGGACTGGGACCAGATATTTTTTTAAAATGTGTTGCAGACTGCACTTTACGAACTGGCTGCATCAATGCATCACGCACAACAACCCTAATATCATCACCTGAATATCCATCCGTCTTGGCCGCTAGGTCTTTCAGATCTTTCTCGGTTAGCTGATGCCTTGTATTACCCAGGTGCAACTTGAACATATCTAAACGAGCATGCTCCTCAGGTAGAGCAATATAAATACGTTTCTCAAAGCGCCTTCTAATAGCCGAATCCAAAACCCATGGGATGTTTGTTGCACCAAGTACTAAAATCCCTTCCATATCATTCCCAACTCCTTGCATTTGTACTAAAAACTCTGTCTTGATCCTACGAGCTGATTCAGACTCATTATCAGATCGTGAAGAACATAGGGAATCAATTTCATCAATGAAAATTATGCTTGGCTTATGTTGCCGAGCCAATTCAAATAGATTTTTCACCAATTTCTCAGACTCTCCAAGCCACTTTGAAACTAGATCTGACGATGACACAGAAAAGAATGTAGAATTATTTGCTTCTGTAGCCACTGCTTTCGCTAAGTAGGACTTACCCGTACCAGGTGGCCCAAACAGTAGAATACCCTTCCATGGTATCCTTTTACCAGTGAATAGGTGTGGAAATTTAATAGGTAAAATTACAGCTTCCTTCAACGCTTCTTTAGCCACTTCAAGGCCAACAACATCACTCCATTTTACATGTGGTTTTTCCACCACAATTGCTCCTTCAAGTTTTCCCTGTAATTTTTTCTTCTCTGGGTCATCAGAATCACTATCACTGTCACTTTTCTTATCACTTTTTGAGTTAGATTCTCCATCCTTCACGGGTTTCTTCTTTGTATCTTTCTTGAGATACTCCTTAAGTTTTTCAGCCCTGTCTAAATACTGTAAGCATTTAGCTCTTATGCTCTCTTTAGCTCTTTCACCTTGAGCCTCATATTTCACTGCATGTAGAAAGTATTCTACACCATGTTCATATAAACGCAAAGCTTCCTCATAATTTTTATTTTTGTCTTCTTCAGTGGCTTTTGTGACAAGATCTATGGCTTTTTGCAAGGTGTTTGATGAAGCCATAGTTTTCAAATCCTTAGCTGAAAATTAATAAAATACTTTATTATATGACACAAATGTACCCATTTTCTAGGCAGTCAGGGTTCGAAAGGTTCGAAAAGTAATCATATTACTATAGGCTTTACTTTTGCAATAAATTTTAGTTATTTTTGTTTTCTTAATGCATTCATAAAATTTTCATACCGTCCTTGTCAAATCAATATCTGCTATGTGCACACTTTTAGATTTCAACATAAATTGACTATTATGATTAGTTTGCCACCCAAACATTGATGTATAAAAGCCGCTATGTGATTCTCATCATTACATTACTTTAATATAAATTATTCCATATAAAAATTTTACATGAGAATGTTTTACTCCATATCTCAAAATTTTACTTTTTGAATATAACAGATATTTGTTTGACAATGACTACATGTACAATAAAATTAAGCAGCAGTAAAATGCATTTTTGTAGATAAAAATCACATCTTTTTTTTAAAAGACAGTATTAAAATTATGTTTTTTTATGAACAATAATCAAAAGACATCAAATAGTTCCTTTTCCTATTATTTAAAAAGCATTAAATATGCAAAATATTCACTGTCTATTTTATCAGATAAAAATGAACTGAAATTAATTTAACAATAAACATTTTTCTTTTGAGGCAGAAGAATCATAGAGCTAAGTTCCTATTCAAAAAATTCAATGGCCTAAATAGAAATAACTTTAAATGAATTATGTGCTAGCTCTGACCAAAAATAAAATTAGGGCTCCCAATAAGGGGTAAAGTAAAATAACTTTGTTAGTTATAGTGAAAAGTATATAATATAATAGATTACTACATTTAAAAGTTTATTGAAAATAAAAGATGGGCAATTTCTGCTGTTGGGATTTCCTATAGCATTTGATGGCAACCATATCAAAACACATCATTTTAATATGTCTACTTGGTAAGGAAAAGCAAACACTAAGCCAACACAAGTATTCTGAATCATTGCTTTGCTACTTTTTCAAGCTATTACTTGTATTTTTTTTTATTTCTAAGGAACAGCAAACAGACTGACGGCCCACTTAAAAGGAAGCAGTTACTGTCGGCTGTGGATGTTTGTGATACTAGGAGCATCGCAAACATGCTGTTGTCCCATAGGCGTATAGGAACCTGGGTCACTAATGCTACAACACAGGGTTATTATGGTGGCATACTTTAGACCAGGGGTAGTTGCCATCCTGATGGGCTTGGGGTGCCCTGCATACAACCCTAGCAACATGTTGCTATCCAATAATTCAAAATTTATAATATACAAAATATATTGATGTTTTTATAATTTAATTTTTTAATGGAATGAACCATGATACAGATATGTTATTATAGTGAAATAAACATTAAATGTGATGTGGTATCTATGTTCACATATCCAAATATTTAATTTTTTCTTAAGAATTAACTATTTAAACCATAAATACTTCAAGAGCTGCGTGTCATGGAGATGAATATGCTGCGGTGGATGTGTGGAGTGACGCGGAAGGACCGCGTTAGGAACTCCCACATTCGCAGCAGTCTTCATGTCCGTGACATTGCGGATAAACTGCAAGTGTCGGCTCCGTTGGTACGACCACGTTTTACGGCAACCGGATGCTTACGTGGGAAACAAATGTCTGGCCATGCCGCCTCCGCCGGGCCCCGGCAGGAGGGGTAGACCCAAAAAGTGCTGGCTTGACGTCGTAAAGGGTAATATGCGTGCCAATGGGCTCACTACCAAGGATGCTGAAGACCGTGTGAAGTGGAGAAGAAAAAGTCGGAAAGCGGACCCCGGGCGCCGAAGCGAGAGTTTGGGCTGCAACCGGGATACAACGCAAAGATGATGGATGATGATGATGACTTCAAAAGTAGTGCTAACAGCTGTTATGTGTATGAATCAATGAAAAATTATAAAACCTCTGACAATAAAAATCTATATATCGACGCTTGAAAGGCAATCTTTAGTAAGTGACATTGAGTGAACTTTCCAGAAAAGTAATTTGAGTTCCGACCGACAGGCTGACCCTGGACGCAGAGGTTAGTATTCTTTCTCCGCCCCTGCACAGATATGTTTACCGCGTCACCTATTATGTTATTATGTAGACTAAACTTTCAATCAAAACAAGTATAACTCGGTAAGTTACTAACTCAGGAAAATATCCCTGTTACAGATTAGTAGAGACGGCAATTTAGAATTTATTCTGGGAGCTTCGTGAAGAGAATGACTCACAGTAATTAATAATCAAGAAAGAAAAAGGTAGAAGTTACGAAAAAAAGCAACTCAACGGTGTACTTAGGTGAATGTAACAGCTTAATTATAATTTTATAAAACGAGATGCCCGTATGTACTTAGTTTACAAATGACAAATTGTATAGCAGTGATATCACGACCAAAATATTCGTGGCAGACATCGTTTGATGGCAAAATTATAGATGTTTAAAACAAGTTCTACTAACCATTAAATGTGATTACTGGTCCAGAGTATCTTGATCTGGCGTAATTGGTATTATATTTACGTTTGAGGAAAACAATTCGTGAAAAATCTTTGATTAGTTGTTTGTGATGTGAATCGAAAATGTCGACTGACATTTAAATAAATTTTACAATGACGTTGACAGTTTTTCAGACTGTAATGTCAGTCGACATTTCATCAACATGACAAACAATTGAAATCATAGAGTTAGTATTAACTCCATGATTGAAATCATTTGAATAAAAAATTTTTTTATTGTTTGTTGGTTTGTATAATTTTCCTTGGGGTATGGAGTTTGCCGATATTGTCTTAGGGTCACCTAAAGAATATATAGTTGTCGAACAGATAGGACCTCACAGTACTCATAGTCCTTGTTTTCCAATTACAGAGCATAATGCGACTCAGTGGAAGACAATGCCGGCTTATGGTTAACTAGAACGTTATTCTAAGACGTGAATTAGATTTCAAATGCACCAGCAGTGCGCTAAGTTCAGTGTTGAAAAAAAATAGAATATAGATTCGAATTCTAAAATGAAATTTTAGGGATGCTGGAGACCATGCGAAGAAGAAAACAAAAACGTATCCCGAGTACCAAAATAGAAATTGCAACCGGGATGTCACTCTAAAATGATGGTGATGATGATACAGTGACTGTCGTGACGATTAGTCGCGATGTCCTTTGGATATAAATATGTAAATAATAACTAGCGACACTTGTTTCAATAACTGAGCGATACTTGTCTTAAATAACTAGCGACATCTGCGTTATCTGGCTGGCCAGGTTTATAAAAGGGCGTTCGCCGCCATTATTTTACCAGTCGTAAGGAGCAGCTTGCAGTGAAATCTTAGTTAGTGACCTTGTCGCAGTTAGCCACGTGTCTGTTGCTACAGCGAGAGCGCTTCTGTGCCAGCTAAGTATTCTAGGCTAAGTTATATTCTAGACTCAGTAGCAAATAAGAACTCGTGTCATAAAGATAATTTGTTCAGATAACCAATAATGTGCCGGCACTGATTTTCGTTGGGGTGAGCTCACCGATTTTAATACTCAGAGACGCTAGAGGGTAGCTCCCGAGTCGTTGGGCCTGGAACTTGGTACCACCCAGGCCAGACAAGCCTGCGCAGTGGCAGCAGGCTGTGTCACAAAACACTCATGAGTGATGACTTTGGTGACCGGGTTCAGTGTTTCAGAGGGTCACCATTTGGGTTATAAATGAAACAACACCAGGGATGGTTTAGCTGAATCAATACGGAAGCCGTATTGAGTACTGATCCCGTACTGAATAATTTATTTCAAAATTCGTGCTCTTTATATATGAATTGGCTGGGGATCGTCGACCAATCAGAAGCGTTTAAAAAGTAAACAAATGCAGGTGTTTTTACACGATACAAATAATCACAAATTCTTGGAAATTGAATATTTCAACCATGGCTTGACAACAGGATTATCGTTTACTCGAAATTTGGTCGAGTCCTCGTCCCGCACTGCCGCTTCCGCAGGCGTCGATGATACGCGTGTTCGCGCCGTGGCGGTCATTCCCGGCTGAGACGTTGCGCAGTGAGCGTGTGGTCGTGTTGTCGATTTAATATGTACGTTGTTATTATTATCGCCCGAAGTCTCTTCCGAGAAATGTAATGAAGTTGAGGGCGATGCTTCGTGGATAGTACATATGCGACGTGGCCGACGATGATGTATGATGACTTTTCAGAGCTTCCCTGTTCCTTATTAATATGATATGTTGGCTACAATGGCAACGGGCCATATACGTATGGTGATGGCGACGGGGCATATACGTAGAACTTGACAACCTCACAAGTGTCTACATAGGTAGGATATTTACGTAGGTAGGGATCTCAGTAATATTTACGTAGGTAGGATCTCAGTAGTATTCACCTAGGTAGGATCTTAAGATTTACTTATGTAGGATCCCAGAAGTATTTAGCTTGGGTCTCAAGCTAAATACCCTTTTAGTAGGGTCTCAAGTAGTATTTACATAGGTAGGGTCTCGAAACCTCTAAATAGGTAGAAATATACCTCAAAAATACTTCAAAATATACCTCGCAAATACCCACATACATTTTATGATATTATAGAGAAACTGGAGGTATTTATCAAGGTCACATAATAATGAATATATGATAACAAGATAATACCATGCATAATATATAAGAAGGTAAACACCTACTGAGAAAGGGATCGGAGATAAAGGAGCATTTGGTGAGTGTTCCACTTATATTTCGTCCTGTCGTGGTGTTCAAATGCGAAGCAGATTAATCCAATAATAATTAATCAATTAGAATTGTTCAGAAACAAAGATCAACTCGTATGTTAGATACATTTCATATATGATATTAATAATCATTATTAATCGGTCTATAAAAAATCAATAAAATACAACACACGACTCGGCGACAGTGACTATGTAAATTATATTCTATGGTCGTGACCGTGGATTCGATCCCCACGTATGACAAAATGCTTTTTATGATCTGCAAATTGTTATTACAGGTAGGACTAACTAGGAAGACTTTAGGCGAAGGGTGACCGTGGCGTTCCTGCAGGAGACTCGGTGGAAGGCCAGCAAATCCCGGTTCATTGGGAATGGCTACAAGCTGATCTACACGAGTTTTTTTTTATTGCTGTAGGACAGCAGACAGGCTGGCGGCCCGCTTAGAATTTAGCAGTTACCGTCGCCTATGGGTGTTTGCAACGCCAGTGGCATCGCGAACACGCTGCTGTCCCATAAGGGTACAGGAACTTGGGTCACTAATGCCGGAACACAACACAAGGTTATTATGGCGGCAGACTTAAGACCAAAGGTGGTCGCCATCCAGACGGGCTTGAGGCCCTACCACGTAGCTAGGGTGGGTTGTTTTGTCGCCTTTTACGACAGGCCGACCCCGGCCGCAGAGGTTAGTATTCTTTCTCCGCCCCTGCACGGATAAAAAGGGTGCATCTGGTGGGGAAAATAGGGTCGCCATAGTGCTCTTGGAGGAGCTCCAGGACGACATTTTGGAGGTGAAGCGTTGTAGCAATCGGCTTATGGTTGTGAGGGTGCTTGTTGATGGGGTTGTTACCCACTTGATAAGCGCCTACGTGCCACAGGCCGGTTGTAGTGACGCCGACAAGATCTGGAACCTACTCGGAGAAGTGCTCCGTGGGATTCCATTGTCGCATGGGATCGTTTTGGGCGGTGATCTAAACGGTCATGTAGGTGATGAATGTGGGGAATTTGAGCGTGTTCACGGTGGATTTGGGTATGGTAGCCGCAACGCGGAAGGGGAGGACATCCTCAATACGTGTGCGGCTGCCGACCTTGCCATCGTGAACACGTATTTCAAAAAAAGACCCGAGCATCTTATCACTTATAAGAGCGGGAGGAATGCTACCCAAATCGACTTCCTACTCACTAGGAGACGCCACATCAGCAATATAGCCAACTGCAAGGTCATACCCGGTGAGAGTCTCACTGCACACAGTCTTCTTGTCATGGATCTCTGCGTGAAGCCCAAAGGCAAACGTGTCGATCGCCTTCAACACTGAATCAGGTGGTGGCTGCTTGATGAAGTCAAGTCCCAGGAGTTCGCCTCTGCCATCGGCGACAAGTGCGCCGGTGGTGAGGGCGACCCGTTTCAAGCTTACTGGGACAGGATTTAGGCGGCTATCCTTGGGTCGGCGAGGAAGGTGCTTGGCGAGTCTAAGGGCGGACGCAAGTGTGACAAGGAGACCTGGTGGTGGAACGACTCAGTCCAGAGGGAGACCAGAGCGAAAAAAGCCCTCTATAAGAAGTGGCAATCGTCCAGATCTCCTGAAGATCGCGACGCATACAGAGCTGCCAAGCGCGCCACCAAGAAAGCTGTAGTCAGAGCCAGACGAGACCACTTACAACCACTTTACGATAAGTTGGAATCGTCTGAGGGGCAGAAGCTCATATATAAGTTAGCGCGCTCCAGGGTCAAATCGGCACAGGATATCTCCAAGTGCCGCTGTGTAAAAGACCCTGGGGGCAACCTGTTATGCGAGGACCTCGCGGTGAAGGAGAGATGGCGCTCGTATTTCCACGAGCTGCTGAACAAGCAGCATAAAGAGATGCAGCCGCCAGATCTTCCTCCAAATCAAGGACTAGTGCCACTGGTAACGCCTGCAGAAGTCCAGAATTGTCTTCGCCGCATGAAAAATCGGAAGGTTGTCGGAGCCGATGGAGTCCCCATCGAAGCCTGGAAGGCGATGGGCTCTCATGGTGTGGGCATCTTAACAAACCTTTTTAACCGGTCACTCCTCACCAGTACGATCCCGAACCAATGGAGGCTAAGTATCATTACTCCGGTCTTCAAAGGCAAGGGATTGGTGCAGGAGTGCGTTAACTACCGAGGTATAAAGGTCATGTCTCACACCATGAAGCTCTTCGAGAGGATTATCGACTCTCGGATTCGGCAGGAGTGCACTGTCTCGGAATGTCAGTATGGGTTTCGCCCTGGTCATGGGACCATGGACCCTGTTTTTGCCCTAAGGATTGTCGCGGAGAAATACAGGACGAGGAATACGCCTCTGCATTGCTTGTTTCTTGACTTACAGATGTCCTTCGACTGTGTTCCTCGCGCGATAATCTGGTGGGCATTGCGATCCAAAAGGGTTCCAGGGGCCTATATTGACATCATCCGAGACATGTACCGCGACTCCAATTCTGTTGTTCGGACCGCTGTTGGCGACACAAAATCCTTCCCCATCACTGTCGGAGTGCACCAAGGATCCGTCCTTAGTCCGTTTCTGTTCAGCGTGGTATTAGACGTATTGTCACACAGCATCAGAAACTCACATGAGCAGCCCCCGTGGTTGCTCATGTATACTGATGATATCGCGCTGGCAGATTTGGACAGGGGTAGGCTGGTGCAACGCGTGGAAGGAGTCGCTTGAGAGCGGTGGTCTGAAGCTCAATGTGGCGAAGACCGAGTACTTGGCCTGTAACTCCACAGATCCCACACCCGTACGCATAAGCGGTGACATGGTCGAGCGCACGGACCAAGTAAAATACTTGAGATCTGTATTTCACGCGTCTGGTGACATCGATTGCGACGTCAAGGCGCGCATTGCTGCCGCGTGGGCCAAATGGCGTGAGGTGACTGGTGTCATTTGTGGTCTATAAGGTCTATAAGACAGGTCTATAAGACCATTATTAGGCCTGTCCTTTTATACGGCTGTGAAGCGTGGCCGGTGTTGGAGCGACACAAGCAGGGACTGCGTGTCACGGAGACGAATATGCTGCGATGGATGTGTGGAGTAACGCGGAAGGACCGCGTTAGGAACTCCCGCATTATATATATATATATATATATATATATATATATATATATATATATATATATATATATATATATATATATATATATATATATATATATATATATATATATATATATATATATATATATATAGATGTACTTAGTAGACTAGTTGTGCTCGCGACTCCGTCCGCGTGGAATAGTGACTTTGGGCAGAATTTTATGGATATATCATATGGTTTATTTTAGATTACAAACCCTATAAACCATAAAATATAAATGAAATATGCAGTCAGCATTATCGAATGCTACTGTTACACCATGCGTCTCTAGAATACGTACTTTCGAACCTACAAAGTCCAGCCTAAGCTAAACCCTATTTCATATGATTGATGATATAAATCTGAGGTCAACTTAAATTGGAATATAAAATTTCCGAAACTTATAATTTTTAACAAAAAAAAAATGTTTTTTTCTAAAATAAAAATAGCCTAAGTTACTCCTTGTTACATCAGCTATCTGGCAGTGAAAGTCCCGTAAAAATCGGTGCAGACATTTCAGAGATTAGCCGGAACAAACAGACAGACAAAAATTGTAAAAAATGTGGTTTTGGTATATGTACCGTGTATACGTTCGAATGTACTTAATAAAAAGCGGTTATTTTAATATTACAAGCAGACCCTCCAATTTTATTTATTTGTATAGTTATAAGACCCAATCAGCCTTGTAACAACCAAATGCATCCACATAAATACCTGGAAAATAAAATGTCAAAAATATAGTTTAAAAAAAACTAAAAAACACGCTTTTATAAAAAATCAAACTAAAAAGTAATAAATATTTTTTTCAATAAATTTAAATTAAGGATAGTGGGATTAACAAAAAAAGTAATTTTATTGTAGAAAAGTGTGGGGTGTTTGTTGTCAATAAAATTGTTATTTTAAAATATCTTAAAAAGCACCCCACCCTTTTCTACAATAAAATTACTTTTTTTGTTAATCCCACTAGCCTTAATTTAAATTTGTTGAAAAAATAATTTTTAACTTTTTAGTTTGATTTTTTATAAAAACGTGTTTTTTAGGTTTTTTAAACTGTATTTTATTTTTAACTTTTAGTTTCATTAGCTATAAAATAAAAGCGTGATATAAATTATTTGTTGTCAATATCCAATCAGTAAATATTTTTATTAATATAACGCCATCTTCCGGCTACGTTATTATTAATTTAACGCCATCTTCTGGTAATGCTATTAATTACGCTCCAGATGGCGTTTCGGCAGAATTTTGATTTTATTGTTCAAAGTGAAAATCGAGTCGAATTCCGAAAAATTCCATTACATATGGTCAAGTTAATATAAAACATATAAAAAAGAACAAAAATCCACCGTTAGGCGATTTTCCTTGACGGTCACCCCATCCAAGTACTGACCGCGCCTGACGCTCCTTCACTTTCGAGATCGGACGAGAAGCGAAAATTCATTAATCCTATACCCATACAAACTACACAGATTATTTCATTGTAATCGGCCCTCGATATATCTACAAAGTTTGAACGAAATCTGGCCGTTTAAAATCGCCCCCAAAGGAGTCAGTTACAAACAAATAGTTACAAACAAGTGAAGCTAATATATAGCGTGTAAAAAAAGCAAAGACAGAAAGAAGGATGTTTTGCAATTTAAATCTTTGGTTTTAATTTAGTGTGGCTTTTATTTAATTTAGCATAACCAATGTACCTCTGTTTATCAAAATCATTGAATTGCATGAGTACACTGAAATAAAAACAGTGAAAGAAGTGGAACACAGAGCAATAGCATGCCAAAACCAAATAAAAACACACACAAATACCCTGGCAACTGCGTTATGTGAACCACTATGTGACAGGAGACTCAAAAGGCAACACATATGGGTCTTTGTTCCCAAACAGAGCCAGAATTCAAAGACAGCTTCCTCACAGGAGATACAGTTCTTACCTGACAATAATCCTCACAACAAATTAACTAAGGGCTTGTGAAGCCGATCACAAGATGATAAATAGAAAAAAAATTAATTTAGCAGCCATTGCCCAGACACCAAGGTGCCAGATGGAAATGGAAAGAAAACAGAAGATCACAGAATATACACATACACAGAACACAAATTAAATACCATTAAATTTTTTCCTAAATGTAATTCATCATCTATCATTCTTTAATTGGTAGAGTATCTTTATATAGTTTGAATTTGCCTACAAATTTCTTAACAACTTCTTTGGAATATGGTTTAATTGCTAAACATGTAGGTATGTTTTCCGGTTGTTCTATCCACAGTTTATGGTCGATTGAGTTTTCTTTTAATTTTTCTGAGACTTTTTTCAATGCTTCTTCATTTGGTATCTGTAAACAAATAATTAGCCCTCATTTTATATATCCAGTAAAAACTGATTAGTGACATCGTTTAAAACATTACGGCTATATTATACGCTGTTATATGTGAATATGGCTTTATTTGGCTTTGTAGATAGGTACTTGAATTTTTCACATTAAATAATAAAATCAATTAATGTGGCTACTACACATGTTGTCTAAATACAAGAAAACAAATACAAGATTTAATTCAGAATTTTTTTTATTCAATTACGGACTTAAAATAGACCAACATCAAAGGTCCTGTTGAATTTGTACCTCATGAACATACCAGTTGTTACAGCTATTCCTCCTAGACCACAGGCGCAGTGCAACCTATCCTTTAATTTCAATTTGTGTAAATATGCAGAAAACCCACCCTGCCCAGTTATAACTTGGACCCACACAATAATTAAGTTAGATATGTTTTATATAATAAATGGCACAAGATGTAGGACTTTTCAACATCCAATTGTGTGAATTGCCTATCTCTACTTACAAAACATGTTTTACTATGCACTATATTGTCAGCTTGACTTTTTTTATTGCTGTAGGACAGCAGACAGGTTGACGGCCCACTTAGAATTCAATAGTTACCGTCGTCTATAGGTGTTTGCAACACCAGTGGCATCGCAAACACATTGTTATCCCATAAGGGTACAGGAACTTGGGTCACGAATGCCGAAAAACAAGATTATGGCGGCATACTTAAGACCAAAGATAGTCGCCATCTTTCTCCACCCCTGTATGGATAATTATCAGAATGTATAACTCCATTTGGATAAACATGACATGAGTTTTCGCTATGCACAGGAACTATTTTACTCATAACAAATTATCCATATTTTTGAAGAACATATGAATCCAATAGATAGGCTTTAAAATACTCCACTAGCCATCTAGTTAAATTGAAAAGTCTTATTTCGATATTTTGTGGAGTTACACATTCTGATACAAAAGGTATACCTAAACTAAATATTAAAATTTATACTAACTTCTAAAACCACTTTATGCATATTATCCAAGTCACTAAGGTATTTGATTGTGTTTTCATCGTCCTTATAAAGGTGTAAGACCGCCGTAGACGCATGACATGCTTGTGCTACCAGGGCACCAATAGACCATCCCAATTCTTTAAGTAAATCGCTTCGAAGCAAGACATATTGAACCAATGGGTTAGACATTATATGGTCGGTGAACTTTCAGTTTTATTCAATAAATTTAATTATTAATTAACAATTAAGCAACCTTATCATCATAAAATAAATTAGGTTTAGGTTCACAAACTATTCAAATCTGCTAAATAAATCTGCTTTCTGCTGCTTCTGCCTTTCAAAGTTTCAATTTCAAACTTCAAAAGTTTGAAATTTCGTGTTTGACGTTTGACATTAGTGGCAATTGGCATTATATTGAATTTTTCATGGACCGCGGATATACCTAGTCAGGTCATAAATTCTGTCACATGTTTAATGTAAAATAATTGTAACAAGTTTATTCATTATGTAACCATTTATATACCAAAATGAACTTAACAAAACATAGATTCTTATGACATTAAAGTTTATTCAAAATGACCTCCGTGATTTTGAATACAAGCCTTCAATCTGCGCGGCCAGTCCTCTATCGCAGCACGAACGAGGTCCATGTCAATATCGGCGGCTGCCTTAATCAAGGATGTCTTGAGTGACTCCAAATTGGGATGAGGCTTTGAACACGCCTTTTCCTCCAAGTGTTGCCATATCTTGTAATCTAACGGATTCAAATCTGGACTGGAGGAGGGCCAGTCTTCGTGCCGGATGAAGTCGATTTCACGCGCCGCCAGCCAGTCTTGTGTGCTCTTCGCTCTATGAGCTGGCGCCGAATCTTGTTGGAATACCCAGTGCCTGTTATTGAACATGGTATGAGAAACAGGTTCCACAAGGTTCGTCAGGACTGTATTTTGATACACAACAGCATTCGTTTTTACACCTTTCTCACAAAAATGTACCTCTGTTAAGCCCCAATAAGAAACTCCCAACCATACCATGAGCGAGGATGGAAAATGACCTCGTTGGACACGCGGAATACGGTTGCTCGCTTCTTCACTACTGTGTGCGTACACCTTATCATTTTGTTTGATGTAGCTCTCTTCTACGGTAAACATTTTTTCATCCGAAAAAAGAATTTCCCTATATTTTTTTCCCGCGTACCGCTTCAACAAAGCGCGGCATCTCTTCAGTCTCAGGTCCATTAGACGAGCATTCAAACGATGTCCTGTTTTTCTTCGTTATGCCCGAAGCCCTAAGTCTTCATTTAACACCCTTTTCACCGTGGTTCTGCTTAACCCCATCTGAAGGGCCAACAGTTTCTGCTTACGTTTGGGATTTCTTTGAATTCGTGCCTTCACAGCTTTTATCACTGCTGGAGTCCTAACAGACCGAGGGCGACCACTTCTTGACCTGTCATCTACACTAGAGTCTTCATTGTATCGTTTGATGGTACGATAAATGAATCTTTTGGTTATATTCAAATTTTTCAGTATGTTAAAAATTTGAATTGGCGCGTAACCGCAACGATGCAACGCAATAACTGCAACACGGTCTTCTTTAAGCGTCCACTCTATATTTAAAAAATGAGTAAAATTCTAAAAGTATACATTTTTATTTTCATGAACAATTCGAGATTCGAATTCAATAAACTTTTTTGTGGCCAGCATTCTAAAAGAAAAGTTTTTACTGTGTGACAATACTTATGACCTGACTAGGTACATGATTAATAATCTGGCGCTAGAGCACCTTCTAGAGAAGGCTACAAGGCTCGTCTGGCTGTGCATGGGGGGTGTTGGTTCCGACACTCATGTACGGAAGTGAAAGTTGGGTAAGGCAGAGGCAGAAGAAACATGAAAGCAGAATAAATGCAGTTGAGATGAGAGCGTCAAGAAGTCAAGAAGAAGCGTCAAACTAAGTGACAGGATATGAAATAGTGAGATATGGAAACGTTGTGGTCTGAAAGAAGATGTAGTGACAAAAATTAAGAAAGGTATGCTGAGACGGTTTGACCATGTCGAGAGAATGAAAAAAAGTGTAGGCGAGTGTGAATGGAAGTGTTGAAAAGGGTAGACCTAGGCGGACGTTTCAAGACCAGATCAGGGACGTCTTGAAAAAAGGCCAGGTCAAGAGTACCCTAAACCGAAGGGCATTTATGAAGGGAATAATGAAAGTGGACAAAGCGAAACAAGTAGGATCGTAGCAAGTGGAAAGAAGTGGTCTCTGCCTACCCCTACGGGATAGAGGCCTGATTATATATATGTATGTATTATATATCTATGGTCAAAAACAAAGTAGATCTCGATACGGCGATTCCGAATATGTAACTAACTCAATTTGGGAGAAAATGTTGGAAGGCGGTTATAATAAGCACGACAGAACACAGAAAGGTACCTATTAGCACAAAAGTTCACATGAGTGCCTTAAAATAAACCCGTATGACAAGACTAAATACATAGAATTTTTTACCTGGTGTTTTGGCTAAATTAAACGATTAATAATTATGTGAAAGTGAAATGTCAATGTCAGTCAATGTCTAAATCTTGTTTACTGGGCGCTTGTTTATGAATTTAAAATCAGTTTTTCTATCAATGGTTATTTGTGTAAAAACTTGAAGAATTAAGTATTTTTATAACACGGAATTAATATCTAAATATCTAGCAATGGCTTCGGGCTTAGAAAACTACGTAAATCAAACAGTATCAGTTATTACTTCCGATGGAAGGAACTTCATCGGCACACTGAAAGGATTTGATCAAACAATCAACATAATTTTAGACGAGTCACACGAAAGAGTGTTTTCGTCATCAGCTGGTGTTGCGCAGGTGGTTCTTGGACTTCACATCATTCGAGGAGACAATGTGGCAATAGTTGGGCAAATAGATGAATCCATCGATAGTAGGTTAGACCTTGGCAATATAAAAGCAGAGCCGTTAGGTTCGATTGTACACTAGCGTTTATTTATTAATAAATAGTTATTTTTAATTAGTGTTTCATTTTAGTGTAACTTTTTAAAATGTTATACTTTGGACGTGGCAAGGTACCTATATCATTAATTTATTATTCATACAATGCTTAAATTTGTGGGTTCGGTGTAACTATTCTCTACAAACATCTAATTAATAACTTAATCTTGTTTTACCATAAGTGCGTAAATATGAAAAAAAATTTAATGTTCTAGCTTTGGCTTTAGGAATAGATGTCTGGGAGCAGTTAGATGCAAATATATAGTGAAATAGCAGTTGTATCTAATTTAATATAAAACAATCTGAACTTTTGTAGACAATATTTTATTTCAAGATGGCTTATCAGATTCTTTTGTTGGCAGATTCCCATCCATATTAAGACAGGTTTCCCTAAGTTATTGATCCAGTCCTATGCTTTTCTCATCCAGTCGAAACTGGTTGTATCAGGAAATTTGGATAGTATAAAATAATAACTTCTTCCTCCTGCCAATCCCACATTATATGGGGTCGGCATATGTTCTCTCCCTCTACTCTCCTCTGTTTAGTATAAAGTATATATAATAAATAAAGTATATACATATAATAATATATAGTATAAATAATAACATGCATTTTATATGCAAAATATATATTATATTATTTAACTAGATCTTGTTACTCCATGAGATTCCTATACTGATAAAAGATGATAAATATTTGCTTTTCCTAGTTTAAAAAGGCACAGGAGGAGGCCACAATTTGGCTTAGTCTTTTATGGAAGAGTATAGTTCTATAAAAATCAAATTTAGCCCACTTTTTAAATTTTGTAACTTGGGTTAGGATAATGATGTGACAAAGATATAATTTAGTGTGCCATTACTCAGTACCAAAGCTCGGTATAAATTCTAGATGTAAATGAGATGAATTAATTAAAAAATGCTTCAACATATTTTAATTATATATTTCATATATAACAGTTAATACAATATTTACAAAAAAATCTATCATTTAGAGATTACATTGAATCATTGTAATATCAAATTATTCGGTAATGTTTTGTGATCATTCAGAAGAAAGAGGTGGATATGTTTTTTGTTATTATCCTATCATGGATACCTATCACCTAAGTTCTAGCATCATTCTAGCTAGTGCTGTGTTAAGCATATTCTACGCTAGGGTGCGGGGTGATCATATTGCACCCCCGCTCTTCTCAACCAAAAAATGGTATGCAATTTTAATAAAATAACGTAATATGGTGCCTATATTTTTATTTTGTACATGTATGTGACGTAAAAGTGTACAAAACAGTGTATAATGTAGACGTGGGCGTTATTTCACGTCACTAGTTACAATAACTAGTAGTAAACGCGGCAAGTAACCGAATCACTAGTTTCGAGTCAACTTAGAAGTAGTGATTTTTGTAAATACGTTATTACTCTTAGCTGTGATTGTCGGGTGTGATTACTATAATATAGTCGAACAAGGGAGAATGCGAGAGCGTTACATTTCTTGAAATTTCTTTTGTAGCGTGCCTACCGGCCGGCCGATTGAAAATTTCGGGTAACACGAATAAATCAATAACTTCGGGTAGTCCGAAGTAATCCGAACGCGCACATGCCGTGGCATACAACAAAAAACAAAACAGCGTATACTCCCCGGCACGTAACTTGGCAAGAGTCGTTAGATGCGCACAAGTCGTTTTTTAAGTGTCTTTGGTTGTCAAGCGGGACGCGGGGAATGACGTAGCACCGTTCCGAGCGCGCGATTGGTGCGTCAGTCTACGCTTGCCTCCCGCATCGTGTCTACGTTCCGTTTGCTCCCGATTACACTTGCGTGCACTAAAGTTGTACCCTTTGTTTATGTTGAGTTTTTGTTAAGAGTTGTTATTATTGTTATAAATTTAGTTTTTGTTAAGAGTATTATTGTTTTAAATTTGATTGCCATGCCAGGACCAAATACCAATTTACGCAGACATGCCAGAAAAATGGTTTATGAGGTGTACTGTTTCATGGAGAAAGAAGCTCAAACTGAGAAAGAGACAGTAAAACGGACTGCAGAAGCTACCAAAACGTCAGAAAGGACAGTCAGACGTATAGTTAAAGAAGGTAGAAGTTCCGAATTCCTCACTGTCTTTAGGACACCAGGAAAAAAAGGAACAAAACAAAGCCGATCACAGAGATCGATACTTTTGACCAGTCTGTAATAAGAACCTGTGTGCATAATTACCACATCACTAATAAAGAGCTGCCCACAGTAGAAAGGCTACGAAAAAAAATTAAAAGAAGACATCAATTTTAATAGTGACGACGGCGACACATAATTTTTAATATTAAGTATATTTTTAAAAAGAAACTTCTTAACTTTTAATTGTATTTTATTTATAACACCTAATACACTTCACGAATTCCTCTCTTTTCTTTAACTTTCTTCTAAACAGACATGATTAAAAATAAATTATGGCAATAACCGTAGAATAATACGGGCAATAAAAGTGACCATTTTTTTGTTGCATTAACTATGCGCGACCTTACCCCCACTACGCCAAAACCTTGCCAACTTACGTGCCGGCGACTATAACAGTACACGTTTAATTTTCATACGTGAGACTATAGACATAGATAATAAAATAGGGTGAACTCTGTTTGTAAATTATTTCAACAGCTCGTCGTTTGAAATTTTGTACCACTTAATTTTTTGTTTATTGTTTTAGTTAGTCGTTGTACTTGTGTATAATTATTTCGTACGTACTTTCTTCTGAAATTAACGTTTATGTATTATTTTGGTGTTGTAACGTAACGTTTCTTTGTTTTTATATTAATATAATTAGTGTGGATTGTATAAGTATAAATAAAGTGTAAATATAGTTGTGTAAATAAAAAACTTGTAAAAATGTCTCGATTGAATTCAAGTGTTTTGTGGGTTTTTTTCAAAAACTGGATAATGAAAAAAAAACGAAATGCAACACTTGTGGTGAAATTTATAGCTTCAAAACATCAAATGCGAATTTGAAAACCCATTCGAAGCGAAAACACCTCCATGCGTATACAAGCATTTGTAACGCTAATCAGTGGCAAGGACCCCAGAACAAAGTCGTGGACAGGAACACTCAGGCAATGTCCAACCTCAGCCCTCGTCGTTCGGCTCCGATGCTGCGTCAGCTTCTACGTCCACTGCTGCAAGTACCATACACCTACAGCACGCTGCTCAATAGCGCATTGATAGCTACGGAATTAGCAAAAAAGTAAAACTAACCAAAAAACAGACAAATTGATCATGACCTTGCCGATTTATTTATAGATAGTCATCACCCTTTCTGTTTAGTAGAAGAACGTGCTTTTAAAAACTTTGCCCGACACATACCTGGGTACGAGTTACCATCGCAAAAAACTGTCTAACATTCTGATTCCCACATTATACGACCAAACAGTTCTACGAAAAAAGGAAGAAATAAACGATATTGAATTTCTATCGTTAACAACAGACTTATGGACGTCTCGGGTCAATGATGCTTACATTGCTGTTACGGGGCATTATATAACAAAAGATCTTGTTCTTAAAACACTTTTACTAAAATGTTCAGAGTTTAAAGATACACACAGTAGTGCGAATATTCAAGCTGCATTACTCGAAACGACCAACGAGTGGAATGAGACAAATAAATTTTATTGTTAGTGACAACGCAGCCAACGTCAAAAAGCCATAGCTGATATAGAGTGGAAGCATTACGGATGCTATGGCCATACGTTGAACTTAATAGTACAAGATGGCCTGAATTTAGTCCAAACTTCTTTGGATAAAGTTAAAACTATCGTCCGACATTTTAAGACAAGTACAGCAGCGCTAGAAAATTATTAAAAGTGCAAACGCAAGAAAAGCCGGACGTGACACCAAAGCGCTTGGTACAGGAAGTACCAACCAGGTGGAACTCTACGTTTGAACTTCACGTTCTTACGTTATAACGATTCGTTGAACTAGAAAATCAAATGTGTGCCACTGTTGCAATTCTTAAAAAAGATTTACCAATAATAACTGTCAAGGAATTGACGATATTTCACGAACTGTGCAAGCGACGAAGCTACGACAGGTATGAGTGGTGAAGATTATATTATGACAGCCAGTACCATCACAGTCATGACTCGCTGTCTTAGAGAATCTTGTGACCAACTGCTCCTGGAAGGCCTTACTGTTTTAACAAATAATGTAGTTATTGCACTTTGGACAGGCTTAGATAAAAGACTAGAGGTGTTGAGAGAAGTGGCACGTTCTCGCTATGTACAATTGTAGACCCAAGGTACAAAACCAATGTACATATTCTCTGACACAAATGAGGCAGCAAAAGCAAAGAAAATGCTGGCAGAGATACTTGTAAGTGATATTAGACGGCGACGACATGGAGAAAACCAACCGCAACAATCCACTTCAACCTCAGCTTCCATACCGGTACGAGATAAATTTTCACCTTGGTCCATTTTAAATAATATCGTCGGGACGCAGCAGCAGCAAGTAGGCACACCTTTATCGTGTGCTATCAAGGAAATAGACTCTTACTTAAAAGACAATATTTTACCTATGTTTAACAACAGTGGGAAATTTAAATGCCCTTTGCAATGGTGGCAACTTAACCACAATATTTATCCCAACCAAGTATGGTATCTTGGCAATTTCAGTTCCATGCGAGAGGATATTCAGCAAGACAGGGCTCACGATTAATAACCGCCGCACACAATTGAAGACAAACAAAGTTGCCCAATTGATGTATTTAATTGTTAATTTAGATCCTAAAAGATTTTTGATAGTCATAAAATTATTAAGGCATCTTGGACTCCTACTTATTAGTCATGGTCAACAACAGTCTACACGTGCAAGCAACCCCTATTTGTATACAAAAGAACGAATTTCTTAGAAAGTTCGGTATTAATGATGCCGAGTTTATTACGGTCTAAGATAATAAAGCGACAAAAGAACACACTAATACTGCACAATTTTTTACTAATTTTGGCAACTTAAAAGGTACTTTTCATTACTTAATTGTTGTCATTATTGAGAGTAGGTGTAATGCTATATAATATGAAAGTGTATCATTGCATGAAAGGTAAGCTAAACCAACCAACCAAAGACGTTTTAGGATGTTGTCGTTAAATCAATGATGTTACATGGAGTTGACACTGTATTATAAGACTTAAAAACCGTGTGTGAATAGCCAAAGAAACAAACAAAACAAATGTACAGTGTAAATAAAAGTACAAAACAAATGACAGTGAAAACGTTGAAAAAGTGTAAATAAACTGTGAATATCAATAATGATTGTATATACAATTAAATTAACTTTTAAAATACGCCTGCATTAATAATTTTATTAAAATCACAGTTTCATAGTAAACACTAATCAATCATAAAAACATTTAATGCAGTCAGTCCTAAGCCTGAATAAAGTACGAAGGAAAGTCAATTTATTGTTTTAACTGTATAGCTAAAACAGTGATAGTTATTTAGTTTATTTTCGTTTCGTGTGTAACTGTATAGTTGGTGAAGGTATTTACGCAAACAATCACAGTAGCTGAATAAAAATAGCTAGTTACAAAAATCACTAGTTTTGAAACAGGTGACGCCGACCAAGTAACTGGTTTCGTTACGTTTCTTGAAAATTATGTAACGACCCACGTCTAGTGCAATGACATTTAATGAGTTAAGAGATAATGAAATATCGAAATATCTAGCAGTCTAGCACTCTGTTTACGTGTGCCCCCTAAGACTGTGCCCGGGTGCACCCGCACCCCTTGAGCTCCCGGGTAAAAATGGTCCTGGTTCTAGCATACCAAACTTTGGTCTCTGCTTCTAATAATATTATATATGTAAATACAAACAAAAACAACTAGTTTTTCTTAGTTGCCATTTTCAATTGTGCAAAACTGAAAATTATGTAAATTCTGGTTGTAAACTTAACATCCTCCACATGGATTTGGGTTTGTCACATCAGCTGCTACATTATTAAGCTTTATTGTATTTTGACATAATTAGGTTGTTGTCAGGTAAAATGTTAACAAATAAATTTATTGTTTTATTATTTTAACACAACCTTGATAACATTTATGGTTGGTTACTGCTAAGCACTTTTAAATTTGGTAATATTAATTTTTGTTCTAAAATATGTACTGTAATTATCACAAAAAATACTTCATCGTTTCACTTAATCCTTTTTCTCTGTGTAAATTAATCATGAATAATCATTACTTGAAGATGGTGTCACCATTACTATTTCTTGATGCCTGAAACAAAAACTTTCATTATAGTAAAATAATGTGTGAATAATTTTCTACATTTCAAATTGACTATAAGGTGGTTAAAGGAACATATCTATAATAAGTGAGCAGTTCAGGGAAGAGGTTTTCAAAAATCTCGCGCTTTTTCAAACTATATTCATTTAAATGGCGCGCAGCGTTTATCCCTGTAATAATATAGACAAATATATTTTTATCAATTTTTACCTGTACAGAGGTGGAGAAGGAAAACTGACCTGTGTTTGGGATTGTTAGAAAATTGACAAAATCAGGTTACATAGTATACGGTACGTTACTACAATATTTAGTATGGAAATTCACTAATTTGGGTTGTTTCCAAACAAATGTAACAAAAACTAATTTTAGTTTCTACTCCTATATAGACTAATAATCATTAAATCATATTTTATTTCTACACTAGATTTATCAGTATATGTAGCCCAGTGGCTATAGTATTTGTAAGGGCAATTGGATTGTGAAAAAATATTCATATGATGTTAATAATAGCATGTCAATGAACTGTAAATCAAATAAAATTATGCACTTGTTTTCTTGAAGGACATAAAGTAATAAATACAATTCAAACACAACATATTTTATTCAATTAATATGTGTATATTTGATGTAAATACAACTTGGGTAAAAACAGCTCCACAAAAACTACTTTTCAGAAATTATAAATCTAGGGTGAAGTAAGAATACCAATGCCTGTGGCTAGGAGTGGCCTGTCGTAAAAAATATCCCTAGCTAGGTAGTACAGTTCTAAACCCGTCACGATGGCAACCACCTGGTCTCTAAACATGCCACCATAATAACTTTGTGTTTCGACATAATTAACCCGGGTTCCAGTCTCCCTACGCGAACGGGCAGCGTGTTAGCGGTGCCCCTGGCGTCGCAAACACTCATATGCGACGGTAACTGGGTACTATCAAGTATGCTGTTTCACAGCAATAAAAAAATTTAATAGCAGACCCTATTAATGTATATTTACATTCATAAATCAACTAGTTTAATACAATTATATTGTAAGTGCAAATTTGAACCTTATAGGGACTGCTAGAGATTTATTCCTTCTTTATATTTATTGCATTTCTGAAAAATAATATGTGTTATAGCAAACTTAAAACAGATATTGGCCTAGACAGAGGTACAATTAAAGAAATAAAATAAATAAATATTCTGTGACAATTCACACAGCGCCATCTAGTCCCAAACTAGGTAGCGTAGCACTTGTTTTGAGTACTAGACAACTGATATTCTACTTATATACTTTATTTTTGTCAATAAATACATATTATACATCAACACCCAGACACGAGACGGGAATCAAAGCAGTCTTGAATAAACTATCCCATCTAAAAATTAAACTATTTAATAGTTTAGTTTTTAAACTTTATTAGTTTTGAGTGTCCTTCCAACAAGTCGCCAAATGAGTTAATGTATTTTCTTACTGACAGCAACGGGAGGATAGCAATCTGTAGAGACCACTTCTTTTCACTTGCTACGATCCTTACAAACTTGTTTCGCTTCGTCCACTTTCATTATTCCCTTCATACATGCTCTTCGGTTTAGGGTACTCTTGACTTGGCCTTTTTTCAAGACGTCCCTGATTTGGTCTCGAAATAACACATTTTCATTGATTTTGCGAGCTTACCTTTGCATCGTTTCTTTATATTTCTGTGTATTGTAATTCTTGAAGAACTGTTTGCCATATTCGAATGTTGCTATCATAATCGCACAAGCAGGCGCCACTTTGAATATTCGAGGTAATAGACCGGTAAAAAGGCCTTTGAAACCATGATTTCGATATATATTTTTCGCTATATCTTTCATATTCGACGCTCTCTGTTGTGTTCTACCATCTATAAATAAAAAGAAATGTTTTTTAACAATCACAATTTCAATAAAACCATCATTTATGTTTAAAATATACTTTTTTTACGCATAATAAATATTTTCAGCAACGTTTATCACCAACTGAGAAGACTCCATGACTTGAAATGGTCATTGAACAATATTATTATTACTATTACACAATATTACATTTAAAAAAACTAAAACGTAGTTTTTAAGTATTAAACCCTGCTGCTGTGTTCGGACCTGGAGTATACCACCACGCTTGTCCAATACGGATCGGCGAGTTACATATATCGGTGATTTCGATGCAGATTTACTCACTACATTTTCATTCTGACCTTGTTTACCAATTACAGAGCATAATGCGACTCAGTGGCGCACAATGCCGAATTATGCTTATGGTTAATTGGAACGTGAATTAGGTTTCAAATGCACCAACAGAGTGCACCGTCCATACTTATATTTTTTTTAACACAGTTTGAATTAATTTTTATTATTTCCAAAAAACTATGACGAAACGAAAGCTTTAAAATTTTTTTCAACAATGAACAATATTACTAACGATAATATATAAATAAAATTTCGATCAATGCCAACTTAAAGAAAGAAACACTTGTTAGTTTTCTGTCAC
Source organism: Malacosoma neustria (assembly GCA_963693495.1). Taxonomy (NCBI): domain Eukaryota; kingdom Metazoa; phylum Arthropoda; class Insecta; order Lepidoptera; family Lasiocampidae; genus Malacosoma; species Malacosoma neustria. The sequence continues at coordinate 13,466,861 of OY856383.1, forward strand.
TGAGTTGGTATTCGATTGCACGTATCACTTTTGAGAGTGCTCGATTGTGCGAAGCGTTGCTGTAGTTGAAACATCAACGTTGAGCATTATGCCGCACAATGCGCTCTAGTGCTGCAATTGGAAAACAAGATCTGTCGGTATATGACAATTATGTTACAATACGAACATTAGACGAGAAAAAACTGCATAAGCGGTGATCAAGGGATTCGAACCCGGAATTAAATTGGTTTCTGAGAGTAATTCTGTTAAGCTACCAGGTACCTGTAACGTATATACCTAAGCATAGCTTAAAAATAAATTGTATTGAGATAACCTGTATAAATTTCCTTTTCTCCTAATTCTATCTGTTGGTGGGTTTTCACCACATCAAAAGGCAATGTAATGAAAGCGGCAATCTGTAAAGCAAAATAAATGACATGAGAACAGATATCTAATTCGGTAAAGAGCGAGTTCTTGACGTACGTCTTACGTATAAAGGCTGACGACCCACTTAATAGTAAGCAGTTACCGTTGCCCACAGATGTTTGAGACGGTAGGGGCGCCGCGAACACGCTGGTCCCATAGGTGGTACATGAACCTTGGTCACTAATGCCAGAACACAACATAAAATTATTATGGCGGCATACTTAAGACCACGGGTGGTTGCCGTCCAGATGAGCTTGAGGCCCTACCACGCAGCTAGGGTTGTTTTGTCGCCTTTTACGACAAGACGACCCCGGCCGCAGGGGTTAGTATTTTTAATCCACCCTTGAATGGAAAAGTATTTTCTTTACCGTCTGTGAATTATTAATTTATTTGACGCCCTTTGCGACAGCCTAGAAACGATAGATCGTTTTTCAACACTTATTTTTCTCGTATCTTTCCTTATTACATTGGTATATACATTTCTATAGTATAGACAAGCAAGTGGTAATGTAAAATCTGATTATCAGATAATAATATGCCCGCACCAACTTTGAACAAACTGATACCTAGTTATTACACATCTTTCAAAATGTATATTATATCCGAAGAAATATACATTTTGAAATGGATGTGCTTTACAGATATAAAATTTACGTCATGAATAATAAAAATAAACACTAATAATTGCAACTTACACTGCCAGCTACAGATCCACAAAAGAAATTAAACAAAAATGAGTTCTTTTCTGAATCTGGCTTGTTGAACGCTGTCTTTGTTGTTTCAAATGTCGTCCAATAAATGCCTGTAACAAGTAACGGATTCTATAAGATATCCTCATAAATGTCGGTGTCTCCAACATGTATTAACATTTTACCTGAAAATGGAACATCTCGTAGCAAAGTAGATCCTAAACCGCGGAAAAGTCCTCTGTAACCTTCATATTTTATCACTTGTCTTAGTGCTAAACTGATTTCTGAAAAAAAAAAAGTTTTCAAAAATATTAAGCTAAATTTGGACAATTAGTTCTTCAGACAGTGAGGAGTGAGAATACTGACCTTCAGCCCGGCCTGTTATAAAAGTCGACAGGACAAGCTAGGTGGTAGGACTCTAAGCCCGTCTGTATGGGAACTACCCCTTGTAAATACGTCGCCATACTTACCTTGAGTTGTATTCTGACATGAGAGACCAGGTTACAGTTCCACTACACGGATAGCAGAATGTTAGCGGTACTGCCGCTAACATTCACAGGCGACGGTAACTGCTTACTAATAAGTCGGCCGTCAGCCTGTTTGCTGCCTCAGAGCAATAAAAATACATGCCCAAATTGTAACCGACATGTGATCAGTAAATGGACGTCCACAGCTGGACGTAAGACTTCACAAGTCTGCAACACAATTCCTATGCAGGGACGCGTCGCGGGGGCGTGCCTCTGCCGCTCGCACCCCTCACCCGCATAGACCATAGGGGGGTCTTAATAAAAACACCTTCGCTCGGTCATGAGCGAGATGCCAATCGAGCAGCGGCGGAAAGAGCACGTTACTCCATCGCCCAATTCTAGCTATAGTTACCCGTATTAAGCCCTATTGTAAATTACACGTGAATATACGAATCTATATAAGTCCGCAACCACAATTCCTGTATAGGGACGTGTCACGGGGGCGTGCCTCTGCCGCTCGCACCCCTCACCCGCATAGACCATAGGGAGGTCTTAATAAAAACGCCTTCGCTCGGTCGTGAGCGAGATGCCAATCGAGCAGCGGCGGAGAGAGCACGTCACTCCATCGCCCAATTCTAGCTATAGGTAGTTATTCGTATTAAGCCCTATAGTAAATTATACGCGAATATAAGAATCTAAATTACATAGACTTTTACTGTGATCGATTACATAGTACATCGACATTATAGTAGTTGGTACCGGAAGACCCTACACCTGCTTTTTCCCTTCAGCCTTGACTCACAACCTCTCAGAAGTCATCATGCTGGCTTCTTAAAAACTCTCATACCAAAACTTTATAATTCTTCTATTACGTACGTTACGTACATACGTATTTGTTTGAACTCAGTTTAGATTTACAATTCAGTCGACTATAAAAATTTTTTTTTATTTATATACCAGAAAAATGTATGCCGGGAGAGCTAGTGCAAAATATAAAAATAGAAAACCTTTAAAATGTAAAAAATAATTGAACTATCACATAATTAAAGACGGGTGGGACCTAATTCAGTATATTCAACAATTTTCTTTTCTAAGCCATCTAGGACCTTAAATAATTACCTGTATATGTCAATTTCTTAGATTGCATCTTTGTTCTGATTAATTCAAGTGGACTAACTAGAGTGACTGCCAAAGTTCTTGCTGTACCTCCAGCTATTAACGGTATCCAAATTGGCTGGCTCACTGTAAATAAAAACAACACCAAATCCAATACAAGAAGACTTACTAACACACTAAGAGATACACACACTAATATGGTGTAGGCGCTGGTTCAGGTAACTTTTGAACTCTGTAGTCATACGAAAACCCCCTATTGATAGAGGACGGGAATTTGAAAGGACTCACCGAACTCGAGGGTCTTCTTTCCGTACTGCCGCTGTCCACCTTTATCTTCTTATTATTAGCGTGGCACACAATAAAATTACGGTAATAATACGGATCCCAAATAACTTGAAACTGTTTTAATTAAAGGAAAAGGCGCGCGTGCACAGACACAATCGATCCTTTACAGTTTTTTACACACACTGAATAGACGTCACGGCAGCGCGCCATCTCTTGGTGAGAAATGGGTATTAGGGTAGTGTCATAGGATATACAGGTGTGAGGAAGATGGCGCATAAGGCGTTCTCGCATGACTACTTATTAGTATATTATTATTAGTATTAACGGCCTAAACATCCCCCCCAGCTTGACAGGACCCAGTCCTTCAAATATGAAGAAATAACTAAGTACCACCTGTAATCTGTGACCTATCCCACTTCCGTGACATTTATACTATATATAATCGCATTGAGCAAATAAGCTTATTACGCATTAAAATTATTTATTTACAACTTACATCTTACAAAGGAAATTTATAGATTTACAACTATCGCAGTGCTAATAAGCCAAATTACGATACAACTATACAATATTGAAAAATATAAGTAATTTAGTAAATTAAATAATTAATAAATAATAATGTTTAAGTTTATAAATGTAAGTGGACTGTATAATTATCATTATAATTGCATATGCAAGAGGTCAATATTGACTTCAGGCATACAGTAAATATCAGTTTTAAAGCGAACCTTTGCCATTCTACTAATTCTGTATTTTCTGGGTAAAATTTCCGCAATAATATCGGCAGGCCAAAATAGCAAGGGATTAATGTCGAAATTTAAAACAATAACTTTATCTTTATTGATAGGTTCATTAGAATTTAACACCTTTAGTCGAAAAGGCAAATAGTTAAGATATTCGTTCTTCCACCTTATCATAACTAGTTGAATGAGATGGACGAGTTGCAGGAGAATATTCACGCATCGGGCGTTAGGGCTTAAATCGCAATTTGGAAATTGACCGCTTACCCAAATTACCCATTTACATCGAAATTTGAGTTGAAAGGCAGGAGATAATTTTTTACCCGCTTTCAATCTCTTATATTCATTCGCAAAATAAATATACTGCAAGTCCCTATTAATGAATATTTCCACTAATGCGATTCGTTTAATTTTTATTTTATTAATTAATATAAAAGCATATATAATGATTTTCAATTGCTTTAACGTTAAAGTTACCACTAACTGTGAGCGTATCTCATGTGCATCGCGAAATACATGGAAATCAAACTGTCCTAAAGGCCACATATTTCTACGCCAGTGTGCAAAGGCACAACTGTTAAACAATAAGTAATAATTGAATACCTCTCTAGGCTTGAGACTCTGAGATAGATTATCACCACTAGGTATGTGGAAGAAGTATCGAGGCTCAATCAAGTCCAGTATTGTCGTAACTCGATTGGCCACGAACGCTTGCCACCTAGAAGGGGGCGCATGAATACATGCTAAAGTGACAGAACTGTTAGTAAAACCAAATATGTTATAAATTCGACATCGCCGAAAATAGGTATCAAGTACTACGCGCATGAGTTTTGCTAGTGTTGAATTAGCACACCATCCTAGTCGCGGCAATAATACATTTCGAAGTGGGGCTACTCTTGACTTAAAGCATAAAAGATTTATGATATAATTATTATCAGACAGTAAAACATGAGTGTAGACTACGTCTCCACATGCCTTGCTCAGATGCGTCCGCGAATCCTAAAATAGTTATTATGGAATTTTGAGCGACTCCCAAATGACGAGGCAATTTAATGTTTTCCAATAAAGGTAACTCTGAGTTATATTGTTGCCAGAGTTCCACTATGGTTTTAGGAAGAATCTCACCCCAATCTAGTTTTACTTGCCAAAGCGACTTGACAAACAATTTAGCGTACAATGTCACAGGACTTGCGAACCCTATTAAATCCCAGAAACGAGCGATTGTTGATAAGATATTGCGCTTTGTACATTCACGTACTTGTTGATTTACCGAAAAAGTAAATGCATCCTCAGTCGGCAGCCAGTGTATACCTAGTATTTTCAGGTGGCTTTCGGGATTTATTTCCACGACATCGGAGATCCGATGTGAGGCAGGAATTGCATTCATAACCTCAGGAAAGTTGCTGGAGAATTTCACTAAGTCGTAACCTCCAGCGCGAAACATGGCAATGGCTTCTTCGGCCAACTTAATGCTCTCCGAAGGCGTAGAACACGAAGTGGCTAGGTCGTCCATGTAAATATCCCTACACACTAAGGCCGCGGCTAGAGGGTAACGATCCCATTCATCCTTTACAAGTTGACGTACGGTCCGCATTGCAAGAAAAGGAGTGCAACAACGTCCGAATGGCACTCTGGTTAACTCATAAACTTGTATTTTATCATTAGGATCAAATCGATATAAAACTCTTTGAAAGTTACGATAATTCTCATCAATAATAATTTGCAAATACATTTGACATAATATGTCCGCACTCAACGCAACTCTAAAAAGGCAAAAGTTCAAAATAATTTTAAATAAATCGGTTTGTAAGTTTGGTCCAGTATGTAACAGATCGTTAAGTGAAACGCCAGAAGAGGACTTTATACTGGCATCCCTCACAACACGAATTTTGGTCGTTGATTTGTCTTGACGGATGACAGCATGATGCGGTATTATATATTCAAGTCCTGATCTAGTACTGGCAGTATCATCAACCGGTCCCAAATATCCCTTACTCAAATAATCCCGAAATATATTATCGCACTCCTGTTTCAATGAGGCACTCGACAGCAATTTTTGGTTTAAAGATAAATATCTACGAAGTGACAAATTCATCGAATCTCCTAATGAGCATTTGTTACCCTTGAACGGTAGGGCTACAGTGCACCGACTGTTCGAATCGCGAGATGTGCTATTATTGCAGATATCTTCGCATTGTTGATCAATAGGATCTAGAGGTATTTTAATATTAGGAACACCTTTAATCTCGAAAAACTCAGTCAAAGTATCTTCAAGTTCATAATTATGAAAAGTATGCACCAAATGCTTATTTTTATAATTTACAACCGGAGCCTGGCCTATAATCAAATAACCTAATGAGGTTTCAATAGCCACAGGTTCATTTTCCAAACGAGATATCTTATGAGACTTTAAAATACGCGCGAATACGTTTGCCGAAACAATAAGATCAATTTTTGACGGTTTATAATAATAGCAATCCGCCAAAACAATACTTTCATTGCGTAAGTAATCTAACTTCTGAACGTCGATCGTAGATGTAGGCAAATCAGTCGTTATACTGTTTACCACATAAGGTTGTAATGTAAATTGAACGTTTTTATTTATTCGCGAGCGTATAGTAAGACGAGTTGTGAATGTGTGCATTCAATCGCATTTGTGACATCACCAACCCCAGAGACATATTTCGTCTGGGATGGTTGTATCGGTAAATTCAATAATTTGCAACAATCTATCGCAATTAAATCCCTTTGCGCGCCGCTGTCTACCAGTATTCGTACAGTATTGATGACAGTACCCGAATCGTCGATAACGTAGCACAGCGCTGTGCCAAGCAACACAGTCGAGCTCTGTATTAAGTCGGCATACATAGGAGCATTCTCATCGAGAGCGCATAGCGACACAGCGGTCTGTGATTGTGTAGTAGGAACGGACTGCAACGATGCAACCGTATGCGCGGGAGCGCTGCGACTGGCAGTCTCGCTTAGAGACGCAGGCGCAAGCGAAACGCCGCTATCTGTAGGAAAATGCAATAGAGAGTGATGGCTACGCGAGCACATCGCGCATCTTGTTTCTATATTACAATTTTTAATTGAATGCTTATTACTTAGGCAATTGACGCAAAATTTATTTAATTTAATATAATTATAACGCTCACTAGGTGATTTTTCTAAAAACTTGGAACATCGGCATTAGCCGGCCGCGAGGTATTCTTTCGCGACAGACTGAAACTACCCGGTTTTTTGACTGAAATATCACTGGCTCGCTGCATAATGTGAGCTTGATTACGGACAAATTTTATGAAATCTGAGTAAGACGGCGCATTATTGGGATCGTCGAAGGACATAAGAAACAATTTATTGGTTTCCGGACCTATTTTCTTCGATCCAATATGTATAAATATTAGATCTTCTAAATTACCCGTATGCAATTGCTTCAATGCCGAAATTAATGATGAAAATTTATCGATAAAATTTTCTAAACTGGCTGGAGCTGACTCTTCTACACAGGGAATGTTGAATAATTTATCTAAATACATAGACGCTAATACCCGCTGATCATTATATTTACTGATCAATACGTTCCATAAAACCTTGTAATTATCCGCGGTAGGTAATATCCCTTGGCATAATTCCTTTGCCTTCCCGGTTAATTTACTAATTAAATAGTGAATCCTTTCACCGTCGGTAAGAGTGGTGTTTTCGTGGATTACCGTCCGAAATGTTTCATAAAATAACGGCCACGATTCTAAGTCGCCATTAAAGGAATGAAGTTCTAGTGGCGGTAATTTGGCACTGTAATTATTATTTTTATTGTCCATTACCGTCACGGGTCGATTATTTGACATAATTTGATTGTACTTAAATTTAATCTGGGAAAAAACTTCATCAAATGCAATAATTGCGTCGTAACTGGGCTTACCCGCACTGGGATTGCATACTAGCAATTTATTACGTTCCTCTATTGTGGCATTAAAATTATCACGAATTGTATCAATTATGCACGCGCTAGCCAAGAATTTATCAATAATAATTTGATCATTTAAGGATGCACTATTGTCATATACCCGTTGAATATAAGAGAATAATGAATTTAATTTTAATTGTAACCTATTGGCTTCCCGATCAATCTCAGTTTCAATAGATTCACTTTCATCTCCCTTATTAGAGTGTAATTTAGGCATTTTAATATATTTAAATTTAAATTATTAACGGACCACGAACAAAGGCTAAGTCACAGATTAAAGATGGTGGACGCGACGTGTACGAATAAATGTTAATAATACACGTAATCCGGCTCGAAGGACCAAAAAATATGTAGGCGCTGGTTCAGGTAACTTTTGAACTCTGTAGTCATACGAAAACCCCCTATTGATAGAGGACGGGAATTTGAAAGGACTCACCGAACTCGAGGGTCTTCTTTCCGTACTGCCGCTGTCCACCTTTATCTTCTTATTATTAGCGTGGCACACAATAAAATTACGGTAATAATACGGATCCCAAATAACTTGAAACTGTTTTAATTAAAGGAAAAGGCGCGCGTGCACAGACACAATCGATCCTTTACAGTTTTTTACACACACTGAATAGACGTCACGGCAGCGCGCCATCTCTTGGTGAGAAATGGGTATTAGGGTAGTGTCATAGGATATACAGGTGTGAGGAAGATGGCGCATAAGGCGTTCTCGCATGACTACTTATTAGTATATTATTATTAGTATTAACGGCCTAAACATATGGTATATCTTGTAATGCGTTGTTACTTTTTGACAAAAAAATTCTTTCTTTCTATTTGTATATTGGCTTTCAGTTGTTTTATTGTTCTTTCAAATAAATATGAAGGAAGCATAAAATAATACAATACATTAAATGTTTCGCAAGCGATTTAAATAATGTCCCTAAACCTTATCCGTGCAGGGGCGGAGAAAGAATACTGACCTCGCCTGTCGTAAAAGGCAACAAAATAACCCACCCTAGCTACGTGGTAGGGCCCCAGGCCCGTCTGGATGGCGATCACCTTTGGTCTTAAGTATGCCGCCATAATAACCTTGTGTTGTATTCCGGCATTAGTGATCCAATTTCCTGTACCCTTATGGAACAGCAGCGTGTTCGCGATGCCACTGGCGTTGCAAATACCCATAGGCAACGATAACTGCTGAATTATAAGTAGGCCGTTAGCCTGTCTGCTGTCCAACAGCAATAAAAAAAACCTGAAAAAATTGAGGTTATCAATATCTGTAGTTATTGTATCACTTTACACTATTTTATAATATCTTCTCTATTTTAGAATGACAAACTTTTTATAGAATATTTATGATAACTGCAGCTGATAAGAGTGTCATCATATAAATAATCCTCTTAACACTAACAAATTGTAGAGAACATTATATTATGATTATTATTGTTATAAGTTGCAATTTAGATAACCAGATACAGTTTTCTAAATTGCAATTCCTTTTTCTTACTGCTTTGGAACAGCAGTCAGGCTCACCGGCTATTTAATAGTAAACAGTTACTATTGCCTATAAATGTTTGCGACGCCAGGGACACTGCGAACATGAAGATTACTATGGCGGAATGTTTGGATACCAGGGGTGGTTGCCATACAGACGGACTCGGAACCCTACCACCTAGCTAGGGTTGTTTTGTTGCCAGACTGAGTCGTGGGACGCAGTGGTGTCCTTCTGCGAGGACGTGATGTCGCAGAAGGAAACTGCGGAACGGGAGAGGGAGATCTCGACTCCCTTCCCCGGCCGCAGAAGGCGCAACGGGCGAAGGAGAAGGGCGGACAACGCCCTTTTCCGGCCCCCATAAATAGGTCCAGGGGCGAGGGACTTGGGGAAGTTCCCGCCCCCTATTCGATGGACCCGAGGTGGAGGCGCGCGCGGGTGTCAGCGCGCGCCTCTGAGGCGATGCACGGTGTAGTTAAACACCTCACTACCCCGTGCAGGAGACGAGGCCCGGACAGACCGGGCCAGCACTAGTGTGGGGCTGCGGAAGAATTTGGATTCCCGCGGCCCCGCGCGCACATGTGAGGAGACACCGGGGTGGTGGTTTTAGCCGGTAGGAGTCCGGCATGCCCCTCCGCCTTTCCCCAGGCGGAGGTAGTCCATGAGGATTTCCCCACCCCGTAAAAAAAAAAAGACTACCCTCAACCACTCAGCCTTTATGGTCATTATTCTTACTAAGTATAAAGGAAAAAAATATGTTTGTACAAAAATAAATTTAAAAACTGACAGTAAAAATACATCATATGCATCCAATTAATCTTTATAGCTGCTTGATAAATTATATAATCTAATTATAAGACTCCCCATAGTTTCAGGATAAGATAAACCATGTGGTGATTGACAACAATACTTTTTAAGATAAATCTTTGATATGTTGATATAGTACTACACACCAGATAAGATAATGAGTCTAAGCAAAAAAAAAAAAAGATTGTTTCACAAATATTTCTACATAATATTGTTCATATCGATGGACTACTACATAAGTAACTGCAATTTTGGTCAAATTTACTTTTAACCATTTTCATTACACCCAAATTATGCACTAACAAGCAATTGCATATAATTTTTTTTTTTCAGAAATAGAACCATTCATATATTATTCACATATTCAAAGTACTATGGTTTCCACTATTAACTGTGGCAAAAATCCCAAAATATAATATTCCAAAATATAAAAATCACAATTTTCTGAAAACTATGAATTTAGTGTTATTTAGTAAAGCTAAATATAATTTTAACATAAAGTTTTTAATTAACTCACAAATCAAGTAAGATCTGTGTTTTTCATTGTTATAGTTTATACAATAAACTCAGACTTTACATTGAGAGTTTATTTAAAGCTTTACCATAAAGAATATTATTTATATATAACACTAGCTGTGCCCGCGACTCCATCCGCGTGGAATAGTGACTTTGGGCAGCATTTTTTTGGATATATCTTATGGTTTATTTTGTACTAGCTGTGCCCGCAATTCTGTCCGCGTGGAATAGTGACTTTGGGCAGCGTTTTTTGGATAAATCTTATGGTTTATTTTGGATTACAAACCCTATAAACCCTAAAATATAATTGAAATATACAAACAGCCAGTATTATCGAATGCAACTGTTACGCAATGCGCCTCCGGAACGTTCGAACCTACAATATCCAGCCTAAGCTGAACCCTATTTCACATGACTGATGATATAAATCTGAGGTCAACTTAAATTGGAACATAATATTTCCGAAAATTATCATTTTTAACAAAAACATTTTTTTTTTTCTATAATAAAAATAGCCTAAGTTACTCCTTGATACAGCAGCTATCTGCCAGTGAAAGTCCCGTCAAAATCGGTGCAGTCATTTCAGAGATTAGCCGGAACAAACAGGCAGACAGACAGACAAAAATTGTAAAAAATGTTGTTTTGGTATATGTAGCGTGTATACGTCCGAATGCACTTAGTAAAAAGCGGTTATTTTAATATTACAAACAGACCCTCCAAATTTATTTATTTGTATAGATGTATAGATTATTTTTATATACCTTTACAATGTATTAGCTTGGAATTGTTTTACTGTTTTTTTTTTATTGCTGTAGAACAGCAGACAGGCTAACGGCCCGCTTAGAATTGAGCAGTTACCGTCGCCTATGGGCGTTTGCAATCGCATCGCGAATACACTGTTGACTAATAAGGGTACACAAACTTGGGTCACTAATGCCGGAACACAACACAAAGTTATTATAGCGGCATACCAAAAGTGGTCGCCATCCAGAGTAGGTAGGTCTTGGGGCCCTACCACGTAGCTAGGGTGGGTTGTTTAGTCGCCTTTATGACAGGCCGACCCCGGCCGCAGAGGTCAGTATTCTTTCTCCGCCTCTGCATGGATGGAAAATATCAATGCAGGGGCATCAATATCTAATAACTTGATTACCAGTTTATTATAAGTTAATTAGTTGAATAAATTAAAAAAAAAAAGCTTTAAAGTGAAAGGAGAACAGATCAATTCTGTAGTATTTCCTGTGAGCATTATCAGTGAGATTATTACAACAGATTTACAAATTCAAGTATTATATAAAAACTATACAATAATTAATGCAGTGTTTTCAGTATAAAATGTACTTACTGTCTCCTGAATATTTATTATAAATGGATTTCATTTTAAACCTCAATTGTTCATATGTCACAAAGTAAATCACTGTGCAAGGAAGGGCCAGCACTAAAGTAGGGCTCAGACCAGACCAAAGTGCAGGAACACCCTCTAATTTGGCAATTTTGTAGAATGCATCCTGAATAGCAAAAAATTAACCTTTGTAATGTACAATTAGATTTCAAGTCTTTTACTTGAATTCTGAATAAATGGTTTTTTGAATATGCTTGAAAAATACATTTCTAGAAAATATTATACAAGCCAGAATAATCAGTTTCACCACAGCTCTAGTGAAATAGCTATAGTAATAATTGAGTAAGATTTAATGAAGAACTGGGTTACTGGGTTGTCTGGAAGAGATCGTTATTAGCAATAAGGCCGCCCTTTGTGCAATATTGTTAACCACAAAATTTCAATGTAAATTACTTTTATACAATGTACAATAAAGTGTTACCTATCTATCTATCTATATTCTGATGAAAGCTAGAATTTTTATTTAAATTCAAATTGGCTAATTTCAAGGATTGCTATAAATAAGAAGCTATAAGACATTTACAAGTATAAGAATTATTTTTTCAAGGAATTCATGAATAATACAATAAAACGCAACTCACAAATGTGCCATGGAAGTGAACTCTCTTTGGTATCCAAGCAGTTTCCCCACAAGGACAAAGGTGTTCCATCAGTCCATTGCAGTAAAGGTAACATTTATTAGAGAGTAGTGCTTTCTGTTGTGCTTGTAACCTTATCTTTACCACATCCAAGGGAGTCACTAAAAATAAAACCAAATAAATTATAGATATTTTATTTAATGAAGTCTGTTTGTCTTTGAATGTTGTACGTAATGCACATACACATTGTTTTAGTGTGCGTAACTTTAGGAGCCCTCAGTCTCGATCGGGACATGGTCTGGGTCAATAGTGTCTTGAGTGTATGCTAAAGTTTTTTTACATAGTAAGATAAGTATGGCAAGTAAACACAGAAGAAACAAGAAGAACAAGTATCCAGTGAGGTAATTTTTTTTTCATAAATCGCATCACTCAGACTGAAGATAATATAAAATATTATCTTCAATATATTGCTTACCAATTCAATGGACCACCATACAGATAATCTTAATATTTATGTCCTATATTGAATAAATTATTTTCTATTATATTCATACCAACATTACAAAATTAGTTACTCATTTGAGTTTTTTAGGGTTGAAGCATGACAGCTAGCATTTATGACTTCCTACAAAAATAGTATGAATTTACAAAATCAGTTATGGAGCCTAATTGTGATTTGTCTCATTTATGAGATATTACATGGCGTGCAGCTGAGGCAACAGATGTTTCTATGAAAACTGCCCAACTGATATTAAAAGAAGAGAAGGAATTGCTATCCACTTCATCAAAATTCACTTTTTCTATGAAGAAAAGGTAGATAATCAAATAGTCATAGATAATTTTACAGCTGATGTTGTTACTATACAAAAATTTTTATACCATTTCTAAAAAAAATCCGAAGTTTGCTTTGAAGGTTGTATCGGAACTTGGAATTGTAGATTATAAAAAAAAAAACACAAAGATAAACACATAGCATACAAAATCAATGATTTTATTAGGAGCAAGGGTTTTGAAGTTATAAGCCTCCCACCCAGAATTAAATGCTATAGAAAATATTTGGGGATTATTAAAAATTATATTGGAATATTTTCAGCTATGTAACGGAAATTGTCTATTTAGTACAAATAATCTACCCAATGCAATGCGACTAATTGACTAAGGAGGTTAACAAGAGGATAGCCTACGGTTGGAAGAAATATTGGTCTTTGAAGGAGTTGAAAAAGAGTAAAGTGCTGGGAATCCACCTTAAAAGGAAGACCTTCAATACATGTGTCCTACCTTGGTTGACCTATGGCTGTGAGACCTGGTCCCTAACAAAACTTCACAGGGAAAAGCTTTCAAAATGTCAGCATGAAATGGAATTGGGTATGTTAGGTGTGAAGTTAAAAGACAAGATCCATAATGACAATATCAGATGCAAATCAAAAAGTAATATACCCACTCAAGTTGACCAACTAAAATAGAAATAGACTAGGCACCTACTAAGAAGCAGCCTGAATATGTGGAACAAACGGGTAACTCTGTCTGGTACCCTAGGGATGGCAGTCACAAAAGAGAATGCTAGATAAGGAGATGGGATTATGAGATCTGATTAACTCTGGAGACAGTTGGAGGAGGCCTTTACTAAGAAGCACACAGAAATCAGAGATAATGTAAAATTTAAACTTTATATGTCTAGAAACTTTGTCCTGTAATAAAAGCTATTTTATTTATAAAAATTATATAGCATCAAATAATGTTGAGCAAACCATAACAAATATGGAAAGACAGTTCAATGAAAGCTTGGATGAAGTTAGTGCTCATGTTGAAAAAATTTAAGAAGAATACTTAAAATGCAGGTGGATTTTGAGTTCCTATTTAATTTGCAGGACGATTCTGATGACTGCGGGAATTTGAATATTTTTAAAGTGCTTTTTTCATTATCAGATAAACATTCGAGTTCAAAAGTCGAGAGTGCATAATATGTATGTTGCTTATATTATTATTGATTAAAAAAATAAACAAAAATGCTTACTACTTATGACTACTTTATTTCTATTATTTATATATTATTTCTATTCATTTCAACCAATATTATTTACTTTGCTACATTTTAACATTAAATTTAAAAATATATAATACGTGTCGTATTTCATTGCTAACGCTCCCTTCGGTCACACACACAAACGCGCTTATCGGTACACTTAACTACTACAACCAGAGCCAAACGGACTTCGTGAGACAGAATATCTATAACGCAACATTACACGGTTTTCAACTGTGAGGAATTAGTAAATAAGATCTTAACAAGCTTAATCTTTATATTTATTATAAAGGTACCTATACAAATGAAATAGGAAGTAGGGAGAGAACAAAGTCTAAGCCGCAAGATAAAACAGCAACTATTAAAATTTAATTTTAAATTCTTACTGAACAATGAGGTTATAAGAGCGCCAGAGCACGCCGATGCCATTTGCTGGACAGGAGTAATCCGAAACTGGAGATCATCTTCACGTATCATTATGCTGTGTGGTTAAAATATTACCAAATTAAATATTTTATTCAATTGCAAACTTTGTGGACATCGTTTTTCCGTTTGTTTTTTGGACATATGATCTGTGATTGACATTAATACATGAAATCGTCTGACATCTGGCAATGACATCGACATCTGACACAAAACTTTAAGCCAAAAGCCACGCAAATTGGTAATGCGCTGATTGCGCTGACCATGGACCATAGAGTTTCTATAATTTCCTCATAGGCTCTTATTGATAGGTACTCCGTAATGCTCGGTAAATATTTACTAATGAAGCCGTACTTAAACATTCCTCTCCTGTATCAATCTCTAAACTCAATGAATATCCAGGGAATGAATTAATATTTCATTTTTAAAAGAAACAATATGACATTCTACATATCTTTGTTTTGCTGAAACCTCAAAACATATTAAATATTTTAAATAAACCACTTTAGACTTTTAATTAAATTTTTTTACATTTTTTAATGATAACTTTTTTTGCCAATCTAAAATTTGAAGCACGAAGACAATTTTTCAGAGCAATATTGACATCATTTATATTAATTTTAACTTGAGTTTAGTATTTTCAGATAGGAGGTTAAAATGTTCTATTATAACACAATATATTTCATAGTCACACCAGAGCAGCCTTTTAAAGTTATACTACTTAAAATCTTTTCTTTCCGAGTTTGTCCCTAATCAAACACTGATTCCTATTCACTCATTTAACGGTATTCTAGCGTCAAGCCTTTGTTACCTAATCTTTAAAATATTTAAAAAGATGCATATTAATATAATTTGTCAACGTCAAAATTGTCGCGTCGCGCCAGTCGCGCCCCTCCCGCCTCCGACACCTTTGTTTTTTATATCGCGCCGGCGTTAAATAAACTCTAGTTTAGTTTCTGCCGCCGCATCTCGGCTGATGGTTAGGTGTGGATGGTGATATTATAGAAATAGATTTTTAAAATTTTGCAATATTTTATCAACAGAAAGTGTTAATTCCGATCATTGCGGTTTCTTGTGTGATAAATAATTGTTAAAATGTTTTCTAACGTGTCCAGGTCTATTCTGTAAGTACATTTTAATTTATTTTTGGAGTTTACATAACGTGACAGCTGTTTTTATCCTCGATCTATAAACAAAAGACGAGGGATATTACCAAGACTGCCTCAGCTTATCAACTTGTCGAGGCTTTATTTAATCTGCTAATATAGCCTTTTAATATTATTTATTTTCTTTCAATAGAGCGACAGAAATTTTGTAGTATATCGAGCGCTTCACACCGGAAACTTTCCGTTATTTCGATCAATTTTCTGGCCTGGGAAGTCTTTGGGTAATGCCGCGACGACTATTTTCAAGGTCTCGCGATTGTTGTAGCCTGTTTTTCTTAATAATGCTTTTTAGGCTGGTCGTGACTTAAATAAACTTGCAAACTGTGTTTTAAATTTACGCGATATTATTATTCAATATAAGGTTTGAATTTAGCTTATATTAATATAGTGAACTGTCTACTTTAAATTTAAGTAAGGTTTGTACTAAGTAAATAAAAAAAAAATGGGTTAAGAAAAATTAAACAAAAAAATGTAGTCTATACATTAACACATTTCAATAAAAATTGATAAAATCACAAGAATTTATTGTAAAGTTTCATAATAAGTATTATAATATTAATATGTTTTTCAATTACACAAACTATGAACATCACTGTTCTCTTTGTCCATTTTTTCGTGTGTCATACATTCAAATAATATGCAAGATATTGGTCAGCACCGTCAATACCTTTCATGTATTTACTGTAGTTCATAAAACATATCAGTTTCCAAATTTTTGCCTTTGTATTCCAATCAACATTATGGATTTCAAAGATACTAGCTGAATGGATTGTTATCATTCTAAGGGTCTTTTTGACCTCCAACTTTGGAAAAGAATATCTTTTCAGTGACAGAACATGGATTCCCCTGTTTATTTTTATTATTGTGATAGAAAAATGTTATACCAAAAAAAAATGTTCAATCCTCAAAACTCCAGTGCATTATTTTTAAAACTATACATTTAAATTAAGAGTCATCATCATGAAAACAATAACAAGATGAAATTTAGAGTTCCATAATTATTATATAAATAAGTGTTAAAGAAGTAACAACACTCTGAGTCTAAACAAAATTTATGAACTGTATAGAGTAAAATTACCTTCTGCCCCTTTTAGAGTAAGTACATTCAAATAGATACAAATACCTAGCAGAGATCTGAATATAATTGCTGTTTAAGAAGTATTCTTTAAAATAAATAAAATTTGTAAGATTCATATTAAAAAAAGTGTATTTATAAGACATGACAGAAAGAAGTAAGTAAAGTAATAGAACATTAGACAAGACAACAACAAATATTGTACAATTAGCAGCCTTATCACTGAAAGCGATTTCTTCTAGGCAACCATAGGAGAATGGATTAGAGTTCTAGAATATTACAATGTATACATTGATAATGGTAAAATAATACAATAAAATAATACTATTATATTATACATTTGAATAATTCAAGCAATAATTTAGGAATGAAGGAACTAAACTAAACAAGAATAGGTCCAAAATTGTTCTGAAAGGGAGAATCACTCATAAATATCTCAGTCATAATTTTTTCCCCCATTTTACCATTGGAACTGTTCAATTTATTTTAATTTTTTCTCTGTCCTAGACTGAATTTTGTATATTATGTATTTATTTGTATAAAAATTAATTTATAAGTAGTACAACTATTGTTTAGTACCTAAGTTCTCAAACTGGGTGCAGAGGCATCCAAGGGCACTGTAAGTGTATGCCAGATATCCTGCAATAATTAGGAAAAGTCAGTTAAAATAAACAGCTTGATTGGCTTGCCAATGAGCTGCATTGAGAATAATATATGGCCTTGTGTAAATTTGTCCTACTATATTATTTTTTATTGAGAATGAAATATTTTAATTTATAGTATATTTAAGAGCATATTAATTCTCGACAAAAAATCTGCTCTTAGTACCTGTAGTAGTTAAATAAGTCTTTAGGGCCTGCAATGCACATGAAAACAAAGCCCTCCACCCAGGCAGCAGGCATTATATATATTTTTTATTGCTAAGAAATAGCAGACTGGCGGACTGGACTGCCCCACTTATTAGTAAGTAGTTACCATCACCTATATATGTTTGCGGTGCCCCTGGCATCTGGCAAGCTGCTGTTTGATAGGACCACAGAAACCTGGGTCACTGATCCTGGAACACTACACAAGGTTATTATGGTGGTATACTTAAGACCAAGGTTGCTATCCAGATGGGCTTGGGGCTCTACCACATAGCTAGGGTTGTTTTATCACCTTTTACGACAGATCGACCTCGGCCGCAGGTGTTAATATTCTTATTTTGACTCTGCGTGGTGAGAAACACAGGGTGGGTATTAGTAGGTACAATAGAGACACAAGCGCACTGCGAGGAAATACAACACCCCTTCACCACATGCCCCCAAGCGATAGGTGCATCTACCTCAAACAAAAAAGGGTATCATAATTCTATTACAAAAATCATCAGTGTTGCCATTGTATTCCATTATAACCTCCATTAGTTGTTATCTAAGGCATATAATTGACATTGATAAAGGCTAAAATAAATCTGCTAAGTAGATACTTAACATTCACATTTCATATCAGATATGGTTATTATTAGCTCAAGATTTAAATAGTTTATGTATGATGTAAAATGTATTTTGTATCTTTTTTTTATCCCTGAGGAACAGTTGACAGGCTGACGGCACATTAAATAGTAAATAGTTACTATTGCCTATAGATGTTTGCGATGCTAGGATCACTGCTAAGACATGCTGTCCCATAGAGGTTCAAATATATCTAATTATGTAATGTTTTAGATATGAATAATTTTTGTCTCCTAGTTATAACTAGGAGTATGGAAGTAATATAGAAAACATTTATATGATTTACAAATCAGACTTCCATAAGACTATGATATTTTATTCTGGTATTTTCTGGACACTATGTCATATACCTAGTCAGGTCATAAGTATTGTTACACAGTAAAAACTTTTCTTTTAGAATGCTGGCCACAAAAAAGTTTATTGAATTAGAATTTCGAATTGTTCATGAAAATAAAAATGTATAACTTTTAGAATTTTACTCATTTTTAAATATGGAGTGGACGCTTAAAGAAGACCGTGTTGCAGTTATTGCGTTGCATCGTTGCGGTTACGCGCCAATTCAAATTTTTAACATACTGAAACATTTGAATATTACCAAAAGATTCGTTTATCGTACCATCAAACGATACAATGAAGACTCTAGTGTAGATGACAGGTCAAGAAGTGGTCGCCCTCGGTCTGTTAGGACTCCAGCAGTGATAAAAGCTGTGAAGGCACGAATTCAAAGAAATCCCAAATGTAAGCAGAAACTGTTGGCCCTTCAGATGGGGTTAAGCAGAACCACGGTGAAAAGGGTGTTAAATGAAGACTTAGGGCTTCGGGCATATCGAAGAAAAACAGGACATCGTTTGAATGCTCGTCTAATGGACCTGAGACTGAAGAGATGCCGCGCTTTGTTGAAGCGGTACGCGGGAAAAAAATATCGGGAAATTCTTTTTTCGGATGAAAAAATGTTTACCGTAGAAGAGAGCTACAACAAACAAAATGATAAGGTGTACGCACACAGTAGTGAAGAAGCGAGCAACCGTATTCCGCGTGTCCAACGAGGTCATTTTCCATCCTCGCTCATGGTATGGTTGGGAGTTTCTTATTGGGGCTTAACAGAGGTACATTTTTGTGAGAAAGGTGTAAAAACGAATGCTGTTGTGTATCAAAATACAGTCCTGACGAACCTTGTGGAACCTGTTTCTCATACCATGTTCAATAACAGGCACTGGGTATTCCAACAAGATTCGGCGCCAGCTCATAGAGCGAAGAGCACACAAGGCTGGCTGGCGGCGCGTGAAATCGACTTCGTCCGGCACGAAGACTGGCCCTCCTCCAGTCCAGATTTGAATCCGTTAGATTACAAGATATGGCAACACTTGGAGGAAAAGGCGTGCTCAAAGCCTCATCCCAATTTAGAGTCACTCAAGACATCCTTCATTAAGGCAGCCGCCGATATTGACATGGACCTCGTTCGTGCTGCGATAGACAACTGGCCGCGCAGATTGAAGGCTTGTATTCAAAATCACGGAGGTCATTTTGAATAAACTTTAATGTCATAAGAATCTATGTTTTGTTAAGTTCATTTTGGTATATGAATGGTTACATAATTAATAAACTTGTTACAATTATTTTACATTAAACATGTGACAGAATTTATGACCTGACTAGGTATATATAATTAGAATATAATTTAGTCTTTTAGGCTCTTTTTTTATGAGTAAGAATCCCATTACATTTCCACAAGTTTCCTGGTTGAGAATCAGAGCGTTCAATCTCCAAGCCACAGCAAAGACAAGTCAGCCATTCCAACATATACATTATACAACTTTGAGTTTCTGGATTTAATTTCTTGAAATAATTATAAATTACGAATGACAAATGAAAATAAAACAGGAGCATATAATATTTTTAGTATTTTCTCATTATGTCTTGAAATTGTGCTTACCTGAGAGTGTTTTAATTAATTTAAGGAAATGAAATATGGTAAATACTTCTGTTGTTTAATAGATTACTATAATATTTCTTTTAAAACTGCCTTTTTTGGTAGGAGACTTTTTTAAATGTTTTTTTAAAGAACTTATCTTTTTAGTCATTATTAGGGGTTAAGTTATGAAATTGCCGATTAGTACTAAAAAATTGAAACTTATTTTTTTCTGAGATGTAGGTATTTATGTAATCATAATATTTACCCTCATTATCTATACATTGCTGTCATCTAAACGGAAGTTTATTTATGCCTTTGCGAGAGAACTCTGGAATCTAGGTTCGACAAACGCATTTTGTACGACAAAATCATTTTGTACTGACTCCTGGAAATATTTTTTTTTCACATAGAAAATTGTCCAAATCATGAAAAAATGGAATCTTTGGAGTAAGGTCTCGCGAGCACGGCGGATAACGTATGGTTTCTAACTAGCTCCTGGCTCCTGTAGTCTTACAACGATTTCTCGTGCAGTTTGAGGTCTTGCGTTATCGTGGAGCAGTAATTGGAGATCGATTCACGAGTCGGGGCTGTTTCACTGCTAGTTTCGCCATTATTGTTCGAATTTTTGCTTGACCAGACATGAAAAAGCTATAGTGAATAACATCTTCAAGATACCACCAAATCATCATCATTTAAGCGTAGTATCCCGGTTGCAACCTAAACTTCCGTTTCGTTGCCCGGTTTCCGACTCCTTCTACTCCACTTCGCACGGTCTTCAGCATCCCTGGTAGTGAGCCCATTGGCACGCATATCACCAAAGATACCACCAAACAGTTACTATTATCTTTTTATTGGTAAGCTTTGCATTAGGGCACTGTTGCGGTGGTTGACCTGGGGTCAGCTATTACATTTTTCGCTTAAGGCGATAACCTTCCAGAATGAATCCACTTTTCGTTACATGTCACAATTCAATCCAATATTCCTTCATTTCTGTACCGATTAACAAGGCAACACAAGTTTCAACACGCATGTCTTTCTGCAGATCAGTCAAATCAAGAGATACCCATTTTTCATTTTTTTTATCTTATTGATTTGATGCAAATCAATGATATTTTTTAAATAAAAAGAGAGATATAAAATCATTGATGCAAATGAATCAATTTTGTAGGTACGGTTTTTTTTGGTGGCTGTAGTACACCAGACTGGCTGACGGCCCACTTAGAATTTAGCAGTTACCGTCCCCTATGGATGTTTGCAACGCCAGTAGCATCGCGAACACGCTGCAGTCCCATAAGAATACAGGAACTTGGGTCACTAATGCCGAAACATAACACAGTCATGGCGGCATACTTAAGACCAAAGGTGGTCGCCATCCAGACGGGCTTGACACATTACCACGTAGCTAGGGTGGATTTTTTTGTCCCCTTTTACGACTGGGTGACCCCGGCCGCAGAGGTCAGTATTCTTTCTCCGCCCCTGCATGAATAAAAGGGTAACATTAATGTCGCTAATTCCTAAATTGTTTGACTCGGTTCGGCTTCTTCCATCTCCTTCAATTCAACGCTATTCATCTGGGTGGGTGGTCTACCATGTGGTTCGTTCTTCAATTCGAAGTTTCGATTACGAAAGCGTTTAAACCAAAAACGAACGGTACGTTCATTAGCAGTCTCCTCTTCAAACGCAACGTTGATATTGCGAGCCGTTTCTGCCACGTTAGTTCCGCGTCGGAACTCGTATTCAAAAATGATTCTGATTTTCGAAGTACCCACCATCCAGGTCTAAGCTGAAAAAAAATATTTAAGGTCGAAAATCGAAAGTAGCACATTTTTTAAAATAATAATTTTATAGGTATCATGTTAAAAAAGTTTTACTTGAAAATTTTACAACATGAAGGTTTTATGTCAATTGGAAGCATCTATTTCATACTTTAACATCTAAGTATTATTAGTAAATATATATATATATATATATATATATATATATATATATATATATATATATATATATATATATATATATATATATATATATATATATATATATATATTAAACTAGCTGACCCGGCAAACGTTGTTCTGCCATAAAAATAATAAAATGTCAAAAAATAAAAAAATAAAATTTAGGGGTGGACTACCCCTAACATTTAGGGGGATGAAAAATAGATGTTGGCCGATTCTCAGACCTACTCAATATGCTCACAAAATTTCATGAGAATCGGTCAAGCCGTTTCGGAGGAGTATGGCAACGAAAACTGTGACACGAGAATTTTATATATTAGATATTACAAAATTTTGAAAGAAAGAGTATTAGTATATTTTAATGGTAGCTTAGATTCATTTATATCAAGAAAAATGTAATAATTTTATTCCTTCACTTCATCATCATCATCATTTCAGCCGGAAGACGCCCACTGCTGGACAAAGGCCTCCCCCAAATTCCTTCACTTAAATAAAAATAATTAATTTGATATATTGATATGAAAAATTATCACCTTATATTGTTTAACAGTTTTTCAACTTGACCTCTATTAGGTGTCTGTAATCCGTTTAGCATTTATTTCAAGAACATGACTTAGAAAATTATGTAAATCTTGTATCGGTAATATTAAGTTTGCATTGAATTCATGTGCATCCCAATGTCATTGTGTATTCAAGTAGAGTATGACATAATTATATATTGTTATTTTTTTATTGTTTTTTTTATTTTTTTATTTTTATTTTTTTTATTGTTTTGTTATTGTTATTTTTAATACATACATAAAGGCATTTTTACTGATACCTAACTCTAAAATTACTACACATCAGTATACTATAAGGTAGTATAATTATATTCCACCCTGCAGGGGTGGAGTAAGAATACTAACCCCTGTGACCTGGGTCAGCCTGTCGTAAAGGGCGACAAGTATGCCGGTAACGCCATAATGTTGTGTTCTGGCATTAGTGACCCAGGTTCTTGTACGCCCAGGCGGACAGCAGCGTGTTTGCGGTGCCTCTAGCGTCATAAACATCCATAGGCGACGGTAACTGCAAAGTGGGTCGTCAGCCTGCCTGCTGTTCCTCAGAAAAAAAATACATCACTTCACTACTGCATTAGCAATGTAGTCTAGAAAATTATCCTCTTAAATGTACTTATTCATGTGGGTTATAGAGATTGCTAGCTTGAATTATTCAGAAAATAGAATGCATTCAAGTTTTTGCTTTAGAAAATGACGGGAATCGTTATTATCGTTCGATTATTGCAATAAAACACGCAAGTGAATTAATATCAGAATTACAAACATTAATATTATAAATGTAACCTCATTCTGTGAAAGCATTTGCTGGAACTGGATGAGGTGCCTGTTGTTCCTGTCAAAAGACTGAAGTGTTGCTTCGCCAATGATCTATAGTTTATGTGTTGCGATTGCAACAATCATACTAAGATGAATAGATTATCATAGGCATCTTTCAACTATTACGTAATTAGTTGACCCACCAAACGTTGTTCTGCCTTAGGAATTTAAAAAAAAGTAGCCTATGTCATTCTCCAAGGTCCAATCTATGACTATACCGAAATTTATAAAAATTGGTTCAGCGGTTCAGGCGAAAGCATAGCAAACAAACAAACTCACTTTCGCATTTATAATATTAGTTAGGATATATACATTTTTTTTATTTTTATATTATGTAATTATTTTAGTTAATTAATTGTTTTAAGTAATTTTTTTATAAACTCACAATCTCTTCTCGTCCTTTATTCTCAAACTGTATGCTTGTATTGAGACAAAAAAAATCCGTGAAGGGGCGGAATAAGAATACTGATCTCCTAGGTCGGGGGTGTTCAAACCCGTCTAGATGACAACCACCCTTGGCCTCTAAATATACCGTCCTAATATCCTTATGGCCAGTTCTTCCACGAGGACTGTAGCGTGTTAGCAGTACCATGGAATCGCAAACATCCATAGGCCACGGTAGAGTGACTGTTCTATAGCAAAAAAAAAAACGCAACAAATACAACAAAAAAATACGGGGAATGAATTTTAGAACGAGTTGTACCTTCCTATAATATTATATGTAACCGAAAAACTAAAGAAATGTGTGTATCCAAATTATTATGAATATTTCGCATTTTCATATAAATGACACACATTAATATAGACGCTATGAACGTTATATTTAGTCAGACTGTCCTATTACGAATGAAGTTGGCACGGGTTTCATGAAACGTGCCTTAAAATATGCGATAAGTGGATTTGCGAATTTTCTATTTTCACTGCAGCACGCAGAATCCTTTATTTACTAACAACTATGTTGCCAATGACGTCAAAACATGTTTCCAATCTCTGTGTCATACTGGCTGTTACATTACTTCCATTTCATTGCTTTTAGTTATAATCGTATACGTTAATTAACATCACTTGCACGTCTTACATAGTTTTTCTGACCTAAAGTGCAATTTTATTGCCACCTACGGACCTTGAACAATATGAAAACACATGTATGCCTAGTCAACCGCAGTGTGTAACATGAAAATCAAGGACAAGAGACTGACCGTTCTTTCTAGGTAGGCGCCCTTTTTTGAAGTTATACTTATTTTGACGCATTTGGAAAAAAATATTATAGTAAATTTGTCACGATGCGCCCACACACCGACACCCAATAAGCGATATGGTGAATTTAGCTGATATCTGCTTCAAGTTGTGGTATGGCTCAAATCCGTCTGGATGGCGACCACCTTTGGTCTTAAGTATGCCGCCATAATAACTTTATATTGTGTTCCGTGATTAGAGACCCAAGTTCCTGCACCCTTATGGGACGGCAGCGTGTTCGCGATGCCACTGGCGTTGCAAACACCCATTGGCGACGGTAACTGCTGAATTCTAGGCGGACTGTCAGCCTGTCTGCGATCCTACAGCAATTAAAAAAAAGTATTTTTTCATTAATTTATGTTACAAAAGTAGGTTGGTTACAATTTAGTAGCTCCTTTCTGTGATAATTTGTTGTTAAAATAAAATTGTCGTTAATTTAATTTCAGTAATTATTTTTGTTGTGAAACGAATCCGAAATTACAACCTTCCTTTCGATTTCACCTGCAACATTGAATTTAGATATTGAAAGCGATCCAGAAAAATGTTTTTGTTTTTGACGCAGGCGTTACAGCATCATCACTGACAGTAGTAAAAACAGAATACTTTAATTCGTTTTTCTACTGTCTGATATTCTAAAAAATATTGTACGTACAAACGCTGTTATATAAAATTACTAGCAGCCCGTCCCAGCTTCGCACGGGTATTTAACAAAAAATCAAAAATTAAACCTTTCTATTTTTTTCGGTCTCGGGGAAAAACCTCTCTTGACGGGTTCCCCCGGCCCGGGGGGACCGAGGGATATAAGGGACTCCGGAAAAGATGTTCGACCCACTAAAAAGCCCGCTGTTCTCCTATCGCCTACGCTCGGGCCCATGGATATATGGTCTGCCGATCTCGTGGCCCGGGCCGGTTTCGGCCCACACTTTGTCTTAAAGCGGGCCCCTTCTAAAGTGCTGGCGCCAGGGGGTCAGGGTTTCGTCCCCCCCGGCGCTCTCTTGTAACAACTCTAGGAGTTGAGGGGGGCTGCGGAACAGCACGCGGCCTTCTCCCTCGCGGCAATAGTGCGGGCGGCGGATCCTCCCCCGAGGGGCCGCCCGCGGCCACTTTCTACGGCAACCGGAGATCGTTGCCCGCCCTCCGGTGCCGACGACGCGGCCTACGTTGGCAGGAGGTGAGTGCGGTGGCGGACTCCCGCTCCCGTTCCGCCGCCTCCCTTGTAGACACTACTGCCTCGCAAAAGGAGGCGACGGCCGTCCATCTAGGATTGCCCCCGACCATGGACTCGCATCCCCGTCGCGTGCTAGTCAGGCGTGGGTACGACTACCAGACGACACTCCAGAAAAAGCAGAGTCGCCTGACGTCGTAGCCGGCCCAGCAAGACCAACCGACAGCGAGGATGCAATTCCCGCCCCGGGAACACTCTCTGTGCAGGCGCAGTCGAAATAAGCATGGTTTTGACTACCAAATCAGGTCCCAGGGTAGAACCCGGGACCCAATCAGTATTCGCAACCATCCCATCGGGGACCACGCCACGAACAGAGAGCTAAGTTGGAAAGGATGTAAGAGGTAGACGGAAAGAAAGGTAGGACTCTATCGCCTCGAACGGAGAGGGGAGTGAAGCGACGGATGCTCGGGCACCTCGGGTACGCACACCCGTGCACTCCTCGGACAGAGGAGCGCCCCTGAGGGCAAACCCTTCTATTTGCGTCAGGTTACTAAAAAAATAAAATTATAAAGAAAGTTTGAATATTATTATTTCTATGAGCTTTTATTTTAATGATTTTTTTGTTATTACTTTTTATTTATTTTTCGCTATTTTTTAATAAGTATTCTAATTTTTGTAAAAACCCCAGTGACGCACGCCTACATTGCATAAGGTGCTGCCTAGCTAGCCGAACAGGGTGAGCGGCTACCACGCAACATTTTTCTAATACTTACATTTTTAAACTCGAGATATCTTTCGAATGGAATATCCGAATTGAATAATTCAAAAAGTTATATAAAGGTATTGAAACAGTTTTGAATATGAAGTAATTTATTTTGATAAGGATTAATACCAAGATCCAAATAAAGAGCCTTTTCTAGGGGCGGCATTTCAATTAAATTTTTAAAATAAAAAAACACTTATTGTGGCATAACTATAATAGTTAGACATATGCTGTCGCGACACTTTTTGTAACCAATGATGTGTTCTGCAAAGTTGTAGTACATTATTTTATTCTATCATCAATAGTTTTCGCAACGCACGCGATTTAAATAATATTTTAGGTAATTTTTTTACACTTTGGGTTACATTATTGGAGTTTTAGTAAGGATCCCTAATTTTTTTGAAAATATAATATAGCCTATGTCACCCGGGGATAGTGTAGCTTCCCAACAATGAAAGAATTTTTTAAATCGGGTCAGTAGTTTCGGAGCCTATTCAAAGCAAACAAACAAACAAACAAACAAACAAACAAACAAACAAACAAACAAACAAACAATCAAATCTTTCCTCTTTATAATAGTAGTATAGATTTGTATACAAAACGATAAGGAGAACGCTAATACGTATGTTTAATATTTTCGGTACTTCAACATACTACTTAGGTCGCGAATTTTCTCAACGAACTAAGCACACTTGCCAAGTCGCCAGCGTGCCGTGGGCAACGCCCTTTTGCGACTATTATCATCGACGTAATGCGACTAGCGCTAAAAGTAGCCCCAATTATATAACTAGTATCATAAAACTACATTTGCGGAAAACGCTAATTGGCCTATTGTAACGAGTGTAATTTTAATTTTGCACTGGAACGGCATTGTTGCTCGAACGGATGTGACAATGAAAATGATCCCCTGTTATCGATTGCTTGGTATGCACTGAGCAGCTGTATTGTGTGTTTACATTTGTGTCTATCATTAAATTTCCCTACTATCTAGATTAACAAACGAAAACAACCTTTTTATAGAGAATATAGGCATTAATGATTGATGAAACACCATGTATGAAATTTCTGCTCACAACAAAATCCTAAAAATAAAATAAATCCTAAAATAAAAAAATTCAAACTAAAAGTAACAGTAACATACAAGTAGTACGAAAGTATATTATGGTATTAAATCTAGCAAAAATTGTTTGATTATTCTTTTGTTTTATATTACCAGTTTGTTATTAGAATTAAAAAGGTATAATAATAATCTCTTTATTTTATCTTCTTCCTGCCCTTATCCCAACTATGTGGGGTCGGCACAACATGTTCTCTCCTTCCCATCTCCTCTGTTAGCTGTCATCAACATTTACACCCATTTTCATCATATCATCTTTTACGCAATCTTTTCTTTGGTCTACCTCTCCTCTTGTATCCACCCACTCTTATTTCTAGCATCCTCCTTGTTACATGACGCTCCTATCTTCGCATTATATGGCCATACCAGACTAACCTATTACTTTTCAGCTTCTCAATCATTGGCACTCCTTTCAAACTTCCCCTAATATACTCATTTCTAAATTTATCCATTTTTGTAACTCTGCTCATCCACCTCAACATTCGCATCTCTGCTGCATGCAATAACCTATAATTTTTTCCTTTGTGGCCCAGCATTCTGATCCATACAATATCACAGGTCTTATTACGGTTTTATAAATTTTACCTTTAAGTCTTAACGGCACTTGTGGATCGAAAATTGTTCCTGAGACCTGTCGCTATTTCATCCATCCTGCATTCACTCTGTTTTTCACATTTCGGCCTATCTCACCGTCGTTCTGGATTAATGATGTAAGGTACCAGAAGTTGGAGCAAGTTGGCAGAGTCACGCCTCCTAAGGTAATCGGTGTGAAAGGGGAATTTCCCACAAAGTCTTAAAGTAGAGTTCAGTTTTGGTTCTGCTTATCTTCAACCCAACACATTCCAACCTCTCCTGCCATTTAGCCAATCTGCTCTGAACATCGTGAGCATTTTCTCATACTAGTACAATATCATCGACAAAGAGCATACACCAAGGTGCCTCCTCCTGTATTCTTGATGTTACTGCATCTACCACCAGGAGGAAAAGATAAGGGCTAAGAGCCGATCCTTGGTTTAAACCTACTGCAACCCTGTACTTGTCTGTGACACCAACTAGAGACCGGACGTGTGTACTTCCTTGTGCCTTATCGTACATCACACTAATAAGATGCGAGTACTTCACAGGCGCTCCTTTCGCTTTCATGGCCCACCACAAAACCTTTCGAGGAACCTGGTTATATGCCTTTTCGAGGTCAACGATTGAGGTGCACAGAGTTCCAACTCATATACATAGAATTATCAAATCTCCGCTAGTATTTTGCTATATAGGTACTAGGGTTGTTCAATAAAAAGTGATAATGAGTATGACGCAATTATCTTTTATTAAATGTTATTTTATTTTTCGACGTAGTCACCGTTCAGGTTTTTTCACTTTCTATATCTATTTTCTAAAGCTAAAATTCCCATTAAAAACAAACTTCTGATTCCTTAAAAAATCGTGTACCGCAACGACTACTGCGTCATCATCTTCAAATTTATGGCCCCTGAAATGTTCCATTAACCGCGGAAGTAGAAATCACTAAGAGCTAGGTCCGGTGAATATGGAGGATGTTCCATCAATTCGAAGCTCGTTTGTTTCTGCGCGTAAGAAAGCATTCTGGGCACTCAGCGTGCTGACACTTTTTTCATACCCAAATGTTTTGTATAATATTATGGACACTTCCTGTAGAAATCTTCATTTCTTCTGATATAAAACACGCAGTAACACGACGATCCGCTAAGACAATGTTTTCAACTTTTTTTAATTATTTGTTCAGTCACTACCGATGGAAGGCGTCCTGTGCGGGGGTTGTCGTTCATGGAAATTCTTCCTCACTTGAACTCAGCACAACAACGCGCAACCGTAGAATATGGAGGAGCATGAACCCCTAATGTTGCTCTCAAGTCTTGAGAGTAAGGCTCCGTAGTAAAATTTTTCAAGCAGATATATTTTATTACCACGCAAATTTCAATTTCATCCATTTTTAAGAACACGTTCTGACACGAGACAAACAAACGACTTATATTTAAAAAAAAAAAAAAATTATTGTTATATCTAATGTCTGGGCTATGCTTGCCAGTATTTTTTTCTTTCCAAGGAGAATATATCGCTTTATCTCTATTTATTGAACACCCCTCGTATAATGTTTAATACGAAACAAGGCATAATATTTGCTCGCCTAAAATATTTTCAAGTTATTACTTAAAAATCAATACTATCATCGTATTTCAACTGTTTGGCATTAATAATATCAATGAATAATTTAATATCACTCTCTAACATTTAAAACTAGGATGTATATTGGTCATTTGGTTACACCGTGCTCATGCCGTCACTGTGACGTCACAGCACACGATTCTCGAAATTATTCATATTCACACCATCATTGACAAGTACTGTTTGAAGGTGTTATATTTTAGAATCTTATGAAATCTATCAAATCAAAGTACGCAATGACACGTCATCAATATAGTCATTCGTGATACGATACTAAGGTTTCTAATATTTTTAAAACATGATTTTTTTTATTGCCGAGAAACAGCAAACAGGCTGGGGCCCACTTTATAATAAGCAGTTATCGTCGCCTATGGATGTTTGCGACCCTAGGGGCACCGCGAACACGCTGCTGTTCCAAAGGGGCATAGGAACCTTGGTCACTAAAGCCGGAACGGAACACAAGTTTATTATGGCGGCATGCTTATAGACTAAGCTTGATTGCCATTCAGACGGGCTGGGGTCCTACCACATAGCTAGGGTTGTTTTGTCGCCTTTTACATGCTGACCCCGGCCGCAGGGGTTAGTAGTCTTACTCCGCCTCTGCACGGAGTAATTTTGAGCACCGCACGCGGTTCTAGTCCAAATAAATCATGACAACACCCGGTGTTTACTTGTTATGATATTATTGTAATATGTCTCAAAACTTTGTCCCTTTTCGTTACCTGTATCGTGCACGGTTGTGTTTAACTAGCTGACCCGGCAAACGTTGTTCTGTCATATAAAAAAAAAATAGAACTTAATTACGTTCACCCCTATTTCACCTCTTTCAAGTTTCATTTTCATGACAAAAAGTAGCCTATGTCCTTCTCCAAGGTCCAATCTATTTCTATACCGAAATTCTTAAAAATTGGATTAGTGGGGTAGACGTGAAAACGTATCAAACAGTTATTTTCACATTTATAATACCAGTGTATGGGCACTACACAATACGAGGGTGACACTGAAAGTTCTTAGAAAAACAAAAACTGAGCAAACTAGCAAGTTATTATTTTTATTATATCTTTTCCAAATAGTTTCCATTCACATCAATACATCGCTGCATTCGATAGAACCACCGAGAAAAGCACTTTGCCCACTCGTCCTTAGGGGTCTCTTCGATGGCCTTCTGGAACGCAGCCACTGCTTCCTTAGCGTCCATAAAATGTTTTCCTCGAAGTTTTTCTTTTATTTTCGGGAATAAATAAAAATCGCAAGGTGCGAGGTCGGGGCTATATGGTGGGTGACCCAGCAATTCCACGTCTGACGACGCCAAATAGTCGATCTTTCGCCCGGCGGTGTGCGAGGAGGCGTTGTCGTGGTAAAGGAGGATCCTACTGCGAGGTCGTTTCTCTCGAACTTTTTCCAAGACAAGTGGCAAACATTTGTTAGTATACCACTCTGCAGTAACTGACTTTTGATCTTCTAAAACAATTGGCGCATAATGACCGGTCCTTCCGAAGAATGAGGCCACCATCTTTTTTCTTACACTTCGACCTCTCTTCAATTTAGTTGGCAACTTCTCGGAAGGAAACACCCACTGAGCAGATTGTCTTTTGGTTTCCAGATCATAGCAATAAATCCAGCTTTCGTCACCCGAAGTAGGTCGAACACAGCTTTTGAGTCACCTCCGTTAAATTTTTGTATCATTTCACGGCACCAATCAACACGATGGAGTTTTTGGGCCTCGGTTAAATAATAAGGTATCCACTGGGCATAAAGCTTCCTAACGGCTAAATGTTTGTGGAGGATTTTGTGCACTTGAGTCATACCGATGCCTAAGCTTGTCCGAATCTGCTGATAGGTTACTCTTGGATCAATCGCTATCATACACCGCAAAACACTGATGTTATCTTCAGTCGTCGCCGTAGAACGCCGTCCCTCACGCCGAGGATCGTTGATATTGGTGCGACCACGTTAATGACACCGAGTCATAAAAAATCACAGTACTTAAATTTTCTCGCGCTAAATTCATACTGGCGTGACACAGACAAATTTCAATTTGCATTTAACCGTTTGACGGCTATGCAGCGCTATCGCGCTTCCAGATTTCAAGTCCAAACAAGCTAACCGGCGCTGTCGCGCTGTCATTTCAGTACGAGTCTGTATTTCTGCGCGTGAGCAAATATTTTGCCGCTCTTGC
This sequence comes from Malacosoma neustria, assembly GCA_963693495.1. Lineage (NCBI taxonomy): Eukaryota > Metazoa > Arthropoda > Insecta > Lepidoptera > Lasiocampidae > Malacosoma > Malacosoma neustria. The sequence continues at coordinate 13,499,386 of OY856383.1, forward strand.
GTTTTCGTAACGAAAGTGTGTCTTCTAAAGTATAAATAACGTTTTTAATAATTAGTTATCATTAAAAAATGTTTTTTTTTACGCATTGAAAATACCTAATCATGTTGAGTGATGATAATATTTGGATGGACTTGCTACTGTCTGGATGAAATTTACGGCAGTGTGCGGTCTGCAGTAATAGGAACACCGAAATAAAGCGTTCCAACCTTATCTGCACTCGATGTAAGAAGGGGCTACATGGCATTTGCGCAGGAAAACACAATGGTAAACTTTTTGATTATATAATTGTACTTTAACGTTTTTTTTTTCATTTACCACTGATATCTTCATTAATTGCCTTAAATAGTAGCTTTCATTAATTCTCTCTCTGTAAAAAGTTAAAAGAAACATGGCATCATCATCATCTTAGCGATGAATCCCGGCTGCAGCCCAAACTCGCTTCGGCGCCCGGGGTCCGCTTTCCGAATTTTTCTTCTCCACTTCGCACGGTCTTCAGCATCCCTGGTAGTGAGCCCATTGGCACGCATATCACCCTTTACGACGTCAAGCCAGCACTTTTTGGATCTACCCCTCCTGCCGGGGCCCGGCGGAAGCGGCATGGCCAGACATTTGTTTCCCACGTAAGCAACCGGTTGCCGTAAAACGTGGCCGTACCATCGGAGCCGACACTCCTGCAATTTATCCGCAATGTCACGGACATGAAGAATGCGGGAGGTCCTAACGCGGTCCTTCCGCGTCACTCCACACATCCACCGCAGCATATTCATCTCCGTGACACGCAGTCCTTGCTTGTGTCGCTCTAACACCGGCCACGCTTCACAGCCGTATAAAAGGACAGGCCTAATGATGGTCTTATAGACCTGTCCCTTCGAAATATGTAATGTACGAAAAGAAATATGTAAATCGATGTAAAATTGCAAGTTATAAGATTTTTAGTAAAAACATTTTTATATTTTGAAATATCCAAATTATCTTTAGCACTTTTGGAATGTTTGAGAATTTTGATGGATAACTGTCAAACGGTTAAACAATTAATAAATATTCATTGTTATTAATTTAATAATAACCAAAATCTTTTGAGAATAGAAAGTATTAAAAACCCAAAAAGTCACTTTCATCAGATTATATAATCGAAAACATATGAATTAAAAGAAACCTAATCTAAGTTCAACTTTTTAATATTGAAATTTTGAACTTGGGAAAAGCTTAGGTTATTACTTAAATTTTATGTATATTAATATGATAATCTTCTTTCAAACCACAACGTTTCCTTATATCTAAGAGAGAATAAGAAGATGTAATGACAAAAATTGAGAAAGGTATGCTGAGATGGTTTGGCCATGTCGAGAGAATGAATAAAGAACGATTGACGAAAAAAGTGTATAAGGCGAGTGTGAATGGAAGTGTTGGAAGGGGTAGACCTAGGCGGACGTTTCGAGACCAGATCAGGGACGTCATGAAAAAAGGCCAGGTCAAGAGTACCCTAAACCGAAGGGTATGTATGAAGGGAATAATGAAAGTGGACGAAGCGAAACAAGTATGTAAGGATCGTAGCAAGTGGTAAGAAGTGGTCTCTGCCTAGCCCTACGGGAAAGAGGCATGATTATATGTAATATGATAATGTAAAGAAAGGTTATTTATTAATAAAACCAAAAATAATTCAATAATAACTAAAGATTACGAATTTCCAATTTTTACAAAAACTGTTTCAAAATTATATTATTCCCTAATGTAGATTCTTTATAAAGAAAAAAAAACTCAACTGTATTTCATTGTAATAAAGTCGCAATTCGAATAGATATAGCGCTGTGGGTTAGAGTGAGAGAGGAGGCCTGCCTACCGTTGCCGTATGCGTGAGAGAAAGGGAAGCCAGACAGACTGGCGCCGCCCGTAACGTTTTACGTAACGAAGCGGTTTACCCTGCCATAAGAAATTATGACTTCAAAAATGCCCCTGTTTTATTGGTAAAATATGGTAATTGGTTATTACCAACTGGCAACTTTACTAACATGAAAAATTTTGCCAGAATTTACGGTAATTTCTAAAAAGAACATGTTAAAATTATTAATTAACTTAGAACTACGTAATTATGGACACCGGTGACTTAAATATTATAAAGCGTTTGGAACTTCTGTTTAAATTTTTTGAATATTGAATTGATAATTCAAATTAATTGAATAACCTAATGGAAGCGGTGAAAACCAAATAGGTTTCAATGGCCATTGAAATATCCGTTCATCTTACGAATAGTGGCGTTTACATTCGAGAATCACTCGAACAGCTCAGCATCAATTGAGATTTCATTCGTAAATATCGCCGTATTCAGAGTAGCTCATCTATCGTTTCAGATCGTAATTCAAAAATTTTGCAGCGAGTGTCTGTGCTTGAATGGATAAAACAATACGAGTATATAATAATTTATTGTGTATACAGTATACTGGGAATTTCATCTCGATACCCACCTAAATTAAAGAAAGATATTATAAACATTTATTTATAAAATAAATATATTTTTTTATTAAAAATTTGTTTACCTTCAAAACATCTTTTGAAATTACTACAAGCAACATTTGGAGCCCAGGGTTTGTCTAAGCTCCAAACAAAAATAAGCTTCGTAGGCTTCACAAAGCTTTTCACATGCGTTTAAATACAATTGTTTATCTATTTTATAATATATAATTATTATTTATATAATAAAATGCATCAGCATCATATTTACACTTTCTAAGCGATATTTCAACCTCTTTGAATCTTCTACTACACAGTTAATTGTTGTTTATCACATATATCGTCGTGATCGTAGAATAACGTCGGATTTGAAAAAATCCAAAATTCACTTTTTACCATATTTGGATACTACATTCTCTAAATATTATTGCTACATTAAAAAAAAAAATTACATGTATTTTAGATTTCAAATTAAGCAGTCGGTAAAGTGACGGATATGATAGAATCTCATAGTAAAATGACGCTTGTGTATTTTTAAAATGGCTCTCCTGTAAAGTTTAATATATCGCTCCTTGAATGCAAGAGAGCCACAAAACATAAATAGCCTTTTTTACTGTACAGCTGAAACAAAATTTCGTTAAGGATTTTTTTGCAAAAAACATTATAGTTTTTGTAAATAATTGTATACCATTCGAAGCGTGATTTGTTGCTGTATCTTTCTGAATTATAAATTATATTGAAATCTATTACACATGCTCTAAAAATTCAGATAAGTCCATTTTGTTTTCAAAATCTAAACTATTAATAGAAGAAATATTCCAAAAATGAAAAGGATATTTATAAATTCAAATTGCTTTATTAATATTTCTTTATAAAAATCAAACAAACAGTTTTTTATTATACAAAAAAAAAGTTTAACTATCTAATTTGACCATTATACATATCTAATATGTGTTAAAATTCAATTTGGAAATATAATAAAAGCTCTCAACCTCAACTCTCAACCAAAGACCTCACCTTGTGGACTAGTCCACATGGTACACGGCCACAGTATGTAGGCCTGTAATGCCTAGGCATTACAGGCCTACATACTACAGACTAGGCATTATTCTCTTTGAGGTCTGGGTCACAACCTCACAACTGACAAAATGGCGGTCTTGCACTGAACTTCACTGAAGTCAGTGCGCAAAGCGGCTGAATTCAAAACAGACGCTTGAGCGGTTTGGTGTTAGTTAGCGAAAACCATGGGTGTCTTAAATAGACTCTAAAGTATCATTGATTTAGAGCTCAATTTTCGAATAAAACCGTTTTTACACTTTTTTGATTAGTGGCTCTTTTGCATTCAAGGAGCGATATGTCAGATCCGTCACTATTCTACGACTACGACGATATGTATGTGACATCTGTAGACGTCGTGTGACACTTACGCCATCTATATATATTTTTAGCGGTATTTTTAAAAACATCAGAACTATTGATTACTTATTTTTTTAATATGATAACTCAAGAAAAAGGATTATTATCATAATTACCACAAAAGCAAACTTTTTAAGGAATATAGACATTTTCCCTTTATTTTACAGAATAATAAATATAAAAATTATGAAATAAGTTTTAGGCCAAGACAATTCTTTTGTAGTGTTGTGTAATTTTCCTTTGCGTGTATGTGATTGAACTCCTAAAGTTTATTTATATTCACAACCCGGTTCACCAAGCAATTTTTTTATTGATATGGCATAACAACGTTTGCAGAGTCAGCTAGTAATACTATAAATATAAATTAAACAAAATAAACTATGCCAAACAACAGGCGTGTGGGTGTGCGCGTGCATGTGTGGTGCATATTATTTTCAGAAGTTTCTTGTGAATTTCGTGAATTTGATATTTGTGAAATTTTGTTGCTTGTTGTCTGCCTTTGTCTGTCATTTATGTTACAAACGAAAACCGAGTATTTACCATATTTATTACTATTATATCATTCAGTTTAAAATAAACAAATATATTAACTTTATCTCGCTCTCACCTATGGATAACTCCTATCTTAAGGAAGAAGAGAAGAAATTCCTCCTGCGATCTGTCGTTAAAGGTGATAAAAAAACCCAAGGTAGTAGAGCTCCAAGCACGTCTGGATGGCAACCACTCCTGGTTTCTAAATATACCTTCATCAAGCTAATATAGGATTCCGTACACAGCACAAAAATTTTAGAAAGCGACAACTGTTAAGTGTGCCCTTTGCACCTACTAATTATAGACATAATAGTTTTTTTATTCGAGGTGCAAATGGATTTAATCAATTAGATGCCCGGCTCGATATCGATTTATTCACAACTAAAGTTAACAGATTCAAAGTAATGATGGGTAAATACTTTTTCGACACTGTTGAAGATTGAATGTAAATTGTTATTCTTTTTTTTTCTTTTTACTGTGTTTATGGAGTAGTGGTAAATAACTAACTGTTAAGACTTGTAATCAGCAATAGTTTTTAAGAATGTTAGATTATATATACATATTGTAATTTTTATTAGCCTGTAAGTCTTACTAAAAATAAATAAATAAATAAATTAACCTTGTGTTGTGCTCTGGCATAAGTGACAGAGGTTCCAGTTTCCCTACGTGGACGGCAGCGTGTTAGCGGTGCATCTGGCCTCTTAAACATCCATAGGCGACAGTAACTGCTTACGATTAAGTAGGCCGTCAGTCTGCTTTCCACAGTAATAAGAATACCCGTAATAAATAGTGTCCGCAGGAGGTTAAATAAATAATCAATTAGTGTTTATTTCGGGTCTATAAGAAATAAATGGGCTAGAGTTATTTTTATCTCTGGCAGCCACCTCATGTCTGAATGTTATAATTGTTTACAATGTATCTTTTATTATGTTTAATGTAATAATATACACACTTTCAATTGACAATCGCGTCCATCTATATAATCTATCAAATAAATATATCAATTTAGTAGAAGTAATATTTTGTAACAAGGAAATGCTAGAAATGAGAATGCATAGATAAAAAAGGAGACGCACAAAAAAAAGATGGATGGATTGTGGAAAGGATGACATGGTAAAAAAGGTGTGAATGTTCAGATGGCAACTTATTAGTTGCGCTCTATTGAGCGCAACAAGGAGAGCACATGTTGTGCCGATCCTACATAGCTAGGATAAGTGCAGGTATCTTTTACAGATAAAGAAAGTAGCTTAACTTCACCATTGAAACAGCATTCCATTACAAATGATGAAATTCATGCACTCCCATACTCGTACACTCCCGCAAAGCGGGAGTCGTTGAGTTTTCCGTGTGATTACAGATATTATAAGCTCCATTACATGAATCATTTGAAAATGGGACACTAAGACCTGGTGGTAAGTATCCCACCAGGGGGTGCACAATCAAAAATTTGATTGTTGTTTTAAAATTTAATTTTGAATTTTTAAATATCCATCGTCTGTATTTACCATATAGTATTGTATACCAATACACTAAACGTTAAAGACATATCTGAACATATTTGATTAATATTATTTTTTATAATAATCATTTTTAAATAGATTAAAATGTTTGTCTGTTATATAGTATTAACGTTTAAAACGCAGCAAAAGTAATAATACATAAATCCGCACAGGAAAGAAATATTCTCCTCGTGACGTCATCATTTAGAAGTTAGGTCAGAGTATGAATATATGTTTTCTTACCTTATTCATAAATCGTCAATGGAAAATTATAGTTTCATAGGGAAGAGAAAATACTAGAGTCACGAGATGGCAAATGTGTAATACATTTATGTTTTCAAGGTTGTTCGTGATATGGTACAGTAACCGGAAAATTATTTAAAATACAGTACATATTATTTGTGACTAACGTAATTTTGCATGTACTTGTATATTTAATATATCTCTTAATTTTTCTCTGTGCAGGGGCGGAGTAAGGATACATGGTACTAACCCCTATGGCAAACAACCCATGGCAACCACCCTTGGTTTATAAGTATTTTTTTTTATTGCTGTAGGACAGCAGACAGGCTGTCGGCCCGCTTAGAATTTAGCAGTTACCGTCGCCTATGGGTGTTTCAGTGGCATCACGAACACGCTGCTGTCCCATAAAAGTACAGGAACTTGGGTCACTAATGCCGGAACACAACACAATGTTATTATGGCGGCATACTTAAGACCAAAGGTGGTCGCCATCCAGACGGGCTTGAGGCCCTACCACGTAGCTAGGGTGGGTTATTTTGTCGCCTTTTACGACAGGCCGACCCAGGCCGCAGAGGTTAGTATTCTTTCTCCGCCCCTGCACGGATAAAAGTATGCCGCTTTAATAAACTTATGTTGTGTTCCGACATTAGTGACTCAGTTACCTGTTCCCCTATGGAACAGCAGCAAGAGCCGCGTATATAGGCGACGGTAACTGCTAACTATTGATTGGGCCGTCAGTCTGCCTGCCTATATATCTCAGCAATGAAAAAAAAATTAATGATTCGAATTGTAGACTATATCATCACATATGTGGGCATACTCTGACAAGCATGGGGTCTAAACTGTTGTCACGTCTAGTTCAAGAATAATAATTAATAGTAATGACCGCGAGCAATTCTAACAAATTCATTTATAATACACTCACAAGCGAAAAAGATAATTCCTGAATTGGTTCCTCATTTTTATAAAATGCATACGGAGGTACGCTTTATCCGATTACTAGAACTTTTTTTCTTCTTTTGTAAGTCCGAAGTACGCTGCTGATAGGGAAAACTTCTGCGGCACTTCTTGTCTTTCCGTTTTTTTATGGTTTCTATCTTTTCGCAAAGAGATAAAGGATAAGAGAATACGGAGCTAAATTTAGTTTTTAAATGAGCGAGTATCAATCGACAGTTTAAATTTCGAATGAAGTCAAGGAACACATAAATGTAATAATAGCTTTTGTTTATTCAATTTAAGCAGTCACCGTCGCCTATGGATGTTTGCGACGTTAACAGGCATCGCGAACACGTTGCTGTCCGCTTAGGAGTACACAAACTTCATCCGGCGCCTGGGCCTGAAGGTGGCCCTTAACAAGTCGGAGGCCATGGTGTTTCATGGCCCCCGACGTGCGCCGGCGCCGGGATCACACATTGTGGTCAGTGGGGCCCGGATAGCTGTCGAGTCCACCATGAAGTATCTGGGATTGGTGCTCGACAGCCGATGGGAATTTGGGCCCCACTTCCGGCGGCTGGCGCCCAAGCTGATGGGTGCAGCGGGCGCGCTTTCGACGTTGCTTCCCAACTTGGGGGGCCCGAGCGCCGCCTGTAGGCGGTTGTACGTGGGAATCGTGCGGTCCATGGCCCTGTACGGGGCCCCTGTTTGGGCGTTGGACATGACGGCCAGCACTCTCGCCATTCTGCGCAAGCCGCAGAGGGCGATGGCCGTCAGAGTCGTCCGCGGGTATCGCACGATTTCCTACGAGGCGGCTTGCGTCCTGTCCGGATCCCCGCCCTGGGACCTAGAGGCGAAAGTACTCGCGTCATTATATCGATGGCGCGAGGAAGAGCGGGCACGGGGCTCGAGGCCGGCGCAGCGCCAGATCGCGCTGCGCCGAGAGGAGCTCCGTCAGGTCTTGGTGGCGGAATGGCGGCAAAGGCTTCTGCGCCCTACCGCCGGCCTCGCTACCGTCGAGGCGATCCGGCCAGTACTCGACGACTGGCTCGGGAGAAGGCACGGCTCCTTGTCGTTTAGGGTGACGCAGGTGCTGTCGGGGCATGGCTGCTTCGGCAAGTACCTGTGCCGCATAGATAGGGAGCCGGACGCTCGGTGCCATCACTGCGTCCACGGCGGGGAGGATACGGCGCAACACACACTCGCCGAGTGTGTAGCTTGGGAGGAGCAGCGCCGTGTCCTCACAAATGAAGTAGGAGGAGATCTGTCGCTGCCGGCCGTAGTGCGGAGGATGGTCGGTAGCGCAGAGTCGTGGGACGCAGTGGTGTCCTTCTGCGAGGACGTGATGTCGCAGAAGGAAACTGCGGAACGGGAGAGGGAGATCTCGACTCCCTTCCCCGGCCGCAGAAGGCGCACCGGGCGCAGGGGAAGGGCGGATAACGCCCTTTTCCGGCCCCCATGAATGGGTCCAGGGGCGAGGGACTTGGGGAAGTCCCCGCCCCCTATTCGATGGACCCGAGGCGGAGGCGCGTGCGGGTGTCGGCGCGCACCTCTGAGGCGATACACGGGGTAGTTAAACACCTCACTACCCCGTGCAGGAGACGAGGCCCGGACAGACCGGGCCAGCACTAGTGTGGGGCTGCGGAAGAATCTGGATTCCCGCGGCCCCGCGCGCACGTGTGAGGAGACACCGGGGTGGTGGTTTTAGCCGGTAGGAGTCCGGCATGCCCCTCCGCCTTTCCCCAGGCGGAGGTAGTCCATGAGGATTTCCCCACCCCGTAAAAAAAAAAAAAAAAAGGAGTACACAAACTTGGGTCACTAATTCCGGAACACAATATAAGGTTATTATGGTGGCATACTTATAAACCAAAGGTGGTTGCTATCCAGTCAGGCTTGGGGCCCTACCACGTCGATAGGGTTGTTTTGTCGCCTTTTACGACAGGCGAACCCTGGCCGCAGGGGTTAGTATTCTTACTCCGTCCCTGCACGGAGAAAATCGTGCTAATAATTCTTCTTAACCCACATTGTTGCCAGAAGAATACATACATAAAAAACAATTAAATTTATAATAAAAATAAGTATGTAATATTATTTTTTATTTACGTGCTATGTGCGTGTGCGTTTTTATGTGCGTGCAAGTGTTATTGCATTAAAACATCATCTTAGAGCTCACGGGTACGAATTTCATGAAGATATTTAAAAAAAAATCATGCATTAAAAGGAAACAATTAATTTGTCTTTTGATTTGTTGCAGATGTTGCACAAACGCTATAGGCCCACATAGGGCGCTGGCGTATATCATCACGAAATGTCCAGTATTCGAAAGTTCGCCAATACAATGCCGGGAGTACCACGAGGTAACCGGCAACATCATTTGCCCCAACATGGTGAGGGGTATCGATCACCTAAGAGATCCACGACTTAACAAAGTAAGTGTAAAGGCGACCTCCATGGCGTAGCGGCTAAGAGGGGGTTCAAGTATTACGTACAGCAATTATTTAACATTTTTGAAGCTCCCTACAGCCAATGGAACGCGCCGTAACGTTTATCTATAACCCTGTTTATAATTAGTAATAGTTTATACATGATAATATAATTTACCTGTTGAATTAATATTTTAATATCTATACATCTATACTCTATACAAATAAATAAAATTGGAGGGTCTGTTTGTAATATTAAAATAATCGCTTTTTACTAAGTGCATTCGGACGTATACACGGTACATATACCAAAACAACATTTTTTACAATTTTTGTCTGTCTGTCTGCCTGTTTGTTCCGGCTAATCTCTGAAATGGGTGCACCGATTTAGACAGGACTTTCACTGGCAGATAGCTGATATACCAAGGAGTAACTTAGGCTATTTTTATTTTAGAAAAAATAAATAGTTTTTTTGTTAAAAATGATAAGTTTCAGAAATTTTATAATCCAATTTAAGTTGACCTCAGATTTATATCAAGAATCATATGAAAGAGGGTTCAGCTTAGGCTGGACTTAGTAGGTTGAATTTCCAATTTAAGTTGACCTCATATATCCAAAAAAATTCCTTGAAACAAACTAGGTTGACATAAATCCCGATTTGATAACATTGATCCTGATTGTACTGCTTTCGTTGTATCTGCCCGCTTATCCTGCCCCCATACGAGTACCCTTGTATAATAGTAGGATACTGCAATTTGCAATCATAACCAAGGTGAGAACGTACTATGTCTATTGCGTTGGTCTAGTATTAGTATTTATGCCTATGCTTTTATACGGGATATGAATTGATTCCTATATTATCATATTTACCTTAAAAAATTAAGGGCTACTGGCAATAAAGTCATAATTCACATGCAGTATTTTTAATTACTGGTTGTATGATAATATTATTAATAAATAATTATTCTTTCATTTATGAGCATTTGTGATTTAATTTACTTGACAACTGGCCTAGTAGCTATGCAAGTGGTACGGCTGTCTGTGTTCAATTCCCACCTAGGACAAGTTATTACTATGATGCTAAATGTCATCTGTCTCCGTCAATTGTGTGCTTTAAAAATGACATTGTAGGATTTCTCCTACTGCAAGAAAATATTTTAAAAATCAAAGTGGATTATCATTTCATATGTCAGACGCTCAACTTAATGAAAAGCAATTACCGTCCTCTATTGACGTTTGCAACGCTACGACTATTGTCTAGACATAGTACAGACTATGGTCTAACTCAGAAGCCAGGGAAAAAATTGTATTTTGCAAGTAAACTATTGTTATTATTATTATCACCGTGCTGCTGTTCTCGAAAGCGGTGAACTAGAAAATAACGGAAATGGTAAACAAATGGGTCTGGATAGAATGGAAAAGAAATGTGAAATAATAAAAGAGAAAATTTAAATTCACACTACCTAGTACAGAAATTTGAATTAGTGAAGTGATAAAAGTAATAATTTTGAAGGCGATATAGTTAGTTACGTCTATCAAAAGACAAGTGTGGTTTTTTTTTAATTTTGTGGGACAGTAGAATGGCTGATGGCTCAATTAATACTTTTTATCCGTGCAGGGGCGGAGAAAGAATACTAACCTCTGTGGCCGGGGTCGGCCTGTCGTAAAAGGCGACAAAACAACCCACCCTAGCTACGTGGTAGGGCCTCAAGCCCGTCTGGATGGCGACCACCTTTGGTCTTAAGTATGCCGCCATAATAACCTTGTGTTGTGTTCCGGCATTAGTGACCCAAGTTCCTGTACCCTTATGGGACAGCAGCGTGTTCGCGATGCCACTGGCGTTGCATACACCTATAGGCGACGGTAACTGCTAAATCCTAAGCGGGCCGTCAGCCTGTCTGCTGTTCTATAGCAATAAAAAAAAAAGCAGTTATCGTCGCTTAAGAATTTTAGCGGGCACCGCTAACACGCTGCCGCCTGCGTAAGGGAGCTGGACTCCTGTTTATTATGGTGGCATATTAAGAAACCATTGATGGTTGCCATTCAGACGGACTTGGAGCCCTACCCATTTAGCATGTGTGAGTGAAAATCCCTCTTATTCGCAATTGTTCACTAGCTTGTTCATTCTATGATTTTTACCATTCCAATATATTTTAGGGTCTCGCGTTCACACTGGAGGAGCGGCAGGCTCTCGGCATCCACGGACTCCTCGCGGCCAAATTCAAGTCTCAAGAGGAGCAGCTGGACATCTGTAGGATATCCATCGACAGATACGAAGACAATCTTAATAAATATCTCTATCTCGTGGAGTTACAGGTGACTAAACATAATGAAGGTACCGTCAATCGATGACTCTATTCATAGATTATTGGTTACGGAGTCGGGTTACAGTTTGCAGTTAACGAGGGGTTTGATCACAAAAAACAGGTGTGCAGAAGTTAAGCTTCATAAGGACTGATTTGCCTGTCAATGGAATTTCTTCCAGGCGTCATAATTTGCTAACTACAAATTGCGTTTTAATATAAATTTCAAATCATATTATATCTTAGATATAATTGAAGTAAAGGAAAACCTATTAATATATAAATATATATTTAAAGTGATGGGATGTCACAAGTTGCCAATCACGTTATGCGAAATTTCAAAAATGGAACAAAGAGAAGACATGTTTATTATAAATGTGTTTATCAATAGACGATGTATATACCTAGTTCGGTTTTTTTACATAAGAATGATATTGCGATTCTAGTACGAGACGAGAAATCGAGACGCTATAACAAGTACATTATTATATACATGGACTTAACTTCTGTATTTCCCAATCTTTTGTGGTTTGAACGTGGTACAAGGTCTTGTTTAATGCAATTAATGAATTAATTTGACGGATATTAGATCCGTTTGATGTGACTCGTTCGTAATTTCTTCAAAGTTTCTGGAACTTGTATACCTATTTTGTTTGTTAATCGTATAATGTTGGTGCATGGGGTACGAGTAACAATTTATTAATACATTAAGATATTACTGCTTAGAGCTAATACTTATTGGTATTAAATTCTTATCGAATGTTTCTTGGGTAATAGTTAAACAAAGAAAAATAATTCAACATGGAAATACGTTTGGGTACTTACGTTCGTATTAACGCCACCGCAGCTACAGATTTTTAGCCACACAGATAATGGGTGATCATATAAAAAAACAACCGTAACCTACAAGCAGCACAACGAAACGGGCGTCCGTGCGTCCCGACACAGGCTGCTTTTACTGAGTACCTACATTTTTGGCATACATTGGCTACATTGGCATTGAAATTAATCATTACGGTGAAGGTAATGGTAAAGTTAGTAGGTTTAGATTAAATAAATATGTTAAGATTATACTGTGAGTAAGCAGTCTTGTGTTTTATAGAACTAAAATTGGTTGCTTTTCTCTACTTATAGTTTTTATATATAAAAAATAAATCCTTTGCTTTAGAAACATACATAATGTTTCTAAAGTATATTATCTTAAATACAGATCAAATTTAATGTCAAAATGGTTGAATTGCTTAGTAAATATGTATTATACTTATGTGTGATGGATAATTTGGTATGGATAATGAGATGAACTTTACCGAAAAACAAAATATTTAGTGACTGAATTATTTCAGGATAGGAATGAAAAGTTGTTCTTCAGACTACTAGCTGAGAATATTGAGAAGTATTTGCCAATCGTGTACACTCCCACCGTGGGCCTCGCTTGCCAAAGGTTCGGTCTCATCTACAGACGGCCTAGGGGTCTTTTTATCACCATCAACGACAAAGGACATATATTCAATATCCTCAAAAATTGGTAAGTGATCAATTATGAATATAGCGGTTTTTGTATTAACCAATTATTAAAATTAGAGTGGGTGAGATACTTTTATTCTTCCCGATCATTATAAGATTTTTCAAGAAAATGAATAATTTTTGTATATCCGTTTTATCACCATATTATTCTACGTGCAGGTGTGGAGTAATAATACTAACCTATATGGCCGGGATCGGCATGCCGCTAAAGACGACAAAACAACCCTAGCTACATGGTAGGGCCCCAAACCCAATTGAATGGCAACCACCCTTGGTATATAAGTATGCCGCCATAATAACCTTGTGTTAGTGTTGTGTTGCATCAATGACCCCGGTTACAGTAACCCTATTGGACAGTAGCGTGTTAGCGGTGCTAGGGGCGTCGCTAACATCCATAGACGACAGTAACTGCTTATTATTAAGTGGAACTGTCTGTCTGCTGTTCCTCAGTAAAAAAAAAATACATTACAGTCGGTGAAATTAAGTTATTCTTTTCGACTATTACAAGACGATGAATAAATCTGGTAAAGTTTGTGGCGTTTATTTATTTAGAGTTGCTTATTTATTTTATACGATATAATCCCAACTTTTTAGTACTTTAAAAGTTTAAAACGGGACAACCAGTCTAAAAAAACAATTTCTTCTGTTAAAATTTATTCCACGTCCTACACTTCATTTAAGCATTGCAAATATGTGTGTTGCATGTGATTATTAGCGTTTCACAAAATATTCCATAACATATCAAACGACACACTATCTCTGATAAAAATACGACTTTTCTTATTTTAATCATAAATTTGTGATAAATAGTTCGTTACATTCGTATAGGTTTAAACTTCTTTAGAATGTCCGTACATAATTGTTTGCGTATTGAGGATATATTATTTTAACGAATTTATCCACGAGGAAATCCTAAGCTATGACATGTTCGATACTGGTATTGTACTTTCCTTAATCACGCGATATTGTTTCCTTCCTTTATCCTTACATTGTTAGGTTAGAGGCTACAGGATCTAATTATCTAGTAGCATAGATTTCAACGGACAACTACGAAAATTGCTTTTCTTTTGTTCTTTTTTATGTCAAAATATAATTCTCATCAAAAAAATCTAAACAATACTGCAAGTACTATTCAGGTGGTATTTAAATGAAAAGAGGATCGATATCATTAAATATATACGCCAATAAATAGCTGGCAGTTTAGCCTACACAATGAATGATGTACCAGAATTCCAAAGTTAAATTCAAATTTTCGAATTTTCATCCAATAAATGAATGTACAATGCGATTCAAATAAGAATAGAAACGTCAATGACCTCTATCTATCAAATGTCATTAGAAAAGTACGGTTTGGAACGAAATATTATTTGCGTATCAATAATAGTGAATGGAATTGAAGTCATAAAATACAGGTAATGTACCTAATTTTATTTTAAACAACAGTTAGTGAAATAAACATTAAAACTCTATGCTATGACGTCACAACATGGTGCAAAGTCGACCCTATTCTTATTTGAAACGCATATTAGAGATTGATGATGTGTATTTCGTTGGAATTTCTGCACTTTATCCCATATTGTTTTGAGCTAAGCGTGATTGTTAACTAAGCTCTATGACATTCTGCCAAAGAGATCTTTTTCTAATAAATATGAATACCTCGCTCACAGAAGCCGCCCAAGTCGTGGCGTTGTTCGATGCAGGGCATAGTCAGCGTGGCTGCACGATTGCCTCTTTGCTGTCAATAGAGTGTATCAGCGTTATCGGGAGACTGGTATGTTTACTCGCCGTCTAGGATCTGGTAGACATCGAGTCACGCCTGAAAAAGATGACCGGTATATTGTGTCAGTTTCTCTAATAAATCGCCACTTTAACTCTATTCAACTGCAGCAGCGGCTCCGTGAGGTTCGAGGATTGACTGTAATCGATTCTACCATAAGATTGGCAGAGCGTGGCATGAAACCTCATAAACCAGCTAATTACCCAAAATTGTCGGTAGACTACCGAAGAGCGTGCTTCAACTTTGCACTTGAGCAGTTAAATTGGTCATACCTTCAATGGAGCAAAGTTCTCTTTTTTGACGAGAGTAAGATTATGCTGTATGGTAATAATGGAAGAAAGAAGGTGTATCGAAGAGAGACAGAGAGAGAGAGTATTTCGCTCAGTGCCGCATTAAAAAAAGAGTCTGTTCCGGTGGTGGGTCATGGACGACTTGGGGAGGCATAAGCGCCTATAAAAAACCGAACGCGTTTGTATCTGGACCTCGGTTACCGTCATTAAATGGGTTACGTTACATCGAAGAGTGTCTGGAGCCTCATGTGATACCCTACGTACGTCTTATTGGCGAAGAGTTCATTTTTATGGAGGACAATGCCAGGGCTCATACTGTAGGCATTGTAAATGAATACCTGAGTGAAGTCCGTATTGTGTGAATCCCATAGAACACCTATGGGATGAATTGAAAAGGCGAGTCAGAGCGAGAGACCTTGCTGCGGTGCCGCTTGGCCAGCTTAAAACAGATATACAAGAAGAGTGGGATAACATCCCACAACACAAGATTGTGACGCTTATCCGTTCCACGAGGAACCGCATGGAAGTAGTGATAAGAGCCCGGGGAGGAAATTCAAGACACTGAATAAACTATTCTTAAAATTTTTCGGTTTTACATCTTTGTTTCTAACATTTAACAATTTCTTACATACTCGTTGAACAAAACACAATAGCTAAAGAAATTTAATTTGAAACATTTACCTTATAATATCCACAATTAACTGGCATTTAAGGTTAAATGTAAAGAAAAAAATCATTCAAAACCAAGCTTCAGGGGTGCTTCGATTTTTTTTGATGAGAAGTGTATATTGTTTCGAACAAATTGAATATTACAAGTAGTCTTACGTGTCACCAATGATAACAAAACGTGTTTAACGACATCGAAGAGAGTTAAAGTCACGCAACTTTGGACGTAAAAATCGATAGTCTTAACAACCGGTGATGTTTTCGAGATACAAATTCTTTTTTTATTGCTGAGTAATAGCAGACAGGCAAACGGCTCACTTAATAAATAGTAAGCAGTCACCGTCGCTTATAAATGTTTGCGACGCTAGATGCACTGCGACCACGCTGCTGCCATAGGGGCACAGGAACCTGGGTCATAGGTCAATGCCGGAACATAACACAAGTTTATTATGGCGGCATACTTATAGACCGAATTAACAACAACTGGCCCGAAGTGACGCAAATAGCGAACTATGAAGTGGTGCAATCTTATGTCTATTTAGGAGCGTTGATCTCGAATAACGGAGGCTGTATAGACTAAATCAAACGGCGTATGGCGATATCCAGATCAGATATGGATAAGCTGCAAAAAATATGGAGAAATCGTAAAATAACGAAAGCCACTAAGACCCGGCTAGTTAGAGCACTGGTATTCTCCATTTTCCTATATGCTTCGGTGACGTGGACCCTGCGAGAAAGTGAGAAGAAGAAATTAGACGTTCTCGAGATGTGGTGCTGGAGAAGAATGTTGAGAGTGTCCTGGAATCAATTCCGGACTAACAAGTCCATTCTAGAAGAACTCGGCATCAAGCAGCGTCTATCTTCCATCGTACAGGCTCGAATTCTCACTTTCTTTGGTCACGTGACTAGGCGTGACGATGTCTCCATCGAACGTCTGGTTGTCCAAGGGAAAGTAGAAGGAACAAGACCCCGCGCCAGATCGCCTATGAGATGGACGGACCAAGTAAAGGCTGCATTGGACGTCCCAGTACACGTGTGCTCCCGAAAAGCAGCTGTCCGGGAGGAATGGAGACGGATTGTCAGGCGTGTGACTGACAAATGATGACCACGACCGCTCTGACAAGAGCGCAACGAAAGAGAAGAAGAACTTATAGACCAAGAGTGGTTGCCGTGGGTTGTTTTGTCGCCTTTTACGACAGGCCGATCCCGGCCACAGGGGTCAGTACCATGTATTCTTACTCCGCCACTGCACCGAGAACTTTGATGTTGAGCAATACAACCGTATCTGTTCACTATTAACCTATGTTGGGGAATTGCATTGCATTGCCTACAGCGGATTTTACGATCGATTTTACGGTACAAGATTGCAAAGATTTCTTGCTCATTTAGTTTTAAAAAAAAATAAAAAAAAATCAAAAACTTTAGAATAGAGTTTTTTTTAGTCCGTTTGCGAATAACCTTTCAACAGAGCGAGAGCGCGACGACCGCCTGAACTGTTAAATTTCGCTACATCTACATACGTCTGTATTGATTTACATTTCTTTGGTCGATAATTCGTTGGTGGTTTTCTCGATATTACTAGATATGTCATGTGATGTCTAAATACAAAACTAAAACTATAGCATTCTACAAATGGCGATCTTATTGAAACTATCTGTTCCAAACAGCCTTGATTGACATTTTTTGATACGTGCAACTCAAATATCATGTGCTAAATTAGAAAGATTATGTTAATTAATTATATTATCGCAGCAGTCGATTAAAGTAAAACGATCTTGAATGTTCTAAGTAATTCCATATGACTGACATTTCGGTTTACATTATCAACTAGCAGATTTCTCGTGACGCGGTAGGATACGCCTTCTGTTGACACCTAAAATTATTTATAAATATTATGTATCGCTATTTGTCCAACGAAATTGTAATGCGGCATTGTGTAGACACGTTCTATTTATATTCGTTTCTTTGGCACATGTTGGTACTGCGTTAATTCAACTCTACGGGTCGCCGTGAAATTTTGAGATTGATTTAATAAACGTGTACTAACGTAATGTTTGAATACGTGACACAATCTCTTCAAATGCATAACATTTTATTTATGCTAGTAATTTGTTCCGGTTGCATATTTATCGAGTCCTTTTTCAGTGATCCGATCAAAATTTAATTTACAGACGGCTGCACTTTGATACTCCAATTTCGAAAAAAAAAACTTAATGGCAGCAACATTTCGATTTCTCATTTATTGCCTGTGAAATGGCAAAAAAGTTGTTCGTTTTAAGCCAAGAACGGAACACGTATTGTATTCCACCTAGCTTTGAACATCTATCTCGAAGCGCCTGGTGTTGTGAGCCTCTTAACTAATTAATAGCCTCTAGACGAGATGTTCCCAGACTTTTATTCTTATAGACCACTTTCAAAATTTAGCTGGTTCCGTTGGACCTAATGCAGCTAGATTTCTACTATATTCCAAAAACTCGACAAAAAATGTGAAAATTACATCTTACTATGGAAATTTGCGTTGCGGCCGAGTTCCAACCACAAGTTTTCGAAAAAAAAAGTGTGAATTGATTGATTAATTAATTGCGGCGGCGGCGGCAGCGGCGGCTCTGCAAGTCTCGACACGTACTGAATATGAAATATGAAAGATTTTACAAGTAACAGTCGCTAGCTTATTAAAATATTATCTGCCTACATTGATAGGTGAAGTCAAAGCCATCTTCACTATCGAAAGCAAATAAATTTTCGTGGACCGCTTACGAATTGTGAACCCCCATTTTTTTGTCACGCCAATGTAGACCCCCCTTGAGTCTCCCGTGGACTCCTGGGAATCCACCTGGACGACTTTGGGAACTAAGGCTCTAGACACATATAACTAAAAATTAATTTTGCCTATTTATAATTTAGTTGTTATAAGTAGCGCCTCGCCATAAGATGCTTTCATAGCGATAAGTTTGTTTACGGATAGATATCATGTCTGTTGCTGTTTATGTGCCATCTGGCAAACAAATTTATTTACTAATTTATTTGACGGCCTGTCGTAAAAGACGACAAAATAACCCTAGTTAAGGGGTAGTATTCCATATCCGACTGAATGACAAGCACTCCTGTTCTCTACCAACATCATACCAGCATAATAAATATACAACCTTACGTGTGTGTTCTGGCGTAAGTAACCCAGGTTTCGATTCGCCTACGTAAACGGCAGTGTATTAGCGGTGTTCGTGTCATCCCCCCCACCCGTAGGCGACGGCAACTGTTTACTATTAAGTGAGCCGTCAGCCTGTCTAATTTTTTACAACAATAAAATACGCCATTCACGTTCGCTATCATGCTTGTATGCTTGTAGTAATCGAAGATAACTTAAAAACTTTGTTTTTGTAGGCCGGAGCCAGACGTACGTGCTATCGTGTTCACGGACGGCGAAAGGATCCTAGGTCTGGGTGATTTGGGGGCATATGGAATGGGAATTCCCGTAGGAAAGCTCTCCTTATACACCGCATTAGCAGGCATCAAACCGCACCAGTGTCTGCCGATTACTTTAGACGTGGGCACGGATAATCAGGTAACGGACTCGTTTGAATATGTTTTGCATAATGATTTAATGTCATGGTCAATGTTAAATTTAGATTCCTTCGTACCGTCGCGTCTCTAAGGTTACTATTATTGCTTTGAGTTTATTGGAAACTTGTTTTATGTAGTAATTAAATAAGTAGTATATGGACAGCCAGTTATTCTATTATAAGAATATTTCAGTTCCACCTTTCTGTTAAGTCGTCGTGAAAGTCCATAAGGCATGTTACCTTCTTTTGTAGATTGAAGTGAAAAACAGATGTATCCGGAACATTTGTATTAACATTATATTTTCTTTCATCTTAAAAATATATGATGCGGAAGGAAAGGACGTAAAAGGCACATCTGTCCCATGATGTCATGCATTAGCGGAGCCCGATGTGAATGCTTGGTATGCAAAAAAGTTGAATCGCTTGGAGACGGTGATTATATTAGGTTTTGAGGTATAAGTCAAGATATATAAAATCAGTTTACCTTGAATCTTCATTTATTATCAAATGTTTTGTAAAGTCAGTGTTCCCACGCCATCGAAAGTAGTATTTTCTAAAGTATTATTTTAAGTTTAAAAGTATATATATGCGTGTATGTTGTAATTAAATGTGAGATTAATGAACGAAATGACGACGTTTTAGTACGTTTAGCATACGCTTCTATCTCTACTATCTTTATAAAAATTACAGAATTAGAATATGGTCCGTATAATATAAGATTAAATTCAATAGCTCTTGCTATCAAATCTTTTATGTTAGTTAATTTGGATATAATCTTTCCAGGATCTTTTAGAAGATCCGTTGTACATCGGCCTGCGGCAGAGACGAATTCGCGGGAAAGAGTATGACGACTTCATCGACGAATTCATGGAAGCGTGCGTGCAAAGATATGGACAAAACACTTTGCTACAGGTAAGATTTCTATTACGAATATAAACAATATCTGACTATAATACTTTAACTGTTTTCACCTTACATGGAAGTTAAAATTAAATATGGAATTGATGTTTATTATTTTTACCAGGAAATTTAATTTAATTTCAATTTTATATTGGTGTCGTGTTGGTCTATAAAATTAAAAAAAAGACATAATGAAAATCTATACATGTAAATAAAATGATAGAGGTATGTAGTTGAGCGCGTATCACGGCAAAACTACTGGATAGATTTCAATTAAGCTAAGTTTTATTTCTTAGATACTTGGCATTTATCTAAAAAAAACGTGATATCTTCATTTAATATAAAGTTATTAAAATTCAAGAAACAACGATTTTTACAAGCTCTACGTGTTCAGTGATGTGTGTTTTCTTGCCGCGGAGAAGAGGGCCAAGCGGTGTAGCACGCATGCGTAGGAGAGGGGATATCTCTTCTACCTTTGCTCATGACGAAAACTGTTAATATATCAAGCAACGCGGACGAAGTCGCGGTTGTCAGCTAGTCTATAGAATAAATATTAAGAATAAATATTATACATTGGGTTATTTTAACAACACTATTAAAATCTAGAAAATATTAACTCATTCTAGATTTCTATAGAGCCTATAGTGATATCAGATTAGTTATGACTGGGCTATTTAATTTGTTCTATGTTTACGTATATTTTATTCCTTCGATATTTAAAATATTTAAAACTTTATTTAAATTTTAAAAAATAATCATATTTTCTTCCGTAAATGGACGTAATATAAATTCCAAATGTAATATAAATAGAATATTAAACAATACACTTATTTATTATTGTGATAAAATCACAGGTATGACACGTAATCTTTTGATAAGTATTGAGAATTCGCGCATTACGTCTGATTTTTATCACGATTTACTTGTGATATTTTTATCGAACATCAGCTTTAAAAGATAAATAGTTGCTAAAGACCTGACAACGATATCGCTTGGTTCGGGAATAATGTTGGAGATTTCATACTTCAAATTATTTTTCGTATTGGTAAATTTAATATCATTAATCATTTTAAATATTTGAAGAATTTGTTTGTCCTCTCATAGGAAGACTATTTAAATCCTCTCTTACATAAATTTAATGGGACATTTCACGTCAAGCGGACAACCAAAAAAAAAATGAGGTCGTGAATTTTGTTTATACTCTGGTCAGTTATACTTCTAGTAGACGTGGATGTGTACACACAATTTTTTTTCGTGTGATGCTTTATTGCTGAGTTATGAGCTTTTATAAATTTACTAAGAATGAAGTCATGAATTTTTGGATGCTTATTATTTGTATCAACTAATTTGTAAAAGAGATTAAAAAGTATTTTTTCTTATAGTTAAAAAGTTAAAGTTTTTTTTTTTTTTTGTAGAATTCTAAATTTGATTTTTTTACGTATAGTAAACCGGAAGTGAACATTTCAAATCGATTTTTGAGTAACTTCGACACTTTTTTTTAAATATATTAACCTTGAATTAAAGCTTTAAATGTACTAATTCTTCACAAAAAAATTAAAATGTGATCTCCAGTAGTTTAAGACTTAGAACATATAGAGTACATACACATAGCTATGAGCACTTTCTAAACAATCGGATTTACGCGCTAACACGCAAAAATATTACGCTATTAATATTTTATACGTTCATTCTAACATGCAAAAATATAAAAATAAACGATTCCTTTAATTCTTCACAAAAAAAATTAAAACATGATCGCCAATAGTTTAAGGCTTAGAGCGGTTTTATTAATTGAGATTGAAATTTGTATTATTAATTAAAATAGAGAGATTTATTTTGTAATTTTTACAATTTTAGTATTTAATTCTCTTTACACATAAGCCCACGTTGTTGGAAGAAAATCATGCAGTTGTTTAGTTCCTCATTTAGAACAGTTTGTCGTGGTTTGAACGTATATGTCAGTAATTTGTATAATTAAAGCTCTGTGGATCATAGTTTGTCACATAGTGCAAGGGATTGTCGAAAGAAATCAGATTCTCAAATTCTCCAGTGTATTGAACTGAAAATATTCTAAAATAATTATTCTCCATGCAGAAGCGGAGTAAGAATACTAACTAACCTCTGAATTCGTGATCGGCTTATCGTAAAAGGCGACAAAATAACCCTAGCTGTCTTAGGGCCCCAAGTTCATCTGGATGGCAACAACTCTATAAGTATGCCGCCATAATAACCTTGTGTGGTGTTCCGGTATTAATGACCCAGATTCTTGTACCTATTAAGTACAGGAATCCTGTAGCGTGTTCGCGGTGCCTAGCGTCGCAAACATCTATATGCGACGGTAACTGCTTACTATAGAGTGGGCAGCCAGGCTGTCTGCTGTTCCTCCGCAATAAAAAAATATTAGGAAGGAGACGTAGATGATTAAAAGTGAGGCTTGGTAGCATAGATTGGGTCGGCTTTTTTAAAAGTAAAATTATGTCAATTATTACGGAATTATGCTATAACTTGCCGTATTAGAAAGAAAGAAAGACGTAGGAAAAAAAAAATTTTAGAATTTAAAACTATAACTTAATATAATTTTTTTTATTAAAACAAGACCTAAGCCGTGAGATTCCCCTGCACGAGCCTCATTTAATAGCCATTAACACAAAAGCACCGGTTTCAACTCAACATCAAAAAACGCCCAATAGATACCGACAACTGGAATCGCAACAAACTTAACAATAAACACTTGCCAAAGGAGACATTCACCCCAAGCCGGCCCAGTCTCCGTGGGGGAAGACGAAAGACTGCTATGGAAAGAAGCACGATGAATTTAAGGAAAACCGACCGAATAAAAAACGAAACTATCAGAACACGCACGAAAATAGAAGACATAACAATAAGAATAAGAAAATTTAAATGAAAGTGGACTGGCCATATAATGAGAGGCATTGATAAATGGCACAAAAAAAAGAACTAGTATATTGGTACCCAAGGGATAAGAATATTGATAGAGGTAGACAGTTTAGATAATGGGAAGATGAAATAATGATCACAGCAGAGAAAACATGGACTAGAAAAGCGCTAAATAGAGAGTGGAAAGACACGGAGGAAACCTTTGCCAATAGGGGCACACAGGTCAGATTGTTGGTGTCATAGACTCGCTAGAGTCATTAGTGTAAGTTAATTAATGTAAGTGTGCCTTTATTCTGTTGTCTGAATAAAGGCTTTTATTATTATTAACACAAAATCACAATTTGCTTGATCATCTTTGATCTAGTCATACATAGATAGATAAAACAGCAGAAATATAAGCCAACATGCTTTGAATTATCAAAACATTACATCATGATAAAAGTTAACTATGGGAAACGATTATACAGTAGGATTAGAGTAAAATCTCTATACCATTAATATAATCCGCGCTGATTAGTAGTTATCGAAGTTAATGGTTTAGGGTTCCGTATTTATACGGTGCCATGTAGCCGCCATATGGTTTCGAACAGAAATAAGATATTTGAATTACCTTATTATTTCTTGGGGACTCGTAAATGGCAACTAATGGAACTCCTTTTACTAGTTTACAAATGGAAAACTCAATTAGAAACATCGACGCTGTCACGGTACTGAAATTTGGCTCTGAGAATCATTATTGGGGCTCCAAAGCGTGAGATTTTCATCCGACCAGGCTTATCCATTTCGATGATGATCCCGAAGGTGTCAAAACATTCTCTGTCCTTCAGCTTGGCTGCCACGCAAAGTTACAGAAAATATCGATCATGCTGGTAGTCGTCAACTTGTTTGTTCATTAAAGTTAATAATTCTGATTCGCACATGACTGATTTGTGGTCACCGTCGCCTCTGTCATACGTTTGTAACACCAGAGGGGGAGTAAGAGGAATTCCTTGGAACTGTGGTGTAGGTTTGAATGGGGGTTTTTTTAGCAGATAATACTCAGATTTGCGTTTTTGAATGGTTAAGCTGGATAAGGACAAGTTTTGTCGTCCCCATTCAGAGACTGTCTTAAGTGAGTTGTCTACTTCAAACACAAGCCTGACCGGACTTTCTATCAAAAACAAACCTGATGCACTGACTCCACATGATGTGGGATAAGGACAAGAAAACGTCATTTTAACATAATCAGTTTTGTAAAATGTGATGTACGGATTTTAGCTACGTTCCAAATGATATTCGTATGCGAACACAATGCTGAGTATTTGTAACTCCTGCTTGGAACGTGTGATATTTTTTTTTACGTCTGGCTTACACAAGATTTCCTTTTACTAAATATTACATCAATCGTTTCCCGATATATTTTTGTACTTTCGTATATATTAGACAGAGAGGAGCCCTGGATTACTTACCTGACAACTGGTTTCCTTTTTAGTTTAAAGACATTCCCGTGTATTATGTGAAAATATATAATGTCCTATCGAAAAGATCAAGGATCTAACCACTAAAATGCCACTTTCACAAGGCTTTCCGTTTCCGGCAGTCGCTCCCGTGCGGCTTAAACGGACAATATTTCATTGTTAGTGGACGAGATTTTTTTAAACATTGAATTTGAAAATCACTGCCAAGCAGATTTGTTTCTTTTGCCTGAGTAGCGACAAATTCCGATATTGCCAAACAAGTGTTAAGTTAATAAACGATAAGAAGCCTTATCTTTTATCTCACGTGTTTTGACATTGGTGTAGTATATTTAATTTATATTTTTCAGCTAAATAAATATGAACAATGAACTTGATCCATTTGTTATAAAATACTTTTATGTCATTTATCGATTTATATAATTATGACGACAACACATCAAAAATCTAATTATGATTCAGTGTTAATGTGTAGAAAATTTATTTATACTAATCGTGATTTATTTTACGACCTCCGTGGTTTAACGGCTAACGCACGTCGCAACGCCTGCGGAGAGTATGGATTCGATTGCTGTCTCACATCAGAGTGTTTATGTATAGTATGTTAAACAACAAAATAAAAGTATAAAGTAGTATATCAGTTGTCTAGTACCCATAACACAAGTGCTATGCTACTTACTTTGGGACTAGAGGTATATTTATTTATATAGTACATTGCAAAGTTTATGGAATGATAACGAATTGAATTTTTCAATATTTTACAGTTGTTCTTTGTATTTAAAAAAAAAACTTAGAATCTGGGGTCAAAGTGTTACTGAAGACTCTATCTTATTTGATAATGAATTTGATACATTTTAACGGCAGCAATAATATTCAGTAGCCTTACACTCTCAAGTTTAACGAACTATGGTAAAGGATCGTGAAATTTAATATATTTTCTTTGTTATAGTTTGAAGACTTCGCGTTATTGAACGCCGGCCGCCTGCTGAAGAAGTATCGAAACAGGTACTGCACCTTCAACGACGATATCCAGGGCACGGCCAGCGTGGCCGTGGCGGGCCTCATGGCTGCCATCCGCGTCACCAAGCGGAAGCTCAGCGAGAATATTTACTTATTCCTCGGCGCCGGATCGGTAAGGATTACATATTATTCAGATTATTGTACTATTTATCACTTTATTTAGTTTAAGTATATATTATATATTATGTAATATTGCTACGTTCGTAAGCTTCGTCGCCAAAACTATTCTTTTCATTTAAAAAAATATAAAGCGGTAATGTAAAAAATAAAATTACTGCACTAAACAATTTTTTTTATTGCTGAGGAACAGCAGACAGGCTGGCAGCCCAC
Source organism: Malacosoma neustria (assembly GCA_963693495.1). Taxonomy (NCBI): domain Eukaryota; kingdom Metazoa; phylum Arthropoda; class Insecta; order Lepidoptera; family Lasiocampidae; genus Malacosoma; species Malacosoma neustria. The sequence continues at coordinate 13,525,601 of OY856383.1, forward strand.
TTAATAGTAAGTTACCGTCGCCTACGGATGTTTGCAACGCTAGTAGCACCACGAACATGCTACAGTCCCATAGGGGTACAGGAGCCTGGGTCATTAATACTGGAATACAAGGTTATTATGACGGCATACTTATAAACCAAGGGTGGTTGCCATCTAGACGGGCTTGGGCTGGACCACGTAGCTAGGGTAATTTTGTCGCCTAATAAACACGCAGACCCTGGCCACAGAGGTTAGTATTCTTACTCCGCTCCTACACGCAGAAATTATTAATTAATTTGCATTATAAATAATATCGATGTCAACAGCCCAATGCTTTTCTCTATCGGACGAGGTGGAACTAAATGTTTCAATGCATTATCCTTTAATCTATTGTTATGTTATGAGTGTGTTATGATATGGTTGTACGCGCTGCCCGATGAATCAATCATCTGTGAGCTACCGGTGGTACGTGCCTCTTTATGAGGCAGACTTGTGCAAGCCACCGGTGATACGCGCCCGCGTGAACGTGTTAAAGTGTCTTAACCGTGCAGAGACGGAGAAAGAATACTAACATCTGCGGCCGGGGCCGGCCTGTCGTAAAAGGCGACAATACAACCCACCCTAGCTACGTGGTAGGGCCCCAAGCCCGTCTGGATGGCGACCACCTTTGTTCTTAAGTATGCCACTCTAATAATCTTGTGTTCCGGCATTAGTGACCCAAGTTCCTGTACTCTTATGCGACAGCAGCGTGTTCGCGATGCCGCTGGCGTTGCAAACACCTATAGGCGACGGTAACTGCTAAATTATAAGCGGGCCGTCAGCCTGTCTGCTGTCCTACAGCAATAAAAAAAGTTTTTTTTTTTACTTTTAAATAGAAATAGTTATTTATAATCTTTTAGTTATAATAAGTCTTTACCTATGAAATTGCCGTTCTGCAGTACTGGCCATTTCAAATCAAAATAATTTTTGTTTGGCTAAGAGTTCTAATTTTAAATTAATTTTATTTCGAAAACATGGAATTCTTTTTCCAAAAGTAGCCATTTATTTATTGATTAGTGTTACATTTTCATCGCATTTCAATATTTTTCGTCATCATGGATACGTTAAAAATTAGAGTAATTATGGAATATTAGTACCGTCGTGGCAGCAACGCGGCACAAGCGGCTCGCAACATCAACGACGTTTACGGAGCAAACACTACAAACCAACGCACCACCTGTTATTGGTTTGCTCGCTTCCGTTCTGGGAATTTCGACCTGAAAAATGAACCTCGCGGTCGTCCGAAGACACCAGTGTCGACCACGACAATGACGAATTAAAGGCGATTGTGGAAGCTGATGATACACAATCTACGGCTGAATTAGCAGCAGCTTTCGACGTTACCGTCAAAACAATATTGGTCCATTTGTGTTAAATTGGCAAGGTAAAAAAGCTTGACAAATGGGTGCCCCACGAACTCAATGATCGCCAGCGCGAAGTAGGCGTCGAGACGTGCCTTGCACTGCTCAACAGACACACAAATGTAGGAATTTTGAACCGCATCGCAGGTAGCGATGAAAAATGGATTCTGTTTGATAACCGTACGACAACGCGCGACCTCATACTGCACATCAGACGGTCTCCAAGTTGCAAGAACTGGGGTTGGAAGTTCTCCGTCATCCGCCCTACTCACCAGACCTTGCGCCTACTACTTTTCCAGAATTTGGATAACTTCTTGGCGGGAAAAAAATTCAATACCCGAGAGGCAGTACAAAATGCCTTTGAAGAATTTGTTGCCTCCCGTCCAGCTGATTCCTTTAAGAAGGGCATCAATAAACTGCCATTGCGTTGGCAAAGATGCATTGATTGCATGGGTGATTACTTCGATTAATACAAATAAAAAATATATGAAAAAAAAAACGTAAATTTTTTTCATACAAAACGGCAATTTCGTAGGTAAAGACCGAATATATAACAGTTAAAAAAAATCATTGATAGTCACAATCATCGATGTCACTGTAGGCAGCGAACGGTATTGCTAACCTAACCGTAGCCGCAATGGTAGCTGAAGGCCTATCGGAGAAGCAAGCTCAGGAGCGCGTGTACATGTTCGATGTGGACGGATTGCTGTCGACGCGGCGCGAGGGAGGTGTGCCCGAACACGCCAAAGCGTTTGGTAAGAACATCGAGCCGGAGAAAGACTTTGAGGCTTGTGTAGCGAAGATTAAACCCAGCTGTCTTATCGGTGAGTTTTAATTTAATACATGCTTGTCTGTAAGAGATAAGATCGCCCATTGTTCGTGTCTTTTTATGTTACTTTAGCTTTGTGAACAAAATCTTTCATTCATTCATTCACACAAAACTTTATGCTCGCTATATAACTTCTTTTAATTGTTTTCATATCAAGTATTCCAGCAACTATATACCTAGTCAGGTCATAAATTCTGTCACATGTTTAATGTAAAATAATTGTAACAAGTTTATTAATTATGTAACCATTAATATACCAAAATGAACTTAACAAAACATAGATTCTTATGACATTAAAGTTTATTCAAAATGACCTCCGTGATTTTGAATACAAGCCTTCAATCTGCGCGGCCAGTTGTCTATCGCAGCACGAACGAGGTCCATGTCAATATCGGCGGCTGCCTTAATCAAGGATGTCTTGAGTGACTCCAAATTGGGATGAGGCTTTGAGCACGCCTTTTCCTCCAAGTGTTGCCATATCTTGTAATCTAACGGATTCAAATCTGGACTGGAGGAGGGCCAGTCTTCGTGCCGGATGAAGTCGATTTCACGCGCCGCCAGCCAGTCTTGTGTGCTCTTCGCTCTATGAGCTGGCGCCGAATCTTGTTGGAATACCCAGTGCCTGTTATTGAACATGGTATGAGAAACAGGTTCCACAAGGTTCGTCAGGACTGTATTTTGATACACAACAGCATTCGTTTTTACACCTTTCTCACAAAAATGTACCTCTGTTAAGCCCCAATAAGAAACTCCCAACCATACCATGAGCGAGGATGGAAAATGACCTCGTTGGACACGCGGAATACGGTTGCTCGCTTCTTCACTACTGTGTGCGTACACCTTATCATTTTGTTTGTTGTAGCTCTCTTCTACGGTAAACATTTTTTCATCCGAAAAAAGAATTTCCCGATATTTTTTTCCCGCGTACCGCTTCAACAAAGCGCGGCATCTCTTCAGTCTCAGGTCCATTAGACGAGCATTCAAACGATGTCCTGTTTTTCTTCGATATGCCCGAAGCCCTAAGTCTTCATTTAACACCCTTTTCACCGTGGTTCTGCTTAACCCCATCTGAAGGGCCAACAGTTTCTGCTTACGTTTGGGATTTCTTTGAATTCGTGCCTTCACAGCTTTTATCACTGCTGGAGTCCTAACAGACCGAGGGCGACCACTTCTTGACCTGTCATCTACACTAGAGTCTTCATTGTATCGTTTGATGGTACGATAAACGAATCTTTTGGTAATATTCAAATTTTTCAGTATGTTAAAAATTTGAATTGGCGCGTAACCGCAACGATGCAACGCAATAACTGCAACACGGTCTTCTTTAAGCGTCCACTCCATATTTAAAAATGAGTAAAATTCTAAAAGTTATACATTTTTATTTTCATGAACAATTCGAAATTCTAATTCAATAAACTTTTTTGTGGCCAGCATTCTAAAAGAAAAGTTTTTACTGTGTGACAATACTTATGACCTGACTAGGTATAATTGAATTGAAATAGGTTGTTATAGTTGTGTATGGTCATTTTTAGGTTGTTCGACGGTGGGTGGAGCCTTCACGCCCAATGTATTAGAGCAAATGGCGAAAAATACTGAGAGACCTGTTATCTTTGCTCTGTCCAATCCTACGAGTAAAGCTGAATGTACTGCCCAAGCTGCTTACGACCATACTGAGGTAATTAATTCATACATTCTAGCTTGATAATGTTTCGTCTACCGCTTATAGCTTGATAATGTTTTGTCTACCGCTTATTACCTTATAAATTTATATACATAACATTAGGTCATAATATCCCACGCCTCCCTCCGCCTGGGTATTAGATGAGCACTTGGGTAGTTATACCAGCGACGTGCGTTCCTTTGTCATCATCTTGGGCTGCATGGGCGCATTGCACGGATTTTAACATTACCCCGCCGCGAGCCCTCAAGTAGTGGGATGTGCATCAAATATTTTCAGCTCATGAACAAAAAAGTTTATAAAACCTTTTTTTTGTGAGTTGTTGAAACCGTCTGAGAGGTCATGCAACACTAATTGTACATGGACCACTGACCACTATACATTACAAATAATTTATGACCTGTGGCTCAATGACTTTAGCACGTCGAAACGCTTACATGTGTCATTGGTTTGATCCAGTCTCGATTCTAGGTATATGCATGATATATACCTAGTCAGGTCATAAGTATTGTCACACAGTAAAAACTTTTCTTTTAGAATGCTGGCCACAAAAAAGTTTATTGAATTAGAATTTCGAATTGTTCATGAAAATAAAAATGTATAACTTTTAGAATTTTACTCATTTTTAAATATGGAGTGGACGCTTAAAGAAGACCGTGTTGCAGTTATTGCGTTGCATCGTTGCGGTTACGCGCCAATTCAAATTTTTAACATACTGAAAAATTTGAATATTACCAAAAGATTCGTTTATCGTACCATCAAACGATACAATGAAGACTCTAGTGTAGATGACAGGTCAAGAAGTGGTCGCCCTCGGTCTGTTAGGACTCCAGCAGTGATAAAAGCTGTGAAGGCACGAATTCAAAGAAATCCCAAACGTAAGCAGAAACTGTTGGCCCTTCAGATGGGGTTAAGCAGAACCACGGTGAAAAGGGTGTTAAATGAAGACTTAGGGCTTCGGGCATATCGAAGAAAAACAGGACATCGTTTGAATGCTCGTCTAATGGACCTGAGACTGAAGAGATGCCGCGCTTTGTTGAAGCGGTACGCGGGAAAAAAATATCGGGAAATTCTTTTTTCGGATGAAAAAATGTTTACCGTAGAAGAGAGCTACAACAAACAAAATGATAAGGTGTACGCACACAGTAGTGAAGAAGCGAGCAACCGTATTCCGCGTGTCCAACGAGGTCATTTTCCATCCTCGCTCATGGTATGGTTGGGAGTTTCTTATTGGGGCTTAACAGAGGTACATTTTTGTGAGAAAGGTGTAAAAACGAATGCTGTTGTGTATCAAAATACAGTCCTGACGAACCTTGTGGAACCTGTTTCTCATACCATGTTCAATAACAGGCACTGGGTATTCCAACAAGATTCGGCGCCAGCTCATAGAGCGAAGAGCACACAAGACTGGCTGGCGGCGCGTGAAATCGACTTCATCCGGCACGAAGACTGGCCCTCCTCCAGTCCAGATTTGAATCCGTTAGATTACAAGATATGGCAACACTTGGAGGAAAAGGCGTGCTCAAAGCCTCATCCCAATTTGGAGTCACTCAAGACATCCTTGATTAAGGCAGCCGCCGATATTGACATGGACCTCGTTCGTGCTGCGATAGACAACTGGCCGCGCAGATTGAAGGCTTGTATTCAAAATCACGGAGGTCATTTTGAATAAACTTTAATGTCATAAGAATCTATGTTTTGTTAAGTTCATTTTGGTATATGAATGGTTACATAATTAATAAACTTGTTACAATTATTTTACATTAAACATGTGACAGAATTTATGACCTGACTAGGTATTTATTTACAAAATAAATATATATACTTATATCAGTTGTCTAGTACCCATAACTCAAGCGCTCTGCTGCTTTGCCGACAGATGACGTTGTGTGCATTGTCAAAGTATATTTATTATTATTTATTTATTAATTAATTTAACGCTGTGTATTTTTTCCAGGGTCGTTGTATATTCGCCTCAGGCTCCCCCTTCCCGCCTGCCATATACAATGGCAAAGAGTACCACACGGGGCAGGGTAATAACTCCTACATATTCCCAGGGGTCGCTTTGGGTGTTATCGCCACAGCTACACATCATATACCGGAAACCATGTTCTTGACTGCTGCACGGGTAAGACATGAAAATATTATTTAATTTAAATAAAATTAATTGAAGAAAAAATAATGTTATAGTATACTAGCTGACCCGGCAAACGTTGTTCTGCCATATAAATAATAAAATGTCAAAAAAATTTAGGGGGATGAAAAATAGATGTTGGCCGATTCTCAGACCTACTCAATATCTCACAAAATTTCATGAGAATCGGTCAAGCCGTTTCGGAGGAGTATGGCAACGAAAACTGTGACACGAGAATTTTATATATTAGATTAGCTGACCCGGCAAACGTTGTTCTGCCATATAAATAATAAAATGTCAAAAAATTAAAAAAAAAATTTGGGGGTGGGTCACCCCTAACATTTAGGGGGATGAAAAATAGATGTTGGCCGATTCTCAGACCTACTCAATATGCTCACAAAATTTCATCAAAATCGGTCAAGCCGTTTCGGAGGAGCATGGCAACGAAAACTGTGACACGAGAATTTTATATATTAGATAGTATATACATATACACTATGTAACATAATTATCAAAATAATTTTTCATTTGCTCAAACGATCATTCGATTTATACATTGGAGGCATACTTAAAGGCAAATAATCTGCTATTTCAAATTATATACAAATAAATCTTCTTTATAAATCTGAAGTATACAAACTATACAACTCATAAAAGATCTTTAAAAGTCACATCAACATTTATATACCTAATTCATTCCCTCTGAACGGACAGTCTGATTAAGAAACTACAATTGTTTGGTATCATTGAACGTTGTCATAATAACGTACAAGACATTTGTACAAATATGACGTTTGTATAGCACTTTCTGGGTCAACCCCGACAGGAGGGGTACGCTCAAAAAATGTTGGCTTGACGTTGTAAATATGCGTGCCAATAGACTGATTACCAGAGATGTCAAAGATCATGTAAAGTGGAGAAGAAAAAGTCATAAAGCGGACTTTGGGCTCCGAAGCGGAGGTTTAGGTTGCAACCAGGATTTAACGTTAAGATGAAGTTGATGATAGACGTATGTAATGAACATGAATTCTCCCAAGAGAAAAGCCTATGTTCTTTAAACTATTAATAATAAATAAAAAAAGAAAACCGTCAAACGATTCAGATTAGCTGATAATGATAAATTATCAAGTCTAAACACGTTTATCAAAAATTAAATGGTGTCTCCATTATTTGATGCCTATGATTTTATGATACCACACGAAAGGGACAAAACTAGCGACCTTCATTTTAAATTGATTGCTTTATCTGTGCAGGGGCGGAGAAAGAATACTATCCTCTGCGGCCGGGGTCGGCCTGTCGTAAAAGGAGACAAAACAACCCACCCTAGTTACGTGGTAGGGCCCCAAGCCCGTCTGGATGGCGACTACCCCTGGTCTTAAGTATGCCGCCATAATAACTTTGTGTTGTGTTCCGGCATTAGTGACCCGAGTTCTTGTACCCTTCTGGGACAGCAGCATGTTCGCGATGCCATTGGTGTTGCAAATACCCATAGGTTAGGGTAACTGCTAAAATCTAAGCGGGCCGTCAGCCTGCCTGGTATCGTACAGCAATAAAAAATTTATATATGGATTTTACTTTTTAATATAAAAGAGTAATAAATTGTATTTCCTCTTTAGACTTTGGCGGAATATGTGAGTGAAGCGGACTTGGCCATGGGTCGTATTTACCCCTCTTTGGCGGAGCTCAAAGAGGTCTCCGTGGCCATTGCCATTGAAGTCGCCAAACTGGCCTATCAGGAAGGTAATTATTATTATTTGCAATTTTTCTCTGTGCAGGGGTGGAGTAAGACTACTAACTCCTGCGCCTGGGGTCGGCTTGTCTGAAAGGCGACAAAACAACCCTAGCTACGTGGTAGAGCCACAAGCCCGTCGGGGTGGCAGCCACCTTTAGTATCAAAGTATGCCGCTATAAGAACGTGCTGTGTTTCGTCATAGTGACCCAGGTTCCTATACCCCTATGGGATAGCAGCGTGTTTGCGGTGCCCCTGGCGTCACTAAGATCCATAGGCGACGGTAAAAGCTTATTATTAAGTGGGCCGCTAGTCTGTCTGTTGTTCCTTAGCTATAAAAAAGTTTTTTTGTTTGTTTTATTGATAGTAACTAAAGGGTCGTGATCTCTATTGGTTAGGTAGGTAGTAGGTAGGTTTAGGCTATTTATATACGAGAAATAAGTATCCCGCATAGGCATCGAAGTTCGACATATTTGTCGACCAAATCTATCGATCAGTGATCTACAGATATATGAATGATATACAATTTGCCATTTAAAGGAAAACAGTTTATAAAAAAAATTGCAAAGGTTTTTTTATTGCTGTAGGACAGCAGACAGGCTGACGGCTCACTTAGTATTTATCACTTGCCGTCAGCTATGGATGTTTCCAACGCCAGTGGCATCGCGAACACGCTTTCTCCCATAAGAGTACAGGAACTTGGCTCATTAATGCCGGAACACAACACAAAGTTATTATAGCGTCATACTTAAGACCAAAGGCGGTCGCCATCCAGACGGGCTTGGGGCCCTACCACGTAGCTAGGGTGGGTTGTTTTGTCGCCTTTTACGACAGGCCGACCCCGGCCGCGGAGGTTAGTATTCATTCTCCGCCCTTGCACGAAAAGCATTTCCAATTATTTACTGTGTTACAAGTAAGTAACACAGAGACAAGATGCAATTCCATTGCTAACAAAAATCTTGTCTTTCTCATGTCACCAAAAATTAGGGTTTGTTACGGAAATACATATTATCCTAGTAGTACAGCTTTGTGGTAGACAATATTTAAATCTCGTATGTATCCTAGACTCCCTATGTATTCTAACATAGGTGGCATAGTTGTGACCACCACTCAATACAACATCTGAATCCATCTTATCTTGATGATCACATTAATAAATCAGTAGTTTACGTTTAAAATTAAATTATTTTCGTAGGCCTCGCGTCGGTGTATCCCGAGCCGAAAGACATAGTGAAACATGTCGAAAACCAAATGTACAGTTATTATTACGAGAGCTCGATGCCGGTGGTGTGGGGCTGGAAGCCCGAAGAGAAGTTCAACGTAAGACCCATACAACCAGTTCCCAAGAATATTTAAGACGATATTCATTCGATTTTTGACGTTGACATATTCAAAATCCATAGATAAATGTGAAAGTGATGTAAAACTGTCATGTACATATGTAACACAGAAAAACATTTTTAAGTTCAATTTTACATACTTAATACTGAAAATATGATTTTATTAAACGAATTTAGTAAATCTTTCAGTTTTAACAAATAAACGAAGGTATTAGATTCTTGAAAACGAATCTAGTTGATTGGTTAGAATACTATTTGCCCTGAGTCAGTCAACCTTAAGTTTCCGAGTCAGTTCTCGATGTATTTTCCCGGCATTTTCTCTAGATGTTCTAGCTATTCTACTTAGAATTTTTCGGTTGTATTCATAACATACGCATAAATGGCTTAGTTTAGAAAAAATAAATTAGTGTATATATGAACCATTTACTATTTATATTACAATAAAGATTTTCATAAAAATTGGCCCAAATTACTTCATAAATATTTTCGACGGAGATATTTTCTAAATAAATTTTATGACATTATTTCCAATTCTATAAAATTACTAAATGAATATGAAAATACTGTCACACTTGTCTATGGTTATGCTTTTGATGGCTGTTCCTATGTTGAATGTTGGTTAAGTTGGATGTAAATTATTTAAATTATGTTGCCTCATTTGTTTTATGCACAATATATTTAAGTTTAATGTGTTTCTGTGCTAATTTTCATACTTAATATTGTTTGGTATGTACTAAAATTTTGTATGTTCTCGATTATTCAGAAGAATCCTAAACATAACATCAGTGTGTTTTTACACTTATTCTAAGTTTTAAACCAATAAATTTTTTATCCAGGTATTTATTTTAATTGTTATAAAACTAAAATCGTTATATTGTATTGAGAGAATATGATATTTAGTACATAACGATATCAAGTATGGTAATGAGTACTAACATTTACATAAAGCGACACCGTATATAAGATGAAATGTAAATATACCGTGTTATATAATTATCAACACATTGACTGTCGAATACTCGGTTCCGAGTAGGGCGGGACCCTTGAATTGGTGCCGCCAGTCACCAAATCACAGTTTTTTTTTATATTAGCTCGAGAATTTCTGGCTCCCAGACACGTTGTATGCCAACTATAATCAACAAGTATAAAAAAAACAAACGTTTTCATTGGATCGTTGTGGAAATCTGAAATTGCATTCAATATTTTTATCAGTATATTAAACATTTAATTATTTTAAGGTGTCACTGAATTGTTTCTTTAACTGATTTGTTTTGAAACAAACTAGTTTTCTATGACCTAATTATGAATAGGTAATGTTTATCGAGAATAGTTCTTTTTGTACGTCGTGTACCTTAAATGTACCAAGTATTTGGTAGATTATGAACTCAGTGTGACGCGTAATGATGAAAGATTTAAAAAAAATGCGGAAGATGTATTGAAATTGCTGTCACACTCATGTTGATAATGTCGAAATTATATTTAAATGAAAATAGTAAATATGTATTTTAAAATTCAAACTATCGAATATGGAGTGCTTAAGAGCATTTAGTATAGCTTCGTGTTCCACTCGTGAAGACTTTGTCTCTATCTTAGTCTGAGTGAGAAAGGGATATTTAATGATGATAAAGAAGTGCCGGCCGTGTTTTAGTGTTCAGAATGGTGTGTTAATTTAGAATAATAAAAAAAACTTATTTAAAAGGCTACAAATGAAGAAACTATATAAGAAAAAATATGTTGGAAGTTGGAAGGCAGAGACAAAGCACTTCAAGTATTTCAAATTTGTCATTTTAAAATAAATTACAAATATGAAAAAATAAACACGTGATATCCTACCCTCGTCTCGTTTACATTTTAGTGAAATGGATAAATATGCTGTAGAATTTTGATTAATCCCAATTTTCTCGTGGGTATTTCTTATTCACATATGTATATTCGGCTGTTATTATGTGAATGTGTATTGTAGTGAGTAGATGAAATCTTTAACATATCGATGCTCGAAAAGCAACCTTTGCTAAGCGACTTCGAGTGAAATTTTCAGGAAAGTGATTTGAAATTCAAATATTTCCCGCTATCCGTGCAGGAGCGGAGAAAGAACACTGACCTCTGCGGCTGGGGTCGGCCTATTGTAAAAGGACAAAACAATCAACCCGACGTGGTAGAGCCCCAAGCCCATCTGGATGGCGACCACCATTGGTCTTAAGTATGCCGCCATAATAACTTTGTCTTGTGTTCCGGCATTAGGGACCCAAGTTCTTGTACTCTTATGGGACAGCAGCGTGTTCGAGGCGACGGTATCTGCTAAATTCTAAGAGGGCCTTCAGCCTGTCTGCTGTACAACAGCATTAAAAAAATATTTAAAATTAATATAACTGACCTATTTGTTACATAAAATGATTATTTATTTTCTGTTTGATCATTTCAATCCAACAATTAGTGAAAATACTTTTGTGGCAAGTTCACTCAATGTCGCTTAGTAAGGTTTATTTTGTTGCTTTATGTTGCCTTTCAAGCGTCGTTATAATATTATATGAAAGCAATTGTATGTCATTATGCAAAGAAATAATGATAGTGGCCTTTTTATCAGCTTTTATGGTCTAACGTCGGCAGAAAGCGGAAATGTATCTACAAATATCCAATTAGATAGAAATACATATGTTACAAATTTCAACTATCTATCTTTACTAATTAACGAGTTATGAATTTTCGAAATCATTTTTCGGCTACGGTGTCCAATTGGATATTTCGAGATACGACATTTACCCTTTTTGCCGTCGATATTTGCACTGTTTAGAAAAAATATGAACATATGTTAGTCGACTGTATTCGATGGTTTTAATGTTACGCACTTAATGTGAAAACTAACGCAATCGATGTTTGTTCATTCAGTAGTGAATTAAGGCAGGTACACATTAGTCTGCTAAGCAACTTTTTAAAAATTTTGTACACTTAAATGAATTTTGTAATGGTTGATAATAGACACCTGAAAGACAAAAATTATACCTACGCAATTTAGGGGGTATGTAAAATATACGTGCATGTGTTAGACGGAAACAAGTGTTCTTTACTAAATTCCTACTTAGCGTCAATGGGACAAGTTGATTTGTACTACGCACCCACTTTTCAGTGCTTTCCGATTTTCTTTGCCTTTCAATGCACGCTGAGTTTATACGCAGTTTTGCAGTAGACACAACGTGCTAGTATAGCTGCATCACAATAGAGGGAGATAGCGAACTGGAAAATGAATAACCAACTACGGTGACGCAACGACCCAAAGTGAGTCTTGGAGTCTCGCCCGTAGCTATGACCGAGGTTGAGTAGGTCTTGAGCTACTATGTCCTTCCAGCGGTATCTAGGACATCCAACCGGGCGTCTTCTATTCGGTTGTCCCAAGTACGCTCTCTTCACGGCACGATCCTCTCCCATTCTCTAGGTGTTCGAGCCACTGGAGTCTAGCCGCTTTCGTCTCGCCAATAATGTTGGTTTCGGACACCAGGTTAATTAACTTAAAAATAATATAAATTATAACTATATTAATTTCTATGTGAAATAATAAGTTTTAATATCAGTTGACTTAACTATTATTTTACTAATTAATACATTAGTTCATAGCAGAATGTGAACTGTCAACACTTATTATTAATAATTATGTTGCAGCGCCTTAATAATGGGACAAATTTTCACTATTAAGATTATATTAATTTTATTATTAAGAAGTTGTAAATGATTTGATCTTAGTGAAATGACTGTAGCTACTTGTTGTGATTATGATATAATTCGACGTATTATTATTAAATTACCCCGTTGGGATAGCAGCGTGTTCGCGGTGCCCCTAGCGTCGTAAACATCCATAGGCGACGGTAACTGCTTACCGTTAAGCGGGCCGTCAGCCTGTATGCTGTTCCACGGCAATAAAAAAATGTATGATTTAAATTGTAAAATCATACTCTAGTCACCTCAGCATTATGATGTCATCTTTTGATGCATTTTACCCATTTTATTTTTTAAGAAAACAATGCGAAAGATTTACCATAAAGACATGTTTGAATGTTAGATATATTAGGGTGATTTTTTTACAGTGCCAGTATGACTTAATGAGTTTCACGTTCTGTCATTTCGTCGTAGTCGTAGAATAGTGACGGATCTGACATATATTAAACTTTACAGGACAGCCATTTTAAAAATACACAAGCGTCATTTTACTATGAGAGTCTATCATATCCGTCACTTTATCGACTGCTTAATTTGAAATCTAAAATACATGTAATTTTTTTTAATGTAGCAATAATATTTAGACAATGTAATATCCAAATATGGTAAAAAGTGAATTTTGGATTTTTTTCAAATTCGACGTTATTGTACGATCACGACGATTTGTTTAAATTAAGATAATAATTTATTTTAGCTTATATTCACCCTATGACGATATCTTTGCAAGAATTTGCAATAACATTATTATAAAATGTAAAAGTTAATACTGGATTTCATGTAAGAAACACATTTTTGATATCCATTGCGAATAAAAATTAAATGGATATTTTTTTATCGATATTAGAATTATTTTACTGTTATTAACACTAATTTCAATTACTGCACTCCTGCGTATCGATCAATACTCATCCAGTCTATTATATTTCAATATTAAAGTAGAAGTTAAATTGGTTCGATATATGTTAATACCGTATCCATTGATTAGACTTTCGTCACTTAGTCCTTTCCTCCAAAGGAAATCTCGTGTGTTTTCATGCTATATTCCAATATAGCGCGTTAAGCCTTAAATTTCTATTGTAATTATAGGTATGCATGCATTATTGGCGTCACGTGGTAATAAATACAAATATGAGAAAATTCTTATTGCCGAATTATTATTTTTTATTTGCATAAAATGATTGAAAACTATATTGTGATTTATTACGTGAAAAGTACAAAAGAGAGGGGGGTCTTCTCTTAAACTATAGATGGTCACCGGAGGGAGGGAGGGAGGTAAAAAAATACAAAGACCGGCCACGTAGGATGGAAACGTTCTCATAATTTTATAACGTATTATTCATTTCATTCATACATCACCAATATATTTAAAAAAACTAATATTTTTGAACGTGAAATTCAGTATTTTCCAGAACACGAAGTATGTTTTAAGTAGGTAATTCACAAGTATTTTTAAGTATTACGTTTTTGAGTTCAGTATTTTTAATATGGTGATAAATTGTTTTCGCCGAGCGAAGTAAAAATCATGTCTATTAAGTTGTATCATTTTTTATTATTATTTATTTTAACATTTACGAGTGATACAGAAATATGTGATGTGCTGCGAATGTATTTTGACATTAACCCTTGTTTTTTTATTTCTATGTATACTAGAAAAGTATTGTTTACATAAAATTTCATATACATAAAAAAAAAATCAAGGCTTATCTACATAGTCTACGAAAGCTTTCAAAGTTACGGTATGTTTAAAAAAATTTACTTCAAACAATAGATTAATGTATACATGTTCCATTTGAATGTGGAGTTATAAGTATAATATTATTAGATGTTAATGTTACTAATTAAATTATTAAAATGTTCGGAAGATAATATTGTTTTATTTGTAAATCTATTAATATAACTTGAAATAAATATAATATAATATATAACTATAATTAAAAAAAAAACATACGGGGCAGTCTTAGGGGACTGCCGATAGAAGTAAAAACTAAGTAGCTTGAATCGTATCTTCGAGTTATTAGATTATTATCTTTGGTTTATAAAGAAGTGTTTATATCAAGGATTAAAGTTATAATTAGTCATTAACACTTCATTACAAACCAAAAATTGTTCTCCTAAAAAGTGCTCAACGCGCCTAAAGAAGTTTTCACACAAAAAAACAACTGTATTTCATTGTAATAAAGTCTCAATTCGAATAGATATTTATATGTTATGCAATGCAATCATTTAAAAGTTACATTATAAAATAAACCTTAAGTCATTATGAATAAGGTTGGTATTACTGGAGCAAAACTCCCTTCTTACGTCTTACGAATTTTCGAACAGGACACGTGACCTGACGCGAGTTTAACATTTTTTACCCATCACAAAAAAAGTGCATATCGCCGCTAAGAAGTTTTCACTTCAAAAATTTAAACCTTAATGTTTAGACTTTATGGCAGACAGGCCAACGGCCCACCCTATAGCAGGTGGTCACCGTGACCTATGGACGTTTGCAACACCAGAGAGGAGAAATTTTATAATTGCTTTCTTGAAACACCATATCTACCATATGAGGAATTCTCGGCGGGAAGATTATTCCAAATCAAAAAGTATGGTCACATGAACGTTCTCGAAAATCGGTAATGGGGTTGAATATCCAGACGATGGCAGGTAGTGAGATGGTCCGAAGAAACGCAGTCTCTTTCGAAAGCCAAGCGTGTCTAGACCATCTGTGGGTCGTCGACAACACGAACTGCCCGTCGTTTAGTGGAGTCTAGGGGATTGAGTCGACAGCATTGGCAGCCTGTAAATGTGCGGAGTATTCGGACTGACCTGTACGTTGGATAGTACGAGTACAAGCCGTTGCTGTGGAGTGAAATACTGCATATACCGATTTGGCACACCCAGTTTTTTAGAGGAAAGGTTTAGCCCCCAGCTCACCCCTAACTGCACAAAATGCGTGATGTCGACATCAAGGATACCATAATACTACTATAATACTATTTGAGATGGTAAGAGGAGTCAGTTGAAACTATGACGCAGGTGCCAATGGGGTTGTTGGGGGTATTTGCATCTTCTGAAGGGACAACTGGAAATTTGTGTCGTCTCCATTCAGAGACTCTTCTAGATAGTTCTCTACTTCATACTAAAATTTTATTAAAGACTTATCTAGAACAATAAACTTCTTCCAAAGTTTTTGCTAAAGTCGATTTGCCCAATTGTTGAAACTTAAATGGTTCTCATTAAAAGCCTTCTTTTGATAGACACCGTTGTCTAATTTTAATTATTAGAATATTAAAGTTACGACCGGGGTGTAATAGCTTTCGCACATCACCATCATCACAATCGGTTCCCGTATAGAGTCTATGTACATATAAGTAAAATTATTTTTTTTCAAAAGAAAATTATGTAAATAGTTTATCAGTTGTACACATTGCATACGGGCTTTACTGCTTACTTAGGGACTGGTTGTGTGAATTATTTCACTAATTTAAACTGCTAGTCGT
This sequence comes from Malacosoma neustria, assembly GCA_963693495.1. Taxonomy (NCBI): domain Eukaryota; kingdom Metazoa; phylum Arthropoda; class Insecta; order Lepidoptera; family Lasiocampidae; genus Malacosoma; species Malacosoma neustria. The sequence goes on from OY856383.1 coordinate 13,541,883, forward strand.
TCATAAGTTTTACAGTCTACTATAGTCTGACTGACTTTATACAGTCCTAATACTTCATAGAGAGGAAGAGAGAGACTCGAGTATGACTTTAGGAATATCAAATCTTATTTAGAATCTGTTAACAATAATAAATTAATCAAATTGACAACGTAAAAATGGCATAATTAAGTAATTTAAATCCAGTTTATTGTTATGTTAAAAAATGTTCTGTCCGTCTTCTCGATGTTTATCGTAAGTATGAACATTTTTATTATGATCATTTGGAGACTTATTAGATTATATTAATTAATATCGTATAATAAATAAATACATAACACCTCACCGGGGATCACAAGGGGATAATTTAACATCCTTTACTGTAATGTATCTGCGAAAATTTGCCTCTGATCCTATTGTCGTTTTAGAGTAGTAGAGTGTTATTTCTTTTAGCGTTTAAAGAGAAAGGAGAACAATATGCAAAAGCAAGGCTTGTAATTGTGGTCATTGTTTTGACTATTCGGAGAGCTTTAATAGGATTATTATGATTTAGAATTAATATAAACCATGTTTTTAGATTAAAAGGTTACAGCTACACAAAGTTTGATTAATCATGATTGACTGTTTCAGATATAGTACACTTAAATTATGTGTCTATAATTCAATATTACAAAATTACTGTCATTCTCATGATATATCAGCTGATATATTATGTCCTAATATGATACGTGGGATAGACCATATGAAGGACCCTAGGCTTAACAAGGTGAGAAATATCTTCAATTTTATATCAGTGAAATATATAATTAGTTTTCATCGATCCTAACATTTATAAATGCTATAGCGTTGTAGATAATCGTTGGTCATAATATTAACGAATCATTGGATTCAACATAGGTGAGTTTTATTTTAATCCATTCGAGACGCGTTCTTTCGAAAGATTAACTCAGAATAACTGATAATTGCTTAATACCTATATAATTATTACACACGCGGTGTGCAGCTGGTCTTGAATTGGTTAGTTTCAGCGTTCTTAACATTGACAAGCGAATACCTATATCCATCTTATATGTTTATACTACTTTGTGGTTTATACATATATTCCAAAAGCGTCGACATTCAAAAGAAATAATAGTATAGGAAATGAACACAGGGTTGTTTGAGTACGTCCAAGCATTGTATTGTATAATAATAAAAATAGCAATTTTGTTACGTGGTAGGGTTCCAAGCCTGATGAAACGGCAATCACCCCTGGTTTTAAAACATTCCGTCATAATTACCTTGTGTTGTGTTTATGCACTTGTCCTACCTAGTTCCAGTTCCTTTTCGAGGCCGGTAGTAATATTTTTGATGACAGTTGTACTCGGCTAGTAACATTTCAGAAGTTTATATATACATTATGTATATTGTATATTTTTTATACTATACTATTGTACAATACTTTCTTTCTATAAAAAATGCCTCTGGTGTTACTCTTGCCTATTTGGTGGGCTGTTTACCTGTCTGCTGATCTCGTCTATAAAAAATTATGCTAGGATATGAATACTTAAATTATTGTCATTTACAATTAAGTAGATAAAACATCTATACTGCTTGGCTTTTCAAGTAAACATCATTAATTTTTCTTCATTGTTTTTCTTACATAGTTCATTTTATAGGGACTCGCTTTTACGCATGAAGAACGTCAAGTTCTTGGAATTCACGGATTATTAGCGGCCAAAGTCAACAGCCAAGAAGAACAATTGGAGTTTTGCAGATTTTCGATTGACAGATATAAAGATGATTTGAACAAGTATTTATTTTTAATGGAATTGCAGGTATATTGTACTATAGAAAAAAAGAAAGATATTTAATTTATTTAGGACTATATGTATTTTCAATTTTTACATTGCTTTACTACACCTTATAACATCAGTATACGGGTGGAAAAGTTAATTAAACGCAACTGTGTTATTTTATAGCTGGAGTCAAGTAGGCAGGCAAGCAGCCCACCTGCTAGAAGTTGTGCACTGTTATCTATAGACGTTTGCAATACTAGAGGCATTGCTGACGCACTGCCAGCCTCGGAGAGAGGAACTGGAATCCGGGGCATTCATGCCGGAACATAACACAAGGTTATGGTAGCATATTTGGAGTCCACGGGTGGTTGAAGTCTAGACATGCTTGGAGCCCTACCACCTAGCTAGGATTGTTTTGTCGCCTTTTACGACAGCTCTTTGAGCAAGAGAATGGATACTAATCTAAAAGTTACGGGTTCAGTTCTCACGATGACCTGTACCCTTAAGGCAGTTTAACGGACAAAACAATAGCCCGTGCCGGTGAAAAAAACATCGTTCCAAAACCTACATATTGAGATCAGGTGATCTCGACTTTATAATCTCTTATTATAACGGTAATATATCTGAAATTTTGCTTAACGCTGTATCCTTTTTATGGAAGTGGGTATTATGGACACTAAGTCAGACAGTGCCTACTAAACCACCATGCATTAGGATATACGAATTGAATCTTAACTATGTTTAGAATAATGTAACACTGTGCTCAAATGTGTTCGCTTATATTGTATATTCCTATATTTCAGGACACAAATGAGAAATTATTTTTTAGTTTAATATCTCAAGATATAGAAAAATATTTGCCAATAGTTTATACCCCGACGGTTGGTTTGGCTTGTCAGAAATTTGGACTTATGTACAGAAGAACTCGAGGTCTGTTTATCACTATCTATGATAAAGGACATGTTTTGGAAGTACTCAATAACTGGTTAGTAATTGGATTCTAACTAATGTGTGGGTACTGAGTACCGTCAACGGGTTGTCAATTGTCAGTTAATGATACTAAGATTCTTGACCACTACTGTATTTATCAATACTAGAATACAATTTACAAAACCAAATATAAAAAGCAATTGTATTTTCTTTTGAATTATAATCTGTTATTCTGATAAAAATGATTTCGCGGGTACCGATACGAAAATCTAATATTTTTTATTGTAAGTGTGGGCATAGCTGCCACGACCTTTGGTCCGCTGTTGGTTCGATCCATTCATCGATAGTGCTATGCCACAAGTGTAAATTTTCTCTACATTATATACTTTTATATTATTCTTAGTTGGTATTATGGGTATATTCTATTAGGATAATTGACTTGGTATTTCACTTTTCTTGTATTTATTACGTAATGGTGAATTACACCAAAATATAGATAACTCTTTATTGTATACTCAATTTATCTACAAACATAGAAGTTCTTACAACTAATACACAATAGGCGGCCTTATCGCTTAAAGCGATCTCTTCCAGGCAACCTTTTAAATAAATAAAAAAATTAATTTAAATAAATACAAAATATGTACTAAATTATCCGTGAAGGGGCGGAGAAAGAATACTAAGATTACTGACCTCTGCGGCCGGAGTCGGTCTGTCGTAAAAGGCGACAAAACAACCCATCCTAGCTATGTGGTAGGGCCTCAAGCCCGCCTGGATGGCGACCACCTTTGGTCTTAAGTATGCCGCCATGATAACTTTGTGTTGTGTTCCGGCATTAGTGATTCAAGTTCCTGTACCCTTATGTGACAGCAGCGTGTTCGCGATACCACTGGCGTTGCAAATACCCATAGGTGACGGTAACTGCTAAATTCTAAGCAGGCCGTCAGTCTGTCTGCTGTACTACAGCAATGAAAAAAAAAATAGAAAAGTGAAAATAGAGTACGGAAAAAACAGTCTTAGTATATACGAGAGTTCTAAGTCTTGATGATGATATCTTGATGATTTTCACATTTTCTTAAATACGAACAGTCTTTCGCGATAATTTTAAAATTTTTCCTTGGAGTCCAGAATTTTAAAGTTACTCTAAGTAATATGCCTGTATCTAGTCTTTGCCTCGGTATGTTTATAAAGTAGCTCAAAACTTTCGAATTTCAACTCATATTTAGCGCCTACTTGGAGACCAATACCAAATAGTATTGGTAATTAACGTGTTAAGTAATTACTTAACGCGTTAATTTAAGAGGAACACATCAATTATTTCAGGGATGAAGAAAGAGCACTTTGTTTTATTCTTTAATAGTGACTAAAAATAAACTTTTAGGCCAGAACACGATGTAAAAGCGATAGTTTTTACTGATGGTGAAAGAATATTAGGTTTAGGTGATCTTGGAGCATATGGAATGGGTATACCTGTGGGAAAACTCTCACTTTACACAGCATTAGCAGGTATACGACCACACCAGTGCTTACCTATAACTTTGGATATAGGAACTGATAACCAAGTAAGAATATTGAAAGTTCATTCTATTAAAGATTAACCGATCGAAAAGACCAGTTAAAATTTGACAGAATAGTTTTTATAGCTCTAGTTCAGCAGACAACTGTGTTCGACCTGACCGTGGTAGCTTCTGGAACATAATATTGCTTTACTAGCGCATAATTTATAATATAGATAAATTTTTAAAAATAATACAGTGTGAGAATCTGCATTACGTAAAATTAACTGTAAAGAAGTCACAGCGTCTCTGCGTTACCATTCTCAGCATTAGTGATGTATTGAACCTGCAACGATCAATGCGAATCTATGAAATGCAAATGCTTGGTGCTTCTTAAAAGACTATCTATAAATCGAACGTAGTCGTTTAAATGCTTATAGAATCTTGGTTATAGGCTAGTTGTTTTCAACCTAGGGGTTTGTGGCTCTCCTCGTGCTTTGCTCGTCTAACGTAATGTTTGGAAACTTTCAGAGTCTTTTAGAAGATCCCCTCTATATTGGTCTAAGACAAAAAAGGGTTCGCGGAGAAGAGTATGATAATCTGATTGACGAATTCATGCATGCTTGCGTCAAGAGATATGGATCAAATGTTATTTTGCAAGTAATTTTCATACGATGTAATTAATTTTTATTTTTGCCCAAAGTTTCCGTATAAGTGCGATCAGACTTATATGTTTTCTACAAATCATCTGGACATGCCAAAGTGTAGTTTTTTAAAGAGATTTAGCCATCACGAATGATAAAAAATAAAAAGTAGTTGCTAGTGATGTTTATACGAGTATCTCAAATGCAAGTGTTACGTGGTAGAGCCCCAAGCCCGTCTGGATGGCAACCACCCTTGGTCATTATGTATGGCGTAATAATAATTTTTGTGTAACGACATTGGAGACTCAGTTTTCCCTACCCCGGCTGCAGCATGTTCGCGGTGCCCCTAGCGTCGCAAATATCCATAGGCGACAGTAACTGCTTACTATTAAGTGGGCCATTAGCCTATCTGCTGATCCTCAGCAATAAAAATAGACCACGTACCCAGTGGCACAATCAGTAGACCTGTCACAATTACTAATAGATATGTCTCTTTCTGCAATGAAAAGTTCTTTAATTATAAAAGAAGCTGGATAACCGTTTCTAAATTCATGAAACTGTTCAGTTCAGTAGTAGAATTTTCTAGATGTTAATAGGGAAGAAAAAATTTAAAAAATAAATTCGTTTTAAATAAGCGGTAAATATCACAGTGGGATTTGATTCCGGGACCTTTAAATTGGTCTTTTTTATTATGACTGTAGGACAGCAGACAGGCTTACGGCCCGCTTAGAATTTAGCAGTTATCGTAGCCTATGGGTGTTTACAAGGCCAGTGGCATCGCGAACACGCTGCTATCCCATAGGGGTACAGGAATTTGGGTCACTAATGTCGGAACACATTCAAGGTTATTATGGCGGCAACTTAAGACCACAGGTGGCCGCCATCCAAATGGTCTTGAGGCCCTACCACGTTGTTAGGGTGGGTTGTTTTATCGCCTTTTACGACAGGCCGACCCCGGCCGCAAAGGTTAATATTCTTTCTCAGCCCCTGCATGGATAACAACGCACGGTGTGCGCAACTGCACGGTCTCCGAGTAATACCATTGAGCTACCAGGTACCCTTTAAATAAAATATTCTAAACAAGATAAAACATATTCTAATTAAGAGAGATAATTTTCAAATTCTGGCATACCCATACAAATTTTCATAAGAAGATTGGTGTAAGTTCGGTACGATAGTTTACAATCGATTTAAATGTTTTAATGAAGTGTATAGAAAATAGTAAACTTTGTTAGTGTTTTGAGCGCATCACTTCATTTAGTGAGAGTACAACCACGTTTCATGTCTTTGGTCGTAACCGAGGGTTGTGGTGTTATGCTGTTGACGTTGATCAGATATATCTGCCCTCAACGTTGTACTATAGTTTTTATTAGTTGTACAAATGTTTTAAGTGTAAAATCCATTCCAAGTATCGGGTTTTGAAGAATAAATGCTCTTTAATTATATAAAAAAAAATTCCATTGTGTATTAAAAATGTTCACTAAGATAAGAACTTTTTCCAAATTAATTGTTATTTCAAGTAAATATTTAATTAAATCAAACGTTAGTTCATGTGTCGGTGTTCAAGACATTTTTCGCAAGTACCTACTAAAGCTTCAATGTCTTCATTTAGTCCTAGCCACCATACATACATATAACTCCTCGCCAATGCCATTGTTTGAATCATTCGATAATTTATTTTGTGTAGCATCTTCAGTACAATAAATTTGCATCAAGTGTATAATATAAATGAAAAATTAATTATATTCTCAACGTTTTAATAAAAAGAAAATATAAATAAGAAAACTATTCTAACCTTATTTTGGTATACAGTGTTCAAGTTATTATTTTTTATACAACTTTTACTGTATTTAACATATTATTTTACAGTTTAAATTGCGGTCCATTAAATAATGTTCAATGATTTCCCTTAGCTCATTGATGCAAATGGATTGTTTAGTATTGTCGCCATTGAATAAGAAAACGAGAAAATTTTATGTTACCTTATATTTATCTTGAAAACAGATTTTTTGCTTGCCATAAATGGATTGAAATATAATTGATTGAGATATATCTACACAATGTAACACCACATGATCCATAAAATTAATTATAATTTATAGAAAAGCTTTGACTGAAATATTGCATTTAACCTTTTTTTTTGGTCTCGGGGAAAAACCCTCTCTTGACGGGTTCCCCCGGCCCGGGGGGACCGAGGGATATGTGGGACTCCGGGAAAGATGTTCGGCCACCTGACTACCCACTAAAAACCCCGCTGTTTTCTTATCGCCTACGCCCGGGCCCACGGAAATGTGGCCTGCCGATCTCGTGGCCCGGGCCGGCGCCGGCCCGCCCTTTCTCAAGGCGGGCCTCTTCTAAAGTGTTGTCGCCAGGGGGTCAGGGTTTCATCCCCTCGGCGCTCTCCTGTTGACTCAAGGACTTGAGGAGGGCCGCGGAACAGCACGCGGCCCTCTCCCTCGCGGCAATACTGCACAGGCGGCGGATCTTCCCCCGAGGGGCCGCCCGCGGCCGCTTTCTACGGCGGCCGGAGGTCGTTGCTTGCCCTCCGGCGCCGACGACGTGGCCTGCGTTGGCGAGAGTTGACTCCCGTCCAGACAGGACCTACCACGTAGAAACGTAGAAAATTACTTAATGATTGTTCTTAATAATATGTACTCGTAAGGTTAATATAATATCCGTGGGCGGTGAAAGAATACCAGCTTCTGTGAGCGAGGTATCCGTATTTATTAGAAAAATATATCTTTGGTAGGATGTCATAGAGCTTAGTTAACAATCACGCTTCGCTCAGAGCTCAATTAAAAAAAAACGATAATTTATCATCCGTGCAGGGGCGGAGAAAGAATACTAACCTCTGCGGCCGGGGTCGGCCTGTCATAAAAGGCGACAAAACAGCCCACCCTAGCCACGTGGTAGGGCCCCAAGCACGTCTGGATGGCGACCACTTTTGGTCTTAACTATGCCGCCATAATAACTTTGTGTTGTGTTATTGTTCAGGAACTTGGGTGTGAATCCAAGTTCCCGTTACCTTACGGGACAGCAGCGTGTTCACGATGCCACTGGGGTCGCAAACACCCATAGGTGATGGTAACTACTGAATTCTTAGTGGGCCGTCAGCCTGTCTGCTGTCTTACAGCAATAAAAAAAGTATTAAGTTTCGGCTGCAGAAACGGCTTATAGAGCACACTTTATATACGAATTATGATATTTATCTTACCTGTATTAATAACTCTACCAAAGTGTTACAAAATTGACAATTGACAACAAAGTGTTACAAATTGTTGTTTAAAAATTGACTTTATTCTTTCCAACAGTTCGAAGATTTTGCATTGGCAAACGCCGGGCGTTTATTACACAAATATAAGGACAATTTTTGTACATTCAATGATGACATACAAGGAACTGCGAGCGTTTGTGTTGCTGGACTATTTGCTTCAACAAGAATCACCCAAAAGAAACTCGGTGAATACATAATCATGTTCCTTGGTGCTGGATCTGTAAGTACAAATAAATAATGTACACATTTTAACATTTTATGAATTTTAAGCGTTTGTGTATGTTGATCATTGTTGATGTTTCGGCTACTGGTCGACGTCCATTTTGACATAGAGACAAAGTTGATATGATCTGCCTTATGATAAATTTATCTACCCCAATATAATTTTTATTTTTAAACTTATTTTGGCTAGTAAAATTTATTATATTGGAGATAAGCTAAATCTTCCTTACTGTATTGCAGTTGAAGACAAATAAACGAAAGGTTGTTAATAAACGTTTTCAGCAACATATTCTAGCTAACATTTTTTGAAATAATTTTAAAAGAGTTTCAATATTTTTATCCGTGGGTAAAAACGATTATGTGAATACATGTAAATTTATTAAAATGGTGTGAATTTAAAAACTTTATTGTAAATATTTCTTTACTTCGATAAGGCTTCTATCAAGTCAAGGCGATTTGATTGGCTTGATACCATATAGACATAGAAGATTTTTGGTACATCGCGCTCTTGTAGAGAAAGAAGAACTGAAAATGAATACTCTTCTTTACAAAATTAATGTCTGTATTTTTTACGAAATTAATTCGGTGGTTATGAAATCAATGATCGGCAATAAAATAAGATGATTTCGTGCGTGCATAAGCATGTATCAAAGGCACCTGATAATAGATAACAATCTTTTGAATAATCATACCATATGGAAATAGTGATCTATTTGAAGTAATTATAATATTTTCAGGCATCTACGGGTATCGCGAATCTAACAGTGGATGCGATGGTTGAAGAAGGTGTATCAAAAGAAGAGGCTCGGTCTCGTATTTACATGTTTGATGTCAACGGGCTCTTATCCAATAAACGACCGGGCGGAGTCCCAGCTCATGCAAAAGATTATGGCAAAGACATAGAGCCGGAGAAGGACTTCGAAGCATGTCTTAAAAATTTTAAAATAAACACTTTGATAGGTAATGAGATAAAGCTTACTATGTATAATAAATTGAAAAAGGTACTGTAGGTATAAGAGGATCATCATTACCTGCGGTACCTAGATAAATTTGAAGTACCTGGTGCTTACTAAAATATAAGGATTTTGCGTAGGAATTTATTTTCGAGATTGAAGAGTCAGACGGAAGTTGCTTCAATAAAATTTTAGTGATCCAAGTCTATTCCATTAATTTTCGGTATTAGAAAATTAAGTGTCACTAATTTATGGCGAAATAATGCATTAATATTTTCCTACGACGATGAAAGTTTCATCGGTATGCTTTTTGATTCATTTAGTAGAGTTAGAAAAGCTTCAGATTTATCAATAAAACGGATGCTGCTAATGAATTAACATTAGATGTGCAAAAAGAGCTAAATCTAAAACCACCTCTATATTACTTGAAGAAATTTTTAGCGGTGAGCTGTGAAAGTCATATTGAATATAATTTTTTTTCTATGATTCAAATTATGCATAAACAATTTAACACGGTTTTAGATAAATCTTTTTCAGGCTGTTCAACAGTTGGAGGTGCTTTTACGCCAAGTATTTTGAAACAGATGGCTGCTAATACAGAGAGGCCAGTTATTTTTGCGTTGTCCAATCCTACAAGTAGAGCAGAATGCTCTGCTCAAGCTGCATATGATCACACACAAGTAAACATTTATGTAATTTCTATAAATTCGCAGACTAATATCTTGTAGCTCATATTAGTACCTCTCTAATATAATAACCGTTGGACTAATTAGACTTCTATAATAATGTCATTGCCAGGATAAGTCTGTCTTTGATGAAGGTCTGGACCAAGATTCATAATAGCAGAAGGAATGAAAAACGCAGATAGGGTTTATTTTTTATTATTAAAAATGTAGTAGCTTGAAGTGAACTTTTATTACCGTTGTGCAAATTAACGCCTTTAAGCCAATACTTGTGTAAGTTTAGAGTTTCTCAATTACACATACGTTTTATAGGATTACGTACCCAATGCGTACCAACATGATCGTACAGTTGAGTTTTTGCTGTTCTCTCGTCTATTAGTATCTCATTAATTGTTATAGATCTCTCTATTTATAACGATCTACCCTCTAGTTGATATTTTTGTAAAGTGTGTATTTCTCAATCAACTATAACAAAAAGTATTAATATGTAAAAGTATACAATAAATCCTATACGGATGATAGTACAGAACCCTTTGTACATGTTGATGTAGTACTTGTTTAATTTTACTTATCGATGAATTAGGTTTTTCAAACAACATAACCTAGAGAGATTTTATAATCTATAATAACTTAGTATTAAATTATAATATCTTGTATCTTGTATGGTGGTCTTATTGCTCAAAATGATTAATGTCCAAAAACCCTGGGATGATCAATTTATAATCATAAAAATAATTAAGCCAGTATGTTTATGTGATTATTTTATACATTAAAATTTCATAGGGTAAATGTGTCTACGCATCAGGATCTCCTTTTCCACCGGTGAATTACAACGGGAAAGCGTACATTACAGGTCAAGGCAACAACTCGTACATATTCCCTGGAGTTGCCCTAGGGGTTATTGCTTCAAAGGCGAAGAATATACCTGACAGTATATTTCTGACTGCTGCTCGGGTAAATAAAATTTGTGTTATATTTTAGCTAAAAGATGACAATACATGTTGTTTTCAACTTAATCGAACATTGATGCTTTAGTAGTTATCTAACTGTTCTTGTACACTGTCTGTAGGCTCAATTTTCACGCAGTATAAAACACAAATATAGTACAATTTGTAATTTAATATATTATATCAACTTCGTATCCGTTAAATGTATATTTCTATATAATTTAAGATACTTTCTCAAAAAACTGTGACACAAGTATGTAACATCAGATTTAATTAAACATTCTGGTATGTCGCGGGTATTAATATGTTTATCTTCAATAGGTTTGTTATCCGTTTGTTATCTCCATGAAACTATAACATTTTGCTTTTATTTCATTTGCTCTATATTATATAAAAAACTCTCGCTCTCTACGTATATTTTTTGGATGTATGGTGTTCTAGTTAAACCTTTGGGTTCCAAACCCTAACAAGATTGGCATACTTTTTTTTGATAATTATTTCCTGTAGTCCCAACTGACGGGAAGAATAAGGCCAACTTATTTTGATCCTAAGGCGTCGTAAAAACCGTAATATCGAAATATGAAATACTCCGTCAGAGCAAAAAAGGGGATCAATTGGTATTTTTTGAATATGTGTCTAACACAACCAGTCACTGTTGTAAAAAAAAAATATTAAGCTTAATTTATTTTTACACTTTCTTGGTAGATTTATTGACGCAAAAAGGTGTACTTAAGTTTTATCCCGTGACCGTACTGTAAAATGAAAAAAGTAATTTGTGTTAGACTTACTGATTAAATAATAGCTTTCTGTGTAAATCTGATGATTTTGTATGCACCGAATCTTTTTCTCCGCGTAATGACGAAGTAAGACTACTGACCCCTGCGGAGTCAGTCTATCGTAAAGTGCTCTAAACAACCCCAGAAATCACACTCACTCTCTAAATGTTATAATAATCTTATGTTTTGTTTCGGTGTAATTAATCCAGGTTCTAGTTCCTTTAAGCGGAAGGCAGCATGTTAGTTCCTGGCATTACGAACATCTATAAGCAACGGTAACTGCTTACTATTAAGTAAGCCGTCAGCCTATCTGCTGTTTCACAACAGTAAAAGTCAATTGGATCATGTACTGTTGAGTTTTAATAACTAACAAATTATTTTAGTCATTAGCAGCTATAGTTAAAAACCAAGATATAGAAAAGGGTCGTATTTATCCACCGCTGTCAGAAGTTAAAACCGTTTCTTTCCACATCGCCATAGAAGTCGTGAAGATGGCGTATGACAAAGGTAAGTATATTGTTTATAAAATTAATTAAGTCTTAAAAACTTTAATTAGTTTCTATTTTTTTAATCGTTGGTCGAATCTTGTACTTATCGAGGTATTTATTATCTATTTTATAATAGATTACATCGATACAATTCTTACAATCACATAATAATATTTTATGGTAGATATTGTATGTATCTATCTTACAGACTCCGTTCACCAAAAGCCAAGCCTAAGATTATATTGCAACGTAACTTTGGTGGTATAAATTTAAATGATCTGTATGATGATAGATACACATAAAGTTGATTGGTATTGAAGGTAGTCAAGACAGTATTTATGAGAAGATGTGTGCATTTAATACAGCCATATTGAAGTTGTATGATTTGCATGCACTTTACGTCGTATTAAAATAAAGCATCTACCAGCACCGTGGCTAACAGAAGATATCAAAGTTTTAATGCATAAAAATGTAAAGCGAGGACTAAATTCAAGATAAACCCAAATGATAACAATAAGGTAGCCTATTGAATGCCCGTAATCGCTGCAATAGAGTGTGTAGGGACGCATAACGCCGATATATACACGAGTCAGTCCAAAATAAAAATCCAGCAAAAGTCTAGAAATTTCTACGTTCTTCGGGAGTAGGCCGCCGACAACCTGAACATCCTGTGTGTAAAAATTTCAGTGTTGATGATCTCAACCGGCATTTTTCATCTGTTTCCGATTTTGATCCTTTGACAAAATCATATACTTTGAAAATACTATCTTCACTAACTACGCCCAATCATCCTCCTTTCTTTCTAAGTCGATTTCCTGATAGTGATGTTAAGAGTGCAGTTAAGTCGTTGATTGTGTAAATAATTTTCATTGTTTTTGTAAGTTATTTGGTTTACAATAAAGTGTTATCTATCTATCTATCTATTATAGATCTTACAAATAGTAAAGTTAGGGTTAGTTAATTAAATAATAAATTAGAGTTAATAGTCAATTAATACTATTTTTATTTGGATAATCTAATTGTAATCTGGCATGGGATATATTCTGGCTTTTTAATAATATCCTACATTATGAATAGTTAATAAATTCTAATTATAAGAATATTCATAGGGCGTGTAGTTGTTTATTTTAGGTTTGGTTTTAGTTAGTTGTTTTTAGGGCGTTTAGTATACATTTGCACTGATGCTTCTTGCTGCATCACCCTTTCTTGACGCAGAAGAATAATATATCAATTGCTATTTACCACTACTTATGTATGTGTTTACATGATTTTTGATGTTATCTTCCTAGCCGGGACCACACAGCTCTATTATGTAGCTTATTGAATAATATTTTTAATTTGCACATGATATTAATTGACGGATTATTAGAAAATAATTCTCAAATTAACAGTCTAACAAAATACATTATTATAATAGTACGCTGTATTAGGAGAAATATTATTTTAATACATACCTACATTACATTACATATACAAATAAAAACTTTCAGAAAGTTACAATCGCCTGATATTTTCGTTAAATGGTGAATGCTTTATAAAGTCGTCACAAATAGAAATATTTTTCCTAACATACCATTTATTTCAGATTTGGCCACACTTTATCCGAAGCCAAAGGATATCAAGAAATTAGTTGAAGATCAACTATACCAATTGAAGTATTCAAGCTATTTGCCAAAGTTTTATAAATACCCTGAATTGCCAAAATTCAAAGTGAAATCTGTCGACGAAGCATATCACGTACAGTTAGTATTATTTATAAGTAAGACTTATTTTTTCCTAAATATTATGTAACACGGGATGGTAAGAGTTTAGGATAAAAAATCAAACTAAATGCTGAAAATTAACCAATAAAGTGTAATCATCTTATATCTGCCGTCAAATGTCTGTCTTCTTCTACCTTACTTCTCACATTCGGTCTCATCATACATTCTTCAATATTATTCCTTTTTGCATTCTCTATCCCACATGAATTTCATCTTCGATTGTCTTTATAATTTATCTGCCATTACACTGAATGTATATTTACATATGTATAAACTGTTCTGGAATGTGGATTATTCCTATTATGGCATAATTTTGATTTAGTGTAGACAATTTGGCCAACACCCACCTCCTAGACATAGTCATCGCCATTGTCAGTACTGGTCACCCTGTTCTAACAAATAGACTTACCCTAAACGCCACAAATATGCCAGTAGGTCACATATTTGGGACAGAAACCTTGGGTCCGTAGGCTATTGAAGCTTTATAAATTTTAGCGCGATTTCTTGAAGTTATTTTAAGAGGTCACGTCTAGTCTCTTGGGTATCTTTACAACCAGTGATGTTGTTTTGAGAATTTGTATAATTTTATATTGACTAATAATGTATATCTTCAAAGAGTATTGTTGTGTATACATTTGTACTAAATTGCATTGTTTATTACCTACAATTATATTGATAATACAATTTATTTGTCTATATTTTCCAGGCCACCCAACATCCCTTCAAAATCATAAGAAAATCAGTTGACATCAAATCAATGAATGGGAAGTAAACGCAGTATTATTACTATGGTTAGTTTAAACAGCTTTTTTCATAATACTAGTACTATTATTTGAGAAATAATTTTTTTTTGTAAATGTTGTTCTAATTACAGTCAATTACTGAAAACGACATGTTTTTAAATCAAAGGTGAATTGATACATTGGATGAACAATTGACTAAGTATTTTGGTTTATAAATTACTATTTTTTATTTTGTTACTTTTTATGTTTTATTTTGTATGTATTGTTTTTTTATATTTGATATATTTTTGCTCTTAAAGGGTCTCTTATTTTGAAAGAATTAAAATAATTTTATTCTACAAGATTCAATGGTAGTTTCATTAACTCATATAATATATACGCTGTAGCATACCTATAACTTGAAATAATTTATGAAATTAATTTTTGTTATCCATTCTTTCTTTAAAGCGCTAAGTGACAGGGTTCCAAGCTCGCCTGGATAGCAACCACCCCTGATCCTTAAATGTGCATATTAACCTTGTGTTATATTCTGGGATGGCAGAGTGTTGCCGGAGTTCCTACCAATGCAAACTTATATAGGCGACGGGCCGTCAGCCTATATGCAATCCCACAGGAATAAATACCATTACAAAATCCTTTCGGGTTATCAGCACTATTTCTTGTTTTTAATTCATTACTTACATAATATAGTAAAGATATAGTATTAAGAAATATGTTTTAGTTTCGCAAATATACATAAAGTTGCCAGCTTGGGTTACACGCGGAGTTAATTAGACTGGTTTTGGCCATGGCCAGGTATGATCCTAATTCAACCGCCGTTGCCTCCTGCAAGACCATAATGTCCGCAAACAAGGAGGCGGAGCGGGTGCGGGACCTAGCCAGTCAGCTTCCTTCCTACCTACGCAGGCCTAAGTGGCTGCAGGAAAGCGTCAGGGGAACGAATCCCTGACCCCCCGACGCTAACTGTGAAAAAAGCCCGCCTCGAGACCGGCAGGCTAAGTTGGCGTTGGCCTAGTTGCTAGGCGATAGAAGGACAGTGGGGTTTTTAGTGGTAGTCGGATGTCGACCATCATTCCCGGAGTATCATACCCTCCGATCCCTCTCGGGTCAGAGCACAAGTTTATTGGAGTTTTTCTTCGAAAAAAAAATACATCTTGATGACTCAAAGAGGCTTATGTCAGCAGTAAACGACTTTTGATTAACCAGAATGATTTAGTACATATAAGTGGAGGTATACTATTTAATCCGACTCGAAGCTGAATGACGATGTTACAAATAGTAAGCCAAACGTCATACGGATATCGGTGCGGAGAAGTCGGTCGTCTAACTGGCACAATATCCGGGGTCATCGCGCGACTCGCCAGCTGTTCCAGAGTCGATTACACTGGACCGTTGCCACCGATACACTATATGCTTGGGTTCGTAACATATGGTTTGTACTAGGTAACTGCCGATGGACTAATTTGATTTTATTTTTCAGTTCACTCGTTGATATTAAAATATTTGTTGTTAGTGTTATATTTCTGTACACAATTCTGCCTCATATTTGTTCCTATTCACGAAAGTCAAAGGTTTGCTCGAAAAAAATTCTCTGAGGGTGAGGCTTACCTATGTTAATTTTTTAGTAACTTATTTTACTTATAATTGTAATAATTATTAAGAATGATTATACTAGATCAATTCACATAGCGGTATCTAGCCTCCAAGTTAGTAACTACTTGTGTAACATAATTATGTATACTTTTTTTTACAAATAAAAACATATACATAAACACCCAGACACGAGACCGGAGTCGAACTCATGACCTCCGCATGCGTACCGAAATGCATTAGCCGCTACGCCACGGAGGTCGTCAAATTAATGACAGTCTGTTTTCTCCTGCTCAGTTATACAAATTTGAAGATATGTTTGACTTTAAAACGTTTGTAGACGTTTATTTTGGATCCTTTAACTTACCGAGAATATATTTTATATAATAAGGCAAACCGTTCGATACCAACATTTTCTTCAATACAGCGAAACAATTTACAGCAACGAAATTAGCTATACACGAAAGCGTGCAACAAAAACCATCGTACAACGATGTTATGTATGTAAAATATTCCCTATTACCTTCGTACGCTTCGCTTGACATGAAACCGGTGAAATAATGCTACTTTTTTGAATAAAGTTACAGTGTTGCGAAAATGTTAAATAATTTAGCGCACTTGTACATAGAATAGTCTTCTTTATATATGCCTAAAACATGACTGTAATATGTATTAGTATATGGTAGAAGATTTTTAGCGAGTTTTTTAGTTAGTGAGTTTATTAAAGAAACAGTTTTCTTTTATGGAAATGATATAGGAAAAATATACGTTCAAAGATATCTTCGATATTGAAAAATAGTAATTTAATGTTAAAATTTAGCTGTATTTAGTCTTATTTTTAAGTTTAATTTTAAGTAGAACTACTACATAATAATAAATAATAATTAGCGTCTATGCTTGCGTCTATAAACACAACTTAAATATTGCGATAGATAATTAATATGGCGCTCAAAGATTTTTCAAGAATTATATTTCTATGTAGTTAGTGTATATAAATATTAATTGTCGTGCATCTATTATTTCAAAGGCTGATAATTAGCAAAAACCTTATGTAATCGTACACCATATTTTAAAATGTATATCATAATTAATATTAAAATTTCAATAGTGGTTGCAACTTGGTATACAACTTTTCCTACCCTTTTCTCTGCCTACCCGCAAGATAGTTTAGATGCCGTGGCGACTGGCGGCGATCTGAGAAACTTCTCGATCGCTGCCGCATCGTTCAGTTTTTGGGTAGCGACCACGCCGCTAATACGCGCCGCTGACTTCTTCAATCATCTTGTGTTTTGTGCATGTATTATTACAATGAGTTTTGTGTTGTTGTGAATCGTTAATATTAAAATAAAGCCAAGATTAAAATATGCAGAAACAACCGTGGAATACAGCAGGTTGGAGAACCTCAGGTTAGTCGCCGTTCTTTCACTTGCTAAGTACTCGTATTTTCCGTCCCCTTTCTTTTCCACGTCATTTAACTTAACCCACACTAATTTTGTTTCCCGCATCACAACAACACTTTTTTTCTGGACATAGCCGTGACTCTTACTTCGCAGTTTGAGATGTATTTTTAGGTGCTCTTTACTAGGTTATTGACTTTTCCTGTGCCTAAAGTACCAGAAATGAAATGGGACAGAATAGCTATAAATGTTTTCTTCGGGGTCAACTGCTGTATACCGTAACTAGTTCACTAATTTAAGTCTCTCATTGGGCTATTCGGTTTATGTTGGGTGTTATAAAAAAAACCGAAATGAGGAAATTCATAGCAGAACCAAAGTGAAAACTCGCTTATAGTTCGCAAAATACAATACAAAAGCTCATAGTGTCCCACCACTGAGCTCGGGCCTACTTTAAAGGGACAGTATACCCACCACACCACGTTTATCCCAGGCTAACTCTATACACCATTGATCTCGTTATGCAGGTTTCCTCACGGTGTTTTTCTTCACCATCGGTACATGGCAATCATGCAATAATTAAGCATATTAGGCGAGAGAAACTGCCTGCAGTGCATGCCACCGTGGTATTCGAACCTGGGACTTCTAGATTGATTTCCGAATATAGCCGCTGAGCTACCAGGTCACTTCTGTCAGAAGACCAATGAGCGATGGAGCAAACGAGTCCTGGAATTGAGATCATGTCTCGGAAAATGTGCTGAATGCTCTCCAGCCCGACGGACTGCGCATTTAAATAAGGCTGCTGGTCGGGCTGGAGGGGTAAAACAAAGACCTCGATTTTCACCACAGACTTGAGCAGGTGTACGTCTAAAAGTGGCCAACGATTTGATAACGATGGAGACATACACATTTAAGTAATTGTAATGTAATTATTGGTGCAATTTGTGAATTTATTATTGTTAATATTAATATTAATAATAAAACTGAACTTCTATTTTTTTTATGGCTGTAGAACAGCAGACAGGTTGACGGTCCGCATAGAATTTAACAGTTACCGTCGCCTCTGGATTTTTGCAACGTCAGTGGCATCGTGAACACGCTGCTGGGTAAGTAAGGGTACAGGAACTTGGGTCACTAATGCCGGAACACAACGCAAGGTTATTATGGCGGCATACTTAAGACCAAAGGTGGTCGTCATCCAGACGGGCTTGAGGCCCTACTACGTAGCTAGATTGGGTTGTTTTGTCGCCTTTTACGACAGGCCGACCCTGGCCGCAGAGGTTAGTATTCTTTCTCCGCCCCTGCACGGATAAAAATTCTACATTGTAATTTTATAGGAAACTGTGATTAATCAGGCCTTGAGCTTAAGATTACCCAATAAATTTTATGATCTTATGTAAAGTTCGCAAGACGCTCGAAATTCTAAGGCTTACGTCTTTAACAGGCATAAGAGTTTTAGTAGTTTTATACGAATAGCTTCATTTCAAACATTGAAATGAAGTGAGATTTCTCAGCGGATTTGCTGAAACAATTAGCTTGAGAAAAAAGTGGTGAATAAGTTTGGCCACATTTCCGATAACAAGAGAGCTTGTATTCTGGTCCTTCCAAATCAGGGTCTCTGTCAGTTGTATCAGGGTCTACCGTTGTATAGCAGAGTGCACCAGGTGGCAAAAGGTCTTGTTGATACCTTTTATACCTCATTTATCTGAGGCAGTTATCTCCTTTATATATATAATTCTTATGTGCTTGTATTTTTGGCTGAACACCTCCTAAACGGCTGGACAGATTTTAATGAAATTTTTATGTGTATTCAAGTGGATTCGAGATTGATTCAGATTCACAATTCTGTTCACTAATTTTTTATATGTCAGAACAATGTTTGCAGGGTCAGCTAGTACCTATACATATATAGTACATTTGATTTGATGACATGACATGCTCAGTGACAGTGCAGACAACGGTCGTGTTTGTGGGTACAATCCACTTAGACGCAATATTTATACTATACAAATAGTTTGTTTTGATCTAGATGCGTGTGCGTCGTATTGATTATCTGGAAAAAACTTTGTATTTCATATTGTTTTCACATAATGCAGGGAACTGTTCCTTTTTTTTTTTGGTCTCGGGGAAAAACCTCTCTTGATGGGTTCCCCCGGCCCGGGGGGACCAAGGGATATGTGAGACTCCGGAAAAGATGTTTGGCCATCCGACTACCTACTAAAAACCCCGCTGTTCTCCTATCGCCTACGCCCGGGCCCACGGATATATGGCCTGCCGATCTCGTGGCCCGGGCCGGCGCCGGCCCGCCCTTTGTCTTGAGGCGGGCCCCTTCTAAAGTGTTGGCGCCAGGGGGTCAGGGTTTCGTCCCTCCGGCGCTCTCCTAACAACTCTAGGAGTTGAGGGGGGCCGCGGAATAGCACGCAGCCCTCACCCTCGCGGCAAAAGTGCGGGCGGCGGATCTCCCCCGAGGGGCCGCCCGCGGCCGCATTTTACGGCGGCCGGAGGTCGTTACTTGCCCTCCGGCGCCGCCGACGTAGCCTGCGTTGGCGGGAGGGGAGTGTGGTGGTCGACTCCCGCTCCCGCTCCGCCGCCTCCTTTGCGGACATGACTGCCTCGCAGAAGGAGGCAGGGAACTGTTCCTACACTAACTGTTCCTAACTGTTCGTATAGGCATTCCTATGCCTATACGAACTCTCTGGTTGAGTGATCTTTAGTTTAGCTCAAAGTATACAATATTGTCTACTTCAAGTTATTTAATCTTGGTTAAATAACGCCATATAGTAAGTTGGAAAATGATCTTGCAAGTATTTTATTTTGGCTTAAGTATTCTAGTACCTTACCTCAGAAATATTATATTTTCTTATATCTGTCATCTAAAATTCGAACTTATTTTCCGGCAAATCTCAACAACACTCGCGTGCGGAAATAATAGTAAGCCGCATTACATCAGTAAATAATGTACTGGACCCTTCGCATAAAGATAATCTTCGTTCATAGTTGGTGTAGGCTCCATAAAGTGCGGGCGTGACTACATGACATGTAGTGCTGTTTCTAGAATTAGATTATAACCTTTATATATAACAAACTATTACGTTATGTTTATTAATAAAAATATAACTATCAGCTTACCTTATTTATAAATGGAATTCAATAAACTGGTAGACTTGGTTGTATAACCTATACTTTAATTTAGTACTATATTAAGTATTGGAAGTGAAACATTTTTCCCGGAGTCCCACATATCCCTCGGTCCCCCCGGGCCTGGGGAACCCGTCAAGAGAGGGTTTTTCCCCGAGACCAAAAAAAAAAATAAGGCGGACGTTTCGAGACCAGATTAGGGACGTTTTGAAAGACCAGTTCAAGAGTACCCTAAACTGAAGGGCATGTATGAAGGGAATAATGAAAGTGGACGAAGCGAAACAAGTATGTAAGGATCGTAGCAAGTGGAAAGAAGTGGTCTCTGCCTACCCCTACGGGAAAGAGGCCTGATTATATGTATATATGTATTAAGTATTCGGGCTCCAAATCCAGCTAAATAGAAAGACAACCCTGGTCTTTAAATATGTAGCCATAATAACTTTGTATTATATTCCGGTATTAGTAATTTTATCCGTGCAGGACCGGAGAAAGAATACTGACCTCTGCAGCCGGGGTCGGCTTGTCGTAAAAGGCGATAAAACAACCCAGCTTAGCTACGAGGTCGGGCCCAAGCCCGTCGTGATGGCGACCACCTTTGGTCTTAAGTATGCCGCCATAATAACATTGTGCTGTGTTCCGGCATTAGTGACCCAAGTTCCTGTACCCTTATGGGACAGCGTGTTTGTAATACCGCTGGCATTACAAACACCCATAGGCGACGGTAACAGCTAAATTCTAAGTGAGCCGTCAGCCTGTCTGCTGTTCCAGAGCAATAAAAAAACACCAAGTTTCAGTTCCCCTTTAAGGCCGGCAACGCGCTTGCAATGCCTCTGGTGTATCAAATGTTACTAAGCCATGGTAACCACCTTATATCGGGTGGACCGTTTGTCCGTATGCTGAAATCCTATAAAAATATTTTCTTAAGCATATTCACGATATATCATCACCAGACCTTTTTTAGGGAATTTAAAAATTTGGTTATTTTGATCATTTGTACAAATTTGTTATTAAATGAAGCTATAATAATAATAAATAATAATAATAAATATTTTGTAACAATTCACACAGCGTCATCTAGTCCCAAACTAAGTAGCACTTGTGTTATGGGCCCTAGACAACTGATATACTACTTATATACTTTTTTTTTTGTAAATAAATACATATTATACATAAACACCCAGACGCGAGACGGGAATCGAACCCGTGACCTCCGCGAGCTATTTAGATAGTTTTAAAATTAAAATTTGTAATAATGTTGTAATAAGAACTACAATAAAATATAAAAAGAAATCATATTTATAATAGGAAATCTATTTCACGTTTAGTCAATTATGTTTGGATATTATTATTTTAAGTTATGAGGTTACTACAAAAGTTCAATATTTTAGGCGTATGACGACACTTCTATGCCACTTATCCTTTCATCAGTAAACATTGTCGCATAAAAGTTTATTTGAAACTAGGTGTGTTTGTTCATTCGAATGGAATTTATTTACTAAGTGCGCTTTCAAACACTTTGTTTGTTAAAGCTTCCAATGTTTGTGAAAAATAAAATTTCTAATTTTTTTAATAGCAGGAGCGAAGTGGATTGGCAGACGGCCAACTTTGAATTGTTTACTGTCGCCTAGAAATTAAGGTTTTAACATCTGTTGACCTTGTAATAATTGAAACAGATAGCAAAAGTAGAGCAGACCAAAAAATGGAAAAGAGGTAGGTATAGGCCACGAAACTTTTTCTCACGGTACATTGTGTTATCAAAATGCTGAAGCCAAACACTGTTACTCAATGTAGCCTTGCGAAGCCAGTGAGAAAACTACTATTTACAAAAAAGTGTAATTATTTCAGCCTTTATTAATTTTTACTTGTTCAAATTTTAATTCGATTTCGCCCTTGGCATTCCGTTATAATGTTATAAGCATTTTGATACCAAGCTTTTATAAGTAATTGTGGTCCAATGGTTATACATGCTGCGTGCCAGACATGTCTGTCTGTCTTCGGTTCAAATGAACGTGAAAGATCAGAAATTAATTTGTAGATTCACATGCTTCGTTGGGTTTAATTATTATTTCCATTCGATCAATCAGTTATCAGTAGTATATAAATAAAAGTTTAAAGATAACGTAGCTGATGTAATCTGTTTTATGGAGTATTAACTAGAATTGATAATAACTTAAAAGTTTTACTTATTATGACTCTTTAAATGCAAATAAGTAGATTTTTTTCCGTTACGTGAAGATTTTATCGCTTATGATTTAAAAATTAATGCTCATCAACTTAGGTTTTAAAATCATGGTCTACCTTGCTTTATTGTTATTCTAGTCTGTTATTGGGTGAATATAGGTTTTTAATTGAAATATTAAATATTTTAAACACTGCGCGTTGTATTTGTATATTTAACAACTACGATAAGAAATATTACGATTAAAGTCAAAGTATGGTTTTATTCTTGTCTGATCCTGTCATATTTTGTAGACCAATAAGCATTTAGAGCTAAATAAATTATAATTCAGCCGTATTCTGACCATTATACTTTTTAAACTATATATATTTATATTTCCTAATATATATTGATGGTCTTATTTTATAAGGGGAAAAGGGCAGAATGTGATTGTTCATAAGTCATAATTTACTGAATTCCAAATACTTGTTTGTCTATCAAATATGACGTAAGAATAAACATGACAGAGTAAAAACTTCGCATATAATACTTTTTGAAAAATCACCACTGCAACAGCGGGATATAGTCATAGGATCAGATTTATGGGAAACTATGTTTCTAAACCATCTACTATTCTTTATAAATCTGAATACTTGTCGTTGGTAATGGTGGTAACTGATGACAATACTTTTATGGCCGTTAAAGCAGGTGTATCAATTAAAAAAAAGTTTGATTGATTTCACAATATCCTGCTAGGCGTTCATCTATATGCCTTTCGTTATCTCTACGATTGATGTTTGTCTCTGCGGTCGAATATCTAATTTGCGTATACTGAGGATGTGGAATGAGCTTTCAGCGGAAGTTTTTCCACCGCACTATAAAATGGGATATTCTTAAAAGGCCGGCATAAAATTTACGACCGGCAACATGTTTATGGTGTCCCTGACGATTCAAACAACCATAGACAATGGTAACAATTTATTATCAAGTGAACTACCTTTCTGCTGTTCTAAGAAATGAAAAAGGTCAGGTAAGAGCCATACTTCAATCATAATTTGCTATTATAAGAAGATAAATGCAGCTGGAATCACCTTGAAGTAATAAAAAAAATTCTCTGCAGCACTTAGGCTGATTGTTATATATTCAGCGAATAATATAATAATAGACATATAAAGCGGTTAACAAAATGACTATACATACCATAGACCGCTCAGTGTCCAACAACTATTCAAAAATGTATCCGCCATACCCTTCGATCAACAATAGTAACTGTTGATCGGAGGCCATACCAAACAAATGTTTGTCGTTAACCACTTCATGATATGCATGTTGCTGGTAACACCGAAAGTATTGCCAGCTATTATGTGGTAGGCATATTGCAGAAAAATTTTGCCAATAGACACATGATAATAAATAAATAAGGAATAGTGCTTTCGTTTACTTTTTGTTATGTAAGATTTATTCAAAAATTTCAGATAAAAATTTATTTTTATTTCTGCAGAAACTCGACTCGGTAAAGTTCGACTCGGTAAAGTTCCCTACAAGCAACATTTTTGCAACAACTTTGCAAAACTTAGTTCTTATTTTACCACCAGGGTCGTTGTGCCTGTTCTCATAAAGATGTCTCTTGTGGACGACTTTTAAGCGACTAGTGATTTCGTTAAAGTAAAACGCATTAGTGTGTGTTAAATTACGGTATTCGACACATGACACATTTGTAACATGTTTTTAAATGTACTAGTATTACACTAGTTTTAACATTAATTCATACTATTAACTCTGTCTCTCCATCTGTTACGTTTTCATGCCTAAACTACTCAACCAATTTTAATGAATTTTGGTACAGAGATAGATTGGATCTTAGAGGACATAGGCTATTTTTTTTTAAATTATATGCCTGTACATCTTTTTTTGGGACAGCTAGTGCCTTGTATAAAAATTGACGACCACCGTGGCGTAACAGCTAACGCACTTCAGTACGCTTGCAGAGGTCATGTGTTCGATGCCCGTCTCGCGTCAGGGGGGTTTATGTATAATATGTATTATATATATTTACAAAAGAAAAGTATAGACGTAATATTTTGGTTATCTAGTACCCATAACACAAGTGCTATACTTCGGGACCAGATGGCGCTACGTTAATTGTCCCAGTACATTTATTTATTTATTTAATTAAATTATTCTACATTTAGGTACAAATTGAAGAAAACAATTTACAATATCAATGTTACAACAGTCGTGATTTCAAATTAACTCAATTTGTTTTGAGAATTAGGAACTTGAAAACTTTACCAAGTTATTCATCAGTTTAATCAGATGTTTACAAGAAAAATTACAGTTTATTTGCGCAAATTTTCAATCTATCTTATGGTTAATTTTCTTCTGAAACTATGTTATTAATTTATATTTGTAAAGGTCAATCAGATAAACGTGATGTTAAAGAGGTTAAACTATTGGAAATTCCTATCTCTTATGTAGTCCTTTTTATTGGATTATAGTAACTTGTTTGACAGATAACTTTGATATTTGATACGTTTGTAAATATTTTACCGTCTCATAAAGTGATAAATAATGATACATTTTTTCCATGCAGGGGTGGAGTAAGAATACTAACCTCTGCGGCCCATAACTCTAGCTACGTGGTAGGGCCCCAAGTCCGTATGGCAGCAATCTTTGGTCTATAAGTACGTCGCCATAATAACCTTGTGTTGTGTTCCGGCATTAGTGACCCAGGTTCCTGTACCTTTATGGGACAGCAGCGTGTTGTGTGATTGCGTACTACTAAATATTAAGTGGGCCGTCAACCTGCCTGCCGTTCCTGAGCAATAAAAATTATATATATCTTAAAGTGTTTAGAAAGTTTTATTTTTAAATGCATTTCATCTAGATGTAACTGAAAGTCACACTTCGGATCTCAAGGTACACTTCTGATGACTAAATGCGCATTAATTTGCGATATTTTAAATGACAAAAACACAATACAGGATATGAAAAGATGTGCTTTAATTTGTTTTTAAATAGCGGAGGTTTAAGTCTGATCCCTCCCATTCCCGACTCCGAAAAGAAAATCGAACTTTTATCCTATTTGTTGATAAGTAAATTTCCCGCCTTTTATGACTTCTAGGTTAATAAAGCGACCTATTTTTATTTCCCGGCAATAGCAAAAGGCTAAATGAATATTACATACAATGGCGAAAGGCTAATTGTTTTAAGTGTATCCGTGCAGGGGCGGTGAAAGAATACTGACCTCTGCGGCCGGGGTCGACTTGTCGTAAAAGGCAACAAAAGAACCCTAGCTACGTGGTAGGGCCCCAAGCTCGTCTGGATGGCGACCATCTTTGGTCTTAAGTATGCCACCATAATACCTTGTGTTATGTTCCGGCATTAGTGACCTAAGTTCCTGTACCCTTATGGGACAGCAGCGTGTTCGCATTGCCACTGGCTTTGCAAACACACATAGGCGACGGTAACTGCTAAATTCTAAGCGGGCTGTCAGCCTGTCTGCTGGCCTACAGCAATAAGAAAGCGACATTTTGGGCGACATTGAGTTACATACACATATTACAAAGCAGCTACTTTTTCTGCAAATTTTTAGAATGCTCTCTTATAAAGTTTATAAAATGTCGCTTAAAACAATTAACCCTTCACCTTTTGATATGTTAAGTTTATTATTGTCCTATTTTTCAATGTTCAATTAACTGCAATGAGAAGTAAGAAATGAGTAATGTTAATAAGGCTGTAATTATTTAAAACAAAAAACTAAGAACATTGAATTCATTAATGTTCATATATTAAATCTATTAAAATGTTCATAACCCAATCGTATTAAGAATTTATTATGATACCTAAAAATAAAATAGCAGTTTTTCCATAAATCACAAGTCACAGTAACTTCATTAGTGGTTCGAATGAAAATACGATGGTACAATAATTAAGAGAATTGCTTGAACAGCAAAAAGAAAAACACTCATGAAGCTAAAACTTCGGTTAATTCGGGGATAAAGAAAAAGTCGAATGTAGTTAGTTAATTACAGAAACTATTATGCGGAAGATAAGAACCCAGTAGAAAAAATATAATTATTTTTTGTCGAACAAAACATATTTGCTATAAAAGCAGTAAGTACGGAAGTGTTTTGAAATATTTCATGATTGTTTTGGATATTGAACAGAACTAAACACTGCGATGTAACAATTGAAGATAAGAAAAGAATATAGAGAAAAGTTAGTAGTCTATGCAGTTCTGTCTTTATTGCGACAAGAAAAAAGGCTGTTAGAAAAAAAGGCAAAACTTAAATAAGAATTGTGATTAGAGTTTCTCAAATAATTATATTTTTAGAATTTTAAAGAA
The DNA here is from genome assembly GCA_963693495.1 of Malacosoma neustria. Classification (NCBI taxonomy): domain Eukaryota; kingdom Metazoa; phylum Arthropoda; class Insecta; order Lepidoptera; family Lasiocampidae; genus Malacosoma; species Malacosoma neustria. Next base: position 13,569,184 of record OY856383.1, read on the forward strand.
AATAATTATTCATCATCATCATCATCTTAGCGATGAATCCTGGTTGCAGCCCAAACTATCGCTTCGGCGCCCGGGGTCCGCTTTCCGACTTTTTTCTCCACTTTACATGATTTTCGGCATCTCTGGTGGTCAGTCCATTGGTACGCATTGTCAGACATTTGTTCCCCACATAAGTAGCCGGTTGCCGTAAAACGTGGCCATACCAGTGAAGGCGTGATTCCTGCAATTTATCTGTTATAGCATGGACATGAAGGCTGCCGCGAATGCGAGAATTCCTAACGCGGTCCTTCCGCGTTACTCCATACATTCACCTCAGTATATTCATCTCCGCGACTCGCAGTTCCTGCTCGTGTCGCCCCAGCAACGGCCACGCTTCACATCCGTATAAAAGGACAGGCCTAATGATGGTCTTATAGACCTGTCCTTTCAATTTGACCGGTATTTCAGGGTCATAGATGACACCAGTCACCTCGCGGCAGCAATGCGTGCCTTGACGTCGCAAACGATGTCACCAGCCGCGTGAAATACAGATCCCAGGTATTTCATCTGTTCCGTGCGCGTAACTGTGTCGCCGCCTATGTGCACGGGTGTGGAATCTGTGGAGTTGCAGACCAAGTACTCGGTCTTCGCCACGTTGAGTTTCAGACCGCCTTCTCCAAGTCGAGAAACAGGTAATGCAGAGGCGTATTCTTCGCCCTGTATTTCTCTGCGACAGTCCTTAGGGCAAAAACAGGATCCATTGTCCCGTGACCAGGGCGAAACCCATTAACCCATATTGACACTCCGAGACAGTGCACTCCTGTCAAATTCGAGAGTCTATAACCCTTTCGAAGAGCTACATTCAAAAGATTAAAAAAATATGCAACTATTCAGTTAGTCAAAGAAATTCTTCATAAATTTTTGTGTTTCGCGACGATAGGATATAGGTGCTTGTTTACAGCAACAAATAAATAATCAGGAACTAAGAGGTACATATGTATAGTTATATACCTACATATTGATTATACCCAGGGAATCATAATAGTATATATACTATCATGACTCACTGCATATAATCAATATTTTTTTTATAAGTGGTTAGAGTCCTTGTTACGTGAACCAAAAGCAAACATGAGAAATATACGAGTATGAATTGATAGTACATACATCAAAAAAGTCTAAGCAACATGTACTAATTAAAATATTAGGATGGTGGATGAGCCGCTGTATGGATGAACTTCCTGAATGCACCTGAGCCTTTCAGTATTTCCGGACCGACGGTACACTCGCACCCTTCTTGTATCAGGTCTAAACCCGAATCGCGACTCATCGGAAAACATAATTTTATCCCATTGTTCCTGGGTCCATGTTCTGCGTTCTCTACACCATTCATTTCGACGAGCGCGATTCCCGTGACATATCGGTGGGTACCTAATTGGGCGACGAGCTCGTAGGCCGTACTCATTCAGTCGATTTCTCACAGTTTGGGGACTTACATCAACACCACTTGAATTTTGTAGCCTCAAACTTATCTCTTGAGCGGTTAACATCGGCTGGCGTCTTGCAGTCAGTTGTATGTACCAGTCTTGCTGGCCTAGATGCTGTTCAGCGGGTTCCCTTGTATTATTGTAGCGCGTGCCAAAGACGACATATAATACTTCCATGAATGCCAAAATGCCGAGATACCTGAGATTGATTACTTCCCGCTTGCAACATCCCTACAGCTCTTTGCATTTCATTTGCTGTCAAATGATGTCGCTCTATGACGTAAAGAATATCTAACAATTCAATTTTGTTGCTAACTTTATTTAAATGGTTGGTAAAATTATAAAATGAAGACTAAACGTAGCAATAAAAACGCACTTAAATTCAAATAAATTCCCTTTCATTTAATTTTATGAAAAAAACAAAACAAAATTGAAATTTTTTTTTACAACCAGCCAGTATGTCATCAATAACAAAAAAGTTTACATACCTACGCACTTTGAGTGAGGAAAGACTTAGAAATTAATTAGTATAAATGGTAAATTTGTAATATCATGCATGTTGCTTAGACTTTTTTGATGTGTATATTTTGTGTCAATGTATCAGTGATAAATAATACAAAACCTACCAACTAAACCTATCAAAACTATTCTTTTGTGTGTGTATATGACTGAACTCTTTCTAAACGGCTGTACTGAGTTTGATGATTTTTTTATTAAATTTTTATGTTAGATATTTTCGGATTTAAGACGTGTGTGACAATGTCTGTTGGATTCGTAGAGATCACCCATTTATTATATCTTTACCTGGGATATATTATTTCTGGAAAAATTTACACATCAATTTTTTATTTATATAATATTTAGTTAAAACTTGTTTAGTTGTTGGGAACATACATATAATATATGTCGGAGAAAACGTTATTTTTCGTTGATATCGTCATTAGTGGTTGCGAGCTTAGTGGGATATTTAACTATTTTAATTTATACTTTACAATAATTTCGTGAAATGAGACCAAACGGCGAGTTCAGGGTACGGATTTTACTTTAATATAACTCAATGATCCAACTTAATCATAATAAGCATACATTGTTCTGCCAGTGAGCGTTTACATCACAAAATAAGTAACCAGTTTTCTACGTGGTAGGGCATTAAGCCCGTCTGGATGGCGACCACCTTTGGTCTTAAGTATGCCGCCATAATAACCTTGTGTTGTGTTCCGGCATTAGTGACCCAAGTTCCTGTACCCTTATGGGACAGCAGCGTGTTCGCGATGCCACTGGCGTTGCAAACACCTAAAGGCGACCGTAACTGCTAAATTCAGTTCAGTTCAGTTCAGTTTTTGAAGGTGTGGCTCCAACGCCCTTGGCATTGATTTTGCCAATGTCTAAGTGGATTAAAGAAGTGACAGGTTTAATGGCGAAAAAAAAGGGGGGGGGTCAAACGCGGTGATCGGTTCGAAAGCTATCTGTAATCCTAACTGCTAAATTCTAAGCGGGCTGTCAGCTTGTCTGCTGTCCTACGCAATAAAAAAAAAAAAAAAACCATCCTTAATTTCAAGTAAATCTGGTGTATACTCGTAGTTTTAGAAATCTCGTGATGAGTGTTATATCGCTTGTATTTTTTTATATTATAATTTAAAAAAATACAATTTGGATAGTGTATATAGGGGGGGCCAAGGCTCCAGGTTTCTAGAGTACAAAACAGAGCACAAATTATATACAAATTCTTATCAATTTCGTCTGTTAAACTTGATTGTGACAAGTCTTACATAAACTTGGATTTGAATGGAAATGAGACAGTCCAGGTCACTGCCCCGGCGCAAGTGATCAATCAAATAAGATTTTAGTCATGAAACCGTAATAATATGCAAAATAGATGTCTAGCTTTTGTGCAAACACAGCTCATTTCCAGACATTTATATTATGATTTAGTTGAATTAATGACTTAGTATAATAATAATTATTGAATATATATTTTTCTTATTCATTTAAGCTTGAATCGAATTCTTCACTTCTGAAAGTCGTATCCTTGAAAATCAATCGTGGCCTGTCTCGTAAACTTTTTCCACTTCGTCCGGTCCTCAGCTTCTCGAATAGCGGTAGCTATTGGAAGTCCAGTAAGGGCGGTTACTTGGTCATACCAGCGGCTAGGTATTCGGCCACGGAATCGCTTTCCTTCCACCTTGGTTAGTCAATAGGGATCCGAGGTAAATAAACTCGCTGACAAAGTCCGAGAGTTCTCCAGTTTAGAGAGTTGGCCGGATCTGTCCACAACCATGAATTTTATTTTGGATTTATTAATAGAGAGTCCCATCAATCCGCTCTCATACTCCACTCTGCGAAGCAAGTCAGCAAGTTCCTTCTCCGATGATGCGAAAAGTGTGGCGTCGTCTGCATATCTCAGGTTACTAATTTTCATGCCACCGACCAAGAGGCCCCCCTCCCAATCTTCCGAGGCTTTCTTAATTATATATTCACTATATACGTTAAAAAGAATGGGAGAAAGAATGCATCCCTCTTTTACTCATTTCTGTGGCTTGGAGGATCCTGAGATGACATTATTCACCCTTACTTTAATAATAGATTTGCCATCTTGGTATAAAGTAGCGATCAGCGACACCAGGTGTTGAGGTACGCCTATTTCATGCAGGATGTTCCACAAACAATCCAATCAAACGCTTTCGTATAGTCTATGAAGCACATGAGTATTGGCATGTTGAATTCGCGACCCTTCTCGATTATTTGCCTTACATCCTCAATTTGTTCTCTTGTACCCCGACCATTCACAAAACTCGGTTGTTCACAAGGTGTCTGCCATTGAATAAATGATTGTAGCCTGCTGTTAATTACATGAAGCATTATCTTGCTCGCATGTGATATTAATGCCACTGTACGGTAGTTGCTACATGTCCTTATTGACCCCTCCCTATGTAATGGAACTAGCAAGGTCTCTTTCCAATCGGTGACTCATCTGCCTGTTCTACAAACTTCGTTACAAAGAACAAGTAGTAACCTAATTCCCAGATCTTCTAGATGTTGCAGTTCCTCAGCAAAAATGCTGTCTCTACATGCTGATTTGTTCATTTTGAATTTACGCAGTGCGCTTCCGATTCCGGATTCTATAATGTCCGGTTCCAAGCATTATTCATCCATAGTAAGAGTATATCCAGTTTGTGCTGCAAGATCGGCGTACAGGATTTCGCAGCACGATTGCCACCTCTCCGTCATTTCATCTAAATCGCTTAACAGCTTGCCCTCGTCATTCCTATGACCCATATCTTTGAATCGTGCCATGCATAATATGCTATCGTATATAATATGTAATCATGATGTTTTTATCAGTTACCTAGTTAGTACCCATAACATAAGCGTTTTGTAACTTACTTTGAGACTAGATGGCGCTGTATGAATTGTCACAGTATATACATTCATTATTAAATAAGAAACTTATGTATATAGATAATTACAAAGCTGATAATTTTATTTTACTACTGAGTACGTATAACACAAAACACATAACTTAGTTTTATTCGACTGACTTGCGTGACAATTTCAAATATGATTAATAAGGATTAAGCTTTACATTAATATATTCATGAATAATAATATATTTCCGTATAATTAGAGACCAACACTTAAAAGCTTTTGTTTAGGGCGTTGAACTCGACGTTAAAGGTTTCTTGTTAATTATAGCCACTTAAACTATGTTTGCCTTAAAGAAACTAAAGTAATCAGCGACCTCTGTTATTTTTTTAAAACAAATGATGAAAATGGCGACCTCCTTTGGTTTTAAGTATGCCGCCATAATCGTGGGACAGCAGCATGTTCGCGATGCCACTGGCGTTGCAAACATCCATAGACGACAGTAACTGCTAAATTTTAAGTAGGCCGTCAGCCTGTCTGATGTTCTACAGCAATAAAAAAATTTTACCATAGAAGCTTGTTGTTGAGTGATTTCTAAAAGTAAAAATAGGGCACTACATTTGCCCTGTCACATCCCAAGACTGTAGACATAAAATTTGTATATTCGTATGTAGGAAAAAATACCCGTAAGATCAAGAATATTAGTATATTAGTAATATAGTTCTAATGTGAATGAATTAATTGAATGTGGGGAGCAAGGGGAGAACGGAGCTTAACATCTATCCGACCCAATTGTCAACCTCACCTGCCCGCGCTGATGGTTCTTTTCAGAATAGCCAGCGGCGGTGATCCAGCGATTGCCGCGGTGCTCCCTGCTAGACAACAGACGAGGCAATGACGACCGAACAAAGGCGGTATAACCTTAAACCCATCGTCGTATGGAAGAGGCCTCAAGAGCCTTGAGGACTAAATGACCTCTAAAAGTCTTGCCGGAAGGACGTGGGGCCCCACCGAGTATCTAACCAAGAAAACCAACATCATCACCATGAACAGTACAAGAATAGAGGAAGGCGATTTGTTGGACGACCCGACTAACGCTCGGCGCCATTCAGTGCCCGGGCTGAATGGTGTGAAATATGCTACCGATGAATTGGGAGAGAATACTACTGTTTCTAAGGGAAACACTACAAAAACATCCTTACGAGCCCACCATCGTATTGGCGCGTGGAATGTTAGAGGCTTACTTAAACCAGGCAAGCTGATGATTGTCGAGAAGGAAATGGCACGTCTACACCTTGACATACTCGGCATCAGTGAGACTCACATGCGTGGCAAAGGACATTTTAAGACCTCCTCAGGTAATTTCATGTACTTCTCTGGGTGTGAGGACTCTAGTTTGCATGGAGTCGGCATTATAATACCACCTAGATTGAACAGCTTCATCCTTGGCTACAATCCCGTTTCGGAGCGCATCATCTCTATGAAGCTGAACACTAAACCATGCACTCTGAACATCATTCAGATATATGCTCCAACCAGCTCAGCTAAGACTTCGGAGGCTGAACTAGAAGTTTTCTACAATAAGTTGGAGGAAGTGCTAGATGCGATACCTAACCGCGAGTTGACCATGATTCTGGGTGACTGGAATGCGAAGGTCAGCAGTACGAAAGACGAAGATCATCTGCGTGAGGTGGTGGGTAAATACGGATTGGTCGTCAGAAACGAACGTGGCGATCGACTCATTGACTTTTGCGCAAGCAGGAAACTGACAATCTTAAACACCTGTTTCTAACATCCCCCCCGACGCCTATACACATGGATATCTCCAGGCGATAAATACAGGAATCAAATTGATTACATCGTCTTGAACTCTCGTTGGAGATCGTCGGTCCGTAATGTGAGGACGTTTCCTGGGGCAGACTGTGGCTCCGACCACAACTTGCATGTTGCGAGTTTTGCTCTTCGCCTGAAAGCACCAATTAGACGGCCAAAATTATATCCCAGGCAGCTGAATCCTGCAGAAGAAGCTGTATTTCGTGAGTCCCTCGAAGAGAAGCTTGGCTTTTCCTCGCCAAATGAACATCGCACAGCTGACTCACACTGGGTTCATCTGAAAAGGCTGATCAATGAAGCACTGAACGTGGCACATCAATCCTTCAAACAAGATCCTAAGAAGTCAGCATGGATATCGGATCGGACCTGGGCTCTGACACAGCGTCGAAGAGAACTAAGAGTCAAAGGCTTACAAAATTCTGAAGTGAGGGGAGAATACAATGCTCTCTGTAAGTCTATAGACGTCAGCTGCAGAGAGGACAAAAACGGTTTCATAAACGGAATATGTATTGATATAGAGAATCACTCGCTCAAGTACCAAACCGCAAACCTGTTCAAGAAAATCCGACAGCTTACAAATAAGTTCAAACCGAAGATATGGGCAATCGAAGACTCTGATGGACGACTCCTCCATCAGCTTGATGATATCACTGAAAGGTGGAGAAGCTACTGTGAGGAATTATACAAGGATCCTGCTCAAGAGAGCCAAACAAGTATCCCCTTCAGCGGTGACATCGAGAAAGAACCGGACATTCTTCGGGATGAAGTGGTGGAGGGTTTGCGTCTGCTCAGGAAACGGAAAGCATCAGGGCCAGACGCCATTTCGGCTGAAATGCTTAAGGCCCTCGGTGAGAAAGGCATTGACACCCTGCATACCATCTGCAATAAAATATGGGCAAGTGGCGAATGGCCGGCTGACTGGACGAGGTCCATAATCCTGCCACTGCACAAGAAGGGCTCGACGAGGCAGTGCGACAACTACCGTACATTGGCGCTTATATCTCACGCTAGTAAAATCATGCTCCACATTATTAACAACCGGATTCGCTACTTTCTTGACCAACAGATACCTCAAGAACAAGCGGGCTTTGTAAAAGGTAAAGGCACAAGAGAGCAAATCTTAAATGTGAGACAGCTGATTGAGAAAGCCCGAGAGTACAATGTTCCAGTGGTAATGTGTTTCGTCGATTACAGCAAGGCCTTCGACTGCGTCCACTGGAACTCCTTGTGGATGGTGCTCGCAGAACTTGGCGTACCACAACATCTCACGCTCCTGCTTCGAGCGCTATACTTCAGGAGCCAAGGTGTAGTGCGAATTGATGAGATTTTATCGCAACCTTTCTCCTTCGGCAAGGGTGTCCGTCAGGGTTGCATACTGTCGCCGATCCTGTTTAATGCCTTCGGCGAGTATATCATTCGTCAGACATGCGACAGTTGGAGTGGAGGAGTACGCATCGGAGGAGCTAAGCTCACAAATCTCCGCTACGCTGATGACACCACGCTACTAGCCGCAAGCGAAGAGGAAATGTCCCTACTTTTAAATAAGATGGAAGCTGTGAGTAACAACCTGGGCCTCTCCATAAACCGAACAAAAACCAAAATCATGGTAGTAGATCGTGCAAACATCTTAGGACGCACCGGTGTCTTGGGCCTAGAGTATGTCGATAATCTCGTCTATCTGGGATCCAACATTATTAATAACGGCTCATGTGAGATGGAGGTGAGAAAGCGAATCGGCATGGCCAAGGGCGCCATGGCTCAGCTCCACAAAGTTTGGAAGAACAGAGGAATCTCCTTGAGAACGAAGACAAGGCTTGTCCGCACACTTATATTCTCAATCTTTCTGTATGGGGCTGAGACATGGACCCTACTGGCAGCTGACCGCAGGCGAATCGATGCGTTCGAGATGTGGTGCTGGAGGCGCATGCTCCGCATACCCTGGACAGCTTTCCGAACCAATGTGTCCATACTCCAGCAACTAAAGATTGGGACGAGGCTTTCCACCATCTGTCTCAAGCGGATACTGGAGTACTTCGGCCACATTGCCCGAAAAGACAATGACAACTTGGAAAAGTTAGTTGTAACCGGTAAAGTCGAGTGCAGCCGATCGCATGGCCGTAGTCCGACGCGTTGGTCGGATCAAGTTCGCACCGCACTAGACACATCCGTCTACGAGGCGCTGCACGGTGTTGAGAATAGGAAGCAGTGGAAAACTACCATAAGTGATAGACTGGAGGGTGTTGGTCACGACCCTCAGACATGAGGACTACGACTCGAGGAGGAGGAGGAATTGAATGTTTAAAAAAAGTTTTCAATTTTATATTGAGTAGGAAAATGTTCTAACAGCACTTAAAAGAAGTCTGAAGGTTCAGACTTTACATTTATGACCAGAGTGGTTACTTCGATTTAGGGCACTCTTGACCTGGCCTTTTTCCAAGACGTCCCTGATCTGGTCTTGAAACGTCCGCCTTTTTTTTTTTTTTTTTTTTTTTTTTTTTTTTTTTTTTTTTTTTTTTTGGTCTCGGGGAAAAACCACTCTTGACGGGTTCCCTCAGCCCGGGGGGACCGAGGGATATGTGGGACTCCGGGAAAGATGTTCGAACATCCGACTACCCACTAAAAAACCCCGCTGTTCTCCTATCGCCTACGCCCGGGCCCACGGATATATGGCCTGCCGATCTCGTGGCCCGGGCCGGCGCCGGCCCGCCCTTTGTCTTGAGGCGGGCCCCTTCTAAAGTGTTGGCGCCAGGGGGTCAGGGTTTCGTCCCCCCGGCGCTCTCCTACCAACTCTAGGAGTTGAGGGGGGCCGCGGAACAGCACGCAGCCCTCACCCTCGCGGCAATAGTGCGGGCGGCGGTTCCTCCCCCGAGGGGCCGCCCGCGGCCGCTTTTTACGGCGGCCGGAGGTCATTACTGGCCCTCCGGCGCCGCCGGCGTGGCCTGCGTTGGCGGGAGGGGAGTGTGGTGGTCGACTCCCGCTCCCGCTCCGCCGCCTCCTTTGCGGACATGACTGCCTCGCAGAAGGAGGCGACGGCCGTCCATCCAGGATCGCCCCCGACCATGGACAGAACCAGGGCCGGGAGCGACAGGTCCACGCCGATTTGGGCGACGAGGGCGCGGCGCTCCTCGCGCCACGCAGGGCACACGGCGACAGTGTGGTTCACCGTGTCCTCCTCGTCGCCCGCGCCACAGTGGTGGCACCCTGACGTCATCTCCCGCCCTATGCGACACAGGTACCTCCCGAAGCAACCATGCCCCGAGAGGACCTGCGTCAGGCGGAAGGTCAGGGCGCCGTGGCGCCTTTCCACCCATTCGGCCAGGACGGGCCTCACCGCTTCGATGGTGGCGAGGCCCGCGCTAGGGCGCGCGAGGCGCTCCTTCCACTCCACCATGAGTACCTCCTCGCGCAGCTCCGCCCGCTTTACCTCCACTTCGCGAGGCGCGGGGCGAGAGCCACGCTCGGCCACATCCCGGCGCCACTGGTACAATAGCGCCAGGACTCGAGCCTCGAGGTCCCATGGTGGGGATCCGGCCAGCAGGGAGGCCGCTTCGAAGGACACCGTGCGGTATCCCCTTATCGCCCTGACGGCCAGGACGCGCTGCGGCCTGCGAAGCAGCGCCGTCGTTTTGGCCGTCAGGCGATCCGCCCATATCGGGGCCCCGTAAAGGGCCATCGACCGCACGGTTCCCTCAAAGAGCCTGCGGCACACTGCGCCCGGCCCGCCGATATTCGGCAGCAGACGGGAGAGTCCCGCCGCCGCCCGAACTACCCTCGGCGCCAGGCGCTCGAAGTGCGCCGCAAAGTCCCATCGCCCGTCGAGCACCAGTCCGAGATAATTCATGGACGGCCCGACGGCGATGCGGACGCCTCCCACCGTTATGCTCAGGCCCGGTGGCGGCCTCTGGCGGGGCCCGTAGAATATAAGGGCCTCCGTCTTGTTTAAGGCCACCTCCAGGCCTAGTAGCCGGATTCTAGCCACCGTTTGCGCCACCCCAGCCGTGCGCAGAAGGCACGCCTGGCGGGGGCTCCTCCCGCGCGCTATGACGAGCGTGTCGTCGGCGTAGCATATGACGCCGACGCCCGGGAGGAGCGCCCCCCTCAGGACCCAGTCGTATGCGATGTTCCACAGCAGGGGGCCCAGGACCGACCCCTGCGGAACACCGCACACGACGTCTCGCCGACTTTGCCCACCCTGGACCGGGTAGACGACGGCACGATCGTCCAAATATGCCCCGACTATGCGACGCAGGTAGGGAGGCACCCGATGGTACTTGAGCGCCTCCCGCACGCAGCTCCACGGCAGGGTGTTGAAGGCGTTGGCGATGTCGAGTGACACCGCCAATAGCACCCTGCCTCGAGCCACCGCGTCCTCCGCCTGGCTCCTCAGACGCGTGATCGCGTCAATGGTGGAGCGCCCCTTTCGGAACCCGAACTGTTCGTCCGCCAGGTTCGGCCCCTCCGTCTCTAGATGCCGGACGAGTCGGTCTGCGAGGATCCTTTCGAAGATCTTCCCCACCTCGTCCAGCAGCACGATGGGCCGATAGGCGGACGGAGAGTCCGCCGGGCGCCCCTCCTTCGCGATCAGGACGAGCCTCCCCGTCTTCCATCTGCGGGGAAACCGGCCCGATCGCAGACACGCGTCGAAGAGCCTCAGTAGTCGGGGCTCCAGGACGTCGTGGGACAGAACCCACGCACGCCCCGGTATGCCGTCGAGGCCGGGGGCGGTGTTCTTGGCCTTCAGCCGCAACATCGCTGCCCCCAGCTCTGCCCGGTCCACGTCGGGCATGGGGTCGTCGTCCGCGCTGGGGTCCCTCTCATCCCAATGAGGCGGGACCATGGCGGGAGGCGAGTGCTCAGCCCTCGTGGGGAACAGAGCGCCGACAAAACCATCCACCTGGCGCGGGGGGAGACTCTCGGTCAGCGGGGGCGCCCACGGGCGGAGCTTGCCCCGCACCGTTTTGTAGGGTCGCCCCCAGGGATCTTGATCTAAGCTGGCCAAGAGTTCCCCCCATGCCGCCGCCTTCGCCTCGCGGATAGCGAGGTGGAGGTCGTTTCTAGCGCTCCGGTACTCCCCGTAGAGCCGAGCCTCCGCGGCCACTCTGTCCGCGTCACGGCGACTCCGTCTTCGGAGCCTGGTGTACTGGCGGTGGGCGCAGTTGCACGCCCTGCGGAGCCGCTCAAGCTCCGCATTCCACCAGTACACCCGGCGCGGGGGCTGGTGTGGCCCCCGCCTCGGCATCGCCGCGTCGCAGACGTCAGTCATGAGCGACCGCAGGTTCTCCGCCTCAGGTCTACCCCTTCCAACACTTCCATTCACACTCGCCTTATACATTTTTTTCGTCAACCGTTCTTCATTTATTTTCTCGACATGGCCAAACCATCTCAGCATACCTTTCTCAATTTTTGTCCCTACATCTTCTTTCAGACCACAACGTTTCCTTATCTCACTATTTCTTATCCTGTCACTCAGTTTAACTCCTATCATACTCAAAAAAAAAATGAAAATATATAAGGAAAATATACTATTTATGTAAATAAATAAATATCCTAACTAATATTATAAATGCATAAGTGAGTTGGTTTGTTTGTTACCATTTCACGCCTAAACTGCTGAACTAATTTTGATGAATTTCAGTATAGTCATAGACTGGACTTTGGAGAAGGACATAGTGTACTTTTTTAAAATTCATATGGCAGAACAACATTTAACGGAATAACTAGTTGAGTTATACATAAAATACAAACTCGAAACGGGATTTGAAACCCGTAGCTAATGCATGCATTGTGATGTGCGAGAGCCGTTGTGTTATGGAGGTCTTAATATCCTCAGTTTATACAAAAAACATATAAAAATGTCAATAGTGATCTATTTATTTTCATTATAAAGGCATAAAAAAGATAGTTAAACTGGCTTGTTTGTTTTGTTCTACTCCACCGAGTGCCGTCGCAAACAATTTTACACATCATGCTACCTCAGCGAGTTCCTCTAATTAAATTAGTACCTTGACCTCTATTAATATCTACGATTTGGAGTTTCAGTTGAGTGTTAAGGGTCACAAATAAATTGCAAACCTCAAGTAACCCTTATCACACCTTTTGCAAGAATCTACCTAATATAATCGAGGACGTTTAAAATTATTTACTCTCGAACGTTATATAATAATGTTACTATATTTTACTATATTAACTTTAATAATTTTATCTACATTTTAGGGACTTCAAATTTGTTTCGAATATTGCTAACAATTTGGCTAATTTGTATTCTATTTATTTATAACTTCTATATATTTATTAGTCTATTTATTTAGTTTATTATTTAGTATTATTAGTCGTTTTTTCCGACTACTTTAAAAACATTTATTTTGATTTTACTTCTGTGAGCGGTGCTTGCCCGTGATTAATCCTTTTTGAGAGTAAATTTGGATATTTCCTGACACCAGAAGAAAAACTTCTTAATTACTTCTTTAATGCCTATTAAAGAAGTAATTAAACTTGGAGTAATTAAAGCTAGAGTAGCCCTAATAATATTTCCGACTGAGACTACTCAATAATTCCCTAAAATATCAGATTATGTTTACATATATCTTGAATAATTATACCTAACAATCCATAAATAAAAACAAAAATGATATAAAAAAGCTTCAAACCTACATTTACTTCATAAACAATCCTAATTTATTGATAAAATTAAGATTGTGCTGGGTATCATATCATATACAGATCGCCTCTGACATCTCAGAATATCTAAATATATGATAAACTAAATATAAATAAATATACTGGCATTGACATTACATGTTTAAATTATATATATTTTTTATTATTTCAATTTAGATTTTTATTCATTTGTAATTTTGTAATAATACAATTTTATTATTATATTTTTGTGAGATTGCGGATAAATTGAAGTGTCGGAGTGTTGGCTCCGTTAGTACAGCCATGTTTTACGGCAACCGGATGCTTACGTGGGAAATAAATGTCTGGCTAGTCCGCCGGGCTCCGGCAGGAGGGGGTAGACCCAAAAAGTGCTGGATTTACGTCGTAAAGGGCGATATGCGTGCCAATGAGCTCACTACCAGGGATGCTAAAGATCGTGCCAAGTGGAGTAGAAAAAGTCGGAAATTGGATCCCGGGCACCAAATCGGAAGTTTGGGTTGCAACCGGGATACGGCGTTTTTTTATTGCTGGACTTAGACAGGCTGACGGCCCGCTAAGAGTTTAGCAGTTACCATCGCCTATGGGTGTTTGCAACGCCAGTAGCATCGTGAACACGCTGCTGTCCCATAAGGGTAAAGGAACTTGGGTCACTAATGCCGAAACATTACACAAAGTCATGACGGCATACGGGCATGAGGCCCTACCACGTAGCTAGGGTAGGTGTTTTGTAGCCTTTTACGGAAGGGGACCTCGGCCGCAGAGGTCAGTATTCTTTCTCCGCCCCTGCACAAATAAAAATATTATATAAAGTAAAAAATATTGAATAACGTTATAAATAAAAATAATTTAAATTATAGAATATATTGCAATAGAATAAAAGTATGGGTTTTCCCAGCATAATATTTGTCACCCAATAATATTTGTACGCCTAAGGGCTTAAATGCATTTGGGAACTTTTTTTGTATAATAACATCGTGTTACAATAACCTGCATTTTTACAAATAAAGCATAATGATTATGATTATGGCACAATTCACACAGCGCTATGTAGTCCAAATTAAGTAGCATAGCACTTGTGTAATGTGTGACAACTGATATACTATATAATTCTTTTTGTATATAAATACATATTATACATAAACGCCCAGATACGAGGCGAGAATCGAAACTGTGTAATCGTCCGCAAGCGTACTGAAGTGCGTTAATCCCTACACTATACAGGTTGACGTATATAGAAATATCTTTAATACTAAAATACAGCTTTGTTTAAACTATTTTTCGCAAGAAATCAGACTCGAGATCATGAATTTACTTTTGATATAAAATTATTTTACTTCTTTAATGACGTCTTCTAAATAAACATAGATGATGCCTAACTTTATTAGTATTGTACATAAATAAACAAAACATCTAGGCACATAGTTTGTAAGTAAATTCAAGATTGTAAAGGAAGGACGGCCAAGCCTAATATTATATTAATTAGCTCGTGTGCTACCAGTGCGTGTCGGTGTTCCACACGAAAATGAAAATCAACACAATACGTGACCTGATGTTGAAAACATGGAGGCTTAAAGCAACACGCAATTCTAACATGAAGTCTACGGCTTTATAGTTAATTCAAGCATTCATAATAAACTACTAAATATTTTTCATAATGTTGTTGAATGTACTCATAATATTTATAAAAATTGGCAAAATTACGATGAACTGATTATGAAAGAAGAAGTCTGGAGTAAATTAAGATTACCGATATGCATATGAGTTCGTCTCAGCCAAACGTGATCGATAAATTGTAAATCTCATGAAAAATAACATAGTTAAGAGAAAAGAGAATAACGGGAGGAAGAAACATGTGCCGATACGTTATAACAAAGGATTAAGGTAGAAATAAAAAATGAGTATTTAAGAAATATATCTCTGGATTAGTTTAGTTGCCACGTATGTAAGTGACCTTTCACGGGCATGGGCTCGGTTCACAAAAAGACTTGCACAATCCGCACATAGTTGGATCTGGTCTGTGTATTCGTAGATTAAATGTTTAATAAATATCATGAAATACATATTTGTGTGTAGATTTGCATTTCAAAAAAATCTCAATTGAAAAGTAAAATGCGATCGTTAAAATTTTTATCGAGTCAATTTTATAGTTAAAAATTTTAAAACACATTCAAAAATATACTAGGTTACAACTAAATCGATCGTAATTGTTAAATTCAGTTACTAATTTACTATTAGCGAGACCTTAATTACATGCCTCAAAAAGAAAATATGTAAGTACTACTGAACGAATGGCAACGGAAACTTTCTCAGTTTACCGCGGTCGCTCCAAGCGTGTAGTCGACTACGCCGTAGCTCAGCTCCGCGCTACGTCGTTAGACTGTAGCCGCGAACTTTTCCGTCACCCAACCTCTAGTGTTGTTTTGATTATGGTTTTTGTGTTTATGGTAATGTTTAGTGCGGGTTAATACAGTGTACATTCTCTTATAAATGCCTCGTCCGAAAAGAGAGGTAAGTAATGACTTCTATTCACTTTAACATTTTCTATGAAACAGCGGATTTTGCGGAACAATACAACAAAAGAGGTTTTGAAATGTTAATTACATAGGAGCGTTAATTTTCATTAATATTTTACGTCGAGAATGGCAAGGTATAAGTATATATATCAAATACACACACACACACACACACACATATATATATATATATATATATATATATATATATATATATATATATATATATATATATATATATATATATATATATATATATATATATATATATATATATATATATATATATATATATATATATATAGGACTTGAAATGGAATACTTGCTAATCGGAATTTGTTTAATTAATGTGTGATCATAAAGTGAATATACTTTCATATTAGCTTTTTTCATTATGTTAATAATCAGAACTGCAGATATTTATTCACAGAAAGTTTCTTGCTGTAGATAATTAAATATATTTATAACGTTATTTAAATGCGTGATTCGTACACTTGTATTTTATTTTTATTTCTATCTATTATTATTATATTTAAAATTTCTACGAAAAATATGCGAATATAACTTTAATTTTTTTTATTTGCCATTAATTAGTTTATTATGATTAGAGATGGCTATGGTTGAATTTTAGAAACTACATATAAATACGTTATTCATATACTTAAAATAAAGAGTATGTCCACCGTCATTGACAAGACAATACTTATTTAGTAATGAATAGTACGACTAAATTCAAAGTTTCTACTTTAAAATTTCTATGGAATAACAAAACAAAACTGTAGCGTGACTTTTTATATTTAACATTTCAGTTTTTTCTAAATTTATTTTTGAGCGTTAGCGACTGACTCCCCAGCTACTGTTTTAAACTTAAAAAAAATAATCTCTCTGTCGCCTTCAACTAGTCCCTTTAAGGCTAGTCTAATTTTTATTTGTAACTGAGACCACGAGGTTAAAAATGAGAACGATTGTGTGTAACCTTTATGTAAATATCCTATATCTTTAAACGAGCAATTCTTGTATATATATACTTATATAATTGGAATCTTGGAATTGGCTCCAACAATCTTCATGAAATTTAGTATACGGGGGGTTTCGGGGGCGATAAATCGATCTAGCTAGGAATCATTTCTAGAAAATGTCATTTTATTCGCTTTTTTTATTGGAAGAAAAATAACAAAAATGTGACTCTTCCTGACATCTATCGACGAATAATAATACTATTTTTTTTAAATTGCTTTAATGACACAATACTAAAGCTATTCCAGCAGATGGCGTTGTTAAGTAACAAGAAGTCAATGAGTGTTTGGCTTTGAGGTTAGACTAAGAAAATTAATTGTTAATTTCCAAAAAACACAATTTATAAAAAAACATACCGAGCGAAGCTCGGTCATCCGGATATTTATATATATAAGAAACAAACTAGTTTTTGATTTTAATGTACCTATATGTAACTACGCTGGTTTGAAGTGGATGTTTAGGGAGCAATCAAAATTCTACGCTAAGATGTAAACATGTCCGTTTAAACTTTTGGAGTATACTCCAAATCATGAAAATATGTTTTTCTTTTCTATCGGGTTTTAACATAATTTTTAACAATAACTAATCGACATATTAAATTACACCATCTTAGAACAGCTGAATTGATTTTATTGATATTAGGAATCCAAATGTTTATTATATTCTAAAAATAATATATTTTGCTTGATTACGAATAAAAACAAAAAATAAAAACCATTTAACCAACCAAAAATAATTATAAAAATACATTTTCTCCAAACAGAGGTGGCGTAAGAATGCAAACTACTACAACCAAGGGTGGCCTATCGTAAAAGGCGACAAAATGACCCAAGCTAGGTAGGAAGGCTCTGAGCTCGTCAGGATGGCTTTCACCTCTAGGTTTTAAATATGCCACCATAATAACTTTGTTTTGTGTTTCGGCATTAGTGACCCATGTTCTTGTATGCCTATGGGACAGCGGCGTGTTCGCGGTGCCCCTGGTGTTGCAGGCATCCATAGGCATCGGTAACTGCTTACTATTAAGTGGGCCGTTAACCTGTCTGCTGTTCTTCAGAAATAAAAAAACCAGGACAAACAAAACAATAAACAAAAGTAATACACATTTATTAATTCTTTAAGACAATAATTGCAAGTATTTTTATTAAACTTGAATCTCGTCCATAATTGGCAGATACTACATCTCTCAGCAATATAAATAAGATATAATTAAGAAAATTTAAAATTCTAGTTTCATAAAATTTGCACGAAGTAACGGTACAATTTTTAAAATTTTGTCTTATATTAAACAATTTTTACGTATTAAAACTATAAATAACAAAAACATACATTCTACAAGAGTTTACATCTTCAGAATATCTCATTCCTACACGATCAAATCCATCAAGTTTCTAACGCGGGAGCGGTGTTAACTTCGCCTCACACAAATTGGATCTTGATGCATTTCACCGTCGAATCTTATTTTTAAACAGGCTTTGACTCATCTCTTAGAAATATATTTATTTGATAATCACAGGTAAAATATATTACTAAAATTACTAAAATACTATAATTAGTTACGTAAGACATTTTTGTTTTTGACAGTTTTATCATAATAATATCACCTTCTATATTCTTATTAACTTAAATGCGTTTAGGTTTTATATCAGACAATGTTTTATACATGGATTTTGAAGTCAAGTAAACGGATTTTATACTGTAAATATAATTTTAAATAAGTTTTTCTCCATGCAGGGTGGAGTAAGAATACTAAACCCTGCGGCTGGGGACGACTTGATGTAAAAGGCGTCAAAACAGCCCCAGCTAGGTAGTAGGACTTTCTGGAATGCGCTCGACCCGACTTTCTAAATATTCCACCATAATAATCTTATGCTGTAACAGCATAAATATATACCGTATAGGTTTCAATTCCTCCCTGGCACCGCAAACATTTATAGGCAACGATGATTAAGTGGGCCATCAGCCTGTTTGTTGTCCAGAACAATAAAAAAGTATTTATTTAATAGCCAATTAAACATTACTGTCAAACAAAATCCTTGAGTAAGGCTTTAATATCTCATATCTTAGATAATTTTTGCTCAGAATCAAGTATAATAGTATAATATATAGTATAATCAGCTTTTAAATTTATAAAAATAAAATATTTCTGTATTCTAAACAAAACCAATATCGCTTAGATCATTTATTCAAGAGCGAAGTAGAAATCTCGAGATTCAGCAGAAATTACATAAAATATCGAATACTTGAACATGGTGAGTGTACTTTTTGGATAGTGCCGTTTAAACAGAATAGTTTTCTGGTCGCTCTAAATTAGGGTTGCCAACCCCAAATTTAAAAAACTAGGATCTGATGTTGGAAAAACCAGGACAATTTAGTTTAAAAACAGGACGCAGTAATAGAGTTATATTAATTCGTAGTGAAAGTAGGTTTAGTTAGAATTAGTTTTTTTTTACTGCTGCGGAACAGCAGACGGCCCACTTCATAGTAAGCAGTTACTGTCGTCTATGTATGTTTGCGACGCTAGGGGCACCGCGAACACGCTGCTGTCCCATAGACATACACAGGATTATTATGGCGGCATACTTATAAACCAAGGATAGTAGCCATCCAGAAGGGCTTGTGAGCCTACCACGTAGACAGAGTGGTTATGTCGCCTTTTACGATAGGTCGACTCCAGCCACAGAGGTTATTCTTACTCCGCCTCTGCACGGAGAGTATAACAAGTTAGTTACAAATATTATTTAATAATAAGTATTTGAATATTAAAAAACAGGATGCTACTATCCAGGACATCCCAGCACACCACAAAGACTAGGATATATCCTGGGAAAACAGGACAGTTGGCAACCCTACTCTAAATAAGCACACAAGAACAACATGTACATCTAAGGCGATGTACCAGTATGGTGAACAATGGTGTGTTTTTTTTATCTAAGTTTATCTTCGTGGTTACATCCGATGTTTTCACTTTTGGTTTCGAAGTGATTAAATATCACAGAGCTTTTCAGAGCGCCATTTTAGATTGGAGATCCGCGATATATTATCTTCTTCTGAACCAAAAAGACAGTAAAAATTGTTCTTTTTTTATTGCTGTAGGACAGCAGACAGGCTGACGGCCAGCTAAGAGTTTAGCCGTTACCGTCGCCTCTGGGTGTTTGCAACGCCAGTGACGTCGCGAACACGCTGTTGTCCCATAAAGGTACAGGAACGTGGGTCATTAATGCAGGAACACAATACAAGGTTATATAGCGGAATACTTAATAACTTTAAGTGTTTAAAAATATCTCGGAATCTGAAATAGAAGTTTCGAATAGGATAGTTAGACTTATTAGATATTAATAGACACCAATAGCCTCGATTCCTACATTCTCTATTCCATAAAATTCGTTTTTTTGTCGGTTGAAAATTTATTAGTTGTCGCAGTATCGACTTTTGATCATTGTTTTTAACACCTCCATCTTGTAGTTCAAGGTGTTCCCAATCACATTTTCTTACCAATTAATAATTAGGTACTATTATTCCACTGATTAAATCCTCCGGGTTTTTCCGGCTAGTGACCTAAAATTACTATTGAAAAGGCATTTCTCAGCGGCACCTTCCTCTATTGATCCTGTCTAAACGAACAGGTGGCAAGAGCATATCACCCTTCCTAGCTCTCTCGGTGTCTTATTAATTACTCGTAGAAAGAAATGTTTTAAATGGTTTATCCAACTTCGATAGGCTGTATCCCTCTTTTTCTTGTTACCTCTCTAAAGTTTTATATCATGTGTCCTACCAATTACCGTTCAAATTTTCTAATGATATACATACATTCTTTTGCAAAAAAAAAAAAACGGACACCTTACAGTGATTGGCTTTTTCATGGATAATATTAATATTTTTCGTATGTTATTAGCTTATATGAGTTTTTAACACTTAAATTCTGAAATTGGTGTTTTAGTTAACGTAAACAAAGAGCCGTGTTAAAATGGTCATTTTTATGGGTATAATAAAATTATAACTATGAGTATTTTTCTGGTATTTTAATAAAAGAAGACATTAAAAAAATATTTATTTATTTTATTAAATCTTTTGCAATGCCATTACAGCCAACAACCATACCGACACTGCAATTTATTGATACAAAATTAAATAGACGTACTTATACATTGTAATTCATATCTCGTAAATTTCCCCAAAGAACACGTAAAGATATCCAAATCTGGCAGACCCTCGTAGATTCTGTTTAAATTATTACACATTAAGATATTGGGATCAAAAATTAGACCTCTCAATATTCTGAATATGTAATTGACTAATTGAATATCCCTCCTCACTTCTAGTTTCTCATACCCAACCATACACAAAACAAACATAGAAGGATACCTTAACGGAAAGAAAAGATGTACACCATACAGTTTCAGGTACAGAAAACGGGTAACTTTGTTTTGTATTTTGTCTATCATTGATTTATATTCCTATTCAGAGGGGTTCCAGATTATAGCACTAATTTCTAATATACTTCTCACTTAATGCATTGTACAGTACTTTCACAGCAACAATGATAATAAAATCATTACACTGTCTTAAAACAAATCCTAGATTTTTAAAAGCGACTTTACATATTTCTATAATATGAGCAAGAAATATCAATCCAGCATCCATCGGAACTCCTAAATATTTCACGGATGTTAGATGATCCGAACTATTCGTGTCTAGTTTATAGTCGTGAGGAATGAGAAATTTAGATTTGGTATAAATCACGATTGAGCGTTTTTCTGCATTAAATTTTAGTTTGTTCCTGTGGCTCCACTTGAATACACTTTTAATGTTCTCTTGTAATTTTCCACTATCCGCTAGATTTTTAATTGGTAAAATAAGCTTCAGATCGTCAGCGAAAAGAAGACATACATAATTTATAATCCGTGGTAAAAAATAAAAATTAATAACGAGTAATTAATAATAATAATAATCATTTATTTCGGAAACCAGGTTCCATAAATAGTCACAAAATCATTAATTTAAATAACTAAATAACGAAATAAAATAAATGAATATAATGATTAATAAACGACCTCTCCTTGTAGCGATTACGGTATGTAATCGTCTTGGCATGCTTTCCATCAGGTTTTTGATGGTGTCCTGTACAATGTGTTCCCACTTAGCCGAGATTACACGTTTAAGCTCCCTGATGTTTTGTGGAGATGTTGGACAGATCGTACTCATCTTTTTAGGAATCCATGTAATGACATCTTCACCTATTACAGTCAGTACGGGTTGTGTATGTTGACAAAGGATTTCTGTTGTACCTTTCCGCGTTTAGTGAGCCATTTTTAATTAATATTATCTAGGTACGATAGCTGGAAATTACGCCTGCCCAAAACATAACTTTCTTCAAAACACACGCTGGCATAGCGTTCCCCTAGCCTTTGTAACACTCGTCTACGTCGGTTCTCACCATGCAGACAAATTTTAGCTTTATCAGAGAAGAGTACACTACTCCAGTTACTTAGTGTCCAAGAGCAATTTCTATTGAAACTCAATCGAGTAATATAGTGCTCACGGAGTAACTTGGCGGCCCGTGCTAGTCGTCGACTGCGTGTATCAATCGCTAAAAGACTCCCTTGCTCACAATCCATAGGCTAATTTGTGCTCCTCGTACCTATTCAAGGTTTCTTTTGAGGTCTATGTAACTGAATTTGCGGTTCCTCAGCGCCTAAGTCACCAGAAAGCCGTCGTGTCGTGGTTGTGTGCAACGTTTTCTCCCAGAACCTTGCCTTTTCTGAATGGAACCTGTCTCTTGGTATCGAGCTTAGGTTCTTTGAACGGTTGAACGACTTACATTTGACCGCTGTGAGACGTTACATTGGCTACACCCTTCTTCCAGCAGAGCTATACTTTTACTAGCTCTTTTTCTGACATTACAATAGACACAAAGATATCTGCAAAGACACAACAAGGTGTGATTATTATTTTTAAAATAAAAAAGTTTCGAATTTGAAATTAACTTTTTTATACCCAGACTCTTTGTTAAGTGCCAGTAACAATATAGTTTGACTATTAAAATCTCTTTAAAACTAAATTATTACCAACTAGCAGCCCGTCCCAGCTTCGCACGGGTATTTAACAAAAACCTAAAAATTAAACCCTTCTATTTTTTTTCGGTCTCGGGGAAAAACCTCTCTTGACGGGTTCCCCCGGCCCGGGGGGACCGAGGGATATAAGGGACTCCGGAAAAGATGTTCGACCATCCGACTACCCACTAAAAAACCCCGCTGTTCTCCTATCGCCTACGCCTGGGCCCATGGATATATGGCCTGCCGATCTCGTGGCCCGGGCCGGCGCCGGCCCACGCTTTGTCTTAAAGCGGGCCCCTTCTAAATTGCTGGTGCCAGGGGGTCAGGGTTTCGTCCCCCAGCGCTCTCTTGTAACAACTCTAGGAGTTGAGGGGAGCTGCGGAACAGCACGCGGCCTTCTCCCTCACGGCAATAGTGCGGGCGGCGGATTCTCCCCCGAGGGGCCGCCCGCGACCGCTTTCTACGGCGGCCGGAGATCGTTGCCCGCCCTCCGGCGCCGACAACGCGGCCTACGTTGGCGGGAGGGGAATGCGGTGGCGGACTCCCGCTCCCGTTCCGCCGCCTCCCTTGCAGACACTACTGCCTCGCAAAAGGAGGCGACGGCCGTCCATCCAGGATCGCCCCCGACCATGGACAGAACCAGGGCCGGGAGCGACAGGTCCGCGGCCAATTCCGGACGGGACTCGCATCCCCGTCGCGTGCTAGTCAGGCGTGGGTACGACTACCAGACGACACTCCAGAAAAAGCAGAGTCGCCTGACGTCGTAGCCGGCCCAGCAAGACCAACCGACAGCGAGGATGCAATTTCCGCCCCGGGAACACTCTCTGTGCAGGCGCAGTCGAAATAGGCATGGTTTTGACTACCAAATCAGGTCCCAGGGTAGAACCCGGGACCCCAATCAGTATTCGCAACCATCCCATCGGGGACCACGTCACGAACAGAGAGCTAAGTTGGAAAGGATGTAAAAGGTAGACGGAAAGAAAGGTAGGACTCTGTCGCCTCGAACGGAGAGGGGAGTGAAGCGACGGATGCTCGGGCACCTCGGGTACGCATACCCGTGCACTCCTCGGACAGAGGAGCGCCCCTGGGGGCAAACCTTTCTATTTGCGTCAGGTTACTAAAAAAAATAAAATTATAAAGAAAGTTTGAATATTATTATTTCTATGAGCTTTTATTTTAATGTTTTTTTTTGCTATTACTTTTTATTTATTTTTTCGTTATTTTTTAATTAATTCTAATTTTTGTAAAAACCCCAGTGACGCACGCCTACATTGCATAAGGTGCTGCCTAGCTAGCCGAACAGGGTGAGCGACTACCACGCAACATTTTTCTAATACTTACATTTTTAAACTCGTGATATCTTTCGAATGGAATATCCGAATTGAATAATTCAAAAAGTTATATAAAGGTATTGAAGCAGTTTTGAATATGAAGTAATTTATTTTGATAAGGATTAATACCAAGATACAAATAAAGAGCCTTTTCTAGGGGCGGCATATCAATTAAATTTTTAAAATAAAAGAACACTTATTGTGGCATAACTATAATAGTTAGACATATGCTGTCGCGACACTTTTTGTAAATAATTATGTGTTCTGCAAAGTTGTAGTACATTATTTTATTCTATCATCAATAGTTTTCGCAACGCACGCGATTTAAATAATATTTTAGGTAATTTTTTTACACTTTGGGTTACATTATTAGAGTTTTAGTAAGGATCCCTAATTTTTTTGAAAATATAATATAGCCTATGTCACCCGGGGATAGTGTAGCTTCCCAACAATGAAAGAATTTTTTAAATCGGGTCAGTAGTTTCGGAGCCTATTCAAAGCAAACAAACAAACAAACAAACAAACAAACAAACAAACAAACAATCAAATCTTTCCTCTTTATAATAGTAGTATAGATATAGATAATGTAGAAAAATTAAAAGCACCCGTTTTTTTGCAAAGGAGTTTAGTTGCAACGTTTTTAATTCTCTGATAAAAATTATATAATATTGAAAATATTATTTTCGTGAAGGGGCTGAGTAAGAGTACTGACCTTTGCGGCTATTGTGAAAGGCAACGAATCAAGCTCAGCTAGATGGTAGGGTTCTAAGCCCGACTGAATGGCGACCACCTTTGGTCTTTAAGTAAGCCACCATAATAACCTTGTGTTATTTTCCGCCATAAGTAACCCAGGTTCCAGTTCCCGCACGCGTATTTTAGCGTATTAACGGTGCCTTTGGCGTCACAAACATCCATAAATAACTGTTTACTATTAAGCGAGCTGTCAGCCCATCTGTTATCTGCTGTTGTGCACAGCAATGAAAAAGAAGAATTAAAAAAATTACTTTATCTTTCACATGAAAAGGGTTTGTTTGATTGAATATTTAAATCCAATCTATTAGTCAGCCGTGATTCGTGAGCCACGTGTGCATGACTTGCCACCAATTTAATTGAAACATTACCCCAAACTAGGTCATACTTGGAATCGAGTATCTGAAAAGGAACATTGTATTCTGTTATGAACTAGTTTATACTCGCTGCCTGTATTTGCGACTATCAATTATGGAACCCAATTGGTTTTAGGCGGATCAATAAGGATTGGAAGTTCTCATATAAAAATAGAATCAGACTAACAGATTCGACTTACTATTACAGGGCTCTCATTGTAGTCGACTGATATGTATTTCTTCTATATATTAATTTTTTTTGTATTTTGATGTATCAAGCTAAAGTAGTAAACTGATTCTGTCTATCGAAGGATCGTCAGGCGATTAATGAGTTCTAGAGTAGAGATCGTGTTTCTGAATATGAACGCCTCCTTGGTTCAACGGGCCAACGATTGGTATAAAAAGGGGATCGGAAACGTAGGTCATCTGGACATAGGTTCCTACATCTAGCTGAAGTTAATTGAACTTTAGTCACATTTATTGCAGCATTTCGAGTCTTCTTGGTGAAGAAAAAGAAGTGTTAACCAGAGGCATCGACGCAATAAGCACACCAAACTCTGGATTCAGAGCATAAGTTTTGGATGCAAACGAGAGTAACTACTTCGATGATATGACTGTCTAAATACCTTGTCCGTCCTTAAATAGTGTCACAAGAAAGAATAGAAAAAATGAGGTCGTGTTAAAAAAAATTAATTATTAAATAAACATTGAATCAATTAAATTACTTTAACTTAAACCAAAATTTTTAATATAACCTAAATATTACCTAAAATTTACCCAAAATGTCGAATACGTTAAAAAATAAATATATATTTTACCAAATGTACCGGAAAGTCATTACCAGTTTTTCTAACAGATGTCGCTAGGCTCAAGTATGCAATGCTATGATTTGACACATATGCTATTTTATTCTACTGACACCAAGCTTCAAAGCTATACGTGTTAATTTTTTCTAAAGTAACACTGACATAGATTTATATCTCTTTAAAATGTCTAGTTTTCGTTTCCTGGTAAAAAGCATGCTCTAACCTTAAAAACATGTGAAGCGTGGTATTAAATTGAAAGTGGTAATTTCGATGAGCAAGAAAAATAATGTTCTTGTAGACTGAAAAAGTTTGAAGATGCAAAACTTTAGGAGTTATTGGATGAAGACCCAACCAAAACTCAAAAACAATTGGCAGAAGCATTGAATGTGACCCAAGAAACAATTAGTAGCCGATTACGAGAAATGGGGAAAATCCAAAATATGGAAAGATGGGTGCTACATCAATTGAATGACAGGCAAATGGAAAATCGAAAAATCGTCTGTTGAAAAATGCTGTCTCAAAGGTATGAACGGAAGTCATTTCTGAATTGAATAGTTACGGGTGATGAAAAATGGATATATTTTGAAAACCCTAAGCCCAAAAATCATGGTTCACCTTGCGAAGCCAGTTCATCGACTCCAAGGCCAAATCGTTTTAGTCGCAAGACAATGCTCTGTGTTTGGTGGGACCAGAGTGGCGTGGTGTATTACGAACTGTTGAAACCTGGTGAAACTATGCATTGATCGAAAAACGTCCAGAATGGGCCCGAAGACACGAGGAAGTGATCTTAAACCACGATAACGTGCCGTCTCATAAAGCAAAACCGGTCAAGGAAGCGTTGAAAGCACGTGGATGGGACATATTATCGAACCCGCCGTACTATCCAGACCTTGCCCTGTTTGACTATCAACTTTTCGCATCAATGGGACACGCGCTTGCAGAGCAGCACTTTGCCAATTTCGAAGAAGTTAGATAATGACTCTGTGAATGGTTTTGCTTTGTTTTTTGGGATGGAATCCATAAATTGCCTGAAAGACGGGCAAGATGTACAGATTTAAATGGCCAGTACTTTGAATAACATATTTCAATTTTCTTGTTAATTACGTAGTTTTTTTCGAAAATACCGATAATGACTTTTTGGTATACCTGGTACTTAATTTTTTCAGTAAAGTGCCAGTATCGTTATTTAAGGACAGACTAGGTACATTTGACCCGGCTGGTTTAGCACCTCCGTACGTTGCTTTACATAGTTGTGTACATAATTTCGATTCCTATGAAGGATTACATGAAAAGAATAGTTTGTGTTAGTCTGGGTGTGTTAGTTTCGTATGTTTGTGGAGAAAACCCTGCTATAAAAATTCCACTTATTGTGAGGTGATGTCTTTTTAATATTGGGAATCAACTAGAGTTAACTGGCACAATCAACTTACAGAAAGTGAATAATCATCTATCTCATCTATCTGGGCGCTAGCATTTTCAACAGCGGATCTTGTAAAGGTAATGGTGATGGGAGGTGGAGAGAAGGCAAATAGACATGGCAAATAACGCCATATTTCAGATGCATAGAACATGTAGAAATAGGAATATCTCAATTAAGACGATGATGAGACTTGTCCGGACTCTAGTGTTCTCGATCTTTATCTACGGTGCTGAGACACGGAGTCTGAGATCAGCTGACCGCCACCACATGATGCCTTCGAGATGTGGTGATGGAGAAAGATATTGCGTATCCCTTGGACAGCATATCAGACCAACGTATCCATATTAAAACAGCTCAAGATTAGAACTAGGCTTATGCCATCTGCCTCAAAAGGATTCTTGGGTTCTTCGGCCATTGCCAGAAAAAACGGTGACAATCTTGAAAACCTTATAGTAACTAGCAAGATTGCTGGCAAGAGACCTCGTGGGCGCCGTCCGATGCACTGGTCTGACCAAATATGCACCGCCCTGGACACTACGGTTTACAATGCGTTATACGATGCCGAAAACAAAGGAAGCTAGCGAAATATCATTCAGAGAAAGATAATGGGACGAGATGGTCACGACGCTCAGATATGACAAATGCGACTCAAGGAAGAGGTCTTTTTAAGAAGAAAAAAAACAATAAAATAATAATTCAACAAATAAAATTCATATTTTTTTATAATTGAGATTATTTAATCTACTAAAGATTGAATAAGATCGACTTACGCTAAATTAAATTCTATAGATTCTTGAGGCAACTTTTTTGATTTTTTGCCGAAAAGATACCTTTTTTAATTAGAGCTCCATTATACTGAATTGAAAGTTTCTTTTTGATTGAATTTGAGCTGAAGATACGTTTTATGTAACTTTAGAGAAGTATATGCTTAATTTGAAAGCTTTATTGAACTTTGTTAAGTGACATCAAAAATTATTGCGGAGCGTATAAATTTAGCCTTTTTAGCTTAGTGGTGTCGCACTCAGAGACCAATTTAGATTATTGGGATTGGAATTCCTGCATGGTGTGCATCGTTTAATTTTTCTCGCCTAAAGTGAATCTCACTTGTATTGTGCCGCTCCAACTAGTGAAGGTGGGCTGTCAGCTCCGCATACTTCTTCCGATCCTTGGCGAGGTTGAAAAGTTTGCTGCACTTATTGAGTCCATCCCCAGGCCGTACCTATTACATGGCCGTTTCCTCAAGCTTCGAGTCCAGTAGTGAGACAATATGGGTTATTATTAAAAGAAGCAAGTTAGGTATGTAAGATTGTTTGAGTTGTGTAAAAAAATTAATCAATTGTTAATGTTTGTAAGATAGTTTATTAATTTTCGTTTGTTTAAAATTTACATAAAATCCGGATTTTATGACGGAAAAACGAAAGTTATTCCATAAGCAGTTTGATATATTATATCTAGGGCACTGATGCGTAGTTTGTGAAAAAGTGAAAGTGGACATGAAATGGTTTTTTTTATTGCGTAGGACAGCAGACAGGCTGACAGCCCGCTTAGAATTTAGCAGTTACCGTCGCCTATAGGTGTTTGCTGCTGTCCCATTAGGGTACAGGAACTTGGGTCACTAATGCCGGAACACAACACAAGGTTATTATGGCGGCATACTTAAGACCAAAGGTGGTAGCCATCCAGACGGGCTTAGGGCCCTACCACGTAGCTAGGGTGGGTTGTTTTGTCGCCTTTTACGACAGGACGACCCCGGCCACAGAGGTTAGTATTCTTTCTCTACCCCTGCACGGATAAAATAAAATAAGTCTCCTAGGTTAATGGTGTCGAGTTGTTAATGTGAAGATATCTCAAGACATTTTTCTCTCTTTCAACCTAGTTTAAAATAAATGGCTTTTATTTAAGTGTCTAAAGTTAGCTACAGCGTACCAAATATTATGTTTATAAGGTAAAACTCTGCGCTTTGTTGCGTCAGTTTTTGTCGAACATTAGATTTTTTTAAATAGATTTGACTAAACTGCTCTTCACCTCCGCGAATACCATCTGATCCTACAATAACGAAAGGATTAACCGAAGTCTGTGCATTGCTATATTAATTGCATTATTGGCGAAGGAAAATGAAAACCAGTGTAACCTAGTAGTGAACATCTCTTGATAGAACTGGACGTGTATTTGTGACTTTCCGGCCGCCCCACTACGAGGATTTTGAAACCAATAATAATGGTTGTTATTGTGAACGTGGAAGGCTGTGAGTGTGTGCATATATATATATATATATATATATATATATATATATATATATATATATATATATATATATATATATATATATATATATATATATATATGCGTATAGTTTATGTATCGCTGTAATTTCTTTTCGACCGGTTCGCGTGAAGACGCATTGCTTATTATAATCATTAAAATAAATCCTTCTTATCAGTTTAGCGTGCAATAATTTTCACGACATAACAGTTATTATTAAAAAAATGCTTTGAATCAATATAATCGTGTTTCCGACTCAATATAAATTGTGCACTTCACAAAAGTGCATCGAATGATCATAAAATTACAGTTTGATAAGTACTGGGACCGTTCTATACGACCCGCAATACCACTTCCATTGATATTAAGTGTTCATTAATAGTAAGTGCATGCTGAGGCACACTTTTATCACAAATCAAACCAGACATCGCGACAATGCGAATAGAAACGCCGCGTCATACACATTACCGCGACGTGCTACTTGAATACAAAACGGTTGCATACTTGTACGCGGGTGTTTGTGCTCGGGTATTAACGTTATCGTTTTTGAAGCTCGTATGAGCTGTATAATATTATGCTATTTGCTGGAACACTTTTAATACTAAAGATGTGCTACGCTGTGGTCTGTGGAACGCTTTTATCGTTTAGAAAGTATATACTATTCACAAAAGTATTCTTGGTATATACTTAGAATATTTTTCTACATATTATATACTATAACTCTGAACTTATACATATGTATACATAGTAACATTGTATTACCATAAAATTAACATTTTAACCGTGCAGGGGTTGAGAAAGAATACTGACCTCTACGGCTGGGGTCGGCCTGTCGTAAAAAGCGACTAAACACCTCAAGCTAGGTAGTAGGTTTCCAAGCCTGATGGCATACCTGGTTTTTAACTATGCCGCCATAATAACCTTGTGTTGTGTTCATAACTGACTAAGTTCCAGTACCATTAAGTGAATAGCAGCATATTAACGATGCCCGTGGCGTTGCAAACACCCATAAGCGATGGTAACTGCTATCTTACGGCAATAGAAAAATTATATGGTGACTCTTTCTCTTCAAGTGCCTCTCCATAACTGAAGGTTGGCAGTCAGCTCCTTGAATCTCCTCTTGTCAAGCGCCAATCTGAACAGTTGCTCAACGGTTTTAATCCCTGTCCACTCCCTGATATTACGGAGCCAAGACATCTTACGTCTACCTGGTTTTCGCTTTCCGGGCACATTCCCTATCATGATGCTCTGCAGAAGGGAATACCGATCATGCCGCAGCACATGTCTGAGGTAGGCAATATTTCTCTGTTTGACTGTCCGGACAAGTTCTAGGTTTTTTCCTATACGAAACAAAACTTCCCCGTTTGTAACTTTATACGTCCAGCTGATGCGAAGCATGTGACGGTAACACCACATTTCAAAAGCTTCTTCCTTTTTACGAAGCTCTGCTTTCATGGTCCACGCTTCACACCCATACAGAACAACGGGCCATACATAGCACTGAAGGAGCCTGGTTCTCAACGCAATGGAGTGGTGACAAAAACAATAAAATTACACATTCCATATATTAGGGTTTTTAAGTTTTTTTTAACATTATGGCCGGTAGACTTTTGAAAAGACACATAAGCTTTTCAGCCTGTGCCATGTATTAGGTTGACAAGAAAGTAATTTCGGTTTGCACTAGTAGATAGCGTTATGTTTTTTCGTCATTATTTTGTCAATGTTAGAAATATTTCCTTTTGAGAAAGAAATTCCGCGTATTTTTTTCACAATAGTCAGTTTTAACATGGAGTGCAAAAATAAGCATTTTTGACACATTTAATTTTTTTATTTTCATAAAAGCAAGAAAGTCTTTAAAAAAGAAAGTCGGCTGAGGGTCATAAAGAAATATGTAACACATGTGTACTTTTCTTTCGTAAATAAATAAATGAACTCGTGACCTCTGCCACGTTAACCGTTACCGTTGCAATATACGTTAACCGTTAAGTCACGGAGGTCGTCACATATTAACTATGTGCTACAATCGTACCTCATGCATTGCACTTTTCACATAGCCATTGTGCAAGGCTTACGATAAATAACAGAAAATATATATTTTAAATTAAAAAAAAAAATGCTCATTAAAAAATGTCTCCCAAAGTTCTGTTCTCTTTTTGAACCAGCATAATGCAAGAAAACTATTTATATTTCGTGTGAAACTTTTAAACCCTTGTTTATTATGTAAGTTGGAGTAAAAGTTTGTAAAAGTAGACGCCGGCAGCGTCTGGTACCTGCCAATTACTTGCCAGCGGTACCAGTAGCGTTATGTATGACGCAGAACTTATGTACTAAGCCTTTTTTAATTAGAGATCACTCATTTCACTCTAACCCTCTAATTATAATGAAATAAACTCTTCCATTTAATGTAAGAGATAACACTATTTTGGTGTTACTTCAAAATTTGTTTCTTCTGTATTGTACCTAATATATGCTAGTGTGACAATTTATACAGTGTCACCCAATTAAAGTAATCACACACACACACACACACACACACACACACACACACACACATATATATATATATATATATATATATATATATATATATATATATATATATATATATATATATATATATATATATATATATATATTATACATTACATAAGTACATAAGTCGTGGCTCCGTAAGAGGCACTTGAAGAAGAAGACTCTGGCGGTAATTGAACCCGGACTCCGTGGGCGTTCCAACGTGCGAAAGCCGTTGCGTCACGGTGGTCATAAAATGTTTCTTCGAGAAGTCGGCAGTATGTTGTCATAATGATGTGAGCGTCTAAAAACGAACGTAACCATACGGTGGTAAATATCTTCAGATGGGTTAACCACTTTTGTTCTAACAATAAAGAGTATTTCTTTTACCTCTTACAAGTATATTAAAGCGTAATCAAAATAATCAAAGTTCATAAAACAATTAATATTCAAGATTTCAACTGCAGAAATAAACTTTGAGACTTCTAAGGCAGCATTTCCGACCACAACTACGCTAAGTTATAAATTTCAGCGAAACGAACCAAGGCGATAAGAAATAAAACAAATGAATATGCCTTAATACCAAGCTAGACTGAAATGATTATTGTTCTTGTTCAAAACTTAAACTAGGACGTTTTACCACAGTATTTTGGAGAAATGCTATTTCCATACAATATTCCAAAAGCGGACGCCTCGAAATAGCGTTTTTAGTATAGCCTTTTTCTTATATCTAGTAATTAGTCGTATATAAGTTCTTCTCTGTGAAAGGGCGGGATAAGAATATTGACCTCTGCGGCTGGGGCTGCCTGTTGTAAAAAGCGCCAAATAATCTAGCTAGGTGGTAGGGCCTCAAGCCCGTCTGGATGGCGAACTTTGGTCTTAAGTATACCGCCATAATAACCTTGTTGTGTTCCAGCATTAGTGACCCAAGTTCCTGTATCCTTATGGGACAGCAGCGTGTTCGTGATGCCACTGGAGTTGCAAACACCCATAGGTGACGGTAACTGCTAAATTCTAAGCGGGCCGTTAGCCTGTCTGCTGTCCTATAGCAATAAAAAAGGTTATTATGGCGCCACATTTAGCGACCAGGCGTGGTTATTAACCAGATTGACTGGACGACAACACAAAGTTATTATGGCGGCATACTTAACCTTGTGTAGTTCGGGCTTAAGTGATCCAGGTTCCAGTTCCCCTACGTAGAGGGCAACGTGTTAGCGGTGCTCCTGGCTTAACAAAATTTTGTTTTGTCTCGGGTCACAAATTAATCACCCTCTCTTGACGAAATATGTGGGACTCCGGAAAAGATATTCGGCTATCCGACTACCTACTAAAAAACCCCGCTGTTTTCCTATCGCCTACGCGCGAGCCTACGGATATGTGGCCTGCCGATCTCGTGGCCCGGGCCGGCGTCGGCCCGCCCTTTGCCTCAAGGCGGCCTCTTTTAAAGTGTTGGCGTCAGGGGGTCAGGGTTGCGTCCCCCTGGCACTCTCCTGTATTGACTCTAGGAGTTGAGGGGGGCCGTGGAACAGCACGCAGCCCTCTCCCTCGCGGCAATAGTGCGGGCGGCGGATTGTCCTCCGAGGGGCCGCCCGCGGTCGCTTTCTATCGCAGCCGGAGGTCGTTGCTTGCCCTCCGGCGCCGACAACGCGGCCTACGTTGGCGGGAGGGGAGTGTGGTGATCGACTCCCGCTCAAGAAAGACATATGTTAAACAACATTTAATGTGAAATCAACCTTAAGTTGTAACAAATAAAGTAATTTTTGCCTTGAGAGATACATCGTTTTGTTTTGTTTAGTGTGTTCCGGTGCACGCGCACCAAAAACGTAACGAGGTCATTCATTAGTAGATTTTACTCTCACATTTTTCTCATACCGGGCGCCTTATATATCAAAATCGATTCTTAAGGAGTAAACTCCAAAAAGAAAAATTATTTATGAAGTATATCAGTTGTCTACATAACACAAGAACTAAGCAACTTACTTTTGAACTAGGTGGCGTTTTGTGAATTGTCACAAAATATTGATTTTTTATTTACTTATTCCTTCTTCCTATTTCAAAGACGTTACAAACAAGAAATACTTCTTACTAATGAACTGTATTCATGCAGATAACTGCAAAAACCGTCTGGCAAACGTTAATTATTTAACTTTATTATTTGCCAAATTTGCTATTTCGTTATTGTTTTGTTAAACATTAATGATGATGCCACGCTTACCTAATTGATAGACGTGTTTATTAATTGGCTGTAGCGCGAGTAAGTTTATATAATTTGTTTGTTAGCTTTGTGAATAATAACTAATAATTAATGTAAAATAAAGTTTTATTGTACATTAAATATTTCCATTCAAAAAGATGAAGACTTTCGAACTGTGTTTCGTAATATTTTAGTTTATTAGTAATAATGGAATTAGTTAAAAATTTACTAAAAGTCTGTTAAAAGTAAATTTTATGATCAAAAATTGTATAATTTTTTTAAATATTATACAAATAACTCTTAATATCTGCGAAACGCAAATACATTTAAAATTAGTTTCTTGTTTTTGTATTTCGGTAATTTACAATTGTAATTTATCCTCAACTATGTTTTGAGATTTTAAACTCGTCTTTTGTCTATTTTCGAGTAAGTAAAATGAATTCACGTTTAGAATGTGTAAAACATTTTTATTCTCTCTCCAAATATCGATGTACTGGGTTCGACTAATGCTAAAATGGACAGTAAATTACAGGAATTTTGATATATAATCAATAATACAGTCTATATTTATACGGGTTGCTATGTCTTATTATAAAAATCATTGATGAAAAATTAAAATAGTACGCTTATGTCGTCTACATAAAAAATATGACATGGAATAGAAAGCATGTTCTAGAAATCAAAAGAAATTGCCCTATCGTATGTTTCAGCAACCTAGATGCCTAGATGTGATGTATAGCTATAACCATGAATTAAATTACACCGTCATATCATAGAAATTTGTAGAACTAACTAATAAATATCTACATATCAAACTCGTATAATACATTAAAACTACAACTGTGTTATACAACAACAACAATAACATTGAGAATAATTGACCTGGTGGTCAACTATTCAAGGAGACAGAAAAGTTGTGTTGTCTCGTTTGACAACCCAAAATCACAAGACTTGGCGCAAAAGTGTGAGGAGACCCGACCCAAAATAATGGGATACGGTGAGGTTAAAGAAGACATGTACACAACAATAAATTTTCAATAACAAATATCCAGGTTAATAATCGATAAAAACTATCTTATTTTTTAAGTTGGATCAAATTAAAAATATTTATGGACTTTGATCAGTTGTTACAGAGTTATCCCAAATATACATCGTAACATGAGATTTTTATATGAATTAGATCATATTTATACATAATCCTTATACTTAATAAATTAACTAATTAACTAAAATTTATAATATAGTTGAATTATAAATCATACATTCCACTGCTATACTGCTTATACAAAATCGCAACGGGACATATAATAAATTAGCAAAGTGTACAAGGGAACAGGTAAGAACAGTCCTTCACATCAAATTTCAATATTAAATTAATCCATTTTCTGAAGTAACAGCATTGACACGTGTGCGAAACGGAAGTAGACTTTAAAGGTAATTTAAAAGCCATTAATAATATTTCGCGACATACGACCGCATACTTGAGAGCAAAGCGTGTAAATTATAACCCTTATTGATTACATGCTTGTATAATTAACATGAACCTGCGGAGTTTGGAAGATTCTTAAGGGCATTATTATTAATATTATTGTGTGAATCACACTATTCACACAGCTCTTTCTAGCTTTGAAGTAAGCAAAGCTGTTATGTTATGCGTACTTGATAATCGATTAACTATTTATACACTCTTCTTTTGTAAGTAAATATATATAATACGTAAAAACTAGCGTGTTTGAATTTCGGCCAGGAATTGGACTGGTGACTCACGTTGGTACAAGTAATATAATGCATATCTTATTTTAATATTGTCCGATAACATTGTGCTACTATGTATTAATTCTGAATTTAGGATATTACTTGTATTAAACTAAAATCACACCACATTGTAGGAGTATTTCCCAATCTAAGTATTACTCAGATATACATATATCTGAGCATCGTGACTCGGTTGCTGCAATTTCCCGACCGTCTCCCTCCACTTATTGCGGTCCATGGCCCGGTGTAGTGTCACGCTGGCAGGTAATTTTAGGTGTTCAGATACCTGGTCGAGTCAAATTTTTGAACTGCGTCCCTAACCTGATTACATTTTCTTTAGTCTGCATCAGTGTTAACCAAAATTTTTTCTTTCACGTACCCCTTAATAAAACTTTTAATTTATGAGTATCCCCTGATAACTCCATAACTATTCCTATAATGTGTATATGAAAAATTTCATACAGAGCGAAGTGTTTAATAAGAAGTCAGAACTCGCCTTCAAAGGATTATAAAGAATCCTTAACACTCAGTAGCAGCTTAAATGGGCGAAATATAAACTTACTTACTCGAATTAAATTCAACCAAAAGTTATATAGTATTTCGAGGATACGTACGGATTTCTGTCATAATTAATCATTATGTCTACCTAATGCCTGTTTTGCTAGAAGTGCGTATTTTGTGTTTTTGCTCCATGTAGGGGAGGACCCCTGTAGGAAAAATAACCTTAGCTAGTTGGTAAGGCTCCAAGACCGACTGGAGAGAGACTTTTATCGTCTAAATAGGCCGCCATATTGCTTGTGTTGCATTCCGGCGTAAGTGACCCAGGTTCCAGTTCCCCTACGGCAACGTGTTACCAGTGCCCCTGGTGACAAACATCCATAGGCGACGGTAACTGCTCACCATTAAATAGGGCCTCTGTCTACTGTTTCATAGAAATAAACAAAGACAATTGTATCTATAATTTTGATCTTAAGAACTTTAAATCAAATTTATCAGTGGATTTAAGTATGTATTTTTATATTTTGCTATAATCATAATCAATCATTTTATTTCGAAAGTCAATACACATTGTATCTGCGAAGACAAAAGGTGCCAATATAAATAAATGGATTATTCAAAACTTTAGTATAGAATAATAATGGACAAAGTTAAATAATCAAAATACGTATTTTCATTCAACTTTTAAATAGTCCTGGTTGCCAAACTTTATACTACGTTGATGACAAACACTAAATAGTACGACGCCGACATAAATTGAATTTGAAACACATTTGGGATTTAATTTGATTTTCACAAATGCATTTTGTGTTATTTCGTATTTTAATTTGATTATATTGTTTCAAAAATTTGAATACATACATTTCGTATAGCATATTAGTTTTGTTTATATATGTTTTTATAATTTAAGTATATATTATTGTTTGTTTTATTATTTTTAATACGCTTGTCATCTACTCTGGATAGATCTTCTTCTTATTCGGCGTCTTCATTACTGAAGTTCGTGCCTGTCTTGAAACGCTTTGACGGAATCAGTTACGGGCTGCTTTCTCATCACTGTTTTCGGCTTTCGCCAGGTCAGTGGAGGCAGTAAGCCCGGTAATCAATTTGATTTGATCAGACCAACGAGCAGGTGATCGCCCACGTGGTCTTTTGCCATCTACTTTCCCAACTACAACCAGTTTTTCAAAATTATCTGGCTGCCTACGGGCGATGTGACCAATATAAGTTAGGACTCGTTGATAACAAATTGTGGAGAGCTTAGTCTTAATGTTCAGTTAGTCAAGAATGGACTTGTCAGTGCGTTTCGCAGTCTACAGTATGTGCAACATTCTCCTCTAACACCACATTTCTAAATCTTTTT
Organism: Malacosoma neustria; assembly: GCA_963693495.1. Taxonomy (NCBI): domain Eukaryota; kingdom Metazoa; phylum Arthropoda; class Insecta; order Lepidoptera; family Lasiocampidae; genus Malacosoma; species Malacosoma neustria. The sequence goes on from OY856383.1 coordinate 13,607,332, forward strand.
CTAGTTCACTGCGCGAATTAACCATAATTCGGAGCCGTATCGAGAGCACCAGCGTCCTCACAAGTCTCATTTTGGTTGTGTTGGAGATATTTATGTCGTACCAGATCCTCGACATTTTGCCCATGGCGGCTTTTCCCATCTACGCACGTCTCCGAATTTCCTTCTCACACCGCTTATCACTAATTGTAGAGCGCAGGTACACAAACTTATTCACATATTTCAGACCTGCTAGTTATTCTGTGCGTGCGCTTTGTCCAGCTCGGTTGATGATCATAATTTTGGTCTTTGATTTATTGACCGAAATTCGCTTCGCTTCGATTTCTCGCTTTACCCTGCTGAACAGTTCTGCTAGTTCGCGCTTGGTGTCACCTGCATATCGGAGGTTGCTGATCTTATTACCACCTACAGCGATACCTCCCTCCCACCCATCTACCCATCTTTGATAATATACATATTATATATTTGTGTAACCCGTGTCTTGATCGAGAGTTTAAGATGTTTTTTCTTCCCAATTGGTCTGAGTACAGTAGTGTAATATTATCAAATATAAAATTTCACTAAAGGCTGTCATGATTTTCTTGTTTCCCCTTGGTCATATCCAAAGCTTTTAATTTGAAGTCACGGGTACGTTGCTGAGTGCATCGGTACTTTTCCGGATACTTTTCTTTATACAAAAAAGCTTTTACCCTATATACCTTTACAAGTAAAATGGTAAAAGATAAGGGTTTTAAAAGTAGATGGGTTAGAATGGCTCAATTCAACTGATACCTAAACCAGAAAACTACAAAATAGGGCGGTTTAATTGTTTTCCATACATAGAATCACAGAACAACTCACTTTTGATGTATAATAAAAATCTGCAGTTAAAACATCACGACGAGAAGTTCTTTAAGAGAGAAAGTATAAATATTTGTTTGGTTAAGATATGCAACTTAATAAGTAAATACTATACTGTGATGCTTGTGTGGAGGATGTGATTAAGAGAAACGTCGTTATTCGAGCACTGAACTATTTATTACTTTAAAAGAACACAGTTTAGAAATACACACAAAGGAAACAATCATTATCACTATATATTAGGGGTTTCGTGTGTAAACCAGTTGCGAGCGGAGCGCGGAAACTCTTCAACTGCCTGCTGCGCGTGGCGTCATGTGCAACAGAGAGCACTCTCCTAGAGAGAGAAAGAGAAATGCTTTGCGTGAGCGCGGATTGGCAGAGACGCGCGAACGAACGAGTTTTTAGTATATGAAAAATTATATTGATGGCGCGCAATTAATTTGGCGCGTATTCCCTACAATACTGAATAAAAATAAATAATATTATGGTTATAATATATTGCGACAATTTATACAGCACCATTTAGTTCCAAGTGTACTAGCATTTGATATAATATAAAATACATATTATACGTAAAGACCCAGACGGGAATCAAGACCCTCACCTTCACAAGCGAAAAGACGTGAATTAGCCGTTACGCCTTGGAGAACATCATAGTTATTTGAGAAGTACTTATTTTAATTATACAATTAGAATTCATCATCATTTCAGCCGGAAGACGCCCACTGCTGGACAAAGGCCTCCCCCAAAGATCTCCACGATGATCGGTCCTGCGCTGCCCTCATCCAACCTATCCCGGCGATCTTGACCAGATCATCGGTCCATCTTGTGGGGGGCCTACCAACACTGCGTCTTCCGGTACGCGGTCGCCATTCGAGGACTTTTCTGCCCCAACGGCCATCAGTCCTTCGAGCTATGTGCCCAGCCCACTGCCACTTCAGTTTTGCAATCATCCGGGCTATGTCGGTTACTTTGGTTCTCCTGCGAATCTCCTCATTTCTGATTCGATCTCGCAGGGAAACTCCGAGCATAGCCCTCTCCATTGCTCTCTGAGCGACCATGAGCTTTCTCATAAGGCCCATAGTTAGCGACCACGTCTGCGTTCCGTATGTCATCACTGGCAACACACATTGGTTAAAAACCTTCGTCTTGAGACACTGCGGTATTTGGGACGAAAAGATTTTACGGAGCTTCCCGAACGCTGCCCATCCGAGTTGGATTCGACGAGTGACCTCTTTCGCGAAATTGGACCTGCCTAACTGGATCGTTTGACCCAAGTAGACGTATTCGTCAACAATTTCGAAAGTACAGTTCCCAACTGTTACGGGGGTAGGTGCGACATGGACATTAGACATGATCTTCGTCTTGTCCATGTTCATTTTGAGACCTACTCCTTGGGAAGCTGTATTGAGGCCATCAAGCATATGGCTTAAGTCTTCCATGGTTTCAGCCATGATTACGATATCATCTGCGAATCTAAGGTGAGTGATGTACTCACCGTTAATGTTGATGCCCAGTCCGTTCCAGTCCAGAAGCTTGAAGACATCTTCCAACGCAGCAGTGAACAGCATCGGCGATATGACATCGCCTTGTCTGACTCCCCGCTGCAGTCGGATAGGCTTCGAGTTCTGATCCTGGAGACGGACTGACATGGTGGCGTTTTCATACAAACACTTCAACGCTTTGATGTATCGATAATCAATGTGGCACCTCTGGAGAGACTGAAGCACCGCCCAGGTCTCGATCGAATCAAAGGCTTTCTCATAGTCCACGAACGCCAAGCATAGTGGCTGGTTATACTCCTCCGTCTTCTGTATAACCTGCCGCAGCGTATGTATGTGGTCTATGGTGCTAAAACCTTTTCGGAATCCGGCTTGTTCGGGAGGCTGGAAGTCGTCAAATCTGCGCGCGAGACGATTCGTGATGACCCTTGAAAACAGCTTGTAAACATGGCTCAGAAGTGATATCGGTCTAAAGTTCTTCAAAAGGGTTTTGTCGCTTTTTGAAGAACAGCACCACTATACTTCCGTGCCAGGCCTGCGGCGTTTTGCCATCGAGGATGACGGAATTAAATAGCTTCTGGAGGATTTTAAGCACAGGAGTACCACCAGCTCTCAGAAACTCGGCTGTAATTCCATCATCACCCGGCGCCTTGTTGTTTTTAAGCTGTTTAAGGGCCACACTAATCTCGTACAGACTGACGTCTGGGATATCTACGGTGTAGTGTCGGGTTAATTTGGCTCTTGGGTCTTTAGCCTTGTTGTTAACAGGTGCCCGTGTGGTCGTGTATAGCTGTCCGTAGAACTTCTCGACTTCCCTCAAAAGTTCGGGTTTAGACGAAACGACCCTGCCGTCGTCGGTCTTCAGCTTCGTCAGTTGGCTCTGCCCAATAGATAAGTCTCGTGCGAATACTTTAGAGCCCTTGTTACGCTCTATAGCCGCCTTTACACAGTCTGTGTTATGGCGGCGGATATCGCGAGTCAAGGACTTGGAGATCTGTCTATTTAGCTGCCTATACTGGGAAGCATCGTCCGGGGACTGAAGGGTCATTTGACGTCTCACATCCATCAATTTGAGAGTAGAATCTGAGATTTTTCCGGTTCTTTTTGAACGGCTGGCCTTGAAGAATTTAGACCCGGCCGTTTGAACAGCTTCCACGAACCTGTTATTATACTCGTCCACGTCAACGCAGTCACCGAGGCATTCGAAGCGGTTTTGCAATTCGAGTTGAAAGTTTACCGGGTTTTGGATCTGTATGGGTGCAGGTCGGAGCGTAGACTTCACCAGTCGAGACCTCTCCAATTTTGGATTGATATTCAATGTGCCTCTTACTAAGCGGTGATCACTCCCAGTTTTCACCGAATTGATCACAGAGACATCATTGAATATCTGTCTTTTGGTCGACATAATGAAGTCAATCTCATTTTTGGTGGCACCATCGGGACTAATCCAAGTCCATTTGCGTTGTTCTGGCTTCATGAAGAAGGAGTTCATCATATACAGGTCCTCCTTCTCCATGAAGTCGGCCAGCATCTGGCCTCGGGTGTTCCGATTTCCGAACCCAAATTGCCCCACTCTCAACTCATCGCCGCTACGTTTCCCCAATTTTGCGTTGAAGTCTCCCATGACAACGTTAAAGTGGGTTTTAGAAGTGTGGATGGCTGTTGAGATGTCCTCATACATGGCTTCCACCTCCTCGTCAGGATGTGTCGAAGTCGGAGCGTAAACCTGAATGACCTTCAACGAATACCGTTTGGTAATTTTGAGTATTAGGTACGCTACCCTAGTCGAAACACTCCCCACCTCAGTAACGTTGTTCACAAGAGACTTGTGAACGAGAAACCCGACACCACCTTGGGACAGTTGGTCGCCCTCCCGGAAGTAGAGCAGATTTCCGGAATTTAGGATTATTGAGTCCTCTCCCTGTCTTCGGACTTCAGATAACCCCACAACATCCCATCGCAGTCTGCTCAAAACTTCCTCCAGTTCCTCCAACTTCTCGTTGGTCCGCAGTGTCTTGACATTGTATGTTGCCAGGGCCAAAGGTCGTCGTTCTTGGTAGCGAATCCGAACCCGGGGATTCTTCGCACCCCCTGCCCCGTCGCTTATGTGGCTGCTACCGTGACCACCACGAACGGGGCCGCCGGGGACTAGGGGCCGGGGCCTGTGTGTATCTGTCATTTTAGGGGGGGGTTTTGCCATAATCGCCACGCTTGGCAGGCGGGTTGGCGATCGCAGTATTCGCAGTTGGTGATGCTCTCACGGAAAGATGCTGCTGCCCATCCTCCGTTCTTTCTATCCCTTACTCGTCTCTTACGACACCCACGGGAGGAGATGGGGTGGTGCTATTCTGGTGCGACACCACACACTACAACAGTGACAATAAAAGGTAGTAATTAATGGGCAACTACAACATAGTTTACAAAGTATTCCAATTTCACACAACTATTTTTAAACTCTACACATATATATGAGCGACACCAATAAAAAATTCCAATAAACTAAAATAAACGATAATGATCCATTATAATACATGATAATGACAGTTTGATTTGTATTATCTTTATAAACACTATTATTAATGGAGTATGTTTTATAATAACTTATCTAAATTATAGTATAGTCTTGAAATGGGTTATATTTTCAGATTTCAAACGTTCAATCACACACATAATTATTAAAATAAGTAGTAAACGATGCGCTATTTTTTTATATATAGCATAAAGATAAGATCTGCTGATCTCCATTTATGAAAATCTTCTTCCTCCTGCCCTTATCCTACATTATATAGGGTCAGCACAACATGTTGCATGTTGCAATAGTTATGGCTTAGTTTTTACAACCGCCCGCTTGCCTGACGTTAAGCCCTTTTTGGGGAAAAAAAATCAGTCATCCTTTTTATTTAAATTATTTTCTGGTTTCACATTGAAAGTAGGAAACGAAATTTCGTTGTTAGTCATCTAACATATCCTCAAGCTACACTTTTATTGGTTTCTTCTTGAACAAACAACATCCGAGTGTTGGTTTGGATGTGCAGGGTGACACTTTTGCTGGGTCGCCGACTTTTACGGGGTCCGTGCACAATCACATTCGACAACTATGTCACGAGAGCTTCTAAATAGGAAATTCGCAGTGTCAAGCGTCTTCGATTGCTCTTAGTCCTGCATTTCATTGCGCTTGAATGCAGAAACAGGCAGATTGCGCAGGTGCTTGCGCACAATCTTCTTATAATTTAGTGGTGGATCACAGCAATCTTCCTCTTAGAAAATTAGAGGCCTTGAAACACGCAGCTTTTTCACAATAATACATAACCTTCGGCAAAGGACATCGTGGCAAGCAGGGATAGCACATAGGTGGATCTTCATAGCACGTTTTTGTACAAGGGGCCACTAACATCATACATACTGCAAATTGTTCGCAGTCTTTAGGATAAAAGCACGTCATTTTTAATTAGATTTTACTTCTTATTCTTCTGTAAATTTTATATAATAATAAATAAATTTCCACTAGAATTTTGATAATTTTGACGGAATTTTCAATTAGAATTAGTTGTATAGTTTTTTAAAATAAACAATATATGTTAAATAATAAAAATTGGGTGTTCATCACATCGAACATTTGATTGTCTACTCAGATAATTATATAACTATTTTCTTTTTTATTGCTGAAGAACAACAGACAGGGTGACGGCTCACTTAATAGTTAGCAGTTTCCATCGCCTATAGATGTTTGCGACGCTAGGAGCATCGTGAAGACACTACTGTCCGCATAGGAACACAAAACAAAGTTATAATGGCGGCATACTTTTTTTTTTTTTATTGCGTAGGACAGCAGACAGGCTGACGGCCCGCTTAGGATTTAGCAGTTACCGTCGCCTATAGGTGTTTGCAACGCCAGTGGCATCGCGAACACGCTGCTGTCCCATAAGGGTACAGGAACTTGGGTCACTAATGCCGGAACACAACACAAGGTTATTATGGCGGCATACTTAAGACCAAAGGTGGTCGCCATGCAGACGGGCTTGAGGCCCTACCACGTAGCTAGGGTGGGTTGTTTTGTCGCCTTTTACGACAGGCCGACCCCGGCCACAGAGGTTAGTATTCTTTCTCCGCCCCTGCACGGATAAAAGTTATAGTTTAAGTGTGGTTGCCATCCAGCCAGACTTGGGGCCCTACCACGCAGGCCGCACGGATTAATGTTCTTACTCGGTCAAAAAAAATCTTTACAGTCTTACTATTTTTTATTTATTCTGTCGACATCACGAATGATGTGCAGCTTAAGAGACAATTGGAGGGTAAAGCTAAGCTTGCCTCCAAAAAGCTGGGTGTGCTAAACCAGTCCAAGCAGTACTTCAGTCCAAGGCAATGGCTTGTGTTATACAAAGCACAGGTCAAATCGCATATGGAGTACTGCTCACATTTATGGGCTGGAGCATCCGCCTATCAGCTCAATCCCCTAGATTCGATCCAACGGCGCGCAGTTCGTGTTGTCGACGATCCCATACTCACAGACGGTCTAGACACGCTTGTACTTCGCAGAGACTTTGCGTCTCTTTGCGTATTCTACCGTCTGTACAATGGGGAGTGTTCTGGGGAGCTATTTAGAATGGTGCCCTCGTCGTCTTTCTACCACCGCACTGCCCGCTATCGGCTGGATGTTCATCCCCATTTCTTGGAGCCTCTTCTTTCTTGTACGAAACAGTTTTCAAGAACGTTCATGTTGCGTACTCTCAGGATCTGGAATGAGCTTCCGGCTAAGGTTTTCCCAGCGCGATACGATATGGGGTTCTTCAAAGAAGACGTTATAAAATTTCTTCGAGGCCGGCAGCGCGTTGGTAATGCTTCTTGTGTTGCAGACGTCCATAGGCAACGGTGACCACCTACCAGGGTGGGCCGTTTGCCTGTCTGCTGAACTCTCGCAATAAAAAAATCTTTATACTAATCAGAAATTACTAGCCTAGAAATGTCCGCTAATTCGATTGGCTTTACTTCAAATCAATATTCACTTATTTCACCGAATAAACTTTGCTGAGGCGTTTATTTGTTATACAAATTTGTTTTATTAGTTTAGGGGCTTATCTAATAAATTTGTTTGTCGTCGGGAACTCGATTATATGAAAAATGATTAAGACTTAGGTTTATGGTAAATATTTACTGCAGATTATTACTCACATTAATTAAGGTTCCGTGATAGCCCTCACAGTATGGTGGCAGTTTTATGCAATCGGTGGGATAGCCCAATGATTCGCCACTGGGTACAGCTGCACGCACCAGTCGCGACATGGACATTTTGATCATTTTATATTTGTGTTTACTAACAATAGATTTTTAAGTTTACTTATAATTTACTAACCCACTATGGACATGATTTTGTAACTGTCTGAAATAAATAAATAATAATAATAATAATAGTTTCTGAGATTGCACATATTTTAATTTGTTTTTGAAAATTACTTTTGAAATTTTGAGTTTATATCGACACGAATATAAAAAAATAGCTTTTGGAAATGGTAGGGTTAAATTTTTTCTAGGCAGGCAGATCTCTGAATTAGAACATCGGGGTTTTCTCTTACGAGAGTACGCATCCAAGGTTACTTATTTTTTATACTGAGCAATGGTTAGAACGCCCATAATGTGGGACAGAGTTCAAGCCTAGAGGGGAGAGTTCTGCTCTAATCTCATAACTATACTACTTATAACACCTGCACGTATTTTACCGGCACGCAAAACGGATTTTGTTTATGTTTACTCTCTGTTGCAATGTATAATTATAGTGAAACACATAGCGAGGTTGACAAAGTACTGCCTTTTATATTATTATAAAAATAGATCGTCTACAAATGCATCAACAGATGGCACTGCTAGTAAACAATAGAACGTTTACAGATGCTCCAACAGATGTCATCACTAGTAATTAAATGACTAACAAACTGTTATTGTAGATATATATTTAACACCCCCACTATATCACAATAACCCTAAAACAAAATAAACTAAACACTAGTTATACCCAAACTATGCATGAACTTGTAGTGTTTGTTTTTATTTAAACCTTTTGTTAAGAGATCAGCGGGCATATCAGCTGTTGGCAAATATTTAATATTTACAGTTCTGTTTGCGACACATTCTCTACAAAAATGATACCTGACATCAATGTGTTTTGACCTTTTGTGGAACATAGGGTTTGCCGACAGCTTTTGTGCACTCTGATTGTCATTGAACACATTAATAGTATAATCAGAACCAGTTATTTCATATTGCAAATTTTTCAAGTACAATGCTTCTTTACATGCCTCTGCTATCCCCATGTATTCTGCCTCTGTACTTGATAGGGCCACTGTATTTTGCTTTTTACATTCCCATGAAATTACACTATTACAGAGAAGAAAACAATAACCAGTATAAGACTTCCTGTCTAATGTGTTAGATGCCCAATCAGCATCTACAAAACCTGTAATCTGAGAATTCCCATCTTTACAATATTTAAGCCCATAGCTTTTAGTACTTTTTAAATATTTTAATACTCTCTTTGCATATTCCCAATGGACACTAGTATAACAATTGTTGAATTGACTTAAATAGTTAACAGCAAAAGTAATGTCTGGTCGAGTTAATACGGACAAATACATTAAACTGCCCAAGAGCTGTTGATATGGGGCTTGTTTGTTTATACCTTGACCTTTACTTATTTCTAGTTTGCTCTCCATTGGAGTATCTACAGGTTTACACTCAGATAAATTGAATTTACATAACAACTTATTTATATAATTTTCCTGACTGAGGGTAACGGAACCTTCCTTTTTATTGAAGTTTACATTCATTCCAAGACAATTTTTTACCTGGCCTAAGTCTTTGATTTGAAACTGATTTGACAAAATATTTTTAATATTACTGGTTTCATCCTTATCATTAGAAAAAATAAAAAAATCATCAACATACACTGTTACAATGGTTTTATACTTGTTGTTATTTTTAATGTACATACATGGTTCTAATTTAGATTTTTTATATCCATGACTCTGTAAACAACTATCTACCTTTATATTCCAGGCTCTAGACGCTTGTTTCAAACCATAAATGGCCTTTTTTAGTTTCAACACTTTATGTACATTATCAATAAAATCATAACATTCTGGTTTCTCCATATAAATAGTTTCATCTAACTCGCCATTTAAAAATGCAGTCTTAACATCTAAATGAGTTATTTCTAATCCTAATAACACAGATAAAGCAAACAATAGTCTTAGTGTACTATGTCTCACTACTGGTGAAAATGTCGCTGTATAATCTACACCATATTTCTGTGAAAATCCCTTGGCCACTAGTCGGGCACGATAGCGCACATTATTTTCACTGTCATATTTCTTGCACAGAACCCACTTACACTTAACAATTGTACCACCTTTTGGAATGTCAACTTGTTCCCAAGCATCATTGTCTTCAAAGCACTGTAATTCATCCCGTACAGCTTCCAACCAGTAGGACCTTTCTGATCCTTTCAAGGCTTCTTTTAAGGTAAGTTCACTGTTATTGTCTAAGTCACCATCACTAACATGAGCACTCACAAAACCATACCTATCAGGTGGTTGTCTAGGCCTCGCACTACGCATCATATTAACATTTTCAAATGTCAATGTATCAGTACTACTCTGTGAAGTGTTAGGTGAAGAAGAAGAAGATTCAAGCAGATCATCATCACATGGTAAATATGTATCATCATTGTCATTTGTGCTGATACTTTCTTCTTGAAAATTCTCTGTATCCTCAGTACAATCAGTCCCTGATCCCCCCACTGGAACCAAAGACTCTTCAGATGTCTGATCTAAGACAGAGGTTTCTCTCACTTCTATGGTACTTTCCTGTGTAACATCCTCAATTATTACCACATCTCGGCTTGTTGTGATAGTTCCTGTTTCTGGATTGTAGATCCTGTATCCTTTTACATCATCTGGATACCCCACTAGGATGCATTTTTTTGATTTCTTATCCCATTTTTGTCTCTTTTGTTTAGGCACATGCATCATAACTGTGCTACCAAATAACCTCACATGACTAACATCTGGTTTCACACCTGTCCACATTTCAAATGGGGTTTTTCCATTAAGAGACGATGCAACTGTCCTATTTTGAAGGTACACAGCTGTGTTGGCTGCCTCAGCCCAAAAGTTTTTCCTCAATCCAGCATCAAATAGAAGACATTTTGCTTTTTCTACAATGGTTCTATTGAACCGCTCTGATAACCCATTTTGTTCAGGAGTATACGGATTGGTTTTCTGATGAACAATTCCGTGTTTTGTTAAAAACCCATCCATCTCCATATTACAGAACTCCTTGCCATTGTCACTGAGCAAAATCTTAATTCTTTTGTTGAGCTGATTCTCTACTTCAGATTTATATCTTTGAAAATACATTAGCACTTCACTTTTGTTCTTCAAAAAATAAATAAAGATCATTCGGGTATAATCATCAACAAATAGAAGAAAATATTTTGACCCACCTATCGAAGTGATCTCCATTGGGCCACATACATCAGTATGCACTGTGTGTAAAGCTTCAGTACTTCTGTTGCTACCTTTTGGAAATGGTAGACGACTCTGTTTGCCTTCACAGCATGTTATACAAGACAATTTTGATACATCTGTCTTACTGTCAAGTGTCAAGCCTTCCACTGCGTTCTGCATTCGGTTCAAATAGTTGCTATTTACATGCCCAAGTCTGCGATGCCAGACTTCAGCTGACACCATTGCTGCAGTTGATGAACACTCTGGCATGTTCAACTTGTATACACCATTCACCAAACATGCTGTGGCCACCAGTTCTCCAATTCTATTGCGAATCTGACAACCATTAGGAGTAAATGATACACTGTTGCCCTTTGCAATCAATTGGCTCACAGACAGAAGGTTCGTAGTCAAACTCGGTACGCACATCACCCCTTCTACAACAATATCATACACACACGATGACAACAACGTAGAAATCTGTACATCGCCTGTACATGTGACTGGCAGTGTCTCTTTGTTGGCTATAACAATCTCCTTAGTGTTTTGGTTACACGAAACATTCTTCATCCAGTTTCTATTAGCTGTCAAATGACAACTTGCGCCAGAGTCAATATACCAATCACTTTTATTGAAATTGCCATTTAGAAACACAGCACTGAACGCATTTGACTTTTTACGTTCATTGTTTCTTAGATCTGAAGAATTATTTTTATGAAAAGTGCACTGATTGCGATAATGACCAGTTTGTTTACATTTGTAGCACTTGACAACTTTCGAGCTTGACTTTGACGTTTGTTTATTGTCTCTGCTTCCGCTAGTGTTACCACTTCTGTTTTTCTTGAAACTTGTAAACGCACCGTTTCCTGTGGCGCTAGAATCGCCACTACTGTTTCCTTCCTCCATGTCCAATAGCTTCGTTTTAATGGCGTCCGCCGTTATTGCAACTCCACAATGCTCAATCGCCATGATCATAGGTGCATATTTTTCAGTTAATCCCGCCAACAAAAGCGATCCAACCCATTCGTCATTGATTTTGAAACCCGTACCACTCAATTTCTGACTTGTTTCTATAACTTGCGTCACATAGGAAGTCATTGAAGTACAATGTTCAAGACGAATTGAAATAAGCGCTCGCAGCAAACTAATTCTTCTGGTAAATCCCGAATCATCAAAGATTTTCTTTAACTTCATCCATAGCTCCCGAGTGGTTTCTACGTCTCGGATATGTACGTACAGCGATGAGTCGATCGTCAGAATCAACTTGGCTTTTGTCTTCGCGTCGTCTGCGGCTCCTATTGTTGAGGCTCCAGTATCCGCCTTGATGCAGTCTGACATGCCTTCCAACACTAAAAAATTCTCCGCGGCGAAAGCCCACTCACCATAGTTCTCACGCCCTTTGAGCTTAGGCACACTCACTAGGTAGCTCGAAGTCATTTTCACACCGAATTACTTTACAGTTAATATTTCTATCTGCGATCTTAGCTTCAGCTAGCATAATATTCTATCGCAAAAACCTCAAATATCAACTTAAACCGTGAAAAACGTGACCGGCCCATAACCTATAGTGAAACACATAGCGAGGTTGACAAAGTACTGCCTTTTATATTATTATAAAAATAGATCGTCTACAAATGCATCAACAGATGGCACTGCTAGTAAACAATAGAACGTTTACAGATGCTCCAACAGATGTCATCACTAGTAATTAAATGACTAACAAACTGTTATTGTAGATATATATTTAACAATAATACATTTGAATTTGTCTTCCTAATATCAGAGTACACTGTACATATCCTTTTATAGCTAGAGTTCTGCAGACAGGCAAGTGGCCCACCCTAAACAGGTGGTCACCGTCGCCTATGGACGTTTGCAACACCAGAGGCATTATCAACGCGCAGCTGGCCTCTAAGAAAGAATACCTCAGTCGGAAGCTCATTCCAAATCCGCAGAGTACGTAACATGAACGTTCTTGAGAACCGTTTTGTACAAGAAATAAGAGACTTTAGGAAATGGGGATGAACACCCAGCCGTTGGTGGGCAGTGCGGTGGTAGAAATATAAAGAAGTCACTATTCTAAATAATTACTCGGAACACTTATTGTTGTATAGACGGTATAATATGCAAAGAGACGCAAAATCTCTCCAAAGGCCGTGTCTAAACCGTCTGTGAGTATGGGATCGGTGACAAGACAAACTGCGCGCCGTTGGATGGAATACCCTGTATTCCATCGAACGATTCAGCTGACAAGGGTGCTTTAGTCCATAATTGTGAGGCGTACTCCATGTGTGGCCTAACCTGTGCTTTGTATAGCACAAGCTGAGTGAAATACTGCTTAGACCGGTTTAGAACACCCAGATTTTTGAAGCCAATCTTAGCTTTGCCCTCCAGTTGTCCCCTAAACTACATATCGTCCATGATGTCAACACCAGGGATCCCAATACTCTATGAGATCATAAGAAGAGTTCCTTGGAGGTTTTATTAACAGAAAATACGCAGACTTGAGTCTTCACGGGGTTAAACTGGACAAGGTTTTTTCATCCCCATTTAGAGACTCTCAGAGTTCTCTACTTCAGACACAAGTCTGACCCAACTATCTTCCAAAACCGTAGAAGGTTTACACGACTAGTGTACCGTGCACCGCCGGTGCTATCATCTGCATAGCAATGGTTTTACTTAATATACTGTCTTACAAGGCTAAGACTAAAATAGGTGGCTTAAGAACGCTTTAACTAAAGGTACCTTACGGAGGGTAGGTAGCAGGCGTCGTGCCAAGTGCAATAACACCGTCGTACGTTCCTTCTATTCAAATAAATTAACGCCATATAACACACGAGCAGGCACAAAATACCTCATGTCCGCTTTTGTTTTTCATTATAATGCAAATTGTTTTTATTCATTCCACGGAGCATTTTCTTTTATTCCGACTTCCATTAATCAAAGAAATCTGGTTTTATTTGGTTTTGTTTGTTTGAAATTTTGGATTATTCTTCATTATGACCGAAATTTTCGATAATGCTCGGATACGTAATTTGGAGGAAGGCAGTTACGTAAATAAGGGATGGGTTTCTACACTTTGAGGTTTGTTTGTATTAGTGTTCATTTGATGAAGGATTTTATTCTACTGAATGGGAATTAAAATTCGTAAATTCACACTGTTGTTGACTTAGTAACAAGAGTGAAATTAAACTTAAGTTTAAACAAATCTCGGTTTTACACGAAAATTTTAAGCTCTTGTAAAAAAGGACCCTAATTAATTAAAGTAACTTTTTTGATTAATTGATATAAAAAATAAGGATATCGATTTGATACGAGTGGATATTTTTAGAAATTATTTATTGATTCAATAATTTGTTAAAGCTTCAAAATATAATTTTAAAACAAATGTAAAAAGCAAAACGACTTCTAATTGTTAACGATATCAAAGTTATTAAATAAAAAATTTAAAACTTTTATATTAACAACTTTTGTGTTTTGTATCCAACAAAGAAAGTGTAGATAAGATTATTTGAATCCCTTTAATAAGTGCCAGCAGCAAAGCTTTTAGTTCCTACCGAATGAATTATTAAATATCTTCTTCTTCCACTCTCCTTATTAGTCGTTATCTAAATATTCACACCTTTTTTTGATATATCACCTTTTACACAATACAATCTATCTTTTCTTTGGTCTTTTGTATCCAGCCATTCTCATTTCTAGTATAGTCAATATATCACATAAGGAAGACGTATATTTGGGTGGGGATTTTAATAAACAGTGGGAAGAATGAATGGAGAGTACGAGAGAATACACGGGGGACTAGGATTTGGAAATAGAAATGAGGAAGGGGAATCCTTGTTATAAGCTGCATCAGCGTTTTACAACGTCCGGCGGCGGTGACCACCTGCTCTAAGGTGGGCCGCTTGCCTGTCTGCTGAATACCAGCTATAAAAAAACGGTCTATGTTCAGTGTACTCTGATTAAATATGTATTATTTTTAACGAGCTCCATGGCGCAAAGACAACATGTTGCAACGCCTGTGAAAGTCCCGGTCATGATTCACGTGCCGAGTGTGGGTTTATTTATAATTATATTTATTTACAAAATGAAAGTATGAAAGCAACAGTTGTCTATTACCCATAACACAAACACTATGCTGCATCAGCAGAATCGAAAAAAAATCAAACGGCGCTTCTGCCCTTTTTTAAATATTTATTCATAAATTTTATATTATTAGTATGTTATTATATAATATAATATTCGTTTATTATATGCAATGACTACGACAAACGCAAGAAATTATATTGTTTTTATGGTTAAAATCATCAGTGTTGTTATTACACTGTGTCACTATACTAACAACACCGAAGAGGTCCGAACTTTGGCTGCCAGTTATCGTACCCTGCAAAACAACGAATGAGGCTCTAATGCATTTATTTCTAGTTCATGAATGGAGGGGGGGGGGGGGGGGCAATCACTTCGTAGAATCCATTCCCACATCAATTTAAAAATCTAAAATCCATAGTATAATTTTCATCAGGCCGAACTCCGAGAAAAATGATCGTAAAATAAAAACGTGTGTCTAGTTTTCAGAATTAGTTATGAAATTTTTTTAGCTGACTAGCAGAAGGCAGTCTGTGTGGCGGTGGTGGCATACCCGCTTAAACCCCTTGTGAGGGGTCACAGGATCAACTTGTATTCATTGCTCTGCTAGACCCTCAGCTAATATAATAAACATAATTTATCTCACCATATCATTAAAAAAGCTTAAAAATCTAAATACTGAAATAAACTAATAAAATAAAAAGCATTATTAAACTATAATCCAATGAAAACAACTCTTTCCAGAGAGCTATAGTGCATTATGCAGAGTGTTTTCCATAACTGTTTAAAATACTGCCCGTATTTGCCAAATGCAATGAACATTTTCTCTTTTGATATACATTTGGAATGAACGTAAGCTGCGTCTCGTATTATGCGCAAATAAATTTTCAAAGCGACGCGTTTGACGTCGCTTTATTCATGCAACTTGACTGAGATTGTGAATTTAATATCGTAACTAGGTTTTCAGGTTGTGCTTGGCATGTTATGTTTACTATTATCGTAGGAGGAAATAACATGTATATTGTTTATTTATTCATTTTTATTTTTTATTTGTACCCACTGTGGGACACATTCAAATTCCCAATACAGTTCTTTTGATAGATTATTTTTCTTTCTTTATTTTATCGCTAGTGCTCGACTACAGAAGCATTGATACGCACTTTTAGCTTTTTCTAAAGTGTCTTTAAGTCTCGTATCCGAACAGCCAGCTAAAAGCCTCGTTCTTTGTTAAGCACATGCATAAGTTTGGTAGACTATCTTAAGTTTTTATAGATACCCGTATGCCATCTTTTCTTATCTAATTTTATCTTATTTTGGGGCCGAGAAATATCTCGGACACTTCGACCCAATGGGATCTTTACCCGTATGCCATAGTTGTCATTATTATCATTGTTGGTGCCTATACGCCACTTTTCGATGCCCGAAATCCGCACATTGTACAATCCTTGGCATCTCTGGTACTTAATCCATTGATACACGCGTCACACTTTAAGAAAACGTCGAGCCAGCACTTTATGGGACCATATTTCTTACCGGAGCTGACTTTTGTTCCCTCATTGAGTCAGTTTTTGAGTCATCGATTGCCGCAAAATGTGGACAATGAAGGTAATTATTCTGCACCTAGTACGCAATGCTAAATCACGTCTCTCCACCTATTCCCCGCTTTATACTTCTGCAGTGCTTTGGTCGGTCACATTGCGCACTCGTAAACAAAGACAGGGTGAATAACGGTCTTAAAGATCTATAACATTAGTCGCATTGTCCCACGTTTAACAATTCATTCTTTAACGTCGTAATCAATGTTACCAGCCGCGTGAAATACAAACCCCAGGTAAATGCGTTCGACTGGATCATAACTTATACGTGCAACTGTAGGATCTACAGATCCTATTTATGATGTGTTGATTGACTTTAGCTTGTTACAACAACCTAAGACCTATCAACACATGAATTTCAATTGTATTATGAAACTCTGAATTATTACCTCACTTCTTATTTGATGTCTTTATCACGCGCTGGTTTAACACAGACTGTCCGCCGACGGGGTGCTCACTCACCAGTTAACGTCTCCTTCATTTGTTCCCACTCTACACTCCGAAAGCGATTCTCATTGGTCGTCTATACTCCGGAAGTGATTCTCATTGGTTGTTTAAATAAAAGATTCTCATTGGTCGTTTATACTCCGGAAGTTTCAAATATTAGTCAATGTTGCCAATAAGATGATATTAAATTGTAATTGAATTTGGTATGAAAGAAACGTTATTATAAACATCACGACAATTGTTCCAATCTCTACGTGGTAGGACCCCAAGACCATTTGGATGGCGACCACCATGGTATTTGGTCTTAAGTATGCTGCCATAATAACATTGTGTTGTGTTCCGTCATTAGTGACTCAAGTTCCTGTACCCTTATGGGATCGTGGTCGCGATGCCACTGGTGTTGCAAACACCTATAGGCGACGGTAACTGCCAAATTCTAAATGGGCCGTCAGCCTGTCTGCTGGCAATTATGTTATTATATTCATACTAGACCTAAAAACTGGCTGCTATTATGAGAATCGAATCCATGAGCTGCTTGGTCTTCGAGTGTAACACTTGGATACAATGTACTTCTATATTCGTATAGTATGATATAATTAAGTTTAATATTACTGTCCCGATCAGTGTCGATAGACGCCGATCGTACTAAGAGTCACAATTCGATTGTCCGTCGGCCAACGGCACGTACCTACTGAACAGTAATCCTATTTGCTGGAACCTTTCACAACAATATTATATGTCAATTTCTTTTGAAGCGACACTCGATTTACTGAGCTCTCTTTTTTGTTTCTACCAAATCTAGTTAACCTAAATCTATTGCGAATATATGCTACCTAACGTATGTGATATTCTACTCGACAAGAAAGGTTTCTTTAATATACTACAATATTACTACGCAATAAGGGAATACCTGTTTAGTTTTCAAAATCAAAATAGTGAAAATATTGTATATTACAATATTTTAATGATATTAATATTACAAGCAACTAAGTGGCATTGAAAGTTTTTAGAACTGACCAGTTAGAAACATTGGCAATGAAAACATCTTTTAAATTTTGATTATAAAACTATTTAGTTACCTAATGTGATACATTGAATTAATTTTATCTGTCAATTGGCTGTAATTACAAGTTTTGTTAGACCACAAAATTAATTTAATACGAGAAAGTTTTCGATCCATGAAATGATTCTTTATTCAATAAAGTCAAAAGCTTTCGTCATATCGTAAAATTAACAGAAACTGGTTCTATATTAGTAACGTTTTCAATTACAGAATCAACGAGATCGAATGTCGCGTTGATCTGCCATATAGATAAAAAAAAATACATTTTGGGTATGATTTCCGCAAAATCCGTTCTTAATAATCATGTACATCAGAAACTTAGTAACTATGTTAAATTTCAATTCAATTGGGTGTATAGTTTTAGACATTTCCTGATGCGTGGTATTTCACATTATGCGAAACAAAATACCTAAGCATATAATGCTGCTATGGGACTTAAACTCATAAAGTTCAGATTGATCTGCGATTATTATATTATGTTACTTATTAATACATATATGTATAATACTTTATAAATATTACTAGCCGATCACGCCCGCTCCGCTGGGCGAATAACAGAAAAAAATGAAAAAGGGTTCATGGATTCCAAAAATAAATAGCCTATAACCATTTACGAATTCCGCATCGAATGGTAGTAGTCCCATCCCGATATGTTCAGTAGTTTTGTGGAGATGGTGCATCAAAGAACCCTATTTTCCTTATATGTATAAATATTATCACAGAAATAATTTAGTGACAAACTGATCTGTTTCATTTCTCAGATTGAAAGTGACCTTAATCTAGGACTTAACCTATCAGCGTTAGACTTTTCAGACAAATCTCGTGATTTTCAATGAGTATTTCGTAATTCTTATGACTCTTAGTTACTTATTATTTGAATGTTTTATAGTAGTAATTTAATGATTTATTTTTTATATATCTTCTCTTTATGCTTAATTCTGTCCTATTAAAAACTCTTATTATGTTTTAATACTTATTCGTTTCTTGTGCATACATTCTCAGATCCTTGACTTTTATAAAATGATATGATTCTGTCTTATTTAACATTATTCTAATGTCTTTTATAGGAAGAAATAAATAAATAATTAGTATAATTCAGAGAGTACAGGTCAATAATTGAAAAGCAAGCATGAAAGATTGGAAAAGTGTAGTAATACTATTGAGCTACTAGGTACTATATATAACACATCGATCAAAAAGTTTCCGGACTAAGTAAGAAAAACACAAAATTTTCGTAAAATTCATTTTCATTCATCGACATAATTTCTATTTAAGGCGATAAAATCTGCCCAACGCTTTCAGTATTAGCAATGACTTCCTCGTTGGTGCTAAATCTTTTTCCCCGGAGCACCCTTTTCAGGTCTGCGAACAGCCAGTAGTCGCTGGGTGTCAAATCTGGCGGGTACGGAGGGTGGGGCGCAGCAATTCAAAGTGAAATTTAGGCAATTTGACCATAGTAGCCATTGATTTGTGACATGGTGCATTATCTTGGTTTAACAGTGGTTTTTCCTTTGCCATGTGGGACCGTTTGTTCTTTATTTCTTCGCTCAATTGGTCCAATAACGCTGTATAGTATCCAGAATTGATCTTTTTTACTTTCTCAAGATAGTCAATAAACAAAATACCATGCGCATCCCAGAATACTGATGCCATAACCTTGCCAGCCGAGTGTTGTGTCTTTGGTCGCTTTGGAATACTTCCTCAACCTGCGTCAACCCACTCAGCTAACGAGCGCTTGGACTTTGGAGTGTAATAGTGTATCCAAGTTTTATCCATGGTCACATACGAACGCAAAAAATTGCTTTTTTATGGATGAAAAACTTCACACAGGCCTCCAAATCCGATTCGTTGTTGTTTTTGATCCAGTGTTAATAAACGCGGCACCCACTTTGAGCTTTTTCATATCCACATTGTCGTGTAAAATAGTACGCATGCTGTCATATGATAACTAAAACCTCAGCCATTTCCCTGATTTTCATTTCGCGGTTGGTGAAAACAATTCTGTGGATTTTTGTGATGTTTTCTTCTTTAACAGCCGAATTACCTTACCTACCACGTTTAAATTCATTATACCATTCACAAACGGTTGACAAGTTGCTTGACACAAAAAAATCTATACACACATATATATATATATATATATATATATATATATATATATATATATATATATATATATATATATATATATATATATATATATATATATATATATATATATATATATATATATATATATATATATATATATATATATATATATATATATATACCTAGTCAGGTCATAAATTCTGTCACATGTTTAATGTAAAATAATTGTAACAAGTTTATTAATTATGTAACCATTCATATACCAAAATGAACTTAACAAAACATAGATTCTTATGACATTAAAGTTTATTCAAAATGACCTCCGTGATTTTGAATACAAGCCTTCAATCTGCGCGGCCAGTTGTCTATCGCAGCACGAACGAGGTCCATGTCAATATCGGCGGCTGCCTTAATCAAGGATGTCTTGAGTGACTCCAAATTGGGATGAGGCTTTGAGCACGCCTTTTCCTCCAAGTGTTGCCATATCTTGTAATCTAACGGATTCAAATCTGGACTGGAGGAGGGCCAGTCTTCGTGCCGGATGAAGTCGATTTCACGCGCCGCCAGCCAGTCTTGTGTGCTCTTCGCTCTATGAGCTGGCGCCGAATCTTGTTGGAATACCCAGTGCCTGTTATTGAACATGGTATGAGAAACAGGTTCCACAAGGTTCGTCAGGACTGTATTTTGATACACAACAGCATTCGTTTTTACACCTTTCTCACAAAAATTTACCTCTGTTAAGCCCCAATAAGAAACTCCCAACCATACCATGAGCGAGTATGGAAAATGACCTCGTTGGACACGCGGAATACGGTTGCTCGCTTCTTCACTACTGTGTGCGTACACCTTATCATTTTGTTTGTTGTAGCTCTCTTCTACGGTAAACATTTTTTCATCCGAAAAAAGAATTTCCCGATATTTTTTTCCCGCGTACCGCTTCAACAAAGCACGGCATCTCTTCAGTCTCAGGTCCATTAGACGAGCATTCAAACGATGTCCTGTTTTTCTTCGATATGCCCGAAGCCCTAAGTCTTCATTTAACACCCTTTTCACCGTGGTTCTGCTTAACCCCATCTGAAGGGCCAACAGTTTCTGCTTACGTTTGGGATTTCTTTGAATTCGTGCCTTCACAGCTTTTATCACTGCTGGAGTCCTAACAGACCGAGGGCGACCACTTCTTGACCTGTCATCTACACTAGAGTCTTCATTGTATCGTTTGATGGTACGATAAACGAATCTTTTGGTAATATTCAAATTTTTCAGTATGTTAAAAATTTGAATTGGCGCGTAACCGCAACGATTCAACGCAATAACTGCAACACGGTCTTCTTTAAGCGTCCACTCCATATTTAAAAATGAGTAAAATTCTAAAAGTTATACATTTTTATTTTCATGAACAATTCGAAATTCGAATTCAATAAACTTTTTTGTGGCCAGCATTCTAAAAGAAAAGTTTTTACTGTGTGACAATACTTATGACCTGACTATGTATATATATATATATATAATTTTTTTTTATTATTTTTCTTTACACGAATTTTGTTTATACGAATTACCGCAGTAGACGTGTTGCGTTTTTTTTCGTTAAAATGGATAAACTTGAATATTGTGCGGTCATAAAAGTCTTCGTTTTAAATGGATTAACCCCTAAGGAAATTCATCCGAAGTTGACAAAAGTTTACGGGGACTTTTTCCTTCAATATTAACCGTTAAAAGGTGAGCAGCTAAATTTAAACGCGGTCGCAGGTCCCTCGAAGATGACCCACGCGAAGGACGTCCAAAAACCGCAATTACACCGGAAACCATCGAAAAGGTGCACAATATCGTGTTGGATGAGAGGCGTGTTAAGATGAGTGAGATATCTGAGGCCGTGGGAATATCGGAAGAAAGAGTGCGAAACATCTTGCACTAAAAATTAGGGATGCGAAAGCTCTGCTCAAGGTGTGTGCTGCATTTGCTGAATGCAGATCAAAAGCAAATGCGCAAACGATATTCGCAGCAATGTTTGGATCGATTCAACAGGGATTCGACCGATTTTGTGCAGTGATTTGTTACCATGGATGAGACATGGGTTCACCACTACACGTCAGAAACGAAACAGCAGTCAAAGCCCCTGGTTCAGTGCCAAATTACTCTAATCTTTTTGACCAGCTGGATGCGAAAATTTACGAGATCAGGCACCACACAACGCTCACAAAGGTGCGTTGGTAATGGGGAAACTGCGGGATTCGGGTATGATTTGCTCGGCCATCCTCCTTATTCTCCTGATTTGACAGCCTCAGACTTTTATCTGTTTCCAAATTTGAAGAAATTTGTTTCTGGGAAGCGCATAGTCTGTCTGGAGCGCATAGACTCTCACTTCCGGGAAGGAATACTGATGTCGGAGAAACGCTGGACCAAGTGTGGTCCAGCGTTTCGATACCATATTTTATTTTCGATTATCAATATAGACACAAGGTTATTATACCAGCATATTAAGAGACCAGAGGTGGTTGCTATCCAAACCGAATTGGAGCCCGACGTGGTTTTATAATACTGGATTATCGGTGGGATGTCTTCCGGCATTAATTTATTTTCACATTTTTGTTTTTAAGGCATTTAGTGGAAAAAATCTCAAAAGAAATATTAAAATAATATCGTTTTTCATCTTGCATTTTTAAATTTGTACTGATAATTGTTATTTCAATATCGATAAATAAACAGTTTTTTTATCGTTTTTATAAATCAAAAGAAAAAATGAGATTTAAATTGATACTTTTTTAAATAAATTTTTGATGTTGCATTTTTGAATTATTTTGAAAAAAGCTAAAAAACATGATTACTCAAAAATGGTTCGCTTTTACTTAATGCATATGGGGATTAAAATTATCACAAATAGTCACCCCTATCACCTCCTAACGGGAATACGTCGAATTACCAATAAATTAATACAGGCTTTTTGCATTGCAGTCTTCGGCTGCAGAGGTCAGTATTCTTACTCTACCCCAGTACGGTTTTGTTAAATCCTTAAAAGAATAAAGGTGCAAATCGAAAGCTCAAAAATGAACCAGGGAAGTATTGAATAAGAAGGTAATATATACACAGTCGTCATTTGACTCGAAGTAACAAATGACAGTTCCTTTATTTTACGCCCTGCATCATGGTACAACACATGTAGAAACAAATGGCGTGATATGTACAGGTGTATTTATTTAACAATAAGTGTCACGATGTTGAAATTCCTGTTAGCAGTTAATCTCCTTAATGAATTTTCATAGGAGCCGGGTTCATGCGGAATCCATTCATGACGAGGGCGTTCGGTGTCAGTGAACAATGAGGACGCGTATTTCAACAATGAAAAGCCTATTCTGATGTGTATGAGTCAGTTCTTGGCAAGAATCTAACGTTTGTAGTGCAGAATTGTTTGGCGAGTCTTAGAGCGCTGTTTTGCATAAATCAGTTTTCTATTGAGGTCTCGATGTAATATCTTGGCATTTCATGAGTTAGCCCTCACAGGGAAGTAAAATAAAGCGGCTTTTTTACTATTGACATGGGCTAAGCAAACTTGCAAGCTTGCTTTAAGAGGTAACCTCCTGTGAGATACGACCTAGGCTTAAATGCTGCATGGAGAGCCGTAAAGACTGGAAGTAGGGTATCACGTCGACTTCGCTGGCAAAGTCAGTCCTAATGTAAGTAAAGTATCGCAACATGTTCTAGATGGGACAGAAGAAATGACGAAAGAAATTCTCTTGCGCCTAATCTTGGTGTGTTGTAAGAAACAAAAGACTGTGGTGATTAAGTTAATGCCAATTTTAGATAATAGGCCCAGCCGGTCTGATGTCAGAGGCCTTGGCGGATTCATCCACTTCAGAAACATAGTGATTGGATCAAGACTGTCGTTTAGTATATTTCGAGGGCGGTCGGCGAACGATTAGTCGCTTGGGCTTGTGACTAACCGTTTTCCCCATCGGAGAATTTGAGTGGTAAAGTGCGGCATAGTATATATCTTACAGCTTCTGTATTTCATCAGCTGGCAACCGTGTTGCAAGTTTTTTTAAATTAACGACAAATATTCTATATAGATCTTCAGGTTCCGTGTCAACCTCAGGTCAAGCCTTCTTAGCAACGGCTTTGAGTTAAGGTTTGTCTTTCGCTTCGCTCCCGGCCCTGGTTCTGTCCATGGTCGGGGGCGATCCTGGATGGACGGCCATCGCCTCCTTTTGCGAGGCAGTCATGTCCGCAAAGGAGGCGGTGGAGCGGGAGCGGGAGTCGACCACCACACTCCCCTCCCGCCAACGTAGGCCACGTCGTCGGCGCCGGAGGGCAAGCAATGACCTCCGGCTGCCGTAGAAAGCGGCCGCGGGCGGCCCCTAGGGGTAGGATCCGCCGTCCGCACTATTTCCGCGAGGGAGAGGGCCGCGTGCTATTCCTCGGCCCCCCCATCTCCTGCAATACAGGAGAGCGCCGGGGGACGAAACTCTGACCCCCTGGCGCCAACACTTTAGAAGAGGCCCGCCTTGAGACAAAGGGCGGGCCGGTGACGGCCCGAGCCACGAGATCGGCAGGCCAAATATCCGTAAGCCCGGGCGTAGGCGATAGCAGAACAGCGGGGTTTTTTAGTGGGTAGTCGGATGGCTGAACATCTTTCCCGGAGTTCCACATATCCCTCGGTTCCCCCGGGCTGGGGGACCCCTCAGAGAGGTTTTTCCCCGAGAAAAAAAAGGTTTGTCTTTCGCTGTTGGATGCAGTCGATATATATATTCATTCTTGTAGTTAATTGAACTGATAAAAAATTCTTAAAGATTCAATAAAAAACATAAAAAGGAAAAGGGTTCTGTTGATATTTTGATGTTAAACTCTTTTAAGAGGCCCTGATTGAATATATCAGAATCCCGACTCTTTTATAGAACCCGGGCACGATTTATATCTTTTTCGATTGCTTACCCGGAAATGCCACGATTTAGAAATTTGCATGCCAACACTACAAGTTTTTTGTTTACTTGAGGTTTTATTAAAGGGGTATATTACGTTCCGGCAAACCGTGAATTTTAGTTTTATTTTGCGGATTATAAACTTATTATATTCCAAATGTGAAAATAAATTATTTGCTTACTTAACGTTTCTTTCAAAATATGTCAGAGGCTCATCTATTTAAAGAATATAATTTTCAAAATTAATTTAATATCTACAATACTACACATTATAATTGCAGGAGTATGGAAATAATTCTCAAGTTTAGATTAATTTATTCCCGATAGACGTGAATTTTAAAAATAAGAAGTTAAGAAGTGATGTTACCAAGAATTATGTATCGGTGTGTTTGGAATTTCGTTTCTTTTTTTCTTTTTAACTTAAATATAAACCATTGTATGGAGATAAGCCAAATGAAGTATTTGTTATACTATTTTATATTCTATGCTCAGACTACGTAGATGCACGTTGAACATTAATCCTAATTCTCAAAGATGGGATAATTAAAATGAGAAGAGTCCATAATAGTCTGCACAGATTAGCGGATATTAAGATACGCAAGAGAGACGTAGACACATTGCACAGTTATCTTATTATCTGAGGACGAGTTTTGTGACGTAACGGCTAACGCACACTTACGGAGGCCACGGGTTCGATTTCCATCTCGCGTCTGGGTGTGACATTTACTAAACAATATTTCAATAGAGAAAGCCAATACGTAACGCTAAATATATATTCACGCAATTTAAACTTTATAGTTTTTTTAAATAAACGTAAAATGATAAGTAAATATCGCTCTCTCGTTAAATAGTATTTACGAATTGAAACTCAATTCTGGCAAGAGTACAAAACGACCAAAATATGAAGCATACTCGAACATCCGCCAGCAAATCATGTTGACTGTAATTTCAATCGAGGCGTCTAGCGCCTACCAGTGGGAAGTATATTTGAATACCTTGAGCATTCTTTATCATTCTTGAAAGGAGGATCTGCTTTTTATTATACATATGTAATAGAAAATTTATATAAATTTTCTATTCTTCTCTCTCTCATCTTTTACGTGTATTATTTGAAAACTGCCGTCAGGTTATTAATTAAACTACGAAATTATATTATTTTTTCAAGTGCATTTAAAATTTTCACCAAAAATGTGTATTCAGGTTTTACATTTATTTTATTTGCAAATGTTTTCAGCTTTGTTTGATCGTACTGAAAACTAAACGTTTTCTCGCGAGCAACGTGATGTTACTCAACGGCCCAGTCGTAGGCTCGTCGTGATAAATTAAAATAAATAATCTCTGATATCTTATATGAACTTATCTATCTCAACTTTATTCTTTCTTTCTTTTCTGTATCCTTTATAATTAAAATTTATTTTTATATACTATTTATGTACTGTATGGATATATTTATTGTATGTATTGTTTGTATATATGTCTTCGTAAGCAATTAATATGCAACACACCACTTACAGCGTTCTTGAATTCTAATGCATACTAAAGTTGCCTGGAAGAAATCGCTTTCAGCAATAAGGCTGCTAATTGTACAATCTTAATTGTTTGTTTTGTCCCATATTGTATTTTGTGTGTCTTAAAATAAATAATATTCATTCATTATTTTAAAAACAAATAAAAAATCTGAATAAATGGTGAATCCAACTTGAGTGGTTCAACGGCCGAGCCTCTCTAATTTCCACGATGCACACGAAAATTCACGCTTTAGAGGAACGATATTCCACTCAGAATACCTGTAGCACAATATTTTCTTTCATTACGCTTTCTAAAAGAAAAATCGGATTACATAAATTTGACGGTAATAAGGAAATTGTTTGTTTTGTTAGAAGACACTTATAATAAAAAGTTTACCTTAAATG
The DNA here is from genome assembly GCA_963693495.1 of Malacosoma neustria. Lineage (NCBI taxonomy): Eukaryota > Metazoa > Arthropoda > Insecta > Lepidoptera > Lasiocampidae > Malacosoma > Malacosoma neustria. The sequence continues at coordinate 13,634,274 of OY856383.1, forward strand.
TTGTGACGCTTAGTCTATCTTATTTACGTTGTGAGTGTATTCCTATTATGTAACACATTTTCATTAATATTCGATTTAAAATATTTAAAAAAAACTGTAAAAACTTAATTGTTATAAAAATTTATAATGCATTTTTCAATTTATATGACTTTAAACTTAGTTTTTTGATTTACATGCATCTTAACGTTACGAGCACTTCTATGTAACTTAATGAACTTAAAGAACTATCTTACTCAGTTTGAACGCAACAACCTTGTGTTGACGACTAAAACTCAGACCAAACTAACGGGAACTAGGCACGCTCTGTTGGCAAAAGTTTTTCACAAGACATCCCCAATACAAGAGTGTGCACTCAACAATTGTGTTGTTTCTGCTGTCAACTTGAAATTTGTTTTTATTTTAATATTCTAAGGCACAAATTTTATAAGAACATATTATAAGTAACAGGTGTCATATTAAGATTTTGTAGCCAAACTCAAACTTACCTGTTTGTTGATGACGCACCTGTAATCTATATATATATATATATATATATATATATATATATATATATATATATATATATATATATATATATATATATAAGAGATTTCCACGTATATAGTCACTCATCACGATATCTCTAGAACCATTAGAGCTAAAGACTTGAAATTTGGTAGAAATATTCTTTTCACCGAGTAGAGGTCAGTTAAGAACGGATTTTACGAAATTCCACCCCCAAGAGGGGTTGCGGGAGCGTTAGTTATTTATATCAAAACAAATTTTGCCGGGTCAGCTAGTTTTTAATATATCGAGAAAAAAACCATGAGTGATAATGATGAAATTTATCTATATGCATATAAAATATTACAAGTCAAAGGTATTTAAACAGTGTGTTCTACCAGTATGACGTATGGAGCTGTGGTGTGGATACTCACGGTATGGCTGGTCCACTAATTTGAAGTCGCTCAACGAGCTATGGAGAGACATGCTTAGAGTTTCACTGAGGGATTATAATTGTATTGAAGAGATCTGTTAGGGAACTAAAATCTCCGACATAGCTTCTTGAGTGAGGAAACTGTCGTAGAACTACGGTGGTAATCGACGGCATAAACTAGTTTTCGAGTAAAGACCGCATTTCGAATGGACGTCAAGCAGCGAGGTGGAGCGACGACCTTCATAAAGCATCTGGCAAGAGCTGGATGTGGCGAATCATAGGTTTTTGTCTCTACCAGCCTTGGGAGAGGCCTACGTTTAGCAGTAGACTTCAAAAGACTAGTGATGATCATTTATACGAGTGATATGGTATTTTTCAGCACTAATTATTGAAAAACACTTACATCTAGTTTGAAGATGCAATGTCTCTACATATTGTTGTTATGATGACAAAAACTAAAAGTTATAATACGTTTTATAAAAATAAATGGTCGTTTTGAAACTTATAAATGTAAAACTTGCCCTTTAGAGGCAATATTAATTTTTTTAGATAAAGACAATAAAGCTATAAATATAGCACATATGTAAATATACTTATCAATGTATTCTGTTAAATATTTTGCTGTCCAAATCTTTTTTTAAAATGTAGCAGAAAGTGCTAATGCTAACTAAAATTAACATTTAGAGAATAATAAAATAATTACCACTGAAAGCGTATTAAAAGAAACACAAATTGTTCTCTTCGTGAATTTTTTTGGCTCCGCAGTACACAAGTATGCACTCAGCAATTCGGTATCTACATCTTAGGCTGGCAGTTTGAGTATTTTCCCCTTAATTAGCCGGAGCTACTTCATTGTTTCAACGTTCTGCGCTCTCGAGTGTTCCACGCCGCGCTTTGCCAAATGGTTTTTTACATTTTACCCAGCAATTACTGTTATAATGCTGGGATGTTCTTAATGATGATGCCTCTTAATCAAAGTGGATATTATCCTAACAATTATGACATAACATTAATTATATAGTTTAAAACTATATATTCTATTGCTAAGTGCTTAAATAATCAAGTACTGTAGATATTAAACTCAAGTAGGGAAAATTTCTTCCTGCATACATAAGCGGGGAGAATTTTTTTTCCGAACCTATTCGCGCAATTAATGTGTCAAAGCTAAAAACAAGTTGCTTGGCCTGAAGTTCCATGAGTTGCAGACTAGATATAACTCCTAAGTTACTAAAGGTTCACCTTTTTTAGATTTTCTAGTCTTGTGACACGTCTCTTTGACACCAATTACTAAGTAATTGCATTTATTGCTCGTTGTTTGGGCACCATTAGTAAATCATTGCTGGCAAACAGGCTCGATCTTTTAATACTGACCAGTATCGAGTATTGAACAATCCCTGTAATTATGTTTTTTAATGATCTGGAACAGCAGACAGGCTGACAGCCGACTTGATAGTAAGCAGTTACAGTCATCTATGCACGTTTGCTACGACGTCTGCGCAGGGTATTTGTAATTCACTTATGCCGGAACATAATACAGGGTAATTTTTTTTATTGCTGTAGGACAGCAGGGCTGACGGCCCGCTTAGAATTTAGCAGTTACCATCGCTTATGGGCGTTTGCAACGCCAATGGCATCGCGAACATGCTGCTGTCCCATAAGGGTACAGGAACTTGGGTCACTAATGCCGGAACACAAAGGTTATTATGGCGGCATACTTAAGACTAAAAGTCGCCATCCAGGCGGGCTTGGGGCCCTACCACGTAGCTAGGGCGGGCTGTTTTGTCACCTTTTAGGACAGGCCGACCCCGGCCGCAGAGGTTAGTATTCTTTCTCCGCCCCTGCACGTATAAAATAAAATGGTTGATATGGCGGCATTTTCGAGGCCAGGGTTGCCATTCAGAACGGATTGGAGCTCCACTACTTAGCTAGAGTGGTTTTGTTGCTTATTACGACCGAAAATATCTGTGGAATAAATGCCAAATTTACCAGACTCATAGACATTACATGCGATATAGGAATTAGGCATTTCAAAAACTAAAAAATGGAGAGCCATAACGTTAGAAAAATTCAGACCGTATTTAAGTAACATTATAAGATATATAATATTTTAATTTTAAAATATTTTAATAGTTATGATTCCAATTTTAAAATTACAAAAAATGTTTTGTTTTTAAATTGTGTGAAAAAGGTGCCATACAGCTATGATCATCACCTTAATGTAAAATTGCAAACAAGGATAAGACGTACTTGAGCTTCTGGCAAAATGGTTTTTAGGTCACAAGCCCAGTGTGTCAACAATGGAAAGCCTGTGGATTAAGAACGCAGTCTCAAGGTACACTGAGCGAAATAGTTCACGTTTATTTATAATGGATAAATATATTAATTCTTTTCTTAAGCATAATTTAGCATATTTCGTGTTATATTTCAGAAATTAGTAAAAATGTGTCATCATCCCAGCGTTATATCCCGGTTGCAACCCAAACTTTCGTTTCGGTGCCCGGGCTCCGCTTTCCGACTTTTTCTACTCCACTTCGCACGGTCTTCAGTATCCCTGGTAGTAAGCCCATGGGCACGCATATCACCCCATATGACGTCAATCCAGCACTTTTTGGGTCTACCCCTCCTGCCGGAGCCCGGCGGAGGCGGCATTGCCAGACATTTGTTCCTCATCCGGCATCCGGTTGCCATAAAACGTGGCCGTACCAACGGAGCCGACACTCCTGCAATTTGCAAAATTGCCACGAATGCGGGAGTTTCTAACGCGGTCCTTCACACATCCATCGCAGCATATTCACCTCCGTGACACGCAGTTCTTGCTTGTGTCGCTCTTATAAATTAGAAAAAAATGTGTAAGAGGCTTTTTACGGTTTTTAATAAGTGAATATTCTAGTCTACACGTCATATACACTTGCATGTTAATAAACTGGGAATTAATTTAATAAATAAAAATTTAAGTATGGTTATAATATTTAAATGAAGACACCCGATCGCTTAGTAGTATTACATTCTGAGACCAATCTAAAAGTCCCAGGTTCGAATACCACGATGGCTATATAGCAATACACGTTTAGGCAGATTTTTCTCGCCTCATCTGTATATTATAGCACAATTGCCATTTACCGATAGTAAAGGAAAATATCGTAAGAAACCTTGCTACTGGGATTACCGGTATATTTAACCCGTCATTACTCCTTTACAAGCGTGACGTATATACTGTCGGTTCGCGTCCAGCAGTGGGACGTTTAGGAGCTATTATGTTTCTTTTATATAAATAATAATATTAAATAAGAAAATTGAATACATGAATGATATATTAGCAAATGCATATGAAAAACCCATAATGGAAATATCTATAGCTACGACCAGAAACAAAACTAGGACTAACACTTATCACGGAGCCTGACTCTGTAAAAACAAAATTTAGCAACCTCTATTTCCTTGTAGGTATTCAGTGGAATGGTTTTGACGCCAACAAACGCATATAAATTAAACCCTAAATTTATGTATAATAAGGTTTCAATTAACTGAATATAACTCCTTAAAGAGCTTTTTTTTAATATTAATGTAGTATATATGTAAATAAATATATACTTCACTAGTTTTAGTTTTGATCCGTGCAGGGGCGGAGAAAGAATACTAACCTCTGCGGCCGGGGTCGGCCTGTCGTAAAAGGCGACTAAACAACCCACCCTAGCTACGTGGTAGGGCTTCAAGCCCGTCTGGATGGCGACCACCTTTAGTCTTAAGTATGCCGCCATAATAACCTTGTGTTGTGTTCCGGCATTGGTGACCTAAGTTCCAGTACCTTTATGGGACAGCAGCGTGTTCGCGATGCCACTGGTGTTGCAAACATCCATAGGCGATGGTAACTGCTAAATTCTAAGCGGGCCGTCAGCCTGTCTGCTGTCCTGCAGCAATAAAAAAAAAAAAAAAAGTTTTTAAACATAAACGCAATAAAATAGACATACTAAAATATTATGATATTATAGAAGAAAATTCCACAACAATACAATAGTTACTACACAATATAAATAAAATCAGCTTCTTTGAAGAACCCTTTCTATAGTATAAAAGATTCGTCAAAAACATAAAATTATTTTTATTTTTTGAGAACATTTATAAGTCCTTATCTTTGTAAGGGGCACGAAAGAATTACTGTAGCTACTTATCTTTGTGAAATCGTAGGTATAAGCATTCGACTTATTCATTCCACTGGAGCTCCGTTCGGTACCTTCACCTAATCCAGGATAAGGATTCCAGGGATTACTTATGAACAGTTCAGATATTTTTTCTAAATATACTTTTCGAATGTGGAATACTTATCGATTAGTCGATATTAGATTTAACATATGATTGGGTTGCATTTTTGGACAGTATTTCCGTAAAATCTGTTCGTTCTTAGTCTGAATCGCAAAATGGGTAACTATGCTGCATTTTAGGCGAATCGAGTGTATGGTTTTTTGGGGATCTCGTGATGTGTGTGTGTGTGTTTTTTTATTATATGTATATATAAATTAAATATAGGTTTTTCATTATACATATTCTATTATTACACACACAATTTATATCAAAATATAGATCTGATTAATTAATGTTTATATTTCCATTATCTATTTATTTATTATTTCATTCTATCCGTGCAGGGGCGGAGAAAGAATACTAACCTCTGCGGCCGGGGTCGGCCTGTCGTAAAAGGCGACAAAACAACCCACCCTAGCTACGTGGTAGGGCCTCAAGCCCGTCTGGATGGCGACCACCTTTGGTCTTAAGTATGCCGCCATAATAACCTTGTGTTGTGTTCCAGCATTAGTGACCCAAGTTCCTGTACCCTTATGGGGCAGCAGCGTGTTCGCGATGCCACTGGCGTTGCATACACCTATAGGCGACGGTAACTGCTAAATCCTAAGCGGGCCGTCAGCCTGTCTGCTGTTCTACAGCAATAAAAAAAAAAAAAAACTACCCACCCTAGCAATGTGGTAGGGCCTCAAGCCCGTTCGGAGTGCCACTACCTTTGGTCTTAAGTATGCCGCCATGATAACTTTGTGTTGTGTTCTGGCATTAGTGACCCAAGTTCCTGTACCCATATGGGACAGCAGCGTATTCGCGATGTCACTGGCGTTGCAAACACCCATAGGCGATGGTAACTGCTAAATTCTAAGCGATCCGTCAGCCTGTCTACTGTCATACAGCAATAAAAAAATATCTTATTTTTTTCATTAATTAGTATATTATGTTATATACTCTTATTATTAATATGCTTTTCACAACTAACATATATTGTTTTGTCTCTGTCTGATTCGACATAAAACAGGCACGAAGGAGGTTACCACTGAAAATCAGTGTTGTAACGGACAAAACCGTTGCAACACAATGCTGAGTGCCAACCTCATTTGAACAAATGTATATATAATAATGTTCTTTGTACTATTATAATATTGTTTTTGTTTCAAATAAATTATTTTTTTTCCTCTTTTTTTCTATTTGCCATATCACTGGCAGTTTTATATTTTTTATATTTTGGTTAGATAATGATTCTATTTCTCGTGATGGCATAAAACAAAAAAGAGTAGGCAGTAAAAAAAATTATGTAAAGATCGCAGTGTATTTTTTAAATAGCTATGTTGATGAAATTTATTCTACAATTTTTTTTTAAATTCTAGAATAAAAATGATAAAAAAAAACAATTGAATCGAGTATTTATCACACTTTTCCCTTATTATCAGCCTATTGAAGTCTATTGATGATCATAGGTTTCTCCCGAGACTACAAAGCACTATTTTCAGCTCGTCGCTGTTCGTTGCCAGTCATTTTATGTGAATTGTCACCCCGCCTCGCTGATGGGCGTCCTACATCACTGCATTTGGCGAGATGCGGTTTCAAAACTCAAAAGTCGTATAACCCATCGGTTATCAATTCTACGACAGATGTGACAGGCTGTCATTTTAGCTGGCTGATTTGAGAAGCAATGTTGGTGACTTGGTTATCTGATGAATTACTTCAATACGATTGTAATCATTCATTGAACCTCGGGCCTGATTCTCTCCATAGCTAACTGAGCAACTTTCAATCGGTGGACTAGCCATCACATATGTGCTATTTATACTTTTTAGTTTTTGGCGACCTCCGTGCCGTAATGGCTAACGCACGTCAGAACACAGCGGGGGTCATGGGTTCGATTCATATCCCGCGTCTGGGTGTTTATGTGTAGTATGTATTTATTTACAATGTGTAGTACATTAGTTATCTATTACCCATAACACAAGTGCTATGCTACTTACTTTGGGACGAAATATCGTTGTGAGAAAAGTGCTAATATATTTAGTATTTATTAGTGGATTATAAAACGGATATCTCAAATGTTTTGTTTTTTAATAATGGAAGGTGATAATTTAATGGCTTTGACAAATATAATTACGAATAAAAACCTACGCTACAAATCTGGGTTGTCCAGGTTAATATTAAAGTTTCGATAGTACATTTAAAATTTCAGACGGCACAAAAAATGTTATCAAAGTTGTTTACTTAATACGAAAAACAAACGCTTGAAAATAAATAAAGAGAGCAACTAAAGTGGTTTCGCAAGTCTCGTACATTGGATGGAGTAATAAAATGTAAATAGCTAGAAGTGTTAAAAGGAGTCGCGGTAAAAGTTTAGCTCACGCAAACTTAGCACTCGATGCCCCGTCCCTTGGATTGGTGTTTGGTCCCTGTTGGTAGAGATAGCGGAACGGATTTTTTGAAAAATATCTGAGTTACGGTTGCTTACATTGGTAATATTGCTTTGCGATTTCTTAGCTATGTAGTAAAGATATTTTGCGTTCGAGATGTGGTGCTGGAGGCGCATGCTCCGAATACCCAGGACAGCTTTCCGAACCAATGTGTCCATACTCCAGCAACTAAAGATTGGGACGAGGCTTTCCACCATCTGTCTCAAGCGGATACTGGAGTACTTCGGCCACATTGCCCGAAAAGACAATGACAACTTGGAAAAGTTAGTTGTAACCGGTAAAGTCGAGGGCAGCCGATCGCGTGGCCGTAGTCCGACGCGTTGGTCGGATCAAGTTCGCACCGCACTAGACACATCCGTCTACGAGGCGCTGCACGGTGCTGGGAATAGGAAGCAGTGGAAAACTACCATAAGTGATAGACTGGAGGGTGTTGGTCACGACCCTCAGACATGAGGACTACGACTCGAGGAGGAGGAGGAGGAGTAAAGATATAACGCACTTATCTAAGACTGCTGCGAACACCTCTAGTGATTTTGTTTATATTGTTTAATGTTTCTCCGTGCAGGGGCGGAGTAAGAATATCGGTCTGTCTTTAAAGGCGACTAAACTACTCTATGTAGGTGGTAGGCCTGTCTGGACGGCAACCACTTCTGGTGTATAAGTAATGAAGGAAATAATTTGCAATAAACTTTCTTCTTCTTTCTATCCTTATCCCAATTGTGGGGTCGGCACAACATTATTTCCTTCTACTCTCCCCTATTAGTCGTTATCTGAAAATTCACACTTTTTGCCGTATCATTACACAATCCATACATTTTTTCTTTGGTCTACCCCTCCTTTTGTGTCCATTATCATTTCTAGCGTTTTCTTGTTACATGTCATTTTTCTCTTCGCATTATATGAATAAACGACTCTTTTAAATTATAAATATAGTTTATCCATTAAAATACGCCCGCCTCTATTTAGCGCCTGCAAACATCTTTCGCGGCACGTTTGTGGTATCAAAACTTTCTTAATCGAATATCTCGTAACTTAAAATGGGGTTCCTGGGCTGCTGAGGAAATCTACCGCAAATGGGCTGTTTGAGAATTATAAGTATTGTACACATGCCGGGGGTTATAATAATTGCTTTTAACTCAATAACTTTGCGCGCCTTTTTAAATACACAATATAGTATTAAGCGCAATAATAATAATAAATGTAATGCAGTCCATCATAAATTGCGAACCTAGTTCCAAGGTAAGCAACAAAGTGCTTATGTTACTATATTACTATATATACTATACTACTACAACCAATAAAGTATATTAATAGTAACTTTTATAGTTTTCTTTTGTAAATAAATAAAAATTACTAATATATACACAGCCACACTTGGGATGGTAATCAAACCTCCACAAGCCAAGTCCGCACAGTATTATATGAATACAAATATCGTTTGAAATTAGGAAGAAATTAGAAAATTTCTTTATTATACGAGTACACTGATGACGAGTCATGTGAAATAGAGTATCTTCCGTCTCGGTTACTCTTTTTCACTTATTTATCGCGTTTACAAAGCATCTTCCTAAACTGCAAACACACGAGCTGGAATTGTTCCTCCTCAAACACCAACAGAAGAGACCTTATCCGTCATTCTGATGACTTGCTTTTCGTCATCTTAGCCCTATGGCTGACTCCCACCCGGTACTCGCCAAATCGGGATACCGGCGGCAGCTTAAAAGTTCTCGTGGTGCTTCTGAAGTGAATATCCCTGAAGTTTCGCGCAATTGAAACTCACGAGGATATGGATTCCAATCACCAACCGGTTGTCCTTAAACTAGGATTTCCGGCTGACCAGATGCTTCACCTTCGCTTCGCGAACTCTGCCTTCACTCAACAACAAATCTCAAGCCAAGAACCCCAAGTAAAAATCCAGTGGTAGTGGACAGCACAACTTTGTATTCGATATTATAAAACCGCTTTACTTTTATCCTTCGATAACTTCCAGTCGCGCCAAATAAGGTTTATCCTACTTATTTATGTTTCCATTGAATACGAAAGCTTATATTTACACTAATGTATGTACATTGTATGTTGCGTGAAATCAATTAATGGATTATTCCACCTTCGATTCAGATTAGCTTGATTTGCTGGTGTAGGCATGCCTTTGGTATCTGGAATTCGTAGTTTGGAATTCAATATATATTCCTATTTATATGTAAGAAATAGGAATATGTAAGGAATAGGAATCATTGATATTAACTAACATAATAAATTGGTCTAGAAATTGAGTTAGGAAATTTTTGGTGCTAGTTTCGTTTCATTATTGATTAAATGACGCAATTTAAGGTTCTAGTGGTATTACAGTCCTTCCATGATAGTATGCATTGATTAGGTGGATTTTATCATCTAATTTGCATATTATAGAATAATGGCCATGTAAAGAAAAGTTTCCAAGAGTATTAGCCTGTTTCCTTCCAAAGGAAGGCCCAAGCCCAATCGAAGTATGTTATGGGGGATCAAGCCCGTTCGAATTGCAACCTTGGTCTCTAAATATTCTGCCATAATAACTTCGTGTTGTGTTCACCCAACTTCTAGATCCCCTAAGTGGACGGCAGGGTTGTTAGTTGTGCTCCTGGTCGCAAACATCAATAAGCGACGGTAACTGCTTTTTATTAAGTGAGTCGTGTTCTGTATTGTAAGGAAAAAATGCATATAATAAATTATATAATCTTTGTTTTATTATTTTTATGATTCTTTTCGAGTAAAAGTGTTGGTTTTATAAACACATTACATAATTATAGTTTGTGAGTATATAAGCAAAATATGAGGAAAATTTTATAAGTCCCAGCCAAATCCAACTTAATATAAAGAGAAGCGGCCACGGAAATAGAGTTAATAACGAAACGTCATAATAGCTCCTCGAGATAAGAAAGTTTATTATAAATATTAGATCTGGAATTTCCTTTGTTTTGACCAAATAATACAATATTAGAAACGATTGCAAATATACTTGCGGTCTTGCTTTCATTGCGGTTTTGCTGATTATAATAATATAATTAGTTTTTGTTTAGTTTTTCTATTGTTTTTCATATGGAACTTTAGAGAAATTGTCTTTTTGAAGATATTAGAGCCAATTTTTTGTTTCAGATTTTTGTTAAATTTGCTTTAGGTTTCATTAGATTAAGTCCTGTACAGTGAAAGGTTTATTGCTTTTTATTCTTATTCATACAAGAGCATTTGTCCGAATACTTCCGATGTTTCTAAGTAGAAAAATGTGTGTAGGTACACGAATTTATACTATGAAAGTTCACAGAGCGTCATCTAGAACCAAAGTATACACAGGGAATTTATGTCAAGGGTACTAAAAAATTATGAAATACTTATTTACTTTTCTTTTTTAAATAAAATATCTGCGTTTTTTTTTACTTCATTCGCTTTGGCGCCGCTGTTCTAAGGCCCTAGGGACTCAAAAAGTATCGAGATACTTAATGTATTCATGGTTAACGATGTGGAGTTTAGGAGTCAACTGGTAGGCGAAACCTGCCTCTATAAAGCTGTGTAGGTGTGCTAAACCGGTCCAAGTAGTATTACACACCTTAGCAGTGCCTGATGCTTTATAAAATACATTTCAGGCCGCACAAAGATTACTGCTCACATCAATAGGCGGGGGCATCTGCTTGCTAATTTAATTCCTTTAATCCCATCCAATGGCGCGCAGATCGCCTTTTCGTCATTCCCTAACTTGCAGACAGTCTCGATACGCTTGTCTCTTTGCGTTTTATACTGTCCATACATCAGTGAGTGTTCAGAGGGTTTGTTGCTGGGAGTTTATTCTTACTATCTGGAGTCCTCACGGTCATACGTGCAAAGGTTTTCCAAAACGTTTATTATGTGCATAAGGATTCGGAATTAGTTACCAGCTGAATATTTTCCATTGCACTATGATATGGAATATGTATAAAAAGGTATCAATAAATTTCTATGCGGCTAGTAAATGCTTACTAATAAGTGGGCCGTCAGTTTATCTGCTGTCCATAGCAGCAACAAAATATAAATTATATAGACCCGTGAGTCCCGTAAGCGTTCCAACGTGCGAAAGCCTCAAACTATAGTATAAATATAGGTCTACCGGAAAGTTCTGTCCGTTTTTGGAATAAAAGAAAATTCATGTGGCACCCATCTTGAATATTTCCACACCAATCCTATCTTCCGAATATGGACTGAAATGGTTTGCTGAGCTGAACTAAGCCTTTCTGCTATCTCCGATGTTGTTAGAAAAGTATCTTGCTCCAACATCGCCTTAAAAACATCGTCGTCGATCAAAGATGGTCGCCCAGAACGTGGCTTATCAGAAAGTTTGAAATCACCTGTTTAAAATTTTTTGTACCATCTTCTACATGTTCTATCAGAAACTGTACCTTCACCAAACAATTTCAATAAATTTCTACATGCTTCTGTAGAATTTCTCCTTTGTTGACATTCGTACAGTGACGTAGATGAATTTTATCAGTAGGTAGCCCTGGTTACACTATCGTTTTACACTTAAAACTAATGTGAATTAACTATATTACAGTCAATTTACTACGCCAGTGTGTATACATTAAGCGATAAAAATATAAAACCGAACATGCACCAAATAAACTTGTGCTTACATGTCGAAACTTATGATAGAAACGGACAGAACTTTCCGGTAGACTATTATAAGTGAAAACTAAAATATAATCAAAGCTTGTATACGTGAGTTGTTTATACTATCGTGTTATTAAAATAATGTTTTCATAAATCAATAATGGCAACATTAAAAGCATTAACGCTAGTGCAGACAGGCTAATAGCCGTAAATGTTGATGAATCATGCGCCTGACATTTCACTTAGTTTGCATTTTGGTTCGTTCGCCACTTGATTGTTGCGCTCGAAATTGCTATAATGATTTTGGATTTCGTTATTTGTTTAGATGAAATATGAAACAATATTGCATTGTTCCACACATTTTTATGTCATAATGTGTATTATCTTTATGTGAAGTTCAAATTTTCTTCTAAAGGACTCTTTGAGCTTTTAAAAGCTATTTTTTTATTTGAAGAGTAACTGAGAACAAAATTTAATAAATTAAAACACTACTACATTATCAATTTAATACCGCATTAAAATTTTATTAGCTAAATATGTAATACACTAAATATTGCTGCTGAAGAAGGCCTTAATAATTACCAAGCCACTGATACGCTAAAAGAAGCCATATATGGCCAACAGTAGCTGAGATTGACCTACCAAGCCAAGATGAGCCAACGTAGAGCTGAGGTAAAGCCACGCTAATCATGTGGGAGTACGCTCTAGCGGCTCGAGCACGTCATCAAAGGGTCGTTGCTCCCTGAGCTTAGGCCGGAATAAAGTTTACTAACTCGAAGCTCTAAAACTCTTCAAGGACATGGTGTCGAGAGGAATATCCATTGTGTGGAAGGCCTTAAGCACTTGAAGGTTCAATAGCTCATCATTACAATGTACACATATATAAATAAATGTTGATTTATTTACGACAAAAGACTATCGAATAACAGATATTCGTATGTCACTTTCAGATGTCCCATTAATAAAGTAATCAGATAAGCGCTGTTTTGATTTGTGTTTATTATCTATTAGATACATTTGTTTTCCATGAACTCTTTTATGATAATAGTTCCACAAGATGGCGGAACACACGTAGTGATGGGCCGCTTTATTGGTGATGTAATCGGTAACATATTCCCCCCCCTTGAAAGGGTAACTTTCAAGACGGGTTGGATTCTAATTGATGCCTTCTAATGGTGATAACTTGGAAACAGCTCTCTTTATCACTCCATTTTGAGTTTGCAAATCCACAACTCTTGTAATTCCGTCTTTGCCGGGATATAATTTAATAACTCGCCCCAGTCTCCATTTCATAGGTGGTAGTTGTTCGTCTATAACTAAGACAATGTCATCCAGTTTAAGTTTGGCTTGATTGACTTTCCATTTTACACGTTGTTGCAAGTTGTTGAGGTAATCCTTTGTCCACCGTGACCAAAAGTGCTGTTTGAGACGTTGTATGAGCTCGTATCTATTAACCGTGACCTTTGCGATAACAGGTGATGGTAAAGATGTTAATGAACGCCCAATTAGAAAGTGCCCTGGTGTAAGTGGATTCAAATCGGAAGGATTAGCCGAAAGTGGTGTTAAAGGACGCGAATTCATAACTGCTTCTATTTGTGTGAAAAGCGTGGTTAATTCTTCGAATGTCAAACTACTGTTACCAGCAATTCGTTTTAAGTGATGCTTTGCAGATTTTACACAAGCCTCCCAGATTCCACCAAAGTTTGGGGCGTATGCTGGTGAAAAATTAAAGACTATACCTTCGGTACACGCAAATTCAGTGATCTGTCGTTTACAAGTTTTAAACATTTTGTTCAATTCATTTCGGGCACCTACAAAGTTTTTGCCATTGTCACAATATATACTATGTGGCTTTCCACGACGAGCGATAAACCTCCGTAAACACATAATAAAGCCATTAGTACTGAGGTCACTCACTACTTCAAGATGTACAGCCTTTGTCGAAAAGCAAACAAAGACGCACAAATAGCATTTTGACGTTTTGGCCCCGCGCCCCTTTTTATTTAAAATTTGAAAAGGACCTGCAAAATCTGTTCCACATGTTATAAAGGGTAGAGCTGGTGTAACGCGATCAGCGGGTAATTCACCCATTAAAGGTTGTTTTAATTTAGGTTTGAAACGCTGACATCTTATGCATCTATTTACGGTGCTTGAGGCAAGCGCTCGACCGCCAGTAACCCAAAAGCGTTGGCGCACGGTATTTAATAGAAGTTGAGGACCACAGTGCAGCAGACGCTGATGCTCTGCTTCAAAAATAAGTTTGGACAATATATGTTTACCGTCTATCAAAATGGGATGTTTTTGATCATAAGAGCAATGTGGCGCATTATTAATGCGTCCGCCTACACGAACTATACCTTGATGATCAAAAAATGGATTAAGGCTAATTAATTTGGATTTACGATGTAGAACATTATTAGTTTTAAGAGAAGCTATATCATTTTCATATGATTCTTTTTGTGCAATCTTAGCTAATATAGTTAAACTGTTTGTTAATTCATTAACACTTAAGGCATCATAAGATTTGATATTGTTCTTTCTACAATTATTTATAAAACGCAGAACGTACGCAAATACACGTTGTAGAATGTGTAATTTAGAAAACTTGTATAATGGCACAGAATTTGTATTACAATACACGTTAAGACTACGAGTGATAGCTTCTGGTAAAGAAACCTCACCTGTTTTGGTGGTAGGCCACTCAGATTCTGGGTTTTGTAAAAAACAGGGTCCTTTCCACCATAATTCATTATTAATTATATGAGAAGGCTTAACCCCTCTGGAGGCTAAATCAGCTGGATTTAAATTTGTCGGCACATGCCGCCAAGCATTTTTATCTGTCATTTGTCTAACTTCGTTAATGCGATTACAAACAAAAGTTTTTAAAGTTTTTGGTTGGGTCTTTAACCAGCCCAATACAATGGTTGAATCTGTCCAAAAAACAGATTTTTGAACAGTAATTCTTAGGGATTGCTTTACCTTTGTATATAATCGAGCTCCTAATAAGGCTCCCATTAATTCTAGTCTTGGAATAGTCATTTCTGGCTTAAGAGGAGCAACCTTAGATTTTGCACATAAAAGATGAACTGAAACGTTCCCTGGTTGATTAGATGATTTTAAATAAATACATGCAGCGTAAGCATCCTTTGATGCATCAGTGAAGCAATGAATTTGAATATTTTCGGGCGATTGACAAATTGCATGACGTGGTACTACCAATTTGGTAAAATGCTTTGAATCGTTAATGAATTCACACCACGAAGTAGCGATGTTGTCAGGCACAGCATCATCCCAGTCTAGCTTTGTAAGCCATAATTTTTGTAAAATTATCTTATGAAATATTGTACAGGCAGATAAAATACCTAAAGGATCAAAGATTTTACATGAATTTGACAAAATGCTTCGTTTGGTAATTTTTGAAATATTTTTAAATTCTGATATAAATTGTAAAGTATCATTTGTAGGAGACCAATTTAAACCTAACACAGTTGATTGTTTACAAAAGTCTCGTGTTTCGTTCGTGGAGGATATATCGTCAAAAATATCAGTAGCGTTTGTACGAAATTTCCTTAATGGAAAACATGCTTCATTTAATTTGGCTATTACACCTTTGATTGTAGACCTGAGGGCAGTTTTAGAATCAGAGCCCGTATTAAGGTCGTCTACGTAAAAATCATGCCTAATTGTATCAGCGATTATTTCATCCGTGCACTCATCAGCCAGATGGATTAAACATCTTGTACTCAAGAATGCTGCCGCTGCGGTACCGTACGTGACTGTATTCAATTGTAAAATTTTAAGGGGCTCAGTTTTTTCGTCCCTCCATAATATTAATTGTAGGTGACGCTGAGATTTGTCGACCATAATCTGACGGTACATTTTTTCAATATCTCCTGTAACTACGTATGTGTGTTGTCGAAAACGTAATAATATGGACATCAAGTCATCCTGGACCACTGGACCCACTACCTGTATGTCATTATAAGAAACATTTGTACTTGTCTTACAAGACGCGTCAAAGACTACTCGCAGTTTAGTCGTCTCGTTATTTAACCGTAGTACGGCATGGTGCGGCATGTAGTAGCCAAAATGTGGCTTTTGAATCTCAGTGAGATGTCCTAGACGTTCATATTCATGAATAAATTCAGCATATTCACTCTTTATATTATCCTTTGTTAACTTTTGTTCTAATTTGTAAAAACGTTTTTTAGCTATATTGAACGATTCGCCTAAGACAAGCTGAGGAGACTCACGTAATGGCAGCATTACTGAAAATCTCCCATTAGGCAAACGCTTAGTTGTTTGAACAAAATGATTTTCACAAAATTCTTCATTATCAGTAAGCATTTTTTGTTGTGATGGAATATCTTCAATTTTCCAAAATTCTTTTAATGTGTCTCGAATTTCTTGTGAGAAATGACAATTGCTGGTAGGATTAAAACTACCGCTGGTTGGGCCCGCCACAAGCCAACCTAACTTAGATTCTTGTAGTAAGGGTTTGTTTCGTCCTAATTTAATTTGCTTTGATTTGATAATATCCCAAAATATATCCGCCCCTAATAATAATTGTACTTCGGAGGGCTGGAAAAAGCTGGGATCTGCTAATTGTATAGTGTTTGGTATATTGAATTGCGATGTATCAACCTCAACGTTAGGTAGCATTGAAGTTATTTTAGGTATGACGAGGCATGTTATATCTATTGTGTAGGAATTGATGCAAGATTTTATGTGTATATTGCACGTTTCTGTGCTATTAGATTTAGAATCATTTATGCCACATATTGATACAAGATTTTTTTGCTGAGTATTAAGATTTAACTTTTGTTTTAAATTTGTTATCAAGAAAGATGATTGACTGCCACTATCTAATAAAGCCCTTGCACGACAGGTTTTATTGTTAATGGGATTTATAACCTCTACTTCAGCAGTGCAAAGCAATACTTGACATGGTGTGGATGATACTAATGATACTGGAGCTGTAGTAGTATGATTACTAGAAATATTATCAACACCAATAGATGGTTTGGGCTGAGTATAATGTTCTTGAACATGTAATAGTGAATTATGTTTTTTCCTACAGAAGTTACATGGGCCTAGCCTACAACGAGAGTGATGATGGCCAGGACGTAAGCAATTTTTACATAGCTTGTGCTTCAAAACTTCGTTTTGTCTATTTTCTACTGACAACTCTTTAAATTTCTCACACTGATGGTTTAAATGATTTTGCTCACAGAACGTACAATTGACAACATTCCGTGACCTTTCATGTGTAGAGTTTTGCGGTCTGTCATTTGTGGCAGTAACTAAAGTTTTAACGTATTTGTGACGTAAATCTTTGCCGTTTGCATTTCTATCTGTTTTATGCGTACTGTGTGTTAAGGTTTCTAGAATGTCAGCACGATTACGTAAAAAATGTAAAAAATCATCAAGATGAGGTGAAGTTTTAAAATTGCTTTTACTTTCTTCCCATTTTCTACTAGTGGTGCTGTCTAGTTTTGACGACATCATGTAAATGACTAAAGTGTCCCAATGCTGAGTGGGCTCTTTAAGTGTGCTTAAGGCACGTAAATTTTTGGAGTAATAATCAATCATGTATCTAATAGATTTATAAGATTCCTTTGTTATAGGTTCAAAGTTGAACATAGATTTAATATGGTTATTGATTAAAATTCTATCATTATTGTAACGCTCACATAAAAGGTCCCATGCTACCTGATAATTATCCGATGTAAATTCTATAGATTTTATTACCACCGAAGCTCCACCCTCTAAAGAAGAACGTAAGTAATGGAATTTATTTATTGCAGGAATGGAATCATTTTTGTTTATTAAGGAATCAAAGGTATCCCGAAATTCCATCCATTTTAAGTAATTGCCATCAAATGTGGGCAATTGAATCGTGGGTAATTTGATGTTACAATTTAAATGTGAAGATGTTGCAGATGCAGATTTTATATGTCCCGAGCCTATGGACAAATTATCATTTTCTACACATGGTTGATGGGACTCGATTAATTGTTGCGAGGCTGATATTAATTTAATAAATGAATTTTCTATGTTCTCTCTTTCTAACAATTGTTCATGTAAGTCATCACCACATAGATTTTCAATTTTATTTTGTATTATATCAAATTCATTTAATAATCCTTGAAATCTAGTGGATTTTAATTGTAGTTCACTAAAAGCTTGCTTTGAGAAACTGCTTTGTGGTATAAGTTTAGTAGTTTCTATATATTTTTCAAATAACGTTACCCTTGACTTAATAGTACCACGCTGGCGAACCAATGTTTTCAAATCTTCGGACATTATGATTTGAATTGTAATTTAAAAAAAAAGATGTAACTAATTCTAACTTGTAAATTATTTAAATAATATTTCTTTGTAGTTTGAAATGAATTGAACAGTTTGTATAAATAAAATGAAAATCTAACCAGATCAGCTATGTGCACGCAACGAAGACAAGTCTTTGCAGGCAAGCGGGATAGCACATAGATTGTTAGTTAACAGCACCAGTACTTCAATGGGATCCACTTGGGTTGGTTATGTGCTGGAAAATTAAAGATAGTTCGTCAATGAAGAAAATTAGTATTTATATTGTGTTTTTGTATTATTGTATAACACAAGAATGTTTCACTTGTCAAATAAAATGTAGAAAAGGGCTTAGGCAAATTTTGGTAGGTTGCTTGTAAATTACAAGAAGACAACCTAGGGCTTAAAGTATGTAAGCCTTAGAAACTTGCCTTGCTAAACTAAGTATCTGACTCCAATAGTGAAAGGACACAGAAGAAGCAATCATGAAAATTGAAAGTAAATAATATGCCGAAATTTGGATAAAACGTATAATAATTTGGGCGTACTTCCCTTTTGAGTGATCATACTCCCTTAAATAGTCGTCGTTAGTCTTCGTTTTCCATTTTTATATGGCATATATTTTGGGATATTATCAAATCAAAGCAAATTAAATTAGGACGAAACAAACCCTTACTACAAGAATCTAAGTTAGGTTGGCTTGTGGCGGGCCCAACCAGCGGTAGTTTTAATCCTACCAGCAATTGTCATTTCTCACAAGAAATTCGAGACACATTAAAAGAATTTTGGAAAATTGAAGATATTCCATCACAACAAAAAATGCTTACTGATAATGAAGAATTTTGTGAAAATCATTTTGTTCAAACAACTAAGCGTTTGCCTAATGGGAGATTTTCAGTAATGCTGCCATTACGTGAGTCTCCTCAGCTTGTCTTAGGCGAATCGTTCAATATAGCTAAAAAACGTTTTTACAAATTAGAACAAAAGTTAACAAAGGATAATATAAAGAGTGAATATGCTGAATTTATTCATGAATATGAACGTCTAGGACATCTCACTGAGATTCAAAAGCCACATTTTGGCTACTACATGCCGCACCATGCCGTACTACGGTTAAATAACGAGACGACTAAACTGCGAGTAGTCTTTGACGCGTCTTGTAAGACAAGTACAAATGTTTCTTATAATGACATACAGGTAGTGGGTCCAGTGGTCCAGGATGACTTGATGTCCATATTATTACGTTTTCGACAACACACATACGTAGTTACAGGAGATATTGAAAAAATGTACCGTCAGATTATGGTCGACAAATCTCAGCGTCACCTACAATTAATATTATGGAGGGACGAAAAAACTGAGCCCCTTAAAATACTGATTTGTCTTCTGCGTATCCTCTTTGCGCAATCGAAGAAATTTGTATAATTAGGCTCGAAATATTTTGTGTGAGCCTTATAACATTTTTCAAATCACGTCGGGGTCACCAATGTTTATTATCTATTAGATACATTTGTTTTTCATGAACTCTTTTATGATAATCGTTCCACAAGATGGCGGAACACACGTAGTGATGGGCCGCTTTATTGGTGATGTAATCGGTAACAATTTGTATCATTAATTATAATATGCTTTCGCTTTGTGTATGTACCGTATGAAATGGATATGTTTTCATTATGTTCTGATTTGTAATAACAGAAATATTTGAACTAAATTTGTCACAATTTAGATTAAAACTAAATTGTTTCCACTCTTCTCTAATGAACAAAGAGACACACATACGACTCTACAAGAATACTTACGTAGCTAATTAACCAGATGTGTATGTTTTTTTTCTTAATTAGGGGTGAAGAAAGCGCCAGTGAACTACATTTTCTGTTTACCTCTTTTTTTGATTTGCTTTATTTTGCTCTATATTTTTTGGTTACCAACCATTTTATTCACAAAAATGGGTGACAAAGTGGTTCAAAATATATATAAGTGCTCCATTATCGACCTTTCAGAATGAAATATAGGTTTTTTCTTATTCCTAATTTTTTCTTTCTGTGTAAAAAATATATTTACGACTAGCTGTGCCCGCGACTCCGTCCGCGTGGAATAGTGACTTTGGGCTGCATTTTTTGGATATATCTTATGGTTTATTTTGGATTACAAACTCTATAAACCCTAAAATATAAATAAATGAAATATGCAAACAGTCAGTGTTATCGAATGCAACTGTTACGTCATGCGCCTCCGGAATACGTGCGTTCGAACCTACAAAGTCCAGATTAAGTTAAACCCTATTTCATATGGTTGATGATATAAATATTAGATCAACTTAAATTAGATTTTCAAAAATTTCGAATCTGATCATTTTAAACTAAAACTACTTTTTTTAAAATAAAAGTAACTTAAGTTATTCCTTGTTATATCAGCTATCTGCCAGTGAAAGTCAGAACTGAACTGTCTGTCAGTCTGTCTGAACAAACAGACAGACTGACAGACAGACGGACAAAAATTGGAAAAAATATTGTTCAGATATATGTAGCGTGTATACATCCAAACGCACTTATTAAAAAGCGGTTATTTTAATATTACAAACAGACACTCCAATTTTATTTATTTGTATAGAAGTATACGATTACTATTAAGGCCGTCAATATTTCATGTAGGTATAACAAAAGAAAAGTTTGACTAAAGCTTTACATTTAAGCTATTTCTCTTCTAGATTTTTTTTGTTGAGGAAATTTAGTCACGCTGGCGGCCTACTTAATAGTAAACAGTTCCCGCCACCTTTGGATGTTTGTGACGCTAGGGGCACCGCGAACATGTTGCTGTCCCAAAGGGGACAGGAACCTGAGTCACTAATGCCGGAACACAAGACAAGATTATTATGGCGGCATACTTATAGCCCAAGGGTGGTTGCTATCCAGATGAGCTTGGGGCCTTACCACGTTGCTAGAGTTATTATTCTCCTTTTACGACATGCCGACCCCAGCCGCAGAGGTGTGTTATTACTCCACCCCTGCACGGAAAATAAAAAGAATAACAGACACGGAACGAAGTTGTAAATGAAGCACTTTGTATGAAAGTTTGAGTTTCCCGTCATGTTTCACCTCCAATTAGGTGCGAATAAAATTCCTCTATCAATCATATTTAAGGTGAAATATTTTCAACAAAAATCGAAGGATGTTCCTCGTTAAAAAGGTGTCCCAGATATTATTTCCCCTCTGAGAGTTTCTTGTGAACTTTGTAAAAATAGCAGTCGATTTAGTATATTCCAAGAGTTATTCCACCGTTAAATATTGGAGTATAATTTGCTGAATCATTTAAGATGTTTTTTGACGCTATACTTTGGAAAAGTTTGTATTAGATTCTTTATTAGATTAAGGACGTTATTCTTTTTTATTTTTTGTATATAAGTTTTTTTATGGTTGTGCGCTATGATTTCTTAAACTATTTATCAGATTGTCATGAAATGTTGGTAGGTTATTCCTATGGTAGAAAATATTAACATGTACAAAACGGTACACTTCTCATTAAAAAATCGAAACGCCCCTGAAGTTTGGTTTTGAATGAGTTTAATTTTTTTTACATTTAACCAAAAATATAAATAATTCCATTTAATTCTGGATGGTATAAAGTATTATTTAACGAGTGTTATGTAATGTTTCAAATTAAAATTAAATTTCTTTAGCTAATGTTTTTTATTCAACAGGTATGTTTTTACCCTTTAAGAAAAAATTGTTAAATGTTAGAAACAAAGATGTAAAACAGAAAAATGTAAAAAAAAATATTCAGTATCTCGTATTTTTTCTCTTGGCTCTTGTCACTGTTTCCATGTGGTTCCTCGTGGAACAGATAAGTGTCACAACCTTGTGTTGTGGGATGTTATCCCACTCTTCTTGTATAGCTGTTTTAAGCTGGCCAAGCATCTCCGGAGAAAGATCTCTCGCTCTGACTAGTCTCTTCAACTCATTCCATAGGTGTTCTATGAGATACCGCAATATCTACTTTGCTCAGATATTCATTTACAATGCCTGCAGTATGAGCCCTGGTATTGTCCTGCATAAAAATGTACTCTTCGCCAATAAAATGTGCGTAGGGTACCACATGAGGTTCCAGACACTCTTCGATGTAACGTGACCCATATAATGACGGTAATCGAGTTCCAGATGCAAACGTAATTTCGGTTTTTATATCTGAGATAACCAGAACTAAAACACATTTTAAAAAATAACCACTGAAAACAAAGATAAGAGAACGTTGTGTTTCTAAACAAACATTACCACTTATTTGAAATGTTAAATATATTAAAAATTATATGAAAACTCAAAGATAGTACGATAGACGTAAGATACTTACGAGGTTCGACACTGATGCAAAAAATTACTTTTAGTGTGCGTTAAAAACAACGTGCGTCTGTCTCTCGATTACTACATCTCACAGTGGAAAGAGGTGAAGTAAGGATGGAGGTGATGCCGTCTTGTTTCTTTGACGTCACACAGCAGGTTCGTTCGTTCGTCACTTTTTCCGTTATAGCTTCTGTGAATCTACCCGTGTGACAAAAATACCCGGTCTCCCCTACACTAAAAATTGAAATTGAATTTTATTTTATGAACGAAAATAGTTCAGTTAGCCGTTAATGCGTGTTTATAATTAGAATATTTTGCATCTTTAATGTAACACACCTTTTCTTATCACATATTGTAAACCGTTAAACCGTTAATACCAACCCGTTAATAAGTTTAAATGCCGTTGTGCCTGAAGGTGATCAAAAAACTACCCCACCGCCGCCGCATCGCTAATACACGCCGCTAACTCTATTCACTCCGCACGTGTATATTCGTTTTATATGTGTAAAAGTATAATAGTATTAAGTGTTGTGTTTTTATGAACCGCTAATTGTAATAAAAAATATCTAAGAACTAGCCGTGGAAGGTACAATAACATCTCCGTTCTTTTAACTTAGTGAGAGCTTACCGGCGCCATTCTATTCTACGTCATTTTATACGTAAGCGCTGATTGTGACACATTGCCTCATTACGAATATACACTAATAATATTGGTAAATCACTAAATGATATTAACATCTCTAAATAAGCAGAAACACTTATAATACTCGCATTTTGCTTAGTAAGATGCATAATGTTGATTCAACGTTGTAAATAATGTCGAAAATAGAGAAAAAATTAGTCGAAATGCATGAAATCAGAAGTAGATTTGGCCCAGGTTCCGGTACCCCTATGGGACAGTAGCACGCTCGCGCTGCCCTTAGCGTCGCAAACATCTGTAGGCGACGGTAACTGCTTACTGTTAAGTAGGCAATCAGCCTGTATATTTATCCTCAGTAATAGAAAAAAAAGTGGTACTTTAGGTTATAATCGGGATTGAACTTGACTTAAAAAGGGAATTACTATAATACTATTTATTTATGTAGCACAACCTGATTTGTTAAAGAAAATTATTCATCGGCCTTCGGATACCACCAGTTTTCTCCAGTGAAGCAAATTAACTTAACTCTTTAAATAACTCGCTATACAGAGCGTAAACATTTAGTCTAATTTTAAGTTTCCTATATCAAGAATATTGACACTAATTCAGATATAGAACAAAGGCTTATAACACAAACCTACATCTATCGTAGTACTAATTAAATTTCAAACAAAAACTAACCTTAAAATTCTACGTATAATATTCAAATTACCATTGGTACATTTCTAACACTTGTGGTTATTTTGGTCGGTCTACGGTGAGGGAGCAAAAGTTCATTCAGGCATAATAACGCCCCTACTACCAGTTTAAAGTTAAATTGCTTACCATTTGATAGGGGCTAAAAAGGTGGAAAAATGAAGATATTTAGAATATTTTTATGAAGATGGTATGTTACACATTTCATTTAGATAACATTGTCTGTAGCATTGTTTATTTCGACACCTTTTAATATTCTGAATTAAAAAATAATTCGAAGCTATTTGGTATATGGTGGAACGGATTTTTAATTATAAACATCTATAAATAAATTAAATAACAAAAAAAGTTTTTTTTTCTTACTTCATTCAATGTATTAATAACTGCACGTTGCTATTGACAACAAAGAACAGCAATTTGCTCCTTCAAATGTAATTACTAATTAATACAAAACTTCATGAGTGGACAAACGTCAAAACGGCTATCATAGCGTGCCGGTAGCATAGTTAAGTGATGGCGAAAATAATATTTATTATTAGTATTAATTATGGTTATTTAACGAAAATAAAATTATCAAAATTTTAGTGGAAATTTATTATGATGTAAAATTTACAAAAGAAAAAGAAGTAAATCTAAATAAAAATGGTGTTCTTTTACCCTGAAGACTGCGAGCAATTTGCAGTATGTCCGAAGTTAGTGGCCCCTTGTCCAACAACGTGCTGTGAATATCCACCTACGTGCTATCCCTGCTTGCCACGATGTTCTTTGCCGAAGGTTTTGTATTGTTGTGAAAAGAAGCCGCAAGTTTCAAGGCCTCTAACTTGCCAAGGAAGATTGCTGTGAGTCACCACCAAAATATATAAAGATGGACGCATTGTGCGCAATCTGCCTGTGTCTGCATTCAAGCGCAACGGAATGCAGGACCAAGAGCATTCGAAGACACTACGAATTTCCTATTTAGAAGCCCTCGTCACGTAGTTGTCGAATGTAAATTGTGCACGGAACCCGTAAAAGCCGGCGACCCGGCAACAGTGCCACCCTGCACACCCAAACCGACACTCGAATGCTGTTTACTCAAAAAGAAACCAATAAAAGTGTCGCTTGAGGATATATTACATGATGGACAACGAAATTTCGTGTCCTACTTTCAATGTGAAACGAGAAAAATAATTTAATAAAAAGGATGGCAGATTTTCCCTCAAAAAGGGGTTAATGTCAATCAGATGGCCGGTTGTACAAACTAAGGCACAAATATTACAACATGTAACAAGGTGTGCCTACCACATATAATATGGGATAAGGGTAGGAGGAAGAAGGAAGAAGATTTAGGTAACGAAAATAAAAGGTTTTTCACGTTAGTCCGGATAAGTAAATTACTGCTAAATTGGTCTTCCCGGAAAAATAACGGCCTTTCCTTGTTACTTATTTACCTTTAATTATTCAGAGATTAATTTACTATAGGAAATAAATCTTCTTTGGCTTCGTATACACGTTTCCTATAACTTTTAATTTACATTTATTTATTATAAATAACTTCCGGTATAAAATCATTACTTCATGACACTAGTAGGTAGTCTTATTATTACACTCAAATTTACTTCCACTTTTGTAAAATTTCTATTTTTTTATGAGTAACAGTATGTAAGAGCTATTTTTATATTATTTAACACTAATATTCTGTATAAGAAGATTTATTATGACAATATTAACATGCGTATACTCTTTTCTCTTTCTTTTAAGACTTAATTGTGAAATGGGGATATTAAAGATTAAACTTTGATAAAAAAAGTTATTTTAGTGATATTTAGTATTTAATTTTACCATACAACATAAATTAGAGGCACGAAGTCTTCTTGATCAAGATACCCCGTTCGTAGCAAACAGCCAGCAAAGAGGACGCTTGCTATCAGTAGCAGTAGTAGTTATAATCCGTGCAGGGGCGGAGAAAGAATACTAACCTTTGCGGCGACAAAACAACCCACCCTATCTACGTGGTAGGGCCCCAAGCCCGTCTGGATGGCGACCACCTTTGCTCTTAAGTATGCCGCCATAATAACCTTGTGTTGTGTTGCGGCATTAGTGACCCAAGTTCCTGTACCCTTATGGGACAACAGCGTGTTCGTGATGCCACTGGCGTTGCAAACACCCATAGGTGAGGGTAACTGCTAAATTCTAAGTGGGCCGTCAGCCTGTCTGCTGTCCTACAGCATTAAAAAAGGTAGTTTGAATTTCGATTACGAAATGCAGGTCGGTCCTAGCAGGAATTGCAGCAACTGGTCCGTCTTTGACACCAGTTAAAAGTATCTGTAACAGTAGAGAAGATTGAACATTAGAAACGTACAATACGTTTATATTTACAATACGTTTTCATTGCTAACACATAATCTCAGCTTTTTTTGAAACACGTAGGGATATTATCGTATCAACTTGAAAATATATGCGAAGATTTTTGAAAACTACACCTCAGCCTAAGGCTGCGGGCACGAAATTTGCGACGGCCGAGCGATGGCGGGGCGGCGCGACGGCGATGTATTCAAAAGCGTTGCGCAGTATAGCGACGGGCACGAAACGGGCGACGGCGGAGCGAGGCGATCGAGCGATGCACTGGCGGCGGAGGAGCGACGGCGACGCGAAAGCGACGAGAACAAACTAGTTTGGTTTCGTCGCTTGCGCGGGTACATACTAGTGTTGTATTGAATTATTATTTTAGTAATAGAAATTGATAATGAGGAATTTATATCTAGTATTTTATCAAAACCTGCTCTATGGGACAGTAAAAACGTACACCATAAAAACAAAACACTGCTCGAACGCCACTGCCCGCCAGCTTGTTTCGTGCCCACGCGAGATATCGCTGCCTGATCGCCCCGCGTCTCGTCGCCATTGCATGGCCATCGTAAGTTTCGTGCCCGCAGCCTTAGTGAGTGTCTACGCGTCTTATGACGGGCAACAAATTGCAACAAATTGTTTTAAAATTGGAATAAGCCACACATTATTAGCATCGTGTATATATGATAATGTCAACTAACAAATTTTATTTTTAAAGGATTTTGTAAGGGTTATTTTATTCTGTATAAATGTGGTGTTAATATTTAATTAATTAATCCTGATATAATATAAGCAAGTTAACTGTGATATAATGAATCATTATGACAGGTTCGAAGACTTGTAGTAATATCGAAGACTTTTATAGCCAACGGCTGTTTATAATCACGACCTTTCAATTACCGTGAGAGGCCACTTCGCAGTGCCACTGGAGTGGACGCGTCCAGTTATTTATGGCCTTCGGAATAGCGATCCAGGTGTGGCTCTCAAAGTATTTATAAACTAGTCACAAAAAATATGCCGGACATAGAACAGGAAAATTAATTATATGTAGTATTTATTATAGTCGTCCTATATGGTTGTATTTAACTAAATTGCATACCAAGTAGATATTCAAGAGCCTGAAGTAATCAGCACTTTCGCACAAGTCCATACATATGTATGTTTACTTGCATTGCTCCTCTTTAAGTTATAGATATAAAATAAAACTTAAAATAAATCGCTGTGAATTTATTTCGCTGTTTCATTTCTAGGCAGCGATTTATATTGGAAACGGTGGTAGCATTCTGTCATTGAATAAGTGATCTGTATAGATTAATGATACATGAAGTGTGAAGTGGGCAGTGTGAAGCGTTAGGTGGGTGTGTGCGCGTGTATGTGCGTGTGTGCATGTGTGCGTGTGTGTGAGTGCGTGTGTATGCGAGTGAGTGCGTACACACACACACGTGCACCCACACACACACACTGCACGCACGTGCAGTGTGTGTGTGTGTGTGTGCATATGTGTGTGCGTGTGTGTGTGCGAAAAAGTTAAAAGTAACAGACTAGCGTGGTTAGGCCATGTAAGAACATGGGAAGAACGCCATAGAAATGAGAGTGGACTTTATGGGTGTGGAAATAATGTTCTTCTTTATTTACTTTGAATTACTTAAGTAAACTTGTATATATTTTTTTTACTTATATAAGTTTTTGTGGTTTTCTTCTGTACTGGTTTTTAATAGGACTGCTTACCCTCCTAGGTAGTTGTAGTTTACAGGTGAAACAGTAAACATTTTTTTACGATTTGGGTTTTAGACAATATACAGTCCCATAGCATCCAAGTTTAGCGACATCTGTTCCCTGAAACTTTTCGGTCAATAAACGGAATTTAAACATCTCATTCACCCAGTATCTTGTACTCAACAGTGTATCCAGGCTCCAAAATACAAGCTTTGAAGCAATAACACTAGTTCTCATGCCATTGTAGTCATGATTTGTTACATTATGTATGCAGTTCCTAATCCATCCATACTAATATAATAAATGTGAAAGTAACTCTGTCTGTTATGTTTTACAAGCCTAAACGGCTGAACCAATTTTGATGAATTTCTATTTAGATTTTAAATTGATTCAAATGACTTTTATTTGATTCCTAACACTGGTAATTCTTTATCCAGAGCAAAGAGTAACGAGGAATTATGTGGAATTTCATGATCATAAGCATCTCCCGTCTGACCTCCATCCTCAGAGGATTTTTCCCAAAAGGGAAACGTTGCTCTTTTTTACGGTCTGAGAGAAATTAGTCATATATTTGTTACATTTCACCATTCCCTAGAAAGTAGCCATGTTTAAAAAAAAGCTATTTTTGAATTGCTTGGGACAGTGCCTCCTTCCTTCTATTTACTACCTCAGTACTCACTGTCAGCTGTGTTCTTCCATATTTTCTGGAGCAGCTCCGGTCCCGCACGTAAATTTTTAAGACGTTTATTTTCGAATTTTAATTAAGCTTTATCAGGTTTATAAATTTTTATACCAAGACATATACTAAATATATATGTATATACTATATTGTCTCAAAGGTAGATACATAGATATCAGGAATTAATAAATTTATCCAATAATTTTGTATTCATTTACCCTTTTACACTACACAATACAAAAATACTCCGTACTCATATTATTTTTATTAATTACTCCGAGTAGCCAATATATAATTTTTTTTCATAATGATTTTTTTCTCAATATTAAATTTTACGGACATTGCTTTTAAGATTATATAAAAAATAATGTCTACTCCAACAATGTACAATCCATATAAATTATCCTGTTAATTATTGTGATAATTAATGAATGAATAAAAAAATAAAAACACTAAGAATATAAATTGACGATTTGGAGACTATCAAAGTTGGGTAATTATTAAAGCTTTTGGTGATTGTTCGTTTATCACGCGATATCCTAACACTTAACGTGCGTGTGTTATGGGAGAATGGGCGAGGATCTAATGAATTTCCACGTGTAATGACCATAATGGGACTGCTCACGCGATTGATATAGAAAACGTTAAGTTATACGTGCTTATATTTCATGCAAGGCTGTTTAAAATATATGTACTCGTATATAAGCATAATTTGGTTTAAAAGCTTTCACACGTCGAAATACCTGCGAAGTACATTGGATTACCCATTTCAAGTATAGGTATTACAAGTAAATATATTTATTTATATTGCGTATTTTTTTTATTGCTGAAGAACTGCAGAGAGGCTGATGACCTACTTAATAGTAAGCAGTTAGCGTCGCCTATGGATGTTTGCGACGCTAGGGACGCGAACACGCTACTGTCCCATAGGGATACAGAAACCTGGGTCACTAATGCCGAAACACAACACAGGATTATTATGGCGGTATACTTATAGAACAAGGGTAGTCACTATCCAGACGGGCTTGGGCTGCCACGTAGCTAGAATTATTTGTAACCTTTTACGACAGGCCAACCTCGGCCGAAGAGGTTAATGTTTTTACTCCACCTAGGTAGACCTAAAAAGTGCTGGCTTGACGTCGTAAAGGATGATATGCGTGCCAATGGTCTCACTACCAGGGATGCTGAAGACCGTGCGAAGTGGAGTAGAAAAAGTCGGAAAGCGGACCCCGGCACCGAAACGGTAGTTTGGGTTGCAACCGGGATGAACGCTGAGATGATGATGATGACTCCACCTCTGCACGGAGAGAGATCACAAAAAAAGTAATCACTCCGAGAAAAATATATTTTTTTTATCACAAAGAAGTATATAAATGGTATATCAATCAGTTGTCTAATACAAATCGTCTTTCTCATCCATTTCGTCAAATTTGCGATGTCAATGTTCACCAGAATGGAGACAGTTCTTCACCATATCTACGCCGATACTTTGCACTAGGATTTTCAGCTGCACCTATCAATCCTACGATAGACGACAAGCTGAACTATACCTTCAACTTGATATACTGTACAAGCTGAGAATTAATATTTAACAGTCGTAGAAGGACTTGGAATTAAAAGCTTTTTATACAATCGTAAGGAAACACTAGAAGAGGTACTAATAATAATAACATGAACTTAAGCTATTTTAAAAGTACGATTTGTAAAATATTTAGGTTTTATAGTTGTATTCCTCATAAAACATATTAAACATATAACTTATGAGTTTAAACTTATTTAATAGATAATAGTGAACAAAAATAACTTTCATGATATCTACATACTTCAAAGATAGTTCCGTAAATTAAATTTGTGAATTAGTATTGAAAAACAATATTTTTCTACATGCAGGGGCGGAGTAAGAATATTGGAGCCGGGGTCAGCCTGTCGTAAAAGGCAACAAAACAACTCTAGCTATGTGGTAGGGTCCCGAGCCATTCTGGATGGCGACCACCCTTCGTCTAATGTTCTAATACGTATGCCTCCATAATAACCTTGTGTTGTGTTCCGGCATTAGTGACTCAGGTTCCAGTACTCGTATACGGACAGCAGTGTTCGCGGTACCTCTAACGTTGCTAACATCCATAGGCGACGGTAACTGCTTACTATTAAGTGGGCCACCCTGTCTGCTGTTCCTCAACAATAAGAAATAATCTTATAAAATATTTGGAAAATTATTATTAAACTGTGCTCCTTCAAAAATAATGTTTTATAGTTATTGCTATACTACTGTATATTTGACATTAATATATTTTTACAGTATAATATTGACTTTCTTTTCGACAAATATAATAATAAATCTAGCAATAGGGCCTTTAGGCGTTACATCACACTCGAAAGAAATTTGCGGCCATTACTGGCACCATACTACCATTTGCATGCCAATTTCACTTCCTCACGTCTTCCACACTCAATATTACGACGGTATCCATTCCTTTTATGATAAAAGTTTATCGAGTGGCTGAGAAAAATAAGATTGAAAAAAAAAAACCAAATATTTCTTTTTTTATTTACACTTTTTTTAATATAAGTGTGGTTCTAGATAGAAACATAAATAAATAAAAATAAAATGGTTTATAAATTAAAGATGGATTTTTGCTTGTTAGCACACAGCAAAAGTGTTAGTTTTTAATTTATTTTTTACTATTGCATGTTCTTCGTAGAATGTGTATATTTTTGTTAATGTCATATTCATTTACTTATTCGTTTTTACTATACAAAACCCATGTTTACTTTAAGTATGCACAATTCATAATAAATTTTTATCATCATCATCATCATTTCAGCCGGAAGACGCCCACTGCTGGACAAAGGCCTCCCCCAAAGATCTCCACGACGATCGGTCCTGAGCTGCCCTCATCCAACCTATTCCTGCGATCTTGACCAGATCATCGGTCCATCTTGTGGGGGGCCTACCAACATTGCGCCTTTCAGTACGCGGTCGCCATTCGAGGACTTTTCTGCCCCAACGGCCATCTGTCCTTCGCGCTGTGTGCCCAACCCACTGCCACTTTAGTTTTGCAATTATTCGGGCTATGTCGGTGACTTTGGTTCTCCTGCGAATCTCTTCATTTCTGATTCGATCTCGCAGGGAAACTCCGAGCATAGCCCTCTCCATTGCCCTCTGAGCGACCATGAGCTTTCTTTTAATACATTTTTATATTTAACTATAACTAATTGTTTTATATTTATTATTATTACATTATATTTCATATACATATCAAAGGTAGCTAACAAATAAGTATGTTATAGGAAATTAACACATGTTATCACATGTAGCGCTGGCGGTTGAAAATCTAAAAAGAAACAGACTAGCTTTGTATGGCCATATAAAGCGAAGGGACAAATATCATATAACAAGGAAAACTATAGAAACGAGAGTGATTGGGTACAGGAGGAGAGGTAGACCGAAGAAAATATGGATGGATTGCGTAAAAGATGATGTGGTGGAAAAAGGGTGTGAATGTTGAGATGTTGGCTAACAGAAAAGAGTGGAAAGAGAGAACATGTTGTGCCGACCCCACACGATGTGGGATAAGGGCAGGAAGAAGAAAATTAAAAGTACCTAATTTAATTTATATGTTTTTTGCCTAGATTTAGGTGAAAAATTATTGTTCAACCAATTTTCGGTGACTACCTTCATGTCTATTTGAAGCGAGGGTAGTTCAATAAATTTCTCGCTCTTATGTCAACGTTTGATAAGAAAGATAACCACTTGTTTATACCGTGTGAGAAGAACGAGCCCTTTCATAGACTCCTTACATTATTGGCCGTGCTGATCTTCAACCCTTAACAATAGAGTGCAGTGTACTTGAACAACAATTTGCAAGAGAGACGCCGTGCTTGATTCACTGTGAGCTGCACCTGAGCTGATCCAGACCGAGGAGGTTACGAGGTTGGTGGAGTTTTAATACCTTATCTAGTGTAGGGACCAATACAAGAGAATATTATAGTCCACCTTTTATTAAGCCAGCGCTCAGTGACACTAGTCATTGAGAGAGCTCGACATATTATATATATTCTATATGTATATTCTGCCTTGACTTTATTTATATAAACTTAACACCAACAAATATTGAGCTTAAACCTGTTTTACGATAAACATGCATACATACATCATATACTTCGTTATAATACACTTTGTGTTTGAATTTTTGTATTATTGTAACGTATAGTCTGTTCTAAAACAATACTTTCTTTCAAAGGTACCGATCAGTTCACCTCTCTGTTAGCTACAAAGTTTTGAAGACCTAGCCTTTTTAGGGGTCAGTTTATAAGGTCCTCGTCTAACGTTTGTATAAATCTAACGTTAATTTATAAAGGTAAGTCTGCGACACACTAATTGGGTGCTAAAGTAAATATTTAAAAAGGTGAGCGAGCGAACGTGAGGTTTTAACTTTTCAATTAACTCAATTAACAGTGCCGAGCGTTGCAAACAGAATTATTTCAAGTACGGCTTTATATTTTATTACTTATTACATTGCCTTTCTGATATGCCTGTCTTTAATTTAACGCCAAATTATAATTAATTGTGTGTATTTTTGTGTTTGCTTATGTGTTAAGATTTTTAACTAACTTGTTGTATGATGAAGCATAAACATTGTTCTTATTGTAGCAATTATATTATATTCTACATAACTGTGGCCAGGGTCGTAAAAGGTGACAAAACCAGCCACCCTAGTTACGTAAGTATGCAACCATAATAACTTTGTGTTGTGATCCGGCGTTAGAGACCTAAGTTCCGATGCCAATGGTGTTACAAATACCCATATGCGACGGTAACTGCTAAATTCTAAGTGGACCGTCAGCTTCTATGCTATCCTACAGCAATAGAAAAAAGGAAAAAAAATACACATTATGCAATAAAATCCACGCGTGACAGATTTTGTTGTAAATATACTAAATAGAAACATATAGATGCACCTGGTAGCAGTGGTCTTACATTCGGAGACTAATCTAAGGCTCCCGGGTTAGATGCCACAATAGTATGCACCGCTTAGGCAGTCTCATGCTTAACGTGTATATTATCTATCCGTCCAGGGGCGGAGAAAGAATACTGACCTCTGCGGCCGGGGTCAACATGTCATAAAAGGCGACAAAACAACCCTAGCTAAGTGGTACGGCCCCAAGCCCGTTTGGATGGCAATTACCCTTGGTTTCATAAGTATACCTCCATAATAACCTTGTGTTGTGTTCCGGTATTAGTGACTTAGGTTCCAGTACTCGTATACGGACAGCAGTGTTCGCGATGTATCTAGCATCGCAAACATCTATAGGTGACGGTAACTGCTAAATTCTAAGCAGGCCGTCAGCCTGTCTGTTGTCCTACAGCAATAAAAAATATAGTATAGTTGAATTGTACCTATGGTGAAGGAAAGCATCGTGAGGATGATATGCATACCGAGATCAATAGTCTGTGTAACCCGCCACTCTGCATTGGACAAGCGTGGTAGTTATATTGTCCGTTCTCTCTAACGGTAGGATCGAGCCTAGTACTGACATACTATGGGTTGTTATTATACAGGGTGACTTTGACAAACCCGTCCAAATTCACACAGAAGAAACTTTATTAAAAGTTATGAGAAACATGTATTTTAGTTTTGTATCACATAGTACAAAAATTTTGAGTAATCAGCATCACAAAGTCATTCAAAGAACTCGCAATTTACATAATACGGCGCTAGAGTGTAAATGACCTCTCCATCTGACCTAGTAAAAGCAGTAAAAGGCCGAGGACGGCGGCATTGAACCGGGCGAGCGAATATGCACCACTCATTTACGCGGGTGTGACAGAGACAGGTAATAACAGGTTAACGTACGCTGTTTGCACCATATGATTATTCTGTACGATTGAATTAATGATCCGATATGAAATATTTTATGGTGAAAATTTTACATACAATTTTTTTTGGGTAAAATGGGTTCCTTAAATGATGACAAATTTTTTTTACTAAGCGTAAAAAAAATTTGGACGGGTTTGTCAATCATCCTGTATAGATGTAAAATGATTCTGAGAAAAAATCGTCAAGAAGTTTGATTGGCCCATGTTTTTTATTTATCGCTTTTTGTATTGAAAACAGTGGTAACTTTTTCAGATTCAATAAATGATCTAATATATCTTATACTGAATGTATTTTATTTGGGAAGCCACCCCCCTCCCCGAATACGAATGAAACGAGCGAAAGCCTTTGCGTCATAATGTTCGTCATATCATCAATTGCCGTTTGACATACCAGAAGGTAATCTTCCTTAGGAGTAATCATTCATTTCAGTCTCTTTATGAAGAAGATTAAGTGAGCTTAAAGGATAAGACCAAGTTCACTCAATCTTCTTCTTCCGACCAAGGAGTCGGAACAACTTAGCCACGAATGTCTTGTTTATTTTCATATAGAAGCTTTTGTTGTGTGTGTGTTCATGGATAAAGAAAGAGCGTTTTGTCTAAACAAAATGTATATTAAAATAGTGTATTTTTCAGAGTACATTGTTGTTACACGAATTAAACATATTTGTTTGAACGGAATGGCAACGAACTAATGAAAACACACGCTTTCAACTAATACATTAACATAAAAGCAAATCGAGATAATTTCTGTGTGCTGTGGTGTGTGATGTGCTACTATTATATTACCATTTCAATTGTTTTTCGTACTTGAAGCCAGCGGTATTTGAAGGCATCAATTGATTTCCATTTACATACAAAACGGTTTACGCCGATTACTCCAATAGCTACGTTTGCGTTACCAATGATCCGTAAAAAAGATTGAACCCATTATTATTGAGGTTTTTGTTTTAATTTTTTTATCGTTGAAGTTCAGCAGCAGGCGACCCGCCTGACAGCAAATGTTCATTAATATTATCGACGTTTGCAATCCGAGAGACACTGCTATTATGTTCAAGTCAATGTACAAACACATAATACAATATATTATAGGCTATTTTACTCTAGAAAATTATGTTTTCCTTGAATCTCCTAGAGCCTAAGCTAGCGGAAAGGAAGGCCAATACCTTGGTAAGTACTGGACATTATGGACGCTAGGAAGTGAGAATTTTAGCCCACAATGTTTAAACTACAAATAACAGATTGATAGTTGCAAACGGTATTTCGCCAAGTATGAAATTCTAACATATCACTACTTATTAAGTATAAGAGTATATTAGAAAAACGTTTATTTGTTAGGAGAAATTGTAATATATTTAAGAGTGTCCGAGAGGTACATAAACGCTATAGATGCGATGATAGCAAATATGCATTCATAAAAGTAAAACAAACTTAATGAAAAAAGTTTACTATGTATGGCTCCAAAGGTATATAATAAAGTATCAGAAAATATAAAATTTACATTTCTAGTTTCAAAATGTTATTATAAAATAGAATGATAAATTATGATATTTTCTTATAGCATTGGCAAATGCTATTTTGATTATTATTTGGCATTATTTTAATTTGTATTAATTTATAGTTATATAATAATATGGATTCAACGATAAAAGAACAATGGATTTTTATATGAAGATTTTAAATAATATAATAAATTGACATTATGTAAGCATTTAGAATTTATTTTAATAAAATAAATTAATTTGTTTTGCCGAAAATAAATTTGTACGCCTAAGGGCAAAAATGTAATGGGTTTCTTTTTTTATATATAAAATTATATAATAATAACCCGCATTTTAACAAATAAAGATTTTTGATTATGATTAATTTGATGATTAGCTAGGCAGCTACTGCCTCGCAGGAAAAGGCGGCTGCAGTCATCGGGTATCACTCGTTGTCATGGTTAGATCTAAGACAGAGATTGAAAAGTCACATGATACTCTTTAAATTATAAAAAAAATATTTCGATTAAATTATAAAAATTTGTAGCGATTTTAGAGAAATTTCGAGCGGAACTTTTTCTTGATAATTGTTCTTAGTACTCGTACAAAATGGAACAGAAGTAGTACGTTTAAGTGAAATATTTATTTTCCAAGTTGTTTAACGGTACGGTATGGGTCAATTAAAAGCCTCGCAATGTATGTTTTAAAATAGGATATTATATTTTAAGAAATCAATATAATTCAATTAATTCAATCAACAAATTTATATTTCGTACACTTTTGAATTGAAATTGTATAATTATTACTTATTGAACACAAAGAAAAACAAAGTAATGATATAAACAGATGTAACTCGACAAACTGTTTTGAGCAAGCATGGAACACTCCCTAAATGGTCCATTTTCATTTAACCATGCAATAGCGCTTAAGATTTCATTGTGAACACGTGTATTGTTCGGTTGATATGAAGTGATTTACTAAATATATTTTAACATTAAAGGCCTTTCGTGTCCATCGTTATTTGTACGCTTCAAGCTGCTTGGAATCACGCAATCGAAAAATATAATTATATGTATTAACCACGTTAAATATATTAAATATTGATGTATCGAGTTTATGTGTGTATCAATAATTAAATAGAACCGTGCATACAAACAGAAACTTAACAAAGCTTTTATTTGTAGTATAAAAACATCCATACTAATATTATATATATGAAAGAATCTCTATCTCTCTGTATGTTACGTTTTCATATATAAAGCGCTGAACCAATTTCGATGAATTTCGGTATAGAACTATAGGACATAGTTACTTTTTGTCGCGAAAATAAAACTTGTAAGTAGCGAAATGGAGGTGACCGTAATTAAGTTTTGTTTGTATTTTTAGTTTATATGGCAGAATAACGTTTACCGGGTCAATTAGTATTATAAAAATGTTAATTGACTTTAAAAAAATAATAAAATATCATAAGCCAAATCAAAAAGTAGTTGGGATCAATTTACTAAAATAATTCTGAGAAGTTTTTAATGCTTTACCAATAACATTGTATACATGTGTTTTTTATAAAAATTATCACATAAAAAATGAAATATTGATTCTACAATTAATACAGGCTGTTCGTAGACTCACAAAAGACCTTCACAGCGTAAGATCTGTAGTAAGCTAATAGTGCTATATAACTAAATTGGTGTTTTATTTTTACACGAACTTTCAACGAAAAATTTGAACTTGAATTTGAAACATGGCTTCCAGAATCGTCAACATCATTAATAATAAATCTAAATGTTATAAATAGTTTAAATGTAATTCCCTACCCATGCCATTACACGAATAATACAAGAATGATTGGTGATCAATTTCGGTTCATCGCATATAATATCGGGCCATTTGTCATTTTTCCATTTAAATAATCGCTCCGGTATAAACTCTGAACATTTATTGCTTGTAATTTATTAATATTACATGATATCTTTTATTTGAGCATTCACTTAAAAAACATTAACGAGTTTGAAACGATTATAAGCCGGAATCAACATTACCAGTCTTCGTTTTCATTAGAAGTTTCAACTTTAACATTCAATGTTGTCTTAGAGCAATACGCTGCTGTTCAACGCGAACGCCTGACATTAATATTTTATTTTCTTATGTCATGTCAGTTAAAGTTGGTTTTTATAATAGATGTATATCTACCTCCAAAATCAAAAAGACAGATAGTGCCATTTGTTTGTAGTCTAAAAGTAAAATAATTATTGGCTCCTAAGCTAAAAGTGAGAATGGGAAACCATTTATTTGTATAAATATATAGTGTTTTTTTTTCAGGTGTAATGGTCTACTAGGCAATGTGGAGTCGTCATGGGAAAAAGTGCTAATGCAATGGAGGTAAAATATTATTAATCTTTATTTTAAGAGCGTATTCTTTAACTGAAAAAAATATACGTAACTCATGAACCTCCCTTTAACCTCTTTTTTACAAATTTAAAGAGCTAACGAACGGAGTCAGTGGTTTTTGGGAGGACATCTATACATTCAAAGAGGTAAGAACATTAAAATGGTGACGGTAGACGGGGGGCTTGTGCTGTATATGGTTATGTTTGTGTAGCCGTCCAAATATGGTGAGTGAGTATTGTTAATTAAACAAGTAATAGTGTTCTGTGGACACGTCCTTTTATTAGAATAATGCAGACAATACTGATGTGCTGTAGGCACAGGCTACTAATTACAATAAAAAAGTGTGTATGTACTACACCATGTCGCTCTTCAAAAAATTGCCTTTCTGCGGAATTGTAAAAACAACAAATACAATTTTAATTCAACAATATATTGTAAAAACCACTTTTATCTTATATCTTCAAACGAGCAATTCTTATATATATATATATATATATATATATATATATATATATATATATATATATATATATATATATATATATATATATATATATATATATATATATATAATTGGAATCTCGGAATCGGCTCCAACAATTTTCATGAAATTTAGTGTACGGGGGGTTTCGGGGGCGATAAATCGATCTAGCTAGGAACTATTTCTAGAAAATGTCAAAAGGTGGCGTTTGAGTAGTCCCAATTTAAACTGAAAAATGACTTCCTGGCAAAATGACATCTATCGGCGAATAATAACACTATTTTTTTAAATTGCTTTAACGACACAACAACACTAAAGCTATTCCAGCAGATGGCGTTGTTAAGTAACACGAAGTCAATGAGTGTATGCTTTGAGGTTAGACTAAGAAAATCAATTGTTAATTTCCAAAAAACACAATTTTAAAAATACCGAGCAAAGCTCGGTCATCCGGATATTTACTTATAATTACAGTAAATTATACTTAAATCAATAAATTGTTAATAAATATCAGTCACCAAGATGTATATTATATATATTTACTTCAATATTTTATTGAATTTATTGAACCAATATGGATGCCGTCTTCGTTGCTAGGTAACGAAAATGTCTTGAAGTCTATTACTAGCTAACTTCACGGTGTCGGTTTTTTGTGACGGTGTGTGCGCGCATCGTAAAAATTTACTCTCATAATTTTTCCCCAACACGCCAAAAAAAGTATAACTTCAAAAAATAGTGTCCAGTTGTTTATAATTCATACAAGGGTGGAGTAAGAATACTGGCCTAACGTAAAAAGCGAAGCAAAACAATCGTAGCTCGGTGGCACGGCTTCAAATCCGTCTGAATAACAACCACCCTTGGTGTGCTGCCATAGTAACCTTGTGTTGTGTTCCATAAGTGATCCACGTTCCAGTTCTCCTGTGAAGACGGCAGCGTGTTAGCGATGCTCCTGGCGTCGCAAAGTCTATAGGCAGTGACAACTGCTTACAGTTTACAATTGTTTCTTAGCAATAAAAATAATGAGGGTAGAGAACCTTAGTGCAAATTAAAGCTGTGGTGCGTGGACGTGAACAACCCCATTAGCTCTTACATCTAATGACAGTCTAATGTTACCTATGCTTTACGGGTATACACGTATTGTGTTTCAGACAAGACCACTTAGAATGGTTATTCTGATAACGTGATAATAATACACATGGAGATTAATATCTGATCCATTTGATAACTTCCGTGGTGCAATAGTTTCGCACGCCGTAAACCTGCATGGGTCACAGTCTGGTGTTATGTATAATATATGTTTATTTACTGTTCAACAGTACATAAGTAATATTTATAAATTACTTATGTATACTTAAAACACCTGTAATACAATAGCTATGATGTTTACTTTACGACTAGATGTATGGCTTTGTTTGAATTCTCGCAGTATTGTAAATATTGCTGTTTCCTGTATGTGCGAAGAACCTGACAGGAGGAAACAACATAATGTATTAAGAACTTCAAATACTACATGTGTTTTTATTTTGTATACATATGAGTAATAGTTTTATTGTAATTTGTTTTTCTTTCTTATTTAAGGAATCTTCATATTTCAGTTAACAAATAGGCAAAAGATTGAAGTTACAGTGAAATCGATTATTTATGCTGGAGTTTAGCAGACTGGTCAATGGTGTTTAGGACCCACCTAGCAGATATTCAACGTCTCTTATAAACATTTCAAACAAAAAAAAAGTTATCGAAAAAAAGAAAAATGAATGAAAATCTTAATTTAATATAGTGAAATACTTGATACAAATGAATCAATCAGAATTAAGAGCCGTTTATGTGTGGACTAGATGACGTAATAAATAGACTTTAAAAATAAATTTTTTGCTGTTTCATAAACAACAAAAGAAGGGCTCATTTCGGGGTAAGGCCGACAGATAAAATTCAACCTATAAAAGCAAAACCAATTTCAACTATATTTGTGGATCACGAAAATACGTGTCACAGATACGACATTAACGCAAGAGACGAACATAAATTTATCCACTTCACTTAACATAGTAACTCTGAAATATAAATCACATATGAAAATAATACGGGACTTGTTATGGAATGAAACTAGTTGCTAATATACAAATTGTATTATTACCCATGAAATTGTTCAAGCAGAAAATTTGAATCATTGAAGTTCATATTGAAAAAGTTTTTGGCTCAATCGAAACTTTGAAGAGTAATTTTGTCTGAAGAATGTTCTACGGTATTTTTTGACTTAATTAAGTCGTCCAGACCTCTCAGTTTTATTATAGATGCAATTGAGCTCGATAGTTTTGTAGTAAAGTTTTATATTACTTTTGTTATAAAAAATATGTATATTAAAATGTTTTTGCAGTTGTCTCATTTTATACAAAAGAAAATTTTGCTTAAATTTGTATCTTACATATTTTATGTTAATTTGATATTTCAAATCATAGTACCTATGATTCTATTTTGTATAGTATTTTTCCGTTGAATTGATTCATATGATTTTAATATATACTAGTTAGAAAATGAGAGCAGCAAAATGAAATACAGAGATCGACTAATGGTGACGTGTTTGATTGAGATATGTTTATTATTTCCTATACCTGTATATTATTTCATGGCTTATTTATAACAATAAACTACCGTCGCCTATAGATGTTTGCGACACCAAGAGCACCGCTAATACGCTACCGTTTAAGTCAGGGTAAAGAGTGCTAAGGCCCCAAAACCTCCCCAATAGACTGTAATGTGTGTGTGATGTGTGTGTAAACAATAGATTGTGGGAAGAAGAACGGGGTGAACATGCTGCCATCTGCGTTGTGAAATTGGAACCTGGATTATTTATTTATGCTGGAACGATGTATGAACTATTAATATAACTCCTAGTTTTGACTGTAGGGCTGTGTTTGACATTCAAAAATTGTAGTTTGTATATAGCTAAAATTTAAAACTCCTTGACATCGATAATAATGAATAACTTCGGGTCTGTATACCTTTTAATAACAAAACCAGATGGGTGGATAATAA
Organism: Malacosoma neustria; assembly: GCA_963693495.1. Lineage (NCBI taxonomy): Eukaryota > Metazoa > Arthropoda > Insecta > Lepidoptera > Lasiocampidae > Malacosoma > Malacosoma neustria. The sequence continues at coordinate 13,676,492 of OY856383.1, forward strand.
ATACATCTCCCAAAAAAATTAAGTATTAATAAACAAATACAACTTATAAAAATAAATCCTTCGGACAGAAGTCTGTCCAAAGAAATAACAATCTAAATCAGATTAAATATAAACCCCGAGCCAATTAGAACTGAATGAACAACACACGAAAATCAATTAACAACAACACGGATACGCTTTGATCACTCGTTAAAGTTAACAAAGGGGCAACGTGAACTGAAATAAAAATAAAACTGTTCTATGTACTATTGACTGGAAAAAATTTCCGCAAACTCTATGGAAATGTATTCGTAATTTCCGGTTTGGATGTACAATTTTCTACCCAGTTTCAGAAACAGGCTTTTATAAATACAGTTTTTATTAATAATATATTTTCATCAGACATTTCTTTTCGACAATAGAAAAAGAAAAAATTCTTATAATATGTAGGATGTGGTATGTAGGATTATAATGTAGGATGTAGGAGTTGGGCTCACTTCCTCTCTGGAGAAGTAGAGTATACCTATCACACTTGTCCAAGGCAGAACGATACGCTACACTGGTTTCCTTACTGGATCCATAATATCTAAAAGCTCGTATCCTAAAGTCGTTGTTCCAGTATCGAGAGAATGACGTTGGTCTGGGCTATCTTGCTGATAGAATGCTGGGGCGATCTTAGATCCAGTCGACTGAATGGACTTGCGCAACCCAGTTTGGGCAGACGATCTGTTACAGAGGCATATAACGCCCTGCATCCCTACATTGCGTCACGTAGTCGTTTCACGGAACACGAGACATGGTTGCTGCACACTGTTAAGTCATTTTGAAGCGGAAAATGATTATCGTATTATTGAAATGTCATTCTGGTATTGAATCTTTGAGATAGGTTTTGAATGACTTAGCGATCATATATTTGACAATATTGGAACTTTTTACTGGTTGGGTGTCCTTTACAAAGATTTTGTAATACTTTCCAATATGCAGGGAAAGGAAAAAGACCCACATATTATATACTATATATAATATTATTGAGTAATCAATTATACATATTTCAATAAGAAAGCCAAGGTCTTCTTACTTTTAATAATATAAAAATAATTAAATAGTCCAGAGTTAAAATATTGAATATTAAATAAGGTTAATAATAATAAATTTAAGTTTATTTTAGACTATGGCAGGTGGTTAACACAATATTAGACTAGTTTTGTAATATTTAGGTTGACAAATATGGGAAAATATTTATATAAATTATTATTGACATATACATCATACAATATATTATTCTAGATTTTCTATACATATATTATATAATTAATATAAATCTCACACAATGTAATATAACGATATAAAATTTATAACAGAACTATAAAAACATTTTATAAATAATGTTTTTAAAGTTCAATTATTTTTTTATCAGTGTACATTTTTGTAATCACTCATTTAAACTTATATAAAGAAGCATTTAAAAACAGGGTAAAACTAATATATTTTAAACTGAGATTTCTTTACGCGTTGTGTTGATTTGTGTGGGCACAAGATAACATGTTGTCGTCTATATGTTTCTGACTTCGGATTCTCAGAACATCTTCCCCATGCTGGCGCCTACAAAGCACGCGGCCACGACTGGTCTATACGAACTGCCAGCCTTTACGTCGAGCCACATCACGAGATGTTGATAATATTTCATTGTGAGTACTGCGATGCACTAGGCGTATCCCTATAGGTCTTGGTCTCGGCTCCATTACTCCTTTGTCGGAGTTCAGCGCATTGAAAATACCACCTGTTCGTTCTGCATACTTAATGTCACGGATGTTCACATTGGCGCCCAAATGTTCAGCAACAGATATAATAAATTTAGAAGTCTTTTCATTAGGTTTTTCGGGCATATTCAAGGTCATTTTCCAGGAATTCTTGCTCTTTTGCATTGAGTTTCTCACGTAATTGGTCCGTCATATTTTCAACAACGTCCTGTGCTTGGTTTTGTATTGAAACAGCGTCTTCAAATTTCTCCACGCTGCCTTCAAGTTTCTCGATATCATTATTATAAAAGGTTTGGACTTCCATTTTTAAACTAGTTATTTCGTTACGAAAATCCAAAATGTCAAGGCGTAAAGCTCGAATTTCATCAATTACATCCCTAATGGTCAGATTCTTTGTTGTGTTATCCTGTGAACTTGTATTTCTTGGAGAATCGTCGCTAACATTTACGCACGCAGGGCACCGCCAGGTCAAAGGCACTTTACTTGGCACTTTAGTTGGAAGCGCAACACATAATCTGTGCTGTAGCAATCTGCATGTACAACACCTGAAATTATCGGTTGAAGACATAACATTTTTGCATATACCACATCTTTCCGTAGGCATGTCGATATTATTAGTTTTGACTAATAGTTTAGATACGATAAACTTATGTACAAAATTAAAAGTATTGAAACCTTTCAAAATCACAAAATAACACTTGTTGTAATAATATACACTGCTATACTACGATTCACAATTATCCATGCAGGGGCGGAGAAAGAATACTAACCCATGTAGCCGGGGTCGGCCTGTCGTAATAGGCGACAAAACAACCCACCCTAGCTACGTGGTAGGGCCCCAAGCCCGTCTGGATGGCGACCACCTTTGGTCTTAAGTATGCCGCCATAATAACCTTGTGTTGTGTTCCGGCATTAGTGATCCAAGTTCCTGTACCCTTATGAGACAGCAGCGTGTTCGCGATGCCACTGGTGTTGCAAGCACCTATAGGCGACGGTAACTGCTAAATCCTAAGCAGGCCGTTAGCCTGTCTGCTGTCTTACAGCAATAAAAAAATAATTCGCACTATACTCGTAGTCTTATTTAAATGTATAGATTTATAAAACATTAAAACCTTAGAACGCGTATAGTGGGTCTCAATATTAAAATTTTATGTAATAACATAAAATTTGCTTCGGACAGGGATTTTCCATTTAGTGGAGAAATGCCCATAAACATGTTTGGTAAATATCTAGAAATATATACATACGCTTATAAAGAAAGAGTTTTATGTTGTAGAATATTTGCGTTTATTCCGTTTAATTAATAAAAATTATGAACAAAAATATGTTTCTTCCAAAAATAACTCACGAAATTTACTTCAAAGGTAATTTTACTTTGGTCGTCTAATTATAGAGTGGAGCAGCACACATTTGAATAATTTAAGTCAGCATGGTATACTATGTCATTAGCTTAATTGTGAAAGTAGGTAAGCTTCATTCGGTTTCTATTCGTCATTTGCAAAATTACTGCATCTATTTCATGCTCTATAATATAAGTACAATTAATGTACTAGTATTGTGATAAAATGGTCACCACATAGTGTTTCTCCTCAATCTTCTAATGTCGTACATTGGAGACTAATGATGAAATTGTATGATGATACGCCCATATATAAATATGGGCGTTGGAGCAAACGTGTCCTGGAGTAGAGACCGCGTCTCGGCAAACGTAGTGTAGGACGCCCTCCAGCCCAATGGGGCGATGACCTGCGCAAGGTTGCTGGTTGGGGCTGGATATAATAAGTCAGGGACCGGGATTTGTGGCGCAAATTTGGTGAGGCCTATGTCCAGCAATAGACAACATACGGCTGACTACGACGATGCTTATATACTTATATAAGTATCTACCTATACTTCAGATATCCTCAATTATGAGTACATAATTTGAAGATTTTAGTGTTCTTTTAAATAGATTTCTCTTTAAAAATAGACTTAATTTCAGACTTTTTAAAATTTTATTTACGTTATCATTTTTATTGGAATAGACTATGCGGCCTAAATATAAAGTAGATTTTGAAAAATAAGCTGTCGAAAACAGATTAGAGACAATTTAGTTTTGGAATAGAAAATGTAATATTATTGATAAAATAGAGAAAATGGCTGCTTGTAACAAATTGAATTGAATATTTGCAAATAACGAGATTGCAATAATTTGATGAGACGTGGGACTAACGTCCAAACTTACACCTAAACATAAAAAAATTATATGATGATAGTTGTATGACAAATTAATTATGTATAGGATTCGAACGATTTTAAGAAGACTAACCGTTCCCCTCCCACTTCCTTGGGCGAATAACAGAAAAAAGTAAATCGAAAAAATATGAGTAGTTTTCATACGCTTGCGCGCTACACCCTCATCACTGGACACGTAGTCTTCTTTCTGCCCTTTTCCAAACTATATGGGGTCGACACAACATGTCCTCTCCTTCAACTCTCCTCTATTGGCTGTCATCTGAATATTCACACCTTTTTTAACCATATCATCTTTTACACAATACATCCATCTTTTCTTCGGTATTCCTCTTGTATTAAACCACTCGCATTTCTATTATCCTCATTATTATGTGACGATCCTCTCTTCGCATTATATGGCTATACCAACCTCATCTGTTATTCAGCTTCTCAATCACTGGCGCTACTTTCAAACTTCCCCTAATATACTCATTTCTAATTTTATCCATTTCTGTAACTCTTGCTTATAAATTTTATCTTTAAGTCTAAACGGCACTTGTGGATCGCAAATTGTTCCTCACACATTACTTTATTACATCCATCCTGCAATCACTCTGTTTTTCACATCTCGGCCTATCTCACCTGGATTAATGAACATCACTGGACACCTTTTATCCGTGCAGGGACGGAGAAAGAATACTAACCTCTGCAGCCGGGGTCAGCCTGTCGTAAAAGCCGACAAAAGAACCCACCCTAACTACGTGGTAGGGCCCCAAGCCCGTCTGGATGGCGACCACCTTTGGTCTTAAGTATGCCGCCATAATAACCTTGTGTTGTGTTCCGGCATTAGTGATCCAAGTTCCTGTACCCTTATGGGACAGCAGCGTGTTCGCGATGCCACTGGCGTTGCAAACACACATAGGCGACGGTAACTGCTGAATTCTAAGCGGGCCGTCAGCCTGTCTGTTGTCCTACAGCAATTAAAAAAACCTTTAATAACTTTATATTAAATTAAGATATCGAAATAAAACGAAGAAATCTATCTATCTTTCCAGTAGTTTTGCCGTGATGCGCACACAACTAACCTATATCATTTTATTTATATATAATATGTATAAATTAGCTCCATCTAGCTGACAATTTCTTCTCATGGAATTTACATTCTACTAGTAAGTAAGAGAATTTTTAAATAAACTAAGCCTAGGCAATATTTTTGTGAAGTTTATAATAAATAAATTTACTGTGACAATTCACACAATGCCATTTAATTCCAAAATAAGCAGCACATGGGTATGGCAAAATAAGCAGCATATGGGTACAAGACAACTGACATACTTATATACTTTTTTTGTAAATAAATATTATACATATTAAACGCACTACAGAGCTCGTCAACGTCAATCAATTGAGCAGATACATAAGTTGTTATTAAAATGCGTTTATGTGTTGGCAATATCTATTATCTATTACAAATAAATAAAATTGGAGGGTCTGTTTGTAATATCAAAATAACCGTTTTTTACTAAGTGCATTCGGACGTATACACGGTACATATACCAAAACAACATTTTTTACAATTTTTGTCTGTCTTTCTGTTTGTTCCGGCTAATCTCTGAAATGGCTGCTCTGATTTTGACGGGACTTTCACTGGCACATAGCTGATGTGTCAAGGAGTAACTTAGGCTATTTTTATTTTAGAAAAAAAAAATAGTTATTGTTAAAAATGATAAGTTTCGGAAATTTTATAATCCAATTTAAGTTGACCTCAGATTTATATCATCAATAATATGAAATAGGGTTCAGCTTAGGCTGGACTTGTAGATAGAATTTCCAATTTAAGTTAACCTTAGATTTATGTCATCAATCATATGAAATAGGGTTTAGATTAGGCTGGACTTTGTACGTATTTCGGAGGCGCATGTAACAGTTGCATTCGATAATACTGACTGTTTGCATATTTCATTTATATTTTAGGGTTTACAGGGTTTGTAATACAAAATAAATCATGAGATATATACAATTCTGCCTAAAGTCACTATTCCATGCGGACGGAGTCGCGGGCACAGCTAGTTCACAATAAGAACGAGCTGTTAACAAAGCGAATATAAACAACAACAGAATTTATTTCTCCAGCATTCAGTGCATGTTCAGTTGAATGAATTTAAATTGTATATTTCTATTCATATTTGGCGCGGATTTCTGGAAATTATTTCGAAGCGTATGAATAGAACACAGGTTTCATTGTTATATTATTTGATAGCAATTTCGTATTGAATGCCTTTTTGTGGTTTTTCCAACGTTAGTCAAAATAAAGGATATTATAAATAAATGTAATTTATAGAGTTTACTAGCTGACCCGGCAAACGTTGTTCTGCCATATAAATAATAAAATGTCAAAAAATAAAAAAAAAAATGTTGGGGGTGGGTCACCCCTAACATTTAGGGGGATGAAAAATAGATGTTGGCCGATTCTCAGACCTACTCAATATGCTCACAAAATTTTATGAGAATCGGTCAAGCCGTTTCGGAGGAGTATGGCAACGAAAACTGTGACACGAGAATTTTATATATTAGATAGTTTTTTATTTATAGAGTCAATCATATAAATACACTAGCCGATCATGACCGCTCCGCTGGGCATATAACAGGCAAAAGTAAATCGATAAAAATGAGATAGTAAATGAAATCCAAAAATAAATAACTTATAACACTCTACGAAAAATTCCGCGTCGAATGGTTCTAGTATTATCCGGATATGTTTACAAGTTTCCTTGTGATTTTGTGTGTGATAGTGCGTCAAAGAAACCCCATTTTCCTTATATCATATAAATAATATATACATTCAAAATATTTTATTACGTGAAAGAACTTTTGAACATAATATTTTGAGATAATATTGTATGTGGATCAGGTATGAATAGTATATTAATATCTTGTGACCAATAAAGACTTATAATTTCAATAATAAATATAATTTTTTTCACATCGTGTTATAAAACTTGATATATTGGTAGTAAATATTGATCTTTATAACAGTTAGTTTAATTTATTTTGAACGTTATAAAGGTTATAATTTCAAATAATCATCTTTTAAAAATCAACCACAAATTTCTCCTATTGGTGACAAATGTCACTATTATATTAAGAGTACAGGCATAATATTATAGATCACTAATATTAATATCTTCTGAGTTTGATCAGACTTTAATTCAAAATATAATAAAATATTTATTTATGCATGTGTGAAATGTATTCATTTTAATGTTTTAGTTATCATATCACGGAGACCCAATTTTGTCGCATTAATTTTCTTGGCCAAAGATGCCTAAGAAAATAGAAGAAATTGCAACGGCTAAATAGTGTCTACTATTTAGCGGAGACTAACGTCTATAGTTCTTGCTCCGAAATAAAAAATAATGACGCCTGTAAGCAAGATGGGGCTAGTCCAATACAATACTGAGAAGTGGCTGTTATGTTTTATTTAATACTAGCTGTGCCCGCGACTCCGTCCGCGTGGAATAGTGACTTTAGGCAGCATTTTTTGGATATATGAGGTCAAATTAAATTGAAAATTCAACCTACTAAGTCCAGCCTAAGCTGAACCCTATTTCATATGGCTGATGATATAAATCGAGGGTCAACTTAAATTGCGATTACATTTCCGAAACTTATCATTATAACATAAACTAGTTTTTTTTTCTAAAATTAAAATAGCCTAAGTTACTCCTTGGTACATCAGCTATCTGTCAGTGAACCTCCCGTCAAAATCGGTGCAACCATTTCAGAGATTAGCCGGAACAAACAGACAGACAGACAGACAAAAATTGTAAAAAATGTTGTTTTGGTATATGTACCGTGTATACATCCGAATATACTTAGTAAAAAGCGGTTATTTTAATATTACACACAGACCCTCCAATTTTATTTATTTGTATAGAGTATAGATAAATTTATGTCAATTTTCATTTGATAAAACGGTAATTGAAAATTGACACAAATTCTATATAGCGTGTAACTGAATCAATTATATTTTTGTGGCATACGTATTTGGTACTAGTCTATTTTTCTCGAAAAAACTATAATTGCAAGACATCTACAGATACAGTTTTACAGAGAGTACTCATCACAAATCAATGTGTTGGTATTATTTTATAAATTTATTTCAATATAAATTATTTGTCACTACGACAATTTTTAATAATATAAAAAATTCGTAGATTTTACAAATAAAATCAAGATATAGGGCAAGGTCAAACAAACAAAGGACCCTATATATTTATAATGAAGCTCCGTCCTGTCTAATCTTATTAAAAGTTGAGTAGGTAAACATTCTCGGAACTCAATTTACCAATCGATAATGCTATTTCCGAGTCTCAGTGCTAGCTTATTAAAAATTAAACCACAAAATACTTTTCGAGTGAATTGTCTGATCATTAATTTGATAAGCCATAAAGTGAAATTAGGTTCCCCAAATTATAAGTTCTGAGACAAATGCACTTTTGACACAAATACTCTCATAAAACAATAAACTTTGTGTCTTATGCAATGAGGTTTAATATACAGATATGTAAAAAAATATTTCATATAAGATTCGACATACAATCTAATACAATGCAATAAATGAAAGTAATATTACTTTCATTTATTTCTTACTTTCATTTATTTGAAGTTCGTTTCAGTTGTTAGATATTTATTTGTTAAAGTTGATAATTTTTAATTTCGTTTAGTTATCGATTTACTAGTACCACGCCAGACTAGTTGGCGTCACCGTCTTAACTTTATGGAATCATTTGCTGCTGGCCAAGATGTAATAGCCAGCGGTGGATGCAATGAATATCTGATCGTCATCCTTAGCTTTATTTGGGGGATTATGTGTGAAGGCCTGAATCGTAGGATTTTTACCTAAATTCCTTTTACCAATCGACCTCCATTGTCTTGATTAGTTAAAGAGCGCTAACTAGTCAAAATTCTAACCTTCTTTCCAAGGCTGAGAATAATTAAATTATTAAATTTTTAATTAAAAATTATTGAATATACCTAGTCAGGTCATAAGTATTGTCACACAGTAAAAACTTTTCTTTTAGAATGCTGGCCACAAAAAAGTTTATTGAATTCGAATTTCGAATTGTTCATGAAAATAAAAAAGGTATATTTTTAGAATTTTACTCATTTTTAAATATGGAGTGGACGCTTAAAGAAGACCGTGTTGCAGTTATTGCGTTGCATCGTTGCAGTTACGCGCCAATTCAAATTTTTAACATACTGAAAAATTTGAATATAACCAAAAGATTCGTTTATCGTACCATCAAACGATACAATGAAGACTCTAGTGTAGATGACAGGTCAAGAAGTGGTCGCCCTCGGTCTGTTAGGACTCCAGCAGTGTTAAAAGCTGTGAAGGCACGAATTCAAAGAAATCCCAAACGTAAGCAGAAACTGTTGGCCCTTCAGATGGGGTTAAGCAGAACCACGGTGAAAAGGGTGTTAAATGAAGACTTAGGGCTTCGGGCATATCGAAGAAAAACAGGACATCGTTTGAATGCTCATCTAATGGACCTGAGACTGAAGAGATGCCGCGCTTTGTTGAAGCGGTACGCGGGAAAAAAATATCGGGAAATTCTTTTTTCGGATGAAAAAATGTTTACCGTAGAAGAGAGCTACAACAAACAAAATGATAAGGTGTACGCACACAGTAGTGAAGAAGCGAGCAACCGTATTCCGCGTGTCCAACGAGGTCATTTTCTATCCTCGCTCATGTTATGGTTGGGAGTTTCTTATTGGGGCTTAACAAAGGTACATTTTTGTGAGAAAGGTGTAAAAACGAATGCTGTTGTGTATCAAAATACAGTCCTGACGAACCTTGTGGAACCTGTTTCTCATACCATGTTCAATAACAGGCACTGGGTATTCCAACAAGATTCGGCGCCAGCTCATAGAGCGAAGAGCACACAAGACTGGCTGGCGGCGCGTGAAATCGACTTCATCCGGCACGAAGACTGGCCCTCCTCCAGTCCAGATTTTAATCCGTTAGATTACAAGATATGGCAACACTTGGAGGAAAAGGCGTGCTCAAAGCCTCATCCCAATTTGGAGTCACTCAAGACATCCTTGATTAAGGCAGCCGCCGATATTGACATGGACCTCGTTCGTGCTGCGATAGACGACTGGCCGCGCAGATTGAAGGCCTGTATTCAAAATCACGGAGGTCATTTTGAATAAACTTTAATGTCATAAGAATCTATGTTTTGTTAAGTTCATTTTGGTATATGAATGGTTACATAATGAATAAACTTGTTACAATTATTTTACATTAAACATGTGACAGAATTTATGACCTGACTAGGTATATACTTACGAAAATTGGGTGGTAGGTTAAACATTGATTGATAAGCGTCCTCTGTATAGACCGCTGTATTAACAGATTTGAGGGTAGTTGATAAAAGTAAGTAAGTAAAGAATCTAGATAACTACTCATTTTAGACAAGGATGGAACAATGTGGAAATAAATATTATGTAACAAGAAATTATAATAATAAGAGTCATCGATAAACTGTCATTATAAAAACAAACTTAATATACTTCCTAAAAATAAAAAAAACAATAGCAATCAAGATAAATACGAGAATGTAATTAAATTGACATCAAAAAGGTTTCCAAATTCCCGAAATTACCCTGTTCCCAGGAAATTGGTATTCACTTTCATTTGCCTCCAATCTTTATTGCTACGCGTTGTATGGTCGTCACTGAAGATGTTTTGTTACAATATTGTACATTACGTTTCTACAAATTTTATTTAAAGAAATTACAATTACATACTCGAAACTCATATTTCAAAATAATTATTATCTATTTCAGAAAAAAACTGTTGTCAAAATTTATGCTTCTAAAACAATCGTTAAATTTGCCGAGTATATCTCTAAATCTGAAAGAAGATGTAGTGACAAAAATTGAGAAAGTTATGCTGAGATGGTTTGGCTATGTCGAGAGAATGAATGAAGAACGATTGACGAAAAAGTGTATAAGGCGAGTGTGAATGAAAGTGTTGGAAGAGGTAGACCTAGGCGGACGTTTCGAGACCGAATCAGGGACGTCTTGAAAAAAAACTAGGTCAAGAGTATCCTAAACCGAAGAGCATGTATGAAGGGAATAATGAAAGTGGACGAAGCGAAACAAGTATGTAAGGATCGTAGCAAGTGGAAAGAAGTGGTCTCTGTCTACCCCTACGGGAAAGAAGCGTGATTATATGTATGTATGTATATCTCTAAATGGAAAACTATTGTTACACTTTATTATTATTATCGTTGAAATTTAAATTAACAATACTAGTTTTATAATTAGTTTATTTTACTACTTAGCTTTATTTATCTTACTTGCAGCATCCTCAGTTGGGTTCAATTAGAAATCTAAACTATCAAAACACATATATGTCGGAGAAACATTGCTTGCGCCGACATCGTCATTAGTGTTTGCGAGCTTATTGGGCGTCATCAGGGAAAAATGCGAGCACAAAACACAATTATCGTAGGCTCTATTTATGATATACGCACAAACTACACTTTACAGCAATTTTGTGAGAAAAATAAGACCGAGAAGTGAGTTCAGGGTACTCGATCTGCTATCACCACTTGAATATATCCTTGGTGGATATATATAACCACTGACTCACTAAAGATGGCACGTCGACTCCACTTTCGTATTCTTTGACGCCTCTGTCTACTGTGGATCGCCATTCCGATCTTTGAAGTGCAAGTTCCTCCCACTTGTTATATAAGATATACTACGTATCGAGCTACATTGTTGCAAAGATCAGTCCATTAAATTTTGAAACTTTATTGACAGGGTTGGCTCGAAATTTCCTAATTCATTGCCTACCGGTGAATGCTTTGAACGGCCTCGTATAAATTACGAACAATGATTACCATTTAAATAAACAAAGCCTGGCTTCTGAGTTTACCTTTGGATTATAATGCAAATAGTATTAAAGGGTCCAAAATTGGACCCATTAAGACCCCCTCGACAATTTAATAATCAATTCTATTCAAATTTGTATTTAAATGTAACCGAAAGTTCATTCTACTAAATATATAATTTATAATGAATTCTCTAATTATTTTTACAACTATCTTAATAGTTAAAACTTAAACAATTTTAAAGTTTAAAAGTATTTTTTTATATATGATACCATCGCCTATAGATGTTTAAAATACCAGGGGCACTGCTGCCACACTGCCGTCACGTCCCACGTGATAGGTTTCAGTTACCCTGTAATTGAAACCTGGATCGCCGGAACACAACACTATGTTAAAATTACAAAATTGTATTTAGAGGTCCGGGGTCTCTAAATATAGGCTTCAAGCCCGTCTGGAAGGAAATCGCTATCCAGACGTGCTCGGAGCCCTATCTATATCTAGCACGGGTTGTTATATCTATCACCTTTTTTATTGCTGTAGGACAGCAGACAGGCTGACGGCCCACTTAGAATTTAGCAGTTACGGTCGCCTATGGGTGTTTGTAACGCCAGTGGCATCGCGAACACGCTGCTGTCCTATAAGGGTACAGGAACTTAGGTCTCTATCGCCGGAACATAACACAAAGTTATTACGGCGGCATACTTAAGAGCTAAGGGGGTCACCATGCAGACGGGTATGGGGCCCTACCATGTAGCGGTGGGTTGTTTTGTCTCCTTTTACGACAAGGCACCCCTGGCCGCAGAAATTTTTACTCCACTTTTGTACGAAGTAGAAATGCACAGAAAAGAAAGAATTAGGATACGATATAAAAATATAACAAGATCCTATCAGTCCACCAAACCAATCAAGCCAAATACAATGAGTTAAAATGTTCTTCAATTCTTTATTTTATCTTAACTCTTATGTTTTGTATTATATTATCTAAATATATTTTTGTTGTATCCTTAATTTTTATATATTGTATTATTTTCCATTATCTAAGTGAAATATTCATTAGAAGCTAGACAGAAAACTTAAAATTAAAAATAACTTATAGTATGACCAAACTTAATATACATGCAACAATGTAAATAGAATCTCCGACATTGGAGGAGTTTAATGAGCGAAGTATTATGGAATGAAGATATCCGAGCTTCTTCAGTTGTATCAAACAATGTTCTCACATTATTACCATGTATTAGATGCATGCGAACAATTAAATCATTTCAAATTGACCTTTGTTGTATTAATGTTCAAACCGCTACGTCATACGAGTTGGAAAAATAATCGGTAAATTTGGTGTTGAATTTTTAACGTTTAATAAACAAGCCAACACGTTTTAGCTATTTGTTATTTTGTAAATGGTTGAAAAATCCAATAGTATTATAAAGTAGGAATTAATTTCGCTTGTATTTTATGTATGATCGGTTCTAAAAATCACCAGTTCGCTAATGTAATCTGAACTTTGAAGTAATTCTATCCAATTATTAATAATTATTTGGTATAGTTCATTAATAATTTACTTAAGTTAACATTAGAAATATACTATTTATATACTACTAAGTATATAAATAAGTAAAACTTAATAACTTTTTTCTTCTTAGACAAATTCCTCGGTGCAGCAACTTTCGCATGGCGTAACGTCTGCAAGGTTTAATTATGTTTAAAATGTATTTATTTGCAAATAAGTATTTAGTTAATATATCAGTTTTTTAGTACTCATGATAAAAGCGCTTTGCTGCCTGCTTTAGGACTATGGCTATGTGTGAATTGTCCTAGTATATTTATTATTAATACTATCATTTTCGAAAGAAGTAAATCTGATGCCTTATTTTATTTCTTCCAGTGACCTACGAAGGTTTAAGAACCTTTCGTTATTTCAGGAATTTTCCCCGAGTCACCACGTTTATGATGTCGGGTATTATATCAGGCTTTGGAAGTTGTAAATATGTGGTTATAAGGTAAACCTAAAATCTACTTTCGCTACGGAAAATATAAAATATTAAGGCTTGTGAGAAATATATCAACGAATCAATCGGATATATAGAAATAATATTTTCTTTATATATATTTTAAAAGAATCCTAAGTTTTGTTATCCACAATATTTAACATTAAGGTCTCTCACAATTTCTCGCTTTGTAGCTTAGGGTTTCTTTTTGAGATATTCACAAGAAATACTACTTAATGCCCAGAGCGTTTGTTTTTATATACTAAGATACCAAGAAGTAGATATGTCTAAATTTAGTTTTCACAGATGTAGCCTACCTTAATAAAGTTCCTGCAAACTTATTAACAAATCTAAAAAAAAACTTAAATACCTGATTATCGATCTATATAGATTTATATTGAACGTTATTTCGTGGACACCTTCCTTAGATTAATATCATATAAAGTAATACACCATGTTTCCTCTGTTTATAGCTCTTCACGTTTCGCTTAGCTTAATTACATAGTCAGAAACTAAATATAGCGTACATGTGGTGTGATCTATTAAAATCACCTGCATTATCATTATGACTCTATGTCTGCTTGAAAGCTTAGTGTAAGCCGCCAGACCTTCCTCCGAATCAAGGACTAGTACACTAGACACTGGTAACGCCTGCATAGGTCCAGGAGTGTCTTCGCCGCACGAAGAATCGGAAAGCTGTTGGATCCGATGGAGCCCCTACTGAATCCTGGAAGGTGATGGGCTTTCGTGGTGTGGGCACCTTAACCAACCTTTTTACCCGGACTCTCCTCACCAGTACGATCCCGAGCCAACGGAGACTGAGTATTCTCATATACTCCATATATATATATATATATATATATATATATATATATATATATATATATATATATATATATATATATATATATATATATATATATATATATATATATATATATATATATATATACTCCAGTTTCAAAAGCAAGGGGGTTGGTAATTACCGAGGTATTAAGATCATGTTCCACACCATGAAGCTCTTTGAAAGGGTTATCGACTCTCGGATTCGATAGGAGTGCACTGTCTCGGAATGTCAATATGAGTTTCGTCCTGGTCACGAGACAATGGACCCTGATTTTGCTCTAAGGACTGCCGCGAAGAAATACAAGACGAAGAATACGCCTCTGCATTGCCTTTATTTTGACTTGCAGAAGGCCTTCGACTATATTCCTCGCACGATAATCTGGTGGGCATTGCGGTGCAAAGGGGTTCCAGGTGCCCATATTGATAAGACATGTACTGCGATTTCGATTCCGTGATTCGGACCGCTGTTGGCGATACAAAATCCTTCCCCGTCACTGTCGGAGTACACCAAGGATCCACCCTTTGTCCGTTACT
The DNA here is from genome assembly GCA_963693495.1 of Malacosoma neustria. NCBI lineage: Eukaryota > Metazoa > Arthropoda > Insecta > Lepidoptera > Lasiocampidae > Malacosoma > Malacosoma neustria. The sequence continues at coordinate 13,691,723 of OY856383.1, forward strand.
GTTTAGCATGGTATTAGACGTACTGTTGAACATCAGAAACTCACCAGAGCAGCCCCCGTGGTTGCTCATGTATGCTGATGATATCCCTAGCAGATTCGGACTGGGGTAGGTTGATGGGACGTATGCAGGCGTGGAAGGAATCACTTGTGAACGGCGGTCTGAAGCTCAATGTAGTGAAGACTGAGTACTTGGGCTGCAACTCCACAGACCCCACATCCATGCGCATAGGCTATGATACGATGGAGCGCATGGAACAGGTGAAATACCTGGGATCTGTATTTCACGCGTCTGGTGATATTGATTGCGACGCGCATCGCTGCCACGTGGACTAAATGGCGTGAAGTCACTGGTGTCATTTGTGACCCTAAGATGCCGGTTAAGTTGAAGGGATAGGTTTATAAGACCACCATTAGGCCTGTCCTTTTACATGGCTGTGAAGCGTGGCTGGCGCTGGCGCGACACAAGCAGGCACTGCGAGTCACGGAGATGAATATACTGCGGTGCATATGTGGAGTAACGCGGAAGGACCGCGTTACGAATAGAAAAGTATGTAATTATAAAATAATTAAGAATTTATATAGTCAATGATCAACCTCCTGTAGTCTTTTTATTTTGCATTGGTACAGAAAACTCACCAGTTGCCTGCTGACTACTACCTTGGGGTTATATAAACTTATCTCTGTAACAGACACTTCCAGTGGATAAAGCCTGTGGAATGGTCGTATTTTAAAGCCTATTGAAGTTTTACCTTTGCGGTCCTATTAATATCATCTTAAACTGTATATACCGAGGTCAAACGCAGATCCTCCCTTCTCGCGGAAGACTCACTCGAGCCGGTCAGGGCGAAATAAGTACAAGACCTAATCAAAGGCCTCAAGCCCCAGGAAGGAAAGGAAATGTCCCGTAGCTGACGGCATTCCCAACTGTTTGTTCAAGATTCTCTCGATTCACTTTTTGCTGATTTTATTGAGCATCTTCAATGCCGCCATGGAAAACTGCCCCTTCCCATCCGCTTGGAAGGAAACTGACGTGATCGGCATCCAAAAACCAGGCAAGCGAAGCCCAGCAGCTAAAATCTGATCAGTTTTCTCAGCGTGCTGGGCAAGCTGTGCAAACTTCTTGTCTTGAGTAGACTAAAAGGCTCATGAAATCAAGCTGCTTCGCGACGATCGACGATTGAACTCGGGACCTTTAAATTAGTCTTCGAATGTAATACCGCTGACCTAAATTACTATCATTGTGTATAAGATTTAAAAAAATAGAACCAAAGACAGAATCAACTTCAAATGCGTTATATTCACATTCAGTGGAATATGATATATGGAGGTACTTTTGAAATATTTTAGAAAGTGCATGTGATATGTATTCTAGTCACGTACGAGGTATACGCTGTTCGGACACACGAGATTCAAGATCTTGCCAAGATATTTGCACCGCCACGCCCGACCTTTTTCAGTGAAATATATCCGATTTTAATACTTCAACATTTATAGTGGTTGCTAGTAAATTTTTGTAATTTTGCATTTACTGTGAATTTGATGACCTTCGATGCGTAATGGCTTTCGCACGTCGGAACGTTGGAAATTATTTAATTTGCATCCTGAGTTGTATAAATAATTTAATAAATAGTATATAAATTTACTAGTCTCCATAACAGAAGCGCACAGCTATATTGCGATTAGATAGATTACATATAATCACGCCTCTTTCCCGTAGGGGTAGGTAGAGACCACTTCTTTCCACTTGCTACGATCCTTACATACTTGTTTCGCTTCGTTCACTTTCATTATTCCCATGCTCTTCGGTTGAGGGTACTCTTGACCTGGCCTTTTTTCAAGTCATCCCTGATTTGGTCTTAAAACGTCCGCCTAGATCTACCCCTTCTAACACTTTCGTTCACACTCGCCTTATACATTTTTTTCGTCAATCGTTCTTCATTCATTCTCTCGACATGGCCAAACCATCTCAGCATACTTTTCTCAATTTTTGTCACTACATCTTCTTTTAGGCCACAACGTTTCCTTATCTCACTATTTCTTATCCTGTCACTCAGTTTAACTCCTATCATACTTCTTAACGCTCTCATTTCAACTGCATTTATTCTACTTCATATTTCTTCTGCCATACCCAAATTTCACTTCCTTACATGAGTGTCGGAACCAACACCCCCTCATGCACAGTCAGACGAGCCTTGTTAGATACCTTCCGACTGTTCATAAAGAAGTGTTTGCACTTCTTGGAGCTTTGGCTCCATTCACCATGTTTCCTGCATTCACTCTTCTTTCAGTATCACTCTCACGCTTTCCATCTCTTGTAAAATTTGAACCCAGATACACAAAATCATTCACCTGTTCAATTTGTTCATCTCCAATCACGATACTGCAGTCTGTCACTCCTCATCTCTTTCAAACACCATCACTTTCGTCTTCTTTACATTCATCTACATTCCCTTTCTAACAAAAGCTCCACTCATAGCAGTTACCATCTCCTGCAACTCATCAGCCGAAGACGCAAGTAATACTTGGTCATCAGCATAGAGAAAACATTTGACGAGTAACTCATTCATTCTCAACCCACTTTCATTCTCTTTTAGATCTGTCAAGCTATTGTTTATGAACAGATTAAACAGCGACGGTGACGATACACATCCCTGTTTAACATTTTTTTCGATATTAAACCATTCAGTGTATGCCCCGTTTATCCTTACACAAGTACTAGAATCCCTATAAAAAGATTGCAATGCTCGCATGAGGACACTGCTCACACCATTCACGGACAATGCTGACCACAATTCATTCCTCACCACTCTATCATAGGCCTTTTCTAGATGTGAATTGTTTCAGTATATTTATTTACAATGATGACTAGTAGTTGTCGATGATATTATCAAATATTTCACTCCCGATTGCAAAAAAGCTTTGACTTTAAAGCTGAGAGTGAACGAAATTAGTAGTCATAATTTACTTTTCTGTAACTTTGTGACATTGCTTTTTATTTACTTTTTCTAAATGACTGGTGTGAGAACCCGCAACAAAACCTACCGTCAGGGCCTCATCCGTTATTTAAACGGATAAATCTGTTATTACTTGAGACTTAAGCCTTGAAAGTTTCGGTGATACCCTTTACATTCCAAAATAACTCGTCGTTATACAAAACAAGAATATTTAAACTATTTGTAGGCTTAATTTTAACATTAATGCAGAATGTTTATATGCTTCGATCGTAAGGTAAACAAATCGGCATTTTATTGTATTATGAATGTGTTTATTGCGAGCGCAGGATTTAGTTTCTTGGGTTACAAACAAACCCAATCTATACAAATAAATAAAATTGGAAGGTCTGTTTGTAATATTAAAATAACCGCTTTTTACTAAGTGCATTCGGACGTATACACGGTACATATACCAAAACAACATTTTTTACAATTTTTATCTGTCATTCTGTCTGTCAGTCTGTCTGTCTGTTTGTTCCGGCTAATCTCTGAAATGGCTGCACCAATTTTGACGGGACTTTCACTGGCAGATAGTTGATGTAACAAGGAGTAACTGAGGCTATTTTATTTCAGAAAAAAAAAAATAGTATTTGCTAAAAATGATAAGTTTCGGAAATTTATATTCCAATTTAAGTTGACCTCAGATTTATATCAACAATCATACGAAATAGGGTTCAGCTTAGGCTGGACATAGTAGGTTGAATTTCCAATTTAAATTAACCTCAGATTTATGTCATCAATCATATTAAATAGGGTTTAGCTTAGGCTAGACTTTGTAGGTTCGCACGTACATATTCCGGAGGCGCATGGCGTTACAGTTGCATTCGACAATACTGACTGTTTGCATATTTCATTTATATTTTAGGGTTTATAGGATTTGTAATCCAAAATAAACCATAAGATATATCCAAAAAAATTCTGCCCAAAGTCACTATTCTACGCGGACGAAGTCGCGGGCACAGCTAGTATTCAATATATTCGTCCTTTTCCTTATCTAAAATTGTGCCTTTTATGAAGTAAATCGTTGTAATACTTGGCGGAGTATTACAACGATTTACTTCATAATCAAATATAAAGCGTATTCCATTTCCGTCCGTTCGGAGTTTAAGGCCAGACATGTTGGCGGATATTAGCCGTACGAAAGCATCATCGCGTTGTTAACCTAAGATTTAACGATACCACGCGATTAACGTTTACTTCTCCACTAGTATATGGTGCCACTAATATAAAACTTATATCACATAAGTGTGGGTATTATAAGTGAGACTGGGAATTATATTCTTGTGAAGTTACTTCAGCCGTCAGCCGTGTGGTTTGATTATGAAATAAGCTAAACTCGTAGCAAATCTAGGTAGTTATTTGCTGCGTAGGTTATGTGTAACGTATATGATACGTACTATGATTGTATAAAATGAAATAATTATATTTGAGATTAAAGCAATACACAATATATGAACGCCTCTTATGTAATTAAACCTTTTCAACCAGCAGGCGTAAGCAATAGAGGTAACACACGTTTACGGTTAAAAAATATACTAATTTTTTTTTTGCAAAAATAGGTTTCGAATAATCATACGCCTGTCAACCACGGTCTTCTCAATTTGGCTTAAACTTTCAGAAATCCATTGTCCTGTTGTAAGTTTTGAGTGCATGCTATTCAAAATAATAAATAATAATTACATGTACAATTAATATCAGCTGGATATTTTTTTAACTATTCTATTCTGCATATTGTATTCCAGAGTGTACTTTAACCTGCATATGAATTTTATACAAAGAACGTTGTTAAGTTGCTTCCAATATTTGTTACCACCAACCTTCAATATTGTTTTTTAGACACATTCTTTGAAAAAATTTAAACTCATTCAATTATTTATAACAAATCTGTCCTAATGCTCTTGGAGTTAAAAGAACCATACATAATTTCCTTTTTTCCAAGTATTCTTTCAATTTTGAGCTCAGTCTACCTTGAGTATTGTTACATTTTGTAATCTGAATGGTTTTTTTAATCAGTGCTCTTCAGTTAATTTTTTGTTGTGTATTGGAAGCTGAAGATGAGGTAGTTGTATTTATTTTTTACACACTATTTTTTCCTGTGTACAAAAATGGTCTACTTTTTACTTGTGTGTGTATGTGTATGCGTGCATGCGTGCTTGCGTACATGTGTGCATAAGTGACTGACTTAGTTCATGCTAATTATCAGCAGGTTATCAGGTGTTCTGTTTAATGGCTTACGTTTTTTAAGCGTTAAAATATCTGTAAGTAAATTTGTCAAATACTGCATGATATGCATGGAGTAATTAATAGTTTTAGAGATAAGCAATTTGGTTAACTTACTATTAAATAGAGATGAAAATACGCAATTATATCCAGCTATTACCATATAAATATACTTATAATTGTATAATCTATTGAGATTCAAGTTTAATAAAATTTTATGAAATTAGATATCTATGGAATGCCGTTTTAAGTAGGTCAATTGCGCTGATGATTGTACCTTGTGGAATTGCGGTCGGAGTTCTGTCGTATAGCGAGGGATAACCACAAAATGATGTCTTCTAATTAACTAATTGCTGTGTATATTAATTTTCTGGTGTCATAATTGGCAGGATAACTGAAGAGTGCTATTTGATTTTTATTGTTGTGTTATATTACATCTTTTTTTTTATTGCTGTAGGACAGCAGACAGGCTGACGGCCCCCTTAGAATTTAGCAGTTACCCTCGCCTATGGGTGTTTGCAACGCCAGTGGCATCGCGAACACGCTGCTGTCCCATAAGGGTACAGGAACTTGGGTCACTGATGCCGGAACACAACACAAGCTTATTATGGCGGCATACTTAAGACCAAAGGTGGTCGCCACCTATAAGCGCTTGGAGCCCTACCACGTAGCTAGGGTGGGTTGTTTTGTCGCCGTTTACGACAGGCCCCAGCCGCAGAAGTTAGTATTCTTTCTCTGCCCCTGCACGGATAAAACGGATCTAAGCATATTTCTGCTGTAATCCAATGTAAAACAACAACACGTTTTGCTGCATAAGGTGTCGCATCCGTGTAAGTTCTGAACTCACTATAATGTCCCTTCTGGTCGCAAAAGTTGTAGAAGCTCAGTCACAATCTCGCACTGTGCACTTACTGAATTGGCAAATTTAATATTTTCCATTTGATAGACCTTGTTTCCTTTCTCTGAAGATTGATCTGGTCCTGGCTAGTATTGTTCAACTTACTAATCCTAAAAAGAAAAGCTTACGTCAGTAAGCCTTATAAACTTTCTTCTTTTTATTGGTACGCTTTTGTCAGAGAAGTTGTGGTTATGTAGCACTAGAATCAGATGTGATATACCCCACGATGTCTGTGAACCGTAGGTTATATCTAAGATTTTTTTCTGTGCAGGGGCGGAGAAATAATACTGACCTCAGCGGCTGGGGACGGCCTGTCATATAAGGCGACAAAACAATCCTAGCTACGCCGTAGGGCTCCAAGCCCGTCTGGATGGCGACCACCTTTGGTCTTAAGTATGTCGCCATAATAACCTTGTGTTGTGTTCCGGCATTAGTGACCCAAGTTCCTGTACCCTTATGGGACAGCAGCGTGTTCGCGATGCCATTGGCGTTGCAAACACCCATAGGCGATGGTAGCTGCTTAATTCTAAGCGGGCCGTCAGCCTGTCTGCTGTCCTACAGCAATAAAAAAGACAACTATAAAGATCATTTCCATGTGTTCCATGAGTTCCATGTTCCCAAGTTCCATGAGTGGTTTGGTTGAGTATTGCCATACGGTGATAGAATTGCGTGTCGGTTCAAGTTAAGATGTTAGTTTAAATGCGTACTAACCTTATACAGCTAGTGAGTTAAATAACTTCTACTTGAGATGTTGAGTTATAAATTCGCTACTTTGTTGTATTGCATTATTAAACACTAGAATCATTTTACAGCACTGAATACAAAGATAGCTTACTTTATTACATAAAGCGAGAGTAAGATAGCGAGGCAATTTGCATAAAACGTAGACTAATGAAGACGTATTTACAATAAAAGTACTGCATTATCGATTTGTTTTCGTAACAAAGTACCTGTTTCCACAACGGGGTAATTAACACGTTAAGCGACACAATAAAAAATTTAAAAAAATCTTTACTCTTGATATTGACGTATTTTAAGATATTTACCCAAAATGTCTGTATAAGGATCTATCGTGGGATTTCGTAATGAAACAAAACCGATTGAGGGCACCGCTGACCCCCATGGCAGAATCAAGTAAACCCGGTGAGGTCACCGGTGAACTACATGGCGTTCAATGTGTTAATTATAATTGATAATTGGACTTTTAATGTAAAACATTATATTTATATCATATTTTGTTGACCAGCGTTGACGGCTTTAGGCTGGACGGTATATCATGTATTGCTCCTGCGTTTACTAGTAGTGCGTGGATACTGTGGCATCGTATCATATTCTAGTAAACGAATCTGGGGCTAGCATGCCTGCCTTAATGGCCAGGAACTTTTAAAAAGTAAGTATGAGAACATTGAATAGGTTACAGTTTTGCGTCGTTTGGGGGTTGAAACGCTGGTTTTGTGGGGTAATCGATAAAGGCTATTCAGAAAAATTTAAAAGATTGAATTCATTCATGTTTAGGGCTCTTACTTCATGCAGTGGACTGGCAATGCTGCCAGCTTTCTGGGAACGCTTTTCACTGATAATCATTTGTTATTTTTAGATATTTCAGTTTAGGCTACATTTCAATAATTCATTAAGTTAGTTAACCATCATCCAAATAATTATTTCCAGCCTTGCACTTTGGGGCCCAGTATTCAGAAAAAAACTTTAGTAACCATTTAAAGTTCTTAATTTTTAGTACTTTTTCTTTCTGAGACCAATACAAAAAAGAAGGCTGTAAAAGACGTGGGGTATTTTTTTTAATTGGTGCTCTTCTGTAACTAATTTATATTGTAATTTGAGGTTGAAAATGGGATAGTTAAAGATATTTGTTTTAAGTGACTGCCGTCTATCCCCAGAATGAGAAATCGAACGATGTGTTTACTTTACTGTCTGTAAAATAACAAAAAGAGCATTATATTATTGTAACGTGAAAAATGTAGTGTCGATTAATTTAGAATTACTAACTGTTAAGAATTTTATAACTAACCCACTAATAACTTATGGATGAAATTTCCGAAATAAATGATTATTATTATTATATTAGTCATCTTTTACGGCTCCCTAATGGCCTTATTGTAATTTCATGTTTATATCACACGGCCAATCTATTCCGATTTGTCATTTTTGAATAATACTTCTAAAGTTTGGCCCTAAAAAAATACATAAAAAGGCTTTTGTTACTTATTTCTGTTGAGGTGTGAATAACACATTCAGGGACAACCGCATTGGGGTGAGTGTGGACTCATTAACTCATGCCTAATGATGTGGTCGTGTCTTGCCACGCCTATTTCGTTTCTATTAAATCACGTTTCGTCACTACATAGAATTGCTTCGTGATTATTTGTGTTAGCTTTATTATTTTTGTCATGCGATAAGTATGTTTGTAATGTATTATTACTTATATGATAAGTCATTTTATTTAGCTGTTATTCATCAAACAGTAAAATCATCATGAAAATATTGACAAAAATTGTTAAATGTTGTAAACATTCTTGATTTTATAAGTACAAAGTACGTAGGTAAGTATGTAGATATTGATTTTACAAGATAAAAAATAATTTATACAATGTACTGGTCATATTATGTACATATTTTGTTATCTACCATACGCAACGGGATTTTCACACTTTGACTTTGGCAAATCAGTACCACGAGTATTGTAGTCATAAAAAGAGTGTGAGCGGCATACAGGGGATATTCGAAGAGTTATGTGGTAAGGTAATCTACAGGAATTCTACAATATATAGTCATCATTATCGAAGTAATAAATCGCCTTTTGGAACCTTACTCTAGCGTGTTTTTTATTTACTCTTCGTTCGCTTCACTGAGAAGGCACAATTAAAAATAGTGGTTTTTACATGTTAAAATTTAGTTTTTATATAAATCATTGTCGTTTAACCCCAATTAAAAGAATCAACCAAACATCATTTGTAGTAGCAAATCATTAAAAAAAGTACTTTAATAAATCATATGGTATCATCTAATGTCAAAGTAAGCAGGAGAGTGTTAGTGTTATGTTAGTGTTACATAACTTTTATTTTATCCTCGCACGTTAGAGTGAATATGAAAATCGCGGGAGTTCCAAAAGCCGTTCGCCACGGATACGATTACCTATATGGGTATATTATATAAACACGTACACATACTCATAGAAACTCGCTGATACTCATATACAAACCCTCACATACAATACTCATACATACATATATTATTATTATATATATTTATATATGGTGAAATTTGAATAGCACAACTAATTAGTATGACTGAAAAGAATAATAATCATTTATAGGTAAAAACTATAATAGTTTTATACCACTTCGAATTTAATATAAATATATAACACGGACTGCGTGTCCGAACACGCGTATAATTATGAATAAAATTACAATTAACATGGATTCTCACTGAGATTATATAAAGACAACCGAGTGCACTCTTATACTACGAATAACGCGAGATGCGCGTCAATGGATTGACTACCAGAGATGTCGAAGACCGTGCGAAGTGGAGAAGAAAAAGTTAGAAAGTGGACCCCGGGCACCGAAGCGAAAGTCTAGCATGCAACCAGGATTTGACGCTGGGATGATGATGATTTGATTAAAACTCAGTGCAAATATTAAGTTTGCAAATTTACACATTTCTCGTCCAAAATGTATGTATGTATGAAAAAGGTTTTTACTTTTATTTTCTACATTTGCGAGGGCGTGTGTGTGTTTGCCATCAGGGGATTAGGAATCACAGATATGTGAACTGGATGGGGTATGGTGTTAGCACTTTTCATAATCATATATTTTATATATGTGGTAATGATTTTATTTTTATCTGAGCTATTACCCGATGTATTAGATTGGAGATTATAAATTCGGATGTTACCTTTTTGATACTTTACCCGAGTCCAGCAATGGGACGTTCAATGGCTGTTATTTTATTTATTCATATTATTATTAACTGACCCAACAAACGTTGTTCTGCTATATAAATTAAAAAAGTAGTCTAATGTCCTTGTCCAAGATCCAATGTAAATCTATACCGAAAATCATAAAAATCGGCTTAGCGGCTTAGACGTGAAAACGGAACAAACAGACAGTTACTTTCATATTTATATTATTATTGTGACCCGCAATATCAAACGTAGACATATAGTAGCTTATGTGCTATTTCAGATCTATGTATATGCTAATTTTCATCCAATTCCATTTACCATTCTGGTGTGATTGTTTAACAAATATCCATTTATCCAAAATGTCATATAATATAATATTAGTATTGTTATATATCCAATATTTTGTAGTACTTGTTTGTGATGACACTTTTAAAATTGACATTACTTTTTGAATACAAAATAATATTATTATTGGTTCTTTGGTTTATTATGCCCCCACTGTCATTAATATATGTTATTAGTTTAGATGTGTAAGTGAGATAGTTTAATAGGTCACCAGCCAGTTGGCGCTTCGGGCTAAACGACGGACGAGGTTCTGATGCAAGTCATTATTGCTGAATGCAGTCAGCTATTACTCCCCTATGAATAACATAGTTTTCCCAAATCTGTTGCAGCTTACGAACCTTCCCAGTTTTTGAGTATTCTAGAAGACTCGAGTAGCTAAAGTGAAATCTTAATCGTCATAGATTAATCGCGATTAATCACTTAATGGTAAGATAAGATTAAGAGATGAGCAATCATACTCGATGAATCCAAGTGGCTAAAATGCGTCTAGTGCTGTCCCTTTGCCTCTCACTCCAAGTCCACTCTTCCTTCTTGTGGAATAAAAGCAACATATGATATATAATTATATCATCTGTCGGTCGTCATCTTTGGCATGTGTATTATCGCACAATAAATAATCCTACTAATATTATAAACGCGAAAGTTTAAGAATGTATGTTTGTTACTCTTTCACGCAAAAACTACTGAATGAATTTTGATGAAACTTTACAATAATATAGCTTACACATCAGAATAACACATAGGCTATAACTTATACCTAGTCAGGTCATAAGTATTGTCACACAGTAAAAACTTTTCTTTTAGAATGCTGGCCACAAAAAAGTTTATTGAATTAGAATTTCGAATTGTTCATGAAAATAAAAATGTATAACTTTTAGAAATTTACTCATTTTTAAACATGGAGTGGACGCTTAAAGAAGACCGTGTTGCAGTTATTGCGTTGCATCGTTGCGGTTACGCGCCAATTCAAATTTTTAACATACTGAAAAATTTGAATATTACCAAAAGATTCGTTTATCGTACCATCAAACGATACAATGAAGACTCTAGTGTAGATGACAGGTCAAGAAGTGGTCGCCCTCGGTCTGTTAGGACTCCAGCAGTGATAAAAGCTGTGAAGGCACGAATTCAAAGAAATCCCAAACGTAAGCAGAAACTGTTGGCCCTTCAGATGGGGTTAAGCAGAACCACGGTGAAAAGGGTGTTAAATGAAGACTTAGGGCTTCGGGCATATCGAAGAAAAACAGGACATCGTTTGAATGCTCGTCTAATGGGCCTGAGACTGAAGAGATGCCGCGCTTTGTTGAAGCGGTACGCGGGAAAAAAATATCGGGAAATTCTTTTTTCGGATGAAAAAATGTTTACCGTAGAAGAGAACTACAACAAACAAAATGATAAGGTGTACGCATACAGTAGTGAAAAAGCGAGCAACCGTATTCCGCGTGTCCAACGAGGTCATTTTCCATCCGCGCTCATGGTATGGTTGGGACTTTCTTATTGGGGCTTAACAGAGGTACATTTTTGTGAGAAAGGTGTAAAAACGAATGCTGTTGTGTATCAAAATACAGTCCTGACGAACCTTGTGGAACCTGTTTCTCATACCATGTTCAATAACAGGCACTGGGTATTCCAACAAGATGCGGCGCCAGCTCATAGAGCGAAGAGCACACAAGACTGGCTGGCGGCGCGTGAAATCGACTTCATCCGGCACGAAGGCTGGCCCTCCTCCAGTCCAGATTTGAATCCGTTAGATTACAAGATATGGCAACACTTGGAGGAAAAGGCGTGCTCAAAGCCTCATCCCAATTTGGAGTCACTCAAGACATCCTTGATTAAGGCAGCCGCCGATATTGACATGGACCTCGTTCGTGCTGCGATAGACAACTGGCCGCGCAGATTGAAGGCTTGTATTCAAAATCACGGAGGTCATTTTGAATAAACTTTAATGTCATAAGAATCTATGTTTTGTTAAGTTCATTTTGGTATATGAATGGTTACATAATTAATAAACTTGTTACAATTATTTTACATTAAACATGTGACAGAATTTATGACCTGACTAGGTAAAGATATAGAGTGAATTATCCAAAATATCATGATAAGTGCCAAGTAAGTAGGAAAAAATTCTGCCATCTGCAAACTATTCTGGCATGCGGTGCAAAAACCGTTAGAGTTACACGTATATAATGTATGATGGAAATTTTTATCATAAATAGTACTACAAAGAAGCCCGCGACAGCATATATCTACCTTTTATGTGTAAGCCATTATCGCGAAAATAGCCATAAATATAATTAAATTTGAAAATTTATTTCTAATGCACATTTGGTAGTAACAAATTGATCCTTATATCAAAATAAATACTAAATATTATAAATGTGAGTATAACTCGGTCTGTCTGTTACGTTTTCATGTCTAAACAGCTGAACCAATTTTGATGAATTTTGGTATAGAGATAGAGTGAACCTTCGAGAAGAACAAAGGCTACTGTTATTATTGTTTTTTATGAATTTATATGACAGAACAACGTTTACGGGTATGCTAGTATTATATAAACTTAGATAACAAATTCTGTTTTCAAGATCTTGAAGTATAAAATTAATGGGTACTCCCGGAAAAGAATACATTTGTAAGAACTTCAGCTTAGCTTTTCATGTAAATAAAAAACCAAAATCAAATTTCGTAATAGGTTATTTTAGAGTATCATTGCTTGTACAACATAAAACAGAGTAATCGTCATCAGCATCATCCTAGATTTCTGACTTTTTTCTCCACTTCATACGATCTTCAGCAAACTTGCCGTGTGGCTCCGGCCAATGAGAATTGGGTTTAGCTACGCGGTAGGACCCCAAGCTCGCCTAGATCGCAACCACCCTTGGTCTATAAGTATGCCATCATAACAAAACCTTGTGTTGTGTTCCGGTAATAGTGACCCAAGTTCCTGTATCCTTATAGCTGTTCGCGGTGTCCCTAGCGTTGCAAGCATCTATAGGCGATGGTAACTGCTTATTATTACACGGGCTATCGGCGGGATTATATTATTATATATAACTCTTGATTGGATAAGTGAACATAACATGAACCGCATTACATTGTAAATGTTGAATACGAATAGAACAGGGACGGCGTGGTCCCGACCCGGTGACACATTTATGATGCTAATTAACAATGGTATCTCGGTGAGCATTTAAACGACAGTACAGCGGACTAAGTAAATAATTGGATATGTTTCATTACAATTTAGACACAAAGTCAGTTTATACCTAATTCCTTGTCTACAAACATAATAATGTAATTAATGAGAAAGTAATGTTACGTGTCATGCTCTAGGCGGAAAGATGTACCGCAGTGCATTCTAGAAATATAATCGATGATGTTAAAAAAATATATGTATGTGTATTTTGCATAAACAAATTTTGTCTCGCGTGGGAATGAAATAGTACAGAATACTGTATGAAGTTTTACATGGTCACTGAACCAGCCGCGTATGAACTGTTTGAACCATTTATAGATAGTTAAAGTCTCTTATATATGTAATAATGTTTATAATAACGTTTCTTTCATCCAAAATTCAATTACAATTTAATACCATCTTATTGGCAACATTGACTAATAATCACAATTTAGAATTATCTTTTTGGCAATATTGACTAATATTTAAAACAACCAATGAGAATCACTTCTGGAGTATAAACAACCAATGAGAACCGCTTCCAGAGTGTAGAGTGGGGATAAATGAAGGAGACGTCAACTGGTGGGTGAGCGCCCGGTTGGCAGTCTGTGTTAGCCAGCGCGTGATAAAGACGTGAGGAAATAATTTACTGAGTTTTTTATATACATAAGTCTCTTATGTATATAATATAATGTGATAATCAACTAGACATTTATTAGTTTACTCTCAATCTCTCGACTTGTAATATTTGAAACATAGGTGAAAAAAAGTAAACTTATTTTGAAAAAATTAAAAAGCGAAAAAATTCAACGAGGTTCTAACCCGATAAAATATGAGGGCAGAATCGCTATCAACTATTTGATAACTACTTATATTTCAATTTCAATCAATTTCAAGTTTAAATTAATATTATGATGACATCTTTTATTAAACATATTCTTTCAAAATATGTTCATCAAAAAGATCACAATAATATGTTGTATATTAACGAAAATATTGTATTATAATTTCGTAACTTCTATTCATTTTAAGTTCATGTATTGTTCATATGATAATTTCAAAACAACTGTAACACCGGTGTTACGCTTCACGCATGTATAAATTTGTTCAATTTATGACATATCAAATACAGAAAATTAGAATCTGTTGAAATCAGATTCTAATTGATGCTATTTTCGCCACACGAAAAAAAGGTCTTTAAGTTTTATGTAAAACTTTTTCGTCACAATTTTGTACGTTGTTTGTATTTTACTACAAAGAATCTTTAAAAGTTGTAAAAATTTACGGCGCTGTGTCAAATTAAATGTTTTGATTTTCAGAAAGTCTTTTTGTAAAAGTGTGTTGTGTCCAAAATTTTCGATTTAAAGCTCGATATACCCATGTGAGCACTACTCATAGAATGATAATGCTTTTTTGCGTGTCTAACATTTGTTTTATATACGTACGAATGTTATCTGGCAAGATTCAGACAATACCTATTCAAAATGAAAGGAAAATAGGATAGTTCTTTGCTGTAAGCAATATATGTAGCTACAGGCGGAAAATTTACTGCTAAATTTTAATGAACAAATACCTCGAGTAAGGATAAAGTATACATTATATTCGAAGTAAGAATACTTAAGGAGCGATATTAAATTGTATCGTAAATCCATCAAAGTTGAATAATTAAGATATCCACTCGGCTAGAGTAATTCTCGAGCATCCTTAAGCCCATTATTACGTGCACTACAAACTTGAAAGCAACACCATATGTTTTGGCTTTACGTAAAGCCAGTTAACCACATCCGTAGAATTTATGTACACATATTTATTATCTATAACTGTGTACCATGAATTAAGCAGGATATTAATTTGGTCACCAGATTATACTGTATTTGTATTCAATATATGGCGCGGTTTTATTGAGCCACATCGAAGCTTTTGAATGCTTGCTATGAAAATTTTATGTTAAAACGTAAAAACATTTCAATATACGCTTTTGTTAATCATGGAGCGGTTTTTAATATAATTATTAAGTACAATATAACGGAAGATTATTATTATGATTTCATTAAAGATTCAAATACAATGATACATTTTTTATTACTGAGGAATAGGAGACAGGCTAACGACCCACATAATAATAATAAGCAGTTATCGTCGTCTATGAATGTTTGTGATGCTAGAGGTATCATGAATACGCTGCTTTTCCATAGGCGTACAGGAACCTGAATCACTAATATCAGAACACAACACAAGGTTATTATGGCGGCATATTTATAGACCAAGGGTGGTTGCCATCCAGATGGGCTTGAGGCCCTACAACGTAGCTAAATTTGTTTTGTCGCCTTTTATGACAGGCCAAACCAGGCCGCATGGGTTAGTATTCTTACTCCATCCCTGCACGGAGAAAAAAATTATGGGTACTGTGGGTTTAATATGGTTTATATTTTAGATTCATTTCAGAGTAGTGCTTTGTATAAACCTGGATTATTATATCCAATAAATGAAAACGTTAAATTATATATATATACATATATATTTATATTAGTGCCAGCCTAGCGGTCGAAATTCAGACGTAATTTATTTAATTCATATATAATCATAAGAATCATAACTTTTATTTTTGCGTTTTCCCCATTTTTTCAATAACACCGTGAGTCAGAGGTTCCGTAATGGCTTTTTCGTAGCTTCTGTCATGGAATAAATAATATTTTTCTCTGTGGTTGGTTTTTGTTAACGAGCGGGGTTAGACCTTATGCTTTTCTAGGATTGCTCTGCTTTATATATTTATATTCTGAATCATATTTATTTCTTGAAGGGATTCTTTTTTAGCTGTTTTTTTTTTAGTTTAAAATACGTGGTTTTAAATATATCCTAGCGTATAAAGCCTTATGGACTGTTTTATGTATAATATATTTTACAGGCGTAATAATGTTTGAAATAATCAATATTATGATGTTAGATTGCTATGTGACTACCGATTTACCGGAACATAGTCCATTCCTCTTGCCAACCTTAAATGATTTTTAAACGAATTAAATATGCCTTTAAACTAATTAAATATGCGGAATTCAAGTGACCACTTTTAATTGCATAATATTGTGTGTATATTAAACTCCCAATAGTAACGTTAATCTATTCTTTAAAGAATTGGAAAATAATTATTGCTCTATCTCTTGTTTTAAAGATTTAATCACAAATTATGGACTAAAGTTGCATATTGTAGAGCTTACCAGACAGAATAGCTGTATCGGTCAAACTGATAGTAATTACACAAACGCAATAGGTTCTACTGTCAGAAACTATTAGTATGATCACGACACCAGACAAATCTTAATGATACCTGTAAAATATAATCAAAGTGCACGCGAACATTGGTATTTATAGTTAAGAGACAGTAAAATTAATATATGGAAGTTCAATAAATATCTCTCAGCACTTTCTTGGCAAGAAGTATTGAACGAATACACAAATGCCAATAAAGCTTTTGATTTTCATGAAATGTTTAATGTACAGCTTATGTTTTCCTTTACATAAGTGTAAAATGAACTCAAACATATCTTGTCTTAAATGGATAACAAAAGGAATTAGAAAGTCTTCTAAACAAAAAAGACGATTAAGATACATGTATTAATTACAAAGTCAAAACATAAATAATCATAAATCACAACAAATATATTCTTCGGTACAAAAATTATTGCAGAGTATTTCGTAAAAATTTTCAGATTCAGCTAGAAAAAAATTAAACTTTAATTTTTTAACCAATGCTAATAATAAAAGTCAGGCTACATGGAACATAATTAAGGATAGGATAGATAGTCAAGTGATCCAATCAGGGCTGCTGCTCTATCCGAAGAGTACACGGAGTCCTTTACCCTTCTTTCTTTTAATTTCCCCTATCCTTTCCCATCTCCCGCATCTTGGGTCGCGTCGGCAGTGTGTTGACGTGAAAGTGGGCAAACACCAGTCAGGGTCACGGTCGCGAAAACACACCGGTGTGGTTTTAGTAGGTATACCAGCAACTTTCGTCCCCCAGCGTAGAGAGGAGGACGTACGGGCGCATTGCACGGGGAATCCCACACTAACCCGTCGCCCGTTCCGACGCGGTGAGGTGTGGGGCAAGCATTTCCACATTCAATAGTCAAGGGATACAAAATTATATATTGGAAATAAATTATAATGGAAATTAATTTAAAAACTCATATGAAATTGCAAATTGTTTCAATGATTAATTTATTGACATGACAAATACAAACTTCAATATCAAATATGGAAATTTTCAACAAAATACTGTAATAAAAACTGTTAGTCCATATTCTTATCACCAGTAACAGAAATAGCAATAGAAAAAATTGTATATTCATTGAACAATATCAGATCTATCAGTTTTGATGGCATATCGACACAAATATTTAGAAAATGCATCTATAAGCCCAGTTATAAAACATCTCATTAATGTTTCATTAATAAATGGGGTCTTTCCTGATAAACTTAAATTATATGTAGTAAATCTTCTTTATAAAAAAGGTTGCAAAAAATAAAACACTAAGCAATTACAGACCTATAACTATTACACCTATATTGAGTAAAGTTTTTGAGAAAGCAATCCCGAATTTCAGAAAAAATTAACTACAACTTTAGCAAGATTTATGCTTTTATCTAATGTCATTGACCTTATTGATAAAAGGATATCAGTAGTGGTTATATTTTTCGATATAACCAAGTTTAATTTGGTAGACCACGAATTATTGCCTAAAACTGTTAAATATATGGGGTAAGAGGACCATTGGATTGGTTACAAAAGTATCTTACAAATCGCACTCAATTAAATTAATATAATGTATTTAAAGAAAATAATTCAATTAAAAAAGATCTAATTTAACTGGCGGTGCCCCAAGAAAGTATTCTTGGACCGTTATTATTTTTATTATACATTAACGACTTACCTACCGTAACAAATAATCAATGTGTTCTTTTCACTGACGACATAAGTTTGATAGTTGCAAACAAAGGAAACATGAGTAACATTCAATTCGAAAAATTAATAAAAAATTAAATAAATAAAATAATTTACTCGCTGGACAACAATAAACTAAAAGTAAATATTTCAAAGATTAATTATATTAATTTTCAAAATTATTATAATAGAAACTATTTTGATATAAACTGACATGTCGACATGAATTAATAATAAACAAAGTGAATGAAAGCAAAATTTTAGGCATTGTAGTTGATAATCACTGTATTTGCAAAGATCATATCAACTATATTTGCAAGAAGTTAAATAGATTTGTATTTGCATAAAAAAAAATTATCAAGTGAGATCCTTCGAAACAACTAACAAACTGCACTGACAGCATATTTTGGTTATGTTGATTCAATATTAAGGTATAGCTTGCTGATTTGGGGGAGTTCTCCTGACAAACAAAGATTTTGTAATCCAAAAGACATGTATTAGAACGGTTTGTGGCGTCGGTCCTTTTGAATCTTGTAAATCCCTAAGTGTTTAAATATACTGTTACCTTACCTTTGTATTTACCTAATTGAGTGTTTTGTTAAATAAAATTAATATTTGTTTCGTCGATTTAAAAATGATATTAATTCCAGGGTCAAATATGAGGGATAAATGTCATTTAGCGGTTACGAGTTTGATTCAAACGGTGGCACCGTTTGAATCTCTTAAACAGTTTTTTTATTGCTGTAGGACAGTAGAAAGGCGGACGGCTGATGTCGCCTATGGGTGTTTGCAACGCCAGTGGCATCGCGAACACGCTGCTGTCCCATAAGGGTACAGGAACTTGGGTCACTAATGCCGGAACACAACACAAGGTTATTATGGCGACATTCTTAAGACCAAAGGTGATCGCAATCTAGACGGGCTTGGGGCCCTACCACGTAGCTAGGGTGGGTTGTTTTGTCGCTTTTTACGACAGGTCGGCCCCAGCCGCAGATAAAATAAAAATCTTAATACGTAGTGAAATAAAAGGTACTGACGGTAAAGAAAAATATCGTGATGAAATTTTTATATCGGATATATTCTCTGTTCCTTCTAGGGCGGATCCGAGTACAGAGGTAGGGCGTAAATGTTATTTAACTTAATTTAACGTAATATAACTTCCAAAGGATAAAATAAAACACATTTCATTTTCAGTAAAAACATCAATAGCTATTCACATACGTAACCAAGCCATTTACCAACCTATCTCACGAAAACACAAGCAACATTTTCACACCTTACTAAAATGAAATTCCCCTGAAAGCATCGCGCCTTGTAGATAAGCGAATATTAACCTTGACAGCCATTTACCTGAGACCTTGGCAAATGCATTTTGTAGAACCTTTTTACTTTTGTAGCAATAACGACTGGTCGCATTAAGTCGTTATGTCTGGCACAGGTTGGCAATCTTTAGAATTTTCCACGACTTTAGTATTTGAGTGTGGCGTGAAAACTTTAACGGAGTATTTCATGGCTATATTAATACTACATTCGAGAATATACCTTGTTTTTCGTATATAATAATAATTATTATTTACTTCCAAATTGTAGGCATACAAAAAAAAAAACACATATGCAATTGATCCATAGAAACCAAAAAGATGCACACTATTATTATAGTATGAGATACTAGGCATAGCCATACAGTAAGGAAAGTAAGTATAGTATAAAAGTATATTACACTCACACACACAAAGAATGAGTTACAAAATACTTTTACCTTTTTTATCCAAATACACGTATTAGTGAGTGCGGGCGTGTATTTGTATGTCTATGTGTGTGTCAATTATTTAGTGTCTAGTTATATGTAGTCTGTCTGTATATACTACGAGACTGGATAAAAATATTGTTGATTGTTCCAATGAATTTTAAAACAAGACTTGCAGACTTCTTCTTTCAGGGGTCATAAGCGGCTATAGCCTACGTGAAGCCAAAAAATTGTTATATACATTAGTTTTTTAAAGATTTTCTTCGCTCTTTGAGACTTTTTAAATAACGTACAATTTATTAGTTACAACATTTAACTAAGGTACTACTTTCCGATTATACAAATACTAGTAAATAAATAAATACGCTGCCACAATTAATACGGCGCTATCGTATCCCAAAGTAGCGTAGTACTTGTGTTATGGGTACTAGATAATCAATATATTACATATATACTTATACTAAATAAATACATATTTAAACATAAACACCCAGACGCGAGACAGAAATCGAATCTGTGATTCGCAAGCGTACCAAGTGCGTTAGCCGTTACGTGACGGAGGTTGTCGAAATTGATTTACTTTTCTTTTGTGAATACATAAATAATATACATAATCTCCCGGTCTCGGGACGGGAATCGAACCTGTGACCTCCGCAAGCAATCCGACGGGCGAAAACCGGTGCGTCATGGAGACCATCAAATATGTTAAGTGAGGTTTAAATTGATTATGAGATGTTAAAATTGAGTACGCGGGTACTTCCAGAGTAGTGAATTATCTGCTTACACCTAGGAAGACGGCTGTCTCTTATGTGACAGTTAATTTAACGTAATTTCACACAAGTAAAATATTAACTACTAGCGGCCCGCCCCAGCTTCGCACGGGTATTTAACAAAAATTTCAAAATTAAAAATTATATACACACACATAAACCCTTATATTTTTGCGTTAGGTTACTAAAAAAATTAAATTATAAAGAAAGTTTGAATATTATTATTTCTATGATTTTTTTATTATTTTTCGTTATTTTTTAATAAGTATTTTTTTTTCAAATTTTTGTAAAAACCCCAGTGACGCACGCCTACATTGCATAAGGTGCTGCCTAGCTAGCCGAACAGGGTGAGCGGCTACCACGCAACATTTTTCTAATACTTACATTTTTAAACTCGTGATATCTTTCGAATGGAATATCTGAATTGAATATTTCAAAAAGTTATATAAAGGTATTGAAGCAGTTTTGAATATGAAGTAATTTAATTTGATAAGGATTAATACCAAGATACAAATAAAGAGCCTTTTCTAGGGGCGGCATTTCAATTAAATTTTTAAAATAAAAAAAACACTTATTGTGGCATAACTATAATAAACTATATAGACATATGTTGTCGCGACACTTTTTGTAAATAATGATGTGTTCTGCAAAGTCGTAGTACATTATTTTATTCTATCATCAATAGTTTTCGCAGCGCACGCGATTTAAATGATATTTTAGGTAATTTTTTTTACAATTTGGGTTACATTATTGGAGTTTTAGTAAGGATCCCTAATTTTTTTGAAAATATAATATAGCCTATGTCACCCGGGGATAGTGTAGCTTCCCAACAGTGAAATAATTTTTAAATCGGGTCAGTAGTTTCGGAGCCTATTCAATGCAAACAAACAAACAAACAATAAAATCTTTCCTCTTTATAATAGTAGTATAGATAATTTTTAAAGGTTAAATGTAATGTTAAACATATAGAACGCTGTGACGCCGTAAGCGATACTGACTAAATTTGTCACTTTACTTTTTAATAAAGTGGGTCAAAGTAGAGTTCATATAATATTTCTTTTATTAAACCTATATATTATATAATAGCATGTAACTTACACGATCGCTTGTAGGCAATGTGGAACGAATGATGTAACAATATTGAACTTAATAATTTTATTAAAAGTTAATAACGCCTAATATTAACTTAATGTTATAAATTTCATCAGGCATTTATGTTTATTATCATTGTTTACGTTAATTCTGATAAAATAAATTCTGATAATTTTAATCAGGATAATGATATAATATTTTGAATTATTGTATTGTCATCGGTCAAAGTTCATAACGTTTGAATGAAATCTGACTGTTTAAAGTGGGTAAAAATCGAGTCCAAAGGAGTCGGTTACTCGGAAGGAGGACGGAAGGAGTCGGAATTTACGGATTCAATTGTGGAAAACTTATTACATGTACTTGCCGAAATATAATAGCCAATTTAGATCTATGTAAAGTATAATTTTTTTGTGAATAAATTATATGGTAATGGTACTAGCGAATCACGCCAGCTTCGCTCGACGAATAACAGAAAAAAGTAAATGAAAAAAAGAATATAGGGTTAATGAGATCCAAAAAACGAATAGACTAAAACCATCTACGAAAAATTCCGCGTCGAAAATTTCAGTTCTATCCTGATATGTTTAGTACTTTTGAAGTGACGGCGCGTCAAAGGAATCCTATTTTTCTTATAAATAGATATGTACATATAAAGAAATAAATAAAGTTGATAATATACAACTTATAGTAATAGTTGACCAAAGTAGTAACAGTACTAATGTTCTTAGAAGTTATCCTCGTCCCAAACGTTGAATGGGTCCGGTTGGCGTGACTTCCAAGACCTAATGACACCCGAGCGATGGTAGCCCACCCAAGAGGGAAGGCACTTTGTCATACCACCCTTTGTTACTGAACTAATGCTTCCTAATGCGGTCGTGTACCTAAGAGCTCGGAAATGGTTCGCTCGTCTGTGATTTCACAGGTTCTTTTGTTTTTTTTTCGCTTCTCATTTTCGTTGGTTTATGACTAAGCTATAAAACTTTTATCAGGGTAAACATTTAGGGGCGTATTTTGATACATTCCGAGTTGCCTTTTTACAGGCTTTATATTAGCTTCACTTGTATGTTTGTATGTTTGTAATTATTTGTTTGTAACCGACTCCTTTGGGGGCGATTTTGACCCACTTTGAATGACCAGATTTCGTTCAAACTTTGTACAAACTTTGATATATCGAGGACCAATGACTATGCAGTAATATGACATATGTATAGTTTGTATCATTATCCTTACCAGGATCCTCAGGATTAATGAATTTTCGGTTCTCATCCGATCACCGAAGTGAAGGAGCATCGAGCGCGGTCAGTACTTGGATGGGTGACCGCGTAGGAAAATCATTTGAGGGTGGATTTTTGTTCTTTTTTATTCTTTTTTATATGTTTTATATTAACTTTACCGGTATGTAATGGAATTTTTAGGAATTCGACTCGATTTTTACTTACTTTGAACAATAAAATCAAAATTCTGTCGAAACGCCATCTGGAACGTAATTAATAACATTGCCAGAAGATGGCGCTATATTAATAAAAATATTTACCGATTGGATATTGACAACAAACAAATTATATTATCACGCTTTTATTTTATAGTTAATGAAACTAAAAAGTTAAAAATAAATTATAGTTAAAAAAACTAAAAAACACGCTTTTATAAAAAAATCAAACAAAAAGGTAAAAAATAATTTTCAATAAATTTAAATTAAGGATAGTGAATTAACAAATAAATAAATTTTATTGTAAAAATGGCGTGGGGTGCTTTTTAAGATATTTTCAAAATAACAATTGACAACACACACATTTAACAGGTCGAATTTCATTTTTTTTTATTTAATAACTTGGTAGCTCATACGAATATAATAAATAATACGTACAGATCAGAGAGGTAAACTCCTTTGTAATGGAGAAAATTTCACGGTATGACACCGGTGTAGGTTTAAGGGCCTCCTTTCCGAACCCGTTCCTCATCTGATCTTCTCACACACCTTCACAAATTTACTCACCTGTCTAGCCAAATTTGGTATAAAACTGCCAATGCTGCTTTGAACACAATACTGGTATGTAGAAGTTAGGTTAAAATATAAATACTATTATTATTATCTCATATTTATGAATAGTTTTATTGGGCAAAATATACTTATTTACAATAAAATCCTAGAGAGAATTTAAACACTTTCAACACACAAGTTTAAAAAAGCCATTAAGCCATCGATAGCCAGGATATTTCCTTTGCCAGACAGAATGTAAGTGTAATAACACTATTAAATATTATATTGACGACCGCACAGATTATGAATAAAACTAATTATATTGATATTATGTTCTCATATTTTTTTCTCCAATTTAATTTTGTAATTAAAGTTGTACACAATAAAATACACATATAAAATAAGACTAAAAAAGTATTTGTTGAGGAGTTTCTTTCGCCGTTTCTTCTGCCAGCCAGCGTTTTGTATTGGACACGCTAGTAGTAGATTTTTGACATTCAATAAGTGATCTGTAAGATCTTATATTAAAATAAATAATTTTAATTTGATTTGAACGTCCACTATACTCAAGATATCAAATAAAAATTTAAAGTCCAAGTGAGACAGAGAGTCAATGAAAAGTAAATATAATTACAAACTTGTTTCGTTGTTATTATAAAATAATACTCTTAAAATCCTTATTTTCAATCGCTTTAAGGTATAAATTATTCAACAAAACAAATCCAGAAACCTCCATATGTAATGCTCTTGAGCAGATGATCCCAGATTTAATGTAAAAATAACAAAGTCTACAAATGCTTGTTTAGTACATATGGGCATATATGCTATATATAATAGGTAATGTGTGACAAGATATTAGCTTATATTTATTCTTATTTTATTTCAGTGTTTTATTTATTGTTTTTTTTTTTATTGCGTAGGATAGCAGACAGGCTGACAGCCCGCTTAGAATTTAGCAGTTACCGTCGCCTATAGGTGTTTGCAACGCCAGTCGCATCGCGAACACGCTGCTGTCCCATAAGGGTACAGGAACTTGGGTCATTAATGCCGGAACACAACACAAGGTTATTATGGCGGCATACTTAAGACCAAAGGTGGTCGCCATCCAGACGGGCTTGAGGCCCTACCACGTAGCTAGGGTGGGTTGTTTTGTCGCCTTTTACGACAGGCCGACCCCGGCCACAGAGGTTAGTATTCTTTCTCCGCCCCTGCACGGATAGAGTATTACGAGATACGGATATTGTATAAAATATGTATTTGTCATGGAATTGAATTTCCACTAAGCACCCAGGTACTGTTTTTAGTGCAGAGAACTATTTATTTCAAAAATGAAACAATTGAATTGAATATAATCATTAAGGGAGAAATCCTGCCTAAGAGGTAAATTCCATGTTAGATTGCATACTATTGGGTTGGGAATACCCCTTATTTAAGACAAAACTTTGCTATGACGCAGTATATTTTATATGTAAAGAAAATGTAAATGAAATACATACGTGAAAAAATAGTCATATAATTGAATAATTTTCCTATAAAAATAATAATCGAATAAATCATGGCTAGCAAAGAACAAGTCAAGACCGTTTTGTTTTGTATAGCGAGCAAATGTGGACGGGTTGAAAACAATGATATACAGGCTTTCACATACATTCGCCAAAGTTTTTGGCTTCACCCAGTTTCGCGATGGGTCCGTGTCAGAAGTTCTTTGTCGTAATTCAGAATACTGGTATCTCTAGATTTGTTTTAGTTTTGTTTGGTAAACATTCTACTTGTGCAGCATAGTAGAAAGTGATTGATAATTTAATTCCCCTTTTCTAACCATTTCATTCCACTTTCAGGCTTTTAGAATCCGTTGTTTAAATCCTTTATTTTAATACCAGAAAGCTTTTGTGTTTTTGACTCCCTAGTAAATGAAGTGAATCTATTATTATTTATGTCAGAAGTTTTAAAATTAAGAATATAAGTAATATAAATTACCTATATAAACACATCTGTTATTTTTCATCTATAAATATTTAATACTAGCTAAAGCTGTTCTACCATGTAAAAAAAACATGCGGGGTAATCTTTGGTGACTGCCGATAGAATTGAAAACTAAATAACTTATGAATTGTAAGGTCGAACTTATGAATTGTAAGATTATTATTTTCGGTTTATAAAAAAATGTTTATGATCAAGCATTAAAGTTTAAATTGGTCATTAACAACCTGTTTACAAACCAAAAATTGTTCACCCAAAAAGTGCTTTCAAAAGAAGTTTTCACTTCAAAAACTCAACTATATTTCATTGTAATAAAATCGCAATTCGAATAGATATAATATAAGTAATTCAATGCAACCATTTAAGTTACATTATAAAATAAACCTTAAGTCTTTATTAATAAGGTTGGTATTACTGGAGCAAAACTCCGTTTTACGAATTTTCGATCAGGACACGTGACCTGACGTGAGTTTAACATTTTATACCCATCTTAAAAAAGTGCACAACGCCGCTAAAGAAGTTTCTTCAAAAAAAACTTTTTGGATAGGATTTTTGTTAATGCCTTCATAGTGAGCATTTATATTGCAAAATGAGTGACTATGCTAAATTTCAAGTCAATCTAATATATAAATTTAACGATTACATAATATATTGGTATAATGAATGAATGAATGAATATACTTTATTGCACAACACACAAAAAAAAAATATACAATATAGGACAAAACAAACAAAAAATTGTACAAACGGCGGCCATATCGCTGGAAGCGATTTCTTCTAGGCAACCAGGTATAATGTATTTTAAATTTTAAAATATTCCCATAAAACAGGGTTTAAAGTATAAAAATGCCGTTGTATAGTAATATATATTTTGAATTAACAGAAAACCTTCATGTTATGAGATTTTCGAGTGAAACTTTTTTTACATGATACCTATGAGGTTCTTCTTTTAAAAATGTGCAACATTTGATTTTCGACTTTTAATTGTTTTTTATTCAGCCAAGACCTGAAAGATGGATACTTCAAAAATCTGAATCATTTTTGAATAGGAGTTCCGACTAACGCGGCAGAAACGGCTCGCAATATAAACGTTAGGAGAGAGGACTGCTAATGAACGCACCGTGTTTTTGGTATAAACGCTTTTGTTATGGAAATATCGACTTAAACAATGGACTACGTGGAAGATCGCCCAAACTGGTGAATAACGCTGAATCGAAGGAGATGGTGAAAGCCGATCCGAGTCATACTATCAAGAATGGGCATAGTTTATATATAATTAGAGTGCGTGTGTGTGCATATATATATTTACAGGACAGCCATTTTAAAAATACACAAGCGTCATTTTACTGTGAGTTTTTATCATACCCGTCACTTTACCGACTGCTTAATTTGAAATCTAAAATACATGTAATTTTTTTTTAATGTAGCAAATTATATTTAGACAATGTAGTATCCAAATATGGTAAAAAGTGAATTTTGGATTTTTTTCAAATCCGACGTTATTCTACGATCACGACGATATAAGCCTTTATACTTTATACTTTAACAATTGAACAGATATAAAATGAGGTAATTATATTAAAAAACTAACTTCCATTTTTACATAGTAAAATATATTCGTCTACTATATGATGACTTAATCCATATTATTATATGTTTTCGTAACTTGCATAAAATATCGTACTTATGTTGGCACTAAGAGCATTTAGTAAAGCACAAGCGCAGCCGTTAGCTACGCTCTTGCGTAGTTCACTGTAACCACAATCAACACGCACTTTCGTAGCATTTAGGAACTACGGTACCCAAGTACAGTTCGTAGGGCATAGTCAAAGTATAGCGTAGCTGGGCAAACGTAGCGCGTATCTATGCGTTTCTTTACTGTATTTCCCTATCTGGTGGTGGAAATAATTTGACAGCGCGTTTACAAATTGTAATACAGAATTGCTTTGGTCCTATCCTTATTGAGACTACAAGGTGGTAAAATCAGTTTATTACTCGTATCGGGTGGACCCTCGGGAGAGGATCCGCCGCCCGCACTATTGCTGCAAGGGAGAGGGCCGCGTGCTGATCCGCGGCCCTCCTCAACTCCTAGAGTTGTTACAGGAGAGCGCCGGGAGGACGAAACCCTGACCCCCTGGCGCCAACATTTTAGGAGGGGCACGCCTTAAGACAAAGGGTGGGCCGGCGCTGGCCCGGGCCACGAGATCGGCTGGCCATATATCCGTGGGCCCGGGCGTAGGCGACAGGAGAACAGCGGGGTTTTTTAATGGGTAGTCGGATGGTCGAACATCTTTCCCGGAGTCCCATATATCCCTCGGTCCCCCCGAACCGAGGAAACCCGTCAAGAGAGGTTTTTCCCCGAGACCAAAAAAAAAGTTTATTACTCGTATATCTTAACAATGTGCTATTACTAAATATTTAAATGTACATATTAAAATAGTTTCTGGATTTAAAGTTCCTTTATTACAACAAACATTTCACGGAAAAATAGATGAAACTGATCCCTTGTATTTAAAATAATTACAAATTAATTTTGAACTACCCTTGGACGAGTGTGTAGATGTTTTAAAATGGAATGCGGGTTGTAGTAAAATAGGGCAATTAATTTGAACAAAGTTAAGTATGACGACGCTGTACAATGATAAACCCTTTTAACATTCCCGTTGTTTAAAAAATAAACTGATTTATCTCTGACGAAAAGTATAAAAGTTAATTCGTTAAAAAGTTAGAAGTCGTAAAAGTTATAAAATTTATCAAAAATTCATAACATTTTACTGTTTAATATTTAATTTGTCTCTTTTACATGAAATAGATAAAACAAGTACAAAAGGTTTTTACGTAACTTTAGTAACTTTAAAATTTATTTTTGCTTAAAATATTAATATTTTATGCAGGTTTTAAGAACCCAGTTTTTAGTATCGGAGTAAAGAAAATAATATAATAGTAAATAATAATCCTAAAAATGTTATTTACTAAACGTAAGATTTATTTAATATTATTAGTCACTATTGCATTATGATTATCGTCACAACATATTTTCTTTTGATAAAAAATATTGTATTGAAATATAACTTAATACAAATTTTTATAGATTGTCATTTTCATCAGTATATAATTTTTTTTATTGTTTTTGTAATTATTGTTAGTAATGTTTGACTTATTTGATATTGCATTTTATAGATTTAATGTTAAATAACTACTATGATGGCAAATGTTGTGTGCACCTATAATTGGCATATATTTATATATAAATTTTATTATTGTAAATATTAAATAAATTGAGTTTTCCGTATGCTGTTGGTTAATAAATAAATAAATAAAATTTTAAAGTTATATAAAAACAAAGTATCTTTAGTCCGTGATAGTATCTCCCGCTGGCCAGTACGTCTTTGTTATACTGAACTCGGTCGATCACCATCCATACAGCTTCATAGCTCACAATCTAGCGACGTGAGAGCTCTATTAAAATTGCACAACGTGTCACTTTAATGTAAAAAAATTTCAATTTGTACGCATGTATTATTAGAGAAATTTAGAATTTTAGAGATAACGAACATAGGACTTAAATTTTTTCAATTGACAAATTGAGATTCCAATGATATCAACAATATTATTAATGAGGTATATAAAATAATTGATAACGAGTATTTAATCAATCTTTGGGGCTGTTTTCGGATTAATTAAATGTCATTTAAAAGGTTTTATGTAATTCTAAAGGTAATGCATTTCTTATGAATTATATAAAATAGGTTATTATTAACAGTCTATTAAATTTTCCCAACTAAGACAAGATAAAATAGGAACTACCAATTAAGACAGTAAGATCTACCTAAATTTTCTTATTTCGAGCTTTTCATCCTAAATGCATCTGCAACTCCGATAATTGGTAGTGGTCTTTTATGTTGTAGCCGTTGATTAATTACTCACGGAGGATAAATTATTTGTGAGATCTTCAAATCATTTGTTCTGACCTGATGTGTATTCGTTAGTCGTATGTTTATAAAAAAGGAAGTGTTATCTTTAAAACCGTGTTTTTCATCCGTGCAGGGGTGGAGAAAGAATACTGACCTCTGCGCCCGTGGTCGGCCTGTCGTAAAAGGCGACAAAACGACCCATCCCAGCTACGTGATGGGGCCCCAAGCCCGTTTGAGTGGCGACTACCTTTGGTTTTAAGTATTGTGCCCTAATAACTTTATGTTGTGTTCCAGCATTAGTGACCTAAGTTTCTGTTCCCTTATGGGACAGCAACGTGTTCGCGATGCCACTGGCGTTGCAAACAACCATAGATGATGGTAACTGCAACATTTTAGGTCGTCAGCCTGTTTGCTTTCCTATTCCAATAAAAAAACCTCAGGTTAGCCATTAAATATTGACACGTGAGATAAATTCATCACATCAATAAATCTCTATTGTAGTGATAGTTCCTTTTCCGAAAAGATCAACGTAAGCAATATACAGAAACCTACCAAATAAATTTTTGTAATCAAATAAAACTAGATAAATCCAGTATTATACAGCGGTAAATCGTCAAATCCGTAAATAACGAATGCCCTGATAAACATCCCGTGTTTTGCACCTATATTTAGGTGACGACACTCATTGTACGCGTCACGCGTAGTCTAACATTTATAATGAAAACGTGACGGACTTTGTTCTATTGTGGGCTTTATTATTAGCTGTGGAAAGTAATGGCAGGCACAATGGCAGTATATCTTCGTTACAGGCACCATTATGTTGACGTCATGCAGTGCCCACATATTAAATCTAAAAGTGGCTTCAAGTAATACCCTTCAGCGTGGACGGGAAGGCCTAATGGTGATTAAATAAGGGTTCAATCGACAGCATCGGACGAATGACCTTGTTTATTAGCGAATGTGGAAGATACATACATACGTATAATCACGCCTCTTTTCCGTAGGGGTAGGCAGATACCACTTTTTTCCACATGCTACGATCCTTACATACTTGTTTCGCTTCGTCCACTTTCATTCTTCCCTTCATACATGCCCTTCGGTTTAGGATACTCTTGACCTGGCTTTTTTTCAAGACGTCCCTGATCTGGTCTCGAAACGTCCGCCTTTTTTTTTTTTTTTTTTTTTTTTTTTTATACCGAGGAAAACTGTTACAGTTTCCACCAGCCTCCGGGGGAAGGCCGGTGGGGTATGTGGGATTACCTCCCGAGGGGGCTGCCTACTCCCCTCGGGCGGACCGGGGGCCAAGACCGCCGGTCCTACCCACTAAAAACCCCGGTCGCCACTCTTGGCCTTAGAGGGGGCTTCGCAGGATCGCCTTTTGGCATTACTCTGCTAGGCCCCCAGCCAGACGTCTCCAATGAGGGTACCCCGAGTGACAGTTCCCGCTGCCGGCGGTCACACTAGACCTGCCGGTGACCAGACACAGAGTGTCCAGTCGGGGTAGGGCACCCTCCGTCTCATTGCCTTCGCCGGGAGCTTCCCCCGGAACTCCCGGCTGGCCGCTCTTACAAGAGAGCGACCGGCAACCCCTTCTCAGGGTGGGATGAGGTGCGCATAGCGTCTCCTTCCCCGATTCGTCCTACGCCGACGAATCGGTGGAGCCGCCGCGTCCTCCTCCCTCGCACGCTCGATGGCCTCCTTCTGCCGCATGACACTTTCAGCGAAGGAGACCACCGCGTTCCAGTTCCTCTCGCTGCGGAGCATTTGACCTACGATTGCCCGCAGCGAGAGGTCACCTCCCACCACACCCTGCAAATTAAACCGCTGGGGCCCCCAAGCGGCGCACTCGGACACCGTATGTTCTACGGTGTCTACTGGCGCGCCGCATTCCCAACAGGCCGGGTTCGGCTCCCGCCCCGCAATCTGGTGCAGGTACTTGCCGAAACAGCCATGGCCGGTCAGCACCTGCACCAGTCTGTATGTCAGGGTCCCGCTTGATCGCGAGACCCATTCCGACAAGTAGGGGCGGATTGCCTCAACAGTAACCCGGCCCGGCTCGGGAGGCCCCAGGATCCTTAACCAAGACTGGGTCAAGGCCTCCTGGGCGAGATCCCTGACCCGTCACGACTCTTCCGGGCACAGCCGGAGTCCCCTCTCCCTGGCGTCGTGGCGCAGGCGGTACGTCTCTGAGAGGACAACCGCCTGCAGCTCCCAGGGCGGGTCGGCTGCCAGGAGTGCAGCCGCCCGCCAGGACACTGTACGGTACGCCCGAATGGCCCTCACGTCTATGACCCTCTGAGACCTTCTCAAGAGGGCCCTGCTACGAGACGTGAGGTGGTCTGCCCAGACAGGCGCACCATACATTGCCATGCTCCGCACAACGCCAGTGTACAATCTTCTCACGGCTGTGCCCGGCCCCCCCACATTGGGCAGGAGTCTGCCCAGGGCGGCAGCGGCCGAGACCAGCCTCGGGCACAATTGGGCAAGATGTGGCCCGAAGCTCCACCTAGGGTCTAGTGTGAGCCCCAGGTATTTCATCTGGGGCTTCACTTCGACCGCTGCGCCCCGGAGCACGATGCGTGCTTCTCGGGGTGGTCTTCTCCTGCGTCGTCCATGCAAAAAGAGGGCCTCCGTCTTTTCTACGGAGACCCTCAGACCGCACGACTCAATTCGGTCCACCACCAGCGAGGTGCTGATGGTGGATCTCCGGACTGCATCTTCGTAAGACTCACCCCGAGTTGCGACGAGGGTGTCATCCGCATAACACAACACCCTCGTATCGGGCGGGACTGGGCATCGTAGGACCCAGTCATACCCGATATTCCACAGAAGTGGTCCCAGTACCGACCCCTGCGGAACGCCGCACGCAACGCGCCTCCTTCGGACCCGACCGTAGCCATCCTCCCAGACTATGAAACGGTCCCGGAGATATGCCTCCAACAGCCTCCGCAGATACAGAGGCACTCCATGGAACCGGAGCGCCTCCAGTATCGTCTCGAACGGGAGATAGTAATAATAATTTAATACTTGCAAACTGTTTAACACTGCCTCTATACAAGTATTCAAGGAACAGCACCTTTACGTGGGACACTATAAATGTAATTTATAAATATGTTACATATTATTATTATATGCACCTTTATACATATCCATCAGAAATATGTATACAATTTAATTTCGTCAAACAATTCAAAAAAATGTACTCGTTATTATTAAAGTGACAAAGTCTAAAGTAAGAAATTGTTAAATAATTGTTAATAAAGACTTTAATTTTCGATAAAGCAGCTTTACAATGGTACTGTGGTAATTTATAATAATTATTTAATTCGCACGAGGATCATCGAGGATCACGAGGGTATGGGCGTAAATGACAGGCCATTTTTAGACTTTGCGTGCAATCTGAGCTTGGGATATTTTTAGTCCATTTGTTTCGTAATATTTTCCGAAAATAGATAAAATAAATACGTAACTCTATAATAGTTTGTCTAACAAATTAAAAGCAATAATAACTATCACCGCGGATTAAATAAATTGAGAGTTTAGAGTTAAGTTTTAAATTTGATGTGACAAACTTTTTTAAGTTAAATTTGTTGTCACTGATATCTCTAAAACGTCTGAAAATTTCCTAGCTCTAACAAGAAAAGATCTGCAAATAATAGGCATTCAATCCCATATAAGCGATTTATAAAAATCGTTTGAACAATGGAAGGCTTTATCAGTAGTTACGTTTATCAGAAGTACGTTATCCAGCGACATGGATTGATTTACGGCAAAATTCAAGAGTAAAGGTAGCCCTAAGTTTGGATCTATATTATGTACTAGAATATTTTAACTTGGAATTTAACTGAAGACTTTCCACATAAGTGCATAAGTGTGCGAAAGCTCCTGTCCCACTAACGCAAGACTACACAATAGTTCCGAAAGAGTCAAACGACCTTCAGCCACCGCAAACAGCAGCCGCGGGCAGTCCCTTGGTGCAGGTTTCGCCGTGTGTACTTTTTCTGCGAGGGTGAGGACGATGCGTGCTGTTCGACATGCTCCTCTCAATTCTACTGGGTAGACACAGGAAATCGAAGTCCTAAACCTCTGGTGCACAGAGGTATCTGGTCCATAGAAGAAGCCCAAGAAGAAACAAGGAGTGGGCCGGTGCTGGCCTGGCCCACGAGATTACCGGGCTGTTTTCTCGCGGCCCAGGCGTTAGGCGATAGAGAACAGCAAGGAGACTTGAAAATGAATTTTTCTTCGATGAAAAAGTATAAATAATAACGGTTTTGAAATGTTTAAGAGTGTAAGGAATGATCCAGGAGCAAGAGCATTGGGTGTCATGTAAATTAAAGTCAAGAGACATTGAACAGTGCTTTCTTATTCGTGAACTTGGGTTTTAATGGCAGAAGGGTTTTTTGCTTCGTATTAAGACTGGAAATAAAAAGCAAAACCACTGTTATAGTCCAAAGTGTTAAAAATAGTAAAGGAAGCTTGGCTATGCATCAACATTATTCACAAAGTTAAATATCAATGGTTCGACAAGACAATTTTTTTCAACTTTTTAATCATTTGTTGAGTCACTACCGATGTAGAGGGTCTCGTGCGGGGGTCGTCGTAAATGGAAGTTCTTCCTCGCTTGAACTCAGTACACCAACGCGCAACCGTAGAATACGGAGGAGCATGAACCCCTAACATTGCTCTCAAGTCTTGATTTCACAGCTCCGTAGTAAAACTTTACCGCGCATACTTCAATTTTATCCATTTTTAAGAACCCTTTCCGACGACGCAAACAAATGACTTTTATTTTAAATAAACAAAAAAAATTGATTGCCTTTTTTCTTATTATCATAATATCTAATGTCTGGGCTATGCCTGTCAGTTTTTACTTTTTTTCTTTCACTTTCCCTATTTATTGAACACCCCTCGTATATCAATAAATTTTAAATTCATTAGGTGTAACAAAGTTTTAAAAATTGTACTAAATTGGAATACAAAATATTATTAAATAAAACGAACAATAAATATATAGATGATAAAAAATTCGAAATAAAATTAAATTTATTCGCATATATCATAAAATTGGTTAGGTTTATATTATTTAATAGGACAAAATATGTCCAGTAATTTGGTTACACACGGGGCGTACACTAAATTAGAATGTGCAAATATTACCACCGTATGATACATATCTCATATTCAACGTCAAAATTATCCTCAGGGCATCGAACAAATAGTCACATTAAAATTACTATTTGTTCACAAATAAAATTAAAACTATTGGTACAATAAGCTGAGGTTCTGTTTTTATATATCTGAGGAATAGCAGAGAGGCTGACGGCTCACTTAGTAGTAAGCAGTTACCGTCGCTTATGAATGTTTGCGAAGCCAGAGGCACTGCGAAAACACTGCTATCCCAACCATATGGGACAGGAACCTAGGTCACTTATCAGAGAATGTACAAGGCTATTATGGCGGCATAATTAAGACCAAGGGTGGTTGCCATCCAGACGGGCTAGGGTTGATTGTCGCCGTTTACGACAGGCTGACTCCGGCTGCAGGCATTATTGTTCTTACGCCGCCACTGCTACGTAGTTATTACAGATTAACTCTCCTCTTATTAAAATAATCTCTTTGTTGCATCTAAATCTAATCTTCACTTCGATGCCTCAGTCCAAAGTATTGAGTATTGTATCTTGTTGATGAGTTCATTAATGTTTTTCTAATAAGTAAAAGTTTAATTTTCTAAGCTCTTTGCTTATCATAAGAAAAGAGAAGAAATAGAGGTGGCTAAATTTAGGTTTTATATACTGAGTCGGCCTCAATCCCGATAATAAAACTAAGTAATTCACTTTTTCTCTGTAAACTTTTAAAATGAAAAATTTAATAAATCTAGATATATTAATGGTAAAGAAACCATGTTTTCTTAATTTTATCAACGATCACACGGTTAATTCCAAATCATATTTTCTATTTGGTTAATGTTAAGAATACCTATGATCCAGAGATGAAATAATACAGGGAGTTCAGACTTTACTAAGTATACCAACATTACCAGTTTTAGTACCAATATTAGGCAGGTTCTCATTAAAGTTGACACGGTAAGGTTGACATTTTGACCACGAAAATTTAAGACATCAAAAAAAATTATATATAAAATACATTAATAAATACAAATACAATAATAAAATATAATAATGAAAAATGGTTTTTATGCCACGTTAAAAGCACATGCTGACTTAGTAGATATTGGTTGAAATCTAGTTTAAATTTTGGAACATAAATCAACAAGAAGAAAAAACGATTCCTTTTGGATGTATATAAGCTTTAAAATGAATACGATCACCAATATCGTAACTGCAATATTTTAAACCAGATAATATTAATATGGCAATATTGATGCAAACATTTTTGTCTTTGAAAAAGGACCGCATTGTATTTATATTACATATTTTGTCCTAAGCAAATACTCCTCAAACAAGGACAAAAGAGAAAAAAATGGAACTTTTTTTGACTTGCAGAATTATGAGTACCTAATAATGATTATTGATTAGATATAATTTAATATAGCTATTGAAATCCGTAAAACATATGTTTGAGATGTTATCAAAAAAGAACTACATGGGAAGAACATTCTCAGCAATAAAGGCACAAATAGCGCAATTTCCTTCAATTGTGAAGATAAAACATTTTTTCCCACGATATAAATATTTTTATTGATAGATTCAATAAATTTATTAAAATTAAAAGAGACTAATTTGAGTTTTGAGAGAAAGTTTTTGACCCACGTTACTATTTTTTATTTTAATAACACAGAAATATTTGAATGTACATTGTAATATTTTTATATTTACAATAGCACAAAGCAATAACGATAGGTACGATGTCTCGATATATTAATCAGTGTAGGGGCGGAGAAAGAATATTGACCTCTGCGGCCGGGGTGGGTCTATCGTAAAAGGCGACTAAATAACCCAAGCTAGGTAGTAGGGCCCCTAGCCCGGCTGGATAGCAACCACCTCTGTTTTATAAATATGCCGCTACCTGGATAACAGCGTGTTGGCGATGCCCCTGGTATTGCAAATACCCATAGGCGACGGTAATTGCTAAATTCTAAGGGGGCCGTCAGCCTATCTACTGTAGATATCAGTTGCCCCGTTAAAAACCTAGTTTATTCAAATCTATTCCGTTTTATGTTGTTTTAAGAAGGAAAACTCGCGTAAAGTTATGATGCATGAGGAACGCAGTAGTACTGCTCTTTGATAATATGCAACAGTGCAACTCGGATCCTGAAGTGGCAGGTGAACACGCTGCTTAGACTGAACGGTTAGATGATAATGATATAATAATACTAAAAGAAAAGTAATACATATAAAGTTTTATTAATCCACACAATAAATATGAGTAAATAGGATTTAGTCAAGTCCGTCAAAATTATCAAAATTCAAATATATTAGATGATTGACAACGAAATTTCATGTCCTACTTCCAATGTGAAACGAGAAAAATAATTTAAATTAAAAGGATGACAGATTTTTCCCCAAAAAGGGGTTAACGTCAGGCAGGCGGCCGATTGTAAAAACTAAGCCACAACTATTGCAACATGTGTAGTGACCCCATATAATGTGGGATAAGGGCAAGAGAAAGAAGAAGGAAAAGATTAAATATGAGTAAAATAATAGATGTATATTAAATTTTATTCGTATATTAATATTAATGAAGGAAAATCGTTAATAATCCTGATTTAACACTGGCGAACAGCTATTCTGGTCGGTCTTTCGCCATTAATCCTTGGAGTTATCTCAGGCCGAAGTTAAACTGAGGATTTAAATAAGGGGGCGAGGTTTATTAAACTTTCGAGACGGAACACGCTTATGTCGTACCGTGGTGGGTGGAATAAGTTGAAAATTAAAGATAAATTGGTTAACCCGGTTTCAATCTTAACATTACGTTTATTTTTATAATTTGTGGATGCTATTGTAACGTAACAGATATTGATTAATTTTCAGTATATACTATTTGTGATTAATCTATCATACTATATAAAATGTCTCCCATATTGTTACATATTATCCATATTCAATTAACCATTTGTAGTGCATATATCCTCCAACTGTCATGTCGTGCGTTCGAATTTTGTCATAATCCACAGATTATTGAGAACTCTACTTTTAATGCCATATTTTTAGCTTAATTGGAGAAGTCAATACTTCGTGTGACATTCTAGATATTTAGCTATTCTCTTTTATATAAAATTGTTCTTTTTTGTGACGTATTTAGTGATTGGACCTCTTATGGGTTTGATCGCAAATTGTAGAAGTCGTAGCTCCCGAGAACTTTATGTCAATTATACTTTTCATATTCATTGACTTCAATAGAATTTGTTTTTACACTACAGTTATTAACTTCCTAAGTACGAAAGAAACAATTGATCTCGGAGATTTTTAGTTTACCTTCAAAACTATTTATTCACAAATAACAATCGTTTGGTCACTTTTATTGAAATATCCGTAATATCCATATTTCTCAAACTTCACATAATATAACTTATGCTCTTTCTCCGCTAAACCCACAATTTATTGTGGCATATTGTTGAGAGACAATCGGGTTTTAGAAGAGAAGCCACAGATTTACATGTGGGTTAATGGAGGGCTAGGATTAGATTATGTTGTGATATATACAAGGTAAAAAGCAGCACGCATGTATAACTGAAATAAATTATTTTATTTAAGAAGTATCTTTTTAAGATTTTGATAATTCTGTGCGAATAAAAGTGGCATAAGTACAAAGAAATTAATTATTATTACAGAACCATTTACTTAACGGTTTCTAAAGATTGATTATAAAAAATAATTAATTTTTTGAAGAGAAAACTTCTTTAGCGGCGTTGTGCACTTTTTATGTGATGGGTAAAAAATGTTAAACTCACGTCAGGTCACGTGACTTGCTCGAAAATTCGTAAGATTCGTAAGACGGAGTTTTGCTCTAGTAATACCAATCTTATTAATAAAGGCTTAAGGTTTATTTTATAATGTTGATCTGATCGAAAATACGTAAGACGCCGTTTTGCCCGAATAATAATACCAAGCTTAATAATAATGACTTAAGGTTTATTTTATAATGTAACTTTTAAATGATTGCATTGCATTACTTATACATATCTTTTCGAATTGCGACTTTATTACAATGAAATACAGTTGAGTTTTTGAAGTGAAAAGTTCTTCTTGAGCATTTTTTGGGTGAACAATTTTTAGTTTGTAAAGAAGTGTTAATGACCAAATTTAAACTTTAATGCTTGATCATAAACAATTTTTTATAAACCGAAAATAATAATCTAATAGCTCGACGATATAATTCACAAGTTATTTAGTTTTCACTTCCATCGGCAGTCCCCTAAGACTGCACCGCATGTTTTTTTTTTTTGTATTTGTAAATGCATATTTACTTTTGAAATATGGTCATATATTTTTTCTGCTAATTTATTGTATGAATATTGACAAAATTAGTGGTTTATTTCTTATACCTCTCTTGACACGTTAGACCTGAAATTTGTAGCTGAAACAATAATAATTATATCGTAGTAGTCAGAAGAAACCCATACCAGCCCATCCAGCTTTATTTGCTATTCGGTGTTATTTACTTAAGCCCCAGTGTTTTTGATGAGGCACCTTGCATACGGGAACTACATATATTCACGGGCATAACTCCAGGCGTTTCATCGCTATCGATTTTTGTGGCTATTGTGGGTAGATATGATTATTAAATAAAGTACAGTTAGTCTCGCACGCTCGTGTATCATTGACATGGCGCAGCCGGTATAACGAAATTTGAAATAGTTTAATCGTTCCAACGATGGAAACCGTACTAAATCCCCCGGAGCCGTTTTGTTTTGAAGAAAACTCTTACAATATTACGTGTGGA
Source organism: Malacosoma neustria (assembly GCA_963693495.1). Lineage (NCBI taxonomy): Eukaryota > Metazoa > Arthropoda > Insecta > Lepidoptera > Lasiocampidae > Malacosoma > Malacosoma neustria. Next base: position 13,731,601 of record OY856383.1, read on the forward strand.
ACACTAAGCGACAGTTGGAATAAGTGGAGTAAAGGTTTCAAAATATATTTCGACGCGTGCGAGTTAACGAAAAAGAGTCCTCAAATACAAGTGAACATATTATTACACGTAATTGGTGAACAATGCAGAGAATTATACGAACAATTTAACGTAAGATGTACAACTGTGGACGAAATTTTAGACAAATTTAAAAATTATTTTACTCACAAGAAAAATTTGACGGTGGAAAGGCATAAATTTTTTACTAGAAATCAAAATAATAATGAATCTATTGAGCAATATGTATATGAATTAAATAAATTGTCAAGAAGCTGTGAATTTGGAACATTATGTGATTCATTAATAAAAGACCGATTGGTATGTGGGATTGTGGATATGAAATTACGGGAAAGATTGCTTAGGGAACCTGATTTAACATTGGAAAATGCGATAGAAATATGTCAAGCAGTCGTCGTATCTAAAACATATTTGGAAAAAATATGTTCAGAAAATTCGACGCGATTAATGTACAATTCAAATGAAGAAAAATGTGCTCATGATGAAAATGTATGGAGAATCGGGTCACAAGGTTCCAAGGTCACGCGCAGCGTCATCCGAAATTCTACAAAAATGCGGGTGGGCGCGCGCGGCAGCGGGTTGGAGTCGAGCACACGGAGCGGGCAGCGGGTGCAGCGCTTTAGCGAGGCGAGCTGCAGCGGCCGGGTGCGCGGCCATTACGAATCCGCTGCAGCAGCGAATTCAGCGCGCGACGTCAGCGTAAATAAAAAACTTAGAAATAGTTCGGTTCAGTGCGGCCATTGTGGAATAATTCATCCAAAGTTCTCGTGCCCAGCTTATGGCAAAAGGTGTCATCGTTGTAAAAAGTTAAACCACTTTTCCAATATGTGTAATATTTATCACATTTCAGAGTCTGATAATCAGGTAATTTATACTATAAATAATTATAATAATGATCGGTGGTCAGTGAATTTAAACATAAATAACCGTAATGTATTATTTAAAATCGATACGGGAGCTGATGTCAATGTGTTGCCGGAGCGTTTTTTGTCCATATTAAATATTAAAAAAGAAAACTTGTTACAAAGTACTACAAAGCTACACGGTTACTCAGGTACACACATCGAAGTCATGGGTAAGTGTTTTATCAAATTAAAATATAGAAAACGTACTTTTATATTGGCTTTTAAAATCGCGAAGGTGGATTCGGCTCCTATTTTAGGTAAAAATGCTTGTGAAGAATTGCAATTAGTAAAGCGGATCAATTGTATAGAAAGTAAATGTGATCTTAATAATAAGAAAATTTTAAATGATTATAGAGATGTTTTTGAAGGGCTAGGTTGTTTGCCAGGGACGTACAGAATACAGATTAATAATCAATGTAAACCCGTAGTGCATGCCCCTAGAAAGATTCCCATTCCGATAAAAAATAAAGTTAAGAAAAAACTTGATGAAATGGAGAAATTAGGTATTATAGCGAAAGTAGATGGGCCTAGTGAATGGGTAAATAGTATTACTATAGTAAAAAAGGCAAATGGAGATTTAAGGATATGTTTAGACCCAAAAGAACTTAACTTAGCTATAAAACGTGAGTATTTTAGACTGCCTACACTTGAAGACATTGTCTCTAAGCTTTCCGGTGCAAAATACTTTAGTACTTTAGACGCATCTAATGGTTTTTGGCAGACTAAATTACATCCAAGTTGTAGTGACCTTTGTACATTTAATACGCCCTTTGGCCGCTACAAATTCTTAAGAATGCCCTATGGAATATGTTCCGCTAGTGAAGTTTTTCATAAAAAGATCCATGAAAATTTTGACGATTTGCAAGGAGTATGTTTATACATAGACGATTTACTTATTTACGGGCGAACTAAAGAAGAACACGATGACAGGTTAAAAGCGGTGTTAGATAGATGTCGTAAAATTAATTTAAAGTTAAACCAAAGTAAGTGTAAATTTGGTTTAACTGAAATTATATACTTGGGACACAAGATTACAAAAAATGGTTTATATCCGGATGAAAATCAAGTGTCAGCAATAGTAAACATGCCTAAGCCCAAAACAGTTAAGGATGTTGAGAGATTCTTAGGATTAATAACATATGTAAGCAGTTTTATACCGAATATATCGGAAAAAACATATTTACTACGAGAGTTACTGCAAAAGGGCATAGAGTGGCATTGGACTGAAGCACACGATAGATGCTTTGACGAATTAAAAGAATGTCTCATTAAAAAACCAGTTTTACAATTTTACAGTATGCGTAAACCAATTACAATATCAGTCGATGCTAGTAAGAACGGTTTAGGCGCAGTTTTAATGCAAGGTGGCCTCCCCGTCTGTTATGCCTCAAAGTCTTTGACTAAAACTGAGCAACGCTATGCTCAAATAGAAAAAGAACTGTATGCGTGCGTCTTCGCGTGTGAAAAGTTTTATGGTTACATTTATGGTCGTACTGATGTAACAGTAGAAACTGATCACAAACCCCTAATTACTATTATAAAAAAGGCCATAATTGACACCCCGCCTAGGCTACAGCGCATGTTATTGCGATTGCAACCCTATACTTTTAAATTAGTTTATAAGCCAGGGAAACAATTATATATCGCAGACACACTTTCACGTGCATGTGATAGCAGTAGTCATATTGATAACGGCTTACAAGAAGAAATTATTGAGGCAGTACGAAGCATTTCGATATCTAACGAACTAACAGACTCTCATTTTAGTTCACTCCAAAAAGAAACATTCCGTGATGAGACTTTACAAATATTAAGGCGTTACATAAACAAGGGCTGGCCAAGTGATAAGCAGAAAGTTAATATTAATGTGAAACCTTTCTGGAAATACAAGGATGAGTTGTCGGAAGCATATGGCTTATTATGGCGAGGCAATAGAATAATAATTCCAAAAGTATTACAACAAGAAATGTTACACAAATTACACTTTGCTCACTTAGGTTTTGAAAAATGTATACTTAGAGCTAAAGAGCTGTTATTTTGGCCAGAATTAAATAATCAACTTAAAAATTTAATAATGAATTGTCAAACATGTTTGACTTATAGAAATAATAATAATAAAGAAACATTATGCCCTCACGAAATACCTAATAAGCCTTGGTCTAAAGTAGGCGTTGATTTATTTTATTTTAAAGGAATAAATTATCTTCTAATTGTTGATTATTATAGTAAATTTATTGAAGTTGTAGAATTAACAAGTACTCTTTCTGAAAGCATAATTAATCATTTAAAATGTATTTTTTGTAGATTGGGTATACCCCAAACTGTTGTATCTGATTGTGGACCTCAGTTCATTTCTAGAGAATTTCGTGAGTTCTCTAAAAATTGGTCATTCAGCCACGTGACCTCATCACCGCGCTATCCCCAGTCAAACGGCCAGGCGGAGCGTTCTGTACAGACCGTTAAAAACATATTAAGGAAAAGTTTACATAGCAAAATAGACTTCAGGTTGGCTTTGCTAGAATATTTAAATACTCCGATAAGTGACAAACTCCCATCACCTGCGGAACTGCTACAAAATAGGAAGTTGCGTGGTGTTTTTCCAGTAATTGACAATTTAGAACAACCCCAAAATAATTCAATAAATACAGAGTTAAAAAAAAGACAGCAAGTGTACAAACATTATTATGATCGGACAGCAAAAAACCTTCCTATTTTAACCATTGGCCAAGCAGTGAAAGTAAGAGATCAAATTAACAAAGTGTGGAAATCAGGCATCATTACAAATTTTTTGGGAAATCGCAAATATGAAATCAAATTAAATACAGGACGAATAGTTATTAGGAATAGACGCCATTTAATCATAGACTCCCCTCACTTACAGAAATATAAAACAATTAACTATGACACAGATTATGACTTCTATAACTATAGCGCGCCGGCTCCATCATTGCGCATCGCTCCCGGTGACGAGTCACCCACCCAAAACAATAATAACAATATAGGTAATCATTATGTTACTCGTTTTGGCAGGACAGTGAGGCCTCCGAATAGATGGAGATACTGAGAAGAATGAAGCTAAAATTTTATATATTGACTTAATATTACATAATATATGGCTTAATTTAAAAACTTTGACTTAATCATCACAATTAATATTTTAATTTTGAGTAAAATTTAAAAAGCATATTGATTTAATTATTTTTAATTACTTATTTTTAATTAATTTTATTTTTACTTATTTTTTTTTAGTATATTGACATAATTGTTTTGACTATTTTGTTTAACTGATTGTAGCTGTATAAATTTTTATAAATATCAAACGGGGAAACTAAATAAATTTCATAGAACTAATGATTGCAAGATAAAATTAAAATTTAGGTTGTCTGTATTTTTTCTTATGGCATAATTATTATTAATATCAATGACATTTATTTTGTAATAATTTAATAATACAACATTATTAATAAACTGGAGAGGCTTTATTATATTATTGTATAGTGGATATTATACTACCAGTCATTATTTGTTAACTTAAACACTTATTTCTTCCAAATTAATTTTTTTTTCATGATACATAATAATTAATTATTATTATAATGGAGCATTTTTGACAATAAAGTTTAGATATAATGATTGTATAGTTTGTGTAAGAGGCATCTTGATTGACATCATTAATGTCATACTTGTAAAAATTGACTTTTGTTTTGTATTGTTTATTGGTCTTTGATTCTTTGTTAAATGAGTTCAAAAATTGTTATATATTTACTTTTTGTTTTGTTAATTTGTGGGGGGGGTTGTGGGTAGATATGATTATTAAATAAAGTACAGTTAGTCTCGCACGCTCGTGTATCATTGACAGCTATGTCAAAATGCAGATTCGTTTTAATTATTGTTACAGGGAAATTGGTAAAAGGGTAACACAGATATGTCTCTCAATATCCCAAGCTTGGGAGAACAAACCGAATAGAATTATTTAATTGCCTGTTAACTAGCCTCTGCTTCTTGTTTCCTTCACTATGAGTAATTTTATTTTAAATTACTGCACCTCCGGACTAAACCTGGACGCTTCTATTTTTCTTGCAGACCAGGTTATTTTACCTTTTTCTTGGACACTTTAAATTTGTATGGTACAGTAAAATACATTCTACGAATATATATGTTAGCTAGACGGATGTAGGTTTGTTTCTCAATCATGATAAAACAACTGAATAAAATTTGATCAAAATAGGCACAGAGATAGATTATAATCTAGAATACGACTAATAATTTATTCTGAAAAACATACGTTGTTCTAGGCATACGAAGTCCCTACGACTAATAATTAGTCTATCAATACTCGATCATACTTATAATAATTTTTTAACATCTTGTAATTTAGCGACTAAATAATAGATCGACTAAACCATAAATCATTTTAATCATTCGGTACTACTCACATAACAAAATTAGCATAATAAAAGCTTTTGTAAAATATCCAGGTCTTGTTCCGAAAGCAGTAATTAAATTCGACATTACTGTTGGTTTTGCCAAAAGCTTATAAAGCAAGTGATTTATGGAACATAATAGGCACATAACCATCCGTAATAATTACTGATTTTACTGTGCCTTTAAAATTATTAAGTGCGAATTAAGAATAAACAAGAATTTGTATGTTACTCCGTTAGAATATTATTTGTCATTTTGTACAATGCTGTGAGGTATGAGGTAAATATTGTGTAACACGATATTTTTTACGTAAGTAAAGTTTTTATAAAATTTCGTAATATGCAGTATGGTATAAATTACTTTTTTTTCATTCATTTCTATATATGTCGAGTTCTAAATTTCTGAAAAAAATTATTTGCATTCCTATAACTCTGTCAAGTTGACAGATGACACTATGAAGGTAATTCTAAAAATCTTACACTCATATTTCATAGTAATTCTTCATCATCATAGCGTTAAATGCCGATTGCAAATCAAACTTCCGATACCTATCGGAAGCCTAGGCTTAATATCTAGCATTAATAGATAGCATACCTATGCTATCTATTAATGCTAGATATTAAGCTTATCAAGAATTTCAGCTAATAAATTCGTAAATGGTTTGTGTACTGAGCCTTAGACTACCAAATAAAACAATTACCTTACGACTGTAACGTAAGTCTGCACTAAACCTTAGCATTTAAAGCAGTCAAGCTCGACCCAGATTACCGCAAGGCCATATGTCACATAGTATACGGGACCATAGAGTTGGAACTGCCTGATTATACCAAACAATTGTGTTGCTAATTAAACGCAAATTGCATACAGGTCTTAATTAATTTAGCTAAAACGTGATATAAAAATAAAAAAAATGTTTAATTTACTAAATACTACTATAGTATCGTGACAATGTTAAATTTAAAATATTTTAATGAACCAGTGGTAGATGATTTAAAAAATATGGTAGGCAGACCGACAGCTTCCGCACGCGACGATGACTGAATGAAAAAGAGGGCCCTAGATTTTTTTTCTTAAAGCTAAAGCTGTTGTTGTCTCAGACGACTTGACAGCGACTCCGGACGTTAAGGCATTCCAACCCCGTGGGAGCGGGGTAGATCAGCCGTGGCAGCGTGCTCGGTCAAGCGCCTCCTGTGAGGTGCGTTTTCGGCTCGACCGCTGCATGGGGACAATTGAGGACAGCCACGAATGGCAAGAATACTATTTATTTGGGGACTATCTACTTCACCGGTGGAGCCGATCCTATTCTAATCTACTACCGTTTCGGAGTGCTTATAGCTGAGGGAGAAGAAACGGCGAAATAAACTCCCCCGCATCACATCTATTCTACGTGTAATTATATCATGTGTGATTGTGACTCTATAGGCTATGGGAGGCGGAAGGCATCCCTAAACCTATTCCACGAGAGCATTCGCTTCAGCGTCCTAGAGATGGGGTCGCGTCTATCCGTGAGCACGTTTCGCGGGCGGCGACGCGCGTTGGTTACTCGACGGTTGGGCGTATAGTTGACCGACTCCACCACCAGCGGATTGGGGAGGTGGGAAGCGAGACCGAAAAAGGATCGTGAGACCATCGGGAGACCATGTACTCCTTCACGGGAAGGAGCTCCAGGTCGCAGTATAGGTCCGCTTTGCGCGTGTAAGGTGGCGCTTGGACTGCCATGCGCAAGAACTTATTTTGTAGCCTCTGCATCGAACTGATGTAGCATTTGCCGGCATGGGCAAAGACTACACTCGAGTACGTCATGATCGGTCGGATGCAGGTTTTGTAGAGTGTCACATTATTCCTAAGGGACATCTTACTCTTCCCGCATATCATTGGGTAGAGGCGACCGAGTACAAAGTGCGCTCTGTTCCTCACCGTTCTGATGTGTTTGCCGAAGTACAGGCCTGTGTCTAGAGTGACTCCTAGATATTTGACCTTATCTACCCAAGGGATGACGCGGTCAAATAGTTTTATAGGGTAGAGGGAGTGCCGACTCGGGCGAGTTGGTCGACTCTCCTTTTGGGGTCGACTTTCCTTTTGGAGGGCCCTGGCACCTACTTGCGGTACTTTATATAGAAGCGGTCGGCCTGCCCTCACTCTTCTCCACTCCACACTCCGGAGGCGACTCACATTGGTTGCTTATATTCCAGAAGTGATTCTCATTGGTTGTCCAAACATTAGATTCTCATTGGTCGTTAATACTTCGGAAGTGTTATACTCCGGAAGTGATGGAAACTCTTTTTGATTGTTTTGAATATTAGTCAGTGTTGCCAATAAGATAATTTTGAGTTCGATATTCCTAACAATATTATAAATTATATCTATAATCAATAATATATCATTTCAGTATCCACTGTCGTTAATATTCGTCATTTCCGGATCAATAGATCTAAAAATCTCAGCGTTAAATACCGGTTGCAATCCAAACTTCCGCTTCCATGCTTGGGGTGCGCTTTTCGCCTTTTCTCCTACACTTCGTATGATCTTCAGCGTCTGTGGCAGTGAGTGTATTGTCACGCATATCACCTTTTACCACGTCAACCTAGCACTTTTTGGGTCTACTACACTTGTTAGGGTTCGGCCGAGGTAGCATGGCTAGACATTTGATCCCTACGTGAGTAGCCGGTTGCCACATAATGTGACCATATCAGCAAAACTGACACTCCTGCAATTTGTCCGCAATGTCACAGTTATGAAGGTTGCCGCGTATGCGGACTTGTGTCACTCCAGCACCAATATTGGTGTCAATATGTATAGCGATCTATATGTAGTCAATGTATTGAAATGTTATTAACAATAATTAACAAACACAAGTAAATAAGTATAAATATTCTAGTTTACGATCAGAGAAAACCGTGTGTCCTTTTTGTAATACAGACTAAACATAAAAAAAACAATTTGTGCCTCGCTATTCATACCTGAGCTTAAATAGCAAGCAGAAAACTGCATCAATTTCACTTTTCATGCATGATATAGAAAGTACAATGGCTGGAATGGGGAAATATTATAAAAACATGAAAAAAGTTAATTCTAAATAAAGTACATTTCATTCCAACATGAGGGTACTCATATGTAGTATTTGTATTTATTCATTAAAGTGAAAATGGTTCGGAAATATTTGACTTTAAAATGTCCGTTTTAAACCCAATTATATTTTCAAGTATAATTTTGTTAAAGTATTACAATCATCATCATTTCAGCCGGAAGACGCCCACTGCTGGACAAAGGCCTCCCCCAAAGATCTCCACGATGATCGGTCCTGCGTTGCCCTCATCCAACCTATCCCGGCGATCTTGACCAGATCATCGGTCCATCTTGTGGGGGGCCTACCAACACTGCGTCTTCCGGTACGCGGTCGCCATTCGAGGACTTTTCTGCCCCAACGGCCATCAGTCCTTCGAGCTATGTGCCCAGCCCACTGCCACTTCAGTTTTGCAATCATCCGGGCTATGTCGGTTACTTTGGTTCTCCTGCGAATCTCCTCATTTCTGATTCGATCTCGCAGGGAAACTCCGAGCATAGCCCTCTCCATTGCCCTCTGAGCGACCATGAGCTTTCTCATAAGGCCCATAGTTAGCGACCACGTCTGCGTTCCGTATGTCATCACTGGCAACACACATTGGTTAAAAACCTTCGTCTTGAGACACTGCGGTATTTGGGACGAAAAGATTTTACGGAGCTTCCCGAACGCTGCCCATCCGAGTCGGATTCGACGAGTGACCTCTTTCGCGAAATTGGACCTGCCTAACTGGATCGTTTGACCCAAGTAGACGTATTCGTCAACAATTTCGAAAGTACAGTTCCCAACTGTTACGGGGGTAGGTGCGACATGGACATTAGACATGATCTTCGTCTTGTCCATGTTCATTTTGAGACCTACTCCTTGGGAAGCTGTATTGAGGCCATCAAGCATATGGCTTAAGTCTTCCATGGTTTCAGCCATGATTACGATATCATCTGCGAATCTAAGGTGAGTGATGTACTCACCGTTAATGTTGATGCCCAGTCCGTTCCAGTCCAGAAGCTTGAAGACATCTTCCAACGCAGCAGTGAACAGCATCGGCGATATGACATCGCCTTGTCTGACTCCCCGCTGCAGTCGGATAGGCTTCGAGTTCTGATCCTGGAGACGGACTGACATGGTGGCGTTTTCATACAAACACTTCAACGCTTTGATGTATCGATAATCAATGTGGCACCTCTGGAGAGACTGAAGCACCGCCCAGGTCTCGATCGAATCAAAGGCTTTCTCATAGTCCACGAACGCCAAGCATAGTGGCTGGTTATACTCCTCCGTCTTCTGTATAACCTGCCGCAGCGTATGTATGTGGTCTATGGTGCTAAAACCTTTTCGGAATCCGGCTTGTTCGGGAGGCTGGAAGTCGTCAAATCTGCGCGCGAGACGATTCGTGATGACCCTTGAAAACAGCTTGTAAACATGGCTCAGAAGTGATATCGGTCTAAAGTTCTTCAAAAGGGTTTTGTCGCCCTTTTTGAAGAACAGCACCACTATACTTCCGTGCCAGGCCTGCGGCGTTTTGCCATCGAGGATGACGGAATTAAATAGCTTCTGGAGGATTTTAAGCACAGGAGTACCACCAGCTCTCAGAAGCTCGGCTGTAATTCCATCATCACCCGGCGCCTTGTTGTTTTTAAGCTGTTTAAGGGCCACACTAATCTCGTACAGACTGACGTCTGGGATATCTACGGTGTAGTGTCGGGTTAATTTGGCTCTTGGGTCTTTAGCCTTGTTGTTAGCAGGTGCCCGTGTGGTCGTGTATAGCTGTCCGTAGAACTTCTCGACTTCCCTCAAAAGTTCGGGTTTAGACGAAACGACCCTGCCGTCGTCGGTCTTCAACTTCGTCAGTTGGCTCTGCCCAATAGACAAGTCTCGTGCGAATACTTTAGAGCCCTTGTTACGCTCTATAGCCGCCTTTACACAGTCTGTGTTATGGCGGCGGATATCGCGAGTCAAGGACTTGGAGATCTGTCTATTTAGCTGCCTATACTGGGAAGCATCGTCCGGGGACTGAAGGGTCATTTGACGTCTCACATCCATCAATTTGAGAGTAGAATCTGAGATTTTTCCGGTTCTTTTTGAACGGCTGGCCTTGAAGAATTTAGACCCGGCCGTTTGAACAGCTTCCACGAACCTGTTATTATACTCGTCCACGTCAACGCAGTCACCGAGGCATTCGAAGCGGTTTTGCAATTCGAGTTGAAAGTTTACCGGGTTTTGGATCTGTATGGGTGCAGGTCGGAGCGTAGACTTCACCAGTCGAGACCTCTCCAATTTTGGATTGATATTCAATGTGCCTCTTACTAAGCGGTGATCACTCCCAGTTTTCACCGAATTGATCACAGAGACATCATTGAATATCTGTCTTTTGGTCGACATAATGAAGTCAATCTCATTTTTGGTGGCACCATCGGGACTAATCCAAGTCCATTTGCGTTGTTCTGGCTTCATGAAGAAGGAGTTCATCATATACAGGTCCTCCTTCTCCATGAAGTCGGCCAGCATCTGGCCTCGGGTGTTCCGATTTCCGAACCCAAATTGCCCCACTCTCAACTCATCGCCGCTACGTTTCCCCAATTTTGCGTTGAAGTCTCCCATGACAACGTTAAAGTGGGTTTTAGAAGTGTGGATGGCTGTTGAGATGTCCTCATACATGGCTTCCACCTCTTCGTCAGGATGTGTCGAAGTCGGAGCGTAAACCTGAATGACCTTCAACGAATACCGTTTGGTAATTTTGGGTATTAGGTACGCTACCCTAGTCGAAACACTCCCCACCTCAGTAACGTTGTTCACAAGAGACTTGTGAACGAGAAATCCGACACCACCTTGGGACAGTTGGTCGCCCTCCCGGAAGTAGAGCAGATTTCCGGAATTTAGGATTATTGAGTCCTCTCCCTGTCTTCGGACTTCAGATAACCCCACAACATCCCATCGCAGTCTGCTCAAAACTTCCTCCAGTTCCTCCAACTTCTCGTTGGTCCGCAGTGTCTTGACATTGTATGTTGCCAGGGCCAAAGGTCGTCGTTCTTGGTAGCGAATCCAAACCCGGGGATTCTTCGCACCCCCTGCCCCGTCGCTTATGTGGCTGCTACCGTGACCACCACGAACGGGGCCGCCGGGGACTAGGGGCCGGGGCCTGTGTGTATCTGTCATTTTAGGGGGGGGTTTTGCCATAATCGCCACGCTTGGCAGGCGGGTTGGCGATCGCAGTATTCGCAGTTGGTGATGCTCTCACGGAAAGATGCTGCTGCCCATCCTCCGTTCTTTCTATCCCTTAGTCGTCTCTTACGACACCCAAGGGAGGAGATGGGGTGGTGCTATTCTGGTGCGACACCACACACTACAACAGTGACAATAAAAGGTAGTAATTAATGGGCAACTACAACATAGTTTACAAAGTATTCCAATTTCACACAACTATTTTTAAACTCTACACATACCTAATATATGAGCGACACCAATAAAAGTATTACAATACATGAATATAATTATCCGAACATATTTTTAAGTATGATGAAAAATGTATACTGGTAACCCTTTAACTAACTCAATAGCAATTATGAAAAAATACCATTTGAACCTTTTTATCAAATTTGGGTGCTCAGAAAAGCCAACAAAATCAAAATTTACCACATGTATTCTTAAGAAAAGGAATTGATAGAACTTTAAACGACACAGAACCCAAGCTTCTAATTAAAATGCTTAAGAGAAAAAGTAGATCCAAGAGGAGATATACGAATTCAAGCAGTATTATATTGCAATCCATCCTGTTCCTGTGGGTACCTCGCTGGCTTGACAGTGTCCACATGTAGCATCAATGTTGCTCACACTCGTACGTGGCTTTCGTGTCTTGACAGTGAAAGTGACATCTTCACAACTATTTATATACAGACACTTGATAGTGTAGGTATGCTATAAATGCATTTCATAGACTAAACCGCATACACTACACTTCCCATAAAATAAACTTTGAGCATATATCGGCAAATCTTGTTCATTACATACAATGTGTTTTTATGTCAGGTAAAATCTGCATCGCCAAGTTTTCAAAAGTACTAATAGTGTGAATCTTTCTAGTGTGAATCCTTGTCAGATCAAGTTAGTGACAGTGTTATTTTGAGATAGTACCAAACCTCTACAGAAACCAAGATTTAAGACCAAGACCTAGCCATTAGAGCAGTTATGAGGAATAGTCTAATATATCCCCTGAATATTCATTGGTACCAATATCAACGTACCTACATTTTTTTCTCTATTAATTTGTAGACATTTTAAAAACTAAATTAATAGAACTTCTTAAGGTGTATTTTTTATTGCTGTAGGATAGCAGACAGGCTGACGGACCGCTTAGAATTTAGCAGTTACCATCGCCTATGGGTATTTACAACGCCAGTGGCATCGCGAACACGCTGCTGAACTTGGGTCACTAATGCTGGGACACAACACAAGGGTATTATGGCGGCATATTTAAGATCAAAAGTGGTCGCCATCCAGACGTGTTTGGGGCCCTACCACGTAGCTAGGATGGGTTGTTTTGTCGCCTTTTATGACAGGCCGACCCCAGTCGCAGAGGTTAGTATTTTTTCTCCGGCCCTGCACCTAAAAATAGATGTATTCCGTAATTCAGATCGTCCAAGTAGCGTTTGATTTCAATACAGCTCTCAGTAACACTGAAGCACTGCTTCACTATTTCTTTGTATCCATCATCATAAACGTGGTAAATTCCGGTAGCTGCAAGCTTACAGTTAAGAGCCTAGTGTATGATGTTAACATTTTGGCGATTCTTCTCAAAGTACTTTTGCGTTGATGCACTTCCTTGAGCCTACTCTTCTCTTTTTACCTTCGGCTGTTATTTTTCATCCTAGGTATTGTATTACAATGAACAAATTTCGCTAAATTTGCCTTTTGAAAGTGTAAATGTAAGCAATAGCTCTTATAAAATGCCGAATAATAGCCCTATCCGACTCCTGTGCTAGTCTAATATTATATCACTATGCGAAGTTTCTAGGTTAAACTATATCCCTTGTGTTCCGTAATATTTCCATAAATCTAAACAAGCATTAAGAGCCTAGCTTAAAAATACATCAGTGTCTAAAAGGGAAAAATCATAAACTAGCTAACGTTTTAGTTTAAATAAAACTAAAATTTAGCTCAGATGCTGCACCGAATTTCAAGCGCACTTTGCGCACATTTTCGGGAAGTTTGTTTAGAACTAACACGGTCTAGGAAAAACGTGAAAGTTAAAAATATGGACTTAATTTTGAATTATACTAGAATATGTTTTGTGTAGTGTATGTTCTGTATTTATAGTATAAATTTACAGCTTATCTAACTTATCTCGTGTGTCATGTATAGTTGTCACTGTCATTGTCTAGTCAAATTTTTTTTATTGCTTATGAGCAGCAGGCAGGCTGACGGCTCGAAACAAATTTTAACTTTCAAGTCATTCACAAATAATTAAAATATATTATTTTGTATTAATATACTGTATACAGTTGAGATTTGTGGAATAATTATGTTAAAAATAATTAAAAATAGTAAGAAAATGTTTTTTCAAAATTCAAAAGACTTTTAATACGTTCGGCAATTAATTATTCCATTAATCATTATAAAAAGTGTCACCTGAAATATAGTTAATGGACATTGGAGTTCAAAGGTAGACTTCATCAATAATCCTCCCACCTGGTATAAGATAAATTAGGAAAAGATTAATGTGTAGAACTTCATGACTCATACTGTCGAATATCTACATGACAAAATTATATTATAGGAATAGTCCGATCTCGCGATAGCACGAGAACGTGATAACTCAGGCTTGTTCTGCTACAAGCACTGCATGCACCGGTTAGGCAGTTTATCTTGCCCAGTATGCACATTATAACGAAACTGTCATGTATTCGAAATCACCTTGAGGAATCTTACAAACCGAGACCATATACCTCCTATAGCTCACCCATCCGCCTTACGTAGACGGTCTGTTCCCTTAACTGGGTTTCTAGACCACAGAGTCAACCATTAAAAACTATAATGCTATGAAATGTAATTTAATTATCCTTGAAACTAACAAAGCCCATGTAAAATAACACGTTATGTTAATTCTGGTGCACGCAAATCCTATAAAACTACCATGTCCTTCCGTGATTCGTTTTCATTACTCAGTGTGATATATTTTCTGTTAAACCGTTAATTTAAATTTATAAAGGTGTTTGATTCTATGTAAAATATTTATTAAATATTAATGTTACTCAGTTTTTGTGGTAGAATAAAACATGAATTAAGATACTGCTTATTGAATTTTCAATGTGTTTATTTATTTATAAGATTTAGTCATCTATGTTATGATGTTTAAATTTAATTTAATATCAACTGATAGTACTGCAGGCATATTATAAGTCTTTACTTTAAATTATATAATGAAATTAGCAAAGTAATTAAATTAAACAAACTTCTCATTGGTGGTGTAAGAAAGTTTTGAGTGATTATATGTATGAGCTGAATTATCAAGAGTCAGAAGAGATTATCAAAACAATTATTTAAATATAATATTACATTTTACATATTTTATATGTAACTTACATACATTATATTCACAATCATTGTTTCTATGTATCATATATATTTTTCTTTCCCTCTTCTTTCATAAATATTTTATTTTAGTATTATTATTTATTTTTAATACTATATCTCATTTAACTACTACATATTATTTAATTATATTGGTAATTATTATATATTAGTACTTATGTTAGAAATACTGGCCCACTGAGATACAGTATTCACTAGTTCAGGGGCCAGTGTGATTTTCTCTAGTCAAATAAGTTGTTTGCACGTGAACTGTTGTGCTATGTATTTCATGTATAAATAAATAAAATTATATTAGTTAAAACTGAAGATAGAAAAATGAAACAAAGAAATTACTAATACACACACACAAACAGCTGCACGTATATACCTAGTCAGGTCATAAATTCTGTCACATGTTTAATGTAAAATAATTGTAACAAGTTTATTAATTATGTAACCATTCATATACCAAAATGAACTTAACAAAACATAGATTCTTATGACATTAAAGTTTATTCAAAATGACCTCCGTGATTTTGAATACAAGCCTTCAATCTGCGCGGCCAGTTGTCTATCGCAGCACCAACGAGGTCCATGTCAATATCGGCGGCTGCCTTAATCAAGGATGTCTTGAGTGACTCCAAATTGGGATGAGGCTTTGAGCACGCCTTTTCCTCCAAGTGTTGCCATATCTTGTAATCTAACGGATTCAAATCTGGACTGGAGGAGGGCCAGCCTTCGTGCCGGATGAAGTCGATTTCACGCGCCGCCAGCCAGTCTTGTGTGCTCTTCGCTCTATGAGCTGGCGCCGCATCTTGTTGGAATACCCAGTGCCTGTTATTGAACATGGTATGAGAAACAGGTTCCACAAGGTTCGTCAGGACTGTATTTTGATACACAACAGCATTCGTTTTTACACCTTTCTCACAAAAATGTACCTCTGTTAAGCCCCAATAAGAAACTCCCAACCATACCATGAGCGAGGATGGAAAATGACCTCGTTGGACACGCGGAATACGGTTGCTCGCTTCTTCACTATTGTGTGCGTACACCTTATCATTTTGTTTGTTGTAGCTCTCTTCTACGGTAAACATTTTTTCATCCGAAAAAAGAATTTCCCGATATTTTTTTCCCGCGTACCGCTTCAACAAAGCGCGGCATCTCTTCAGTCTCAGGTCCATTAGACGAGCATTCAAACGATGTCCTGTTTTTCTTCGATATGCCCGAAGCTCTAAGTCTTCATTTAACACCCTTTTCACCGTGGTTCTGCTTAACCCCATCTGAAGGGCCAACAGTTTCTGCTTACGTTTGGGATTTCTTTGAATTCGTGCCTTCACAGCTTTTATCACTGCTGGAGTCCTAACAGACCGAGGGCGACCACTTCTTGACCTGTCATCTACACTAGAGTCTTCATTGTATCGTTTGATGGTACGATAAACGAATCTTTTGGTAATATTCAAATTTTTCAGTATGTTAAAAATTTGAATTGGCGCGTAACCGCAACGATGCCACGCAATAACTGCAACACGGTCTTCTTTAAGCGTCCACTCCATATTTAAAAATGAGTAAAATTCTAAAAGTTATACATTTTTATTTTCATGAACAATTCGAAATTCGAATTCAATAAACTTTTTTGTGGCCAGCATTGTAAAAGAAAAGTTTTTACTGTGTGACAATACTTATGACCTGACTAGGTACAATAGAAGTACGTCACAAAATACAATACGATCTATAATAAAACTAATGGCATTCGCAGTACTCAGATTGATTGGCAGGCGCGCGGCCTTTCAACTTGGCACTCGTTAAACGACTGCTAGGCGAGCGATTCCGAGTGAGCTCCACCGACCGGCAGTGGGTGGCGCCTGCGTCTAACAGTATTATTTCGACCAATAACGGTGGCGAGCAGTGTGAACCGATGAGCGATTCCATTTCACAGGCAAAAAGTTTCCTCTTTTTCTCATTTATATTTTGACGACAATATGTTCAATCTATAAGGATATTTATTCAATAAAGAAATATCAAAATCAATACACACGTTTTGAGTAATAAACAAATACTCATTGAATCGTAAAGATGAGAAGAATATCTTCTTTTTGAAGTTGAATTGGTGGAAAATATTTAAAAAATTAAGATTTTTTTATTTTATTTTAGATAATTAAGAGCGAGTAAATATTCATAACAGCTTAGAATAGCGAATATAAAGTACAAGTAAGTAGCATAAAATTATTTAAATTATAACTTTTAAATATATAGTCAGTGAACAATGTTTTTATTAGTTTTATATGTATTATTTCATATTATAACCGAACAGACGGGGAAGAATATTAAGATAAAATAAATATATCAAAGTCAAGCCAATTATGACCACATATTTTGCTACTTGAGCTCTTATTAATTGAAATTATATATAAAATTGTAAAAGAAGTATAATAGGGCAAATGATGTCTCTTTTTTCATCGATAATAATCATTATCTTGACTCAGTAAACCAGAAACAATAAACATAGAAGCACTTCACATATTTAAGGATACCAATGAGACAGGAATACTTTGTGAACGAATCAGTAAAAAGACGAATGGCGTCAAAGAGAAGGCTTACATCCTGAGTTGCCTCATTAACTGACGCTTTATTCATTGCCAGGTCAGGAATAATTTTATTTCTGTTTGGAATTCTCGTAGCATCTTTGCATTAACCAAGGTTTCATATAGAAAGACATTAAAAATATTTTTCTTAAGCATGCAATCATTTATTTTTGTAAGAAATTTATAATTAAATCAAATCACGTCGGAGCAGATGGTTGTTGAAATTACTCTAAAACTCGGTTTCACTCACGTTTATTATGGTTATAAAGTAGCTTGGAATTTTTATCAAACATACTTTTTGCGTTCTACTTTTATTTTGTATTATTATATTTAAATTTTATTGTTCAGTCAAATACATTTAGATACTTTATCATCATCATCTTTACGTTGAATCCCTGTTGCAGCCCAAACTCTCGCTACGGCGCCTGGGGTCCGCTTTCCGACTTTTTCTTCTCCACTTCGCACGGTCTTCAGCATCCCTGGTAGTGAGCCCATTGGCACGCATATCACCGTTTACGACGTCAAGCCAGCACTTTTTGGGTCTACCCCTCCTGCCGGGGCCCGGCGGAGGCGGCATGGTCAGACATTTGTTTCCCACGTAAGCATTCGATTGCCGTAAAACATGGCCGTAACAACGGAGCCGACACTCCTGCAGTTTATCCGTAGTGTCACGGACATGAAGAATGCGGGAGTTCCTAATGCGGTCCTTCCGCGTCACTCCACACATCCATCGCAGCATATTCATCTCCGTGACACGCAGTATACATCTAGATACTTAGATACATCTAAATACATCTAGATACTTCGTTTAATTGTAATAACGCTCCTTTTCTATATATACTTTAGGACTAGACATGAGATTTTTTTTTACAATTTATTACAATGAAAGATCAGGGCTAATTGAAAATATTATTTACTATTAAAATAAAAAAAAATTTAAAGGTTTAAATTAATCTAAAGCCTAACTAGCCTAAGCTAAGTAGGTAATACACATTTACACACACATTAAAAATTAATTTATTATAATATTAAAACATACATACATATTTTCTCGCTTATATAATAATATCACTACAGATATAATAGTGTCCCCAAATAGTTAATAAATAGTATATAATCAGCAACAATATGTTTGGAATCTGATTTTATATTGTGATACGTATCGTATAGTTACGGAGTATTGGTTCCGATTTGATCACTAGCTATTATATATTATTTCCGCTCTTTGCTTCGCATACAACTGGCAATGATCAGAGAGTTCAATCTGAATTGAGAATCTTTTTACTAAACTCTGACAAATAAATTTTTTAAAGTTAAACAGGCGAGTAATTATTTTTAACTTCAGAGTCTATTATTATTTAGAGTGTAGGTTTTAACAAATCTTATAATTAAATAACACCAACCAAACACCTAGTTCAGTGAGTACGTGACCATGTACCATCATATTTGCAAGTTCAATCCCAATGTAGGAGAAACTAATTGCATGCAAATTGTTCCGATATAAGTGTACATGTTATTTGAGTGTTTGCAAAAAAGCCGGAAACTGGTCTTAATCTGGTGTTGAGAACTATATCTTAGTGTAGTGTATCCGATTGCTCTCTCGCATGTCTAAGTACAATTGTCAAGATGTCATAGTCACCGTAAATATACAAGAGCCTCGGGCGAGTGTGAGCGCCATAAAAAGACACATTAGAGAGTAATATTAAAAGGCACATTAGAGAGAGGCATTGGCGAGCCCGTAAGGCACTCATAGAAAGAGTTATTATAAGCGTGTTCATTTACGTAAATTTTACATTTTTGTTACAGTTATCAGCCTCACTGCTGGTGTTACTTCACCTATCGATGCACGTCGTTGATGAAGGCCACGCTGTCAATCCAAGTAAGTGGAATAAATATTTAACACAAATATTTCTTTAAGGGTTAATCGTATTTGGGTGTAATTTTGAACAAAAATTAAGAAAATAAGAATGATTAGTTGTTGTTTAAATTTAAAACAAGTATTTTCAATTTTCATATTAAAGCCACATGATAGTATCCCAGGTCTATTATCAGTATCCTTTCCATGATAATTTATTGTAATGATTTAAAGGCCACGATACTATAAGTAGAGGAAAAGGTTGCTAATTCACTGTTTACTGGGGCCTCTGTAGTTTAAGCATTGAGGTAGATCTATATTCATTTTTCCTCTTGACAGAGAGGGTCTGTTAATGGTTGCTACTAATAGTCATTTTGAGTCATATCTGTTTTTATGCTTCTTTGACGTCGCGATAGAAAAAGCGTACACCTTTCAATCAACGTAGATTAAGCTAACGCTGTATAGTGGGGGTAACTGTAGTATTAGTTACTACTGGCTTACCAACTGGAGACATTTCAGAGAAGTTACCGAAATTGGTAATAGCGCGGTATCCTCACATAAGGCTTAGGATGGCGACCGGGGTTTTAGTCGGTGTGCTGTCGCATCCGCTGCTTTATATCACCATTATACACATATTGGCCAGCGGCCTCATAATACGGTCTCTGTAACAACGTATAGACAGTGAACCTGACATACCCATGTCGGCTTCCCCTGCAGTTTTGATATGGTAGTGATAAGACTGTTTCTTCAAATTAAAAATAATATATGCTTGGAATATACTATACTAGAATACGATTTAATATGATTTTGACATATTCAAGTCGTATTGGAGTATTCTATTTCCCTTTTGCGAGGTAGTCATGTCCGCAAAGAAGGCGGCGGAGCGGGAGCGGGAGTCCACCACCACACTCCCCTCCCACCAACACAGGCCACGTCGTCGGCGCCGGAGGGCGAGCAATGACCTCCGGCCGCCGTAGAAAGCGGCGGTGGGCGGCCCCTCGGGGGAGGATCCGCCGCCCGCACTATTGCAGCGAGGGAGAGGGCCACGTGCTGTTCCGGGGCCCCCCTAAACTCCTACAATACAGGAGAGCGCCGGGGGGACGAAACCCTGACCCCCTGGCACTAACACTTCAGAAGAGGCCCACCTTGAGACAAAGGGCGGGCCGGCGCCGGCCCGGGCCACGAGATCGGCAGGCCACATATCCGTAGGCCCGGGCGTAGGCGATAGGAGAACAGCGGGGTTTTTTAGTGGGTAGTCGGATGGCTGAACATCTTCCCCGGAGTTACCACATATCCCTCAGTCCCCACGGGCCGGGGGAACCCGTCAAGAGAGGTTTTTCCCCGAGACAAAAAAATTCTATTTATTTTATTTATACAATATTTTATCTTATAGTAACTTTTTACTAAGCTACCCTATGAATGTATTTTTTGCAAAAGTTGCCCTATTTTAATCACTTATAAAATATATTATTAACTAAAATAGAGAACAAAATATAGCGCCCTGCGTTCCTGGTATGCAGGGTGCGGGATAATGCCAACACTGTCTAAACTATGATAGCTGATGAGTAGACTTATGTGATGCACTATTGCAATCTACACGTTGCTAAAATCTACTGTTGTAATTTTGGTGAAATACACTTTTATAATTTTATAATAATTTTACATTTATTTTTATATGACATATTTGCGATGTGATAATTTAATTTGGATATTTTAAGAGGGGTGTTCAATAAATAGTGATAACGCGATACATTCTCCTTGGAAAGAAAAAAAATATTCTGGCAGGCATAGCCCATACATTAGATATAATAACAATAAAAAAG
Organism: Malacosoma neustria; assembly: GCA_963693495.1. Lineage (NCBI taxonomy): Eukaryota > Metazoa > Arthropoda > Insecta > Lepidoptera > Lasiocampidae > Malacosoma > Malacosoma neustria. Next base: position 13,752,873 of record OY856383.1, read on the forward strand.
TAATCAATTCTCTTTTGTTTTTTAAAAATAGAAGTCATTTGTATGCGTCGTCCGACACGACGTGTTTTTAAAAATGGATATAATTGAAGTTCGCGCGGTAATAAAATATCTCTGCTTGAAAAATTTTACTACGGAGCTGGTAAATCAAGACTTGAGAGCAACAATAGGGGTTCATGCTCCTCCATATTCTACGGTTGCGCGTTGGTGTGCTGAGTTCAAGAGAGGAAGAAATTCCATTAACGTCGATCCCCGCACGGGACGCTCTACATCGGTAGTGACTGAACAAATGATTAAAAAAGTTGAAAACATTATCTTGGCGGATCGTCGTATTACTGTTTGTTTTATAGCAGAAGAAATGAAGATTTCTATAGGAAGTGTCCATAATATTTACACAACCATTTGGGTATGAAAAAAGTGTCAGCGCGCTGGGTGCCCAGAATGCTTTCTGAAGTACAAAAACAAACGAGACTGAGAATTTCATACAGCTGTTTGGGTTTGTTACAACAAGATCTTGACAGATTCTTGGCTCTATTCATAAGTATGGATGAAACATGGCTTCACTATTATGACCCTGAAACGAAAAAACAGTCATCTCTAACTCCGAACAAATTTAAGGCGATTCCATCCGCCGGTAAGATCATGGGCTGTTTGTTTTTTCTGTTTTTAATGATCGAATACCTTAATCATGGAGCCACTATTATGGAGATTTTGTGCACAGGACAAATAATAAAGTTGCGTGAAGAAATACGCAAGCAACGGCGTGGCAAAATCGCTAAAGTTGTTTTGTTTCACCAAGATAACGCCCCCGCGCACAAGCCCGAGTAGCGATGGCTGCCATTTCAGAAGCTGATTTCAAATTGATGCAACCTCCTCTATATTCACCGACCCCAGCACCTGGTGATTTTTAACTTTCCGTGGTTGAAGTAACATCTCAGGGGCCATAAATTTGAAGTTGATGACACAGTAGTCGCCGCGGTACACGATTTTTAAGGGATCAAGAAGAAGATTTTTTTAGAAAGGGATATTTAGCTTTACAAAAAAGATATACAAAGTGTATAAACTTGAAAGATGGCTATGTCGAAAAACAAAACAACATTTAAGAAAAAGTAATTGTGTCATAGTCACTTTCACTTGTTATTGAAACCCTAGTATATGGGTTTCAAAAATCTTGACCTCAATGAAATAAGTATCATAATGATTACATTTGCTTCAGCAGTCTTTGACATTATTTGGAATAAATAAAATATTTGTATTTTACTTTTGTATTATACTTACTTGTACTTACGTACTTGTATTATACTTTTATTTTGGCATGATTGCAAAATCAACCGTGTTTATTCATTAATTTCTGGAACATTCTCCAAATAAAACTTCTATATATACATAAGTTGTGATTTATTTGGCACAGGGAATATTTGCTCCCCTATATTTATCAAAATAACACACCGATTACGTTATTAGGGAATCCCGATTTTTGATGTGAGATAAGTGACATTTTGTGTTGCCAGTGTACGTACGGCTTGAATAAATATTATTACACGACTGTCCCCTCGCTGCTTCCGGAAATTGACTTTGTATTTTTATCGCTCAAATACTACATGAGGGTGGATTTGCGCTGTTGATGTTTCCCACTTTCCGCATAATACTCTCAATATTTCATGTGTATTATACACACATATATATACGGTTTTGGCGATTTTCTTGATTCGAATTTTGAAGCTTTATGTTTTTATCTTCATGTTTTTTATTTAATAAAAGTCATTAAAATACACAATATTGATCTTATTTTTACATGCTTTTTATTAGCTTCACCTGTATATTTATTTGTATGTTTGTTTGTAATCGACTCATTTGGGCGCGATTTTGACCCACTTTAAATGGCCAGATTTTGTTCAAACTTTGTAGATATATCGAGGACCGATAACAATAAACTAATTTGATAAGATTATTGTTATTATCCTCAGGATTAATGAATTTTCGGACCGGTTCTCGTCCGATCACCGAAGTTAAGCAGCGTCGGACGCGGTCAGTGCTTGGATGGGTGACCGCCCGGGAACACCGCGTGACGGTGGCTTTTTGCTCTTTTTTACACGTTTTATATTAACTTGTACATGCTTTTGATCTGTAAAACTTGGTGTTTGGTAACAAAACAAATCTTTTTTTAAAGTATATTTTTAATTCTATTTTAATTTACCTTCTTTTATCAATCTGTCACATTTTTCTGTCAAAATTATTTTATTTGTTTGCTAAAATATATTATATATCTACAAATCTAATTACATTATTTCTTTTGACCTATTATAATTTTTTTATGATTGAAAAACAGCAGACATGCTGCATAGCATAGCCTAGTGCTGAAATGCACCACACGTTTATTATGGCGGCATACTTAAAGACTTGGAGTGGTTGCCATCCCCCCAACACAATATCAATAAAATATCTACTCGGAATTAAATGAACGATGTAAAACAGCCACAATATAAAGCTATTGCTTTATTAAGTTTAATCTTGATGCTTCTACAATTGGAAGAATAATGAACTTTATGAGACCAACTTGGACTAACGACCTTCATATGACTATTAACTGAAACCACTCCACAAAACATTACGGTTGAATGGCCATAACACTTCAAGCATAAGGGTTCTCACCCCATAACTCTATGTGGTCAAGACCTAACCGTAAGCGGACCCTTGACAACGCAACGTTGCAAATGGTTTCTTTGCTCTCAATCAAGAGACGGTACGGTGAGCGGGACGAATTTCGGCTCTATCTTCTGGGAAATAAGATTTAAGTTTTATTGATAATATTGTACTAACGAGAGATGTGAATTGTGGAACTACGTTTATGGCTTAAGGGTTACAGAGAAACTTTCGTTACGACCAAATAATTTAAGGTAATATATTTTGTATTGTTATAAAATGTACAAGTTTATATTATACATATAATTGCAAAAAAATAATCGGCAACAATAAAATCATCGTTTTCATAGTCTTATGGTTAATTGGATTTACAGTAGGTAGTTTTTTTGAGAATACAGGTTAAGTATCATACAAATCTTCTATAAAGTTCAAACCCATACTACCAAATAAGTTGACATTCGACCGTACTGACGTAGTTCTTGCTAAAGAAATGCTACAACTAATACATGAAATTTATTATCCTTTTGCTAAGGTAATGATCCTTAGAGCATATATAAGCAAGCTTAGTAGTATAGTAAGCTTGCTTATGTATATTCTAAGTAATGACCATAAGAAAAAGGAATTGATTTTGCAAAATTTAGTTTGTATGATATTCCAACTCTAAGGAAAATCCATACTTCAGAGTTCGACGAGCTCCGTGGCGCAATGAATTTTTCACTTTGGAATACCTGCGGGGATGATGGTTTCAAATATCGACTCGAGTCTGGGTGTTTTATGTATAATATGTATTTATTAATTAAAATACAGTATATAAGTTGTCTATTACCAATAACAAAAGCGATCTGTCACTTACTTTGGGACGATATGGCGCTGTGTTAATTGGCCCAGTTTTTATTTTTATTATTTATACAAAAAAAAAAACAGTCTCGCTTATGATTTAATAACACTTAACTACACAGAATGTTAACTATCAGGTAAGGATAGACCTACTTTCTTTCCGAAGGTCTTAGAATCTTTATACGGAGATATATGTGGGATAATATGAATAGTCCTTAATTACACCAACAAATGAGTAAACATCATAATGAAAGGGTTACCTCGAATAAAGGTTTACGGAATTTATCGATTACTCTAAACGCTTTTGATGCTTGAATCATCGAGGTGTTAAGTAGGCAAACACTTGGGCGAGTCTAAGATTAATTTGTATGTAAATTGTTAATTGAAGATAAGTCTTGTATACCGACGAATTTGCATATATTGGGGATATTAATGCCTTAGTATATAGATAATTACTAGTTATATGGTGTTGGTTATAGTTTCACCAACGTAAAGCTATGGTTGTTTATTTAGGAGTAATTAAATTGATTACAATTATAAGTATATTGATACTTAGGAGCCAAGTGGTATCATATTTTTTTTATTGCTGTAGGACAGCTGACAGGCTGACTGCCCGCTTAGAATTTAGCAGTTACCGTCGCCTGTGGTCGCCATCCAGACAGACTTGGGGCCCTACCACGTAGCTAGGGTGGGTTGTTTTGTCGCCTTTTACGACAGGCCGACCCCGGCCGCAGAGGTTAGTATTCTTTCTCCGCCCCTGCACGGATAATAATATTATTATATATAATATAAATAATATAATAGATATTCAGGGACTAACCCTGGGGTAGTGAGATCGAATCCATAATACCACTTAGCATCCATAATAGTACTGCCTAGGCTCGGTTAATGTGTATAATTAACGTAGGTGAAGGAAAATATCGTGAGGAAACCTGCATTCCGACATTATCAATATGTGTAACCCGCCAATCTGTCTTTGAAAAGCGTAGCGGCTATAGTCCGTTTCTTCTAGGGGAGGCAGTGGGATGTTATGAACTGACATTATTACTATTGATTAAATTGCTAGTTTACTGACAGAAAAGGATATGCACCGTTAGAGTTCTCTTTTTGGAATTAGGGGTAAGACGGTAGAAAAGAAGAGAAGAATTTTTACAGCAATTCCTGTATGAACCAAACTTAAAAATACTTGAAATTTCGCCCTGAGACTACCCAAGATCGTACCGTATGGGTTGTAAAAAGCGACTGATGGCCAAACGTTCTGCTAGTTTGTATGCAGCAAGAGAAGGGTATTCGTTTTCCAATGGAGGTTGGGATGCCGGACCGCAGTCGTTCCTGTAAAAGTCAAATAGTAAAAAACGTGGGAAAGCGGACCTCGGACATTAAAGCGGAAATTAGCGCTGCAACTGGGATTTAACGTTAACATAAAAAATATTAACTTTACCTATAGAATAGGATATATTATACTTTAGTGAATTCAATTAATTTATTCTAAAAATAAATTTTGTAAGTATAGTAGGGAATCTTACTGCAGTAAGCAATTTTTTTCATATTATCGCTTAGAAAAAAAATTATGATAAAAGTCGCTGGGTCTTAAAAACAAGCCTTAAATACCTATGAATTACTTGTGGAACTAACGTGAAGATGATGATAACTGAACCCAATAGTATACTTCAGGCACTGAAGTGGAATCTTTTGATGTAACCGAAACCAGATGCTTAATAGATAAGGGAAGTGTGAAAAATGTCTAAAACAATGATGTTGAGCTAATTATGTACAATTTAATCAAGTGATTTCTTGTATATAGCAAAATCAAAGGGCTAATTGAATGATTTTTACACAATACAGGTGAAAAATTACTAGCTTCCGAATTAGCGTAAGACAGGATGGCCTCTTCTGAGCTACTTATCCTTCTGGCGTTTCATATATCGTAGCATTTTATACTACAATAAAAACTTCCTTCAAATGGGTCGTCAACCTTTCCGCCATACTGATTTTCTTATCAAAATAATCTCATAATAATTCTTCGTACAGTGTACAAAGAGACAAAAGAAGTGTAATCGATTTTGCCTTTGTAAAACCTGATTGTAGGTGCATTAGCAGAGTGCCATAAGCTTTTAACCTAATGGTTTTCACGACGCCTTGGTTTATAACATTTATCAAGTTATTAATGTGATATCTCATGCACTTTATACGGAATTTATTATCTTAGTAATAAGAGGAATTTATAAGATAATAACTGGCATAGCAGACGGCCTCGTATTTTATCGTACCAAATACTTAAAGTTTTTTAGTGATCCTGATCTCTCAACAATGATAAAAAATTGCGTGGTGACTTAGCTTTTTGAATTTAACGACCACTTTTAGATAGAGAAAGTAAATTCTTAAGGCTCGAGTACTTATATGTGGTCGTCAATACCACTGTTACTTTTAAACAACAACATGAGCATCATCATCATTCTTAAATCCCAAATGCAACACAAACCTTCGCTTTGATGCTCAGGATCCGCTTTCTGATTTTTTTCTTCTCCACTTCGCATGGTCTTCAGCATCTTTCGCAGCCAGTACATTGTACATTGTACACGAATATCACCCCTTACGACGTCAAGTTAGCACTTGTTGGGTCTATCTTTCCTGCCCGGTGGAGGCGGCATAGCCAGACATTTGTTCTTCACGTTGCCGGAGCTAAGCCGGTTGCCGTAAAACGTGACTATACCAGCGAAACCAACATTCCTGAAATTTGACCGTAATGTCACGAACATGAAGACTGCCTCGAGTGCAAGAGTTCCCAACGCGGTCCTTCCGCATCACTTCACACATTCACCGCAGCATTCTCAAGTTTAAACAGTTTTTAAATAACAACAAGAGTATTCTGAGATTATAACATTATTCTTTCTTACATTTATTAAACACGTTTTTTCTATGTGCGATATTGTATAAATAATATACATTTTGATCTGTTAAAATACTCAAACACGTTAATTTACAGTACGTTTGTTTACATTGTGTTCTAAAACGTAAAAATCAATTGTATATGTGTTTGTGGGGGGAAATGTAATGGTAAATCAGAGTTACTCACTGTATTGTTATTGATGTTAATTTTGGAAGTGGGTACCAACATTTCTTATCTTAAATTTGGATTTTAGTGTAAAAAAAAAACAATTTGTAATGACCAATTATGGATGATGTAATTCTAAAGATGGGGAGGCTAATAATAATGTATCCTACAAAGTATGCAATATGCTGTATCATTATCAATGAATGCATTATATATAAGCCCAACAAAAAGCCAACCAAGGATTTCAAAACGTCCTGGGTGTGCCCTAGTTGTTTATCTAAGTCTAGACGACTGAAATGCGACAGCACCCCTATTCGTACAGCTGTATTGGAGGAAAGTGATAACACTAAATTGGATCTTTTGAAAGCTTTAAGAAATGAAATGGCGATGCTAAAAAAAGACCTAGAGGAGGAAATTAGAACCAATGTGAAACAATTATTCTCTGAGGAAATGTCTTTAAATAAACAAGAATTTATTGATATTAAAAGTTCCAAGCAATTTATGAGACAGGAATATGAAGAAATAACTAAAAAAAGTAGACACGCTGGAAAGTAAATTTAAGAATTATGACCATGTTTTTACTTATGTAGATGAGCTTAGGAGCAAAATAATGGTCATTGAAAGTGAAAATCATCAAAAATCAGTGGGCTAGGCGCTCCAATAGTAAAATTTTTGGAATTCCACACAAAGAGGGTGAAAATCCATTAGATTTATTAAATGATCTGGCTAAGCCAGCAAATTTTGAGCTACTAACGACAGACATAGACTTCATTAAACGTGTGGCCACTTCGGTAAAAGAGAGTCACAATAAACGGAAAGCTATTGTTCTCCGTATGTTCGGGGACTAAGAACAAAAACTAACATTTTTTTAATAATCTAATATCTCGGATTGATTATAAAATAATATGTTTAATTTTTTCATTCAAATAACAACATACCGAGAGCAACGGCAATCCGTCTTGGAAAAGCGTTGAGTATAGTGATACTATACGAGTATTCTTTTTCATTAAAGGGAGGCCCAATACCAAAAGTGGGACGTAATCAGATGTTAATATTAAGTAAAGTTTTACAAATTAAAACAAATTACATATATTTGGCTAGGTATGATTTTTATAGGGGTCACTTACATAAACTCCCAACCACCATTAAAAAACCGACCACTGAACTATTATATATTACCACTAAACACAATGACATTTATTATAAACAAATACATAAATACAATTACAATTATCGATTGTGGAAAAAGCCACAAACTATTAAATAGGTAATCCTTCTTTCCTTCCACTGATCATAAAAAAATATAAAATACTTTCAGCTCGTCGCGGTCGCAATTCATACCGCATTCGAAAAAACCTCACCGAAATATTCAACCTCAATTTCGCCTTTCGTGAAACAATAATTAGCTTCTACCTCGTTCAAAAATGGGCACAAACGAAAAAATGCCAAAACAAAAAATGAGACACGAAAAATATTCAACCCTTTGAATTATTCCATAAAGAGAAGTGGAATTCCTCAAGTGATTCTTTACAGAGATAATAAATTGAACTCATAATTATGCCATTATTTCCGTATTCCTTGATTAATTGTTTAGCTTACGACCAGAGATGGTTTATTTCTGGTGATTTTTTTAGAATAACTGATTCTTTTAGAACCTATTCTATTTTCTTTTAGATTTATTGGAAGACGTATTTTTTAATTTAATTATAATTATGCAGTGCTGGCGAGGTGATGGAGCCGCAGCTTGCTATCTTAGCCTGGTTAATATATTGGTCGTTTTAAGCTACAATGTAAAAAAGCAACATCTTGGTAGTTTGTCGTTTGAAGACATTAAAATGTTGACACTAAAAGAGTGCTTGCGTTAGTTCTCTCAAGTGAGCAACAAGGTTAGGTTTAGTAATTACTTAAATACGCAAAGAACATTTCCAAATAATCAAGAGAAGTTTAATATATTTTTTAACTTGTAAAAAAAGTTGTCTGTGTATATCTATAGCTACGAGTATATCCGTTAAAATCAATTAAGACTAAACTAAACAAGATGTAATTCCTATTCTAGTATTTTAAGTGCCTTTCTCGAGTATTGTATTGATAATAAATTATCTGATAATTGGTATCATGTGCCAAACGAGGTTATTACCATTATCGTATTAAATATTACTCAATTCATAATAAATTCAAAACTAATAATCGATGTATACCCCGGATACAATGTGGAGTACGCTTATAATGCCCTAACTTCGCCCCTGTTTATTGACCGCGGGGTTATCTGGCATCCAAGTATTCCAGGGTCATAAATTATTCAGCGTTGGCCGCCCATCATTCGTCGATATACGCGATATTGCTTCATTGTAAGCCTTGCCGACAGCTAAATATTAGGCACACGCCTTGTTGAGGAAACTTTTTTATTAATTTTTCCTAAGCGAATGTGGTTTGTAAAAAAAGTGTAATAAAGAGAAGTAATATTGGGTTAAAAGATCAACAATGTTCGTGGCTGTCTACTCCTTTTTGAATCGGTTAATTGAACCTAAAGTACTTCATATCAGCATGAATTGTAGATCACCAATTAAAACTTATACATCAATATCAGCAAATTGAAGTCCACTGCTAGAAGCAGGCCCCTCTTAATCTTGACATGAGGCCTATCTTCGTTTCGTTTCATCCTAATGTAATTAACTATCGGCCCGGACTACATGAGGAACAACACATTTCGAGTTATCATAATTTTCCGCATACAGCACGTCATCATTATCATTATCACTCTAGAATTCCAGTTGCAACCCAAACTCTGGTTAAGGTGCCCGGGGTTCGCTTTCTGACTTTCTTTTCCACTTCACACGATCTTCGGAATCCCTTGACGTGAGTCCATTGGCACAAATATCACCTTTTACGACGCCAAACCTGCAGTTTTGAATCTGCCCCTCCTACCAGGGACTGAATGAATGAATGAATGAAAACTCTTTATTGTTCACCTTAAATATATATACAAGAAAATGAAATAAACTTACAAGCTACTGAACAATGGGTGGCCTTATCGCTTAGAGCAATTTCTTCCAGGCAACCCTATGCCTAGGGACTGGTAGGTATTTAGAAATTAGTTCCCCATTTGAGTGTCCGGTCGCTGTAAAATAACTCCACAACTTCATGTAGTACTTGTTTATTTAAAGGTATATAAAATTGGATTGATCGTGATTCTTTTTAAAATTGACATTTGTTGTTAATACTTTTATTTTTAGTATTATGTTGCAAAGCATGAACAGGTTTATAGGCCGGAACTCGGCAAAACCTATCCCATAAATGTCGAGTACTCTACGCCAGTTGTACCGATCCATTTTAGTGCAAGTGCTTAAACGAATGGACACAAAAAACATCAAAACTCTTGTATAATGGATACTAGGAAAGGATATTTACAAATGTTTTTATTACTTTTGTGTTGTTTCTGTTTAGATTTAGTTGATTGGTTTGAATTAAACTGTTTTACGTATTCGTTATTAGAACACAAAGTTTCAATTCGAAAAGAAAGACCATATAAACAAAGAAATATTTTATAAATGAAAAAAATTATTATTATAATAATTATTAGACTACATAGCAAGGATATCATTAATTTTTCATATCTTCGGTCATACTCTATAAAAACTAAACTAGGTCATATGTATTGTATCAATATTTATATTCATATAAATATAAGAAATAAATACGTTTTTATCCGTGCAGGGACAGAGAAAGAATACTGACCTCTGCGGCCGGGGTCGGCCTGTCGCAAAAGGTGACAAAGCAACCCACTGAGCTACGTGGTAAGGTCCCAGGCCCGTCTGGATGGCGACCACCTTTGGTCTTAAGTATGCCGCCATAATAACCTTGTGTTGTGTTCCGGCATTAGTGACCCAAGTTCCTGTATCCTTATGGGACAGCAGCGTGTTCGCGATGCCACTGGCGTTGCAAGCACCCATAGGCGACGGTAACTGCCTAATTCTAAACGGGTCGTCAGTCTGTCTGCTGTCCTACAGCAATAAAAAAAAGAAACTCCCCCGCAACACAATCTATTCTATATGTATTTATGTAATGAGTGTTTGTTGTTTTATAGGCTATGGGGGGGGGGGGGGAAGACATCCCTAAGCCTATTCCGTCAGGCTCCGCGCAACCTTTTGTATTGACGGCGTGCGACACGATATGTACATATCTTCCATGTCGCTCTCACATTTGTATTATATCATAGGAACTTAGCATTTATTCACATACCGTATTTGCAAATAAATAAACAGCCCATTTTTTCTCAATTATATCATGGAATTATGGAATCCTGGAACTGAGTTTTATTACGAACAACCTCCCAAGAAGCTCTCCGAAAAAGAACTCTGCCTCAACAACAAACCTATTGGAGGCCAGGAACCTCTGTACCCTCAAAGTCTAAACTAAGGAGCAAAGTAGGTTAATTTCAACATTTTTGCACCATAATTATCATTATTATATTAAGTTACAATTTTCAATTTTACAATTAATAGTAATATAGAGAATAGTGTTTTTAAACAATCCAAACTTTTCAAACAATATACACTTAAATAAACGTCTTGGTTAATGATAGTCGTTTTAACTCTAAATTGGAGTTTTTATAGTGCCAGTATAAAAGAAAATGGGAACAACGACAGTGTGTTTTTAAAGACATTGAATTAAATAGTCTCTTCTACATAGCACCTCAACTTCAACCTCTTGAAATTGACAATAAATTATTATTTCCTTATCTGTCAATATTTATTTACAATATTTAAAAAAAATATAATTAAAAATATTTTTAACATGCTTCTATTAGTTTCACATATATGTTTGTTGGTTTGTTTGTTTATAACCGACTCTTTTGAACTCGATTTGGTCCACTTTGAAACGTCGTAGGCTTATAAAGGATCGATCCCAACACAATAATTCATTAATATTAGGATCGCCCGGATTTAAAAAAATGTGATGATGATACAGACGATGTGATAAACGTCTGATGAAATGTTATTGCAATAATTTTATAAAAAATTGATATCAGGCGCTATGAACTCTTAATAAAATTATTAAGTTCAATATTGTTTTATCGTTAAATTTTTCGTTATTTAAATGTGGTGTAAGTTTTAAGTATGAAATGTTTATTTTAAATAATTAAACACGACTGGTTGGACATTTCCAGTGCATTGAGTTTCCAAATTTGATTTTCCAGTCGAGAGCTTAGTAAATAAACAATGAACTGGTCGTACTCGGCGTCTATGATAAATGACCGACGTGACACAGCCGAGCTGTCACTACATATCATGTCACGAGCTCGTTTAAAGTTTAAATTTCTTATCTCTAGAGGCAATACGAGTAGAGTTACAATGGAAAGTATAAAACATCAAGACTTTCGGGACCCTAGTTACAATCAGCTGATGGCACCTACTTATCAAAGTTCTGATAATGATTCCATTCGAGGTTAGGAAATCTGAAGGCCGCACTAGTAATAATCTAAGTGTGACAAATAATTTCCAACTTTTTTTGATAATTATCTCCAAAGTGGACTTAACGATGAAAGCTTTCGATTATGATTTACCATTTGAGTGATGACTAACAACAAAATATATGAAAAAATTATCGGCTTGTGGTAATAGTTAAACTTTTTTTCGAGGTGGAATTGCTCTTGGGATGATGTGCAGCGAGGTAGTGAGGGACTTCTTTTACACACCTAAAATTCTTCTTTTGGGTAAAGGAAGCGTTTAGGTTGAATACCTAAATACCTAAAGACCTTCCTGATGCTTTTATATGGGCGTGGATGCATACAGTGTTGTCCATCTGATCACGGTGCAGACTTTCACTGGCCCGTTTTTATGGTCTTCTATATTATTCATATAGAATTTGAATTTATTTATAAATAGCCTTGTGCATACCCCAGTTACGACCAATGTGGCGTGAGCCAGTAAAGCCATGATAAAAACACCACGGGCAATAAGAACACAAAATATAGAAATATCACAGAAATTAAACTTCATACTTGATTATATCGAGTCTGTTCATTTAGTTTACTCATAATGAAATAATGAACGTTACAAATATATTGGTAGGTTGATTTAGGTGGTAGAACTTCAATCCCGTATTTAAATATACCGCCTTAATAACCTTATGTTCTGTTCCGTGATCCAGGTTTTGGTTCCCCTACGTGGACGATAGCACGTTAGCGGTGCCCCTGGCGCAAACATACATATGCAATGATAACTGCTTTATATTAAGTGAGCCGTCAGATTCTTTGCTGTTACAGAACAAGAAAAATATATTAGAAGAAGAAATTTTAGCATCCTGTTGTACATAACGTTGACTGGTATGCCAGAAATATTCAGAAATAATTCGAGCGTGAATGCCAATCAAGCGTTTCTTGACATTTTTTATGCAGGAATGGAACACTAAAAACGTTTTCATCGCTGTCTAGTTAATATAAATTATTCATCTTTTCCTGCCTAAACTGTCGGCTGAGAATATAAAGAGGATACATAAAGTTTTATATCTGTATCCTGCAGTATTTTGTGTCAGGGGCGTGCAGGTATTATGTTACAACCACGGATATGATGACATCCATATTTGATTTAGTAAGAGCACTTTCACTTATTACTTGTTTAGCTTCGTAAATATTACATATTTTTTATGTTTTGTCTTATCTTTTCCAACCTACTAGCTAGTCAACCACTAAACCTGGTTAAGGGTTCATAGGATCGTCAAATTCAGCTGGATTTGACGATACTATGAACGCTAGCTGTTTAGCTAGCTAGCTGTTTTGTTTTGGTTTTATATTTATTTTATAACTTTCTATTTCAGTTGCCGAATTGAATAGCTAGAATAGAGGATACTAACAGCAGAAGCGTTAAAAACACAGACGCGAAGTAATCAACTACAGTATTCTATACTACAGTATTCAACTATACATAAGAGTCATCTGTTCACTTTTGACGTCTTATATTTTTCTTTATAAAGTTCTCCAAAACATTGTGATGACTAAGTTAAGTAAACAGTAGATAATTAATATAGCCTTTTTATTAATTAGCAATTAATGTAAGTAACATCTTAATTAAAATTAACAATTTGGCAATTGACATGTAACACATATACGTGTACATTAAAAATAATAATCATAAACTTAGCTGATTGCTTAATATCGAAGTGATAATATCTTGGAGTCGCTTATGGGATTAATTTTTCTATGTAATATTTCATATAAACTTCCTATACAAGCATATTTCTCTTAAGCAATATTTTTACCTAAAGTGAATATTATTGCATAATTGCTAGATACGGAGAATGAAAATTTTACAGGAAAACCTGCACACCAAGACACTAGTGGTGTTAGTAACTCATAAATCTACCTTGGATATTATCCAATTAATTTAATTATTAATTTAATTATATTAACCGCTCTCTTTAGAATTAGAACCGAGCTAAACAAAAACTCGTTATGAGCTGCTATTATCATTCAATATGTTGATATATAAACCAAATTTACACATCAAGGTTCAGAGATAACAGCAGTCATGTAATCAGAACATTTTATGAGAAAATTACCTCTTATACTGAGAAAGTTGAGACAATTTATCAATTTTATCAAATGTTTTTAAAGCATTAGAACATATTCTTACGACGTTAAGCGTGTGTACTAACGGCCAAAGTTCTGAACATGTAAATCACTTTGGAACAAAGCCTTATATCAGGTCTAGCATCTACGTCTTAGAGTTGGCACGTAAATAATTAACGTAACACCAGACCCATATTGTTTTAACTTTAGGGAGATTAATTAATGTTGCCAGCAATTAGTATACATGTCTATTACTAGTTTAATAAAATTATAAATTATATTAGGCTCTAACTCTAAGACTAGGTTGACATGAAAAAATTATGTATGTATTTTTTTCTGACAAATACTTTTTTGGCTTAGTCCTGGCCTCTGATATCCTCGGAAATAATCGTAACACTGAGTTATGCAAAACTTCTCAAATTTGTTTCATATTATTTATAATAATTTTAAGGTAACTCAATCATAATAAAAACGAGCCAAAAATGCCTTTATACTTAGTGATATCTTTACTAGTCTTTACTATTTGATGTAATATCTTTGGAGGTCACATTGTCTGAGAGCGGACATCTAAGTTTCCTCGTAAAGTCGCACTCGGCCTCAGATTGCTAGCTTTATGGAAGTCAGCTGATCTCGCTTACTTAAGGTTTATTTTGGAGCTTAGACGTTTTTAGATGAAAATAAAGCAGATATATTTCTATGTATTCATTAATTTTACATATTCTCTTTAAAATTAAGAAATATTCTGAATGTAATATACCCGTATATAGTTATGTAGAGTTATAATTGCATTGAGAGTCGTGTACAAACTAACAAGAGATGCAGAAGCTTTTAATTGTGCATTCACATTATATGTGAAATACGACATACAATTTTTAGTATACTCGTAAACCACGATTAAAAGTGTATTTACTCCATCGATTCGATAAAAAAACACGAGGTCCCAACAACAATCTACGATGTAACATAATTATGTTGTTTAAATATTGGATTTTTTTTTTATTAATTACTAGCTAACCCGGCAAACGTTGTTCTGTCAAATTAATTTAATAAAGTAGCATATGTCCTTCTCCAAACTTTCATTTCTCTCTATACCGAAATTAATCAAAATTGATTAAGCCGTTTAGGCGTGAAAACCTAACAGACAGACATGGATTATACTAACCCCTGCGGCCGGGGTCGGTCTTTCGTAGAAGGCCACAAAACAATCCACTCTAGCTACGAGGTAGGGCCCTAAGCCCGTCTGGATGGCTACCATCCTTAGTCTTAGGTCTTAAATATGCCGCCATAATAACATTGTGTTGTTTTCCGGTATTAATTAACCAGATTCCTACAAAGTACACACCTATGGGACAGCAGCGTGTTCGCGGTGCCCCTAGCGTCGCAAATATCCATAGGCAACGGTTACTACTTATGTTAAGCGGGCCGTCAGCTAGTCTGCTGTTGTTCAGCAATTAAAAAAAAAGATTTAATTACTTTTACATTTATAATAATATAAGTATGAATATACCTAGTCAGGTCATAAATTCTGTCACATGTTTAATGTAAAATAATTGTAACAAGTTTATTAATTATGTAACCATTCATATACCAAAATGAACTTAACAAAACATAGATTCTTATGACATTAAAGTTTATTCAAAATGACCTCCGTGATTTTTAATACAAGCCTTCAATCTGCGTGGCCAGTTGTCTATCGCAGCACGAACGAGGTCCATGTCAATATCGGCGGCTGCCTTAATCAAGGATGTCTTGAGTGACTCCAAATTGGGATGAGGCTTTGAGCACGCCTTTTCCTCCAAGTGTTGCCATATCTTGTAATCTAACGGATTCAAATCTGGACTGGAGGAGGGCCAGTCTTCGTGCCGGATGAAGTCGATTTCACGCGCCGCCAGCCAGTCTTGTGTGCTCTTCGCTCTATGAGCTGGCGCCGAATCTTGTTGGAATACCCAGTGCCTGTTATTGAACATGGTATGAGAAACAGGTTCCACAAGGTTCGTCAGGACTGTATTTTGATACACAACAGCATTCGTTTTTACACCTTTCTCACAAAAATGTACCTCTGTTAAGCCCCAATAAGAAACTCCCAACCATACCATGAGCGAGGATGGAAAATGACCTCGTTGGACACGCGGAATACGGTTGCTCGCTTCTTCACTACTGTGTGCGTACACCTTATCATTTTGTTTGTTGTAGCTCTCTTCTACGGTAAACATTTTTTCATCCGAAAAAAGAATTTCCCGATATTTTTTTCCCGCGTACCGCTTCAACAAAGCGCGGCATCTCTTCAGTCTCAGGTCTATTAGACGAGCATTCAAACGATGTCCTGTTTTTCTTCGATATGCCCGAAGCCCTAAGTCTTCATTTAACACCCTTTTCACCGTGGTTCTGCTTAACCCCATCTGAAGGGCCAACAGTTTCTGCTTACGTTTGGGATTTCTTTGAATTCGTGCCTTCACAGCTTTTATCACTGCTGGAGTCCTAACAGACCGAGGGCGACCACTTCTTGACCTGTCATCTACACTAGAGTCTTCATTGTATCGTTTGATGGTACGATAAACGAATCTTTTGGTAATATTCAAATTTTTCAGTATGTTAAATATTTGAATTGGCGCGTAACCGCAACGATGCAACGCAATAACTGCAACACGGTCTTCTTTAAGCGTTCACTCCATATTTAAAAATGAGTAAATAAATAAATAAATAAGATAAATAAATAAATAGAATAAATTCTAAAATTTATACATTTTTATTTTCATGAACAATTCGAAATTCGAATTCAATAAACTTTTTTGTGGCCAGCATTCTAAAAGAAAAGTTTTTACTGTGTGACAATACTTATGACCTGACTAGGTATATTATCACTTCATTATATAACACTAGCGGCCCGTCCCAGCTTCGCATGGGTATTTAACAAAAAATTAAAAATTAAACCCTTCTATTTTTTTTCGGTCTCGGGGAAAAACCTCTCTTGACGGGTTCCCCCGGCCCGGGGGGACCGAGGGATGTAAGGGACTCCGGAAAAGATGTTCGACCATCCGACTACCCACTAAAAAACCCTGATGTTCTCCTATCGCCTATGCCCGGGCCCACGGATATATGGGCTGCCGATCTCGTGGCCCGGGCCGGGGCCGGCCCACGCTTTGTCTTAAAGCGGGCCCCTTCTAAAGTGCTGGCGCCAGGGGGTCAGGCTTTCGTCCCCCCGGCGCTCTCTTGTAACAACTCTAGGAGTTGAGGGGGGTTGCGGAACAACACGCGGCCTTCTACCTCGCGGCAATAGTGCGGGCGGCGGATCCTCCCCCGAGGGGCCGCCTGCGGCCACTTTCTACGGCAACCGGAGATCGTTGCCCGCCCTTCGGCGCCGACGATGCGGCCTACGTTGGCGGGAGGGTAGTGCGGTGGCGGACTCTCGCTCCCGTTCCGCCGCCTCTCTTGCAGACACTACTGCCTCGCAAAAGGAGGCGACGGCCGTCCATCCAGGATCGCCCCCGACCATGGACAGAACCAGCTGGGAGCGACAGGTCCGCGGCCAATTCCGGACGGGACTCGCATCCCCGTCGCGTGCTAGTCAGGCGTGGGTACGACTACCAGACGACACTCCAGAAAAAGCAGAGTCGCCTGACGTCGGAGCCGGCCCAGCAAGATCAACCGACAGCGAGGATGCAATTCCCGCCCCGGGAACACTCTATGTGCAGGCGCAGTCGAAATAGGCATGGTTTCGACTACCAAATCAGGTCCCAGGGTAGAACCCGGGACCCCAATCAGTATTCGCAACCATCCCACCGGGGACCACGCCACGAACAGAGAGCTAAGTTGGAAAGGATGTAAGAGGTAGACGGAAAGAAAGGTAGGACTCTGTCGCCTCGAACGGAGAGGGGAGTGAAGCGACGGATGCTCGGGCACCTCGGGTACGCACACCCGTGCACTCCTCGGACAGAGGAGCGCCCCTGAGGGCAAACCCTTCTATTTGCGTCAGGTTACTAAAAAAATAAAATTATAAAGAAAGTTTGAATATTATTATTTCTATGAGCTTTTACTGTATTGATTTTTTTGTTATTACTTTTTATTTATTTTTCGTTATTTTTTAATAAGTATTCTAATTTTTGTAAAACCCCAGTGACGCACGCCTACATTGCATAAGGTGCTGCCTAGCTAGCCGAACAGGGTGAGCGGCTACCACGCAACATTTTTCTAATACTTACATTTTTAAACTCGAGATATCTTTCGAATGGAATATCCGAATTGAATAATTCAAAAAGTTATATAAAGGTATTGAAACAGTTTTGAATATGAAGTAATTTATTTTGATAAGGATTAATACCAAGATCCAAATAAAGAGCCTTTTCTAGGGGCGGCATTACAATTAAATTTTTAAAATAAAAAAACACTTATTGTGGCATAACTATAATAGTTAGACATATGCTGTCGCGACACTTTTTGTAAACAATGATGTGTTCTGCAAAGTTGTAGTACATTATTTTATTCTATCATCAATAGTTATCGCAACGCACGCGATTTAAATAATATTTTAGGTAATTTTTTTACACTTTGGGTTACATTATTGGAGTTTTAGTAAGGATCCCTAATTTTTTTGAAAATATAATATAGCCTATGTCACCCGGGGATAGTGTAGCTTCCCAACAATGAAAGAATTTTTTAAATCGGGTCAGTAGTTTCGGAGCCTATTCAAAGCAAACAAACAAACAAACAAACAAACAATCAAATCTTTCCTCTTTATAATAGTAGTATAGATAATATGTTAGTAAGGTGTGTGTTAGTAAATATATCGAACTGCCAAATGCATTGGAGCCATATACTAAAAACTAAAACCAAATATATCGAACATCCACTAAAATTCCGCTCTACCGCTGAGGATCGGAACACGGTAAAAAAGCGCGAGCGAACTACCGTCAACATGAACAATAGACGCGGACTTTGTTTCTTACTACATAGGTCTGCGAGCACACGCCCTTTGCAACGTGCTTCATCTTTAAGGTCATAGACAGCTTACTTTTACCCCAACGTGGCTGCATGCACTATTGTGGTCAAAGGTCGTTCACTAGCCTGTATTACGCACTCCTAGGTGGGTAGTAGGGGCACAGGGCCAGCCTCTAGTATGATTGACATAATCCTCTGATTACATGTAATTTTTCGGGTAAGATATAGTGTTATATACAACTGCCTTTAAGTGGATATAGAAATTCAAAAGAGATTACCGAATACAACCCCACATTTAAGGAACTCATATATTTAAGTTAATGGTTAATTACTTACTACATAGAATTAATGTTATATAAGCAATGAAGTGTGTGTTTTCAACCGGTAAATGAGAACAACAAAATACAAGAACCAACAAATGCTTGGTATTTACAACTATAATAATTGAAGCCGTTTCTGTGTTAATAAATTCGTCAGTTTTCTAGAATATGATAGAAAAATATAGGATGATAAAAATATTAGATATATTAAAAAAATGTATTTAAAAATATAATTATATTTTATGCTAAATAATGCCATGTATCTTGATACTTGAAAACTATTAGGAATAATAGTGGATGAATACTTAAGGGAGAGTTGGTTTTTATTGGTGCAGTGGCGGAGAAATAATACTGGCATCTGCGGCCAAGGTCGGCCTGTTGTAAAAGGCGACTAATCAACCCAAGCTAGGTAGGGCTCCAAGCCTGTTTAGAGGACAACCACCCCTGGTTTTTAAATAAGCCGCCATGATAACTTTGTGTTGTGTTCCGGCATAAGTGACCAGGTTGCAGTACCACTACGGGGGAAGCAGCATGTTAGCGATACCCCTAGCAATGCAACAACACAAAACACCCATAGGTTACTATTAAATTTTAAGTAGGTCGTCAGCCTGTGTAATGTTGTTCAGTAATAAAAAAACGCAGAAAATATGGATAGATCCCGTGAAAGATATAGCTTAGAGACAAGTAAATTTTGATATGTCGTATAGTAGAGAAGAGTTAGAGAGAACCTGATTTACCTTGCAACTCTATAAGATGTACAATAAGAGAAAAAAATAAAAAGTAATTTTTCTATAAATGAATAAAGCTTGTTTGTAGTTGAAAGAACATGACATTTTTTAACCCTCTGTTATAAGCAATTCATATTATTTGAATTGAAAAGTTGAGATTGTACATAATATAATGTCAGTATATAAAATATATTTCAGAGCAAATAAACTTTGTAATATTCTAAAGTCTATTTATTTGAATTCTTCAAGTCTAGTTTATGATAGTTGAAACAAACTGAGCAGAAAACAATTTTGCCGTTTCCACGACCTTTTAAACCCCTGTCATGCTGCTCTCTCCTCCTGTAAACAACCGCATTTAATATTCAATAAGGGTCCATTTGGGCCATTCATCAGTCTGAACTATGTCAATTATAAACTTTACTAGATGAGTTATACATTATATTTATTTTTTCTTTTACAATAAACAGTATATCTTTACTTGATGAATAAGATTAAAATATTAGATTATCATCACCATCCTATCATTATAATCCCGATTGCAGTTCAGCCTTCGATTCTAAGCCCGGGGTGTAAGATTTTTTCTTCTCTACTTCGCACGGTGTTAGGCGCTGTGGTGGCCATGCTTTGCTGCTGTGCTGGCAGTGGGTGGTGGGTCTTTTGCTTGTTCTAATAATTGGTGATGTGTTTTTGTGAAAACATCCTAAGGCTTATATCATACCTAATAAAAAAAATTGATACGAAGGAATTTCTTTTACTAGTTCACGAATATCAAAAGAAAGACATAAAGGCCAAGGTTTTGGGCAAAGGTTGGAGGCAAACGGCAGTGCCCATGATAAAAACCCGCCATGACTATGTCATTCATTTTTTGATGTTCTTTGTTCAGTAAAATTAAATGCCATTAATGGCGTAGATTCACAGAAATTTTGCGTTATAAAAGTATAATTAATGCCTTTATATTTATAAGAGCGTAAACCGGGCTTGAAGTGTAAACCTTAGAGATATAACCAGGATGAGGTGCCGGTAAATAGAAGATAAAGTATTTTATATAAAAAATATATATATAATACTATAAAAAAATAGTAATTAAAGATACTTGCAAAATATTAGTCATCTTTTAAAATACATATTTTACAAATTTAATGAGCTAAATTTAAATGAAAACACTAAGTGCAAACAAATTCTAAGAGCAACAAATGAAACATTATACTATGGAAGTGCATTCTGTTCTAAGTTCTAATTTATTACTTGCTAAAAAGTCAAACTTTAATGGCAAACAGCACAAAGTTTTACAGACCCAACTTTTGTATTTACGCTTGAAAATGTTTTTCTGGTATCAATGTATTCGACGAGTAACTTAGATCGTAGTAACAACCGCTATACATAGTACCGCTATACAGTACATAGCTATACTTATTTCAGCTACAGCAGTATGCACAATTTAGTGCTGCTAACTTGACATCTCAAATAGATTAATAAATCTAAATAATTATCAAATAATCTTAATAAATAATTATTTAACCTCTCAAGGAGTGATGCGATAGGATCGTGTTAGGCATTCTTGCTTTACTCTGTGGCGCCTCACTCGCCACCTGATTTGTAACACTCATAAAATCTAAGAATTGTATACTTTCTTATATATTCTTCTTTCCAGATATATGTATACTTTTTAGTGACTTTTCGAGAAGTTATGAGATGTCAATAAAAAATGTAATAAAATATTAGAGTCTGTCACTAAATTATTTTAAAATTATATTAGAGTTTTGTAATTTTTAATTAGTTATCACACAATAACATGATACACACCATCATTAAAAATAGTGAGCCAGTGAAATATACGTGTTTAATTAAATCTTTCGCTTAGAGAATCTACCCCATAGGAGGTCCGGTTAATCCTCCAAAACTCGTTCACATTTCCTGGATGGACGGCCGTCGTCTCCTTTTGCGAGGCAGTCATGTTCGCAAAGGAGGCAGCGGAGCGGGAGCGGGAGCCCACCACCACACTCCCCTCCCGCCAACGCAGGCCACGTCGTCGGCGCCGGAGGGCAAGCAACGACCTCTGGCCGCCGTAGAAAGCGGCTGCGGGCGGCCCCTCGGGGGAAGATCCGCCGCCCGCACTATTGCCGCGAGGGAGAGGGCCGCGTGCTGTTCCGCGACCCCCCTCAACTCCTTAACACAAGAGAGTGCCGGGAGGGATGAAACCCTGACCCCCTGGTGCCAACACTTTAGAAGGGGCCCGCTTTAAGACAAAGCGTGGGCCGGCGCCGGCCCGGGCCACGAGATCGGCAAGCCATATATCCGTGGGCCCGGGCGTAGGCGATAGGTGAACAGCGGGGTTTTTTTAGTGGGTAGTCGGATGGCCAAACAACTTTCCGGAGGCTCACATATCCCTCGGTGCCCCCGGGCTGGAGGAACCCGTCAAGAGAGGGTTTTTCCCCGAGAATAAAAAAAAAACTCGTTCACATTTGCTAATATACTTCTCATCAAAAAAATCGAAACACTAATGCAGGTATTATTCAGGTGGCATATAATCGAAAAAAAAGATTGATATAATTAAAAAAAAATACGCCAATAAATGACTGGCAGTTTAGTCTACACAATGGCGTACCAGAATTCTAAATTTTAATTGTTGAGTTTTCATCCAATAAATCAATGTAGAGATTGTTTTCAATGTATATTTCGACGGAATGTATGCACTTAATCACATTTTTTTGCATTAATTCCCGTTTAATTTAACTGAGCTCTGAGCTGAGCGTGATTGTTAACTAAGCTCTGTGACATCCTACCAAATAGATCTTTCCATGCAAGACATAGTCAACGTGTTGTGGCTGCACGATTGTACCTAAGCCTCTCTGCTGTCAATAGAGTATATCAGCGTTATCGAGAGACTGGTATATTTAATCGCCTTCCAGGATCTGTTAGACATCCAGTCACGTCTGAGCAAGATGACCGGTATATAGTATCAGTTTCTCTAAGAAATCGCTACTTTAATTCTATTCAACTGCAGCAGCGGCTCCATGAGGTTTGAGGATTGACTGTAAACCATCCTATCATAAAAAGAAGATTAGTTGAGCGTGACATGAAACCCCATAAACCACCTAATGGCCCACTACCAAAGAGCGCGCCTCAACTTTGCACTTGAGCACTTAAATTGATCATACCTTCAATGGACCAAAGTTCTCTTTTCTGACGAGAGTAAGTAAACTGAAAGAAGGTGTATCGATTAGAGTGAGAGCACTTTGTATAGTGCTGCTTTGAAGAAAGAGACAGTTACAGTGGCGGTTCATAGACGATTTACTGGCGAAGACTTCATTCTTATGCAGGACAATATCTGGGCTCATACCGCAGGCATTGTAAATGAATACTTGTGCGAAGTCAGTATTGCGGTTATAGGTTGGCCAGCAAGAAGCCCGGATATGAATCCCATAAAACACCTACGGGATGAGTTAAAGAGACGAGAGAGCGAGAGATCATGCTCCGGAGACGCTTGGCTTGCTTAAAACAGCTATACAAGAAAAGTAGGATAACATCCTACAACACATGATTGTGGCGCTTATCCGTCCCATGAGGAATCGCATGAAAGCAGTGATAAAAGCCCGGAGAGGAAATACGAGATACTGAATAAACTTTTTTAACGTTTTTCTGTTTATATAAAACAGACTATGTCACTAACATTTAACAATTTCTACTTAAAGGGTAAAAACATACCTGTTCAACAAAACACAATAGCTAAAGAAATTTAATTTTAATTTAAAACATTACTATTCGTTAAATGATATCTTATAATATTCATAATTAATGTAATAAAAAATTATGTAATGTTAATAAAAATGTAAAAAAAATTAAACTCGTTCAAAACCAAACTTCAGGGGTGTTTCGATTTTTTTGATGAAAAGTGTATATTCACGCTTTACGATAATTGTATAATTACATGAAGATAAAATATTTAACCATGCCGACCACAAATTGTGATATGCTTGCCAATAAACTATCTAAGGGTGCGTAAGATCTTGTAAAGTATATAAGAATACACTAGAAATCTTGTCACAGGAATAACATAGTTTATCCTGTAACTGGAATTTATAGGATAAAAAAATCACGATTAGTTGAAAAAAAAACGTGTGTGTCATGGGACGCCCGACAGAAGTGATGATTTAAATTAATCTAAGTTGAACTATTTAATATTAAAATTGTTTAATTTGAGAAAACCATAGGATATTATTTAAATTTTATGTATATTAATATGATAATGTAAGGTAAGGTTATTTATTAATAAAACCAAAAATAATTCAAAAATAACTAAAGTTTACGAATTTCCAATTTTTCCAAAAACTGTTTCAAAATTATATTAAATTATTCCCTAATGTAGATTATTTATAATAAAAAACTCAACTGCGTTTCATTGTAATAAAGTCGCAATTCGAATAGATCTAGCGCTGTGGGTTAGAGTGAGAGAGGAGGAGCCTGCCTGCCGTATGCGTGAGAGAAAGGGAAGCCAGACAGGCTGGCGCCATAACGCGATACGTAACGAAGCGTTTTACCGTCCCATAAGAAGTTATCACTTCAAAAACAGTAAGTTAAATATCTACGGATGGTAGGCTAATTATTATAAATGATATTTTATAAACTTTACAGGAGAGTAATCTAAAATAATAAAGTTTTGCAGAAAATATCCCTGATTTCGAATAGGTGTATAACTACTACTATTGCCTAAAATGTTGCTTAAAACAATTATTATAAATGTTTGAAGTTTATCAGTTAATTATCATTAAAGACTTATTTAAATAATTTTCTTTATATACGTAGTGCATTTAAAAAAAATGTTTATTTAATTTATACAATTTCACTAATACATTTATCAAATGGAATATCTAGTAATGTAATTCAACAACGGTCTCAAAGATAAAGTGTGTAATATACGTTTGTTAAATAATTTATTTGGTTTGCAATAGGGTTAAAATAATTCTCATTCATTTGTTTTAAGGCGACCGAGTAAAACTTTTCGCACGTGCAACTATTTTTGTAAAAGAATATTATCAAAAAGTTTGGATCAGTTTTAAGAACATTTATTGTTTAAATATCTAGAATTAACATTTCAGACATTATCTGTTTTTATTTGATCATATTTTGGATGGACATGACATACAATACCACTTAGGTAGTCGCTAAATCAGCTTTGTCGTTATAAATAGTTAAAAAATATGTATGAGATTATTAATTCGTTTGAATTGAACAAAGTTTAATAACTTGTTTATTAATCGTATTCAACTAATTCAATTCATTGCAGTATACATCAATTCATTGACAATTTGTTTATAGAAATATTTAAATGAATTTAATAAATGATAAAAATGAATGATTGACCATCACGTAAGAGATTTGATGTGTGTTATTTTCATCAAATTTTGCACATTTTATTTACTATTATTAACAAATTGTTGAGATGTTGTGTTCAGCTTGTAATATTGTGCGAAGGGACTGCGTTAGAAATTTCCATATTCACAACAACATGCGACCTTCATGTTCGTGACATTGCGGATAAATTGCAGAAGTGACGCTTTCACGGGTGCGGCCGCGTTTTGCGGCAACCGGCTACTTACGTTGAGAACAAAATGTCTATCCACGCCGTCACCGCCGGTCCCCAGCAAGAAGGAGACCTAAAAAGTGCTGGCCTGGCGTCGTAAAGGGTGATATAAAATCCAATTAAATCAGTACCAAGGATACCAAAGACCGTGCAAAGTAAAGAACAGAAAGTGGAACCCGGGCATAGAATCGGAAGTTTGGGTTGCAACCGGGTTTTAACGCTAGTATGATGATGATGTACAGTGCATTATTTAAATATTTAAAATTTGAATATCCCGAAATGTAATGTCGTGAGCGCCATTTATTTTCTACTACCCTATACTTTGAAGATTTTCACTATTCTTAGTCATCATGCACACGAACTCTGACAATCTGTGAATTAGGAGGGCATCTATCTTTATCTGCGTTTAATCACTAAAATTGTGATATTTAGTGGTTATTTATTTTATATATTATGTTATATATATAATTATCACACCAGGTGTGCTAAACCAGTGCAAGCAATATTTCAGTCTTCAGGTAACGGCTTGTGCTATATAAAGCACAGGTCAAACCGCATATGGAGTACGGCTCATATTTATGGACTGAAGCACCCGCCTGTCAACTCAATCCCCTAGACTCCATCCAACGGCACGCAGTTCGTGTTGTCGGCAATCCCATACTCATAGAGTAGACGGTCTAGACACGCTTGGACTTCGGAGAAATTTTGCGTATTCTACCGTCTGTACAAACGGGGAGTGTTCTGAAGAGCTATTTAGAATGGTGCCCTCATTGTCTTTTTACCACCGCACTGCATTTCTTGGAGCCTCTTCTTTCTTGTACGAAATGGTTCTCAAGAACGTTCACGTTGCGTACTCTCAGGATCTGGAATGAGTTTCGGGCTGAGGTTTTCTCAGCGCGGTACGATATGGGGTTCTTCAAAAAAGGCGTTATAAAATTTCTTCGAGGCCGGCAGCGCATTGGTAATGACTCTGGTGTTGCAAACGTCCATAGGCGACGGTGCCTACCTGCCAGGGTGGGTCGTTTGCCTGTCTGCTGAACTATAGCTATAAAAAAATATCACATTTTGTCGGTACTTATTGCAAACATAATCTCAATTTTTTATTAAATTTGGTTAACTGAAGCAGTAAAATCAAAAGGAGAAATATAGCCTATTCCGTTTCTGTCAGAATTACTATTATGTATATGGAAAATATACTAGAGATAAAATATATTTACCGTTGTTAATTAGCCACACGTATTAGTAGGATATATAATTTACACACCTTATTGCTGGATTTTCTTTTGGCAGCTTGCTGAAATGTTTTGAATTAAACCAGCTGTAATCCCGCCCTAAAATTGCCTGCGTGCTAAGATACTTAGTTGAGGGTTGTCACTTTCAATAATGATAACTCATTTATTTGATCAAAAGATAGTCATAAATTGTTATACAATAAGAACACTGCATTACAATTACGACATACAAACATATACATTTAATTTTTATGCTCTCTAAAATTTTATGACTAATAATTTCTCACAAGAACTATTGACTTGAAATACGACTTTGTGACAATATACTACATTGTGAATTTCTCATTTTAGCCAGGTGAGATTACATTAATTAACATTGTTTAGAACTACCATTATATACACATCAAAAAAGTCTAAGCAACATGCATGATATTACAAATTTACCATTTATACTAATTAATTTCTAAGTCTTTACTCACTCAAAGTGCGTAGGTATGTAAACTTTTTTGTTATTGATGCCATACTGGCTGGTTGTAAAAAAAACGTCGATTATGTTTTGTTTTTTTCATAAAATTAAATGAAAGGGAATTTGTTTGAATTTAAGTGCGTTTTTATTGCTACGTTTAGTCTTGATTTTATAATTTTACCAACCATTTAAATAAAGTTAGCGGCAAAATTGAATTGTTAGATATTCTTTACGTCATGGAGCGACGTCATTTGACGGCAAATGAAATGCAAAGAGCTGTAGGGATGTTGCAAGTCGGAAGTAATCAATCTCAGGTATCTCGGCATTTTGGCATTCATAGAAGTGTTATTTGTCGTCTTTGGCAGCGCTACAATAATACAAGGGAACCCGCTGAACAGCATCCAGGCCGTAAAAGGAGTACAACCACTTAGCAAGACCGGTACATACAACTAACTGCAAGACGCCAGCCGATGTTAACCGCTCGAGAGATCAGTTTGAGGCTACAAAATTCAAGTGGTGTTGATGAAAAGTCCCCAAACTGTGCGAAATTGACTGCATGAGTACGGCCTACGAGCTCGACGCCCAATTAGATGTCCACTGATACGTCACGGGAATCGCGCTCGTCGAAATGAATGGTGTAGAGAACGCAGAATTTGGACCCAGGAACAATGGGATAAAATTATGTTTTCCGATGAGTCGCGATTCGGGTTTAGGCCTGGTACAAGAAGGGTGTGAGTGTACCGTCAGCCCGGAAATACTGAAAGGCTCAGGTGCATTCAGGAAGTTCATCCATACAGTGGCTCATCCACCATCCTAAAATTTAAATTAGTACATGTTGCTTTTATGATGTGTGTATTTTTAACAAATATTTAAGATTTTATTAAGAGTCAAGGGCCAAGTGATACACGAAATATTCCAAGATTGATTGTGAGTATAATTAAGTACATACAAAGATTTCGCACTGCCTCTGAATAAAACTTACTGATGTAATGATATAATATCAAGACCGTACACATCGAATCTCCTCAAATAAATACCGTGATTTTATATGATGCGTAATTATTTTATAAATTAGTGCCTTAATTAAGTGTTCTGTGCTGGAGCGTAGTAACAATATAGACCCTAACCTGTTGAATAAGTTGACAAAAGAACTCCAGCTTGGTGGTAAGCCCGTCCCGTCCCATCCAGCTCCTTTGGATGACATCCACTCTTGGTCACCAAATATGTAACCATATGTTGACTGCCAGTATAATTGATTCAGATTCTAGTTTACGTGAACGATAGCGTGTTAGCGATGCTCCTGGTATCGCAAACATCCATAGGCAACGGTATCTGCCTATTATTAAGTAGGTCCTCAATTTGTCTGCTGTTTCACAGCAATAAAAAGAATATACGTAAAGATATATATCACTTGGTAAAAGAGAGAGAAAGAGTCTTAATAATCTGCACAAAACCATAAGTGTGTGCGTACACACGATGTATCGGCATTATGTATCCAAATTATATAATCATTGCAATTTTATTTTGACTGATGACGGCTTTCACTCATTGAAAAGCACTGTGTAAATTGACATAGTTTATTTATTATTTATTGAAATTTCATGAAAAATAGGATGTACCAGGAACTTAGAACTATTCACCATCCATAGTTTTAAGAGGAGGGGAGGAGAGGATTATTTCGGTGAAAAAGGCATATTTTCAAAATTTTTTGGGAGATACGGTTAGAAAATTTAACAGAATATTCTTCAAATGTTATACATACATTCATAAAAAAGGTCAAAATCCGGGAGTATACAAATAGATTTTCATTTTTTATCATTAATTGCTAACCCTGGGTAGCACTGTGTAGCTATTGTTCTCAAAGAAAGGACTCCTTAATCCGATAACTATGAGTATGGAAATGGACTATCAACTAACTTATAGTTCTGAACATATAATCATTGCGTAGTTATAAATATTATTTATATTCTAAATACTACTATCCGTGCAGGGGCGGAGAAAGAATACTAACCTCTGCGGCCGGGGTCGGCCTGTCGTAAAAGGCGACAAAACAATCCAACCTAGCTACGTGGTAGGGCCCCAAGTCCGTCTGGATGGCGACCACCTTTGGTCTTAAGTATGCCGCCATAATAACCTTGTGTTGTGTTCCGGCATTAGTGACCTAAGTTCCTGTACCCTTATGGGACAGCAGCGTGTTCGTGATGCCACTGGCGTTGCATAGGCGATGGTCTGCTAAATTCTAAGCGGGCCGTCAGCCTGTCTGCTGTCCCACAGCTATAAAAATATTACTTATACAGAA
The DNA here is from genome assembly GCA_963693495.1 of Malacosoma neustria. Lineage (NCBI taxonomy): Eukaryota > Metazoa > Arthropoda > Insecta > Lepidoptera > Lasiocampidae > Malacosoma > Malacosoma neustria. The sequence goes on from OY856383.1 coordinate 13,782,533, forward strand.
ATATAGTACACAATGTGGAAAAATCAAACAAAAAAAGCAAGCTTGATTTACCAGCATCGCGTTGATTACCGCAATCATCGTTGTTAATCTAATCTGAGTCCGTTATCCACAATTTGCGATGGAATAATTGATATGTCGTTTTTAGTTTCTAAGTGGACCAGTCATCTGATCTCCTAACGCAGTGGTTGGCTACCTTGTCATCTAAAAGGGTCAAATATATGTAGATATTACACAATTGAAATTTATTCAAAGAGTCATTTTTTAAACATATGCTTTGCTTTAGTAGGAGATATTATTACGAAAATAATTATAGATTATAAGTAATATTCTGTGCCTTGACTAAACATTTAGCGGATGAGCCGTAGCCATGAAGTCAAAGAGCTGCATGTGGCTCGCGGTTTGCCGACCACTGCCCTAACGAGACGAGACGGGCACGGACGAGCAATAAGAAAAAAATGTCTTCTATACTAATCAGTGGTGAAAGTAATTTAAATAAAATATATTAGCTTTCTGAATATTATAAAAATAAGTTTGAACTTATAATTATTATCTTACATATCTATTATACGATATACCTATACTTTACCATTTATTATTCAAATAAATGGTAAACTACAGGTTTTGTTCTATATAATATAAGCTCTATACGGATTCAGATCAACCACGAAACCTAAATCCACAAAGCAATAAAATATTTCCACTGAGATAATTTTTTCTAAAAATACAAAGATCATAACATAACGAACGTTGAATCCAATGAAAAAGTTTATCAAAAATATTACTACACCTGCGCATTTGTATGTGTAAAATAGTAAATAGAGTTCATCTGAGTTAAGTCGCCATTTATTGTTCCTGGAGAAGTGATAGGGTAATAATATATATTATTTATGGCTGAAACTGTTAATAAAGCAAAAAGGCATCAGCCCATTCGGTCTTTCCATTGATTAATCTGGACGGAATTTTACTTGTAAACATCTGTATACTTATTATATCTGATGTTATAAGGAGTAATGTAGAAAAAAGTATTCCAATGTACCTGTACCTAGAACCACACAATTCACGAACATTTATTTATTTTTCCATTTTGTCAATATTCACGTAGCTAAAGCCTTGAGAAAAACTAGTACCGTCGTTGTACATGACAATGTACCCTCATTTGAAGTGGAAATACTTGTGTTTAAATTACAACAATCTCAGCGCCGTAACGGTTGACACACTTCAGTCCGCAGAGGTCACGTATTCGATTCCCGTCTTGCTTCTGGGTTTTCATGTAAAATTTGTATTTATTAACAAAAAGTAAATGTATATTTATTATCTAGTACCCATAACAAGTCCTATGCTACTTACTTTGGGACTACTTGGGGTGTCGTGGCTCGTGTGCTCGTAGTAAGTGGTTTCAGAGGTCCGTGTTTTCGTTGTTATCATTGTAATCGTTGTAATTGTTGTAGCCGTTGTAATCTTGTGTTGTAATGTTTTGATAATATCTAACAGTTGGTTATAGTGGTTGCATTCAAAATAAGGAGTTTGTTTAAGAGTACTTGTAATTCGTACTAATCTGTTGTTGTATCCATGTGACATTATACATATAGATATTTGATTATTCACATCATTCTGATTACTTTAATAAAAATGGTACAAATAATACTTAGTAATTTATTTAACTGTTAATATTGTACCACATCACTGGCTAACCGCCTTACTGGCTAATCCACCTTCACAGAGCATTTGGTAAAGTTATTGTTACATTTACTTACGCTTCAGTTTTGACTATTATGATTGCACAATAGACATTTAGTCAATATGCAAATAAAATATAGATGAAAAATCCATCTACCCTTTATACTCTAAAATCGGTTTAGGGATTTTCCAATCTTAATTTTTATATAAAATATATTTATGAATATTAATTACACTAGAGTTGTTATTATTTTTCCACAAATAGTCTGTCCTGGAGAAAATCATCACGAAAAAATTTGTACATCAGGATTACCTGTTTGTGTTTAGACAAATATGATCGTAACATATACTATCCAATCACTAGAGGAAGGCGCGAACTTTATAGTGGGAAAATATTTTATTTATTTAAACATACTCGTATAATACAATCATAACATAACCATTCATGTACAACCACTTAGTTACTTAGAAAATATTACACTGGCCCCCTAAACTAGTAAATACTATATCTCAGTGGCGTTATACATCCTGTTGGATGATAATCACTAGTGGCAGATTAGGTCACTGATGGGCAAAGCCAAAAAATATACAGATTCCACTAAATGTTATGTATCGTTCATCTTCGCCATCCGCCATCCGCCTTCCGCCATCGGCTGGGTGTTCATCCCCATTTCCTGTAGCCTCTTCTTTCCCTTACGAAACGGTTCTCCAGAACGTTCATGTTGCGTACTCTCAGGATCTGGAATGAGCTTCCGGCTGAGGTTTTCTCAGCGCGATACAATATGGGGTTCTTCAAAAAAGGCGTTATAAAATTTCTTCGAGGCCGGCAGCGCGTTGGTAGTGCCTCTGGTATTGCAGACGTCCATAGGCGACGGTGACCACCTGCCAGGGTGGGCCGTTTGCCGGTCTGTTGAACTCTCGCTATTAAAAAAAATCTTATTAATTTATTTTACAACTTGTTCAGATAAACTAAAGATAATATACAGGATTATTGGTATTATGACGTATTCCCGTTAGGAAGTGATATGGGTGACTATTTGCGATAATTTAAACCCCCATATGCATTAGGCAAAAGTGAACCATTTTTGAGTTATCATGTATCTTTTTTCAAAATAAGTCAAAAATGCAACATCATAAATTTATTTAAAAAGTATCAATTTGAATCTAATTTTTTCTTTTGATATTTAAAATGATTAAACACTTGTTATTTATCAATATTAAAACAATAATTATCGATCTAAATTTAAAAGTACGAGACGAAAAGATTTTCCCCCTTAAATGCCTTAAAAACAAAAAAAAAGTTGTGAAACTTGGTTCGTAGATGATTTTAAAAACATAACCGTTTTCTTAGCTCTCCAATAATGCATAACAAGTAGGAACTTATTTCAAAGAAACTGAAAAAAAAATATCACAATGGAAGCAGGCAGAAATCTTAAAGAACGACCTTAAATTTAGTTCGAATACCAACTAAACTTAAGGTCGTTCTTTAAATTTCCATAAAATTAATTAAAAGCAATCTTTTCTGAGTTGTGACCTCTTAATATTTTTTTTGTTCTCAGGGAAAAACCCTCTCTTGACGGGTTCCTCCGGCCCGGGGGGATCGAGGGATATGTGGGACTCCGGGAAAGATGTTTGGCCATCCGACTACCCACTAAAAAACCCCGCTGTTCTCCTATCGCCTACGCCCGGGCCTACGGAAATGTGGCCTGCCGATCTCGTGGCCCGGGCCGGCGCCGGCCCGCCCTTTCTCAAGGCGAGCCTCTTCTAAAGCATTCGCCGGGGGGACGAAACTCTAACCCGGGGGTCAGGGTTTCGTCCCCCCGGCGCTCTCCTCTGTTGACTCAAGGAGTTGAGGGGGGCCGCAAAACAGCACGCGGCCCTCTCCCTCGCGGCAATAGTGCGGGCGGCGGATCCTCCCCCGAGGGGCCGGCCGCCCGCGGCCGCTTTCTACGGCGGCCGGAGGTCGTTGCTTGCCCTCCGGCGCCGACGACGTGGCCTGCGTTGGCGGGAGTTAACTACCGCTCCCGCCCCGCCGCCTCCTTTGCGGACATTACTGCCTCGCACGGCCGTCCATCCAGTATCGCCCCCGACCATGGACAGAACCAGGGCCGGGAGCGACAGGTCGGCGGCCAATTCCGGACGGGACTCGCACTCACGTCGCGTGCCGGTCAGGCGTGGGTACGACTACCAAATCAGGGCCCGGGGCAGAACCCGGGACCCCAACCAGTACCTGCAACCATCCCACCGGGGACCGCGCCACAAACAGAGAGCGAAGTTGGAAAGGATGTAGGAGGTAGACGGGGAGAAAGGTAGGACTCTTTCGCCTCGGACGGAGAGGAGAGTGAGGCGACGGATGCTCGGGCACCTCGGGTACGCACACCCGTGCACTCCTCGAACAGAGGAGCGCCCCTGAGAGGTGTGACCTCTTAATAACACGATGTGTGCCAAGCCACAAACAACTTAATCATCAGTTCTCAGTAATCTGACCTTTTTTTTTCAATTTTTAAAAAAATTATCTAACCTAAATATACAAAAAAATCAAAATGAACAGCATTTTCTTAATAAAAAATATCGCTTAATAATCAAGGGTTGGTAAGGGGCCGCTACCCTTCAGAGGGACCTAAATTTTCTTATTTAAGGGTATTTCAAGAATTATAAAATTTTTCACACTGCATCTAGGACTTAAATTGTACCAGCTGTTCTTCTATAATATCTCTACTTCATTCACGTAGATAATATGCTAGCCCATATTACTAACGGAAGAGCCCTTTATGGATGAAAAAAATCTACACTTTTATTCTAAATATTTTCTCTGTATATTAAAAAGTATAGTATAAAACGAATATTTTTTTAAATAGGTTGTACACGTTGGCTATTTGCAATAGCAAATTTCTCATTCAAAATTGACGAACAACTCCAATAGCTATAGAACCTTCACCCCGTTAGAGTGTTTATTGACGCTTGAATCGAAACGTAATAAAATTTCAAAGTCGAGTTGACTCGTTTTCTTATTAATTGTTTGTTTATACAATACAAAGTGTAGCTTTTCTTTGACTGTTCACATTATGAATTTAATAGATATTCTATTTCTATTTAAACCAATAAATAAAGAGATTGTTAACGATAAAATTATTTGTTTGTTCTTTTTTAATTTTTTAAATAGACCTTTAAATATTATTTTTTAATTTTAAAATTATATGTTATCAAGTATTTGAATCACTAAAGTTTACAGACAGCAAAGGAAGAGTGCTCTATGTCCCATTCGAAATTGAAAGTTCAATCAGCAGTGCCTTACAAGCAAATTGTATGACGTAAAAAAATCGTGTGACTCAAAAAATAAACGTATCATAAATGATTACCGACGCAAATAGTCTCATAAAACTCTCAGTAACGTATTTCATGATTTGAAATATAAACTTTGGATGTAAGCGAGAGACTATTGTAAGAAGATATAGTCATAATTTTAATTAAGAATTTTTGATAAATATGAAAATATATATCTCTGTAGATAGCTGACTGATCGCCTAGTTATTATCATTTTATACTTTCAGGATATTTACTTTTGATTTCTTTAAGAGATCTATAATATCCTAGATATAAAAATAAATTGGATTTTTTACTAAGCATTCTAAATTCCCACCACACCATTAGTTACATTTGTGATAGCAGGTATATCTTAACGAAAGGTAGCGCTTCAGTAATTCACATGACTTCTTTTATTTTTATTTAACAAAATGGAAAGCTTTACGCTTTCCATTTTGTTTGCTTTAATTGAGTTATTTTACATTTTTTATGATACCTAGCTAATCCGCTAAACATTGTTCTGTCATCTAAATTTAAAATCCCTTGACCTTTTCCAAGGTCCAATCTATCTTTATACCAAAATTCATCAAAATTAGTACAGCGGCTTAGGCGTGAAAATGTAACAGATGCACACACAGACAGAGTTACTTTCACATTTATAGCATTTGTTTGGATACAATTTATATCCTTGACTTTGGTCATACTTGGTGACTATAACACAATAGTACTAAATACAATAGTACAATGACAATTGTGATCAAAGTATTAGTTTTGGCAGTAGATAGAGTAATAATAGTAACCGTAGACAAAGTTGGTAACTTGTAATAGCCTGTACAACCAATTAATGGATGCGTTCGTGTAAACAATAAGAGCAATTATCAGAACAGTTAACTCGTTCAACTAGGGCATAATTTAGTAAGAAAACTTTCACGTAATAAATTTCGTACGGTATGCAATAACATTTTATCAAAGTTAGTAATGTGTAGCAGTAAAGTAATTGGAGTTGGTTTGATAGAGAAATCTTTTGGAAGAAAATGTTCTCTCTCAAATGTTTTTCTTTTATGTTTCGAAGAAATTTCCATTAGTGAGAATGAACGTGATTGTTTCTTGGTAATTCAACAATGTATTTGGATATTTTATTAAACATATTGGCGTTGTATATACTGGCGATCAATGCATCACTTGTCAGCAAGTAAGTTTTCACTATGTTTGCTTCGCAGTTATCGATTTCTTTTTTATTTTATTTAATTCTATTTTCTAAGGCTACAAATTCTCTTGAACTCTTAAGAATTTCAAGACTGTGACTGAATGATACAGTACAAGTTTCGATGCACATTGGGTTCTTATAGATATTTCAAATACAAGGTTTCATGTTTGCTAGCCAATAGTCATCTACTGCGAGACGTAGGGCTTCCCAAGTTTTGGTCACATATCCCAGTCCAGTGACTTTCAGACTCATCAGAAACAGGTCCTCAGCCTAGCATAGAGCCAATGTACACCACTTTTACCAGGATAATCTCTCTTAATACAAAATTTAAGTACTAGTTTAGAATAGTAGCAATTTCAAAAGTATTATTTCAAATTTTAGTTGATAACAAAAACAATTACATCTGTGGTATGCTTGCCAGATATTGAAACTGTTCACGATAGTCAACAGCAGCAATTGAAATACGAAAATATCATAGAATTGCAAAGTACGTAAGAAATATTTATATATTGAGTTACGAAAATTTTGACGTTTTAAGAAATTTAATTTAAAAGGTGAATTTATTTTCTGTTATAAAATAACTTTGTACCAAACAGTTTCTGTTCTTAACCTTGCATATATTTTAAGTACAGCAGACTAGCATGTTATATATAACGCAGTTTAATCATATTATTACTGTCAATGGATTCGATAATGCTAACGCTTCGGCTGAGAGATCAAAACTTTGAAGCTCGTGTCCCACTGTTGAGTACTAAGTGATTTTTGTCCTTAAATGACACACCTTTTTCTTATACAGTACATAAATGGAATAATGACTAAATCTCAAAATTGAACCCTTTTTGACATATAAGCTAGCAGAAAGAGATCCTTTTATCATCTTTTATGATATCATACGAACAAAGCCTATTTAACTCAAGACTACTTGAATATGTTCAAGAATGCTAATACTACTTTTTATATTATACTTGTACATGGTAACTTATTATTATTACACTTGGAGACCAATTGAGGAGTCCCGGGTTCGAAACCCACAGTAGCATGCACCACTTAATAGTTTTTTTTAAACATCGGGAGGAAACCTGTACACCGAGAGCACCGTTATGTGTAACCCGCCAATCCGCTTTAGACAAACGTGGTGGGTATACTGTCCGTTTCCTTTAAGAAGAAGCCTGAGCCCAACAGTGGGATGCTGTGAGCTTTTATTACTTGTACTTCCATGATAATATGCAAAAATTTATGATATTTTGCTTCCTACTAATAATTTGAACATTTGATGCTATATTCAATTTTACTTGTTTTATTCCATTATCTATGTCTCACACATATGTATGTCTTCAATACCTGGATCTTATGATAAAAAGAATTTTTTCAAGTTTTAATCTGAAATAAATCGCCCACAACCCCCATTGTACTTCCTAAATTCATTTAAAGAATTTATTTATTGAATGCAATAGATGTATAATAATATGTCCTATTTTAAAAGTATAGTCGTACCAGACAAAGTTATTTGAAATTTGGAAATTTGATTCGAACTTATAAGCTAGTACCCGGAAATTAGATTATATGATATTAGTATCCGGACACCGGACGAAGTTGCGCAGGCTGCGAAGATAACTGTCGTTATTATTTAGTTGGAAATTTATGTGGATGTTGATCAGGTTTCATTTATTAAACACAAATTAATGTATTTGAATATCATCATTTTATTGAATGCAGTTATTTAATTTAAAAATTCTAAATCATTCAAAGATTTAGAATTTAGACAGGCAGTTTTAATGAAATATTTTTAAATGTAAAGGTTTCTAACGTTGTCTTATTTAAACTTTTATTTACTTATGTACGTTTATTGAACGAAATGGATTTATTTTTATGGCTGTAGGACAGCAGACAGGCTGACATCCCGCTTCGAATTTAGCAGTTGCCTATGGATGTTTGCAATGCCAGTGACATCGTGAACACGCTGCAGCTCCCATAAGGGTACAGGAACTTGAGTCACTAATGCCGGAACACAACACAATGTTATTATGGCGGCATACTTATGACCAAAGGTGGTCGCCATCCAGACGGGCTTGAGGCCCTACCACGTGGTACTACCTACGTAGCTAGGGTAGGTTGTTTTGTCGCCCTTTACGAAAGGCCGACCCATCCGCAGAGGTTAGTATTCTTTTTCCGCCCCTGCACGGACAACAGTTTCTATAAAATATGCTTATCTACCATGTAAACAACTTTCTGTTTGAGTGGTGGTGTGAGTTTCCCGGTCAGTTAAATTTACGAACGATCTTTCTCAAACTTGGCTTTTGCCTGTTTTGAGAAAAATTTCTTTATAATATCCTAATAATAAGTACACAATTTGCTTATTTCGGAAATGCTAGATGTAATGTCATTGTTAGCTAATTATTATATTATTACTATTAATATATATTATAACTAATTGACCCGGCAAACATTTTTCTGCCACATGAAATAAAAAAAGTAACCTGTGTCCTTCTCCAATGTCGAATCTATGACTATACTGAAGTTAATTAAAATTTGTTGAGTGGTTTAGGCGTGAAAGCGTAACAAACATCCATACATACAAACTTTCGCTTTTATAATATTAGTAAGGATAATCTTTCTTTTTAACACGCTTTTATTAGCTTCATATTATTGCTGTAGGACAGCAGACAGGCTGACAGCCCGCTTATAATTTAGCAGTTAGTAGCTGTCTCTCTGTATTCCACTAAAAATATCATAAACTAAAGACATTTTACAATAATTCTTGTCGGAACGGCTGTACGAATGTAACAAAAAGTACAGGATTTGCATTAGGCGAATGGCGTGTAGCGTGAAGCGGAAGTACGTTGAGATTACTTGACTTGATAGTATTAACTGAGTTAAACGATGAACCTGCTGGATATTATCCTGGGTCGGCCTGTCGTAAAAGGCGACAAAACAACCCCCCCTAACTACGTGCTAGGGCCCCAAGCCCGTCTGGATGACGACCACCTTAGGTCATAAGTATGTCGCCATAATAAACTTGAATGTTTCGGAGTGACCCAAGTTCCTGTACCCTTATGGGGCAGAAGCGTGTTCGCGATGCCACTGGCATTGCAAATACCCATAGGCGATGGTAACAGCTAAATTCTAAGCCTGTCTGCTGTTTTTCAGCATTAAAAAAAGTTGACTTCCGAATGTTACTTATTTCACGCCACATAAATTCTTGAATAGTTGAACAGATAACACTGGAATTCGCCCTCTTGCGCCATGTATTACCAACTGGGTGCCTAGATGTCTGATAATGTGTTAAATTTTCCCTTATTTTCAATGGGCGGAAAGTGTTTTAGTTACATTTTAAATAGTCTTGTTTATGTAGTGTAGATCATTCGATAAACTTAATGATTTAAAAATGTTAAAAACATCAATGGTTTTTATTTTAATCATTTTATTTAATAAAATAAAATTAATAAAAAGCATACTTTCTAGCTGCATCTGAAATATTGAGATTTGGTTCATACATTTTTAAGATTAATATGAAATGATGGATTATAATATTTATATTTCTTAAAGCTTATGTCTGATCATTATTTTTAATCAAATTAGTATTATTGTGAAGAACTTTACTTTCACATTTATATGATATAATGTTAAATATATTTTTAAAAGCAAGTATTTTCTTATAATAGCAGGAAAACCATTAAGAAAATTAAGTGGTCCGAAATATGAAACGTTCGTCATCTTAGAATAAGTTTCCTATTAATAAATGTCGAATATCACAGTCAAATATAGAGAGAATGAGATATCCGATTTCTTAGTTAAACTCCGCATTTATGCTGATACATTATTTATTTTCAGATTCTATGTTTATAAAAAAAACTTCGCTAAAATGAAAAAAAATATTGATTTATTTATTTTCTAAAACTTAATACAGCGGTAGCATTTTTGCTATTTAATATGGGTGCAAGAAACTCCACAGATCTTCTATACACATTGATAAACAAGGGGACAAGCTAGGCGGATGGCAGGATCAGACGATTGTCGTTTCTGTAAAAAAAAATTAACCAAACCTCAGACTATGAACAATATAAATTGTTTTAATATGACCTTAACCTCTTCATTTACTTAATCATTAAGTTCAGTAATTTTTTATTCGGGCAGGGGCGGAGCAGGTATACTAACCTCTGCGACTGGGGTCGGCCTGTCGTAAAAGGCGACAGAACAACCCACCCAAACTACGTGGTAGGGCCTCAAGCCCGTCTGGATGGAGACCACCTTTGGTATTAAGCATGCCGCCATAGTAACATTGTGTTGTGTTCCGGCATTAGTGACCTAAGTTCCTGTACCCTTGTGGGACAGGAGGGTGTTCGCGATGCTACTGGCGTTGCAAACACCCATAGGCGAGGGTAACTGCTAAATTGTAAGCGAGCCGTCAGCCTGTCTGCTGTCCTATAGCAATAAAAAAAAGTAACCATTAAGTTTTATATTATATCGTGTTTCACATAATCCATTCATTCGGCCAGGTACTAGCGTCTAAAATTCAGGCTTGGCTTAGTTTAGGCGTTAGTTTTCTTTGTATATTCTTCTTCTTCTTTATCGTTCCGTCATTGCTGAGGATCGCGACCACATGTGATTTTCCTCCATAGTGTTCGGTCATGGGTGACATGAACCGCTGTGTTTAATTGAGACTACTACCAACCGCTTTCTTTATTAGATCTGACCGTCTGGCTGGTGTTCTGTCCATGGTGCACTTGCCCTTATGCAGCCCAAAATTATGAGCTTTTCTAATTCATATCTGGGAGATCGCATGGTTTGTCCGGAGAAGGTCATAACACGTTCTTGGCAGATGACAGAGAACCTTTTTGGGTGGTTAACACTGTTAAAATGGACTCATTAGTTCTCATGGCAGTTGCTATCGTGGCTTTTCATGCACCATGTCTCAGTGAGTCACCTTTAATTTGGGTGTAAATAAACATTTGGTTATTATTTGTTTCTTTATTTACTATACATTCATACAATTTTCCATCGAACTATATCAGACTCCGCTAATGTAGGCTGGTTTAATTCTCATACATTTTTCGCATTCTATCTTGATTTAATTAACGTACCTTGACTACTTATGCCCTCCAATTTAAGGGACTGAGCCACAAAATCGAACAATGTCAAAGGTCACCTTCAAACAGCCAACTCGTAATCATTAGATTCGAGTCGCGCACAAACTGTGTTTAATTGAAACTATTTGCCGAACATTCAGAGGTTTCCCTTTGATCTCGTGGATGGAGAAGTTGTCTTATAAGTCCGGATGTAAGTCACGAGCGAAACTTAAGCTAACTATTGGCTTACATATAGTCAAAAACTAAGTCATATTATGTTCAAGGAGTTTCAAATTTTGTTTATATAGTAAATAATAATTGAGTACATTTTTTCGTGAAATAAAATACATTTGAAGCTTTGCGTTTGAAACTTAAGGTCTATTGAATATTGCCCTACGGCAGCCTGACCTTCCACCTAAGTCAGTATTTTCGGTGTATTGATATCTCGGGAGGATCCTGTGCCATTACTGTGACGCGGGCGACGAGGATACGGTGCCTCAGACAGTCACCATGTGTAATAATTATGTCGGTCACCGCGTGCTGGGAGGAGCGCTGCGCCCTGATTTCCCTCACCGAGTTGGATCTTTCGCTCCCTGTTATGAGTCTAGTTTTGCTCGGGCTGGAAATTGGTAGGAACGCTGTCGCCTCCTCCACGATGCAGTTACATACGTCTGCGAAGGAGGTAGAGTCCATATTTATATCGCGAAGAATCCCTTATCTATGTTTCTCTCACCCGTATCTATGTTATGAATAGAGGGCGTACGCGCTGTCTTGTGTGTTGCACCTAGTGTACTATGTTCAAATTAAGTTTTCAGTGAGAAGAATATAGTTTCTACTCTAACCCTGAAAAGAAAAACCTTATACTGAATAAGAGAGGATGAACTGAACACCAAAAGGCCTTTCGAAACTTCTAAAATTATTAATCCCAATAAAATATTTTATGAAAATGAATTAGTCGTAATTTTATTCCTTGCATACACCACATATATTTTATAACCGAAGTTCAGCAGACAGGCATACGGCCCACCCGATAATAGGTGATCATCGTTTCTTATTTAAATTCAGAGACATTAACAACGAACTGCCGACCTCGAAAAAAGTTTACTCGTATGATTAGATAGATTAGATACTCGTAGACAAGATTGGATATTGATGAGTATTTTTATATAAAATAGTGAATACTTTAAAGAACCAAATTTAATTCCAAAAAGAGAATAGATACATATTTAAACTACAAATTTAGATATATTCCTTGATTAAATTCTATAATTGAAATTCGTTTTCCGATATCTTCATTGTGAATGATTCAGTCTGATTAATCTTAAGAGTTCATCTGAAAGCTTTAACTTAGAGTAACAATAGCACTGTTCACTTCTGGCTTAAACTAGGAATCGTGTCAATTCTTAACATTAAATTCAATGGAAGCTTTAAAATAAATACCCGGGAAATACTTAAAAAAACACAGTTTGTGAGTCACGTCGACGATGGGAGAGTCGGGGGTTTGTACCTAAGTAAAAATCTCGCTATTCTCCTAACGCCTAGTGTACAGGTCGGTGAACAGGTGGCTTGGACAATACCGTGACCCAGGCCAGCGCTGATCTGCCATTGCGTCAGCGCGGGCTCCATCCCTGCTGTGCGCTAGAAAGTGACCTCCTCAGTGTTCCTCTTGTCAATTCTCTCTATTATCTCTAATTCTTATTCATCTCGCGGCATAGGTACGGGTGACATTACCTCCTCTGAAGCGCCACCCGCGGATTTCGTGAAGATTTCTACCTCCCGTCACTTATTTGTGTAAACCAGAATTGAGGCATTGTGAAACACCATACATGCCCATTGTCTCGAAAGGAACTACTCAACTTTTTGTAAGTGAACTTGAAAGACCACAATAATAACCAGCAAACTAATGAAAAAATATAATACCCAATAAAATCTTAAATTGTTCCCAATTATAAATAATTCCCAAAACGAATACTTATGGTCTCAATCTTCTTCCTCCCGCCCTTATCCCACATTATATAAGGTTGGCACAACATGTTACATGTTGTAGTAGTTGTCTGCGTGCTGTTCCGCGACCCCCCTCAACTCCCAGAGTTGTTAGGAGAGCGCCGGGGGGACGAAATCCTGACCCCCTGGCGCCAACACTTTAGAAGGGGCCCGCCTCAAGACAAAGGGCGGGCCGGCGCCAGCCCGGGCCACGAGATCGGCTGGCCATATATCCGTGGGCCCGGGCGTAGGCGATAGGAGAACAGCGGGGTTTTTTAGTGGGTAGTCGGATGGCCAAACATCTTTCCCGGAGTCCCACATATCCCTCGGTCCCCCCGGGCCGGGGGAACCCGTCAAGAGAGGTTTTTCCCCAACACCAAAAAAAAAAAATGTTGTAGTAGTTGTGGCTTTGTTTTTATAACCAGCCTGCCGCCTGCCTGACGTTAACCCCTTTTAGGGGAAAAATCTGTCATCCTTTTTATTTAAATTTTTTTCTCGTTTCACGTTGAACGTAGAACACGAAATTTCGTTGTCAATCATCTAATATATCCTCAAGCTACACTTTTAATGGTTTTTTCTTGAATACAACATCCGAGTGTCGGTTTGGGTATGCAGGGTGGCACTTTTGCCGGGTCGCTGACTTTTACGGGGTCCGTGCACAATTCACATTCGACAACTACATCACTAGGGCTTCTAAATAGGAAATTCGCAGTGCCGAGTATCTTCGGATGCTCTTGGTCCTGAATTCCGTTGCGCTTGAATGCAGACATTGGCAGCTTACGTACAATGCGTCCATTTTCATATATTTGGGTGGTGGCTCACAGCAATCTTCCTCTTGGCAAGTTGGCCAAGGGGCCTTGAAACTCGCGGCTTTTTTTTACAACAATACATAACCTTCGGTGAAGGACATCGGGGCAAGCAGGAATAGCACATAGGTGGATCTTCACAGCACGTTGTTGGACAAGGGGCCACTAATATCGGACATACTGCAAATTGCTCGCAGTCTTCAGGGTAAAAGCATGTTATACTTATGGTGTTAAAATATATTAGATAATATTTCTAGCTTTTGAAAGTTAAAGAAGCAAATGTACAGAAATCAAAACATTATAAATAAAGTAATAAAAATGATTTACAGCGCTAATCTCGTGCAAGCATTAACTTGGATTTCACAAAGTCTATTTACGTAACGATTTTTATGCGCAATGACGCGAGACGAGTCTCATTAAATTAACTTTATTCCTCATTCATGCCTCACATGAGATGAAGTGTTTGCGTTCACGTTTATTTACAGTATTTGAGCTTTAGAATTTAATTTTATTTAATATTACACTATAGATAGATAAAAACTTTTTATTGTACTAAAAAAACAGGTATAAAAATATATATAAAACTAGATAGCACAAAGGGCGGTCTTATCACTAAAGAGCTTGCGGGGTGTTGTGTACCGTCAACTGGTTGCCAGATTAATGAAACCAGGATTCTTGACTATTATTATATTAACGAATACATCATCATCATCATCATCTCAGCGTTCTTCCCGGTTGCAACCCAAACTTGCGTTTTGGTGCCCGGGGTCCGCTTTCCGACTTTTCCTACTCCACTTCGCACGGTCTTCAGCATCCCTGGTAGTGAGCCCATTGGCACGCATATCACCCCTTACGACGTCAAGCCAGCACTTTTTGGGCCTACCCCTCCTGCCGGGGCCCGGCGGAGGCGGCATGGCCAGACATTTGTTTCCCACGTAAGCATCCGGTTGCCGTAAAACGTGACCGTACCACCGGAGCCGACACTCCTGCAGTTTATCCGCAATGTCACGGACATGAAGACTACCGCGAATGCGGGAGTTCCTAACGCGGTCTTTCCGCGTCACTCCACACATCCACCGCAGCATGTTCATCTCCGTGACACGCAGCTCCTGCTTGTGTCGCTCCAACACCGGCCACGCTTCACAGCCGTATAAAAGAACAGGCCTAATGATGGTCTTATAGACCTGTCCCTTCAACTTTACCGGCATCTTGGGGTCACAAATGACACCAGTTACCTCACGCCATTTAGCCCACGCGGCAGCAATGCGAGCCTTGACGTCGCAATCGATGTCACCAGACGCGTGAAACACAGATCCCAGGTATTTCACTTGGTCCGTGCGCTCGACCGTGTCGCCGCCTATGCGTACGGGTGTAGGATCTGTGGAGTTACAGGCCAAGTACTCGGTCTTCGCCACGTTGAGCTTCAGACCACCGTTCTCAAGCGACTCCTTCCACGTCATCACACGTCGCACCAGCCTACCCCTGTCCGAATCTGCCAGCGCGATATCATCAGCATACATGAGGAGCCACGGGGGCTGCTCATGTGAGTTTCTGATGCTGTCTGACAGTACGTCTAATACCACGCTAAACAGAAACGGACTAAGGACGGATCCTTGGTGTACCCCGACAGTGATGGGGAAATGTTTTGTGTCGCCAACAGCGGTCCGAACTACGGAATCGGAGTCACGGTACATGTCTTGGATGATGTCAATATAGGCCTCTGGAACCCTTTTAGATCTCAATGCCCACCAGATTATCGCGCGAGGAATACAGTCGAAGGCCTTCTGCAAGTCAAGAAACAGGCAGTGCAGAGGCGTATTCTTCGTCCTGTATTTCTCCGCGACAGTCCTTAGGGCAAAAACTGGGTCCATGGTCCCGTGACCAGGGCGAAACCCATATTGACATTCCGAGACAGTGCACTCCTGCCGAATCCGAGAGTCGATAACCCTCTCGAAGAGCTTCATGGTGTGGGACATGACCTTTATACCGCGGTAGTTACCACACTCCTGCACCGATCCCTTGCCTTTGAAGACTGGAGTAATGACACTCAGCCTCCATTGGTTCGGGATCATACCGGTGAGGAGTATCCGGTTAAAAAGGTTTGTTAAGATGCCCACACCACGCGAGCCCATCGCCTTCCAGGCTTCGATGGGGACTCCATCGGCTCCGGCAGCTTTCCGATTTTTCATGCGGCGAAGACAATTTTGGACTTCTGCAGGCGTTACCGGTGGCACTAATCCTTGATTTGGAGGAAGATCCGGCGGCTGCACCTCTTTATGCTGCTTGTTCAGCAGCTCGTGGAAATACGAGCGCCATCTCTCCTTCACCGCGAGGTCCTCGCATAACAGGTTGCCTCCGGGGTCTTTTACGCAGCGGCACTTGGAGATATCCTGTGCCGCTTTGACCCTGGAGCGCGCCAACTTATATATGAGCTTCTGCCCCTCAGACGATTCCAACTTATCGTAAAGTGGCTGTAAGTGGTCTCGTCTGGCTCTGGCTACAGCTTTCTTGGTGGCGCGCTTAGCAGCTCTGTATGCGTCGCGATCTTCAGGAGATCTGGACGCTTGCCACTTCTTAAAGAGGGCTTTCTTCGCTCTAGTCTCCCTCTGGACTGTGTCGTTCCACCACCATGTCTCCTTGTCACACTTGCGTCCGCCCTTAGACTCGCCAAGCACCTTCCCCGCCGACCCAAGGATAGCCGCCTGAATCCTGTCCCAGTAAGCTTGAACCGGTTCGCCCTCACCACCGGCGCACTTGTCGCCGATGGCAGAGGCGAACTCCTGGGACTTGACTTCATCAAGCAGCCACCACCTGATTCGGCGCCGAAGGCGATCGACACGTTTGCCTTTGGGCTTCACGCAGAGGTCCATGACAAGAAGACGGTGTTGTGCAGTGAGACTCTCACCGGGTATGACCTTGCAGTTGGCTACTTTGCTGATGTGGTGTCTCCTAGTGAGTAGGAAGTCGATTTGGGTAGCATTCCTCCCGCTCTTGTAGGTAATGAGATGCTCGGGTCTCTTTTTGAAATACGTGTTCACGATGGCAAGGTCGGCAGCCGCACACGTATTGAGGATGTCCTCCCCTTCCGCGTTACGGCTACCGTACCCAAATCCACCGTGAACACGCTCAAATTCCCCACATTCATCACCCACATGACCGTTCAGATCACCCCCCAAAACGATCCCCTGTGATAATGGGATTCCACGGAGCACTTCTCCGAGTTGATTCCAAAACGCTATTTTGTCGGCGTCGTCACAACCGGCCTGTGGCGCATAGGCACTTATCAAGTGGGTAACTACCCCATCGATAAGCACCCTAACGACCATAAGTCGGTCGCTATGACGTATCACTTCCAAAATGTCGTTGTGGAACTCCTCCGAGAGCACTATGGCAACCCCATTCTCCCCACCAGGTGCACCTGTGTAGATCAGCTTGTAGCCATTCCCAATGAACCGGGATCTGCTGGCCTTCCACCGAGTCTCCTGTAGGAACGCCACGGCCACCCTCCGCCTGGAGAGCACATCGGCCAACTCTCTCGCGCGTCCGGTTAGCGTGCCAATATTCCACGTTGCGAAGCGGAGTTTCCTTTTGGATGGGGCTAGTGTCTTTAGCCGTGCTCGCCCACGGCACGGCAGCCCTAGTCCACTTGTCACAGGAGTCGGGCGAGGTTCCTGCGCGTCGTTTTGCGGCGACGCCCTATCCGTGACAAATCTCTTACGTGTCCGAACCATATATATTTGGCTAGTTTTGGTTTTTACGGGAGCGACTGCCTTCCGACCTCCCAACCCCTAGAGGAAAAACCGAGAGGTGCACTTCCTTAACCGCATGCAAGCTGGCAAAGGAGTAGTCCATCAGTCGCCTTTTACGACTCCCTTGGAATGACTTGGGGTGACCCTATTCTTTTCACTGGCCGGGGTCACACGGCACATTATATTAACGAATACATTTTACTAAATCAAATACAAAAGCCGATTGTGTTTTCTCAATCCCTATCTGTCATTCCCATTCAAAATTATTTGGCAGATTATGATAAGAAAATATATTTCTCATTGCCAGTGTTTCTTGACTCGATTAGTCTAGACAACCCGAGCTTTGACTATGATTTACGCCACGGAAGTGATCAAATATACTCGTAGATAGTTTTTAAACTTTTTAATATTGTTCCAGGCTGCACATGCATTCGTTACACGTCGACATATGGCAAGGAGCGAGGTACCTTCAGCAGCCCTGACTACCCACGGCCCTATCCGCCCCACATCGACTGTCTGCTCTACACCTTCCTCCCAGGGCCACAGGAAATTGTAGAACTGGTGTTCACCGACTTCGACATTTATAAAGATCATAATGGGTGAGTGCTATAAATACACATGGAGACTTAATATTAATTTTCGGAGGGACAATGATATTTATCTAGTATTTTTTATCTTATGTATGCTGCTGAGATCTGACATAGATTCGCACCTTCTTAGATTTTTGAGCCCTACCTTGACGAGTTGTAGCTTTGTTTTCTTTTAATAAACTGATAAATATAAAGATAAACTGATCTGAAATTTCAATTTTAAAAGAAAAACCAGACGATGTGCTTTTATACTTTAGAAAAATTTGTGAGGGTAAATAGCATAAGTGAGAAAAATTTTGATTCGAATTTGTCAGGATATTGATTCCATAAGTTCTGAAATTAAGGCTTATGGGATTGGGAGGATGGGATATATGAGATTCTTAGGGCCTATTTACTAAAACCCACACTGTATTTTAATCGCGTAAGGTCTGGGCTTTTAGCACTTTATTGTAAGGAAAACCTTTTTTTTAAGTTGTCCCCGTAATTAGAGGAATGTGGGACTTCAAGCACCTACCCACGCATTTATTTGAAAAAGAAATAAGTTATGAATAAATCATAAAATATAATCTGTCAGTTACGCAAATATTAGATATTGACTTTTAACCAATAAAATTTCAAATGAACACTCATTTTAATGCAGTTACATTCGTGTAAACAAATAAAGCTAATATCCTGTTTAATGAACTCTACCGTTTCATGATTAAGCCTATTTAACGTTTGTACCCCTGTTTTCAATTTGCCAAAATCTTATATAAAAGCTTTTAGCCACAGGTTCAACGCGTTAAATAATTATTTAACACGTTGTTTTACATTGATGCAAATGGTGTAAAATTAATATTAATTGTATCAATGTATTTAATATGTTCATTTGATGATTGATTTGATATATATCTTGTAATTAAGTAGTATTACACAAGAAGACAAACCTGCTGGGTCCAATGTTCTCGATGATATTGCTAAGATAGTTTTCTCGCTTAGTTTGCATATTATAATATATGTTAATGGCTATTATATGTTAACTTCGACGTACCGACGTTAAATGAAAAGATCGTGAGAAATCTTAGCGTAGCGATATCATCAGTATTTACTATAACAAAAATTGTATGTTAAATTTTCACTATAAAATATTTCATTCCAAGGAAAATATCGTCACTAATTCAATCGTACAAAATAGTCATATGGTGCAAATTTCGTACGTTAACCTGTTATTACCTATTTCTGTCACTCCCGTGTAAATATCTTAAGTAAGTAGTGCGTATTCGCTCGCACAGATGCAATGACCGCCGTCCTCGGCCTCGTACTAGGTCATTGAACTAGTTTTTTGCGGTACCGATGGAGAGGTCATTGATACTTGCGCGTCGTATTATGTAAATTGTGAGTTCTTTGGATGACTTGGTGAAACTAATTACTCAACATTTTTGTACTATGTAATACTAAACTAAAATACATGTTTCTCATAACTTTTACTAAAGATTCTTCTGTGTGAATTTGGACGGTTTTATTAAAATTCCAAAAAAATTATTTGTATACATTTTATATGATAACGTAATTATAATAATAATATTACGCTTAATCAACAGATATTTTGGTTGGTTTTTTCAAGCCGCTGAGCTTACTGCAGAATTTGATATAATCAATCACAGGATGCCCATCCTTATAAATAGTAGGCGCTTCGTCCAAGGCGTAATCGGCTTCTTTCTCGGTGAATCGATCTCCCCAAGTCATTAGATCATGTCGAAGCCTGAAAAAAAATGAATCTAAAATTTGGTAACATTATCCCTATGTAGTTCTGTTTACTTTTACTGATCCGAAATGATAAGTTCTATGCAGAATATTTACGAATCCATTCAGAGGTTGACTTGGTCTAGGTGTTACTGTGTCAAATACAAGCTATAATATCATAATTATGAAAAAAAAATAGTTAGAAAATATTAAAAAATAGTCTTCATTTCAGACATCGTTTACCAATTTTCCCATTAAAACAGCTATAAAAAATAAGTTAATAACTTCTCCCATAAAGATATTCAAAAGTAAAAAGTTTTGATACAAACTGCATCTCTGCAGTCAACAATTCAAGTAGCAAAAATAATTAGCGTTATGCGGGTAGAAAACTAAAAACTTATCTTTTACCACTTTTGGCCAACTTTTATCACGAATCCTGACTTAATTTGATCAATGACATAAAGTTTGGTGGGATACCCATTAAGAATGTACTCCGAGGTAATAAAATTCAACTTTTGTCATTATTTCACATAAGAAATATGTTTTTGAGGTAATGCTAGTGTTAATTTGGGATTTGACTCGAATTAGTTTATAAATTTACATAATATAGAAGTAAAATAATGAACGAAAAATTTTAGTTTTTTTAAAAATTAGTTTTATTTTTAAAAGAGGCGCTTTGTGCCATATCTTTTATTATTATTTTCGGACTAATCGTACCGATCGAATATTTTTGAGAGCTGATTTATCGAGCACCCCACGCGTTTTAACACGTTGTTAGCTCGTTTTGTTAGCATGGTCATATGTATCTATCTATCTATGTAATGAAATTTTTGAACATGATTTTCACCCCCTTCAAAACGTCTAATTGATTTGAAACTTTGCACACTTATCAAGAACCGATGACAATGCAATAATTTAAATAGTTTGTCATATTATCCTGATCAGGACCTTCTGGATTAATGAATTTTCGGACTGGTTCTCGTCCAATCACTGAATTTAAGCACCGTCGGGCGCGGTGAGTACTTGGAACACCGTGTGACGATGGCTGTTTGTTCTTTTTTTACATGCTTTATATTAACTTGACCTGATGACTGATGACCTGATGATTTTATATTATTGACCTGTATGTGACGGAATTTACTGAATTTTCGGATTTTGACTCGATTCTTACCCACTGAACAATCAAAAAAATTCAAAATTCTGCCGAAACACGATCTGGAGTTTAATTTAATTAATACACTGCCACAAGATAGCGTTAAATTAATAATAACACTGCCGCAAGATGGCGTTAAATTAATAAAAATCATTTACCGAATGGAAATTGACAACAAATAAATTATATTAACACGCTTTTCATTCCACACTTTTCTACAGTAATTTTTTTTGTTAATCACACTATCCTTAATTTAAATTTATTGAAAATTATTTCTTAACTTTTAGTTTGAATTTCTATAAAAGCAAGTCTTGTAGGTTTTTTTAACTAAAATTTATTTTACAATAACACTAATATCTGTCGTTCGTTATTTTATTATGACATTAAGAATGATTTTTGAATTTTACGTTTGATTTATCAGTAAAGCGTGTTTTTTAATTATATTTACTTTAACTACAATATGCTTAAAAAATTTAAGACAATATATAATACATCACTATTTTTAAATTCTGGGGATTCTAATCAGGGCAATGAGATAATTTTATCGAATTATTGTACTGAAATCGGTCCTTTAAAAGTCTACAAGGTTTAAATGAAATCCGACCGTTTAAAGTGGGTCAAAATTGATTTTAAAGGAGACGGTTACAAACAAAAAAAAAACAAATCAACAAACCAACCAACAAACAAACACACAGGTGAAACTAATAAAAGCGTGTTAATGATCATTGTCACAACTATTGTGTTCCAATGAGTGCTTCACTAGCTGAGTAATGGCCGCGCGTATCATTCACCGTTCTTCTTCTTTTTCTTTATAAATTATTGGCTCCTACACAAGTGGCATTGATTTGCCAACTTCAAAATATTAAAAAAAACCAGTTGTAAAGAAATATATAAAAAGATAAAATTTGGACAGTATTGTGATTTCTGTGAACCTGAGGTTTTGTGAGTATTAAGTGTTTTGTGTTGACAAAACACTTAAGTTAGGATTTTAAATAAACTATTATGAATATAAGTTGTTTGCTACAATAAACTTACATATAAAACATGTACAAAGCGTTTGTTAGTAAGAGTTAACATAAAATTCAAATTGATCGGTCAGGAAAAGTATCTGGGTAAGAGAGCATATATTTGAGTGGTTATATTAGGACATTTAAGAAATAGATGGGTGAGGAAATGCTCTGCCAGGCCGCATGTAA
Source organism: Malacosoma neustria (assembly GCA_963693495.1). Lineage (NCBI taxonomy): Eukaryota > Metazoa > Arthropoda > Insecta > Lepidoptera > Lasiocampidae > Malacosoma > Malacosoma neustria. The sequence goes on from OY856383.1 coordinate 13,804,985, forward strand.
TACTTATATGTCACCCACACTTAATCATTAGTCGGCTCTTAACAGTGACTGTGACATCTTCACAAACTCTACATACACACGAGACAGTGTATGATAGTACAAATGGATACCATACACTAAATCTAAATCATACACATCTTTGGTTTAAAATACTTACATATCATGTTATATAAATTCCTCAACAAACCTTTTATTTGGATTATATCTTTTATACCCTAATCATTTGATGCTAATGATGAAACGTTTACTTTTTGTTATACTTTTTTTCAACATATAAATTTATTTTATAATAATAAGAAAATATATCAATGGCTTGTCCGTCTGTAAACTAGTCAAATGTTCTATTAATTTCAAGTTTTCATGAATTCTTCGATAAGGAATGAGGTAGCCCTGTTATTTTATATATAACATAATTACTACTTCTAAAATTTTATATACAATATAAATACATCGGCTACTTATTTTCATGAAAAGTGTGCACAGGCAGATTGCGAGAAATTGTAATATTCGTTTAAAAGCTTATTGCAAAACGTACTAAGATTTATTCATGGTAATTTAGTAACAAATTTATGAAAATATTGGCTGTATACATTGTGTCATTAATAACTTTAAAGTATTACTTTCCATTAAAATAATTTTTGTCACGTTTCAGCAACAAATCGCGTATGGAAATGGATAGATTATATTTAAAGCGTTATTTTATTCATAAGTAAGTATTCCCAAAAATCTCTGCTTGGTTTATTAAAATTCTCAATGCAATCTGAGTTTTATGATACCGTTAGATAGGTTCAAGACTTTGTTGCTTTGAAAAGTAGCTTAATAATTGAGTTTCATATTATTAGATCGTATCTCTTTCTATTGTTAATTAATCGATATTAATGTTAATAATTTAAATATTTTTATTTATGGTTTTGATTAAGTTTTTCATACCGGTTTCATATGCATTTTAGGCGTTAAATTGTAAGTTTCATTACTTAAAATATTTTATAAGATATAAATAATATAATTCCCATATTACACCTAGACATCGAATTAGCAAAACTTTAGATATTTATAAAGCAAACTAATTAAAAATACATCTGGCAATACGAAACTTTTCTATATAGATTGTGCTATTTACAGTACAAGAAGCCACTTCATCTTAACAATACATCTTTATATTAAAGTTATTTATTAAAATTAATTAATAGCCCGTAGAGTATGTAAGTTAGGACATCTGGATATCATAGCTATTGGATGCTGTCCAAATGATATATTAAATCATTTAGATGTCCTTTCGTATATCACATGTACTAATTTATTAGTATCAAATTCAGAATATTAAAACTCGGTTATGGTCTCGGTAATTGTTGTAAGCCACGATTTTTTTCTTAGAAAGGTTACAAATAAAAGTAAGAAATTATTTCTTATTTTTTAATTAAATTTGACTAATCTATACTCTTTTTGCTAGGATGTCATATGCCAGTGACTTATGTAGAAACAAAATTTATTATTGTTCTTTTAGTTTAGTCACTGAGAATGCCAAAAGACGTGATCAAGTTGTAAATTACGCAGTTTTAATATTACGTTTTAATGATTTTAAAGGCGCATTTCATTTGACCAAGCCTATTTTTCTTTTATTATTGTTCTTTACTTCATAAAATATTTTTCATATACGTGTTCATTCTCATTTTCTATATCATATAAGTTTTATTTAATAAAATATTTGTTTTGAGTTAGCCTATAAAGATTTTTGGTTTTAAATTTTTGATAGTAAGATGTTTTTATGTGTAAAGTCTCCCCAATCTAAAATCAAGCTCTCATTGGTGACAAAGCGATAATATTATTTAACTTTCTTCATCGTACAGAATTCTTTTTGAAATTAAAAACGCACTCTCGCAACCCACCTTTCTGTTCGCATGCGTAACAGAATATGTAATGTCATTCCATGTGAATGCTCAGCAATTCCTGTGAGTAATGCGAAATTCAATGAACAGATTTTATGTTACTGCTGCGGAATTTTCTTTATAGAGACCTTATTTATGTGTTAAATATAGAATATTGGAACTGCATATTATACCAATATCACTAAGGGTTTTGGTAAAAAGAATTAAAGCATGTCATCATTTTGGAATACACTGTTGTTAATCTAGACCGTAAAGACATGATAACGGTCGAATATTCCTTCAGGTTTTGCAGGTTTAGACGGCAATCATTCCCATAAACCATCTATTAGAATATACTAATAATAATAATTGAATATCTAGAATTAAAGCCTCTTTTTAAAAATTATATATAGTGGAAAAAATTAAATACAATAATTAATTTCTTCCATAGTCTTTAGATCATTTATAAATGATCTATTACAACAAATTTTAACACACTAATGGCACTGATGCAAGTAGATACACAGAAGTTTATCGGTGTGACAATATCTAGCAAAGTTTAAAAGATATATAGAGTGTACACAATATGTCCTTTTTTCTACTCCTATTAGCCATTATTTCAATATTCCTTTTTTTGTCATAAATTCTTTTACTTAAATATAATAACAAATTAATTTTTATAATCAAACTAAACGATCTGTCCATGTTAAACAATCGGCAAGCACTTCATTATTATCAGTATAAACTCAATTCAAAGTTAGGTTCCGATTTGTAGTGGGTCCATTAAAACACCGCAACTAATAGTTACAACATAAAGTTGTTGGATGAATTTAGTAAACGAGCCTCGACGTTCAATATTATCAAAGTTACCCCATCCAGATAAGTTAGTTATTTCTTGTTACTTCCTCAATCACGTTTAAGTAATGGACAATTTACGAAATTGGTTTCTATAAATAAACCAATTTAAAATTTATAATAAAATAAAAAAAAATCATTTATTATTGTTATCATGGACTTGTGTGCTTAAAATGTGTCATTTTTCTTCGTAATTTTTTTTCCTGTTTCTATTCACATCTCAACTTATATTAACAAGATATGCTATCATTGTATCACATAAACTAGGCAAATCATGATTGTACTGGGAAATACCTAAGTTAGTACAAATCTAAACATATTTCAGAATACACTTTGCTTCAAATCGAATTCAGTGCAGCGAAGTTGAACAGGCTAAATTAAAGAGAACACTCTAAGGACTCAACTTGTTAATATTTTTAAGAACATGCGTAAAATTCTAATTATTTTGTGTAATTTTCACTTTTGAACAATCATTTACTCTCGGTTTGCAGTTAACTAGTTAAAATTACTGTCAAAAATATTTCCTGATCCTTGCTTTATTAAATACTTTGACATTGGCAAATCAGTGCCTAAAGCATTGAAGTCACATTAAACAAAAAAAGTATAGTTGTCAAAATGTCAATGTTAAATGACAAGTATCACGGGCGAGGGCGAGGATGGACAAACAGAAATACTTTGGATAGTAATTGAATACGTGGCATTGGCGATTAGGCAGCTCTTGAGAACTGTATAGATGGCGTTTACTTCTCATTAGCAGATAAGAAGACAAAGAGTTACAAGAACGGGAATGTATTATATATACATACATTATATTATATTATCTTATAAGGATATACTTAGACTTATATACTAGCTGATCCACTTCATGAAATAGAATCCTTTATATTATAATTTATAGGAAGAAACAAGTCATGTATTTTGAAATCATGTTAGATTTCTTGTTAAATGTACGACATAAAACTTTCAAAGCCATTAATAATAAATACTTCATACCTTTCCTCGGAAATATATCCGGAGTTATCCGGATCCCAGCGGGATAAAGCGGCGACCAGTGTTTCTTCAGAGTCCAATTCTAGCGTTTTGTACCCTAGCAGGTTAACGAATCCATCGAAGTCTAAGGGATTTGGTGCCTGTGAAGTAATGTTTTCAGCTGTTAAGAAACTAAAGGTTTTAATTTATTTCTTTTAAAGAAAGAGAGGAAGTAATTATTTTAATAAGGATACCATAATACACATTTGGTACATAGATGCGTTAATAATGCAATTAGAAAATAGTCCTAAATTGATTTCTGTATAGGTACTGTATAATACTATGAAATTGTTAATGAATTTTAGAATAACAATAAGTTGATTTTGATTCGGTGAAACTTTCTTTTAGGCATTCTTTATAGACAATTCCATAATATTTATCGTTTTCCAGTAACTAAGAATAGTTTAATGACTGTTTGCGTTGAAGATTAATGTTTCTAGGCAAATTTTTAAATCCTTTCGAATTATTTGGATTGCGAACTAAAACAGAACTAAGATTTGATATTAGAATGATGCCTTAATATAATAAAACCTTGAAAAATGTAAACTTAAATATAAGAAAGAAAAACTTTAATGAATCAGGATTTGATACCCAAAGACCAATTATAAGAGTGAGAATCCGCTTGGATATACCCATTGAAATTATCCAAGTTATTAAGTTTGATGTTAGCAAATCTTTCCAAAAACTTATTCAAATTAAATTAAAAACATAAACAAAAAAGAAAAGTTTTTGGAGTTATGCAAGTGAGGATTCGATCCCAGACCGATCCGAAACCCAGAGACCCAACATATGAGCTACAATCTGCTCGAAATTGTGGGGTGAAATTATTAGAGTGTTGAAGTTAACTAAAGTTTACCAATTTAATATTTTTACAAAAACTGTTTCAAAATTATATTAAATTAAATTATTCCCCAAAGTAGATTATTTATAAAGAAAAAGAACAAAAAAACTCATCTGTATTTCATTGTAATAGAGTCGTAATTTGAATAGATTTGTTTAAGTAATGCAATGCAATCATTTAAAAATTACATTATAGAATAAGCCTTAAGCCATTATTAATATGGTTGGTATTACTTAAGTAAAAAAATACTGTGACTTTTTTTCGTTTTATCTAGTTTCAGATCACGACGATTCAAAAGAAGTTTTCACTTCAAAAAATTTAGATTTTCATCTGGCCGTTTAATAGTTCAAAATTGTTTGTTTTACTGATACTGATGAAATGAAATATCATCATACGTACTACTGACTAACTGCCACTAACCGTGAAACTGAATTTATTTGAAAGTCTTAGTAGGATTTAATGAATTTATAAACAATAATTTGATTATTGTCATGTATCAATTCTTAGTGCAAAAGGAAGTTTCCTCTTAGCCTGGAGTATTTTATGTACTCACAGTTAATTGAAATTGGAACGCGTCATTTGCGCTGGGGAACATATATCACGATTACTTTCCATGTTCCTAGATTATGTTTCCTCCGTGGTGTGATTTTTGCACATCTGATACCTGCCCGGGGGATGGGACTTTATTTCTGTCTCAAATTTGAGTATTTATATAAATTATAAATTATATAAATAAATACACTAGCACAATTCACATAGCTCTATTTCGTCCCAAAGTAAGTAGCATAGCATTTGTGTTATAGGTACTAGACATTTGATATACTATATTTATACTTTTCTATTGTAAATATGTACATACTCGTATTATACATAAATACTCAGATACGGGACGGTAATCGAATCCGTGATCTCCGCAAGCGTATCGAAGTGCGTTAGCCACTACGCCACGGAGGTCATCGTATATTATGAGTATATAGTGTGTATTTATTACAAAAACGTATAAAAGTTGTCCAGTTCTCGTAACATAAGCTCACCTGCCTACATTGTGATTAGATGGCACTGTGACTTATTTTATCAATCTGTCATTGTATATTTATTATTATGTCATAAGAAAATTAACGAAATTGATTTGGTTTGGTTATACAGATGCGACTGCCATCGGAGTCCCAATTCCAAAATGAAGACTAAACAATATTTCTTAACAATATTAGTTAATTTCCTTTATATTATATCCTAAGCCAATTAAAACTACGATTCAGATATTTCTCAAACTGATAAATTAATTTTGCTGCTACACTTTTAAGGCTTGAAGCGCTTTCAGCAAATTAAAATTATAATGAAGAGTAAATTATATAAAAAATGTTTGAAAAGTATTTGAGAGGTTTGATTTATAAAGAATATAAACAAGTTTTTCGGGGTCCAACTTTGAATTGTAATTTTGTTTACGAATATTTGTGTTTGAGGTTACGTTCCCTTTGTTAAAAGTGGCGAATTTTTAGTTATATTTTAAATTTTAGGCAAGGTTGAAATACTATTACAGTTACAAGTTTTAGTAAATAGTAATTTGCTAGGAACAATGTAAAAGTTTCGATTTCTTCGTCATTTTCTCATTACGAGGAAATGACAATACAACAAAAAAACTGGCTTGGAGATTGAAATTGTTTTGTGTATGAGTGTTTGCCTTCTGACATTACAATTTTGAAATGAAAACTGACTTTTGCTGTCTGTCCTAATTACCACTGTTATAATTTCTATGAGCCATGATCACACGGCTACTTAAGACCACTGGAATCATATGCTAAAATATTTTTAATCTTTGGACATTTTTCATGGACTACGTTAAAACCTGTATCGTAGGACTCTATCATAAATACATTCATGTCCGTCTCACTACCGATGGCGATGGAGCAATCGTGGAGCAAAAGTCTTGGAGTGGGTACCTGTTTTAGAAAACGTGCAAAAGGTTGCTTGTCGGGACTGGATGGAAAAGGCAAAGAACTGGGATTTGTGAAGAAGACTGGGGAAGAGTTATTCCAGGACAATGAATATCTGACAACGACCGGTTAATAGCTATTTTATTACCTGAAACGTAAATCACAACACAACAGTTACTCTATAAAACATCGTATTCCTGGATTAGTTTGAAGGATTAGTTTGATTAGATTAGTTTGAAGGATATCTTTAGTCCAAAATATTTTACGGTGATGAAAACGAAAACGTAGAACAACAAGTTTATACCTAAATCTTAGAAAGGAATAAAGGTTTTATGCAAGTCATAAACTCTTGATGTTTAATAAGGGAAAGCGATTAGGTGTTTCATCTCTCAAATGGTGAAATAAAGCTGAGATGTTGGAGAGGTTAAAAACATTTTTGTTTTTAACAAGGTGATAATCTTAGCGGTACAGCCTGATATTATTATTAAACTTCTGCAACGAAGTGCAGTGTCTATTTTACGTTTAGTAACGTGCTGATTAATATATATATATATATATATATATATATATATATATATATATATATATATATATATATATATATATATATATATATATATATATATATATATATATATATATATATACACACACACACACACACCCACACACACACACACTAAGTTAATGACAGTAAGTTATTAAGCATATTAGTCAATATTTGTATGATTTACAAATAGTTATATTAATCAAGAGATAGACAAGTCTAGTGATACAGGTTTTTATTTGGTGCAAGCAGTTTGCAAAAGTAAACTAATATATATAAATTATAAAATGTGATATTTAAATAAAATAAAAGTAATGAAAAATGTGATAGTTGTAATCAGCCAATAACATTATCGACGTTTGTTATTTTTGAATTGAAAACTTCTTTAGCCGCGTTGAGCACTTTTTTGGTAGGGGAAAATCTTATGGGTTCGCGTCACCGACATGCTAATGTTTTTATTTATTTTCTACGCTATATTTCTTTCCAATAAATAAGTTTTCAATAATTGCGGACGTCAGGCACCAAAGTGGAAGTTTGGGTTGGAACCAGGATTTAATGTTGAAATGATGATGATTTTTTTATAAATAAATAAAAATCCTTAAAAATCTTGATCCTTTATCTCATGTATTATTGTGTATTAACAATGCGCAAATGTAATCGTATACATATTCATGTGTGAAAAGATATAAATATGGGATTAAGGTGAAGTTGATAAATAAGTCTGTTTCATTCTATTACTGTACATTTTATTTTTCTAGCTTGACATTGAGTAATTTCTAATTACCTAAAATTCAGTATTCAAGAATGGATCGAAGTCAATATTTTATGCCGAAATACCTCGTTTTGTAACCCTTAAAGTTACCAACTACATAAATTACGAAGGTTTCCTTATTCAACTGGACCCTCGTTAAAATAAATTGGATAACGGTATCTGATGTGTAATCTCAAATATTTTTAAAGGAAAAAATAAAAATCCCTTTAAATGCTATGGCCAGGTTTAAACTTTGAATTAAATTCTAAGAAAATTCCAACTAAAGAATTTTCTTGCAAATACATTTATATACTCGTAATTAAAGCCAGTCTTCACAGATATTGAGTACACGTTTTATCTTTTCATTGTAAAGTTTATAATGTAATAATAAAATATAAAAAAATTATATTTCTAACAAATCAAAGTTAAAACAAATGAACAAAGAAAACTAAACAAAACCTCTATCTTAGACCTTCCTCTGTGTTAAACTTGTCTATGTTTATAATCAATTGTGTTCATAGACTGTCAAAAGATGGAAATTGGCAGATATAATATTGAAATTGATAGTTTAACCTTTCGTCAATTTCAATTGTATTGTGATTTAATTTCTTTATTATATAGTAAGAAATTAAGTAATAAACATAAGTAAACAAAAAGTTTTTATGGATTGTTCACATTTGTTTTTGAAACATTTTGTAGGCGGTAGGGCCCAAAGCCCGCTGGGTGGCAATTGCTCCTGGCGTATAATTATGCCGCCATAATAACCTTGTGTTGTGTTCCGGCATTAGTGACCTAGGTTCCTATACCCATATGTGGACAGAAGCAGCAACAAACATCCATAGTCAACGGTAACTGTTTACTATTAAGTTGATCATTAGCCTGTCAGCTGTTGCTCAGCAATGAAAAAGAAGACATATGCTCTTTGAGCTAACTTATCATATTTCGTAATTTATTTTCTTTAAAAAAGGAACAAATCTGCTTCCTCTTGTTCTCGTGTTAAACGTTCTATTGATTAAATTACTTCTTAAAACCAATATTGGCGATAAAAGGCACGAGACAACCTTAGTTAAGGGATTTATTCATTTTATCCTCTCAATAAGAGTACGGACAGGGTCGAGTGATCTCGTTGGAAATTGACAAGACCTGGCCACGACAGTGCTCCGACTGACTACTCAATTAGTGACGCGACTTATAAAAACTAGTTAGATAAAAAAAATTAAATTGAAAATGTATTGTAAACAAACAGATTTTATGTTACATATTTTTTTTTTGTGTATTTCTTGATATCTATTATGATAAGTTATTCCTAATTAATAATTTTTTATTTTTTTTATTGCGTAGGACAGCAGACAGGCTGACAGCCCGCTTAGAATTTAGCAGTTACCGTCGCCTATAGGTGTTTGCAACGCCAGTGGCATCGCAAACACGCTGCTGTCCCATTAGGGTAACAGGAACTTGGATCACTAATGCCGGAACACAACACAAGGTTATTATGACGGCATACTTAAGACCAAAGGTGGTCGCCATCCAGACGGGCTTAAGGCGTAGCTAGGGTGGGTTGTTTTGTCGCCTTTTACGACAGGCCGACCCCGGCCACAGAGGTTAGTATTCTTTCTCCGCCCCTGCACGGATAAGATAATAAATGTAAATATAATAAATGTATGTAGATGTTCCCATCACGTAAAAATTGGTATTAGTATCGATCTGTTACTCTCGCATCCCAGGATCAATACTTACGCTGATATTTTAGGCATTTTTATATCTTACCACGTACTGACGAGACAACGACTTAGACTATGGTATTCGTTTACAACATACGCTGCCTCGTGTGTCGTCCTGATTTCACTGTCACCGTCCGAATACGAGAGGCACGAGCAAGTTTGAACGACACTTTTATATACACATCGATATATACATCGGTGAGAAAGAAACGTGAACATTACCGATCCAGTGAGACTCTCATAAGAACATTATAGACGATGAAAGGAAATTTCGAAAGGAAACCTACACAACACCAGGTTCTTTTGGAAAAGCCTCAGAGGTATGAGTACATTGATTATTTTGTCTTGGATATCGAGCGCAGTGAGATGTTATTGGCTATTATTGTACAGTAAAATAAATATTTACTTCCGGTAAATCTGTACATCTTTATCAAGACAAATACTTTTATAATTATTCACACCTATAATATCTTAATGGCACATGGTTTCAAGTCTGTGTAATAATTGAATTATTATAAAATAATGATAAAAAATTGTGTACATAGTAAGCTAAGATTTAATTTTTTTTAGTTTTGTTGCGAAATTTATCTATGTATGTATATATTATATATTACAAAGTGGTTCGTAAATTGCACTTCGCGGCTGTAAAATTCGTGACCAAGACATAAACCGGTTCCAACAAGCCTAACTGTTAACAATACTTAAGAAGAATTAAAAGGAAAGGAAAGTTTTCTATCTGTTTTAAGACTGTCCTCTGGAAATAAACTTTTTGTTTATTGTGAACGAATTACTTGAAGCCGAAGACGCTTTATGCAGGATTTATTTGAGGCTTTTTTTGTTTAAGACAATCGTAATTGTCTTATGAGTGTATTATTTATTTATGGTACTTTATACTCTTATTTTATTGTAATTTGTTTTTATTAATATTCAAGGGTTTTTTGGAACGGATTTCATATTTTTTACCCGCAGAAGTACCGTTTCGTAATAAGCTATTTTAAAATTAGTAATGTTTATTTAAGTTTACTATACTAATTTTATTTAAGTTTTTATGGTCATTAAATTTGTAATATTAGTTTTAATTATGCTTAAGGCGTAAGTAATTCAAGTTTTAGTGCCGCTATGTGGAGAATAGCATATTAACGATGGTATGGATAGTTGAAACATCAGGAGCACCGCTAACACGCTGCTGCCCAGGGCATAGATCTAGAACCTGAGTTATTTATACCGGAACGCAAAGAAAGGTTGTATAACTTTATAACGGCTATATTATATATATATATATATATATATATATATATATATATATATATATATATATATATATATATATATATATATATATATATATATATATATATATATATATATATATATATATATATATATATATATATATATATGACTTCTTGTTGAAGTAAGTGTTATATATACGTACGTTTTTATACATTATATAATTCCCTGCACCATAAGCAATTGAAAAACAAAAACATGAATAATATATAATATGAAATAAAAATAAAATATTTGCATCGTATAAATATTTTGTCCTCCGCGAGGATCGACATAACCAGATTACTTGCAGTAGCATTGAATTAGCCAAGTTGTCACATTTCTATATTTCACTCCCTAATTCTTACCTCAGATAACATGTTGCGGACACCCTGTTCATCCACTTTATCTCCAAGACTGATTAACGTTGCTTTAAGATCGTTGTAATCAATACAACCGTCGCCATTCATATCAAAAAGGAGAAAGGCCTAAAATAAAATTAACTACAGAGATACGATAAATTAAACAAAAAATTACGTATATTTTACTTTTAAATTAATTGTTACACGTATCGCTTTTAATGGAGATAAGTCGAATCTTGGGTCTGACTCTCTTTACCTGCGGATAAAGTATGGTGTAACATTTGCCTTTCACTTAAGTAGCCCGTCGCCGTAAAACGTGGCTATTCGGGCAACTCTATTGCAATAGTCTGACACGAAAAAGCGGATGTAAGAATTCGTAATGCTCCACTATCCCTTCACCAATGCAATCTTGTATTTTTTCAAATACAAAAAAGTTGACATCAATGTGAAGTACTACATAGCTATGCTTTAGAACAAATTTCATATTTCTATTTATATACTAGCAGATCTTTTTATTCCATGTATCTATATGGTTATTCCTTATTTAAGGACACATCGTGAATAATATAATAGATGATATTTAAGTCTATTATTTTCAGCGAAATGGCTCACCTCTTTCAGTTCAAAGATCTTTGATTCGTCAATTTCAGCCAATACATTTGCCGGTATACAGAGAGCTTCCCTCGCCCTTGACGCGGAACGAGATCTTGATTGCTGCGGTACATTTATTTCGAGATTGTTCTCAGATATCACCGGACTGCAAGAATTTCAAGCACATAAAAGCCATATTATTATTTAGCATTCATATACATATATTATACCAGCGGCAAACGTTATATTGACATATAAATAAAAAATGAACACAAAAATACTAATATATTATTGTTAAAAAAGCGCGAGGCGCTTTGTGCCATGTCCTTCGTACTATTTTTGGACTAGTCCTACTGATCAAAATTTCGAGAACTGATTTATTGAACACCCCACGCTTTTGTGCGAGCTCTTTGATGCTTATTTTAGGACTAAATGTTGATGTGTTAAAAATAGATTAGATAGATGTGACTAATTGCTTACATGGTTGCACCCGAATAATTATTTTGGAGCCCGAGGTATATATAGATTTGAGTATTGTCACAGAGTAGAACTGCAATATTTTCACTTTGTAAGATAAGAAAATTCAGGAAATAGATGGAATATTTATGGCTGAATAGTTTTTTAGAGGCCTTTTAAACACCAATTATCTAGGCATGGAAAATCGTGCGGCTTCCTTCTTTTGCTATATTTTAGATGAAAAAAGAGTCCTGTCTTCACATTAGATCAGGCCTAGTTTGGATGTTTATATATTGCATGAATAACTTACTCCCCAGAAGACACAGATTGAAGTAAATTCTCCTTGAATTTTTCTATCTCATCTTTGGCAGAGTCCATTTCCGGACGGCTACGACGTCTCTCCTCTTTATTCTTGCTCTACAACAGGAAATATTTTTTTAACTATTTATAAATTATTTATTGCATTTTATTATATTATATAGTAAACAATCATCTAATTTAAGGAAAATACGAAAAATAAACGTCAGTACCAAAGATACATAATTGCTTAGTCTTGTTTTAATAAATACGTCATGAGCCGATAAGTTAACAAATATATCTTCATTGTACATATTTACATATTTATTACACATAAAAAAAATTGAAAATTACACCCGTGAATGTGAATTAGTCAATTTACTATTATTTATTAATTTAATATAAATGCTGTGTTCATAAAATGACTGAGCTGTAGCTACGAATTAAAATATTTTAATATTTATATATAATATTTATAATATTTATATATATTGTTTTAAATTATTGTGTAACTATTATTCAAAATATTGCATTACGAATACATTATTGCAATGAATTATACTTGATTGGAAGTTTGTCGTGGACCAGAAAGGAATTAATTTTGATTCATTGTTTTATAATATCACATTGATTGTTGCATGACAAGTATTTCTTCACTAACAGTGTGAATTAAATAATTATATCAGACTCACTTTGCTTGAAGTTCTGTTATCTTCCGACATAGTTACTAAAGTGTTCCTAAGGAATTGTGTTGCAGAACTTTCACATATGACGAATTTTCTACGACTGAACACTCATAAGCTGGAAATATAATTAAACATTATGTAGGTTAAATTTAAATTGTAATTTACAGTTAACACTTCCACTGCCGGTTTTGTGAAATAATAATTATAATATATATATATATATATATATATATATATATATATATATATATATATATATATATATATATATATATATATATATATATATATATATATATATATATATATATATATATATATATATTATTGCTGAGGAACAGCAGACAGACTGATGGTCCTTTTAATAGTAAGCAGTTATCTATGGGTGGTTGCCATCTAGACGGGCTTGGAGCCCTACCACGTATATTTGCAAAGAAGCTCGTAAATTAAATATTTTTACAATTGGAATTATTTTTATAGTTAACGCATTCTCTTCTGTATCTTATAAAACAGATATACCTATACATGTTTTATACTTTACTTCTCTTCTTTATAATAATATTAAGTTTTTAGTTAAGTACTATCATTGGTATACGTTGAAGTGATTGAATTGATTTATTTTATACAATCTTATTGTAATTAGGTGCTAATGTGACAAGTGGTTTAGTGCTTAAAACCTACTTTCCGTGCAGATGCGGAGAAAGAATACTAACCTCTGCGGCCGGGGTCGGCCTGTCGTAAAAGGGTAGGGCCCCAAGCCCGTCTGGATGACGACCACCTTTGGTCTTAAGTATGTCACCATAATAACCTTGTGTTGTGTTCCGGCATTAGTGACCCAAGTTCCTGTACCCTTATGCGACAGCAGCGTGTTCGCATGCCACTAGTGTTGCAAACACCCACAGTCGACAGTAACTGCTAAATTCTAAGCAGGCCGTCAGCCTGTCTGCTGTCCTAGTCCTACAGCAATAAAAAAAGTTAAACTCTTTTTATTTCTGCCCTTATCCCAAATTATGTGAGTCGGCACAACATGTTCTCTCCTTTCACTCTCCTCTTTTAGTGGTCATCTCAACATTTACATCTTTTTTTAGCCTTATCATACTTAAAACGTTATATATTTAACAAAAATTGTATTAAAAATTGATTTATTTGAAACTTGTATTAAAAATATCTAGGTATATAATATCTCACCAATGTATTATTATGAGTATGAATTGTTTGATCAAGTGATGTATCGTTTCTTTGAATATATTTCAAATTGTTTTGCTTTTTATGTACTGTTAGAGAATAAAATTCGTTAATAATATCTGAGTACACGATCTAGTCTAAACACGACTTTGTGATAGATCTAGAGTATCGTAATTCACCAAAAACAATTCAAGAAAACAACTTAAACTATCTATTATTTAGAATATTGTAAGGTCGTTAATAAATATTATAATATAATATTACAATAAATATCAATTACATAGTTAATTTTATAAAACTTCTTTTGCATTGGAAGGGTTACATTTAAATTGCAATTTTGTGTCTGTCGAGTTAATTATTTATTTCAGGCGGATGCACGATGATTTTGAGATTAGCCGAGTTGTTTGTATAAACTAATTAATATTTCAGCTGGAGATAATGTTCTAAGATTTCCAGGCCAATGAGTCGTTGCTACGTTTCCACTTGCCTGGATTTAAAGGGAAATATGGTTTCTGCATAACTGAGTATTTTAGTAACATTGTTAATTTACAAAAGGGATATATTCCTATCAAGATATTCGTTATGAAGTCAGTATCACTTTTTATTGCTGTGGAACATCAGCAATAGTTACCGTTGCCTATAGCTGTTTGTGACGCCAGGGGTACCAATAACATGCTGTCGTTCACGTAGGGAAACTGAATCAACTCAACTCAAAAAGGTCTATGTCTATATATAAGCATGAATAAATTGAATGTAAACCTGGGTTACTTATGCCGAAACACAATAAAATTTTATTCTGGCGGCATATTTAGACAAGGCTGGTTGGTTTCCAGTTGGGCTTGGAGCCCAAACCCCTACCCTATCCCCTGGTAGGGCTATTTACAACATAAAAATTTAAATAAGTAGTATATCAATTGTGTCACCGCCCATAACACTCTGTTGCTTACTTTGGAACTAGATAGCACTTGTCCCAGTATAGTTATTTATGGCCCGTCCTGGCCGAATGGCTGGAAAGGCGCCACGGCGCCCTGATCTTCCGTCTGACACAGGTCCTCTCGGGGCACGGTTGCTTCGGGAGGTACCTGTGTCGCATAGGGCGGGAGATGACGTCGGGGCGCCACCACTGTGGCGCGGGAGACGAGGAGGACACGGTGAACCACACTGTCGCCGTGTGCCCTGCGTGGCGCGAGGAGCGCCGCGCCCTCGTCGCCCAAATTGGCGTGGACCTGTTGCTCCCGGCCCTGGTTCTGTCCTGGATGGACGGCCGTCGCCTCCTTCTGCGAGGCAGTCATGTCCGCAAATTAGGCGGCGGAGCGGGAGCGGGAGTTGACCACCACACTCCCCTCCCGCCAACGCAGGCCACGTCGGTGGCGCCGGAGGGCAATTAACGACCTCCGGCCGCCATAAAAAGCGGCCGCGGGTGGCCCCTCCGGGGAGGATCCGCCGCCCGTACTATTGCCGCGAGGGTGAGGGCTGCGTGCTGTTCCGCGGCCCCCCTCAACTCCTAGAGTTGTTAGGAGAGTGCCGGGGGGACAAAATCCTGACCCCCTGGCACCAACACTTTAGAAGGGGCCCGCCTCAAGACAAAGGGCGGGCCGACGCCGACCCGGGCCACGAGATTGGCAGGCCATATATCCGCGGGCCCGAGCGTAGGCGATAGGATAACAGCGGGGTTTTTTAGTGGGTAGTCGGATGGCCAAACATCTTTCCCGGAGTCCCACATATCCCTCGGTCCCCCCGGGCCGGGGGAACCCGTCAATAGAGGTTTTTCCCCGAGACCAAAAAAAAAAAGTATATTTATTTATAAACCCGGCATGCAAGGTAAAATAATTTATAATTTCATAAAACAAAAATCATTAACATGAGGGGTAAAACAACTTCATACTTAGTATTATTCAATTACTTTTTCTCTTCTTTTAAAATATCTAATTTTTTATTTAAAGGTTGAAAACCTAGAATACAACAAACTTGATGACGAATATTTGAACCTGCTTGATTAACGAACCACAGGCATGAACGTAAAAATCAGTGCCAAGTTGCGTCATTAAATTAAATACAGAACAAGAAATATTTTTTTGGAGAAAATATGAGTGTAATACCAAGCTCTTAAAGAGAATAGACAATATACCCGGGATGTTCGTTCAAATATAAACCTTCAATGATTATAAAACGGAAAACCTCTCCTTTTCTGTATCTCTGACAAAGTCTGAAAATTTTATGAGATTTTTTCATTAGTTGTCTCCCAAATATATTAACTCTCGCTTATATATTTACTAAATCAATTTACTATTTCGGTTTTATTTTCACATTTTTTATTCTTTTTCAAACATATATCAAGTTTACATTTTCAAAACTGAGTTCACTACACTTATAGTCCACAAAGTATGTGTAGGTTAAACTTCAAACACACCTCTTTTACGTGAGCAGAGCCTCAAAAAGATGTGATTAAATTTAGTTTTTGCAGAGAATTCATAATCTTTCATTGTTCTCTGATATGCAATGGGATAGAATTATTCATATTTCTGACTGGAACCACAAATGCAACACTCGCGGAAATATGCACAATTTTCGGCATTTCAAAGTCCTGTTACAATTGCAAAACAAAAGGAATTGCATGCATCGTCCCTCTTAAAAGATTCATCTAAGACTACGTTTATCAACTGATTGAAAATCCACTTAAAAGCATCAAGAATCAAAATGCTGAATATTAAACAAAAAAAAATCACGTGGTTTTCCCTGGATCTTAGTTAGAACTCGTGGTCTATAATAATAAATTTACAATTACACAAAATAAATATTTATATAACCAGTAAGCAGTATTTACATATATAATCTGTTTGAACAGATTGTTTAGTATACATTTAATAAAGCTTAAAGGCTTTGAAAGTGATTTTACATTCATACGATTGTAAAAATAAGATATGTAGATATTCTAGCTAAGGTTTTTGAACAGTATTTGTATAAAATTATATATTTTATTTGTGCAGGGGCGGAGAAAGCATACTAACCTCTGCGGCCGGGGTCGGCCTATCGTAAAAACCAACAAAACAACCCAACCTAGCTAAGTGATAGGGCCTCAAACCCGTCTGGATGGCGACCACCTTTGGTTTTAAGTATGCCGCCATAATAACCTTATGTTGTGTTCCGGCATTAATTAGTTTATAATTTAAACTATTAATAGGTTGAACGAATAACATAAAGATATATACCTAACGCAATAGTATTTTTTCTGGAAAAGTTTTTTTTTGTAAGAATAGTATTTACTCCTTTTGTATTAATGAATGGTATCGAGTGAGTAAAATTGAAGACGGAACAAACCTAGAATCTATGAACGGTTGTATATTATGACCTCAGAGAATGATTTTGCTAATTGTGAATCGTGGTGAGAGTTGTTATTAATGCCCTTTTCTCACATTTCACATAAGCGCAACATATTGTCTCTTTTTATATATTCTCCTCTGTAAACCGTCATCTCAACGTTTTGTTGAGCAATTATCTCATATTCATCACTTCTATTCTCTCACTTCATCTCTTATTTCTTCACCAATATTGTTTCTGCCTGGCTCATTCCTTATTATCTTCTTAAGTTGCAGTCTTATGTAGTTGCAGTCAGTGTTATGTATGTATATACAGGGTAATAGATCAACGTGAATTAAAAATATAAATAAGTATACTGTGACTATTCACACAGCGCCATCTATTCCTAAAGTATCAGGGCGCTTGTGTTGTGGGTATTAGGCAACTGAATTTTGTAAATTATTACATATTGTACATAAATACCCAAAATTGGGATGGGAATCACAACCGTGATGTTAGCAGACGTTCCGGTTGTGAAAGCCGTTCCACCACGAATTGTGCCACGAGATGTCACGAGTTCTTCGCTTTCACTAGGTGTTTTTTTTTATTGCTGTGGGACAGCAGACAGTCTGACGGCCCGCTTAGAATTTATCAGTTACCGTCGCCTATGGGTGTTTGCAACGCCAGTGGTATCGCGAACACGCTGCTGTCCCATAAGAGTACAGAAACTTGGGTCACTAATGCTGGAACACAACACAAGATTATTATAGCGGCATACTTAAGACCGAAGGTGGTCGCCATCCAGACGGGCTTGAGACCCTACCACGTAGGTAGGGTGGGTTGTTTTGTCGCCTTTTACAACAGGCTGACCCCGGCCGCAGAGGTTAGCATTCTTTTTCCGCCCCTGCACGGATAAAAAAGGTGTGTAATAATATGTATTTATTTACAAAGGAAAAGTATTGTAATAAATCAGTTGTCTAGTACCCATTTTTTTTTGTCTCAGGGAAAAACCCTCTCTTGACGGGTTCCCCCGGCCCGGGGGGACCGAGGGATATGTGGGACTCCAGGAAAGATGTTCGGCCATCCGACTACCCACTAAAAACCCCGCTGTTCTCCTATCGCCTACGCCCGGGCCTACGGAAATGTGGCCTGCCGATCTCGTGGCCCGGGCCGGCGCCGGCCCGCCCTTTCTTAAGGCGGGCCTCTTCTAAAGTGTTGACGCCAGGGGTCAGGGTTTCGTCCCCCCGGCGCTCTCCTGATTTGACTCAAGGAGTTGAGGGGGGCCGCGGAACAGCATGCGGCCCTCTTCCTCGCGGCAATAGTGCGGGCGGCGGATCCCCCGAGGCGCCGCCCGCGGCCGCTTTCTACGGCGGCCGGAGGTCGTTGCTTGCCCTCCGGCGCCGACGACGTGGCCTGCGTTGGCGGGAGTTAACTCCCGCTCCCGCTCCGCCACCTCCTTTGCGGACATTACTGCCTCGCAAAAGGAGGCGACGGCCGTCCATCCAGGATCGCCCCTGACCATGGACAGACCAGGGCCGGTAGCGACAGGTCCGTGACCAATTCCGGACGGTACTCCTATCCCCATCGCGTGCTAGTCAGGTGTGGGTACGACTACCAGACGACACTCTAGAAAAACCAGGGAGTCGCCCAACGTCGTAGTCGGCCCAGCAAGACCAACCGACAGTGAGGATGCGATTCCGCCCCAGGAACACTCTCTGTGCAGGTGCAGTCGAAATAGGCATGGTTTCGACTACCAAATCAGGCCCCGGGGCAGAACCCGGGACCCCAATCAGTACTCGCAACCATCCCACCGAGGACCACACCACGAACAGAGAGCGAAGTTGGAAAGGATGTAGGAGGTATACGGGAAGAAAGGTAGGACTCTGTCGCCTCGGACGGAGAGTGGAGTGAGGCGACGGATGCTCGGGCACCTCGGGTACGCACACCCGTGCACTCCTCGGATAGAGGAGTGCCCCTGAGGGGTTGTCTAGTACCCATAAATTAAGAGCTATGTTACTTACTTTGAGACTAAATGGCGCTTTGGGATTTGTCCCAGTATATTATATTTATTTATTTATTTAACCTTTAGCACTTAAAGTACAAGACGGACTTAATGCCTTAAGGCATTCTCTGCCAGTCTACCTTGGGGTGATGCAGAGATAGTTTACATGATAGGTGCACAATTGAATAGGAGTATGTTAATCAAACAAGATTACACATAAAAGCAATATACTACATATACTTACATTTAAACTTACATACACATAAATACATACACATATACATAGATTTATACACATACTAATACATACATACATATACATACATACCTAGTCAGGTCATAAGTATTGTCACACAGTAAAAACTTTTCTTTTAGAATGCTGGCCACAAAAAAATTTATTGAATTCGAATTTCGAATTGTTCATGAAAATAAAAATGTATAACTTTTAGAATTTTACTCATTTTTAAATATGGAGTGGACGCTTAAAGAAGACCGTGTTGCAGTTATTGCGTTGCATCGTTGCGGTTACGCGCCAATTCAAATTTTTAACATACTGAAAAATTTGAATATTACCAAAAGATTCGTTTATCGTACCATCAAACGATACAATGAAGACTCTAGTGTAGATGACAGGTCAAGAAGTGGTCGCCCTCGGTCTGTTAGGACTCCAGCAGTGATAAAAGCTGTGAAGGCACGAATTCAAAGAAATCCCAAACGTAAGCAGAAACTGTTGGCCCTTCAGATGGGGTTAAGCAGAACCACGGTGAAATGGGTGTTAAATGAAGACTTAGGGCTTCGGGCATATCGAAGAAAAACAGGACATCGTTTGAATGCTCTTCTAATGGACCTGAGACTGAAGAGATGCCGCGCTTTGTTGAAGCGGTACGCGGGAAAAAAATATCGGGAAATTCTTTTTTCGGATGAAAAAATGTTTACCGTAGAAGAGAGCTACAACAAACAAAATGATAAGGTGTACGCACACAGTAGTGAAGAAGCGAGCAACCGTATTCCGCGTGTCCAACGAGGTCATTTTCCATCCTCGCTCATGGTATGGTTGGGAGTTTCTTATTGGGGCTTAACAGAGGTACATTTTTGTGAGAAAGGTGTAAAAACGAATGCTGTTGTGTATCAAAATACAGTCCTGACGAACCTTGTGGAACCTGTTTCTCATACCATGTTCAATAACAGGCACTGGGTATTCCAACAAGATTCGGCGCCAGCTCATAGAGCGAAGAGCACACAAGACTGGCTGGCGGCGCGTGAAATCGACTTCATCCGGCACGAAGACTGGCCCTCCTCCAGTCCAGATTTGAATCCGTTAGATTACAAGATATGGCAACACTTGGAGGAAAAGGCGTGCTCAAAGCCTCATCCCAATTTGAAGTCACTCAAGACATCCTTGATTAAGGCAGCCGCCGATATTGACATGGACCTCGTTCGTGCTGCGATAGACGACTGGCCGCGCAGATTGAAGGCTTGTATTCAAAATCACGGAGGTCATTTTGAATAAACTTTAATGTCATAAGAATCTATGTTTTGTTAAGTTCATTTTGGTATATGAATGGTTACATAATGAATAAACTTGTTACAATTATTTTACATTAAACATGTGACAGAATTTATGACCTGACTATGTATATATCTAATTATAGCAAATAAACAGGAGATTTAACTAGAATCTGCCAGTTGTTTAAGGAGACGTAGTCGTACTTTGCGTTTATAGATTTCACGACTTGTCAGCATTTGGATTTCAGGAGGGAGCGCATTCCATAGAAGAATAGATTGGATAAAGAAAGAAGAGTGAACGAAACTAGAAGTATGAGCGGGGCAAGCAAGGAGGAGATTATTGGAAGAGCGAAGATGTCTGTTATGAGATGTCAGTATATTATATTATATTATTAATATTACTGAGATAACATATAAAATACAAAAGCATTAACAGATTTTCATTGATAAAATCTGACGATGAAGAAAGTAAGATACTGTCTTCATCGTATCTCCGTAGCGCTTTTATGAGCAACTTTAAAATCCCCGATAACATAGATTTTCTTCTTGGGAATAAATGCTTCGTTAGTTCCTTTTGTGAAATGAGAAAATTAAGAGCAACCGATAAAATGTTCGATGAGAAGCATTTTTAAAACTTGGTGATTATGCGAGTTTCAGATGTAGGATAAATTTTGAAATAATAAATGTGTTTATATTTGTGAAAATATTAAATATCTGAAACATTAGCAATACTTATTTACTAAAACAATGACCCTTAAAAGCTATTATGGCTCTAACATATCCTTAAAAGCCAACTATTCTATCTCAAATGACCATTTAATACAGACCTCTCACTTCCTTCAAAAGATCATTCATTTGTAAAAAAAGAGAATTGTATCGAGATCTTTTGTGTTTGGATTCCTCTTTCTACTACTCATTATTATTACGAAAAGGGTTCTTGTTTTACATTTTCATTCTCAGTGCTATCGTTAATTAAATGTCGACGTTCTTCGTTATTAATTGGCTTATTAATACTTTTCTTTCAATTAGCAACGCTGTCTTTGTTGTAGGTAGAATATAAAAGTAAAACATACAAGTTGTATAATAAATATAAATAGATTTATGATAATTCAAATATCTAAAGTAATTTATCTAATACTACGTGAAACAAAATCTTATATTCTATTTTACGAAAATTACAAGGACGTAGGAGTACGAAACTTGAAATTATTAAAGTTGATACGTATATAGAATGCACAAAGATATTTTTTATAATACTCAAAAAACTACATAAACTGTATAAACAAAACATTACATATACTACTGCTTTTAACACTGTATACAAGCATACTCTTTTTTTGGTTAAAGCCTGTGGTGAAACTATGAAAAGCAGTCGAAATCTGTCACTTTGGTTTTCTGATCTAGCTTGAATATTTACATTGGTGGTAAAAGTAAATGAGTAATATCAAAGAGTCTTTGGTTTTATAATTATTTATGAAAAATTATTGTATCCTTTAATATTTTACCCCCCCACTTCACACGAGATTCACAAATATTTTTAAAATCATAATATTTCTGTAATGTCTTTTACAGGGTCAATTTTTGCTGTTAGCACTCGTATTTCTCTTATTTTAACATTCGTTTTAGATCTTTTTTGTAGAAGAAAGAGTAGTTTACTTCAATCAGCTACATATATTATTTTTTAAAGTAAGTATCCTGGTTATTCGTTTCTAAATTTATGTTTACGGAGGTGAAAGATGGCAAGTTTTGCACAGAAAATTCCCTGTCAATAATGAATATACGCTTTAAACACCATCCAAGGAGACTTTACACGTGAATAAATCCAGGCAATCAAGCACGCAATCAGATCGATTAAATTGCTGTCGACAGAAGATGGAGGAATTGTATCAGTAGTAAAAATACCTATCCTGGCGCTGATTGTGGGAGTGATCACAAACTTCTAGTGGCAGACATCAGCCTTAAAGAAGTGTTAGTTAGCGGGCAGTGGGTAGTTCAGTTATCGCCCGATCGCGAACAACTGGTCATCTTCATACTAAAGCAGCCAACGTAACCATAAACAAATACAATGACATTGACGATAATTAAAACAGATTAAAGGCTATGATTCTCTTATGAAAGTTGGATTACAGTGGAGATATGGAAGGTTATTAGAAAACAAAAAGAATTACTCAAAACCAGTATTCCCATACAGAGTACCACGAGGACTCGGCAAGAGTTCAACTGCTACACTGTAGGGACTATAATAACTATCAAAATTCCATCTGTCAGGATATTGAAGAACATGTACAAAAATTTCAAACCCGAGACTGACTTTTGAAGATCAAAAGTATTACGAGAGAATACAAGTCATGGGAGAGATGGGCCATAGAAAATAACGAGGGCAAAATGTTAGGCGAGATAAATGAGGTGATGGAGAGGTGGCGATCGTACTGTAAAAACCTGTACGCCGACCCTGCAGTACAATCTGGATATACTCATACTATGGATGAACAATGCTTGGAACCGGACATTATAGAATCTGAAATCGGAGACGAACTGCGTAAACTCAAAATGAATAAATCAGCTGGTAGAGACGGTATTTTTGCTGAGAAACTGCAACATCTAGGAGATCTAGTAATTAAGTTACTACTTAATCTTCAACCAAGTTTGGAGAACATGCAGATGAGTCACTGATTAGAAAGTCCTTGCTAGTTCCACTACATAAGAAGGGGTCGACTAGGACATGTAGCAACTACCGTACAGTGGTATTAATATTGCATGCGAGCAAGAAAATGCTTCATGTAATTAACGACAACTACAATCCTTTATTCAGTGGCAGATACCTAGTGGTTTTGTGAAAGGTCGGGGCACAAGAGAACAAATTGTAAATGTAAGGCAAATAATGGAGAAAGGTCGCGAATTCAACATGCCAATACTCATGTGCTTTATAGACTATACGAAAGCGTTTGATTGTGTTCGATGGGATTGTTTGTGGAACATTCTGCATAAAATGGGCGTACCTCAACACCTCGTATCGCTGATAGCTTACTTATACCAAGATGGCGAGTCTATGGTAAGGGTGAATAATGTCACCTCGGGATCCTTCAAGTCAGGAAAGGGAGTAAGACAGGGATGCATTCTTTTTCCTATTCTTTTTAACGTATCGTGTTGGATATATAATGAGGAATGCATTGGGAGATTGGGGAGGAGAAGGGGGGGAATTTCGGTCAGTGGCATGAAAATTAGTAACTTGAGACAATTGAAATAGTTGGATACAATCAGTTCCGATAGTAGTGTCGGTAAATGGTCTGATAGCGAAGAGTCTTCATCGACACATTGAAAGGCTCTCGCTTGGTCCCTGGCTGAGAGGTTACTAACAGAAGGCAGCTATCCTGGATACGTCACGTATTGTGAGGAGGTTCCTTATTCTGTTGCCTTGACCACCGGTTTGGAACCGCAAGGACCCGCTGCTGTTGGAAGATATTTTTATATATATTTTCATATATTTAGGACATATTATCCTTGTTTTTTTATAAAAATAATATTATGGTACTGTTTTTATAAAACAAATATATGTGAGGTAGTGTAAGAAAGATAACAAAATTATAACATAAAGTAATAAAGGAAAATAATAATAATTACTAAAGTACAATAAATAATGAACATTCTTTATTGTAAAATATACAAAAAAAAAACAATACAGCACAGGAGAGAAACAAATATTAAAGATTGCATAAATGGTGGCCTTATCTCTACAAGAGATTTCTTCCAGGCAACCTAATTAATTAATGGTATAGTTATTTATAAATATTTTTATGACTTTTAAGATTTATCAATAAAATAGGTCGTAAAAGCTTGCATTTTTGTTTTCTAAAATGAGCAATATACAGTAAACGCATAAAGCTCCTTGACTGCACCTTTACTGAAATATTCACTCGCAAAAGCCGGAATTTTGTGAAACGAAAGACAAATCTTTCCAGATCATTATTTTTGATGCTTTTCGTTTACAAAGACGGTGACAGTGAAATGTTTTGGGATTTTAAATGCATACTCGATTTTATAAATGTTGTATAATAATAATTTATTAATGACTACTTATTATATTTATATACAAAGACAATCATGATCGTCGAAGTAGGTAATCCCAGCTGCAATCAAATATTTAAAACTCAAAGTCCACTGTAAAGTTGTAAAAAATAGTTTCGGGATTCAACTTCAGCGCGTTTATCGCGTATCTTTAATTTAGTCACATCATATCTAGTAAGTAAAAAATCATTTTTATATTCTTTTTATAGTAAAGCACCAAGTACTTATTGATAACTTTAGAAAAAATCGTCTAACAAAAGCAGTGCCGCTGGCAAGTCTGTACTGAAAACGCTAGTGTGTTTTTCTTCTACTTATTTTTATGAGTTTGCATTCTTATTATAGTATATAGTACATTTAAAAAAAACAATAGCAAACTTTTTAGCTTTAGTGATTTGAGGGTAAATTAAATAAACTGCCCATAAACATAAAGGAAAACCAAAAAAATCATTCATAAAGATACATTGTTTTTCTTCTTAACTTCAAAGCGCTTTAAGGCTACCTGTGCCGAAATATATTTTCATTGATCAAAAACGTTACGAGATTTCAATAGAAAGTTAGAATGTCTGTTCTTTTGCTTTGACACAAAAGTGTTTGCGATTTAATTGAAACAACACCTTTACCGTGTAGTTAGTTTGTCAAAGTCCCCAGTAGTTTCTATCGAACCAAACTGTTTGTCAGATTTATTCTAATAGTGTCAGGATCTACTGAACCATAATTTGATACATAATCTTGCATTAAAATTAACTACACAATTACTTATAACTTTTAATAATGAATAAATATTTTTTTCAAACAACATAAGCTATTCCATGCTACGATTTGTTCTTTTGTCACTAAAATACTCCACAAACAACTCTATTAAAATGGAAACCAGCAAATTTAATTTGTGTATGGGGATTACTAAAGTCGTGTAACTATAGTCTATTCGTGACACAATTGTGCCCGTGAGGCAGCTACAAAATACTACATTAAAACTACTTCCTTTTGTTTTGTCGAATTTGCATCACAAAGGAATGTTATTGCATTACTTTACTATGCTATTTCGTTAACAAACTGGAAATTGGTTTGTCATTTATGAAATAAAGTACACAGTATATACGTATGTTATTTAATTTTTAAATTCGGAACTGTGTTACAACTTGATTTAATATACTGATGACTCGCAAGTCTCTTAAAACAAACCTAAATTTTTTTGTGAATAACTATCGTTGTAGAGAAGTCTTGAGTAGAGAGAGAGAGAGCGACTTTTTATAATTTATTTTCTGCTATGTAAAGGTATAGAAATCATCATTAGATTTACGATAAGATCACTTAAGTAATAAAGATGAATGATGTTTCCTTTCTCTTTAATTCGGCCAAAACTGCGAGTTCTATGATAGTCTTACATAGATCTATTATACCACAATATCCCTGTTATCGGCGTCATAATCGCTTCCTACGTCATTAATCACATTTAATGATGAAGATAAAAATATTTTATAACATACCACGTGGTCAGGTTATGTGATTATGTGAAATACTTCCGTTGTTCATTTGATAGGGTGCGCTTTTCTTTGTGATTAATTAAATGTGGTTGACAGTACTGATAGTGCTGTCAATAACCTTTTAATGTCAAAAGAGAATAATTCACATTTGTAATTTGTTCTCTTGAAATTAATTTATAATATAGTGTGCTAATTTCAAAGATAGTGTACAGTTTTAAAATTAAATCAAAGTTTTGAGGAAAATACTTTTGAAAATACATCTGCAGTTTGTGTCCATAAATTACACTATACAATAAAACACTTTTTTGGCCGTAACATTTCTCCTACACCGAATGAGTTTGACAGGCGTATTCCTCAGTAATAGTTGCACGAGTAACTTGGTCTGCATATGGAGAATTCTAACACGCTATCGCTCACTTGCCGTCTTCTTCTCACACACAACTGTCTCCGAGAAGGAGGCGATAACTTACCTATTTTCTTTCCCTCTCCTTAATAGTATTATCACAATCAAATCAATTACAAATAGAAACCCAATATGAAGCGCCCCTGAGGGGAATAGAATTACCAATTTTAAACACATTTAACCTTTTTAAAGAAGTTTCTTTCCAGTCCGCTATTGGATAATGTGTATTAATAAAATAATATTGTTAGTTTATCCCTGTACTCTTTGTTTTTCTTGTCCAAAAAGTCACACAAAATATATTAATCAAAATTTGATTTAATAGAGACCTTCTGGACTCTGAAAGAAAAATCTAATGAATTTCTTAATTTACAGCCTGCGGACTAGCAGAAGCTGTAATCCATAGTAATGTTTACTTTTAAACTTTACGTATACTCAACAAACGCTACAATTTTGATACAAAGTTATAAGAGGTCTTACATTGTAAAAGCTAAATATCGCTACAGTGTAAGAAACTATCTAAGTTCAAACTGTTAAATCACGAAGCAGAACTAACTCTCACCGATAAAACTTTTTCGGTGAAGAAAAAGGGAATTAGGTACATTTGGTCTAAAGGGCTATTCATATTTGTTTTTATTGTTTTTTTATTGTGTAAGTTTTTATCCAATATTAATCTAACTTTAATCCGCTTCACCTTCTTAAGTTACTTTGGGATATCTTCAGACTTGAATGAAAATTCTGTTGAAATTGCAACTCATAATAATAATGATAACAGCCCAACATCCCACTACTGGGTGTCAGTGATCTTGGTGTGCAGGTTTTTTTACGAAGTTTTCCTTCATATTTGGTACATAGTAATTAAATTTTAACATGTATATTAAGCAAGAAAACCTACCTAAGCAATGCATGCTGAAGTAGGATTTGAATCCGGAACCTCTAAATGGGTCATCGAATATAATGCCACTGAGCTACTAGGTACCGACCTGGCACTATAGTATCCTGAAAATAAAGTATACATATCAAAAACTCAATTGTCATCAATCTCACCGTATATATGGGTTCACAGCTTAAGCTCTACGCAACGCTATTGTCTTCTCATGTTCTCTTGTTAACAGTATGATCAGTAATAGCAAACGTAAGTGCCAAGCAACACTTTCTTTTTAAAATATTTTTGAGTTAAGTCAAATATACCTCTAAATATTATTTAAATATAAGTCAACTTTAGAATAGATATATAATGAATCATATAGATATTATAATAAAATATAAATATCCTGGGAGTATTACCGCGCCATCTAATGCCAAAGTAAGTAGCATAACACTTGTGTAATCGGTAAAGATAACGGATATTTTACTTATGTAATTTTCATTGGTAAATAAATAAAACTATATTATCATAGAATGTCAATTTCCTGAATTTTTTAACAAAAATAGTTTCTACTAAAGAAAAAATATTACGATACATAATATATTTGTAGTAAAACTTGAACGAGTGTATGGTACAGCTCAATTGAATTTATTGCTGAGGGATAGCCGGTGGTCTAACGACCCACTTCATAGTAAACAGTTACCATCACATATGGATGATGTCCGCATAGGTACTGGAACCTGAGCCACTAATGCCGGAAAACAACGCAAGGCTATTCTGCCAACATACTTAAAGATCAAAAATGGTTGTTATCCAGAAGAACTTATATTGTACCACGTAGAATACGTATAAATTTAATCTGCCTCTATCCAGTCAATATAGACACAAGTTTACAGTGGCTACCCCCATATAAGAAATAAAACGGCACGCAACTTATGTAAACAGATGCTAGTCACGGATATTAAGATTGTTAGAATCTCGGCGAGCAGTACAAACATTCTAAGTGATTCAACCAATATAAATAGTTTGCTTCTATTTCGTTTTACCCCTTTTTGTGACTTGGTTTGTTTGTAAATAGTTGTTTTAACATTGCGATAAAATAAATTTGATTTTTTTTAACATAAGGATATGTTGAAAATACTATTTCTATGAGATATTAGTTACTGTTATAATTTTCTTATTTTAAATAAAGGTAGACTCCGCTTTTAACTTCTCGAAAATACTCGACTACAATTTGCGTATTTCATAATATTTAATCATAGAGAAATGGAAATAACATAACGAATATGTTCCTTTTCATCGTTATTAATTTCTTGTATTGGAATAGACATTTGTATGTACGTAATTATATGAATCCTGATATGCAATCTAATATATTCTGTGACATAGCGGCCTCAAGGTTTAATTCTGAGGAGAGTAAATATTGAAACAATTTTCTGATATTTACTCTATATCTGACGTATATATATAACACCCATACCAGATTTTTTATGATTTATATCATCTATATAAGATATAAGTTATGGCATAGTGTGCAGATTCTCTATATTTTTTTCTTAATTACCAAAAATCTTATATCTATTTAAAATTTTCGTTTGTACTTATTTAGTGAATACTAAAATATAAAAGGAATAATGTCATATCGCCCGGGTTGCCTGGAATAGATCGCTCTGTAGCGATAAGGCCGCCCATTATAAGTCAAGTAAATATTGATTGTGTAAATAATTTTCAGTGTTTTTGTAAGTTATTTGGTTTACATTAAAGTGTTATCTATATATCTATCTATCTAAAATAATAAATATTTAACAGTTAACATACTACACAAGTCGAGCTTGTGTTTTAGATGTTAATCTGTATTTATTTAATTAATAAGTATTTATTTAACGCAAACTGATCCATGTACCTCTGGTGGCATAAGGACACATTTTTTTTTTTTTTTTATCGTGTAGTCTCTCATTACGGAGTAACGTGCCAACAGATGTGGGTGCAAGATTTATAGGCTTGTTAAAAATTTCACAACGTACGCGGGTCTACGGGTACAACATTGGCATGAGAATCCCACTTTTACTGGAGTTATTGCTCGGAAAAAATGGAGTATGAAATATTTTTTCATTGTTTTTGCGTATAAATTAATTAAACAAATTTTATATGTATGAAAGGCTTTAAAAGCTTTAGTTACCACGGAATTGGGGATATAGCTATACCTGTAGGAAAAAATAGATTTCTAAACATTTTGACGGCACAAACGACTGGTCCCTTACCATTTACTACCCACCCACTTATTTTAGACTGTCACCGTGCTGCGGGGGCTTCTTCACTACCTTAGGGAAGGTACGTTCTCCTTTCAGGCCTAGTTTTCTTATAGGAGTCTGCTGGTGCAGACTGGTGAGCATATATTTTTTCATTCCTCGTATTGTTGGCAAACTACAACGTGGTCACTTTAGTTCTTTTATCGATGATTATCAAATAAAATTTTATCTATAAGAAAAACATCGAACTAAACATCAAAGTCAGCTGAGCCGTTTTTAAAATTATTAGTGGCATATCTATACAAATAAATAAAATTGGAGGGTCTGTTTGTAATATTAAAATAACCGTTTTTTACTAAGTGCATTTGGATGTATACATGGTATATATACCAAAACAACATTTTTTTACAATTTTTGTCTGTCTGTCTGTTCCGGCTAATCTCTGAAACGGCTGGGCCGATTTTGATGGGACTTTCACTGGCAGATAGCTTTTTTTTGTCTCGGAGAATACCCCTCTCTTGACGGGTTCCCCCGGCCCGGGGGGACCGAGGGATATGTGGGACTCCGGGAACGATGTTCGGCCATCCGACTACCCACTAAAAAACCCCGCTGTTCTTATATCTCCTACGCCTGGGCCTACCTGCCGATCTCGTGGCCCGGGCCGGCGCCGGCCCACCCTTTGTCTCAAGGCGGGCCCCCTGGAGCTCTCCTGTGTTGACTCAAGGAGTTTAGGGGGCCGCGGAACAGCACGCGGTTCTCCCTCGCCTCTCCCTCGCGGCGATAGTGCGGGCGGCGGATCCTCCCCCGAGGTGCCGTCCTCGGCCGCTTTCTATGGCGCCCTGAGGTCGCTGCCCGCCCTTTGGCGCCGACGACGCGGCCTGCGTTGGCGGGAGGGGAGTGCGGTGGTGGACTCCCGCTCCCGCTCCGCCGCCTCCTTTGTAGACACTACTGCCTTGCAAAAGGAGCCGACGGCCGTCCATCTAAGATTGCCCCCGACCATGGACAGAACCAGGGCCGGGAGCGACAGGTCCGCGGCCAATTCCGGACGGGACTCGCATCCCCGTCGCGTGCTAGTCAGGCGTGGGTACGACTACCAGACGACACTCCAGAAAAACCAGGGAGTCGCCTGACGTCGTAGCCGGCCCAGCAAGACCAACTGACAGCGAGGATGCGATTCCCGCCCCGGGAACACTCTCTGTGCAGGTGTAGTCGAAATAGGCATGGTTTCGACTACCAAATCAGGGCCCAGGGCAGAACCCGGAACCCCAATCAGTATTCGCAACCATCCCACCGGGGACCACGCCACAAACAGAGAGCTAAGTTGGAAAGGATGTAGGAGGTAGACGGGAAGAAAGGTAGGACTCTGTCGCCTCGGACGGAGAGGGAAGTGAGGTGACGGATACTCGGGCACTTCGGGTACGCACACCCGTGCACTCCTCGGACAGAGGAGCGCCCCTGAGGGAGACTGGCAGATAGCTGATGAAACAAGGAGTAACTTAGGCTACTTTTATTTAAAAAAAATGGTTTTAGTTAAAAATGATCAGTTTCGGATTTTTTAAAATCCAATTTAAGTTAACCTCAGATTTATATCATCAATCATATGAAATAGGGTTCAGCTTAGGCTGGATATTGTAGGTTCGAACGCAGTTTGTATATTTCATTTATTTATATTTTAGGGTTTATAGGGTTTGTAATCCAAAATAAACCATAAGATATATCCAAAAAATGCTGCCGAAACTCACTATTCCACGCGGACGGAGTCGCGGGCACATCTAGTATCAAATATATTTAACATAATATAATACTAGAACTTTATTACCTTACCTCTCCAAATAATATTCTCTTAGATTGTTTGTTAAAATTGATTTGATATTAATCATTCTCTAACCGGGCAGCATTCAAACCCACAATCTTAGTCAGAGGTCTGACAGAGAAGAATGCTGAAACATTAAATATTCATATTAATTCCGTAAACATTTTCAGTATAACGTCCAAAATATCCATTTTATGTTAAATCTTAAGACTGCTAATATCCGGCTGATAAATAATGTTCAGGGGCGGCCACAAATCCTTTCTCTCTGCTCCATAATGGCTTGAAGAATCGTCGACCGCAGCGCTGAGCTAAGACGTTTTAATATTGATTTGCCATTTACTTTCATGTTTACTAAAATAACTTAAAAGTTTTTTCAAATCTATATATTTAAAAGGAAACTGAAACATTCAGGATTATAGCTTTACTTGTCATTCGAATTCGGGGTTATAATCAGAGTTCCTGAGGATTAATTAGAAGGGTTAGTGAGTCGTTCATTTTTATAAAATCTTTTTAAACGTTTTATGTTACAGGTCTCAATTAAAATTTGAATCATCACACTTTTTTTATTGCTGACGAACAGCAGATAGGCTAACGGTTCACTTGATAGTAAGCATTTACCTTCGCCTATGGATATTCTGACGTCAGAGGCATCGCGAGGACTCTGCTGTCCAATAGGTTTACAGGAACTTGGGTCACTAATGCCGAAATACAATACAAGGTTATTAAAAATTTCCGAAACTCTGCGGCCGGGGTTGGCCTGTCGTAAAAGGCGACAAAACAACCCACCCCAGCTACGTGATAGGACCCCAGCCCGTCTGGATGGCGACCACCTTTGGTCTTAAGTATGCCGCCATAATAACCTTGTGTTGTGTTCCGGCATTAGTGACCCAAGTTCCTGTACCCTTATGGGTCAGCAGCGTGTTCGCGATGCCACTGGCGTTGCTAACACCTATAGGCGACAGCCTGTCTGCTGTCCCACAGCAATATATAAAAAAGCATACTTATAGGCCGAGGGTGGTTGCTATTCAGACGGGCTTGTGAGGTTTGGGTGGAAGGACCATGTTGCTAGGGTTGTTTACTTGCGTTTTACGAAAGGTCAACCCTGGCCGCAGGGTTAGTATTCTTACTCCGCCCCTACACGGAGAAAAAGTTACTCAATTAAATTATTAATACATTACATGCTCGTTTTTTTAAATATCGCTAAATATATACTAAAATATTATATAAATAAATAAAATATTATATATACTAAAATATTATAAATTTTATTATAAATACATCTTTTAGATCTTTTCCCTGAATTGAGTTTAAGTTTAGGATAATTTTTGAAGTGAAATTTTGTTTAGGCGTGTTGAGCACTTTTTGGGTGAACAAAAATCATGGAACTCGCGTCCTCGTCACCGAACGCTTTCCATGAGCTATTTTTGCTCCAGTAATACCAACCTTAATAATTATGGCCTAAGGTTTATTCTATAATATAATTTTAAATGATTGCGATACTTATACATATCTATTCGAATTGTGACTTTATTACAATGAAATATAGTTGAGTTTTTTTGAAGTGAAAACTTCTTTTGGCGCGTTGAGCACTTTTTGAATGAACAATTTTTGGTTTGTAAAGAAGTGATAGTGACCAAATTAAACTTTAATCTTTGATCATAAAAACTTATTTATAAACCAAAAATAATTCGAAAATATTAATCTAATAGCTTGACGGTATAATTCACAAGTTAGTTTTCACTTCTATCTGCAGTTCCCAAAGACTGCCCCGCATGTTTTTTTTTCATTGGTATTGATAAAACATCCGAGTCCCATGTAAATACTTACATCTTAGTACGTAATAGACATCGTTAATTCATTTTCTGCTGCTGGACTCTAAGAGTCCGGTAGAAAATCGAAACGATGATCTTGCCACTTGTGAGTTAGTACAAATTACCTAATTGTTACCTATTAACTTAGAATATGAATGCGATGGTGTCATTCTTATCCCAAACCGGGATAATACACTAACTGCCTAGTTCATTTTATGATTTAATATGCACACTTATATGATATAAATCATGATATTGGCATATTTGCGGATGATTGGAATAACTTTTTGACAGTATGTATTCAGTTCTGTGAGAAAAAATGCTGACTTGTATTAATTGCTACGTATCATTTATTATTAGTTAATGTAGCTGGCCGCTACATTAACTAATGATTTAATAAATTTATAAATGAAGATAATTAACACACTATGCCAGATAATATAAATCTGTACAGCCGTTGCACTTGTAATGAATTAAATAAGCTTTTTATTGATTATAAATAGGAATTTTTAGTATTACAAATCTAGTTTTCTATCCCTTGATGAATAATTTAGCATTATATGGTGTTTATAAAAGCCCCCAAGCTCCATGTTAAATTTATCACTTGAGAGCAATATAAAGTTCCGATGTGCCAAACGATACTATCTACAAACTAATTTCATATTATGAAAAAATATTAATGCCCTTACGTTCGAGTTATTAATCCACAATACTGTTACAAAAATAGTGTATTGTAAAATTTATAATTTAATTTTTTATTGCTGCAGAACAGCAGACAGGCTGACGGCTAACTTATTAGTAAGTAGTCCCATCGTCTGTGGATGTTTGTGAACCTTGGAATTGAACCCGGTTCACTTATTCCGGAATACTACACAAGGCTATCATGGTGGCATAGTTAGGGACCAGGGATGGTTATCATCCAGATGGGCTTGGAGCCCTACTACCCAGAAAATTTAAATATATATCGGTTTATGTTCAAGAATATTTGTAAGGCGAATATTATAAGGTTACATAATTTTCATTTTTAAATGATGTGAAATACCATAACAACTGGCATAATAACATCGGTGTGTATAAACTACCAAATTGTCTTGGACAAGCCAATTTCTAAGTTTGTATGGGGCCATCCACAAATTACGTCACATGAATTTTAGGACTTTTTAACCCCTTCTTCCGTCATTGTCACATGTTGTTACATTTTTAGAACCCGCTCCCTCCTGATGTGACGTCACACATTAATCAATTTTATGCATGTATTTAAAAAAAATTATTTTTAAAAATCAAAAGAAAAAAATTATTTACACATTTTCTTATTTTTAATAAATAATCTTTAATAAAATCAGCATAAAGTCAAATATTTTAGATAACAGGGAAAGCAAACGACTAGTTAAGGAATAATAAAGGACTAATTATGTTAATTAAAGATACAAAACTTGTGATAAAAAGATACAAAACATCTTGTGTCCATGGACTTTGGACCCACTCCATCATATTCATTTCGTATTCATTCATATCGTGACGTCATAGCTTTTGATCCCCCTGCCGTCACACACACACACATTCCGGTGATACCCTCCCCCCATTTGACGTGTGACATAATTTATGGATGACCTGTATTGGGGGAATACTGAAAAAGAAACATTATTTAATATTAATATTTGATCAATGACGATATCAGTATATTTTTGACAGTTGATGCTAACGCTTGATGCAGTAGACAGTAATCAGCAATGATGAAAAAACACGCTGTTGAAAACCCTAAAACATAAATTTAACAATGAAAAGCAAACACAATAAGTTTATGTTATTTATTAATTTGAAATAATAGTTACTCTCTATTTGGTACTCCAATTACATTAAGATTTTTCAAGAATGTTAAGCCAATGCCATTCAATTTGTCATGAAAACAACTCTTCAATTAATAAGCCAATTTACATTTTCAGAGTGTAAGAGTTTCAAAGACTGAGAGCCTTTTCATATAACATTTGGAATTTTAACATCTTAAATAGGAGTTTTAGCGAAATTAGTTTGAGAACATTATTGAGTTTTTACTGCCTTGCAAATTCTTTAAAGTAATTACTTTGAAGATAAGTCTAGTTCTTTATAACATTTTCTTAAATATTTTAAAGAAAATGTATCTATGGCTATATTAATATAATACATCCGAGATAATATAAGAAAATGTAGTTTTTTTACTTACTAAGTACTGTAAAATATTATTACCTGACAAAACTAAAATTTTGGGGTAAAGAAAATTTTTGACCTTCGTAGAGGGATGATGATGAGTATGATGGAAATTAAGAGGGAATTGGTAGATAGTATATTTCTGGTCTAAGGGTCCAGATACACTAATTTCCTTCCTAAGGAAGTGTGTCTCACTCAGTAGATATACCAGTGGTCTGGCACGGTCCTATTTGTGGAGTCAATTGCCACGGAGGCCAAAATAATTTAATGGTGCAAATAGTTTTCTTTTTTTAATATAAATGTATGGTAATAACAACCCATAACGTGCCACTGAATGGTTTGGGCCTCCCCAGGATAGTATAACCGTGTCCTTGTCCAAGGCGGATTGACGGGTTACACATACCTTGGTATGCAGATTTCCTCATGGTGTTTTCCTTCACTGTCTGTAAAAACTGTTAAAGCGGTGCCTGCCATTGTAAGATTTGAATCTGGGACCTCTAGGTTGGTCTCCATGTGTAAAATTACTGAGCTTCCAGGTATCTCGAGTTAGGCATGTGTTTGTCTGTTGTATGTTTGTGAAAAATCCTTGTGATATAGGTTTTTACCTAATGTTTAAACTGTCTCTTAAAAAATATTAGTTAAATGAAATCAAAAAAATAATAGAATCTAATAATTTAAATAACTGATTTTGTTCTCCGGATTTTAAGTATATAAATATTTTTACGTGGACTACCGCCAGCCTACATGATTATTGGCTCAGGTAATAGGCCAGGAGTTGGCATATCCGCAGCTCGCGAGCCGCATGCAGCTCTCTAATTTCTCGGCTACGGCTCTTCCACGAAATGTTTAGTTCAGGCACGAAATATTACTTATTATCTATAATTATTTCCACAACAATGTCTCCTAGTACAGCAAACTGAATAAATTTTAATTGTGCATTGTTTATATATGGCTCTTTTGAGCGACAAAGCTGCTCTAAGAACTGGTTTTTCATTGGTAAAAAGTTTCCAAATATTTAATAATTTACGAAAACAGAATAAATTAATCCAATCTGTCCGGTCGGTCTGTCTGTCTGTCTGTCTGTCTGTTTGTTCCGGATTAGTCTCTCAGATTAGTCTCTGTAATGGCTGCACCGATTTTGACAGGACTTTCACTGGCAGATAGCTGATGTATCAAGGAGTAACTAAGGCTATTTTTATTTTAGATAAAAAAAGTCGTTTTTGTTAAAAATTATAAATTTCGGACATTTTATATTCCAATTTAAGTCGACCTCAGATTTATGTCATCGATCATATGAAATAGGGTTCAGTTTAGGCTGGAGCTGGTAGGTTGAATTTCCAATTTAAATTGATCTCAAATATCCAAAAAATGCTGCCTAAAGTCACTATTCCACGCGAACAGAGTCGCAGGCACAGCTAGTAGAACATAAATTAATTACAACGTTGGTCAGATGTCAAGCATCTTAGTCAGTGCCAACAACATCCCGCAAGCTTAAAATATTCATATGCTTAATTTCAACCACAGGAGTTGCATTTGATTAATGTTTCATTAGTGTTTGCGTAAATTATACTCTAATTATAACTGACTGATAAACATACAAAATTATTCATGACGTAAGTAAGCTTGACTAAAATGGTTTTCTAACCCTACCTGGGTTGGAAATGGATATTAGATAAAGAAATAATAAGAACCACCTGTGAAAGTCGATGGGGTACTTTTTAGATATTCGCTGACAGTAAAGGAAAGTCACCGTTTGATATTTCTCATTAAAATTCCAAAGTCTAAACGTTTGTAATTTCTATGAAAATCTAATCTAGATACATCTATGGTATTTGCTTGAATTTTAACATAAGAAAAAAATTATACAAGAGCTGCCTAAAAAGATAATAAAATCGTTTGTCCATTGTAATTAACAGTAAAAAAGTCGATTTAGTACTAAACAACTTATTTTCATTAATTATACGAATTTATTGTAAAATGGAGAACATATTTTGCAATTTATTAATCGAACATAATCACACTTTTGTTACTAACATTTAAAACCAATGTATTATTCAAAATCTGTTATTATGGTTAAACCCTTTGTTAACAATGCTGTTGTGCGAAAATCTAATTTCAGTACACATGTGACTGACATGAAAGCCAATATCATAATAAAAGAAATCTCGTGGCTTTTGATGTCTACCTACATATTTATATTATTTCTAACATTAGCCTTTTACTGTTTGTTTACCTTTTGATCTTGTAAAGGGAGGTACTTTTTTTGTTTTGATTATATACTATTTTGGAAGATCCGTATAACAATATGGGATATAAATAGTTCAATAAAAAAATTTTGATTTTTGTAATGCAAACATTATTCTCGTCAACTTATTCAAATACTCTCAAAAGGTTGTCCTTTTTTTTTTGTTAACAACAGACAGGATTTTGGTCCACTTAATAATAATAACTAGGTTATTATGGTGGCATGTTTAGAGATGGGCAAGAAAGTCCTATCACCTAGCTAGGGTTTTTATATCGCCTTTTGAGACAGGTTGTAGGGGTCACTTCGCACCTATACGAATAGAAAAGAGATTTCTCAAAGTGAGTTCATATGTTCTCTTGACCTAAATTAAAACCTGATACTCACCGATCGGAAGTCATGTATCTACTAACTCAAAGAAATGTTTGAAAATTCTGAATTTAAATATTTATTTCCGGCATGCACTTTTGTTTTCATATCTTGAATACATTAAAAAGTTTCTCACTTAATGGTTCCGAACCAGGAGTAAAAACCATAACGACTTTGAAC
Source organism: Malacosoma neustria (assembly GCA_963693495.1). NCBI lineage: Eukaryota > Metazoa > Arthropoda > Insecta > Lepidoptera > Lasiocampidae > Malacosoma > Malacosoma neustria. The sequence goes on from OY856383.1 coordinate 13,843,844, forward strand.
AATCCATTAATTCTTTAGTTTGGCCACAACACAGTACCAGCACGGCTGTGCTTGCACAATCTTTTATTATTCTATTTTGCATTTGCTCAGTTTTGCTCACTCTTGTACTATGTGTTTTTTGTTTTTGTTGTTGGATTGCGAATCGCTCGATTGGAATTGCTTTTTGGTATCATCCTAACGATTTTGAAATTGCAAACCAGAAAAATAATCGTTTTTGTAAAAAATCAATTTGAAACAATCAATTTTGCTATCGTTTAGAATTAATATAACTACGGTTTATAGATGTTATGTGTGTGTGTTTATTTTGATAATTGTTGGCGTTCCAGTTACCTTTCTTAAGCTTTTTAATTAACTGAAGATATGTTTATAGGTACAGATATTATATATTATTAATTTAGTCTACTCCAAAGATTTATTTTACTTGAAAAATATATTCTATGGTATCCAAAAAGTATATCACAGCCTTTTTTTTTTTTTTTTTGGTCTCGGGGAAAAACCTCTCTTGACGGGTTCCCCCGGCCCGGGGGGACCGAGGGATATGTGGGACTCCGGGATTTTTCCGACTACCCACTAAAAAACCCCGCTGTTCTCCTATCGCCTACGCCCGGGCCCACGGATATATGGCCTGCCGATCTCGTGGCCCGGGCCGGCGCCGGCCCGCCCTTTGTCTTGAGGCGGGCCCCTTCTAAAGTGTTGGCGCCAGGGGGTCAGGGTTTCGTCCCCCCGGCGCTCTCCTAACAACTCTAGGAGTTGAGGGGGCCGCGGAACAGCACGCAGCCCTCACCCTCGCGGCAATAGTGCGGGCGGCGGGTCCTCCCCCGAGGGGCCGCCCGCGGCCGCTTTTTACGGCGGCCGGAGGTCGTTACTGGCCCTCCGGCGCCGCCGGCGTGGCCTGCGTTGGCGGGAGGGGAGTGTGGTGGTCGACTCCCGCTCCCGCTCCGCCGCCTCCTTTGCGGACATGACTGCCTCGCAGAAGGAGGCGACGGCCGTCCATCCAAGATCGCCCCCGACCATGGACAGAACCAGGGCCGGGAGCGACAGGTCCACGCCGATTTGGGCGACGAGGGCGCGGCGCTCCTCGCGCCACGCAGGGCACACGGCGACAGTGTGGTTCACCGTGTCCTCCTCGTCGCCCGCGCCACAGTGGTGGCACCCTGACGTCATCTCCCGCCCTATGCGACACAGGTACCTCCCGAAGCAACCGTGCCCCGAGAGGACCTGCGTCAGGCGGAAGGTCAGGGCGCCGTGGCGCCTTTCCAACCATTCAGCCAGGACGGGCCTCACCGCTTCGATGGTGGCGAGGCCCGCGCTGGGGTGCGCGAGGCGCTCCTTCCACTCCACCATGAGCACCTCGTCGCGCAGCTCCGCGCGCTTCACCTCAGTTTCACGAGGCGTGGGGCGAGAGCCACGCTCGGCCGCGCCCCGGCGCCACTGGTACAACAGCGCCAGGACCCGGGCCTCGAGGTCCCATGGTGGGGATCCGGCCAGCAGGGAGGCCGCTTCGAAGGACACCGTGCGGTATCCTCTTATCGCCCTGACGGCCAGGACGCGTTGCGACCTGCGAAGCAGCGCCGTCGTTTTGGCCGTCAGGCGATCCGCCCAGATCGGGGCCCCGTAAAGGGCCATCGACCGCACGGTTCCCTCAAAGAGCCTGCGGCACACTGCGCCCGGCCCGCCGATATTCGGCAGCAGACGGGAGAGTCCCGCCGCCGCCCGAACTAGCCTCGGCGCCAGGCGCTCGAAGTGTGCCGCGAAGTCCCATCGCCCGTCGAGCACCAGTCCAAGATAATTCATGGACGGCCCGACGGCGATGTGGACGCCTCCTACCGTTATGCGCAGGCCCGGTGGCGGCCTCTGACGGGGCCCGTAAAATATCACGGCCTCCGTCTTGTTCAAGGCCACCTCCAGGCCTAGTCGCCGGATTCTTGCCACTGTGTGCGCCACCCCAGCCGTGCCCAGAAGGCACGCCTGGCGGGGGTTCCTCCCGCGCGCTGTGACGAGCGTGTCGTCGGCGTAACAGATGACGCCGACGCCGGGGAGGAGTGCCCCCCTCAGGACCCAGTCGTATGCGATGTTCCACAGCAGGGGGCCCAGGACCGACCCCTGTGGAACACCGCACACGACGTCTCGCCGACTTTGCCCACCCTGGACCGGATAGACGACGGCACGATCACTCAAATATGCCCCAACTATGCGACGGAGGTAGGGAGGCACCCGATGGTACTTGAGCGCCTCCCGCACGCAGCTCCACGGCAGGGTGTTGAAGGCATTGGCGATGTCGAGTGACACCGCCAATAGCACCCCACCTCGAGCCACTGCGTCCCCCGCCTGGCTCCTCAGACGCGTGAACGCGTCAATAGTGGAGCGCCCCTGGCGGAATCCGAACTGTTCGTCTGCCAGGTTCGGCCCCTCTGTCTCTAGGTGCCGGACGAGGCGGTCTGCGAGGATCCTTTCGAAGATCTTCCCCACCTCGTCCAGCAGCACAATGGGCCGATAGGCAGACGGTGAGTCCGCCGGGCGCCCCTCCTTCGCGATAAGGACCAGCCTCCCCGTCTTCCATCTGAGGGGAAACCGGCCCGATCGCAGACACGCGTTGAAGAGCCTCAATAGTCGGGGCTCCAGGACGTCGTGGGACAGAACCCACGCACGCCCCGGTATGCCGTCGAGGCCGGGGGCCGTGTTCTTGGCCTTCAGCCGCAACATCGCTGCCCCCAGCTCTGCCCGGTCCACGTCGGGCACGGGGTCGTCGTCCGTGCTAGGGTCCCTCTCATCCCAATGAGGCGGGACCATGGCAGGAGGCGAGTGCTCAGCCCTCGTGGGGAACAGAGCGCCGACAAAACCATCCACCTGGCGCGGGGGGAGACTCTCGGTCAGCGGGGGCGCCCACGGGCGGAGCTTGCCCCGCACCGTTTTGTAGGGTCGCCCCCAAGGATCTTGATCTAAGCTGGCCAAGAGCTCCTCCCACGCCGCCGCCTTCGCCTCGCGTATAGCGAGATGGAGGTCGTTTCTGGCGCTCCGGTACTCCCCGTAGAGCTGAGCCTCCGCGGCCGCTCTGTCCGCATCGCGGCGACTCCGTCTTCGGAGCCTGGTGTACCGGCGGTGGGCGTAGTTGCACGCCCTGCGGAGCCGCTCGAGCTCCGCATTCCACCAGTACACCTGGCACGGGGGTCGGTGTGGCCCCCGCCTCGGCATCGCCGCGTCGCAGACGTCGGTCATAAGCGACCGCAGGTTCTCCGCCTCCTCGTCGACGTCATCGGGAGGTACGTCGCCCGGCCTCGACCACGTAGCGACGGTCAAGGCCTCGCGGAAAACCTCCCGATTCATCTTTCCAAGTGTCCAGCGCGGACAGTCACCCAACAGGGTCACCTGGGTTGGAGGCTCTCGCTGACGGGCGGAGACGCTGAACCGGATGTAGCGATGATCCGACAGCGTCTCGACGCCCGTGAGCACCCTCCAGCCTCGCACACGGCGGGCCAGGAGGGCCGACGCGAACGACACGTCGACGATCGACCTCCCCCAACTGCCTCACGCACGTGTGCTCGCGACCCTGGTTGAGGATCTCCAGACCCCTCTCCACGGCCCAGTCCTCGACCAGCTCACCCCGCGCGTCGGTTCGCGGGGAACCCCAGGCCTGAGATTTGGCGTTGAGGTCCCCGAGGACGAGCACGGGGCGCGGGAGGAACCGCTGGACCGCGTTGCCCAACTCTTCCATGTACCCTTCAAAGTCAGCGAGACTCCTGTTCGGGGAGAAGTAGCCGCCCACGACCACTATCTCCCCGAATCTGGCCGCGACGTAGCCCCTGCCCCTCACCACTTCCGTGGGGAGCGGGGTACCCGCGGCGGTCCTGGCGTGTATAGCCACCATGCCGTCCAGATCCCCAACCCAATCGCCTCGGGTGGGGACGTAGTACGGCTCGGCGGCAACGGCGATACCGATGTTCCACTGCGCCAAGCTCTGAATCATTAGATTTTGAGCGTTGGCGCAGTGGTTCAGATTCGCTTGGAGGAGATGGATATCCATTATTTGGTTGAGATATCCATCTCCTCAGCCGCTGGGGCCTGCGCCTGCGGGGGGGCGATCTCCCCCGTGGCGGCTTCGGCCCGACGGCGTTGTCGTCTTTCCTTTTCTTTTCGCCGCTTCGCCTTTCGTTTGAGAACGAAGCGGCTGGTTTTCTCCGTTTCTTTTTCCGGATTTGCCGGTCGGCCGGTGCGGCGGCAGGTGCACAGCGGTGGGCCACCCCCAACCCTATGGTTGGCCGGTCTGCTGGCCGCCGCGCAGACCACGCAATGGGGCGTGGCCTTGCAAGTGGCGGCCGAGTGCCCTGGCTGACCGCAGCGGTAGCAGGCGTCGCTGCGGCTCGTTGGGCACTTGCAATTCACTGCAAGGTGACCCGGCGCCAGACACCTAAAGCACCTCGGCTCCCTCTTATCCAGCACCTGGACGAGAGCCGAGGCCCAGCCGACTAGAATGTGGCCCAACCTCTTCAGATCGTTGGCGGCCACCACCGGCACGAGCACGTTCATCGTGCCCGTCCCGTCGCGCCCCAGGCGGATACCCCCGGACGTAACTTTCTCCGCGGGGCAGCCCGTGGCGCGAGCAATGGCAGCCGCCACGTCGTGCGCCGTCGTACAATCGTCGAGGCCCGAGATGCGCGCCTTGACGCACTTCTCGGGTCTCGCTATTTTGACGTCCTCCTCCTTGAGGACGTCTTTCAGCCGCGCGGCGAGGGCATCGGCTTTCGCCCCCTGGTCGGCACCAGAGAGCAGCATCATGCGTGCCCCCGTCCGCGCAGTTTTCATCTTTATGCCGCCCTGGATATCGAGGGCGGCGATGTCAACTTTGGCCTTGGCCTCCGCCAAGAGGCTCCCGTATGTGACCCCCCTATCCGCCGCTTCAGGGCGGATAGTTAGGGTGACGGCGGCGGATTTCGGGGCCCTGAGCTTGCGGGGACCCCTCTTCCTCCTCTTCTTAGTAGCCGGCGGCGGCTGCTTGGGCCTAGGTGGTATGGCCGATGCTGCCGCCTGCCTGGCTGCGGGTGGTTGGGGGACGGTCGTCGCCTTCTTCTTCGTATTCTTTTTGGCCACAACCGTCCATCCTTCCTCCAGAGGAGGTGGCGGAGGCATTATTCCTCGTGCGTTGGCTGTTGGCTGCGCTTTTTCGTGGGCGCAGCCGCCGTTGCTCTTCGGTCCTGTGCAATCCTGTCCCTTTTTTCCGAAGCGGGAAGAGGCGGGTAATCTGCCACTGATATTTCTGGCCGGGTGACCGCCGCTGCCCGCCGCACCTCGTGGGCCAGTGGTGGCCGGTAGCGAGGGGCAGGCAGAAGGCGGTCCTTCAACCCCTCCAGCTTGGCGTCGATCATGGTTCCTACCTGGACCATGACGCCGCGCATGAAGAGCTGGTACTCTTCCGGCTCAACATGCGCTGCTGGAGGGGGCTGGCTGGACTCTTTCCTTGTTGAGGTCAGGGCCGGGCGGCTGGGCTTACCAACCTGCGCCGTGAGGCGAGCCACCTCCTGCCGGAGATCGGCCAATTCGGCCCGCATCCGGCGATTGGCGGCTGCCAGCCGTCCCACCTCTTCCGATTCTGTGCGGGAGGTAAGTTCGCAAATTACCTCCCGCACCGTCTTTACAGACTGTTTGAGGGCCTTTTGGCAGGTCCCTTTAAGGCCCTTGGAGACCCCGGCCACCTCTGTGATCGCGGCCAGGGCCCCATCCAAAGCATTTTGGAGGTCAACCGACGTTTGTGCGGTGACCTCAGTTTGGTGTCCTCTCTCTTTGCCCCTCTGGGCCCGAGAGGATTTGGATGCCTCTAGGGAAAGCTCGGAGTGGACCCGGTGTGCCACCTCCTCCTTGCGGACTTGGCGGCGGAGCTCCTCCTCGTATTTCGCGAGCTCCTTCTCCTCGGCACGGGCCGCTTGGAGTTCCCTCCGAGCCTTCCCTATTCCAATGTATTGCCCAGTCGACGCTGGGCGACCTCGTCCACGCTTCGACGGACCGGCGATTGTGGCGGCCGAGTCTGCCGAAACATCTTCCTCGGACGTTGATGCTCCGGGGTCATTTCCCCCACCGGAGCGATCCCAGGACCTCCTAGATCCCCTCTTGCGCTTGCCCAGGACAGAACCGGGACCAACGCAAGAGGGAGTGTTCGCTCGGGAGCTCGTGCCGCTCGGAATTGTCCGAAAAGACATCCCCGAGCGGACCGAATCGTCCGAGTCCTCTCCCTCGTTTCTCAAAACTCCGCCCTTCGCAGGCAACCGCTCCAATACCACCAAAGGTGATTGTACTCGGGAAATGTGGGCCCCCCCAGAATACGTTGGGCCCATGCCTGCGCCCGAAGGCGCAGGGGAGGATTCTCCACCCTGTCGGGTGGTACCTCCCTGGGGTAGTATTTTTGCATTTACCGACTTCATATTGATTCTTTTTTGAGGTGTGGCGCTCGTGACCGGGTTTACCCCCCGGCCATGCAGCCCATCGGCGCGCCACGGGACCTTGAGCTTCAGGAGGGCTGTTATAGGTCCCCCAGCTCCAGCCCCCAAAGCTGGGGGATTCCGGACGGGACGGGACTGGCATCTCCGCCGCGTGCCAGTCAGGCGTGGGTACGACTACCAGACGACACCCTGGAAAAACCAGGGAGTCGCCCAACGCCGTAGCCGGCCCAGCAAGACCGACGGACACCGGAGATACCGTTCCCGCCCCAGGAACACTCTCTGTGCAGGCGCAGTCGAAATGGGCATGGTTTCGACTACCAAATCAGGGCCCGGGACAGAACCCGGAACCCCAACCAGTACCCGCAACCATCCCACCGGGGACCGCGCCACGAACAGAGAGTGAATTTGGGAAAGGATGTGGGAGGTAGATGGGAAGAAAGGTAGGACTCTGTCGCCTCGGACTGGAAGGGGAGTGAGGCGACGGATGCTCGGGCACCTCGGGTACGCACACCCGTGCACTCCTCGGACAGAGGAGCGCCCCTGAGGGGAAGTATATCACAGCCTAGTTTAAGATTTACACTGTTTTATAAGGTTGTTCTACATCTTTAGAAGAAAGGAAATATATATTTTTTTTTTTTTATTGCTTGAGTTCAGCAGACAGGCAAACGGCCCACCCTGGCAGGTGGTCACCGTCGCCTATGGACGTTTGCAGCACCAGAGGCACCACCAACGCGCTGCCGGTCTCGAAGAAATTTTATAACGCCTTTTTTGAAGAACCCCATATCATACCGCGCTGAGAAAACCTCAGCCGGAAGCTCATTCCAGATCCTGAGAGTACGCAACATGAACGTTCTGGAGAACCGTTTCGTACAGGAAGGAAGAGGCTCCAAGAAATGGGGATGTACACCCAGCCGATGGCGGGCAGTGCGGTGGTAGAAAGACGACGAGGGCATCATCCTAAATAGTTCTTCAGAACACTCCCCGTTGTACAGACGGTAGAATACGCAAAGAGATGCAAAGTCTCTCCGAAGTCCAAGCGTGTCTAAACCGTCTGTGAGCATGGGATCGCCGACAACACGAACTGCGCGCCGTTGGATCGAGTCTAGGGGATTGAGCTGACAGGCCGGTGCTCCAGCCCATAAATATGAGCAGTACTCCATATGCGGTCTGACCTGTGCTTTATATAGCACAAGCCGTTGCCTTGGACTGAAGTACTGCTTGGACCGGTTTAGCACACCTAGCTTTTTGGAGGCAAGCTTAGCTTTACCCTCCAATTGTCCCCTAAACTGCACATCATTCGTGATGTCGACACCAAGGATCCCAATACTACTTGCGATGGAAAGAGAGGTTCCTTGAAACTGTGGCGCAGGTGCGAACGGGGTTTTCTTGGCAGAGAATACGCAGACCTGCGTCTTCGAGGGGTTGAACTGGACAAGGTTTTGTCGTCCCCATTCAGAGACCCTCTCTAGAGAGTTCTCTACTTCAGACACAAGTCTGACCCGACTTTCTTCCAAAAACGCAGGAGAGAGACTTACACGACCAGTGTACCGTGCATCGCCGGTGCCATCATCCGCATAGCAATGAATGCCATCTATAGATAACATGTCATTGATATGCAGAATAAATAGCGTCGGCGACAGCACACAACCCTGGGGCACACCAGCATTGATAGGTTTCACACTGGAGCAGCAACCGTCAACAACGACCTTAATACTGCGCCCAGCGAGAAAGCTGGATAGCCAGGTGCAAAGACTCCCAGGTATCCCGTAAGATGGAAGCTTCGCAAGAAGAGCCCTATGCCAGACCCGATCGAAGGCCTTAGCGATGTCTAGGCTAACAGCCAGGGCTTCTCCCTTGCTCTCAACGGCTTCAGCCCAACGGTGGGTTAGGTAAACCAGGAGGTCCCCAGCGGACCGACCATGTCGAAAACCATATTGGCGATCATTAAGCAGCTGGGAATCCTCCAGGTAACCCAGGAGTTGTGCGTTGATGATCCACTCCATCACCTTTGAGAGCAAAGAAGTTATCGCTATAGGCCTGTAGTTGGACGGGTCCGTTCGGTCACCCTTTTTGGGAATAGGGTGAACATGGGCCACCTTCCACGAAGCCGGGACACAACCATTGCGGTAGGATAATGTAAAAAGTCGGGAAAGGACTGGAGACAGCTCAGCTGAGCACATTCGCAGCACAATAGCGGGGATACCGTCTGGCCCGGTGGACTTCTTGACGTCGAGGGATCGGAGGACACGTCTCACGGCTTTTTGGGAAAACCGTACCTCCGACATTGTGGAGTCTCCACATCTTCTAATCGAAGGTGGAGACTGTCCCCCGTCATCAAGAGTCGAATTGGCTGCAAAGATTTCACCCAGGAGATCGGCTTTATCCTTAGCAGCATGAGCCAGACGGTCGTCAGCTGCACGTAGTGGAGGAATGGACGCCCGACAAAAGTTTCCTTCGATGGCTTTAGCAAGCGACCAGAAAGCCCTAGTCCCAGAGGGATAGCTGGCGAGACGCTCGCCAATCCTGCCGATGTGCTCAAATTTTGCTCTCGCAATCCGTTTTTTGAGGGTCCTGGAGGCAACATTGTATTTTTTCCTCAAGTCGGAAGTGTTAGGATCCTGACAAGCCCTTGCTGTAGTCCAGGCTCGATAGGCCTTTTGCTTCAGCTTAACAGCCTCAGCACTAGGCCTATCGAACCATGGCTTTCCCGAACCACCAATGGGCACCACAGAGTTAGGAATGAAACATTCCATTCCCTGCAGCACCACATCGGCAATCGAGTTCGCACAAGCGTCAGGATCGTCCGAAGAAAAACACAGCGGCCCCCATGGGTAGGACGCATAGAATTCACGCAATCCATCCCAATCTGCTGACCGATAGCGCCACACTCTCCGCTTCACGGTGGGGCGAGCCCATTCGGGAATTGGAGAGCGCATCACGGAAGATATCAAGCAATGATCAGAGGTTCCTAATGGAGTCCCGATCGAGACCTGATAATCTTCAGGATGTGTGGTCAACAGAAGGTCCAACAAAGACGGCGCATGGTCCACTCTATCCGGTATGCGGGTAAACCCTTGAACCACCTGAGTGAAACCATGGGCAAGAGCAAAATTAAAGGCAGCAATCCCCGGCAGATCAGTTTTTGGAGAACCCAGCCACTCAATATGATGAGCATTGAAGTCTCCAAGAACGATCACCTCCGCGGCGGGATACTGCGTAAAAACTTTGTCGGTAGCGTCTTGAACACGCCCGAAAAAATGAGCTGTTTCAGTCCTTTCGCATTCTCTGCCATGGGACCGATACAGGCAGGAGTACACCCGGGTGGAACCACCGAAATCCACTCGCACCCATATGATGGAAAGGTCCCTGTCTTCGAGACCGTGAAGACGGCGGCAGCATATATCGTCCCGGACGTACAAGCATACCCCAGCTTTTGGGAGGAATAGATGTTCCAAATTGTAGCCGGGGTAGCAAAGGTACGATGAGTCGGCCGGGGCAGATATCTGCGTCTCCGTCAAAAACAGTAGAGCAGGCTTTGCCGTTTCAAGATGGTGGTGAACGGCATTAAGGTTTGAGTGTATACCTCTGATGTTGCAAAAATCCACTCTGAGTGTGGATTTGAGGTCCGCTGGGTTACGCTTACTATTTTTCATTTTCCGATCCATTTTATAGACATAAAGGGCGTTTTTTGGAAGTTCTAGAGTATCCACGAAAAAATGGAAAAAAATTGAGTGTTCTCTTCCCACCCAAACCCACAGGTTGTGTGATGAGTTAGTGCGGGGCACGGAAGGGCCCCCGATCCCTCCCGGAGAACATCGCCGGGTCCACGTCCGGTCTCCGCTCCGGCACGACGATACCCCCCAAAGATTTTGCACCAGTTGGCGGGACAGCCTCCCAGACTGGATAATCTGGGTTCGGGTCCCCTACTGACTGGCGGGCGGCCAGCGGACAGCCGTTTCATCGGGTCTCCCTGACCCCCGCCCCAATCCGTCACGCCTGTAGGGATGTGGTGGGATTTTGCACATCTCGAGTTCCAAATTTCGTGGGCACTCCAGAACTTCGGGTAAGGGAGGGATTTTTGCCTGTCTGCTGAACTCTCGCAATAAAAAAAAAAAAAGAAAGATGACAGCAACACGTTCTATAAAATATTGTAATTATATTCAATTAAAAAAACAAAAGGTATACATATTAACATCTCTATTTATATAAAAAAGATTTCAGCATTGCTTTAAGCCACAATGTATGACATTAAAATCAGACAACAAAACTAGGATTATATTTCAGTTATTCACATCTACCCTGCGTATAATAGTGACGAAAATTGCGAAGAAACGTCCAAATTTTAATCACTAATTTGTCCTGGACTGCGCATTGGCGCAGTCACCCAAGAGGGTGGCTCAAACCTAACAGAAGAATGATGCAAACTATTATTATATATTTCCCCGAATAAAACTTGTTTTCACTACAGAAAATAAAGAAATCTTTTCTCTTCAAAGGCAGTGGATTCCGCTCGAGTCAATGACACAAAGCTCTTCTGCAGTTACAAGCAATCACGATACAAACAAGATTATATCATAATCCTCCCGGGAGGAAACCGCGAGGATTTTTTTAATGTTTTGCTTCCATAAATTGAGATAAAAGAATTAATCCACAAGGAATTTGTGAATTCATATTTATTGCTTGTTGCGTTTCAGCTTTCGTTTATTTCGTAATCTTTTTGGTTAGTCACACATCATCTGGCGTTCCTCCGTGAATTCCGCTGAATATTAGTTTCTTGTTTGACATTCTTTATTTTTTATGATGTTTTTGTTTGATTTTTTTATATATGTACCTTGACAATAGGTTTTATGTATTCTATTTATTGTGAGTATATACAAGTAGCTTTTTATTGCGGCAGTCTTCATATCCGTGACATTGCGGTCAAACTGCAGAAGTGTCGCCTTCGCTGGTATAGCCACATTTTACGGCAACCGATTAACTACGTACTGAATAAATTACTGTCTGGCCATACCGCCTTCTCCTGGCCCCGGCAGGAGGGGTAGACCCAAAAAGTCTTGGCTTGACGTCGTAAAGGGTGATATGCGTGCCAATGGATTGACTACTATTGAAAAAGTTGGAAAACGGACCCCGGGTACCGAAGAGAAAATTTAGGTTGCAACCGGGATTTGACGCTGAGATGATGATGATATAGCTTTTTATCATCAAAAATCTAATTTTCTAACGTACTCGGCTTGGACCTTAAGTCAGTACTTACTGATTGAATGTATCTGCTCTATAAACATACATGTTGCGGTACGAAAGAAGTTTCAAAGTCCTACGTTCTCGACCGAAATTAATATTGTTTTATATAGGCCTGAAGCATAAGTAGTATTTAAATTATGTGGAAATAGATAAATGTCATCCTATAAAGTTAAATTAGATGATAGATAATTAAATTATATTACTTATAAAAGCAACACTGATATAAATTTCTGGTATTTTTTTAACTGTTACAATATACGATCACATATCATCTTGTTAAACACAAACTTTTTTATATATTAACGTTGCAGCAGACTGCCATAGTAAGAAAGTTTATAGTTTCACCTTTTCACTGTGTATTTCGCTTTAATTATACTCGTTGAGATCTAAAAATCTCAGGCCATTAATTTTCCGGTACATAAAACGACTTTTGCCTTTTTCGTATTTTTAAACCTTTTCCATTGTTTATTCAATTGTCTAGATGTTAGTTTGTTTTTTTTTTAAATAAATTCTTGTCGTTTATCTATAAACAGTACCATGAAGTCGATACTCGCAAACGATCTAGTTTGATTGACAGTAGCTGAGGCACCCACCAAGTTTCAGCTTTACAAAAGTGTAAATCATTGTTAATTATGAAATATACTTGTGAAATTGAAGTGCTACGTGTATATCCGTAATAATTTAGCTTAAATCAAACAGAATTATATTATAAATGTTTTCAATGCCATCTTCGTTGAAGAACATTGACTGATCACTACGTGGTGATCTCTCTCCAACATACTTACCATTTTTCAATTCTATTACCTATTTTTCAAATTCTTTAAATAGAGCAGGGAAGAAAGTGGTATTTTTAAGAAACGGAATTGGGTGATATTTGTTTTTCTTGCAGTATAAACATATTTTAATTTATTTTCTAAAACCTTTATAGCTTCGACATTTATCCCCTTATTCCAGGTTCGTATATCGTAGATTTTAGTGACACACATAAATCCAAGTTATCTAGCCCATCTAATTCTATTACACAAGCGCGCTGCCGTTTCAGAGATAAATGTGATATACAACTCTCGCAAATTATTACGAAGATAAATTTAATTTATTTTTATGTCCGACATCAGTAACTATATTATAGTTAATTTGTAAGAAATAAATTTAGTGTCAGTTAAAAACTCGAGTTACAGGTAGTTTACAAAAACTTAATCGCGAAGAAACAATAATTTATCTTCGCTATTCAATCATTTAATAAATTAGTAATTATTTTAAGTAGTAACAAATTTATTAATTAGTTCCAATTTTAAACACAAAACAAATTTTGAATAAGCGCGCGTGCTTGTAAGAAATAAAAATAAATGTTTAAACCTAGAACTTTTTAAATATCAATATTTAAAAACGAAGGATCCACAAAACAAAACCTGGCAGCCATAAACTGTTTTATTTATTTTTGTTTTATTTTAATTGTCTAACGCGATTGTGGGCTTTCTACCTATTATTTATTAGTTGTTCATTTTTTATGTATATAAGTATACATATTATATTTCTATGCTTCAAAAATATATTGGCCAGGGCTAAATATATTCAGGGTGTTTGACCCTCAAATATGATAAAATATTTAGTGCGTGTCAATTATATGTTTACATAAAAAGATAATGCAGTTTTCTCATTTTAGATTGGGTCTTTATAAATACATTAAAATTTACATAAAATGAACATATACCTAGTCAGGTCATAAATTCTGTCACATGTTTAATGTAAAATAATTGTAACAAGTTTATTAATTATGTAACCATTCATATACCAAAATGAACTTAACAAAACATAGATTCTTATGACATTAAAGTTTATTCAAAATGACCTCCGTGATTTTGAATACAGGCCTTCAATCTGCGCGGCCAGTCGTCTATCGCAGCACGAACGAGGTCCATGTCAATATCGGCGGCTGCCTTAATCAAGGATGTCTTGAGTGACTCCAAATTGGGATGAGGCTTTAAGTACGCCTTTTCCTCCAAGTGTTGCCATATCTTGTAATCTAACGGATTCAAATCTGGACTGGAGGAGGGCCAGTCTTCGTGCCGGATGAAGTCGATTTCACGCGCCGCCAGCCAGTCTTGTGTACTCTTCGCTCTATGAGCTGGCGCCGAATCTTGTTGGAATACCCAGTGCCTGTTATTGAACATGGTATGAGAAACAGGTTCCACAATGTTCGTCAGGACTGTATTTTGATACACAACAGCATTCGTTTTTACACCTTTCTCACAAAATGTACCTCTGTTAAGCCCCAATAAGAAACTCCCAACCATACCATGAGCGAGGATGGAAAATGACCTCGTTGGACACGCGGAATACGGTTGCTCGCTTCTTCACTACTGTGTGCGTACACCTTATCATTTTGTTTGTTGTAGCTCTCTTCTACGGTAAACATTTTTTCATCCGAAAAAAGAATTTCCCGATATTTTTTTCCCGCGTACCGCTTCAACAAAGCGCGGCATCTCTTCAGTCTCAGGTCCATTAGACGAGCATTCAAACGATGTCCTGTTTTTCTTCGATATGCCCGAAGCCCTAAGTCTTCATTTAATACCCTTTTCACCGTGGTTCTGCTTAACCCCATCTGAAGGGCCAACAGTTTCTGCTTACGTTTGGGATTTCTTTGAATTCGTGCCTTCACAGCTTTTATCACTGCTGGAGTCCTAACTGACCGAGGGCGACCACTTCTTGACCTGTCATCTACACTAGAGTCTTCATTATATCGTTTGATGGTACGATAAACGAATCTTTTGGTTATATTCAAATTTTTCAGTATGTTAAAAATTTGAATTGGCGCGTAACCGCAACGATGCAACGCAATAACTGCAACACGGTCTTCTTTAAGCGTCCACTCCATATTTAAAAATGAGTAAAATTCTAAAAGTATAACATTTTTATTTTCATGAACAATTCGAAATTCGAATTCAATAAACTTTTTTGTGGCCAGCATTCTAAAAGAAAAGTTTTTACTGTGTGACAATACTTATGACCTGACTAGGTACTTGTACAATATCTAAATTCTTGATCTATTGTCGTAATTTACGGGTCAGCGGAAAAGGGATCTCATTTTAGTGAAGTTTCAATAAAGATCTCATTGACTTCAATAGGCCATAATACCCATCCATAATACCCATGACTTTATCGTAGGCCTATATCATATTTTCCCCAATTTATACGGGTTCGCCTTTTGCGGTTTCTTGACAGTTCTTTCGCATATTCCAATTGGATTGAATTTATTTGCTTCAACCGACGGCGATATTGGACCGTTACGCCTTTTAATATTGCTCTCTAAATTTGCATTGACATGATATCACGCTCTTATCGATTTTGAGGAAAGTAGTTCTATCTCCTTTAATATCTTTAACTATCGTTCACTTTTATTACTTTTCTATTTCATTGGTCTTTTACTGGCCTGATACATAGTAAACTATCTGATCCCGAAAATAAGATCGAAAGATTAGACTTTCATAGTGTTAGATAAGAAATAATTTAAATCAAAACTCTATTTGTTGTTGTAAATCCGTGTATATTAAAACCGCCTCAACTATCGAACGTCGCTCCATCTACCCTTAGCGGTGTACCTCGCGTTAGTGATGGAGAATTCGTAATCGATGTTTAGATTAAGATAAAAATGCTTTAACATAGCTGCACTCTCCAGGCACTTTTCATTAATTTTATACTTGTAAGCTTATATAAGTTTTACGATTCGCTATAAGATCATCTTGATTAGTTTGTTTAATAATTTATTTTCCTCTTTTCCATTATATTCTAAGCTTAAGCTTGTATATTGTTATGAGATTGAAAAAAAATAAGGAATTAAAAATAATATAATAAAATTAGACGTGTCGTTGGAGAGTTTTAGACGCTTCTTCTCTTTGTAACAGACTTTCAAAATATGTTCTATAACTTATTTTGAAAAAAGAGATGGTTTGAGTTTAATTCTCGTCATCAATAGCGGCCTACTTGGAACTGCCCATTGGGCAGGCATATAGTTTATTTCTTGGCTTTTACATAGCTCGAGATCTAACAATCCAATTTTTTTCGTTGATAGGGATCAACTGACTTTCCACTTCAATTGTCACTGACAAATATACAAGTAAATATAACATAATAGTAATAATAATACTCACCTTCAGCTCACAGTTTAATGTTAGAACTTTCGAGATCGTTCTATTTACTCGCGAGTTAAATAATTATAAACACAGCTTTTTAATTTCTTTAATTGTATTTGAATTTATGTATTCTAATTTTCTTATGATTAGTGATTATTCGTTTGGTACGTGCTCAAGAATGTTAATACGAATAATACGATTTATTTAATGTTTTTTCGGCGTTGTGTTAATTAGGTCCCATTTATATACAAAACATCATTCCCTGACAATAATTCAGTTTTCTAGGATTAATATTTTTAATTAGCTAATATTTCGAGAAATATGCTTTGGTGCAAGTACTTTTAAACTTATTAAAATATTTTATTTATTTTTAAGAAAACTAACATCAGCATTGATCCACAACTGTTATTTTGTTAACAGGAGCTGTTGAAACATTCAGCTTCTTCTTTCCTCATAGGGTGGGTGAGAACCCGGAGATCGGATACATCTCACCTTCATAGAGATGATAGAGACAGTTTACTTTTATCCCGAAATAGCCGCTCGCGATCTAGCACTATGATGCCCTAGTTTGTTCACCAACCTACTTCCAATTTACCGGGAATTCGGTTAAGTTCTTGGATTGGGTTTATTTATATATTTATAGGAAAATCATTGGTTTAATGTTAACTATTAAGGGATAATATAAAGTAAGTAGTAGTATGGACAGACGACAGTTGAAATAAACTTAGTTTAACTAAAGATAGTTAATAACTAAAGGTTGTACATATGCTGTTTGAGTTATCAATGGAAATTTACAGGGGAATCTACACTAGGACAGATCTGTCTGCGGAAACCATAAATAGATGGCGTGAAATAATGAGCTTCCATTATCTTCGCTACATGAAAACCATTTTACATGTAATATAATTATATTCTATACAAGCTTCTAATAGCTCAAATTTTAAATGCTCCCTTCATTTTTGCGTCGTTGCTAAGAGCGTGTTTCAGAATCCAGTTGCCTGTGGGAATGCCTCGCGTCAATGGGTACCGACAATCGGAATGTTTCCGACTAGAATTGAATCTGGGAACAGAATGCTTTAATGCATTTTCCGTTTAAGTACGCGTTACATAATTATGTTTTAGGGCAAAAATTTTTTTTTGCTCATGTTTTGTCTGAAAATCAGTGATCATGTCTGCTGATCAGTATCTACCTAGTCAGGTCATAAATTCTGTCACATGTTTAATGTAAAATAATTGTAACAAGTTTATTCATTATGTAACCATTTATATACCAAAATGAACTTAACAAAACATAGATTCTTATGACATTAAAGTTTATTCAAAATGACCTCCGTGATTTTGAATACAAGCCTTCAATCTGCGCGGCCAGTCCTCTATCGCAGCACGAACGAGGTCCATGTCAATATCGGCGGCTGCCTTAATCAAGGATGTCTTGAGTGACTCCAAATTGGGATGAGGCTTTGAGCACGTCTTTTCCTCCAAGTGTTGCCATATCTTGTAATCTAACGGATTCAAACTGGAGGAGGGCCAGTCTTCGTGCCGGATGAAGTCGATTTCACGCGCCGCCAGCCAGTCTTGTGTGCTCTTCGCTCTATGAGCTGGCGCCGAATCTTGTTGGAATACCCAGTGCCTGTTATTGAACATGGTATGAGAAACAGGTTCCACAAGGTTCGTCAGGACTGTATTTTGATACACAACAGCATTCGTTTTTACACCTTTCTCACAAAAATGTACCTCTGTTAAGCCCCAATAAGAAACTCCCAACCATACCATGAGCGAGGATGGAAAATGACCTCGTTGGACACGCGGAATACGGTTGCTCGCTTCTTCACTACTGTGTGCGTACACCTTATCATTTTGTTTGTTGTAGCTCTCTTCTACGGTAAACATTTTTTCATCCGAAAAAAGAATTTCCCGATATTTTTTTCCCGCGTACCGCTTCAACAAAGCGCGGCATCTCTTCAGTCTCAGGTCTATTAGACGAGCATTCAAACGATGTCCTGTTTTTCTTCGATATGCCCGAAGCCCTAAGTCTTCATTTAACACCCTTTTCACCGTGGTTCTGCTTAACCCCATCTGAAGGCCCAACAGTTTCTGCTTACGTTTGGGATTTCTTTGAATTCGTGCCTTCACAGCTTTTATCACTGCTGGAGTCCTAACAGACCGAGGGCGACCACTTCTTGACCTGTCATCTACACTAGAGTCTTCATTGTATCGTTTGATGGTACGATAAATGAATCTTTTGGTTATATTCAAATTTTTCAGTATGTTAAAAATTTGAATTGGCGCGTAACCGCAACGATGCAACGCAATAACTGCAACACGGTCTTCTTTAAGCGTCCACTCCATATTTAAAAAATGAGTAAAATTCTAAAAGTATACATTTTTATTTTCATGAACAATTCGAGATTCGAATTCAATAAACTTTTTTGTGGCCAGCATTCTAAAAGAAAAGTTTTTACTGTGTGACAATAATTATGACCTGACTAGGTATATATCAATACGTAAAGCGAAAACTTTGTATATATTTTTACGAAAATTGGACGGACGGAGAAGTATAAAATTTGGCATAGTTAAAGTTTATATGAAGGAGAAGCGCAGAAAACTATTTTTTTTGTCTAAAATTCATTAGAAATACGAGTCATTTCTAGCATCCTACTTATTACACGACGCACTCATCTTCGCACTATATGGCCATACCAGGCTAATTGTCTGTATATCAAGCGTAATCCTTTTATGCAACGAAATTTTTACATCTTTAAAGTTGACGATTAATTAAAGCAATATTCGACTTAAGTTCCTTCGGATTTATATGTTTGAATATTAAATTTTCAAACTTCAAACAAACATAAATTGAGTCACCAACATAGTCATGTAACACTTGTTAGGAGAGATCCCTCAATCATATCGTGTTCAATATTACCGGTGTTGTCAGGAATTTCGCACAATCTAGTTTTATAGCCTATTGCTTTATGATGCAGTAAATAATGCGGCCGGGTCTAAATTCTTCAAGGCCAGCCGTTCAAAAAGAACCGGAAAAATCTCAGATTCTACTCTCAAATTGATGGATGTGAGACGTCAAATGACCCTTCAGTCCCCGGACGATGCTTCCCAGTATAGGCAGCTAAATAGACAGATCTCCAAGTCCTTGACTCGCGATATCCGCCGCCATAACACAGACTGTGTAAAGGCGGCTATAGAGCGTAACAAGGGCTCTAAAGTATTCGCACGAGACTTGTCTATTGGGCAGAGCCAACTGACGAAGCTGAAGACCGACGACGGCAGGGTCGTTTCGTCTAAACCCGAACTTTTGAGGGAAGTCGAGAAGTTCTACGGACAGCTATACACGACCACACGGGCACCTGTTAACAACAAGGCTAAAGACCCAAGAGCCAAATTAACCCGACACTACACCGTAGATATCCCAGACGTCAGTCTGTACGAGATTAGTGTGGCCCTTAAACAGCTCAAAAACAACAAGGCGCCGGGTGATGATGGAATTACAGCCGAGCTTCTGAGAGCTGGTGGTACTCCTGTGCTTAAAATCCTCCAAAAGCTATTTAATTCCGTCATCCTCGATGGCAAAACGCCGCAGGCCTGGCACGGAAGTATAGTGGTGCTGTTCTTCAAAAAGGGCGACAAAACCCTTTTGAAGAACTTTAGACCGATATCACTTCTGAGCCATGTTTACAAGCTGTTTTCAAGGGTCATCACGAATCGTCTCGCGCGCAGATTTGACGACTTCCAGCCTCCCGAACAAGCCGGATTCCGAAAAGGTTTTAGCACCATAGACCACATACATACGCTGCGGCAGGTTATACAGAAGACGGAGGAGTATAACCAGCCACTATGCTTGGCGTTCGTGGACTATGAGAAAGCCTTTGATTCGATCGAGACCTGGGCGGTGCTTCAGTCTCTCCAGAGGTGCCACATTGATTATCGATACATCAAAGCGTTGAAGTGTTTGTATGAAAACGCCACCATGTCAGTCCGTCTCCAGGATCAGAACTCGAAGCCTATCCGACTGCAGCGGGGAGTCAGACAAGGCGATGTCATATCGCCGATGCTGTTCACTGCTGCGTTGGAAGATGTCTTCAAGCTTCTGGACTGGAACGGACTGGGCATCAACATTAACGGTGAGTACATCACTCACCTTAGATTCGCAGATGATATCGTAATCATGGCTGAAACCATGGAAGACTTAAGCCATATGCTTGATGGCCTCAATACAGCTTCCCAAGGAGTAGGTCTCAAAATGAACATGGACAAGACGAAGATCATGTCTAATGTCCATGTCGCACCTACCCCCGTAACAGTTGGGAACTGTACTTTCGAAATTGTTGACGAATACGTCTACTTGGGTCAAACGATCCAGTTAGGCAGGTCCAATTTCGCGAAAGAGGTCACTCGTCGAATCCAACTCGGATGGGCAGCGTTCGGGAAGCTCCGTAAAATCTTTTCGTCCCAAATACCGCAGTGTCTCAAGACGAAGGTTTTTAACCAATGTGTGTTGCCAGTGATGACATACGGAACGCAGACGTGGTCGCTAACTATGGGCCTTATGAGAAAGCTCATGGTCGCTCAGAGAGCAATGGAGAGGGCTATGCTTGGAGTTTCCCTGCGAGATCGAATCAGAAATGAGGAGATTCGCAGGAGAACCAAAGTAACCGACATAGCCCGGATGATTGCAAAACTGAAGTGGCAGTGGGCTGGGCACATAGCTCGAAGGACTGATGGCCGTTGGGGCAGAAAAGTCCTCGAATGGCGACCGCGTACCGGAAGACGCAGTGTTGGTAGGCCCCCCACAAGATGGACCGATGATCTGGTCAAGATCGCCGGGATAGGTTGGATGAGGGCAGCGCAGGACCGATCATCGTGGAGATCTTTGGGGGAGGCCTTTGTCCAGCAGTGGGCGTCTTCCGGCTGAAATGATGATGAAATAGGACGGGAAACAAATTATAAAAACGTGAACTGAATTCTATCAGATTTAATGGAAAGTATTATACTTTTAGACCAGATAATTGTAATGGTCTAGATTTAAGTTGGAACGATAAGTTTCGTGTAATATAGACCTAAAAAACGAGGACAAAGTCAGTTGAAAGAGGACATCTAGATTTTAATTGTTTATCTGAGATATGGGTACCTGGTAGCTCAGTGGTATTAAACTCTGAGATCAATCTAAAGGTCCGGGTTCAAATCCCATGGTGGCACAGATTTGGCAGTGTTCACGTAATGTGCATATTATAGCATAATTTTTATCCGTGCAGGGGCGGAGAAAGAATACTAAGCTCTGCGGCCGGGGTGGGCCTGTCGTAAAAGGCGACAAAACAACCCACCCTAGCTACGTGGTAGCACCTCAAGCCCGACTGGATGGCGACTACCTTTGGTCTTATGTATGCCGCCATATGTTGTGTTCCGGTATTAGTGACCTAGGTTCCTGTACCCCTATTCATCGCACATCTCATGACATGGGCCAGGTACATCCTTCGATCAATAATAGTACATCGCAAACATCTATAGGCGACGGTAACTGCTTACTATGAAGTGGATCATCAGCCCATCTGCTGTTCCTCAGCAATAAAAAAAGTTTTGATACAATGGTAAGTAAGAGCGCAATTAATCTTCCGTAAGATAATTTACTATTAACATAACCAATTTGAAGTTTTTGTTTTTATTTGTTAGTGGTCGCCACTCACAATTCATTTAATCGAACTCAGTAGTTTAATTAGTGAGATGTTTAATTTTGTAGATGATAACTGTGTATTGTTAAATGTTCTATTAAATAAAAGACTAATAGTTTAATGAACGAATGAAAAACTTTTTATTTTTCACCTTAAATACACAAGGTTATAAAAAAAACTTACAATCTTTTGAGCAATGGGTGGCCTTATCGCTTAAATCAATCTCTTTCCGGCAACCCTAACTGTGAGAAATTATTGAAAAAAAAACTATGATGGTGGTTATTTTAAGATAAAGAAAAAATAGTTATTCCATTTTATGATTTAATTTCAGCTGCTGAAACCGAACGCCATTTTGATTTGAATAAAAATCCAACAATAATGTAACTAAACAATCAATTAGAAATAGTGGCAACACTGTGTACTAGATACAGTAATTTGACGAATGTATCTTAGAACACAACCAAATGGATGAGGTTGGAAATTACGTCGATATAGATCCTCTATGCGAATCCAATCTAGTGCGAATTTATAGTTCCGGTGCCTGTATCCGAACAAAGTCATGATTTGTACGTAACCTAGTAGATTAATAGCTTATTTATGTAGTCGCCTCGATTTATTTGTAAATGTATCTCAAAAATATGAATGCGAATTTTTAGTTCGTCTTTTCTCTTGTTTCAATTAACTATCAATTACTCACATTACAAAATGGAATAAAATGCCTGTGCTTAAACACGTTTTAAATTATTTCATTTTCTTGTTTTCCAAAATAATTAATTAACAAAATTAATAATTATAATGGAAAAGTAATAGAATAAATATAGAGGTATAAGGGGCCTTACCAACATCTTCGGGGCCCAAGTCAATCTCACCTGCAAGTCGGCGCACCCTGCTGAATAACAGAAGAGGCTCTGACGACGGCTTTTCTTTTGGAGTTGGGAGGGCACTCGCTTCGGTAAAAGCTAAAATCAGCCAAATCAAATGGAAAGATAAAGATTATGAAGTGGTGGCTGCTTGATGAAGTCAAGTACCAGGAGTTCACCTCAGCCATCGGCGACAAGTACGCCGGTGGTGAGGGCGAACCGGTTCAAGCATACTGGGACAGGATTCGGATGGTTATGTTTGGCCATGCCACCACCGCCGGGCCCCGGCAGGAGGGGTAGACCCAAAAAGTGCTGGCCTGACGTTGTAGGGTTGATATGCGTGTCATTGGACTAACCACCAGAAATGCCGAAGATCGTGCGAAGTGGAGAAGAAATAGTCGGAAAGCGTACCCCGGGCGCCGAAGCGAGTGTTTAGGTTACAACCGGGATTCAACGCTAAGATGATGATGAAATTTAGATAATTATAAAATGACATATACTTAATAATGATATTTTTGACATTTTGATTTGTGATGAATATATAAAAAATTATTTAAGACGAGCGCTTTTCTCGCCGACAAATTGCTGTGCAGTTTGGTGTGACTGTTGCAACTACATATATATTAATTTGTATCATTTGTGATTAAAAAAATACACATTATTTTTTTATCTGGTGAGGCTGAAGGACCGTAGAATAAATGATATGGCTTGGATCTAGAAAGATGGTAGCGGCGGTGCGGTGTAAACAAAGGTAGTGCGGGTCCGATAATTAACGTGGAAAAGAAAGGAGACGGAAATACCCAGCAAGCCAGAAAGAGCGGTGACTCACCTGAGATTCTCCAATTTGCTATCTTCCACGGCTGGTTCTGCGGTTTGGAGTCTAGACCTTTATAATTATTGGTTCACAATAATACACATATAAAAACTCATGTGTGGGCTAATCAAGACTCGACGGTACGTGCCGTCAGCGCGGGCGCTCACCAAGAAGGGGGGCGGCACGCTGGTGGTCGAGTAGTTTATATGAAATCACCGTTAGCTAAACTAACTTGTGGGTAGGCAGGGAAAAAAGAACAAGATGAGGCGTCTAACCAGTATCTGTTATATATTATACACAATTGCTATTCTACTTACTTTGGGACCAGATATTGTGTCAATTATTGTCATAGTATATTTATGTTCATATTAGTTGATGATTAAACATTATAAAACTTAAAAACAATTCTCATAAGCCTTCAAGTTTAAATAACATTCAATTATCCAACAAATCCTTTTGGTTTGGGCAAAAACCCAAAAGAATTACAAAAGACATTTCTCTTGATAAAATCCTACAAGATAAATTGTATGTAATAATGTTGCCAAATTTTAAAGAATTGCGAGCTTGTGTTCATGTATGTCATAAAATTTTTACTTCATTTTTAGATCTGTTATTAAAACTTTATACACTTTTAAAGAGAACTGTTTTTTTACATAGAATTAATGAACTATTTATAAATGACTACATACTGTTTATAACATGTTAATGATTTTGTTTTATAATTTTCTTTGAATTTCACTATTAGATATTTACCCGGAAATCAACTGTTAAGTAAAGTTTTATTTCAAACTTTGATTCAATTTGCGTTTTAGTTTCACTTTGAAGAATTTCAAGGGTCTCACTATATTTGAATAATTGTATTAAAGAATCTCAAATAAAATATACTAGCTTTAAAACTACTGAAAAAAATCACTACAAAAGAGATAACTTCCACTACTTTTTTATTTTTAAATAGGTTTAAATTAAGACAAGTGTTGTAAAAAACTTTGTCAATAAGATTGTCATAACGTTTGGTCTCTATCTTGTTGGCACAATAAGAAGAGAGCCGTCTCATTTACTTATCAAATTAAACAATCGTGGAACATAATGTTTATATTTAGCCTTTATGGCCTAGAAAAAACAGTGTCACAGACGAAAGAGTGGAGTACCAAGACAAATGATGTGTGATTTTTTGATTTAAAATTTTTTGCAGCACCGAACTTTGATGTATTTGGTATGTAAGCAGAACTGTTGTTTTGCTATTACGTTTGATATTTGGTTTATAGTCCGATTTCTACATTGAATTCCAAATATAAACGAAGAACTATAAATTTGCGTAAAGGTGATTTCAACGACCGCTGTTACGTGAACTGGGTATCTACGACATATATATTCTATGTAAGTGTAGACAACTGAAGATTTACGCCTAAGAAATTCCTACCTACCGCTGCTACCACTGATTTACGACAGGAAATCCATTTAGCCCCTAAGGTACTAAGGTTCATTCCGGGATTTTATAGAATTCTTTGTTGAGAGTCATGGCGAAGAAATGAAATCATAAAATATTTCATTGAGTAATAACATTTCAAATGTTATTACTGAATGAAATATTCATTTTATCAATGGACATTATTTTTATGTCAATCATTTTTGAAATAGGCCTTTTTCAAATGTTATAATAATGTATAAAATAAAATGTATATGTGTACAATTGCTTCAAAATAAGGATCATAATTTATCTTTGTATGTATAATATAAGTAGGTGATATACAACCATTAAACACGGTTAATGAACTTGATAATATCAAGTAAATCTAAATGAAAAACTTTTTAATTATCATTTTATCATTATTTTATTATTATTTCATGTAAATTAATTACTTATATTAAATATAAATAATCAATCATTACCCTATGTACGATGCTGGGTAAACTTTTACGCGCCTATTTATATACATTGCATATAACATTTTCGAAATTCCAAAAAGGTAATAACTTATTTTACTTGATAACGAAAGTCTTCGAACAATACGTTCTACCAGTCTTGAAGGAGTCAAGACGTGTACACTGAAGGCATGATTAATTTACAAATGGAAGATGATTTTTCCTTTTTTAATTAAAGTAAATAAACTAGTAAAGGCTCTTTATTTTCTATGGGTCAAAAAAAGAGTATCCTTATTTGTGTATCTGGCTGAGATGACACTGATTAAATAACCTTTTCGATTATTAATGTAAATATAGGTAATTAAAAATAATTAATAAGTATAATAATTTCATAACTTAAAATGCTATATGAACTACGAATAAAGCTTTAAGGAAGATTTGTGACGGTCTAGCAGATCTAAAATAATCTAAAAACAAACCAAAATACGTTAGTAAATCAAATTAAATCCACTGCCAGTAACAGAGGATAAAGGCGGTCGTAAGAGCGTTCTATTAGAAGCCATAGGATTTGGTGGAGCATATAAACTGACATTATTTTTATTTTGATCGATATCTGGATAGTGTTTGGTATACTCTAAATTGCAAACTTTAATATATAAATTAGTATGATGGATGAAATAAGAGTAGATGGATATAAAAGGAGGGCAATAAAATATTGTGGACTGTGTTATATGGTGAAAAAAAGTGTGAATGTTGAGATGACAACTAATACAGGAGAACGGAAGAAAATAATATGTTGTGACGGCCTCACTAAATTTAGGATAAGGGCAAGAAGGAGAAGGTGAGAAAGATTCAATTTTATACAAGTTTTGTTGTTCATACTAGAACATTATTGGAACTCTAACCAGCCTTACCAGCCAGATCTGTCTACCAACAATGGGGAAAGTTCTGACACAAGTCTCCTGTTCGAGGTCATCTAAGATCTCAACTTTTTATATTTCAATAAACTCAAAGCATAACATAAAATTTATCTAATATATAAAATTCTCGTTATATAATAAAAAGACCTGTGAGAGGTTATTCATAAATAATAGTGGTTGTACTTTAAAGTACAAAAAGAAAAGTTTGTCTAAAATGACATTCTCGCCACTTAAACATAATATGACTCGCTCACTCTTGAGTGGGCTCCAGGTTTATAAAGAAAAGCTTTGGATGTAACTGAAAGTGACTGATTGAATAATAATGATGATATAAAAATTTGAAAGTTATGGAGGTCCGATAACTTATCATAAAGTAACAAACACTCAGCAGTTCAGTGAAAGTGAGAGCTTATTAGCTAAGATAATTCGTTACCAGAACAAATATAATATTATGTAGTTCTGAGCCAATTGTGAGAAATAAATTAATCCTCAATTACACTAAAATCATGTCTTGGCACGCGATATCTCAATACAGTCTTTGGAAAGGAATTTCGTGGTTCCCTGATAGTATGATTAATGATAACCAGTGCCTACTTTTCGCATTCTAATCGGACCAACGTCGTACAAATTACTTTTTCATCAGATACAAAAGATCCATTATCCACTCAAATTAGTTCCCCAAGGAAATCATTAATATTAATCAATGTTTGAAAGGTTTCGTACTCCGCGTAAAATATCATGATGAACGGGGTTACCGTGTTTTACATGTAAAACCCAGTAGGGAATTCGTTACGCTTAAAAATGGTGCTGAGCAGTAATTTGTGATGCAAAATTTAAATATTTTGACACAAAATGCACAAACGCCTCGGTAAGTAATGAGTTTTAAAAGTGATTATTTTATAGCTTAAAATTTTCATTAACTTTTTACGCAATCAAAACTGTATAAAAAGCTTGCCAAATAGGTTTTAAAGATATCTATATAGTTTATATTGATTTAATTGTAATATATTTTTAAATACGATGAGTATTCTTTCTAGGCTCTGCGTGTGTTCTAGAGGCGTCGCAGAGCAATGCCCAGAAACCAATTTTGCAGATATCTCCATAAAGCCTTAGATTATGACGGGGGATTTTAGTGAATGTGTCTACATTTTACTTGTGAGTAATTGCAGTACCAGAATGGAGAATCCCACATCCCTTCGTAGTTGCTGTGTGCTCTGCGTGGCGCGAAGAGCACACAGCAACCGCGGAGGAGGCGGAGGAAGTGAGGAGCGGTAGTTGGCAAGTACACTCCCCTCCCGCCAACGCAGGACACGTACGATTTATAACCACAGATCCACAGTATAGTCATAGGGAAAATTTATGTTTACAGTGCAGGGCAGTGCATTAGCAATAACTCCATGGAGCATGATAGAGCAAACGTTCATAGATGAGGGTGACCACTTTCTGTTAGATGTACTTTTTGCATGCCTGCTGAGATAAGCTATAAAAAAGTTTTTTGCGTAAATACCTCCCAGTGACTTTTAAGTGATAAGAAGATTCAAGGAAATAGCTGACATGAATGTGGCTAAATTTTAAACTGTATCGTTTACATCTGGTTTAATATTTCGGTTTCGTAAACCATCAAATTATCCATTAGTCTAACAAATAGCCCATCAGTAGTTCATGTTCTAACCTTATCCTGTCGGAGACGAGAAGACTGCAGGAAACTTTCACTCATTGCTACTATTCACACAGAAATCAGTTACGATTGTTTTAGTGAACAATCGTAGTTTTAATAGTCTTAAGCGTAGTTGAAAATCACTTGTATTGACGTTAATAACTTTGAAAGTAGAACAGCAGTAATCACTACTTTGATAGTAATTAAGGTTTGAATACTAAAATATCCGTGGCTTAACTTAAAATACTTGAATACGTAAATTACACAAGAACATAGCATGAAAATCACCAGAACGCAGATTGGTCTTACTGTTTTGTTTTGCTTCCAACTAGATAAGTGTAATGACGTACACGAATTCATCTTTTTGTGGACTACCTTAGGTTGAAAAGTATCTGTCTTTCGATTGCGATTATATGGTAGGATTTTTCCAAAACGTGATTAGTCAAGATTTTATCCATGCAGGGACGGAGAAAGAATACTAACTTCTGCGGCCGGGGTCGGTCTATCATAAAATAATTCACACTAGCTACATGGTAGGGCCATCTTTGGTCTTAGGTATGCCCCTATAATAACTTTGTGTTGTGTTCCGGCATTAGTGACTCAAGCTCCTGTACCCATATGGGACAGCAGCGTGTTTGCGATGTCACTGGCATTACAAACACACATAGGCGACGGTAACTGCTAAATTTTAAGTGGGCCATGTAAAGTACAGCAAAATAAATATCCATATTATTATTTCCTGTGTACAACATTGTCTTTTATTTTCAAGGAATCACTTATGTAATGACGAGAGAGTTGTTCGTAATTCTAAAATAATTACCTGCAAAAGCATTATTAATGCAAGTTGTAGTGTTTCTACGAAAGCTCGATTAGTTCCATTGTCTATGAATTTATTATGGCGTTTAGGTATAATGTGTTTAAGGTTTTATTCTATTATCTCAAAAGTTCTTTTTACTTTTTCTAACGCTAATTAGGGCCCTGACCGTAGGTTTAGCCTTATTATTTTGTTCTTAATATTTTTCGAGATTTCATTTAAAGTACACCATTTTACAAATTATTACATTCACAAAATATTTATTGGTTATCAGGAAGATAAAACGTAAAAAGTGAAGATTGAAAAGAACAACACGAACTCTTGGCTTCAAATTGCGATCATGATAAAGAAAGAATAAAGAAAAAAATAATTTACTATAATGACTCATGCAGTAAATATAGATAGAAATTATACCATATATTACAAATGTATTGTTATAAATAGGACCTAACTCATCATGATGCTGGTTCTTAAAAACTAACGCTAATCTTTCATAAAGCCCTTGGAATGACGTCACGCAATTTAACATAAATATGGAAAAACACGTATGTACGAACAATAAAAAATATTATATAAAACAGCATTAAAGTAAATAACATCACAACAATTAAAAACATATAAAAAATAAATACATATATAATAATAGCAAACACAATATTATATATTAATAAAAGTTTATTAAATGGAGAAATTTTTTGAATTTTAATTGGGTAAATCACCAGTAGCACCTCTGAATTTAAAAGTTAGTATGAATAAGTCGCTCATTAATGTAAATGCTTCTTTTAGGTCCTGTTATCCCTAAGTCTAAGGCAGTTCGCAGGAGATCATCACGTAGTTGGCGTCGTGCTAAGCGTACGATGACTCGGCGTGTTCCTTTTGCTACTTGGTTCCCACTCTCAATTTTGTTTGAGGCAATACGCTTAACGAAGACAAGATAGAAGAACGAGATGTTCTTCTATCTCAATTGCCAAGTTAGACGCTAATAATAAGACAGACTGACAAAGATTTTTACCTTTATTCTTAGGAAGACAGCCAATTTCAAAATCGGAAAGTACCTAACGATTCCTGTTCGTGCTCTTTGAGTTCTGATTTTAGTTCAGCAATAGTATATTTTAGCTCAGCCGTACTTTTTGTCACAATGGCGGGTTGGCTTTGCTCCAATCTATCAAGCCTGTTTTCAATAATTTCCTGTTTTCCACATTCGAGCCACATTCGGGCCACATTGTTGCGAAACTCCACCATCTCATTACGGAATTCACGCAACTCTTTCATATAGCTAGTAAAATCTTGCC
The DNA here is from genome assembly GCA_963693495.1 of Malacosoma neustria. Classification (NCBI taxonomy): domain Eukaryota; kingdom Metazoa; phylum Arthropoda; class Insecta; order Lepidoptera; family Lasiocampidae; genus Malacosoma; species Malacosoma neustria. The sequence goes on from OY856383.1 coordinate 13,873,544, forward strand.
TCATGACCCGAATCTCATTGTCATCTTCCTTAGGAGGAGTTAAATCAGGGACAGATGCTAAAAACGTGCAATCGCACTGTTAGGCGGAGGAATGTCATACCCATAAATACTCTTAACTAAGGTCGCAGTATTGTCGCTCTTTCAAACCATCTTCTTGCACTCTGGGCAAGTCCAAGCTTTAAAGAGTGACGTAGAATCTGGAACTGCTACACAGCCTTTATGGAAAGTGAGGGGGCTTATGGGACCTGTAGCTACACTAGTACCTGGTGTTGCAATAAATTTTCGGCCAGCTGAGCCCTTAGCCATGTTGATATATATTGCGACACAGTCTATATTTGTGTATAAAATATTAATAAATAAAATATTAAATCTCGAATATTTATCTTCAACTACCCTTCGTGGTGAATAATCACAATACTGAACGTGGAATTTACAATTCACACACGAATACTCTAATTTTACTATTTTAATAATAACACAAATACTTTTACGGCTTATCCCGATATTATTATTGAAAATATTAGCACTGTGATTTTTATTTGAAGCTATTTTATATTTTTAAAGAATAAGGTAAGCGAGACCAAGTACGTTGGTATCGCTATCAGTGATGTAACTTCATAATATATTTTTGGGTTCAGATGAAATTTACTCGTACAAAAAATAACATAAATCAAATGCTAGTTACCATAACACAAGAAAGTAACACAAATAATGAAAATTTTCACCTTGTGATATTACATTTTGTAGTTGGGGCTAATTAGTTTGATTATATAATAATAAATAGTGTAAATAAATTAATAACACATTTCAGTCAGATTCACTGTCAACAAAATATTTCCATCGATCTTGAAGAATAAGATTCTAATAATAACATACAATATTTATCTCGTTTTGGTAAAAATAACGGAATGTAAAGCATAGGAGTGTCAGATAGATTGGGCGGGCAGTGATTGATGGATCTTATCCCGATGGACGGACGACAAGGCTCTGTAACGATTGCTGATCAATCACAACGGTTAGTGTTTGTTACTTAAGAATGTCACGTATACGTGGGAGGTTTTAAACTAAAACCTCAATGCGGACAAATGTTATTCTTTCGAAGACATTAATAGGCTGCACTTTCTGGAGTTGTAACAGGTGAACTGGACATTGATAGCTTTTGTATAATAGTTTAAGGGACTTGGCGGCGTGGTTCTGATAAAAAATAAGAACAAGTCCGACCCATTTATGGAAAAGTCATAATCCACAAATATGTATATCACAGTATAGAAAAGAAACTATTTCGTACTTTACATGTTAGAGGAATTGCCTCTTGTGCACCATCTGTTGTAGCAACCTAGGAACGACATGGATTGGCCCTAATTTTTCTTGTATATACGGCTAAAGTCCCTATTTTGAAATATTCTACTGTTTTTTATATATATTTTTTATTTTAACTATTTTATCACTGTTCGGGTTGCCTGGAAGAGATCGCTTTAAGCGATAAGGTCGCCCATTGTCATACAGCATAATATTTTTGTATACCTATTTTAAGTTAGTTTTAAGTATCTGTATGCAATAAAGAGTTTTCATTCGTTCACTGTTTGCTGGAGCAGAGATAAAATATAGTTTTATAATAACGCCACTAAACTTAGCTTCCTCCTTTAAACAGAGAAAAGATTTCCCTCATGCATCGTTTGTTCTCAGTTTCAAAGGCGAAGTCTAACCACTAGAGAATTCTAACTGCTCTTTTGTAAATCTTGCAGTATGTTTTTGGTATGCACTTTGTTCTTCTAAATATTATTTTATATATTTATTAGGCGTTTTGGAGGATAAGGCTTTTAAAGAATAATTTATATTTAAAAGCTAGTCATTTCAATCATTTAAAATGTTTTAAAGTAAAGTGACATTCACTGTAGATAATAATATGTATCTACTGCTTTATTAATAAAAATGGCTTAAAAGAACATAGTTTTTTAATTAGAACAGTATTTATTTACTAATTCTAAAAATAGTTGCCTATTTATATTAATTGTCATTATAAGGTTTAAGGTTTCTTTTAAAATTAGATTTCTATTTAGTGATACAAATGCTAATTGTTCAGTATTGTATTGTTTTCTGGTAGTATTTTTTTTATAAAATTATATACTAAGCATTATATATTTGACCATCACCTAAATAGATATAAATAGTTTTGCATATAGAACATCAAATGAAATTTTATTTAATTATATTAATGATTTTTTTTTAATTTATTAATTTTGCTTCAGTTTCAAATCTCAGTAGAATAAGTTTGTTAACAATCTCACCACCTTTAAATATTCTACTGCCTATTGCAACATAAACTTTTAGATTCAACAATTCAATAGTGATTCCTGCGGTTCAAAAATTATATTTTTGGATGCTATAGTGAGGAAAGGGTTAGAAGAAGAAGAATGATGGAACTGTCTAGAATTTAGATTATTTGATTTTTGCATTCGCAATGGCAATGACCACGTAGGTCCCACGTTGTAAAGTTTAAGATCAGAGTTTCGTTTGATATGACTTGGCTGCTCTTTGTCATCACTATTTTTGCCCAACAGCACAAAGTTTGTTGCCGGAGATTAAGAATTATGAGACCGACATAACCACGTCTATTTCCTCCCGAAGTTTTGGCATGGTATTAGTAATTTCGTTGCATCGAGATGATAAAAAAAGGTTGGTTATAACACTTCATGCCGTCACTTTTGGAATAAACTTTACTATAATTCGGATAGGATGTCTTATATATATTCACCCTTTTCAATCAGGATTTTGCCCAGGTCATAGCACAACTACAGCTTTGTTAAAAATAACTGATAATATCCGGTAAAATTGACTTCAGCAACGCGTTTAATAACGTTGATGTCGATGTATTATTAGGGATTCTTTCTCCTCTTAACATATCTCCTCAATTGATCGGTTGGTTTCAAAGTTACCTGTATAGTCGTCGACAGCAGGTCCGGCTTGATGAAGTTTATTCATCTTGGTGTAACTTGATTGCTGGCGTTCTTCAGGGCGGCGTTATGTCTCCACTGTTATTCTCAATTTTTAGTAACTCCATCTCTAACCAGCTAACTTCATCCTTTCACCTCTATGCAGACAACTTACAGATGTACACGCAAGCTTCTTTGTTTAAGTTATACCTAGTCAGGTCATAAATTCTGTCACATGTTTAATGTAAAATAATTGTAACAAGTTTATTCATTATGTAACCATTCATATACCAAAATGAACTTAACAAAACATAGATTCTTATGACATTAAAGTTTATTCAAAATGACCTCCGTGATTTTGAATACAAGCCTTCAATCTGCGCGACAGTCGTCTATCGCAGCACGAACGAGGTCCATGTAAATATCGGCGGCTGCCTTAATCAAGGATGTCTTGAGTGACTCCAAATTGGGATGAGGCTTTGAGCACGCCTTTTCCTCCAAGTGTTGCCATATCTTGTAATCTAACGGATTCAAATCTGGACTGGAGGAGGGCCAGTCTTCGTGCCGGATGAAGTCGATTTCACGCGCCGCCAGCCAGTCTTGTGTGCTCTTCGCTCTATGAACTGGCGCCGAATCTTGTTGGAATACCCAGTGCCTGTTATTGAACATGGTATGAGAAACAGGTTCCACAAGGTTCGTCAGGACTGTATTTTGATACACAACAGCATTCGTTTTTACACCTTTCTCACAAAAATGTACCTCTGTTAAGCCCCAATAAGAAACTCCCAACCATACCATGAGCGAGGATAGAAAATGATCTCGTTGGACACGCGGAATACGGTTGCTCGCTTCTTCACTACTGTGTGCGTACACCTTATCATTTTGTTTGTTGTAGCTCTCTTCTACGGTAAACATTTTTTCATCCGAAAAAAGAATTTCCCGATATTTCTTTCCCGCGTACCGCTTCAACAAAGCGCGGCATCTCTTCAGTCTCAGGTCCATTAGACGAGCATTCAAACGATGTCCTGTTTTTCTTCGATATGCCCGAAGCCCTAAGTCTTCATTTAACACCCTTTTCACCGTGGTTCTGCTTAACCCCATCTGAAGGGCCAACAGTTTCTGCTTACGTTTGGGATTTCTTTGAATTCGTGCCTTCACAGCTTTTATCACTGCTGGAGTCCTAACAGACCGAGGGCGACCACTTCTTGACCTGTCATCTACACTAGAGTCTTCATTGTATCGTTTGATGGTACGATAAACGAATCTTTTGGTTATATTCAAATTTTTCAGTATGTTAAAAATTTTAATTGGCGCGTAACCGCAACGATGCAACGCAATAACTGCAACACGGTCTTCTTTAAGCGTCCACTCCATATTTAAAAATGAGTAAAATTCTAAAAGTATACATTTTTATTTTCATGAACAATTCGAAATTCGAATTCAATAAACTTTTTTGTGGCCAGCATTCTAAAAGAAAAGTTTTTACTGTGTGACAGTACTTATGACCTGACTAGGTATAAAGCATTTCATACAATAAACTCTGATTTAAACAGAATAATGCTGTGGAGTAATTCTTTTGGGCTAAAAATCAATTTAATAAAAGCGCAGCTTATTGTCATAGGTAGTTCCAGAATGCTAGATAAAACTGAATGGGAAAAGTTGCCGAAAATTAATTTTGGTTTATGTATTCAGATTGGTGTTAAGGTTAAAGATCTTGGTCTTATTATTGACAAGTAGCTGTCTTGGCGACCTCAAATCACTGAATTAAGCCGACGAGCTTACCTCTCTTTTGAGTCTCTTAATAGACTCAGGAATTTCCTACCGATTGTCAGTAAAGTTAGGCTCACAGAATTTTTGCTCATACCCATTTTTGATTATGCCGATGCCAGCTATCTAGATATAACTCAAGAACAACTTAATAAACTTGAGTGCCTCCAAAATCTTTGTATCAGGTTAATATTTAGTTTGCGTAAATATGACACAGAAATTCGCACTAATCTCAAGTGGCCTATCTAATCAACCTATCTATCTTCGTCGGAAAACACATTCTTTGACTCGTTTACAAATTTATCTTTATTTCAAATGCCCCTATTTACCTGAAGAATCAGTTCGAGTTTCTTAACTCGTCTGGCCTCCGAAATTTGCGCACTACTTCTGAACTATCTTTTAAAACTCCTGTTCATACTTCTTCTTTTTATAATAACTTTTTCATTGTTCATGCTATCAAATTTTGGAATGCACAACCTATGCTTGTCTTATATTACTATAAGACAGGCTAAATCACTACCAACGTATATGTATCATTAAATTTTATGTATATTGTCTATTCTGTAAATAAAAGATTAATGAAGTGAAACTACTTTGCGCGCATGAGGGTAAAATTTTTACGGATGAAACGTCACGAAGATTAAAAACGTTTTTGTCGAAGAAGAGGGAGATAGCGATTGAAATCGATTGAGAGAGAGTGAGAAAGGTCGAAAGTAGCATGAAGCACATAGTCATGGAGCGAGAGGTGGGAGTACGAACTTATATTGCATATTTTACTTATCATAATGCTTTAGTCACAACACTACCAATAGAAAGCGTACAAATAATGTAGATATCTATGAAATAAATTAAATTTATAATTTGTATTATTTTTCGACAATTTCATTTCTGACATGTGTACTTTGTACGCTGCGTGCGTATTGTTTTATTATTATTGCCAAACCTCTCTTCTACACCAATATAAAACGAGTAATGTCCTATAGCCCGGGTTACTTGGAAGAGATCGTTTTGTAGCGATAAGGCCGCCCATTGTAAGTCAAGTAGATATTGATTGTGTAAATAATTTTCATTAATTTTGTAAGTTATTTGGTTTACAATAAAGTGTTATCTATCTATGTATCTATATTTCTTCTATTTTATTCTATCTTGGCATTTTTCATCCGTCATTTCATAAACCCCTCGTACTCGTGCCTCACACATTCTTTCCACCGCTTTTTACTTTCTACTTTCATTCTTCTAATAATATGACCGGCATCCCTTCTATATGTCTGTATCATGCAAGTCTCTTTCCTCTCAATTTATAATTTAAGGATATGGCATATACAAATACAGGTATATATAGAATGGTGTTAACTGAATATCACCGTAGGAAATCGATGTATGTGCGTACGCCGGACATCTGACAATTCCAAATACAGACTTGTGTGAATAATACTATGCGACGAAACATTAATATGCATCAAGTGCAAACTATCGCTGACCACTATCGGTTCCGAATAGCAAACACGACTATGTAAAATACAAACCTGTGTTGTTCGGTGAATAACAATTATAGATACTAAATGTTGATACGAAATACTGCACATGACCTAAACTGGTATTATTGTCGGTCACGAATAAAGCTTTAAAAAGACAGTTTCTTGCATTTGTTACAAATCTGTATTATAGAGCTTTTTTAGAGACACGTTGATATATTCATAAATCCAGAACAAAAGGAACGATTACAATATACCTATATATTATGTTTTATCCATCATGAGTATTGACACTGAGCCATCCTAATCGCCAAAATTGCTGCTTCTAAAAAATATACTGTCGATGAACACTTTTTTAATATATATACTTATTTATAAATAGAATAGATGTGTCTTTATTTATCTTTTTAAGAGGCGAATACTATCTTATCACCCTATTTTTGCTGTTGATCAGCTCAGATCAGATCAGATCAGTATTTATCGTCTTTACGATGCTCTAGGAATGAAATGTTTAATTATTCGTTTGGGCTGACACCACACGGTCTAAGACAAGCTTACTTAATAATAAGTATATTTCTAACTAACATTATTAAACCACCCCATACTTTTGTCATTAATGACACAGTAAATTGATGCACAATTAATTTAAATGTCAATAATCACAAAGACAAGCGAATGTAGAAACATGCTTATTTGACTACAAAAATACTTTCATAATAAAATGTAGAATTACAAACAAATCGATTTCAAAAACATTGCTTATATTATTATATACATAGATATGCACAACCTAATTCCTTTATTAGATTATTTGTTGCATAAAGATCACCCGTATATAAAAAAAACTTTGTTTCCCACATCTATTATTATAGGCTTATGATATCAAGGCACGTGGATCGATCGCGACATCGTACTCCTGGGAAAACAAGACCAAGACAAATCTCTTTCGGTACTTTCAACTAACTTTCTCAGATTGTCTTTCTTGTCACATCTATCACTCCGACTGTGTTTAGTTTCATTTATTTCGTTTTTAGTACCATACAGGTTTTTTGCTATTTTTGCCGCAAACTATTACTCCGTTAGCTAGAGGGACACTGATCAATGAGTCGTCTGATTTATAGTTTTTTTTTTTAATTTACTAATCCCTAACTGCGTTATCAATTTATAATTAGAAAGTATTTTTAAATTTTTAATATCTACAAAATTTATATAATTGGATGTTAATCTATGAAAAGTATGATATGAAAAGATGTGAAAATTTTATTTTATAGATTCTTTAATATTTGGCTGAATTGTTTAATAGGTCGTTAAATTTATTTTCATACGAAGTTATATATTTGTTTTCTAAAGACCATTTTCTTTCGAATATTTGTAATACAAAATGAACATTCATACATATAGATGTATGAATCCACAAAAAGTTTTGGAGAACAAAATCTTTGAATTCCATAACGAGACAGTTGATTAGATACAATATCTTTAGATTCGTTTTATGTCATAATAATTGACACTACCCTTCTTCTCGTTACTGAGTGTAAAATTATCATTTAAAATTGCATTAATAGTTACACAATATAAAATATTAGTAATTACATGTTTAGAACAAATAGAAAACTAATAAAAAAAAATTATAAAACTAATAAAAATATTGAATTCAATTGTCACAGCAAACAAAAAATGGAAATTCCTAAACCGATCACGCTTCTGACAAATAGTATCAATGATTGTTTCACCGCTGCCTCAAATGCACCATTTGGTCTGTAGGCTTGAAACATTGTTACTAGTGGTATACTAAAGATCCTTATATACAGGTGAACTTACAGGTAAAATAATAAAAACAGCCTCTTAGCACCAAATATTTGTAATATTGTACAAATAGTTTTTGTGTGTGTCTTTTATGTCAAAAGATTTTAATTATCATACTCACGAAAATAAGAATATAAAAACTTTACACTTTAATGTCAAATTCTAGTTGTAGCAAAAGAAAGCGCTGGTTTGTATATATATATATATATATATATATATATATATATATATATATATATATATATATATATTAGTGTAGCAAAGAAAATAAAATAACAGTGTAAATATAGAAACAGTTAATACAAGTGACAGTACAGCGCAGATTCAAAATAATATTCAAGTGATTTTTTCGACATAATACTGTTCTTTTATATCATGGAACTAAAGTTGTTATGATGAGCAATAACGTGTTATAAGACTAATACTAAAATAGGGACAAACATTTTTAGTGAGGAGAATGCTTTTATGGGGTATTTTAGAACCTTTACACCCTTTTAATCTTTAAAGTGAGAATGAAGCTTCGTGAATTTTGAGGCAGCCAATCAGCCACGTCCAGATATTTTTTAAGCAAGAATATGATTAACTGTTTCAATAGTAAATTTATTAAAAATATAAAATAGGGCCTTAAATATTACCTTAGATTCTAAGGTTGTCCTTTACTTTAGTCGTGCTTATAATAATAAGTTATCATTTAAGTTTCAATGCTGGGTTTAGACCTCACTGAATATAATTTTTGATCAGGAAAGTTCAAAAACACGCATATCTACAAGATTCAAAATTAAAAAAATCAGTATTAGCCTAGCTTATAGTTACTTTTAATGCTGTAGAATAGCAGACAGGCTGACGGCACGCTTAAAATTTATCAGTTACCGTCGCTTATGGGTGTTTGCAACGCCAGTGGCATCGCGAATACGCTTCTGTCCCATAAGGATACAGGAACTTGGGTCACTACTGCCGGAACACAACTCAAGGTCCTTATGACGGCATACTCAAGACCAAATGGCGACCAGCCATGCAGACGGGCTTGAGGCCCTACCACGTAGCTAGGGTGGATTGTTTTGTCGCCTTTTACGACAGGCCGACCCTGGCCGCAGAGGTTAGTATTCTTTCTCCGGCTCAGCACGGATAAAATAGTAGAGTAGAATAGTTTGCATTATTATTATCTTCCATCATGAAAAGTTCTATCAGATTCATAAATATTTATTATAAAGTATTCCAAATAATATTTTTAAAGCGTATGTGTCTGCACCTTAACGATAACCAGGGTGACCCAAGTACACAACTGAACACAGAATTTGCAATTCACAGTGCTACGTGCTGGCAAACAGCCGAGCGTTTGACAACTAGTATTTGTAATCGAAGGCTCAACATGTTGTTTGGCGCGACGATAAGTGTTGACGGTATTACTGATACAGCCAAAATAGTGTCCCAAATTGCATCCTCAATAAGCGTTAAGCTAAATAAATTTTACTATCGATATTTTTTTATTAAAAAATATGTACACATAATGTATATTACTTTAATATTAACAGTTTATATTGAAATTATCCATGCGGTTGCGAAGAAAGGGGGTGGGTCACCCCTAACATTTAGAGGGATGAAAAATAGATGTTGGCCGATTCTCATAGATACCGGATAAGCACAAAAAATTTCATTAAAATCGGCCAAGCCGTTTCGGAGGAGTATGGCAACGAAAACTGTGACACGAGAATTTTATATATTAGATGTAACACTGTAGAGAGTTGAAATTGCACTTTTTATTATTATAGCTGTGCCCGCGACTTCGTTCGCGTGGAATTGTTACTTTCGACAGCATTTTTAGGCTAATTATCCATACTAATTTTATTTTACACCGTATAAACAAAAAAAACGTTCCTATTATGTATACGTCCGCACAGTCATCTGCCCTCACGTATCTGCTCGGTCTAGTGTTGACTGTGTTGAGCATGACATTCACGAGCCGCGTCAAATGTCCCGTACAACGTCTATAATTATTTGTCATGAGTCGGTACAATATTTAAAAATGAACCGGTTCAAAAATTTTTACGAGATACTACTCATTGTAAGAGGGAGGATGGAACGAGGCTTATGCTACAATAGTACAATAACGCGTCCACGGACATTCACATGAAAAAGAGGGACAACGTGACATGTCACAAGTACGACTGCTAGCTTCTACACGTAAATGAGGTGACCGAGGCCGATTGCGCCTGATTCTTAACGAACATTTTCGAACTAAAAGTTTTATTTGATACGTACTACAGTTGCACACATAAATATTTTGTTTTTGTAATCGACGTTATGTTTCTAGACAATTTGTAATATCTGTAATTTTGCTTTTATTTAATAAATTCCCATCCTTTTGTTATTATAGTTGAATATTATCTTATGTATGTTATTTAGTTTAATTTAGTTAGAAAGGTTAAATGTAATAATCAATAGCAAAGCGGCAGTGATCAGGTAAATCCTAAGTATTTTAAATATTTTGTATGTATTACTTATGTTTTAAACATTATGTATATTTTACACTCTGTAGTAGATAGGTACAAATTGTGAAAAACGGTACAACCGAGGGAATAACGGCCATCATTTCAATTGTACTGATGCGATGTAAATGTAATGCTGCGGCTCAAATATCATGCTGCAGTACAAATTACTGTCAGAGTACATAATGCCTCGCTTCATCTGAAGTGGTACATTGTACTACTTCATTTCAAAATGTCATGTTACTCTTACAAACTCATTTTATAATCGTGTCCTGCCCAACACTAGCTTGGTCGGGTAGACACACTTATTTCCCCCTACCTACGCCGCGCCGCGTTACGCCATGCCTTTCGGCGCGGCGGCAGCGCAGCGCTCATTGGGTATGGCGCGCGGTGCTTGGCAAGTTTCTTACTTCCGTTAATTTCAGTTTCACAGTGTCTTGACTCTGTAATTTTCTATATATATATATATATATATATATATATATATATATATATATATATTATTTAAGTATTATATTTCATTTAAGCCGTAAGCTTTTTTGCCGATGTCATCCCACAAAAACTTTCATCCCCTATTTTTACCCCTTTTCAAGTTTCAAGCTTGTAGCTTTAAAAATTACGTAATTATCATACAAATTTTCATCTCCTATTTCAGTCCCTTACAACCTTTTTTTGCATAAAAAAGTAGCTTATGTCCTTTTTCAGGCTCTAAACTATATCTGTACCAAATTTCATTTAATTCGGTTCAGTAGTTTAGGCGTAATTGCATAACACACAGACAGACATAATTACTTTCCCATTTATAATATTAATAATAATATTAGTATGACAAAATAGTTTAAGATTATAGAATATGTAACTTTGTAGAGAGTTGAAATTGTGCTTTTTATTATTATATAAAAGTTAGAGAAAGAAAATATGATGAGCTACACAAAGTCGTATAAAAGTTAATATTATGATTCAAATAATATAATTCCGAGAGATTTAGGACATTAAACCTTGTACTCCTCGAAACAGAAGATCTTATTTAAAATAGGTAGTAATAAAACTTTAGAAAGTATGTGACCACCTAACATTAAAAATATATTTAAAATATGGTTAAACGACAGCTAATAATCAGAATGAATTCCTAAGGGTTACATTATAAGGTATTTATATTTATATAGGACTAGTTGACTTTGCAAACGTTGTTCTGTCATTTGTTCAATCTATGACTATACCGAAATTCATCAAAATTGATTCAGCGGTTTAGGCATGAAAGCGTTACAAAAAGCTAACAAACTCACTTTCGCATTTACAATATTAGTTATTATAGGATAGTTTAGATTTAATATTATATAGGGTTATAAGGTTACCACCTCATGCTAATAATTAACATACAGATTGGAGAGCAATAGTTCTTAGCACCCCTTGATATTTAAAATTTTGGGATAAGACGGTAGTCGTCCATTGAAAAAACAAATTTAGCTATTTATTAGTCCATATATATTCATGTCCATCTATTTTTTATGCCGGGAGAAGTTGACGCACATTTCATCTTCTATGACCACCAATAACCACTTGATAATGTCGATTACCCTGAGGAGTATTCCTAAATTAAATTTTATTATTAAAATTTCGTTTTCTTCATCATTGTTAATACAGTTTATTCAATTTTCTATCACTTCTATATACATTTTTCTATTTTCTCCAACACTGCATTCAGTTGGCATTCAGTGTTTCAAAATAATAATAAAAAACTAGTAATGAATTGCAGGACTAATCCATTTTATCTGTCAACCCTTTCACGCTCTGCAATCGAAGTTTAGATGAATAATGATTATTGTGCTCTGTAAATGAATGATGAGACAAGGATGTCCATACTTATAAATCAACTTGCATTTGCAATATTCTATTTTTTCGCAGAATTTATTGCAAGGGATATTTATATACGTACATAACTGTTATTAAATTTAAAATGACGTTTTGTTTATAAACATAATATATAATATTTTATTTTTTATTGCTGAAGAATAGCAGACGGACTAAAAGCCGTAGACACTCAATAGTAAGCAGTTAATGCGATTCTTCGCAAACATCCATAGGCGACATTAACTGCAACTAGAAAGAGGCACTGCAAAGCGGCTACGCTAGGGGCACTTAAACCTGAGTCACTAATACCGGAACACAACACAAGGTTATTATGGTGGGATACTTATTTATTTGGAAGAGTTACCAGCCAGACGGACTTGGGGCCCTACCCAGCTTAGGTGGTTTTTCGCCTTTTACTATAAGCCGACCCCGGCTGCAATAGTCTGTATTTTTACACCGCCCGTGCACGGTGAAAAAAGTTTATTGTGTTACATAGTAATTTTGTTATTGCTGCAGAACAGCAAACATCCGTTCAACAATCAACATTTTTATCTGTGCAGGGGCGGAGAAAGAATACTAACCTCTGCGACCGGGGTCGGCCTGTCGTAAAAGGCGACAAAATAACCCACCCTAGCTACGTGGTAGGGCCTCAAGCCCTTGGATAGCGATCACCTTTGATCTTAAGTATGCCGCCATAATAACCTTGTGTTGTGTTCCGATATTAGGGACCCAACTTCCTGTACCCTTATGGGACAGCAGCTTGTTCGCGATGCCACTGACGTTACAAACACCCATAGGCGACGGTAACTGCTATATTCTAAGCGGGCCGTCAGCTTGTCTGCTGACTTACAGCAATAAAAAAACAGGCTGATGGGCAACTTCAAAGTAAGCAGTTATGGTCTTTTATGGATGTCTGCTGTCCACACTGTAACACGCTGCCGTCCCGGGTTAATAAGATTTAATATTTTTTTAATTATTAAAGCACGGCAGTCATGTGGTTAAATTGATATGAGCTTTCTAACATTCTTTACACCAAATACATTACCTTCTTTAAAAAGGCGAGAAAGAAGAAAATATCGAAGAATACGTAATTTATCAGTGGCAAGATAAATTACGTATTCTTAACACTTGTACTAGTAACACTTTACAAGTGTTACTGGTACTTTGGTCTCGTATATTCTGACGCAGATCAAAATGTTTATATGAAAATGAAAAAATCATTATTATATGTTTATATACATTGTCTATAAAAAATTAGTGTCTTCGCTTGAACACTTAATAGTAGTAAAGCTTTTAGTCTTACAATTTCATGTGCCTTTTGTTAATCCTCTGTTGATATTAATAACCATGTCCATTTGAAACTAAAGATAACGTTAAATAACTCTTAAAACTTGCAAAAAAGTTATATTAATTAAAAAATGGCACTAGTGGTTAGTAAAACAAAATTTTACTAACAAATACGGACACGCATCCAGATCAGACAATCAATTTACAGATTACAGAGAAAGACAGAGCACTTACACTTCCTATATTAATAAAATATGACAACAAAAACAAGAGAGCTTGTACAATATTGAAAATGTTTTCTTAAAAGCAAACCCGTAAAATTTTACAGCAAGCGTTTCGTAATAAATTTTGATATAAGCTCGACTTTACACTTTCAATAACGATACATCGGAGCTAATGTTTCTTCTCTTTATTACGGTGAAGCAAGGTATGAAATAACACCTTCGCTATCTTTAAAAGGCTATGTGTATAGCGAGAATTTTTATTAACCTTATCGTCAATTTCATATTATTATTTAAAGTCGATCTATGTCGCCGCTTGGCTTTTCGTAGAGACTGCGTCTCTTTGCATATTCTTCCGTCTGTATTACAGAAAACTTTCTGAGAAACTTTCAAAATGGTGATAGTTTTACCACCGCTCTGGTAGTAAAAAGGTGACGAAAGCATGAAGCAATCCCAATATTTTCTGCAAAACTGTCCTGAAACTTTTCTGAAAAAATATCTATCATCGGCTGGGCGTTTGTTTCCATTCATGGAGCATCTTTTCCCTTGTACAATACGGTTCTCGCGAACGATAGTGTTGAGTACTCTCCAGGTTTGGGATTAAATTTGCAGAGAAATAATACTAACCTCTGCGGCCAGGGTCGGCTTATCGTAAAAGCGTGTCTGCTGTCCTACAGAAATAAAAAAATTAAAAAAACGTATTATAATATTTCTTCGAGGCTGATAGTGCGTTGACCAATACCCATAAGTCAAATCACAAATGTTCATAGGTGATGGTAGCTGCTTGCTTTCAGGCGGGCCGTTTTTCTGTATGGTGAGCTCCAGCTACAAAAAATGTAAAGCACAGTAGATATATATAAAAAAAATAATATGATCGTGGTTTTCCGCAAGATCTCTGGTACGTAAGTTTTTACATAGTTCAGGAAACTAGTTCAAATATAATATAGCAACCGGCTCTCAAGTGCAAGAATGTACTTCCTTAATTTTATTCCTCCATTAAAATCATTTTAGAAAATGAAGCGCTTAATATGCCTTCACTACATTAGTGAACGACAGTTTAGCTAAAAGCTTATCTTGTGCTTTTTGTTCGTGAAGCATATTAATTTTAAGATTTTGCAGAATATTGTCATTTAAGTCCATTAAGTGTTTCTGCACTCTTTATTTCTATTTACTTTGTAGTAACAGCTAATTGATATAAATAATCTGGCATAAAATTTTCTTCGTTTTAATGGTGAAGTTGTGTTTTATGTTTTGTAATATTTTCTTTAGTTTTATTGTTTCTCGTTACTAAGATTAAGCTTAATTATTGAAGATTTGGATATTTTTAAGCGGCTGCTTTCATATATTTGTTTTGAAAATAGTCACCGAGAAATAAAAATAGTATGAAATACTTAGTAGTAATACTCTATATAAATTTTCTGTTAGTGTCATGTCTGCGTATAGAATTTCAATAATATTTATCAGCAATATTATTATTATTATTAATAGCCTTTTGTTCCGAGCTATTTCCTCTTTAAATTAAAACCATAGTTTATAGAATGTCTCTTAGCTCGGTGTGTCGCTTGACATAGGCCTCCTCCAACTGCTTCCATTGCTCTCTGTCTGCCGGGACTCTTGTCCAGTACGGTCCCAGGGCCAGGCGAAGATCATCTTCCCATCTTCTTAGCGGACGTTTCCGTTCTCTTGCACCCTCCCGTGGATACCACAACGTGACCTGTTGGCTCCACTTGTTTACTCAATCAGCAATATTATGATAATAAAAATTCAGACATTGAACAGACTCCATGACGTAGCGAATACTTTGGTATGCTTGCGGAGCTCACGGGTTTGATGGCCGTCTCGCATCTGGGTGTTTATGTATAATATGTATTCATTTACAAAATAAAAGTATATCAGTTGTGTACTAATGATAACACAACAAAACAAAAGTACTGTGATACATACTTTGGGATTTATTATTGAATAATTTATTTTTTTATCGTAAACACCCAAATATCTGCGAATGAATGTTCAATTAGTCAAACACAATAATTTTTTTCAATTTTCCAAGTACGGTGATTAAACTGAACGTTACCTACGTATTATTTTTGCATCTGATAAAGTAATAGGGAAAAAGAAGCAAAATACGTGTAAATTAGTATATTTTTTTCAGAGTCAATTTTCAATTAAATGTCTCAAAATACATACTCTAATATACAATGTATATACAGTATTTAATGTTATTGACTTTTAGCTCCGTTTACGTTAAGTATATAAAGGGAAATATTATTAGTCTTCATGTCCGTGATATTGCGGATAAATTGCAAGAGTGACGCCTTCGCTGATACTGCCACGTTTTACGGCAAACGGGTACTTACGTGGGGACCAATGTCTGGTCATGCCGCCTTCGCCGGGCTCCGACAGGAGAGGTAGACACAAAAAGTGCTGGCTTGTTGTTGTAAGGATTGATATGTGTGCAAATGGACTGACTAGCAGAGATGCCGAAGATCGTGCGAAGGGGAGAAGAAAAAGTCGGAAAGCGGACCCCGGGCGCCGAAGTGAGAGTTTGGGCTGCAACCAGTATTCAACGCTAAGATGATGATGGTGATGAAAAAGGGACATATTATTGACAGTAACTGAAAATGTTTTTTTCATTTCTTTTCAGTTGTATACGCGGCGATTACTTGAAGGTGTACTGGGAAGTGCAAGGTCCAGGTCCTCCCGGTGCTGTCAGCGAGCGGTCTGCATGGGCCAGAGAGTTATGCGGTGGAAGAGCGGATGCTCCCCCAACGTTATATTCTCCAGGACCTGCTTTGGTCCTAGAGTTCCATACAAGTGCCAAGCAGCATAATGCCTCTGGCTTTGTTGGCACTTACAGCTTCATTAACAAACGTAAGTATTTTTATATTTAAACAGATAAATAATTAATTTTAATAATAATGTTGTGTAATGTTCATACGACAATAGATGAATTCACATCAGAAATTGATATAAAGTTATTCTTAATATATTATATAATTTAGTAGTCAGTTAAGTATACAGTAGTTCCACAACAGAGGAACAATACTATTTAAAGACCAACATTTGATTTTAACAAAGAATACCGGTTTCCCAAAATACTGTATATAAACCAGTCCATTTCAAAGGCATTTAAATCGATTGGATTTCTATTTTAGAATTCTTTGTTGATAGTTTTAATAAAGGTAACACTCGTATATATTTTAGATCAACTACCACTTAACGAAATGTTTCCATTTTCGTCATATTTTATATTGGGAGATCTAATTTTATACTTCAGGTTTATAACCAAGATTTAGAAAATCTTTGATAGATCTACAGAAATGCACAGTTGGTATCAGTAAATATATAAAATCATACATAATCATATAAGGCAGGGACAAACTTGCATCTTAAAATATTTTTTTTAATAATGTGTACAATATTACAAAATTAAAGACATTTTTTACATATAAACGAGTTTAATAATATTTGATAATATATAGAAAACAAAAATTTGTCCAGCACACAATAAATTTTAATTTACAAAAATTAACGTAGTAATCGTCTATATTATCTTTAAAAAGCAATCTCTTCCAGAAACTTAATCGAAATTACTTAATAAAGTACGTAATGGCGGTGCACGTTTATAATATTAATTTAATAACAATGTTTTTTGTTTGTTTTAAAGTTTCCTCTTCTTTTTAAACTCAATTATCCTATACGGTCAGCGATTTGGTGAACAGTTGATCGAAACAAAAAGAGGTATTACCAATCTGCGCCTTAAAAGTAGGAAAGTAGTGATACAATTTTCCCACTGCAGCGCTTATTTAATCTTTACGGCGTCCATTTTTTCCTGGACAGAGTTAGGGTAAGAAACCCCAAACGTCAACATTTTTGATTGCAGCAGATAATATGTGTATCGATGCCTCCTATGACTGTAGAATAGGATGGATTTCTCCTACTCTGATCTTCTCAGTGGTCTCGTCACGCGAGCTGTCGTACTTGTTTGCTTGTCAAAATATATATGCCAAGTATGCTAAGAGAAAGATGACATCATGCTGTCTCGATACCCACTCTCCGTCACGAGTTTAGACTAAAGCGTACCAAAAAATGTCATACATACATAAACATTTAGGATAATACTTTTAAAAACAACTGTACTCTTTCGTGTACGGATAAAAATATCTAATTTGTGTAGAGTGCAACACAAAAATGTAAAAGAAAATTATTTCAAATAATTCAATTGCAGCTACCGGTAGTTAGGCTTGTAGTTTCTGGGTCGAATTTGGATAACGAACCATTAGTCTTTGATATGCATTTTATCGGCTTTAGTGCATTCTGCGTCGAATGTTATGTCGAATGGTTAAAACCCTTATACCGCTTACACGTAGCACAAGTGATGATGTAATTATTTTTTAAATGTTTTGTTATTGTCTGGATGTCTATTAATATCATTACCAATACTAATAAAAGTGTATAAGGCGAGTGTGAATGGAAATGTTGGAAGGGGTAGACCTAGGCGGATGTTTCGGCCGTCGCCTCCTTCTGCGAGGCAGTCATGTCCGCAAAGGAGGCGGCGGAGCGGGAGCGGGAGTCGACCACCACACTCCCCTTCCGCCAACGCAGGCCACGCCGGCGGCGCCGGAGGGCCAGTAATGACCTCCGTCCGCCGTAAAAAGCGGCCGCGGGCGGCCCCTCGGGGGAGGACCCGCCGCCCGCACTATTGCCGCGAGGGTGAGGGCTGCGTGCTGTTCCGCGGCCCCCCTCAACTCCTAGAGTTGTTAGGAGAGCGCCGGGGGGACGAAACCCTGACCCCCTGGCGCCAACACTTTAGAAGGGGCCCGCCTCAAGACAAAGGGCGGGCCGGCGCCGGCCCGGGCCACGAGATCGGCAGGCCATATATCCGTGGGCCCGGGCGTAGGCGATAGGAGAACAGCGGGGTTTTTTAGTGGGTAGTCGGATGGCCAATCATCTTTCCCGGAGTCCCACATATCCCTCGGTCCCCCCGGGCCGGGGGAACCCGTCAAGAGAGGTTTTTCCCCGAGACCAAAAAAAAAAAAAAAAAAAAGGCGGATGTTTCGAGACCAGATCAGGGACATCTTGAAAAAAGGCCAGGTCAAGAGTACCCTAAACCGAAGGGCATGTATGAAGGGAATAATGTAAATGGACGAAGTGAAACAAGTATGTAAGGATCGTAGCAAGTGGAAAGAAGTGGTCTCTGCCTACCCCTACGGGAAAGAGGCGTGATTATATGTATGTATACTCATAAATAGCGATTACGGCTTTGTATGGTATTATTGTATTATTATGTATAGTATTATTCAACAGTGATATAATTAAACGATCTATTTTGAAATACTATATAGTAGAAGCAGTAGGTTCTTTTATTTATCTTATCAGTCTTATATCTATAACTTAATTAAGTAGCGACGTATTGAAATTGTGATACAGTTTATTCTCCGAACCCATAGAAAAGAACATGATATAGGGAGATGAACTAAATGGTGTGTCGGAAAACTAATGATTATTCCCCTTTGAAGACTGTATACCTCTGTGAGTACAATAAGTAAGAATGTTCGATGGTGAACATGATATAACAACACTGATAAATTTTCTTGCTTTTTCCTTAACAATAATATCCATGTTTCATTAAAAAACATAATATGTAGCTACATAAAAAAGACCAACTCAAAAGAACGAAATTTATTTTGAAATAATAGTTATCAATTTAAAACGATAACTAATAAATAGATGGTTAGATAACTTATTAATAATAACTAATTTATTCACACTGATTTGACCTATTTGTTCTTTTGGTTAGAATAAAAATTACACAGAAAGGCAATGACGTAAAAAAAATACTTTTTCTCTGACTATTTAGCTTAGGCTTACACTGTTGATCAGTATTTAACAGGTTCTAAAGTGTTAAATCCATATGTAATATAAATAAAACGCAATAAGAATAAACATACTTATATACTATCCTTATATATTCTTCTTATGCAACCTCGCTGGCTGGAAAATGTCCACGTATATCATTCTCCGATATATAGGTATATGTGCATGTCACCCACTTTCGTGGCTTTGATTCTTGACAATGACAATTACATCTTCACAACTTTACGAGACAGCATAGGTACGTTGTAAGTGCATACCATAAACTAAATCACACACATTACACTCGCAGTGTGTTAGAATTGTTAAAACCTGCGTGTTTATTATTTATAAAATCAAAGCACTGGCATGTTTTAAAAGTATACTTTAAAATTACCTACTTCTGTAATGTCTTATTAAAAATACTCTTTTTAATCGGCATCTCACAAATTTATTTACTTTAATAAAGAATTGCTTCTTATACAGTATTTCTTTTCGGGACTCTGCCACTATAAGAATAATTGCATTATATTCAAAAAGAACTTTTATAGCGTTTTAAATTCTGTAAAATAAATTTCGTGAAAGGAGAATTTAAAGGTAAGAACAATAAGAATGTTATCAAAGTTCGCTCCAAGATGAAATCACAATACGCCCCTATATCTTCGTAATGAGATTCCGTTGTCTTTGAAATGATTTAACTCTATAATGCCAATAACGCAGGTCTAATGAGACCAACTAAACTCTAAAATTCATTTCTAATATGCTCACTTTCATGTAGCTTAATTTCAACGCCGTTTTTAATTTTCTAAGCAAATTTTGATCAAACATTTTGCAAAATTTGATGAATATATATTTTTGGGAAACTATTGTTACAACTCATCTCTGACAAAAATAAGGTTATTTCTGTACAAATTGTATCTCTGTATACAATATAATTTATATAATATATGCTTGTTTTTTTATAATAATTTCATCCCAAAACTCCATTGAGTAGGTACACTTGTAAGTATTGTACAAGAGCAAAAGTTCATTGTGCTTTTTTGCATGATTTATTATGTCTGTTTGCACAAAAAAGTAGATTAAACTTGGGGGGGCTTTTCTTTTAATTCTTTTAAAAGTGCTGGAAGTCTTATCCACCAAGTTGCAGTCGAGTGTGTTGGGGTGAACTTCAATACGTTTTGCGAAGGTCTTAAGTTTTTTAAGTGTCTCCTGTTTCACCATAGGTATGTTCAGGTCTTGATGGAGTTGATTGTTGATCATGTAGCATGGTACATTCATTATCATCCGCTGGATTTTAGATTGGAAGCGTTGTAGAAATTCCAAATTTGAATTTCCATAATATTATTATGGCAGCATTCTTATATATCAAGGGTGGTTGCCATCCAGACGGGTAACATCCACATGAGTAAAGTTGTTTTCTCGCCTTTTATGATAGATCGACCCCGGCCGCGGAGGTTAGTATTGTTACTCCGCCCCTGCATGGAGAAAATAAATGTGCATATAATATAATTGAATAATATGAAGTCGGAGGAAAACAGTAGAGGTAAAAGTTTAAACCCTGATTTTTATATTTTAGAATATATCTATTTTAGCTCGGATCTTTTACTGTAACAGTTATGTGGGGGATGTAATAATACAAGTACAACTATTATTGGTAATATACTATTAATATTATAATTATATTTATTTTTACAATTTTATGCAAAGAACGGTTTGTTTAGGTTGTCAGTCAAGCGCGCGAAATTCACTCAGTATGGCTGCCGGTGGAAGCATCTTTACACGACACGACTGCTGAGGCCTTTGGGTTGAGTCGTGTCGATATATACTTATATTTATAGATTTACATATATAATTGCGTGTCTTTGAATTATGTATAATAAATATATATATATATATATATATATATATATATATATATATATATATATATATATATATATATATATATATATATATATATATATATATATATATATATATATATATATATATATATATATATATGTGTGTGTGTGTGTGTGTGTG
The DNA here is from genome assembly GCA_963693495.1 of Malacosoma neustria. Lineage (NCBI taxonomy): Eukaryota > Metazoa > Arthropoda > Insecta > Lepidoptera > Lasiocampidae > Malacosoma > Malacosoma neustria. The sequence continues at coordinate 13,895,248 of OY856383.1, forward strand.
TGTGTGTATGTATGTATGTGTGTGTGTGTGTGTGTGTGTGTGTGTGTATGTATGTATGTGTGTGTGTGTGTGTGTGTGTGTGTGTGTGTGTGTGTGTGTGTGTGTGAGTATTGTACGTGAGGGTGTGTATGAGTGTCCGCGTGTTTCTATGAGTATGTGTACGTGTTTATATAATATACCCATAGTTACATTGTAACTGATCACAGAATTCTTAAAAATAATCACATTGACTAAAATTGATCAAGCTGCAAAAATAAGTTGCAGTATATATGAAAACTAAACAAAATCAATATTCCATCAAATTCTATTAATCTAATAGAAATATTGATTAATAAAACCCAATAATTGAAATTAAAATATTTAATTTTGTGCGTATTACTTCAGCGAATCGATCAGTAAGTAGCACATCAAAATTCTTCCCAAACATTAGCACTGTGGAAAATCGGGCATAAATCTGAGCAAAGCTTCTTCACGCGAAGTCGCTCAAATAGGATTAGGTCAGGCTTTGTAAGATGGCTTATCGGCAGCTGCTTTTAATGCATATTTAAAAACCTGAGAGCTCTACAAATTCACAACTATGTTGATATTTTCATCAAAATTGGATGAATATTCTATTCATTTATTATTAAGATGGAACAATCAATTGTCAAAGAAATAAAATATTTTATTAAAAACGTAAAACTCGGAAAATACAACGACTATTCATAGACTGATTATGATATGAACAATGAATGTAAGATGTAAAAAATATATTGTAACGTTAATGAAAAACAAAATTTGAGACACATAAATAAGATCCCAAAAGGGTAGCTAGAAACAATTATTTAAGTGATAATGCGAATAATTAAACACCTCATTTAAACATCTGAAGCTTTGACTTCCTGACCTAACGCACATTACTAATTCCTGTCATAGGACTAAATTTTGTTTGGATGTGAGTGGAACGTGGAAGTGGAACGATGTGAAAGCACATGGAAGCTCTTTTCTTCAGTACAAAGATGGAAAATTTTATATTTTACATTGATTGTCAACTGTTTGTATTCAAACCAAGCATAGTTTTCTTATATTTTTTTTATTAATAAATGAGTATTTTTCAATATATTTCAAAACTTGACTCTCAATTCTATACGTACAGTCCGTAAGCAAAAAACAAGGAATCCCTGAGGATGGTGTTGAGATCGCATATGTCTGCGAAACAGCCGCCAGAGGAGCTCTCTTCTCGCATTTATTGCGGGAAATAAATCTAAAGATAGTGGATATCAATAATTTATTTTTACTGTGACCTATCTTTATTTCTATATGTTTTCATAATAATATAATTGTTATACACGTAACGTTAACGCAAACCTTTGATAAATCGACTCTCGGACGTGTCGTAGCGCGCGCATTATAACGTTTATAATAAGTTAATAACATTTATAAATAAACATTTAAAATATGTCCCTTACAGATAACAGAAAGAATTACGAGAAGCCATCTAAATTTGTGGAAAATATTTAAAAATATATTTTTTTCCAAAAATCCTTTCGCAATTTATGCAAAATATGTGAAAATTAGGTTATCACTAAAAGGGTTAATACCATTTTCGTATACTGAAATAATTGTATACGTATTTCTATATGGACAATATCCGTATGGCAAGAACTTTTACATGTAGGAATACTAGCGGTGGTCACGGCTTCGGTTCCTGTCTCTGGTCTGGGTGTTTACTTACAAAATTTCTTTACAAAAACTAATATAAATGGTATATCATTTGTCATGTGCAACAAGCATTCTTAGGCTTTGAAAATAGATGGTGTCGTATGAATATTAATATTATATTTATTTTATCGTGTATTGGTTATCTTGGGATAAGGAAAGGAAGGGATATAAGAGCATTGACGCTAATGATTTACACTCATTTTAATATTTTACCGCTACTCAGTACATCCCAGACCCTAAAGTATTGCAAATACTATCTATATAATACTATATAACACTAGTTAATATATCTTGTTCTCACCTGAAGCTTATGCTCATCTAGGGTCCTCTATCGAGAGTTGTAAGAAGGTTAAATTTTTTTTTCCAAATGACGATGCGATTATCTGGGCTTGCAGTCTGTACTCTATAGTGACCATTCCTTCTTCTGTGGGTGTCCTTCTAAGCAGTTGGATAATGTAACAATGCAATGGTATACCGTCCAAAGCCTTATGTGGCATCGTAAGTTTAAATTTTAGTCTTATCTCTGTAATCGATCTTTTACTAGGGTGCTACATTTTAAGTTTCAACTCATATTCTCTTATTTGTGAGACTGATCAGAGTGGAAACACCCTAGGGTAAAAATTTGGTTCAACTAATATTAATTACTTCGGCAATAATAAGTTACCTGCACTAGGTACAAACATCTATCGCAAGGTATTTATCAAATACAAAATTAACGAGAATCTTCACCCAGAATAGAAGAAACAATTCTAAAGATTATACAAACATTATTACCTTCAAGATCGTAAAAAGTTTCTAAAAGTTCTGTCTAATAAGAAATAGTTGTTTGAATACCTATTTGAATAAAATATTTTTTATTTATTCAGGAGGGTAACAGAGTCTGTAGACATAATATAATAACTAACAATTTGCTAAGTTTTCGAGTCAACTAAGACAAATGTTTGCGAGCGAGCCTCACACCTGAGGCCCTACCTGTCCGGGGAAGGCTAAGCTATGTTGACAATGATAAAATGTGTCATACATTCGACTTGAGGTTTTCAGGTGAAATATTTAGTCGAGTGAAACATTTATAAACAAATTCATTTCAGACTTTTATTAACGATATACATATACTCGTAAAATAAATAACATACTCGTAAAATATTAAGCAAGATTTTTTCACACGTTTTTTTATAAATTAATCACCACAAACACTAAAGGAAAATGTGGTGATGAAACTTACCCGAAAAATCGTATTGACCAACCGTAGATATTTGAACGGGTATACTAGTCCATATTGAAGGACGGTATGACATTACATAGCAATGCACAAAAAGGTTTTTATATTTTTTTACAAACATGAAACAAAGTATGTTAGTAGCCATTATAGCTTTACGGGATACAAAACTCCTCATAAAAAGATAAAAATTTATTTCTGGTAAACATGCATTACATATTCGATAAATTTTTGGATACACTTTCTATTTCAGTAAGTCTTATATTACTAAAAATTGTGTTGTGAACTTTTTGAACCTTAACAAATCGAAATAGAGCCGCATAATTTCATATATAGTAATGAAATATTTTAAAAAGGTCTTCCATAATTTAGCTTCTATATGAAATAATGTTGACTTTACCACAAAGGTGCCGGTGTTGTAGTTTTGCCTGATAAGTCATCAATCTGTAAAAAATCATCAATTGTAGAATATTACATAAGGCATTATATTTTTTGAGTATTCGTAAATAATATATGGACAAAAGCAGTTTAGGTTGTACTCTGTTACAAATTTTACCGATAACTTTTAAGTTGAGTAGCTTATAGCATCTTTTACTACTCAATTAGGGAAGTTGTCATTCATATTTTACTTATAACTTATTTATTTTTAAAAAGTTTGTATTTGATTTCATAAAGTAATCTCTTTTGCTAAAAATAAGCATTTTCAAACCTACGTTTCATATTCAGGACTCTTACGTTTCATTTATAACTACAACCAGTAAACCTTTGAAGTATCACACAAATTATTTTCTAGGATACAGTTACCACTTCAAGACTCAAGTTTCTATTGATAGCGAGGTTCAATATTTCTCGATACAAAAATTTTGCCCAACTCCAAAGTGCAATATTTTGGTGCAATCTAGAATAACCTTAGATAAATACTTGGATGATCATGACACAACTATCACATCCAAATAAATTATATTTGCAGCATCAATTTTAAAATATTACTTTTCTCCGTGCACGGGCGAATTGTCACAAAGGCGACAAAACAAACCTAGCTATGTGGCCCCAAGCCTGTCTGGATGGTAACCACTCTTAGTCTATAAGTATGCCACCTTAATAACCTTGTGTTGTGTTCCGGCATTAGTGACCCAAGTTCCTGTAAGTGAATTCCTATGGGACAGTAGCGTGTTCGCAGTGCCTCTAGCGTCGCAAACATTCATAGGCCACGGTAACTGCTTATTATTAATAAAAAAAACAAATAAAAAACTAACCGCTTTAGAAACCTTGTTAACTTGATCACCAATCAAATTGAAAATTGGTTGAAGTTGATTTACATTAACTTCATCGACGGACTTCGCTAATGCTTGATCGATGCAATGTCGAAAGATGTCCATATTTTGTTTAAAATGATCCAAAATATTGGGAGTTGTATTGGATACATCTCTTTTTACGTAAGCTCCATTTGCCTGGAATATGATTTATTATTGTTTAATTATTAAAGTTGGAAAAAACTTCTTGCGTTTTTTGTGATTTTGCGTTAAATTTAAATTCAATGTACAACTTGCACGTTAAATACTGAATGATACTACTAATACTTCTTGAAAACTGTGATAAATACAGTTGAATAAATATTCCATCGTTACATGTCAAAGAATCGTCAAAGTTCTTCTATGGTCTCTTTTTACCTATTCAAAGAGGCACAAGAAAGAAATCAGATGATGATACTGCATGTAGCAATAGCTGATCCCCTAGTACGATTCACTGACGTTTTGTCACGTAATCGTAAACTATAAGATAGCAAACGTTAAAAAGTATTCTTGTTACCGATTTAAATACAACATTTGTGTAGCGAAACTATTCGATAACAATATAATAGTCGCGTCTCGAATGTTTACGCAGCTGATTTTCGTATCAATTAACATACGACAGTATACGACAGTATAACTACTATACGACAGTAGTGAAATATTTATGCTACCCTTGGCATAAACACTATAGTCTTTATATTTTCCGATATTATAGAAATAAGATGGAGTCACCTTATTTTTCCCAGAAAATATTAACACACTTCAAAATAATATAATAAATTGATAAACTGAAATTAATCACACATTTCGAATAAAACGTCTTATCAATATAAACACGCGCCTTAAATCCTTAAAACATGTTTCACGAGGAGTGACAGCCATGAAGCCGTGTTTTATTATATGAAAACATTTATTTTTGAGTAAAATTGTTTTATTTATAATGAAAAAAATATTTCAAACATTTCGTAGTTATTATCTAAATATTTTACTAATGCTTGAAATTATTCTAGGAAGAAAATGTAAATAAATTTAACAATATTCATATATATTTTAGTGGAAATTAAAATATGTTACACACTGTAACACTGACTGAACTGAACATAATAAAAGGACATATTATAGTTTGTGTCTATTGCGTTTAGTTTTTTTTTTTGAGGTGGAAATGTATGACGCACACCCCGCTGCGTGGGAATGGGTGGTGGGGTAGTGTGGGACTCCCCGTACAATGCGCCTGTACGTCCCCTTCTCTAGGCTGGGGGACGCACGTCGCTGGTATATCCACTAAAACCACCCTGGTATTCCTTCACACGCTTTAAGTATCGAGGCCGCGGGACGCGACGGCTTAGTTAGACCAGGGCCGTGAAGGGCACCAGCCCGCTTCTGTGGGCCTATTCAAATCCGACGGGGTGACGAGCCCCAGCATCTTCTTCCTCACGCAGGTGTGAGCTGAGCACGCGGAACACCCACGCGCGCCCCTTTCTCGGCCATGTCTTTGCGGGCTGTGGCCCTTTCCCAGGAGGCCGCGCCCGCGACCGATCACTACGGCGGCCGGAGGTCTGTCGCCAATCTTTGGCGACGAGTAGCCCTGCGTGATCGCGGGGAAGCTTAGCGCGCTTCCTCTCCCTCTCCGCCGCCTCCTTCGCGGACATGACTGCCTCGCAGAAGGAGGTGAGAGCGTTTGGCCCCTGAACATCGCTAGGATGATGTCCGGGAGTGAGAGGTCAATACCGATGGTGGCGACGAGGTCTCGGCGCTCCGATGCTCATGCGGGACACACTTCGAGGATGTGGAGTGCCGTGACCTCGTCACCAGCGTCACAGTGCTGGCACACTGTCATCTGCTCCTATCGATTCTAACTTACAATAACGTAACAAACAACTGTCTGTGTAATAAAAAAATATTGTAATACATTGAAATATAGTTTTGACTTTTTTTTCTATAAAGTATAGATTGTTTATAACTTACACAAATTACCATAACTAGTAAAACACAAATAACACATATAGTATGTTTCTCGAACATCTTGCAGAAATAATTATTCTTGACTGGTAAAGTCAGTGTAGACTCACAGTTTATGTATCATTTTTGTACTTCCAAATACCACTAATGTTAGAACAATTAACACATTGACCACATTAGTATACAGCGTGATGATTTATCTGTATGATTCTAAGGTACGTCGTAGCTAATTAGAACCACACATGAAGGCGATTCCGATTGACTCCTCATTGAATTGTACTCGTATTGAATATCTATACATCTATATAAATAAATAAAATTGGAGGGTCTGTTTGTAATATTAAAATAACCGCTTTTTACTAAGTGCATTAGGACGTACACACGGTACATATACCAAAACAACATTTTTTACAATTTTTGTCTGTCTGTCTGTCTGTCGGTATGTCTGTCTGTTTGTTCCGGCTAATCTCTGAAATGGCTGCACCGATTTTGACGAGACTTTCACTGGCAGATAGCTGATGTATCAAGGAGTAACTTAGGCTATTTTTATTTTAGAAAAAAAAAATAGTTTTTGTTAAAAATGATAAGTTTCGGAAATTTTATATACCAATTTAAGTTGACGTCAGATTTATATCATCGATCATATGAAATAGGGTTCAGCTTAGGCTGGACTTTGTTGGTTGAATTTCCAATTTAAAATTGATCTCATATATCCAAAAAATGCTGCCTAAAATCACTATTCCACGCGGACGGAATCGCGGGTACAGCTAGTATTATATATAAGTAGTAGGAAGCTATGTTGACTTGGTTGTTATGAGCTGTAGTCGAGTTGATTGTCTCTTTGTTTGCGCAACTCGGAATATTATTTGTGTAAATTATAATTACTGTGTAAATTAAAAAGTCTTAATTTAATTAAATTTGTTATATATTTCTATACTGTAAAATGAACCTCATTAATTTGTCGAAGGAAGCTATGAAGAGTAAGAAGCTATGTGAAATTCGTTGTTATAAGCTATTGTCGAGTTCATTCTTTCCTTGTATGCGTAACTTGATGTATTATTTGTTTAAATTGTAATTACTTTTAAAAATCTTTATTTTATTTGTTACATGTTTCTATAATACAAAAGTTTAAATAATGTAATTCATTTAATGACATGATGCGGAGGCGCCATCTTTATTTTAGTTAGTCAGTGGTTTTTGATGTGGATTTTCAAGTGGTGATAGCTGATGATCAAGTTGGATAGTTTTGTTAAAGTAAGTTAAAGTAAGACCACTAAGGTCGTAACCACTAATGACAATGTCAGTGCAAGCAATGTTTCGCCGACTTAGATGTATTTATTTACGAAATAAAGTATACTAGTGGTCGTCTAGGGGTCGAAGTTTAACCATAATTTATTTAATTTTTAAATTTTAACTTTATTAGGGTTCTTTTGTCAAAGGCTAAACCTCTATATTCCAAGGTTTCATCATAGCTATTTAGTTAATTTGCCATTTTTCTACACCAGTTTGTACAGCATCACTGTAAAACTTCAAAATGTTTTGTATTGCAAAACCTGCATTGTAAATTTGTTTCATAACCATATAATCGCATTTTGTAAACACTATTCTCACAAATAGGCAAGAGTAAATCAAGTCAGATTACTTATAGGTACCCTTATACACCATTTTCTTTGTGCTGGAGCAAGATGTATTTCATAAAAAACAGTTTCATTCCTTGATATTGTCAATTTTGACATTCAAAGACCAAGGAGAATATAATTACTTAAGCCTATAGACAATTAATGTTAATTTATTAAATATATAAAAAATAGCTTTTTGCGCTTCTCCTCCATATAAACTTTAACTATGCCAATTTTCATTCTGTTTCATCCACGCAATTTTCGTAAAAAGGAATACAAAGTTTTTGCTTCACGTATTAATACTCGTATGGATAAGTAGTATATTAATCCATACTCGTATGGATAAGTAGTATATTAGTTGTCTTGTACCCATAACACATGTACTAAGCAACTTACTTTGGAACTAAATGGGCTTATGTGAATTGTCACAGTATTTATTATTTGTAATTTACACGCGTATTAACTTGACCTGTATGTATGTAACGGAATTTTCGGACTCAATTATTTACCCACTATGAACGTTCAAAAAAATTCAAAACCTACACACTTGTCAAGATCTGTATAAAATACACAAATATAATATTTTTTTTTCTTTTCCATCTGCCAACACGCCACCTGGCGTTTAGTTAATAAAACTGCCCGTAGATGGCGTTACATTAATAATAAAACTGTCGGAAGATGGCGCTAAAACAATAAAAACATTTACCGATTGGGAATTGACAACAAATAAATTATAATAATTTAAAAAAAACTAAAAAAACTGGCTTTTATAATTAATCGAACTAAAAAGTAAAAAATAATTTTTAACATAAGAATAAAATTACTGACGAGAAAATTAATGTTATTGTTTTAAAAGCGTGGGTTGATTTGTTTGATATTTTTAAACAAACTATGCATTTCGGAATGAAACTAGTAAAAAAAAAATTATAACGATTGATATCAAGCACCCCACACTCTTTCGAATGTCATTGACATTAATTTTCACATCAGTAATTTTATTCTTATGTTAAGAAATATTTGGGATTTATGTCTGGCATATCCCGTTTTATTTTCCTTTAATTAAATTAAGGGTAGCATTAGTATTGAATTCTATTCATAGTAAAAATTGTAACATTGTGGCACTAGTAACAGTCTTTTCGACGTCAACCATTCATAAATATCAAATTAAGCTAAATCTCTTTTATTTTTGTATGCACTAAGTCAGCATAAGACATGGAATCGTGTACAGCAATATACTCTGGATTACATAATAAAACCTTAAGAAATAACTGGGAATGAAAAGAAAACGCTTGAATGACTATATTTATTAATAATTTTTCTTCAAACTTTTAATGACTACTAATAATTAAAAGATATTTAAATTTAAAAATTAAATTACATCAACCTGTATATTGTTATTAAATATCATACAGGATATTAAACATTTGCTACCAAAGTTCATTTTGGATGAGCGTAAGAATAGCCGCTTAAGTGAAAATAACTTTAGCAGAGTAGCATTTTTTTATTCAAGCAATAATTGACTACAATTTTAAGACAGTTCTCTGCACTTTGAAAAAACTTATATTACAGAGTTTTTACGAGTATAAATGTGAAATTAGTGGATATTTACATCGATACCATACTCCAGTAGTATCCCAGGATCATGTGAATACTTTATCCGCTGTAGGGATCGAATTAACGGACTTGACCATATTAAACTACTTGCATAGCGACTAAGCCAGTCATAACATTGGCCTAATATTGGCTTATATTATTAACAGTTAGAATTTCTTGTATTCAAAAACATGCATAGCTTCTTGCTTGAAATAATATAATCAGTAGGTTATATGCTTTTACATAATTATAGAAAACTCAATGTGTCGTAATTTCCGTCATCAGATTCAGACTGATGTCAATGGGACTTTAGTCCCATTGACATCGCTAAATTTATTTAGCGCTAAATTTATTTAGCGCAACCCTAATATAGGTAATTGAATAAAAAATTATATTTTTCAAATTATTTATTGTGCAATAATAATAAATACTAGGACAATAGTTTCATCACTAAATATTACAATGGTGAAGTCACACCGCATACGCCTTATCACTACGTAATTCTAATGTAATTCTACTACTGTGACTGTGTTGTAAAACATATTATTTGTATTTTTTATGTCATACACTATCAGTAGGAAATTTTAGTCAAAAATAGCTTATAGAAAAATTAGTTTAAATCTCAAAAAGTTTTGAGTTAATTACACTTACATTTAATTAGTATCTTAATATTTTTTAAACACAAAATTGTTTTAGTTGCTCTCCTTTACATATCAATTCCCTAACTTGGATTAATGAGAACTATCAAGCTTATTTTTCAGATGCCAGGAAAGAGACTAATATGTCATCTTCTTTTTCAATGGATAAGGCAGATTTATTGCCATTGTTTCCCTTTTCTATGATCTGGAACAACTGAAAAATAAATGATAATAAGTATCAATTTGGAAATTATCTTCAAAAGGTAGAAATTTTTTTCATATTTGTGTTTGTCACTGTTTGTCTATTGTGGGACAGCAAACAGGCCGACGGCGCGCTTAGTATTTAGCAGTTACCGTCGCCTATGGATATTTGCAACGCCAGTGGCATCGCGAACACGCTGCTGTCCCATAAGGGAACAGGAACAGGTCACTAATGCCGGAACACAACACAAGGTTATTATGGCGGCATACTTGAGAACAAAGGTGGTCGCCATCCAAACGGGCTTGAGGCCCTACCACGTAGCTAGGGTAGATTGTTTTGTCGCCTTTTACGAAAGGCCGACCCTTGCCGCAGAGGTTAGTATTCTTTCTCCGCCCCTACACGGATAACAGCATATATATGAGCACTACACGCTCTCAGTATCGATACAAACGTCAGCCAATTGATATGTACATTAGTGGTTAATACAAGCTAGGTTAGTAAGTAGCAGACTAAACAGGAAAGTTTGCATCTTGTTTTACGTCATAAACTATGTACACTGGTTTCTATTATGTTAGTGATGTGTGTTTAACTCATTTATAAGACTGCTGTTACGTATTTGGTTGTTACAGTAAGAAACCAAAATTAACCTTGAATTTTAGATTATTATAAGTATAAATAAGACATAATAAATAAGACATACTAATAGATTCTCGTTATTTAAATATATTATAGCGTATACAATTTTATAGACAATGGCTAAGTAGTAATATTATTTCAAATAGTCTTTTTCAACTTATGTATATATTTTGACACTTTTGCACAATTACATTTTATTGCTGAGTAACAGCAGACAAGCTGATGGACAACCTATTAGTAAGCAGTTACCATCGCCTATAGACGCCAGTGGCATCGCGAACACGCTGATGTTCCATAGGGATACAGGAACCTGGCTCACTCATCATCATCATCATCCTAGCGTTAGTCCCGGTTGCCACCCAAACTTTCGTTTCGGTGCCCGGGGTCCGCTTTCCGACTTTTTCTACTCCACTTCGCGCGATCTTCAGCATCCCTGGTAGTGAGCCCATTGGCACGCATATCACCCTTTACAACGTCAAGCCAGCACTTTTTGGGTCTACCCCTCCTGCCGGGGCCCGGCGGAGGCGGCATGGCCAGACATTTGTTTCCCACGTAAGCATCCGGTTGCCGTAAAACATGGCCATACCAACGGAGCCGACACTCCTGCAATTTATCTGCAATGTCACGGACACGAAGACTACCACGAATGCGGGAGTTCCTAACGCGGTCCTTCCGCGTCACTCCACACATCCACCGCAGCATATTCATCTCCGTGACACGCAGTTCTTGCTTGTGTCGCTCTAACACCGGCCACGCTTCACAGCCGTATAAAAGGACAGGCCTAATGATGGTCTTATAGACCTGTCCCTTCAACTTTACCGGCATCTTGGGGTCACAAATGACACCAGTTACCTCACGCCATTTGGCCCACGCGGCAGCAATGCGTGCCTTGACGTCGCAATCGATGTCACCAGACGCATGAAACACAGATCCCAGATGTGAAATAACATGGTCCGTGCGCTCGACCGTGTTGCCGTCTATGCGTACGGGTGTGGGATCTGTGGAGTTACAGGCCAAGTACTCGGTCTTCGCCACATTGAGCTTCAGACCACCGTTCTCAAGCGACTCCTTCCACACCTTCACACGTCGCACCAGCCTACCCCTGTCCGAATCTGCTAGCGCGATATCATCAGCATACATGAGCAGCCACGGGGGCTGCTCATGTGAGTTTCTGATGCTGTTTGACAATACGTCTAATACCACGCTAAACAGAAACGGACTAAGGACGGATCCTTGGTGCACCCCGAAGGTGATGGGGAAAGGTTTGTGTCGCCAACAGCGGTCCGAACTACGGAATCGGAATCACGGTACATGTCTCGGATGATCTCAATATAGGCCTCTGGAATCCCTTTGGACCGCAATGCCCACCAGATTATCGCGCGAGGAATACAGTCGAAGGCCTTCTGCAAGTCAAGAAACAGGCAATGCAGAGGCGTATTCTTCGCCCTGTATTTCTCCGCGACAGTCCTTAGGGCAAAAATAGGGTCCATTGTCCCGTGACCAGGGCGAAACCCATATTGACATTCCGAGACAGTGCACTCCTGTCGAATCCGAGAGTCGATAACCCTCTCGAAGAGCTTCATGGTGTGGGACATGACCTTTATTCCACGGTAGTTACCGCACTCCTGCACCGATCCCTTGCCTTTGAAGACTGGAGTAATGATACTCAGCCTCCATTGGTTCGGGATCGTACCGGTGAGGAGTGTCCGGTTAAAAAGGTCTGTTAAAGTGCCCACACCACGAGAGCCCATCGCCTTCCAGGCTTCGATGGGGACTCCATCGGATCCAACAGCTTTCCGATTCTTCATGCGGCGAAGACAATTCTGGACTTCTGCAGGCGTTATCAGTGGCACTAGTCCTTGGTTCGGAGGAAGATCTGACGGCTGCACCTCTTTATGCTGCTTGTTCAGCAGCTCGTGGAAATATGAGCGCCATCTCTCCTTCACCGCGAGGTCCTCGCATAACAGGTTGCCCCCGGGGTCTTTTACACAGCGGCACTTGGAAATATCCTGTGCCGCTTTGACCCTGGAGCGCGCCAACTTATATATGAGCTTCTGTCCCTCAGACGAGTCCAACTTATCGTAAAGTGGTTGTAAGTGGTCTCGTCTGGCTCTGGCTACAGCTTTCTTGGTGGCGCGTTTGGCATCTCTGTATGCGTCGCGATCTTCAGGAGATCTGGACGCTTGCCACTTCTTAAAGAGGGCTTTTTTCGCCCTGGTCTCCCTCTGGACTGCGTCGTTCCACCACCAAGTCTCCTTGTCACACTTGCGTCCGCCCTTGGACACGCCAAGCACCTCTCTCGCCGACCCAAGGATAGCCGCCTGAATCCTGTCCCAGTAAGCTTGAACCGGTTCGCCCTCACCTCCGGCGCACTTGTCGCCGATGGCAGAGGCGAACTCCTGGGACTTGATTTCATCAAGCAGCCACCACCTGATTCGGCGTTGAAGGTGGTCGACACATTTGCCTTTGGGCTTTACGCAGAGGTCCATGACAAGAAGACGGTGTTGTGCAGTGAGACTCTCACCGGGTATGACCTTGCAGTTGGCCACTTTGCTGATGTGGTGTCTCCTAGTGAGTAGGAAGTCGATTTGGGTAGCATTCCTCCCGCTCTTGTAGGTGATGAGATGCTCGGGTCTCTTTTTGAAATACGTGTTCACGATGGCAAGGTCGGCAGCCGCACACGTATTGAGGATGTCCTCCCCTTCCGCGTTGCGGCTACCGTACCCAAATCCACCGTGAACACGCTCAAATTCCCCACATTCATCACCCACATGACCGTTCAGATCACCCCCCAAAACGATCCCCTGTGATAATGGGATTCCACGGAGCACTTCTCCGAGTTGATTCCAAAACGCTATTTTATCGGCGTCGTCACAACCGGCCTGTGGCGCATAGGCACTTATCAAGTGGGTAACTACCCCATCGATAAGCACCCTAACGACCATAAGCCGGTCGCTATGACGTTTCACTTCCAAAATGTCGTTCTGGAACTCCTCCGAGAGCACTATGGCAACCCCATTCTCCCCACCAGGTGCACCTGTGTAGATCAGCTTGTAGCCATTCCCAATGAACCGGGATCTGCTGGCCTTCCACCGAGTCTCCTGCAGGAACGCCACGGCCACCCTCCGCCTGGAGAGCACATCGGCCAACTCTCTCGCGCGTCCGGTTAGCGTGCCAATATTCCACGTTGCGAAGCGGAGTTTCCTTTTGGATGGGGCTAATGTCTTTAGCCGTGCTCGCCCACGGCACGGCAGCCCTAGTCCACTTGTCACAGGAGTCGGGCGAAGTTCCTGCGCGTCGTTTTGCGGCGACGCCCTATCCGTGACAATACCTTTCCGTGTTCTGACCATGATTACTTGGCTAGTTTTGGTTTTTACGGGAGCGACTGCCGTCCGACCTCCCAACCTCTAAAGGGAAACCTAGAGGTGTCCTTCCCTCGCCGCGTGCAAGTTGGCAGAGGGAGTGACCCATCAGTCGGCTTTTACGACTCCCTTGGGATGATTTGGGGTGGCCCTATTCTTTCTTCGGCCGGGACCACACGGCCTGGCTCACAGGAACCTGGCTCACTAATGCCGGAATATAACACAAGGTTATTATGATGGCATACTTATAGACCAAAGGTGGTCGCCATCCAGGCGGGCTTGAGGCCCTACCACGTAGCTAGGGTAGGTTGTTTGGTCGCCTTTTACGATAGGCCGACCCCGGCCGCAGAGGTTAGTATTCTTTCTCTGCACGGAGATAAATACGAATAATAGTAAAAAGGCATAATTGTATTGCGAATAATACACCGTGGTATTTTTGTTATACCCTTTTTTTACCAAAAATAAACAAATAGATAAAATAGTAAGTAGATTGGATTTCTACTAAGAACATTTTACTGATGTCTGTGAAATGAAGTTATCCTTCTCGAAATCAAGAAAATAGCATAAAACTATACAAAACAAATAATGAAAAAACTTACCAAGTAATTAATGTAGCCTATGAGTGTATCTTTTCCAACTTGTTTGAAATTTTCTTGATCCTCCGATGACAGTTTGTATTTAGACATAAAAGGTACCAAATTACCTTCTATAGCCAGAGATAAATCGTTTATTAGGTTATCTACATCACCTTTAATACTTAATTTGAAAAATTCAGGATCAGCTATAATATCGCTGACACTTTTTATACACCCGTCAAGTTTCGATTTAAGTAAAGCAGGAGTAATAGCTTCAGAACCAATAAGTTTAGAAAGATCTGCTAAGGTATCATCGAGATTTTGTTTTAATAAAAACGGGTCAAATGTACTGCCAACTACTTTGAGCATATCTTCAACAAAATTTTCCATTATTGCTGAAAAGTTTAATGGATTTAATCCTGCTTTTATTACTACTGATTTCAAGTCTGCAACAAATGCTGCTAGTCTTGCTTTACAACTTAAAAGTTTATATTCAGGCGAGTTTATCAACTGAATAATTTTAGCTAGAAAATTGTTTAAGATTTCCTCTAGTTCTGAGACTGGCAATCCGGTGCTACTTGAGGATTTAGATGAAATTTCTTCAAATTGAAGTCGCAATTCCTGCTCTAAAATGTCTGGATCAATTCCTTTCTTTTCAATTATACTGTAGAAATCTTTCTCAAAGTTTACTATTACATCTTTATATTTTACCGGATTATCCCCGTTTGAATATAGACTCAATACAACCTTTTTCTTAAACGAATCCATTTTTTCCTTACAACCGCATTCTTTTATTTTTGTGGGATTAGCTGCGGCCTGAAAATAAACCTTTTATTATCGTTTATTATTTTCAAAAGTTTAATCATAATTTATTTAATTGTAAATTAATTATAGTTTAATTCATAATTTTTTTCTCGTCAATCTTTTCATCCTGGTTACATCGACATCAGAAGCCAGAGTAAAGCTTATGGACATCCATATCTAACGGTGATACTTCTTCTCGATCAGGTAATGATAAAATAGATGGTATAGATGAATTGTTTCAGTTTTATATGTGATTTTGTCGTATGATAATTCAACCCCGGAAGGAAAGCCAGACGATGCACTTCTTTTGCTGTTTTTAATTATCATAAAGGAGTCTGTTTATCATTTTTAAGATTCTTGAGTTATGCCTGCCCTACATGATTGGGAATATAGAAAGTAGAGGGAGAAAGAGAGACTTTAATAAACAAAATAAATCTTCAAATGGATTCTATAAAGCTTTTATGTTTAGTGCATTTTATAATTAACGAAGTAAATAAACATAACTCATTTGAACCAAACGTACGCTTATACCTTAATGTCACTCATTGTCTACGTAATGAAAAAATAAAAACGAAAATTAAACTCACAATATAGAAGAGAGAACTAACAACAAACAACGTTAGAAACGACATTTTCGTAAATCCTTAACACTATAATACTGGATAAAAGAGACAAAGCGCATAAATATAGCAGAAGACCTCTTTGTTTCCACCTAAAAACTTACAAGATGTCACGTTTGAAATTGTTCAAGATAACCTAATCTTTGGAACGTGAAATATTACAGGAATTCGAGATCACTTCAAATCTACTGGAACTAATGAATCATTTTATATCTGTTCTTTATAGTATAGAAGGCAATATATATTTTTATCTCTAACAAGCTGTGGAATAAATTGTGCATAGATTGACGCTCAGCAGTCTAGATTTTAGTTTTTCGCTGTGGCGTGTTTGATTTTAAATTTGTTTTATTTATCCAATGAAATACTAATCTTTTTACGACCTACAAAATGATGTCTTTCTAAATTATGTATTTTCTTGAATTACGTATATGCTGTGTTGAGTTTTGTTTCGCGATTTTTTTCAAGTCTATTAATCCTAATTATTAATATTATAAATGCGAAACTGAGTTTGTTTGTTACGCTTTCGCGCCTAAGCTGCTGATCGAATTTTGATGAATTTCGGTATATTCATAGATTAAACGTTGAAGAAGGACATAGGCCACTTTTTTAATTCATAAGGCAGAACAACATTTGGGTAAATTAGTAATTAAATAAAATAAAAACATAAATAATTGATCGCCCACGTCATCTCATGGCATCGATCGTCAAGATCGCGAGGCTTTCACCATTTAGTTATTGTCTGTTATTTCTATGTCATGTGTGCTCCCCAGTTTTCTTGGCCAAAAATAGAATTCGTGATAGTTTTCTGTGCGAGTGTGGACTTGATAAAGGTACCCTTAAACATATGTTTTTCCATTGTCAATTCTGCGCCTCATTAATGTAGACTTTCTATTAACACTTGTGCACTCTAAGCTTATATGCACTAACTTTTTAATTATCAACAAATAATATTTGCTTATAATGCCAAATTTATATTTAATACTAACTTTCTTTTTATGTCCTCTGGGTCACAGAATTCAGTTATATATACATTGCAGAGAGAAACGATATTGTATTAAAATTAAAGGTTACAGTTTTTTTAATAGAAATTATGTTACCTATTAATAATTAATTTGAAACTCAAAAGGTTTCAACTTTTTAACTCAAACAGCAATCCACAAAAGAAGATTAAAAATAAACAACAGCCATTAATTTTGAATATTAACATTTTTAAACATACAAAGGGAGAAAAATGAAAGAGAAACCACGAATAAATTCAATTTTGTTCGCTTTGTGGGCAAAACATTTCATTTTTTAATTGTGCCGAGGGAGTGACATGTGTGGTATTAATTCCTCGGGATACAGTGACCAATTAGAATTGCAAAAAAATATTTTCGAATCAGTTTCGTTATTAGCATCTCAATTGAGCAGACTTGCTTTTTTGTAGATTATATGTGGCTTATGTCAGTGAATTGCCAAAATCAGCATGCTTACTGGCTAACAATACTCGTTCTTACAAGATTGCTGCCCGGTTCTAGAATTACCTACTATTTAAAAACTATTTATAATTCACCTTAGCTATTCTTGCCCTTTAATTTTCGTTTTTTTTGACCCACCCTAATATATATATATATATATATATATATATATATATATATATATATATATATATATATATATATATATATATATATATATATATATATATATATATATATATATATATATATATATATATATATATATATATATATATATATATATATATATATAAGATCAATTATCTCTTTAATTTTGGTAAATGATAAACTTGTTGTTGCTCTGTAAACAAAGTTTTATTTTTACAATTATTTTTATATTTACTTTACAATGATATGCAATTATGATAAACGAAACTAACCTGTAAACAAAGAAACGACATTTAATGTTTATCCTTCCACATATTAGTATCTTATTTATAATTTCCGTCTTCTTTGTATTGGAATAACCTTATACATGACATGCACTACTTTATGTTTCTAGCCAATATGGCCGATCATACGTGACGACGTGACGTAGCTGACAGCATTATGCGCGGCAGAATTCAAATTAAAGTATTAGTATAGTAATTACTTTACATCTCCCCTCCTCGGAGAAGAAAACTTCCATGCGAAGTTTCTTCGAAGACGTAGACACTCCGCTTTTTCATTGCGTCTCACATTCTTCTATTCTAGTTACTGGAATAAGTTTTGTAATATGGAATAGATTTGATTCTTTTTTTCTGTGTCCAATATTGATTCTGTATATTGATTTAGAAACTTTTTCCTCAATTTTAAAAGGTCCAATTTTCAGCTCATCTAATTTTTTCCTGTTTAATTTATTCCCATTTTCTACATACACTATGTCTCCAACATTAAATTCAAAGTACTTCCTTTTTTTATCAAATAACTGCTTATTGTAGTTATGTGATTTGAGTGTATTTTTTAGAGCTGTCGTTCTGTCTCTTATCCAGTAAGTCTGTGTTTTTTCTTCTTTCAATTCCTCCGGTAAAACAGCAACATTCATGCCATACAAGAGATAACTTGGAGAGAAGCCGGTTACTGAGTGAATAGTCTGATTATACTTTTCTACACACTCATGTGCTATTGTTGTCCAAGCTCTATTATTTCCAACTTCATTTATTTTGCATCGTATTTTGTTAATCAACGTTTGATTTAATCTCTCATTAAGGCCATTAGAGAATGGTGCATTTACTGCCGTGAACACCATAGGTATGTGTTTATCCTGTAAGAATCGCTTAAATTCTTTCGAATTTATACCTGGATACTGGTCAGTAAGTAACATCCCAATATCTTCTGTTTCAGATATGTTAGAAACTAGTTTTATGAAATCGTCTGCACCTTGTGTTTTTGAAGTCAGTATAAATGCATATCTTGTAAAATGATCTACCAGTAAGTGTAAATACTTCTTTGTGGACCTTGACCCGCCAAAGCCTCCTATTGTGTCAATAGAGACTATTTCAAATGGCTTAGTGGCTGGACCGAGATGCGACATAAATCCAATCTTTTCTTGTCCTCTTGATTTATTTTTTATACAAATTGAACAGCTTCTACATATTTCCTTGATATTTCTTGTTAGGTTTCTGGCTATATAGAGTGGACTAAGTGTCTTCTGCATTTGTTGAATTCCAATATGACAAAGGTTCTTGTGAATACTTTTTATAAGTTTTATGCTGAATTGCTCTGATAGCACAATTTTTTCTCTATTTCTGACTTTTTTATAATAAATATTTTGTCTTTTCAGCATTTTATCTCCATTCCTTTGTATTTCTTCATTACTATTCTGATCCATTAAAATATCTTCTAGATTGATTAAATTCACAATCCTTAGTAGTTCATCTTCATTTTCTTTTTCCTCTAACACCGGGTTTCTACTAAGGCAATCTGCTTCTACATTCTCTTTCCCTGGAGCATATTTAATATTAAAATCATATTGTGAGAGATAAAACATCAAGTCACCTAACTCTTCATCTGTTCTTGATTTTAAATTCATATTCTCCAATGGTTTATGGTCTGAAAAAACAGTGAAGGACTTTCCTAGTAACCAGTATTGCCAATATTGCACTGCCTCTTTAATAGCTAAACACTCTAAGTAGATGGCCTTCTTTTTCTTCTGAGCTCCATTTAACTTCTTGGAGAAGTAAGCTACCGGTTTTTCTTTACCATCGAGTTGCGTCTGCTTCAATATAGCTCCAATGCCCTGTATAGAAGCATCTGTATAAATTTTGATTGGCAGGTCTTTGTCATAAATTTCCAAAACTGGTTGACAACATAGTAAGTTTTTTATTTCTTCAAATGCTTCTTGGCATTTATCAGACCAAATAAAATTTTGATTTTTCCTTAGTAAATTATGCAATGGATCCAGTATTATTGCACTTCTTGGAATGTATTCATGATAATAGTTTATTTTCCCTAAAAACTGTCTAATATTTTTCTGCGTTTTTGGAATGGGAAAATTCCTTATCGAAATTAGGTTATCTTTTAATGGTTTTATTGAGTTCTTCTGTATTATATGACCCAGGTATTTTACAGAATCCGATGCAAATGTGCATTTTTTGAATTTCAATTTGAAACCTTCCTTTTTAATGGCTTCTAACAGCTGTTTTAGATGATAAATATGTCCTTCAAATGATTTTGAAAATAATAGCACATCGTCTATATAATTAACAGCAAATTCTGTTAATTTATATTTCCTAAGTATATTGCTTAGTATTCTTTGGAAGATGGCGGGCGAGGTTTTTAATCCGAACGGGAGGCACGTCCACTGATAATGACCCTCTTGGGTCACGAAACCAGTTTTTTCCCTGTCTTCTATTTTTAGAGGGATAGACCAAAATGCTGAGTTAATATCTAAAGTTGTAAAGTAATTGCAATTCCTCGTTTTTGCCACCAGATCTTCTACTAACGGAAATGGTTGGGCCTCCGGTATTACTATTTTATTCAGTTCCCTGAAATCTATACATAATCTAGACTTTCTATTATCTTCTCTTTTAAACGCCAAGGTGACAGGTGCAGCAAATGGACTGCAGGATTCTTCGATAAGTTTATTGTCCAATAAGTTTGCTATTTGTTCTTCTATTTCTCTCTTATCTTCCATAGTACATCTATAGGGTCTCTTTCCGCAATACTTGTCTACCAATAAATTTATTCTGGCTTCGTATCCATTAACAGTACCCACGTCATATTTATTTTTCGCAAATACTGTGCTATATTCATCAATTACTTTATTTATTTCTTTCTTTTTATACTTATTTAAATGATCTATCTTTATTTCGAATTCTTCTTCCTTTACGTGTTCGTTAAAATTAATTTTGTACTCTTCGACTGCTATACTTTTCCCTTCTTCAGTATTCATTTTTATATGTATTTTATTTAAGCATTGTTTCTGACTTATTTTTAAATCTTCATTTTGTATGAGCCTAAATTTTTTTATCAAGTCTAATCCAATGAGAAAGTCATATTTGAAATTCTTTTCATCGATAATGTATATGTCCACATTTTCCTCAATTTCAAATATTTTAATTTTTATATTGATCGAACCACTAGTTTTCTTGACACCATTAATAGTCACTAAATTGGCCTCATTCATACTGTTTCCTTTCCCTCTTAGTTTTAATAACTTTGAATTAATTAAGGATACATTTGATCCTGAATCATAAACTCCATGTATATGTAATGTATCATTTAATAGTATTTTTACTTTTATTAATGGTGTCACTATTAGTTTTTTTGATAAGTATCATTTAGTTCGGTTTCAATGACTGAATTGTTAACATGTTTAATATTATTTCCTTTTTCTTTCTCATTTTCTTTTCCCTTAAACCAACATGCAGAATCAGGATGATAGCGAGTTCCTTTATTTAGTTTTTCACATATTTTACATGGGCTCCGATCTTCATTTTGATTGATACTTGTGTGACTGCCATATTTTTTATAAACCAAATTTTTCTTTTTATTCATCATATGCTCACACTTCCTCACTTCATTGAACAAATCAACTGTATCTTTCAATATTTCTCTATCGATTCTATTAAGAATAAATTCCGGTAAACCAGCCGCAATAAGATCTATCAAAGTCCCCGTATCAATTGTGTTCCTCATATCCAGTAGTAATTTCTCTTTTTTTAAAGCATAATCCACCAATGACCCATCTTTATATTTAAATGACAATGCATATGTTATGTGGTTCCAACCTCTGTTTATAAATGATGCACAAAATTTATTTTTCCACAAAGACCATTCTGAATCCATGGTCAGTTTTATCATCATCGAACTGTACCAGTCCAAACAACTTTTATCCATGAACAGTCTGAGTATTTCAATTTTTTTCACATCCTTTGTTATATTAAAGCGCTGGCACTCTTTTTCAAATGTCTCTATCCATTGGTTAGCATTGCTATTTCTCGTAGTAAATTTTTCGAGCACAAATTTCTCTGCAATATGCTTTAAACTTTGTTCCTTAGTCTCCTGTATGTTTTCTGCCATTTTTTCAAATAATTTTTCTAATACACTTGCTTCACTGATTTGTGCCGTTGTTGTTGTTGTTTTTTTCTGATCAACTTCCTCGAGGTATTGGTTTCCAAATTGTAAGTTATCATCTTCATCTATATAGGTTTTTCTAAGTTCCTCTGTCATTGTGATCCAGATTTTCCGATTTTGATATCTTTTCTTCATACTATTTTTTACCTTTGCATAGGCCGGCGTCTTTATGAGCTCGGTATGGTTACTAACCGACTGACACTCCTCGGGAATAGCATACACTTTAGCATCACTTGTTTCTATTGAGGTTATACAAATGGTGTTCGATTTTCCGTCACTCGATGGCAAAACTTCGAATCCAAAACGGAGTTTCTCCATATTTTAAGCTTGTATGTAGATCTCAAAAGCAAATGTCGTTTTATAAGATCAATTATCTCTTTAATTTTGGTAAATGATAAACTTGTTGTTGCTCTGTAAACAAAGTTTTATTTTTACAATTATTTTTATATTTACTTTACAATGATATGCAATTATGATAAACGAAACTAACCTGTAAACAAAGAAACGACATTTAATGTTTATCCTTCCACATATTAGTATCTTATTTATAATTTCCGTCTTCTTTGTATTGGAATAACCTTATACATGACATGCACTACTTTATGTTTCTAGCCAATATGGCCGATCATACGTGACGACGTGACGTAGCTGACAGCATTATGCGCGGCAGAATTCAAATTAAAGTATTAGTATAGTAATTACTTTACATATATATATATATATATATATATATATATATATATATATATATATATATATATATATATATATATATATATATATATATATATATATATATATATATATATATATAATTTATAAATTAATACATATTATTCATACATAATCACCCAGATGCAAGACGGTAATCGACCCCGTGACCTCCACAACCGTACCGAAGTGTGTTAGTCGTTACGGAACGGAGATCGTCATAACATCATACAATACATCACATTATCATTACAAGAATGGGATATAACATAAAGAAATGGGGAGCTATAATTAAGCTTAAAGGAAAGAAGAAGTGGTCTATTCAAGCAGACCACCTAACAAACTGGATTAGGTGTATTGCTAATAGGTTGTACTACTAATCTTGCCCACCATTTCAAGCTGGCGTTTTACGAAATGAAGTAAATGTTGATCGAACTAGTGTTAGTTCGATCAATATTTACTAGTTATTTCGATCGAACTAGGAGTTAGCTGAAAAGCATGATAAACGATTATTATTTCTATTTTTTCAAAAAAATCCTTTGCGTGCACGATTATAAATAAAGCTAAAAAATGTAGGAATAACAAACAACTTTTACACGATTATATGTTACATACTCAGTCGTACTTGACCCAGAACGTGGTTGGCCTTATGAAATGCTTTATTATTCATACTTCATATACAGTGACGGGCATGAGGGTCACGGACTTTCATTAGCTAAGACGATTGACGCTGGAGCAACGAAATGGACGGTCCGGGCTTAGTGTGGACAAAAATGTTCTGTTGTGATCGATAATGAGCAACCTGTCGTTATATAATCCGCTCCTGAATTAATAATACAGCAACCGAGAAAGGCTTTAGCTCGACTAACAATAATGCAAATCGAGTTATTAGCGTCCGATACATTATGGAATATAGATATACTTTTTCTTTAAGATTGAAATATATCGAATAATTTTAATGATTGATAGATAAATAAATAATAATAATATTTTGTGACAATCACACAGCGCCATCTAGTGTCAAAGTAAGTGTTATGGGTACTAGACAGCTGATACGTATATGTTTTTATTTTGTAAATATATAGATATACATAAACTTCCGATCCACTGCGAGAATCGGAACCGTGATTTCCGCAAGCTTACCGAAGTGCTAGCCGTTACGCTATGGAGGTCATCAATAGATTTTTTTATTGCTGTAGGACAGCAGACAGGCTGACGGCCCGCTAAGAATTTAGCTGTTACCGTCGCCTATGGGTGTTCGCAACGCCAGTGGCATCACGAACACGCTACCTTCCCATAAGGGTACAGGAACTTGGGTCACTAATGCCGGAACACAACACAAGGTTATTATGGCGGCATACTTAAGACCAAATGTGGTCGCCATCCAGATGGGCTCGAGGCCCTACCACATAGCTAGGGTGGGTTGTTTTATCGCCTTTTACGACAGGTCGACCCCGGCCGCAGAAGTCAGTATAAGAATACTGACTTCTCCACCCCTGCACGGATAAATACCTATATTATATGCAATAGATGTAAATAGTGTAAATTTTGTTTAAAATTTTGTACCTATATATGAATACAAGTCGTCAATTACTTACAGATACTATCTATAATCAGGTTATACTTAGTAACATCCAATACATGAACTTTAGAGGCTTCGAACCAGTGTTGATTATTTAGTCGCTGTGATTGCCTCTTAGTGATTCTCTTTTTCTCAACCAAAAAGGTTCAAAAAAGAGTTGAGCCACCTAACTTGCTAGTCCCGAACGAAGGAACTGAACAGTGACCTTCCTTTACTGTTTGCACTTGTCCTTTGCCGTATTACAACAATACATTTATTGCATATACCTTAATACCCCAAAAAGTATCCAAAACATTATTCATCTGGCTATTATATAAATACTGACGCAATCTAATGTATAAAATTCTCGTGTCACAGTTTTCGTTGCCATACTCCTCCGAAACGGCTTGACCGATTCTCATGAAATTTTGTGAGCATATTGAGTAGGTCTGAGAATCGGCCAACATCTATTTTTCATCCCCCTAAATATTAGGGGTGACCCACCCCCAAAAGTTTGTTTTTTAATTTTTTTACATTCTATTATTTATATGGCAGAACAACGTTTGCCGGGTCAGCTAGTAATATAATAAATATTATATTTATTTGTCACACTGATGGGTTACTCTTGACGGATATTATTAAATAATTCAAAATGATGAAGTACTGATATTATAATATTTAACTTTCCGCTTTTTACCATTGTTCATTTCCATTATGGTTGATCAATAAAAGGTTATCTGAGTACGTTTTGCAGTATCTGTTTACCTATTTCAATTCACCATAACAATGTCACATGTGTATTCCTAATTTTACATCAAATACACGTTTAACGTATTAAAAACAGTATATATTTCGTACATTTAGGTAGGTTTTCATGATAGCACACGTTCCCTTTATTAAATTAAACCCCATTTGAGTTGGGACCTTATTTATTTAGGCTGCGAAACGCTGTGTTGTTATATTTCGAGAGATGGCTTGTAGCCTGTGTAATAGCGCTAAGAAAAATAATATTTTACACCGAGATTCTTAGGAACAGGTAATAAAATGCCAGTAAAGTTACATTGTATACGGTAAATGAAACTTCTTTATTCTTAACGCGTCCACTGTTAGAATTAACATAGTATAAGCCTCTCACTCTTGGACTTAACTGACCCCTATTTTAAGATGAAAATGTTTGATGCATACCCCACCACTTGGGGGTTAGCGGCAGAGTAGTATGGGACTTTTGTGCAATGCAACATTTGTTCCCTCCCTTAAAAAAGTTACGCACGTCACTGGTGTGGCCATTAAAACTACCCCAGCGTTCTCCTAATACCAGATGGCCGGGTGGAAAGATATGCTTTCGCGTGCGCCTTCGGCTTGGGCCCAAGTAATGACCCACTGAGGGTTAATTGGATTGGATGGATCAACCAATGAAGTACATTTATTAGACTTGACATTACATTTTATCCGTGTAGGGGCGGAGAAAGAATACTAACCTCTGTGGCCGGGTTCGGCCTGTCGTAAAAGGCGACAAAACAACGTGGTAGGGCCTCAAGCCCGTCTGGATGGCGACCACCTTTGGTCTTAAGTATGCCGCCATAATAACCTTGTGTTGTGTTCCGGCATTAGTGACCCAAGTTCCTGTACCCTAATGGGACAGCAGCGTGTTCGCGATGCCACTGGCGTTGCAAACACCTATAGGCGACGGTAACTGCTAAATTCTAAGCGGGCTGTCAGCCTGTCTGCTGTCCTACGCAATAAAAAAAAAACTTGAAGAAATTACGACAAAGTGATTTAAAATATCACCGCATAGACTATCGGTACGTCAAAGTGTTATAGTGCTAGTGCCACCATGTCAGTCCGAGTACAGGAGCAGTGCACAAAGGAAATCATCCTAAAGAGAGGAGTAAGGCAGGGAGATGTCATATCTCCGAAACTGTTTCATAACGTCCATGTCCAGACGGGCTTCAGGCTCTACCATCTAGCTGAGGTGGATTGTTTTGTCGCCTTTTACGACAGGCCGACCCCAGCCGCATAAATTAATATTCTTTCTCCGCCCCTGCACGGATAAATGTTATCCAATCTCTCTCCACAGATGGCCTACCTGCCTTTAAATTCACAATTCAGCATCGTTATGTATCCTCGTTTGTACTATCGATCTACCGAATTCGCAGCATAATTGTATTAAACAATATGAGATATCTATAAAAATAAATAAAATTGGAGGATCTGTTTGTAATATTAAAATAACCGCTTTTTACTAAGTTCATTCGGACGTATACACAGTACATATACCAAAACAACATTTTTTTTCAATTTGTGTCTGTCTGTCAGTTTGTTCCGGCTAATCTCTGTAATGGCTACACCGATTTTGACGGGACTTTCTCTGGCAGATAGCTGATGTATCAAAGAGTAACTTAGGCTATTTTTATTTTAGAAAAAAAAAATAGGTTTTGTTAAAAATGATATAAGTTTCGGAAATTTTATATTCCAATTTAAGTTGACCTCAGATTTATATCATCGATCATATGAAATAGGGTTCAGCTTAGGCTGAACGGTGTAGGTTGAATTTCCAATTTAAGTTAACCTCAGATTTATGTCATCAATCATATAAAATAGGGTTTAGTTTAGGCTAGACTTTGTAGGTTCAAACGCATCTATTCCGGAGGCGTATGGCGTAACAGTTGCATTCGATAGCACTGACTGTTTGCATATTTCATTTATTTATATTTTAGGGTTTATAACCCTATGTAATCCAAAATATACCATAAGATATATCCAAGAAATTCTGCACAAAGTCACTATTCCATGCGGACGGAGTCACGGGCACAGCTAGTATGAGTATATAGATAAGAAAAACTCGAATCAGTTATAAAAGGAAATTAAAAAAAATACTAACATTGTATAAAATTTCGGATAACATCTTCGATCAATAATAGTACTTGTGATCGAAGGATAACATATTAAACTATTTATATGTACGTCATATATCTTTAGTCACAATTTAAAGATAAGTGGAGTTTCAATGAATCGTCGTCATCATGCTAAGTCACATTTGTAGTATATTTTTGTAACTATCGTTTGTTCCATAATTTAATAGTTATGCGGTTACGTGATGGATGACTATAGTTTACACGTGAGTTTCGCGTCAAAATTGATAGCTATTATTTTTATATCTTCTGACAGCATTAAATGGGGTATCTCACGTGAAACGGACAACAACAAAAAATTAGTTTTTTTTAATGCTGTAGGACAGCAGACAGGCTGACGGCCCGCTTAGAATTTAGCAGTTACCGTCGCCTATGGGTGTTTGCAACGCCAGTGGCATCGCGAACACGCTGCTGTCCCATAAGGGTACAAGAACTTGGGTCACTAATGCCGGAACACAACACAAGGTTATTATGGCGGCATACTTAAGACCAGACGGGCTTGAGGCTATACCACGTAACTAGGGTGGGTTGTTTTGTCACATTTTACGACAGGCTGACCTCGGTCACAGAGGTTAGTATTCTTTCTCCGCCCTTGCACGGATAAAAATGGTTCTGGAATTCATTCACATTGGGCACATTTATACTTTTAGAGGATATGATACTTATGTTCATATAATATTTTTTTATTTGAGGTTTTACTTGATTGACGGAAGGGTTTTTTTATTTTATTTTCATGTTGAATTGAATTATAACATAATAATAAATTAGGGAGATAATTTGAATTTTCACTTTTATATAGGAAATGAATATTTAAAAAAAATGTTTATTCTGATAACAAACAGGCAGCCGGCTCACTTGATAGTAAGCAATTACCGTTGCCTATAGATATTTGCAGCACCAGGGGCACCAGGGCTCGCTGTCATCCGTGTAGTGAATCTGGTCACTTATGCCTGAACACAACGCAAGATTATTATAGAGGCACACTTTGAAACCAGAAGTAGTTACAATTCAGACGGGCTTGGAGCCCTACTAGCTATCTAGGATTGTTTTTTTTTTTACTTTTTACAACAAGCCGCCCCTGGCCGTATGCAGTATTTTTACTCTGGCCCTGCATGGAGAGAAATAAAAATTAAATTAAAAAATACCCGATACATTTAGCATTACTCACCTAGAAACACATTCAACCTCCAGGATCAAATTTTCTATGGGAAAGTTCCCATAACATTATAGTATTTGAAGGTGCGAGAATGCAGCATGGAGCAGTAGCAAGTATTTGTTTTTTACTCAGCTGATTGAATGAAAAATAAATTGTCTCATACTATTATTATCAATGTATACAATAATTTTATGACGTATTTAGCAGTGACAATGCGTTGTTTTAAAGATCTTATTTATTAACGTAAATTATGTTAATAATAAGCTTCAAAACATCTTAGCTGCGAATAGGTTTTTATTTTTTATTATAATATTATAAAGTAGTTCAAATTTATTTCCTTATTGTAAGGGATAACGATTAGTATTAAACGGGCATAACATTTATAAGTTTATGAAATATAGAACCGTACCATATATTGATGAACTGATGGTAAGTTTCCATTGTATATTTTGGGAAAACATGAAAACTTTACGTGTTAACCCTGGTCTATCTATGAATAAAATATTATTAAACTAAAACTCTAGTGAAGGATGATATATAAAATTCCAGCGAAGTTTTCTTTCAACTAAATTGAATATTCATGTCAGAGAATGGGGCCAATCTATCGTGTCGTAGCGCATAAATTTTTTATCGGGACTTTTGTTTTATCAAGACGAAGCATTTTTTTATTAATACAACTATTTTTTTGAAGAACATACCTTTTTTTCGCCTTTTTTTCGTAAACCTTATCAGTGCCGCATTGAAACTTCGAGGAAAAGCTAACGCGGGTATATGGGGTTCTCCGAACTCTTTTTTTTACGAACACTCACCTGGCTAGCAAATGATAGTCATTGTTTGTCACGATATACTCACCCTGGTTATCGCCCGGGCCTTTGTGGGGATCATAAGATCGACTTTGGTCATTACTCTGTTGCGACCCCGGCTTGTTCGCTTTAGTGAGGTGTCCAGGTGATAGGGCACCCCTGTGCACCGGATGCCTTCACCGGATAGGCCCTCTGCATTCCTGGTTAGCGATTGAAGTATCGCCCGCAGTCACTCCTACTGGGTAGGAAGTGTGCGTACCGGCGCCTGCTTCTATTCACCTTTACAGAACATGCTTTCTTTTATCTGTCCCAACAAATTGTATCGTGGTAAAACTTGACTCTTATTTTCCCTCTATTCAGAAATAAAACAAGGCTATTTGAATAATTAGATCCATTAGACTCTCTACAACTTTTTATCCGTGCAGGGGCGGAGAAAGAATACAACTGCTGCAGCCGGGGTCGGCCTGTCGTAAAAGGTGATAAAACAAACCACCCTAGTTACGTGGTAGGGCCACAAGACCGTCTGGATGGTGACCACCTTTGTGTTCCGGCATTAGTGACTCAAGTTCCTGTACCTTTATGGGACAGCAGCGTGTCCGCGATGCCACCGGCGTCGCAAACACCCATAGGCGATGGTAACTGCTAAATTTTAAGTAGGCCCCTCAGCCTGTCTGCTGTCCGATAGCAATACCACGTAGCTAGGATTGTTTTGTCGCCTTTTACGACAGGCCAACCCCGGCCGCAGAGATCTGTATTCTTTCTCCGCCCCTGCTCGGAGAAAAAAGTGGAATTTAAATAAAGATTAAACGAGTTTAATTATTAAGTAGGTAAAAAAATTAAGAATGTAAGTAAATAAGTGATAATAAAAGTACATGATAGTTAGTAATATACTATTAGAAAAATTAATTAAAAATATTGTATCAACAGACTATCGAGATATAAGTATACTTGTAATAACGTCGATTCAGTGCAATTCAATTAGCACACGTTGGGACCAAGTGTGCTTTAAAACACTAATTAAATTTCTCCGGCGATTTCATTAATAATTGCTCGATGCACTTCTGTAATTTAAATCTAGGACTTCAGTTATTAAAATGTTCATCATATAAGTAAGGTTACTTTTGAAATATTTTTGTTTATCTTTCGTACGAGTATCGATAGATTTGATAACTGTGGAAACTTTCTTCATATTGGTTGCAATTCGGCGTGGCTGTATCATGTACAGTAGAAACTTTTTAATAATATTTTGTATGTTTACTTACTGTTCAAAGAATTGGTATATCTGTTTAATTAGTTCTCTACTGGGCTGGGATAAGAATACTGACCCCTGCAGCTGGGAGCGGCCTCTAGTAAAAGGGGCAAAACAACCCTAGTCAGATAGCAAGGCTCCAAGCCCTATGTCCTCGTATAAATGACTAAGGTTCCAGGTTATAAGTTCCAGTGTATAAGTAAATATTTTAAAATATATTTATTAAAGTTATTATCATTGACATGTGTCACCACAGATGCATAATAAATTAATCTTCTTTTTATTTTATTACATTGAATACTTTAATGTGTTTAATTATCATAACGTAACTTTTTTATTACACCCTGAAAAGTTCTCGAGTCTAAAGTCCTAAGTAATCTTCCTGCTCGTATATACAAAAGTATTAATAATAATAAAAATATGTGATTAAATATTATTCAAGTCGGCTTATTTCTTTCATTTCGTAATTTATATCGAATGGTTTTACTTTTGAATGAAAGCGCATCAATAAGCCAAAAAAATATTTGAAATAAATCTTTAAAAAATTTAAAGTTTATTTCAGTACAATTTTTTATTATCTAAATTATTTAGGGGCTTTTTATAAAAATATAATGTCAACCCCATTTTAATCCTAATTACATATAACAAAATTTTCTAAATCGTAAAATTATTGTAAATAAAAACAGCGGTAGCAGAGCGTTGTGTCGAAAGGATGCTTTGGAAAACACCCACTTCCTACAAGTTGACTCGCAGAGACTTCTGAGAAGCTACTTAGAATGACATCTTTGTCATCTTTTTACCACCAAATTCTTAGCCAACAGCTGGGCGTTCGTCACCGTTTTCTGAAGCTTCTTCTATCCTGTACAAAAGGGGTTGTTACGTACTCTCTGAATTTGGAATAAGCTTCTGACTGAGGTATACCTATCGCAATACGATATGCGGCTTTTCTAAGAAGGCATTACGAAATTTATTCCCTTGCTGGCAGCGTATTGGCAATGGTTCTGTTGCAAATATCCATTCTTCTTCCAGTGCCTCTTCAATCCTGAAGGTTGCCCGTTAGCTTCCTGTATTCATTTCTATCAGCAGCCAGCCGGAACAGCTGTTCGACGGAGGCAATAGCGGTCCACTCCCGGATATTCCGGAGCCATGACTTCTTTCTTCGCCCAGCACGTCTCTTTCAGTCCACCTTGCCCATCATTATCAACTGCAGCAGCATGTATCTATCGTCCCTGAGCACGTGGCCGAGATATTCTATCTTGCGCTTTTTGATAGATGGCAACATTTTCCGGGACATATGAACGCGCTGAAGCACGGTTTCGTTCCTGACCTTCTGCGTCCAACTAATGCGTAACATGCAAATATCCATAGGCAACGGTAACCACCTGCTATCGGGTGGACCAATAGTATGTATGCTGAATAACACATGTAAAAAACAATCCAATACACTTGAGATACTACAATATAGCTACGTCATATTTAGCAAGGACATAACTACGGAGAAAAATAAGTTCTACAGAATAAAATAAGTATTGCTTAGCGTGAAAACATATGTTAAGAATGACAAATTGCAAAAGGAAACGATACTTCATAAAACCACTTCGACAATGTTTGAAAACGCTTGTGAATTTTAATATCGAGCAACAACCAAGTACGGTACAAGAAAATAAGTTCTGGCAGGTAATGCAATGCATAGACACCTGTGCTCCTTTGCTTCAACTTTATCTAGATACAATACTTGTTTGTCCCAATATTATGTTTTGTCGCGATTCTCTTTTAGTTTTTGGCCTGTTTGTAAACTTAATTTACAGAAATGATAGTATTTGAAATGTTAAAGTTTTTATGGTGGGATGTGAATTTTTTAAAACTTTTTATATATTCATTATTTTAAAGCTTTAAAAAAGGTCAATCAAAATATACGTGAAACCATTAACAAAGTTGGCTGAAAGTAAACTTTTGGACACAGTCCATTTACCAACCATGTTAGTTTGGCACTTATGGATGAAACCCTATCCAAGTTAAACCCTTCTAACTAGCACTCAGTAATCCTTTTGACGGATCTCATTTACGAAGAAATCAATTTGGGTCGAAAGTAATTTAATGTTTTCTTTAAGCGTGTAATTTCAGTTGCATTCGCGGCTGATATTATACATAAATAACAGACCATAACGTGTCACTACTAGGCTCCAGTATTCCTCTAGAAAAAGCAGTCAGTATACTGACCACACCTGTCAAAGACAGATTATACATTCCAGTGATCTTGCTATACAGGTTTTCTCACAATATTTTCTTCCACCTTCGGAACATGGAAATTATAATATCACATTAGATGCGAAAAATGAAATACTATAAATAATAAATTGATTCCAAATCGCTTTCGGCCGGAAACGTTCCCAAAATTTTTTTAAGTTTACTCTTTGTCATGATTAATGTTTTTGAAATAAACACATTACATGGCGCCATGCTGTTGATTTGTTTTGAATTCGCTAATAATGCTATGACTACATTTTAAGCGCTTGTTAATTTGATCATTATTGAGTTTTCATCGGTTTCTTCACACAAAGAAGATTAAAAAATGATCTAGAAACCACTATTTAATAATTGGAAATACTCATATTATATATTATCTGTGCAATATTTTTTCACATTTATCTAACATATATCGAATACGGTTTGATATATATCGAAGAAATTCAATTTCCGCGCTAGCTATCCACTTGTATTTTATCCGTTTTTTCACCAAATTTGTTACGTACAGTGACTTAGCTTTACTACGTTCCTGAAAGCAAAATCAGTTTGACAAATGAACGTGCTAAAGAAATCGTAAGCTTACATATACATTTTGCCAGACACATTAGTTCCTTTTTATCTAAGCTCATTTTTATTTGAAGATGTATTCAGAAGTTATTACATATACATAGATATATCATAAAATTTGTATACATAAAATAAAAATAGATCAGATTATAAAAGCCTATAGCAAGGAAAGTTTGAAAGTAGCGCTGGTGATTTTTTATAGCTGGGGCAGGCTGCGGCCCCCTTAATAGTAAACAGTTACAGTCTATGAATGTTTTCGACACTAGGGGTACCATGAACACACTACTGTTTACATAGAAGTACTGGAACCTGGGTCCCTAATGCCAGAACATAACGCTAGGTTATAACGGCGGCATACTTATAAACCGTGATAGCCATTCAGGTGGACTTGGGGCCCAAGCACTTAGCAAAATAAAAAATAACAGACTAACATAGTATAGGAATAGAACAAAATGGATTATATTCTGAAGAAGATTTTAGAAATCAAAATGAATTGATACAGGTATAACAAAATCTATGTATAGCATAAAATATTATGCCAATGGCGATTATCATAGCAATAAAGGTGTGAATATTTAGATTATATCTAATAGACGTGAGTGGAAGTTCGATGGTTGATTGTTTTAACACAAGGTCTGAGAGTAGGAAAAGACATATATATATATATATGAAAAAAATGTGACCTCTGACGCGAGAGAATAAAACGAGTTAGATTAGTAATTAAAAGAGATTAGTAGATAAAGAAAGATTAGTTAGCCTACAAAATTGTTCTGGCTTAACAGCTTGGATGCTAATGTATATAACCATTAAAATTATTGAAAATTTTTGGAGTGGATTATTTCAGGAATCTTGATACTTATTTCTGACGGCGGGATTGGTTCACAAATTTCAAATCACTTTGAAGGCTGTTGTATTATGCATAAAACCCAAAATGAGGTGTTTGTATTATGCATAAAACACAAAATGAGGAAATCCATGGAACAACCAAAGTGACTGATGTAACTCAGAAAAAAATGAAACTGAAGTCACAGTGGGCCAGTCACGTCTGTCGCAGGACTGATGAATGATGGAGCAAACGAGTCCTGGAGTCTAGTGACGATCGCATCAAAGCAAAGGTAGTGTAGGACGTCTCCAGCCCCTAGCTCGATGACCTGCAAAAGGTTGCCAGTCGGGTCAGGAAAGAAAAAGCAAGTGACCGGAATTTGTGGCGTAGACATGGAAAGGTCTACGTCCAGTTATGGTAATATTTGACCGCCGACGACGATATTCCTTGTATAGCCGATAATGAAAATAAATAATATTGAACCTTAAGTGTACTTTCTACAATATGTCTACTTTCTGCCAATATTATTTATCCAAAGATCGCTCATTAGCATAAATATCCGACCCGCATTTCCATAAGAAATACGAGCTTCTTTTACTAGGTCCTTTATAAATACACCAGGCTTTACGCACATGGGGTAAATATTCTTGAAGCGTGGTCGCTCTTTACCTGACACATCTTAAAGCTTAAAATATTGCCTTTATATGAAATAAAATATTATATGTATAAATAATATATTTCAGAATTTTGGAATATATAATAAACGAAACACAAAATATTTAAAGTAATATTATATGAACGCTTGCATGAAGTAATATCAGATATAATATAGGTACATATATCTGTGTGTCGCCCGCGGCTTTCGTGTCTTGACAGTGACGGTTACATTTTCACAACTATACGTGGACATACAAGACAGCGTAGGTATGCTATAAATGCATATCAAAGACAAAATTGCATACACTATAATAAATTTTCTGAACTCTAGTTCAGCAAATAGACCAGATAGCCATAAAAAATGTTGCTTTGTGGCAGCCTGCCGACTCCACTACGCCTGCGTGACGTGTGTCATAAATGTTCGTTAAATTATTCTATAAATAACAATAAAAAATATAATTTAATAACACAGTTCTGAAAATTATTAAAGAACTCAGACATTTTCTGGGTATGATAATTTCTACCGCCAATTCGTACCCAATGCTGCTCAACTCCAAGCTCCACTTCACGACGTACTTGCAGGTCCCAAAACCAAAAGATTGCATCCTTTCACATGACTCCAGCAATGCAAGTCATCACTTTCTAAAGTAACTTTCCTGGCTCACCCTGATCCTGCAGCAGTTATATTCACCGATGCTACCGAAACATCGATTGGTGCAGTACTTTAGCAGCTCAATGGTCATTCCTGGAAACCTTTAGCTTTCTACTCACACAAGCGGACTAAGCCACAGCGGAAGTATAACCCGTATGACAGACAGCTTCTTGCAGTGTATGAGGCTATCAAATACTTCCGGCATATGATCGATGCTAGAGAATTTACAGTATTTACAGATCATAAGCCACTTAACTTTGCTTTCTCGACTAACAGAGATAAATGGTCACCAAGGCAATATCGCTATCTAGATTTCATCTCTCAATTTACAGCCGATCTAAAGTACTTACCAGGCTCCTTGAACGTTGTCGCCGACGCTTTGTCTCGTGTTGAAG
Source organism: Malacosoma neustria (assembly GCA_963693495.1). Taxonomy (NCBI): domain Eukaryota; kingdom Metazoa; phylum Arthropoda; class Insecta; order Lepidoptera; family Lasiocampidae; genus Malacosoma; species Malacosoma neustria. The sequence continues at coordinate 13,931,254 of OY856383.1, forward strand.
CAATTGCTACGGCGATCAACTACCAGGTTCTTGCATAATCGGAGGACGACTATCCAGAGCTGCAGAGCTGCAAGACCTATTGCTTCACGGTTCCTCACTTAAACTAAAAAAAAAATGCCTACTTTGGACAGCAGTTTACCTGTATACTGCGACACTTCAACTGGTCAACCTCGTCTATACATCACACCACAGTTTAGGAAGCAAGTTTTCGACCAGCTGCACAACCTTCATCATCCAGGAGGTTCAGCTACAGTGCGACTGGCCACTGAACGCTTTGTATAGGCAGTGTTACGCAGAGACTGTAAAGAATGGACTAGGCATTGTTTGAAATGCTATCAAAGCAAAATCACTCGTCATACCATTTCACCTCATTCTACCTCAACCTCGTGGGACCCCTTACCCCTGACTCTTATTACAGATACTGCCTCACCGTCATCGACCACTTTACACGATGGCTTGAAGTATTTCCTCTCAGAGACACTACTGCTGAGTCCTGCACTACTGTTCTGGTATCTAGCTAGTTTGCCAGATTTGGTTACCCCTTACGAGTGACCACAAACCGTGGTAGATAGTTCGAAAGTCAGCTCTTCAAGGCTCACACTGCCATGGTTGGCGCGCATCACTTTCGCACGACTGCATACCACCCAGCTTCGAACGGCATGATCGAAAAACTTCACCGCTAGCTCAAGGCGTCCATTATGTGCCATTCGTCTTCTGCAACGTGGACTGAAGCTCAACCTACTACTACTGCTAATCCTATTTGGCATTTGAAGCGCTTTAAAAGAAGACCTGTATACAACACCAGCAGAACTTGTGTACGGCGAAACGCTTCATCTACCCGATCAGTTCCTGCCACCTCAAGCTGATTATACAGTGGCAAACATCACAGAGTATGCTACGCGGTTTTGCTTTAACATGCCCAAGCTCACTCTAAGGCCCGCGTCGTCGTCGTCGAAGGCTCCTACAAAGTAATCAAGCGATACAATAAGTTCTTCAGCATTGAAATCAAGGGCAAACTAAATAACATGTCGGTAGACAGATTGAAATCCGCATACATTATACGCGAGTTAGTGCCTGAAAACAGCTGCAACGACACAACTACCACTACTATAACTGTGGAGAAACGAATGAGGAGTGGCAGGCTAGTTAGATTTTCCCAAAGATTTCGACCGTAGTTACGGCCTGGCTAAGGGTAATATGTGGTAGCCTACCGCCTCCACTACGCCTGCGTGACGTTGTTTTATATTTTTTTTTGGTCTCGGGGAAAAACCCTGTCTTGACGGGTTCCTCCGGCCCGGGGGGACAAAGGGATATGTGAAATTTTATAAACAAATTATGATAAACTCCCCAAATTTAGCAAGGATGAGAATAACGATGACTAAAGTATTAAGTATTATGTTTAGATCTCTCAATTCTTTTTTAATGTATTTTAATTTTATGACATCGCTATTGTTCTATTGGGTGATGCAATTATGTGTATTACCTATAAGTGGAAACTTTACTGATTTGTTAATTTTTATGTTTTCTTTATATTGTGATGTATTGTAATTGTTTCCCAAATAAATAAAAATAAAATAAAATAATATTTAGCAAACTTGCTACAAAGGTAAAATTACCAAAGCTGCCTTTAAGTCAATTAACCCTCTTGCCCATAATTTAATACAAGCCCCGCTTTATAACCTGGTCAGGGCATAGCGGCCAAATGAATAAAGATTATACAACCGAATTAGATTGTACGTGAACCGTGAAGATAAACAATGTTGAAACTATAATGTTTTAAATTTGGAGATTAATTATTCTATGGCGGTACGTGATGGTAGTAAAAAATGGTTTACTGACGCTGGATGTGCCCCTTTAGGGGTTAATAAGTAAAATACCGGGAGCGTTGAAGATAAATGAGCCTATATCGTAGGTGAGAGAGTACCTTCCTTATGTGATGAAGAAATTTTTTTTGTCTCAGAGTAGTTGAGCGTTTTTACAGACTCAAGTTGGATTGACACAATAATATGTAGACTTGTTAAAATTTTAAAGTTAATTTTAATTTAGGATTGTTTTGTATATTTATAAATTTTATAGTTAATTTCTACTGTATTTTGCAATTAGTTGTGTTATAAAAATGAATTAGAAGAGCTTGAAAGAAAAAAAACTATTTTATATAACCAAATAATAATTCAACTCCAATCAGAATAAGACTAGGTGCTGAAATTGCTAATGGTTTTGTGCCGGCAAAAGTGGTCCATGTTACAGAATGGGGAAAATACTAAATAATTATATATTAATATAAATAATATTTGATTTTATCGTATTTGTTAATAATTCAAATGTTTATTAACTAAAGATGTTTCTTTTTTTCAGACTTATTCGACATAGACGGTGTTCCGATTCCAGGAACAGAATGCGACTACTTATTCAGCCGGTCCGGCAACAGGCCATCCCATGGCCGCCTATACAGTCCTCGATACCCGTCCATATATCCCAACAACGTGCGGTGCTCATATAACTTTCATGCCAGGTACGTTGAGCTGTTAGTATTTGAAGTATTTCGATTGAAGAACATAGACTACGTGAATAATCAATATTTAATTAAATTTAAAGGTTAAGTAGACAGAACTAGTATTTGCAGACGAGCTTTTATATTTTAATAAAGCAAGTCTTCTTATTCCTGCCCTTATCCCAATTTATACGCAATCAGCACAAAATCTTTTCTTCCACTCTCGTCAATTAGTTGTCATCTTAACATTTATAACTTTCTTCGCCATATCATTTTTACCCGATCCATTGAATTTTTTGTTTTGTCTACCCCTACTTTCGTATCCATGCACTCGTTTTCAACATTTTCCTTATCACACATTCTTCTCTTGATGGTCATGCCACACTGTTACTTTTCAGCTTCTTAATCACTGGCGCTACATAAATAAAACAAGTATCTCAAAAGCAATCATTATATTTTTATTGACACTATATTGAAACACGTTGTGAGGTTGACAAAGAACTGCCTTTTATTTCATAATAAAAATAGAACGTCTACAGATGCATCGACAGATGGCACTGCTAGTAAACAATAGAACGTTTACAGATGCTTCAACAGATGGCGTCACTAGTAATTAAGTGACTAACAAACTGTTATTGTAGATATATATTTAACAGACACCAAAATCTTACTTTTAAATTAAATATAGTATTAACTATGATTATATTGAAAATATTAATTACTTGTTGTAAACTATATGTTTTTTATGCATTTAACCGTCACAAATGTTCAATCATATTTATAGTATTTTAAGATGTTTTGTAGTAATATTTTTCATTACATTTGATTTTTATTTTAAATTATATATATAAATAAAAAAAGTTCCTGGTGACCACAAATACGAACCTTTTTTTATTGCTGTAGAACAGCAGACAGGCTGACGGCCCACTTAGAATTTAATAGTTACCGTCGCTTATGGATATTTGCAACGCCAGTGACATCGCGAATACGCGGATGTCCCATAAGGGTCACAGGAACTTGGGTCACTAAAGCCGGAACACAACACAAATTTATCATGGCGCCATACTTAAGACCATATAACCTTTCAAGTGTTATATAATAAAATAACACGTACTTGATATTTATATCGTAATTAGACAAATTTAGATTTTACCAAAATGAATATGCTCAGTAGTTGCATTGATTCTGATTTATATTCGATTGGTTGAACCGAATTAATCTTTAATAAAGATTAATATTGCCTAAACTTGAATGAGTTATTTACGCTTTTTTATGTAATTAATGTACATTTTCATTTACAGACCAAGAGAACGAGTGAAGGTTGTATTCGAAGAAGTGTCTTTCCAAAAAGGTGATATAAGGTAATTATAATTTTATAGTGTTATATGTTTTTTTAAGACACGTTCTTCGTTAAGTATACAAAACTGTGTCGCAGGGGTTCTCACAAACATGATTGATGGACATGTATACGCAAATCAGAAGGATTACTTGCATCATAAAAATATTTTGTCCTCCTTGAGGATCAAACCAAACGTGACTGTACCAGACCACTTTTAAAGACATAACCGGCTGTACTTTTACCCAATTGAAGAATTTTTATAAGGGAATTTTATTGAAACATTATAAATGAGCAATTCTAGATATATCGAAGTTCGGAAGTAAAAAACTGGGGTCCGTTATTACGAGTGCTGTAACAGGGAAAATAGTGAGCTTCCTTTTAAAAAACATGTAATGTGGCTACATTAAGTATTTCCGGGAGGTAATGTTGTGTAACCTCCCATATCCTGTGAGGAAACCCTGCGTTAGAGGCTCGCCCGTTCACCACCTAGATGATGAATTTGATGAAGTTTTGTTAGGAGCTCTTAAAATCCTGTAAAGTACTTGATATGTAGTAACTAGTATAATAATTATAAATAAACTAGCAGCCCGTCCCAGCTTCGCACGGGTATTTAACAAAAAATTAAAAATTAAACCCTTCTATTTTTTTTCGGTCTCGGGGAAAAACCTCTCTTGACGGGTTATCCCGGCCCGGGGGGACCGAGGGATATAAGGGACTCCGGAAAAGATGTTCGACCCACTAAAAAACCCCGCTGTTCTCCTATCGTCTACGCCCGGGCCCACGGATATATGGCCTGCCGATCTCGTGGCCCGGGCCGGCGCCGGCCCACGCTTTGTCTTAAAGCGGGCCCCTTCTAAAGTGCTAGCGCCAGGGGGTCAGGGTTTCGTCCCCGCGGCGCTCTCTTGTAACAACTCTAGGAGTTGAGGGAGGCTGTGGAACAGCACGCGGCCTTTTCCCTCGCGGCAATAGTGCGGGCGGCGGATCCTCCCCCGAGGGGCCGCCCGCGGCCGTTTTCTACGTCGGCCTGAGATCGTTGCCCGCCCTCCGGCGCCGACGACGCGGCCTACGTTGGCGGGAGGGGAGTGCCGTGGCGGACTCCCGCTCCCGTTCCGCCGCCTCCCTTGCAGACACTACTGCCTCGCAAAAGGAGGCGACGGCCGTCCATCCAGGATCGCCCCCAACCATGGACAAAACCAGGGCCGGGAGTGACAGGTCCGCGGCCAATTCCGGACGGGACTCGCATCCCCGTCGCGTGCTAGTCAGGCGTGGGTACGACTACCAGACGACACTCCAGAAAAAGCAGAGTCGCCTGACGTCGTAGCCGGCCCAGCAAGACCAACCGACAGCGAGGATGCAATTCCCGCCCCGGGAACACTCTGTGCAGGCGCAGTCGAAATAGGCATGGTTTCGACTACCAAATCAGGTCCCAGGGTAGAACCCGGGACCCCAATCAGTATTTGCAATCATCCCACCGGGGACCACGCCACGAACAGAGAGCTAAGTTGGAAAGGATGAAGAGGTAGACGGAAAGAAAGGTAGGACTCTGTCGCCTCGAACGGAGAGGGGAGTGAAGCGACGGATGCTCGGGCACCTCGGGTACGCACACCCGTGCACTCCTCGGACAGAGGAGCGCCCCTGAGGGCAAACCCTTCTATTTGCGTCAGGTTACTAAAAAAATAAAATTATAAAGAAAGTTTGAATATTATTATTTCTATGAGCTTTTATTTTAATGATTTTTTTTGTTATTACTTTTTATTTATTTTTCGTTATTTTTTAATAAGTATTCTAATTTTTGTAAAAACCCCAGTGACGCACGCCTACATTGCATAAGGTGCTGCTTAGCTAGCCGAACAGGGTGAGCGGCTACCACGTTTTTCTAATACTTACATTTTTAAACTCGTGATATCTTTGGAATGGAATATCCGAATTGAATAATTCAAAAAGTTATATAAAGGTATTGAAACAGTTTTGAATATGAAGTAATTTATTTTGATAAGGATTAATACCAAGATCCAAATAAAGAGTCTTTTCTAGGGGCGGCATTTCAATTAAATTTTTAAAATAAAAGAACACTTATTGTGGCATAACTATAATAGTTAGACATATGCTGTCGCGACACTTTTTGTAAATAATGATGTGTTCTGCAAAGTTGTAGTACATTATTTTATTCTATCATCAATAGTTTTCGCAACGCACGCGATTTAAATAATATTTTAGGTAATTTTTTTACACTTTGGGTTACATTATTGGAGTTTTAGTAAGGATCCCTAATTTTTTTGAAAATATAATATAGCCTATGTCACCCGGGGATAGTGTAGCTTCCCAACAATGAAAGAATTTTTTAAATCGGGTCAGTAGTTTCGGAGCCTATTCAAAGCAAACAAACAAACAAACAAACAAACAAATCTTTCCTCTTTATAATAGTAGTATAGATATAGATAATGTTGCAATTAACACGGTGGCTTTTAGTCCACAAGTAAGCTATAGTATTGTTATTTTGGGTACTAGATACCTTACATCGATAGAATCGTAGCAAGTGGAAAAAAGTGGTCTCTGCCTACCCCCACGGGAAAGAGGCGTGATTATATGTATGTATGTAGATACCTTAAATACTTTTATTTTGTGAATAAATATCTAAACATAGTATTCCTAAATATCCAGACTCAGGGCGGAACTGAACCTGTAACCTGTGACATCTGCAAGCGATCTGACATGCGAAAGGCCTTACCCCAAAAGAGATTGTCAAACATTACCTATAACGTATATTAATATTCTCAAAATATGTAAATTTTACCATATATTTGGTAACACAGTGGTATTATTTTATTTTTAAATTGCTAAATTATGCTTTATTGTTTTGAAAATGTTGTATAAGATAGCTCAGGTTTTTTTTATATACTTAAAAATAAATTTTGTTAACGTGATGTTACGGCCAGGGTCTAACAAAAGACAAGCGCTGGTTTTTTTGACCAATTATGCTGAGTTAGAACCCTTCTAGGGCCAATTTTAAGTTAAGTTCTTTTGTTTATATTTAGTTTTTTTTCTTTTTTTTAATACTGTACTACAGCAAACAGGCTGAAGGCCTGCTTAGAATTTAGCAGTTACCGTCGCCTATGGGTGTTTGCAACGGAAGTGACATCGCGAACACGCTGCTGTCCCATACGGGTACAGAAACTTGGGTCACTAATGCCAGAACACAACACAAGGTTATTATGGCCGCATACTTAAGACCAAAGATAGTCGCCATCCAGACGGGCTTGAGGCCCTCCTACCCCGTTCTAAGGTGTGTTGTTTCGTCGCCTTTTACGACAGGTCGACCCCGGTTGCAGAGGTTAGTATTGTTTCTCCGCCCCTGCACGGATCAAAATTTCTTATTTGTAGCTCTAAATAAATGCATCGGTAACCTAGAGATCTCTGGTTTAAATCCCACGATAGTAGTCAACGCTTATGCGTGCATATTATACTAAAATTGCCACGTACGGACACGGTTAGCATCGTGAAGAAATTTGCACACCGGTTACCAGTGTGCCCAGACTTCCGAACCACCTTGGACAAGCGTGGCTGGTAGTATACCATTCGTTATAGGGTAAGACCTGATCCCAGCAGTGGGACGTTACTGATATTATCTGTTGTTATTATTATGTAAATTTAGTATATAATGTCCGATAATATCCTAAAGCGATTCAACCGTGCATAATCCGGGTAATGGAACAAGTACGCATGTGTAGTTAGTAGAGCTACACATGCCGGGAGCTCATTAATGGGGGCACTAGTGGCCTGGTATATCCATAATTAAATTTTACTAGTATTTCCGTGTTTGTGACCACAGAACTGTGTTGCTTCCAATTTATTCAAAAACACTTCTAACTCTAGCGTTTGTTTTGGCTATAATTTATGTTTTGGCTAAATTTTGGTAACTTTGTCCTGTGGCTAATAATTTTATATGTGACTAATAAATATGTGTGTTTGTAACGCCACACCACCGCTAAAACACTGCCGCAGTTATGCCGAAATAATACATATAATCACGCATCTTTCCCGTAGGGGTAGGCAAAGACCACTTCTTTTCACTTACTACATACCAATCCTTACATACTTATTTCGCTACGTCCACTTTCATTATTCCCTTCATACATGCTCTTCGGTTTAGGGTACTCTTGACCTGGCCTTTTTACAAGACGTCCCTGATTTGGTCTCGAAACGCCCGCCTAGGTCTACCCCTTCCAACAATTTCATCCACACTCGCCTCATACACTTTTTTCGTCAATCTTTCTTCTTTCATTCTCTCGACTTGACCAAACCATCTCAACATTTCAGCCGAAATAATTTACAAGATTATTATAGCGATATATTTATAAACCAGGGATGGCTTCCATATAGAGGAGCTCGGAGCCCTACTGTTTTGCTCTGTTTTGTCGCCTTTTACGATAGACCACCATGGCTGCAGACGTTAGTATTCTTACTGCGCTTCTGCACGGAGAAAAGGACTTTATAATGAGAAATAGTAAACTTGAAAAATTTACAACAAGGATGAAATACGAGTATCTCGTGGTAGTAACAGATGAGACCCAATTCGAATATGTAAGGCTGGTGCCTGACTTTGGGTATCTAGTACATCCTGTGGTCACATAGCAAAACACTTTCAATTACGAAACACAATAAATATATAAATTAAATAATGAAAAATGAAATTCATTTCAATTTACGTTAAATTTTAGAGTAGTCTCAACTATTCCTCTTAAACCGTTGAACAAATTGTATCTAGTAAAAATAACTTATAATTGCCAATTACATGATGGTTGAATTTTCTTGGCCTCTAAGTAGTTTTTTTTACCATATTATTTACCCAATATTGAGTTTCACCGCTGTCACGATAGTCTCTTTAAATATACTTAGAAAAATTTGAGTTCTTTAGTACGTGTAACAAGTAATCCACTTTATACAAGCGTAGTAAGTGTATAATATAATATTTTACAAGAATACTTTATTATCTGCATCGAGTATAAAGAAAAATATTTGGAAATTTATTTATTATAAAAATATAAGGGTTATTGACAGAAGTTATTTATTAGTTAGTATGAATTAATTATTATTTTTCACTTCGCACATACGTCTGCCATTAACCCGACCAGAAATAAAAATAGAGCCATCCCGTCACTCACCTAAATGGATTACTGCTTTTACAGGCAACAAAGGAAATACGCCATTAGGTTTTCGTTTCGGAGTTAGATTATATACCAACGTCCCTGTCAATATCAAATTTATCCATATCTCCTCCATCTATTTTGTAATACGTATTTTTAAGAGCAAAATTAATAACAAGTACGGACAGCAACACAAAAAAATAAACTAAAACTAAATGGGTCGTCTCCCCCATACCATTTGGGGAGGTTTGGGGTCTCGAGTCAGGCGGCAACAATCCCCTGGTGACGTGGCTTGAGCTGCGGGAGCGTATTTCCACATGGTTGTGAAGTACCTCGACAGGTCGTTGAGGATGCGAGACACGGGGAATGCACACGTCGCGGGCGATCACGTCATTCCTGGCGTACCAATCCGCACCTCATAGGGAGACGTTTTGTTGTGCTTCAATGTATCGCAGTGTCTCTGCCGAACATAGCATAAGGCATGCAGGAGCTGTGTGGTGTGGGTAAGTCGGTAACGGACATAGGTCTTGTAGACCCTTCTTCTGATTCTTTGTCCTCAAAGGCAAATTAAATGCGAGAACAAGTTGGAGCATGGTTCTGGCAACACGCGCCTGGTTTATAGCGTGTAGAGCGTGAACTCGCATCCTCAACGACCTGTCGAGATGGATCTTAATCGGCTGATGAACGTGCTAATTTATGTTAATAACAACATTAAGTTCGCATCATGGTATACTTTGTTATAAAATATTTGTTTTAAAGCTGTTAATTAATGCAATTCTACGATTACGTGGTACAACGGGTTTTGCAAGTTGGAACTCCTGCGCAGGTCATGGGTCGGTTCCCGTCCTGATTCATATATCACGATTACGATAAGTATTCATATATCTAGTGTCACGGTGTTTTTGGTCGCACTCATCCGAAAGAGCTCGACCGATTTTTATGGAATTCGGTAAGTCTCATACCTACTAATGTAGGTCGTAAAGTACATTTCATACTGCTAGGTGATTTCGGTGTCCCTATGTATTTCTTCAGTTCTTTTATTTGGCATAAAAATATCTATAACCCCAATTATTTATCCTACTAAACCCCCTATTTTTTCATCACAATAAACGACTATATTAATTTTCAAAAGAAAAGTATGTATGTAATAAACCAGTTGTCTAGTATCCATAACACCCCGCAGTCGAAAGCATATCCCTCCCCGTAGGTATCAGCCAGTGCGGAACACTGAGGTAGTTTTTTTCCTATTAAGAAGACGTTTAATTACACGCCTGATAGAAATACCTATCCTGCGCGTCGCCGCCATTGAAATGTATTAAACGATCTTCCCAACCTTATATTTAGTTTGCTGAAGCGGACGACATTGGCGATGGGCAACTAAGGTCGCGAAATCACCAAGCTACATATAAGCCAACACAAGCTCCTAATGGTCGCCAATAACCAAGATTGGTTCACCAAGTTAAGACGGGCCAACGTAGAGCTGTCACCGGGGCGTTGTTGTCCCCTGAGCTTACGCCGGGGTAAAGAGTGTTAACTTGAGTATCCCAAAACTCCCCCAACAACAAACTATGGGAAGAAGACCCGGTTATGAAGCGGACGAACCCACCGAGGCTTCTGAGCTCAGGCTGTGGCCAAGGCCGGCACGGCTCTAAATGTCGTCGAAGACTCGATATACATACTAACATGAGGCATGTTTGAAGGAGAGTTTGTGTAGCCATTTCCTCACTCCCACACATTGCAAAACGGAAGTTCGATAAATTAGGACTTTGCCAGCAAAAATCGATATTATTAGCTTTAACGGCTCTCTTTAACGTTTCCAACATGCAGCAGTTGAACCGAGGAATGTATCTCATAGAAGGTGCACGTTGCCACGGACTATGCATCCAACTTGGCGAGGCTGTTAAGCCCAAATCGTTCGGTACCGCATAGATTCGTTGAGACAGATAGCCCCTTGCCATTACGTAATAAAACTGAGATGGTTAGCTATTTTTACCTCAGTAAAAGAGTTCACATAACACAGGAGCTCTGCTGCTTAATTTGGAATTATTTGGTTCTGTGTGAACGTTTACAGTATTTATCTATTATTATTAATTATATTATATTACATTTAGAAATATTTTTGTTAAGACATTATCAATTACAAATAGCTTCAACAAAATAACGTATGTAAAATTATATTAGGATAGTGTAATTCGTATTCCTCATAGTTGTATATGTAGTTATGTAATAGTGGTGCTCGTGTCAGGCAGTGTGGTTCCGGCCTAGGAAGTCGTAAAAGTTGACTAATGGATCACATATTTTATAGTCTACAGACAGTAGATAGATGAAACTTTATTGCATACCAGTTTAATTATGGTTATGTCCATATAACTAAAAACATACAAAACAGGCAGCCTTATCGCTCAAAGCAATATTCCATCCAGATAACCCTTAACATGGATTTACCATTATAATACTTATTACGATATACTTAGTGATATATAATATTATAATAATAATATAATATTTTGTTATATTAAATGAATAAAATACCATAATACCAGTCATCATGAAATCTCTAAAACTATATACCTACCTGATTGACTTGACTGATTAAGTTCCTGAAACTTGAGAGTGATTTAATTTTCCTATTGGAAGGCAGAGCATTCTAAAGAATTTTTTTATACTTAACATACATTAATAACATATAAAAAATAAATAAATATATACACATATATAGAAAAGAAGAAATTATGTAAAAACATACGAGTTTGAAACTTTCTAGTAACTCTTAAGTCTCTCAGACAGCAAAAACAGACACAAACTAGTTCAACCCTGTGACAATACTCAGATGCGTAAGTTAAAGTTATGAGCTGAAGTATAAGTTCCTTTCAAGCAAAGACACGCTTAGAAAGACTTGAACATGTTTATATGTAAACCTATCATAATTTGGATTCAGCGTCTAAAGGAGATAATTAACCTACACTAACTATATCGAAATCTTACGAAATGTCTTATAGCAAACAATTGGGGTGTTACTGCATATTGAAACACTAAAATACCAGAATATTTTTTAGCAAGTTTTCTCTGATGAACGAGTGCAATATCAGCAGCCAAACCACAACCGCTTGGCCGACTGACTCGTAATTTCCGTACCTATGCACCAACATTGTATTCCGCAGATTGTATTTTTATGATCAATTTTACGAGGGAGTTTGATGATTCCATAATATTCAATATCTGATCGAAGATTGTGAAGTTTTATTCTTCCACTTGCAATTTTATATGAAATTCTCACTCGCCTCAAATTTTACAGTTTATGATGAACTAAACGTAACTGTGAAATTGGATTTTCAGTATAATCATTAATTTTATAATGAATATTTTTAATTAAATTTTAAGGTTGCAACTAAAGCTTTTTATTTGGAACTCTGAGTAATGTATTCTTTATCTAAGGTATTTTCAAATAGTAATCAGACCCGTATATTTTTCTTGATTTTCGAGAAGATTGAACAGCGGAGTTTTTGGAGTTTACTCCTTAAGAATCGATTTTGATATATAAGGCGCCCGGTATGAGCAAAATGTGAGAGTAAAATCTACTAATGAATGACCTTGTTACGTTTTTGGTGCGCGTGTACCGGAACACACTAAACAAAACAAAACGATGTATCTCTCAAGGCAAAAATTACTTTATTTGTTACAACTTAAGGTTGATTTCACATTAAATGTTGTTTAACATATGTCTTTTCATTTGTAAGTGACAAGAGTAATTTATTGCTTTGCTCATTTTATATGACGAATGATGAAGTATTAGATAATGTTTTGGAGATTTGTGACTTTATTACTAGGTGCCATAGTTGTAATTAGGTTGAACTTAAAACTGTTTTAAAACTTTTTTTATATATGTATATTATTTTCATTAATTTGTTAATTTACCCTTTCATATGGTATTAATCTTTTTTTCAGTTAAATAAACTATTTTTGCGTATGTTTAGACAAACGTACTTAAGTAGTAAACTCCAGTCGTGCGTCGGAGCTGACACACACAGTTGTTTTTTCTTTTGTGAATATGAATCACATCTTATACATATTATATTATTCATATTTACATTTTTTTTCTGGCTCTACCAAAAGCAGATTAACGTTGTGTACAAAGATAGATAAATATTATTAAATAATGTATATAGATTAAATGAATGATTAACGATGTACTTATATATGTATGTCGTTGCATGCCGAAAGGCTGAATATGACTTCCTTGTAATATTAACTTTTGTCATCCAGTATTCAGTTAATGTTATTCCTCCGTGTTTCATTATAGTTGAAACTATAATAACTAGTTTGATTATTAGTTTAACTAGGGTATCTAAACGTCGCAGATCCGTCGGATGGCGACTGGATGGAACTGTAACTTAATTAACCTTAAACCGACAAGCTTGCCTAATATTATTACTGCGCCCGTTCCAATTAAAACAAATACCGTGTTGCAATCATTTTGTTGAAGACTATTAATATCTGTTATGTACATAAATCATCTACCAGATGTATATAGTTTTACCCGTGCAGGGGTGGAGAAAGAATACTAACCTCGGCGGCCGGGGTCGGCCTGCGACAAAACGACTGCGAAAGGCGACAAAACAACCCACCCTAGCTACGTGGTAGGGTCTCAAAACTCGTCTGGATGGCGACCACCTTTGATCTTGAGTGTGCTGCCATAACAACCTTGTATTGTGGTCCGATATTAGTAACCCAAGTTCCTGTACCCTTATGGGACAGCAGCGTGTTCGCGATGCATGCCACTGGCGTTGCAAACACCCATAGGCGACGGTAACTGCAAAATTCTAAGCGGGCTCAGCCTATATATATATACCTCATTCGTGCGATTTAACGGCGGTAGACTCTTGGTGCTACATCAAATCATTGGTCTATGCCAACAAGCCGACGACTTTGGAAGAACTTAGAGCCAATATTGAACGCAAAATAGCAGCCGAAATGTGTGACCGAGTCATCGAAAATTGTGTCCAACGAATCGACCGCTGCCGACGTGCCCGTGGTGGCCATATGAACGAAGTCCAGTTCCATTCATAAATGTTTTGATTGTATTTCAAGTCGATCATAAAGTTTTGAAAGTATCTCAAATGGTTTGCGTTTTATTTAAAAAAAAGTTGTCAAGTCCTTATTCAAAAACCCTTTTACATGCATTGCCTTTAAGAAGTTTAGTATTCATTTTTTGTTCTATTGCCCTAATTCTATTGAGCCTAAAAGCGGTAGTGTGATAAAAAACCAACATAGAGAAGCAGTTATTAACAGTTCTTGATTTTTCACCGTATCAATATAATATTTCCGCTATATAGATACTTAATAATAATCATAAATAAATAATAAATACATTGGACACGATTCACGCTGTATGAATCCCATAACATCTATTCCCAAAGTATTCGTAAGTAGCATTGCATTTGTGTTATGGGTACTAGACAACTGATATACTACATATAATTTTAATTTTGTAAATAAATACATATTATACTAAAACAACCAGACGCCAGACGGGAATAGAACCCGTTACCTCTGCGAGCGTACCGACGTGCATTATCGGTTCCGGCAAGAGGCCGCTATGCCACGGATGTCATCACTTAATTTGTCATTACTATAGATAGATACTAAATAATTTGACTTGGACACATTATTCCGGGATTTTGAGGTAAAACATTATGCAAAGGTCCTCAAGGAAGAAAAGTATAATCATTTAGTACTTAATAAATAAGTAATGAAGTATGTTTCTGTTCCAGTTGCCTCCGGCGTGCGGACATAATCAAGGTTTTCGACGGAAGGGATACAAACGCTCCAGCAATTGCGATGCTGTGTAATGAGCTCACAGGTGATTTTATTATTTACCACAATATACTACGTTTATGACACTTAACTAATATAATAAATAACATACAAAATAATCTTAACGCGTGTAAAAATATATGTGTCCAAATAATACATACAAGTTTATAAAAAGAGTAATCAATTTTGCCAAAGATCTTATGATACTCAGCTACATTTTACAGATTCTAAACAAAAATTTATGTCATCCATACTAATATTATAAATGTGAAAGGCACTCTGTCCGTCTATAAAATACGTTTTCACGTGTAAACCGCTGAATCAATTTTGATGAATTTCGGTATAGAGATAGATTGACCCTTAAAGAAGGACATTGGCTACCCTTTGTTTTATTTATATGGCAACGTTTACTGAGTCAGTCTAGTTTCATATAAAAGTAGGTAAAAACAAAAATAGAAGTTTTTTGTGTTCTAATGGATAGCAGAAAAATATATACGTACATATGTATGTATCATGTCATGGCGTTTTAGAACGCAATTAAAGGGAGTTTGATTAATGGACCGAGATTTCATCATATTGCACTTTATGATGTCTCCACAGGACCATAACTGAGACAATCTGCATTTCAATCGTACTCCAATAAGAATTTATCTTAATATTGAGGAAGATTTAATATTAAACTGCGTAATTTCTTTGTAGGCATTTTTCCAAAGATAAAAACTTCAGTTATTTTCTCTAACAATAACAGAACTGACCACTATTTCGCACAGTAAAGTTTTGGCCAATATTCAGCCAGGCCAATAAAGTTCGGGTAGGATAGAACTATCTAAATTTGCACACCCAAAAGCTGGAGATTTAAAAACTGGCCCCATTTGTATGCAATACAAACGGTTTGAATCTACAATCGAGCACACTTAATGTGATTTGCAAAATTGTAACAAAGAGTTTTTATAAGTGTGTTTATTGCATCTTATTCGAAATAAATAAAATGACTCATTAAGCTATTTACAAAATTATACAACACAGTATACAAAACTAGACAACAATTAGCACCAAACGAGATCAATAGAGATAATCAAAGTTAATCAATCTTAATAAAAGTTTTTCTCGACAATCGGTTATATATTTTTCAACAGCTTGTCTTTTGACACAGGCCTCGGTTTGAGCCTCACATAAATGCATGTATTCCTCACTCATGCTCGTAAAGAAATTCATTATCATATAATGAAAAAAGCATTAAAAGGAAACTTGCACACCGAAATTTAAAATATCTGTAAACTGCTACCATAATCAGTGTTAAAACTCATTTGTAACCGAAACTCGCTTTAGTATGGCCATTGGGAAGAATAAGATCACCCCATTTCAATCCACGAGAGTCGTAAATGGTGACTACTCGGCATAATCACACACTTGCACGCAGCAAAGAAAGAGCACCATTCGGATTTTCTGTACATGTTGGGAGGTCAGACAGCTGTCGCCCCGTAAAAGCCAATACTAACCAAAATAATCATGGGACGAATTAGAAATGTGTTTATGGTCTACCAATTCGCCTATAGTAAACAACATCCGTTATGTATAGTAAGATACTTTCGCCATAAAGTGGAATCGATTCCAGGTATTTTCAAATGCACACAAAGTTACCTACTGTCTCCACATCCAAAGATTTCCTTTTTGAATGAATAATGTTACGTCAAAGTCACGGATGTTAGGGTTGTCAAACATTCATACTGTTAAAATTAAATCCATAACATTTAAGGCTTTCGATTTTGGTAACAATTTCCAAATAGATTTACTCGCGGTGGAATTTCTCCTACCAGAGAATTCATCTAGTTAATGACTGGTTAATTTATTTGTGATTTTTCATGAATTTATTAATCATTTACTTTTGTAGAAAGGAAAACCTAAATAATGTACCCTGGGAATACCGATGAACTAGCAAAAGTGTAGTGTGTAGTCTATAAAGGTATAAAAGGTTTTTTAGGGACAGCCCATTTCCTTTTTTTATTTCTCTCAATATCTTCTTATTATAATATACAGGATGACTTTGACAAACCCGTCCAATTTTTTTTACGCAATAAACATCATTTGAGGAACCCATTTTTGCAAAAAAAAATTGTATGTCAAATTTTCACCATAAAATATTTCATATAGGATCATTAATTCAATCGTACAGAATAATCATATGGTGCAAACAGCGTACGTTAACCTGTTATTACCTGTCTCTGTCACACCCGCGTAAATGAGTAGTGCGTATTCGCTCGCCCGGTTCAATGCCGCCGTCCTCGGCCTTTTACTAGGTCAGATGGAAAGGTCATTGAAATTATAGCGCCGTATGTAAATTGCGAGTTCTTTGGATGACTTTGTGATGCTGATTACTCAACATTTTTGTACTATGTGATACAAAACTAAAATACATGTTTCTCATAACTTTTACTAAAGATTCATCTGTGTGAATTTGGACGGGTTTGTCAAAGTCACCCTGTATATACCTCACTATAAATATTGAAACATATGAATATCATATTTGCTTGTACATTTACCAACCCTATCCGCAGCGGTCGCCGCCATTTCAATTGTGCGGTGTGATTGCTGGCCCCACACTCAACCCTAATTTCACTACTCGGTATTCCTTGAATACCTAGTATTTCCTTAGCTAGACTTTTAAATGAAATTCGTTCCGAGAAGTGTTCAAAGACTGCAAGAGACTTGTTTTTACGAAAAACTTGTAGTCTTTGAAATCTTTTCATAAACTTGTAGTTTATAAAAAGATTTCAAAGTGTTGACCTGCAAGCTTTCTCATTGTTATTTTTATCATGGGTACGTTTTAATCAAATTTTATTATTAACATAAGCGAAAAGAATAAATGAGGCGTGTAGTTGCAAAACGCGCTAAAATGTTTTTGACAAATTGACGGTATGTTGTTAGAAAACATTCTAAACTATCTACATAGCTATTAATATACCAATATAATATCAATCTTTTATTTTGTGTTTCGATTCAAATCCAACTAAATCAGCATAGGTTTAGTTAAATTTACAAAATTCCCAAAAAAATTATTATAGGGGGTTTTGAAAATACACACCTCAAATGGCATAGAAGCAATTAAACGCGGGTACTGAGGTTGCGATTGTAGTGTTATATAGAAAGAAAATACGAAAAATATTTATTTAGATTAGGTTCTAACTCAGCATAAACTGATTAGAAAAAAATCAGCCCTGGTTATCAAATATTAGGTGAATAATCATAATTTTAACATGGAATAAAAGTCATAAAAAAGCAATAAAGAGTTACATATTTTTTTAAATACTTCCTATTATTAAGCAGCAAAACATAATTTATAATTTACGTAAAAGATTTCATAAGTCCTTACTCATCATTCATCATCATCATCATTTCAGCCGGAAGACGCCCACTGCTGGACAAAGGCCTCCCCCAAAGATCTCCACGATGATCGGTCCTGCGCTGCCCTCATCCAACCTATTCCGGCGATCTTGACCAGATCATCGGTCCATCTTGTGGGGGGCCTTCCAACATTGCGTCTTCCGGTACGCGGTCGCCATTCGAGGACTTTTCTGCCCCAACGGCCATCAGTCCTTCGAGCTATGTGCCCAGCCCACTGCCACTTCAGTTTTGCAATCATCCTTAGTCAATTAATTATAATTAGTACTTTTGCTTGCAGGTTATGAGATTTTGTCCACGGGTCCAGCGCTTCTCCTCCAATTCACAGCCAACTCGGCCAGCCCTGGGCAAGGTTTTGCAGCTACATTTCACTTTCAGCCGCCACCAGACTCTACCGCTGCTGGTTTGTAACAATAAAACTATAAATTACTTAGTGACTTTTATATTTAAAAAAAATCATTTTTATGATATGAGATACTATCTGTTGTTGGCGCCTGATGTACATAATATGTGCATGAAGACGCACAATTTAGCTAATAATTGCTATACAATGTGTTCAGGCGTTCGAATATATGTATTAAGTGAACAACGTTTAAAATGCATCTACCTTCACGACATTACTTGTAACTTTTTAAGACAATACAGCAAGCTTAACACGTATCTCGAAATTTTATTTATTATTCCCAAAGTACTTAACATCTGTTATCTAGATGTACCCAGTGTGATAGCTCTACTAATGAGTAACATAAATTTAAATATATCGCGACGTTTCACGCAACGTAATCTAGTCCCAAACTAACTTTCATAGCACTTGTGTTATGGGTACTAGACAACTGTATACTACATATATGTTTTAATTTTGTAAATAATTACATATTATACATAAACACCCAGACGCTACGGGAATCGAACCCATGACTTCAAGTATACCGACGTGTGTTAGTTGTTACACTACGGAAGTCGTCTATCTAACTAGATAAATAGATCAACCATTAATAGTTTAGAGACAAACAGATCAATCTTTTAACACACAAGGTAGTAGTGATAGGTTATCGCTTCGAGGTTGGGTGGTTTCACGGTGGTCATTCCAGTAAAATGAAAAATTCAATATCTTCGACACATAATTGGGCACAGTTTGTTTTGCGTGCTCTGACAATACTCAACAACGGATCCTTGACTCTGAATTTAACACTTCAAATACAACTTCGACGAAACTCTTGAAATACAAGGCATATTGTAAGAAGTTGAATTTATAACCCGAAATAAGTAGGAATGTTGACAAATATCCAGACTCTATACGTATACACCCGAGTAAAATTGCCATGTACCAGCAATGAAGGCAAACCTCGTGAAGGAATATACCCAGATTACCGGTAACCCTCCAATACACCTTAGACAAGTGTGACGGGTTACCGTCTGTGACTACCGTTACCTCTAAGGCTGCAAGGACACTATGGGCTGTTATTATATAATAAAATATATACCCGAGATTTAAAAATAATTATATAATCTTAAAAGTCAAAATTGTTATCTTAGTTTCAGTGTCCATTGTCCGATTTCCATCCTTTTGTTTTCCACTTCCTAGTTGTCGGCATCCCTGGTAGTAAGGTGATATAGCTGGGTGTCATGAAATATGGTCTCAACAACAAATGCGTATCTGTACTCATATAATTATTTAAAAATAAGATTATTAACGGCAAGGTGTATAATAATAGTGATGTAATCATATACATAATAATTTATAATAAAAACCGGTTTCACGAATTTTAATGCAATGAATTCATTAAATTGTAGAAAATCATACAATCAGTTCGCAGTGAGCAACTTAAAGACGATTAAAATACGAAACAAAAATATATTATACCACTGTTATCGAACAAAAACACGTCAAGCAATTAACTTGCAGTGACCTTCATTATCTAATGATTAGTAAACTTAGTAACAAAGCTTGAGTTTCGACTCATTCGTGGCTAAAACTCGCAGAATGAAGTACCTATTACTTTTATTTTTGTACTTACACTCTTCGGAGTGTAGGGTGACGTCTGCTGAAGTAGAATTGCAACCACAAAATCAAGATCAAAAGGAATTACCACCATTGAATCTACAGTGTACATTTCGAACAGTGAAAAGCAACGAACCGTATCCATCCATAGTTTTAAAATGGAACAATAAACTGCCAAGGTTCACTTGGAACTCAGCGGGAGATGTTACTTTCGAAGAAGATTATAAGCATGAAGCAGTTTCTGTGTCGTACCCGTCCTCGTCAGGACTGTCTGGAGGAGATTCTACACCGCAAGATCCGTTTGCCAATGTTGACCGTGTGCCTGATGAATATACCTGGAGTGATATAGTGTCATGGTTCTCAAGCAAATGTGTTAAACCTTACTAAATTGTACAATACATATTCAAAACTTCAAATTAAATGTTCTCGTGTTGTATTGTATTCACAATTTTGTACTTCCTAAATTAATAAAATATAAATGCAATCGCCATCTTGTTTACAGCTAAAACCTTTAAAATATTTACCATATTGCCAGTGTTAGACATTTTAAATAAAATTAGAAATTCATTCTATTACTTATTTATTTAAATTTATCCTATGTAATACTAAATTTGTTTTGTTCATAGATCAACAAACAAAGTAGCTCTCAATAAAACCAATAGATAATATTATTATGCTACTAATAGATAATATGCTATTTTGTGAACATTAATTTTCCCTTCAAAATTCCTTGCATTGAAAGTTTATCTGAATAGATAAACGCAAAGCGAAGAATGTCTTTAAGTATCTATATAGTACAATATTAACTAGGTTTTTAAAATTGAATAGTGCCATCTAGCGTATTTAATTGAAACGATCTAAAAGGAAGTATATTTATAAACGTGGTTTGAATATACTGCCATCTGTTAGCATAATTCTAAACTAGCTAAAGTATATCGAGGTAGCAAGTATCGAATTTAAAATTTTAATACATCAGTATAGATGTCGCTTCATATAACGTTCCTTGTTTTAGATTCTGATCGCTTGCTGAAACTGAGCTTCGGAAAAGCCTTCGAGTCCCTTGGACCGGAAGTCAGTGCTACGAGTAAGTACTTAGCTAGTTTAATTTTTGTTTTCTAATTATTCGCATAAATATTATAGGTATGATGATGTACGAATTTTGATTATTCCACAGCTTTTCCGAGATATGACATAAACCTTTTGTTTAGTTAAAAAGATAAAATTGAGTATATTATTTATTGAAGTATAGATTATTAGAAAATAAAATGACGAGTACAGAAAAAAAAATTTTTTAACAGCCCATAAGAAAATACGTTAAAGACAGTACAACTACCACGCTTTTCCGACTATCACACACCAGTAATCGGTGTTCAGATTTCCTCAAAATACTTTCCTTCTGCATGTTGAAATTAACTTGAAATATGGACATTAGGCGAGAAAAACTTTGAAGAAAGGCATGTCATAGTAGCGTTTTGAACCTGCTAATTGATTGTGATACTTGACCTTCATAATATCGCTTAACTTGATATATATATAATTTTTTTGTTCATGTGTATGTGACTTAACTGCTCCTAAACAGCTGGACCATTTTGATGAGATTTAGCCGATTTAGCTAGTATACATATGAACGATTATTTACTAAGATTTAAAATGTACTTAATTCTGACAACAAAGGCATGTATATTGTAAATTAAAAACGCGTGGTAAAAAATAACAGAGTCCATGACGATGGTCTTAAAAATCCAAATAACCACTCTTAAAATCCGACTAAAAGCGCCAAAGCTCAGAAAATGAGTACGTTTGATAAATAATTGAAACTTGCAGTGAGTTAGGGTTACCAATAAATATAACTTTCAATTACTTCTCCGATTTTTGCAGTTTTAGAGCTGTCCAGCAGTGGGACGAGATAAGATATTATTATACCTAGTCAGGTCATAAATTCTGTCACATGTTTAATGTAAAATAATTGTAACAAGTTTATTAATTATGTAACCATTCATATACCAAAATGAACTTAACAAAACATAGATTCTTATGACATTAAAGTTTATTCAAAATGACCTCCGTGATTTTGAATACAAGCCTTCAATCTGCGCGGCCAGTTGTCTATCGCAGCACGAACGAGGTCCATGTCAATATCGGCGGCTGCCTTAATCAAGGATGTCTTGAGTGACTCCAAATTGGGATGAGGCTTTGAGCACGCCTTTTCCTCCAAGTGTTGCCATATCTTGTAATCTAACGGATTCAAATATGGACTGGAGGAGGGCCAGTCTTCGTGCCGGATGAAGTCGATTTCACGCGCCGCCAGCCAGTCTTGTGTGCTCTTCGCTCTATGAGCTGGCGCCGAATCTTGTTGGAATACCCAGTGCCTGTTATTGAACATGGTATGAGAAACAGGTTCCACAAGGTTCGTCAGGACTGTATTTTGATACACAACAGCATTCGTTTTTACACCTTTCTCACAAAAATGTACCTCTGTTAAGCCCCAATAAGAAACTCCCAACCATTCCATGAGCGAGGATGGAAAATGACCTCGTTGGACACGCGGAATACGGTTGCTCGCTTCTTCACTACTGTGTGCGTACACCTTATCATTTTGTTTGTTGTAGCTCTCTTCTACGGTAAACATTTTTTCATCCGAAAAAAGAACTTCCCGATATTTTTTTCCCGCGTACCGCTTCAACAAAGCGCGGCATCTCTTCAGTCTCAGGTCCATTAGACGAGCATTCAAACGATGTCCTGTTTTTCTTCGATATGCCCGAAGCCCTAAGTCTTCATTTAACACCCTTTTCACCGTGGTTCTGCTTAACCCCATCTGAAGGGCCAACAGTTTCTGCTTACGTTTGGGATTTCTTTGAATTCGTGCCTTCACAGCTTTTATCACTGCTGGAGTCCTAACAGACCGAGAGCGACCACTTCTTGACCTGTCATCTACACTAGAGTCTTCATTGTATCGTTTGATGGTACGATAAACGAATCTTTTGGTAATATTCAAATTTTTCAGTATGTTAAAATTTGAATTGGCGCGTAACCGCAACGATGCAACGCAATAACTGCAACACGGTCTTCTTTAAGCGTCCACTCCATATTTAAAAATGAGTAAAATTCTAAAAGTTATACATTTTTATTTTCATGAACAATTCGAAATTCGAATTCAATAAACTTTTTTGTGGCCAGCATTCTAAAAGAAAAGTTTTTACTGTGTGACAATACTTATGACCTGACTAGGTATGTCCATAAGTCTTGTTACAAGAATATCTTATTATTTCCAAGAATAACATACTTAGGTAAAATTATGTTACGTATTATAGAAGCGATAAGGAGAATTTTCGTGACGCAACGTCTTTTGCACATCAGAACACTTGTAAATGTAGCGGGTTTGAATAACATCTGTGTCTGGGTATGTAATATGTATTTATATGCAAAGGAAAAATATATCAGTAATATATATAAGTTGTTACAGTAATCATAACGCAAGCCCTTTGTTGCTTGCTTTGTGACTCAATGGCACTGTGTGCACTGTCCCAATATATTTATTTAATTATAATTACCAATATACATTTATTTATCTATTACATTATTTTTAGTAATTTATTTTTGTCTCATAAATATTTTTTCTCTGTTATATCTGATGCTTTATTTTTCGTTAGTATCTTCTGTGACATTTTATTTTATTGTCAATTAAAAATTTATGCTATATATGTAGTTAATTATTTTTTATAGTTGCCTGAAACTTCAAACGCGATAGAAGAACCGAATGGATTCTTTTGCTGTATGAGTTAGCAGCGGTAATCCGTTTGTCAATTTTTACAACACCCTAGGAACGATTAAGTGTTATTTATTAAGTTATTGTTAAGTTATTTATACTTCTCATTGGTCGGAACCACATATTTATCCAATTACCTGTTTTAATTAAACATCGTACTAACATATGAAACTGAGAATAGAGTAATTACTTATTAATGTCTATTAAATAATGAATTTTCTTAAATTTAAAATTCTTTAAAAATAACGGTTGAAAATATTTGAAGATAAATTTCTTAATATTGTTACATTGGCTGCATTTAATAAAATGAAAATATAATAGTTTTCACGTCTTTGTATATCTAGAATATTTTACATTGTCAGTTGTTTTGTGGCGCTGCGGCCGTGAAATGTAATTTTTTTATTCGGCCTTACAATTCTAGGTCTATTGTCATGGCTAATATTCTAAATGTGATTCATAAACAAATTTAGGTCATTATTGATAACACATCCTTGTAACGTCCGAATATAATCGAAGCGCATGATACTCTATAAAATAATAAATCAATTATTATTTTTAGCGTTTCTGAGTGTGGAAAGCCTGATTTGTTAGTTTACTAAAAACCTACGGTAAAAAGCTTAAACTATTTTTGCTTAAGCAAAGGAACGTCAAGTTAGAAATTCTCACTTTGAAAAATATTCAAATCTTGCTCCTAGAACATTCGATATGGGAGACGTATTCCCGCCAATTAATATTTCAAAGCTGGCTACCCCACACGGGAGTTGAAAATGGATGCCAAGGATTTGGAGACCTGGGTAGCGAAATTGTAAATATTTTAGCCTTGTTGGCGAGTTAAAGTGGAAATTCTTCATGTAAAATGCTATTTTGTGCTTTTGATACATCTCTGAGTGAGACCGAGATGGAGTGTTTATGTTTTATTCGCGAATATTTATGTTTGAAATATTTATTTTAGTACTTGCTGTACTTCGTATTTTTACAAGTTTTATATTATTTGACGTGTATTTATTTATGCAAGGGAATAATTAAAAATCATCTAACATCCTTTACGTACTTATCAAAAACCGATGACAATAATTGCAGTTGTTCTAAAATACTCTGGAATATACAGCGCCATCTAGTTATACTACTTATATACGTTTTTTTTTCGTAAATAAATACATATACAATATATATCATACATAAATACCCAGATGCGTATGACAGTTTGTTTTTTTAATACAGTTTATTTTTAAACTAAATTATATTCCAATGTTGTTACAATTGTTTGGTATAAATACCTTTGAATCTTTAATTTTTGTTATTAATTGTCCGTTTCTCCCACCAAAACTCTTTCAAAGACTTTCCAGAAGAGAAGAAATGACCAAATAAACAAAAGTCAATCCTACAATGCATGATATGGCTAAGTGTGGTGAAGTTTCAATGAGCGTTGGTTAGCCACTGGCTACCCTTTGTTAGCCACGCGAGTGCCACAAAACCCCGTTGGCTTCTCTCCAATTTGTGATCTATGTCGTGGGTTTTCCTCGTAATTAAAAAATGTTACATATTTCGGTGGAGTTTCTAGCTTCAAAACCAAAACCAATATCAGACAACAATGTTATCTAAATCTATCTAGGAGCACTAATAACACGCTGCCGTAAGCGTAGATGTGCTGGAAACTTCACTTATGCCAGAATACTACACAAGGTTATTATAGTTTTTAATTAGTTTAATTATAGAAACTAGAAGTGGTTGCCATCCAGAGGCCGTAGTTAGGGTAGACTTGTCGCCTTTTACGACAGGCCGCCCCTGGCCGCAGGGGTCTTTATTCATACTCCGCCTCTACATCAAGAAATGTGAAAAAAGTAATCTAATATTATTTTTTATATATTTGCATAATTAAAACTACACTTTTTGATTACTACTGATTACAGCAGTTTGTTTATTTAAACAGTTATTGACGTTTCAACTCATTTTCAGTAGTCATTTTCACCAGTGGATTACACTCGTAATTCTTTGAACACATGACTTTATCACTTGATATAGATCCAACATGAGGACGACTTTTCAACCCTTCTTAATATGTGAAGAGGGTTTACGCATAAAGAATTACGCTGAAGATTAATTTATGAAAATAAGAAACAGGGCATGGTATTATATAATGCTATTAATATGCTAAAGAATCGCTTGTACTTTATTTTTTTACATTTTATAAAATTAGACACACGTAATAAAATAAAAAATATACTAAATTATAATACTAAATATTAGATTAGGCGTAAACCTGCATTTCAATAAAGGTTTATGGAATGGATTATACGGTTCATATTACTATTAATACGTTAATATTTATACGTTCCTGTTAATGTTCTGCAAAATATAACAAAATGATATGGACATTGTTTTTGTTTTCTTACTTCTTTATTATTCGTATAGTTTTCAGTTAGTACAGGCAGGCGATCAAAATTAAGTCACAGCTACAAAATTAATTAGTAGGTATCCTTTAAAACCTTTTGTCAGATTAAATAGTGAGATAAGGAAACGTTGCGGTCTGAAAGAAGATGTAGTGACAAAAATTGAGAAAGATATACTGAGATAGTTTGGCCATGTCGAGAGAATGAATGAAGAACGATTAACGAAAAAAGTGTATAAGGCGAGTGTGAATGGAAGTGTTGGAAGGGGT
Organism: Malacosoma neustria; assembly: GCA_963693495.1. Taxonomy (NCBI): domain Eukaryota; kingdom Metazoa; phylum Arthropoda; class Insecta; order Lepidoptera; family Lasiocampidae; genus Malacosoma; species Malacosoma neustria. The sequence continues at coordinate 13,957,868 of OY856383.1, forward strand.
AGACCTACGCGGACGTTCCGAGACCAGATCAGGGATGTCTTGAAAAAAGGCCAGGTCAAGAGTACCATAAACCGAAGGGCATGTATGAAGGGAATAATGAAAGTGGACGAAGCGAAACAAGTATGTAAGGATCGTAGCAAGTGGAAAGAAGTGGTCTCTGCCTACCCCTACGGGAAAGAGGCGTGATTATATGTATGTATGTATGTAAATACGGAGGACTGATTTTCTTGTACCGAAATAATTAACAAAATCATACAATATCATATCAACAAATATATAAAATTTATTTGTTTGAATTTGATTTCCGTAAGTGCTACTGCAATATGCCAATCAACTAGAAAATTCCATTGTTTAGGTGTGCTCCAAAGAACAAATTTCTAGCCATGTCGCCTCCGCCGAGCCCCGTTAGGAGTTGCAAACTCAAAATGTGAAGTTTGAATTTGTAAAGAGTTATTGATATACGTGTCATACACTCACTAATAGGAATGCCGTAGACCATGAAAAGAGGAGAAGAGGAGAAGAAAAATTCGGAAAGCGGACCTTAGACCCCGATGCAGAAGTTTGTGTTGCAGTTGGGATTTAATGCTAAGATTGTTGGTCATTACCAACTGGCGAGATTGACTTTAGTTCCGAAAGTCTTGGCCGTAACTCTACAACTCTAGAAAAAAATTGCCTACCATAAACAAATAATTCGTGGTGCAATAAAAAAACTTCAAAGGAATTTTCTCAAATAGGATTGGGCTAAATTCTTTGAAACGTAACAATTTCAATATCTTGAACTAGCCATAAGAGCCATTGAACAAAGTGTCCTAACTTTCTCAAACAAAATACGATACGACCAAGAACTTTTCGAATTGTTAACTCCTTGAAACAATACAGTACAGATGTCTGATCTGGAAAGAGAAGTTCGCAAAGGACTTTTGTAATCACAACTGGTTTCTTGTTAACTAACTTTGGGCAGCTGAAACGAAACTGATAATAGTAATACAAAGACTTACGGAACGTAAGACACGCTACTTACACACAACGATAGATATAAAAATACATTTATACACTTCTTAAATGCTGTTCATGATAGCCTCATAAGGTGCACAAATAACTCCTAAGCCACGAGGCGGAGAGTGTACTGTCCACATCACACCTGATTACTCAATCTTAGGGGGTAAGTTGGGGAATCAAAATCATCACTCCTGACCTCTATCAAGCCGGTCTTATGCTCGGGGTACAATATTGGTCAGACACAAAGGTGATAAAAAGATAGCGTATTTTTTCATGGATAGCCCCGAAAATTCTAACATATAGCTCGCCTTCCCCACCACATGGATGTAAAAAGGGATTTTCCACGCAAAAAGGAGGAGAGGGGAAAAAAGCTGAACTGTTGTCACGGCCAGGCTTAAAACACGTCCTTTGTCCTCGGCACACTAAGCGTAAGAAAGATTAGTGGACTTGTTTTAATAAGTAGAGCAGCAACGAGCGTATACTAGTCAAGGGATATAGAGCCACATTAAAGTCCAACCTTATCTCATTTTTTCTTGTGGCGGGATGAGTGAAAATTAATATATTTGTATCGGTGCGTTATTGTAATGTTACATCTTCTGAGAAAAACGCAACAAGAAAATAGATTTGGAAAATATGAATGCCCTTAATAACGCCCTTAGCCTTTTATGACTTCTTATGGAAACGAAGAAGCTCTATTATTAATTCGAAATCTCGTGACTAATTCTACAACATAATGTATTATAGCTGATGGAATTGGTCAAATTATTCACAAATACATGCGTATTGGTTGCCGGCAATTAGAACGAAGAACCAATTAATCTTCAGCTCGGATTCCCCACTTCAGTCTGTCATGCACTGCGATGTCATGATCCAGTGTACACTCCGTTGCACACCGACAGGAATAATGACACTACTTAAAGTATGGGACAATCGTTCTTTTTGCATCCTGTAAATTTATTCAATAGAGCCTGTTTACAGGTATGGGTGCAGCCGGGACCTACTTAGAATTAGATATGAAAAGAAGGATGATTAACAACGTTCAAATATTTAATTTATACTTTACTTTATGCTAGTATACTTATAATTTATTTATGCTAGTTTACAAAGCATATATGTAGTTTTTAGTGTATAAAGTTGAACAAAGCTTTCAATAAAGATCATTAATTTAAAAAAGAGACTAAGTCAAGATATCGTGAAAGCACTAGACTCAAAGTCAATCGATGTTGAAGACGATAGATACAAAATAAATCTTATTTTCATATGAAAAATTCTTATATGTATTAGGAATCCACAGGTGTAAATCATCTAGTGCTCGTATATAACTTAGAAATATATTTACTAATCTATTTATATATGCGTGAGATGTACAATCTCATTTCTCTAGATGGCAGACTCAGAAAGGCAAATAAATGAGCTCGGGATTTATTCAGAAAATCATTAATGGTATTAGTCTTATCATCTGGCCTAATGCAAACTCTTTAGTCAGTATTTTTATAATTAGTCTTTTTATAAAACTTCGCAATCGAAACATTCACTCTAGGTTCTGGACAATGTATATTCGCAAAGCAACACATTTTCAGAGCTTTTTGGGTAAGCCTTGTCTTGACCAAACTGACAAGAAAAATATTCTAAGAATAAAATTAAATAAATCTGAACTCACATAAAAAGGCAAAAAGTAAGAGTTATAAATTTAAAAGTGGAGTTTGGTCTCGGGGAAAAACCTCTCTTGACGGGTTCCGCCGGCCCGGGGGGACCGAGGGATATGTGGGACTCCGGGAAAGATGTTTGGCCATCCGACTACCCACTAAAAAACCCCGCTGTTCTCCTATCGCCTACGCCCGGGACCACGGATATATGGCCTGCCGATCTCGTGGCCCGGGCCGGCGCCGGCCCGCCCTTTGTCTTGAGGCGGGCCCCTTCTAAAGTTGTTTATTACCCATATCACAAGTGCTATGCAATTTAGTTTGGGACTAAAAGGCCTTATGTTAAATGTCTCAACATATATATTTATTTTGGAATAGTTTTTCCGATCATCTCCATGCACGTTTCTAAATAACCTAAGTTTTAAAAATACGTACAGATAAAGGGCATAATAGGCAGTAATAATGATAGTATCATTATCCAACTGTCCTTATTTAATAATGCCATTATTTAAATATCGTTACAATTAATTTCTCCAAATAATATTATTATAATATTACGGAACCCTTTACTTGCCTAATATTACTTTCCCATTACATCATAGAGGTTATCCTGAAAATCGGATTGTAATGTAATCTCGTATATCAGTTTTTCTCACTTTGTAGATATGTCTTCGATCCAATGCGGCAATGTTAAAATCATCTAAGCCTTCTTATTTGGTTTAGTACATTTTGTATGAAAATCTATTTGGAGAACTAAGCCTTAAGTCTAGAGAGTCTAGACAATACCTGTATGAAACTAGGTCTTGCTCTACATATCAATATAATATTTATATCTACCTGAAATAAAAGAAGGAAAGAATATTTATTACAAATGATGATGAACTTCTGATATTGACAAATATTTATCACATAAAATGCAATAAAAAAATGTAGATCTTTAATTATATTATATATAAAAGAACTAGAATTTTCGGCATTAGATTGATTGATTGCTTTAAAACATTTTTTAAAAATTGTTATTAAATAATAATTGTTATTACTAAAGGGACTCCTTTTAATAATATATTTTAGTTATTATATTATATTTTTAAGGTTTTTAGTTTTAGGTTCGTTGTTCTAGTATATATTTCATATTATGTATATTTTATTTATTTGTATAGATTTAATCTAAATGTAATTATTAATGTAGTAATGTAATGTATAAAAATTACGTAATATATTGTTATTTAATATGATAGGCGTCAACACATAAACACGCATGTGCAATGTCAGACTACAATTATGTTCTTATCATGTAATTATAACATTAGGTACTTGAGAGTTACAAATTATCAGTGGTTTACAAATTATTACACTTGGAAATTAAGTAGAGGTAGCGGGCTCAAATTCCACGATCACATGCACCACTTTTTCTTGCTTAATTTGCATATTATAATATATATATATATATATATATATATATATATATATATATATATATATATATATATATATATATATATATATATATATATATATATATATATATATATATAATATAATAGCCATGTTCTAACGGTGAAAGGAAACATCTTGAGGAAACGTGCATAATGAGATAATCGGTATATGTAACCCGCCAATCCGCGTTGACAGGTATATTGTCCGATCCCTCCAGGTTCTAGGGGAAACCCAGCAGTAGGAAGCCATAGGCCGTTATTATTATTGAGTTGTATATTGTTATTATTTTACTTAGATCTCCCCGGACAAAATGTTTTCTCAAAGCTTAAGGAAATATATTCTGATATTTTCTCCTACAGCTCATTGAAAAGGTTATATTTCATTTAATTAAACAAAAATGTTATCCCACGCCCCGTAAACGTTTAGGGCACGAAGTAAAACAATAATGTTTCGAAGACGCTCCGCAGTTGTTTTCTTTATGTAAATGTGACACCCAATTTTGTTTTTGTTGGAGAATTCGACGAAACATGTGCGTGTGCAGGTAAAAGTTTATTGAGTTTGTTTATTATTTTAAGTATCGAGGAATATGAGAGCTTATTACGTGTTCTTCTTCTAGATGACACGTTTGCATATAAAGCTAACAATTTTTATTCTTTTATTATTAGTTACTAACGTCATTAGATTCTGGGCACCTTTTTCCGATACTGCCACTCATTTTATCATGCAAATGTGTACTAAAAATAATAAAGTACAAGAGTGATTGTTTGACTCCAAGAAGTCTTTAGGAGAGTGGTGGGGTTTTTCTCTTTCCTGTCTGGAATCACACTATATACTCCATCTTCATTCACATTAAATATGTAAAGCTTAGCTGGTAGCTCAGTGGTCTTACATTTGGAGACCAATCTATCTAGAGATCCCACGTTCGACTCAACCATGGTATACACTGCTTAATCAGTCTATTGCGTCTCGTCTATTGCGTATATTATAGCATAATTTCCATGTACCGACGGTAAAGGAAAACGTCGTAAGAAAATCCATTTACCGAAAGCATCGGTATGCGTAGCCTTTCAATCCTTCTTGGACAAGCGTGGCGGGCATACTGTGCGCTCCCTCTATGGGGAGATCCAAGCCCAGTAATGAGACTTTATGGGCAGGTATTATTTTATGTATAGTTTTCTTCAGCTTATTTTAATTTAAACAATAAAACTGAGCGCTGTAATAGGTCTATTGAAGTGAAAACTTCTTATGGGAGGGTAAACCGCTTCGTTACGTAACGCGTTACGCCAGTCTCTCTGGCTTCCCTTTCTCTCACGTATACGGCAGCGGTAGGCAGGCTCCTCCTCTCTCACTCTAGCAGCACTGGATCTATTGAATTGCGACTTTATTACAATAAAATACAGTTGAGTTTTTTTTTTCTTAATAAAAAATCTGCATTAGGTAATAATTTAATTTAATATAATTTTGAAACAGTTTTTGGAAAAATTGGAAATTCGTAAACTTTAGTTATTTTCGAATTACTTTTGGTTTTATTAACAAATAATCTTTACTTACATTATCATATTAATATACATAAAATTTAAGTAATAACCTAAGCTTTTCTCAAGGTTTCTGTTGTTTTTCAATTTCAATATTAAATAGTTCAACTTAAATTAGTTTAAGTACTTCTGTCGGGCGTCGGCTGTCTACACGCACACTTTTTTTATTTAATGGTTTTATTCCGTTTTCCGAATTACTCCGTTCAATGGCATGGTAAGAATAATGACCCCTGCGGCCGGGGCTGACTTGCCGTTAAACGACAAAACAACCCTAGCTATGTGGTATACGAGGACCACAAACCCATCTGCATAGGAACTACCCCTGGTTTTCTCTTTATGGGAGAACACTATTCCGGAGCATTAGTGACCTAGATTGAAGTACCCCTGATAGCAGAGTGATCGCAGTGTCCCTGGCTGGCGTCACAAACAAGTGGGCCATTATACACACATTATAACCGTCTACTATTCCTCAGCAAAACAAAAATTAATGAAGTAACAACTAGACCTATTTTGTTACTGAAAGTTTGTTTAAAAGAAAATAACAAACAGTCGTACACGAAACTTTTAGATTTCAGGACATATAAAATTTTCACAGTATTAACAGTTATATGTGCAGTCACTGTTTACGAGCCCAGTTTGTTTCAAAGTACAACTGTACAGTAATTCTAAAGCTGAGAACTTGTTTGCTCGGTATATTTACTCGTTTATTCAGTTGAAAGCGTCATATCAAGAACTGCTGTTTGCTGTTGTTTCGACGGGTTTTCTTAAATAAATATTTGTAGAAATAATACTATTCGGAACTAAGTTTGTTTATTATTTAATAATGTGTTGACTACTGCCAACATACCTCAATAAATATTATGACATAATTATAATTTTTATGCATAGGGGCGAAGAAAGAATACTGACCTCTGCGGCCGGGGTCGGCCTGTCGTAAAAGGCGACAAAACAATCCTAGCTACGTGATAGGGCCCCAAGCCCTTCTGGATGGCGACCACCTTTGGTCTTAAGTATGCCGTCATGGTAAGTTTGTGTTGTGTTGGCATTAGTGACTCAAGTTCATGTACCCTTATGGGACAGCAGCATGTTCGCGATGCCACTGGCGTTGCAAACATCCATAGGCGACGGTAACTGCTAAATTCTAAGTGGGCCGTCATCCTGTCTGTTGTGCTACAGCAATAAAAACAAAACAAACACCCAGAAGCTGGACGGAAACCGAACACGTAGTAACCTCCGCATGCGTACCGACGTGTGTAAGCCGTTACGCCAGGAGATTGTCAACATCAATATACTGGGAAAATTCACAGTATATTGATTAAATATGTAATATGATATGTATTTATTTACAAAAAAGTATTTGTGTAGTATATCAATATTCTAACACCCATACCACAAGTGGTATCCAACTTAGTTTCGGACTAGATGGCGTTGTGTCAAATGTCCCAATATATATATATATATATATATATATATATATATATATATATATATATATATATATATATATATATATATATATATATATATATATATATATATATATATATATATATATAAATACAGAAAATGAAAATCTAAATTATAATAATTCCATCAAGGAATGAAAAATAAGAAATCATACTATAATTCCTTTTTTAAAATAAAAATATTTTATTAAGGTAATATGCGTAACAGATTATTCGATTTAAACTTATTAAATATAGAAAATGCATAAATTCATAAGATTAAAATTAATCAGTACGTAGTGTTCATAAATTGAATTAGGCAATTCCAATATTCAGAGATCTCATTGTCCCAGAAATAGCTTTCTTTGTGTATTATTAATAGGGTAAAAATAAAACGAGTAGCCGTGCTTTGGCGAGAAACGCTTTGTTCACTAATGAAGCTGAAAGCGGTGTATTTAAAAAAATAGATGAAAACGTACAATGTTCAATGAACATTGTTCATTTATAAAATTCTATTACCAATGTCAACTAAAATGAAATTTGAGAATTTAGTATTCAGTAGGTAATTGTATAATACTAGATAGTAAACTTATATTCGAATTTCATCTCTTCTTTGATCTCATGGCTACAGGGCAATTAAATAAAAAGCAGAAATAACATACTTAAAATAAATAATAAATAGTTTTTTTTACATTTACAATCGAAGACATTATTTATTAATATTTTGTGAGGTGCATTATGTAAAAAATAATTTTCCTCTGTATCAAATTTAATTTCATTTATGCTAACAAACATTCACATTCATAGTAAAGTATTACAGTAATTCATAGTGTTTTGTACAAGTATATATACCACGTAAATATTCGTAAATTATTATATATTAGAAATAACTTCAGATCTCAATATTTTATTAACCTCTAAACTATTTTCATTTTTCAATACATGATGTCCAAAAGCTAATAAAACAGAATATACATGACACTACATAATAGAATTTCAATCTTCAGTGACCGGCAATTTTAACTAAGATAAAAGCTTTTATAGGCACCAAACAATCGAAGAGGAAATAAAAGAGTAATTGGCTGGACTGCCCCGGGACAGGTTAGCCTACTATCTATCAGCTGGCTATCAGGAATTTGGGTCAAACTGCCGCAGACAAGTTAAATAATTGAAATCTCTGCGACTGGGCGTATCGACGTTATTGTTTGCATGGGCGCTGTGGTAATACTAAGGTTATGTCTGTGTACAGTCAGACACAACACTTATTATTTTTGAACACATTTGTGTGTGTGTGTGTGTTTTTTTTATTGCTGAGTAACAGCAGACAGGCTGACGTCCCATTTATTAGTAAGCAGTAACCGTCGCCTATGGATGTTTGCGACGCTAAGGACACCCCGAACTCGCTGCTGTCCCATAGGGGCTTACCCTTTATTCTTCTTCTTCTTCCTGTCCTTATTTCAAACTATGTGGGGTCAGTATTACATGTTCTCTCCTTCCACTCTCCTGTGTTAGCTGTCATCTGAACATTCACACCTTTTATAACCATATCATTTTTTACACAATCCATCCATCTTTTGTCTATCTCTCCTCTTGTATCCGTTCAATCTCATTTCTAGCATCCTCCTTGTTACATGACGCTCCTCTCTTCGTTTTATATAGCCATACCATATAGGCTAACCAATTACTTTCAACTTCTCAATCACTGGCGCTACTTTGAAATTATAAAGGGCCTACCCTTTATTATTTATAATAAATTGATTGGAAATAGAGTTTTTTATAATATATTGATTGGCAAGGCAGCGACAGTAAACAGTGTCATTACTTAAATATTTATTTACATTTTGTTGTGGGTAGTTTTTAGTTATTTATTATTTCAATTATTAGCTGGCTACGCCAGTTGAATAATCAGGCTAATTCTAACCGGTTCTTTTATTGTTCGCGATATCATTTAAACCTTTAACAGTTGGCGACGAGGACAAAAAGTAACGCGTGTGTATTTATTACGACAATGGCTAAAGTTACAGTTGGCACATTGAACGTTTTCAATCATTATAAGCAAGAATGGTGTATATACAAAGATAGACTAGAACAATGGTTTTAGCGAATTATATTATTAAAGACGAACATACCGGTTCTAAGCAACGAGCCATTTTGTTGAGCAATTTAGCAGAGCCAACATACAAATTGGTTCGTGATGTAGCATTGCCTCGTCAAGTTGGTATCTTGACATATGAGGAAGTGGTCGATTTGTTCGATGGGCATTTCAAGCATAGGAAATGTACCTTCGCAGAGAGGTCAAAATTCTACACGTCATCGCAGGAGTCAGATGAATGCTTGGCAGATTGGGCAGTAAGTGTCAGAGGCCTGGCCATACACTGTGGATTCGTCGCTACGAATTTAGAAGAGCAGCTACTACCCTCAAATTTGTTTTTGCATGCCATACAACTATAATTATTATTCATCATATTGTCTAATGAATAGAAAATATGCGTACATTTTTTTTTAATTTGGAAGTCTGATTAGTACATGTTTATTAAGTTACATACATTTTACTTCCCTTCAAGTTTAACCCAACAATTTATCGTAATATTTTTATATTCTGAGATTCCTCTATAATGTTTCAGCATACTTATGGAGGGTAGAGGTAGAGGTAAGGAGAATGTGCGAAATGCGTCAAATTAAGATGGCGCCACAATAGCATTAGTGTAAATTTTGTAGGATAGCGCCAAAAGTTATTAGAGCGGTATAGATAATTTTTAACTTGGTATAAATCAATTCTACATTGCTGCTACATTCGTATCATATACTAGCGTCATTCTGGTGGGTTTATGAAATATAATTTACAGCGTACAATTGGTTATACACCTTACCTCCATATATTATTAAAATTGGTTGAAGTTGAAACACTGTGACTTTACCGCTAATTACTAGTACCTGGTACCTAGTACATTATGTTCACTGGTCCATTATTTGATATATGCTTCTGAGCACTTAACATGTGTCATTCATAGTTTCAGCTCACTCAGCAAGCTTTGTTGTACATAAAAATCTAATGCTAAGACACGTCTCATTCATAAATCTTAAGTTCTCAAACAGATAAAATAACCAATAATGTGCAGCTCTCTTTAGAACATAACACACATCAGTTTACACGAACTTTGAGAACATATTTTCTTGTACGTGGGTTCAAATAAATATATTTTATTTTTACTCTTAACATAATTTAAAAAATCTTCTTCTTTGTGCAATGAGCTTAGTGCTCATTGCACAAGTTTATTATTATTTCTCGTAACTGGAAATTTTAACATTTTTGTCCTTGACTGTACATACGGAAGATTGGTTTAGGTTGATCATCAATTATTCAATAATCTGTACTGTAGCAATTTATCTCAAAGTTATGGTGTTTCTGTTCAAATATATTGCGGTGAATGGTCACTGGTTGAATGTACTGCGAAAAAATAAAAAGTGAATAGATTTAGGATAAAATGGTATTAGAACTTTCAAAATTATGTTACAAAAATTTCGTAGCCAAACAAAATGTCTGATTAGCGTAGCAATACGGAAATTCGTTGCGTGGGTATACGAGATTCTTTATTAATATATACTTATGCTATGATGATAACCAAGTTTTATCACACTCGGAGGCCCACCTAGGAGATCACTAGGTTTTTATTTTTGCTGTAGGACGGCAGATAGGCTGACAGCCCGCTTAGAATTTAGCAGTTACCGTCGCCTATGGGTGTTTGCAACGCCAGTGGCATCGCGAACACGCTGCTGTCCCATAAGAGTACAGGAACTTGGGTTACTAATGCCGGAACACAACACAAGGTTATTATGGCGGCATACTTAAGAACAAAGGTGGTCACCACCCAGACGGGCTTTGAGGCCCTACCACGTGTAACTAGGGTGGGTTGTATTGTCACCTTTTACGACAGGCCGACCGCGGCCGCAGAGGTTGGTATTCTTTCTCCGCCCCTGCACAGATAGTTTTGAAATTGATTTTCACGATGGCATGAGTCACGATACATCCTCTTGGTCATTTTTTTTCTCGGGTTATGTGCGTGCGTATCGACGCTTGAAAGACAACCTTTACTAAGCGACATTGAGTGAACTTTCAAGAAAAGTGATTTGACGTTCATATATTTAGAAAATTTTATATTATAACTCACTCATTTAGTAAATGCGGCCTTTCAAGCGTCGATATTATATCACAATTATTACTTACTGACGGTAAAAGATAGCGTCGAGGAACCTGTAGGCTGTGATCACCAACCCACTATACCGCCTTGAACAAACGTGGCGATATACCGTCAGTTCCCCGTAGAGAGTCGTTGTGAGCTGTAATTGTTCTTTATTTTTTTTAAATTCTTATTACGAAAGACAGAGTACGGTGAATATAGTTACAATTCAATCAAGATCATTATCATTAACTAAGAGTCAAATTCCGGATGCAATCCATATTTCCGATTCGACGCCCAAAGTCTGTTTTTCGACTTTATCTTCCGCTTTACACTGTCTCCAGTATGCCTGTAGTAAGTTTATTAGTACGTATCACCCTTTACGAAGTAACAGACAGGCATCGTGGCTAGGCATTTATTTCACAAGCAAAACGGTTACCGGTAAACTTGGACATTTTTGGTTAAAATTCATAAAACAATAATTTCTTTTAAGATTTTATTATAACAGTTTTGGATTTTTTTAACATTAAATTAATAACCTCAATTTACATATACATGCATTGGTCACTTAAAATCGTATTTACTTAGGATATGTCCTATATAGAGAAGTAAGATTTGATGGGACTTAAACCTTTAAATCCCATCATATAAGCTACCTAGCTTACATGAACGACGCTCCGGTTTCGAAATGCAGCTATAAATTGCGGTCTTGAATTGATTTTAGCATTACTGACCCACTGGTCAGTAATGCTAAAATCAACTGTATGGTTTATTATTAAGCCTTACTGTGCCACTACATGTATTATTATTACTTTAAACGCTTATCCATAATCTTGAAACCGAAAGCTTCTGTCATAATATATTTATTTATAGTACATCAGTTTGATCACTTATAATCCATATTAGATACATACATATGTGTAATGTATAAACTGACAGAAATGAATTCGCTTTTCACGCGAGTTAATTAACTCGGCTAATTAGCCCTTAGTACTAAAATAGCCCTTACTAGTTAATGTGCTCGCTGCAACCTGAAATATGTATAGTAGACCACTGTTTAGTTACACGGTAAGCTGCAATTTATTTAGTGAAATGTGAGCGAATTAATGATGAGAGCTATTTATCCACGTATATAATTTATATGTATATATTTAACAACATCCTGGGCCACGAAGGAGTTTCGACGGTTTTCGCACCTCGGAACTCTTCCAGGGACCGCAAATCGGAGTATTAAAAATGTACAAACGTTTATTTACAAATGAAAAGTATATAAGTAGTATATCAATTGTACAGTACCAATAACACAAGTGCTCGGTTGCTTACTTTGAGACTGTTGTTGATTGTTGTGTGAATTGACCCAGTCTAGAGTGAAGACCGTGTCTAGTCAAATGTAGCGTAGGACGCCCCCCAGCCCGATGCAGCGATGACCTGCATAAAGTTTCCGGACGGGGCTTAATGGGAAAAGCAAGGAACCGGGATGTGTGGCGCATACTTGGGGAGGCCGACGTGCAGTGGACTACGATTGCTTGATGACAATATGTCATTATTTATTATTTTATTTTACGGAGATGTTTGGGGTACTTAGACCTTAAAGGCTTATCATCTATGAGGCCTAAGTAACCCTCACAGATAAAAACATTTCATGGTGGAAAGACCTAAATTGAGTCGCCTTATAATGTGCATGCGCAAATGAATTCAATATATTTTTTCTTGGTTGTTATTGCGTCATAAGGAAACTATCAAAAATGTACATTGATCTAATCTGCACGTATATGTATACGATGCATAATACGATTATGTGTATTAATGGTACATCCACAATTGTAATATAGATTATGTAAAATAAATAAGATAATAAATATATTAATAATAAATAAATAAATAATAAGATAATGACTGTAAACACAAGTATTATTGAATTATTTCACCTACTATACTACTATTTAGACTCAATAATTTAAATTTAATGTGTAACATTAAAAATACGTATTTGGTTAAAGGTTCATCAAAAACCTATCAACAAAGGTCAATAACCTCTCATGAATAGTAGAAAAATGCTTGAAGGCAAAACATTTACAGGCATCAGAGAACACTCAAATATTCTGTATTTACGACACTGTTTAATTTTACGATAGACACTGAAGCATAAATAAAAGTATTGTTATATTTCTATTCAGTTTAGTTTATTTTTCTTATTTTACTAAGTTATGCAGGTTATTCACCGCAACTAATTATAGAATTCCTGACTCTATATAGTCTCAGTGCAAGGACGGACTGTGAATACTAACCTCTGCGACTGGGCTCGGCCTGTCGTAAAAAGCGGGCAACAAACCTAGCTAAGTAGTAGGGCCATAAGTCCGCCTAGATGGCAACCACCCTTGGTATACATATAATTATGCCAACATGATAACCGTGTGCTGTGTTCCGGCATTAGTAGCCCTATGGGATAGCAGCAGTTCGCGGTACCCCTAGTAATAATAATAATAAATATTTTGTGACAATTCACACAGCGTCATCTAGTCCCAAACTAATTAACACTTGTGTTATGGGCCCTAGACAACTGATATACTACTTATATACTTTTTTTGTAAATAAATACATATTATACTTAACACCCAGACGCGAGACGGGAATAGAACCTGTGATCTCCGCGAGCGTATCGACGCGCGTTATCCGTTACGCCACCGAGGTCGTCCATAGGCGATGGTAACTGCTTACTACTTACTGACGGTAACATGATGTGTGCAATGAGAAAAAAATAGCGATATTAATAGGACGAGGATTTTATCCGAGCAGGGGCGGAGAAAGAATACTAACCTCTGTGGCCGGGGTCGGCCTGTCGTAAAAGGCGACAAAACAGCCCACCCTAGCTACGTGATAGGACCTCGAGACCATCTGGATGGCAACCACCTTTGGTCTTAAGTATGCCGCCATAATAACCTTGTATTGTGTTCCGGTATTAGTGACCCAAATTCCTGTACCCTTATGGGACAGCAGCGTGTTCGCGTTGTTGGTAACTACTAAATTCTAAGCGGGCCGTCGGCTTGTCTGCTGTCCTAAAGCAATAAAAAAGGAATTTTTAAGCAGGTTTATCGATAAAAGAGCTTGGTTGGAAAGTTTCGCTTCACAATAGTAATTTCTGTGTAAATCTCTTTACTCTGGGAGAAAAATGGAGTCTTCTATTCTTTTGTTCCCTGATAATCAGTAAAGAGCAAATCTATTTATCATATTTTACAATCTAGGTTAATAATGTGATGAGGCAAACCGATTTTTATTTCAGGACAGGACTCTTTTATCAAAGATTTGCCGTTTTATTTGTTACAAAAAGAAAATAGAATTAAAACGGATCAGATGCTTCTTTTAATTAAGTAAATGAAGAATCTTCGAAAGATATCGATGTAATGGCATGCAGTAACTGTTAGGCAATAGTAATCAACAGGGTACTAGAAAAGCGTTCAAAGCAACCAGGTAAAAGTTTTTAAGGAGCCTATTATATGAGTAAAAAGCAAGTAGGTACATACAGACTATTGATTAATGTTTCGCTGTCCAACTTTGAACAAAAGCTTCATCCCATCGGTAATTGAACGAAAACATTTTGAATTAAACTTCTAAATAATATTGCCTTTTATACAGTAGTCGGACTTGTATTTCTGTTCATGAAACAAGCAAACCGTTTAACTTAACGATAATATGAGCCTGTAAAGAGAGTGGTGTGGTGTAGTCGGGTACAAAAAAAAATTCGCCTGTGATGACTGAATTACCACGTCGGAATTCTGGAAGCTTACTTGGTTTGGTAGTTTTAATATCATGGTGATCGTCTTTATGGCTTATGGACGTAGATGTGAAATCCATGGCCATCTAAGTCCTATCTTAATATGAATAAAGGTTGGACGCTATCACTTTTCGAGCGAATCGTCAAATCAAAAAACAAATAATACTATCATGATTTTTAATTCGTAACAGCAAAGAAAAAGTTATTATTCTTTTAGAGTTTATGAGTGAGTAACATTTGATTTGTCGGTTTTTTCCTTTTCATGGTTTAATTAGGATTGACATCTATTCCACGCTTTATTCACAATAATACTAATATATCTCATTTTAGTTTAATTGGTCACTAAAACGTGTTCTTTATTTTAACTACTAGTATATTTGTTATAATAAAATACTTGCTTTAAAAATTTAATCAAGCGTAATATATAATACGCCACCATTTTTTAAATCCTGATGATCCTAATCAAGATAATCTTATCAAATTATTGTATTGTCATCGGTCCTTGATAAATCTATAATGTTTAAATGAAACCTGACCTTTTAAAGTAGGTGAAAATCGAGTTCAAAGGAGTCGGTAACAAACAAACAAACAAACATATAGGTGAAATTAATAAAAGGGTGTTAAAAACGTAACTTTTTAAGCAAAACTAGTCTTAATAAACACATCTTTATAATAAAACATATTGTGTGCAACATTCAAAATAAATTGAGTAAAATAAATTCGGAAATAATACTTTCTTACCAATTATGTTGCAAAATGTTGTCAGAGCGTAACAAGTTCGTCGAGTCGTTGATTTTTCCTTAAATATTTTTGTGTACTTGCTCGCCTCAAATTTAGCTGAAGTTTTATATTTACGAGTAGGACTCCAATCGTAAAATTATTTATGCAAAAAATGCTTGTTGAAATAATAATTTCAAGACTATACAATAACCATACTTTATTGTTCTAAATAAATAATAATAAATAGATCACAATTCACATCGTTTTTATTTTTATCCGTGCAGGGGCGGAGAAAGAATACTAACCTCTGTGGCTGGGGTCGAACTGTCGTAAAAGGCGACAAAACAACCCACCCAGGCTACGTGGTAGGCTCCCAAGCCCGTCTGTATCGCGACCTTTGGAAGATCAAAGGTCGCTATACATAAGAAAGTGTGCCGCCATAATAAAACTTGTATTCCGGCATTAGTGCCCCAAGTTCCTGTACCCTTATGGGACAACAGCGTATTTGCGATGCCATTGGCGTTGCAAACACCTATAGGCGATGGTAACTGCTAAATTCTAAGCGGGCCGTCAGCCTATCTGCTGACCTACAGCAATAAACAAAATAGTGAAAAGACCCTTCCACTATCATCTTTTATACATTTCATATGGGTTGTATCCCTTGCATTCTTTTCTTTATCATACACCATTTTATAAAGATGTTTCTGACCTCCAGAGGTTCCCAAAAACTCATAGAGCTTGGCATGTTCTCTGGCCTTGAAGACAGCAACAGCTCTTTTTGCTCTCCTCTTACATTATAAATAGTCTTTTCTCTTAGTTTCCTTTATCATAACATTCTCTTCATATATTATTAAATAATAAGGTCAATTTATAAAATAAATGAATAATTTAGATAAAATTTAATTCTATGAACAAATTGCTATAGAAGCGTATTTTATCATTTTAGATCCTCTACAAAGAGTTCTGGTATTTTCATTAATATTAAATGGCATGATGTTGTCATGAATTATATATAACCAGCTGGATGACCGAGCTTTGCTCGGTTTTTTTTTTATAAATTGTGTTTTTTGGAAATTAACAATTGATTTTCTTAGTCTAACCTCAAAGCAAACACTCATTGACTTCGTGTTACTTAACAACGCCATCTGCTGGAATAGCTTTAGTGTTGTTGTGTCGTTAAAGCAATTTAAAAAAAATAGTATTATTATTCGCCGATAGATGTCAGGAAGAGTCATTTTTCAGTTTAAATTGGGACTACTCAAACGCCACCTTTTTGTTATTTTTCTTCGAATAAAAAAAGCGAATAAAATGACATTTTCTAGAAATTATTCCTAGCTAGATCGATTTATCGCCCCCGAAGCCCCCCGTATACTAAATTTCATGAAAATTGTTGGAGTCGATTCCGAGATTCCAATTATATATGTATATATATACAAGAATTACTCGATTAAAGATATAGAAGAATTGCTCGTTTAAAGATATAAGATATTACTTTTATGGAATTATTATTATTATTACTGCTAAGTTACAGCAGACAGGCTGACGGTTCATTTAAAATAGATGGCCTATAAATGTTTTTGATGCTAGGGACACCGCAAAGACGCTGTCCGCATAGAGGTACTGGAACCTGGGTGACTAATGCCGGAAAACAACGCAAGGTTACGCTCCAGAGATGGTTCCTATCTAGAAGTGCTATGAGCCCTGTAGGCCACAGGAGCCCATTTTCTTGCTCCGCTCCTGCACGGAAATAAAAATTTAAGAACTATATCATACTAGTTCGCCCGGGAAACGTTGTTCTGCCATATGAATTAAAAAAAATCTTCTCCAAGGTCCAATCTATGACTATAACGAAATTCATCAAATTTGGTTCAGCGGTTTAGGCGTGAAAGCGTAACAAACAAACTTACTTTTGCATTTATAAAATTAGTTAGGATTTAATTCATGCTCTAAAATAGGGACCGTTGTTATCTTAAATTGTAGGTTTAGGTATTATTTGTAGTGATATAGTTAGTTAATCCCACAATTGAATGTTATGTGTCGATGTTGTTGGAAGAAACCGTGAAGGTTCGGTGGGCTGCTGGCGACGTTGTCAACGGTAGTCAACTCCGCTGATGTGGATTACGTCTAAACAAAACACTTACTATTTGGTTTCTTAATTTTAACTTTTCTTAATTTTTTTTTTAAAGTTAAAGCTATAACATAAAGGAAAATGGTATATACCTAGTCAGGTCATAAGTATTGTCACACAGTAAAAACTTTTCTTTTAGAATGCTGGCCACAAAAAAGTTTATTGAATTCGAATTTCGAATTGTTCATGAAAATAAAAATGTATACTTTTAGAATTTTACTCATTTTTAAATATGGAGTGGACGCTTAAAGAAGACCGTGTTGCAGTTATTGCGTTGCATCGTTGCGGTTACGCGCCAATTCAAATTTTTAACATACTGAAAAATTTGAAAATAACCAAAAGATTCGTTTATCGTACCATCAAACGATACAATGAAGACTCTAGTGTAGATGACAGATCAAGAAGTGGTCGCCCTCGGTCTGTTAGGACTCCAGCAGTGATAAAAGCTGTGAAGGCACGAATTCAAAGAAATCCCAAACGTAAGCAGAAACTGTTGGCCGTTCAGATGGGGTTAAGCAGAACTACGGTGAAAAGGGTGTTAAATGAAGACTTAGGGCTTCGGGCATATCGAAGAAAAACAGGACATCGTTTGAATGCTCGTCTAATGGACCTGAGACTGAAGAGATGCCGCGCTTTGTTGAAGCGGTACGCGGGAAAAAAATATCGGAAAATTCTTTTTTCAGATGAAAGAATGTTTACCGTAGAAGAGAGCTACAACAAAAAAATGATAAGGTGTACGCACACAGTAGTGAAGAAGCGAGCAACCGTATTCCGCGTGTCCAACGAGGTCATTTTCCATCCTCGCTCATGGTATGGTTGGGAGTTTCTTATTGGGGCTTAACAGAGGTACATTTTTGTGAGAAAGGTGTAAAAACGAATGCTGTTGTGTATCAAAATACAGTCCTGACGAACCTTGTGGAACCTGTTTCTCATACCATGTTCAATAACAGGCACTGGGTCTTCCAACAAGATTCGGCGCCAGCTCATAGAGCGAAGAGCACACAAGACTGGCTGGCGGCGCGTGAAATCGACTTCATCCGGCACGAAGACTGGCCCTCCTCCAGTCCAGATTTGAATCCGTTAGATTACAAGACATGGCAACACTTGGAGGAAAAGGCGTGCTCAAAGCCTCATCCCAATTTGGAGTCACTCAAGACATCCTTGATTAAGGCAGCCGCCGATATTGACATGGACCTCGTTCGTGCTGCGATAGACGACTGGCCGCGCAGATTGAAGGCCTGTATTCAAAATCACGGAGGTTATTTTGAATAAACTTTAATGTCATAAGAATCTATGTTTTGTTAAGTTCATTTTGGTATATGAATGGTTACATAATGAATAAACTTGTTACAATTATTTTACATTAAACATGTGACAGAATTTATGACCTGACTAGGTATGTATCATTTAAACCTAACATTTCAATAGATAAATATAATATTTAATTAAGAATTTTTCAATATAAATCATTATCTAAATCAGCTTTGTTTTTGCCCACAAAAACGTAGTACATTTTCATATTTTTGCAAGTCACTAAGCCTATTGAGGGGAATGATGACTGTGTTGCGCCAAGCATATATTCATTTGCGTGGTTGAAAGGGTAAAGCAGGAAAAATATACTTATAGAAATACAATAAGGCACGTTGGTCCTATCTGAAATAAAATTTAAAGTTATTACATTTTTTTTCTCATGTGATTTAGATCGACTATCAGCGTGGTATTGATGTCAGATGATGTCACACTATTTTCATTACTATAATAATGAATCATATACACGTCCCAAATTGGACTAAGGTTAATATATGCTGACTTTATCAATAAAAAGAGCGCTAGTCTACCGGTAGGTCCATGGATTGATATCAACATGGATTGATAGAACAAGTAGAACAAATTACTTCTGCTAATTCACAGGTGACTAATGGTGAGCAGCATGCCATCTTTTTATTGTGCCTCTTTGGTCAAGAAGAGGAAGTATAATTAAATTAGGAGGGATATCGACCCTTTTTGACAAACCTCCATAGTGCAACGGCTCGAACACATACAGGGGTTTCGGGTTCAATTGTCGTCCTAAGTCTGATCTCCAAGCCCGACTGGAGTGCAACCACCCCTTTTTAAAACATGCTACCATTATGACTTTGTATTGTGTTCCGGCACTATTATACCAGGTTTCAGTTTCTCTTCGAGGCCGGTAGCGCATCAGCAATGCCTCTGGCGTTACAAACGTCTTAGGCAACGGTCTTACTATCGGGTGGGCCGTTGGCCTGTCTACTGATCACAGCTAAATAAAACCAGTATATCAGTCTAGTACCCACTACCAGTCCACTTGTCTAGTACCACAAACGCTCTTCGTTACTTTAGACTAGGTGTCATCATTTGAAATATCACAGTATACTTATTATTATTATTTTGTCCAGTGAAAATGCTTAACAGAAAACCCCAGGTTCCAGTGTCACCGTTGGATGAATACAAGAGAGGCATTCTCTTGGAGAAAACTAAGCTCTCTTGTAGGAAAAACCTAACTTCTTATATTTCAGAATCTTTTTATACATTTTGAAATTATAATACTAAAAATAGTTATGTTTTGAATTGTTTCGGTGCGCGTCAAATTGTTTTGAAATAATTTTTTATTTGATGGAGATTGCAAAACCTTATTTTAATTTTTAACATGTTATGTATTACATATAATACTAAAGTTGGATATAATCGACATTCAGTTAATACTAATTTATATTACGTATTAATTAGTCATATATTTATTCTATTCTATTCAGTTTATTATGCCATCGCGGCAAGAGAACTAAATATTAAAAATTATCAGCAGAACCGATAGACACTATACACAAATTAAAAAAAATATTTAAATACATTATGCAATGAACCAGTGTTAGTTTTATAATATTTTAGTTACTTTCAATTGCCAAAGTTAACTTTAAAATATACGTTGTACAATAATTCATTTAATTAAAAACACATTATTTAATTAAAACATGGCTAAATTGCAAATTCATCCGCGCGACTGCCATATGAATTTGCTCCATGAAAATTAAAAGGCACTCAAACCTTTGCTGGCTGCACAGGTGAACATTAACGAAATTCCAACATCGACGTTGTTTTAAATAAAAAAAATAAAAGTGAACCAGGGTTGTACTGCGCAGAGCGTTCCCGCCATTCTAGTTGGGAGAACTTCAGTCGACGGCCGCGTGTCGAGAACACTCGACCTTACGATTGACACCATTCTAAAAAGCCTTTAGACAACCCTAAAGTTACCAAGATGTACAAACGTGACGTGATTAGTGCTAAGTGAAATAAAAATTTTAAGCAATGATCAGGAAAAGTTATCAAGGATTGATCTTAAGTTTCGTTTCTATTTCCTTCTGCTGTCAAATAAATGAAACTGTAGCGAAAAGTGCAAGTAGATTTATAGGTAAGTTAAAAAACTTTTAATTTATATACAAATAAAATAGTATAATTTAATTGATTCGTAATATTAATGATATCTTATATACATTTATATGCATTTCATTAAAAACATTAAAAGCAAAGCTACATTTTCGCAAATAAATCTAGGGCCCGTTTTTTTCCCTTGTAGATATCGTACATGTAGATGTTGCATAGTAAATTTTTTTAAATTGTTTTGATTTTTATTACACCAAATATATATAAGAGTGAAACTTAAATAGTTGGCAGTAATAGAAATGGCAGTTTACTGGCTGCAAATTAAAATTTAGCAGCCTCATCACTTTCAATGAAAGTTGTAAATGCTGCAAATAGCTAGCGAATAACTTATTTTGCTGCATGAGCCATATTTCATAAGAAGACACCAAAAAAGAAACTGTTTAAAAACTCGATTAAGTTGAATTTATTCAACCTTTTACTTGTGGTTATCAACAACGGATAATAAAAAATAACAATAATAAGCGCCAACAACACGCACTACTTTCGCCTCTCTAATTAAATTTTATAAGATTGCAAACAAGATTTGACAGCCTTCATCTCTTATGACGTTCTAAATTCCTTGGAAATAACATTTGTTTGCACAATTACGTGTTAAGACTAAATAACACTTAAAGCAACACTTTTTTAAACTGTCTAGACTTTTATATTAACATTTATCATGTTTGCATAAAACTGAATATGACCACGAAAATAATCAACATTGATCTGTCAAGTCAGCTAAATATTAACTCTAAATGGACTTTGAATGCAGTATATACTTCCTTTTAAAATTGAATTGAATTGATAGTTTATTTTTATCTTAAACGTTTATGGACAGGTTTTCATTTAGTGAAAACCAGCTTTTCATAGACTAACAAAGATCTATTTTAAGATTTAGTATTGAGCTCTTCGAAACTGGGCAAAGCGTGACCTCTATAAATTGGTTACATTGCATACAGTGTATCGTATATACCTAGTCAGGTCATAAGTATTGTCACACAGTAAAAACTTTTCTTTTAGAATGCTGGCCACAAAAAAGTTTATTGAATTCGAATTTCGAATTGTTCATGAAAATAAAAATGTATAACTTTTAGAATTTTACTCATTTTTAAATATGGAGTGGACGCTTAAAGAAGACCGTGTTGCAGTTATTGCGTTGCATCGTTACAGTTACGCGCCAATTCAAATTTTTAACATACTGAAAAATTTGAATATAACCAAAAGATTCATTTATCGTACCATCAAACGATACAATGAAGACTCTAGTGTAGATGACAGGTCAATAAGTGGTCGCCCTCGGTCTGTTAGGACTCCAGCAGTGATAAAAGCTGTGAAGGCACGAATTCAAAGAAATCCCAAACGTAAGCAGAAACTGTTGGCCCTTCAGATGGGGTTAAGCAGAACCACGGTGAAAAGGGTGTTAAATGAAGACTTAGGGCTTCGGGCATATCGAAGAAAAACAGGACATCGTTTGAATGCTCGTCTAATGGACCTGAGACTGAAGAGATGCCGCGCTTTGTTGAAGCGGTACGCGGGAAAAAAATATCGGGAAATTCTTTTTTCGGATGAAAAAATGTTTACCGTAGAAGAGAGCTACAACAAACAAAATGATAAGGTGTACGCACACAGTAGTGAAGAAGCGAGCAACCGTATTCCGCGTGTCCAACGAGGTCATTTTCCATCCTCGCTCATGGTATGGTTGGGAGTTTCTTATTGGGGCTTAACAGAGGTACATTTTTGTGAGAAAGGTGTAAAAACGAATGCTGTTGTGTATCAAAATACAGTCCTGACGAACCTTGTGGAACCTGTTTCTCATACCATGTTCAATAACAGGCACTGGGTATTCCAACAAGATTCGGCGCCAGCTCATAGAGCGAAGAGCACACAAGACTGGCTGGCGGCGCGTGAAATCGACTTCATCCGGCACGAAGACTGGCCCTCCTCCAGTCCAGATTTGAATCCGTTAGATTACAAGATATGGCAACACTTGGAGGAAAAGGCGTGCTCAAAGCCTCATCCCAATTTGGAGTCACTCAAGACATCCTTGATTAAGGCAGCCGCCGATATTGACATGGACCTCGTTCGTGCTGCGATAGACAACTGGCCGCGCAGATTGAAGGCTTGTATTCAAAATCACGGAGATCATTTTGAATAAACTTTAATGTCATAAGAATCTATGTTTTGTTAAGTTCATTTTGGTATATGAATGGTTACATAATTAATAAACTTGTTACAATTATTTTACATTAAACATGTGACAGAATTTATGACCTGACTAGGTATATACTGTTGGTCCACTTCTATCAGCTTAATTGCTACAAGGCTGTTTCAAATGTAATATTTAATAGGAATATTTTAAGAATAGTTATTTAATGGATAAAAATATACAGCTGTGTCTGGGAAAAATCTAATTTTAGCTATAAGAACACTTGATTTGCAGTTGTGTAAGACTGAACTGTCTGAGAAATGTATTCTACACTTGTTAAATGCGATCTGGCATGTAAGTTGGATGTGCTGATTCTCATGTAATGTCTTCATAAAAGCGCTGAAGGCGCCTGATTATTTTCGGCCTTTTTTTAATGCTGTAGGACAGCAGACAGGCTGACGGTCCGCTTAGAATTTAGTTAAAGGTGTTTGCAACGCCAGTGGCATCGCGAACACGCTGCTGTCCCATAAGGGTACAGGAACTTGGGTCACTAATGTCGGAACACAACACAAGGTTATTATGGCGGCATACTTAAGACCAAAGGTGGTCGCCATCCATACGGGCTTGAGGCCCTACCACGTAGCTAGGGTGGGTTGTTTTGTCGCCTTTTAAGACAAGCCGACCCCGGCCGCAGAGGTTAGTATTCTTTCTCCGCACCTGCACGGATAAAAAGCGGCCTGTTTAAAAAGAAGTTCGAAACTGGACTGCTACCAAAATAAAATGCTTAAAAAATAAATAATATGTATACCAGACCTGTTTATGCAGTTTTTTAACTCCTGAGGATCAGCAGACAGACTGCCACTTAATAGTAAGCAGTTGCTGTCGCCTATGGATGTTGGCGACGCTAGCGGCACCGCGAACATTCTACTGTCCACTTAGCGATACTGCAGCCTGGGTCACTAACGTCGGAACACAACATAAGGTTATTATTGTGGCATGCTTATAGACCAGAGGTGGTTGCTATCCAGACGGGCTTCTGCCCTCCAGCCCTCCCACCTAGCTAGTGTTATTTTGTCGCCTTTTAGGACAGACCGGCAGCGACTGCAGGGACTACTCCACCCGCACTGCATGGAAATGCATGTTTTTTTATTATTATTAGTAAGTTGTGAGTGTTAAATCTTAAAGACAAATCATTCAACTATCAGTCAGTCATACTAGATTTTATATCCCGGTGAGAAATAGATGATTCACAGAATTCCCTTTCATTTTTCCCGGAATAGAAAACCCAATTCGGTAATCTACGTTAGATTAATTTCATAATCGCTTAGAATATAGTAAAGTAAAAATATATTAATGTAAAATATATAATATATTCAGAATAATATAAGGATCTCTGTCCATTATACGAATATAATAGAAGTGAACACCGTAATTGGCGGTTTACATTTTTGTTCACATTAATAAAGTAATCCGATGGCAAAATCATTATTATTTTGTCATGTAACATTTCGAGCCAATTTTCACGGATTAATTACAGGGACACGGATGCGAGTGCCTCCTTTAAAATGGATGAAAACTTTGCATATTATATGATTATACGGTTTCAGTGTAGTCCGTTCAGCTTTTGAGATGAGTCAAGTATTTTTAATGCATATCCCTATGTAGATCATATAACAATTCATTCTTTGACAAACGAGATTGCAAAAGAAAACATTCTTACTGATATAATTATAAGTAATCATAATTTTTAGCGATAGGTCACTTTGCCTCTCAATGATCGTAGCCCAAGGTCTACGCATAGGGTCCATGGACTGTAGTTTTTTAGTTTTATAGTCAGACAGCAATTTTTAGTAGCTTTTACGACAACACGGCTAACCTACGGCTACGTAAGTCTAAGAAGGCTGTGTCTCAATTCTCCCGCTGAGTCTGATGTAAGTAGTTTGTTTTAATCTGGGCTTTATTTAAACGTTTTTAAAAAGTGCTGTAATAAAGGTTTTTACGTAGTCTAGGAAATAGTCTTAAAAATATATTGTCTGTGAAGCGAAAGGCACCGATAATAGACGCGCAAAGTGACTCCAAAATTTAAACTTCGTGTGGATCCCAAAATCGAAATGTGATTTTCCAATCTTTTTTTTTTTTTTGGTCTCGGGGAAAAACCTCTCTTGACGGGTTCCCCCGGCCCGGGGGGACCGAGGGATATGTGGGACTCCGGGATTTTTCCGACTACCCACTAAAAAACCCCGCTGTTCTCCTATCGCCTACGCCCGGGCCCACGGATATATGGCCTGCCGATCTCGTGGCCCGGGCCGGCGCCGGCCCGCCCTTTGTCTTGAGGCGGGCCCCTTCTAAAGTGTTGGCGCCAGGGGGTCAGGGTTTCGTCCCCCCGGCGCTCTCCTAACAACTCTAGGAGTTGAGGGGGGCCGCGGAACAGCACGCAGCCCTCACCCTCGCGGTAATAGTGCGGGCGGCGGGTCCTCCCCCGAGGGGCCGCCCGCGGCCGCTTTTTACGGCGGCCGGAGGTCGTTACTGGCCCTCCGGCGCCGCCGGCGTGGCCTGCGTTGGCGGGAGGGGAGTGTGGTGGTTGACTCCCGCTCCCGCTCCGCCGCCTCCTTTGCGGACATGACTGCCTCGCAGAAGGAGGCGACGGCCGTCCATCCAGGATCGCCCCCGACCATGGACAGAACCAGGGCCGGGAGCGACAGGTCCACGCCGATTTGGGCGACGAGGGCGCGGCGCTCCTCGCGCCACGCAGGGCACACGGCGACAGTATGGTTCACCGTGTCCTCCTCGTCGCCCGCGCCACAGTGGTGGCACCCTGACGTCATCTCCCGCCCTATGCGACACAGGTACCTCCCGAAGCAACCATGCCCCGAGAGGACCTGCGTCAGGCGGAAGGTCAGGGCGCCGTGGCGCCTTTCCAACCATTCAGCCAGGACGGGCCTCACCGCTTCGATGGTGGCGAGGCCCGCGCTGGGGTGCGCGAGGCGCTCCTTCCACTCCACCATGAGCACCACGTCGCGCAGCTCCGCCCGCTTTGCCTCAACTTCGCGAGGCGCGGGGCGAGAGCCACGCTCGGCCGCGTCCCGGCGCCACTGGTACAACAGCGCCAGGACCCGGGCCTCGAGGTCCCATGGTGGGGATCCGGCCAGCAGGGAGGCCGCTTCGAAGGACACCGTGCGGTATCCCCTTATCGCCCTGACGGCCAGGACGCGCTGCGGCCTGCGAAGCAGCGCCGTCGTTTTGGCCGTCAGGCGATCCGCCCAGATCGGGGCCCCGTAAAGGGCCATCGACCGCACGGTTCCCTCAAAGAGCCTGCGGCACACTGCGCCCGGCCCGCCGATATTCGGCAGCAGACGGGAGAGTCCCGCCGCCGCCCGAACTAGCCTCGGCACCAGGCGCTCGAAGTGTGCCGCGAAGTCCCATCGCCCGTCGAGCACCAGTCCAAGATAATTCATGGACGGCCCGACGGCGATGTGGACGCCTCCTACCGTTATGCTCAGGCCCGGTGGCGGCCTCTGACGGGGCCCGTAAAATATTACGGCCTCCGTCTTGTTCAAGGCCACCTCCAGGCCTAGTCGCCGGATTCTTGCCACTGTGTGCGCCACCCCAGCCATGCCCAGAAGGCACGCCTGGCGGGGGTTCCTCCCGCGCGCTGTGACGAGCGTGTCGTCGGCGTAACAGATGACGCCGACGCCGGGGAGGAGTGCCCCCCTCAGGACCCAGTCGTATGCGATGTTCCACAGCAGGGGGCCCAGGACCGACCCCTGTGGAACACCGCACACGACGTCTCGCCGACTTTGCCCACCCTGGACCGGATAGACGACGGCACGATCACTCAAATATGCCCCAACTATGCGACGGAGGTAGGGAGGCACCCGATGGTACTTGAGCGCCTCCCGCACGCAGCTCCACGGCAGGGTGTTGAAGGCATTGGCGATGTCGAGTGACACCGCCAATAGCACCCTACCTCGAGCAACTGCGTCCCCCGCCTGGCTCCTCAGACGCGTGATTGCGTCAATAGTGGAGCGCCCCTGGCGGAATCCAAACTGTTCGTCTGCCAGGTTCGGCCCCTCTGTCTCTAGGTGCCGGACGAGGCGGTCTGCGAGGATCCTTTCGAAGATCTTCCCCACCTCGTCCAGCAGCACGATGGGCCGATAGGCAGACGGTGAGTCCGCCGGGCGCCCCTCCTTCGCGATAAGGACCAGCCTCCCCGTCTTCCATCTGCTGGGAAACCGGCCCGATCGCAGACACGCGTCGAAGAGCCTCAATAGTCGGGGCTCCAGGACGTCGTGGGACAGAACCCACGCACGCCCCGGTATGCCGTCGAGGCCGGAGGCCGTGTTCTTGGCCTTCAGCCGCAACATCGCTGCCCCCAGCTCTGCCCGGTCCACGTCGGGTACGGGGTCGTCGTCCGCGCTAGGGTCCCTCTCATCCCAATGAGGCGGGACCATGGCAGGAGGCGAGTGCTCAGCCCTCGTGGGGAACAGAGCGCCGACAAAACCATCCACCTGGCGCGGGGGGAGACTCTCGGTCAGCGGGGGCGCCCACGGGCGGAGCTTGCCCCGCACCGTTTTGTAGGGTCGCCCCCAAGGATCTTGATCTAAGCTGGCCAAGAGCTCCTCCCACGCCGCCGCCTTTGCCTCGCGTATAGCGAGATGGAGGTCGTTTCTGGCGCTCCGGTACTCCCCGTAGAGCTGAGCCTCCGCGGCCGCTCTGTCCGCATCGCGGCGACTCCGTCTTCGGAGCCTGGTGTACCGGCGGTGGGCGTAGTTGCACGCCCTGCGGAGCCGCTCGAGCTCCGCATTCCACCAGTACACCTGGCGCGGGGGTCGGTGTGGCCCCCGCCTCGGCATCGCCGCGTCGCAGACGTCGGTCATAAGCGACCGCAGGTTCTCCGCCTCCTCGTCGACGTCATCGGGAGGTACGTCGCCCGGCCTCGACCACGTAGCGACGGTCAAGGCCTCGCGGAAAACCTCCCGATTCATCTTTCCAAGTGTCCAGCGCGGACAGTCACCCAACAGGGTCACCTGGGTTGGAGGCTCTCGCTGACGGGCGGAGACGCTGAACCGGATGTAGCGATGATCCGACAGCGTCTCAACGCCCGTGAGCACCCTCCAGCCTCGCACACGGCGGGCCAGGAGGGCCGACGCGAACGACACGTCGACGATCGACCCCCCCAACTGCCTCACGCACGTGTGCTCGCGACCCTGGTTGAGGATTTCCAGACCCCTCTCCACGGCCCAGTCCTCTACCAGCTCACCCCGCGCGTCGGTTCGCGGGGAACCCCAGGCCTGAGATTTGGCGTTGAGGTCCCCGAGGACGAGCACGGGGCGCGGGAGGAACCGCTGGACCGCGTTGCCCAACTCTTCCATGTACCCTTCAAAGTCGGCGAGACTCCTGTTCGGGGAGAAGTAGCCGCCCACGACCACTATCTCCCCGAATCTGGCCGCGACGTAGCCCCTGCCCCTCACCACCTCCCCGGGATTTTCCAATCTGGATATTAAATATGAATTAACCTTAACACCTATTGTGCACTTTTTGTTATAACTTTAATTGTGAGCTACTTTGGAAATTTATTTTGATGAACAACAAAGAGTGATTTGAGTCAAAGTTACATAAATTTCATAATGGGTCTCTTTTATAACAAAACGAAATTAAAAATTACTTCAAAGTCATTTAAATCGAAAGTTTTTCACTTAACAGGAAACTTGAGAAAAATCTTGATGGAAAGTTTGTTCATTAAATTTGTTATTTTTTATGACAATTAAGTTCTATTGTCGGTGTGAGAATATGAGAGGGTATTTTTATTGTGCCCTTAAACTTTGAAACAGTGTACAGCGATTTGTACTACATTGAACTATCATTTCTGTTTTTGCGTATATTGCCCAGTTCAGATTGAGGATTTCTTTAGAATACCCTAAATGTCACGGGAAAAATTGATTATTTTTCCTTTCTTTAAACTATTTTATAATGTATCAGCACTATAAAATAGTAGGCTTTAAAATATGGAATATTGTGGCTAAATTTAGCTTTGAAAATACTATCTGTCATCTGATATTCCAAAGCCAGAAGAATAACCTTGTGGGGCCCTTCGTTTTCTGTCGGTTAAAAGGAGTATCCCAGTCAGTATTTATCACCCCCTAGGGAAGTAATAAGATATATTATTTCGGAACCGATGAGTTGGTGTGGTCGACCATGATAAATATATAAAATTATTTAAAAACATTGATATTATGTGTATGTAACAATATTGTTGTTATTTTTTAATATTTGTTATCAATGTTATCAGTATTTAAATTATAAACGGATTTTCGTATCAAAGGCATTCTGTTTCACGCAACCAAGCACTACAATCTATACAAATAAATAAAATTGGAGGGTCTGTTTGTAATAACCGCTTTTTACTAAGTGTATATGGATGTATACACGGTACATATACCAAAACAACATTTTTTACAATTTTTGTCTGTCTGTCTATTTGTTCCGGCTAATCTCTGAAACGGCTGGACCGATTTTGACGGGACTTTCACTGGCAGATAGCTGATGTAACTAGGAGTAACTTAGGCTAGTTTTATTTTAGAAAAAAAATAGATTTTGTTAAAAATGATAAGTATTGGAAATTATAGTCCAATTTAAGTTGACCTCAGATTTATATCATCAATCATATAAAATAGGGTTCTGCTTAGACTGGACTTTCTAGGTTCGAACGCAGTTTGTATATTTCATTTATTTATATTTTAGGGTTTATAGGGTTTGTAATCCAAAATAAACCATAAGATATATCCAAAAAATGCTTGGGCAGCATTCCACGCGGACGGAGTCGCGGGCATAGCTAGTTTTAGATAAAAATAATAATATAAAGTGGTGTCAAATGAAGTTGTCCATTATAATTTATTACAAATACACGCCAAGAGCCAGTTATATAATTCAATAGTTTACATAAATTCCTAAAATTACCAGGATATTGTCTTTAGATTTACGTCGGACAAATTATTATCCGTGCAGGGGCGGAGAAAGAATACTAACCTCTGTGGCCGGGGTCGGCCTGACGTAAAAGGCTACAAAACTACCCTGCTATAAAAAAATGCGTGCCAATTGTAAGAAGATTTTTTATTTACTTTTTGATTTATTCTCTAAAAAAGTTCCATTGTTGACGTTGAAGACTGCAGTTGATAAAAGCATAAATTTTTCATAAGTTTCGTTCAATATGCTGGATAACCTTACAATGTTTCTTAGAACATATGAATTATTTTATAATAGTATGCTCATAATCCTTAGAATAATTATACAATTAATTATTATAAGTCATAATCATCATCATCCTTGCGCTAAATCCTTTTCTTCTCCACTTCGCATAGTCTTCAGCATCCCTGGTAGTGAGCCCATTAGTACGCATATCACCCTTTACGACGTCAAGCCAGCACTTTTTGGGTCTACCTCTCCTGCCTGGGCCCGGCGGAGGCGGCATGGCTAGACATTTATTTCCCACGTAAGCATCTGGTTGCCGTAAAACGTGGCCGTACCAACGGAGCCGACACTCCTGCAATTTATCCGCAATGTCACGGACATGAAGACCGCCGCGAATGCGGGAGTTCCTAACGCGGTCCTTCCGCGTCACTCCACATATCCACCGCAGCATATTCATCTCCGTGACACGCAGTTTTTGCTTGTGTCGCTCATAGTATGCTCATAAGACAGCAATCAATTCCTAAAAAGTGAACGTCATAATGCAAATAGAACACAGAATTATATATATATATATATATATATATATATATATATATATATATATATATATATATATATATATATATATATATATATATATATATATATATATATATATATATATATATATAAATACAATAAATAATATATAAATACATTTCTAAGATATTGTGCTTAACATCACCATTTATATGCAAATTGTTATTCCCAACAATTTCTTAGTAAGTTAAAATTCGCGCTAAATATTCAAATCAAGAATACTTGATACCGTAATATGTATATGTTTACCTGCTATTATAGACATTGTGTTTTAGCAAAAATAAGTACTCACAGGATAATGATGTATGTTGGTATAAACAACAACATGGTTGGTGGGATGGTTCAAACAACATTCGTCCTTTACATCATTTGCAATAAGTGGCCACTTTAGTGGTCTGAGAGTTGAGCCCACATAAAAATTAGTCATCTGTATATTGAAGGTTCTAGTCTAGTTAACGTGTCCGTTAATTACATATTAAGAAAATAGCCTATGATTCACGTTACATGTAGTATAGATATTTAAAAAAAGGAAGGCACTAGCGTATGCCTTGTATGCGTACGGACTTTTAAATCTATTTAAAATTAGGGCGCATATTAGTTCATACTGCTTGCCATCGTATTTGGTTGAGATGGAACTATCAGGCGCGGGTACCTCCCACTGTGGTCCGGTGGAGCTCACTCGGCATTGCTCGCCTCAGCAGTCGTTTCCCGAGTGCCATAACGAAAGGCGCTCGGCAATCCAACCCATAAACGTGAACAATATTAGTTTTGCTAAATTCTTATAAAACCTATCTTCTCACGGTTTATCTGTATTTCATTGCTTTCTTTAAAAATCTTAAAACTTAACTACAATATAGTGCTTCTATTATTAATTATAGTGTTTTCATATTTTCTTATAGTTTTAATTAAATGATGTTGGGTATAAACGCTTAAAGCGCCCAAAAAATCTCTTGATAAAGTTTATGCCCCCGGTAGTGGTTGCTGTAATGTACCACTTTTAATTAATTTAGTTTGAACCTTGAGGTTTATCTTTGTTCTTTCCCTCAAATACTTTTGGGCAATTTTCACGCCAATTAACTGCTTAAGTTAAATAATTAAATATATTTCAAGATATAATGTCAGTATTCCTTGAATCGGTAGATGTGTATTTACATTGTTTAATATGTTAACTAACATATTTCAATAATTTTTTGCTTTCCTCTGATTCTATTTGGCATATTTTTCCTAAAACTTATCGAAAATTTTGAGTTCTCTAATAGATATTTGGAGGATTAACCGGACCTCCTATTAGGTAGATTCTCTAAACGAGAGATTCATTCAAACAAATATATTTCACTGACTCACTATTTTTATTCATGTTGATTTTTTCATTAATATATAATAAAAACACCGATCTCTTTTACCTTTATGAAGCATCCGTATGATTTGGATTTCTCTTTATAATAAAACTACGGAAATATGGCCATTATAGTGACTGTACAGGTTGTTTTTTTATTAAAAGAAAATTATAGCCACAATAAGAATTAATTATTGTTTACATAATGCAAATGCAACTGCCCAACTATCAAGACACGAATCGAATCGTATTGACATTATAATTTAATGTAAATATGAGTTTTTTTAGATCAAATCAAAGGTTTACAGATCGTAACTGGATATATAGCTAATAATCACATATATGATGCATTTTTAATAGTATTTAAGCTTTTGAAAGCTTCGATACTATTTATTAATGTGTGATCCTTTTACCATTAAATATTTTTATAAAAGACTTGAAGTAAATAAGATTAACAAAATGTTACCAAAAGTTGAATAAAGGCCTTTAGGCGACTAATATATCTGCAAATTTGTTACTTAGTCTTATCCTGAGGATGGCATCATTATTTTACTTCGTAACGTTTTAATTTAGATCGGAAGAATATTGTTTATGAATAAATATAATACAAGTTACACATTGACATTTATAACCAAAGTGCGCACAGGCACAACGCCATAAAACATAACAACCATAAACAAGACATCTCTTGTTTCATGGCTTCTAGACGATAAATACTTTTCTTTTGCAAATCAATTTAAATATATATTATAAATAGACACGAAGACTCAAAATGGGAAACAATCTTAAATCCCACAGGCGTGCCTACGTGCGAAAGCCGTTGCATATCAGAAGTCATCAAAACTGATTGTTAGAAGTTTCATTTCTACTCGCCTCTTTACGTAGATTTATTATATAATAGTTATTATTTTACTCAGAAAATCTTCAAGGAAATATATGTAGCATATATGTATTTAATTTGTTTTTTTACGAAAACAACTGCCATTTCACCCATCGAAGGGAACAGTAAACTTTACGTAACCTTTACGTAAACTTTACTGTACCAAGTGACCATTTTTACCTAAAAGTCAGAATTACATATATGGCGTAAAGTACCGGATAGTCGCTAAAATACCTTTGTTATTGTTTTAATCGCGTTAATATTATTTATTGATATTTGGAATATCTTTTTTTTTAAAGCCAGAAATTTCTAATGTTGTTTTTGTCATAATAAATGTTTTACTACTAATCATACATTTAATTACGTCGTTTTCCTGACCTGGCCCTGTCCTTACACATATTTTTGCTTTATCCACCATTGTTCTTCTCATGCATTCTCCTAGTTTAGTGTTTTACTAAAAAAAGCTATTAAAATAAAACAACAAATTTAATTTTTAATAATTTATTTTTACCTTTGGCAATGCAATTACAAACATAAACCTAACTGAAATAAAATATATTTTCAAAATATAATCGTATTTAAGAATACGATCAAACGAAAATGAAAACATTTAAAATAAAGTCAGCCATAATTAAAATAAGAAGATTATAAAAAAACTATTCAATTGGAGTTACTCTGTCTTAGCTCTTCTGTCCACGGGTTTGCCAGCCACTCAGATTTTTTCATTACTGGCATCCGGCGAGCAGACAAAGAGGGTCCCGGAATTGTTAACCCGCTTGCATCAACTTCGTCTTCGTCGAGCCAATCGGCATCCTCAGACGATGTTTCACAGCGGCGCACAATGCAGAGAAGCTCATTTGCCTTTCTTGCAGCAAGTCACTGCCCGGTCTTG
The DNA here is from genome assembly GCA_963693495.1 of Malacosoma neustria. Classification (NCBI taxonomy): domain Eukaryota; kingdom Metazoa; phylum Arthropoda; class Insecta; order Lepidoptera; family Lasiocampidae; genus Malacosoma; species Malacosoma neustria. The sequence goes on from OY856383.1 coordinate 13,992,181, forward strand.
CCTGTATGCATGTGTATGTATGTATATGCAATACATGTAACGATTATGCATTTGCACACTCTTGTGGGGTGTGAAATAAATCCCACAGGTTGCACATATTCGGTTCTTTAGGTAAGATTGTACTGATGGGCAAAAAAATCGTAAAATATCTGCATAAACCCTTCTAGAGGAGGCGACAGATCAACAAACAACCTCACAAGAAGTGGCGAAAACTTGCATGATCCTTTGTCTATCTGACTAGGTACCACGAGCTTGTTTGCGGTTTGAAGGATTGGGCAGGGTGGCGGCAGGAAATTTTAATGCACTCAAGCGGGAACAGTGGGATTCATCCGTGCATTTAATAACTTGCAAGAAATTTTGCGGTCTAAGGACAGGAGCGCTATACGACGCCATATTAGGTTCTATTGGATCTTGCAAGCTTCAGGGTTTCTATATTCCGCCGAAACATCGAAGTTGTCAATTTTCATTTCCCTCCAGACCTTAGCAAGTGTCTCTCCAGCGTGTTGAAAATTGCGTTTTTCCAAATCATCATCAATAGTAATTCCTTTGTTGTTGAAATGAGAACCAAAATGTTCATGCGGCAGGATGACGCCTGACAGTCGTTTGCTGAGGTTTACCATGCGTCGCTCAGCGCGGTTGTATGCACTCCGGTTTAGTCGATATGAGTAGGGCATCCAGATTGTATTTTTTGAAGTGTTGAATAGCAAAGTTCTTGACTTTCCGATAGCGCGGGTTTTCGCCCGGCCTACCATCTACAAAAACAATGATCACTGGCTTCACGGTGTTCGATTCTATCATCATTAAGGGTTTGAATGCAGACACTGATAAAAGTGATTCGAAATCATAAGCATGGGTGTTCGCTGTGGAGGATGCATGTTTCTCACTCCTTATGTGAGTCGACCCGCTGTAACCAACAGCTTCTTCGTTAGCGAAACCGTGAAAATCCACATTGACGCCGACGTATACTGAAAGAATAAGTTTGTGTCGCTCTGCTACGACCCAGTCGTGGACAGGTAAAAGTACTTTGTATTCCATTTGCATTAAAAGAGGACTATGACTTTTCACTGTCGGTAAACCTATTGGTACACGGACCTTATTGTCTTGAGAAAGAACAAATACTTGCTGCGATCCCAGAAGCGACGCCCCTGTAACGCATCGTAACGTTTTACAAGACTCAACCCATTCTAAATACAGAAGAACTGCAAATGTGAGAATTTGAACTAAATAATAATAATAATAATTTATTCAACAACAACAAAATATTGACAATATAAAATACAACATCAATTACAAGTTACAATTAATTAAGATAAAAATAGCAATAGTTTAAATTAAATTAATTAAAATTAAATTAAACATTATGACGTAAATACAGAAGTAATCCTTTTTCCTGAAAAATGTCGTATATGGAAATTGTTTCTATATCTACTGTTTTCTTAGGCGTTGAGTATGTTTGAGCTCGTACTAGCAACATCGTAGTATTTGGATCTTAATCCATAAGATTCTAAACACGTCACGTATTCACGGTGAAAAAAAATTGGATCGAAATTTGATACAACGCGAAGGAAAATAAACATGTTTAAATTGTTCATTTGTTCGTTTTTCAGGATAACCAATGCATTTATATAAAATCTATATATATATATATATATATATATATATATATATATATATATATATATATATATATATATATATATATATATATATATATATATATATATATATATATATATATATATATATATATATATATATATATATATTTTAGGTGGGTAATAAAAATGTTTATTCGCTTTTATAAAAGTCGTAAATCGAAAAAAAATGACTACTTCTTTTGCTACATCTGTATTATTATAACTTGTGCTGTCAATAACTTAATGCAATGAATCAAAAAGCCGAAGAAAGATTTAGAATCTTATAAAGGTATACTTTTGTAATGTTTATATGCTAAGAAGGATATATGAGTAGATCCTTCCATCCAGTTACTAAAAGAAAAATGTACTTGAAAGTATGCAGATATAGGTAAATATAATAATGTTACTAGTTACTACTTCTTGTCTTGGGTCTCTCCTAGAAGGAACGGAAGGTCCTGTCAGAATATCCTACACGTTTCTATGAGGTAGGGCGGGTTAGTGGTCTGAGTATGCAAGTTTTCTTGATGTTATCCTGCACCGTGAAAATTTTGTTATAATATGCATATTAGTCAAAGTTTCTATTACAAAAGCATTTAAACCAAAAACCCTATGCCCCATATGCTAAAAATGTTGTATACAAAAAATATAAAATCATTACATTAAAGCGAATATGACCCATATCATGGTCGGTTGTTCAATATTGATGTCTTCCACTTAGCACGCTATTGAGCGCCAACGGCCTTACATTTTGAGATCCACTCAACAGTATTGAGTATTACTAATTTGCTCGACCCTCCAGGGTCAAGATGTATTTTTTCAGTACTCTCGTTTTTTCAGTATTTTATAAGATAAAAGAGGTATAGCTGCAGTGCCGGATTAAGCAAGCGCGGGGCCCGTAGCAAATATTTTCAAAGGACCCCGCACCTCAAACTATAGCACCAACGTAAAAACTACATCACCAATGCACTCGTCGCCGATGGCTCAAGCGAGCTCCTGGGACGTGACTTCATCAAGTAGCCACCACCTGATTCGGCGATGGAAGCGCTCAACACGTTTGTCTTTGGGCTTCACGAAGTCCATAACATGAAGACGGTGTTGTGCAGTGACAGTCTCGCCGGATATGATCTTGCAGTTGGCTACTTTGCTGATGTGGTGTCTCCAGTCTACAGGAGAATTTGAGTCGGTCCGCGGCCCGATAATGAGTTCTAGCTCATTTATCGGACCGACTCTAATTCTTCACATTTATACGAGCGACTTTTTGTAACATGTGCTTTTATCGTATGAAATTCTGTTTCATTTTCGCCAAGGAATTAATGGGGGTTACCGATTGTATCACGTAGATTGTGTTAGTAGGAAAAGATGTTACGTTTCACCTTTTTGTGACATCAAATAAATTCAATATATTATGTTACCACGTGTTAATAAGTTTCATTTAAAAAATTACACTCAGGCCGAGATGAGCGGGTTTAAATATGCGGGGCCCTATTTTGCGCGGGGCCCGTAACAATTGCTACTCTTGCTATGTGGTTAATCCGGCACTGTATAGCTGTATTTTAATATAATGTATACTTGATTTTATATTTGATAGATACACGGAACCTGAATTATAATACTTATTATGGTCTTAAATTCCACAATTGTGTCGCTTAGGCAGCATCTCTTTGTTTGTCAATAGACAGGTATTGATGAAATAACCCCTACATACCAAGATGCGTAACCCACCTATCTGCCTTAAAAAAGCATAGTTATACTGACCATTTTATCTTGGGGAAGACCGGGCAAAGGTGAACAGCAGGTCCTTAAATTTTTATATTTTATAAAATACTTTTTTACAATTTACATTTATTTTAGGTACAAAATAAAAATTTTGTAGTTGGTATAAATACGGATTAGACCCATAGATTCGACTGTACAAGGTCACTTACGTAGCCATTGAACCAGTCGTATCATGGTTAAATGTTATTTCAGCATTAAATAAACATTCTTCGGGTGCAACTAGTATGAAACACGTGTAAGAAGAAGACTGATAATAATAACGTACCTTTTTTTACATATTTAATTCACACAGTGCCACCTAGTCCCAAACTAGCATAGCACTGGGGTATTAGACAACTGATATACCACATACATTATAGATTTTTGTAAATAAATAAATATTACATATAAACACCCACACAAGACGGGAATCGAACTCGTGTCCTTCGCAAGTGTACTAATACGTTAACCGTTACGTCACGAAAGTCGTCTTTGGTGGGCTCGGGCCTCCCTTTAGAGAGGACGGGCAGTATAGCCGACAGTATAACAAGGATTGGCGTTCCATGTTTCCTTCACCGTTGTTACATGGCAATTAAATTACAACAATATCCGGATGACCGAGCTTTGCTCGGTATTTTTATTTTTTTTGGAAATTAACAATTGATTTTCTTAGTCTAACCTCAAAGCAAACACCCATTGACTTCGTGTTACTTAACAACGCCATCTGCTGGAATAGCTTTAGTGTTGTTGTGTCGTTAAAGCAATTTAAAAAAAATAGTATTATTATTCGTCGAAAGATGTATAGCTAGATCGATTTACCGCCCCCGAAACCCCCCGAAACTAAATTTCATATATATATATATATATATATATATATATATATATATATATATATATATATATATATATATATATATATATATATATATATATATAATGTATATATATATATATATATATATATATATATATATATATATATATTATGTATATGTATATATATATATATATATATATATATACATATACATATATATATATATATATATATATATATATATATATATATATATATATATATATATATATATATATACCTAGTCAGGTCATAAGTATTGTCACACAGTAAAAACTTTTCTTTTAGAATGTTGGCCACAAAAAAGTTTATTGAATTCGAATTTCGAATTGTTCATGTTCATCAATAAAAATGTATAACTTTTAGAATTTTACTCATTTTTAAATATGGAGTGGACGCTTAAAGAAGACCGTGTTGCAGTTATTGCGTTGCATCGTTGCGGTTACGCGCCATTTCAAATTTTTAACATACTGAAAAATTTTAATATTACCAAAAGATTCGTTTATCGTACCATCAAACGATACAATGAAGACTCTAGTGTAGATGACAGGTCAAGAAGTGGTCGCCCTCGGTCTGTTAGGACTCCAGCAGTGATAAAAGCTGTGAAGGCACGAATTCAAAGAAATCCCAAACGTAAGCAGAAACTGTTGGCCCTTCAGATGGGGTTAAGCAGAACCACGGTGAAAAGGGTGTTAAATGAAGACTTAGGGCTTCGGGCATATCGAAGAAAAACAGGACATCGTTTGAATGCTCGTCTAATGGACCTGAGACTGAAGAGATGCCGCGCTTTGTTGAAGCGGTACGCGGGAAAAAAATATCGGGAAATTCTTTTTTCGGATGAAAAAATGTTTACCGTAGAAGACAGCTACAACAAACAAAATGATAAGGTGTACGCACACAGTAGTGAAGAAGCGAGCAACCGTATTCCGCGTGTCCAACGAGGTCATTTTCCATCCTCGCTCATGGTATGGTTAGGAGTTTCTTATTGGGGCTTAACAGAGGTACATTTTTGTGAGAAAGGTGTAAAAACGAATGCTGTTGTGTATCAAAATACAGTCCTGACGAACCTTGTGGAACCTGTTTCTCATACCATGTTCAATAACAGGCACTGGGTATTCCAACAAGATTCGGCGCCAGCTCATAGAGCGAAGAGCACACAAGACTGGCTGGCGGCGCGTGAAATCGACTTCATCCGGCACGAAGACTGGCCCTCCTCCAGTCCAGATTTGAATCCGTTAGATTACAAGATATGGCAACACTTGGAGGAAAATGCGTGCTCAAAGCCTCATCCCAATTTGGAGTCACTCAAGACATCCTTGATTAAGGCAGCCGCCGATATTGACATGGACCTCGTTCGTGCTGCGATAGACGACTGACCGCGCAGATTGAAGGCTTGTATTCAAAATCACGGAGGTCATTTTGAATAAACTTTAATGTCATAAGAATCTATGTTTTGTTAAGTTCATTTTGGTATATGAATGGTTACATAATGAATAAACTTGTTACAATTATTTTACATTAAACATGTGACAGAATTTATGACCTGACTAGGTATATATATATATATATATATATATATATATATATATATATATATATATATATATATATATATATATATATATATATATATATATATATATATATATATATATATATATATATATATATATATATATACAAGAATTGCTCGTTTAAAGATATAAGATTAGATGACAAAAACTACCAAAGCGGTGGATGTTCTCATGAGATTTCAACATGTGACTCCTAGATTAGTCTCCATATATAATACCACAAGCTCTACCTTTACTAAACTCTATATTTTTATTATATGTACTAAATATCTAATAATTTTGCTTTGTTTACACACAATAAGAAAGTCTGTCCAACGCAGATAAGCTCAGTGTATCTCAAGGTATGATTTATATCCTACGTGCACAATAAAACACATTTATCCGTAATCTTTGCTGATCTTACGGTAATTCAAACACTTTTTCGATATGCCGTAACATATGAGTCATGACGGCATCATAAAGACTTATAAGGTCTCAACTTTGCCTACAAATTTAATTAATTTGCAGGCATTAAATTTATTAAGTGATAGACAAGACACTGACGTAGAATTTTCCTTCAGAGTTAGACGTAGTCCACAATGGCATGTGCCGTTTTACCTTCTTTCTAAATTGCTAGATTGGTTGGAAACGTGAGGAAATCTACATTACATACATAGGAAATCTAAAATCATCGGTATGTGGAACCGTGGTAGGTCTGCTTTGAAGAATCATGTTGGATAGATTAGAGGAAGTGAAAATGTAGCACCAGTGGTTGAAAATTTTAAAAGTAACAGACTATGCTATCGGCATGCTATGATGGCCGTTTTGACGTTTGTCCACTCCATGAAGTTTCGTATTAATTAGTAATTACATTTGAAAGAGCAAATTGATGTTCTTTATTGTCAATAACTGCACGTCGCTATTGACAATAAAGAACAGCAATGTGCTCCTTCAAATGTAATTACTAATTAATACAAAACTTCATGAGTGGACAAACGTCAAAACGGCCATCATAGCGTGCCGGTATAGTGGCGTGGTTTGGCCATGTAATGCAAAGGGAAGAATGCCATCTAACTAGGAAAATGCTAGAAATGAGGGTGTATAGATAGAAAAGCAGAGGTGGACCAAAGAAAAGATGGATGGATTGCGTAAAAATAATTTTTTACGCAATAATCATATCATTATGGCGAAAAAGGGTGTGAATGTTGAGATGACGGCTAACAGAGGAGAGTAGAAGGTGAGACCATGTTGTGGCGGCCCCACATAGTTTGGGATAAAGGCAGGAAGAAGATTTAGACGTAGCAGTGAAGAGTGCAGGAAAAATTTGTTGGATCTGGTAACAGCATCAGATGCTACGTATTCGTCCTACTGCTGAGCTGGGACCACCTCCTACGGGGAAGGTATATTGCGTAATAACACACTGATGATTTTGGTATGCAGATTTGCAAACTAATTTTCCTTGTTTTTTTTAATGATGTGGAACAATCAACAGGCTGATGGTCCACTTAATAGTATGCATTTACTGTCATCTAGGGATGTTTGTGACCCCAGGGGCATCGCTAACACGCTTCCATCAGCGTAGGGGAACTTGGGTCACTAATGCCGGAACACAATAAAAGGTTGTTATGGTAGCATATTTAGAGACCAGGGGTGGTTGCCCTCCAGTCGGCATGGAGCCCTACCACTTATCTGGTGTGGTTTTGTCACATTTTACGACAGGCCGTAGGCTTCAGAATTTAAGAATTAGCTAGCTACCCCGGTCCTACATGGTGATACTACCCACTACTCAGAACGCCAGTTAAATTTATACACTAAGCAAGAAAAACTGTCAAAAAGGCCATACTATCTAGCCAACATATACCTTAATGTTTGCATTGTAGTATATGCACAACACTAATATTTTATATTGTCTCTTCTTGTAGAAGTAATAGACATGGACTATGGCTACAAAAAGGCGGAAGTCTTTTTGTACCATATTTATAGTTCTTGTGTTGTTAACCTTATAATAAATATGTCAGCCAATAATTAAAGTCTATTTATTGGGTTGTGTTATATATTTCAACCATCTCTTTAAATTTTACAATAAACAACATGCATATGGCACTAAAAACATGTGTTAAGTCCATTTAATCTTGCTGGAAATTCATTTTGCAATACGCAAAATATACGGATGCAATATTTGCAAAGAAAAATTGTTTTTGCTACAATTTCACTAATTGAAGAGACATGAAGCTACCGCGGTACGCTGAACGGCGCCTTTTAATTATGATCTCGGAAGCTGAAATGCAAATAGCTGAGGTTACTAGCAATGCAGTTAAATAAAACTAACCACTTTAAGGCTAAAAACATTATACTATTATCCGTACAGGGGCGGAGAAAGAATACTAACCTCTGCGGCCGGAGTCGGTCTGTCGCAAAAGGCGACAAAACAACCCACCCTAGCTACGTGGTAGGGCCTCAAGCCCGTCTGGGTGGCGACCACCTTTGGTTTTAAATATATAAATGACCCAAGTTCCTGTGACCTTATGGGACAGCAGCGTGTCGCGATGCCACTGGCGTTGCAAACACCCATAGGCGACAGTAACTGCTAAATTAAATAATTTTGCCTAGGATCACCGCGAACATGCTGCCGTCTGCGTAGGGGAAATGGAACCTGAGCCACTGATACTGGAACACAACACAAGGATTATGGCAGCATACTAATAGTCCAGAGGTGGTTGCTATCCGGGCTTGGGGCCCTACCAGCTAGTGTTGTTTTGCCGCTGTTTACGACAGGCCGACCCGGCCGTAGAAGTCAGTATTCTTACTCCGTCCCTGCACGAAGAAAACTTCTCACGTATCGATGTTTTCTAGACTACCCTAGATAATTATACAAGGTGGTGCACTAAATATAGTAAACACATATATAAATATTCAAGTAACAGTGCGTCATAAGATTTTAGATAATTAAGTTCTTAACTAAGTTCTTCTTGGTTCCGACACTCATGTACGGAAGTGAAAGTTGAGTATGGCAGAAGAAACATGAAAGCAGAATAAATGCAGTTGAGGTGAGAGCGTTAAGAAGTATAATAGGAGTTAAACTGAGTGACAGGATAAGAAATAGTGAGATAAGGAAACGTTGTGGTCTGAAAGAAGATGTAGTGACAAAAATTGAGAAAGGTATGCTGAGATGGTTTGGCCATGTTGAGAGAATGAATGAAGAACGATTGACGAAAAAAGTGTATAAGGCGAGTGTGAATGGAAGTGTTGGAAGCGGCGGACCTAGGCGGACGTTTCGAGACCAGATCAGGGACGTCTTGAAAAAAGGCCAGGTCAAGAGTACCCTAAACCGAAGGGCATGTATGAAGGGAATAATGAAAGTGGACGAAGCGAAACAAGTATGTAAGGATCGTAGCAAGTGGAAGAAGTGGTCTCTGCCTACCCCTACGGGAAAGAGGCGTGATTATATGTATGTATGTATGTATGTATGTATGTAAGTTCTTAACAATGGCAAGTTATTTAACTTTTTTATATCCAAAGGTAAGGATTTTCTAAGATATATAGTTACAAATGACTGTCTAAAACACTCATAATTTATCTATAAGTCTTAGATTACTAGCTTCTGATGATAATATTAGGGGTAAAATACGAAATTGCCGATTTGTACCGAAAAATTTAAACATGTTTTTTTCTAAGATATTTATTTAATCAAAATATTTACCCTCATTATCTATACATGGATGCAATCTAAACAAAAATTTATTTATGCCTTTATAATAGAACTCTGAGGATCTAGATTCGACAAACTATGTGAAAGCATTTCATACTGTCTCCTGGAAAAAAAATTATTATCACGTGGAAATTATCCAAATAAAAAAAAATGGTAGTTCAAAGGTCTAGCGAGTAGTAGTAGTAAGTAGTAGCAAAAGGCTCTGAAGATAACAGAGAAATGGTGCATGGAGAACCACCTCTCCATTAATCCAAATAAAGCAGTTATAGTACCATTTACAAGGAGAAGGACACTAGCAAGTCTAGGGAATCCCTCCCTTAATGGAACCAAACTGCCGTGGTCCACCGAGGTCAAATATCTAGGCATAACCCTTGATAAGGAACTCAGGTGGAAGACTTATGTGGAAAAGACAATGGCGAAGGCTCTGAGAGTATTTAGCATGTGTCGTTCCACTTATGGCAAAACCTGGGGACTAAAACCCAAAGTGATACGATGGCTTTATCAGATAATGTTAATACCCATCATTACGTATGGCAGCGTAGTATGGTCGCCCAGAATAAAACTTACTACGTTCAAAGAGACACTCAATAGGCTACAAAGAACGGTGTGTCTTGGAATCACGGGTGCTTTTAGAACAACACCTACGGCAGCTATGGAGAGATATTTTAACATTCCTCCTCTGCATATTATGGTTGAACTTGAGGCAAGGAGGGCACTATATCGCCTTGCTGTAGCTGGCCTATGGGACTCCACCAAGCCAAAAACCAACCATACAAAATTCGATGGAAATGAGGACCTGGATTGGATAACACATATGATATCCGATAAAATGCAAACCAGGTTTATATTTGAAAGGCTTTTCAGGGTCCAAATTCCAACAAGATTGGAATGGACAAAGGGACCAGATCCACCGGAACATAATAGTCTGGTATGGTACACTGATGGATCCAAAATGGAATCAGGTACAGGGGCGGGAGTATACGCGAAAGACTACAAATGTAGTAAAAGCTTGGGAAAAATGGCAAGTGTATTCCAGGCTGAAACATATGCCATAATAACCTGTGCTCAGGAGAACATAGATAGAGGCACCAAAGGCAAATCTATATATATTCTCAGTGACAGTCAAGCTGCAATCAAGGCCATCGCCTCCTTCAAAGTTGACTCCAGACTTGTCCTGGATGCCATTCAAACCTTAAATAGGCTTGGAAGGCATAACAGGGTAAGATTAATGTGGGTCCCGGGACACGAGGGAGTACATGGCAATGAAATGGCAGATGAACTGGCAAGAGAGGGCTCAACTAATGATTTTATGAGTCCGGAACCATGTTTAGGCATTCCGACTAGCCTCGTGAAAGCCACATTCAGGGATTTTGCAGACCGCAGTCAACAACAACACTGGCTGACTAGAATCGGTCTGGAACACTCCAAAAAATTTTTGGGATCCACGATACAAAGCACGAGGATCCATCTGGAACATGAGCAGGGGGCAAATACGCTACTTGCTTGGAGCCTTTACTGGGCACTTTGGAACCAACAACATGCTCATGAAGATGGGTCTAACCGCGACACCCATGTGCAGGTTGTGTGGGGAACATACAGAACGCATGGAACACCTAATGTGTACATGTGATGCATTGGCCAGGAGGCGAATGAATCTTTTGGGGGTAGGATATCCAACACCGGAAGACTACAGGCTCCTATCTCCATACCTCATTGTTAGGCTCATGAAGCAAATTTTCAATGAGATTGGAGAGGAGTGATTGCTATCTAGGGGAACACAAAAGATCCCATTGGGTCGAAGTGTCCGAGATATTTCTCGGCCCCAAAAATAAGATAAGATAAGTAGTAGCAAGGTCTGACGAGTATGGTGGATAGCGTGTGGTTTCTAACTCTAGCTTCTGTAGATTTACAACGGTTTCTCGTGCAATGTGTGGTCTTGCGTTATCATGGAGCAATAATGGTAAAGATCGATTCACAAGTCGGGGCAAGAATCCACTTTTCATCACATTTCACAATTCGATCCAATATTCCTTCTTTTCTATACAAATTCAACAAGACAACATAAGTTTCAACACGCATTTCTTCCTGCAGATCACTCAAATCATCACCAATTTTTCATAAAAAAATTATCTTATTGATTTGATGTAAATGAGTAAATATTGTAGGTAGGGTAACGTTAAACCATGCTTGTAATTCCTGGGTAATTTGAATCAGATCGACTTCCACCATCTCTTTCAATTCAGCGTTATTCACCTATGTGGTCGGTCTTCCACGTGGTTCGTTCTTCAAGTCGAAGTTTCCATTACGAAAGCGTTTACATCAAAAATGCACGGTGCGTTTATTAACAGTCTCCTCTTCAAACACAGTGTTGATATTACGAGCTGTTTCTGCCACGTTAGTTCCACGTCGGAACTCGTATTCAAAAGTGACTCGGATTTTTGAAGTACCCATCTTTCAGGTCTAAGCCTGGTACAAAAACAATTGAAAGTCGAGAATCGAATGTGCACATTTTTTAAAAGAAGAACCTCATAGGTATCATGAGAAAAAAAAATCACTCGGAAATCTCACACCTCTCACACCACATGAAGGTTTTTTGTCAATTCTAATCATCTATAACTATACAGAGGCAATTCCATACGTTAATCTTTATGATTATGATCAATAATGTATTAGAATTAAACATGGTGTTTCAAATGCTTTAGTGCCTGAAGTCCGTTTCCTTTACTGCTTCACTTCATATGATCTGTAGTATATCTGGAAGTATAAATATTAATAAACATTCACTATTTACAAATTTAGCATTACTTTAGCATAATTAGACATTAGTTCTCCATTTAGTAATTTATAAAACTAGTATTTTATATGTCTGAAAAAATTATATTATAATAACTGTTAATTTAATTCAATAGATAGAACTCAAAAGTTGTAATTTAATTTAAATATGAAGTTATAATGGAAGTTATTTTAGGTATTAATATTGGCGAAAAGTTATCATGCTACTATAGATGTTGATAATAAGGGATTTTCCAAATCTTACCATTATTTCCCCGCGGTATAGAAACCTCTGAAATCTTGATATTTTGTTATAATATGGCTTGTGTGATATCAAATCTGAATATGTTGAACTGTTGAGTATGTTACTCAATTGGAAATGAAAATTTTAATACCTAAAAAATTTTTTTTTCAGTAATTCTGGTATTATCTGAAGTTTATCACAGGATTTCCACGCGCTTATTTATTGGTAATTTTCGGTTGATTTTTATTTTACTTATTTTTTTTACTTTTTCTGTATATCGTACATCGGAACGGTTCAAGATGAGGGAGTTCAAGTGTGTCTAATATACATTTATTTATTTAAGAAAGGTAAGAATATATATAATATAGTACAAGAATATATATAATATATAGAATAAGAATATATATAATATATGTAATATAGGCGCTCTGCTGGGAATTTTGAGACTAGATGGTACGATGTGATTTGTTACAGTGTATTTATTTATATTTATTGTTTAATTATTCTGATAAAATATATACATTTAACAAAACGCTAATCTCCACAAAAATACCAACTAAAACCACAAAATCTTTTACCTACTTGTTTAAATAAATCATGATTATGCTCCGTCACGGCGATAATTAGGATTCCCGACTTTCTCCAGTTTTGGCGCAAATATTTAACTATGTAATGAACTTTTATCAAGCTAAGTCTTAAAGCTTTTCATCACGGCTGCACTCGAGGCTTTCTTTTCAGATCTCAGGGAAACACTTGTATGTTTTACAGGATGTAACTGCTTGCTTTTTCAAGAAGCTTCCAATATCAAATTCTCGTCTGCAAAACCCTGAAACGCTGAATACATCTATCTAATCGTATATTATCTTTCTTCTCATAAATGTACTCTAGTAAAATATAAAATAATTTATTACCCTTTTCTTATTTTTTTTTTTTGCTGTAGGACAGCAGACAGGATGACGGCCCGCTTAGAATTTAGCAGTTACCGTCGCCTATGGGTATTGGCAACGCCAGTGGCATCGCGAACACGCTGCTGTCCTATAAGGGTACAGGAACTTGGGTCACTAATGCCGGAACACAACACAAGGTTATTATTGCGGCATACTTAAGACTAAAGGTGGTCGCCATCCAGAAAGGCTTGAGGACCTACCACGTAGCTGGGGTGGGTTGTTTTATCGCCTTTTACGACAGGTCGACCCCGGCCGCAGAGGTTAGTATTTTTTCTCCGCCCCTGCACGGGGCGTAATAATTTGTACTACGTTTTGCGATCTCTCTATTTTTGCATACAGGTGATGTAAGTTCGAGTGTTCCTATATCTTAAACTGAGGATATGCAATAAATGGTTTTCGATGTTGAATTATTTGTCACTCTCTCCGCCACTTGGAGAAACACGCTCTAGAGTAGTGTTGGTATAAGGGTACGTGCAATGCATCCATTAATGCTCACTGTTCACAAGGTACATACGATGCGGTGTAAATTACGATGATAGATGCACGTTGCTGGTATACCAAAAATACAAGACGAGAGTCTGACAGTGACTTTCGGTGTCCTAAAAGCCAAGAAGGTTCACAATATCTTCACTTTCGTAAAGGATAAGCGCGCAGAACACCAAAACGTCCTCTCGGCGCTACAAGACCTCTGCTAATAACATTAGTTATTTAATCGATATAATTACATAATGTAAACTCTGAAACTGCTTCAGACCCTGTCTATTAATGCTGAAATTGTTTGCGTTGTGAATAACAATTGCCAGATTGGTAACTATTGTTCCATTATATACGCAGCCAAACCATTGGTAATTATTAACAAGGGCCCGATTTGCGAAACTGTTTTCAATACAGATGGAGTTAGGAATTTGTGATGTTGTTGCGTTCAAATCATTATTCTTAAACTTCTTTGTGTGGATAATTGAATTAATATATATTTTTTTAATAATAAGCGTATCCAAGCACATAAGACTAGACACATATTTTAAAATTAGAATCAAAGTTGTTATTGTAATCAATCTATCTGCGAGTATGATTCCGGAAGCTTATGTATCAGAATCAGAGGTAGCTGCGTTATGCTACACTCATGTGCACTTGTTAGAGTTGATTTTCTCATATTTATATTACTTTATTATTATATTTCCTTTTACTATAATATGTACTTATAGACGTCCGATGCCGCTCAATCCCCAATTCGATCGCGAGGTAAATTAAACGATGCTCGTAGCTATGAAATAGAAATTTAGTCAAACTATCGCTTTCCCCGATATGTTAGACCTATTCTTACTTCAAGCAAGGATTACTTAGTCATAATTATTTAACACTAATTGTTTAGTGCGGTTCAATGTTATTAAAACTTGAATATAATAAGTAGTCACGTAAATATAACAAGGAAAATGATAGAAATGAAAGTGGACGGATACAGGAGTAGATGTAGACCAAAAGAAAGATTGCGTAAAAGATGATACGGCAAAAAAGTGAGTGAATGTTGTGATGACGGCTAACAGAGGAGATTGGAACAAGAGAATATGTTGGGCCGACCCCATATAATGTGGGATAAGGGCAGGAGGAAGAAGATAATAAGTAGTCACGTGAGAACGCTTTATGTGACATCTCCCTCACATCTGTACCTCCTATGACACTATCCTGTTACCCATTTCTTACTAAGAGATGTCGTGTATCCGAGGGTATTAGACAGAGTGTGTGTTGAAAAGTTTAAGGGTTAGACATTGTCCCTATGCGCGCGCGTCTTTTATAAATTGAAATGCATTATCACGTGTTGTTAGAATTGTATTATTTTGAGTAGTGTACACGCGAGTATTTTTATAGAATTAAAGGTAATTTTATAGAATTAAAGGTGATTCTTAAAAATTCACCCGAACTAGCGCCTTCACTAATGAATATTAAACTAACCTCCTAGCAATTATACGAGAGCAAATATAACTCTCACTAAGAACATTATATTGTATAAAGCCAAAACAATCGCTGTAGCCTCAATAACTACGATTTTCGCCGACTCACAGTGATTTAACGTTTACGTGGAACAATTTATTTTGTTAGTTCGCCGGCAGTTTATCGGCTTTATGCTACAAATCTAGTCCATGTCTATTGCATTGGATACTGTATCGAAGACAATGGATCAGAGGCTATAATTTTCCCTTAACCATGACTTTATGCAAATTCTGTTTAAGAGGTTTTTACTATTTCTTGTTTATAAATTTGGGAAAGCACTAGTTCATCAGTAATTTAATGTAAAAGTAAAACTATTTTTATTGTCTCATTTTTTGCATTATATTACTTAAGAAAACGACAAAACTACAGTATTACAGGTAAATAAAAGTATTTAATAAGTATTTGAAAGAAATAAAGTTTTAGTATAATAATACAGGTTTAACTTATGTATGTACGAACGATTTTTGTTGAATAATTTTGTGAATTTTATTTTTATAATTATAAAGAATTGATATATTTTCTAGATGCACCAAAAATTTTCTTTACATTTAAGTTAATATACGTTTTTGTGAAATAAATAGATAAATTGAAGTTTGTTAGTTCCCAGATAGTTAAAGAAGGGCTCAGTTTTTCTTTCAAGGTTAGGACCCCTCTCAACAGGAAGGGCTGGCGGATAATTGCACCTTTGAGAACTGTTTCAAAAATAAAATAGTTTACATGATTTGCAAAGGTGGCCATTTATGATTCTTGTGCAGTGATTCAATACAGCAGATAATCATGACATGAAAAAATAATATTGAAAGTAAACTGTGCCTTGTTGTTATTTATAGTAGAGTAGAGAAAGTTGTTTTAGAAGCCAAAGTCTTATGATACATACAAAATAGTGAAAAATATTTGGGTATAAAAGTTTGTTAATCCCAATGAACAAATAGCATTGATGAGTAGATCGTTAGGCCTAATGAAATGTCTCAAATTTCAATTTTGATGTAAGCCAGAAACATGTTAAAATATATTGTTTTTCCGATAAACGACAGTTTAGACAAGCCCTTGTCTACATATCTTTAGATATGCATGACGCGCAGTCCGGGACCTTTGTTAATTATAACGTTGGTCGCACTCCACTCCAAAATTGGAAATTTAGGCCTTGAATAGGTTATTTCATATTATTTTATGGGTACCCTCTCTGTATTACTTTCGCTATTTAAAGCCAATATATTAAGATGTCTGTTATATTCCGACCTACGTGTTACTTGTAACCTGCCACATTATAACTAGATTTGAACTCAGTTATTAATATAATAAATATTAAGGATACTAATTGTAACCTTTAGTATATACTATGGAGTTAGAGATAAGAGATGCGTATGTTAGAAAAGTGTCTGTCAACATTATGTTAAATTAATAATAGGATCAGTATAACATTTAGAGGAAAGCGTACAAAAGTTTTTAGAATGGGATAGATAATTACAATTCAACATACTTCAATTCCTCATCTACAGATACATTTATAGTATCTACTGTAGCTGCATTAGCGCCATTCCGGCGGGTTTTGAACTATGATTTACAGCGTGTAGCTTGACACTTTTTCAACTTCTCCCATATGAGATAGTCCTTCGTATTGCTTGTTTCTCAGGAATCGGATACGAGTGCTGTTTGATAACTCCGTGACTTTTTAAATTTCCCGCGCAGTAACTTTAAATGAAACTATTGATCTGACTACTGTCAAATTTTGAGCAAACTGCATCATTTATATTGTGTTTTACAGCCATTAAAAGCAGAGTACCTCGTAAATTTTAATAAAAATGGACAAACAAAATTAAGGCTAGTCAGGCAGACTTAAAACTAAGAGGATTAAATCTCGCATCCCAATACAAAGCTGATTATGTTTATTACATAACGTTCTCAACACAAGCCTTTAGGACTATATATACTAGAAAATTCTAGGTAACATAAATGTTTTTTTTTTTCAATTTGTTTATCAAATTTACAGTTATTACATTGTTTTAATAAAATAACAGCACGAAAAACCATTAAAGTTTGTACAATGCCATTGAAACTTAATTCTACGCACGTTCAAGTGTCTAAGTAAATTTAGGTTACAAATTCTCTAAAAAGTATTTTTAAGTGAGGCTTTAATATTTTTTGGACTATATTATCTCTTATTAATTTGCCAGTTTGAAATTAGATAAAAAACTTTATAAATAGGCCGAGCGTAATTAACGAAATAGGTTAATTAAATCGCGTCAAACAATCAAAATAAGTTAATCATAACTTTAGAAGTTTAACCACGGTTTGAAATCAAGTCGAAAAGTTTGAATATTGTTCTCATAATCTCTGAAACAGAATTAACAAAACGGAAATTACATTCGTACCATATGCGTTTATACGTAAAAATAAATGCATTAGTCTCCTGACTTCTCGCATTAATTATTCAGATGTTTCTTCCCTTTTGCATCCTCGTACTTTAAAACCCGATCCTTTTTTTGTTATGATTACAATGTAAAACTCTTTGTATCTCTTCTTTTTCTTAACCTCTTGGAACAAAAAAATACTAGATTAAGTGTTGAAATTTGATTTACGACGACAATCACTTGATCACTTACACTGAAAAGAATAAATGATTCCCTTAATATATTTTATTACATTAGTCACTTTTTACGACCTCTTTATTAACTTGTAGGGTAGGTTTAGTTTTACTACAGGTCGGGACCACATGGTTATAGTGTCCATATATTAATATAGGGTGATGGAAGACATCTAATAGTATCAGTGCCCTTTGACGGCAAAGAAACGTGTTGGTTAAGAATTGGACTCCGTATTGTAATGTCGAAATCAATCGTTGCTCTAACGAAGTTGTTTTTTTTTTATTGCTGTAACTCCACTTGTCTAGCAACCTGTCTAAATTTTGTACGATGCTAGTCACACGTAATAGTAGGACCATTGCATTTACTTTCTTCTTACGCAAAACACACAGTACACATTCCATCCACATTTTCTTAGACCTACCTCTACTGTGTATCTATCCTTCTCATATCTTGAAGACTTCTTACTTTTGACGATATCCGTGGCGTAGCTATTAACGTACTTCGGTAAGCTAGCTATTAGGTCACGAGTTCGATTCCCGTCTTGTGCTTGGTTGTTTATGTATAATATGTATTTATGTATAAAAGAAAAAAATATACGTAGTATATCAGTTGTCTAGTACCCATAACACAAGTGGACTAGATGGCGCTGTATGAATTGTCCCTGTATATTTATTATTTATTTATTTCTAGCATTTTCCTTGTAACATAGCATTCTTCTCTTCGTCGCATTTTAATCCATCCGAAATTAATTTATTTACACTCCAAGAAGTCGATCGATTCGAATATTCGCAATAGAATATTAAGGATTTTTCATTTTACAAGTGAATACAAAGTTCTACTCACTCTTTACTCGCAGACAATTGCACTTCGTAAAATTTTTAATGAAAAAACTTGAGACAACTCGTCTGTATAACAGACGCGTTTTAAACTGAGAAGAAAAATGGATATATGTTATAGACTGAATATTTGTGATTCTATCAGTGAGAGATATTGACCACGTAAAGATGCATCTGCTAGAAAATGATGACATTGGCATGAAAAATATAAATATGTTGAGACAATTCCCGCAGTCTTATCCAGTTTTCTTCGTGCTGGGTCCGATAAGAATACGGACCTGGTAGGAGGGCCGAGAGCCCGTCTGGATGGCAACCACCCTTGGTCTATAAACATGCCGTCATGATAACCTTGTGTTGTGTTCCGGAATTAGTGACCCAAGTTACAGTACCCCTATGCGGCCAACTACGTGTTTGCGGTGCCCCGAGAGTCACAAACATCCATAGGCGATGACAGCTACTTACTATTTTTTTTTATTGCTGTAGAACAGCAGACAGGCTGACGTCCCGCTTAGAATTTATCAGTTACCCTCGCCTATGGGTGTTTACAACACAAGTGGCATCGTGAACACGCTGCTGTCCCATAAGGGTACAGGAACTTGGGTCACTAACGCCGAAACACAACACAAGGTTATTATAGCGGCAAACTTAAGACGAAAGGTGGTCGCCTTCCCAGACGGGCTTGAGGCCCTACCAAGTAGCTAGAGTGGGTTGTTTTGTAGCCTTTTACGACAGACCAACCCCGGCCGCAGAGGTTACTACTATTCTTTCTCCACCCCTGCACGGATACATCGGCATCAGAGATGGCGATACAGAGATATTAAGTAATCCCTCTTTTGTTCCTGAGCAATAAGTCCCAAATTAAGCAGCAGAGCGCCTGTTTCATAGGTACTAGACTACTGATTTACTTTTTTTTTTAATTTACATAATCCATACTAATATTATAAATGCGAAAGTAACTCTGTCTGTCTGTCTGTCTGTCTGTTCCTCTTTCACGCCTAAACGGCTGAACGGATTTTGATGAAATTTGGTATGGTGATAGATGATAACCTAGAAATGGTCATAGGCTATAAATAATCACGCCATCGTTCTTAGGGGGTAGGCAGTAGGCAGATAACTAAATTGAGTTAGTGATTTTTTGTGCTTATCCGGTATCTATGAGAATCGGCCAACATCTATTTTTCATCCCCCTAAATGTTAGGGGTGACCCACCCCCAAAAATTTTTTTTTAATTTTTTGACATTTTATTATTTATATGGCAGAACAACGTTTGCCGGGT
The DNA here is from genome assembly GCA_963693495.1 of Malacosoma neustria. Classification (NCBI taxonomy): domain Eukaryota; kingdom Metazoa; phylum Arthropoda; class Insecta; order Lepidoptera; family Lasiocampidae; genus Malacosoma; species Malacosoma neustria. The sequence goes on from OY856383.1 coordinate 14,012,340, forward strand.
CAGCTAGTATACATATAAGCCGCAAATTCGGGACCGGAATCGAATCTCCGACCCCTGCAGACGCTTCGACGTGTAAAATTTGTTGCACTACAGAGGTCGTATCGTCTTAGTTTAATAGTATATTATAGTTTCTACGCATTTTATATCACAAGCAAAGTAATTAAGCAGACGGCCACTTTAAAGGAAGCGGTTTCTTTACTTTTTGAACGTATGTAACGTCAGAAGCGTTGCTAATGTGCTGTTAGCTACGATTACATCAAAATCAATAAAACGAAAACTACAATCTGTTCACCATTATTATTTGCTTTGTTGAACAAATAAACAAACACTTAAATTCGAAGCTGACGATGCAAACGGAGGTCTTAATTGCATTGGGAATAGTCGCATGAAACACTTAGCGTAACCCACGTCACATTCGAATCGACTAAATGGTTAGTAATTACTCGTTAATGTATAAACAAAGAAGAAAACTTTATAATGTATTTCATTACTGTCGTCAGTTCGTGACTTCGTACCCAACTGTGCAAGGAGAGTTATGTTTTTATTCATTTTTTGTTCTAGATTTTACTTTAAATTAATCTCTATATCATTCATGCATGGTTGGAGTAAGGATACTAACCTCTGCGGCCGGGGTCGACCTGTTGTACAAGGCGACATAACAACCAAAGCTACGTGGTAGGGCCCCAAGCCTGTCTGGAAGGCAACCACCCCTGGTGTATAAGTATGATACCAACATAACCTTGTGTTCCAGCATTAGTGACCCAGGTTCCTGTACCACTATGGGACAGCAGCGTGTTTGCGATGCTCCTAGTGCCGCAAATATCCATAGGCAACGTACCTCCGCAATAAGAAAAAGATCTCACATAAATGCTTATTATCATTATTATCACTTCGGTTGAAACTCGTACTTCCGTTTCCGTACTCATGCAGACACGCTTTTAAACTATTCCTGTTTCACTTCAAACGGTTTTCGATATCGCTAGTTTTTAATCCATTGGCTCGCATACATACTTTGAGGTACTTTTTAAAGCTCTCTTCTACCGGATCTCGGCTAAGGCAACATAGATACAACTGTTATCTGCATAAGTAAACAGTTGCCATAAAACGTGGCCATACCAGTGAAAGCAACTCTGCGTTAATTTATCTGTAATGTCGCCGACAAGAAGGCGAATGCGCGATTGGCGCGTTTGTGTTATAGGACTTATTTGGATCTCTTTTATGATTTACAAAGAAAAAGATCTTGTATTGTAAGCGATTTGTAATGTGGTATACTTTTATAGCATAACTACGCTGTCATATACAGTTGTGTAATGTAAATAAAATGCCACTGTCAGACACGAGAGCCACGGACAAGTGTGGATGAATACATAGGTAACATCGGCGAGGGAGAAATGTAGACATTACCGAGCTACTGCAGCATCCACAGAACACTATAAACCTTAACATTGGTTACATTTGACTAAAAGTCAAAACAACAGTCCTTCTAGCTTCTATTAGAAGATATCCAATACAATACAATATTTAAATAAATGTATTGGGACAATGAACACAACGCCATCTAATCCCAAAGTAAGTAGCCCAGCACTTGTGTTATGGGTACCAGACAACTAATATACTACATATAGATTAATCTTTTATAAATAAATACACTTTATACATAAACACCCAGACGCGGGATTCGAATCGAACACATGACCTCCGCATGTATACCGACAGTGTTATCTGTTAAGCCACGGAGGTCGTAATACAATACTTCAATGAGAGATTTATGTAAGTACTTCTGGGAGATCCGTAGTTAGTACGTGAACCGACATTGCCAGGGAGGCGTCCTAATTTCTTGCCATCAGATATTTTGAAGTGTAACAAACAAGTCTAACAATTGTATAAGAAAAAAATAATGTCAAATATGTCAAGAATGATAATATAGGTAGTGTTCTTTGTTAGGTGTCTGAGAACTAGCAGCATGATGTTCAGAGTAATTAATTTATCGCGTTTTACGGCCCCTTAAATAAAGTGATGGACAGATTTTTATTTTCTATCTAGGAACACAGTTTTATCAACAGTACTAATCTTATTATTAAAGTTCATTTTATCTCGACAGGCAGAAAAAAAAAAGATAAAAGCATGTGAGTTATGTTAATTACATAATCTTATTTCCGAATAGTTTTCATTATCAAGTTTCGTCAAAAAGCTGTAGGTTTTAACTTAATAAGTCACGTTATATATCTTAACTGAAACTTGAACAAAAGTAAGTTCTAAGTTAATTTATCAAGACTTGTTCTTGGTCCAAGTTCTAATCAAGGCAATTCGCATTTGTAACAATTATACAGATAGTTTTAGAAAGTCTTCATAAGTTACTGGCTTATTAAATGAAATATTTTAATTAATTATAATATCAGGCCATACCCTTCCCCCACTGCTGGGTGCGGGCTACCTCCCAAGGGGGTACGTGCATTATACCCACCACGCTTTTCCAAGGCAAATTGGTGACTTACACTCTCTCGGTATACGTAGCAATTACAATATGGACATTAGATGAAAATGTTTGCCTGAATTGTGCATACCATCGTAGATATCGAAGTCGTCATTTCTGGCCAGTTTTTCGAGTGTATTATCACTTGGCTATGCATACCTTATATTAATATACATATATAATTAATAATTAAATGTGTTTGATATTCCCGCTGCAGCATAAATTTAGGCCATTTTTAGATTTTACTTCTTTATAATGCGCACACAATCATACTACATTTTTTATTGCTGTAGGACAGCAGACAGGCTGACGGCCCACTTAGAATTTAGCAGTTACCGTCGCCTATAGGTGTTTGCAGCGCTAGTGGCATCGCGAACAGGCTGTTGTCCCATAAGGGTAAAGGAACTTGGGTCACTAATGCCAGAACATAACACGAAGTTAGTACTATGGCGGCATACTTAAGACAAAGCGACCACGCTATCCAGATAAGCTTGCAGCCCTACCATGTGGAAAACCTACCTACCTAGTACTTACCTAGGACCTTCTGACCTCACGGTCTGTCGAAAAAATAAAATAATCCAACCTAAGTGGTAGGGCTCAAAGTCAGTGACGACAAACGCCCTTCGTCTTTAAATTTGCCACCATAATAATCTTGTCTTGTATTTCCGCATCAGTGATCTACGTTTCACCTCCCCTTTGCGGATGGCAGCATGTCAGTGGCTCCCCTGGCATCGCAAATATCCATAGGCGATGGTAACCGTCAGTCTGTCTGCTCTTCCACAGTATATACATGTTTCCTTCTTTCCAAAGTTATCTGAATGATCTAGATTATTATCAGGTTACATCTTCATTCATTATTTCTATATATTAATTCCAAGAGTGACAATAATATATATATACTGACATATTATATAATTTATAGGTCATAGCGCCTCGTAATAAATTAGTTATTTTCTCTCGACGTATAAATCAAGCTTATTATACAAGATCTTTGTGGCCAAAAACCGCAGTTACATAACTTTGATGAAATTGTCGCAGAACAATACAGTAGTGCCTTAGAAGTGCTAACTAGTGCTAAAGTGAAGTTTCGAGTTCGTTTGTACCAAGCACAATCGGACGCAGTGGATGAAAATTAGATTTCACTATTTTTGCGCATTTCTTCCAATTTTTTATTAAATAATATTAAACGGTATAATGTTTACTTTGAAGATCGTATGGGTAAAATACTGGGCCTGAAAAGATAAGGATGAAAGAACACGCTGCGAAGATGAGAATACTCAGCTGGATGTAAGAAGTTCCAGAAATTGAAGAAATTAGGAATGACTCAGGAGACTGAGGATGAATTAGGATATCAGAAATTTTAAAGTAACGCGTAGATACACCATAAGTAACAGGCTATCATGGTATGAACACATAAGTGTAAGGTAGGAATGTTATATGACAAGGTAAAGTCTAAAAATAATAATCTATACAAATAAATAAAATTAGAGTGTCTGTTTGTAATATTAAAATAACCGCTTTTTATTAAGTGCATTCGGAAGTATACACGGTACATATACCAAAACAACATTTTTTTAAATTTTTGTCTGTCTATCTGTTTGTTCCGGCTAATCTCTGAAATCGCTACACTGATTTTGACGGGACTTTATATAGCTGATGGGATAGCTGATGTAATTTTTATTTTAGAAAAAAAAAAATAGTTTTTGTTAAAAATTATAAGTTTTATATTCCAATTTAAGTTGACCTCAGATTTATATCATCAATCATATGAAATAGGGTTCAGCTTAGGTTTTATTTCCAATTTTGACCTCAGGCTGCACTTGACTGACACTGCCTGTTTACATATATGTTTCTAGGGTTTGTAATCCAAAATAAACCATAAGATTTATCCAAAAAATGCTGCCCAAAGTCACTGTTAAACGCGGACGGAGTCGCGGGCACAGCTTGTGATGAATAACATGGGAGGTGTTAATCAAATATAGTTGCATGAATTGCGTAAAAATAAAATAGAATAAAAAGTGCGAATGTTGATCTCAACATTGATGACGGCTAATAGAAAAACGTGGAAGATGAATACATTTTATGCCGCATATTGTAGGAAAAGGGTAGAAAGAAGAATCAAATTAGACAGGGTTACAATTATAAATATGTAAAATGACAAAAAGTAAAAGTGGTATTATTAAGTTTAAAATAGTTGGTTATCGTAATTTTAACGGGAAACAAGTTCTCTGTGCGTTTGCCATGGATATTAAATATGACTCTTTTATATTTTCAATCAATTGTCAATTTGTTGTGCTTAGCAATACGGTCAAATTATTACATTAGAAATATTATTGTCAAAAAGTGTGTGTTCTAAACATTTTTTTACCACTATTAATTAAAAATAACGAATGAATACATGTGACTATAGTATAATTATATACAGTCGCATTCGAATCCATTAGTAATCTACAAAACATATTATTCGAATACGCACGACTTTTAAGTGCACAACTATTTAAGTTACACACACCAAAGTTCACAGTTCGCAATTATGAACTAATTATTTTGTATTGTAGAAAATATGGTAGATTCAAACGATATATATTTTATTTCTACAGAACTCCAGCTGCAATCATGAAAATTTACGTAATTTAAGGAAGCTTTCTACTTAGTCGTAAAATAAATATTGGTTTACATACGAAACTGCATTTTTGATAATCCAGGAGGGTTCTACGATAAAAAACGCTTAAGGAATCGAATAAGTCTATTAATATTTTGAGATTATTATAATATATCAGGTGAAAAACTGTCTAAGAAGCACCTAAAAGCATATTGAAATAGTCTATTAAAGCAGTACAAAGGATCGCCGAGAAACGGCTCCCGTTAAAGTGCAAGCGAATGAAAAAACTATGATCGTCAACTATGTAGGAAGCGACGGCGCGAGTAATCCAATTTGGAAGTTACGCTCGGCAAGGCACCCCCATCATAATTAACCAGTGGTCGGGAACATCATCATGAATTAGTTACCTGTAACACCCCGATATGAACCATGGAAACATTGACTAACCATTCAAAGTTACGTTGAGTTGAATGACTAAATAGCTTTGATCCTAATTATGGCTGAACTGTGGAATTATTGAAAAACCCTGCATGCTGTTTAAACTATAGATAATTTCCAGAGGGATGATTATCATCTCTTTCTAGAAAAAAATCGCTGGGGACTTTGTTTCGCCGCGGCCCCAACCCGGGGTTTTGTGTTGGAAACAATAGTAGCAATAGTATCTTGACATTCAATAAGCCACATATAAGATTTTATATACAAAAATGTGTATTAAATTATTTTAATTTTAATAAATTAAAATGTATAACACTGTGGTTTAAAGTATTTAAAAAATGTTAAATTAGCTTACGGATTTTAAATCTAAGAAATCGTCAGGTAGACAATGTGCAAAATAAGTCTTGGAATCACATAAATTCCGAGAAATATTTTGCACGTGCACTCTGGAATTCTTTTGTATTTTTCCCGGCCAGTCATAGACGATACTCGAACCCCCTCTCCTTTCCTATTACTTACGACTCACTTCAGTGACTTGCTTACAGCTTGTAACTACATACGTGTTTCTCTCGATCCCACTACGATTATTACTCCTTGTTGAAGTGCGCTTGAATTGGACCTCAGTTTTGCTTGTGATTTGGTATTGTTGAAGTTGGAAAAATGCCTAATACTTACACTCCCCGTGAATACGCAGAAATGTAAAAAACATTTCGGGCTCTGTGATGGGAATGCTCGGCAAGCTGCACGTACATATCGTGAACGCTATCCAAATCGAGATCGCTATCCCGATCACCGCATTTTTCTTCGGGTCAATAATGCCTACTTAGAAGGTCGTATTCCTGGAGTTGGAAACCTTGAAGGAAGGCCTAGAACAGTGGATGAACGTCAAATACTGGCAGAAGTAGAAGAGGATCCTTCGACTAGCACTCGTCGTATTTCTAGACGCACTGGTGTAGCTAGAAGTACGGTACACCGCATATTGAAACGGAACAACTTACACCCGTATCATGTACAACGAGTTCAAGCGCTGTTACCTGCTGATTATCAGCGACGAATAAATTTCTGCCGAGAGATGTTGCGTCGATGCCGTCAAGACAGAAACTTTTTTAATTCCATATTATGGAGTGATGAATTATGTTTTAAAAGGATGGGAGTGTTTAACATACACAATCTTCATCATTGGAGTGTCGTGAATCCTCGAATAGTGAGAGAGGATCGATTTCAGCACCAATTTGGAGTGAATTTGTGGGCAGGAATATTAGATGGCAGAATTATCGGTCCTTTTGAATTACCGCCGAGACTTAACGGCGCTGGTTATCTCCAATTTTTGAGACGTGATCTCGGTAATTTGTTAGCAGACGTGCCACAAGAAGTACGCGAGAGAATGTGGTTGCAGCACGACGGTGCACCAGCCCACTATTCACGGCAAGTGACAGAATTTTTGAACGTGACGTACCCAAATCGATGGATAGGACGCGGAGGTACAATATTATGGCCGCCACGATCTCCCGACCTGAATCCTTTGGATTATTTTTTATGGGGTTACTTCAAAGAAGCAGTTTATGAAACGAATATTTCTGATGAAAGAGAGTTACGACAAAAATTAAATCATGTTGCTGAATCGATAAAAAATAATGAACGGGCTCGACGAAGTTTACAAAGAAACTTTATACGAAGATGTTGGTTATGCATAAGAGCTAGAGGAAAGCATTTCGAGCACTTAATGTAAGAAAAAAAAGTGTAATAAAAGCTTTTCCATAATTAGCAATGTATTTTTATTTTCTTGCAAAAATGTTTTTTGGTTTTGATAGTAATTAAAATAGGAAAAATACTTATTTGAAACCAGTGTTATACTTTTTTGTAATTGGTATGACATGTAGATGTTTTTAAAATAAAGTTTCACTAGGCTATTATACATTTTTTTTACACCAGCTTAGCTCAAACACCACATAGAGCATCTTGAAATGTAAAAATTGCACTAGTTTAATTTTTTAATTTTCATGCTTATGATAATTACACCTAAATACGATTTTAATTAGAAAGACCTATGTATTATTAACTGCCTAGAATAAAAATAACAAAAAAATAAGTGATGGATTTCGTAAAATTATAAAATGTTTGTACATAGGACGATAATTTCACCTATTTATTAAAAAAAATCATAACTTCAAAGCTATAAGACCTAGAACAATAATTTTTAGTGGTTTTGGTAGATAATAGTTCCCCCTATCACCCACACCCCGTTGGTCCACTACTTACGGGACACCCTTATAATAATATATGTATTTTTTTTCCTATTGCGGTATTGCATACCGCATGAAATATTTACCAAAATAGTCATAAACGGAATTCTGTATGTTTAAGGAACTTACATATCTACCTTTATGAATCCCTGTTGTGTATTTTTCTATGAAGAAGCCTTTGTTTTATAGCACTTTCTCCTTTGTTGCCATTATAAACATGAAAAATATCGCACTTATTTTACTTTACTTACCTGTAACCGTGAAAACTTTAGGATATAGAGTAATTTTTTGTTTTCTTATCATCATCATCGTCACTACATATACTGTGATTTTGTGATCTTGATTCAATAAAAATATGTAAATTTTGTTTTCTTTGATAGAATAATGATTTTATTTAGATGTTATTCGTGCTCTTACCTTGTGAAAAGAGAAATTTGATAAAAGCCATTGGTCCATTCCAAATTATACTCGTACGTAACATAAAATACAGCGGAATTCGGATTTCTAAAGCGGTCAGTATAATTTCTAGTGAAGGAGGTTATGGTAGGATTGGTTCCTCCCGGTGACGAAGACACGGCATTCCATACCCTCGAAGTGTGCCCCGCATGGGCATCGGAGCGCTGAGACCTCGTCGCTACCATTGGTCTTGACCTTTCACTCCCGGCCCTTATGCTAGTACTGGTCGGGGGCCAAGCTGGATGGGACGCTGTCGCCTCCTTCTGCGAGGCAATCATGTCTGTGAAGGAGGTGGCGTAGAGGGAGAAAGATCGCTCTAAGCTTCCCTCCCGCTCACGCAGGGCCTCTCGTCACCGGAGGTTGGCGACAGACCTCCGGCCGCCGTAGTGATCGGTCGCGGGCGCGGCTCCCTGGGAAAAGGCCGCAGCCCGCATAGACATGGCCGAGAAATGGGCGCGTGCGGGTGTTCCGCGTGCTCAGCTCACACCTACGTGAGGAAGAAGATGCCGGGGCTTGTCAACCCCTCGGATTTGAAGAGGCCTGCGAAAGCGGTCCGGTGCCCGTCGGGCGTCGAGCGCATTGTACGGGGAGTCCCACACTACCCCGCCATCCATTCCCATGCAACGAAGTATGCGTCATGTCATACATTTCCACCTCGCAAAAAAAGGATTGGCTTCTCACAAAATTTTATAAATAGTATCAAATATCTATATTTTAAGATCTTATTTCTGTTTCGATGAAATTATACTTAAACAATTGCTAAAGTAAATTGGCTGTTTTTTACTTGTTTTTTTTTTACTGTTTTGCGGGATATGTGAATTATGGTTCATATACATACTAGTTAACTCGGCAAACTTTGTTATGGCATGTGAATTAAAAAAGAAAGTACCCTTTGACTTCTCCAAGGTCAGTCTATAACTATACCGAAATTCATCAAAATTTGTTCAGCGGCTTAGGCGTGAAAGCGTAACAAACAAACTCACTTTCGCATTTATAGTATTAGTTAGGATTATAAATAAAGTATTATACAAATGAGTCTTCAAATGGTTTTGATTATTTAAAAATATTATCGTAAACTAAATATTAGATCAGAGGGATACTAAAGAGTCGAAGATCCTCTTTCTATATTTTGCGTTATAAGTTCAAATATGTACAGTAAATAGCATGTAAGATGCCGGTCAAGGACCGTGATTACACCGTACAGGAATGAGAAGGATAGTTCGAGAGCAGTGGACTATATGAGAGAGAATGAGGAGAGGAGCGGTGGCTAGAGAGACGCGATACCTTGCAATGGGCAAAGAAATTCGCTCTGACCTTGATTCCACCCCTTCCCGGATCGGTTCAGGTCCGCTCGCGGAGGAACCGTTGCAAGGCACCAGCTAAATTCACGCACACTAAACACACAGTTAGTTATGGAACGGCCAATGAGAGTTTGGAGTAACAGAAGGGAGGTCGAACGTCAACCGTACCGCGCGTTTAGAAGCTCTCGCGTTATACTTATATTATTTTCGTCCCATCCTCGCTTTTACCATTTACCTCACCGAGAGTGAGGGTAGGTAACAAAAATCAGGAGGCGGGATTTCAAATACCCTTTATATAAGGATCGAACATATCATAATAATTTGAACGGTCTCGATAGGATCTCTTATGCGCCATGAAGAAGATTTTTTTCAAAAACAGCATAAAGATAATAAAAATATAGATTAACTTTCAGACTAAAGGCATCTTCATCAATTTATAGTGAGGTATGGAACTGTACATTTTATATAACACAAAAATATTGCATAAAAATTCTAAATCTAAAAATTTGAATGCGAAATTCAACTGGAAACTATTCACGAAAACCAATTCGAACGTATATGCTGCTACAGAATGGGCCTTCGGGCTAGTTTTCCGCACGGTTGCATATAGCTGGCCAATTTTAAGTTCCATTAATACTACCACAAATTTCTCGGTTTCACTTTGTCATTAAGCGTTTCAGAAATCTTTTGTACTGTTATCAATGTCGTAGTGGATTCGTTGATCTTACCCTTGTCGGTATTCATTTCACACTTTAATGTCAACTAACCTATGTTGGAACCTTTATTTTTCAAATTTAACACGTTCACTGCGGGTCAGTGATGAGTTGGTCCAACATAATACTTATCTCGTACTTATTATGAAAATTATATATATTTCATGCTGATGCGGAACTTTTACTTTCCATATTTGTAGAATTTAAGAGAATCAAATATAGGCACACGATTTTCTGTTTGGAAGACCCAGCAAAACTGAAATTTCATAGCTTTTTATAAATGTTTAATACGACCATATTTCACAGATAAATACAAACACGAAAATTTTAACGTTATTTATCATTGAATATAGGCTATATACGTAACCTGATCGTAATTATTTGTAATATATTAAGAAAGTAATTATGAAAAAAGAATATAGGAGAAATTATATTAAGAGAATAAAAGTAAATAGCAGTAGTACTTTAGATCAAACTTTATATTACGGAAAGTTTAAAAGTGGCGTCCCAGTGATTGAGAAGCTGAAAAGTAATAGACTAGTTTGGTCCATACCAAGGCCATCCTTATAATGCGAAAGAAGATGCCATGTGACAAGGAGAACACATGAAATGAGATTGGATGGATACAAAAGAAGAGCTATGTCGCGAAAATGTGTAAATGTATAGATGACGACTAATAGAGAAAAGTGAATGGAGAAAATACGTTGTGTCAGAAAATACGTGTAAGCAAATGATCTTAAACGATTACGTTTAGTAATATTGACGTAATAGCAAAAGATGATTGGAATATTATAAAATAAGATATTAAATCCAATGACTTGTCAGTATTCGTTGTCAATGTTGAACAAGTGAAGTGAATTTTAATTACAATTTTATATAATTTATTAAACATGCGAACCTTATTTTTTGTTGTAGACGAACTATGATATGTATTTGAGCTCGTACTGCGGTTTGTTGCGTATTTGAGGAAATCTGATTCGAATTGAAAACAGTCTGTGATAATTTGTTTTATGGTGTAAAAATCTATAATTGTCTTTAAAAAATCTATAATTTGAAAATTATTATTATTTTCTATTAAAATTATTGTTGGTTGAAGTTGCTCTTAGTTTACAACAGATTCTATGAGACAAACATTATAAATTGTTGTATTTAAAATTCGTTTATTCATTATAATTTCATTGTTTTGTCTTTTAAGTTGAAATTTTTATTGCTGTAGGACAGCAAACAGGCTGACGGCCCACTTAGAATTTAGCAATTACCGTAGCCACACCGGTGGCTGGGTGTTTGCAACGCCAGTTACATCGCAAACACGCAACAGCGTGGGACAACAGTCCCATAAGGATACAGAAACTTGGGTCAATAATGCAGGAACACAACACAAGGTTATTATGGCGGCTTAAGGCCAAAGGTGGTCGCCATCCAGATGGGCTTGAGGCCCTACCACGTAGCTAGGGTGGATTGTTTTATCGCCTTTTACGACAGGCTGACTCCAGCCGCAGAGGACAGTATTCTTTCACTGCCCCTGCAAGGATAAAAACTTCATTTACTTTGGAGTATGGGGACCACTGTATTGAGATAAGATAAAAAATACTGCGACTTGTTTTATTTATATATCTGCTGTGAAATATATCTTGGGCAGTAATAAATAAACATTTTTGATTAAATATGGTCTCACTACAATCTGAATCCCCAACCTCAAAAATATTCTCTATACTGGCTGCGCTGAACTCATCACTTGAAATATTAATTGGACTCTAAAACCCAAAATCTCTTGTTTCAAAAGTAATTAACTTTTATTTTTAATTTATAAAATTAAAAATATATTAAGCCCAATATTAGTTTATAATTACTACAATACGAGTACAATCTGATTGTATATATGATGAATTAGAAATCTGAAATTAGGTCTTATAAATTCAATTCTGGTCAAGTTATATCTTGACCATTACGTTATCCAGTTTCAATTTGCAAATACCTCAGATGAATGATCGCCGCAATTTCCTGTAACGCTCCAGCACCTTTAACGCAGTTATATGCTTTATTCCTACCTATTTGTGGTCACATTTTTCCAGTAATATCCCATTCAATGTTCAGGTATCACGTAAAGGCTGTGGTTTAGTGGGGTTTGTTCGCTATCTCATTCACAGATAAACCAAATTCTATTTTTACTACCGGATCGTAGTAGAAGTTTACCACCCTCTTGATAGCAAGTGGTTAGTTAGTACTAAAAAGTTTTATCACAAGGCTTGCTAACAATAGTTTATTTATCACTTTATTTGCCTTTTATCTTTTATTTGAAGACATTTATGTACTAGTAAAGGTAAAACCTCAGCTTGGAATGATTTGATTTAATCACTAAAATATTTATTCGGTCTTCAATTATTTGCACACGTTTATTCAGAAGATCACGTTTATACGCGTACTTAATTAAAATATTAAACTGATCCTAGCTTACATAAGTAAAATAATAATAAAATAATACTTATGTAAGCTAGGATCATATTAATATCCCTCAGTGATCATTGTTATCTGATAAAAGTGGCTACTTAAAAGTAGAAAATACGTCAACGATAATCAAAATAAATAAGTTTAAACGAACAAACATCTTATAAAAAAAGTTATATATCTAAAATATGTTCTTAACCTCTTCTCCTTCTTATCCAAGCAGGATGTATAAAGTTGATTAATTTCCTACAACTATATGTTCCAGTCAAGTTTTTGCCTATCTAGTAAACACAATAATATATCATAACCATTGACGATTTTCATTTAAGAATTTACAACTAGTGCTATAAAAATACAATCCTCGATGCAGATAAAAAAAGTCGGAAAAATATACACTGCGGCAATAATAAATATGCCACTTAACATATAAATTCTTAAAAAGAAAAGTTACAAACCCGTAGTTGAAGAGATAGTATTGCAATTCGGAAAAGCAGATACACACATACGTAAACGCGGCTCTCTTATAAATATTTGATACAGGCAAGCATCGAATTTGCGTTTGCAACCGTGGAGAGCACACACCTCGAGGCAATATCGTTGAAATTTCACAGACCTGAAGCGGGGCAAATAAAATTTTTATTTTCAATAACAAATTGCTGAATAGACCGTTATGAAAGGTTGGAACGAGTTTGTATACAATAGCTACATATATGTCTAAAATATACTGTTGCTTGTGACAACTGAAATTATATATTATAGAATTTGTATTTTGTGAAATACATACATCTTGCTCAAACATAAATAAAGTAGTAAATAGTGTATACATAAGTAATATGAATTGATTTTTATACGGCTGTGAAGCGTGGCCGATGTTAGAGCGACACAAGCAGGAACTGCGTGTCACGGAAATGAATATGCTGCGGTGGATGTGCGGAGTGACGCGGAAGGACCGCATTAGGAACTCCCGCATTCGCGGCAGTCTTCGTGTCCGTGACATTGCGGACAAATTGCAGGAGTGTCGGCTCCGATGGTACGGCCACGTTTTACGACAACCGGATGCTTACGTGGGAAACAAATGTCTGGCCATGCCGCCTCCGCCGGGCCCCAGCAGGAGGGGTAGACCCAAAAAGTGCTGGCTTGACGTCGTAAAGGGTGATATGCGTGCCAATGGGCTCACTACCAGGGATGCTGAAGACCATGCGAAGTGGAGAAGAAAAAGTCGGAAAGCGGACCCCGGGCGCCGAAGGGAGAGTTTGGGTTGCAACCGGGATATAACGCAAAGATAATTATGATGATGAAGTAATATGAATTGATGTATTCCTGCTTATTTGTGAGAATAGTGTTTACATATGGTTACGAAACGTCTCTACAATGCAGGTTTTAACATTTTGAAGGTTTACAGTGATGCTGTTCAAACCGATGAAGAAAAATGGCAAATTAACTAAGTAGCTATGATGAAATCTTGAATTATAAAGGATGACGCTATCGAATACTAAAATAGATTTTGCATATGTGGCGCCATATATACCTAGTCAGGTCATAAGTATTGTCACACAGTAAAAACTTTTCTTTTAGAATGCTGGCCACTAAAAAGTTTATTGAATTCGAATTTCGAATTGTTCATGAAAATAAAAATGTATAACTTTTAGAATTTTACTCATTTTTAAATATGGAGTGGACGCTTAAAGAAGACCGTGTTGCAGTTATTGCGTTGCATCGTTGCGGTTACGCGCCAATTCAAATTTTAACATACTGAAAAATTTGAATATTACCAAAAGATTCGTTTATCGTACCATCAAACGATACAATGAAGACTCTAGTGTAGATGACAGGTCAAGAAGTGGTCGCCCTCGGTCTGTTAGGACTCCAGCAGTGATAAAAGCTGTGAAGGCACGAATTCAAAGAAATCCCAAACGTAAGCAGAAACTGTTGGCCCTTCAGATGGGGTTAAGCAGAACCACGGTGAAAAGGGTGTTAAATGAAGACTTAGGACTTCGGGCATATCGAAGAAAAACAGGACATCGTTTGAATGCTCGTCTAATGGACCTGAGACTGAAGAGATGCCGCGCTTTGTTGAAGCGGTACGCGGGAAAAAAATATCGGGAAATTCTTTTTTCAGATGAAAAAATGTTTACCGTAGAAGAGAGCTACAACAAAAAAAAAATGATAAGGTGTACGCACACAGTAGTGAAGAAGCGAGCAACCGTATTCCGCGTGTCCAACGAGGTCATTTTCCATCCTCGCTCATGGTATGGTTGGGAGTTTCTTATGGGGCTTAACAGAGGTACATTTTTGTGAGAAAGGTGTAAAAACGAATGCTGTTGTGTATCAAAATACAGTCCTGACGAACCTTGTGGAACCTGTTTCTCATACCATGTTCAATAACAGGCACTGGGTATTCCAACAAGATTCGGCGCCAGCTCATAGAGCGAAGAGCACACAAGACTGGCTGGCGGCGCGTGAAATCGACTTCATCCGGCACGAAGACTGGCCCTCCTCCAGTCCAGATTTGAATCCGTTAGATTACAAGATATGGCAACACTTGGAGGAAAAGGCGTGCTCAAAGCCTCATCCCAATTTGGAGTCACTCAAGACATCCTTGATTAAGGCAGCCGCCGATATTGACATGGACCTCGTTCGTGCTGCGATAGACAACTGGCCGCGCAGATTGAAGGCTTGTATTCAAAATCACGGAGGTCATTTTGAATAAACTTTAATGTTATAAGAATCTATGTTTTGTTAAGTTCATTTTGGTATATGAATGGTTACATAATTAATGAACTTGTTACAATTATTTTACATTAAACATGTGACAGAATTTATGACCTGACTAGGTATGTCAGTCTGGGAACTTTTTGATCAATGTAGTATGTACATAACTCAATATCGTCCGAAATGTCGTTTAAAACAATTATCCTTTCACCCCTCGATATACTTCGTATATTTTCTATTCTAATAAAATTTTCGATAATCAGTATAGTAAAAAAAATTATATGTTATAATATGTGATCTGTAATATCTCAAAAATGTGGGAATACATATTTTTTTTTATTGCGTAGGACAGCAGACAGGCTGACAGCCCGCTTAGAATTTAGCAGTTACCGTCGCCTATAGGTGTTTGCAACGCCAGTCGCATCGCGAACACGCTGCTGTCCCATAAGGGTACAGGAACTTGGGTCACTAATGCCGGAACACAACACAAGGTTATTATGGCGGCATACTTAAGACCAAAGGTGGTCGCCATCCAGACGGGCTTGAGGCCCTACCACGTAGCTTGGGTGGGTTGTTTTGTCGCCTTTTACGACAGGCCGACCCCGGCCACAGAGGTTAGTATTCTTTCTCCGCCCCTGCACGGATACATTAAGTACTACGCCAATGTATGAATATTGTTTGATTTTTTTTATATTAGTCCTAATAGATACCTTTGCATAAATCGGCCGCCATAAATTCGGTGCTACTAAAATATCTTAATAGATCTCATACATTATTCCTAATCTTAGAGATATTCTTACTAAAACTGTAACTGATGATTTAGATTAGTTTTGGGAGGCCCCGGTGGAGCCCAATATATACGACTTTACTAACATTTAAACACAAAATATGCAAATAAATATAGTCCCAGACCAAATTTTCAGTTTTTGTGTCTTTGCCCCTCCGTGACTTTTTCTTTATTTAATAAAAAAAAACACAAGTATAAGCCTAGATTTTTTGTATACATGCTCATGGATGTTCCTTTATTTTCATATACAACTTTTGAATAGATTTTCCAACTATCGTTAACCATAATAATATTTATAGAATAGTTAACTCTTTAGCGAATACTTTATGTCTACTAACTTAACGAGCTTTTTATTAACACATTTAGAGCTATAAAAAGCTGTTCCATTTGTTCAAACCCTAAAAAGGTCCATTAAACAAAGTTACATCATCACGAATAAATATAACAAAATAGCCACTCAAGCTGCAGACTGGTAAACATATTAATTTTTATGAAATGTAAATTATATCTTTGCGCTTTGGTGTTAATTTAGAGAATATGCAAAAGTATGGAGTTGAGTTCATTGGAGCGAGAAAATCTTCACGTGGGTATAAATAATTAATACATATGTGTTTGCACACACAAAGCGGGATGCGCTGGAGGGCTGTTGAAAATTTAAAACGGAACACACGGACCGCGTCCTAAAGGCGCTTCTAGCGGCTGTTTGCTGTTAAAAGGGGTCTATTGCACTAATCCCGCATTCCAAAAAAACATCTATTACCTATTAGTAGTAGTTGAGCATAATTGTCATACCAAAAAAACTTTGTATCCATTATTTACAAAAATTGCATTTATATACATAGTATGAAATTTGGCACAGTTACAATTTATATGCAAGAAAAGTGCAGTACTTTATCCGTGCAGGGGCGGAGAATGAATACTAACCTCTGCGGCCGGGGTCGGCCTGTCGTAAAAGGCGACTAAACAACCCACCCTCTAGCTACGTGGTAGGGCCTCAAGCCCGTCTGGATGGCGACCACCTTTGGTCTTAAGTATGCCGCTATAATAACCTTATGTTGTGTTCCGGCATTAGTGACCCAAGTTCCTGTACCTTTATGGGACAGCAGCGTGTTCGCGAAGCCACTAGTATTGCAAACATCCATAGGCGATGGTAACTGCTAAATTCTAAGCGGGCCGTCAGCCTGTCTGTTGTTCTACAGCAATAAAAAAAAGTGAAGAAAGATGAAGAAAGTATATTTTTAAGTGTTGTTATAAGAAAGGTTTTTTGTAATAAAACTTAAATGTATATAAAAATTATAAAAAATACGCTATACACACACTACTACGCCTTTGACACATATACGCACAGCTGAAATATTATCAAGGTACCATTATCAAATTAGAATAAGCTTAAAACTTAGTTGAATTTTAATCTAAATTTGACCACCGGACGACCACTAAATTATTTACACAGTAATACTTCAGCGCACCATTTTGTAGATATAAAAAAATAGAATAACGTTATTAATCTTTTTGACGATGGTCTAGAACAGTAGTCGTCACACTTTTCTGGTGAAGGGCCACATAGGACAATGTGAGGTATCACTGCGGGTCACACATTTTTGGACTGTTTAGTTGACCACCAGTCAATTGACATATTTTAATTCACCAATCACTTATGTCCATTTTCTTGCTGAAATAAATGAAAGTGACAGACGACTTAGTTAGCTTCAGCGTGTTTTTATTGGGAATTGAGCCCATTATCTACTAAAATTGTTTGCTCTGCCACGGACCGCAGAAATATCGTTCACGGGCCGCAAGCGGCCCGCGGGCTGCAGTTTGACGACCGCGGGTCTAGAAACTACGGACCGACTACTATTGACCACGCGGCCTTTTATTATAAAAGCAAGTATTACAACAACCAAAAATACATGATGGCCGTATGTAATTTCTCCCAAATAATATTCGAGAGGTTGCCAATTCGATTTCTCGATGCTAGCGTCTCTTGCAAATTATGACGTTCAATGTGCGTACTGCAATTACATTGAAAGAAAATATCATGAGATTACTTATACACCGATGATAGGATATACTGCCCATTCAGTCTAATGGAAGTAATTCGCTTTGAGCTTTTTATTTTACCAAAACAGTATCTATATCCAATAATAAGTGATAGATGATAGGTACATAGAGAACCCTTTTGCCTACCGTGCCTGTCTCCTGTGCCTAGTAAATGTGTGCATACAGTGAACGTCCCTAACGTGACCTAGCCGGCTCGTCGGATTTTCATTGCGATTTCATGGCACACTGCCAGCACTCCAGGATTACGGATGCTCATTAACAGTTTGATCTAAAACTATGTTAACATTTTCAGATAATTGACAATCATTTTTATTTATTGATTTATTAACGATATAAAATAAATGTTACCTACAATTTATTATTTTGGAGACTACCGGCGACTTTTGTTGGTTTATTGAAATAAACTATTATGACAACTCACACAGTGACATCTAGCCTCAAAGACCCGAGCGCTTATGTTATAGGTACTAGACAATTGATATGTTACCTATATACTTTTATTTTATACAGATTTGGGACGGGAATCTAACCCGTGTCCTGCGCAGGTGTTTCGAATTATGTTAGCCATTGCACCAAGACGATATATTAAAAATATAATAAACTAGCTGACTTAGCAGACGTTGTTCTGCCATACAAAAAAGAAAATGAACTGTTTAAAATTTTGTGGTTATGTTCTGGTATGCGAAAACTAAAATCCCAGAACTCTATCGCAGCGCCACCTACCGGGTCCAATTGCGAATTTAACTCATCTTGGATCCACTTGAACACACACAAAAAATTCAACAAAATTGGTCCAGCCGTTTAGGAGGAGTTCAGTGAGACATACACACGCACATAAGATTTATATATATTATAAAGGTAACATATTCTTTGTATATTAGGTATAGCAGTGTGATCACGACAGAAATAAGAATAAGCGAAAGTACTCTCTTACAATGGTTGTCGTGAAGGAAGAGTGGATTACTTATTTTGATAACACAAGTGCCAAAAAAGAGCACCAGCCGGTTTTCGTTAGGCGTAACCTCAAAAGTCTACAAGTACAAAAAACTGCTTATACGAAAACATTTATTATGAAAATCAATTAAGTTATCACATAAATCTTTGGTCTCCAAAATGGGCTAACCTATATCTTAGGGGTTTCCTTCTTACAATGGTACATTTATGATAAAATTAAATATATATATATATATATATATATATATATATATATATATATATATATATATATATATATATATATATATATATACATAGTCAGGTCATAAGTATTGTCACACAGTAAAAACTTTTCTTTTAGAATGCTGGCCACAAAAAAGTTTATTGAATTAGAATTTAGAATTGTTCATGAAAATAAAAATGTATAACTTTTAGAATTTTACTCATTTTTAAATATGGAGTGGACGCTTAAAGAAGACCGTGTTGCAGTTATTGCGTTGCATCGTTGCGGTTACGCGCCAATTCAAATTTTTAACATACTGAAAAATTTGAATATTACCAAAAGATTCGTTTATCGTACCATCAAACGATACAATGAAGACTCTAGTGTAGATGACAGGTCAAGAAGTGGTCGCCCTCGGTCTGTTAGGACTCCAGCAGTGATAAAAGCTGTGAAGGCACGAATTCAAAGAAATCCCAAACGTAAGCAGAAACTGTTGGCCCTTCAGATGGGGTTAAGCAGAACCACGGTGAAAAGGGTGTTAAATGAAGACTTAGGGCTTCGGGCATATCGAAGAAAAACAGGACATCGTTTGAATGCTCGTCTAATGGACCTGAGACTGAAGAGATGCCGCGCTTTGTTGAAGCGGTACGCGGGAAAAAAATATCGGGAAATTCTTTTTTCGGATGAAAAAATGTTTACCGTAGAAGAGAGCTACAACAAACAAAATGATAAGGTGTACGAACACAGTAGTGAAGAAGCGAGCAACCGTATTCCGCGTGTCCAACGAGGTCATTTTCCATCCTCGCTCATGGTATGGTTGGGAGTTTCTTATTGGGGCTTAACAGAGGTACATTTTTGTGAGAAAGGTGTAAAAACGAATGCTGTTGTGTATCAAAATACAGTCCTGACGAACCTTGTGGAACCTGTTTCTCATACCATGTTCAATAACAGGCACTGGGTATTCCAACAAGATTCGGCGCCAGCTCATAGAGCGAAGAGCACACAAGACTGGCTGGCGGCGCGTGAAATCGACTTCATCCGGCACGAAGACTGGCCCTCCTCCAGTCCAGATTTGAATCCGTTAGATTACAAGATATGGCAACACTTGGAGGAAAAGGCGTGCTCAAAGCCTCATCCCAATTTGGAGTCACTCAAGACATCCTTGATTAAGGCAGCCGCCGATATTGACATGGACCTCGTTCGTGCTGCGATAGACAACTGGCCGCGCAGATTGAAGGCTTGTATTCAAAATCACGGAGGTCATTTTGAATAAACTTTAATGTCATAAGAATCTATGTTTTGTTAAGTTCATTTTGGTATATGAATGGTTACATAATTAATAAACTTGTTACAATTATTTTACATTAAACATGTGACAGAATTTATGACCTGACTAGGTATATATATATATATATATATATATATATATATATATATATATATATATATATATATATATATATATATATATATATATATATATATATATATATATATATATATATATATATATATATATATATATATATATATATATATATATATATATATATATATATATATTAGAAGTTGAAGTTAAGTCCTAGTATGATGACCATGATCAACAGATTCACTAGAAGTTGTTTTCTGACTTTCATATTCACACAAATGAAGTTGCGTATATTGTCGATCCTAAACATGTACCAGCTGTATAAATGAGTATGATGCTCATATCATATATTGCTTCTGGAAAGCCCATAGTTAATTTAGTACCTGATGTCCCCAATGTATGCGGGCCATTACATTACGTTGTTAGCGGTATAAAATATTCAACTTAATGCCCATTTTACAACACTGTTTGAAACTGTTGATTCAATATGACCTGATTTGTAATATAAACTCTGAAGGCTCAGTAGAAGTACTGCATACACTTCAATTAGCTGACTGTAGAGACAATAAAAAGGAAAAATACTTTAATTAAGTTTTACTTTAGTTGTTCTTGTTTTCCAGTGCGGAATCATACTGGAAATAATACAAGATTAAAAATAATCTTATATCTATATAAATAAAATGACAGAGATCTGAAGCTGTGCGCGTATCACGACAAAACTACTGTATATATTTCAATAACATTTTCTTAATTTTATATCTCAGACACTTGGACTCTATCTAAAAAAATATTTCAATATCTTCATTTATTTAATTAAAGGCAATTTAGGCATTTAATAAAGTTATTAAAGTTTTCAGAAACAACGATTTTTATAAGTATTACGTATTCAGTTATGTGTTTTCTTGCCGCGGAGAAGTGGGGCAAGCGGTGTAGCCCGCATACGTACTCATATTTTTTCGATTTACTTTTATCTGTTATTCGACCAGCGAATCGGGCAGGAACGGCTAGTATGGAATAATCACGAGTATATATTTATTTTATATTTAAATAAATAACTATTTATAATGAAACGAATGAAACTAATTTATCGCTAAAGAAAGCGACATTTCTTCACTAATATCTGCACTATACTCTATCCACTTTACAAAAAACTAAAATGTAAGCAAACAAACCAATGTTTCTCAACAAAGCTAGAATAAAAACAACATGGCGGGTATAATCCGACCGTATTAATAAAACACTTCTTCCAATCGACAATAGTACGTTGAACAGTACACTTATAATTACCAGCTTATAAAACCAGTAAGAGATTTGGTCTTTTTAGGTGCTTTATAATGTAAGTTAGTTATTACAATTAATGTTGTAAATATATAAATTTTATATGCATTATATTTATCATTCATAATTGTAAAAATAATATTTTTTCTAAAAGTAAGGAATAGTAATATAAAAAAATTAGAATATAGAAGATATTTCTAATAAATAATTAAAAGTTGCTATGTTAATTTTTATATCATGTTGATTATTGTAAAATCGACATCCAAAAAACCCTTTTTATGATTTGTTTACATTTTACTTTTTGGTAAAACGGATAAGGTATAGAACTATAAATTTCCTGACATCTACTATTATTATTATTACTACTACGATAAATATTGTTACAAACTATTCCATTAGCGTATTCGTTAATAAAATTTTGATAAGAAAAAAATAAATAAAAGATGAACACTATTAGTTAACTACAGTAGTCTGTAGTTAACTAATAGTATCTACTGACATGACCTTTATTAAATGAAGTAGGCAACTAGAAAGAAAGTAATTAAATAAAACATGGGGGCTCTAGTAGCTGTGGTATTGCACTGGGAGTCTAACCTAGAAGACACGGCTTTGAATTCTTATGCAGCTTTTCTCATAACTCTCATTACAATAACATATCGTGAGAAATCCTTCATATCCTAATCACCGGTATGTGTAACCAGTGCGGGGTATACTATCCGTTTTTACTAGGGGTAGGCCAGAGTCCCGCGCCTCGTGAAATCGAGGTAAAGCGGGTGGAGCTCCGGGACGATCTCACGGCCATTTGGAAATAAAGACTTGCACAACCTAGTGTGGGCCAAAACACCGTTGCAGCGGTGCGGCCCTCCAAAAATGGCTTGACAGCCGTCACGGCACTCTGTCGTTTCACGTGACACAGGCACTTTCAGGGTACAGCTGCTTCGGGCGGTACCTGTATCGCATCGCTCAGAAAGAGCAAACATCAGAGTGCCACCACTGTGACGCCGGCAACGAGGACACGCTTGCACACCCTCCAAGTTTGCCCCGCATGGGCCTTAGAGTGCCGAGACCTTGTCGCCACCACTGGATCTGACTTCTCGCTCCCGGCTGTTCCACAACATCCCGCCGCTCGTTCCCATGCGGTGGGGTATGCAGCAAGCATTTCCACCTTCCAAAAAAGGGGTAGAGCCAAGTCTAGTGGTGGGACGATATGGGCTGTTATTATTTAATTAAAATTACATCGTTTTAAGTTTACGCTGAACAGCTTTATTTCGTTGCCTGCAGTATGTTTGTGGAAAAACGTGAAAGTTTCCCCATTTGACTGAACTATGAATGGGACTTTCCAACAAGTTAGGTGTTATTGTGTACCAACGTGTGCCGCGATTTAGGTTCTTTTTAGATTTACATATTAAATTTTTAATACGCTTTATTCGGCCTGTTAATGTTATTAACGAGAATCCGGGGATGAGGATTTTGTTTGTTATTGTTTTTATGGTCGCCGGTATAATAAAATTACTCTTTTACAAATAAATATCTATATATTATATCCATTACCTATCTGCGTTTAAAAAAATAGCTGAGTGATTTTAATCGTCTTCAAACTACTAATGTTCACTATATATTGGCTTTTACCAAGGTACACCATTGAGCCCGATGCTTGATTTGTCATCCTCCCTGCCAGTCGCGTTGCGTAGGCCATAGCCCCATCTTACCTGGGGACATCCTACGCTACATTTGAAAAGACGTGATCTCCACTTTAGAACATGTTATCTCCAACAGTTAAGAGAGAATTCTAACAATGGGGTGTAAAATATAACTAAAACATTATTACTGATGACTTATTGGTAGCTATGGAAACACTATTCGTATTTTCTTTTCTGAGTTGGATACAAAACTACTTAAAAATTTAAACACTACTTATGGCACATACTATAGCTTAGAAAAACTAACTACGCAATATAGCAAACCAGAAATTAAACCTATATATATATATATTTTATCCCGTGGAAAATTGGGCGTTATCAGTGAATCGGAACTCTAGAAAAAGTCAACGATTTAATGTACCTACTACATGCCTACTACAGTGTATGTATACAGTATCTTCATTGTAAGTACAGTAAGTATAAAATAGACCATTAATCTTATAATTCTAAAATAATATTTATTATTGAATTACGTTCGGTTGAATAACGATTACAATTTAACCAACAGACTTAGTATCCTTTTCAGAGACCGAAAACTTTTAACTCTTTAACAGAGCTTATAGTATGTTCTCAAAGCAAGACATAAATGCATAAGACAATTATGCAAATTACGTGGGATAGCTCGATCATAGTAAAAATACATGAAAAGAATCGGTGTATTTAGATTTGATAATAGGACCAGCACAAAAAGTTATTATAACAAATCTAATATTCTTAAAGGTGTTTCATCATTTCTGTTCTATTATCGTAAATTTAAAAACCCTACGTGCGTTGCCCAATATTGTAGCAATACTGAGCAACGCTCGCAGCGTAAAGCTAAAATTCTGTATATAACCGCATTTGTGCCTTTCCGTGAATATTTTTTTTCCACAACAAAGCTACAACAATTGATGAAATATATGTAGCTTAATTTAGTTTATTTATATGTGACAATCGTTTGATACGACTTCGAAAAACAAAATAAATATTTGTAGGCTTTGTTATTATTTCTGATACATTATTTTAAGTATATAAATATTGGTTCTATTACCTATCAATTAACTTAAAATAACTAGCACGTGATTAGATACTTATTGCAATCCCAATTCTTCTCAGTTAATTTTACACTACTAGAATATGCAACTATTATAAAACAACTCTTTATCTATTATAAAAAAATAGTCTTTCCACAATTATAAAACTGGTTTTAATGTATTACTTATTGCAATCCCAATTCTTCTCAGTTAATTTTACACTACTAGAATATGCAACTATTATAAAACAACTCTTTATCTATTATAAAAAAATAGTCTTTCCACAATTATAAAACTGGTTTTAATGTATTACTTATTGCAATCCCAATTCTTCTCAGTTAATTTTACACTACTAGAATATGCAACTATTATAAAACAACTCTTTATCTATTATAAAAAAATAGTCTTTCCACAATTATAAAACTGGTTTTAATGTATTACTTATTGCAATCCCAATTCTTCTCAGTTAATTTTACACTACTAGAATATGCAACTATTATAAAACAACTCTTTATCTATTATAAAAAAATAGTCTTTCCACAATTATAAAACTGGTTTTAATGTATTACTTATTGCAATCCCAATTCTTCTCAGTTAATTTTACACTACTAGAATATGCAACTATTATAAAACAACTCTTTATCTATTATAAAAAAATAGTCTTTCCACAATTATAAAACTGGTTTTAATGTATTACTTATTGCAATCCCAATTCTTCTCAGTTAATTTTACACTACTAGAATATGCAACTATTATAAAACAACTCTTTATCTATTATAAAAAAATAGTCTTTCCACAATTATAAAACTGGTTTTAATGTATTACTTATTGCAATCCCAATTCTTCTCAGTTAATTTTACACTACTAGAATATGCAACTATTATAAAACAACTCTTTATCTATTATAAAAAAATAGTCTTTCCACAATTATAAAACTGGTTTTAATGTATTACTTATTGCAATCCCAATTCTTCTCAGTTAATTTTACACTACTAGAATATGCAACTATTATAAAACAACTCTTTATCTATTATAAAAAAATAGTCTTTCCACAATTATAAAACTGGTTTTAATGTATTTTCTTTGAAAAGAAGACAAGCTATTTATGTTCATAGTGCAGTTCGTTGTAGGTCACAACTGCCCAAAACATAATATATCCCTTGGCGTCAAACACAATAGTGTCTCTTACTGAGAGATGACACGTCATATCAGATGTCTGTGTACATATTTGTGCTCCACAGAGACTGTCATCCGAATGTAAGTGATTTCGAATGTGTGGGCTTGATAAGGGACCAACAAGGAAGCGATCTTTGCCTCTGATAAATAAAGTTTACAATGTATATTTCTTTTGTGATCCGTCTCTAGTTGAAAAACGATGCTTAATATATATTGGGTGTCACTATTTATGTTTGAAAAGAGTGTCAATTTATTCGACTTCTTATGGCTTCTTTATTTTGAGTATTATAATAATTATAACTTTATTTTATTTTAGGATATGAGAGCGTAGTAAACTAACTTAATTTTAAGTATTATTGGGAACATGTAAACATTATTCGATATTGGAAACTACGGTAGTGGTTGTTTGGACTCAAATTAAAAAATAAATAAATAAATATTTTATGACAATTCACACAGCGTCATCTAGTCCCAAACTAAGTAGCACTTGTGTTATAGGCCCTAAACAACTGATATACTACTTATCTACTTTTTTTTGTAAATAAACACGTAGACGCGAGACGGGAATCGAACCCGTGACCTCCGCAAACGTACCGAAGTGCGTTATCCGTTACGCCATCGAGGTCGTCAAAAATCAAATACATCATCAACTCTATTCCACAGCTGAGTCTCACCCAAGAAATGCCACTTAGCCCGATCTTTAACACGTTACATCTACTCTCTCAGCCACTTTTTACAGGTCGTCACCCTTTATGCCAGCAGCTACCGACTTACTACGTTTGTTAAGACGTGGTTACCACCCTATAATAACTTTACTCCAGCGGATATCAGACCTTTGATATTTATGAGCTTGCTTCTTCGAGGAGCCATGCCGGTGACTTGGATTTTTGGTTTTAAACATCATACATAATTATAATATCAGCCTGTACTGTCCAACAGCTTTGGTCGGGCCTCTCCCCAGAGATATACATACACATTTTTTCACGATATTATCCTTCACAGATGGTACGTGGCAATTATGTCATAATATGTACATTAGACGAGAAACACTGCCTAAGGGGTGCGTGCGTGGGGTTCGAACCCGGAACCTCTAGGTTGATCTCAGTATGATACTACTTGACTACCACTTACCTAATTAAATAATTACGATGAAATTTAGTAATACGAAATACACATTTCCTTGAACCCTATATAAGCGGGAGCATTTTAATTGTATCTATAGATATCTGTGTAAATCTGCTATATCTACAAAAATCTTGTGTCACGATGTATGTATAAACTCCAAAATTACTGAACCGATTTCAATCAAATTTCACATGTACCCGTATTTTGGTCTAACTTACTGGATAGGATAACTATCCTATCCAGTAAGTTAGACCAAAATACGGGTTGTGATGATAACTATCATCACAATTATTCGCTTATGTCGTGAATGTAAACGAATAAAATGTAACAATTAATTGTTTCTGCAAGTGTTTATTTACTGTTTAGTTTTATGAAGTTTTCATAGATGGCGGTGTACGTTGATTCATCGATAAAATTCTTCAATATTGTTTGACATCTAGGTTGCAAATACACCCAATAGATGGCGCTGTGTTCTGTTTCTTAGAATATAAATTCTATTACTATAATTCACTTAATATTTATTTATATTCACGATATAACGTATTATTTTAATGTTTTGTGACTGATATTTTTATAATTATTTTATTTTCAATTTAGCTAAGTAATTCGATTTTACCGGAAGGGTTTTATTTCCTCAGTTGCGATTAGAGAAATAAAATATGGCGGTACGAAGTTCGCCGGGTCAGCTAGTTATAGTTTAAAAGTAGCTACTTTGAATGTAGTATCTACAATGTTGCGTACTATCAACAAAAATATGTCTTTGAATCTAGCGTCATAAACATGAAAGGCATTTTTAGTCCATATTTCGGAAGCCTTGTGAAACGAGCACAATCAAATGCGGTCATTATCTAAAATGTACAATGAATGCGGCACTTGTGTGAAATGGATCGTCTCACGGTCTTTGGGATCAATAACGTTCTTTTACGTGTTTTAGCAACGTTTTAGCCAAAACTTTTAGAACAAATTAGAGCATTTTAAAATGTATTAACCGAACACGCAGCGATGGGTTGCGTACTCTGGCGGAGAGCCGAGTGATGATTTCCCGCATTCGACGGCCATAACCGTGAAATTATGGCAGTTGGAGCACGTTATTAACTTTTGAATTAGCCGGTTACTTCTACCTGTAATAATACTTAACACTCTCAGCCAGGCAGGAAGACAAACAAAGAGAATACTAATATATATCAGGAATTTTGAAGGTCCCGCGATGAATATGATAATACAATAGAACCAGCGGTGGACTTCTATGCAGGCTAAGTAGACTGGAGCCTAGGGCGGCGGCAAATTTGGCTCAAAATTTTATTTTAATGGGAAAAAGCTGATGTAATTATGACGATAGAGCACAATCATAAAAATGCAATTTCATTGAGAAAGAAAATGTAAATATGATTATAGACTAGGGTATTGAATTGCAGAGGTCAGTAGGGGCGGTAACAATGAATAGCCTACTGGCGTCTAATGTGTAACTCCGCCACTGAATAGAACTGACGTAGTTTTGAGCGCTAAATTTGGGTGCATCGAAAATAGTAATTATGTTCTACATACATGTTAAATAAGTGGGTTATACTCGGCGACGAACCTAGAAGATACTGATTCGAATTCCTCGGCATGCACCGCTTTGGAAGTTTTTTTTCGTTTATATTGCATATTATTACTGAAAATACATCGTGATAAAACCTGTATACCCAGATCAACGATTTGTGCAACTCGCCTTGTACAAGTTTGGCGGGCGGGAGAGCTATCTGTTAACTCTACGGGTAGCTCGGTGTTATTAGGCAAAATTTGCAACAACCGCGAATAGATAATAAACCAAAATGAGTTAAAATTGAGTACTAGGTAAAAAGGAACATTACTAAAGAACGGCTACTAAGAACAGTACGTTGTAAGAATTAGTCGTTATTGGGGTACTATTAAATAAAATCATTTAATGTGTATAAAATATATTGTAATAATACATAAACAATTAAATACATTAATTTTATAACATTATTAAACGTATTATTATTTCATAACAAATATTTGAATTTAATGTTAATAATATCTCTAAATCGCGCATTTGCGGGACACCCGCAGTTTCTCCGTGCAGGGGCGCATAAATTAATAATACTAACCCCTGCGGCCGGGGTCGGGTTGTCGTAAAAGGCGACTTAACAACCCACCAAAATAACCTTAGCTACGTGGTAGGGCCTCAAGCTCATCTGGATGGCAAACACCCCTGGTCTTAAGTATGTCGCCATTATAACCTTGTGTTGTGTTCCAGTATCAGTGACCAAGGTTACCTACCCCCCTATGGTTCAGCAGCCGTACCCCTAGCGTCGCAATCATTATATAGGCGACGGTAACTGCTTACTATTGAGTCGTCAGCCTGTCTGCCTCTACTCAGCAATAAAAAAAGCCTTAATGACCGAGATATTACGCATAAATTGCAGGAGAGGTTTTTTTTATTGCTGTAGAACAGCAGACAGACTGACGGCCCGCTTAGAATTTAGCAGTTACGGTTGCCTATGGGTGTTTGCAACGCCAGTGGCATCGCGAATACGCTGCTGTCGCATAAGGGTACAGGAACTTGGGTGTCACTAATGCCGGAACACAACACAAGGTTATAATGGCAGCATTCTTAAGACCAAAGGTGGTCGCCATCCAGACGGGTTTGGGACCCTACCACGTAGCTAGGGTGGGTTGTTTTGTCGCCTTTTACGACAGGTTTAGTATTCTTTCTCCGCCTCTGCACGAATAACGTAACGGATAACAAAGGTATCCGTTTATATGGCCAAAATTTGCAACAATCATCGGAATTTGAATTGGAACCCGGATTTAACGCTAAGATAATAAATAAGAGATCAGATCGCGTTAGACAACAAGCTCTTATCAATAAAAACTCGGCCCAAAGGAAAGAAATAACAGTATCAAATAATTTTGATTTTATATTGAATACAACCAAAAAAAGGACCAACGAGGAAGTGCCGAATATGGCGAAAGAGAAAAGGACCTTGATAATTATTGAGGACCGATGCTGGGATACTTGACACGACACGACGATCTAATCAAAACCATCATAGAAGGGAGAATTGAAGAAAAGCGGAAGCAAGGGAGACCAAGGACATTTATAGAGCAAGTAAAGAAAAGACTGATTGGAGTCGTGTTGTATCAAGAAGTCAAAGGCACTTTGTAGAGAGGACTGGAAGATGCTCCACCGACAAGAGCGAGGTAATACATACGATCAAGGTTCTACAGAAACCGAAAATTTACTTGCATCATGTAATGTTACATCATTAACACATTTAATTAGCCAATCTTTAGTAACATGTATTACATTTTCTGGCAACATTCGCATTAATTTTCGCATATTTTTGTACTCAATTACTTTCTTATTGTGTACTAAATAATGAATATCATTGAATTTTAATGATTTGTTAACATTACCCCCATAAGCTATCCAATGTCTTTCTAAATATATCCTTTCATATTCTGGTATACTTATAAAATCTGGATAGAAACCAATATGTTTATCTTTAAATACATCTGGTAATGGGTTATCTGGTTTTGTTTTAATACTTTTAACATCATTATGTTTCTTCATACATTCTTCAACTTTTTTGTTCTTTTTTAATTTTTTTCTTTTATATGTTTCTTTTGATGTATTAATTGTATGAGATTCATCAATTACATTTAGATCCTCGTTGTTTGTACTATCAAGAGAAGAATAGCTCTTTTTTCTTTTACGCTTGTTTGAATTAGATTTTTCATTTGCATCTAGATTATCTTTAAATTTTATATCTGTATCAAAACTAGAATTCATAGAATTGTTAGAAGAAATAGGACTATCAACGTCGTGTTTCTTTTTCTTTTTAGGTTTATTTATAGTATCAATTTCATCTAAACTAGAATTATTACTGGAAGTTTTAGAACTCGCACCATTTTTATTATCAAACAAAGTAAATTCTGTATCATTTTTGTCCTTAATTTTACTTGGGCCTTTTGCTTTTAAGAATGAGTCAATAGTTTTAATTTTAGATGGACTTTCTTTCTTTAGAGAATCATCACTTTCAGCAGTAGCTGCAAGTTTATTCAATAAAGACACATCTGTCTTTTCTTTAGATGTTTTATACAAATGTTTAAGTTCGTCTAAGTTAGTAGCAGATTCCCAATCTTTGTCATCTCTTATTCTTGTCACTCTCGGAAATCTTACAGATATACCATCTGCTGTGTGCAAGTTCGCTTTGGTTAACTCCGTTCCTGAAAATAATACATTTAATAATAATACAAATACTGTGATTCAAAATTCAGTTCATTACAAGTCACATAGCACCATTTAGTTCCAAAAAGCACTTGTGTTATGGATGCTAGACAACTGATACACTACTAATATCCTTTTCCTTTATGAATAAATACATTTTATACATATACAACCAGACTCGGGATAGGAATTAAACTTGACTCCCACATTAGTAACACTATAAAATAATAATTTATATTGTCTTTACACCTTCGTGGGTCCATTATTTTATGTGAGAATATATTCTCACATAAAATAATATAACAGAATAATACTGAAGAATATTGCACAAATTCAAAATAACTAAATATAAACAATATTGTTTAATAATGCATAAGATATTATTCATTTATTAAATGATATTATAGTCATGTCAGTTTAATGATGTATTAAAAAATTTACACACATTATGCCACAAATTGTAATACAGATTTCACACTGGTGGTAAAAAAATGTGTCCTAGAAACTGAACACCAACAATGTGTAATATTTTAGTGTGTCCTATAGAAATTTGACTGTTGATTTTGTATGTATATGTCTCATACGGTTATATTATACGGTTCTAAGGTTATATTATATAGCTAACTTGGTTCTCATTGGGTCCACTGACAGCACATTGTAAGAAAGTGACACTTACCAGTAATCTCCCAAACAGGTTGTTTCTTAGGATCAATTGCAATAAAATCAGGCACCATTCCCTTATTACAATCCAACCAAGGTGGAATCTTATAATAATCTTGGGATATCTTCAACATTAGGGGCCCTAGTTCATCCTGGAGTTTTTTTAGGGTATTATCATCATGCCCCGTGTGCACTTTGGTGACGGTCACCCATTTGTTATGTTTCTTGTCTAAACATCCCATTAGGAACACAGACATCATTCCACCTTTTTTACCTGTACCTATAAAGTATAATAAATAGTTTATT
This sequence comes from Malacosoma neustria, assembly GCA_963693495.1. NCBI lineage: Eukaryota > Metazoa > Arthropoda > Insecta > Lepidoptera > Lasiocampidae > Malacosoma > Malacosoma neustria. The sequence continues at coordinate 14,044,591 of OY856383.1, forward strand.
AGACAGTAATTTTTTTTACAATAAGATGATTATATAAATGGTATAAAGGTATTTTTGGTAGAAATAGGATGCAAACTAGAAGTAAGACGACCACATCACTTTACAAAATAATTGTAATCGGTGAAAAAATCATCTTAACTACTATATTTTTAAAGAAAATTTTGATTTGTAACAAAGTAGTTACAAATCTAGGTCAAGTGACCTAGTTTTTAATATGGCCTATTAAAAGAATCAGGCAATCGCATCTTGTTCTCATAGTGTGACAAATGTTTAATTTGATATTTACTCTCTAGCTCAAGTGGCAGTTGCTTCACCCCCATGAATTTGAGGATGCCTGAGAAATCAAAACCAGCAGGGGTTGCAGTCAGACTTAAGTCACATTGTCAGGGCAAATGAAGGAACACCAGGGTGGCTTTAGATGGCAGTTGCCATATTTAAAATCAAAGTCATTATTCATCTGTATTTATTCCAAACCCAGTCTAACATGTGACCGATGGGAATCGCACTTAAGATTAAACCCAGTCATAGTTTCAATCCTCAGCATGACATGCTCCTTTAAAGCAATTATTCTGGCTAACTATGCATATTATATAGAAAAAAATAATTACCAAACCATGCTCCCAAAACCACAAGATCTGCAGTGTCAGCCATAGCTCCATCAAATAAATAATCTTTCTTAACTTTAAGCCAATGTCTTTTCCCTGGTTCATATGTTGATTGGACATCTTTTAATACTAGGCCTTCTAAACCAAGTTCTAGGACCTGAAACATAAAAATCAGTATGATTAAGATGTGTGTAAATGTCATAAAATTTTAAGTAAAAATATATAAAACCATATTTTACTTAGATGACAAATCAATTGGTATTAACAATTCTGTTACAGAATTACATATGTGGTTATGAGTTAAGATTTTATAATGAATTTCCTAATGTATTCCCAATATTATATTTGAGGAGCGTCAGAACAAAAACCGATAAATCACATTTTGACATTTTCTTTTTTTATGATGCCAATTGCTTGTTCTCGTACATATCTTGTTCTATGGTTAATGTAATCTGGTCAAAAACTGATTAATCTGCTCTAAATCCGTCCGTGAAATACCCGGATCTGAACATAAACCGATATTTACGTCAATCGTACTAAATAACGATGGCGATCGGAAAACAAATGTCTGGCCATGCTGCCTCCGCCGGGCCCTGGCAGGAAGGGTAGACCCAAAAAGTGCTAGCTTGATGTCGTAAAGGGTGATATGCGTGACAGTGAGCCCATTGGCAGTCACTTCGTGGAGTAGAAAAAGTCGGAAAGCGGACCCCGGGTACCGAAACGGAAGTTTGGGTTGCAACCGGGATACTACGCTTAGATGATGATGATGACTTGTCAGAAAAATATAACGTATTGTTTTGTGATTGTCGGCTTTCAAAGCTTAACATAATGTTTAAATGTTTTTAAATTATCATTGTTCTGTGCAAGTAATGATGATGGAAGATATAGGTAATCCTGTTGTAGCAGACATTAATCAAGGAGCTCGAAAAAAAACTAAGAGCAAGCGCAGAACTGCTTTGGAAACTTTGCTTCTGGCTTTAGAAACACTGATGCACGTTCAGCCGCATTTTATCAAGCCCTCATATTCCTACTAGCATTTGATCAAATACCGATATATCCTATAGTTTTTTATCAAAAAGCGATATATCAAGCTGGTTTGGTCAATAACCGATAAATCCATTTTCTTTTTTTTTATAACTCAACAGGTACCACAATCACGAATGCAGAATTTAGGTTTCCAAACAGTGATGCTAACACCAATAAATTGATAGATTTCGTTTAACTCTAAATTAGAAAACCATGAACTAGGCCATATTTTTACATTTTCCCACAAAAAACATAAATGTGATTTATCGGTTTTTGTTCCGACGCTCCTCATTTGTGACATAATATTTAAAAACAATTTAATTTAAAATAAAATTTTAAATACAATCTTTTACTTATAATCCTTAATGTCCCACAGCAGCGGTCAGCCCTCTGAAAGAGATAGTCCATAGGTACAAGTCAATTATGATATAACATGTATGTGGCCCTGGCAGGCAGGGTGCCCCAAAAAGTACTGGTTTGATATCGTAAATGGTCATACATGGCAATGTACTCACTACCAGGGATGTTGAGGACCGTGCAAAGTTGAGAAGAAAAGTCATGGCAGTTCGGGTTGTGACTGGGATTGAAAAAGGAGTTGATGCACATTAGGCAAATAATTGATCAAACGATGCATGATACTGTAGGAATCTAACCCTTGATTTCTAGGCTGGTATTTGAGTATGATACTTGACTCCTATGACTTTTATTTATTCACTTAATACATAAAAAAATATTTTCTCAAGAAAAAGCCCTAGCTAAATTTGATATTTACAGTAGTGACTGGCTTAACATCCAACTTAAAAACTGCAACCAATTTGAATTTGGAATCCAAAGATCAAACATAATAAATATAGCTAGAAAGAAATGTAAAAAACTAATTTAAAAGGATGATTACCTTTGCAATCATTTTGGCCAAATCAGCTGGTTTCTCAATCAACTCCATCTCAGAGAACATAACATGATTTTTGACTTCCACCATATTATCATAAAGAATTTTTCGTCTTTTCTTAATAGGCATGTCTATTAACACTTCGCCATTGTAGTACAGGCAATCAAACACAAATAAACATACAGATGCATCTTCAAATTTTGATTGTTTATGTATACCTAATGTACCAAATGGCAACGGTTTCCCTGTCTTCACATCAATTAACAAAACTTCTGCATCTAATATTAAATCAACTCCTTTCGGAAATGCTTGTGGCAAATAATCCTTAAAATGGCTCACTTTGTGAGCCATAACTGGTTTTAAAGCTCTAGAAAAATATTTAAATTCATTGCCTTTTTTATGTACTTGAACTCTCTCTCCATCATACTTAATTTCAGAGAACATTCCATTTGGACATTTCTTCATTGCCATTTCAACAGATTTGCAAGCTTCTGCTAACATTGGTAGAACTGGTGTCATTAACGACAACTTTGCAGTTATACCTTTTTGTATAGCATCTTTATGCTTTACGCTACTATTTTGGGATAGTACTCTATCTATAACCATGTCTAAATCTCGAGAAGTTTGGAAAACACTATAAGCATCTGGATGGACACCTTCTAATATATGCTTTGGGCCTGCGTTTATGCGTAAATCACCTTTAATCAATCGTATTAGCATTTTTATATCGTCAAAAGTACATTTCTTTACAATCTTTTTAAAATAGTAGATCTGTTCTTCTTCTTTCGTTAATTTTGATAGTTCTTCTAAGAATTGATCTATTTGTTGTATTGAAAAGTTACTTTCGGTCTTTGGTTGTATGTTTGATTTGGATTTTGAAAAGAAATGCTGTATAGTATCTGCTACATCACCCTGTTCTAAATGTGTAAGCATAGAATCATGATCTGTGTTGAATATTTTTGAAAATACCTTTACCAATTGTTTACTTTTTAAATTATATACCCGTTTCGTTACTTGGGGTAAAAGTAACTTACACCACAAAGCTAAATCACCTTTAAAATGATCACCGTTTACACCTTTCATGAAGAATTTGTTTATTATTGCAGTTTTTTCTGTATACGCATCTACTCGTGATATACTAAAGCAGAGATTTATGAAAGTAGTGAACATGTTATCATCATTAAGGATATCTGATTCTTGATTTACGGATTGTATTATATCTGTAGGTTTTGTCGATGTAACATATTCATTCTTAATAACTTTCGCAGTATATTTTCCACTATTCTTCTCAGCGTATAACTTTTCCATTTCATTTATTTTCTTCAGTAAAAACTCCTGATCTTCCTTACTTAAATTTTCCCAATTAGCAATATCATCTATAGAATCTATACGTTTTGTCGCAGGCCTTTGTTTTAATAAGGCATTCATAAAACAATCCACATGATGCCATGATTTCATACTTTGATTATCACCGTATGGACTGGGCACTACTTTGGCAATGCGTAGTTCGCCCCCAGGACAATTACCCTTGCATCCTTTACACGAAGCACGGCCTCCTTTGGCCCGGTCGACAAAAAATGGTTGTGATTGTGACATGGTTATATCTCTGTAACTAACAGGTAAACAATACTTACCTATGTAAAGTTCAAAAATTTTCACATCGTCGAAAATTCAAATCACACTTCATTTCATGTAGTCACGATTTTTCTCGTCATATAATATATTTAATTATACAGTCATAATTACGCAAGGTTTACTTAAGTACCCAAAAATACATTAAAAATAAAACAGTCTTACTTTAATAGATAACTCATAACATATTTACATTTTTACATACTTTGTAAAGTTTGTAATCACTGTGCTGACTGACACTGACAGGCAGGCCTTATAGTGATGTACTTCAATTTCATATAATCATTTAACGAACTAAAAGATCTCTCTCGAATTTACAAATGATTCAAATTCCAAATAAACAAGGGATTATAGTTTAACTTATTTACATAATGAGTTTATAACGGACTGCTGTCTGATTTTAAAAACTGAAATTAATTACTACCACTTTTAGTTTTATTTTATCCCGGTATTAGTTTTGTACCGGATAGATGAAAATCAATTTTAATTGATTTATTTTGAAACATACAATTTTATAAAAAAATTCACAAATTGTATAAGACTACTTATGGATCCATGAAATCAATTGAGTCGTCTTAATTAAGAGCTTCTAAAAACTACGAAATAAACTGACATCCCTAAAATATTGACGTTTTCTCTACATGCGCCGTACCGATTATAGCTGCGCAGTAGTGCGCACTGCGCAGTTTTATGTGCTTATGTGCCAACTTCATATCAGAGAAAATTGTTCGGATACACTACCAAAAATCTTTCATTTGACTATAAGAGAAATTGTACTATTTTATTATACTATAAAAAATAATATCGAAAAAGACTAATATGATTATTTTTGCTCTTTTCAGCTTCATCATGTCACCAAGAGTTCAACAGTGATGGTACTAAACATGGCACGTTGACTTCACCACACTATCCTACACCATACCCACCCAACACTCATTGTCACTATGAGTTCTTTGGAAGAGGAAAAGAGAGAATTAGATTAATATTTCAAGACTTCTATTTAGATAAGTCTGCTGATGTGTCAACAGAGTGAGTATACTTTATTAAATTATTGAACGCATAAACCTTGATTCGTGATTATCGATCTTAAATTCTACTGATAGATTTGGGTCTTTTTAAAGAGAACAGAATCAATATTCGCCTCGCATGTCTAAGGCGAATTGATGGTTACAAACACCGGTAATCTCAGTTTTTTTTTATTGCTAATGCAAGCAGACAGGCTGGCGGCCCAGGCAATAGCAAGCATTTACCACGGTAAATGCTTGCTATTACCTCCATACAAACAAGTCGCAAACATTGCGACTCTAGGGATAGAGGAACCTGGGTCACTAAAGATGGAACACAACATAAGGCAGCATGTTTAAAGACAAAGGGCGGTTGCCATAGAGACGGGCTTATTGGCCTACCATGTAGCTAAGGTTATTTCTTCGCCTGTTACGACAGGTCGACCCCGGCTGTAGAGGCTAGTATTCTTATTGCGCCCATGCACGCAGGTCATTTTTGGTCACTATGAAAGAGTTCTGGGGCCAAGATTGTCTTGATAAACACACTCGTTTATTAGGTGGTAGGGCTCAAAGCCCGACTGGATGGCCACTCTTGGTTACTAATTATGCCGCTACAATAACTATGTGTTGAGTTTCGGAATAAGTAACCCAGCATGCAGTTTCTAGGTTCCTACGCGAACGGCAGCGTGTTAGCAGTGCCGCTCGCGTACCAAACATCTGCAACGGCAATTTAATATTAAGTGGGTCGTCAGCCTGTTTGCTGTTGTAGAAAAGAGTGTAGGGCGTATAATTAAGAGTGGTATGTCTAACTGTGAACTTTAAGACAACGATGGTACCGCAGGTACGAAAATACGCTTTGACTAATCAACCTAAGTATTAATACTTATTAATTTAAACTGTACCTATCGTAGTCAAATCCAGAACGGACATGGAAAGACATTAATATACCATGTTATGATTAAAATTGTAAAGTACTGATTTATAGATATATAATAATTTAATATGTAAAAGAATACATATATTTTTTAAAGTATTTAGTTAGATTTCATTACTTTAGATTACGCTCAGTTGAACGTAAGGTTTGCAAACGTTGCAAATGTAATTAAGCGATGATACAAAAGATCCGAGGAATTTAACTTTATATTTTAAAACTCTGTTTAAAATGTGCAAAAAGGAACCATCTAATAATAACATATTTCTAAATATTTAGGGATACATAAATACTTATTATCTTATTTACTGTTTAATTTACTATTTTCGTTTGTGTACTTGTGTAAATTTGTTCTATGCTGATATTTGTCTTTTTTTAGTCCTTAATATAATTAATACTTATTATAAATAATATATTAAGGTTTTCTCAAAAAAAACAAAAAAAAAAAAACAAGGCGGTGGTTCCTTTTTAGATAATTTTGGCAATTCTGGAAAAAATATTTGCATAATTAATTCACGAATATCAAAACTATCCGATGCGCAATAACTAGTATTGGTTTGAATATTAATTTCTGTTTTTTTTACCAGCTGTGCAAACGTAGATTCGCTGCAGGCATTCGTTTACGTCGACGGGCGATTAGAGAAAGTAAATAGCTTTTGCGGAATCGACCTCCCCAAACCAATTATGTCGAACGGACCTAAATTGATGCTGGAGCTCAGGGGGACACAATCGTCCAGATACGCTAGGGGATTTAAAATATCATATTCATTTGTAGAAAGTAAGTTTCTATTTTTATATTGTTATTTTTATACTTTGTATCAAATCTCATTTGTATCCTTAAACATTAATACAAAGCGCGCTCCTTTAGCGCCTTTTTGAAGAGAAACTTGTATAACACACTTGATTTGTTTAGAAACTTCTTTCGAAAATTCGATGAAACGAAAAAGCGACACTAAAATGAAACAATCATATTCACAAATATGGTTTAGCCTGCGAGATAATGAAATAGAATACAAGTATACAGTGTGTTCGTCTCCTCTTTGTTCGGGCTTTCGTAGCTGTTTTACACTATATGAAATGTGGTATTGTATTAAAATACTAGCTGTGCCCCCGACTCCGTCCGCGTGGAACAGTGACTTTGGGCAGCATTTTTTGGATATATCTTATGGTTTATTTTGGATTACATACCCTATAAACCCTAAAATATAAATATATGAAATATACACACTGCGTTCGAACCTACAATTTCCAGCCAAGCTGAACCCTATTTTATATGATTGATCATATAAATCTGAGTTCAACTTAAATTGGATTTTTAAAAATCCGAAACTGATCACTTTTAACTAAAACCATTTTTTTTTTCTAAAAGAAAAGTAGCCTAAGTAACTCGTTGTTACATCAGCTATCTGCCAGTGAAAGTGACGTCAAAATCGGTCCAGCCGTTTCAGAGATTAGCCGGAACAAATAGACAGACAAAAATTGTAAAATATGTTGTTTTGGTATATGTACCGTGTATACGTCCGAATGCACTTAGTAAAAAGCGGTTATTTTAATATTACACACAACAGACCCTCCAATTTTATTTATTTGTATAGATAAAATAATTTTAAAAATTGGTAAAAATATTACGAAAATAATTCTCTTGGTACACTATATTTTTCTCATTTTCTCGTACGCTACTTTTCTGAAGTTTCATTTGTGCCGTGTGAATTGCATACACACATTTTCATCATTAAAATTCTTTTTTATGCATTACAAGTGCGGTTTTCCAACTATTTTTATTTAATTTTTTCCTTACTTAGTAGCATTTTTAGTAGTACCAACTTAGAACCAACTGACTGATAAAATTTCGTTTATACCAACAACACGTTCTTCCGTTTTTTAGTTTTGAACATGATTAATACTGTGAAAACTTAATAAGACTTTTTTAATATAAAAATCAAAGATTAAAATAATAAAAATTGTCTATATACATTACAGATTTTGGCATAACTACTGGTAGACAACTCAAAGAGTTTCCATGTGCTTTTGTGTACAACAGTAGCGAATCCCACAATGGCACTTTTGCATCCCCAAATTCTCCGGGGCCGTACCCACGTGACACAGAGTGTACATATTTTTTTCATGGAGGGGAAACTGAGAAAGTTCATCTTCACTTCACTAATTTCGACGTCGAAGGTGTTTTACCGTAAGTATATTAATTTTTTTATTGCTGTGGGATAACATACAGGCTGACCACGGCCCTCTAGACAATAGTTAGTAGTTACTATCGCCTATGGGTGTTCGCGACGCCATGGGCACCGCTAACACGTTCCCGTCCGCGTCGGAGTATTGAAACCTGGTAACCACTTACACTTTTACTGGCTGGGACAAAAGAAAAGGTTATTGTAGCGGAATATTTAGAAACCAGATGTGGATACCGTCACGGGCTTGGAGCCCTATCACCTAACTAGTATTGCTTTGTCGCCTTTTGTGACAGGCCGACCCCGGCCGCAGAGCTCAATATTCTTACTCCGTCCCTACACGGAGTAAATTCAATATTTTATCGTAAATATTTTGACTTATGTGTGAGTGAAAATATATGTTAGTAATATATTACCAATAAGGATGTAATATCAGACCATGATGCCGGATACAGGCCAATTAAAAATCTCCGATTGCCAGGGGTTAGTATCCTTACTCCGCCCCTGCACGGAAAAAAGTTTTAAGTAGCGTAATGCAGCCAGTGTTTTTGGAACGTTACTAACTGTCATGGAGGCTTACCTCGCTATTTTTCTACTCACGCTGTCGCCACGTTTCAGATAATAATTTTTTTAGGAAGTGATACAAATATTATGACGGTCTAAAAAAATATTTTCCAGCCCATACATCTCTCTCTTTCTCTCTGTCAGGCGATCTCGTTAAATCAAAGACATGGTTAACTCCCTTAGGCATCATATTTTATTTGTGAAAACTTACTGTTCGGTATCGGGAATGGGACTTCAACAACACAAATTTGTCACAAATGCACAACCACTTACCTCGGTCATTGTGCTGCTGGGGCTCTTCGATTATGGCTATAGGAGGCACTGGCACGAACTACTTTCGATTGCGCTAGTTGATTTCTTGAAACATTGGAATAGAACAACGGAAATCTACGCGACGCGTGCTCAGCGTATATTTTGAATGAAAGAATCGAAAGATGCCAGTGTCGTCGTAGAATAGGGGTGACAATGCATTTGCTTAGATACGATTAACTCGATACTAATATAAATAAATATAACTAAATATTCGCGGAAAATTTTATTGTGTTTATTACGTAACACTTACTAAGTGTATAATCGACATATTTATAACTAAACTAAATAAAGGTATTTGTTAACTCTAATTAAATAAGATCGTGTAATGTTTTAAATAATATTTACTTTGGTTTACAGATGTGAAGCTGTATCAGCTAGTGACTACGTAGAATTTTCAAACTACATGGCTGAAGATAGTAGATACGGTAGATATTGCGGGCAGATGAAAGAGTTTCACGTAGAATCCGAGAGGAATTTTTTCAAAGTGACTTTTAGATCGAATGATCGACTAGATGGAACTGGTTTCAAGGCCATCTATCAGTTTTTAGAAATAAGTGATGAATATCAAGCTCCTGCAGTCCAGGATCGTGCTTCTTATCCTCTGTGTAAGTATTACCCAAATAGACATAAAAGTTTGGAGCCAAAAACAAGCTCATCAGTCAGCTGGTGCAAAGTTTTTAGCGAAATTTATTTTTTTATATATAATGCATCTGGAACATATTAAATGGATAATAATGATACAAAAAAACGATTTGAATAGATATTTTAGAAAACGTAGGAGCTACTTCAAAATTTCATGAAAGCCTAGTAGCATAATTAATTTTATTAAGCTAAAAAGACTGATCATAATAGCTTTACATTGCTAACACAAAATACTAGAAAGAAATAGAGGTTAAACCTTGTAAAAACTTTCTAGTAGCGCTGCGCTCCTGTCTTAATTTGTAATTTACAAAATTAAGCCGCCGAAAGAACTGAAAAGCAAAAAATAATAAACCTTTTTTTTATTAACCTTAATAACTAAGTTTTAAACTAATATAAGTATACCTAAGTGATTTGGAATCGTCGCCAGTGCTCTCACGTGTGGGCACACACGTGTGCCCGTTCGGGTTGCTGTCTCACTGATATTAACTTCGTAAACGCTCGGCATTTTTCGGCGAAGGAGCTTCACGCTGCGCCGCCGCCGCGCATCACGCTTTACCTAATTAATTAATTTGCTTGTTTGGCGCCGACTCAAAATTATTTAGGTATACTTACATTAGTTTAAGAACTTAGTTATTAAGGTTAATAAAAAAAGGTTTATTATTTGTAGCTTTACAGTTTTTTCGGCGGTTTAATTTTTTTGTTAAAAAGTTTTTATTTTAGAACTTTTTGTGGCTTTAGTCTATTAATTACTAAATGCTTATATAAATCAATTCTGTCAAAAGTTGCGTGGTCATAGATAAAATCAGTGAGCGAACAATCAATCAATCTGTTTTCGTACCCTTAGGGTTGGAATATTTTCCTGAATTTATATGGGACCAACTTCGGGGTATATACCCTTTCCAATAAAAAATAATTTATAAAATCGGACTACTCTATAAAAAGTTATGTGTGGTCATACCTAAAAAAAAAGAAAAAATATACACGTCGAATTGAGCCCCTCCTCCGTATTTTTCGTCGGCTAAAAAGTAAGAAAAATGTAAAAGATAAATTATCTAAGAGACTAATTATATATCTCAATATTAAAAACTATTAAGCACTAAACCTGGCTTTCTACTTTGAGCAGGTATTTTATTATTTTTAAATTCATCATAATAAATACGATAAAGATTATGTAGTATTTTATCCGTCCAGGGGCGGAGAAAGAATACTAACCTCTGTGGCCGGGGTCGGCCTGTCGTAAAAGGCGACAAAACAACCCACCCTAGCTACGTGGTAGGGTCTCAAGCCTATCTGGATGGCGACCACCTTTGGTCTTAAGTATGCCGCCATAATAACCATGTGTTGTGTTCCGGCATTAGTGACCCAAGTTCCTGTACCCTTATGGGACAGCAGCGTGTTCGCGATGCCACTGGCATTACAAACACCTATAGGTGACGGTAACTGCTAAATTCTAAGCGGGCCGTCAGCCTGTCTGCTGTCCTACAGCAATAAAAAAAAATGTAGGTACATGAAACATTTATGCGAATCGTATAAACACAAGCGAGTGCAGTTAGTTTCAAGCATTTTATACAGATGCCGCTGTTTTTTGGTCAGGTCCGTTATCCATAATATTTTCAAAGCACTCCCGAACTTGAAAAAATATTTGGCCAAAATAACGAACTACGTATGTACAGAGAATAGACTCAACTACATTTTTGTAATATATTTATAATAAAATAGTTTGTTTAATATATTTATTATAAAATGTAAATATGGTCTCGTGTCTATCGGTTCAATTCAAGATTATTAAATTTAATGTAGGTACCTCCCTGTGTTTAGATATGAATAGTCCAAGCCTGGGTTGGCTGGAAGAGATCGCTCTTCTATACTACTATTATAAAGAGGAAAGATTTGATTGTTTGTTTGTTTGTTTGTTTGTTTGCTTTGAATAGGCTCCGAAACTACTGACCCGATTTAAGAAATTCTTTCATTGTTGGGAAGCTACACTATCCCCGGGTGACATAGGCTATATTATATTATCAAAAAAATTAGGGATCCTTACTAACCCAAAGTGTAAAAAAATTACCTAAAATATTATTTAAATCGCGTGCGTTGCGAAAACTATTGATGATAGAATAAAATAATGTACTACAACTTTGCAGAACACATCATTATTTACAAAAAGTGTCGCGACAGCATATGTCTAACTATTATAGTTATGCCACAATAAGTGTTCTTTTATTTTAAAAATTTAATTGAAATGCCGCCCCTAGAAAAGACTCTTTATTTGGATCTTGGTATTAATCCTTATCAAAATAAATTACTTCATATTCAAAACTGTTTCAATACCTTTATATAACTTTTTGAATTATTCAATTCGGATATTCCATTCGAAAGATATCACGAGTTTAAAAATGTAAGTATTAGAAAAATGTTGCGTGGTAGCCGCTCACCCTGTTCGGCTAGCTAGGCAGCACCTTATGCAATGTAGGCGTGCGTCACTGGGATTTTTACAAAAATTAGAATACTTATTAAAAAAATAACGAAAAATAAATAAAAAGTAATAACAAAAAAAATCATTAAAATAAAAGCTCATAGAAATAATAATATTCAAACTTTCTTTATAATTTTATTTTTTTAGTAACCTGACGCAAATAGAAGGGTTTGCCCTCAGGGGCGCTCCTCTGTCCGAGGAGTGCACGGGTGTGCGTACCCGAGGTGCCCGAGCATCCGTCGCTTCACTCCCCTCTCCGTTCGAGGCGACAGAGTCCTACCTTTCTTTCCGTCTACCTCTTACATCCTTTCCAACTTAGCTCTCTGTTCGTGGCGTGGTCCCCGGTGGGATGATTGCAAATACTGATTGGGGTCCCGGGTTCTACCCTGGGACCTGATTTGGTAGTCGAAACCATGCCTATTTCGACTGCGCCTGCACAGAGTGTTCCCGGGGCGGGAATTGCATCCTCGCTGTCGGTTGGTCTTGCTGGGCCGGCTACGACGTCAGGCCACTCTGCTTTTTCTGGAGTGTCGTCTGGTAGTCGTACCCACGCCTGACTAGCACGCGACGGGGATGCGAGTCCCGTCCGGAATTGGCCGCGGACCTGTCACTCCCAGCCCTGGTTCTGTCCATGGTCGGGGGCGAACCTGGATGGACGGCCGTCGCCTCCTTTTGCGAGGCAGTAGTGTCTGCAAGGGAGGCGGCGGAACGGGAGCGGGAGTCCGCCACCGCACTCCCCTCCCGCCAACGTAGGCCGCGTCGTCGGCGCCGGAGGGCGGGCAACGATCTCCGGCCGACGTTACGAAAACGACGACGTTAGAAAACAGCCGCGGGCGGCCCCTCGGGGGAGGATCCGCCGCCCGCATTATTGCCGCGAGGGAGAAGTCCGCGTGCTGTTCCACAGCCCCCCTCAACTCCTAGAGTTGTTACAAGAGAGCGCCGGGGGGACGAAACCCTGACCCCCTGGCGCCAGCACTTTAGAAGGGGCCCGCTTTAAGACAAAGCGTGGGCCGGCGCCGGCCCGGGCCACGAGATCGGCAGGCCATATATCCGTGGGCCCGGGCGTAGACAATAGGAGAACAGCGGGGTTTTTTAGTGGGTCGAACATCTTTTCCGGAGTCCCTTATATCCCTCGGTCCCCCCGGGCCGGGATAACCCGTCAAGAGAGGTTTTTCCCCGAGACCGAAAAAAATAGAAGGGTTTAATTTTTAATTTTTTGTTAAATACCCGTGCGAAGCTGGGACGGGCTGCTAGTTAACTATAAGACCGCCCTTTGTGCTATCTAGTTTTATATTTTTTATACCTGTTTTTTTTAGTGTAATAAAGAGTTGTCTATCTATTTATGATTCCGATAGTTTATTTTCATCCAGGTTTGTAGATACATCATTTGTATGTTTGTAAAAATGTTTACTCCTTCAGCCTGGATTACGTTAACAGAAGGTCAGTTATTCAGGCCCAGGCACTGGTAATAAAACAGCGGATTTTAGTGGGTGGTTGGCACTCTTACCAGATTCCACATACCTACTGATTAATCGTGGTAGGAGTGACTCGCATCTTTTTATAGACTTTTATTTTCTTATAAAACCTTTAATGGTGTTAGGAGTAAATAATGCTTATACAATAACAGCACATAACGTCCTCCCCTGCTGAGCTCGAGCCTGCCTCCAGAGGGAATGGACAGTATACGCCACGCTTGTCCAAGGTGGATTAGCGGGTTACACAATGATCTCAGTATGCAGGATCCCTCACGAATCCTTAGGCGTGAAAATCTGTGGGAAAATCACTGTGGGATTCGAAATCGGGGGCTTTAGGAGCTTTTTTTGTCTCTAAGTGTACCACTGAGCAGAGGCGTAGCGAGGGGGGGCAAGGGGGGGCATCATGCCCCGGGCCCTACTCACAAAGGGGCGCCAAATGGTCCGTAAAACAAAAAATTGCTGGATAATTTTTATTATAATTGATTTTTGGAAAATATATTTTAAATTTAGTGCCAGTGTAATATAATAAATAAATGTTAATTCATAAATAAAAAGGAAAAAGGAACACTAATTGCATAAATCAAACTATAATTATATATTCATAATAGAAATGTCGAGTCTTTTCTAAATTCTTTCTTCTTTGAACTAATTCTAGATGATCATATACATTTCAAAATCTAGTCTTGTTTTCTCTACACTTTTTGTCTCAAATTTAAAGCCTAGCTTGAGCCTATGCCTTTATTTATTTTACATTATATTTTTATTAATTTGCGAGTATATTTTACATATAAAATTATACGGTTTTAGAATTGGGCGATAAAAAGGTATTGTGTCCCGGGCGCGAGTAAAAGCTCGCTACGCCACTGCCACTGAGCTACCTAAATAATGATTGCTGTTCTTTATTTCAGATATACCCGGCTATTCCCTATTGCTGATCATCAACTTATCAACGCAGCTACATCACCTATATCATTAAAATAAAGTGATATTAGAATTTAATATAGTCTATGATCCTGTATATTTTGTATTATAGAATGTGCCATATATCTGTAATTATTTAGATTAATATGCTGTATTTTATGAATAAATCGCGATTTGTTTTCTTCTTATTATTAATAAATAAAGCAATATAATGCGAGACACCATAAAGAGTTATTCACAAAGGCACATTATAAAATAAATTATTTCAATTTATTACCTGACTTTTATTTGGTTTGGTTATATTGGTAAGGCCACGTTTTACCGCAACCGACTACTTACGAGGGGAACAAATTGTCTGGCCATGCTGCCTCCGACGGGCCATGGCAGGAGGGCTAGACCCAAAAAGTGGTAGCTTGACGTCTTAAATGGTGATATGCGTGTCAATGGACTGACTGGTGGGAAGTGGAGAAGAAAATGTCGGAAAGCGGACCCCGGGCGCCGAAGCGAGAGTTTGGGCTGCAACCGAAATTCAACGTTAAGATGATGATGATAATTATCTTTTATTTACCTCTAAGACGAAATATTGTCTATGTTATATACGATTAGAAATATATTTGAAGTATATTTAATGCTAAAATTGTAAATGCGTAAGTGAGTTTGTTTGTTACGCTTTCACGCCTAAGCTGCTGAACCAATTTTGATTAATTTTGGTATAGTCATAGATTTGGCTTTGGGGAAGGGCATGGGCTTTACTTTTTTATATTCATGAAATTTTTTAAGAAATTCAAGATGATGAAGACGGCAGAACGACGTTTGCCGGGTCAACTAGTAGATAAATAAATCTGAATTTTACAAGAAACTAGTATCGCTTTTAAGCACAGTTGTACAACAAAATTCATCGCTGGGATACAGAATGAATCTCAAAAGAGTACATATAATCATATACGTGTAAAGGAATCAAGGTTTATTCGGACACACGTATGTAATATCAGAAGAATAATAATCATGTTAATTTTTATTGCAACGTATTATACAACGCCATCTCTAGGCGGTGATGTTATAATTCTCAAACAACGACAAATATTAAGCGTACAAATATGTTAAAAACGTTAGAAGAATTTAATACAGTTTAATATATATACCTAGTCAGGTCATAAATTCTGTCACATGTTTAATGTAAAATAATTGTAACAAGTTTATTCATTATGTAACCATTCATATACCAAAATGAACTTAACAAAACATAGATTCTTATGACATTAAAGTTTATTCAAAATGACCTCCGTGATTTTGAATACAAGCCTTCAATCTGCGCGGCCAGTTGTCTATCGCAGCACGAACGAGGTCCATGTCAATATCGGCGGCTGCCTTAATCAAGGATGTCTTGAGTGACTCCAAATTGGGATGAGGCTTTGAGCACGCCTTTTCCTCCAAGTATTGCCATATCTTGTAATCTAACGGATTCAAATCTGGACTGGAGGAGGGCCAGTCTTCGTGCCGGATGAAGTCGATTTCACGCGCCGCCAGCCAGTCTTGTGTGCTCTTCGCTCTATGAGCTGGCGCCGAATCTTGTTGGAATACCCAGTGCCTGTTATTGAACATGGTATGAGAAACAGGTTCCACAAGGTTCGTCAGGACTGTATTTTGATACACAACAGCATTCGTTTTTACACCTTTCTCACAAAAATGTACCCCTGTTAAGCCCCAATAAGAAACTCCCAACCATACCATGAGCGAGGATGGAAAATGACCTCGTTGGACACGCGGAATACGGTTGCTCGCTTCTTCACTACTGTGTGCGTACACCTTATCATTTTGTTTGTTGTAGCTCTCTTCTACGGTAAACATTTTTTCATCCGAAAAAAGAATTTCCCGATATTTTTTTCCCGCGTACCGCTTCAACAAAGCGCGGCATCTCTTCAGTCTCAGGTCCATTAGACGAGCATTCAAACGATGTCCTGTTTTTCTTCGATATGCCCGAAGCCCTAAGTCTTCATTTAACACCCTTTTCACCGTGGTTCTGCTTAACCCCATCTGAAGGGCCAACAGTTTCTGCTTACGTTTGGGATTTCTTTGAATTCGTGCCTTCACAGCTTTTATCACTGCTGGAGTCCTAACAGACCGAGGGCGACCACTTCTTGACCTGTCATCTACACTAGAGTCTTCATTGTATCGTTTGATGGTACGATAAACGAATCTTTTGGTAATATTCAAATTTTTCAGTATGTTAAAAATTTGAATTGGCGCGTAACCGCAACGATGCAACGCAATAACTGCAACACGGTCTTCTTTAAGCGTCCACTCCATATTTAAAAATGAGTAAAATTCTAAAAGTTATACATTTTTATTTTCATGAACAATTCGAAATTCTAATTCAATAAACTTTTTTGGGGCCAGCATTCTAAAAGAAAAGTTTTTACTGTGTGACAATACTTATGACCTGACTAGGTATATATATATATATATATATATATATATATATATATATATATATATATATATATATATATATATATATATATATATATATATATATATATATATATATATATATATATATATATATTGGAATCTCGGAATCGGCTCCAACAATTTTCATGAAATATATACAGTTTTGGGAATCAAATTAAACCATTGGACATCATCACTACAACATCCTGTATATTTTATTCATTCCCGAAACCGCGCAGGGTAAGGAGTAAGAATACTGACCCTCTCAACCGGGAGTGACCTGTCGTAAAAGGTGAAAAAGCAACCTCTAAGTCAGGTGGTAGGGCTTCAATCCCGTCTGGATGGCAACCAACTCTAGTCTATAAATTGTCCCCATAATAACTTTGTATTGACCCAGGTTCCAGTTTTGAGGCCGGTAGCACGTTGACAATGCCTCTGGTGTTGCAATCGTGCATAGGCGACGGTGGGCCGTTTGGCTATCTCCTGAACCCCAGCTATAAAAAAAATACATATCCTTTCTTTTTATTATTATATGCGGTAACACATTAGGTCCGCGTGTCTGCTGTAGGTACACCATAAATAAAAATTAAGAAAGTAGAATTTACTAAAATTGTTTTAAAATATCGTTATAGTCGTAGAATAGTGAGGAATCTGACATACTTTAAACTTTACAGGGCGGTCCTAAATTTGTTTTTAAGCTTTTACTTTGACATATTTTGTCTTAGATTTTTTAATTTAATGTTTTAAGGCAACGTCTTCGATTACTCTGCGAATAGACATAAAAACCCCCTATTTATATCAATATCTAGGTTTTGACTAAGCGAAAAATTAAACGAATTAATATTCTATAAAAAATCGGCTACAACTCATAATGTGCGCCAAACCTACGTATTATATGCACAATGCGTATAAAAAAATAACGTGTACAACATACTCGTATATCGTCGGCTTACTTATGGGAATGCGTAACTCCATTTGGATAAACTTTACAGGAGCCAAAAGCTTCGTTTTTGCTATACGGGAATTATTTTATTCATAACACTGTCACTCATAACAAATTAGCCATATTTCAGTAGAACAACAGACATTTATCCGTGCAGGGGCGGAGAAAGAATACTAACCTCTGCGGCCGAGGTCAGCCTGTCGTAAAAGCGACAAAGGAACCCACCCTAGCTACGTGGTAGGGCCCCAAGCCCGTCTGGATGGTGACCACCTTTGGTCTTAAGTATGCCGCCATAATACCTTGTGTTCTGTTTCGGCCTTAGTTACCCAGGTTCCAGTACCCCTATGGAACAGCAGCGTGTTTGCAGTGCCCCTGGCGTCGCAAACACTCATAGGAAATAGTAACTGCTAAATTCTAAGCGGGCCGTCAGCCTGTCTGCTGTTCTACAGCAATAAAAAAAAGAACATACGAAGTAATCCAATATATAGGCTCCAGAATACACCAATAGCCATCTAGTTAATTTTAAAAGTCTTATTTCGATATTTTGTGGTGTTATTTTAATAATTATTCCAACGATATATGTATATGTACTAATTTACATAAGAAAATAAAAATATTATTAGTATGAAATGAAAATTGCATCCAAGAAGTTACTTTATATAAGACACCATAAGGTATCTATTGGTAATCATTGAAATAACTTATTAACTTAATTTTTATTTTAACTTAATTTTCACTTTGAGCATCAGTTACGATGATAATAATCAAAACGAGACAGTTTACGAACGAAAGTGTTACTGAACGAAATGCAGCTCATGCGGGTTTGTTAATGTTTATATATGGATAAGATATCAGTAGTTCAAAAGTAGCAGGGTTCTTTTTAGAACCTATATATCTATATCATTTATAATTCTATACAAGTATTAATGTAATCATCTCGCAGAAGAAATAATACTCATATTGAATAGCAACATAAATCCGCGGCCTGAAATTATATCAGAATTAAGTAATTAATACAAATGCAATATTCGTTATCATTGTACTACTTTGTACTAAAATCAACGCAAAGCTTACTTAGCTTATAGTTTTAACGATGGAACACGGACAGGTGTGGCGGCGCCACCTTCGACCAATTCACTCCACGCAAACTCCCCGCACGTCTCACCTTTTACGTAAAATGAGTTCGCCGCTCTCTTCGTTAGCGGTTGGTTGTTTACTAAAATCGTAAGCGAATACGCGAAACTTTTTACGAAGTATTCGAAAAGGGATGTGCAACAACAATAATTAACGTGTATTTGATAAAAGTTTTTTTAACGGATATAAAACTTTTTTATTGAGATTGTGGTTGTTCGGCGTGTTTGTGTTGTGGTCACAGGTGTCGCATTCCGGGACCGACGCAGCCTCTTTGCCCTGTTTTAGGGCAGGTGGATTCGTACAAAACTGTTTCTAATGTAAGTACTAATAATAACAAAACCTATATGGTGTTTTCAAAGAGCTTTTATTTCAACAATCTTTATAAAATGACCTCTATAGTTATTTGTTTTAAGAATAACTTTTTAATTTTATATCATAATTATTTTTAAAGTTACTATCGATTTTTCAAATATGATTATTATGGGGGTCAAATATTTATGTAGGTTGAACGTTTACGAAGTTTGAACAACTTATCGGTGTTATTGATTCAAGTTTTATGAATAACTGTTAAAATGTATTAATTTACAAGCGGGTCAAATCAATAGGAACATGCTAATAGTGTCCCACTTTCGATATTCAAATCTCATAGATATTTAACCTACTACCAATAACATAAAATAACAAGTTTTTTTTATCACGTATGTCTTATTTTAATATTGTAGGTTTAAATAAATATATAAGTAGGTAGGTGATATAGAAGTGACTACAAATTAAAATATAATAATAAATAGCATATATAATAATAATTTTAGCTTAAAAACCTTAGATTAACATTTTTAATGCCAACTATACGGTGCCGTATATTGGTGGAGGTTCGGTTTTGCTGGGTTTTTTTTACTAAATATGGCAGGCCTCACATTTTTTTAAATAATCTTTATTCTTTAGCTATATCATTCTTTAGCTATAGGCGTAATAAATAGTTGGCCACGAAGTTAGGTCTGGTTTGAAAACTAGTTAATTACTTTATTAATCATCCCTTATTGAACCGGTATTAAATGTGTTAAGCGTTGAAAATCTTTGACGACTAAAGCACGTCGGAATGGTTGTGGAGGTCACGGGTTTGATTCCCGTCTGCGTATTTATATATGTATATAATATGTATTTATTAACCAAAGAAAAGTATACAAGTATTATATCAACTGTCTAGTACCATAACACAAGTGCTATGCTACTTACTTTGGGTCTAGATGGCGCTGTGTGAATCGTCCTAGTATATTTATTTATCTATAATTATCTAAAACAATTAAAGGTCTGAAATGGACACAGTAACTTGCAGAAACAGTTCATTAAAATAATTTTCTTTCGAAACCTAACATTCGATTGTACGTGGTGACGTAGTATATCATATTTGAGTCACAACTAAGAGGATCCGGATTCGATTTCCACCGTAGGAAGTACGCTCTTGGTAGTTATTCTGCCTTAATGTACACATTATAATATAAGAGTAATATCACGCGGTGACGGAGAAGGAGAATTTTGTCAGGTTTTTTTTTCACTTAATAGTGAACAATTACCATTGTCTATGGATTTTTGCGACGCTAGGGGCACCGCGAACATGCTGTTGTCCCATAAGGGCACAGGAACTTGGGTCATTAATGCTGGAACACAACACAATGTTAGTATGGTGGCATACTTATAGATCATTGGTGGTTGCCGTCCAGAGATGCTTGGGGCCCACGTTACTAGGAATGTTTTGTCGCCTTTAACGACTCAACGACCACGGTCCGTGGGGTCAGTATTCTTATTTCGCCCCTGAAGAAAAATTGTGAGATCACTGATTTGGTACCCGCCATCATTATTGATGGGTGAGCAATGATGATTACCTACACATTCATCATCATTTTAGCTCCAAACCCTGATCGCTTAACATTCGCTTTCGTGGCGGGATCATTTTTTTTTCATTTATAATCATCATTTGCTGATTCTTCTTGCTTTCGTGCATGTTACTAGGCACAAGAAAAGTATGCGGTCAGTTCAGTATCAGTTGCCAACATAAAATATGTTGGGTTCGCAACGTGAAAGTTTTGGATGTAACTTGGATTAAACTAAAATAGGTCACGTGGCCATAAAATTCAGAACGTATGGCAGGCCCCTTACAATAAATTGCTAATTGACAATTTGGTAATTTTTGTTGTTATTCCAAAATCAGGACCTATGGGCACATATTGTGATATTTTTGGGCTATTGATAATATAATATTGAAGGAATTTGAAATATTCAATTATCTGTCAACATTTTTTCGATTCCTAAATTCTTTTTCATATTGCAGCCGATGTTGATAATATGATAGAAGTCTGATGGTAAAATAACATTAGATAAAAAGTAGCTTTCATTTGATGTATCAAATATCTCCATAGAATCTCTCCATAGTTAGAAAATTATTAAAAAAAAAAAGGGATATTGTTATGTAATATGTTATATATATTATTATATCAAGTGGAATAAAGAATTGAAAAAACATAGAACAATTGCTTAAAATTAGATATACACCTCAATATTTTTTTTATTGCTGCACGACAGCAGACGGCTTACGGCCCACTTAAAATTTAACAGTTACCGTTGCCTATGGGTGTTTGCTACGCCAGTAGCATCGCGAACACGCTCCTGTCCCATAAGTGTACAGGAACTTGGTTCACTAATGCTGAAACACAACACAAAGTTATTATGGCGGCATACTTAAGACCAAAAGTGGTCTCCATCCAGACGGGCTTGGGGCCCTACCACGTTGCTGGGTGGGTTGTTTTGTCGCCTTTTACGACAGGCTGACCTTCTGTCTTAAGTTATTACGTAATTAGCTAACCTAACAACATCTTATAGTGACCATATCAATATTAAAAAATATTTTATTTTTTAAATTAAAATAGATTGAATTGGCAATCGCACTAAACAATCTTATTTAATATAATATGTATGACGGATGCTCGTTGTGGATGTTGTTTTTAAAAAGCGTGGCGCCAGCAGGGCTGACGCCACTATCTTCGACTACATCGTTGGTATTCATTGTGATTGAGGCAAAACACTAACTTGATTGCTGGTAGATAGTTTATTCACAATATTTACAAGAGTTAATTCTTAAAGGCGCGCACAGGTGACGATTCGTATCGTGGTTAGTACTTGACTGCTTTGTGTACTGCCAGAGACCTCGTATTTATATGAAATTCTGAGGTAAACAATATGTGCTCGGGATTTTCCAGTCGGTATTCTCAAAGATGGGCTTATTCCCCTAAATAATATTTATGTAAACATGTTTTTGTGTTTGTTAAATAATTATACTATTTGATCTTGGTGCCGCCGTATTTCGCTATTACGCCGACAAAGAGTTGTTTACGTTTCGTGAGACTTTATTTCGATACCGGTGTCCTGTGATAACGCGCCGACATGTCAGCCAACAAAGGGATTTTTAACGTAAACATATTTTTTTTGCTAACAGCTGCTTTGTTTTCGTGTTTGGTTTGTTTACATTTCGCGCGTCTCTATTTTGATACCGGCCTCCCTTGGTTTGGCGCCGACACGGCCATACTGACAGGCGGTGCGTGCTCTGCACCAGCCTCGTTGTGTTTGTCTGAAATGAAAGTTATTTGCCCTGAGTTTGGTATATGTAAGCAATAGATATTGCTTGATAATAATTAGAAAATAGACACATCTCACATGTGTGGTTTATTGAGATGTTAACATCTCGCTTGTTGATAAAATTGAAGCTTAACAAAAGCTCAATTATTTTGTAGTAAGAAGTTTTTGATTTTCTCGAAGGATCTCGGAGTATCTCGGAGGTTCTCGAAGGATCTCGGGGATTCTCGAAGGATCTCGGAGTATCTCGGGGATTCTCGAAGGATCTCGGAGTTTCTCGAAGGATTCTCGGAGGTTCTCGAAGGATCTCGGAGATTCTCGGCGAATGATTATTTTGTGTGTTATGTGTTTTTGTTGCGTGATATTTGTTATAAATATGTTTATTAATTAAGATACTCACATTTTAATTAATTGCATTATCATTCGATGGTGTTGGCTCTGTAGATGGTGTAGACGGTTTGGAACAGGATGGTATTGCAGTGATTTCTTGTGGAGTTGGTGAGCAATCTCGCGCCGACTCGGTTTCCTGATCACCGGGTTGTGGGGCACGACGGAGTTGATCGTGAGCAACTTTTCTAGGACATCCTCTGCCAACGACTCTCTTTACCAAATAGCGGTCATTTTCCAATATTTTTGAAACCTCATAAGGTTCGCTGAACTTCAGATCTAAAGTAGTTTGATTACGTGGATTATTTTTAATTAAAACATAGTCTCCTTTCTCAAAAGGACGTATCTTGGCTTTTCGTAAGTTAAAGCGTAGTCTATCCTGTTCATTAGCTTGAGACATCTTCTGTTGTACATGCTGAGTGAGTGCTTCCATGTTGATACTTTGGCTGTCAACATTTACTAGATTCAGAAGTTCAGGGGGTGCGCAATGTTTTCTCTGAGTGATGAGTGTGAGCGGAGCTATTCCGGTAATGCGATGAGGTGTACAATTCATAGCTAACTGGAGTTCTTCGAGAGTAGTGTACCATGGTTCTGCCTCGTAATTCTTGATCATAGTCAATGCGTTCTTCAGGGTTGCCACCACTCTTTCCACTTGTCCGTTCGCTCGGCTAATTCCTGGTGCTATTGCGTGAATATTTATTCCAGTATATTCACAATAATCCTTAAACTCACCAAGAAATTCTCTTCCTCCGTCAACAATGATTTGTGTTGGAGTCCCAAACAGGTACACTGTGCGTTTTAAAGCGGCAAGTGTGCTGTGTGGATTTTTGTTGGTGGCGAAATAAAATAAAACATATTTTGTGAAGGCGTCAATAGTAACGATGACATATTGTTGATCGTTAAGAGTTCCCAGTTTTCCTGTTATATCCATATGAATCACTTGGAAAGCGGCAGATGGTTTCTGTATTGGATGTAGTTGTGCTTGAACTGCTCCTGACGTTCCTTTTGATGTCCTGCATATCACACAGTTGTCAACAAATCTTCGGACTGTAGAACTCATTTTATTGAACCAGTAGATATCTTTGATTTTTTGCAGTGTTTTCTCCCAACCAGGGTGTTTCAATGCAGTGTGAAAAGAATTAATGATGCTCCATTGAAAGCTTTTTGGTACCACTGTGCAGAGCTGAAGTCCAGTGATGGGGTCGTTAACTTTTTTCTTTAGGACGTCTTTTTCTAAGATGTAGCCTTCAACTAGGTTGTTTTCTTTTAAGGTGTCCATTATTGGTCGTAGTTCTTCGTCCCTTCGTTGTTCAACTTTGAGCCAGTTAAAATCCTTTGTCATGACGTTAACGGCTAGCTCACTTGGGTTTCGACTGAAGAAATCAGCATGTTGTAGCCGCTCGCCCTTACGGTATTCTACTTCGAAATCATAGTTTTGTAAGAATGCCCACCAGCGGTGAATCCTTGGTAGTAGATCCTTTTTATGTTTTGATGCCTTAAGTGCGTTACAGTCAGTTATCACGGTGAATTTACGACCATAAAGATATTGACGAAAGTGCTTTATAGCGCGTACTACTGCTAAGGTCTCCAGTTCATATGAATGATAACGGCTTTCCGCTTCAGTGGTCCTCATGCTCATAAATGCCACTGCGTGTTGACGTCCATTAATTAACTGAACTAGCACTGCGCCAAATCCAAGGCTACTTGCGTCAGTATATAGTTGTATAGGTGCAGTTTCTTGAAACAAAGTTAGTACTGGAGTAGATGTTAGACATTCTATGATCATGTTTCGTGCTTTGTCGTGCTTGTCTTCCCATTTCCATTTTACACCTTGCTTTGTTAACTCATATAAAGGCGCCATAATTCTGGAGAAGTCTGGAATGTATTTTCTAAAATATCCAGCCAAACCATTGAACTGTCGTACTTGTTTGACGGTTTTAGGTAATGGTGCCTTGACGAGAGCTTCGACTTTTCGCGGACTTGGTCTTACTTGTCCATCAGATATTACGTTTCCCAAATATTCGATGGATCGTTTAAAAAAACTACATTTCTCAGCATTGATTGAAAAACCAGAATCTTGTAGAGCTATGAGAATTTGCTCAAGATTTGACAATCCTTGGTGAAAATCCTCACATTTGCTTAGTACGTCATCAACATATACCTGCGCCACGGTTCCAAGGAGTGGTGATAGTGCCCGGTTGATGCATCGTTGATAAACAGAGCATGCATTGCTTAAACCAAACGGCATTGTTAAATATTCATATAGACCATCTGGTGTGACGAAAGCAGTCTTCTCTATTGAAGTTTCAGAGATTGGTATTTGATGAAAGCCAGCTGCCATATCTAGGCTTGTGTAGAAACGACCGCCAGCTAGTTGATCAATTTGGTCGGAGATTAGCGGGAGCGGATAATGGTCTCGCAAGGTGTTAGCATTAAGTTCTCGAAAATCTACGCAAAGACGGTCATCACCGTTCTTCTTCTTGACCAAAATGACAGGGCTTGAGTAGGGGGATTTACTTTCACGAATGATGTTATTGTCTAGTAGTTCT
Organism: Malacosoma neustria; assembly: GCA_963693495.1. Classification (NCBI taxonomy): domain Eukaryota; kingdom Metazoa; phylum Arthropoda; class Insecta; order Lepidoptera; family Lasiocampidae; genus Malacosoma; species Malacosoma neustria. Next base: position 14,070,339 of record OY856383.1, read on the forward strand.
TTGATAATATTGCGAACTTTCTCCCTTTCTACGGGGCTAAGTCGGTATGGTCTGCGTTCCACGTATTTGTCGGGATTTTTAAGCCTGATGTCCAGCTTGCCTGTGTTAACTCTCTCTTTTGGGTACCCGTGTATAAATAGGTGTTCATATTTATTCAAGAGTGTACGTAGTTGTGTCATATCGTCATTGTTTGTTAGATCAGTATCTAAATTATTGAACATTGGATTGTTGTTACTCACATGATTTACTGGTTTCTGATGGATAAGTTTTGTTCCACTCGATGTAATAATCATACTGAGGTTTGTTTCATGGATCAAATCCATACCTACTAATACGTCAGTGGACATTTCATTATCTGGCAATATACAAAACTGTAGTTCTACTCGGATAGCGTCGATGATGCAAATAGCTATAAGCTTGGTCAAAGATAATGCAGGAAATTGACCGATTCCCTTCAAGTAGTTAACAGTTTGTACTCTTTTTCCAGGTAAAGCAACTGCAACAGATTCTCGCATAATAGAGCATTCTGCTCCACTGTCGAAAACCGCTTGTATAGTTTTATCGCCTATCATTATGATAAAAGGCGCCAAATTTGTTCCAGCCACGTAGTTTACGTTTGATGTCAACGAGCGTTCCCTTTTGTAGCATACGTCATAAGTATGACCAGGTTTTTTGCAGTACGTGCAAGATTGTTGCCGTGAAGACTCTGATAAGCCAGGTACTTTAGCTTGATTGCTGTTCGATTCAGACCTGGTTACTGATGATTTAAACCTGCAGTTTTCTGCACAGTGATTTGTTCTTTTACAGATAGTACAGCTTGATGTTGATCGCGCATTTTCGAACCACCGTGGATGCTTATTTGGAATTGCTGTGTTCATAGTTGAATGAGGACGCTTTTTCCGGATGGAAGATGCAATTGAAATTAGTTCAGGCACTGAAGTTGCTCTGGCGTTCAGTAGTTCTATGCGTAACCGTTCGTCGTTTACACACCCGATCACTGCTTCGACAGCAAGAGCGTTGTCAAGTTTGTCTTTAGTTAACCTTTTCCACAATATCCAAGCATGAGACAGGAATTCAGTGACATCTTTTGATGAGTCGTATACATGTTCACGAAAGCGGACGATATCACGGGAATACCTGTTCTCAGGTTCGAAGGTAGTGACCAGGTTTTCACGCAGTTCTTCTCATGAAGTGGTGGTCACCATCCAGTTATCGACCCACATTTTTGCTCGTCCTTTTAATAAACTACATACCTTCATTCGAACATCGAAGTCGTTAAGGTCATATGCTTTTATTGCTTCGTCTATATGCTTGCACCACTCACGTATTCCAATGTTGGTGTCCGGGTCGAATGATGGAAGGAAAACGTCTTTGATCTTCACCTCGGATTCGATAGTCGGAGTATATAATCGTTCTGACATTTTCTGCATTAATTCCATCATTTGCAACATAAAATGTGGTTGTACCATACTCACAGTTGAATTAGGTACCGGCATGCTAGATTGCATATTGGGAACTGTGTTTGGTTGTGCTGCCGGTCCCGCCGTCGAGGAACTTGATGACGCGTCTAGCGATATTTTTCCAGTCAGTTGTATTTGCTGATCCCCAGAAGGTGGATGAACCGATGAGGCAGTGGTTGGGATTGGGGGTTGTCCCAATCCCACTTCTGATGACGGATGCTCGTTGTGGATGTTGTTTTTAAAAAGCGTGGCGCCAGCAGGGCTGACGCCACTATCTTCGACTACATCGTTGGTATTCATTGTGATTGAGGCAAAACACTAACTTGATTGCTGGTAGATAGTTTATTCACAATATTTACAAGAGTTAATTCTTAAAGGCGCGCACAGGTGACGATTCGTATCGTGGTTAGTACTTGACTGCTTTGTGTACTGCCAGAGACCTCGTATTTATATGAAATTCTGAGGTAAACAATATGTGCTCGGGATTTTCCAGTCGGTATTCTCAAAGATGGGCTTATTCCCCTAAATAATATTTATGTAAACATGTTTTTGTGTTTGTTAAATAATTATACTATTTGATCTTGGTGCCGCCGTATTTCGCTATTACGCCGACAAAGAGTTGTTTACGTTTCGTGAGACTTTATTTCGATACCGGTGTCCTGTGATAACGCGCCGACATGTCAGCCAACAAAGGGATTTTTAACGTAAACATATTTTTTTTGCTAACAGCTGCTTTGTTTTCGTGTTTGGTTTGTTTACATTTCGCGCGTCTCTATTTTGATACCGGCCTCCCTTGGTTTGGCGCCGACATGTATGATAATATATATTACTTGTGAAATACATTGTGTTTTCATGCTAAGTCAAACTATTTTATTTAAAACATAAAAGATTTTTAATATTGATATGATATCTTTATGATGTTAGGTTAGCTAATTACGTAATGCGCGAGGAAGAGCGGGCACGGGGCTCGAGGCCGGCGCAGCGCCAGATCGCGCTGCGCCGAGAGGAGCTCCGTCAGGTCTTGGTGGCGGAATGGCGGCAAAGGCTTCTGCGCCCTACCGCCGGCCTCGCTACCGTCGAGGCGATCCGGCCAGTACTCGACGACTGGCTCGGGAGAAGGCACGGCTCCCTGTCGTTTAGGGTGACGCAGGTGCTGTCGGGGCATGGCTGCTTCGGCAAGTACCTGTGCCGCATAGACAGGGAGCCGGACGCTCGGTGCCATCACTGCGTCCACGGCGGGGAGGACACGGCGCAACACACACTCGCCGAGTGTGTAGATTGGGAGGAGCAGCGCCGTGTCCTCACAAATGAAGTAGGAGGAGATCTGTCGCTGCCGGCCGTAGTGCGGAGGATGGTCGGTAGCGCAGAGTCGTGGGACGCAGTGGTGTCCTTCTGCGAGGACGTGATGTCGCAGAAGGAAACTGCGGAACGGGAGAGGGAGATCTCGACTCCCTTCCCCGGCCGCAGAAGGCGCACCGGGCGCAGAGGAAGGGCGGATAACGCCCTTTTCCGGCCCCCATGAATGGGTCCAGGGGCGAGGGACTTGGGGGAAGTCCCCGCCCCCTATTCGATGGACCCGAGGCGGAGGCGCGTGCGGGTGTCGGCGCGCGCCTCTGAGGCGATGCACGGGGTAGTTAAACACCTCACTACCCCGTGCAGGAGACGAGGCCCGGACAGACCGGGCCAGCACTAGTGTGGGGCTGCGGAAGAATCTGGATTCCCGCGGCCCCGCGCGCACGTGTGAGGAGACACCGGGGTGGTGGTTTTAGCCGGTAGGAGTCCGGCATGCCCCTCCGCCTTTCCCCAGGCGGAGGTAGTCCATGAGGATTTCCCCACCCCGTAAAAAAAAAAAAAGCTAATTACGTAATAACTTAAGACAGAAGTTCCCTTAAGTAGGGACTTATAAAGTAATCCATTTGGTATTACATACCTCACAATTTTTTACGGTAGAGGAACTGAGTTGCGAGAGTTGGTTTTTTTACAAGTTTTGTTTTTGATGGCAGTAAATTATTCCCTAATGTAGATAGATTCTTTATAAAGAAAAAAAAAACTTAACTGTATTTCATTGTAATAAAGTCGCAATTCGAATAGATCTAGCGCTGTGGGTTAGAGTGAGAGAGAAGGAGCCTGCTTACCGCTGCTGTATGCGTGAAAGAAAGGGAAGCCAGACAGACTGACGCCGTAACGCGTTACGCAACGAAGTGGTTTACCCTCCCATAAGAAGTTATCACTTCAATAATTGTTCTTAAATATTAGTCAAATAACGGTCAAATAAAACTATATTTAAGTCCTGTGCGATATCAATTATTGTTCGATTTTTAAATCCGTTTTGACCTTTCAACCGGTTACATGCAAAACGAGTTACGAGAATCGACAGATTGTACAAAAAAAAAAAAAGAATCGTGTCTGCATCAAATTTTTAAAATGATATTTATATAATTTATGCATGTTCTTTGATAAAAAAAAAGTGTATCTCACCTTATGGGTTGTGCTTGTATTGTTCTGGAAATCGAGGTAGAAACAGTTCTTCTTCTAATATATAAAATTCTCGTGTCACAGTTTTCGTTGCCATACTCCTCCGAAACGGCTTGACCGATTTTGATGAAATTTTTTGTGCTTATCCGGGATCTATGAGAATCGGCCAACATCTATTTTTCATCCCCCTAAATGTTAGGGGTGACCCACCCCCAAAATTTTTTTTTAATTTTTTGAAATTTTATTATTTATATGGCAGAACAACGTTTGCCGGGTCAGCTAGTAATAAGTAAAATTCCATGCCTGGACATTTCGCGAAGGAGCAGTAGCCGAGGAGTTAGGGTCGCATGCGACTCACGCGCAATGGGTTACCGACCAGTGGAGTTAATATATACTGGAACAATTCACACAGCGCCATCTAGTCCTAAGTAAGTAGCATAGCACTGTGCTATGGATATTAGATAACTAATATACTATAATACATACCTAAATAATTTTAATTTGACGACCTACGTGGCGTAACGGCTAACGCATATCAGTACGCTTGTGGAGAGCACGGGTTCGGTTCCCGTCCCGCATCTGAGTGTTTATGTATATAATATTTATTTATTTACAACAGAAAAGTATATGTTACATTAGTTTTCTAATACCCATAACATAAGTACTATGCTACTTAGTTTGGGACTAGATGGATTATAATAAATTACTGACCATTTTAAGCCATGATAACATTTGTTACACCTTCCGCAAATTTTATCACTGTCCACTCAATAGTAGGTAAGCAGTTACCGGCGTTGTGTGAATTGTCTCAATATATTTATTTATTTATTTATTTACTACTATTATAAAGAGGAAAGATTTGATTGTTTGTTTGTTTGTTTGCTTTGAATAGGCTCCGAAACTACTGACCCGATTTAAAAAATTCTTTCATTGTTGGGAAGCTACACTATCCCCGGGTGACATAGGCTATATTATATTTTCAAAAAAATTAGGGATCCTTACTAAAACTCTAATAATGTAACCCAAAGTGTAAAAAAATTACCTAAAATATTATTTAAATCGCGTGCGTTGCGAAAACTATTGATGATAGAATAAAATAATGTACTACAACTTTGCAGAACACATCATTATTTACAAAAAGTGTCGCGACAGCATATGTCTAACTATTATAGTTATGCCACAATAAGTGTTCTTTTATTTTAAAAATTTAATTGAAATGCCGCCCCTAGAAAAGACTCTTTATTTGGATCTTGGTATTAATCCTTATCAAAATAAATTACTTCATATTCAAAACTGTTTCAATACCTTTATATAACTTTTTGAATTATTCAATTCGGATATTCCATTCGAAAGATATCACGAGTTTAAAAATGTAAGTATTAGAAAAATGTTGCGTGGTAGCCGCTCACCCTGTTCGGCTAGCTAGGCAGCACCTTATGCAATTTAGGCGTGCGTCACTGGGGTTTTTACAAAAATTAGAATACTTATTAAAAAATAACTAAAAATAAATAAAAAGTAATAGCAAAAAAAATCATTAAAATAAAAGCTCATAGAAATAATAATATTCAAACTTTCTTTATAATTTTATTTTTTTAGTAACCTGACGCAAATAGAAGGGTTTGCCCCCAGGGGCGCTCCTCTGTCCGAGGAGTGCACGGGTGTGCGTACCCGAGGTGCCCGAGCATCCGTCGCTTCTCTCCCCTCTCCGTTCGAGGCGACAGAGTCCTACCTTTCTTTCCGTCTACCTCTTACATCCTTTCCAACTTAGCTCTCTGTTCGTGCCATGGTCCCCGATGGGATGGTTGCGAATACTGATTGGGGTCCCGGGTTCTACCATGGGACCTGATTTGGTAGTCAAAACCATGCCTATTTCGACTGCGCCTGTACAGAGAGTGTTCCCGGGGCGGGAATTGCATCCTCGCTGTCGGTTGGTCTTGCTGGGCCGGCTACGACGTCAGGCGACTCTGCTTTTTCTGGAGTGTCGTCTGGTAGTCGTACACACGCCTGACTAGCACGCAACGGGGATGCGAGTCCCGTCCGGAATTGGCCGCGGACCTGTCGCTCCCGGCCCTGGTTCTGTCCATGGTCGGGGGCGATCCTGGATGGACGGCCGTCGCCTCCTTTTGCGAGGCAGTAGTGTCTGCAAGGGAGGCGACGGAACGGGAGCGGGAGTCCGCCACCGCACTCCCCTCCCGCCAACGTAGGCCGCGTCGTCGGCGCCGGAGGGCGGGCAACGATCTCCGGCCGCCGTAGAAAGCGGCCGCGGGCGGCCCCTCGGGGGAGGATCCGCCGCCCGCACTATTGCCGTGAGGGAAAAGGCCGCGTGCTGTTCCGCAGCCCCCCTCAACTCATAGAGTTGTTACAAGAGAGCGCCGGGGGGACGAAAGCCTGACCCCCTGGCGCCAGCACTTTAGAAGGGGCCCGCTTTAAGACAAAGCGTGGGCTGGCGCCGGCCCGGGCCACGAGATCGGCAGCCCATATATCCGTGGGCCCGGGCGTAGGCGATAGGAGAACAGCGGGGTTTTTTAGTGGGTAGTCGGATGGTCAAACATCTTTTCCGGAGTCCCTTATATCCCTCGGTCCCCCCGAGCCGGGGGAACCCGTCAAGAGAGGTTTTTCCCCGAGACCGAAAAAAATAGAAGGGTTTAATTTTTTGTTAAATACCCATGCGAAGCTGGGACGGGCTGCTAGTTTATTTATACTTTTGTAAATATTGCGAATCGTCAATCCGCTTGTGTCCGCCATGCAGGTCATTATGAAAGAACGACGGTTTATAAAAAATAATACACAATCACAACGACTCTGCTGCTATCTAGAATATTTATAGGTATCATAAAAATCTTTTGAAAATTTATATACCATATAGCAAATATATATAGCTATTCTATATTTGAGCTAGGAATTATCCGGCATGTTCTTCCAAGTAATTATCAACATTAACAAAAAGTAATTTAGGAAGGTAGGAAAGGTTACATTAACATTCCTTTTTTTTACTGTCAGTTGGACTTACTATGAATCATTACGTGATTGACTTCCAACATTTGAATAGGTATGTTTAGATATCGATTCTTTTGTATTTAAGTGGAAAAAATATAGATAATTAGTGGACCCGACAAACGTTCTGAAATATAAATTTAAAAAACCGAACTTAATTTCGTTCACCCCGTTCTAAATTTATTTTCGCGACAGAAATGCCAACGTCCTCCAAGGTCCAATCTAGTAGCTATACCGAAATTCATCAAAATTGATTCAGCGGTTTAGGCGTGAAAACATAACAAAGAGACGGACAGAATTACTTTCACATTTATAATATTGATATGGAAGAAGACAATATGTTTCTATTTATTCTTGTATACTATCAAATTATTATTCAAGAGTAAGTAAAAAGGAAATTTTAATAAACATTGTCTTCTTCATAGTTGTTACATATTTCTATCCGCGCAGGAGTGGATATAGAATACCTCTGCGGCCGGGGTCGGCCTGTCGTAAAAAGCTACAAAACAACCAACTCTAGCGACGTGAATGCCCAAGCCCGTCTGGATGGCGACCACCTTTGGTCTTAAGTATGCTGCGAAAATAACTTTTTGTTGTGTTCTGGCATTAGTGACCCAAGTTCCTGTACCCTTATGGGACAGCAGCGTCTTCGCGATGCCACTGGCATCGCAAACCGTATATGGATACGGTTACTGCTCAATTCTAAGTGGGTGGTCAGCATGCCTGCTGTCCTACAGCAATAAAAAAAAAATTGAACACATATTATTATATATAGTTTGATTATTCTCGGTCATCTGCCGTGTACGCACAAAATGGCTTCAAAGCCATACAACGTAGTTTTATAACATTAATATTAAACATATTTACTATAAATAAGTTTTAAAAATCCAACAATTTATACAATAAACAGCTAGATACTTAAGCCGGGTATTCTTGCTTTGTTATAATGTGTGTCTAACTGGGGTCCGCTTTATTGCCTTGTTCTAACAGTAATGAGAGACCAGTCCTTGTCTCGGAAATATATTAGATGTTTCTTAGAAGATAATGACAGTACATGCTTCCCTTATCTATTTAATCTCTTTTGACTATTTATTGATTCAAGGAGTATAACGGTTAATTGTGATGAATGAAGTTTTTTTTTAGTTATGTGAATATATACATATATATGTATGTGATCAAAGTATTCCCCATGTCTTGTGAAGGCGCACGGGGACATTGCACAGGTGTCCCACACTGGGTAGTGTACTTAATATATTTATTCAAGTAACTAAGCTATGATCTCCTTTCATGGTTATCTCCATGCAGGGGCGGAGTAAGAATACTAACCCATATGGCCGAGGTCAGCCTGTCGTAAAAGGCGACAAAATAACCCTATCTACGTGGTAAGGACCCAAGCTCGTCTGGGTGACAATCACCTTTAGTCTTAAGTATGCCGCCATAATAACCTTGTGTTGTGTTTCGGCAAAAGTGACCTGGACACATATAAGACAACAGTGTATTGTATTCGCAGTGCCCCTAGCGTCGCAAACATTCATAGGCGACGCTAATTACTTACTATTGATTGGGCCGTAAGCCTCTCTGCTGTTCCTTAGCAATTTTTTAAAGATTTCAAATAATTTAAAAGTAAAGTTTTTTAATTATTTGAAATCAGACGAAAATATGATGGGAATGACTCGAATCTTGCAATTAATAATATAATGTAAACCATACGACGACGACCTCTGCAGCGTAACGGATAACGCACTTCGGTACGCTTGCGGAGGTCACGGGTTCGATTCCCGTCTCGCGTCTGGGTGTTTACATCAAAAAAATATATAAGTAGTATATCAGTTGTCTAGGGCCCATAACACAAGTGCTACTTAGTTTGGGACTAGATGACGCTGTGTGAATTGTCACAAAATATTGTACCCCTTTTTACCAAAATTGCGCGGACGGAGGAGTATGAAATTTGACGCAGTTAAAGTCTATATTAATTATATGGAGAAGTGCAGAAATATTTTTTTGTGTTCAGTGCATTATAAATACATTAAATTAATTAAAATAAACATTACACACACTAGTGTCCGAATGATACACAACATGCACACACATGCATACCTTACTCTTTTGTCATAGATAAAATCTATAGTCAAACTATAGGTTAATTTTATAATAATATAATACATAATATAAATATTAATTCATAATATACATTATGTAAATACTTAAATAATGATTTATAAATAATTTAACAAATTAGCATTCATTATCTATCTAGTGAATATACTCTGTAGTCTAATTGAATGTCAAAATTGACAATAACGAGAAATGACACTAAAATTGTTTTCATTTGTATAATTATTTGAAAATATATCTTCTTGAGCATAAATAAAATTGTGTATTAGTAATATGGATTAATTTACTCTTGCCTATTTGTAGTATAGTAGAGTATAGTGTTTACAAAATGTGAATATATAGTTACTGAACGACCACTAGTAAGAAGAAAACAACACTAGCACAGCGATGTGTTGTTTTATTCTTACTTAGTATCAACAAAATCATCGCAAACATCGCTTAGAACTTTACTAGGCATCAATCTATGTGCAAGATACATAATATAGTATTATATTTATGAAGTTACACTGACGATCACGGTTATATACTTTTTTACTACCGTACTTGAAATGCTATTACAATTATCCAATTATAACATAACAAACTCATTTCTTCATTGAATCAATTTGATTCGTTATTCACCCAAACTATGGTTCACCTCAACAACTAAAAGTACATGACTAAACTAATACATTGCGTGTACTTCTTTTTTTTTTTTTTTTTTTTTATTTATTTAAAAAAACCAACAGCGTTACAATATATATATATATACAATTAATTATGTTACTTATTCATAAGGCCAATAACAGGTTTTTCTTATTTTATATAACACTTATGGACGTGAAGCAAATAATAATTCTCATTTTTTTTTTACCTATAGCGAAGCAGAAGCGAGGAATAAAAAATATTTACAATTAAACAGATCTAGAATTAAATATAATATAAAGATATCATTAGAGTATAGTATAAAGATATCATTAGAGTACATATTATATACCTACATATAAACTAATGGAAAAATTAAAGATACATATATAAGGCAGAGAAGAACAACAAAAAGAAAACAAAAATTATTTAAGAACGTTCATCATCAATCTCTTAAATACTTGTTTAGTGTGGAAGAAAATGTCAATACTTCAATTCTGATGTCAAACATGAACACAAATCCTAAAATTAGGACATAAATCTTACTGTGCCATAAATATCACCTACCTAAACAATGTCGCAAGACCATTGTTTAATCTCCTCAATCAAACCTGTCGAGGAATGTTGCCAAGCCGTATGGCCTTTGTTGAGATACGTAGTCACAGGCCTTAGAATTCAAATAATGTTGTACATATATGACAAATTGTGGTATTTATTAATTGCATGTAATGTGTTTATTTAAATCTCTTGAAAGGTTTTTGTAAGACTGAGAATTGTCATCGTTTATGAATATTCCAGTAACACACTTTTTATCATAAAATTGAATTTCTTCTGGAATAATCTCCCTACGAGTCATTTGATTTTTATTATATAAAATCTCTGAATCTGTAAAATTCTTTGCAGTATTCCGGGAGAAATATTTTAAAGTAAACAATTTTCTTCTAGTTAAGAACAAATGTTCTATATGAGATATCACCAGCATCAGTAAGTATTACTTCCCATCAAAGGAGATAAATGTCAAATGCAAACTATGTATAAAAATTATCATTACAAACCTATGAACACAAATTTGTTATTATACTTTGCTACTTATATTAAATTTATAAATAAAAAATGTTACAATTTTAGGGACAGGTCCAATTTTGACAATAGTGTCACATACTTTGTGATTTAGTGGTTGCGATGTAAGGTTCAATACTTAAAGATACCTAAATATTCTCTACTTAATTTCTTAAACACAATAACGTAAAGATTTCAACCACATCGTCTACGTTAGTTATTTATTAAGCAGTTATACTTTCTAAATACATAAAGAGCCCTTTGTGATTCAGTAGATAGCTTTGCGTTTCGTCACCTAATCACCACCACCTAATCGGAGTCAATACAAAATTAACTATAATCTACTTAAATCTGAATAATGGGCGTGCTTTATATCGAACAAGACACGACTCCTGATTTCAATTCTAACATATCTACAGCATGTGCTTGGGAGCGGCTTACCTTTGCATGGACGGTTAATGTTAATCCTTTTTTCGAAACTGGCTTTGTATTAATCTATCCACTACATAGACTCTTGTCGTAAATATTTATGGTTTTCAGTTGTAATGTTTATAATTTTCTAGCAGTTAAAAATTAAAGCGTTTGATCTTACATCGTGGTTTGTACTCACATATTTTAAATTATTCATTCTATTATTTTTGTATCATTGTATTTTTTGAATTGTTAGTTTTAAAATTAATATTTACTTTGTAATACAACATTTATTCCATTACGTTACTAATGAATATTATAGTTTTACAAACACAAACAATTGTATTAAAAAAATTGTAAAACGTTGCAGAGTGCCTATGGCAGATGTGAAAGATGGAAATTATTTTGTACAGTTAATATTCATAAAAGGATAATTTACGACAGGAAATAAAGATGACATAAAGAAAATTCAAGAACAAGGTGACTGTTCATTTAATAAATCATTTATATTTGTTAAATACAAATATTAAAATGTACATTCTAATTATAAAAATATAATTAACTTACTTTTTACTGGAATCATTGAAAATGTCGCGTCGCTACGCCAACAGTAGATCTGAACCTCCGCTATAGATGGAATAAAATCTAATAACGGTTAAATAATAGTAATTGAGGTATCATTAAGAAGTAATCATTAGTATGTATAAATTCAAACAAATAATAAAGGCTGAATTGATGTGTAATTCACCTAAAAATTTCATTACAATTTACAACGGAGATCAAAATATAAGTATTTTAATTTCCGTTGCAAATCATCTGCTTCGTTGTCGGAAATCCGATTTTCGACTGTTTCTTGTCCATACATAGTTTTCGGTATTATCGCATATTGTATTAAACAATACTTAGGTCTATCCGTCTTGCTGGTAGTAAGTGTAGACAGGCATGTATTTAATTCACATATAACCAACTGGTAAATATAAAATGGTCTTTATAGTGTAAATCAATCAAAATTTAAATTAATATAAGTGTACATTTTACAATACGCTCGAAGGCTAATAACATGGATATGTGTCACTCCTGTCAAAGTATTTACTATTGTCATTGTCGTGACTATTGTACAAGTAATGATTTAAGGGATTTGTTACTTATACGGGCAGATTTGTCATAATAGGCAATACGGTTGCAGGTTACGGACCGCTTAGGCATTTTGGTGAGCTTAATTAAATCATTTTTGATACTATGATATAATAGGGAATTGGATATACAATTGTCATTTGCGTCACTGCTCTTTAGTTTGTGTAATTCTTTCCTTTTACTCAGTATATCAGTTTGAAGTTATGAGGGGATTTGACAAAAAAACAAACTAGTTTTTATATTAGAATTTATATTGTTGGATAATTTTTGAACGGTGGACACTGCGCTGACTGAATAAAGTTACTATTACTGATTAGATTTTTTAAAACATCTTCATATATATAACTTTATATATATAAATTATCTTTACATACATATTATAATTACAATTATTTAATAGACTGGGACTACTTAAACATCAGATTTGGACTTAAAATGGTTTGATAAAACCCCAATCTATTAGATTGTATTGTGTAATTATAAATTTTGTTAGATTTGATAGTATTGTCTCAAATACCGTTATTAGTTGGTAAGATGTTTGGATTTTTCATTTTATTCCGAGTCGTCACTCCAAGGGTTTAATGGAAGACCAGTGCTAGTTTTATAACTAGCACAATGCTGTGTTAGGTCCTATTTAGTACATAATAACAGTTATTAGGCAATATTTATTTTAATACATAATCTGCAACCTGTGTCAGTTGTCTTCTTCAAATGAAAATAAAATCACACATACAATTTCCCTTGCGCGATTGTCAACAAACAGATTTTAATATTTCATTCTAATTGAATTAAGCATTTTATTAAAGCTTTTTACATATATTCGCATTATTATAACAATGTTGACGAATAATTGCACTATGGCTAATCTTATAATTTGTTTGCTAAAGAATAAATAATATTTGATTTGAGGGCTGTATTAAGTATGATTGATAGAAACATGTGTACTACGGATGTGAAATTTATGTGATGTTTATTATTCTATTTATATTTCGTCTTTTGTACTCAATTATATTTTCCCATATATATTGTACAAATGTTTAGCTCATAAAATTTAAATAAGAGAATTTAACAAAATTTCGTCGACCAGGTCTCTTGTATATGTTCGTAAACTAAATGTTACATAAAATAATCCAATGCAGTCGTGACAATAAATTATTTTCGACTTATAGGGTAATAATCGACACTTAATGCCGATTTACTCTATGTGGATGGCGTATCGCTTCAAGTGTATTATGAAACTAGTGATCGTGTTTAAGTAATACATAATACAAAGTAAATATATAATTGCAATTTGTTTGAAGCTTATATATATTGACAGAGCTCGGCTTAGTTATTATTTTTATGTAATACTATATTTGATATAAATTAGAATTTAATATTAAATATAGTAGGTATAAGTGTACGATGCCGGTTACGGACCGAGATTACACCGTACACGAATGAGAAGGATAGCTCGAGAGCAGTGGACTGTATGAGAGAGGATGGGATAGGAGCGGTGGTTAGAGATGCGATACCTTGCAGTGGGCAAAGAAATTCGCACTGACTTTGATTCCACCCCTTCCCGGTTCGGTTCAGGTCGCGGCCCTGTTGCACGGCACCAGCTAACACAACACTGAACACACAGATTTAATGGCACGGCCAATTAGTTTGGAGTAACCAGGGAAGTCGAACGTCAATCGTCCTGCCAGTTTAGTAGTTTGCGCGTTACTATCGTATGTATCTGTCCGAACCTCCTTTTTACCATTTTACCTCACCGAGAGTGAGGGTAGGTAACAAAAATCAGGAGGCGGCATTTCAATTACCCTTGCGTAAGGATCGAACAATAAGTGATACTTAAGGATAAGCGGTAAGCAGTTACCGTTGCCTATGGTAAAGAAAAAGTCGGAAAGCGGAAATATGGGTTGCAGCCGGGATTTAACGCTAAGATGATGATGAGTTATCGTCACTTATAGATGTTTGCGATGTTAGTGGCATCGCGAACATGCTGCTGTCCGCACAGGGGTACTGGAAGCCGGGTCACTAATGTTGGAACACAGCATAAGGTTATTATGGCGGCATACTTATAGACCGTCCGGTCTCTAGACGGGTTGGGGTCCTACCACCTCGCTGAGGTCGTGTATGTTTCTCTGAAGATAGGTCTAGCTCTGCGGGGTAGGTATGAATTGCGTTTTTTTTATTTTTTGTTTAGATTTTTTAAAATAGATTTTCTCAACCAATCTTACTATATACAACTAATAAACTATATCCTTAATATACAATATATAAAATTAAGAATAAATATAATTTTAAAGATATGTTCAACATTTTCCGTCTATAGTTTTTTTTTTATATATTATCAACATTTGTAGTTCAATAAAAACAAAAGAAAAATATCCTATTGAATCATAGATAAATTACCAATTGTCAGTATTTGACCTTGTACACGTTCAATCTGATAACAATATATTAATTGTATCGATGCATATGCCACATGTGGCAGGGCAAGGGCATATATATCATGATCTTATAAAATTATGTATGAAAAAAAATAACAGGTGTATCCTTGGTTTTATAACATCTGTTATTGGAGTACAACCTTTATTCTGCGTTTTGTATTTTTCATGAACTGCTAAGAATGCAATGAGTTTATTTCAACGGGATTGTATGTAGAGATTTAATAGTTATTACGTGTAATTTTTTACAATGAAAACTTACAGTGTAATATCTGTTACAGTAAACTAATTAAATTTAATTAAATAAATAAATATTGTACATTTATCTGTGCAGAGGCAGAAAAAAATACTAACTTCTGCGGCCAGGGTCGGCCTGTCGTAAAAGGCGACAAAACAACCCAACCTAGCTACGTGGTAGGGCCCCAAGCTCGTTTGGATGGCGACTACCTTTGGTCTTAAGTATACCGCCATAATAATCTTGTGTTGTGTTCCAGCATTAGTGACCCAAGTTCCTGTACTCTTATGCAACAGCAGCATGTTCGCGATGCCCCTGGTGTCGTAAACATTTAGGCGACGGTAGCTGCTAAATTCTAAGCGGGCCGTCAGCCTGTCTGCTGTCCTTCAGAAATAAAAAACAGAGACGTGGGACGGGAATCGAACCCATTCATTCCACAAGCGTTCCGAAATAAGTTAATCGTTACGCCATGGAGGCCTTCACCGATGTAGCTTGCTAATCTCTTTGAATTAGAACGGCGGGTATACCCCTCTAATTGAAGCTCACAACGGTGTGACCTTATTATTATTGATCCAACTTCCTTTAGATATAAATTTGATCTCGTATTTAACTGCAGCTAAAAATAATGCAAAGTAAAAGTACTTAATGTCCTCTATACGTGTAAAGGTCAACAACTATCCGAATGCATTCTTAACGACGCACCTTTCAATCCTTTGAATCGACCCAACTGTCACGTGTACCTTACAATGAATACATGACCTTGAGAGCTGTCTTCATCTAAGTCATTGGAATAAAATCACTGAATACATTAATCGTTTGACTGCCTTGTTAAAGACCTTTTACAAGACAGAGATCTAACAAATTGCGCTCTGAATAAGACAATAATCTGATATAATTTAGAAGCATAAAAGATTATACTTAAGATGTAAGCGTTACCAAATGACACATATTCTGCATTTTCAAGAATGTAAACTTATACTACTATTAAAATAATATAAGCACTTCATAGATTTTTTACTGGTGAAGGAAAAATTCCCTTAAGTGTTGCATGGCCGCGGCAGGCTTGTGTGGGACTCATAGCAGGTATTGCTCGCGCTGTGTTCTTCGCAGGTTTTGATGACTCGGGAAGTGGCGAGAGAAGTGGAGTTATTATTTCGAAATGTAGCTATGCTAGTTTATTCAACCTAGTATCACTGCGTCCAATTTAATGAGGGATTGTGATCGTTACACATTTACTGCCCTCTGCCATAGCCTGCCTCGTTTATATAACGAAGCAGTTTTTGACAGGAGCTGCTCGTATCTCATCCGATTCCAGCGTTTGCTTTCCCAGAATGAGGTTACGTTTATACATCAGGTACAGCAAAAATACCGCCATCCCAAACGCTTTGGCCCGCAGTGGGCGTACAAGTTTCTAACTCGGGGATGTCTCCAACTCCATCTCACGTAGGATTGATGGGTGTGTGGACGCAAATCACTGAAATGCGTCGAAAAGTTGTATTTTAAGCTTGGATTACGACCATAGAACATTTTTACGTTCTTCGGTATATTTGATAGTTTGTTGGCATGCATTTTATCCTTAACGATATCAAGTCACCAATACGTCGGCCAGGCTGTCTTGTTGTGCTCAGTGCCAGCATAGCTAATCATCATTTTATGCCATTTTCAATCTACATTTCCATATTAATACGAAAACAGATATCATACTAATATTACTAATATTATAAATGTGAAAGTAAGTTTGTTTGTTTGTTACGCTTTCACGCGAAAACTACTTAACCGATCATCATGAAACTTTGTACACATATTTTTGGAGGTATTAGAAGTAACATAACATACTTTTTATTGAAAAATTGTTTTTACGAAAATATTACCCTTTCTCGTTTTTTTTCGATTTAATTTTGCCTGTTAATCGCCCAGCGGAGCGGGCGTGATCGGCTAGTGTTAAATAAATGTGAATTAATAATTAAGAATAATTAATTAGCTTTTTAATTTAAATGAGCAGTGAACATTACGTAACATTGGATTACGTAAGAAATATTCTTGTATTTAATCAGTGAAACCTGATCATACGTTAAAATATTCATAACTATTATACAAATTATAGAACATTCGTTTAAACTGACCGACAAACGATGCGAACAAGTCAAGAAGCGAACAAAAGGGTCTAATGCATCGTGTGTTGAGCTGTTAATTAAGCCACAAAAATGTCATTATGCCCAGTGGAATTCCCACACAGTCCTCACAGTCAACATCTTGCAGTTAACATGAATTAGAGTGCAGGGTAAAGGATATACTCGTATAGGGTTGTGGAAGAGATTGGAATAATAATATTATATTATCTTCTAGTGTCTTCTTCTTCTAGTATCTAATGTAATATTGATTAGTCAATCCACTTCACCAGCTATTCTATTATTATCCTTTGGATAATATACACTTAATACATAATAGCTGACCCGGCAAACATTCGCCCATTAATGCAAAATTTGGATAGGATTTACGTAAAATCCGTTCTAAGCGTGCATCTATATCGCAAAATGAATAACTATGCTAAATTTCAAGTTAATCGAATGTATAGTTTTAGAGATTTCGTGATGAGTGGTATTTCGCTTATATAAGTGTAGATATGTTAACTGTAACTTCAGACTTGGATAAATATGTTTCATCTCATGAGACGTAAACATACATACTTATAACCCTGAGGATAAAACTATATAACTCCACTTGAAATCTTACTTGTAGACTAAACTAATCAAACGAAAGTCATGCACTGTTATTATTATTAAACAATTTAATAACTTTTTCACACTTATCGTTTGTTATTTCAAATGTCAATACTAATATTCAAACTATTATTTTCCTCGAGTTGCCTCAACCGTTCTAATTATCCAAACACGAGACTTAATAAGTCCCGCGGCTTGACCCTTTTTTAAAATACCTTTACACCGTCAAAACGTCTCTATTTGGTTATTAATAAGGTTGATAAAATAAAGTAAAACAACAGAAATCTTTCAATTAACACTGACGACAAATGACGTTCACGGCTCATCGAGCTCAAAACTGGTTGCCGGGTCGGTCGCCTCCATTGCGACGTAGACATCAGAACGGAAATTGAGGGTACTTTTTATTATTCATAATTTTTATATGTAAGGTACTTTTTGCATAAAGGATGTTATTACATTCTTTAGAGCTAATTATTGCGATTCTGTGGGAAAATGTAGTTATTGACCGAAGAAAATGTAGCAACAAATTTCAAGCTTGAAGTTGTTGAAATTGCTGGAAGTATTTAAAATTGTTACTGATTTATCAGTTTTAGACATTATTCAAAATGCGATTTTGTTTTATTGCTGTAGAACAGCAGACAGGCCCCTTAATAATAATCAGTTACCGTCGCCTATGGATGTTTGCGATACTAAGAGTGCCGCGAACACGCTGCTGTGTCTGCATAGGGGTACTGGAACCTGAGTCACTAATTATTGAAAACAGAGTGGTTGCAATCTGACCCTGCTTTGTGCCTAAGCAATTTGTTCTAAAACTTAAGTTATAAAATATCCAGCTTTTACAGCATTTTCGCATCAGTTAATATAACTCGAGTAGTTTATCGAATAAGCCTATTGCCAAGTATTACGTATTTTAACTTCAATATAAAGTGATGTCCCTTCTGACCGCAGAAGCTCTATCCTGCGGCTTCTTTTGAGTGCGCCTGCGCACCGTGTCATATCTCCCCCCCTCTCCTCATCCATTCCCCGGAACCACAACCAATCGCCTTTTGTTTGTTAAACGTGGTACAAAAGCAACACGTACACGGAATAGTGTTGACTTTTTTTTCTTAAAAAGCCTTCGGTCTTACAAATAAAACTTTTAGATTTAAATCGCTCTGACTTGGCCCAGTTTCATAATCTAATGTTGCGTAATTTGATTTGGATCGCCCATTACATTGAATTTTGTTGATATAATTTCAAATTTGGACATGTTTTTCTATTTATGATTATGAGCTTACGAGATTCAACGCCATATTGAACACTGGTCACCGAAACTTTATGGCTATTTTTCGCTTAATTTATGCCAATTGGCAGTTTATAAAATAAATGGAGGAAATAAAATATCTTGAAAATATTTTTTTTCGTCATCAGACAATCGTCATCCATTGCTGGACGTAGGCCTCCTCAAGTTTGCGCCACACATCCCGGTCCCTTTTCTTTTCCCAGCCAGCCCCTACGCTACATTTGCTGAGATGCGGTCTCCACTCCAGGACACGTTTGCTCCAACGTCCATCGGTCCTGTGATAAACGTGACCGGACCATTGCCACTTCAGCTTGCATATTTTGTATATCGGTTACTTTGGTTCTCTTGCGTATTTCCTCATTTCGGATTTTGTCCATAGAGAAATACCCAATATAGCGACACAGAAAATTATTAACCTATATACATACCCGACAATTTTAACATCTAAACGTGCAACGACAAAAACTCGTCAAAATGTTATTACAGTGAATTTTTGCTTGTTAGTTGCTGCAATATTTGTATAAAAATGCTTACCGTTCCTAAGGCGTCGTTTGATCCAAGGCGTTGGAGCGGATAATCGATCTTGAATAAATAACTTGGCACTTTATTGCTTCTTGTAATCGATTACACAGCTTTGTGAAAATATTCATTACCGCAATAACATAAAACGATTTTAATCTGTTCCGTTGGAAGTTTTTAAGAGGAAAAAAAATGAGTTTAGATCTCTTATTATTTGTTATTGTATTATATTCAATAAAAAAGTAAGTAAAACGGTAAGATAAATTTATATTGCTCTATTATCCCCATCGGTGCAGGGGCGGAGAAAGAATACTGACTTCTGTGGCCGGCGTCAGCCTGTCGTAAATTGGGACTAAACAACCCAAGCTAGGTGGTAAGACTCCAACCCCGTCTGGATGGCAACGACCCCTGGTTTTTCAATATTCCGCCCTAATAACCATTCCAGTACTATAACGCGGATCGCAGTGTGTTAGCGATGTCCCTGCCATTGCAAACACCTATAGGCGACGGTAACTGCGAAATTCTAAGCGGGCCGTCAGCCTGTTTGCTGTCCTACAGCAATAAAAAAAACATAAACAATTTATTTTGAAGGTAGCTAATATCATATCGAAAAAAAAATGCTATTACAAAACAGATATCAAACTTTAATTGAAAACACCGATGAATCAGTTTTTAATAGTAATGTAATTTATAAAATTCATTATATTTAATAAAGCACGCAATAAAGACGGAACGCCCCTTAATGAAAACCGTTTTCATGTTTTTGAAACATCAATAATGATGTGATACTTTTCAAAAATCAAATTCTCGTTACAAGTTGTCAAAAACCAGACGAGTTTTTATACTATAGATAAAATAGCTATCATCTTGAAGTGGCAATAATTACAGTTAATAGTGGACAAGAAACAGGTTTCATTTTGAACTCGTTTATTAAGTTTTATTGGTGTATTAATTTTCACTTCTATTTTATTGTTTTAATAGAGTTCATGTTATTATGCTTTTGGCTTTTCAGCATAAATTACTTATTTCCATGCACTTGGTGAACACCTGTATCCCAAGGCTTTTTCAATTGCCAGAAACCTTCACCAAAACCATAATAAACTATTTGCTTCATATAAATGTTTTGTTCTCTGTCACTGAACCTCCATGTCATTATTGCAATAGTTAAGGACATATTTAGAAGAGCAACTGCCATCTGAACCTTTACCCTGTAAGATAAACTTTAAGGGATGTGGTTAGTTGCTCTCCTAATTGTTAGTGTTGTGTATTGATGTAGCAGGATGTGGTGTCTTGGCGGGTTGCTGGCGATGTCCTTAATAGCGTTCGTGTCCGTCGATGTGGATTACGCCCAATGAAGCACACTATACTTATTAATTGTTCTACTTTAGTAATTCAATAGTATTAAAGTACTTACAAAAATGTGAAAGTTACTAATTCAATAGACACGTTATAAAATAAAAAAAAAATCCGAGTAGATGATGATATAGTCTTGAGCCAGAAGAGAGAAATGCGTCGTCTTTTTTCAAATATTGAATAATAATTTCAACTACTCATCGGCCATGTAGAGTATACATAGTGAAAATAAATGAAAAACTATATTATATAATAAAAATGTAAATGAAATAATAAATTCTAAAAATGTGTAAATTGAAAAAATGTGTCTTCTGTGCAACCAGACAACAAAACCGATTGCGGTCTGTAAACTAATAAAAAGAAACGTCCATTAGACGCTTTTAACGACTCTCTAACCATGAAGTATAAGCCATATCCTTCTGATTACACGGTTATACATAAATCTTATAAGTATATAAGTAAGAGTTGCTTAGTGCATTGTATTGTTATTATTAAATCAATTTTCTTGATTTAATTAAACACGATGTTCAAGCCAATCTTGATGAATGTTTGTCGGAGACGTGACATCATTTCGTATTCGTTGCTCAGCTTTCACAGAGCCACGCCCTTGTGAGCGCTCGATTATTTAATACTGTAATGGCTTAGATAGCCATCATTATAGCGTGGACGCTACGAAAGGCTCCCGGCAACGGACCACATGCTTAGATTAAAAAAAAAAAACGAAAAATATGAGAACTTTCGTAAACTTATTTTACAACCTTTGGTGTATAAGTATGTCGCCATAATAATCTTGTGTTGTATTCCGGTATTCGTTGACCCTAGTTCCTGTACTCCTAAGCGGACAGTAGCATGTTCGCGGTGCCTCTAGCGTCGCAAATATCCACAGGCGACGGTAACTGTTTACTATAAATTTAAAATTTGCTGTTATGATAGTCTATTTGCTGTTAGTCAGAAAAAAAATACGTTTCCAGGTACCTACATGATTTGTAGCACCCAACATTTCCTTTAACATAAAATACCGGATTTTATTACCCTTTTCTCAGTTACAGAGGCATAAGTTAAGTTTTATTATGTGTTGTAATACTTTAAATCAAATATTTTATGCACAAGCATATAAAACGTCGGTTTTGTTTCTAAACTGGCTACTCCCACCTGCTTCGCTCGTTGAATAACAGAAAAAAGTAAATTGAAAAAATATGACAAGTTTTCGTACGCATGCTAGTTACACCGCTTGTCCCACTTCTTCGCGGTAAGAAAACAGACATCAATAAACACGTAGTGTTTATGAAAATCGTTGTTTCATAAAACTTTAATAACTTTATATTACATGAAGATATCGCATTATTTTTTTTAGATAAAGGCCAAGTATTTAAGAAGTAGAAGTTTAGAAAATTTCATTGAAATCTATCCAGTAGTTTTGCCGTGATGCGCACACTGTATCATTTTATTTATATAGATGTATGTTTTTTTTATATAAAGGTTAAGATCTACAGTAGATAGTCTAATCTCTTGATACAAAAATACCGAAAACCGTATGTTACCATATTGTATTTGGAATTTCTCTCCTTTGCTAACCGATAGTATCATTAGAATTAGACATATAGGACATTGAAAGTAATTTTTTTGGCAATGAAGGGCATTCCTCCTGGTCTACTTACGTATACTCTTTCGATAAATTTTAATAGTAGTAACTTAAATCTATTTATGAATGACGTTAATAAAATGCGACTGAATTCAAAACTTCCTTTATAAAGGAAGTTACTTTAAGTTGCTTCCTCACTAACAAACAAACGTAGCGAGTTTGGTATTTTGTGCTTTCCGAAAGGTTTTTTTGCTGTAATAATGTATAAAATAATGATTAATATTCAATTACATAATTTTATGGAAGAAAAACAAAATATTTCCTGGGATAAGGGTAAAAGGAAGGAGAACATTTCATGGAAAAATGTAAACTGCTGACATTATTAAAAAAAATCTTAGAACCTGACACATGATAAAAAAGCCCCCGTCATCTGACACGCGTCATGTAATCGCACTCCGGATGTGGGTTTCATGTTCGCTACACGTATGCTGTACAACCGTATAACCAGTTTTGTATTTGAGTTTTTGTCCTATTTTAACTCCTATTGTGCGATTAGTGTCCTTAAAAGGCGTGCAAACGACAGATTATTTGCATGCATTGTACCTATATTCTCTCCCCTCTTTCCATCTAAAGCAGTATTGGGATCTTTGGTGTCAACATCACGAATGATGTGCAGTTTAGGGAACAATTGGAGGACAAAGCTAAGCTTGCCTCCAAAAAGCTGGGTGTGCTAAACTAGTCCAAGTATTATTTTAGTCCATGGCAACGGCTTGTGCTATACAAAGCACAGGTCAGACCGCATATGGAGTACTGCGCACATTTATGGGCTGGAGCACCCGCCTGTCAGCTCAACCCCCTAGACTCCATCTAACGGCGCGCTGTCCGTGCTGTCGACGATCCTATCCTCACAGACGGTCTAGACACCCTTGGACTTCAGAGAGACTCTGCGTCTCTTTGGTTATTCTACTGTCTATACAACGGGGAGTGTTCTGAGGAACTATTTAGAATGGTACCCTCGTTGTCTTTCTACCACCGCACTGCCCGCCATCGGCTGGGTGTTCATCCCCATTTCTTGGAGTCTCATCTTTCTTGTACGAAACGATTCTTAAGAACGTTTTAAATTTATTGTAAGAATGAAGACATTAATTTGCATCAATTCAAATGGCAAATTTTTCCTAATTCGTGTCTGTGTTTTGTATTTTTTTTAAATACTCGTTTTTGTGGTGTAACCATGTACTTTTTGGAAACCCTGTTACTTACAGGAATCTGCAGCAAGTGAACGCTGGTGTACCTACTTAATTCCACCCCGATGTTTCATAGTAAGCTTGAGGTATCGGTGCCGCGATATGTGATGTATGTCTGCTTGCAGCGTTCCCGGACAGTTGGCTCTATTTTTATATGATATCACTTTCCATTCTTCCTGGCCTGTGTGTTGCCATAATAATGTTGTATTTCGGCTCCAGACCCGGGTTCCAGTACCCTTATGCGGACAGCCGCATGGTGTCAGTGCTCCTAGCGTTGTAAAAGCCCACAAGTGACGGTAACTGCTTAAGTAATATTGAGTGGGTTGCCTCCCTACTGTTCCTCAGCAATAAAAAAGCCAATGAAGGTTGATTAAATTCGACCAACGTGTTATTTTAATCTAATATTATACTTATATATGCTAACAACATTGTACAAGTCGTTCATTATTTATTAGGTATAAATGATCCTATTTTACATATTTGACGTGCTAATATTATAGTTGTATATATGCTAATATTGTATGTATTCCTATTTAAAGGTTAATAGCGATCTGGTAGTTTATATGAACATAAAGTTTGACAGATGCTAATAGTTCACCCAAATATTCCAAAGTAAGAACAACTGGTCTTAGTTGGCTAGCACTATGCTGAGTCTGGATCTAGTTTAGGACAGCGATTGTTTAAATGAATTTGTTCTAAATAAATATTTATTTGCATATCCATAGGTCGCTGGATCAAATCTGGCTCGAAGGACCATGTTGAACTAAATATTATTTGTAAAATAAAAATTAAATAAAACGAGGTTACATTTATCACTTTGTTATATTCTTCTATTTTGTTTGTATGGCAATGTATTAAAAATCCTTCTTTTTAACCTAACAGTGATATAATTGACACGTACTACTACAAAAAAAAAAAATAGCGTGAGGAAATCTGCATACGGAGATTACATTTACAATCATGGCGGGTATCGGTCTATCGGTGGGACATTATAGGCTGTTATTATAATTTATTATGAGCAATATTAACTATATCTTGCATACTATAAAGGCTAAGCTACACGAAAAAGTTTATCATCACGAACTTTTTGCCCGCCACAACTTTGAATGTATCTTATTTGCGCTACTCTTAAGACCATTAGTGGCAGATTTGTTATGAGATGCCGTGATACGAAGCTATGGGTGGGGACTTTATGTACATTATTAAAGTTCGAGATTTCTGGGAATTATTAAAAAAGGTATTGTAAATGTCTTTGAGCGTTTTATAATTTTGGGTGAGCTCGTTAACATGTTTTATCTTTAATGTTCTGATAATTCTTATAAGAAATTATCATATTCTTGGATTCCATTCTTTCATACATAGGTTACATCCGATGCTGACTCCGAAGCTCAGGGTATGCTGAGTATTATAAATTGACGGAATTTTTGCGCGCTATTTGCGGTTCTTCCGTGTAACCATTTCATTTTCCAGAAAAAGTAATCACAACTTGAATAGATTTGTTTATTTTTAAAGGTTAAACAGTTAAAAACAAGGTCTGACCAGAATTTCTTGTTGTGTATTATTGAATTCTTCATAATATTAAAAATATTATTAATAAATATATTTTAAGTATGAATACCTATTCGTACTTAAAATCTAGTCTACTATAAACCTGGTAGCTCAGTGGTATTACACTCAGAGTAATGTAGAGTATAAGGGGATCCAACATAACCTTAGAAGCGGGATTAAAAAATGACTTTTAAGGACTTGTGGTCAATGTATCAGTAAAGGAAGAAGTTTATAAATTCTGGTAAAACAAGAAAATGACTTATCTCATGTGGCTACAGAACCCAAATAATGTATACTAATTTATATGTGTGTTATAGAACTAAACTGTAGGCTAGATTAGATTAAAAAAGTAGCCCATGCCCTTCTCCAAGGTCTATACTGAATAATGTCTATACCGGAATTCATCAAAATTTGTTCAGTGGTTTAGGCGTGAAAGCGTAACAAACAAACTCACTTTCACATTTATAATATTAGTACGGATTCTCGTCAAGCATTCAAGTTTTTGTTAAGAACGACATTCTAAATACCTTATTACTTACGATTATTCATAACGACCATAATAACACTGCCAAACAAATAAGAATCGTTTATCTGTCATATAAGAGATGATTGCTTATTTACTGTTGGATCTATTCGCATGGCCCATATACCTCGTTCTCCCACGTACACACTTGCATTGTAACTTGGGGCTATCAATCTTGCCCAGTTTTAAACAATACACCACTTGATGTTTGTCGTTTAGGTGCACGTTACAGGCGGGAGCGGTTAACGGAATATTTAATTATTAAAATTTTACGTTGAGTAATTATGTTATAAACATGTATGATTAAAAACAATTATTACAATATTAAATTTACTCAATGTCCGATTAGATTAAATGTAAACGTTTTCACTTGCAAGTTGTTTATTTTTCTAGTATACAAAAATGCGTAAGACCTGGTGGGTTGTCTTGAGATATGGTTAGACATTTGTTCGTTTTGTACGTATAACGTAACTTCTAGTAGTATAAAATTATTCACTATCCAAACGGCTTACTCTCGATGCATTCAAAGCTTTCATTTTGAAGGTGGGAAGTTTGAAGCCTTATATCTATAGGCCTTACCGTCTCACTGAAAGAAAGAGCTGTCGCAATTGGCAGCATAAAAAAATGTTGAAAATTTTGCTAAATTCGGGTTTAGCAGAGATTAATGACGTCGTTTTAGAGAAACACTGCAGCGGGGACTCATCTGTCGTTTAGCAAAGTGCAAATTTGCATGGCCTTCTTCTTACCTTCGTTATCTTTCTATCATCGAACTGCTCGCCTTCGTCTGGGCACTCATCCTCACTATTTGAAGCTTTTATTGTGGTGCACGCAAAGGTTCTAGAACGTTCATTTTGGCACAGTGAGGATGTGGAATGAGCTTCCAGTTAAAGATCTTCCACTGCCCTAGACATGGGGTACTTTAAAAAGGGAGTTATAAAATTTCCGCAGCGTGTTGGCGATGCCCCTGGCGTCGCAGACATCTATAGTCGATAGTAACAGCTTATTATTAAGTGGGCCGTCAATCTCTCTGCTGTTCATAATCATCATCATCATCATCATCTCAGCGTTCATCCCGGTTGCAGCCCAAACTTCTGTTTCGGTGCCCGGGGTCCGCTATCTCTCTGCTGTTCCACAGCAATAAATAAAATGGTCAATAGCCTTGAAGGTATTGGTGGATCATATTGCATGCATAATAGATTCAGAATTTTATACTTGCTTTTTGATGATAGATTTGATCTCAAATTAGGTTTTTGTATCTTGGCTTTGAAATCGTGGTTTCTTGTGTCTTGCTTTACGGGGTTCTTAGCTATTATTATGTGTTGCACTTTATTTTATATCTTGCAGATCTTTCCACCAGAATATAGTGTATGTATATGCAAAGTGTGTGATTTTTGGCTTTGCGGAATATTTGGCCAAAAATTAACAAGACTTTTAATTATATGTAGTACATAATACATATATTCATTTTTATTTCAACCCGAACAAATTTTTACTTCTTACTGTTGATACATTAGTACGTTTTTTGTATTACTGTCGCTTGGTTTTGGTCCATAATAAAAATAAAATTGCCTCATCATTTACCTGTAGCGATTTGAAAGAACGTCTAAACGTGACGTCAAAATGTTTTTTTTATTGCTGTAGGCCAGCAGACAGGCTGACGGCCCGCTTAGAATTTAGCAGTTACCGTCGCCCATGGATGTTTACAACGCCAGTGCCATGCAAACACGCTGCTGTCCCATAAGAGTATGTGTCTAAAATTAGTTTTTCAGGGGCTTATTCTTATTTACAAAGAAACAAAATTAGTATTCATCTGTCGACATTTACGTTATTTTAAAGTAACTATGGCCATATTTAAAATCTAGATGATAAGTTTATAAATAATATTTAAATTTTTTGGAAAAAAAATTATAATATGTATTTTTTACGCCTAGCGTCGAGGTGCCCCTAGTGTTGCAAATCTCTATAGGCGACGGTAACTGCTTACTATTAGGTGGGCCGTCGGCCTGTCTGCTGAGAAATGGCAAAGTTACAAACAGGGCTGTAAATAAAATCCAATGACAGAAGTTAGTCACCGTTGTAACCTGTTTAAATGCATAGAACTCAGACGCCTTCCTACATTTGAATAGGGGCTTTGAATGGCTTGGGCTTCAGCAATAAAAAAAAAAAACAGCAAAATCGGAAATTAAAATACAATCAGTGTTAAAATTAAGTATGATTATGGAAAACTATGGCGTCAGATTGTGGCCAAGTTCGATAAGAAGCAGGATTTAAGTTAAAATAGTGAGGTTGTGAGTACTGATGTATAGATAAATAGCAAAAAGCAAAGCCACATTTGTTAAAACAAACAACATGTTTTGCTAAACAAGATTTTTATAGCTTTCTGGAAAAAGTCACCTAACGAGCTTTAGTTCTAGGAAAAGTATTATTAACATTTTGACAAAACTAGTTTTTGTTGTTAACCAATAATATGTAACACAGGCTCACAATGAAAACAATTTTTTGAATAATTTCGACTAATTTCTATGTAATTTAGTCTTCTATTTCCAAAAAATAAAATAATAATGTCTAATCACCAATTTTTCACATTTTAAAATTTATTCAAAAATGTGTAAAAAGTATTTTCAATTATTTAAATGTCTTTGCTAATATATTCTAATGTTATTTAATGAAGTTGGCTGTATAATAAAATGTTTTAGGTTGGTTGTTTCGATAAACTAGACAATGTTTGCTTTGTTTCTTTTCGGATATATATTATATATATAACCTTGCATTATAATATATAATACAATGATAATTTATATATAAAAAGAGGCATATAAAATCATTGATATAACTATAATATTGCAGTATTCAACGTGTGTATTTTTATTTATGAATAAAAATGGTTAAATGTGTTTGTAAAAAGTCTCCAGTCATTTTTGATATTATGTGGTAATTTTGTAATTAAAAAACATCAAAAGAATATTACAGACTGCAAACAAGTTTACTTAGCATATTTTGGTGTAGCAATCAGTTATCAAGACAAGTGTTGGTTACGCACAAAGCTTGTTATACATATTTGTATTGAAGATCTTAGGAAATGGTATAAGAAAGAGAAGAAAGCTTTCAAATTTGCAGTGCCCATGGTATGAAGAGAGCAAAAGAATCATTTAAATGATTGTTATTTTTTTATTGCTATAGGGCAGGTCCCATAAGTGTACAGGAACTTGGGTCACTAATTCCAGAACACAACACAAGGTTACTATGGCGGCATATTTAAGACCAAAGGTGCTCGCCATCCAGACGGGCTTGAGGCCCTACCACGTAGTTAGGGTGCTTCGATCAACAATTAGCTTGGGTTGTTTTGTCACCTTTTACGACAGGCCGACTCCGGCCGCTGGCGAGGTTAGTATTCTTTCTCCGCCCCTGCACGGATAAAATACTTATTATAAAATTTGTATCATAGATATTACTGGATATAACTCTACGAATAAATAAAAGTAATTGTCTATCCTAACTTTACTTCAGTTTATCGGCCGATAGAACACTGTCCAAGATTTCCTGTCCCAGTGCCACCTTCGATGGATCATGTTTTACAGTCTAGCCCCAAATTTATTCAAAGTCCATCGACTGATGACCATTTCCAATGTTCTCCGGAGAACTTAAAACCACGGTTATTTACATAAGCTGAGTTAAATGATTTAGTCACAGCTTTGGGTTATACTAAGGAAAAAGCAGAATTACTTGGTTCCAGACTCAATATTTTATTGGAACCTGGGACTTCTATTTGCCGTTATAGAACGAGAGATGAAAAGTTTCGTCGTTTTTTTCGGCAGGACAAGGATTTGGTTTACTGCTATGATACTGATAGTCTAATGAATGCCTTTGGTATTGCATAAACAAACACTTTTTGCACAATCAACAATAACAGGGGGAATGGTTCATAGGGACATAAAAGTGGCATAATAGGAGAAACAGTATCAGGGACGACGGGATGTTCGAATGATGAGTAATTACTGTTGGTGCACTGAAAACAACAAAACGCATCGGCGAAAAAGCTATGCAAGAAATTTTACACAGAAAAGAGAGAGGAAAAATAAAATAATATGAACATCTAATATTTACATTTTAGTAACTATAAGTAGTTCTCTGGAACTTGAATGTTGATAAAACAAATTTACCCTATTTTTTGAAATAATAATCAATATCGTATTATGAGAAAAGTTACAATAAAATTACTATCAAATACAGTTTTAGAACCTAAAATTATGTAATAGGTAACTAATTTCAAAAAGTTTATACAAACATTTTTTTATTCGCCTATGTATTATATCTTCCCCTAAAACCTTCTGATTCACTGTGAGATCTCCAAAAATAGTCCAGGCGATTGACTTAAAATTTATTATTAGCGAAATTGAACTCCTAAAAACTTAAATGATAACCTTAGTAGAAAATGGCATTTATATTTAGGTATATAATACCTAAATAGTCGAGTCGATTATCGGGTCGACAGTGTCGACACGAACAAGTTTTTGCATGACGTCAGCTTTATGATTGCATTTTGAAGAACCGTAAAAATGCAAGCCAAATGTTACATAATATTTTATTAAATGATTGTACATTTCATGTCCTGCAAATGTCGTTGTGTAATAAAATTATTGGCTATAAAGCCAAATTACCATTAGTGCCTGTTTTCATTTGTAAAGCGGTCTATTCGTATGAAAACAATCGATCAATGGAACCAGAGATACGTGGAAGGAAAGACTGCAGCGACTACCAGTCTTTTTCCCGAATGCAGCGTGGACGTATAAAGTTATAAGGCAAATGGTGATCTCAAGCCTACAGACCCAATTTTTTACGGGTCACGGAGGTTTCTCAGAGTACTTGTACCGCTTCAAGTGTAAGGGGGACCCTTCGTGCACTTGTGAACTAGGGGTACCTGAAATTGTGCCTCATCTGGTCTTTAGTTGCCCCATCTATAGCCGAGAATGCCTTTGTATGGAGTGTAAAATAAATATTAAAATAGATAAAGACAATTTTAAAAAGCTCATGAGTAATAAGCACCGCTCTGATTTCATGGATTTTTGTAATTATATATAGCAAGAAAAGTAGTGAATAGAAACAAATAGCCAAGGAATGTATGTTGTATATATGTAATGAAATATATATGAACACAGCATTAAAAAATATAAGCAAAAAATAATAATAATCCATGAACAACAAATGAGTCGCAATCTGTATAAATGTAACATTTTATGGATATGTTTTGTTATATAGTGTAAGTGTAATTATTGGGAATTAGTGTAAAAGTCTCTGACAAAAAAGTCGGAAAACGTGTAATTAATAAAAAAAATACTGGCTATCCTGAAGACATTACGTATAAATTGAATAAAATCTAGTAATTTAATAAGCTTTGCTAATATTTTGAATGAAAAAAAAGATTATTCTCATTATAGTTCTACTATACAAAGAGGTTCTGAATTTCTGGGCTACACGTTTATCTACAGATTTCACTAACAATTGATGTATTAGCAATTAACTAAGTAAAGAGCGTAGGCTTCTAATGTATTGGATGGTCGTTTTTTAAAAGAAGGTTAAGTCTGCTCGTAAACTTGGAACTACAGGCTACAACGTTTTCAAAATTGATCAAACAGTATACTGATAACTTTTTTATCATAAAGAAACAAATACTAAAGTCCGATTTAAAACTCGACCTTTTATTTCTCAAATAAATTTCTTATCACGTTTGCATGTTTGACTTCCCACCCCGAAAATTGCTGAGTATTATCATTTAAAACTGACCCATATCAGAGAAATGGCAAAGCCTACAAACAGGCCTGTAAATAAAATCCAATGACAGAAGTTAGTCACCGTTGTAACCTGTTTTAAATGCATAGAACCCAGACGCCTTCCTACATTTGAATAGGGGCTTTGAATGGCTTGGGCTCCCACGAAATGCGTATAACCACAAAATAGAAGCATACAGAAGTGAAACTTGTGTCACATATTTTACAATAACAGTATTACTTATCCGTAATTAATTACATAACCGTAAATATTAGCAACGCTGAGATCGGTCTTTCTAGAGGGTATGGACAGTTTACCCGCCACGCTTGTGTAGGTACTAGATACATATATTGGCGGGTTACACATCTCCGTGCCCATATTTCTTCCTGAATTTTTTCCTCACTGTCAACATGTTGCTTAACAGCATCATTTAAGTATATTAAGCTAGAAAAGCACCATAAGCGGAGCATGTCGCTATCCGTGCAGGGGCGGAGAAAGAATACTAACCTCTGCGGCCGGGATCGGCCTGTCGTAAAAGGCGACTAAACAACCCACCCCTAGCTACGTGGTAGGGCCTCAAGCCCGTCTGGATGACGACCACCTTTGGTCTTAAGTATGCCGCCATAATAACCTTGTGTTGTGTTCCGGCATTAGTGACCTAAGTTCCTGTACCTTTATGGGACAGCAGCGTGTTCGCGATGCCACTGGTATTGCAAACATCCATAGGCGATGGTAACTGCTAAATTCTAAGCGGGCCGTTAGCCTGTCTGCTGTCCTACAGCATTAAAAAAAAATGTTGTCATCGAAATTGTATCGTAAAAATGGCGATATAAACTTAATTGTAGGTACTATAATATTTCATTTTTGTCATAAGAAGTGTGTATTAATTTTCTCGTCAGTAATTTTATTCTTATGTTAAAAATGATTTTTAACTTTTTAGTTTGATTAATTATATGCCTGGACATCTCAGCTACCAATATATGTAATTGTTATAATTATAAATAAAAATTATATATTGAAATGGATTTACAAAAAAAAGAAGCAATATTTCTAGAACAATTTTTCTCTCATGGTGTTTATGGTAGGTAGGCTTTGCATGCTAGTTTTCTGTGGCATAACGGCATAGCCGTCGCAGTTTTGTCGTGAAATACGTAATGGTTGAAAGAAACGATGTTTGTGTATGAGAAAGCAAATATTTAACTTACTTCCATTATGGCGAGCTTATTTACATATCGTATTTGTGCAATGATACGTCTGTTTTCTTGGTGGGAGGGTGCATTGATGTATTAACTCATAAAATATTTTTGTATTGAATGGCAGGAAAAAACATTTGTACATATTGTAAATAGATTATCTGACCATCCAACCTCGGACGAAAACTGAGTCTATTTTTTCTCCAAGATGAAATCTGTTGGTCACCTTTTACGACATTCTAGGAATACGATTGGATAATCCCATCTTTTACGTTTATTTTAGCCACACGTACAATTTACTAAAATGATCCATCACAGCTAATGGACTGGATTCAATTCCATCATTTAAGTCCATCATTGAAGTCGGTATAGCCGGTTTGATGAACTTTAGTTGTAAAAAAAATTAGACCAGTGGAGTTATTAGATTAGTATTATTATTACTTTATATGTAAGTAAAGTATTGGGATAATGAATAATAAGTTTGTAGTACTTTATTTATAGTGTGAACTTTTATTATGATCATAATCATTTATTGCATTAAACAAGGGAATTAAATACAGATATTGAATTTACATAAAAAAATATAATAACTGCAATGCAGGAACTACACACAAATTACTAGTTAAGCAATAACAGCGTCGATTGGACATTTCATAAGAAAATTCCATATTATTTATATTGCTGTGTAATTTTCTTCCATTTATAATTAAAGAAGACCAGTTATTTAAGTTCGATGAAGTGTATAGTTTATGATGCCGATTTATTCATATAATTTTATGAAAGAGTACCCGCATAGGTACATAAATAAATATATAATACTAGTTGACCCGGCAAACGTTGTTATGCCATATGAATTTTAAAAATAGTAGCCTATGTCCTTCTCCAAGGTCCAATCTATGACTATACTGAAATTTATCAAAATTGGTTCAGCGGTTTAGGCGTGAAAGCGTAACAAACACACTCACTTTCGCATTTATAATATTAGCTACGACTAGGATTAAACAAATCGTGAATAACATAAAATACCTCATATTATTTTAATAGGCATGTAATAACAAGAAATAAGTTGTTTGGAGATCTAAATAATAGCTAATGGAAGTAGGTCTTGCCGAGAGACACATTTTGTCTTCTACCATGGTCTGAAAATTCAGACAGATCGTCAGTTTACATTATCTGACAGGTCTGGATATGGACTACCGAACTTAGATATGGTCTTTTCACCTTGTGAAGCTTTGAATTTAAGCAGTAAGTTTACGATTATTTAGCGGAAGCTGTACGTGTGTTTCTCATCATCATCATCATCTTTGCGTTCTATCCCGGTTGCAGCCCAAACTCTCGCTTCGGCGCCCGGGGTTCGCTTTCCGACTTTTTCTTCTCCACTTCGCACGGTCTTCAGCATCCCTGGTAGTGAGCCCATTGGCACGCATATCACCCTTTACGACGTCAAGCCAGCACTTTTTGGGTCTACCCCTCCTGCCGGGGCCCGGCGGAGGCGGCATGGCCAGACATTTGTTACCCACGTAAGCATCCGGTTGCCGTAAAACGTGGCCGTACCAACGGAGCCGACACTCTTGTAATTTGTCCGCAATGTCACGGACATGAAGACTGCCGCGAATGCGGGAGTTCCTAACGCGGTCCTTCCGCGTCACTCCAC
Source organism: Malacosoma neustria (assembly GCA_963693495.1). Classification (NCBI taxonomy): domain Eukaryota; kingdom Metazoa; phylum Arthropoda; class Insecta; order Lepidoptera; family Lasiocampidae; genus Malacosoma; species Malacosoma neustria. The sequence continues at coordinate 14,104,662 of OY856383.1, forward strand.
ACATCCACCGCAGCATATTCATCTCCGTGACACGCAGCTCTTGCTTGTGTCGCTCTAACACCGGCCACGCTTCACAGCCGTATAAAAGGACAGGCCTAATGATGGTCTTATAGACCTGTCCTTTCAACTTTACCGGCATCTTGGGGTCACAAATGACACCAGTTACCTCACGCCATTTGGCCCACGCGGCAGCAATGCGTGCCTTGACGTCGCAATCGATGTCGCCAGACGCATGGAACACAGATCCCAGGTATTTCACTTGGTCCGTGCGCTCGACCCTGTTGCCGTCTATGCGTACGGGTGTGGGATCTGTGGAGTTACAGGCCAAGTACTCGGTCTTCGCCACATTGAGCTTCAGACCACCGTTCTCAAGCGACTCCTTCCACGCCTTCACGCGTCGCACCAACCTACCCCTGTCCGAATCTGCCAGCGCGATATCGTCAGTTTCTGATGCTGTTTGACAATACGTCTAATACCACGCTAAACAGAAACGGACTAAGGACGGATCCCTGGTGTACTCCGACGGTGATGGGGAAAGGTTTTGTGTCGCCAACTGCGGTCCGAACTACGGAATCGGAGTCACGGTACATGTCTCGGATGATGTCAATATAGGCCTCTGGAATCCCTTTGGACCGCAATGCCCACCAGATTATCGCGCGAGGAATACAGTCGAAGGCCTTCTGCAAGTCGAGAAAAAAGCAATGCAGAGGCGTATTCTTCGCCCTGTATTTCTCCGCGACAGTCCTTAGGGCAAAAACAGGGTCCATTGTCCCGTGACCAGGGCGAAACCCATATTGACATTCCGAGATAGTGCACTCCTGTCGAATCCGGTACGTGTGTTTCTGTTTTCAGCTTATATAATTTTTATTATTTTAAGTTTTGTAAATTCTGGATTCTGGATTGTTCCATCTTTGCAACGCAAATGCGAAAAACACAATTTATTTTTTAGTCTGAATTTTAATCATAATTTATTTATTATATTTGTAGCGGGCTTTCGCTGACCGTCAAGCGCGCACGCCGCCGCACTCGTCGCTCTTAATTTTCATATTCAAAAGAAAAACTATTGCTAGATTTGATTAGAAACAAAACACGAGTGTGTAAACTTTACGGACTTAATATTTGATCAGCAACTTCTTATAAAATAAATGTAAAAGAAATATACTGGAACAGCAAGAACGCCATTTAATCACCAAATTAAGCAACATGACTGGACAACGGATCTATTACTTACATATTTTTCTTTTGTACATAATTACATATTTTACATAAACACTTGGGACGAAAATCGAACCCGTGACCTCTACAAGCGTTCTGACTTGTATTAGCCGTTACGGCACGGATTTAGTCAAATGTTGTTAAATTAAAATGATAATTTACTATTGATAATCTACAATTAAAATTTATTATGCTTTTATATCTAAGATAACTAAACTGGGAATTAATTTCTTCTGATTACTGGTTTTTTAAATATTTAATTACTGGTTATTTAAATATTTTTTTTTATATGAATAAAATTAAAATCTACGATTCTTCTTTAAGTAGTTTTGAATAATTAATTAGTACAACATGAAAGTTGTTAACGAACATGGGAGTTCATTACACGAGAGTATGCTATACCGGTAATACAACGGTGATTATGTTGTAGTACCCAGTTACTGTTATTAGCGTGTAATCATTATTAAGAGATTATATTAAGTAATATGTTATATTGAAGTGAAGAACAGTTATGAGTATCGCAGTTCTGGATTTGTTTTCCTATTCCCATCCCTTAACACATTATGTTCTTTTCTAATTACCGTCGTTTTTGAGCGTTTGTAACATTACGCATCACCAACGCGCATTACCAACGCGCTGCTGGCCTCGAGCAAATTTTGTAACGCTATTTTCGAAATACCTCGTATTGTACTGCAATGGGAAAACTTCAGCCAGAAGATCATTTTAAATCTGGAAAGTAGGTATCAAGTGACTTTGAGAACCGCTTCGTACAGGAAAGAATAGGCTCCAAAAAGTGGGAATGGCTCAACCGATGGTCGGTAGTGCGGTAATAGAAAGAAGACAAAGGCACCATTCAGCTCCTCAAAACTCGCTCTCTCTTCAAAAGTCAAGTGTGCCTAGAACTTAAATGTATGATTTTTTGTTTTGAATACTATAAGATATAATAAAAATGAAATTAAAATAATTTGTGGGATTCGAACCAGTGACTTCTAAGTTGATCTACAAGTGTAATAAACACACAAAAATGTTATCATTATAAATATTATATAATTGATATTGTTTTTAAAAAACGAGTGTGTAGACTTATGGCAATAATATACATTTCAGGGCTATTCCGTCTACGAGTATTAGATCTGCAAGGCAAGACTGCTTTTATGTAAAAAAAAAAAACTATATAAAAGAAAATTATAAATTCACGTACATCCAAATTTATGTATTTAAGGTCCACTATAATGAGGTAAAACACATAGGTATCGGCATGGCCTAAATTATACAACGCTGCCAATCCATGGCCATTCTATGCCAATACATTTGAAGTGACGCCAACTATCTGATTCCCTCACGGCTGGCAACTGGTAAGTTTATCGCTTCCGCATATACGCGGGCGCCACGAATGCAAGTAATAGCAAGCCTTATCTGAGACAAAAGGACCGGCCTGTTCGTGTTAAACCCATTTATTTAAGTGAGGGACTATTATGTCGTCAATTTTCTTAGATTTTTGCAGTAAATTTATGAAATTTCAATATACTCTCCCTTATAATTTTATGCTATGCCATATGCTATCATAATGTACTTCTACAGATTTGACCTGAAATTGACTTGACATGTTTTCACAAGATAATTTGCGACAAAATAATTTCTTTCGTAAGAAGTATTCACATGTTTCTTGAGAACTATTCAAACTCTTAAATTTTGAAATATACGCCATTTCAATTATACCCTGAATTGTAAGTATGTTCAAAATAATATTACAAAGAGTTATATGAATTTTATTAAAGATATGTCATATAATTTCCTGCTACTTACACTAAACAATTTATTTGATGACAACACATTTAATCATTGTCATTTATTTAGGAACTATCGCACTTGTATAGTCTTGTGCCAGCCATCTATCTTTACTTGCTTCATAAATGTCCTTCTTGGCCTCTCTCTGATTTCCTTCAATTCTCGCTTTTAAGATGGTTTTGACTAATTTTTCGTGTCACATCAAGTATCCCAGCATTTATCCTCTTCTGTTCTCAATAATGCTTAAGATGTTATATAGATAAATAGATACCTCTTTATTGCTTACATTTATAATAAAACTTATATCTAGGACAACACAATAAAACTGGACAGTGAAATAAGTAATAACAAAATAATAATAATGTAAAACAAAAGGCGATCTTATCGATTAAAGCGATCTCTTCTACATAACCCAGCTGGAAGGAATTAAAGGAAGTGATATGACGGTGTAGGTGATTTGCAATTAAAAGAAAAGATGCGATGTTCCTCTTCTCTTTTGCCATGTTCAGCACTTCCTCGTTGGGCCTTTTCTCCGTCCAGATTATCCTCCAAATATTTAATAATCAGTTATAATAATATTTCTATCATCATCATCATCATCATCTAAGCGTTATTCCGGTTGCATCCTTAACTTTCGTTTCGGTGCCCGGGTCCGCTTTCCGACTTTTTCTACTCCACTTCGCACGGTCTTCAGCATCCCTGGTATTGAGCCCATTGGCACGCATATCACCCCTTACGACGTCAAGCCAGCACTTTTTGGGTCTACCCCTCCTGCCGGGGCCCGGCGGAGGCGGCATGGTCAGACATTTGTTTCCCACGTAATCATCCAGTTGCCGTAAAACGTGGCCGTACCAACGGAGCCGACACTCCTGCAGTTTATCCGCAATGTCACGGACATGAAGACTGCCGCGAATGCGGGAGTTCCTAACGCGGTCCTTCCGCGTCACTCCACACATCCACCGCAGCATATTCATCTCCGTGACACGCAGTTCTTGCCTGTGTCGCTCTAGCACCGGCCACGCTTCACATCCGTATAAAAGGACAGGCCTAATGATGGTCTTATAGACCTGTCCCTTCAACTTTACCGGCATCTTGGGGTCACAAATGACACCAGTCACCTCACGCCATTTGGCCCACGCGGCAGCAATGCGTGCCTTGACGTCACAATCGATGTCACCGGATGCATGAAACACAGATCCCAAGTATTTCACTCGGTCCGTGCGCTCGACCGTGTTGCCGTCTATGCGTACGGGTGTGGGATCTGTGGAGTTACAGGCCAAGTACTCGGTCTTCGCCATATTGAGCTTCAGACCACCGTTCTCAAGCGACTCCTTCCACGCCTTCACACGTCGCACCAGCCTACCCCTGTCCGAGTCTGCCAGCGCGATATCATCAGCATACATAAGCAGCCACGGGGGCTGCTCATGTGAGTTTCTGATGCTGTCTGACAATACGTCTAATACCACGCTAAACAGAAACGGACTAAGGACGGATCCTTGGTGCACCCCGACGGTGATGGCGAAAGGTTTTGTGTCGCCAACAGCGGTCCGAACTACAGAATCGGAGTCACGGTACATGTCTTGGATGATGTCAATATAGGCCTCTGGAACCCTTTTAGATCGCAATGCCCACCAGATTATCGCGCGAGGAATACAGTCGAAGGCCTTCTGCAAGTCAAGAAACAGGCAATGCAGAGGCGTATTCTTCATCCTGTATTTCTCCGTGACAGTCCTTAGGGCAAAAACCGGATCCATAGTCCCATGACCAGGGCGAAACCCATACTGACATCCCGAGACAGTGCACTCCTGCCGAATCCGAGAGTCAATAACCCTCTCGAGGAGCTTCATGGTGTGGGACATGACCTTAATCCCCCTGTAATTACCGCACTCCTGCACCGACCCCTTGCCTTTGAAGACTGGAGTAATGATACTCAGTCTCCATTGGCTCGGGATCGTACCGGTGAGGAGTGTCCGGTTAAAGAGGTCGGTTAAGATGCCCACACCACGAGAGCCCATCGCCTTCCAGGCTTCGATGGGGACTCCATCGGATCCAACAGCTTTCCGATTCTTCATGCGGCGAAGACAATTCTGGACCTCTGCTGGCGTTACCAGTGGCACTAGTCCTTGATTCGGAGGAAGATCTGGCGGCTGCACCTCTTTGTGCTGCGTGTTCAGCAGCTCGTGGAAATATGAGCGCCATCTCTCCTTCACCGCGAGGTCCTCGCATAGCAGGTTGCCCACAGGGTCTTTTACACAGCGGCACTTGGAAATATCCTGTGCCGCTTTGACCCTGGAGCGCGCCAACTTATAAATGAGCTTCTGCCCCTCAGACGATTCCAACTTGTCGTATAGTGGTTGTAAGTGGTCTCGTCTGGCTCTGGCTACAGCTCTCTTAGTGGCGCGCTTGGCAGACCTATATGCGTCGCGATCTTCAGGAGATCTGGACGCTTGCCACTTCTTAAAGAGGGCTTTCTTCGCTCTAGTCTCCCTCTGGACTGTGTCGTTCCACCACCAAGTCTCCTTGTCACATTTGCGACCACCCTTAGACACACCAAGCACCTCCCTCGCCGACCCAATGATAGCCGCCCGAATCCTGTCCCAGTAAGCTTGAACCGGTTCGCCCTCACCACCGGCGCACTTGTCGCCGATGGAAGAGGCGAGCTCCTGGGACTTGACTTCATCGAGCAGCCACCACCTGATTCGACGCTGAAGGCGATCGACACGTTTGCCTTTGGGCTTCACGCAGAGGTCCATGACAAGAAGACGGTGTTGTACAGTGAGACTCTCACCGGGTATGACCTTGCAGTTGGCTACTTTGCTGATGTGGTGTCTCCTAGTGAGTAGGAAGTCGATTTGGGTAGCATTCCTCCCGCTCTTGTAGGTGATGAGATGCTCGGGTCTCTTTTTGAAATACGTGTTCACGATGGCAAGGTCGGCAGCCGCACACGTATTGAGGATATCCTCCCCTTCCGCGTTGCGGTTACCATACCCAAATCCACCGTGAACACGCTCAAATTCCCCACATTCATCACCCACATGACCGTTTAGATCACCGCCCAAAACGATCCCATGTGACAATGGAATCCCACGAAGCACTTCTCCGAGTAGGTTCCAAAACGCTATCTTGTCGGCGTCGCTACAACCGGCCTGTGGCGCGTAGGCGCTTATCAAGTGGGTGACTACCCCACCAACAAGCACCCTCACAACCATAAGTCGATCGCTACAGCGCTTCACCTCTAAAATGTCGTCCTGGAGCTCCTCCGAGAGCACTATGGCGACCCCATTTTCCCCACCAGGTGCACCCGTGTAGATCAGTTTGTAGCCATTCCCAATGAACCGGGATCTGCTGGCCTTCCACCGAGTCTCCTGGAGGATTTCTATATATTATTTATATTCTATAATTGCCCGTAAAATATTCAGCTGTCAAATTAGATTTATTAGGATTGACTGGCATGAAATACGTCCCTTTATAGGTTCTTATGGTCTATTATAATCTAGAAAAGCTAAATCACTATTCTCCATACTTATAGTAAGTGTCTTTCGTTTACCAATAAATCTCGAATCTAGTGTTTATAAGGTCATATACCCTATTATTATAATGTAGATTTATAGTTTCTTAGTTTGTTTAGACAGTACGTGGAAAAGGACATTACAGAGACAATAATTGCTGACAATAAATACTAGGCTCTATTGTTAACAATATAAAAAGGGTTTTATTTATATTTTAATACATTTTTAACAGCTTGGTGGCCTGAATTTATATTTTTGACACACAATAAAATATAATGATTTATTTATCTGTATAACGAAATCTTTAAACAAGATTCTCATACATTCAAATTATACCTATAGAATTAACTTGAAACTGTGTATCCTACGCTTTTTACAATATTTGTGTTCTAAACTCATTGAAAGTTATTTTAATTCTTTAGTTTATTTTGCTATTAACGTGTTTTTATTATATGATAATTGTGTTAGTTTTTTTAACAAGTCTAAATTATATCGTTCGTAAACTTCTCCTCTTTACATTATCTTGATTTTTTTGTAAACAATTTATTTTGTAATATGTATTGTAAAATTGTGCATTGTTATGAGATTAAAACATTTATATGAAATATAAAATTAAATATGTAGCTGGGGAGTTTCTTGCCACTTCTTCTATTTGTACTCGTAACAGCCAAACACGTAAAGCGGTGGTAACTTTAGTGCAAATAATAGTTATAAAATACTTGACTTTCAAAAAATGTTGAGGATAGGAACTTATTTTTTAAATAAAACGTTTGAGTTTGAATTTATAGTTATAATCCTCAGAGTATTCTCTGATAGATGGGACTCTCCACTGCTAAGTAAATGGGTTCATTGTCACATTCTTCAAAAATAAAAATTTGACATCCTAACTAAACTTACTGAAACCCTTTTAAATTTAAATTCAAATTAGATTTATATTCAATGATTTTAGAGTTTATTAATTTATTTGGTTTATTTTGTAGTTTATTAATATTAGTTTTGTTTTATTTTTGTTTTTAATCACATTCCTAATTTGGTAACTTTTATTGATTTTGACTGAATTTTTAACTTGATTCTGAAATAAATTATTATTATTATAAATCATAAATATCGTTATCGCTTTGAAATAAATTGCTAACTAATCAGAGAACAGGTTTTCTTCACCTATATGTTTGCCACACATGCCATTGCATAATGCAATTCAGTAACATTATGTTCAAATGAAATTAATTTAACAGAGGTCATTAAAAATAAATAATCAAATGCTGTTTGTATTATTAAATATATTATTAAACAAAGTATGAGAAAAACATATTTATTTAGATTACTCACAACACATATTAAAACAATAATATAAAAGCATTTAATCGTGCAATATACAAGCCACGTATGTGAACTTATGTGTCATGTGTATAGAATACCTAAACGGTGTGTGCAGAATGTGAAATGAAGCGGATTGTTCGAATGTCTAGGTCAATTTATGAGGAGTGATAGTATCAGCTTTATTTATAAAATAAATACGATATAGTCAGTTCGTTGACCTTTAATAATGAATTTTTATTTTCTCTAAATATGTGGTAATCTAGTTTTACCGCTCTCTAGGAACAATGATTACATTAATTAAAAGTTATTTTAATATATAATTAAATTTATAAAATATTATTAATTATATTATACAATTTAATTCCTGTAATTATTTTGATGTGAAATTCTAAATTCTAATACTGGTTTTAGCGTAGAAAAAGATATTTTAACTGAAATTTACAATCAGTTCAGTTTATGTTCACATAATTTTGATGAATTCATTTAAATAATCTAACATTTCTTTTTATCAATATTGTCGTTTTCTATGGAGTTGGTTGTTTGACCACAATTGATTTGGAAATCATAATAGCCTTGCCTTCTTTTTGATTCTTGGACCCTTCAATCATTGTCATAACTCTTCTACAAAGTTAATCACCCACTCAATTAGTTAATCCAGATTACACCCTGAGTTTGCATTTAGACCACAGGGTTCACTGCTGAGTAGTGTCACTCTTAAATTTTTTTTAAGGTGATTAAAAATATCACTAGTGCTAATAGTATTTTATATCACGGTGTTTTGTTGCAGGTGAGTTGTGAAGTTGCGAGCGCGCACCAGGTTTTATTATGTATTAAAGCTATGGTTTATTAAAATGAAGTTTATTGAAAAATTAGTGTTAGTGATGTAGTTTAATTTGGAACTCTTAGAAACCAGTACACAGTAAAATTTCAGTGTTTTTTTTTGCGTCGGTGCCTAATTAAAATTTGGCATCTCTCTAACAAAATTGTACTATAATTTGTACAAACTTCTTATCTTAATACAATATTATAATCCAGTTGCATATGCGTACGCGCATATGTGAGTTGTAAACTTGCTATTTTATCACGTCGTGTACGAAACACACATTGACAACGGATTGTATCACGCTTGCGCACGTGTTTGTGTTGTTTAATGTTGTGATCGGACGTTAGACGAATTGTTTGATCGATTGTCTTGAACATCTTTACCGGCTTAAGCGCTTCCAGATTTAATCATTGTTTATATTAATGTGTATTACTTATGTTGGTGGTGGTGGTGGTTTGAAGAATTTCAAGTCTTAATTCGGTGAGTTTATTAATGTACGTTAGTTAATGTTTTAATGCTTGGTATTAGCTCAAACTCGATACAAAATATAGTTTGAAATGAAAGTATTTATTTTAATTATTAGTTAAGTGTCATGGTATGGTAATTTTCAAAGAGATTTGATAAAAATATGGTAAAATTGAGTGTTTCGATTTATTTGTGTTTGACACATAATTTTTTTTATTGTTTTCTTCCGAATATCTTACAATTTTATTGACAATCATCTTAATTTTATAAACTTCGAAGCATTTGTTACTCTTGTTTATTAACAACTGAATATGTTGTCAAAAGTACCGTTATATAAATTCACCATTGCATTTTTTTTACTCTTGTTTTCATTCAACTTTCGAATGGTATTCTAAATAAAAACATACCATCGTATTGTACAGAAGTCGATGTCGGGTGTCACGCTACCTGACGGTTGCTCGGGTCACTGCCCGTGAACCCGTCTGCATTTCCTCTCTGTACTCATTTATAGACTAACCACACTTTACTAACCCGTATTTTATTTTACGATCGTATTGTCTTCAGAGTTTATTTGTTACTGAAAAACAATTTAAAGCCTTTTTAATATTAACGGTTATTACCGCGATAATTTCTTAGCTAAACTTCAGGTGTTCTTAAATGTTTATAATAAGACCAAATATTAAACTATAAAACTTTAGAAGACAATATTTTATGAAGTTCACGAATATGTAATATATGCTTATATTAGTTTAATAAAACTGTATCTGAAGCTGTAAACCAGCTAGACCATGTGAATTATGTTTTATTAAGCATATCATATTCTTGAATTCTTAAACATTGTAATCTTTTTACACTGCATTTTTCGATGTCTGTTGCCCTTGCCTATAATAGGAATTCAATTGTTATATTTGATCGTATGTTGACATATGACATGATGTATGTTCAGATATATTTACAATACTTTGCTTGTTATAAAAAATATTAACTAACAATTAAAATGAATTCTAATTATTTCTATAATAAGTCTGTGTGTTGGTGTATATATTTAGTTTACTTGAGTATAATATTATGAAGAGTATATTGTAGTATTTAAATTACATATAAACTCGAGTATTAACTGCGTAAAAACATCTGCCTCCTATACTCCCATACAATTAAGTGCTTATAATTATATATGTTTTATCGATATTTATAGATGATTTATAGAAATAAATAAAGCTTGGAAGTTTTTACAGATACTAGAACATTAAATACCTATATTTTATATTTCTCTTATCATTTTGCAATTTGATCAGATTTACAGATATATATGAAGGTGCCTTAATTGCTACACTTGGCGCCTGATATATAGGGCGTGAATTGAATGCATACGTATGAGTATACACTTATCGACCAGTCAATAATTTCCATGAAACCAGCGGCTTGTTTTAACTAAAACCAGAAAGAGAATTGTATTTTTAATATAAATTACACCTATTTATGGTTATTTATTTAATTTAACAACCTCTGTAAGATTGGAGGTCACTTTACTAGATTGTCATTACTTAGTGACGATATGCTTCATCGACGGGCTTGAAGACTACGTGCAACGGATTTCGCACGTCCTATCATCTGCGGGGTCACAAGTTCAATCCGGACTCAATTCTTAAGTTTTTATGTATGTATATTATTATATTTACAAAAGATAAGTATACTACTATAGTATCTACTACTTACTATAGAGCTAAATGGTGTCATGTGTATTGCCATGGAATATTTAGTTTGACAATTCAATAAGTTTTTCTATCGAACTGGTTAGTCTCGATTGCACAATAGCTTGCACTTTAAGGACTAGGGATAACCGTTAAGTACTGTTAGGGCTAACCTTCAGCTCACTTCAGAGTCTTGACCAAGAAGGTATGAGAAAAAAGCTTGGTAAAACGTGGGGTGATTTTAGATAAGTTAGTCCCCCCTTGGCAATTAATTCTGCAATGCTGTGGACTTAAGGCTTTGTCTTTGTCAAATTTTAGCCGCTCTGCCGTTCAGATCCCACTGGGAATCACATGTCCAGATAGTTTACGGCGACCGCCGTCGGGCTAGAATAGCAGCCCCAATTCCATTTGCCCGAAGTTCACCTTGGCACTGGTAATTTCGTTGCTCAGTGTAAAAAAGGTTGATCTTGCCCCTGAAAACCATACCCAATCACCAGTTTGTTTAAATGACCGCTAACTCATTAGGTTAAATTTTATGGAAAATACGTAACAAAATCAAACAAATTAACGCTTCAAACTTTTACCTAGAGTTTTAAAGTTAACTTTTCAATTTGGTTGAAACAGTAGTAAAAAGAAAACAACGAAAAGTTTTTCTTACTTCGTTAGATTCTCCTTCCAAACGCTTTTACCGAATCTTATGCCTTCAGTTTAGGCCGTAATGCTATTTAATATTGTTACACAGGTAATTATAATTAAAGTAAAAGTTTTCACTCTCTTCACAGATCTCATCAGGTTCGAGTCTTATGGAAGCTTTTTTTTTAAATGACACTCGTAGCTATCACAATATACACTTCAATATACTTTTCAGAAGGTATTTAACGCAACTTTAATTTCTTATTTTCTCCTGAAAAGCTTCTTCTGATTGATCTAAGTAAGAATAGACTATACTTAATTATTTTAAAAAGTAATGATAATAATCGTTCATTCAATCAATTAATTATTATAGCTAAATACATACAACAATTAACTTATAAAAATGTTAATGTATGAAATATGATCGCGCAGAAATAGAAATATATAGGTAATTTATGCAAGAAACCATGATTATTTCCTTTCTATTAGTATTACAAAAACCGTAATTATGTATAGTGTTTTAAATGTCATTTCCATATACGTGGCCAATTACCAATGTGTGGTTTCTTCGTGTAAATAACCTATCTTCTGCTTAACTTAGGGTTGTCAAACTTGTTAAAATTAAGTCGTAAGTATTTAAATTTCCTTTTCCGTTTTCACCAACCAATAGCTGAAAATAGCCACTAAAAATTAGTCAAAAATAATATAATCGAGTAATAAAATTAAAGCCGAGCTTGAAATTATTTAAACATAGTTTTAATAATGAATTACAGACGAAAATTAAAGAAATATTAATATAAACATTTAAACAAATATAAAAATGAAAATAACCACGTGAATGTATTATTTGAAAAAAAATTTAGGACTTGTTTTTCATTTTAGTAAAAAAAAAACATGTAATAAATTGAAGAGTTAACAAAATTAATCCTCTTTTTGTTTAATTTTCTATTTATATGCATTTCGGAAATGTGTGTTTGTAAGGTACCTACCTTTTTTTTTTGGTCTCGGGGAAAAACCTCTCTTGACGGGTTCCCCCGGGCCGGGTGGGACTCCGGGATTTTTCCGACTACCCACTAAAAACCCCGCTGTTCTCCTATCGCCTACGCCCGGGCCCACGGATATATGGTCTGCCGATCTCGTGGCCCGGGCCGGCGCTAGCTCGCCCTTTGTCTTGAGGTGGGCCCCTTCTAAAGTGTTGGCGCCAGGGGGTCAGGGTTTCGTCCCCCCGGCGCTCTCCTAACAACTCTAGGAGTTGAGGGGGGCCGCAGAACAGCACGCAGCTCTCACTCTCGCGGCAATAGTGCGGGCGGCGGATCCTCCCCCGAGGGGCCGCCAGCGGCCGCTTTTTACGGCGGCCGGAGGTCGCTACTGGCCCTCCGGCGCCGCCGGCGTGGCCTGCGTTGGCGGGAGGGGAGTGTGGTGGTCGACTCCCGCTCCCGCTCCGCCGCCTCCTTTGCGGACATGACTGCCTCGCAGAAGGAGGCGACGGCCGTTCATCCAGGATCGCCCCCGATCATGGAGGGCCGACCAGGGCCGGGAGCGAGAGGTCCACGCCGATTTGGGCGACGAGGGCGCGGCGCTCCTCGCGCCACGCAGGGCACACGGCGACAGTGTGGTTCACCGTGTCCTCCTCGTCGCCCGCGCCACAGTGGTGGCACCCTGACGTCATCTCCCGCCCTATGCGACACAGGTACCTCCCGAAGCAACCGTGCCCTGAGAGGACCTGCGTCAGGCGGAAGGTCAGGGCGCCGTGGCGCCTTTCCAGCCATAACCTACCCTTTTGCTAAAATACGTTTAACATAGTTAATTCTTTGTATTCTCTGATTTTATGAACAATAATTGATTGTACCTTTTTTTTATAAATCCTTCATTCCTGACACGAGTGAGTTAGGCCTATTTATTCACAGTTTTCTTTCAATACTTATTTTTTTTTTCTTCTTCTTCTATTATGCCTCACGAAATGTATGAAGGAGCAGTTTAATAGAATTGTAAACATGAATGATGTTTATTCGGTGAGTATTCACTGATAATACCCTTAAAATATAGTATTTTACTCATATTGATTCTCAATTTTTTTATAGATACATTTCACACAACGCCATCTAGTCCCAAACTACGTTGCATAGCACTTGTATTATGGGTACTAGACAACTGATATACTACATGTATACTTTTTTTGTAAATAATTACATATTATACATAAACACACAGACACTGGACGGGATTCGAATCCGTGACCTTCGCAAGTGTACCGACGTGCGTTAGCCGTTAAGCCAGGAGGTTGTCATTCATTCATTATCCTTAAGAGTTTATGATTCTTCTTCTTCCTGCCCTAATCCCTAACTATGTGAGGTCGGTACAACATGTTCTATACTTCCACTCTTCTCTATTAGTTGTCCACTCAACATTCACATCATCTTTTACACAATCCATCCATCTTTTATTTTATCTACCGCCTTTTTGTATCCATCTACTCTCATTTCTTGCATTTCCTTTGTTACATGCCATTCTTCTCTTCACATTACATGGCCCTATCAGGCTTGTCTATTACTTCTCAATCACTGGCGCTACTTACAAACTTCTAATAATAATTATTCAGTGAATATTTTTTTCCATAATTGAATAGCGAATATTGAGTGCCAACCTTAACTAGCTAGCGAAACGTGTGCGTGACCCCTGACACAAAATCCAATATGGCGGCCTAATTGTCATGCTTTTACTTTCCTTATCTGCTAACGAATCGTATTTACAGTTGCCGCGTTTGGATTCTTTATAACCATTTGATTAAAAGATACGATTGTGAAATACTAGTTAAATTTTATTTGATATGGCCTATTGAAATCAGATATGGTATTGCAGATTTAGGGTATTAGTGTTGATCGATTAATGACTGACTTACATATTCTTCTTCCAAATATTTTATCTATGGTGCAAACGATACTTTCAACTGCAAGGATTCGCTGTGGACATTTCATTTCACTGTTGAAAGAATTACAAGAAAAAGTTGTGTCAATATTTGGTTCACATAGAATTGAATAAAGTTATTTTCATTTCTACGAATGTAATGATTTAAAATAAAAGCTACTTAACCTCAAATTGCAGTAATCAAGATTAAATATGTCAAATTAGTTTTAATTTAATAATTTTAATAAATTCAAAAGTCTGAGGTCCTTAATTGACTCTTTATTTCTGTAATCTTGGTATTCTGAGATCATCCTTAGATATATTCCATAGTACATAATCGTAATATCTATTTATTAAACTCATATCTATATAAATAAAATGATAAAGGTCGTGTGCTTTCTTGCCACGGAGAAGTGGCGCACGCGTATGAAAACTTCTCATATTTTTTCTGTTATTCGACCAGCGAAGCAATTACGTAATCCGCCAACCCACTTTGGGAAAGCGTGGAGGGTATACTGTCCCTTCCCTCCAGGCGGAGGCCCAGAAGTGAAACGCTATGGGCTGTTATTTACACTTGTGTACGATATGGTATGAATAAGCAATTTTTTTTAAATTTGAAACATTTATCGTCATTCATAGAACTGTTCCAGACGTGATATAATGCATATACTACTATCAAATATTACGTGACACTATATTAATTTTATATTTGTTATTAATAACTGAATATGAATCAGTAAAGATAAGAATACAGTTTATGAGGTCCTGATGACCTTTCTGTAGCCATGAAGTGAAATCCTTTTTTGGCAGACATTACTTCATTGTATACATTTGATTAATTATTTTTATTGACTTATTTATTTTTATTTGTCTGTGAAAAATAAAAGAGTTATGTGGTTTTTGCGAAATCCTACCCACTAAATCACACTGTACAGTAAAACCTGAATATAATAAGAAGTCTATATTTACACTGTTTCATATTATGCTGTAGTTAAATAGGAAGAAAAAGTCAAAAATCTCTAAGCAGCTTACATGAATAGAACATATATAAAATTAATTTTATTATTTATTTGTTAGTGTCACTTGACTTAACAAAATCTATAGAAAAACTTTAATAATAAAATTATAATTTGGAGTGAATTGTCTTATGAAGTCGTTGTAATTATTAAAATGTTTTGGTTCTTTGAGTAGCTGCAACTAAACAGACATTTCACACCTGCTATGATCTGCGAAACAGCAGAAAAGCCAACGGCCCGCTTGATAGTAAATAGTTACTGTCGCCTGTGGATGTTACGATGCCAGGAACACAGCTAACACGCTGCCAACCGCGTAGGAGAACTATAACCTGGGTCACTGATGTTAGTACACAATATAAGATATTATTATGGTGTCATATAGACACCAGGGGTGATACACTTGGGAGCCTATCACCAAACTTGCAACCTAGCTGGGGTTGTTCTGTCGCCTCTTACTCCTCTGGGCACAGGGGTCATTATTCTTACTTCATCCCTTCACGTAAAATTCCCGACTATATAATACATTTATTATACATTTATTGATTTTGTACGTGTTATAATTACTTTATAGAATACTGTACCAAAAACGACAATAGCTTAACATTACATAACTTGTCATCAGTCAATCGTAATCCACTTCTGGACGTAGGCCTCCCCAAGTTAGCGTCACCCGGCCCCAGTCTTTTCCCATCTTACACAACTTGATTGCAAATAATCGTGGAAGCTTCAATATTATGTAAACAAACTAGTTTATACTCACAATACGAGTGCAAAACATCAATGACAAATCGCTCTCCCTTAAGCTGCAGGGCTTTTGGTGAACGCAACTTGCGTATAGCTTACTTTCTATTGCCCTAGTTACTTGACAATATTATCCCAGATACACTTAATAGCTATGCGATGGCCAGCGGCTATCTACCTTATCTTTTTCTGCAGATAGGGCACAATTGTTTATTAAAGTGCGTTGTTTGCGAACGTACTAAAGGCGCTGGTATAATTTTGAATAATATACAGCTGTTCGGGTAACCTTTAAAACTCTTTTTATTTTGGTCTGGGTGTTTGGCGATATAATACATAAAACGTTGTATCATGTGGTCGCTGTATTTCGAAAACTCGTATGGTTTTATTGTTGGTCTCTATGTAGATTGTGCCTATTTTTCGTTTTTCGTTTGAAAATGGATTTATAATGTCAATGCGAAAGTAACCAATGTTATTTTGACCTGAGTGTGGATTGGACCAACAGGATCGTATCAGATCATAAACTTTATATAGTAGTACTATGATGTCGTTTGTCCAAACTCAAAATGAATTGTATGATCATGTAGAAAGATTTGTACCTATTGCTGTCTGTTTCTTAAATTACATTATTAATTTGTAACCATAAATTTATTAAAATACATTTCTGAAGCTAATTTGAAATAAATAATGTCAATATGCGTAAAGTAGTTTAATAAAGTGTAATAATTTTAAAAGATTTTTAATTGCTGACCAAAATCAATAAAAGTGATTTCCTCAGTCGGTTTTGCAACTACAGTGACCAAGTATAAGCAAATTATGGCTTTATGTTATTTGTACTATGATAAAGTTTTTAATGTCCTCCAGCGGGGAATAATAATATTGCAAACATAAAGTTTAGTAGTTTATTAATATTAGTTTTGTTTTATTATTATTTTTAAAAACATTTCTTATTTGGTAACTTTTATTGATTTTGAATGATTTTTTAATATAATTATAATGTATTGACTTGATTCTGAAATAAATTATTATTATTATAAATAGGCTGCGTTAGCCATTTCTTATTGCAATAATCTTATATTTTCTACCTACTTTTGATTTTATAACAAATACTTTGTATATTGGGATTTTATTGAGCATTCTTCATTTGAAGAAAGAATAAAACATATTCTGAGATTCAACTTCACTATTCACTTAATTTCAATTTAAAAAAGCGCGAGCGCATCGTCAGATCAAGCGTCATTTTTCAATCTGTTATTCATACGTCACAATTTGTATCCCATACCTCTCATTCACTCTTTTAGCAACGTTTTGTTCCCTTTATTCTACTACCCTACATTTAACGTACCATCTACGAAATTTTACCAATCTAACATCTATGAACTAGCGTATTTTAAGCCCGGAGTACATTACTTTAGTCTGTTATATAATTTTATATTTATAAAGTATAATATATTCTAATAATTTATTGTTTTGTTTCAGGTAAGTTTCTACAAACAGAATTGAAGGCCACATTTTCAAAGGGATTTACATTTAATCTAAAAGTGTTATATTGCGTTCAGAGCTTCGGATTTTAAGGTGCACTGTTGATTATAGCCACGGTGCTTGATATATTCGTGCATGTTTGTGTAAGTATCCCAGACTTTTATTTATCTCGAACGAAGAAAATAGTAAAATTTATGTCATATTTGGGGAAATTTACGACTGATCAAGGGCGACTGACCCTACAAGCGCGGAAAAACCAAACAGTGTATTTTCTTTACTATCTAAGAACTAGGAAAAGCAGTAATCTATTTGTTGCTTTATACGACTCCCTATGTAAGTAATCTTATTCCCCATTTAGATGTCTAATATTTCAATTCTTGCATCATACATAAAAACTTGTTAACCACGGATTCAATTAAAATCATCACTGAAATAAAAGAGAAAATATATCTCCGTGCAGCCGGGGTCGACCCCTGCGGCCGGGGTCGGCCTGTCATAAAAAGCTACAAAACAACCCTAGCTACGTAGTAGGGCCCCAAGATCATATGAATGACAACTAATCCTGGTGTATAAGTACGCTGCCATAATAACCTTGTGTTGTATTCCTGTACTCCTAAGTGATCGGGGTGCCTCTAGCGCACTAGTGGGCCGTCAGCCTGTCTGCTATTACTCAGAAAGAAAACCATGGAGTTAATAAGTATACTATTGTATAATATTTATTTTTGCAATTTGCTCTTACTGTAACAACAGCAACAATATACTATATTTAAATTTTGCCTCTACCATTAGCCTAAAAACAAATTACATGTTAATGCAGTTTCAAGAAGTTCATTACCAATCTGTTTTGAATTAAAGTTACGAAACAGACATATTATAAGTGCCTAAATATTTTTTTCTATTGGACAATCAAAATGAAACCTCATTAGCAGTCTTTTATACGTTTCTGATCAAGCGATAACTCTATGCCGTATTGACGGTATTGACAATAGAACGTTTGTGTTGATTGGTCTCTTTGAATTGTTATTCGAAAATACATATAGCATTGATTACATTAAATCGTTCGTTTTTTTTAATTATTTAAACATATATTAGGACATTATTCTTCTTATAAATTATCATATCATAATAAAAGTATCGTCAAAGAAAAATTTGGTATTCTCTATTTAATTTATAGTATTTAATAAACCTAAAAATCTTAAGGGAAGAAAAACGACCTCCGTGTCGTAGCGGCTAATGCGCTTAGGTATCCTTGTGTAGGGCATGGGTTCGATGACCCGTCTCGCGTCTAGGTGTTTATGTATAGACTAGATGGTGTTATGTGAAATGTCCTAATATATTTATATTTATTTATTATAGAACGTATAAAAAAATCAAAAGTTAAATTTTATCCTGTGTCAATTAACTCAACATCAAAGCACTTGTTCTGAAGTAAAAGTTTCAGCTTTGCATAGAAAAAAAAAATACGACTCTTATTTTGGTAGTTATTAAGTCTAATTTTATATAATATTCGATTACTTCATACGATTTCTCATTTCAACTCCCTATGTATAAAACTTCTATATAATGTAAGCACAAAGTATTGATAAGGTCTTATTATAGTCCAGTTTTGTTGGGAAGCAATAAAACTCGTATCTATTTTGTTACAACTATGTAAGGTATTTTCTCTGCATAAGATGTGGTGTTAGAAAATATTTAATAATTTTTAAGCCCCTCATTTTAATCATTCCAAACGTGGGAAATGTCATGGGAAATCGTTAATTATAATCTCGATCCAATAATTACGATAAATTGCTTGATAGAAAAAAGTTATCAACGCACGGTTCATATATTACGATTTACGGGGATATACCTAGTCAGGTCATAAATTCTGTCACATGTTTAATGTAAAATAATTGTAACAAGTTTATTAATTATGTAACCATTCATATACCAAAATGAACTTAACAAAACATAGATTCTTATGACATTAAAGTTTATTCAAAATGACCTCCGTGATTTTGAATACAAGCCTTCAATCTGCGCGGCCAGTTGTCTATCGCAGCACGAACGAGGTCCATGTCAATATCGGCGGCTGCCTTAATCAAGGATGTCTTGAGTGACTCCAAATTGGGATGAGGCTTTGAGCACGCCTTTTCCTCCAAGTGTTGCCATATCTTGTAATCTAACGGATTCAAATCTGGACTGGAGGAGGGCCAGTCTTCGTGCCGGATGAAGTCGATTTCACGCGCCGCCAGCCAGTCTTGTGTGCTCTTCGCTCTATGAGCTGGCGCCGAATCTTGTTGGAATACCCAGTGCCTGTTATTGAACATGGTATGAGAAACAGGTTCCACAAGATTCGTCAGGACTGTATTTTGATACACAACAGCATTCGTTTTTACACCTTTCTCACAAAAATTTACCTCTGTTAAGCCCCAATAAGAAACTTCCAACCATACCATGAGCGAGGATGGAAAATGACCTCGTTGGACACGCGGAATACGGTTGCTCGCTTCTTCACTACTGTGTGCGTACACCTTATCATTTTGTTTGTTGTAGCTCTCTTCTACGGTAAACATTTTTTCATCCGAAAAAAGAATTTCCCGATATTTTTTTCCCGCGTACCGCTTCAACAAAGCGCGGCATCTCTTCAGTCTCAGGTCCATTAGACGAGCATTCAAACGATGTCCTGTTTTTCTTCGATATGCCCGAAGCCCTAAGTCTTCATTTAACACCCTTTTCACCGTGGTTCTGCTTAACCCCATCTGAAGGGCCAACAGTTTCTGCTTACGTTTGGGATTTCTTTGAATTCGTGCCTTCACAGCTTTTATCACTGCTGGAGTCCTAACAGACCGAGGGCGACCACTTCTTGACCTGTCATCTACACTAGAGTCTTCGTTGTATCGTTTGATGGTACGATAAACGAATCTTTTGGTAATATTCAAATTTTTCAGTATGTTAAAAATTTGAATTGGCGCGTAACCGCAACGATGCAACGCAATAACTGCAACACGGTCTTCTTTAAGCGTCCACTCCATATTTAAAAATGAGTAAAATTCTAAAAGTTATACATTTTTATTTTCATGAACAATTTGAAATTCTAATTCAATAAACTTTTTTGTGGCCAGCATTCTAAAAGAAAAGTTTTTACTGTGTGACAATACTTATGACCTGACTAGGTATATATGCTTTTCTATATTGTAACGAAAAATTATAATATAATCTAATAATAACAATAACTATTAATTCTACGTAATAATAATTATTGTTATTATTCTTCATCAAAGTTTAATAATTAATTTAATTTGTTAATAGTTTTTACGTAGTATTATTTGTATGAACGTGAGCTTGCACGTAATAACATATCGAGGGGTGAAAGGATTATTGTTTTAGCGACATTTTGGGCGATATTGAGTTATATACGGAATCATCATTGTTTTCTGAGAAACTTAAATGCCTCTCTTGTAAAGTTTATAAAATGTCGCTTAAAACAATTAGTCTTTCGAGGAGAAAGAATACTAATCTCTGCGGCCGGGGTCGGCCTGTCGTAAAAGCCGACAAAACAACCCACCCTAGCTACGTGGCAGGGCCTCAAGTCCATCTGGACGGCAACCACCCTTGGTCTATGAGTCCTCCTGCTGAGCGTCGTGCTGCTCCCGACTGATATCACGACAGCACCATTTCCATTGCTCTCTATCTTTGGTCTATGAGTGTGTCGCCATAATAACAATGTGTTGTGTTCCGGCATCAGTGTCCTAGGTTCCTGTACCCCTATGGCACAGAAGCGTGCTAGCGGTGCACCTAGTGTCGCAAACATCCATAGGCAACGGTAACTGCTTATTGTTAAGTGGCCCGTCAGCCTGTCTGCTGTACCAAAATAATGTATGGTAAAAATTAATTCCATGTATAGTAAAATTTCTGTATTCGCTAACCTTCTACTAATTCATTTGCGTTTTCACATGGTCTACATTTTCATTGATCTTACCGCCATTTCAAGCCAGGTAAAGCAATCATTTTATCCCGTTAGGTTTGTGTAAGAGTTAATAATATATCGCCGCTTCACATATCACACACCATGAAATGTGGCATATAAATTATTACATCTTAGATGAAAATGTTTTCATAGAACCACACAGCTTACAAACCTATTTAAAAACCAATAGTAAACTACCCACATTTACTCCAGTCCGATTAGCAGGTCATACAAATATAACTACTGGCTTTGAATTGAAGCAGTTTTAATTTTCGATTATTTTATTTAAAATGTCATAACCTTGTTTGAGTTGTCAAGAAAATGTGTAATCACAATATAAGGACCTTGCCCACTCCGGTCTGCTGGATATGTAGCGCTTCTATCGACACCACGGAATACAAGGCAACAGAATGTGCTGCTTGGTGATACCAAAGGAAGGCTTTGGTATTGGTTTGAATCTAGTTGTGCAGATAATCCGCAGCAAACCTGGTTGTAAGGTGGTGATCTTTTTCTGCTAGCGAATCCTGCGATAGATGGAGTTCGCCGTGAGACGCGATTGTGGCACCTATTCATTGACAGAGGTACCATAAAGGTAGGCTCCACTACGCACATCTTATGCCTCTTCTCCTCATGATTTCATGGCACTATCCGGAAAAGTCTGCGGATCTGCCCGTTGAAGGGTGTGTCCCCTTTCCGACTGGGTATTTTTTATTAAGTTGGAAAAATGTCTCATAGGACATACGTATGGACATGCGTAGGACGCACAAGCCGAGAATGTTGCAAAGTAAACGCCGATTCTATGACTACCCAGAAAAGCCTATGTATGCCTATAATATTATGTTATATTTTGAAATATAATTTATTTGTTAAACATTAACAGCAAAATAATTTTATATACTTACGCCGATTTCAAAGCACTGGTTTTAAAAACAACTATCCGCAAGCATCGCTCGTCTTCCTATAAATTATTCCCTTGATATCAAGCGATATAGCCTGCGCTTGCGCATTTCTGTTGCGTGGTGCAAGTTATAAAATCTTAGCGATTTAATTTAATTTTTGTTTTTAATTCTTATACTCAAATTTTTCTTTATATTAAAATTGTTCATTAATGAAAGTTTTTTATGTCTACAGTAAATTTCAGTAGTGTATAAAAGCTGCTCATGTGTATAATTGAATTCTTGCCATTACATTATTGCCATTTTAGAAGATTGGATGTCGTTGTTGCAAACATGCATATGAAGCGATAAAATCTTCTATCAATCTTCAATCTTCAAGGTTCTATACCATCAGGTGGGTTGCAATTCTGACTGCTGTGTTTCACCAATTGATATTAACCCTGCAATACAGTAATATGAATACTAACACAGGAAGCCTATACTAATGTTAAAATTAATTTATATCCACAGTCCTTACCAATAATAAAAATACTATACTGTAACTCGCAATGCCCATCCCTTGAAGCAGTTACTACTAGTATACTCATTTCAAACTCACCCAGTCAAGCGGTACATTCCGACAGTGCGAACACCGATGGCGGTCGGCATACGCGCTATTATTAATTACATATTTAGTGTGGGCGGATTTTCATTTTCAAGCATGGAAAATTAATTATTAAATTACAACGCTTCTGCCGGAAAAGGTATTATGGATAAAATCTGGAATGTTTTTTTGAAGATATGTAATTATAGATTATAATTCTAAAGCTCTATGATATTTGAATGTTGAACCTAAGAAAAGTCTAAAAGTAGTATGGTATGGATTAGTCATTTTTAATTCTGCGTAATAATATATATAATAATAATAAAAAGCTTCAGGTTAAACTCATTGATCGAGAACTTAAGAACATATTTTGTGGCTCTGGAAGAAAATATAAACAATTTGTATAAAAATATGTTGGGACTTTCTGTGGACATAAAATACAATAAGAACTACAACTAAGGGCATTTACTAGAGAAAGCTGGCCTAGATATAATCTGGACTGGCTCGCGGACAGATAGTTGGATTTTTATTTTATTTTATTAGAACATCGTTGTAACTGAATGCGGCCTGTGTCTTGGTTTCTAATGCTCTTCCAATTATGTTATCAATAAAAACTTTAAAAAATCCTTTAGAAATTAATCTAAGCCAAAATTTAAGTTGTTTTTGTAAAATAAAATATATGTTGAGGGTAGACTTAAATAATTTAAATATTCACAATAACAGTTATCATATTTTACAGGTTGGTAAAAGGGTTGCTGAAAAGTAACCTATTTAGGTTACTTTTCAGCAACCCTTTTATTTATCAACAATAATCAAAATGCACGATTAAATAAAAATAAAGGTTTTGGAAAAATATATTGTCCATTTTTTCATTCATATTGCGCCGCCGGTTCGATGTGCTTGAATAAATTTTATATTTCTTAGCATATATCATATAACATGTCAAAACTTCGCAACATAAGATAAACAGCATAAATGCGTACACGTATCACGTCGATAGCGAATAGAATTCGCTCGCACGTGACCAATCACTTCGCTAACAAAACGCAAGATCGTGACATCAAGTTCCGTGCGACAACGGACTTTTATTATTATTACTAGCTGTGCCCGCGACTCCGTCCGCGTGGAATAGTAACCTTATCACTAAGGGGTACGAAAAATAGATGTTGGCCGATTCTCAGACCTACTCAATATGCTCACAAAATTTCATGAGAATCGGTCAAGCCGTTTCGGAGGAGTACGGGAACGAACATTGTGACACGAGAATTTTATATATAAGATAATATTTATGTAGTTAAAGCAGACCGAGATATCTTGGATCTAGTTCTATTGTCAATATCATATTAAAACTGTATGGCAGTTTTTTTTCTGCAGTTCAGTCAAATCATGGGACACGCATTTTTCATATTTTTTATCTTATTGTTTTGATGCAAATGAGTTAATATGGCGGGTAACGTTAAACCATGCCGTTAATTTCTGGGTAGTTCAACTCGGATCGGCTTCCACCATCTCCTTCAATTCAAAGTTATTCACCTGTGCGGGCGGTCTTCCACGTGTTTCGTTATTTAATAAGCTTCCGTTACGGAAGCGTTTAAACCAAAAACTCACAGAGCGTTCATTAGCAGTCTCCTCTCTAAACGCAGCGTTGATATTGCGAACCGTTTCTGCCGCATTAGATCTGCGTCGGAACTCGTATTCAAAAATGATACGGATCTTCGAAGTATTTTTTTTATGGCTGTAGAACAGGAGACAGGCTGACGGCCCGCTTAGAATTCAGCAGTTACCGTCGCCTATGGGTGTTTGTAACGACAGTGGCATCGCGAACACGCTGCTGTCCCATAAGGGTACAGGAACTTGGGTCACTAATGGCAGAACACAACGCAAGGTTATTATGGCGGCATACTGACCAAAGGTGGTCGCCATCCAGACGGGCTTGAGGCCCTACCACGTAGCTAAGGTGGGTTGTTTTGTCGCCTTTTACAACAGGCCGACCCCAGCTTCAGAGGTTAGTATTCTTACTCCGCCCCTTTTTTTTTTTTTTTTTTGGTGTCGGGGAAAAACCTCTCTTGACGGGTTCCCCCGGCCCGGGGGGACCGAGGGATATGTGGGACTCCGGGAAAGATGTTTGGCCATCCGACTACCCAATAAAAAACCCCGCTGTTCTCCTATCGCCTACGCCCGGGCCCACGGATATATGGCCAGCCGATCTCGTGGCCCGGGCTGGCGCCGGCCCGCCCTTTGTCTTGAGGCGGGCCCCTTCTAAAGTGTTGGCGCCAGGGGGTCAGGATTTCGTCCCCCCGGCGCTCTCCTAACAACTCTAGGAGTTGAGGGGGGTCGCGGAACAGCACGCAGCCCTCACCCTCGCGGCAATGGTGCGGGCGGTGGATCCTCCCCCGAGGGGCCGCCCGCGGCCGCTTTTTACGGCGGCCGGAGGTCGTTATTTGACCTCCGGCGCCGCCGACGTGGCCTGCGTTGGCGGGAGGGGAGTGTGGTGGTCGACTCCCGCTCCCGCTCCGCCGCCTCCTTTGCGGACATGACTGCCTCGCAGAAGGAGGCGACGGCCGTCCATCCAGGATCGCTCCCGACCATGGACAGAACCAGGGCCGGGAGCGACACGTCCACGCCGATTTGGGCGACGAGGGCGCGGCGCTCCTCGCGCCACGCAGGGCACACGGCGACAGTGTGGTTCACCGTGTCCTCCTCGTCGCCCGCGCCACAGTGGTGGCACCCCGACGTCATCTCCCGCCCTATACGACACAGGTACCTCCCAAAGCAACCGTGCCCCGAGAGGACCTGCGTCAGGCGGAAGGTCAGGGCGCCGTGGCGCCTTTCCAGCCATTCGGCCAAGACGGGCCTCACCGCTTCGATGGTGGCGAGGCCCGCGCTGGGGTGCGCGAGGCGCTCCTTCCACTCCACCATGAGCACCTCGTCGCGCAGCTCCGCCCGCTTTACCTCAACTTCGCGAGGCGCGGGGCGAGAGCCACGCTCGGCCGCGTCCCGGCGCCACTGGTATAATAGCGCCAGGACCCGTGCCTCGAGGTCCCATGGTGGGGATCCGGCCAGCAGGGAGGCCGCTTCGAAGGACACCGTGCGGTATCCCCTAATCGCCCTGACAGCCAGGACGCGCTGCGGCCTGCGTAGCAGCGCCGTCGTTTTGGCCGTCAGGCGATCCGCCCAGATTGGGGCCCCGTAAAGGGCCATCGACCGCACGGTTCCCTCGAAGAGCCTGCGGCACACTTCGCCCGGCCCGCCAACGTTCGGCAGCAAACGGGAGAGTCCCGCCGCCGCCCGAACTAGCCTCGGCGCCAGGCGCTCGAAGTGCGCCGCAAAGTTCCATCGCCCGTCGAGCACCAGTCCGAGGTAATTCAAGGACGGCCCGACGGCGATGCGGACGCCTCCCACCGTTATGCTCAGGCCCGGTGGCGGCCTCTGGCGGGGCCCGTAGAATATCAGGGCCTCCGTCTTATTCAAGGCCACCTCCAGACCGAGTCGCCGGATTCTAGCCACCATTTGCGCCACCCCAGCCGTGCCCAGAAGGCACGCCTGGCGAGGGTTCCTCCCGCGCGCTGTAACAAGCGTGTCGTCGGCGTAGCAGATGACGCCGACGCCGGGGAGGAGTACCCCCCTCAGGACCCAGTCGTATGCGATGTTCCACAGCAGAGGGCCCAAGACCGACCCCTGCGGGACACCGCACACGACGTCTCGCCGACTTTGCCCACCCTGGACCGGATAGACGACGGCACGATCGTCCAAATATGCCCCGACTATGCGACGGAGGTAGGGAGGCACACGATGGTACTTGAGCGCCTCCCGTACGCAGCTCCACGGCAGGGTGTTGAAGGCGTTGGCGATGTCGAGTGACACCGCCAATAGCACCCTGCCTCGAGCTACCACGTCCTCCGCCTGGCTCCTCAGACGCGTGATCGCGTCAATAGTGGAGCGCCCCTGGCGGAACCCGAACTGTTCGTCCGCCAGGTTTGGCCCCTCCGTCTCTAGGTGCCGGACGAGGCGGTCTGCGAGGATCCTTTCGAAGATCTTCCCCACCTCGTCCAGCAGCACGATGGGCCGATAGGCGGACGGTGAGTCCGCCGGGCGCCCCTCCTTTGCGATCAGGACCAGCCTCCCCGTCTTCCATCTGCGGGGAAACCGGCCCGATCGCAGACACGCGTCGAAGAGCCTCAATAGTCGGGGCTCCAGGACGTCGTGGGATAAAACCCACGCACGCACCGGTATGCCGTCCAGGCCGGGGGCGGTGTTCTTGGCCTTCAGCCGCAACATCGCTGCCCCCAGCTCTGTCCGGTCCACGTCGGGCACGGGGTCGTCGTCCGCGCTGGGGTCCCTCTCATTCCATTGAGGCGGGACCATGGCGGGAGGCGAGTTTCTTTCTCCGCCCCTGCACGGATAGATAGTATCCGTCTTTCAGGTCTAAACTGAATAAAAAAATCATTGAAAGTCGTAAATCATACGTTGCACATTTTTTAAAAGAAGAACCTTATAGGTATCATGTGAAAAACGTTTCACTCGAAAATCTGAAACCTCTCACTCCTTGAAGGTTTTATGTCAATTTAAAGTATCTATCACTATACAACAGCAATTTAATACTTAAACCCGCTATTATAATAATATGTTTTGCATCTGAATTTGGATAAAAAAATTGAATAGTGGGAAGGAAATTGTTGTAAGTGTCCAATTCATATCATCATTCATATCGTAACTTTTAATTTTTTTTTAATTTCATCTTATTCACGACATCAAACTGATTCGAAATTTATTTATACATATAATATATTTATAATATAACAATGGAGTTGACATTGTAGAAAATATAAGGTTGTTCGGAAAGTAGTTTTATTTTTCCCGACAGAGAGCTTAATTGTTTTCTTGTACACTCAACTTGACATATGAGCTGCATGATCTTCATTTGTTTGTCTTCAACGGTTGGTATAGCAAGGCTTGCTTGTGAAAAAGATTGATTGATTCCACGCAGTAGTTTTTGGTTGGTGCCCTTTCAAATATGCAGAGTGAAAAGAAGCATTTTCGGCATATTTTAAATTTGCTACTGAAAAGTTATAAATGCTGTGAAAAAAAATTTGCTGATGTGTATGGAGAAGATGTGTTGACAGCACGCAAGTGCCAAAACTGGTATTCAAAATTTTGATCTGCCAATTTTGATTTTGATGATGCTCCTCGTTCTGGAAGGCCAGTTGAAGCTTAAAGACACGGTAAAGGCATTAGTAGATGCAGACCGAATAACAACTGGTGAGATCACTGGGAGGCTGAATTTAGCGAATTCAACGTTAATAGCTATTTGAAATGCCTAGGTTAAACATCAAAGCTTGTTGCTTGTCATCAAAGCTTATTATTCCACCAAAATAATGCTAGAATTCATACAAGTTTGGTAACTCACCAAAAGCTTTTACAATTTGAATGTGATGTACTGCTGCACTCACTATATTCTTCAGATTTGGAACCTTAGGATTATTATTTGTTCCGGTCTCTAAAAATTTTAGACGGTAAAACCCTCATTTCATACGAGGAGGTAATAAATCACCTTGACCAGTTTTTTTTACCAGCAAAGACAATTTTTTTTATAAGCGTGGACTCATGCTATTGCCAGAAAGATAGCAGACGGTATTAGACCATAATGGACTATTGTCCATTCTGGTCTATTTTTTTATTTATTATTTATAATATTTATAATTAAGTAAAATATTTATCACCTATACAAAAATGACTCTTTTTCACGGAATCAAACGAAATTGCTTTTCGAACAACGCAGTAATATTAACATTCTAAGTTCAGGGTAAAATTAAAATAAATAAAATCTGTAAATATTACTATATAAATATTCTTTTAAATTAAGATTTTACATTTTATTTTTTTATTATATCTGAGAAACATAATATTCTCTTTTATATATATATTTTAATATCATTAGTATAAAATATACATTAATAAATATGAGTAGAAAATGTTTTAAAAATTATTATTATTTTTAAACTATGCAAATAATTTAACAACTAAGTAACGTGTAGTAATAATCACGATTAGTGTAACTGTATTAGAAAGTGTGAATATGCCTTCCATTTCCTTATTTTCAACGTCATTATTGTGATTAGAAGTGCTAGCGTGAATACGTGAATGTCTTAGGTCATACTTGTTAGATGAAACGCGAAAAATATCCCAGTTATCAAAGGTTAGGCACGTTGCTGTAATAATACATTGGAATTCAAATGTTTGAACTTTTACTTTGAAGTAAATTCATAGCAATCAATATTAAGCTAGAACAGAAAAAATTAAAAGTTTTGTTAACACTATTTGAGTTTTAGTGAGACTGATATGCCATCAAGTTTAAGTCTTTTCCTTCGGGTAGGGGCGGAGTAAGAATACTAACCCCTGTGACCAGGGTCAGCCTTTCGTAAAAGGCGACAAAACAGGCTACGTGGCAGGGCCCCAATCCCATCTTGATGGCAACTGGGTCTATAAGTATGCCGCCATGATAACCTTGTGTTGTGTTCTGGCATTAGTGACTCAGGTTCCTGTGCCCTTATGGGACAGCAGCGTGTTCGCGATACGGTAACTGCTACTATTAAGTTGGCCGTCTGCTGTTCCTCAGCAATAAAAAAGGTATTTTTTGCCCAATATGAATATTATAAACTTGCCGTTCCTGCGAGTTTCGCTGGTCGAATAACAGAAAAAAGTAAATCGAAAAAATATGAGAAGTATTCGTACGCCTGCGCCCTATACCGCTTGCCCCACTTCTCCGCAACAAGAAAATTAAAACTTTTATAACTTTCTATTAAACGAAAATATCGCAATATTTTTTAGATAAGGACCAAATGTGTAGGAAATAAAATTTAGAAAATTTTATTGGACTCTATCCAATAGTTTTGCCGTGATGCGCGCAGTACTACAGACCTTTATTATTTTATTTAAATAGATTTATCATGAAATATAACTTTATACTATTTATTTTACATGTTCAACCAAATTTGAATAACTTGATCGTTTCATGAACTAAAAGTTTGTCCCAAATTTATAAAATGATTGATTATTTTCGTTTAAATTTTAAAGACAAACCAGTAAAAGCGTACCAGTCAATCAATTAAACCATTTTTGGTTCAAGAAATCGTAATTAAGGTTAGATAATCAAAACTTTAATTGATCGCCATTAAATTGTAAATTTAAATGAAGTGAACTATGAATATCTGATAAATTACCGAATTCGTTTTAAATTTTAATTGAAAATAAATTAATATTTAAATTAAAATTAATTACTTTTTCTTTAATTAATTAATTACTCTATAGCCGGGGTCAGCCTGTTGTAAAAGTCAGTTGTCGACTAAACAACCCAAACTAGGTAGTAGTGGTAACAAGAGTAAAATAATTAATACCTAATACTTAATAATCATATTATCTTATTAGTTTCAATATCTAATATTGAGGGTATTTAAATATAAACAAAACAAGTAATTGTTTCGATCGCGCGCGACTTAAAAAGTTGGTAATAACGAAATAAATTAACCCGACCATATATGGTAATGCAGCGGCCGGGAATCGAACCATCTAGAAATCATTCAGTTGAGTAGGATCGAAAATTCAAGGATGAATGAACGGAACGAATGACGGGCCATTTGGGGCTTACTTCATGTGATAATTCTTTACCCCTCAGGCCTATAGCTCTGTCACTGTCAGCCGGTCTTTTTTCGAGTAGCGGGTCCAAAGGTCAGACGCTATTCAGTTCTTTCTATGCCGCAGTAGCATTAACCAAAATCTAGAAATTTCGATCAGTGGGCGTTGTCCTCTCAAAGTGGGAGTACGTCGTTCCGCGGCCAATATAAAAAGGCGAAGCCGCGAGTGACGCCAGGAATTCTGACACCAGAAGAGCTACAAGTCATTATTATCTCTACAAGTGCATAGGGATTTGCAAAATCTAATATAGATTAATAAATAGTTTAAGTCAGTGCCGCAACGTTTTCCAAAATCCCTCGAATTGGAGGGTCCACTGTTCCGGCTGTGAGCTGGTCTTCCACTGTTCGTGGTACAGCAGCGTGTTCGCGGTGCTCTTAGTATCGCAAATATCCATAGTTGACGGTAACTGCTAACTACTAAGTGGGCCGTCAGCATGTCTGCAGTCCTACAGAAAAGAAAAATAAATATTGAATCTAACCTTGTTCTTATACTGACAGTTTATTTGATTTTATTGAAGAATATTAGTTACTGTAAACAGATTATTTTCCATAATTTCGTAGCTAAAGAAGATTGAACTTATCTAGCTGCGAGTACACTAATCATCCCTTCCTTTGTTGTTTATGATATCTTGTGGAATAAACCTCAAACGACCATTAGCTTTCAAATCCATTTGTGTTCCAAAAACTTGTAACATATATATTTTAAGATATTATTTTGTATGTACTCCAATTAAATAAATTACATACCATGTCTAAACAGAATTTGGTAATAACAGACCATGACGTCCCATGGCTAGGCTTGGGTATAGGTTTCTTCACGATGTTTTTTGAAGTGAAAACTTCATTAGCCGCGTTGAGCACTATTTGCTATGGGAAAATTTTATGGGTCCGCGTCACCGACATGCTAATGTTAATTATATATCTAATATCTATTAGTATATTATATCTATAGTACGTGTTGCTTTGATACCAGACTGGCGCATGCGCAGCGACCTGTGTACATGAACACATATATACGTAAACACGTATAACAAATCTTAATAATCTTATGACTTCACGTCACCGACATGCATAATAGCAGTATGTCTGTATATATACCGGTGACGTATTGTGCAACATTAGTGGTGTATATATCTTTTCAAGTAAAATTTAATAGATCATATAATGATGTTGGTAATTTTAATTTAAACATTATGAAATTACAAATTTTAATACTATAATTCTAAGTTATAAGTTTTCACTTCTATCGGCAGTCCCTATGACTGCCAATTTTAGTTTTTTTTTTCATTGTTGTGGAATAGCAGACAGGCTAACGGATCACTTAATAGTAAGCAGTTACCGTCACCTGGGTGTGTCACCTGCGAAGTTAGATGACACGTAGAACGCTGCCGTCCAGCCACTAGGACTAGAACCTGGTCAATTATGCCGGATTCACAACATAAGGTTATTATACCGGCGTATTTAGAAACCAGAAGTGGTTGCTGTCCATATGAACTTGGAACCCTGGCACCTTTCTTTGCCGTCAATAAGTGACAATTATGTTCTAATACGCATATTAAGCGAAAAAAAAACTGCCTTATCGTTTACCATCGTGGGGTTCGAACCAGTGACCTCTAAATTCGCCTGCGGAGATGTTATCGCGTTATATTCTCTATTAGTTCTACAAGTGTGATACCACTAAGTTACCAAGCATCTAACTAGGTAGTTAGGAGGCTAGATAGGTAGCAGGATGTATTAGCAATAAATTACGTCTGTAATCAGGAATAGCAATCTATAGATAGATTGCAGAAAAAACTGCGTAGGAGATTCTTATGCTATTTGTCATTGCTGTTTAAAATTGCACCTGCTTAAAACAGGTTTATATCCGGAGTCTATTGTTTCGTGTAAGATAAATGATGTGTGTTTAGTAGTACTAAAGTGCATATTGCTTGTTGTTTCAAAAATATACAATTAAAATGTATTATGCTTATTAATTTAAAGTAAATGTTTTTATTTTCTTTATTTCCAATAATCGTAGGATTTGATCGTTCCTAATCATAAAATTTTAAAGTCATTCAAACATTAAATATAAATAAATATACTAGGACAATTTACACAGCGTCATTTAATACCAAAGTAGCATAGCACTTGTGTTATGGCTACTAGATAACTAATATACTACTTATATTCTTTCCATTTTTTATATATTATAAATAAAGACACAGACATGAGACGGCAATCGAACTCCGCAAACGTACCGGAGTACGTTAGCAGTTAGGCCCCGGAGCTTATCAATTTATTAATTGATAATGAACCAATCAATATTGTTTTGCTATTATCATTTTTTTATTTCTGTAGGACAGCAGACAGGCTGACGGCCCACTTAAAATGTAGCAGTTACCGTCGCCTATGGGTATTTGTAACGCCAGTGGCATCGCGAATCACGCTGTTGTTCCATAAGGGTACAGGAATTTGGGTCACTAATACCGGAACACAACACAAGGTTATTATGGCGGCATACTTAAGACCAAAGGTGGTCGCCATCCGGACGGGCCTGGGGCCTTACCACGTAGCCAAGGGTGGGTTGTTTTGTCGCCTTTTACGACAGGCCAACCCCGGCCGCAGAGGTTATTCTTTCTCCGCCCCTGCACGGATAGATACGATCTGACGTTTAATTAATAACACTGCCAGAAGATGGCATTAAATTAATAAAAACATGCACCAATTTTACTAAAAAGTTAAAAATAAATTAATCAAACTAAAAAGAAAAAATAATTCTTAACATAGGAATAAAATTACTGACGAAAAAATGTATGTCACTGTTCTAAAAAGCGTGGGGTGCTCGATATTAATCGATATTATTTTTATTTACTAATTTTATTCCGAAATGTAGTTTAAAAATATCGTACTAAGTACCCCATGCTTTTCAGAACGTGTATAGAAACAGTCTTTTTTAACTATAATTTATATAATTGATTTCTGGATGTGTAAATATATGTATTACAAAGGAGTAATTTAATATTAAAGGGGGATTAAATCTTCTCCTTCCTTACCCCAATTTAAATGAGTTCAACACAATATATCCCCCCTCCCACTCTCTGTTATTTTTCTTTTCCCTTTTTCGTCCAAATCATTCATCTTTTCCTTGATTTACCTCTTCTTTTGTATCAATTTACTCGTATTCTAGCATTTAATCGTAACGGCTACACGTCGGAACGCTTGCGGAGGTCACGGGTTCGATTCCCGTCTAGCGTCTGATTGTTTATATGTAATATACTTATATTTATTTTCAAACGAAAAGTATAATATGTAATATGTCAGTTGTCTAGTACCCATAACACAAGTGCTTAATGTAACTTAGTTTGGGACTAGATGGCGTTGTGTAAAATGTTTCACTATATTTATTTGGTTTTCTTAAAAGCGAATTAGATAATAACAAATATTTTAAATTAATAATATCATCCGTTTTATCGCTGCGTAGGTATTAATATTTATCATAATAACACATTACATTAAGTGTTATTTCATGCTTGAAAGCTGTTAGAATAAATTGTTTCTCCATTCGCTTTCGGAATCACGAAGTATTGCTCTCGAGACCGTTCTAATGTTCTGCTGACATAACATTTGTTTACATTGTTCACAACTTTTGCAGTATTTCGAGTAAATATTTAGTCCATTCATATAAATATCATTAGTTTTCTTTGTCTTTCTTCCACTGTATTGCCCACTGGCGGCTGGGCATTCATCCCTATTTTCTACACTTCTTCCCTGTACGAAACTGTTCTCTAGAACGTTTATACTATGTACTTTTTGGGTTCCGGATGAACTTCCGACTGAGCTTGTCACATAGCAATGTACAATGGGGTTTTTTAAAAGACGTTACAAAATTTATATTCCTTATAGTTATACCTCTGGTGTTGCAAACAAGCGACGGATCAACCTCTATCAGGTGGGCCGTTTTTTATCTACGGAACTTCAGCTTTAAAAAAGGGTAAAATTAAATTTATCATTATTGCAATCCCTATTTTTCCGACTTGGAAGAGACAATTTGAACCTCGTACGAGGCAGTTGTATTAGTAAGTAATACACACCTATAACTATGGGCCTTATGAGAAAGCTCGTGGTCGCTCAGAGGGCAATGGAGAGGGCTATGCTCGGAGTTTCCCTGCGAGATCGAATCAGAAATGAGGAGATTCGCAGGAGAACCAAAGTAACCGACATAGCCCGGATGATTGCAAAACTGAAGTGGCAGTGGGCTGGGCACATAGCTCGAAGGACTGATGGCCGTTGGGGCAGAAAAGTCCTCGAATGGCGACCGCGTACCGGAAGACGCAGTGTTGGTAGGCCCCCCACAAGATGGACCGATGATCTGGTCAAGATCGCCAGAATAGGTTGGATGAGGACAGCGCAGGACCGATCATCGTGGAGATCTTTGGGGGAGGCCTTTGTCCAGCAGTGGGCGTCTTCCGGCTGAAATGAAGATGATGATGATGATGACACATCTATAATTGTAATAATAAGTATATTGTGACAATACACAGACTCCGACATCTAGTCTCAAACTAAGTTACAGAGCGTTTGCGTTGTGGATACTAAACAAATTATATACTTATAAAAAACCTAGAATCGGGACGGCAATCAAACCTTTAATCACCAGCAGATGTTACTACCTTTGAAAGCTACGTAAAACTACGGATATCGTCAATACCTATGATAATAGTACGCAGGTTTACTCACGAAGTTTCCTTTTTCCCTCAATGCTTATGAAGTATGTTCTTATATGAACATTCGTTGAAAAAAACTGCATAGGCATTTTATGTCAACGTGACAGTCAAACCGATGGGTTTTGATTTGGGTTTCAAGTGTTATACCTGCTACCAACGCCTAATTTAATGCACTAACCTCTGATGATTTTAGATATTATTACTAAAAAAATCGGGATTGAAAATACAGTTACTACTTCACTTAAAAATTAAAGTATATCTTATATCATTACGTTTAAAGTATAATTTCAAATAAACATTTATAGTGCAACAAATCCATACATCTTCTATGTACCTTTCACGCTATCAATAAAATAAATCAAAGTGTAGGCCCAACATAACAACGCAAAGCGTACCGCTTAACTTTTTATTTACCTATTTTATTCTACCCTACGAATAACCATACAATAAGCCAAGATGCACTAATCTGCGACAGCGTGCCGCGTTGTTTCATAGATTTGTAGGTTACCCTACACAATAAATTAAAACGACCACTCTTATAACTCCAATATGAAACCAACTTTATCACAGCGCTTTTAAGCTTAAGATCGATTGAAATACCCATCATTATAGATAGATAAGACAATTAAAAATAGTTCTTAATTTAATAGCAGTAAAGTTGGGAAATACATCACTCACCTTAGATTCGCAGATGATATCGTAATCATGGCTGAAACCATGGAAGACTTAAGCCATATGCTTGATGGCCTCAATACAGCTTCCCAAGGAGTAGGTCTCAAAATGAACATGGACAAGACGAAGATCATGTCTAATGTCCATGTCGCACCTACCCCCGTAACAGTTGGGAACTGTACTTTCGAAATTGTTGACGAATACGTCTACTTGGGTCAAACGATCCAGTTAGGCAGGTCCAATTTCGCGAAAGAGGTCACTCGTCGAATCCAACTCGGATGGGCAGCGTTCGGGAAGCTCCGTAAAATCTTTTCGTCCCAAATACCGCAGTGTCTCAAGACGAAGGTTTTTAACCAATGTGTGTTGCCAGTGATGACATACGGAACGCAGACGTGGTCGCTAACTATGGGCCTTATGAGAAAGCTCATGGTCGCTCAGAGAGCAATGGAGAGGGCTATGCTTGGAGTTTCCCTGCGAGATCGAATCAGAAATGAGGAGATTCGCAGGAGAACCAAAGTAACCGACATAGCCCGGATGATTGCAAAACTGAAGTGGCAGTGGGCTGGGCACATAGCTCGAAGGACTGATGGCCGTTGGGGCAGAAAAGTCCTCGAATGGCGACCGCGTACCGGAAGACGCAGTGTTGGTAGGCCCCCCACAAGATGGACCGATGATCTGGTCAAGATCGCCGGGATAGGTTGGATGAGGGCAGCGCAGGACCGATCATCGTGGAGATCTTTGGGGGAGGCCTTTGTCCAGCAGTGGGCGTCTTCCGGCTGAAATGATGATGATGATGAAAGTTGGGAAAAGATTGGTATTTGTACATTGATGCTTCTTCGATATGCGCGTACGTTCCGTTATCCGCTCACCTGCGCCCGCGCATCTCTAGTTATGCTAATAGCTGAATGCGGCTCAGTACTAAGTACCGGGAAACATGGAAATAGGATTACTAGAACACTTAATGGTGTTACTCTTACATTTTATGGAAATGGGGAACGGAGAAATAATTTCCTATTGTAAGGATATTGGAAAGTTTTGCAAACAGATTGTATTGAATATTTATTGTGTGAAAGGCTTTGTGGGTATAAACGAATATTTTAATCAAACGTTTCTAGTTTGAATATAAAGGCATTTTTATACTTAAAATATTTTTTATTAGCGGCTCTAAATATTTTTAGAAGCGGTTCAAATTGGTTATATCTGAAGGTGGTTGCCATATAGGCTTAGAGCTCCGCCACTTATCTAGGGCTGTTTTGTCGCCTTTAAGACTAGCCGCCCGGCCGCACGTGTCAGTATTCGTACTCTACCCCTGTACATAGAACTATTTAAAGTAAAAATGAAGAACTTCCTTTCTTATATTGTTATTCCTGTAAATTTTTTAGCTGTCGAATATATTTATATTTGAGTTAGCACCACCGATTGAATGATTTAGAAAACCGGTGTACGTATATACGTACACCGGTCTATATAGTCCAAATTTAATATTTACATAAAATTACTATTATAAAGTAATACACCACAAATCCGCTATTTGTCGGTGTTAATTATTTTAATGTAAGTATGTAGGCGGATAAGGAAATTAATTCAAAGTCATTAAGAGCTATGAATACCAGTTGATTGAAGAGTCATAGCAGTCGGTGCAAACTTATTGGATAAACATGTTCGAGTTGAGGCCACGTTTTGTTAAGAATAGGACGTCTTCGAGATGTAATGATGATTACTCGAAGATCAGACTCGGCAATGACGATCATGAACATTGGACTTAGTTTAGTATAAAAAAATATATTTTAATTTATTTATTATTAGAACTGTGTACATTGTGTGGTGTATATTGGTTAGTACATTTTGTACCAACAGTTTGCCTTTTTAAGGCGGAGGTACAATCTATAAAAAGGTATTTTTATGCTTCAAATTATTAGAAAATAATAGTAACATATTATTCCTTTATTTGCAATTATAATTTTATTATATCTAATTGTTATATTAATTTGAAACACAAATATTATAGAATTAAATTAATTTTAACAAATAAGAAAAAATGGGTATATTCATAAAATAGTATACAACTTTTTTTAAATTATTACTTTGTTGCTCTCCTGTCTATTTCGTCTCTCTTTTATTATCTATCCACTATACCTGTATATAGATATCACGAGTTCTAGTTTCATGATATGCATCCCTTAGACAGTTTTTCTCAACTAATCAGCTTATTACAAAATTATTACTACGTACTCGTATCTACGAACAAGGAAAACGATTTTTTTTGTTCCGGAGGTGGAAAAATGCTCACGCACTACCTGTATTGCGGGGCCACAGCAGGTTTGTGTGGAACTACGTTTGCTTGTGTACGGGGTATCGCAAAATGGCGCGAACCGACTATCATCACACCGTACAGCGTTGGCTCGTAGTGTGCTCGGGCCTCACGGTTCCAGAGAAATATAACCTCCGATCGTCAAAGGCCGTTACCGCCTTCAGCGTCCTCTTCCCTCGTAGGGCGGGCGAGTGCGCGGAGCCTCAATGCACCTCACCTCAAAGAATATTGTGCAGGCAGCTTACTCTTGCCTCGAGGTAGCCACCCGCGTCCTCGCAAGGAAAACAATATGAGTTTTTGTGCGAAAAACATTATAGTAATAGCTTAGAGAACGAAACATATTAAATATCTGCATAAGGGCCAGTTTACTACTAACAGACTAAACAATTTCAATCAATTCTTCAACTTGCTTTTAACATAACCGTGGGTGGAATTTAATATGAACAGTGCCGTTTTAATACGAATATTCTTGAATAGAATCCTCGACACCGAGGTTAAGTGTGCGCGTATCGAATAAGATGTTCTTCACGGATTTACATAGAAAGTTCGCTTGAGGATATATGGTAGAGGTTGTAAGTCATTCATACATTAAAATTACGTTATTTCTCGAGATTTTTCTCACGAATACTAGCTATTTTTAAGTTACTTTTTTATAGGAGAGTAATCGCGTAAGAATGGATATACTACCCATAATACTACGCGACCCGTTCAGGGAGGAGGGTCTTAGATTTCCGTCATATAGTCAATATCCTCTATATGAATTATCACTGTATAATTAAATACATTTATACTAGCTGACCCGGCGAACTTCGTACCGCCATATTTTATTTCTCTAATCGCAAGAGGAAATAAAACCCTTCCGGTAAAATCGAACAGCGCCATCTATTGGGTGTATTTGCAACCTAGATGTCAAACAATATTGAAGAAGTTTATCGACTAATCAACGTACACGGCCATCTATGAGAACTTCATAAAACTAAACAGTAAATAAACACTTGCTTAAGAAACAGTTTATTGATACATTTTATTCGTTTACATTCACGACATAAGCGAATAATTGAGATGGTAACTATCCTATCCAATAAGTTAGACCAAAATACGGGTACATGTGAAATTTGATTGAAATCGGTTCAGTAGTTTTGGAGTTTATTGGCAACATACATCGTGACACAAGATTTATATATATATATATATATATATATATAAGACTAGCTGACCCGGCAAACGTTGTTCTGTCATATAAATAATAAAAAGTCAAAAAATTAAAAAAAAAATTGGGGGTGGGTCACCCCTAACATTTAGGGGAATGAAAAATAGGTGTTGGGCGATTCTCAGACCTACTCAATATGCTCACAAAATTTCATGAGAATCGGTCAAGCCGTTTCGGAGGAGTATGGCAACGAAAACTGTGACACGAGAATTTTATATCTATACTACTATTATAAAGAGGAAAGATTTGATTGTTTGTTTGTTTGTTTGCTTTGAATAGGCTCCGAAACTACTGACCCGATTTAAAAAATTCTTTCATTGTTGGGAAGCTACACTATCCCCGGGTGACATAGGCTATATTATATTTTCAAAAAAATTAGGGATCCTTACTAAAACTCCAATAATGTAACCCAAAGTGTAAAAAAATTACCTAAAATATTATTTAAATCGCGTGCGTTGCGAAAACTATTGATGATAGAATAAAATAATGTAATACAACTTTGCAGAACACATCATTATTTACAAAAAGTGTCGCGACAGCATACATATGTCTAACTATTGTAGTTATGCCACAATAAGTGTTCTTTTATTTTAAAAATTTAATTGAAATGCCGCCCCTAGAAAAGGCTCTTTATTTGGATCTTGGTATTAATCCTTATCAAAATAAATTACTTCATATTCAAAATTGTTTCAATACCTTAATATAACTTTTTGAATTATTCAATTCGGATATTCCATTCGAAAGATATCACGAGTTTAAAAATGTAAGTATTAGAAAAATGTTGCGTGGTAGCCGCTCACCCTGTTCGGCTAGCTAGGCAGCACCTTATGCAATGTAGGCGTGCGTCACTGGGGTTTTTACAAAAATTTGAATACTTATTAAAAAATAACGAAAAATAAATAAAAAGTAATAACAAAAAAATCATTAAAATAAAAGCTCATTAAAATAGAAATAATAAAAAATCATTAAAATAGAAATAATAATATTCAAACTTTCTTTATAATTTTATTTTTTTAGTAACTTGACGCAAATAGAAGGGTTTGCCCTCAGGGGCGCTCCTCTGTCCGAGGAGTGCACGGGTGTGCGTACCCGAGGTGCCCGAGCATCCTTCGCTTCACTCCCCTCTCCGTTCGAGGCGACAGAGTCCTACCTTTCTTTCCGTCTACCTCTTTCATCCTTTCCAACTTAGCTCTCTGTTCGTGGCGTAGTCCCCGGTGGGATGGTTGCGAATACTGATTGGGGTCCCGGGTTCTACCCTGGGACCTGATTTGGTAGTCGAAACCATGCCTATTTCGACTGCGCCTGCACAAAGAGTGTTCCCGGGGCGGGAATTGCATCCTCGCTGTCGGTTGGTCTTGCTGGGCAGGCTACGACGTCAGGCGGCTCTGCTTTTTCTGGAGTATCGTCTGGTAGTCGTACCCACGCCTGACTAGCACGCGACGGGGATGGTAGTCCCGTCCGGAATTGGCCGCGGACCTATCGCTCCCGGCCCTGGTTCTGTCCATGGTCGGGGGCGGTCCTGGATGGACGGCCGTCGCCTCCTTTTGCGAGGCAGTAGTGTCTGCAAGGGAGGCGGCGGAACGGGACCGGGAGTTCGCCACCGCACTCCCTTCCCGCCAACGTAGGCCGTGTCGTCGGCTCCGGAGGGCGGGCATCGATCTCCGGCCGCCGTAGAAAGCGGGGGAGGATCCGCCGCCCGCACTATTGCCGCGAAGGAGAAGGCCGCGTGCAGCCCCCCTCAACTCCTAGAGTTGTTACAAGAGAGCGCCGGGGGGACGAAACCCTGACCCCCTGGCGCCAGCGCTTTAGAAGGGGCCCGCTTTAAGACAAAGCGTGGGCCGGCGCCGGCCCGGGCCACGAGATCGGCAGGCCATATATCCGTGGGCCCGGGCGTAGGCAACAGGAGAACAGCGGGGTTTTTTAGTGGGTAGTCGGATGGTCGAACATCTTTTCCGGAGTCCCTTATATCCCTCGGTCCCTCCGGACCGGGGGAACCCGTCAAGAGAGGTTTTTCCCGGAGACCGAAAAAAAAGAAGGGTTTAATTTTAAATTTTTTGTTAAATACCCGTGCGAAGCTGGGACGGGCTGCTAGTATTAGATAAGTCAAATTATTATTTGTTAAGTTCTAAAATTAATGAAAACCGTGTTTATTATTTTCTATGTGAAATCTAGATGGGAGGGCCCCCTTCTCATATAATATTACGGATGGACACCAAAGGCAAGACAAAAAAAGATATAGTATGGGTACATTCCCTTATTTACCTCAGCACAAGAGTTCAAATCAGGTACTATGAACCCATGACATGACCATAGGAAAGGCACGGCCAATGATATGCGTATAACCTTGCATGCTTGACTGAAACTAAAATATTGATATCAAGTATCTAAATATTATTAATAATACGCAAAGCCTACCTAAAGCACTACCTAAAGCATTTGCTGGTAGATATAAATAATTAGTTTGAAGATTTGGCTAGTTCAACACTACGTGGATTCGTACAGTCGATACGAAGGCTGACAGCAGTTTGTTTTGATCTGGGTGTACGTATATTAATTGTATGTTTCAAGAAAAATCCTGCAGTAAGTACAGATTTAACCTAATCTAAGTATTTTTTTTTAAATTCGCTCCTGTATCTTCTGTATTTGCTTATTCTCTTCTTCTCTGTGTTACTTAAAAACAATTTTTATTTATAACACCATATTAAGGGTTCAGGAATTTCATGAGCTACATTCTGGAATGTTTTAAATATTCCGTATTCGCGAATAAATATGTCTTTTAGTGCACTTTCGATGCGGATTTATTCTATTCTATTATAATTTTAAATTGTTTCAACAAAGGAGTGTCGGAATGCATTTAGTTGCTGTTCTATAATATTCAATTGTACTTTATAACTTATATGCCTAAGCTAAACAGTTGACAGCAGTACACCTAAGCAGAAAATTATCTGCGAAAGAATGTAAAATATAGAATAGTTCTTCATGTATTTAGTAAGGAATGTTCATAGAAAAGTATGATAGAATTAAGCTCTTAAGATTAAATCAATGTAAGACTTATGAAAGAAATGAAGTTTAAAAAAGATCCCGTAATGGAACATAAATAAGAGACCAGCGATTGGCGGGAAATATAAAGAA
This sequence comes from Malacosoma neustria, assembly GCA_963693495.1. Lineage (NCBI taxonomy): Eukaryota > Metazoa > Arthropoda > Insecta > Lepidoptera > Lasiocampidae > Malacosoma > Malacosoma neustria. Next base: position 14,147,393 of record OY856383.1, read on the forward strand.
TGAAAATATACATAGACAAGATAAATCGAGTTAGAATCAATTGAGAAGTGAAAGAGAATGGAAGAAGAAAGCAAATTATACCAACATGTTGCAAGTTAAGAGCAGGAAGAAGTTGTGTTAATAATAGCAGCATTACAATTAACATACGAGTAATTTATGGCTAGCTTTCTTGATTAAGCCTTTGTAGATACATGCTTTACTGTGCAACGAGACAGGGCCGGGTTTCAAACAACTTTGTATGTAATACCATATTTTAGTTCCGTGAGACTTACTGAGAAATTATTATGTCCTCGAAATTGCATCTTTATCATTGCTTCATTACAGAAATATTGAAACGTAATTTATTTCTCATATTGCTTGATTTGGTATTTTAATTAATAAATTGTAATTTAAAATTAATCCTTTGGAATATTTATTTCAAAGGACTTTTACTGTTTATACATACTATTATTTATGATATTTAAGTATATATACTATTTTCGGAAAACATAAAGTTATCAGACTTGATGATAATTTATTATAATTGATCAGCTATACTTATATAATAAAAAAATTACTGTAGCACAGAAATTGGCCAGGTTGACGGCCCACTTAGAATTTGCAGTTACCGTCGCCTATGGGTGTTAGCAACGCCAGTGGCATCGCGAACACGCTGCTGTCTCTTAAGGGTACAAGAACTTGGGTCACTAATGCCGGAACACAACACAAAGTTATTATGCCGGCATGCTTAAGACCAAAGGTGGTCGCCATCCAGACGGGCTTGGGGCCCTACTACGTAGCTAGGGTGGGTTGTTTTGACGCCTTTTACGACAGGCTTACCCGGCCGCAGAGGTCAGTATTCTTTATCTGGCCCTACACGGATAAAAAATATGAAAGCATGAATTAAGAATGGATTTGCTAACTCAGTAATACCACAACGGCTGACGGAATAAGATAAAATTTGGCAAAAACATAGATAAATAGATGGAACGTAAAAATACTTCTATTTATCCCATAGAGAAGAAAAATCTCGGCCTAAACGAAGTCGTGGATAACAGCTAGTGTATCACAATATTGTCTACCGATAAAAATTTGAAAATGAAAGCTTCCATTTTTTTATGTATATATGGTATATATTTATGGGGTACACGAGTTCTCGAGTGGAGACTGCGTCTCGGCAAACGTAGCGTAGGACGCCCAGCGGCTAGTTGAAGCGACGCGACGGTTTGCGAAAAATGCTGACAAGGGCTGGTTGCAACGAGCCCAAGATAGAGCTCTGTGGCAAGCCTTGGAAGAGGCCAATATCCAGAAGTGGTCCTCAATAGGATGGTAATGAATGAATACATGAACGATGCTTGTATATATTGTGAATATATACATAAAATAATTTACTTAAATTTATATATTTTGGATGATTTTCTCCACCGCGTTTCTGCTACCAACAGTGTCGACATATACTTTTCCCGGTTAGAAATTGTTTAGAATTAATAATATAACTAATTAAATCTCCAAAAGCAAGCTATTGTGCCACGTTCCACAGTAGCTATTGAAGCAAGCGTGAGATGTCTTAATGGATAGACTCAACATCATTTATTGTATATCGAGACCATCATATGTATGTCAAAACTTAAGGGCTGTCCCAATCTACAATATTTTATTATTTATTACTCATTTATAATCACATTCTTAAATATAACTGGGTATGTCAAACAGTGAATCGTAAAGAACACACCATGTTCGTATGTAGTTATAATTTATGATCGCCTTAATTACATTTTTTAGATTACACGTGATCACAAGTGAGGGTTTACAACAGAGGTTCCCACATTTTTTTTACTCATAGACCACTTTCAAAATTTAGCTGTTTCCGAAGGACCCCCTGCAGCTACATTTTTACCATATTTCCAAAACTCGATAAAAAATGCGTTGATTATTTTACTATGGAAATTTGCGTTGCGGCTGAGTTTCAACCACGAATATTTATATTGGTGAAGAATCAAAAAAATTCATGAACGATTGCAAGCACACACACCACAAGGGACGAAATACGACTATTTCGTCCCTTTGCATGTCTGAACAAGCGTTGCAGACGGCGGCGGCGGCGCTTTGTAAGTCTCAAAACGTTTTACTGAATATGGAATAAAATATGCAAATTTTTACAAGTAATAGACGCAGAGCTTCTTAAAATATTATTTGCCTACAATGGTACGTGAAGTATGGCCAACATTTTAGTTCTCCACTCTCGAAAGCCAATAAATTTTCGTGGACTGCCCGCTTACGAATTGTTAACCTTCATTTTTTTTTGTCACGCCAACGTAGACTCCGGTCGACGACCTAGACCACTTTGGGCACTAAGGGCTTACAATCTTGTCCGTACGATCTTTTACTCCAAAAATAAATACATAAAAATCCCCGTGAAACTGGTCTAATAACAATACATGCACTTTTATGTATTAGTTTGACGTACATGTAGTTTTATTTACAAAATAATAAACCATTAAAAATAACAGACTTACTATAAATCAACAAGTTCTAGTTTGACTTTTTAATTTTTTGTGAAGTCTATTTCCGCTTGAATAATCAAAAAAATCAGTCGATAGGTTAGTAGAGCGATTCACAAAATAACATACAAAACTAAAACTTCTCTAAGTGACCCTACGAATCGATTTTTGAAATCGATCACAGCCACAATGCGAGCATTCGATTCGTGACGCAAGTTTTTACTTCGCTGTTTTTGTTGTGAGATCAGCAACATTGATTTATCGTCGTGTTACAAATAGAACTGTTATGTTATTGTTGTGCTTGATATATGGAAAGGACCGAGAAGAGTTGCATGTTAGCATAAATTTTAAATATGGCATGTGGACTTTGTTATGTCAACGAATATATGTGGGGATTTTTAAAGAAATACTTTACCTCGGTTGACAATAAAACATATTTACTATAATTATATTCTCCGTGCAAGGATAGAGTAAGAATATTAAGCCCTGCGTCCAGGGTCGGTCTGTGGTAAAATACAAAAAATAACCCAGCTACGTGATAGGGCCCCGAGCCTGTCTGGATGGCAACCACTCCTTTTGTATAAGTATGCCGCCATAATTACCGTGTGTTGTGTTCCGGGATTAGTGACCCCAGGTTCCTGTATTCCTATGGTACAACAGCGTGTTTGCGGTGCCCCTAGTGTCGCAAAGATCTATAGGGTTCAATTTATGGTTGAGTTCAATTTATGGTAATAAGATTACTGCAGTGCCTCACTAGTTTCAAGATGTAAGCAAAATTTCTTAACTTTATTTGTAGATTTCTCATTGGATCATTCAAGTATCAAAGTTTATTCCATATCTCAGCAGTATAAACTTTTTCGATTCCACAAAGCCGTAAAATGTCACCACACGCCAATATCACCGTCATAAAATCAATGATGTCGGACTGCTGAGATAGAATAAATAGTAACCAGTATTAATTTGCACTTCCATAAAATGGGCTAAAACAACAAACACATAAAGATCTAAAAAATCTTAATTATACAGACGACTACGGTCCCTCCGTAGTTGGATAAGTTACAGAAGCATGTCCGTAACGCACTTAGTAATAAACACGTGAAATACAAAGAAATATTATATTTTTTTAAATATAAAACGGTAAACACAGTGCCGGTTAGATAAATGTCAATATTACATTTGTAAATTTATCAAATGAAAAATATTAATTTCAATACCAATCAATTATACTTAAAAAAAAGACTAAAAAACATGCTTTTATAATTAAACTAAAAATTTAAAAAAATTCTTTACATAAGTATAAAATCGCTGACAAGAAAATTAATGTCACTGTTCTAAAAGCGATATTTTGTACAATATTTTTAAACTAACTCTGCATTTCGGAATGAAACTAGTAAAATAAATTTATATCGAGCGCCCCACGCTTTTTAGAATAGTGAAATTAATTTTCTCGTCAGTAATTTTATTAAGTTTAAGACAGATGCATATTTTGTGTCTTATTACGAGTACACATACAATATCACTGGCATATATAAATATATTCATAGTATAAATACTGCCGGGATGGAATGTTGTAACAAATTTTACAACAAACAAATTTTATTGCTGACACCAATTCACCCCAGAAAACATCGCCAAACTTGTAACTGTCGTCGTTCGATCCCGTTTTTCACATTACAATTGATTTTTCGTCTATAATTCGATTAGCGGAGTCGCGTTCTACTGAACACGTTTGGGCATTTGGACCGTTAACTGGAAACGTGCGTGAATCGGAGATTATTTAAATAGTATTGTAGGTATCCAGTTATACTTGATAATTCTACTTGTTTATGCGATTGAAGTTTGATGCCACAACCCTTAATTTGCTAATAACTGATGATATATTTTCATCTTTAAACAGATTACTGTTCGATCCTCCAACTCTGTAATAAGAAGCCTGCTTTGCTCGTAATATGATTATACGTACTGATTTAATAGGTGAAGTTATCTCCGTGTCGGGGCGAAGTAAGAATACTGGCGTCTACGGCCGGGGTCGGCTTATCGTAAAAGCGACAAAATTTAGCTACCTAGCATCCACGCCGGTCTATAAGTATGCCGTCATAATAACCTTGTGTATACGTAATTGTGTACCGGCGTTAGTGACGACCCAGGTTCCTATACCCGTATGGTACAGCTGCGTGTTCGCGATTCCTAGCGTGGCAAATATTCATAGCTGTGAGCCTGTCTGTTGTTCCTCAGTAATAAAAAGGTTACTTAATATATCTTCTTTGTCTTCCTGCCTTTATCCCAGCTATGTGGGGTCGGCACAACATGTCCTCTTTTTCCACTCTCCTCTATTAGTCGTCATCTGAACATTCACACCTTTTTTTGCCATATCATTTTTTACACAATCCATACATTTTTTTGGTCTACCTTTCCTTTTGGATTCATCCACTCTCATTTCTAGCATTTTCCTTGTTATATGACAACTGTATAAGTCTGACTATATACAAATAACTATATAAACAATTTAGTATCTAAGCCATCATAAATACAATTCTAAAAATAATAATGGTTATAATGAAAATGTTTCCACAATCGAGCATGGATTTTCTTCTAGAAAACCGGTAATGTACTAGTCAAATTGTCTAAATATCTGTCACAGGTATATATATACTGTTACTGACATCATCCTATTGATGAGTAAGAGTCTTCACGATGTTTGCATCGCCTTTAATATATGGCAATAATGTAACAATATCACACTCATGAGCGTTGTACTAAGAATTCGAAGGAGTTTAGGGCTCTTTTACTTACAAACTAATTGTAAAAATCATTATACATATATTTTTATTTTATATATAAAATTCTCGTGTCACAATGTTCGTTCCCGTACTCCTCCGAAACGGCTTGACCGATTCTCATGAAATTTTGTGAGCATATTGAGTAGGTCTGAGAATCGGCCAACATCTATTTTTCATACACCTTAGTGATAAGGTCACTATTCCACGCGGACGGAGTCGCGGGCACAGCTAGTATTAATATAATATTCTCTGTATTATCATGCAAACACTTGCATTTCGTAACATTCCAGTAATAAATATTTAGTAGCTTTAGTTAAACAGTTATTACCATTGTGACCATTTCTAAAATTATGATCTATACCCAATCCAAATGCACTAAAATAGACTTTTAATTATTTGCTCCCAAGTTATCACAAGCTAGCGGACTCATTAAGCCGCTGAAACATTTACCGTATCGAATAAATGCGGCATTACAGTTAGTTTGTTGGTGGGCGCACCACGAAGGGCACGACGGCCGGTCACGATGACGGACTACCTGACATCACTTGATGAGTCTCTTTCTCTAATTAATGGATTTATTACAGCCGGATATATTTTTTACATTAATATCATCACTGATTTTTATAAGTGTGTCATTGCAGTTGCTAAATAAAACGTATACTTAGAAGGAGGAGCTCGAGGTACGTAGCTGAAATTACACGTGGCTTTACTTCAGTGCGAAAACGTGGCACTTTTTTTTCTATTTAAACATTCAGAATAGATGTATTATGGTCTTAACTATGCCGCCATAATAACCTTGTGTTGTGTTCCGGCTTTAGTGACCCAAATTCCTGTACCCTTATGGCAGCAGCGTGTTCGCGATGCCACTGGCGTTGCAAACACCCATAGGCGACGGTAACTGCTAAATTCTAAGCGGGCCGTCAGCCTGTCTGCTATCCTACAGAAAAAAAAGATGTGTCTATTTTTTATTGTTGGGCTATTCTTTTGACTGGCATGTTTAGAAGTTGTTTTGTCTTTTATCTTTGTTCTTGGTTCTCTTTTCCACAATATACTATTTTGCCCTTGTCGTTAATTTTTCTATTTCGTTGATTAATAAATAATTTAGTAACTTGGAACCCTTTTTAATTTTATTACTATATTAATTATTATTTCTTGTCTAGTCCATATGACCAATACTTATATAAGATATGTGTTATAATTTCATACTAATAAGGTAGTAGTACATTTAATTGAATTGTGTATATTATTAGATGTCAGAAGCTATTTTTGTAACAGACATTCAAATATTTTTAAAACATTTTATTCATCAACGCCTGAAGTTTCTAAAAGCTTCCACAATTTAAATTATCAGTTAAAACTTGGGTAGGTTTATATCGCCTGTAAATTCAATTGCCTCAATCTAATAATAGTAACTATATCATCCTAGTCGACACAGCGTGATGTTATTTCGCTTATCACTCATTTCCATTAATAGACAGACAGACAGTTACCTGACAGTTAGTAGATTTCCAGCAAGTAATATATTGCACAGGTGGGTAAAACAAGAACTTGTCTCAAGAATAATTTAATAGAGAACCACAAACCATTTATTTTTAAAACAGAATTAATTAAATGTTTAGCAATTATAAAATTTGGTGAGCCACAAAAAACAGCATTGAAATAATTTGGTCGGCATACAAAGATTTTGTTTGCAATTAAAAAAATCAGGCAGCAATCCTTGTTCCGCAAATAATTTTGATACTGGTCCAAAATTAAGTCATAAATAGGCAGCTTACAATAACATTAGTTTGCATAATAAACATTCAGCCCGCAATTATAACTATTTGATCAGCAAGATTTCATGATTGATCAGCAGAGAATACATGTCTATATGGAATGTGTTTGATTGGTATGCATATTTAAAACATGGTGAGCAAAATAACTAATTGGATTGCGTTTTTGTTGAAAAATCGGCAATGTACGTTATAAGTACAATTATAAGAATTTTTGTTTATATTTAATTTTAAAACTCATTATATAAGAAGTTGCTTTTTTAATTTCGATCTCGATTATAATTTTATTATAAGAATAAAGATATAGCTTAAGTACTTAGGTACCTACTTAATGTTTTATATTTTTTGATTTATCTCAATTATATTTTATAAGAATAAAAAATCTTTTATTAATTTACACTTCTATAAATAATACATACCCAAACAGAGAGTAAATAAACTAAATAACTTTGTAAGGAATGCACGCATTTTGCGCATGACAAGTAAAGTATTTTTGCTACTTTTATATGCAGCTCAAAATGAATTTTTTTGCTTACCCTCTGAGTGCTTACCAAAATTTCATTTAACAGGAGCAGCTCATTGCAGCTTATATAACTAATATGCTGTATAAAAATAATTACAGCCATCCAGAATGACATAAATTGCTGACTGATTTTGGAATGTTTGCTGGCCATGAGTTGCTGATCAATTAGCTATTTCTGCTCACAGATTATATTTTTCTGCTCACAAAAATACGAATACTATGCTAACCATTTCAATAACACCCTTTTTAAAACAGTAGCAATATTAGAAAATTGTTTACTGTATGGAGAAAACAAACAGTTTGTATATGTGATTCATAGATAAGACAATATTTCCACATTTACCAATAAGGGTTCAGGCTATAATCCATCTACGATCTCCAGCCCTGTATGAGCGGTGCGCGTGCGCTTGTAAGCTTGTGCCGCTGTGCCATTGACCCACTACAACTTTTTGTGCGTGTAACGGTCCGGCACACTTCGCTTTTATTGATATTTAACGTAATTATTGGTGTGTATGTCCAAAATGTTGAACGTTCCATAAATTTTATACATTTTTCTTTCAAATAAAATATTACTTTATATTACTTCATCAAATTTTACATATCAATACATTATCTACTTTGGCCTTCATAACATACACTTTCTGTCAGTCATTTTCAGCCTCTTATATATGCATTCATAACATTATAAATACACGATAAATTGTATGTTAGACAAGTATTAACACGCATATCTTAATTTGAACTAAAATATTTATATGAATATTTTTAATAAAAATACGCGACAGACTAGATATAACACGCCCTGTGATTGGTTGCATCTGTAGTGAAGTCACACGCTAGTAAAAGTTTCATTAAATTTCTATTTTCTTTTAATTTTATTGGTGTATTTTTCTTTGAAAACAATTTAGTTTTTTATTACCTCCTTGACGTAGCGGCTAACGCACGTGTTTATCTATAATATATATATGTCTAAAAAACAAAAGTATATATTATATGTAGTACATCAGTTGTTTAGTAACCATAACAGAATTGCTATGCTACTTACTTTGGACCACATGGTGAATTGCGCCAGCATATTTATTGCTCAGAGAGCAATGGAGAGGGCTATGCTCGGAGTTTCCCTGCGAGATCGAATCAGAAATGAGGAGATTCGCAGGAGAACCAAAGTAACCGACATAGCCCGGATTATTGCAAAACTGAAGTGGCAGTGGGCTGGGCACATAGCTCGAAGGACTGATGGCCGTTGGAGCAGAAAAGTCCTCGAATGGCGACCGCGTACCGGAAGACGCAGTGTTGGTAGGCCCCCCACAAGATGGACCGATGATCTGGTCAAGATCGCCGGGATAGGTTGGATGAGGGCAGCGCAGGACCGATCATCGTGGAGATCTTTGGGGGAGGCCTTTGTCCAGCAGTGGGCGTCTTCCGGCTGAAATGATGATGATGATGATTTATTGGTAGATAAATAACGTTATGATGAATGTAAACTTTATCGAAACGACGACAAAAAATCCTTAAATAAGCACTTATTGTAAAACTTCATTTGATTGCTCTATACTCGTACTCGTATAAAAATAATAAAATTTTTGGTTTACTAAGTATTTTTTAATTTTATAGGGCTTATTACTCGAAACTCGGTATTCTCACATCTCATATATGTGAGTGATATTAATAAATACTATTATATTACAAGAAATTTCCAGTTGATGATGTTTTAGATTGATTTTTTTTCTTTCTTAGAATAAAGAAAATACAAATATTTAAGTACTTTTACATTAAAATAGCTGTATTTGATAAATGCAAATGATCTTTGGAGCCTTTAAGGTACATATTTGAAAGCGAATAGGAAAGTAGATGAAAAAAACTTGTAGATATTTTAGAATATAGTAATTATTATTATTATTTGGTAAATATACGATCGCTTCCTGGATTAACAGAATCACGATTGACACCGGCAGCCGCCGTTGGTTAGTTATCGAAGTTATTTATTACTAAAGTACTCGATATCTAGTATAATAGTAAACAAGTTTAATCTGAAGACAAAATAGTCCATTAAAAACTTTAAACTGCGGTATATCACGAACATCGTTGCCCATATCTCTAAATTATGCGAACCCATCAGCGTTATTAAATATTTATAGAAATTCTATTATCGTAATGATATTTTGTGTAGCAATATCTTCCGCAGTTCAGTTACTCGCTTAATATTCAAATTTATTAGTAATTCAAATGAATGCACGTCTTCGGCATACGTGGGCCATGTATCTATTACACTAATGGTAATAGCCGGCTTTTATATCATCCAAAACACGGTGTGAGTATTACAAATGTTCGAGAATTTCAATTATTTCAAATGCCTGTTTGAGCATGTCGATGTGTTGTTACGTTTATGTTATTTAGGAATAAAATCATAATGAATCTTAGTAAAGCTTCTTGTTTGAGATAATTTTGAGTATTATTAACAAGTATTTTCATCTTTTATATAGCTTCATTATAATAAACGAACGGGTTACTGCTTGGTAACAACACTGTATTAGATAAATAGAATATATAGAAAACGATATTTTTTCTGTAACAGGCGACTATGGTGAAATTTTAACTTTAATTTTAACAATTCAAACTCAAATTTTATCACGAAAAACCAAAGAAATCGATAATTTATTTCATGATACAATTTCTCATTTTGTCGTAATATAAGTACTAAATAGACTAATATCAAGTGGTACACTGCTGTTGGGAAACCTGACCACGACGGTTAATCCTGCGACATTCTAAAATAACCTATATGATATCTCTATATCATTCAAATTTACCATTTATTACAGTTAGACAGAGTTCAATTTCCATTGCGTCATCAATAAATAATGTAATAACATCAATGAAAATGTCAACTTTATTACAAAGGAAGAGAATAAAGTTTCATTTGTTATTATGTTGTATGGCAAACTGTGAGAACGAGACGCTCTGAAAATTGCGATTGCTTACGTTCGGGAAATATAGGGAATTGATGACTGCATTGAGTTCATTTATTGTGGTAAAAGAAACCTGTGGGAATCTTTATTAGTTTGGATCATATTGCTTATTTTGTCATTGTTAACTTCAAATAAGATTAACAAATTCTTGTTTGAAGTTTTATGGTAAAATAAAATGGTACGGTAGTAACATATAAATAGGTCCAAGAAATGCGTGAACTATGCCTTAAAAAGTGAAATGCATACATTCCGTCTGAAATTATGTGAAGTTTGGATGAAGTGGAACGTAAGAGTAGAAGGCTCTGAAGTGAAAGCTTTAAGATTGAACTTGGGATTGAACGTCATAGTGATGACGAAGAAAGTACCATTCAAGAGTTTATTCAGTCAATCAGCCAGAGCATTCAGTAAAGATCTTTAATTAATTTTTGCATCTCATCTTTAATAACGTGGTAGGGCCCCAAGCCCGTCTGGATGGCGACCACCTTTGGTCTTAAGTATGCCGCCATAATAACTTTGTATTGTGTTCCGGCATTAGTGACCCAAGTTCCTGTACCCTTATGGGACAGCAACGTATTTGCGATGCCACTGTCGTTGCAAACACCCATAGGCGACGGTAACTGCTAAATTCTAAGCGGGCCGTCAGCCTGTCTGCTATCCTACAGCAATAAAACAATAATAATAATAATCTTCAATATTTTAAAAATGTAATTAAATTTGTATTTAGTATTGTTTTGGAGAATAAGTTGATTCCAAATATGGTACTTATATTTTCATGTAATTTAAATCTATTTAACTAAACAACATGCTCTGCAATAATATAATTTCCACGTGCTGACGGTGGAGAAATACACCAGGAAACCTGCGTACAGAGATCACTGGTATTTGTAACCCGCTAATCCGTCTTAGAAAAACGTGGCGGGAATTCTGTCTGTTCCCTCTATGTTGAGGCCAGACCCCAGCAGTATGATGTTATGGGTTGTTATTACTACTAACTATCGTTAACTTCTTATAATTTTATTAAAATTGATCTTAGTTTCAATATCCAATTTCTAACATTTTTTAAATCTTGTATCGCTTACAAGTAATAGCCCCATAATTGCCCATAAAGTGACCATAATTTTAAATGATTCCCATTAACCAGTTAAGTCTCCACTTCTAACAGTAAAATATTACAGGTCATTAGAATTTTTACATAATATTCTAATATGACATGGTGAATATGATTTGTTTGTTTTTTAATTTACCGCCCCCATTGTAAGTCAAGTAGATATTGATTGTGTAAATAATTTTCATTGTTTTTGTAAGTTATTTGGTTTACAATAAAGTGTTATCTATCTTTCTATCTATTTACAATTTATTAAATAACATACAATATACATAGCACAATTATGGTATATTTTACTTATAGTAACTTATACTGACTCCACAAAACGAGAACATTATAAATCTTCTTCCAGCCTTTATCCCAACTATGTGAGGTTCGTGAACGTTCAGCACAAGTTATTTCCTTCCACCCTGCTCTATTAGTCGTCATTCACACCTTTTTACCATATCCACCTTTTACAAAATTCATCCATATTTTGGACTACCCCTTCTTTTGTATCCATCTTTTCCCATGTGTAACATTTTCCTTGTTACATGAAATTCTCTTCGCATTATATGGCCATACAAGGTTAGCCTATTAATTTTCATCTTCTCAGTAAACGGCGTTACTTTCAAACATCTACTGATATATTTATTTCTAATTTTATTGATTTCTGTAACTCTACTGATCCATTGCAACACTCGCATCTCTGCTGTAAATTGAGCATAAGTAAATTATAAATGTTAAAATCTATCTATTTTAATATCATTTACACACTTTCTGTTTTCCTAAAACGATTCTCAAGACACACACACTTTAATATAAATAAATATATTTGAAGAAAGATTGAAGTTTTAATTTACCTAACTTTATGTGTTTGTTTCAGATAAATACTTCTGAAAACAGATTGTGTTTTAGAATTATACATTAGAAATTTTAGAAATAAACATTTATAGTTTTAGTTTTTAGCTAAATGATTGATTCGTTATAGAGTTGGAGAGATATTATTCATTGATAGAGTGATTCGTTTCAAACGACAATTTATTTTCTCTCGCAGTAAAATATCATTGTGTACGCTGAAAAATAGATCCTGTCTTAAGCGGACCTATTAATTTTAAATCTTAGTTATACCACCTTCAATTTGAAGATTTCCCATCTAAAATACACGTAGAGTTATTTAAAATATATTAAAAAAATTGTTCAAGTACGTGATACATACAATAATAAATATAAATATTGACTCTGGGAAGAAATAATAAAGATCCCAAATGAACGATTAGAGACCAGGAAACTAGGAAGTAAATTAAACTTGCTCTGTTGATGAATGCCTAACGTGACTTTAGTTCGTGCATTCGTTATTCTCTTAGCTGTACAAATAATTTGCGGTATTTTGCTTAACAAAATTGTATTGTTTGAATGCATTATAAGCCATCCAAGAATTATGATTGAAAAAAAAAATCTGCAAATGAAATTAAATACTCAAAACTTTTTTTAAATAATTGACATTGATCGTAAAATTTCATCGTTAATATTGTGTATTACTGTGTGAAAATTCAAGTACTGCAATAAATAATCTCACTAGTTATAATTTATTTTACACGAATTCCTTTCGTTATTATATTGTAGTTGGTAACTTGAATAAATTTATCTTTCTTCCTGTTGCTAAATGTATATTTATTCGCTTAATTATTTAGCACGGCAAACGTCGTTCTGCCATATACATTTCTATGTTCTTCTCCAAGGTCCAATCTATTTCTATAACGAAATTTATCAAAATTGGTTGAGCGGCTTAGGCGTGAAACCTTACAGACAGACAGTAACTCAACTTTCACATTTATAATATTAGTATGTATTCAGTTGCGTTATAAGAGACAAGACACGAAGTTTCATATCAACTGAATATAACGGTATGGTCACACACTCAAAATTGATTGTGTAAAGAGGTTACACAAACCATTTTACATGATAATTGAATACATGGTCGTGTACAAAAATCGGTTGATTGAAATATCTACCAAACTCAAATTCAAAGTTAATGCTTAGTTTGATTTAAAAAATGTAAATATGTAAATGCTTTGATTGATAAAATCGCAATCATCAGCCTAAGTTAGTTTGAAATTTTTTACTGCAAAGTGTATCTTGGTCTCTGCAAGGAAAGCTTTAAATGCTCTAAAAATTGTCACTGCGACTTTAAAATACTCGCTCGCACGTGATCGGCGAACTTAAGGCCGTATACATACAGAAAGAAAGCTGATAATCGGCGCCGATTACTAGCGCTTATCGGCGCCGGTCCATTCTACATAAAGCAAGCAGATTGAAGCAGAGCGAGCAAAATGTCGGACTCATCGGACGATGATTTGATTTTGTTAGAAAATGTGTATTTAAAAATGCAAAAACGAGCTATACATCCTATTATTAGAGAAAGGAAACGTTTCGGAGAATAACATCATTTATTAGTAAAACAATTGAAATTTGATGATCAAAAATTTTACAGATATACAAGAATGACTCAAGAAATATTTTATTACATTTCTGTATTTAACAAAAAATATAATAATCTACACAAATAAATAAAATTGGAGTGTCAGTTTGTAATATCAAAATAACCGCTTTTTACTAAGTGCGTTCGGACGTATACACGGCACATATACCAAAACAGCATTTTTTACAATTTATGTTTGTCTATCTGTTTGTTCCGGTTAATCTCTGAAATGACTGCACGGATTTTGACGGGACTTTTACTGGCAGATAGCTGATGTAACAAGGAGTAACTTAGGTTATGTTTATTTTATAAAAAAAATAGATTAGCTAAAAATGATTAGTTTCGGAAATTTTTGATCCCATTTTAAGTTGACCCTCGATTTATATCATTATTCATATGAAATAGGGTTTAACTTTGGCTGGACGTTGTAGGTTGTTATTCAATTTAAGTTGACCTCAGATTTATATCATCAATCATATGAAATAGGGTTTAGCTTAGGCTGGTTTTGTAGGTTCGAACGCACGTATTCCGGAGGCGCATAACGTAACAGTTGCATTCGATAACACTGACTGCATATTTCATTTATTTATATTTTAGAGTTTGTAATCAAAAATAAACCAAAAGATATATCCAAAAAATGTTGCCCAGAGTCACTATTCCACGCGGACGGAGTCGCGGCCACAGCTAGTAATTTATAATAATATATTATTATTATATTTTATATGGCGGGCGGCGAGAGCGTTGACCGGCGCGTGTCGGAACTTGTCGGCGACGGTCGGCGCTTATCGGCGCCTATCAGCGCTTGTTCATATAAATGCCAGCGCCGGTTACCTGCGTGGACCGGCACCGATAAGCGCTGGTAGGCTTCCAGCTTTCTTTCTGTATACGGCCTAAAAGACATCCTTCTGGATATTCATATTGAGTTTCTCAGAAGTACCTACCAAGCATGGAACACGTTTTTTATTGTTCAGTGTTGAGGCTGATAGAAAAGAAAAAGTGTTACTTTGCCGCAAATCCTTTTTCCTCCTCTGTGCAGGGACGGAGTAAGAACACTAACCCCTACAGCTGGGGTCAGCCTGTCATAAAAGGCGATAAAACAATCCCAGCTAGGTGGTAGGGCCCCAAGGCCTTCTGGATAGCAACCACCTCTGATGTATAAATATGTCGCTATAATAACCTTGCGTTGTGTTCCAGTTATCCCTGTGCCAATATGAAGATATCAGCCTGTTCGCTGTGCCCCTGGCGTTGCAAAAATCCATAGGCGACGGTAACTGTTTACTATTATTAAGTGGACCGTCACCCTGTCTGTTGTTGCTCAGCTATAAAAAAATAATGTCGTAACATTTTATATTTATTCTCCACCAAGAGAATGGTAATTGTTTTCACAGATACTCCGTATTGGTAATTCATATTTCGTATAAGGAGTGGAAGTAATCGCATTAAATTTTATTGGTAATTCTAGTAATGCTATAAAAGTTCTTTAGTAATGCCCTTAACGTGTTAAAGCTTTGCCCTTTGTGATCTCTAAAGTTTCTTTAAGTAAACTGTAAATTTCAGCAAATCTAAATAACGATTGAAATAATTTATGTTTGTTGATTTCAGATTCACTTATGGCTACTGAGTTATGAGAGTGAGCTTCTAATGCTGCTAGGTAAGCATGAGTTTATTATTTTTTTTTTATAATAATATAATAATAGCTGCCTATAGCGTCCTACTGCTGGGATCAAACCCATAGAGGACCTAGAAGGTCCAAGGTTATGCAGATTTACTCACGATGTATTTTTTCACCGTTGGCACATAGCAAAGTCGCGCGCGTGCGCTCAGCGTGCGGTGTGCTTAGAGCGTTTACAGTTTCTGTTTTATATCAAGTAGTCAAAATATCAAAACAACTATGGTACGCGGATTAAAATCCGACAAAAAGACCGAATCGCCAACAGTAAAGACAAAGGATCCTGTCGCAATTTTGGCGGAGGTGAACAAAAAACTAGAAGTCATATACAAAATGGAGAAAAAACTGGATGAGCTGACGGATGCTGTTGACTTCTATGCCGAAAAATACCAACAATTAAGTGAGTTTAAAGAGCATGCGGAAAAGAAAATTAAATATCTAGAACAAAAAAATAAATATCTAGAAAAATGTAATAAATCCCAGGAAAGCAGATTGCAGGAGCTAGAAGATAAGGAAAACGAAAAAAGTGTAGAAATAGTGGGACTGGAGAAGTTACCTAATGAGGACATAGAAAAGATAATACTTAAAATATCAAAATTACTTAAATTAAACAATGAGAATATAGACCGGGCAATGAGGGTAGGTGTAGAAAATACCAATGCGAAAAAACCGCAAGGCGTTGTTATTGATTTCAAAACAAAGGATACCCGAGATGACTGGTTAAAATGCCGCAAAATGAAAATTACTAACGGATTAGTATATGGAAACAACAATGATACACCTATATACATTAACGAAAAATTAACTAAGTATAAGCGGAATTTGCTATGGAGTACTAAAAATCAACTAAAAGGAAAATATAAATATATATGGATACATAATAGCAACATATTAGTGAAAAAGAATGAAGAACAAAATAAAGTCTACGCTGTGCGCTGCGAGAACGATATCGAGCAGCTCGTAAACAATGACAAATCTTAAGCGTTAAGGCGCGTACTCACTGTGTGCATAAGATTTCTATTCAAATTCGATCAATCTGTAGATATATGCGATATAGATATTGAATGTAAACGTTTCGGGAGCTTATGCTTATGGGGAATGCATAATGATGGAAAAGATAAACTACATATTGTGCACCTGAATATAAGATCAATGAGAAAATATTTTGACGAACTATTAGTTATGTTACAACAGAGTAAGACCAGTATAGATATTATAATACTATCAGAAATTAATATTAAAGAGGATGAATTGTCGATGTATAGTATAGATGGATATTATGTATGTGCTAGAACAAGAAAAAGGAGAAGAGGGGGAGGAGTTATGGTATACTATAAAGAAGATATTGTGTTTAGTGAAATTAAAATACGGCCTCTGACCTTTGAAGCAATATATGGAACAATTAAAATGGATAAATATACTATGCACATACTTTCAGCTTACAGACCACCGAGTACGAACAAATTACAGTTCACTACCGAGATAAATAGTATTTTAAAAAGTATACCAAATCATGAAGGAATCTTATTAATTGGTGACATAAATATAAATCTAATGTGTTGGGATATTGGTGGGATCGAAACGAAATATAAAAACATTATGTGTGCACACAGCCTGAGCTGCGGAATTCCGAGTGGGGAAGTGACACGCGAGGCAGTCATCGCAGGCTCCGTCGAGAAGTCGTGCATCGACCACGCATGGATACGAGTGCCGGGCCGAGCCGCGATCGAGTGCGGAGCGTTCGTAGTCGACTGTTACCTCTCCGACCACCACATGATTGGAGTCTCGCTGGCTTTAGCGCCTACGAGTGTGCCGCTGGCAACGTTCGCCGCGGCTACTTCGGGCGACCGCGGTTTGCGCACGGTTTTATCAAATAAATTGGTTACACAAAAGCTTAAAAATTATGACTGGACGCCTCTTTTATCACTTGAATGCCCGATTGTAATTTATGATAAGTTATGTCTCATTTTTAAAGAAATATATGAAAATAGCAAAGTTCAAACTAAACGAAAGAATGGAAGAGTCGGCCAGCCATGGATAAATGACAGAATTATTGAGTTAATTAAACAAAGAGATATGTTGTTCAAGTCCTGGAAAAACAATCCCAAGGATTACACTGGACGTTTAATGTATACGCGATTTAGAAATAAAGTTAATAAAATAATTTTTAATGAGAAGAATAAATTTCGTCAACAAGAAATTAAAATGTGTGAAGGGAATCCAAGAAAAATATGGGAAAAAGTCAATAGTTGGACAGGTAGGGTACGGGGCAATATAGATTCAATAGTCAAGAGATATTTATGTAAGAATGATTCAGTATATAATATTTGTAGTAATTTTGCGAAAACATTCACTGAGGAAATTATAAAAATTAAACATAACTGCAATGTACATTTTTTGAATCGTAATGACTATAGAAAAAGCAGCGAAGTTTCATTCCTGTATAAAAAAGCAACTTGTGACAGCATATGTAAGATAATTGATCTTTTAAAACGTAATAAGGCGCCGGGTACTGACCAGATCCGAGCGATAGATTTAAAAATTATAAAAAAAGATATAAGTCCGGTTTTGGCGCACTTCGTTAACATGTGTATAATTACTGGAAAATATCCTGAAAAACTAAAACAGGCTCTCATTCGACCTATTTTTAAGCAGGGAAAACATAACGAATACACAAACTACAGACCCATTGCTATACTTTCAGTCATAAATAAAATTGTTGAAAAGACCATAGTAGGACAGGTTAGTGTTTTTCTTGAAAAATATGGACTACTATCCAATGCTCAGCATGGGTTCCGAAGAGAGAGAAGTACGACAACTGCGCTTACACATTTTGCGGACGATGTCAATGTCTGCCTCAATGACCAGCAGCAGGTCATCGCGTTGTTCATTGACTTTAAAAAGGCATTCGACACCCTTGACCACGATGTACTTCTGGAGGCCATGAAAGATTGCGGGATAAGAGGACCGGTCAATAGATGGTTCCGGAGCTACCTTAGCGGCAGAAGCATACAGGTAATGATTGACGGTGTGACTGGAAGGGAGTATGACGTCAGCCTCGGAGTTCCGACGGGCTCTGTGTATGGACCGGTAGGGTACATCATGCACGTAAATAGTGTGTGCAACGTGGTTCGACAATGTAGGGTGTACATGTATGCTGATGACATATGCTTGCTGTACTCTGCTAAGGATGCGCAGGAGGCAAGAAGTGCCATACAGTCGGACTTCATCAATATTACTAAATGGGCTCATGATAATGGGATTATAATAAATATAAATAAAACAAAGGCCTTACACATATTTTCTCCATATAATATTAAAGCCAAATCTATTGAAAATTGTGATATAGCGATAAAAGGGCACTCATACGAGTGCCTTCATGCGGATATAAGTTGCTGCCGTTGTCCGTCCATCGAATATGTGAAACACATAAAATATTTAGGTCTTATTGTAGATCAGCACCTCAACTGGCAAACGCATGTTGGCGAAGTGTGCACCAAGCTTAGGGCAATACTGTCTAAATTTTATGTACTTAAACAAGCTCTAAACAAAAAAACATTACTCGCTGTTTACTATGCGCTGGTGGAATCGATAATAGGCTACGGCCTGTCCGTTTATGGACGAACATTTAAAACGAATCTGGATACTATAAAGCAAATTCAAATAAGATTTTTAAAATATTTAGTAAATAAAAATGTAAAAAATGCTTGTAGTAAAGACTATAATGAATTGTTTTCAATTTGTAAGATTCTCCCAGTGCACTTGAGGGTCAGGTACCAACTAGCTGCAGAAAATTACTATAATAATGAATACAAAGAAAATGTAACAAATACATATAATACAAGAAGAATGAGACAAAATATGCTAACTATTCCGAAAATTAATAACTATTATGGAAAACGGGCTGGTCGGTATCTGATCCCCAGGACCTTTAATAAAATCCCATTGTTAAGAAAAAATTTATTTAAAATGACCAAATGTACTATGAAACAGAAATTAAAAAAATTTTTATTGTCAGGTGAATTAGATCAAACATGTTAGAATAGAGATATTAGATGAGCGTTTTTCCCGCCGACAAACTGATGTGCAGTTTGGTGGGACTATTGAGGCTATGTTGTTTTGTATGCTATTTGAAATAATAAAAAAAAAAAAAAAAAAAAAAAATTATGCTCTATTATACACACTAGATAAGAAAAACTGCCTAAGCAGTGCATGTCACCTTGGGATTGGAACCCGGGAATCCAGAATGTTCTAAGAGTGTAATTCCGCTATCAGGAATAAAAACTATTAGGTATTTATGTATATTTATAGTAATTTATGTTAATGAAAATTCCACGATATGACTATTGCAGTTTGGCTATGACTAGCCTTGATGTTTAAACATATTAACACTTTCGATGTGTTAAATAAAATGGTATTGTAATCCCTTGTCACCTGAATATCGAAACACATTACTATCGTGTTAAGAAATCCTACAAGTCACAAAGGTTTAATCACGTCACTTCAAACAAGCAGCAGGTATCGTTAGCAAGTTAATTTAAACTTAAGGGCGTGGTCTAAATAGAAGCAAATTAAACGGCCTACGCTGTAAACGACAGAATAGAACGATTAAATTATTTTCGTATTAACTTTGTAAATGTTTGGCAGAACAACATTCCTCATAAGGGCACGGTTAAAGTGTTTGCTTTTGAATTGCTTTACGATCTGATGCCGTCTTGCTGGTAAGAGATCGTAGCTTATTCATTCGTGCGTTTGGAATTCTAAATTGAAGTGAATTGTGCTTGCGTCTTAGAATTACGATCTCACTGTTGCGAAACTTTCGATCAGTGCACGCACTATTTTATTATTGAGTAACACTGCAGCTACAGAATGCATTAACACACTCCGTAATATATCTAGAAATTATGCGGAGTCACTATTTATAATTATATGTATGAATGACAGTAATTTTTTTTAATTTCTATCTATTACTATTAAACGTAATATTTTGCCCAGACTTAAAGTAATTATTTAAGAATACTGGCTTAAATATAAATTATATTAATATTGCACAAAAATAAAAGTCATTCAGTCATTTTGGTAGATGACTGATTTATCAATTTTTTATATAGGTGTAATTAATTATAACGTTTAATTATTTTTCTCATTTAATATTTACTAAAACATAATAAAAAAAATTCAATCTTTTTGGCTTGCATGAAAATGGTATCTATAAATACAATAATAGTTATAACTATATAAATTGTAACTGAAACGGAACCTTCAAACCGGGACTCGTTGACCGCAATCTTCAAAGTACAGTTTGTTCTAAGATAGATTGTACCTATCACGGATCCAGTTTTTCGTCTATGAAACCCTAATAATTATCTAAAGATAAGCGCATACTAATAAAAATTACAAGATTTATATTTTTTTAGGTAGAATCTTTCTTAGTTAACCGTGCAGGGGTAGAGAAAGATTAGTTACCTCTACGGCCGGGGTCGGCCTGTCATAAAAGGCGATAAAACAACCAACTCTGGCTACGTGGTAGGGCCTCAAGCCCGTCTGGATGGCGACCACCTTTGGTTTTATGTATGCCGCCATAATAACCTTGTGTTGTGTTCCGGTATTAGTGACCCAAGTTCCTGTACCCTTATGGGACAGCAGCGTGTTCGCGATGCCACTGGCGTTGCAAACACACATAAGCAACGGTAACTGTTAAATCCTAAGCGGGCCGTCAGCCTGCCTGCTGTCCTACAGCAATGAAAAAAATATGTATATCGACGATGAAGGAAAAAATCGCGTGGAAACTTGCATACCGAGATCGCTTAGGACAAGCGTGACGGGTATACTGCTTGCTTCCACTAGGAGAAGGCGTGGTGAGCCCAGCAGTGCGATGTTCTGGGCGGCCATAATATTTTTCATAGATTCTTTATATCTCTCTTCGTCGTCGTCATCGTCTTTTCAGATATTTACACTAATAATAATTTATCATATATTTGCCTATTTAATAAAAATTTTAAAATATTTTGTTACGTCAGCCAACATATACACCTCGTGAATACCTAATTGCGGCGTCAATGCTTTCTACGTATTCAAAGTACACTGCTGAATATGTAACTGTAAAAGGATTTGTCACAGCAAGAATTTTGTTAATATTTGCATTTTAACGCTTGTTTAAGGCAAAATTGGCATCGGTATTTTGTAGTCTTGTTCTTATTGAGAGCATTTGCTTGTTACTAAACGCAGCCTAGAAAATTGTATAAATTAATGGTAAATTTGCTTTTGATAATGTGCTTTATGTGCTATATTTATTTAAGCATTTATATTTTATAAAATTAGAATATACAACGTCATCATCCAAAGTCAATCCTGATTGAATTCAAATTCAATTTCTTAATTTAGTTTGATTCGCTCCTTCGTGGAATTTGCTGTTGAGTGGTGTTACATACTGAAACAAGTCATTTACGTGGAAGATTACTGACACCTTGTTTATTATGTCAGGCTAATCAAGTCTGTTCCACGATTCAGCAAAATTTGGTTTTTACAAGAATTATTACGTCAGACTGTCTTGTTTAAGATTACACTCAATCAATATTAAATTTTCTATTTATTGCTTCTGTCAAATGAAAATCATTAAAATCTTCCTTCGTCCATTAGCAAGTTCTGGTAGCTGTAGTAAATGCCACAATTAAAAATAGCGCTGTAATGTTAATATTTCAATATGTACATTTTAATATATGAAGCTATTATAGTGATACATTCCTCTTTATTCTGCAGCTCGCGATTCCTTAATTCTGTAAATCAAATAATTTTCTTTCAAAGTATTTCCAACGAACATCGCCTAAGGATATACGATTTTAAATAATAGTACGTCACATAGTTATTTATATATGCCTTTAATATTAAATAGGATATAAACAAAAGTTTAAAAAAATCAGTCTAAAATAAGACGTAGGCTACACTTTTACGAGTAAATAGATAATATGATTACTAGCGTGACTTCATAAAATTGTAAGGTGCACGCAATTTGCACGATATCAATAAAAGTAACAGTTTCAATAACAAGTTCAGTTACGTTAATAACTATAACACTTTTGCTATTATGCAGTGAATATGGATATTACAAACTGGGTCTTTTTTATTACAAACTTGGTATTCATATTTTTTATTCCAGCCAGAAATATTTTATATTTTAGGTTTTGTATTAGGTCAGGTCCTTAATTTTGTTGCTTATTATCATATCTGAGACGTGTCCTTCCATAGTTATCCGTGTCATTCTTAGAACAAATAATTGATATGATTTTGTTAGTATTTGCCTCAGTTAGGCCATAAAGATAATTTTCGACTAGGGTTTAATTTTTTTTATTATTTAGATTGTGGTTAAGAAATTTGAAGGTTAAATTCTATACCAATTAAAATAAGTGGTTGTAAGATACTTTATCAAGCTACTAAATCTAAATAACTCCCCAAAGACTTTGCACCAGTTGGCGGGACTGCCTTCCAGACCGGATAATCTGGGTTCGGGTCTCCTACTGACTGGCGACCAGCTGACAGCCATTTCATCGGGTCTTCCTGACCCCCGCCCCAATCCGTCACGCCTGTAGGGATGTGATGAGATATTGCATATCTCGGGTTCCGAATTTCGTGGGTATTCCAGAACTTCGGGTAATGGAAGCTAGAACCTGGGTCAACTATGCCCAGCATGAACACAACACTATACAAGGTTATTATAACGGCATACTTAAGACCAAGGCTGGTTTCCATCTACATGGGCTTGAGGCCCTATCACGTAGCTAGGGTTGTTTTTTCGCCTTTTACGAGAAAGGTTGTATTTTAATTGAATAATGAGTCATCAACAACATCATTACCTTCACTAATAGTTTTATTTAAATTATGGTTATTTTATATTCTTTAAAATGTTTTTAACAATTTGACCATACTCCGTAGATACCGTAAGTGAAATACATTTTTAATTATGTATACATATTCAACTTCTACACCAAAGATCACTTTCTGTATCAAAAAACTGTTTGGAATACGTTTGATTTGTTAGTCATGAGACTTACTCCAACAGTATCGGGATTAGCGTTTGTAGATGAAACCGTTATTCTTGCATAGATATGTTTAAATTTAAATCTCAAAACGTCTACGATACGATTTATTGCAATGCAAAACAAGGAAATACAGATAATAATGAAAATGTAGTTCAGTTCAGAAAAGTCTCAGTCAATGTTGAGCTATAAGAATCGAATGTTGAAGCCTACTTGAAGCCAATTAAAGTTGACCGTATTAAAGTCAGCTACCTTCGCGACTTGTAACGGTGTATGCCCTGTCCTCATTTCGAGGTGATAATGCTCCTGTAGATCTCGATTATTCTAAAGCTTTAAAGGGCTCTGTAATTGGACAGGTAATGAGTACTGTCTGAAATCTCATACTAATACGGATGATTTTCAGTTCTATTTCAATCAATCAATTTCAATCAACCTCGGTGGCGTAACGGATAACGCACTGCGGTACGCTTGCGGAGGTCACGGGTTCGATTCCCGTCTCGCGTCTGGGTGTTTATGTATATGTAATGTATGTATTTATTTACAAAAAAAAAGTATATAAGTAGTATATCAATTGTCTAGGGCCCATAATACAAGTGCTTACTTAGTTTGGGACTAGATGACGCTGTGTGAATTGTCACAAAATATTATTATTTATTTAATGTAACTTGAAACTAAGAGAACGCATATCTATACACCATCTTGAATTATTTTGAATTTTTAATCGACTATTAGATTAAAATAGTTTATGTTCGATTCTGCTTATATCGTTACAATGTCGGGGGCATAATAATAAATAAATATATATTATACATAAACAACCTGTAACCCTCGAAGGCGTTCCGATATATTTACATACAGGCTTACGCCGTTGCACGATGGAGGTTGTATGTGAAAAAGTGGTGAATGGCCTAGTTTTTTTTTTATAAAATACTTACTCAACTAATGTATTTATTGTCACTCATCATCACATTAATACGTCACAGAAAATAAGTTATTAACATTCAGACATTAGATCGTAGAACGTAACAATATACATATATACTCCCTGGCCAAAATTACTATGTCTAACTAATTGGTTATCGTTTGTTTGTTTCTATCACGCGGTATATTCCAATTTATATAACAAGCAATCTGGTTTCCTAAGCTTAAACGTGGTGACAATATTTTTAATAATTAAAGCCCACACAATAGATCTTTATTGTTATTTTAACGCATTAAAATGCTCAAAATAAAGGTCATGGACACACAATACGTTCTATTTGCCTACACATAAAAGAGTTTATTGGTTTTGTACTACAAAATTAGAAATTACCGTCATGTATTATGTTGCTTCATAGATATTGTGCACAAAAGATCGTTTTATTATGTTTTGATTCTATTGTGCATTTATTAGTTTTGCGAATGACCTATTTTAAGCTATTCTTCTTTAGCAATGTCATTAAAATTTTAGCCTTTGATAGTGAGAAATAAATTTTACTTAATTCAGGTTTCACTTTATTAAGACTTTTTTGTAGGATAAAATTATAAGTTACAAAGTATTTAACTTAAATATGACAACACTAGTAGCAGCAGTAACTGCGAAATTCATTTTTGGTGTCCTTTTATTACACTTGACTTCCTAGTACAAAGTAGCAGTCACATCAGTTTAAAAGTCCAATAATGTCAGGTTAAGTGATTTCGATTAAAATCATTATTCATATATGTCGATACATTGACGGATACATACCCATAACAGAATAATATTACCGGCTAAATGTTTTCAAAGATTCAGTTCACTCGTTTGTCAACTCTTTAAGAAATATCTATACTACTATTATAAAGAGGAAAGATTTGATTGTTTGTTTGTTTGTTTGCTTTGAATAGGCTCCAAAACTACTGACCCGATTTAAAAAATTCTTTCATTGTTGGGAAGCTACACTATCCCCGGGTAACATAGGCTATATTATATTTTCAAAAAAATTAGGGATCCTTACTAAAACTCCAATAATGTAACCCAAAGTGTAAAAAAATTACCTATAATATTATTTAAATCGCGTGCGTTGCGAAAACTATTGATGATAGAATAAAATAATGTACTACAACTTTGCAGAACACATTATTATTTACAAAAAGTGTCGCGACAGCATATATCTAACTATTATAGTTATGCCACAATAAGTGTTTTTTTATTTTAAAAATTTAATTGAAATGCCGCCCCTAGAAAAGGCTCTTTATTTGGATCTTGGTATTAATCCTTATCAAAATAAATTACTTCATATTCAAAACGGCTTCACTACCTTCATATAACTTTTTGATTTATTCAATTCGGATATTCCATTCGAAAGATATCACGAGTTTAAAAATGTAAGTATTAGAAAAATGTTGCGTGGTAGCCGCTCACCCTGTTCGGCTAGCTAGACAGCACCTTATGCAATGTAGGCGTGCGTCACTGGGGTTTTTACAAAAATTAGAATACTTATTAAAAAATAACGAAAAATAAATAAAAAGTAATAACAAAAAAATCATTAAAATAAAAGCTCATAGAAATAATAATATTCAAATTTTCTTTATAATTTTATTTTTTTAGTAACCTGACGCAAATAGAAGGGTTTGCCTTCAGGGGCGCTCCTCTGTCCGAGGAGTGCACGGGTGTGCGTACCCGAGGTGCCCGAGCATCCGTCGCTTCACTCCCCTCTCTGTTCGTGGCATGGTCCCCGGTGGGATGGTTGCGAATACTGATTGGGGTCCCGGGTTCTACCCTGGGACCTGATTTGGTAGTCGAAACCATTCCTATTTCGACTGCGCCTGCACAGAGAGTGTTCCCGGGGCGGGAATTGCATCCTCGCTGTCGGTTGGTCTTGCTGGACCGGCTACGACGTCAGGCGACTCTGCTTTTTCTTTTCCACGCCTGACTAGCACGCGACGGGGATGTGAGTCCCGTCCGGAATTGGCCGCGGATCTGTCGCTCCCGGCCCTGGATCTGTCCATGGTCGGGGGCGATCCTGGATGGACGGCCGTCGCCTCCTTTTGCGAGGCAGTAGTGTCTGCAAGAGAGGCGGCGGAACGGGAGCGAGAGTCCGCCAGCGCACTCCCCTCCCGCCAACGTAGGCCGAGTCGTCGGCGCCGGAGGGCGGGCAACGATCTGCGGCCGCCGTAGAAAGCGGCCGTGGGCGGCCCCTCGGGGGAGGATCCGCCGCCCGCACTATTGCCGCGAGGGAGAAGGCTGCGTGCTGTTCCGCAGCCCCCCTCAACTCCTAGAGTTGTTACAAGAGAGCGCCGGGGGGACGAAACCCTGACCCCTTGGCACCAGCACTTTAGAAGGGGCCCGCTTTAAGACAAAGCGTGGGCCGGCGCCGGCCCGGGCCACGAGATCGGCAGGCCATATATCCGTGGGCCCGGGCGTAGGCGATAGGAGAACAGCGGGGTTTTTTAGTGGGTAGTCGGATGGTCGAACATCTTTTCCGGAGTCCCTTATATCCCTCGATCCCCCCGGGCCGGGGGAACCCGTCAAGAGAGGTTTTTCCCCGAGACCGAAAAAAATAGAAGGGTTTAATTTTTAATTTTTTGTTAAATACCCGTGCGAAGCTGGGACGGGCTGCTAGTTTTATAATAAAAGACTTGAGTGATAATTTATTTATTTGAAATATTGTCTTCTTCTTAGACACTTTTGTTTTCAATTGCATTCGCGACTTTCACTTCGACGCTCGAGTATAGTCAACAAGTGCTTAGCATAGTCATCAATTTGAACCCGTACACCATTTTGCGTTGGGTTGTCTCTTTACCAAATTATTTTTTGTTGAATATATACTAACAATGAGTAGTATCTAAATAGCATAACTACAATATTGATCGATTGTTAGAATAAAGAGTAACTTTTTTATTGCTTTAGAACAGCAGATAGACTGGCGGATTACTTAATAGTAAACTGTTGCCGTCGCCTGTGGAAACTTGCGACGCGCGACGCCAGGGCCGCTGCTAACACCCTGCCCTCTGCATAGGGGAACTATAACCTCGGTCATTTATGCCGGAACGCAATGCAAGGTTATAATGACGGCAAATTTCATGACCAGGGGTGGTAGCCCTACCACCTTGCTAGGGTTATTTTGTGGCTTTTTAGGACAGGTTGCCACCGGCCGCAGGGGTCAGTATTATTACTCCGCCCTTACAAGGAGAAAAATTTATCTAAATCTTAAATCGAATTCTTAAGATAAGATATATTTATTTGCTTTAACATATTACAAGTTCACATCGGCACAATAATCACATATTTAAAAAAATATGAACACATATTTAAAAAAACATATTTAAAAAAACACATATTTAAAAAAACATTGACATTTTACAACAACTAGTAGACATGCCACAGCATGCAAAACAATTGAAATGACTTCTGCTTCCCTATAGTAAATTATAAAAAATAACATTCAAATTCGATTACATTTCCTTTTTATAATTATAGAGCACTGAAATTTTATCACAATTTATCCCCTACAAATACTAATAAGGCTATAATTATTAGCTTTATTAGTAGTTAGCCCTAAGTCGGCCTAATGAACCATTTGCCAAAGGTGATCGATCTCATCACCTTAATCAGTTTTTTGTTTCATTTTGATCAAATATTTGATCATTTACACAATCGGAACCTTGTACACTTTTTACTTTTCCCGCCGATATTTTGCAATACTTTTTTTTAATGAAACCGTAATAATTCACTGGGTCACGACTGTTGGCAAGCGCGAGTACAAGCGAAAGTTGTCACTGTTATTATCCTTACAGTAATGACACACTCGTAGTAACCAATTCAAATTTAATGCCTTTTATTAATTTAATATACATTATTTCTCTATGTGGTACTTTTTTATCCGTGCAGGGGCAAACACCCTAGCTTCGTGGTAGCCCAAGTCCGTCTGGATGGCAACCATCCCTGGTGTATAAGTATGCCGCCACAATAACCTTGTGTTGTGGTCTGGCATAAGTGACCCAGGTTCCTGTACCTCTATGAGACAGCAACTTCTTTGCGGTGCCCCTGTCGTTGCAAACATCTATAGGTAGGTAACTGCTTACTATTAAGTGGATCGTCAGCCTGTCTGCTGTTCCTCAGCAATATAAAAAACGGTAGTACGCCTTCGTTAGGGGTACCAAATAATTTATATACTCCTTATTAAATTTTATTTTGTAAATAAATACATATCATTCATTAATATCCATACTGGGAATGGTCATCGAACCAATAAACCTAACAAGCGTTACGACGCGCTAAAGACATTCTCTACGGAGGTCCTCAATTTTTTTTATTGCTGTAGGTCAGCAATCAGGCTGACGGCCCGCTTTGAATTTAGCAGTTACCGTCGCGTATGGGTGTTTGTGTTTGCATTGCCAGTGGCATCGCGAACCCTCTGCTGTCCCATAAGAATACAGTAACTTGGGTGACTAATGCCGGAACGCAGCACAAGGTTATTATGGCGGCATACTTAAGACCAAAGGTGCCATCCAGACGGGCTTGAGGCCCTACCATGTAGCTAGGGTGAGTTGTTTTGTCACCTGATATGACAGGCCGACTCCGGCCGCAGAGGTTAGTATTCTTTCTCCGCCCCTGCACGGATAAATTAATAAATAAATTAATGTGATTTTCATTAAATACTTTTTCAATTTTATTGCGAGGTGAAACTATCAACATTGTCGAAATTGACATTAACTGACTGAATCAAACTGATAAAAAATGGATGAGGCTCTGACATAAGTTTTTCGTTCGGGGCTTGAGGATATTCGGCTCTATAAAAACCAGATTTAGCAAAATCTCGGACGTAAACAGTGAATTCCGGTTACATCCAAAGTTTGACCTTCAGAACTTGAGTTCTGAATTCCAAAATGACCGTCATTTTTCTCCGTGCAGCGGTTGTCGGGGTCGGCCTGTCGTAAAAGGCGACAAACCAACCCTAGCTAGCTACGTGGTAAGGCCTCAATCCTGTATGGATGGGAACCATCCTTGGTCTTATGTGTGCTGCCACAATAATCTTGTCTTTTATTTCGGCATTGGTCTCCCTGTGGGACAGCATCGTGTTCGCGGTGCCCTAGCGTCACAAACATCCATAAGCGACGGCAACTGCTTATTATTAAGTGGGCTGTAAGCCTGTCTTCTCTTCCTCAGCAATAATAAAAATCTTGACGTCGACCATTTTGGACTCCACTGACAAAAAGTATTAAATAACTGAAAGTAAACTAAACAGCGTACTTCCTTGACTTTCTGAGAACTAGCAAAAGGAGGTTGTCTCCTTTACAACTCCTTACCTTGATGAAGCCTTGTTTTATTTCGGGTCGAGTCAACATAGCCGATTCTCTTAATACAGCTTATCTTTGAATACCTTAATCGCTTGTTGTTAAATATTATTATATCGGTGCTGATTTGTAGAATCATCCACCGTTACGATTTCAATGTACAGTTATATTCTACCAGTTTTTAATAAACAAAACAGTTTGATAGACTTTCGAAAATATTATGCTACGGTGTTTTTTATTGTAGTGAATAGTAAGTATGTTTTTGCGAGGAGCAGGAAAGTGATGATCACAAAAGATGTTTGACGAGTCATTTTTATATTTAGCAATATTCTCTGCGTGTAAAAAGGCGAATATCACAAAACTTACGTATCATTAGTACATTAATAATTATAGATAGATAATGATTGTTACGTAGATATCAAACATTTCTAAGTTAAATGGCAAAAAAATATAGGCACATAACCTAACGGCTGTAGTATTGACAATTGAAAAAAAAAAATTGTTTATCCGGTATACATGTAAAATATGGAGATCTGAGGTAAAGTGTCTCTGTGTATGAAGTGCCTGCTGTAGTGCGTTAAATTAGAATAGGGGCACAATATCATCAATTTAAATTTAGGACTAGGATTTATAGCACCTAAACTTATTAGAGTGAGATAGATAATTTTTAACTCAACATACTTCCATTAGTCTAAAACTGCTACATTCATATCATACACTGTAGCTGCACTAGTGCCATTCTGGCGGATTTTTGAGCTGTAATTTACAACGAACACCTGGACACTTTTTCGACTTCACCATATGAGAGGTAAAATTATGCTACATTCAGTGAATATTTAAGAAAAATGTTTATCTTTATCAAACGCAAGTAAATGTTAATAAAAAATAAACAATTATTACGTCCATTATCAACTCACGTATAATTATGGTGATAGTGATATATTGTAGTTAAATTGCTTTTAGCATCAGTTATTAATGTTACGCAATCGATTAATCGTGCGTGAATTGCCCAATATTTAAACAATTAGTGAATCATATTTTATTAAAATATATGAAGTTCTTTTTCGATTTCCTCATTAATTAGCTTATACTATTAAATAACATTACTATCTAAAATATAAGATTCTTATTATTAGATGAATTATATAATCTATTCATGAAATATATCTCAAAACGAATAAAATATATCGAGAATTGAAAAAAGATTGGGCCCATAATAAATGTGGATTTATTCAAACTTCGTGGAGACCTTAATTTAAATTATGTTAAATTTATCTTAATTATTTAATTTCTATTAAAATCTTCTAGAGTTACACCCTATATGTCTAAATATTATATTAATATGCTGCGAGATTATTAAAAGCTCTATCTATCTAAATTTTATCTTATAATAGTATTTTTTTAATATTGATGTATTTGCCATATTCTTACATAATTTCAATATAATATATTCTTAAAGCTTTCACTGTACCGGTTTCTTTTAAACTGATTGCATCTCAGCCTGATCTAGAAGTCTGTAATGTCTACTTTTTATACGAACTTGATGATGAGCGTTTTGGCTTCTGCATCACAAATTAATTTAAATGTAATTTAATTTAAAAACGTGTGTGATAGGCTTCCTAGAAACACTTTTATTTTACGAGTATCATTAATAATTAAATATAGATTTTGCAACTACATTATTTGTAAATTATTTTTGCATTGAATATGAAGACACTACTACAAAAATTTGCGAGGTATATTGGTCTAATGTAAACGACTATAACTACTTAAAATGTATATGAAATTACATCAACATTAAAGAATTGTTTTCACAGATATCATAATAATTCAAACGTGCTTATTTTATTCCTCTTACAACATTACTCTCTAATAATCTTCAAAACAAAAAGTATGTTGTAAAAAATACGATTATTATTTATCTGTATGCAGCAATACTGAACACGTGTTCATATTTAATCGTTAAAATTGTTGAATATACAATTATCCAGTTAAAATAAAAATCCCGTATATTTACTGCGTTTTGTTGTGTAAAAATTACTTTGCATGCGGAGTCTAATAATGTGCGGAACACTTGCACATTCCTTTATATATTTCTTACAAAAATTATACCACAATGTTCCAAATATCATTCAACTTGTTCAAAGCTACTCGTACCTGTCACTTGTGCCTACCTTTTCTGATAGCGAACACGTGTCGTGAATCCGCTGTTTGACTTGTGAATGACTTTTTATACCGTGAGCGTAATTCTAATGTCGTTAACGTGTCTAGACTTAGTAATTATATCGGTGTCGGAGATGACTTTGTGATGGTTGAAGGTGTGGCTTCTATGTTGTGTTTGTATTTCGTCGGTGTCATCATCATTGGATAATCAAGGGTTTGTTAAATCCTAGCAACACCTTTGTTAAAAGGTGTTAAAGGTAGTTATACTATTAATTACTTTTAATTACTATCAAGAAAAATAAATAAATATGTCGGAACATTTCACACAACACCATCAAGTCCCAAACTAAGTTGCATAGCACTTGTGATATGGGTACTAGACAACTGATATACCTACATATATACTTTTCTTTTGTAAATAAATACATAATATCATACATAAACATCCAGATACTGGACGGGAATCGAGTCCGTGACTTTTACGAGCGTACCGACGTACGGTATCCGTTACGCCAGGAGGTCGTCAATTAAAATGTTTAAAGTAAGATGATACAATGTAGTAATTATTTTATTATCTTTTTAGTGCCTTTTATTGGGTAAAAGTTTTATAATATAATTTTTACCTAATGCCGCGAATTCTCTTAATATATCGTAACATTTAAATAAAGCGTGTAGTTGGAAAACATTTTATTGATAAATTTTTTGGACACTCGTAAATTGATCTAAACCCATGACTGCTTAGTGGGATATAATTAGAAACACAAAATGAAAGATAGAATATAATATTGAAATATTTAGATGATATTAGGAAGCATTTGTGCAATGAAAAGTTGATAGCTATGTAGCTAGTTTAGAACGTTTTTTAACGATATATCGTCATTTTGTCAAAAAAACGTTTTAGCGGGATTTGCTTCAAATTGTAATTAATAAAAATATAAAATTACCTTTCCTAAACCAATTAAGTAGAATTGTATTAATTGGCGTTCAAATATCTAATATCATCAATACTGAGACACTTTTCATAAATATCTATATAATCCTTTTAATAATAACGGTTGATAATGTCCAATAAATTTCATTCGTCATAGATGAATGATAGGAGGAACAATGTCTCGGTTATTCGATATCGAAACTTAGTTTAATAGACAAGGTACTTTAAAATCTTTTTACTGTATCTTCTATTCATTGAAATTTCATCAAAAATTTCTTAATAATGACGCGTCATGTCATTTTTTATCCAAAGAGTATATCGGTTGACAGCAGTTTGAAGATCATATCTAATAGCTTTTAAATTCTCAAAGTAAAAGGCATTGCTTGCCTTCTTAAAATTATTCCTCTTAGAATTCAGAAGCTAAACCATTCGTGAGAACCTCAATAAAATTTTAAGGGAATTTTTAAGGTTACTAATAATTAATTTAATTAGTAAATATTTCGTGACGTACTTGTTTCACACATTTAATGTTTGATTTAATTAATTATTTCCAAAGGCTATAAGGTACCAGGTACTTCTTCTCTTTCGTTGCGCTCTTGTCAGAGCGGTCGTGGTCATCATTTTTCAGTGACACGCCTGACAATCCGTCTCCATTCCTCCCGGACAGCTGCTTTTCGGGAGCACACGTGTACTGGGACGTCCACTGCAGCCTTTACTTGGTCCGTCCATCTCATAGGCGATCTGCCGCGGGGTCTTGTTCCTTCTACTAGGTACTTGCAAAGGCTTTTAGATACAAGTTTTTATTTTTGGTATTAAGGAGTTAGTTTCAGTTTTAGGAAAGGCCTCAATTCAAGTTATAATTTAATAAAAACCTTACCTTGCATTGGGTAAAAAATATTGTATTACAGGTAATTTTTTAACAAATATAAATTTGACAGATACGTCCGCGATAAAATGATATCCATAGAAATCCGCTCCAATCCTCATTTACGACTATACAAGGCAGACATTCATAGCCACTGGCTAGCCGCATCGTGACAATTACTAGTGTTATTAAGTGACTTCAAGCTATCTTCGTATCGAATGAACTCGATTATAATGTCATTCAATTGAAATGTAACGACACGACAATTCAGGCCATTTTAGCAACATTGTGATGAAAGGTTCAGTGAATGTCGACAAAGAGACAGGTCGTATAGGCACTCGCTAAATTCCGATTCTAGATAAGCGATACGTAAACGATCTCGATGGAGTACCGTTGGAGGGCTATCGCTAAATTATCGCTCACGTTTCGCTACTGCGGTCGGCTATTATCCCGGTATGGTTCCCGATTTTGCGGGATTAAGTCGTGATGTAAGCGCGAATTCGATCGCTAAGTTATGAAATTATGGATCAAGACTGTTATATAGTACATTAACTAGTATTTCCTATCAATTTACTGCGCAGCACGTTGTTGTGAAATTTTATCTTTGAAACATTGCTATTATGCTACATTAATTCGTACTAAAATTATAAAATATGAGTCAAGTTTTTACGACTAATCGAGGAATGGAATGACTATGAAGTAATCAATAATATAATAATACTAATTATAATCATTAATAGAATCATCAAATGATTTTTATGTGTATTGTAGATATATCTATGTGTCATGTTCTATGTCTCAGTAACAACCTTGAATATGTCGAAGAATACGTGTACTTGGTTCAAATTATCTCCCCCAGTGACCAAATGACCAAAGAGGTTAACAAAAGAATTGCATATGGACGGGGAAAATATTGATTACAGAAAGAGATAATAAAAACAAGAGACTTGGCATACACATAAACAGGAAGACATTCAACACCTGCATTCTCACATGCTTAACATATGGGCGTGAGACCTGGTCACTAACTGCTCAGCATAGGGATAAACTTGCTAAATGTCAAAGAGCAATGTGAAGGAGTATGCTTGGATTAAGATTATTTATTTATTTACTTCATCAATGATCATACAGCACAAATTTCAAACTTACATAATAATATACAATGAACAGAAAATTAGCCAAAATAAAATCACACTTTGTAGACTATATATAAAGAAGACATAACAAAAATATTAAATAGCATATGAAATATTAATTTAAAATGTTACAGAGAAAAAGGAAAATACAAGTCCAAAAAAAACATACAAACATTATTTACGGAGAAAAATAAATTATGCCTAACAGAATTACTAATAAATAAGGTATTTAAATATAATGTGAATGAGGAATGTTTGTGTTTTGTGTAGCGTGAGAGTGAATGAATGAATGAAAAGTGAAAGAGTGAGGGTGCAATGTTACGAATGATTTAAAGGCGTTAAAGATTAGTTTACATGGCGGCCAACTCGGATATTTCAAAAAGAAAAATTAAATCTGGAATACTGATCAAATACGCAGATCACAGATATAACCAAACGAATTGACCAACAAAAGTGGAGGTAGATAGGCCATATGCTACGCGACAAAGTAGAGAAATTGAGTAAACGAGTGACTCACTGGTACCCCAGAGACGGAAAAAAGATAAGAGGTTGCCAAGCAAGACGTTGGGAAGATAACATTAAGTTTACTCTAGGATCTCAACGGACTAGGGTAGCACTGGATAGACGCCAGTGGAAGGAGTTGGAGGGCTATGCCAACAGACACTCTGAAATAAGAGACATACTTTAAACTGCACAAATGGTGTAAATATGTATAAATTATGAAATTTGTGTATTATACAGAATAAAGGCTTTATTATTATTATTATAATTAATCTTATAAAGTTTGTTTTAATTCTTGACATTAATTTCATACATGTAATTAAAAGTGACATTTATCAAAACTCTACACGTTAAAAGTATTCATATATATTATAAGGTAATTTAAACTATTTCGTTATATGAAACATGCCATGTCGTTTATAATACGATTATTTCCATAACAAATAGCAATAGACCTCTTTGTATTCTAAAATAATTTATAATGTCAGTTTATACTGTAGTGTTTATTGCACAGTTCATAAATTGATTAGTTATTTCAAAATTAATTATGTCTTAATCGTAAACCAATAAACCTATTTCGAAAATAGATAATTATCTAAAATTTACAAAAAAATGTTACTTGGACATTGACCAGATTTATTGATATTGTTCAAAGTTTTATTAGGGTTGAACATTTTATTAAACTGCTTTCAATATTTAGTATTCAATTGGTCTTACAATTTGTTATTTTTTACGTTCGTTTTTTTACATTCCACGGCCCCAAATATCCTCAGTGGTACAAGAGAAGTGTACCCAAATGAATTGCATTTGGATTTAGATAATTTTATAATGACATGATCCATATCATATATAATGGTTTTGAATCGATTATAAATGAAACTATACGAATTAATCCCATGTGATGCTTACTTGGTCCCAGCCGATCGAATGTTATTGAATTATCAAAGTGGGCTATCTCTTTTATTTGAAAAATGACGAGGAGGATTCTGTTAGAAAGAAAAATAATTATTTAAGACAATTTATTTAAATTCTATTCTCTTTGATAGTGGTATATTAGAATTAAAATAAATATTCTAAGTATTAGACATGAAAGTAATCCCATTGTAGATATATTTAATACGTGTAATTCTTATACGTGTATTATTTTATTGCTGAGGTACAGCATACAGGCTGAAGCCCACTTAATAGTAAAGAATTACCATTGCCTATGGATGTGTGCGATATTAGGGGCACCGCGAACACGTAGCTGTCCCATAGGGGTACTAGAATCTGGATCACTAATGCCGGAACACAACACAAGGTTATTACGGTGGCATACTTATAGACCGAGAGTGATTGGCTTCCAGATGGGCTTATCACGTAGCTAGGGTTGCTTTGTTGCTTTTTACGACAGGCCGACCCCGAACTCAGGGGTCATCCTTAATCCACCCCTGCACGGAGAAAGAATACTGACCCTTACTTTATTCTTAATATGGAAATTATAAATTAAATATTAACAGTCATATCAAATAATGCAATGACAGCGCTTTATTTAATCACTTGAGCACATAACAGCGTTAATTTTATTATTAGACAATGATACAGCCCTATTAGCTATTACAAATGGATTACAATGCATTTCTGGTAACGGTGTCGTGTCAGTAGACATGAAAATTTTAATCACGAGTAGATTGTGTTATAACTGTGACTATATTGTTTTAGCCATTGGCTATATGTGCTGAGTCAGCAAACTTAAAAGGGTTATTGCACTCATTAATCAACAACCATTTTGGATTTTGGTATAATTGTATGTAAATTTATACATTTTTATATAAACCTTAAGCTTATCTGAATGTATGTATTTCTATCCGTGAAGGAGGCGGAGAAAGAATACTGACCTCTGCGACCGGGGTCGGCCTTGATAAACGGCGACAAAACAACCCACCCTAGATACCTTCTGGATGGCGACCAGCTTTGGTCTATGCCGCCATAAGAACTTTGTGTTGTGTTCCGGCATTGGTGACCCAAGTTCCTGTACCCTTATGGGACAGCAGCACGTTCGTGATGCCACTGGCGTTGCAAACACCCATAGGCGACTCTAACTGCTACATCCTAAGTGGGCCGTCAGCCTGTCTGCTGTCCTACAGCAATAAAAAAAGCCTTAATATAGGTGAAATCTAAAGTTTAGAAATAAAAAATAAAAACATAAGAAGATAGGATAATTAAACAATAAACATTCAAATACCTTAATTTTATTGGCCTTTAATTTCTGAAAATATTTAGGAGTATAAGGAAGACCTAAGGACAGTGTGAGATCATGACTGTATATGTATGTATATTGATCTACCAGATGGGGGTATACTTTTTTTTTTTTGGTGTCGGGGAAAAACCTCTCTTGACGGGTTCCCCCGGCCCGGGGGGACCGAGGGATATGTGGGACTCCGGGAAAGATGTTTGGCCATCCGACTACCCACTAAAAAACCCCGCTGTTCTCCTATCGCCTACGCCCGGGCCCACGGATATATGGCCAGCCGATCTCGTGGCCCGGGCTGGCGCCGGCCCGCCCTTTGTCTTGAGGCGGGCCCCTTCTAAAGTGTTGGCGCCAGGGGGTCAGGATTTCGTCCCCCCGGCGCTCTCCTAACAACTCTAGGAGTTGACGGGGGTCGCGGAACAGCACGCAGCCCTCACCCTCGCGGCAAGGGTGCGGGCGGTGGATCCTCCCAGATGGGGGTATACTTTTTTTTTTTTTTTTTTTTTTGGTCTCGGGGAAAAACCTCTCTTGACGGGTTCCCCCGGCCCGGGGGGACCGAGGGATATGTGGGACTCCGGGATTTTTCCGACTACCCACTAAAAAACCCCGCTGTTCTCCTATCGCCTACGCCCGGGCCCACGGATATATGGCCTGCCGATCTCGTGGCCCGGGCCGGCGCCGGCCCGCCCTTTGTCTTGAGGCGGGCCCCTTCTAAAGTGTTGGCGCCAGGGGGTCAGGGTTTCGTCCCCCCGGCGCTCTCCTAACAACTCTAGGAGTTGAGGGGGGCCGCGGAACAGCACGCAGCCCTCACCCTCGCGGTAATAGTGCGGGCGGCGGGTCCTCCCCCGAGGGGCCGCCCGCGGCCGCTTTTTACGGCGGCCGGAGGTCGTTACTGGCCCTCCGGCGCCGCCGGCGTGGCCTGCGTTGGCGGGAGGGGAGTGTGGTGGTTGACTCCCGCTCCCGCTCCGCCGCCTCCTTTGCGGACATGACTGCCTCGCAGAAGGAGGCGACGGCCGTCCATCCAGGATCGCCCCCGACCATGGACAGAACCAGGGCCGGGAGCGACAGGTCCACGCCGATTTGGACGACGAGGGCGCGGCGCTCCTCGCGCCACGCAGGGCACACGGCGACAGTGTGGTTCACCGTGTCCTCCTCGTCGCCCGCGCCACAGTGGTGGCACCCTGACGTCATCTCCCGCCCTATGCGACACAGGTACCTCCCGAAGCAACCATGCCCCGAGAGAACCTGCGTCAGGCGGAAGGTCAGGGCGCCGTGGCGCCTTTCCAACCATTCAGCCAGGACGGGCCTCACCGCTTCGATGGTGGCGAGGCCCGCGCTGGGGTGCGCGAGGCGCTCCTTCCACTCCACCATGAGCACCACGTCGCGTAGCTCCGCCCGCTTTGCCTCAACTTCGCGAGGCGCGGGGCGAGAGCCACGCTCGGCCGCGTCCCGGCGCCACTGGTACAACAGCGCCAGGACCCGGGCCTCGAGGTCCCATGGTGGGGATCCGGCCAGCAGGGAGGCCGCTTCGAAGGACACCGTGCGGTATCCCCTTATCGCCCTGACGGCCAGGACGCGCTGCGGCCTGCGAAGCAGCGCCGTCGTTTTGGCCGTCAGGCGATCCGCCCAGATCGGGGCCCCGTAAAGGGCCATCGACCGCACGGTTCCCTCAAAGAGCCTGCGGCACACTGCGCCCGGCCCGCCGATATTCGGCAGCAGACGGGAGAGTCCCGCCGCCGCCCGAACTAGCCTCGGCGCCAGGCGCTCGAAGTGTGCCGCGAAGTCCCATCGCCCGTCGAGCACCAGTCCAAGATAATTCATGGACGGCCCGACGGCGATGTGGACGCCTCCTACCGTTATGCTCAGGCCCGGTGGCGGCCTCTGACGGGGCCCGTAAAATATCACGGCCTCCGTCTTGTTCAAGGCCACCTCCAGGCCTAGTCGCCGGATTCTTGCCACTGAGTGCGCCACCCCAGCCGTGCCCAGAAGGCACGCCTGGCGGGGGTTCCTCCCGCGCGCTGTGACGAGCGTGTCGTCGGCGTAACAGATGACGCCGACGCCGGGGAGGAGTGCCCCCCTCAGGACCCAGTCGTATGCGATGTTCCACAGCAGGGGGCCCAGGACCGACCCCTGTGGAACACCGCACACGACGTCTCGCCGACTTTGCCCACCCTGGACCGGATAGACGACGGCACGATCACTTAAATATGCCCCAACTATGCGACGGAGGTAGGGAGGCACCCGATGGTACTTGAGCGCCTCCCGCACGCAGCTCCACGGCAGGGTGTTGAAGGCATTGGCGATGTCGAGTGACACCGCCAATAGCACCCTACCTCGAGCAACTGCGTCCCCCGCCTGGCTCCTCAGACGCGTGATTGCGTCAATAGTGGAGCGCCCCTGGCGGAATCCAAACTGTTCGTCTGCCAGGTTCGGCCCCTCTGTCTCTAGGTGCCGGACGAGGCGGTCTGCGAGGATCCTTTCGAAGATCTTCCCCACCTCGTCCAGCAGCACGATGGGCCGATAGGCAGACGGTGAGTCCGCCGGGCGCCCCTCCTTCGCGATAAGGACCAGCCTCCCCGTCTTCCATCTGCGGGGAAACCGGCCCGAAGATGGGGGTATACTGGGCTAAGAACGAATTAGGCACGGTAACATAGTTTTTTCTTTCGAGGCTGGAATCATGGAGCTTATTACCTCAGCACATTTTTTTAAACAAGGATAGTCACCGAAAAAAACAATGCGCATGATATTACTATATCATTATATATAACCTAGGTTTATCAGCTTTAAATGCAATCAATGTGGATCACCTGAATGATGACGATGATGATTATGACTATATTTAAGATTATTATGATCTTAAGTTATGAAAGTAAATAGTTTCATTATTGTATACCATGTTTTTAATTAATAACTACACTGCTAGGTTCTGGCATCCGCCTAGAGGGAACTATAAAGCCGCCATGTTTGACCAAGGCGCATTAGCGGCTTACACAAACCGGTGATCTCTGTATGCAAGTTTCCTCACAATATTTTCTCTATAACTGTATTGTCATTATTATGTCAAGTATTGTATTGTTAAGTTATCACACATATACACGTTATCACAAAGTTATCACACATCGGAATTTTAAAAGCAGGTTAAAATTTAATTACTTCTGTTCCGAGGTAGAAATAATCACAAAAACAACATTGACATGATAAATGATGTGATCGTGACATCATAATAGAATTTCTTTAAAACACTCTTAACTAACATCTATATTTGTAATGCACTTGAGCAGCTAAAAGCTAACATACGACGTCACGAAGATTCGTGTGTTTGAGCATGACTCGTTTATAACAAGTAGGTCAGGTAAAGTGGTCTTCAAGAGGTCTTATAGGGATTGTGTTTCAGTCATAGAAGCTTTTAATGGTTTATGATGTATGTTCGCCGCATGCTTCCTACCAACGAGAAAACGAAGATATCTGATTTCTAGGGAATTGAAATAAACGGATGGATCCTTCTCAGCAAAAAGGCATCTCTGTCTTCCATCCAGAGTTGGGCAGACAGCAATCGCGTTTGTGAAAACAAAATTTGTCACATTTATTCAAATTTCTTGTTTAAATCCCAATCAAACAAAATTTAAGAATGTATATAATTACTAGCTGTCCCGGAAAATTTTGTTCTGCCATATTAATTATAACAAGACATTTACGCGACAAAAAGTAGCCTTTGTCTTTGTCCAAGGTTCGTTCTATCTCCATATCGAAATTTATCAAAATTGGTTCAGCGGTTTAGACGTGAGAACGTAACAATAGGCTGACATAGTTGCTTTCACATGACTAGTTTGACCGGATTTTAGGATAAAAGAAAATATTAAGAAAAGAAACTAATAATTTTCTTTCAATACAGAAGCTTACGATAAATTTTATAGCAAAAGTAAATTTAATTATCCGTGCAGGGACAGAGAAAGAATACTGACGGAAGAATACTGACTGCGACAAAACAACCCATCCTAGCTAGGTGGCCCCAAGCCCGTCTGGATGGCGACCATCTTTGTTCTTAAGTATGCCGCCATAATAACCTTGTGTTTTGTTCAGGCATTAGTTACCCAAGTGCCTGTACCCTTATGGGACAGCAGCGTGTTCGTGATGCCACTGGCGTTGCAAACATCCATAGGCGACGGTAACTGCTAAATTCTAAGCGGGCCGTCAGCCTGTATGCTGTCCTACAGCAATAAAAATCATATAATAAATAAATCTTCAAATTCAAGATAGGTAGCAGTTAAAAAATTTGTACAGTTTAACAAAAAATACGAAATGAGGAAATACGAGTATTACGAAGTTCAATGACCAATGTCGTAAAGAACGTTGAACGAACATGAAAACGTTATATTGCTAAAAGGAATGAGTAAGACGTTAGGATTTGATAACAAAATTGCACCCCTAGTCCCGGTAAACGTTTTAAAAACAGGTTGCAGTAAGGAAATACCAACATGTTCATTAAAATAACAACTAACAGTTTACTCTATAGTTAATCGCGGTCACGTAACATACTGGTATTTAGAGATACCAGTGTTATCTTCGAAGATATCTTGTGAGCTTTGCATATCATTATAGCATATCGAAGTTTAAGATAAATATTTCGCCATAGATATAAGGGCTTTCATGTTGTTAGTTATTTAATTGTTTTGTTGGTTAATCGCAGTCTAACTAGTCTAGTTCTTTGGACGTAACTTAAGGCGCGTGAAGGAACGTTGGGGTGGTTTTATTGGGTATACTAGCGACGGGAAGTCACACACTACTCCGCCACCCGTTCCTACGCGGCGGGGTGTGATGCAGGCATTTCCACCTCCCAAAAAAGTTCTTAAACTTGTGAAAAATGATTGATTTTTATTAATAATTTATTTTATTAATTAACAGTATAGTAAAACCCAGAGTCTGTTACTAAGTCTCTAGTCATATAATCTCGTAGGAATCGTTGTGTATCGGTATTTTGCCGAGATAATTTATAAATAATGCAGTCCATCTAAGATCATAGATCGTTAGATTATTATTTTTTGTATAAACCCTATTTTGTTTAAGCTGAAGCTTGAGTCTTGTTTCTGCTTAATCTAAGCGCATCACCTGGAAGAAAGTTATATACATAATAGGTAAACTGGAGGAAAGGTTTTTGGTGGAATGTTTGAGATTCCAGAAAAAATACTTTAAGAACACACAAAAACTGCAAAAACGTTACTAGACTTTTGAGTCAACCAATAATTTTTTTATGTAGTTACCACATTTCAA
This sequence comes from Malacosoma neustria, assembly GCA_963693495.1. NCBI lineage: Eukaryota > Metazoa > Arthropoda > Insecta > Lepidoptera > Lasiocampidae > Malacosoma > Malacosoma neustria. The sequence continues at coordinate 14,190,534 of OY856383.1, forward strand.
AGTCCACTCCAACTATAAATAAAGCTAACTGTAACTTTAAAGACGAGACTGAGTTTTGTTTCTTTTTGTCTTATAGTCTACAAATATTTCAAATAATTTATTTACTTTAATATTACTTCAGAGAGTTTGCACCATTGATTAAATATTACACAAATTGCTGACCAAACTTGCCCCCATAAAACATCCAACTTCCAACGCTTGTCTTCTTGTCAAATGAATCATTGCGGGTAAATAAGGAGTTAACTGTAAGCCAGTTTATATTCAAAACCACGAGATCTTCGAGAAACGACAGCTTGAGCATGAAAGTGCATGATAATCTGTTTTGAATTCAACATTACGCATTCTGATTACTATAGAAGCTTATTCGGTCATAGATTTCATCTGCATTATTTGTATAAAGTTATAATAAAATATTTTAGAATTAGAATAAAACTTTTAAAAATATTCATTGTGTAATGCCCTTATTAGATTAATTGTAAAATATTTAATACATGAAAGCTCTCGACAAGAACAAATGAGGATAAGGAGTGGCTAATACATAGTATTCTATAGTTTTTAAATACTTATAAAAAAAGCAAAGATCACGAACACTGTTAATATTTCCAAATTATCGAGAAAGCTGTTTCTTTCGGTTTTCTCGTCAGTGGGCAAGGGACGAAAGAGTGACGAGTTGACCGTAAGTCAGAGGAAAACCTCTATAAAGATATGAAATTAATACTTTTTATCATTACAAAGAAAAAAGCATTAGTTAAGTTCAATAAATCAAGAAGTAATAGAAGAAACAATGTGTGATTTAATAGAAAGATGCAATTGAAGTATCACAACATTTTTTAAATTATTATCCTCTTCCTAAAATCTATCTAGCTGAGTATGGCTATGGACCTGTCACAGGCAGACAACTAATATTAGATCGAGTAACATAGTCTATTTTTTGGAAGTTAAGGTTCCCGTAGAACAGACAGTCTCTTTCGTCGTTGTGTATTGAAAACTTCATTGATGGTTTTAAGGCATTAATCAGGAAAAAAGCAGCCTCAATGCTACTGCGATTGCGTGGCAGCGCCAACAGCATTCTTAAAATGATTTCAGCCCGCTACGATTGTGCTATTCAGCAACATTGGCATTGGATAGCTATTGTAACGGGGAAAATATAGTGTTGATTAAATCACCTACTAACAATTCTAACTTACTGTTAAGAATTTTATTATAGAACTAACCCACTAATAACTTATGGATAAAAAAAAATGTCTGAAATAAATGATTATTATTATTATTAAACCCGCAGAATCATTAGGTTGCAATAAAATAAAGCCTTTTAAATTTTACTAAATACCGCCTACATATTTAGTGAAATGCCGTTCCATAAATTGCGCTTCGTTATGCCAACTCAGTGTTGTGGACAGGCAATTCTAGTTAGAACTAGGGAAATCTTTCCTTGACAGTTATTCCTGAATGGAGGTAAAGTGATTTATTAAGCTGTGATTAAATTACGTTGCTTTCTGCTTGAGTTTGCTGGAACGATGGCAAATCGAGATTCTTGTTTTAAGGAAAACGAAGCTAATTTAATGAGTCTCTGCCTCTGTAAAAACAGGTATAATAAAAATGTTAATGTTAAATTCGTTTTTAATTGCATGTTTTTGTTCATTATTATACAAGTATTCTTAGCTTAAACTTAAATAAGCCCATGCTGAAGACAAGTCTAACTTGTCAGGTTTGCTAATAGAGAGGCAATATTAAATTTGAATTCATGTTAATTAGCTTTTCTATGTCCTTTGAAACTTATATTAAGTAAGATATTATTCAATTTATTTAGATGTCATCATATAAGGAGTTTTGGAACAGTGATAATTTTGATTGTAAGTTTTATATTAAAACTAAGCTCATATCTACAAAATTAAACCATAGGAGTTTATGCCCTCATTTGAGTTTATAATATAACTCTTGATAAATAACTGTTGCGCCAATAACCTTGCTATAAATCTCACAACCGTTTGTTACACTTTTTACACAACCTTTCATAAAACTTTTATTTCTGCTTTCAACGCAATGTCTATAAGTATTTAATAACTGTTATAGGCCCATTATTGTTTTTTTAAACACGATGTTTTATTTACTTTTTCTGCTGGCACTACTTGTAACGGATGATTTTTGTAATAATGAATCACCTTCACATTCTTAGAATTGTTTTTACAACATCTTCCGAACCATATAAAAAATAAAACGGTAATCTATACTAGTCACTAAATGTTAGAAAATCAAATTAAAATAATAATTAGTGTTTTAATAATTTATTTTTATCAAACGAATAGTACCTAAGTAAAAAAATAAATCATGTTGACCGAAATCTTACTATCAACAAATATATCTCTTTCATATAATTTATCGAGGTTCATGAAATTGATATTGTGAGACAGTTTCTAGTTGCAATTACGAGCCATAGAGATTTGATTACTTACTGCTAAAATTGATTACAGAAATATTTATTAATATGTTAGATTTTTTATGTCTTTACTAATATTTATTCAATCAAAACATTAATAAATAATAACAAATTATTAATAAAAAAATTATTATTTAGTTATGCTATTGAGTTATTAATCGTATGACAAGATTCGGGTAATTTTTTCATCCCCCTCAAGGGCGCTCCTCTGTCCGAGGAGTGCACGGGTACCCAAGGTGCCCGAGCATTCGCCGCCTCACTCCCCTTCCCATCAGAGGCGACGGAGTCCTTCCTACCTTTATTCTCGTCTAACTTCCCACATCCTTTTCCAACTTCGCTCTCTGTGGGTGGCGTGGTCATCGGTGGATTGGCTTCTCCGAGACAAAAAAAAAGCTTTTTTCATGATATGTCAGAAATACTTATAAATAGCCTGTATGCTGAACACTAGATTTAAAAAAATTAAAGCTTTCTCATAAAATTGAAATCTTTAGAGTTTTTCTACAAAATATCACTATGTAACATTAAGTGTGCAGTTCGTGATGTCGACGATCCCATACTCACAGACGGTCTAGACACGCTTGGACTTCGGAGAGACTTTTCGTCTCTTTACGTACTCTACCGTCTGTACAATGGGGAGTGCTCTGAGGAGCTATTTAGAATGGTGTCCTCGTCGTCTTTCTACCACCGCACTGCCCGCCATCGGCTGGATGTTCATCCCCATTTCTTGGAGCCTCTTCTTTCTTGTACGAAACGGTTTTCAAGAACGTTCATATTGCGTACTCTTAGGATCTGGAATAAGCTTCCGGCTGAGGTTTTTCCAGCGCGGTACGATATGGGGTTCTTCAAAAAAGGCGTTATAAAATTTCTTCGAGGCCGGCAGCGCGTTGGTAATGCCTCTGGTGTTGCAGACGTCCATAGGCGACGGTGACCACCTGCTAGGGTGGGCCGTTAGCCTGTCTGCTGAACTCTCGTAATAAAAAAAAAAATAATTTTCAGCGTACGTTCAAACCTTGCTTTATTATATATTTGTATTGTATATTAAATCGTATAAGGTAATAAACTGATGAAAGAATTTAGCTAACATTAGTTAATTTTTTAATGTTTAATGTGTTAAAAATTAGTTATATTCTGTCACGTTGTTCAGTAATTCTTCAACCCATAAAAACGAATGAAAAATTATATTAAGATCTTATAATCACGGGATTATCACCAGAACATAAATATACCATCTCACAGCTATTTATCAGTTGGATCGTTACAATAATTTGCAATTGTGGGATGGTTTATACACAGCTCACATGAACCTTTTGGTCCCTAATGACTTGTAATGAATTACTTCATTTATACAAGCAAGAAATTTATTGGTTTTAAAATTATAATTAAGTGTCTCTCGGTATTATTTGTGTTGAGGAAGTAAGTGATTTCTAAATCATGCAAATTATAATCTATATTTAACAAATATAAATATTGTCTTGTTAGCATTTGTTTTTGGAATAATGGAATATAAGTGGAAAAAGCTTCGGTATTGACAATTTTTATTATTATTAAACGAGATCATAGTGGTTTGAGCGCATCTCGATGTTTATAAACAATTATTTATTATCAATATTGTGCCTCTTTCTTATTAATATAATTATTATTGTAGAGTCTGCAATTATAATTGCTTATATTGTTTTCTAACCAAAAAATTAACATTAAGATCCTTTGAATTAAAAAGCGTTTAATTTTTTAGTCATAGACATTAATGCATATAGGTTTTTAGCACGCCACAAACCTTAGTATTATCATAACATCTGGTTACGCCATGAGAGCTTTTAGGATCTATCCATAGACAGCAGAGAAGTCATTTTGAATTCAGTTGTATATTGGTAATCCTATAAAAGTAAAAAATGAATCTAGTCATGAATTAAGCGCCACGCCAAATCTATTTCAAAGTAATTACGCCTAAACCAGAACACAATGGAATACAATAATAATGTACTTCGCACTTTAAGAATGCAATTATATATTGTTGGGAAATGGCATCGCAGCGAAAATCGGTAACGGTGCAGCGAAAGGGAATAAGTTCGGAATAACTTAACCGCTATACTATAAATGTTGTAAGTTATAGCTTAGATTATGTTGATGTCATTGAAATGTTGTGATATGTACCAACAGGCGAAGTTGGTGATTAAAGGAAGGTTGACGGAAATGAATTCTGGTAATGGTAATACATTTAATGGCATACATAATACACGATTTAATGGCGATATAAAATTGTTTTGATAACCACAAAAGAGTCAGAGCATCATTTATATACTTTTTTTATTGCTGCGGGATAGCAGACATGCTGACAGTACACGACATATAATATAAAAATATTTAATCTATCTATTTACTTGGCTGTATAATTTTTAAATATTCGGATGACCGGTATTTTTTTTTTATAAATTGTGTTTTTTGGAAATTAACAATTGATTTTCTTAGTCTAACCTCAAAGCAAACACTCATTGACTTCGTGTTACTTAACAACGCCATCAGCTGTAATAGCTTTAGTGTTGTTGTGTCGTTAAAGCAATTTAAAAAAAAATAGTATTATTATTCGCCGATAGATGTCAGGAAGAGTCACCTTTTTGTTAATTTTCTTCCAATAAAAAAAAGCGAATAAAATGACATTTTCTAGAAGTGATTCCTAGCTAGATCGATTTATTGCCCCCGAAACCCCCCGTATACTAAATTTCATGAAAATTGTTGTAAAATAAAGAGACCAAATTACAGTGTAAACTCTATATAACGATATTTAACGGACTGAGCATTTTCGGCGTTACAGAGAGTGGTCGTAAAATGGAGATTTTACTAATATAGTACACATTTTACAGACTCACACCTTATATCTTGAGAGACTATAGTTACTATTTACTAATAGTTTCGCTGCATCAAGGGCTTGTTTGATGCTTGGTGGAGGGTCAGGATCGTCTGTATCATCTTCTTCATCCACTCATTGTTCCTTAATGATTTATAATGCCGCCTTGTTATCGTTAGTTAGAGTGAGCATGAATATATATAGAGTGTATTATTCTATAGAAAACAAGGTAAAGTAACCAAAGTCCGACGTTTTAATGAGTTTGTAGTTAGATCGAGTGATGATATAAATAATTTTACATTACATTGTATTAGTAAGAGGTGGATCTATTCCACAATCTTTATTGAAATTATTACTTCGGATATAACATTATGTATTGCAGTAACACGTAATCAACCAATTTGCCTTCCCAATATAATTAATTATAATCACTTAATGATACACAATCTTATTTAATAACAACTTTAATGGAACAAATTGTTCGTCCTTGATCTATTTCTTTTGTATGTGGGGGTATCAATCATTTAACTTGTAATAATCACGTTTAGTGTCGATCTTGATTCTTAAAAATCTTTTCTATATAGATTAATAAAAATCTGGCGTACGTAATAAAATTAATTATTTTGCTCTTAACTAGTAGTTGTGTGTTTTATGCATCTTTGTCAACGCAGTGGCAGTATATTGATGCCCTTCTTAAAAAAATCAGCTGGACGAGAGGCAACAAATTCTTCATTTGGCTTTATTAAAAAGTGTTATAATACAGCCTGCATTTTTCTTATTTATTTAATTAAAGCTCTGGGATGTTTTAAGAAGTATAATCAAAATATGCTAATGACTTTTCTATTATAACATTTTTTTGTCTGCCATGTCTTTTTTGAATATATACATTACTTTTTGGATCTAACAAATTTTTAATTATTTGCTTCCTAAACTGCAACTTTATGTAAACTTTGGCTCAACAGCAATTATACGACTATAATAGTCGTTGCATAAGCGCATTTACTATTTAAGTCTATAAACGTTACATAATCATTTTCAAATCTAACAAAGTTAGGGACAAGAAGCGTCTTTGTGATGGTATTTTGAAAAATGACGTAGTTAATATATGTCACATAGAAAACGTAAAGTCGGAAGAAAATGTTTATTCGAACCATTAATCAGTTCCGGAAGCATCGTTTACACTGTCGGTTATTACTGACAATATGTGGGTATATGCTGTTATTTAAAAAATTGTTCTTTGTGGTTTATTCCGAATATAGTAGGGCTATATTATTAATTTCCTTGAGAGCCGAATATGTGGCAAATATATTTCCATTCCTTTTGCTTACAATCTTGCTGCTCTGACCATTTCTATCAGGATATCAGGGATGGGATAAAAACCCAATTTAGCTTCCTTCTTGGTTAAGAAATGCTACTACTCGTGACGATAATGTTATAAAGGGAATCGGTTTTATTATGAATAGTCATAATAAAACCATAGGGTAGTATTTATAGTCTTACAAGTATGCTCTTTATGTATCTGTGGTAAGTATTAAAGTATTTTCCGGTTATGTGTGTACAGAAATGGTTATTTTATTTCGTGGTTATAGTGTGGTTGTATTAATTAGTTACAACAAATAGTTTATCTAATCCAAAGTTAATTGCTTCGCATACAATAGTAAGTAAAGAAAGACAACGTTAAAGATGGCTTATAGGATTACGTTACCAATAAATCTATATAAATAAAATGATAGAGGTCTGCAGCTGTGTGCGCATCACGGCAAAATTAGTGAATAGATTTCAATTCAATTTTCAGTTTTATTTCTTAAATACTTGGCCCTTATCTAAAATATACACATCTAAAAGTCTAAGCAACATGCATGATATTACAAATTTACCATTCATACTAATTAATTTCTAAGTCTTTACTCACTCAAAGTGCGTAGGTATGTAAACTTTTTTGTTATTGATGACATACTGGCTGGTTGTAAAAAAATTTCAATTATGTTTTGTTTTTTTTTCATAAAATTAAATGAAAGGGAATTTGTTTGAATTTAAGTGCGTTTTTATTACTACGTTTAGTCTTGCGGACCGGGGGCAAAACCGCCGGTCCTGCCCACTAAAAACCCTGGTCGTCATTCTTGGCCTTAGAGGGGGGCTTCGCAGGATCGCCTGGCCAAAACCATCCTAAAATTTAAATGAGTACATGTTGCTTAGACTTTTTTGATGTGTGTATATTGCTATACCTTCATTTAATATAAAATTAAAAATGTTTTAAGAAACAAAGATTTTTATAAGCACTACGTGTTAAGTGATGTGTGTTTTCTTGCCGCGGAGAAGTGGGACAAGCGGTGTAGCGAGCATGCGTAGAAGCGAAGTCTTTTCTACCTCTGCCTCATGCCGAAAGCAACACGGACGAAGTCTTGGATATCAGCTAGTATTATATAATATGGCGTGATGTTGACGCATGACAAGCTTGCTATATACCTATTATTGTTTACACTTCCTTCATACATAATCTTACCCTGATTTCATAAACGTCACAGAAAACGGTCCTTGCCTTTCACTCAGCTATCATTTAAGTCCAAATGTTCTCATACGCACTTTGACCCTAATGTAGCGTATCTGACAAATTGAATAGCAAAAAAAAACGTTAGAAAAACTGGTTATGCAAGTAATGATCTCTGCAGTACCAGTTTAGTGATTCTTAATAAGATATTTGATTTGAAATTATGAGCGTAATTGTACGTCTAGTAATTAGTATGTAAATGATTAAATCTTTAAATATTTGAAATTGGAGAGTATGTAATAGGTTTTTCAATATTCCGATTTTAAATGGTTCTGGGATCAATAGTTAATTAGTTAGTGTCAGTGCCAGTGACAAAATAATACTTACAATACAATATTTTATTTAAAAATAAACTTCATACATATTCTCTATTAAGTTCTAATAAAGTTAGTAATTATTATTTTTCATGAAAATCTAAAATTATTTGTTATATGTCATCAGTCTGTGTGTGTGTCTTATAAGAGTTGAACCAAAATAGCTTAGTTACCATTATTTCTTATCTCAAGGCATCAACCCCTGTTATGCACTTATAATTTTTTTGTTCTCTTTTTTTCGTCATTTTCATACAAGGAATAACAAAAATACGAAACAAACCTCATAATATTAATTAAATTAAATTTTTCATTTTGCACGTGAACTAAGTTATTTCAAGCGTCATAATGATGTCTGAAAATCTTGTTGTAAGTATTTGCAACTGCCTGTTTAACTCTAAAATAATAGCTCGCGTGTCAATTTTGCCACAATAATTGCAGTGGGTCAAATTACCCTACCAATTTTCGATGTTTCTACCCACAAGTGTGATTTAGAACAACCGCGTGACTTTCGCAACCAGCGACATTATCGTTTCGTGTTTGGCCAAAACTTAAACGCCTGACCTCGTGGTACGAGAAATTGTTACTTAATGTTTTTGTTAGAAACGAAATCACTGATTTAGACACAAGAAGTAAAATATACAAACAATGACTAACTTTCAATTTTATTGTAAATGATATTTTCGTTTATTATGATTAAATGTGCATTAAAAGCTCGTATAGTTTTTTGCCGTTCAAGGGTGGCGTAAGAATACTAACCCTTGCGTCTGGGGTAGTAGGGTCCCAAACTCGTCTGGATGGTAACCACCCTCGGTCTTAAGTATGTTGCCATAATAATCTTTTGTTGTGTTCTGGCATTAGTGACCCAGGTTCCTGTACCCTTATGGGACATCAACGTGTTCGCGGTCGCGGACGCTAGCGTCGCAAACATCCATAGGCATCGGCTGTCTGCTGTTCCTCAGCAATAAAAAAAAAATAGAGTTTTTATGGGTACCCTCACTGTATATCGCTCGCACTCGCCCGTGGTTCTCATGTCTTGATAGTGATAGTGACAATTAGACACTCGAGACAGTGTTTAAATGTATGCCATAGACTACCATAAATCGCAGACACTGTTGATTGAGGAAGTTAGCGGTCCTATAATATAAACAAGACATCTGCTCATCTGCCAGCTAATAAATAACGGAAAAATTTTGATACAATGTTCTCCTTTTGGTTTTGGGGATTCACAGATTAGGTGACAATCGTCCTTGTGTAAACGAAACGATAAAATATAAACGCAGTACGTCCCCCGTACTCAAGTATGCACACCAGATTTTAAAGAGAATTTAAGCTTTGGATATAAGTGGATGATCATAATCATCAAAATTTTGAGACGTCATAGATTTTTTTATGTACTCAACTATAATATAATTATTATGATATTCTTGAACTCGCTTTAAACTCTTTAAAACCCATGTTTTATGATTGTATAGATATTATTTCATAGTTCTTAATTTAATCCACTTACCAAAGGTTATTATTATTATTAATGCTCAATCATCCGGTTCTATAGTTAAATTTAATAAAGCAAATGATCGTAACGTTACTCGCGATTTCATTGGAAATGATCGTAATCTCGAACCTATTATCGTCCATACTGTCCCAGTAAGGCTATCAGATCCTAGCTATATTTGGTTTGTAAAATCGAAAGGCAGTAAGTAATAAGGAAGATTGTTTTACTACTTTAGTGCCGCTCGATTTGACAGTTTTAGAGCTTATACTTATTAAATATAGAGAATTCAAGTCTCAATTGATTGCTGTCTGGACAGAAAACTCACTTTAGATAATAATTTTTGTCGTGTATTATAAAATCAATCATCATGATTGCAAAACTGAAGTGGCAGTGGGCTGCGCACATAGCGCGAAGGACAGATGGCCATTGGGGCAGAAAAGTCCTCGAATGGCGACCGCGTACTAGAAGACGCAATGTTGGTAGGCCCCCCACAAGATGGACCGATGATCTGTTCAAGATCGCCGGAATAGGTTGGATGAGGGCAGCTCAGGACCGAACATCGTGGAGACTTGGGGGAGGCCTTTGTCTAACAGTGGGCGTCTTCCAGCTGAGATGATGATGATGATTATAAAATCTAATTTTAATGTTACATACCTATGAATTCTAGAAGATTCGAGTATTTTTAGAGAACATAACAAAATAAGTAAGGGAATACTTGTAATATAGAACAATACATAACACATATGTAGGTGAATATGTGAACAGTCGATAACGTCCCACTGCTGAACTTTCTTCTACAGGAAACGAACCCCAAGGTTGATCTCCGAGTGTGGTATCACTTGGTTACCACGTACCTACAGAATACTCATTACAAAGGTATTATTTATAATGTATATCTTACGGTTACAGGTATTTTCTATTAAACAACTTACTGTCTTTATTTTATATATAAGACGGCCAACAATAAATTGGTTTTAAAATTGATAAAGTACCCAGTCATTGTATTCTTTAAATGATTCTGATTTCTCAAAAGATGCATTTGATTTATGATAAAGATAGTGTCGCTTGGAGGCATCGCCTACCTAGTGCACCATTGCCAAGTCGCGTACAATGGGTAAAAAGATGGCCGACACAATCGGGTAAGGTTCGTTTTCATTACAGCACGTAATAAAATATCGTTCACAACTTAAATCGCAGAAATTGCAAGATAAACATTTAATTTAGCTTCTTATGAAATGATTTACGATATATGATAGAGGGTGGAATATCTCTCCCTTTACTTCCATGTACCTTGATCATAAATTATTCTTAATTCAGAAAAATAGATATTTTTGTTAGTCAGCTCTCACGTTAATGGCATTTTTGGCGAGTCATCAAAGAGGAGATACGGTGAAACGAAAGGAAAACAAGATTGAAAAATAATGATGCGACTTAGTAAATTTCTTTTCAAAACGACCATTATAAAACAACGATAAAAATATAAATTTCAGCCGTAAGCTCATTAAATATAAATCTGGTAAACACTTAATCGTTTTAATTTGCTAATAACTCAGCTTAGTACCTGCGATATTTAATTTAACAATGGATACTTACAGAGCAGAGCATCCTAAGTTAGCAGCACACTGGCATCGGCCGTCGTGACGCTTGTGTTCCGATAACGGCATCTTCAAGACCTTGACTGGTGCAGGCTTGAACTTTATAACCTGTGAATGCCCTTTAGTATTTATAGGCTGATATTTCGTTTGGTGAAATAAAGTGATACATTAGAGTTCATCGTATTAGTTTGTAATAAGAAATTTACATGAATTGACTTTACATTTACATGAGTTAACGTTAAAAAAATATAGGACCAAGGTGAGGTCGGTCGGGTTTTAGATTGGAATACTTGTAAGTGGGCCACCGATGTGATCGCACACCTAGTATAAATTGTTTAGCTTCTGTGAAAGACTTAAGAGGGGGGTTACTAAAACTAGTGACTAAATTATATGTTACATATTAACTATTCTCACCCTGAATGCCAGCAGTAGAAAGGAGCTTGGGGGAGGTTTTTTTTAGTGGATACACGGTATGTGCCCTTTAAAACGGGGTTAGCGTGTTGAATTGTCGTGAGTTCTACAGGAGCCTGCTGTGTCTCCGCGCGGCAGTGTATCAGGCCATTTTTCATCGTTGTGAAAAAAAAATTATATCTATGAAGAATAGTGGGTGTAAATTAAAAATAGTTCTGTGTTGACTAAATATTTTATGAAGGCTTGGTGGTGAGAGGAAAAAGAATAGGACTATTCCATAACTTCCCAAGAGAATAAGAGTCGACTAATATACTTCGTTTGCTAGTTTAAATTCAGTATAGCGTCTATTAAGCCATCATTAATTTATCTATTTTCTTCTAGCTCTGAAATAGGCAGTTATACAAAAAAATGTACGCAAAATTTTTAAAAAGAAAAGGTGAGATATAAAAATAATAAACATAAATGACCACGAAGAATGCATGGAAGATGCGAAAAACAAAGAAATGGGACGCTACAAACTGTGTATACTTAAACATATTTTAGAGGGATAAGCATCAAATAAAATGTTAAAAAGGGAGAAGTTAAAATTAAATATATAATAGATTAAGAAAAAATTAAATAAAGACACGGGTTAAAGTCTATCTTTGCCAAGCCTTTCGTAGTAAACGGCAAGGACATAAGAATGGCACTATAAAATTCTTAGAAGGAAATGTCACATGTTTACATACAAAATCGAATGTATTTCCTTTCGATACCATTTTTGCAAGTTGATTGAAAACTTGTACTCTGAATGACCCATTCAAAAGATTAAACATTATTTAGGTGCATTCAATGAAATGTTATTGGATTTGATACGATCTTAATGTGTCGTTGTATGGGGGTTCGGATCGAATCTCTAGTCAAGTGTATTCAATTTAACGGTATATTTTGGTCAACATCTACTATGTTGATTATATTTTTAGATGATTTATTAATTTAAGTTAATCAAGTTAATACTTGACCTGTATGTAACGGAATTTTTGGACACGATTTTTACTCTGAACAATAAAAAATTTCAATATTTTGCACGCTTGTCAAGACCCGATGACAATATACAAATTTAATAATCAGGATTAACGCTTTCTTTTCCTTCTGCCGGAAGATAGCGTTAAATTATCACAAACATTTACCGATTGGAAATTGATAAGAAATATATTATATTTTACAGTTAATTGAACTAAAAAGTACAAAATAATTCTTAGCATAAGAATAAAATTACTGACGAGAATATTAATGTCACTGTTCTAAAAGCGTACTTTTAGAACAGTGACAAAAGTTTGCTAAAAGGGGTGCTTTGTACGATACTTTTAAACTAACTCTGTATTTCGGAATGAAATTGATATCGAGCACCTGTATTTTATTAGATCTGTTTATTTAAGAGATTAAAAAGATACTTGACATTATAAATACATTTATGAAACTGATTACTAAAACTTGATTAGACATAAAAAACCCGTCTCGAAAGACTATTCAAATTTTAACACATAATAATAAAATAAATAATATCGCAAACAAATATATAAATGCGGATTAGTATTTTTAGGCTTATTTTTCAGATGTTTTTCTTGTGTAATAATTATAACGTAATCTTGATTTGTGATTTGAAGTTATATTTTTCTTTCTAGACCTCAATCTTAAATTGCTCCTATTTACTTTGCATTCCTGGCCACCACATGAGCTTTATTACACATATTTCTATAGATTCGATCAATTTGGTCTGGCCTGGTTATTCGTGTCCTTTAATTGTATGTTTAAAAAAATCATGATTTTTTTCTGCTCTTATCGTACATTATATGACACAATACGTTCACTTTTTCTCTATTACCTGCCATCTCAACATTTACAACGTTTTTTCACCATATCTTTTACACATTCCATCCAACTTCGGTCTACCCCTCCATCTATTTCCATTCACTTTCATTACAAAAATTGTCTTGTACTCTGGCATTCTTCCCTTTGTATCTCAAATCTGCTAATTATAGATCGTGCACGAAGCAATAAAAAATCTATAATTTTTATTTTACTAGTAATGTACAAATGGTGGATAAATTCTCTCAACACATTGAAAAACTTCGACCTATAACGTATTAATAATAAATTGAAAATACGTTGTTTAACATTACAAATAGTACAAGATATTTGAACAGTGGATACGTTATGAAATCAGAAACAAATATTTTTTACGACTGCGAAAAAAGCATTAGAATATTGCAAAAACACTTCTAAACATACACTTGTGCAACACCAGTCGACCTTAACGAGGCATATTTGACTTCAACAATTTGTATAATAGAAGTTATTAGTACGTTGCCGAAAACCTTTCCCACTATTGTCCACCAATTTCAAAATGCCCTACTTAACGCTTATCGTAGTTGAGACAAAGGACCATTTTAAAATTCACAGTGTTATCTTAGTTTTATAGCGTAGGGTAAAAGTTGTGAAAGCCAATTAGCAAGGAATTAGTATATTAGCGGAAACGTAGGCGATAATTTTGAGAACGGTCCGTAGAATCAATGTTGACTTAAGGCTTAGAACATTCGATTGATTAGTCAAATATTACGCCAATTTATGAGTCGCTCATACAGCTCGACAGTGAGGATATGATTCATCTATGTACATTAGTTTTCTCTTTCTTATAATTATGATTATAATGTTGAATAGGGTAGAATAATTATTGCAATAACAAATAATTAGTTACAAGCCTAGTATTCCTTGTAGTTGATTTTAATTATGGGTGGAACACTTATATACGATACATTAATTTGTTTTTTAATAATTTTTAGCATAATTATTATATTTATTTATATAAGGCAATATAAATAAATATCATAAACTGTACATAAAGTCAAATCTATAAGCTTTCATATACTCATATATGTTAATATAATAAAGCCAGAGATTTATAATTTTTCTCTGTTATCGAGGTGGAAATGCAATTGAATTACCGACAGAATGAACTACTGACTTTAGAGCTCTTGACTGCAGGCGGAATGACCTGGGCAGAGCACGTATCAGGAGAAACCTCTACAGGTTGTGAAGCATTTTTCACGTCGCTCACGTATGGGCTTAATTTCTGAGCAAAATTTTCAATTAAGTATATAAATGTAAAACTAAACTAATACCATAATTGTTAATTGTATCTAACATAAATCAAACAACTCCTAATTAGAATAACGATCTATGACAATTATGGTGGGCGATTTAGGACCTTACGTTTCGTAACTAGTTCACTTTGATGTTTGACAATTATAAATTCAATACGATTTGTATATCGAACCTGTTCTGTATATATTCAGTCGTAATCGGCACATGTAATACCCATCCACCCACGCATCATAGAAAGTTGAAATCATTTTTAAATGTGGGGTTTTTCACAATTTCGAAATCCTTATTTACTTTAGGCTTGGGACTTCAAATTTGCTTTTTGTTGTAACCAAATGCACACGATCAGTAGTACCAAAATAAACTAATATATACTATCCGAAGTCAGTAGTTTATTTAGTAAATTTAACATAATAAATTCAACATAATTATTAACTAGCTTTGTCTTAACTTATAATATTGTATTAGCGTGGTCTAAGTAGCCGGCTGCAGTTGAAAATAAAATACTGAAACTAATCTACAAACCTTGTTTATTCTTTTGGTATTAAGTAATTAATATGTCATCTAGAAATAAAAATATCAGAAAAAAAAAGAGAGTATTTATTGTATTTTCATTGTGCTATGGTAATGATCTATCGAGACAAGTTCTACCTTTACACATATATCATTCTAAAACTGTTTCCTTTATAACATATATTTTTTTTAATTCCAAACATTTCTACCAACAATATAATTTAAAAAGATTTAAAAAAGATACAGTAGACTTTACAAACACACATCTTTTTAACTGCTATGTACATTCTATTCTTAAAATAGTAATCCGCCAAAAATGGAAAGGCTCGTGGCGGCTCGTGCTCTTGCGAAGTTCAATTCAAGAAACGTCAGTAACTCGTATATCACAGGGCATGAATATGAATATTTGTGTATTGGATTAACACCGTTCAGTTTCTATTTAGCTTTTATGGGCACAAACTACTAGTTGGATTTCATTTATGGTCAAAATCGGCGCTCTACGTCGATATGTAAACTAACCAAGAGTAGTTGATTACGTTTGGATATTTACTACCTTGCTACCGATATTTCTATCAATTAGTTTAGACCGAACTAGTAAAACTATCAAGTAACTGGTGCAAATTTTATCTATAGTACCGTTAGAACGAACGTATCGTTTCTTACCAACGAATGGTTAAATGGTAAATAAGAATGCTTTGATCAAAAATTATGCAAGACTTGAGTCGAATTGAGAATGTTATACTTGTTATGTTATACTTTTGAACAGTTTGTATCAAATTAGTAAATTTTTATATTTTAAAGCAATTTAATAATCTGTTTTTTGAAATATGTCTCATCTAAAGCTTAAAATTCGGAGACATGAACACTGTGAGAGGTCCTGGAGTCTTCTCCAGCTAGACTCTTTCTAATCTGTTTCTTCTTATTCTTCCTTTTCTATTCGCGTTCCCATACTCGGAGTAACAAACACAGAATTTCGTATTAGTGTCTCCATACTCAAATAATTCGGCATCAAGCAGCGTCTATCTTTTACAGTATAGTCACAAATATTAAATTTTTTTGAGACAATTCAAGACATGAAAATTAATCAATCCAACTCTTAGTTACCCAAGAGAAGGAAAGCACAAGATCGCTCATAAGATCCTCGTACGTTGGACCAATCCAATCAAGTCTGTTATGGTTTCCTTAAATCAATTTAGCAGGTTAACCTCAAATATACGAAAATGGTGAGATGTCGTCAGGTGCATCACATCTGGCCCTGCGTAACGAATAAGAAGAAGCTTCCACTTAAAATACATAAAAATGACGATTTTCTACGTTTTCTCCGACATTTAAGGTCATAATAAAAATTTAAGGTATTTTAAGGTAATAAATAAATATTGCTTGTTTTTCAATAATCGGCATTATATTGATTTCAAAAGCAATGCTCAAGTTTAACTTAGTCTTAGAGTTTATTGTAAAACTAGCATCAGTCCGCATTTTTTTTTAAAATAATACAAAACTGAATCTAGGATAAGATATAAATGGGAATACGGGATGCTGTGATGTTTGTATTAAATGACTTTAAGGTTGTAAATTCTGTGTTCTAAATCAAGAAGTTACTAACTTCTGATTTAATATGTCATGATACAAAACAATACAAGTTGCTACGTGTGAGACGATCCTTTATTTTTATTTGACAACTTATAATTTTCTAAGCTAGTTCAGTGTGGTAAATTTGCCTATTAAAATTTCTTCACGAGTGTTGATACTTGTGATGGCATGTCATTAATATAATTGACATATCTGCAAATCTTGACTTTTTATCGATTTGTTTTTTACCCGTTACTTAATCGATTTCCTCGTTCTTAGAAGTAAGGTACAAAAGTGTTTTTAAGATATAATTTTAATAATAATCACAGTTCATTTTGGATCTTATGTAGTATTTTATATAAGAATCGCACTGTAAATGTTCATATTTGGAATAAGCGTGAAAATATTCTGTTATACTTTTTATTATTAATTTTAATTTAGATTATTCAGTACGTTACTGCCCTAGCTTTATTAAATTGTTATCATCGTTAAAAAACCAAACTTCATGATACAATTCTTCTTGATTAATTCAACATATTCCCGCTATTTGTAAATCCTATTCATTAATCACCGATGCATACTCTCGTATTTATTGTTCAGCAAATAAACAATACGTTACTGACTTAAACAAATATTTAATTGGTATTTCTAATTGCTGAGTTGTAGCTATTGTTCTGGTGATTCTTTCACACAATTGCCATTGTGGAAGAACAATGTTGGGAGCTGACCTCAAGGATCATGATGCAATTCTTGTGCATCCATTAAGGAAACGGTCACATCGTTTGCTACACTGTGATATTAGGAAGTGATGGGAGATATGATTGTGCTCTGACCAGTGTTTCAAAATTTAGTGAATTCAGCAGTTGGCTTTTCAGTTTCATTAAAAGTGTTGAGTGTCGTATGGTATTTGTCTTTAATATTACTAACATTATTATTGTTTGAAAATTGTTAAAGTTATCGTAAACTTTTAAATGTATCAAATTTTATAGTGAAAATATATCTTTATAAATGTGAATTGTTTTCGTTTGTGAAATAGTATCACTTGTACCTTTAATAAGCTGTAAAAAGCGATAAACATCTTTCTCCTGGGAAGTTATTTATCTTTTGTGGAATATCGTACTAGGAGCGTCGTTTCTGGGCATGTTATTGCTGTTCTAAAATACGGTATTATTGTTTTTATAATTGACAATAAACTATTGTAGTAATTGTGTTATTGATATAATCACTAAGCAGATAAATATTCTTGTTTATGAACATAATTCTAGTGTAAAAATTTAAAGAACGCGTACGTCTTTCAATTCATCTATATTATTCCGTGTAAATGTTTGGGTGGATAATTATTCAGTTGCATCAGAACGGCTAATCGGAATGAAACGGATTTAGCATAGACATTTTATATAAAAGACAATGTGCTAGTGTTTAACCCGAAAAAATCTACGCAAACGAGATAATACTCAAGTGATGTATTGAAATATTATCGAGTAATACACACTTTAAATGTTAATTTGACATTTAAAAAAGTGTACTTATGTGCGCATGTAAGACGTTACACTTCTTTGGTATAACAAGATAAAAACCTTTTCTAATATTTTTATACTTCGCGTTATCCTGAGTTTGTAGTAAAAATTACTTTAGTTTATGATGTAAATAAATAAATACATATCGTCTACTAACCTCAAATTCTAAAAACGTACTCAAAGTAATATGTAAAAACCACTTTTATCACTTATAATCACAGTAAATTATCTTTAAATGTAAAAAATTTACAGATAGTTATAAACTACACCGTGTCGCTTATTAAAAATTTGCCTTTCTGCGGAATTGTAAAACAACAAATACAATTTTAATTCAACAATATATCGCACCTTTGGTAGTACAAGCTCTTAAATGTACTTTTAGTGATCTTACAGGAGAGCCATTTTAAGATTTTGTTTACATTCAATACCGTATTCTAATGTTATATATTATTTTGAAATCATTAAAAATAATAATTAAGAATAATGATTTCAAAATAATATATAGCAGAAGAATACGGTATTGAATGTAAAACAGTCTTAAAATGACTCTCCTATAAAATCACTAAAAGTACATTTAAGACCTTGTACTACCAAAAGTGCGATATTGTAAAATCACTTTTATCACTTATAATCACAATAAATTATCTCTAAATTCTATTCTATTCTATTCTTGAGATTCTTGGCTCCAACGCCATGGGCATCGATTTGCCAATGTCATAGTGGAGAGGATAAATGGTTCAAAATGGAGAGGATAGATGTTAGGAAGTATAAATAAATATAGTGTTATGATGTGATAAAATTACCTTTGTTTATATAAAAATAAAAATGTGAACTATAAATAAATATTATTTAGTGATAGGAATTTACATAAAGTAATTACATGTTTATAGTCACATAATGATAGCAGAGAATTGACATTAACAGGTCGAGGAAAATCATGTGGAAGAAGAATGTACAACAGTTGTGTAGTATTGGGGCAAGAGAAGAAGATGTGTTCTAATGTTCCTTCAGCTAGTCCACATTCGCAAAGTGAGTGGTCTCGTACCCTTATTTTTGCCAAGAAGACTGGAGTTGAACAATGACCTAATCGCATACGGATTATAGTTGAAATTATTTTTTTAGACAGATGACGATATCTAAAAAACCAAGGTTTGGCTGGGAGGTTAGGTTGTAGGTTACCATAGTGGAAAGCAACGGAATTGCGGGATGCATCTCTAAATAAATAAATTATTAATAAATTTCAGTCACCATGATATATATTATATAAATTTACTTCAATATTTTGTTGAAATTGTTGAACCAATATGGCTGCCGTCTCCGTAGCTAGGAAACGGAAAACTTCTTGAATTCTATTACATTGCAATGAAATCTATTTAAATGTATTACAGTTCATTTTGGATTACGTACATTTTATATTTTAAAAATGTTGACTAGCTAACTTCAGGTTGTCGGTGTTTTGTGACGGTGTGTGCGCGCATCGTAAAATTTACTCTCATTATTTTTCCCTAACGCGTCAAAAGAAGTATAACTTCAAAAACAAATAAGATGAAGTAAAATATTGCACTAAAGTATATTGCAATAATTAGGATAAATGTTTAGGATTATATTGAGATACACTTATTTATAGTTTGTGTGAGACCCAGTCTTACTTAAATACTAAATTCCCTGAATTTGTGTACGAAAAGATACAACAGGACATAATCGGAATTGAATTTTAAACTATGTTTATGGCAAAAGTTATATAATCACAACACAAAATAACCTGGAAATCAGTTTAAATCTAGTAGCTTCTGTCATATATGAAGAATTTCTGATAAAAACACAGATTAGACACGATTATTTAAAATTAAACACGTTTGTATTCTTGTTGCAGATGAAAAACGTGCACAGTTAAATTTGAGGAATGCGAATACCTTGGCGTAACAATTTCTGCGTAAGTATATATCTTAATAAATTGTTCACAATAATTTTATAATGTACATTGCATTACTCGATACTTAAAGAATTATTTTCAAATGTTACATTGGAAGACATCATTCCTTTGCCACTTCATGGCTAAATTTAGTGTCGATACATTTTAACTGTTCGTTTTGATAGTGCAACGTTGTTTAACTTTCGTAAAGGTATATTGAATTCCATTTATATTGAATTAGAAGTGAACTCACTCGGGAGAGTCTGAATGGAGAAAGTAAAACCTTGTTCAATTCAACTCTTCAAAGACGCAAGTCTATGCCAAGAAAACTCCGTTCGCACTTGCGCTACTGTTCCAAGGATTTCATCTTTACAACTCGAGTATTAGCATCCTTGGTGTCGACATCACGGATGATTTGACATCAACTGGAGGACAACTGAAGAGCCAAGCTAAGCTTGCCTCCAAAAAGCTGGGTGTGCTAAACCGGTTCAAAGGGTATTTCACACCTCTGGCAATGGTTTGTATTATACAAATCACAGATCAGGCCACATACTGCTCACATTTATGGGCTGGAGCCTGTCAGGTCAATCCCCCAAACTCCACCCAACGGCGCGCAGTTCGTCTTTTCGAGGACTTCTTACTCACGGACAGTTTAGATGCGCTTACCTTTTGAGGGAGCTTTGTATCTCATTCTATAATGTATTTTAGCGTATGTACAACGGGGAATTTTCTAAGGAAATGTTTAGAATTTAATGGTGTCGTCTTTCCACCACCGCACTGCCCGCCATTTTTCGAGCGTTCATGTCCATTTCCTAGAGCCACATCTTTCTTAAACTAAATAGTTCTCAAGAACTTTATTGTTACGTACTATCTAAATTTAGAATGAGCTTCCGCTTAAGGTCTTTCCATCAAAGTAAGTTATGGGGTTTTTCTAAAAAAGCGTTATAATTTTTTTTGGAGCATCTCGTTGACAATGACTGTTCTTGCTAACGTCAATAAGTAGTGGTGACCGCCGACTATTAGGTGGGCCGTTTCCTATCAGCTGAACTCTAGCTGTAAAAAGTGCAACATTTCGGTCTTTCATACCTTGAAATATTTTTGTCTATAAGCTCTCACCCCGGTCCATCTATAGTTTCCATTTGTGAGTACATACATACTGAGTGTTAATTCACGTCTTCGCACCTGTAACATATATGTCGGTCGTAGATGGAATGTAAAAGGTTAATTTAAAGGTTAATTTATAAATGTCTTGACGGGAAGGAGACAGCACCGCATCGAACTTTATTAGTACAAATCTGCAAATAAAGAAGGGTTCATATGATGAACCATCTGGTTCAGTCTACGTAAGTGGCCTTATACGACTGTGTCTGTTGGTTTGATCGTAGCAGAATACAAAGTATGTAGGTACTTGTATCATATGTCAATCATTTATTTTAGATTTATATCTCTGTGTATTTGAAAAATACTATGTTAATAGTTTTTACAAAGCGATATTTATAGAAATAATTGGATGGCGTTATTTTTATTTTTTTCATCTGACCATTCGGTCAAGTTTTAAAAAGTCTTGAACTATATCTACCTTTATTTTATGTTTATGTTGTGATACTAAAACATTTATATGTTCCAACGTCACGAACACTGGCAGCTGTGGATAAATTTCTACATATCGGATTTTATTGAATACAAAACATATTTGGTATCATGAGACGCACTTTTATTATCTATGTAGTGGAATGCAGGAAATGTCTTAATCGTTTATGAAATAAGATACTTTATGTAGATTAAATTATAGATTTAGTTCCAAATTTATGAGGTTTTTACTATATACAAGTTATTTATAACTAATCAGCTTTATTTCGTCTATAAACGTGTGAAGTTTACAAACGTTTTTATAATGCTATATATGTATATTAGATATAATATATCAGTTTATTATTTTTAAATTTATCAAGTTTATTATTGGGTGGAATGAATACGACGTAAGACAGTTATTTTAGACTTTCTAAGGATATTATTAGATGGTACAATTTTTATTTGTTTGCTCGTATCTCACGACCCAAATGAATAACATAAAATTGCTGACGATCAGCAGACAAGCTAACGGCCCACTTATTAATAAGTGGGTATCGCGATATCACTGCTGTCCACGTAGAACTGTAGAAGGACTGGAACTTGAGTCACTAATTCCGGAACACAACACAAGGCTATTATGGCGGCATACTTATAGACCAAGGGTGGTTGCCATTCAGACGGGCTTGGGGCCTTAGCTAGGGTTGTTTTGTCGCCTTTTGCGACAAGCCGACCCCGGCCGCAGAGGTTAGTATTCTTACTCCGCCCCTTATTATATTTGGTAAAATACCATGTTGTATTGTTATTAGTACGAATGCAGTGAAATTATTAATTTCACTATGTATATACTGTGAAAATTCACATAGCAACATCTTGTCTGCCATACTAACTATAAAGCTTTATTTTGTAAGTGAATACATATTATGTACATGTTTATCCAGACGGGAATCGAACCGTGACCCCCGCAGGCGTTCCAACATGCTAAAGCTGTTGTGCCACGGAGTTCGTCAGTAAAGTAATAATAATACTTTATATCATATTAAAAAAAACTCAATACCAAACACTGTCTGGAAGATACCTGTTCAAGCAATAAGACCACTATTTGTAAAAATTTATAGTTGTAATAAAATCTATGATGTATAACTCAAACTATTTGTCGAATACAACATAAATTAAAGTTAACTGATATAAAAAATCCAAAATTTGAATATACTTTTCCATATATAGACCTTTAAATTAAGAAAATATGATCATACGTACTTTTGAACTCAAATAGCCACGTCTGATCTATGAAATAAAATAAATATGAAAATTTACTTCTATGGGGATAATGATTTTAATAGACTTAATAGACTAAAAGGATATAGTAATCTGAATAATTAATTATAAAAAATGTATGAGGTTGCGACAATTATATTCATTCTTGTACATTGATATGGTAAAGAAAATACAATACAGAATGACATTTAACAACTTCAATATAATGTATTGTTTTTAGTTTATATACAGCTTATATTTGCACGTCTACGGACAAGACACATCCTCATATTTTAATTATGACAACTTAAAACATGTGTATTTCTCCAAATAAAGATGATTTGATTTAATATTATTTTGTAGACCATACTAGTTTTAAGATTTATTATTATTATTGTATAAATATAAAATGATTCAAGTAAAGAAGTTACGCAAAGGTATAGGATATGCATTTGACACGAGTAAATTATTCAATACCTATTAATTATTCAAATACAATTAACACGACTTTGGTAAATAAACCGTTGATGCAATAACCGTAAATCTGAATAAACAAAGGGAGTGGATGCACCTGTTGCACGTAGGTGGGCACCACGGGTGGCTCAAAGGGTTTGGTATGCAACGTTTTATTTTATAAAATTAATTGTATATACAGTCCTGAGTGTTTTTGCTGGTGTCGTAAAAGGAAGTTTGAAGAGGTAGGAAATTGGACACTAGGTATCGGTGAGTTTAGGATTAAACTCGAAAGATAGGGATTTTTTCGTATTCGCGGATCAAAAAATATACTTTACATTTAATTGCACATAACTATAAAATTCACGATTATTTTGGTCTATAGAATATTTCAAAGTATTAATTACTACTGAAACTTTCCAAACTTAACAAAACTCTGATTTATTAAAATAACACTTTGCCGCTTTTTATATTTTATTGTTGATTAATATTACGTTTTGTTTAAGACTAGAGAAATTGTTTTGTGGCATATTATGTCAATTAGGGTCTTTTATCTTCTATCAAGGGATTTGTCCAGGGTAGACTAGGGCTTCGAGGCGAGCATTTACCCCGGAATAAACTTTGTGATATAAATAAAGTGACATAGTTTGTGGTGTATACGCTTCCAAATTTTCTTTGAGATCGCGTTTTTTTATTTTGGGAATAAAATAAAAATTGAATAAATGCAAAGTGGTTATGTCTGGATTTAAAATTAATCATAATAAGCACGATAGACAAATGAGTTCGATCAAATCGAATCACGTTCTGATATGCGTTATCGCGTTCAAGGGTATTTTAGTCAGGTTTAACAAACAGTGATTGGATACAATCTAATTATATTATGTTAAATATATAAAGAAAAGTAATAAATTATCATGTTCTAGAAACGTCAAAAAAGTGCCTAAGTCTTAAAGAACTATAAATACTAGTATAAAATATTAGTAACTTTTGGATAATGTTTATAAGTTTTTTTTCCTTAGCTTCTTAAGAAATTAATGAAATAAATATGATATAAAATAAATTCATGCTATCAGTTCATGTTCATGCTATCATTCAGTTATCAAGACTTATATCACTCTTGTAAAAGTAATTACATTACTCCATAAGCTATATTTAAACTCTTACGTACCAGGTAGCACTCAATATAAGACACCTCCTCGTGGAGATAGATATGAATTTAATAATGTTGGTAAATACATATATAATTATTAATCGATTAATTAAACCAATTGTGCTTTGAACCAATTAATTATATTGCTATTTACAATTATAATTTCATTGTGCAATGAAAACCAATTAACAATTTACAAGTTTTTACCAATACCAATTAGTTTGTAAGGCAGCCTTTTTATTATATTCTTTTTAAATTGGGAAATGATTATTTACAAAACTAACAATTATATTTTAGCGTCAACTTCTTGTGTGACTTTATTAGTCGCCTGTTACTAATTTGACCATTTTGAGCGAGTTTTACCAGCTCCTATCCACTCAGTTGACTATTCTTTGGAATTTGGAGTGAAATGACCTCCTTTGCATAGCGGTTAACGCAGTTCGATGCGCTTGCGGAGGTCACGTGTTCAGTTCCCGTCTCGTGTCCCGGTTTATGTATACTATATATTTATTTATAAAATAAAAGTATTTAGGTAGTATATCAGTTGTCTAGTGCCCACAACACAAGTGCTATGCAACTTAGTTTAGGACTAGATGGCGTTGTGTGAAATGTTCTCAATATATTTATTTATTTATTTATAACATGATCACATACGGCATGACAAAATTCTTATTGCGGCTATACAACTCCAAACAGCGATTTTAATCATCAACACGTTATACCTTTTGATCATTTGTGAGCAAACTCATTGCCAATTGAAGAAGTTCTTTCTGTATCGCATATCTCATTCAAGTTTTCTTTTTTCTCTTTGGTTTACCAAAATAATTTGGCGGACCTTTTTAATGATTTTCGGTGTATCCGTCTCAATTTAGTGACCAGAGCCTTCAGTATCATCTGCGGTTAAGGGGCCACAGATCACCTTTATGGGTTTCGTTTTTTCATTTCCGTTTGACGGAGAGAGTTCAGATAACGTTTTTGAAGGATTCGGTTAGAACGCAATCTTCTTGATGTGAAAAACCAAATCTATAAAATTTGTGTGTTTAAATTTCATTTATTTATTTATCATTGTTTTTTCATGAAAAAAGCGAAGATCTTGCTTAAGAATCACTTTTTTTAATTTCATAAGTCGCATCACCAAAATGATTGTAACTTGAGCAATACTCGTCGGATCGTATTGAAACATTTATCGTTTGAAGGAAGATTCATTCAAAAAGTTATAACAGTATTCGATAGTGGTGTCATCTATATAAATCTATAATATGTCATGTCTATATAGCCACGTAAACATATGGATATTTTAATATACCTATGGATATCCTAACTAATATTATAAATGCGAAAGTGAGTTTGTTTGATTGTTACACTTTCACGCTTAAACCGATGAACCAATTTTAATGAATTTCGGTATAGTCATAGATTGGACCTTGGAGAAGGACATTGGCTATTTTAAAATATACATGGATAATATATTATATACCTATGGATATTGTAATAAATATCACGCACCTGTTTTTAAGTAATATATAAAAAATAACACCTCTCGTTTACTCAACGACGATGTTGCAAATTTCAACACTATTAAGAATAGTGTTGTAAAGATTATAGTTAAGTTTTATGCTGATCGTATTTTATACACGGTTACTGAAAATAGTAATATATTAAATTACAATATTTATCATCTTGCGGATGAATCCCACATCCAGTCTGATAATGCATTTAGCAAATGAGGTTTGGCCACCATTTTGTTTTTATAACATAAAATCCTTACATCTATTTTAATTATAGTTATATGCATTTGATTCAAAATGTCACGGCCTAATCAACAAATTTCATGGTAATATGTTATGCCAATTAAGCGTAATCGGGTAAACAATAGTTACGATTAAATCATACGATTATTATGTTCATATATTTTTATACGTAAATTTATGTAATATTTTGTTTTCATAATTTTTTACTTGAATTTGGAGCAATTATTGATATAATTTACTAAGGAATATAAATATTAACAAATATGTATTTCAATTTATCTGAAATATACAACAATTAAGTCAAAATTACAAAAAAAAAATATTAAAAAAATTGCTGTTAAAATTTTACATTTTTTAAAGCCTTTGAAATTAAAACGAGAAATAGTCAATGTAAAAATAAATAAACTGAGACAAAACATAACACAATATAGTGCCAAAGGAAGCAACAGAGCGTTTGTGTTATGGATACTAGACAACTTACATACTTTTCATTTGTAAATAAATAAGCATTGTAAACATATAAACATCCTGACTACGGATGGGAATAAGACTGGAGTTTACAGTAGACGTCCCGACGTATGAAAGCTTTTGCGCTACGGAGGACGTTACAATATCAATTTTGAAGTGAACTAGAAAAGTGAGACAAGGAATGGATTATCAATATAGTAGGGTATTTGTATTATTCACCATACCAAAAAAGGCAAGGCTATAAACAATTTACGTCAATATTTTCTGATAGCTAGTGTCTCTTGTCAAGCTATATAAATAACTGGCATAATCGCAACTATGCCACGTAAAAAGTTACATTATGCTTAAATAATTATGGGAAGTAATGATTATCTCATAGCGTGAAGATAAGTTGGTTGTCTCGTGTCAGTGGCGTTGCATGTAAGGTCACGATAGCCACTTTCTCATGAGTGCGAAATGTTAGCGCTTCGATAGGAGTGGTCAACGACAGGCTGGTAGTATAAAACACGTGTAATGCGAAGAAAATAATGTCACAAAACAAAGAAAATGATAAAAATGAGACTGTATGGATACAGACGGAGAGGTAGACCAAAGAAAAGATGAAGAATTTTGAGATGATGGTTAACAGAGGAGAGTGAAGGGAGAGAACATGTTGTGCTGATCCCATATAATGTGTAATAAGGACAGGAAGAAGACTATAGTGTATAACAATTTGAACAAATTTATGTAATGCATACTACTGTATGCATAATACTAACTAACTGAAGCAATTATGCAAAACAAGAGGCGATTACTAAACTCGAAATGCACTGTCAAAGAAACTTTCAACAGGAACATGAGAGTAGAAAAACTGGACAACTGTTCCCGGGTTCTAGTATAAGTTATTGGTATAAATAATACGCTAGTAAATGTATCTAAAAGTGATATGTATATACCAGTGTGCTGACCAATTACATTAAAAAACCAATAGATAAGTGAATCCAATAGGATGGCGGTTTGAGGGAAATCGTTCCCACTCTGCTCAGGAAATCTCCTTTTTGGTATTTCTACCAAAATAAGTAATAATACTCAGTACCGAACTCCGACGTTAACGAAATAGATTTTACTACAAATAAGGCCTAACATTAACTAGTAGTACATAAATTGTAGCGAATACATCTTAAGGAAGTAGCCATTAAGTTCAACCAGCACGACTCTTCTATAAATCTATGTAAGACTAATTAAAACCATAAAATACATCGTTTAATAGTCGTAAAAAGTTAACGATACTAAATATTGTAACAGTGCACATGATTTATACACTGTTTATATAGCTTCATTTAAATTTATTAATTTTTTATACTATTTTAATTCAATAAATTCTACATACATATTCAATGATCAGGTTAATATTCTCCATCAACTCTTTTTCTACGTATTGTTTTTCCACCTACGATACTTCGTAGTTACTATTTATTTTATTTACTATATTACTATGTATTTACGAGTTTAGACCGTATAGACAGTTTTTTCTTCTTTTGTGCATATTGTAACATAATCGCCATATAATACCACATACCGCGAGAGAAAAGATAAAGGGGCAACCTGTATATCCCTATCCCCAGCATGTGTTACCTGCTAATCCGTTTCGAATATGCGTGGGGGGTATACTGTTCGTTCCTTTTAGAAGGTGGCCTGGTCCCAGCAGTCGAGTGTTTCGGTCTGTATTTATATTATAGATAGACTTTATTTATCACCAAAATTACAATTTACAACACAAGTATATAATGCGGCAACAAGGCGAAACAAGGCGAATAATAAAAATTAATTTCCATAAAGACAGAGAAGATAGAGCAATGAATTTTAGCTTGAAATGGACATTGTAGCCATCTAATTATTGAATAGTTGAATCTTATTGCTTAACACGCAAAGCTCTTTAGATATTTACTGATTTTATAATAATTAATTATAAATACCTAGGTATATTTAATCGAAACTTAAATGTAAGGTTAATTTAACTTATTTACTATTTTCTGTTACGATATTTCGGGTCTATCATCTCGTTTCCAGTGAAAGGAAAAAATATGTTGACCAGAATATTGTCCTTTATTACCTTCTTAAGATGCCTTCCTTTAACCACACTATTGCGAAATCCATCCATCTCATATCTTTTTTCTTATATTTATCATCTACTAAAATTCCTAACATAATATATTATTTTTCTTGCCAAGTAGCATCCTTCTCTTATCAATAATTATACGTCCTTTTTGTTAGATAGCAACACTGATATGTAGAAGTTGTTAAAGAGCTAACAAGCACCTCTTTATTTTAAGACAATCACGGCCTAGGTTCTCTTTTAATTCAATTAATAATAAGCATCCAGTCGGAGCGTCCTGCATTATGCATGTAACACATTTGACGATGGTATTTATTATTAAATTTCCAATTATATAACAAATAATATATAAGAAAAAATGGTCCAATAACATATATTTATTTAAAATATCACCTTACAATTAAGACTGCATTTTAGACATATATGTATCCTCAAATATTCGACTTGAGAAAACTATTGTTTTAGCTCAAGTATATTTAAAAGTTAAATTCTCCATGAAATTAAGGCTCGTCTAGCTATAGCACCTCGCTTGATACAGCCAACGCTCTGTTTATAATACTTAGTCTGAGGTTGGCCGAGCAAATTATGGTCGCGGTATCCGGTGCGATCGGCTCTTCTTCGTTGTAATTTATTACAGCAGGTTTCTGATACTTTGAACTGTAGTAAGCATTTAAGACTAGCTATAGTTTACACGGTAGATTAAGCATTCCACAAACAGATAACAGGAAATTTAATGTTATACTATGTATTGAACAAATGGATTACCGCTATTCGCGATGCTTTTAGAACCCAGGTCAGTCGTACAAACCAAATTTTAGTCTAATATTTTTTTTAATTATTTTATATAAGAAAATGTTGTATGAATCGGAATGCTGGGCTACAAAGGGGAGGGACGACAGGGTGTTACACGTTGCGGAGGTGAGCATGCTGAAATAGATGTGTGAAGTTACGAAAATGGGTAAAATTAGAAATGAGTATATTACTGCGGCTCCACATTAGTGCCGTGAAGCTCCGTAAACGGGCGTGAACGTGAATGTGGATGGTTTTCGCGTAGTTCACGCGCGTTCACACCTGTTCCCCGATCAGAGTCGGTATTTTGTCCCGCGACAAAAGGTTCGCGCCCCCTTCGCGCGGCGTTCACGTGCGCAGGGAAATTCTTCCCTGCGCATTACATGGCCAAACCACGCTAATCTATTACTTTTAAGTTTTTCAATAACTGGTGCTAGTTCCATTCGAATCCAATGCCTAGAAGAATTCATATAACAACGAAATTGATAGAAATGAGGGTGGATGGATACAGGAGTAGAGGTAGACCGAAGAACAGATGAATGATATGGCAAAACGGATATGCATGTTGGGCGGACAGCTAACAGAGGAGAGTGGAAAGAGAAAACATGTTGTGCCGACCTCATATAATGTGAGATAAGGACAGGAGGAAGAAGACATACGAAAATTATAGGCGTCGATGTAAAAAGTGTGTAAATAATTTATTTTCTATCTTAATATTCAACAGTAGATCCCGGTGTCGGAAGTGAAATGTTGAAAAGCCAATTACAAAAAAAGATTGGAAATTAATTTTGAACTTCTTTTATTCAGATTGTCTCTCCAAAGGTCCTGAAACTATGTCCAAGAATGCATAGAAGACTTAAGCTCTTACTACCGTATCATGCAATGAATACAATCCAAATAGATTTAATATTATGATTGTCTAAAATATATGTTTAATGTATCGCGTCATATAGAGGACAATTTCACTGTCCCTTAAGTATATTACTTACATGAACTGATCACAAAAATTCTAATACATGTGTACGAAATCTCAATTTTAAAATAATTATTATAACGTGACGATTGTTACTTCCCCGCCCTATTGATAACTCTTTTCCAATTCAATTTAGTTCTATGTCATGACATATTTAACGAGACAGTCTATTTATGGTAATAGCAGTCGATATGACTTTAGAATTATTATAATCATTTCTAACCGCCTAAATGGTAAACAGGGCCTATTACAGTGCTTTATCAGATATCTGTATGTAAATGTATGTTATTATATTATTTCTTTGAGGTTTATCGGTTTAAAAAACATTTTGACACGTAATAAGTGACATGGATTATGAATTTCTTATGTTATTTTGAGTTCTAATATTTTTTATCTAATAACTTTTATAGCAATTTAATATTAAATATTCTTTATTAAATCTAAAAATTGCCTAATTATTTATTTACTCAGATTTGTGACATATGAAATTGTTGTTGTTTTAAAAATGTTTTAAGCTTGCATATAAGGTATTTGGTAATTATTCGAAGCAAATAATATAGAAATAATTGACGTTTTATCACCCCTTTTATTAGCATTCCTTCGGTTGATGGACCTTTTCTCTCACTCTAATACTAACAATATTATTACAATTTTATTTCCGTACTTACAAAATTTACATTAAAATTGTATATATCTTTATCCGTGCAGGGGCGGAGAAAGAATAATGACCTCTGCGGCCGGGGTCGGTCCGTCGTAAAAGGCGACAAAACAACCCAAGATAGGTGGTAGGGCTCCAAGCCCGCCTGAATGGCAACCAACCACCCCTGGTTTTTAAATATGCCGCCATGATAACCTTGTGTTGTTTTCCGGCATAAGTGACCAGGTTTCAGTACCACTACGCGGTTAACAGGGGGTTAGTGATGCCCCTGGTATTGCAAACACCCATAGGTGATAGTTACTGCTCAATTCTAAGTGGGCCGTCAGCCTGTCTGCTGTCCTAGATCAATAAAAATAAAATATGCAAAATTTTGTAATTTATTTCCAAATTAGTTTCCTATCCATTACAACCTACTCGAGTTTAATATATATTGTCAGACATTTTAGTTTATTTATCGAATAGTCATTGCATTTAATTATTATTTCTCGAATGTTCTCGGTCATAATCGATAGTTCGCCAACGGCATTCTTGGACAATATACTAGACGTCTGGGAGCGGTGACATATCCTGCATCAGTGAGGCTACCTGTTTGTGTTTAAAACTTGCTTAGACGACATATCTTTTGACATAATGGTTCATTGTATTTCTTAATTGACTACTATTAAACTAATAATAGAACAAAAATCTGACGTATATTCCGAGTCAAAACATAAACTTTGATTTAAGAAATAAATTAAATAAACGATATTAGAATTAGAATCAATACCTTATAACCCGGGAAAGGCTACGTGTCACTGCTTACTGACGCTTACTTTTTGGCAATTTGGAAGTTTATAAAGAGTATGTAAGGGAACGAAATTAAGTTTTTTCAGTGGCCGCAAGAAAAAATATTTAAGTACATATCTTAAAAACTATTTAAAATACTTAAGTTATAAATGTATACATTGTGTTTCGCGCTCATGAGTCAAACTAATTGTAATTTTTAATATGATAGATAATTTGTGATTCAATATTTTCTGCCAATTTAATCAGTCATTATTTTACCATCTGTTTTCATAGGAACACCAGCTATGAAGAGTGTCGTATACGCTCCGACTTAAAATACTATCAGGTGCAATGAACACCGGTATACCCTTGCCTCGTTGTTACCGCTTAAGTATTTAAGTGTTAAGATTGGATTTAAATTGCCTGTTACCGCTTTCGAGGCTTCATGTATCGATCTTGCTTTAGTTTCTGTTGCGTGTTTTGTCAACGGATATTGTAAACGTAATTCAGGTGGATTGCGAACGCCTACCTCTCTCGCTGTTATACACGTATTTTATGACGTCTTTAAGTTTTATGTTGCCTTTGAGGTTATCGTAGCAAATTGAAAGGTGTATATATATACGTTTATATTTAAGAATATATATATATATATATATATATATATATATATATATATATATATATATATATATATATATATATATATATATATATATATATATATATATATATATATTATAGCGGCCGGGAGATACCCGAAGCGCGCCACGCGTGGCAGGCCGCCCTCGCGATACTCGCCACCCGGGACTCTCCTTCAGTCATAATACTCCGCCGTTGGCAGTAGGCAGTCGCTTTATGACCGCACGCGATCGAGAACGTAAAATAATATAATAAAATGTCCTTTTATTGTTGTAAACGTTTCATCGATATTTTCAAATAAATCATTTTAAAATGCACCCGTCGTTTAACATACGCAAACCCGGAACCATACACCACATCTGGCGCCCAACGTAAATAAAAAATAACCAGTGTTAAAACCGTGTTTGTGTAGTGTTGTAGTGAAAACAAAATGCCGCGTACTCGTCAAGGTGCTGCTGCGTCGTCGGATGGTGAAGAAGAGGGAAATCAGAGTGTGACGATGTCACAAGAGATGTTCTCCAACCTTATCACGTCGTTGCAGAAGTCACAGCAGGAGTTTTGCTCTCAGTTACTTAGGGAAGTACGAGCGTCAACTCCAGATCCGTCCGCTATCTTTTCGGACGTTGCTGTTCAGAAGTGCGGCAATTTCACACAATGTACGGCACGTTTCTCGGGAAGTCCCGATGAGTCCGTAGATAACTTTATAGACGCAGTAAGTGTATATAAGTCATGTCTCAGGGTCAGTGATGAGGACGCCTTGAAGGGCTTGTCCATGCTTCTCATTGGTTCTGCAGCAGTTTGGTGGCAGGGCGTCAAGTCTACCACAACATCTTGGGCGGAAGCAATTACGAGGCTTCGTTCGGCATATGGGATACGTCGACCGCCTCATAGGATATATTTTGAACTCTTCACATTGTCTCAAGGAAGCGAACCTACGGACTTGTTTATAGCTAAGGTGAGAGCGTTGCTGGCTAAGCTCCCTGTTGGAGATTTATGTGAGCGAGTGGAATTAGACATGACCTTTGGACTTTTGGATCGTCGTATAAGAAAGCGGGTCGATCGCGAGAGCATATTCACCTTTGAGGATCTACTTCGGAAGGCTCGCAGCATTGAAGATTCATTAGCTGAAGCTCGAGAGACCAGTGTAGTCCCCACGGTATCGTCGAGACCACCTCTTCACGCCGAAGCGCGTTCGAGCAGCTCACGCAGTGTTCCAGTGGAGACCGACATTAAGACAGACAGTGCGTACGTCAACAGCAAGCAAAATCGTTTGTTTTGTGTCTATTGCAAGCATCGCGGACATTTAAAAGACACGTGCGAAAAGCTGTTAAGTGTTAAAAGTGATAAAAGGGAAAAAGTTTCAATAAAGTGTTACGGGTGCGGTGCAACGGGCACAGTCAGGTCTAAGTGCGTAAAGTGTAACCCGAAAGAAACCAAAAACCCAGGTACGAGTGCGTTTTACTCCGTCGAAACCGGCGCGATTACGTCATGCGAGCCGCGCGAGCGCGACGCCGGAAGTTTGAGGACTTTCCCGCATATTCGCCAAGCGCCGCGGCCGCCGCCGACATCGCCGACAAACCTTTGTAACTCGCCGCCGCGAAGCGTTTGCACCGACCTAAGGTATTTTTATAGAAGTAAGAAATGTAATAATGTAAGTAATTTTATACCTCTTTCAATTTGTCCTACTGTTAATAATGACCTTTGTACATGTTTAGCTTGTAAAGTTTGTAATCGTAATGTTGATTTAAGTGGTTTTCAAACTTGTAGCAACAAAGTCAGTAGTACCCAGTCATTTTCTGTTAACAGTAATGTGGTTAGGGACAGTAGTTCTCAAACTTTTTTCAAAGAAGCCAGTGATTGTCAACCTTTGCATTTTAACCCCGTTTGTTTTAATAAAAATAAACAGCCATTACGGCCGATTCTTAATATATCCATACTGAGTGAACATGGAGTGGGGTTAGCTGACTCTGCGGCTAAAAGTAGCATTGCTGGGCATACTTTATACAAACTTCTTAAACAGAAAGCCCAGCCATTTTATGCTGTAACAAAAATTGTCAAGTTAGCCGACGGCCTTAGTAAGACTATGGACTTACTAGCCACAGAAGTTGAGGTGACTCTCGAACAGAAAACTAAAGTAGTACAATTTTTTGTTTTCCCTAATGCAACAAGTAATGAAACGTTGCTGGGTATCGATTTCCTTAAGTCATTTAATTTAAATATTGATTTTGGCCGTTCTACGTGGACCTTTTCGGAAAAGAAGTCGCGTGTATTTCCTTTACGTTTTGAAAACAAGTCACCTGGGCTACCGTGTGCGTCCCTTGGTGTACTGCGGGATGACGAGGCAACGTCTTTAAATCCGCGTCAACGTACGGAAATTTCTAAGGTCATTAATGAATATGAAGATATCTTTGCACCAGGGGGAGATCCAACTACTTACTGCGAGTCCAGTTTAGATTCTCCAGAAAATGTTTTGGGCAAATTTCACGTTTCACAACTAACGCGACTCTACCTTCGTAATGACAACGACATGCCTCTTCGTCCCGTCGTACCAAAGAGAAATAGAGGCCGTCCGTCTAAAGTGAAAGGGAGTCCTGTGCGAGCGCAGGAGAGGTGTTTCTCTCCTGCCCTCGAGGGGGAGGATATAGCGGCCGGGAGATACCCGAAGCGCGCCACGCGTGGCAGGCCGCCCTCGCGATACTCGCCACCCGGGACTCTCCTTCAGTCATAATACTCCGCCGTTGGCAGTAGGCAGTCGCTTTATGACCGCACGCGATCGAGAACGTAAAATAATATAATAAAATGTCCTTTTATTGTTGTAAACGTTTCATCGATATTTTCAAATAAATCATTTTAAAATGCACCCGTCGTTTAACATACGCAAACCCGGAACCATACACCACAATATATATATATATATATATATATATATAGATTTTACGTATGAAGGTTTAATTACGTTTAGATTTTTATTTCCAATAATGCATTACATTTCTAAATCGGTTCCAATGTTATGAAATTAATTTATTCTGAATCTAGGAAACGTTATTTCTATACTATGCTTATAACGATGCTCTAGTTTACAATGATCTCAATTATTTGATACTTAGTAAAACTACTAGGTCAATGGCTGAATAAATGACCTTATGCGGACTTATCGCATACCCCTCTAAACATTCACAAAAACCTTCCCACGTATTATTAGCAGACAAGGAATTGTGAACCTCGCCCAACTAAGCACTGTGAACTTCTCATAGAATTAAACCGTTTTAATCGCGTATAAATTGGCTCTTTACATTCGGCTAGAATGTCAGTAAAATATCTAGGCGAAGAAAATGGTAATGAATTATTTCCTTACAAAAGCGTTGTATCGATAAATTTATGGAAACATTCAAGCGGTTTGCGTGGCGTAATATAATTCTTAATGTTGTAATCGTAAAATTTTCTAAGCACATCAGAATAATAATTAGTGCTTATTTAATAAAAACTTACAAACTATTAATAATTATTTATTTTAGTAAAAGTATTTTTTATTACAAGCCAGGTTGCATTCAAAGATTTTACTTCAGTGACTGAGGTATATATTGTCATAGTGATATTCTTCAATGCTTTCTTTGATAATATTTAATATTATTTCGATACACATAATTTTATTTATGCAATTATTAAAAAAATAGGCAAACTTAGATTATTTCTTATGCATCTTTTTACAAGAAGTGAAAATATCACAAAAATAAGTTTATTGACTTTATTCATTTAATTAGTACTCAATATTTTCCTGGGCTGAGTCCCGGCAGAAGGGATAGGCCCAAAAAGTGCTGTCTTAACGTCGTAAATGGTGATATGCGTGCCAATGGACTTACTACCAGGGATGGCGCGGACCGTTTGAATTGGAGTGTGAAGATAGTAGATGTTAATGATGATTCATCCATTGGCCTGATGCAAACCCCTCGTAAAAGAATCAACCAATGAATCAAGTTGTAAATAGACAGATGCAAGAAGCAGTTCTCATCGTGAAACCTCCCACACATTAATTCAAATGTGTTCAGGCTAAAGAACGTCTAGATTTATTCTAAGGGTTCCGGTGGCGATGCCTAGATAGCATCTAGATCGAATCTTGTTCGCGTGCCGATCGCATCTTCAGACCGCCGCTTCTTTATATGTAATTAATACCGTCGTTGACTCGATATAGACAGTCTATATAAAGGCTCATTAATGAAATTTAATTCTCATCTAGATTAGGAACTAAGATTAAACTTTACTGTGTCTAGTTAAATAGAAAAATGAGATATTTTATTTTTTATATTATACATAAATAATATTTCTTTAGAGTTTTCAATCAAAGTAACATCCTCTGTAGATATCTTCACTACATGAGATCGAGATCTGAATATCTAAAATCATTTAATAAATATAGCAACTTCTCTGAATTGATATTACACGAACTTATGCAAAAATACAATTATTATAATATAAATCCGATCCAAAATGTATTTATATATGTATATGATAGCTTTCAATGTGAAATGAAAAAATAATTTTAATAAAAACGATGATAGATTTTTGAAGTTACAACTATTATTACTACATGTAACATGTTGTGCCGACCCCATATAATGTGGGATAAAGGCAGGAGGAAGATTTAGATATATGACAGCACGTTTACCTGGTCAGGTAGTAGTACACTGATACTCATATACCAGAACGACATAAAATATTAATATACAATAAATATAAAGTCTAAAGTCTGCTTTACTTTCAAAACCTGTCTTCACAATATCCGGTCCTTTGCAAGAATATCTGGCTCACAGTGTAGTAAATGATAATTATTATTACTCAGTAATGAATATTAATTATTATTATATAAGTACGTTTTTTTTAAAGTTTTTATGACATTGAAACTCTAAGTTATTATATACTCGTAGAATTAATTTGACTTGGTGAAACATTTATTGTTGATTCAATAAAACAAACATAAACAATAAGCAATACGCAATGATATTTTACATTAATGTTTGTGATGATATTCAATGAAAAAACTCAATCGGATTACTTTTTCTTCAAAGCAGAGTTTAAGCTGATAGGAATCAAAAACGTGTATAAAAATTAATATAGTGTAGGATAGAAATGACAAAAAAGTAAAATAATCTAATATTTATTACATTGGTTTTGACAGTGGTGTTTTTACTGTGATATTTTTAAGTTCTATGTGATGTTTTCAAATTTGAAAAAGAAACCCGGAAGTGTAAAGACCGAAAGATTCTTAAAAAATCGTGACTGACATTGCGTTTTTCATGTCAGCAACGTCTACCGTTGCAGCCAGACGTCCTAGTTTTCTGATACGTGACTAAAAATCTAGAATTTGATGCGTGACTACAATATATTTTTCGTTGCTACTTAAAATGTTATATATATTATATATGTAAGTATGAGATCAGTATGAGTATTATTTATTCTCTTTGAGAATCATATCTTTAACAAAAGCAAAATTTACATGATTTCATTCATACATGACGGTATGTTAATGTTTTTGACTGTGTTTTCAATATCCGTCTAGTGTATTTATTCTTTAAACTATATTTCAATGTTTATACAATTATTAATCATTTTAGTATATTTATAGTTTGATATGTAACATATACTGAAACGAGCGGTTCGGAACAGGTCTTTTCTTTAGAGGCTTTTTTTATTGCTGTAGGACAGCAGACAGGCTGACGGCCCACTTAGAATTTAGCAGTTACCGACGCCTATGGGTGTTTGTGACACCAGTGGCATCGCGAACATACTCCTGTCCCATAAGGGTATAGGAACTTGGGTCACTGATGCACACGCAGAACACAACACAAAGTTATTATGACGGCATACTTAAGACCAAAGGTGGTCGCCATCCAGACGGGCTTGAGGCCTTACCACGTAGCTAGTGTGCGTTGTTTTGTCGCCTTTTACGACAAGCCGACCCCGGCCACAGAGGTCAGTATTCTTTTTCCGCCACTGCACGGAAAAAAATATATTTTTTTTATAATTATTAAATGTATACACATCAAAAAAGTCTAAGCAACATGCATGATATTACAAATTTATCATTTATACTAGTATGTAAACTTTTTTTGTTATTGATGACATACTGGCTGGTTGTAAAAAAAATTTCGATGATGTTTTGTTTTTTTCATAAAATTGAATGAATGGGAATTTGTTTAAATTTAAGTGCGATTTTATTGCTACGTTTAGTCCTGATTTTATAATTTTACCAACCATTTAAATAAAATTAGCGACCAAATTGAATTGTTAGATATTCTTTACGTCATGGAACGACGTCATTTGACGGCAAATGAAATACAAAGAGCTGTAGGGATGTTGCAAGCGGGAAGTAATCAATCTCAGGTATCTCGGCATTTTGGCATTCATAGAAGTGTTATTTGTCGTCTTTGGCAGCGCTACAATAATACAAGGGAACCCGCTGAATAGCATCCAGGCCGTAAAAGGAGTACAAACAGTCGGCAAGACCGGTACATACAACTGACTGCAAGACGCCAGTCGATGTTAACTGCTAGAGAGATAAGTTTGAGGCTACAAAATTCAAGCGGTGTTGATGTAAGTCCCCAAACAGTGCGAAATCAACGGCCTACGAGCTCGACGCCCAATTAGATGCCCACCGATACGTCACGGGAATCGCGCTCGTCGAAATGAATGGTGTAGAGAACGCAGAACATAGACCCAGGAACAATAAAATTATGTTTTCCGATGAGTCGCGATTCGGGTTTAGGCCTGATACAAAAAGGGTGCAAGTGTACAGTCGGCTCGGAAATACTGAAAAGCTCAGGTGCATTCAGGAAGTTCATCCATACAACGGCTCATCCACCATCCTAAAATTAAAATTAGTACATGTTGCTTAGACTTTTTTGATGTGTGTATAAATCAAAGGAAACAGAACAAATTATATTTATGACTAGATCACATTTAGAACAGATTTTTAAATTTTTATTATAAATTTAGATATAAAAAAGATGAACTTATTTTAAATTTAAGAATAAAATAAAACAAATGCAACCTTGCCAATCTAACCTCATACGAAGTGATCTGTTAATACTACACGTTTTAATGTTGTTTTTCATTAATATCGAATAGACACGTCACGCAAAAACCTCTGAAGCCTACGGTTAATTTACATCAGTCAGTCGGTGCATTGGTCACGACCGACGCTTACGGGTTTGTGTTAATGCAAGTGCGTTAGCGGATTTGTCACTAAAATATACGCTAATAGCTACTAGTCTCTAGGTCTTCATTAGGTTATTATATAAATATTATTATATTTGTCTCTTTATTACGTATAATTGTCACGAGCCTAGCCCAAGACCAGCGCTATTGTTACGCGAAACTAGCTCACGTTGAGCTAGGTCCCATTTAGGATTTCATGAACTAATCGTGTGCTTGATGACTAAAAGTATAAAACTGTGTCTTAAATAAACATTTTCTTTCGTTTTTTTCTTTCCTTCTTCAATTGGATTTGTTTTAAATCTTTTACTTATAAATACTCTAATAATTTTATCCTTCCGATTTAATTCACCAGTTTCCTCCTGACATAAAACTCTTATCGTATTTACCGTATGCTGCCGACTTTACATATTGCCGTCTTGTTCTTTGGGCATTGAAAAAAGTGACAAATACTTATTTGACGACCTTGTGCTACGAATGTTTATTTATGCTATGTATTTAGAATAGAAAAATATGTTAGTATGTCAGTTGTTTAGTACTCATAACAAAGCGTTCTGATTACTTTAGGATGAGATGGCACGCTTAGAATTGTCATACGAGTAGTAGTAGTAAAGAAAGGGGGCAATTCTTTTTAGATTTAGACGAGTTAGACAACAGTCGGTAGTCGCAAAAATCAAGTCAAAAATTGTCGTTTATTTCTCACGTACTTTACAATTTCGTTTGGTAGTTGAAAACTCTACTGCGTCCGAATATTCACATAAGTAAACTCAGTTAAATATTAAGACATAAGGAAATTATTAAAATCTCTTACAACTTGCAACCAGTCTCCGCTTATATTATTCAAACCGCCACGTAAGATGAGTCGGCGACCTGTTGAACTTTACCAGATGAAGTTGTTACGTAACCCAACAAATGGTGAAGATGCACCGCAAACGGAGGCTTTTATGTAAACTTTTTCACGTTTCTGTGAAATTTAAATTGTGCTTAATGAACGGCAAGTAGTGAATGAAGTATGAGGAAATTATGCCTAACTGTCGGTACTTAATATAATCTAACAAACAATTAAAAAGGATATATCATAATCTTTATTTATGATTAATATAAATTGCATTCACAGTTAGCGCTTTCAAACTTGGATTGAACTCAAAAAATAGTGTCCATTTTTAAAACAATATTTTCTCTGTTTAGTTTTTGTATCCATATATTTTAAATATTTTATATACTCCTTTGGCCAAGAAAAGGGTGTTCCACGTAAGTGTGTGGTAAGATAATTCTTAACAGATTCAGATTCCAGAGTGAAAACTTTTGAATTATGAAAAACGCTCATAAAAAGAGAATCTTTATTTTTTCTACGATCACTGTTCAGCTTATGTTTGTAGCAACTGTTTATTTTACTAAGAGTATCTTCATAGAAAGATTGCATCTAGCTATTGGATATTCTGATAAGAGTATACAAGCTGCGATAACCCGGGTTCTTGTCTAGGTAACATATTTATTGGTATTTCCTACGCATTGTGTGGCCTTTTCTAACAGGTCACATTATTTAATTCATCGCTTTCTTAATGTTCTGAGCTTGCATCTCTACTTTTAGAAAATATTTTGGTTTTTCTTTTTGAGTTAACATCACAATGGCTGGCAATGTTAAATTAAAATAAGTTACATCTATTCAATTTTTTTTCATATTGCCCTTTACACATGTAAAGGGAGTGTCAAGGAGGACATCGAGGCGCGATGAATTTTAGTCTTCTAATAACTCACAGATATCGAACTTCAAACTTCGGAGCATTTTAGCCACATATGTACCTGCAGTGATAGAAAACATTGTGATGAAACTTGCATATCGATATCATTGGTATGTTTAAACCGTGAATCTGCCTTATACAAGCATATTCGAAATTAAGTTTGTTCTTTCAAGGTAGAGGCTTGAGCCCAGCAGTGGCACGTTATGGGCTATATCATTTATCATGAGTGTCGACGTAGAAAAGATAAACTTTGCTCATTTACGTACTTTTAAGGAAAAAATAAGTTTAGTCCGAGGTTCATTGTTGCCAATCACCATCCACTGCTAAACGTGGGCCTTTCAAGAGTTCTTGTGTCGCAACACATATCTCAGTAACTTACGTTTCTCGACCATTTTAACCAGTTGTTTTAGTGTCAATTTCTCTTTCAGCCTAGGTGGCACTCTACAATATGTTTCCCAAGACTCTTTTTCCTCATCATTATTTGATCCTGTTACAGATGTGACAAGACCATTAATTGCATATTTTGAAACGTCAGTTACTTTGTTTTTTCTACGGATACCTTCATTCCAAGTTAGCTTAGTTTCATTAAAATCAAATTAGACGACGAAATAACTTAGCTAATCAAGGGAGACATTTATCCTTTCATTTCATTTACATTTAATATACGGTCTTGTTTTCACTCATGTAAAATGCATTTTCGTTTGCAACAAATCAATCATTATGTACACCTGTATATGATTGAAACTTAAATCTAGCTCATGTGGTTACGCATTCAAAAGGGCTTAAGTGTGGTATGAAATGTATTAACTTACGATGTTGTTCCGATGTTGCAAAAGTAATTGAGATAAAGCTTAATGCCAAGTTATTAAACTTGTTTGACTGACACACATATCGTTATATTATCGTAACATGCTTGAACGTATCTTAGTATAGAATGGGATACTGTTGCCGCGGAAGATCATCATTGTACATTTTCTTTCATACTATTTAGAATACAAATAAGAACCATAAAGTGTAGTTTGGTTATATAATTATATAGTAAGTCTTGTCTCTCAGAACATTAATTTTTTAAATCTATTGCCTATTGAACTATGTAAAAACTTGTGTCGAAGAGCTTTTAACAAACACAATATTAACGTAAACTTGCAGCCAGACCGGAATAAAATTGTAAAATGTAAAATTGTTTGCATAGTTCTTTGGCCACGTGTTCCCCGCTAAAAAGAAAAATAGAACCACCGATTTCGATCTTTTGGTGTCGCAAAAGCCAAAGCCCCGATAAATTAGGTTATAATAGAGCATCTCGGGATCCCAAATTTGCATACCTTGTGAAACTATATAGTTATGTACAATATTTGATTTTCATTAAAGTAATTACTTGAGTTATATTGTCATAAAATTCCAGCGATTATTTTTCCTGCCCTTTCCTACATTATATAGGGTAAGAACAACGTGTCTTCATCTTCCATTCACTTCTTTTGTTTCTTTCTTTCGCCACATCATCTATTGCACATCCATCTTTTCTTTGATCTACATGTTTGCCTGTATCGATTCTCTTTCATTCCAAGCATTTTATATATACACG
This sequence comes from Malacosoma neustria, assembly GCA_963693495.1. NCBI lineage: Eukaryota > Metazoa > Arthropoda > Insecta > Lepidoptera > Lasiocampidae > Malacosoma > Malacosoma neustria. Next base: position 14,233,925 of record OY856383.1, read on the forward strand.
ACGCTTATCTGTTACTTTCTAATTTAACCACATATTGCATTACTTGAAAACTTGCTTGGATATGTATACTCAATTATAATATTATCCATTTTCGTACATTAGCAAATACTTATTTACTTTTGTATATGAATTTGTACAGAATAATAATTTCTTACTTTATTAAAATAATATTCTACTCATAATAGATTCACACTTTGAACCGTGTGTGGGCTATTACAATAACTCATCTATCATACGCTGCGCTTGCGCAACAATCATCGCCGTTAGCTAAGTAAATGGGGGAGGATACGGAAATGAAATTGTGTAGTACCTAGAGGCTTCTTTGAAATTTAACAAAGTTTGGTTAAGAGTCAGGTTCTTCACTTGACCTTCTGATTTAACCTTTATAACGATAAATTTGTTTTAGATTTAGTTTAGTTTACAATTTAAATAATAAATTTATTTTATATATGAAAAACGTCATAACATATCTTCATGTTACAAAATTTCTTTAGCTAGATCACTTTTCAGAACTTTATTAGCCTAAAGTATTGTAAATTTGTAAAGAAAAAAAAATCACAAGACTGAAAAAGTCTTTAAAAATCAGATCAGAAATCAAATAGTATTTTTAAATTTCGAACAAAAATTATGAACGGAATTTCTTATTGGTGAAAAATAAAACAGAGCTAGCAAAAATATATATACCATGAACGATTAACTTGTTTATACATAAAATAAATAAACAAGGAAAAATGTAATGATACTGTAGCTTTTCTGCCTTTAAACAAGCAAAAGGAAGGATATATCGACTTCTTGACTCCTTAATAATCGAAGGCGTTTCGATTTTTGAAAGCTGTTGCGCTACGGAGGTTATAAGAAATATGAAAAAGAGAAAGAAAAAGTGTTGCTGACTATAACAGTGAATATCCAATTAACTATAAACAATTCAATTTAAAGTGAAAGTAATACTAATAAAGCTCTTAAATAAATTCTCATAGCCACTTAAGAACTTCTAAGTCATTCATCACTCTTATGTCAAAATGTTTTAGAGTGAAGGAGTTTCATTTGACAGATAAGTATCGCTTAAATGATTTAATATATTTTTCTTCAACTAAAATATATATATTAACTGGAGATATATTGTTGATTGAGATGTAATTATGGATTTTGTCTAATCGTTTCATATTCGAATTAAAAGCTCTTATTAGATTAGTTCATGCGTATTATACATTTGATAGTAGCTATAATACAGACAGTATTATGACTATGGATGTATATTACCTGAATAATATACAAAGAAAATAAAAATTATACAGTATTTTATTTGTAATTGTGAGCGATATGATTAAATCTTATTACTATATGTGTTACAATCAAAAATGTGTCAAAGTGTGTGGTGTACTTAACATTTGTTACTTTATTATTTAAAGAATAACTACTAAGATATTATTTTAAACATAAATTATGTAATATTTTTTTTTATTTTGCGAACATTTTCCGCGTTTAGACTATTAAGTGCTGTTTTTACACAATACACACAGTCAAATCCCTGGAAGAAAGTTTTTATCTCTAAAAACCACTTTAAGCATTCTAGTCGATTTTTTTTATGATTGTATTTCTTTACTGCTTATATGTATAAGACCGAATACATGTGTATTCGGTCATTGTAACGTATACAGCGAAGATACACGAGTATTACCAAACAGTTCTTGTTTTTTATTTAGACACAAACACCTGTATAACCTTTCTCAAACAATATCTATGTTTTACCCTTTGCATATTCATGCTGGACATTGCACTGTACGTGAGCTTAGTCGGCCCTTTAAATCTTTAAACAATAGCCCAGGCAACCGCGCTTGTACAATACTAAAGTCATACTTTGTAGAATTATAGTTTTCCACGCCTCAGCGGTCGATGTCTTCAAACGCGTTATTTATGCGTGGATATTGTTCAAAATGATTTCATTTAAGTTATGTAGTATTTTATTATAGTCTTAAATTCAACATTGTAAATACCATACAATATATGAACTGGTAAGATAATTTAAGAAAACAAGCTATTCTAAAATACATATCGGGGGCAAAGGCTAATTGTTTTAAGCAACAATTTATAAACTTTATAGGCAAACCATCTAAAGTTTCAAAATGTTGCTTAAAATAATTAGCCGTTCACCCCCCAATATGACTGTAAATTACAAAGTTTAATCTAAACAGTGATAAAAAAGATTAATTATATTATAGAAGTTTCTTAATTAACTAATAATACTAAGTAAAGGGATTTTATTTCCCGGAATAAAATTCTCAAGTAAAATAAGAACCTTGCTGGTTGGTCTATGTCATATACGTTTTAGTCAGTTTAAATGACCTATTGTGCATACATACAACATGCCGATGAGACCTGCTTATACAAAAATACCGATGCAGCCCACAAATCTACCTTGGAAAACCATGGCAGTTACAATATTAGCACCAGTGAGTGATGTCTAAGCCATAGTATAATAAATTTGCAGATAGATCTAGAATTAAAGTTAATGAAAGTATAAACAGCTATTAAATAAGGTCAAATGATAAAATCATCTGGGTCTTTTTCCCACAGTATGTTGTTGAGGACGTTTTGGAGCCTCGAGTTAACCCTCCTTACTCAATTATATGACTATAAACAGATGGTCAGTTCCATCTCACGTGTCACACGACTTGTAGAAATGCAAACGTAATTTGTAAATATACTATTATAATACGATTATAAAAGGTCTTTAGTAAAAATCCCTATAGACGTAATCCAGTATAATAATGTTAACAGATTATACGCTTCGGCGATAAGTAATCAAGGCTTATTTTCTTAATTCCAAATAACATTGACACAAATTATGAAGTAAAGTTCTAATTTTATGTCGATGTCGCTTGGAATGCTTTTTTAGAATTATCCAAATTGCGGTGTTGATATATATAATGTTATATAATATAATTTTCGAGAAGAACGTCATATATACTTGCATCTAATTTGAAATATAAAGACTCGGTATTACAACAAATAATATCGTAATTTATGTGAATACGTTTATATGTTTCATTACATAATTTGATTAAAAATATTAACATAATATTTTTTTTGTTCTCCGAGTGTTGTAGATGGTATATTTGAAAATCAATATACTATTTCATGTCTTAATATAAAGTGATAGCACTTATTAAAAACTTATTTGGTGCCAGTTAGTTTTTATATATTGGTTAGAATTCACATATACTCTATTCTATTCTACATAACTTCGAGAGACTGGAAAAATCCTGCTGAAGAGGTAAACGGCCTATATTCGACACATAATCGACAATCAAAGACACTAAATTAAATAAATACAAAATTTCTGGGCCAATACCGAAAACACATTGATAACTACTCTGAAATACAGAAAATACAAGAAAGATACGAGTATACGAGTAAATAAACAAATTTACTTTGCTGAAAATTTAATCCAAGTTTGCAAGTTTAAGTAGCTCCGAAAAGAAAATGCTCTAACAATTGTTTAGTTAAAAGCGCAAACGTATATTGATAGTTAATTTAATGTAAGCATAGCACGAAGATTTAATGTAAAACTGTATTTTATAAATCTCCTGTGAAATTAATATACCAGCAAATTAAACCTTAGTTTGCGATTCATGTCAGTTTTGACACTCGCCTGACACTTATGAAGCTTCACCCAAGGCGTCTGATTTAATTTAATACCTTCCCGTACATATCACAAAAGCATCCATGAATACTCCGTTAAAAGCAAGAGAAGCGCAGAACTAAGACTTATTAAAGTCAGTTTTATAACCTTCGGGCAAAGGCTAAATCCACTTTATGTACTCCGATCACTTTGACTTTATGTCACCGTCAAAGGCAAAAAACCAGTTCATTAATGAAAGCAATTCGAACTATCTTTATGCAAGTCTTGCTGCGACATATCACTAATAAAGCTTGTGATAATTTGAAATTTCTTGAATCTTGGCTTAAGTCAATAAATCGAATAATAACATATCTAATGAAAAATAATATCGAATAAATTTAATTAAACATGATTAATTAGAAGAATTATAAAGTCTACTCTATCCCGATCTCTACGGCTGAGGTCAACCTGTCATAAAAGGCGACTAAACAACCCCAGCTAGAAGGGGGGTTGTTAGGGCGATATAAGAGATTTCCACCTATCTCTGGAACCATAAGGCGTAGAGATTTGAAATTTGGTAGGAATATTCCTTTCACAGAGTAGTTTCACTCAAATCAAGCTTACTTTTTTGTCAGTGTATTAATAACAAAATAAATTTAGGCTATTAAATTATAAATATATAAAAATTGTTTAAATGATTAGCTTGATACTCGTAGCTTCAAATCTATGACCTGTGCAACTACAAAAATAAATAAAATTAAAGTGTATATTTGTTGTGTAATAAAATATTTCAACGGTATAAACACAAACGTATATGGTTCTCTAATTTATTAATATTTATAATGTAAAAAAAAAATATTTTTGTGACAATTCACACAGCGCCATTTAGTCCCTAAGTAAGTAACACAGCACTTATGTTATGGCTACTCTAGACAACCAATATACTACATAATTATATACTTTTCTTTTGTAAATAAATACACATTATACATAAACACCCAGACGCGAGACGGGAATCAAACCCGTAACACGCAAGCGTACCGTGCGTTATCCATTATGTCACAGAGGTAGTCGAAACATAAAGTAAATCTTATTTAAAAAAAGAAACATTTTTTCTGTCTACGTATCTATTTCACGTATGTTTCTTTTGCCTAATCTATGAGATGCTTGGATAGCTGATGTTATAAGAAGACATTACGCTTTTAGGGAAAAATTTTGAGTTCCAATTCGTAGCATCTAGAAATGCTTACACACCGTTATGTGCAGGTGAAACTACAGAAGCAAAAAGTAAAGAAGTTTGAAATATATTACGTTAAATTAATTGCCTTAGAGATTGTCCACACTAATTCCACCACATAATCTTAAGGCATACGTTAAGATCGTTCGTCTATAAACCAATGTGCAACCAGTCGATAATCGTAAGCCTTGTTAAGGCAGTATCGTCATTGGCTGTATCTTGTTTATTGGTCAGCCCGCCCACTTAATGTAGAGCCTGGCAACTGATGTTACTTTTAATATTTTCTTATGATATACTCCTTAAATATAGCCTGCTATTAATAGCATATTTATTACTATCTTTTTTCATAGCGATGCTTCACGATTTATTGTTTCTTAATATTTTTTTACAATCAATAATTAAATAATTATTATTATTAATTAAATAATAATTATCATTAATTTATTAATAATAATTATTAGTTGATGCAATCACATTTTGTATAGGTTTACAAAAAAAACGAGAGGTGCAAATACTTTCAGGTTATGTGTATTATTCTGAAAAAGCCACACCCAATAAGGGTTTGATAAATTTGACAACTTTAATGTATATTAGCGTTGGAAAAGTTTTGGCAGATTTGCTCGAAGTAAAAGGCATCATTGTTACTCTGTATCATGTTTTATTAACTATAGAGGCATACAAATAGATGGACTAGATATTATTTAAACTAGATGTGCAGGAGAGATTGTTGTGAACCTGAATTTTTAAAAAATAAAGTGCGTTTGTGCGCAATTTATATAAAGCAGAAGTAAAACCCGAAGAAAGAGGAGACGAATATTATGGAAAACACTTTATACTTATATTCTATCGCATTATCTCGTAAGCTAATTATGAATATGTTGGCTGTTTTTGGTGTCGCTTCATGGAATTTTCATATCATGACGGTGATAAAGAAGTTTCAAATCAATAGAATGGTTCACCTGCTCCCTTTGAGTTAGTAGGATAAATAAATTTGGATTTACTTTTTATTTGCCTTATCGGCCAGTTACAGTGTATATAATAAGTTAAGATTGTGATAATTTAATCTGTAGTAAGGTTGTCTTAAAATATGCTTAATATATTCCATATACAACGTGGTATTACCGTCTAATGATATCGGAATCGGCTTACTGCCGCTGTTTATAGTTTAAAAGGAAGTATTTATGAATTCTGTTATGACAAAATATGTAAACAATATAATGGAATATTCATTTACAGATAATCTGAATACATAGATTCATATATTTTAATGATATCTTGCACCAACATACATTTTATATCGCAGGACTTTTTCCACGACTAACCAACATTTTTTAAAATTTCTGAGAAACAGCAGACCGACTGACTAACAGTCCACTTTATAGTAAGCAGTTACAGTCGCCCATGGATGGTTCCGATGCTAGAACCTAGACCTTAAGAGTACAGGAACATGGGTCACTAATGCCGGAACACAACACAAGGTTATTATAGCATACTACACCAGGAGTGGTTGACACGTAGCTAGCTAGGGATGTTTTGTCGCCTTTTGCGAGAAGTCGACCCCGGCTCCAGGGGTACTATGTTACTATTCTGACTCTGACCCTGCGCGGAGGACTTAATACTGCAGGTCATAAAAATATTTAGCTGTACATGAAGACTGAACCCACAAAAACTATCGTGTATAATACTTTATCAAATTTGTATATTTTATATAAATTATTTTATTTCAGTGACATGGGGCGGTGGAGCTCGCTTACCCAGCATGGACAGGCAACATGGATCCTTTTCTTCTGTCTTCTATGTACTACAAGAGCGACACCTGGTAAGTCATAATTCTATATTCCTCTTTATATACTAATAAGTATGTTTTCTACAATTTTCTATAAAATACAATATTTTATACCAATGAATTGACGTGTGAATGGAGATGGAATAAAAAAATGATTTCATATGATTGGGTCAGGTAAGCATTTTTATATGAAAAAACAAATATCTCTCTAATCTAGTCTAAATAGTCATTTCTGTGCTCATCAACTTCAAGGGTAACGACTTGATTCTCGGCATAATTTGGAAACGATACTTCCAGTGTCCTCTGACCTCAGTTTTGTGAATTGGGTCGAGATTTTTTTTTAAGTGAAACTTTTTTGGGCGCAAGAGGGTAAAATTTTTACGGATGAAACGGAAATTAGCGTCACGTTACGGATGAAACGCAAATTACCGTCACGAATATGTGAAACGTTTTTTCTCATACTTGCATTTTTAAACTCGTGATATCTTTCGAATGGAATGTCCGAATTGAATAATTTAAAAAGTTATATAAACGTATTGAAGCAGTCTTGAATATAAAGTAATTTATTTTGATAAGGATTAATACCAAGATACAAATAAAGATCCTTTTCTAGCGGCGGCATTTCAATTAAATTTTTAAAATAAAATAACACTTATTGTGGCACAACTATAATAGTTAGACATATGCTGTCGCGACAATATAGTCTTTTATATAACAATTTTTCAGGGGCTAAATAAGAATACTGACTCCTGCGGCCGGGGAAGGACTGACGTAAAATGCGACAAAACAACGCCATCTAGGTGGTACGGCACTAAGCCCGACTGAATGTCAAACACCTCTAAATATGCCACCATAATAACCTTTTGAGGTTTTCCCTCATAAGGGACCAATGTTCCAGTTCCCCTACGTGGGTGGCAGCGTGTTAGCGATGCCCCTGGCCTTATAAACATACATATCTGCTGTTCCACAGCAATAAAAAGATCTATAATACAAGCGTAATTCGATTAGTTTGTAAATAGTTTGTAGATTTTCGTAGACGTTCGTATACAGTTATACTTACACAGTCTCTTAAAAGATCTAAAACTGCCGTCGATTAAGCCTTGGGTGTACATGAATGGATACGTATCCACTGACGGCGACACTGGTTCATACATTCCAAGTAGCTAAGCGGATTATGGTGGACATTTCTTCAATAGATAATATGCTAACAAAGACTTTGTAATAACTACACTCAGACACTCAGCTTCTTTAGAACTACTGTTACACAAGGTAATAATTCTGTATAATATGATAAAATTCAGTTCAGCTTGTTATTCTTAATATGTACTAAGTTGACAGTTGTTTATCAAGAAATCTTCGAAAATTTATGAATTGTATAATCATTCCAAAAGGACGTGGTAACTAGGCCGTCAACTTGATTAAACTATTCATAACTTTCGTTATTTAAACACGGCTTCAACAATGTTTGTAAATAGTGAACAATACGCAACTAGTTTTATTTACAATCTCTAAACAAGACTAGAGGTTTAATCTTGTTATTGTTGTTGAATTCATTGTTTGCTTTTTATTCAATATCTTATTTACTTTTGTAGTGAAAGTAGAGTTCATAAAAAAGTGTAGTTCATTGATTTGAAACGTATTCATTAAATAAAAATACTATTTATTTTTTAATCCCGGATACATTTTGGTTTAGTCGAAACCCTTAATTTACTAATTGTTTTTTTTGGAATTCTCCTATTTGACTTCCACGCGGAAAATCTTGCAAGAACCTAGTCCGCTGTATGCAACTTGGGTGCACTATCTGCAGCGCTACAGGTAGAGTTAAGGCTCGATTGTTGAAATAACGAAACACTAAATAAAAAATATAATAAAATACGTTTATTTTTCTAAAGCTAAAATCCCTTTTTTATAAGAGGAGAGTGAACAGGTTCACCGTCGACCGCATAATCACTTAACATCAGATGAAATCGCAGTCAAACGTACGCCTATCTACAATAAAAAAAAATCATCATATTCAAATTTATGGCCTCTGAGATGTTCCTTTAACCGTGGGAATAGGTTTTTACCTATTCACACTATATAGCACTAGAAGCTAGGGCCGGTGAATATGGAGGACGTTCTATCAATTCGAAGCCAGCTTCTTAAATATCAGCCATCGTAACTCTGGACTTGTACGCGGCCGCGTTATCTTGGTGAAACAAAAGAACTTTAGCGAGTTTGCCAAGCCGTTGCTTGCGTATTTCCTCACGCAACTTTGTTATTTGTCCTGTGTACAAAGTCCCCATAATAGTAGCTCCATGATTAAAGTATTCGATCATTACAACCCCCCTGACTGTCCAAAAAAAAACAGCCCATGATCTTACCGGCGGATGGAATCGCCTTAAATTTCTTTGGAGTTGGAGATGACGGTCTATTCTAAGTCATGGACTGTTTTTTCGTTTCCGGATCAGATTCGAGCCAAAAATTTATCAAGATCTTGTTGAAACAAATCCAAACAGCGTATTGAAAATCTCAGTCTCGTTTGTTTCGGTGCGTCAGAAAGCGTTCTGGGCACCCAGCGCGCTGACACTTTTTTCATACCCAAATTGTTGTGTATAACATTATAGACACTTCCTATAAATATCTTCATTTCTCCTGCTACAAAACAAACGACGTAACACAATAATCCCCCAAGACAATATTTTCAACCTTTTTAATCATTTGTTCAGTCACTACCGATGTATGGCGTGCCGTGAGGGGGTCGTCGTTAATGGAAGTTCTTCCTCGCTTGAACTCAGCACACCAACACGCAACAGTAGAATATGGAGGAACATAAACTCCTAATATTGCTCTCAAGTCTTCATTTACCAGATTCGTAGTAAAAATTTTCAAGCAGAGATATTTGATTACAGCGCGAACTTCAATTTTATCCATTTTTCATCAAGACGTAAACAAATGACTTCAGTTTTTAAAAAAACAAAAGAGAAATTATTGTTTTTTTATAATGATTATGTATCGGATTATCACTATTTATTGAACATCCCTCGTAATTTTACAACAGATTCACATAGTACAAAAATTGTATAGGTTTCTATATTTTTGGAACGAAGTTTTTTATGCGACTTACAGTAGAGTGAACTGGCAGAAATCGTCACGTAACGAAAAAGCGTTAAACCTCCTCTATGCGCAATCCATCTTTTCTGTTTCTTACTGTCTTTATTTTATGTGGGTGTATGTGTATGTGTGAGAGTGTGTGCACAGGATTGCAAGATTTATTTATATAAAATATCAATATTCATATGTATCGAACCAGGGCGATATTGATATATCGGTCCAGAAGGCCGATATTTTTGGAACGAAGTTTTTTATGCGACTTACAAATAATTGAACTGGTAGAAATCGTCACGTAACGAAAAAGCGTTAAACACCCTCCAAGGGACAATGCAAGTAAGCGATGTGTATGTGTGTGTGAGGCAAGATTCGTCAGTAAGCATTGTGTATGGTGAACAATATAACCTCAGTTTTATAACTTCGTTTCTGACGGGTTCCTACCGCACAGTTTTTTTACATTTATTTCTCTGATTAATAGTATCAAGCTATTAACCCTTTTCCCTATGGGAAATGTACTTGAATTAACTATATATAGGTACATATATATAAAAAAACTGTAGCACCTATATACCTAGTCAGGTCATAAATTCTGTCACATGTTTAATGTAAAATAATTGTAACAAGTTTATTCATTATGTAACCATTCATATACCAAAATGAACTTAACAAAACATAGATTCTTATGACATTAAAGTTTATTCAAAATGATCTCCGTGATTTTGAATACAGGCCTTCAATCTGCGCGGCCAGTCGTCTATCGCAGCACGAACGAGGTCCATGTCAATATCGGCGGCTGCCTTAATCAAGGATGTCTTGAGTGACTCCAAATTGGGATGAGGCTTTGAGCACGCCTTTTCCTCCAAGTGTTGCCATATCTTGTAATCTAACGGATTCAAATCTGGACTGGAAGAGGGCCAGTCTTCGTGCCGGATGAAGTCGATTTCACGCGCCGCCAGGCAGTCTTGTGTGCTCTTCGCTCTATGAGCTGGCGCCGAATCTTGTTGGAATACCCAGTGCCTGTTATTGAACATGGTATGAGAAACAGGTTCCACAAGGTTCGTCAGGACTGTATTTTGATACACAACAGCATTCGTTTTTACACCTTTCTCACAAAAATGTACCTCTGTTAAGCCCCAATAAGAAACTCCCAACCATACCATGAGCGAGGATGGAAAATGACCTCGTTGGACACGCGGAATACGGTTGCTCGCTTCTTCACTACTGTGTGCGTACACCTTATCATTTTGTTTGTTGTAGCTCTCTTCTACGGTAAACATTTTTTCATCCGAAAAAAGAATTTGCCGATATTTTTTTCCCGCGTACCGCTTCAACAAAGCGCGGCATCTCTTCAGTCTCAGGTCCATTAGACGAGCATTCAAAAGATGTCCTGTTTTTCTTCGATATGCCCGAAGCCCTAAGTCTTCATTTAACACCCTTTTCACCGTGGTTTTGCTTAATCCCATCTGAAGGGCCAACAGTTTCTGCTTACGTTTGGGATTTCTTTGAATTCGTGCCTTCACAGCTTTTATCACTGCTGGAGTCCTAACAGACCGAGGGCGACCACTTCTTGACCTGTCATCTACACTAGAGTCTTCATTGTATCGTTTGATGGCACGATAAACGAATCTTTTGGTTATATTAAAATTTTTCAGTATGTTAAAAATTTGAATTGGCGCGTAACTGCAACGATGCAACGCAATAACTGCAACACGGTCTTCTTTAAGCGTCCACTTCATATTTAAAAATGAGTAAAATTCTAAAAGTATACCTTTTTTATTTTCATGAACAATTCGAAATTCGAAATCAATAAACTTTTTTGTGGCCAGCATTCTAAAAGAAAAGTTTTTACTGTGTGACAATACTTATGACCTGACTAGGTATAAGTACTTGATAAATTGAAAGCAAGAAGACTGGCATGGTACAGGTATGTAATGAGAAGGGATGCCGACCACATTACTAGAAGAATGTTGAACTTAAAAGTAGATCAGACCAAGGGGTAGTAGACCTAAAAAGCGATGGAAATAATGTGTGGTAAGAATTCGTGTAGTGATGAAAATGCCAGAATAGAATAAAATTGAAGAAAAAACATATTGTGTCGAACCCAAATTATTGGGACAAGGCCACTGATGAATCTTATTAGACTAATGTTTATGTGTCTTTCTGGTTTTATCTTGAGGGGTTAAATCTCGATAATAGGCTTTAATACAAAATATCCTCAATCTCAGAGCTGGTTTCTGATTTCTATAAAATTATTCGTGCAGGTAGTTCATTATAAAAAAGAAACAATCTCATCTAGAAGGAGAATGCTATATATACATATGTAATAAATAATATTTAACATTTATTAAATCGTTTTATTAAATATTTAAAATTTTATTGGAGTTTATTTAATTTTGCTACTTTAATTACTGTGGTTGTAAACTTTTGGCTTGCAGTGTACATATTATAAACGGTAATAAAATTTCGTTTTTAATCCAAGTTTTATCATTTTTAAGAGTTCATATCGAAGAATTTTACGATGCCAATATTTAAAAAAAAATGATTGCTTGGTTATTGCTTTTTTATCATTATTATGTAACAGTATATATTTCAACTTTTGATTCCATAGTCGTATATTTAAAATGATACATAATTTAATTAAGATATTTCATGTTTTAGTTTATAGCTTATTGAAAATTTAATGATCTCCTAAACATTAATTTAAATTTTGAGATAGCAAAAACGCTACCTGAACAAGCTTAATTTTCTGTATCAATTTACTGTTATTAGCAATAACCCAAAGATATCTGATTTAATGAAGTAAATAATAACCAAGACCACACGGACGGTTTAATGGAATTCAATATTGACCTAAACGAGATTTGCTTTCCATTTTGATATATTACCAAGTAAATATACATAGATACGAGTATAAGTAGAATAGATGCGGCAATAACATATTACCGATCAAAATAGTGCTGATCGTAGTGTAATAAAAATTAGACATACTCAATCCCTTTCTTCATTTCAAGGAAGATGCTAAAAATAAGGATGCATGCAAAAGGAGAGGTAGACCAAAGAAAAGATGGATGAATTGTGTAAAATATGACGTGGCAAAAAGGTGTGAATTTTCAGATGATGAATAATAGAGGAGAGTGGAAGAAGAGAATATGTTGTACCGACCCCACATAGTTTGGAATAAGGGCAGGCAGAAGAAGACCTCTCCTATCCAACTTAGCCACCTATCTATTTAGCTATGCCTATCATACATAACAACTAGGAGCAATCTCTACTCCAGGACTCTCCTACCTAGTCTAACCGTCTTGTAATTGTTGATTAGTAAAAGAGTGTACTTTTATTTTAACTGTTTCTTAAATTCAAAATTTTACTTTTACTAAACTTTTACTTCGTAACTATTATACGAGTATTAATTCACTGTTGAATTTAATCAACGGGTTATACGGACTGAAAATAAGAACATCAAAACTTGTCGTATCTTGTCAAGCAACAAAATTAATTTTGAGACATATATAAAATTCTTGATAATCAACAGTGTATCTCAGACACATAGAAGTTAAAGCTTCTAGTATAAAATACTTAGAAGGTTATTTGTCATGATGGTGTGTGAGATATACCATCATTTTTTACAACATGAATGCGCTCTATAGTTTGTACAAAAAATTTCCTATTATTAACATAGTGTTTTTAATTTCTGTTGAATAAACAGCAAATAGGCTGATAGCCCACTTAGAATTTAGCAGTTACTGTCGCCTATGGGTGTTTGCAATGCCAGGGGTATCGAATACGCTGCTGTGCCATAAGGGTAGAGGAACTTTGGTCACTAATGCCGGAACACAACACAAAAGTTATTATGGCGGCATACTTAAGACCCTGGTAGGTTGCCATCCAGATGGGCTTGGGGCTCTGCCACGTAGAAAGTATGTATATCATCATCATCTCAGCGTTCATCCCGGTTGCAATCCAAACTTGCGTTTCGGTGTCCGGTAAAAAGTATGTATATGTCCTTTACAAATATATTAAATTTTAATGGTAGTAATTTTCACCATAACATTATCCTGAAAATTAAATGCATGCCTCATCTAACAATTTTATAGATCCAGTATGTTACTTATATGGTTGCTTGTAACCAGCCGCTCCTTTGTGGACAAAATGAAAATATAGCTTACTAAGCCTTAATTAGTATCAATTTATGTTTACGCTTGAATTCTGTTGTTTATATGAGCAAGTGAACGGTTGACAATAAATATTTCCTTAAATCAAAAATGAACTTTAAACACGTAGAATAAGATAGAGCTGTGTATTTCAGTGATTAAACATGCGCCAATAAATATTTATTAATTTTGTTCGATGAAACAATAACGTTTAAGTTGGTAATTCCAAATCCGAATATTCGTGACTTTGATCGTTTTAATCAGTTTTTAATTTTATTGTCATAATTATAATATTTTATGATATTTAATAAACCTGTTTGATGAACTTTTACTTTACTATTTTAAAGAATGGTTAATGATTTTTTTTATCTATTATCATTTATTAAACTGAATCTATAATGAAATAAAAAAATCAATGTTGTAACACGAACTGTTTTCGTTGTCCAATTTGACTTATCCTTTCCAGTAGGCACTAGTAAACCGCGCACATCATCCTATACGAAATCAAGTTAGTACGTTTTGGGTGTACTCCTCTCGCCGGAGCCCGGTGGAGGCTTGGCTAAACATTTTTAAGTAACTAGACGCCTAATGAATTTTTTGTTTCTATAATTTTAAGCAATTGTTAAAGTATAATATGTCCTACTAAATGTTGCAAATGAATTGGAATAGCATAATGAAAATAACCATTATTATTTACCTGTTTACATCAAATTTATCGTTTATTGGTTTGCCTTAATAGCCACTTATTAAATTAAATTGAAACCTGTTGAACTATTTATTATAAATAATTGTTTAAAATTATTAGATTAGATCATAACTAAATAACGTGTATTTATTATTACACTATTCAAATTGTTTACATTTATTAAACTTGTAAATATTATATAAGTCAGGAATCGAAATATCAATACATTAGTAATTACAAAACTGAATCCATTTAAAAGTAAAATCGAGTAAAAGGGAGCCGATTGCAAGGGATTCCGCTTAACATTAATTATTGTACTAACCGCTAACGAAGCAAATGTACCAGACAGCGTCCACCTGTCGATTTATTGAACGTTTGTTTCACGTGAAAATATCCAGGATATATCTAACTGATGTTACGCAATCGGTCTCAGTATTTGTATTTCATACATTCGAATAGTATTGGGTAATCATGTAACTTGTTAGTTCGTTGTAATTTATTCGAAGTATGGCTTAATTAATATATATATATATATATATATATATATATATATATATATATATATATATATATATATATATATATATATATATATATATATATATATATATATATATATCATCCTAAGATTGTTTAGTCGGTATACGTAGACGAAGTCGCGGACAGATGCTAGTTAAGTTATAAACTTTTATTGCGCACTTTGCATGAATATGTAGCATCTAACAATACAGCGCTATTCATGCAAAGATAGAAAGAAGTCTGTCGGGAAAGAATACAGTAATTATTTATTGTTCAGTTAAAAAACAATGCAATTTGTGTGTTCTTCTATGATATAGGGATTAGATTAATTCTAAACAACTTTCTATTTATTTAAATATATTCCTATTAAAATAATTAATTCTGATGACAATCAAACTATTGCTTTTTGTAATTACTGCAATTTTAAGCAAAGGAAACCGATTTTATCTTGTGTAGGATATGTGTCGCAAAACTGATGGGCGATGGAGTAAACGAGTCCTTGAACGGAGTTATAACGCCTCTGTAACACAAAGAACTTGAACGTGCGGCGAAAACTTAGGGACGCTTAAATTCAGCTGTGGAGGATAATTTGAAAGATAAAAATGATGAATTTACAGAATATGTATGTAAAAATTTATTGATGTATATTGTTACAGGTCCATGTGAAGTGGAAACAGGGCAATCTAGTATTATTGTCGACATTGAAGAAAGCAGAGGAGATCGTAAGTATACTACATAACATAGCAAATATATATTACCTCAATTTGCACAACTAAAATACATATTGGCGTGTAATACATACAAACTTTTAACTATCCTCAATTATAACATAATATCCGGATGACCGAGCTTTGCTCGGTATTTTTTGGAAATTAACAATTGATTTTCTTAGTCTAACCTCAAAACAAACACTCATTGACTTCGTGTTACTTAACAACGCCATCTGCTGGAATAGCTTTAGTGTTGTTGTGTCGTTAAAGCAATTAAAAAAATAGTATAATTATTCGCCGATAGATGTCAGGAAGAGTCACCTTTTTGTTATTTTTCCTCCAATAAAAAAAAGCGAATAAAATGACATTTTCTAGAAATGATTCCTAGCTAGATCGATTTATCGCCCCCGAAACCCCCCGTATACTAAATTTCATGAAAATTGTTGGAGCCGATTCCGAGATTCCAATTATATAAGTATATATAAGTATATATATATATATATATATATATATATATATATATATATATATATATATATATATATATATATATATATATATATATATATATATACACACACACAAGAATTGCTCGTTTAAAGATATAGGATAACACTCTACTTTGTATAGTATTCATAATTTCCTACGGGAAGTTAAAACCCATGAATATGTTGTAACAGTTGTGGTGCCATATATTTTGTAAAATTATAAATAAATTTAAAAATATACTCTAATCTAAACTTAAACACTTCGCTACCAGCGTCGACTACAGTCGTCGGCCAAAGACGAACACACACACAGCTGAGTGTTGACTATAGTCAACAGCCAAGAACTATTGCTCTACAATTGCAGTGATAACGTTCACCTAATACGCTACTTCGAATTATTGCTTCTTAGGATGATACCTATATGCATATTTATTCTCTCCACCAAAACGGCACTCTCTTTACAAAAATAAATAAATATCATTTTTGGTTAGGCTTTGAGCTTGCTAATGATGAGTGCCAGCTGTGGAAGGGTTTGATGGCCGATTACTGCCGTACCGAAACCGTTTATAGACAAGAAATAAAATTTGAATGTCTTGAAGAACAAGCTTTTAGATGTTAATTTTTTTTACTTTTTAAACATATAATATTTTTTTAAACTAAACCATGAATTTAATTTAGAATTTAACGTACGGTATAAATCCATTTTATGCTTTTTTACCTTAAATTGCAGAAGTAAACCAAAGTACAGTGCCAGCAGACTTGCCAATAGTCGGTCAACCAGGCGACGATGTGATATTATCTACCGTATTCCCTAAGGGTCCTACTTTATTCCAATTAGATGGAAAGCGATTGCAACTTCTTCAACCACTTGACAGGGATGCTGATAATCTCTCTCATATGGTATTTCAGGTACGTTATTTTTTATATTCTCGATTGTTCTTGAAATCCAGTTTTGTTGAAAACTCTACTTAACAACTCAAGACTAAATTTTATTCTCTGAATTTATCCAAAACGTTATTCTGGTGTTATTAACTCAATGATTCAATATTGAATTTATGATATTATTAGGTATCTTGTAATACGGTTTCATATTGTCACAGAATGAATATCACATCATGAGCTTCAATTCTGCTTATACCTATTCTTAAGATATCCCTTTCGATATGGGATGAATTTGACTAAGTTAGGTTTGTACGAGCAATTGCTATCTGATTCACTCTAAAAAATTCGCGTTTCCCTTGTTTAGTAGAGTATCAGCAAGTGTTATCAGCAATTGACTTATGTCACAAAGATCTTTTTTATGCCGACAAAACTGTGCTCAGAAATCCGACGTGAATGTTTAATGTATAGCAGAGGCACTACTATTGCGACAATTGACTACCAAATGACAGTCGATGATGATCGCAGCGGCGTACCCACTAAAAATGTGGTCATCGCCTGTGCTTTTGTGGGAGTATATCTTGTTGAAAGACGAACTTTATTATCATAAATGAAAACCATTTGCATGTATCACTTTCTAATATAATAAACGTAATACTGTGATATAACTTATTGAAATAAAAATAAACTACAATTTCATACTTAATTTATTAGTACATCTAATTCAGTAGCAACAAAGAACCAAATTTTATAAATAAGCATTTAAACAATTTCAAATCTTACTGCAAAAACTATAAGGTTTAGTTCTACATGCATATAATATGTAGCAAATATTTTACACTACAATCAGTTGTGACATTTGTTGTATTACGTTTAGAAGCCAATATTGTTTGTTGCAAATTTAATATTATAATAGCCCAAAGGTATATTAGCAATCTTTATCATTAATTATATCTCTAAACTAATAAAGATTTCGACTGATGAATGATTCTTGTTCAGCTGGTTTGCCAAGTGAAAGCCACGAAGAAGCGGCGGACAATCCCTGTAATAGTGAGAGTGTCCGATATCAATGATAATGCACCTGTTTTCCAAAATACGCCGTACGAAACAAGCGTAAGCGAGGTGAGTGTAATAATGTAACAAAAACTGTTGCTAAAGCTTGTTTGATTAACTGTTTCTTTTTTTAGTCTACTTTTAAGCGAACTTATTACCAGGAAGCGTTAACGACGATCATGATAAACAAATACTTTGTTTTTATGATGATTAAAAGCAGTGAAAACTTAATATTGAAAGTTTTTAGTATTATTCAATTCTTATCAACAACTGGAAGGGTAAATATATATTATCATTAATACTCAAAGGTCTACGAAACATAAAGAAAATGATTAAAGTCGAAGTTGAAGCTCAAACTACTTATATAACTTAAGTTACTTAATAGGTCCCATCTTTTACACAACGGCCTATTACTAAGATTGTAATATGTAAACGCGTTCTGCGAATAAACTTAGAAAGTTGCAAGATAATGCATATTACAACTTTAAATAAGGACTTAGTGCTACTAAATTAATTTAATACAACTCTATATGCAATAAATGAATTGTACATTTGTATAATTAATATTAAAATATAATTACTTCGTTCCCTCTCCATACTTATGTATGCTATATACGTATATAATAATTCAGGGTTATTGATAATCTGCGCAAGTGATTATTCATTTGTCGCCCAAATCGGCGCGGCCCTGTCGCTCCCGGCCCTGGTTCTGTCCATGGTCGGGGGCGATCCTGGATGGACGGCTGTCGCTTCCTTCTGCGAGGCAGTAATGTCCGCAAAGGAGGCGGCGGAGCGGGAGCGGAAGTCGACCACCACACTCCCCTCCCGCCAACGCAGGCCACGCCGGCGGCGCCGGAGGGCGGGCAGCGACCTCCGGCCGTCGGAGAAAGCGGCCGCGGGCGGCCCCTCGGGGGAAGATCCGACGCCCGCACTATTGCCGCGTGGAAGAGGGCCGCGTGCTGTTCTGCGGCCCCCCTCAACTGTTGATTCAGGAGAGCGCCGAGGGACGAAATCCTGACCCCCTGGCGCCAACAATTTACAAGGGGCCCACCTTAAGACAAAGGGCGTGCCGGCATCGGCCCGGGCTTCGAGATCGGCAGGCCATATATCCGTGGGCCCGGGCGTAGGCGATAGGAGAACAGCGGGGTTTTTTAGTGGGTAGTCGGATGGTCGAACATCTTTCCCGGAGTCCCACATATCGGTCCCCTCGGGCCGGGGGAACCTGTCAAAAGAGGTTTTTCCCCGACACAAAAAGTGATTATTCATTTAATTTAACATAAAAAATATAATGACAACTAGTATCACTTTCTAATTAGCTATTTTAATAAAACGTTTATTGTTAAAGTTTTGTTTTCTCCATCCAGGGGCGGAGTTAGAATACAAAAGGCGACAAATCAACCCTACTTACGTGATAGGGCTCCAAACCCATCTGGATGATAACTGGTGTATGTATAAGTACGCCACCATAGTAACCTTATGTTGTGTTCCGGCATTAGTGACCCGGGTTCCTGTACCCCTATGGGACAGCAGCGTGTTCCCGGTGCCTCTAGCGTCGCAAACGTCTATGGGCGACGGTAACTGCTTACTATTAAGTGGATCGTCAGCTTGTCTGCTAATCCTCAGCAATAAAAAAAGTTCTAGTTTTTCATTATCATTTATAGCTTGTACCAATCGGTACGACAGTCTTCGACGGCATTAGAGCAGTGGATATTGATGCCGGTGTTAATGGCCTAGCTGAATACTTCATCATACAAACTGACAATAAAACATTAGAAGAGAATAATGCTGCTGATGGATACAGTTTTTTCTCCATCCCGTTACCCCACATTGGCCAAGTTACTGTAAACAGGACATTGGACTACGAACGCACGCAAAAATATCTAGTCACTATTGTTGCTTCTGTAAGTAATTTTATTAAACACATTTGGATTATACTCAATCACTCGCGTTTAAATAATTAGATTAAATACTTTAATGAAATTATATGAATATAAAAGTTGTATTTAATACAAATCTTATAGGAGTATATTATGAAATACAATTTTAATTCATTAAATTTAGTCTTACAAATTAATAAACTTAAAATGTTATCTTCATAATGGATTAGATTGTTGAATTTAAAATTGGCGATTTAAGAAGATTTATTTTTAGGAATTAAATTTTATGTTATTTATATTTCGTTACCTTCTTAGCGTTCATTATCTTTCTCTTACACACTTCTTGCCATCTTAACGATGGTTACCAGATTGGTGATCTGAGTGTTCTCTTGTATTCATGCCCTTAATTTTGCAGACGTACGTTACGTCGCATGGTCGTTTTTGATGGCAATAAGTATAGGTGGAACAAATGTCTTTGCACGCTGGTTTTAGCTCAGGCAGAAGAATTAGACCTAAAAATAGCTTGTCGTTTCATAATATAATATGCGTGTTATTTTTATTAACATGAACACCGAACACTGTGCGAAGTGAGTAATGAGAGAGGAGTGAAATTTCTTTGTGCATGGGCGGAGAAAGAATACTAACCCCTGCTGACCGGAGTTGGTCTGTCGTAAATGACAACATTACAACCTTTGCTACGTGATAGGGTCGAAATCCCGCCTCGATGGTAACACCCTTGTTCTATAAGTATGCCGCCATAATAACCGTGTGTTGTGTTGCGGCATTAGTGACTCAAGTTCCAGTACCTCTATGTGATCAGCAACGTGCTTACTATTAAGTGGATTGTCAGCCTGTTACTCAGTAATAAAAAAAAGTGAGAAGACATAAAAGACAGCTATTAGGATTTAATAATATACAATACTAGCTGACCCGGCAAACGTTGTTCTGCAACCCCTCTTGGGGTTGGAATTTCGTAAAATCCGTTCTTAGCTGACCTCTACTCGGTGAAAAGAATATTCCTACCAAATTTCAAGTCTTTAGCTCTAATGGTTCTAAAGATATCGTGACGAGTGACTATATACGTGGAAATCTCTTATATATATATATATATATATATATATATATATATATATATATATATATATATATATATATATATATATATATATATATATATATACCTAGTCAGGTCATAAATTCTGTCACATGTTTAATGTAAAATAATTGTAACAAGTTTATTAATTATGTAACCATTCATATACCAAAATGAACTTAACAAAACATAGATTCTTATGACATTAAAGTTTATTCAAAATGACCTCCATGATTTTGAATACAAGCCTTCAATCTGCGCGGCCAGTCGTCTATCGCAGCACGAACGAGGTCCATGTCAATATCGGCGGCTGCCTTAATCAAGGATGTCTTGAGTGACTCCAAATTGGGATGAAGCTTTGAGCACGCCTTTTCCTCCAAGTGTTGCCATATCTTGTAATCTAACGGATTCAAATCTGGACTGGAGGAGGGCCAGTCTTCGTGCCGGATGAAGTCGATTTCACGCGCCGCCAGCCAGTCTTGTGTGCTCTTCGCTCTATGAGCTGGCGCCGAATCTTGTTGGAATACCCAGTGCCTGTTATTGAACATGGTATGAGAAACAGGTTCCACAAGGTTCGTCAGGACTGTATTTTGATACATAACAGCATTCGTTTTTACACCTTTCTCACAAAAATGTACCTCTGTTAAGCCCCAATAAGAAACTCCCGACCATACCATGAGCGAGGATGGAAAATGACCTCGTTGGACACGCGGAATACGGTTGCTCGCTTCTTCACTACTGTTTGCGTACACCTTATCATTTTGTTTGTTGTAGCTCTCTTCTACGGTAAACATTTTTTCATCCGAAAAAAGAATTTCCCGATATTTTTTTCCCGCGTACCGCTTCAACAAAGCGCGGCATCTCTTCAGTCTCAGGTCCATTAGACGAGCATTCAAACGATGTCCTGTTTTTCTTCGATATGCCCGAAGCCCTAAGTCTTCATTTAACACCCTTTTCACCGTGGTTCTGCTTAACCCCATCTGAAAGGGCCAACAGTTTCTGCTTACGTTTGGGATTTCTTTGAATTCGTGCCTTCACAGCTTTTATCACTGCTGGAGTCCTAACAGACCGAGGGCGACCACTTCTTGACCTGTCATCTACACTAGAGTCTTCATTGTATCGTTTGATGGTACGATAAACGAATCTTTTGGTAATATTCAAATTTTTCAGTATGTTAAAAATTTGAATTGGCGCGTAACCGCAACGATGCAACGCAATAACTGCAACACGGTCTTCTTTAAGCGTCCACTCCATATTTAAAAATGAGTAAAATTCTAAAAGTTATACATTTTTATTTTCATGAACAATTCGAAATTCGAATTCAATAAACTTTTTTATGGCCAGCATTCTAAAAGAAAAGTTTTTACTGTGTGACAATACTTATGACCTGACTAGGTATATATATATATATATATATATATATATATATATATATATATATATATATATATATATATATATATATATATATATATATATATATATATATATATATATATATATATATATATATATATATATATATATATATATATATATATATATATATATATTAAACGTTGGGCGACTACACAGTAATTGTAAGATTATTTTATCAGGATCGAGCGCGGGATACGAAAAAACGGCTATCCAGTACCACAATTTTGACTGTAAATGTTAAAGATGATGATGACCAGGATCCATCCTTTATTTACAAAGGCTGCACTTTGCACGAAGGTGCCTGCTTTAAGCCAGAGTATACAAGTTTTGTAAGTTTTGTAAAAAAATATGTTATTCTCATGTTTTCGAATTATGTATATTTAATAAAAGGTTTTCTCTTTATATAATATTTAATGATACAAAGAATATGAAAACTATATTATTATATTTTAACTTAAGGACAAGTTAGCACATAGACATATAATATTCTCTCCTACCATTCTCAATTGGATGTATTCTCTATATATTTGAATTAATCCAGCTTTCTCTTGACTTTTTTACACAATTTTTTTTACATTTGGAAACTTATTTTTGACCTAAAAAGAAAAGGATATGGCTTTCCGAATATCACTTTCTGGTGTTTTTAATTTTTTATATCAAAATTCAAGGTTAATAGTGGAGTACTATCAGGATTATTAACAATTGAACCGGAAAAGATCCAAGCAGTAGATATGGATACTTTAGATGCAAGAATCAAATATAGTATAGAGAGCGGCGAACCTGATTCTTGGTCTACATACTTTGCCATTGATTCAAACACAGGAGCAGTTAGACAATTGGTGCCAGTAGATACTATGATCGCAAAGAAGTTCGAATTAATCATAAAG
This sequence comes from Malacosoma neustria, assembly GCA_963693495.1. NCBI lineage: Eukaryota > Metazoa > Arthropoda > Insecta > Lepidoptera > Lasiocampidae > Malacosoma > Malacosoma neustria. The sequence continues at coordinate 14,257,421 of OY856383.1, forward strand.
GTAAGAAATGTTATATTATTACTTTGTATGTACATATGACATTGCTTATTTAAACTCCCAAGTTGTTACGTTATTTTAGACCTGCATAAAGCATATAGGTATCAAATAAAATTTCTCATGAAAACTTTTTTAAATGTGGCTTGGAGTTGTCAACATATCTATAATAATAACATCTCATAACGACTCTTAGCCGAGTTCGGACCTCATGTAAAGGGAAAAATCGTCATGTTATCATCATTCTTGTCTGAGGAGCGCTAGCGCAAAAAAACTGTCTAAAAGATTAATGTCATAACAGGAATTTAACTCGCATTTTCCTATAGTTTGCCTATCGAATGTAATATATTATTCTATCTATCAAGTATTGTATTTTTATTTAAACATGATAATTGCATCGTTTCACAGATACTTCTACTACTTCCGTAAACAATATATTACAATTATGAGGCAGTTATGAACATAGTTTGAAAGTTAGTGGTGATTTAATTTTACTTTAAATTTAGGCTGAAGAAGTAACAGAAGCGAAACGATTCACTACTGCAAAACTAACTGTCACAATACGACCTGTTGATGCCAGTCCGCCTGTTGTTGAAGCATCCGCAGATGAAGGAGAAGTCGAAGAAAATTCACCTAAAGGGACTAAAGTCCTAGATTCAAAAGGTCAACCCATCAAACTTACGGTTTCTGATCCTGATCTGGTAATTTATGCTTTATTTTATTATTAATAAATTTTATTAATAATTAACAGCTGATTTCATGAATAGTTGTATAGCGGACGACGCCATACGTTTGCGCGCGCCCTGCGCTCTCGTAACATTTGGTGTCCACCCGCCTCTGCCTACCCGAGTTTCCGACACAAAACGGGTGTCCCTTATGCTCCGCCCGAGTATCTCAAAGTAAATTTCAACAAATGTATGAATAGATCATAAAATGAAATATAAACATTCTTGGACAACATGTGAATACATCTATGCCTGCTTTGCAACAAATGATTCTATTTTATTGTATAATATTCAATATGTTCTCTGAGATTGCCATAGTATGAAAGATGTCCAGAGATATTGTTTGCAGAGATACTAAAATTTTATTAAAATTTCAGGGTCCAGGTGATCCAGTACCAAAATATAGTTTTGAATTGACAACTAACTATTTCAACATCAATGAGGAAGGTTATCTTGTTGTAGCTGATGAAAATTTGGATAGAGATACCCCAACTGCTGGCAAATTTAGGTTCCAGGTAAGAGGAACTTTATGGACTCTTTTCATTTGCATACATTATATAATTATAAATACAATTGGATGCTTGGTTTCGAAAAAAATAAGTGTCTGTCTCTTTTACTTTTTTTCCGTGGTTTGTCGGTCACGAAGTAGAGTCACTGAGGGGCATTGACTCAAAAAGCATGAAGTTCTAGAAACTAAAATATATTTAAAGAAAGTATGCAATAGAGTTTTCTATATTTCTTTATTCTAAGCAATTAGTATTTGAAAAAAATAACGATTTATTTGTAATACAATAATAAAGAAAAGAACGTTAGACATATTAATTTGTATTGTCTCCAGTCTTATAATAATGATTATTGTCTTACTTAACGGCTTTATAGTTACGTTTATTGAATTTATCAATTTTGCAGGTTGTGGCCCGTGAAGCAAACGGGGTAGCAGCATCAGCTCCATACTCTTTATCAGTGCAGTTATTGGATGTCAATGACAATGCTCCTGTTATTCCTAAAACTCAGCCTATTGTAGTTCCAGCTAGTTTAGAACCCAGTCCAGTTCATAAGGTAAAATTATATGTATTATTTTTACACTGTTCAACAATATTCTTAATCTTTGGTAATAGTTCTAACGAGTTATATCAAATATGTGGGTAATTCGTGGCATATTGCATCGCGGCATCTAAGTAGAACCAAAATAACTGTCGTCCGCTCAGGTACAATTAGGCACAAAAAAGTTAGGCTCGCGATTACCCGCGAAATTTAAAACTATCGGTGAAATTTTAAATTCAGATTTAAGACACAAACAAATTCACTCCCACATTTATATTATTATAATTAGTGTTTAATAAATGAATTAGTAAGGATAAAGCAGTTGATAAAATACCTGCTAACAAGAATTTAATAAAAATAATAAGTGTATGCTGTTATGTTATGCTGAAATGTAAATAGCACTGGAACTTGGACCAGGGATTGCGACTTCATCTTCACTGTCGCTTGAATCACTGTTTTCAGAATAGCCAACTCGTATTATAAATTCTTCACTCATTTTGTCGATGACGTGATCACTTTTGACGCAATCCTCTTCGATTGTTTTGATCTTTTCACATTTTACAGTCACTTGGCCCCATTGAATTTACTTTTTCGTTTACTAACTCAATTACACGGGTCACATTCCACTGGACATTTATGTTGCTGACATGCCCTTTTATTGCTCATGCTCATGCCATTTGAATGGGATTTAGGTCCGGGTGGTAAGGTGGCAGGTGAATATGTCATGTATATGGTCCTTAAAAATTCTGTCAGTACTAAAAACTTTATTAAGTCATATAACTGAGGCTTCAACATATCGAGAGCATAACTGATCTCCTTTTCCAAAACCAAGCAAGTCTACACAGAGATAACAAGCAATATACTTAAGGGTAAATGAAGAGAAAAAAAGTTTCTTGTATTTTGCGAGCCAGAGGCGTCGCAGATAAATAATCAATAGTCAATTCTGCGATGCTCAAAAACGATAGTAGATATACAAATATTTTTTCAAGATGACGAAAGAGGTTTTAGTTGGTATACCATTATGCAGCCACTATGGGGTAAACATGGTAAGCCAGACATAATCAGGTTGGGTTTCGCCATACTAATAATGCAGCTTCTTCGGGATAGAAAAGGATAAAATCTATGTTAGTCAAATGACAAGTAATTTCTACTTAGATAGCTAGTTATACACTTAATACGTATTCAGACTGCTTATATTTCTTATTGAATATAAAAATTATGTCATCAATAAAACGAAAGATTTTATGCTACTTACTTATTTAGTTGTAACTTAGAAATCATAAAGAACACAATTATAAATATCCTAAATAAGCAACAAAATGATATAAAACAGTTCAAGCTCCGAGTTATTACAACTATAAACAAATACTTATAAAGAATACAAATGTCTGGCCAGAATGTACACTCACTACCAGGTATGCGGAAGGTTGCGAAAAGTAGAAAAGATAAAATTAAACAGTAGATGGAAGAGAAAATTATTGATATAATGATGATTTATAATGAAACCAAAATAAATAATGTTTTTTTATCAGGTGGAAGCTGTGGATATAGACCAGGGTGAGAATGCACGAATATCGTACAGCATATACCACGTGTCTAACAATGGGGGGAATAAATTTACTATTGACCCCAACACTGGTGTTTTGTGTAAGTTGCACTTTCTAACACTACACATTTGAACGTATCCATTGTTTGTTTGGCACTATTCACGAGTAACACTAATTTAATTATAACGTTAGTGCAATGTGTGAGATTTTTATATTGTTTTAATAATTTTATTCTGGTGTCTAAGTTTACTTTTAGATATTGTATCTCTGGGACAAATAAATTCGTCATAAAAATACCGAGTCTATCAGTTTTGAGCTGCAATAAAAACTTTTTGTGAATAAAAAATGCATTTATACAATGATTGCTCTTAACTCAAAATTTGTACAGTTCATTACATTTTCTATGTACAAACTACTAAACATTGTCGCGGGTCTAAACTGTACGCTTACAGTAGTAGTAGCTTATATTGATACTCATTGGTGACATTTTCATTTTCTGAGGAAGCAGCAACGCCGAAATGATATATTTTAGAGTTTTTATAGGGATGGCTACTTCACTACTAAAATGAAACATAAAAATGCATTCCCTCGGCTGAATATGAAATAACAGCAAATGAGATGCTGGCTAGTTCCGTATATTATATTTATTTATATTTACACAAGATGTATCAAATGTGGATTGCGGTTATTCTTATCTTCGATTTTATTTTTTTGAGTGTCTGCATTGTTAATATAATTTAATATAATTATTTTAATAGTAGAAAACACATTATTTTTTAATTTAATTTCTATTTATTGTACATATTTGTAGCAAGTACTGGTCGACTCCAAGCTGGTGAACAATACAGTGTGACGATACGCGCAACAGACTCCAAAGGGTTAAGTTCTCAAGGTATATTAGAAATATCAGTGGCTCCTGGACCCAACACTCGACCCCCACAGTTCTCTTCAAGGGAATATTATGCACCTGTGTCAGAGGGCGCCGCTATTAATTCAACTGTTACTACAGTCACTGTAAGTTTATCATTGTTTTTGTATAATAATGCCGATATCGTTGTTAGAAAATACCACTCATCGCGAGATCTGTAAAACTAATCATTTGCTCGGGTTTGCTTCAACCCCCCCCCCCCTAAAAACTTTTTTGTTTATTTATTTTATTCAAAATTATCTAAGAAGACATTTTCACCTAAACTGAACCTTACTCGTTTCTTCTGCTTCCCTGTTTATATTTTTTGACAAAAATCCTAAGTTCCTTTTTACTAATAATATAACTATCAAAAATAATACAAATTTTAAGTTGTTATCTTTCTAGGCCACAGATCCTGAAAACGAGCCTGTGACGTACTCGATAATATCAGGCAACGACTTGCGTCAGTTTGCCATTGGAGCCTCCACCGGTGTCATCACCGTTATTAGAAGCCTCGACAGAGAAGTTCTAACACGATATCAGTTGGTATGTTCTATTATTTTAATCAAATTGTCTCATCAAATCAAAATTTCTTTCTTAGATTTCAAAGTAAAAGAACGCTTTAGACACAGCCGAAATTAATCTTTTGTTAGTAATATATTATTAACCAAGTTTCCTATAATACAAGAAACTTTTTTGAGATTTGAAATTTGCTGATTAAATTAACAACTTTTAGATGTGTCTAAAGACCACAAAATTGCTTTTATCAAACTTATTTTTATATTGCATGGTAATGCTCAATAGATCTAAAATCCAGTTTAATTTTAGATGATCAAGGCTGAGGATCCTGGCAAGTTGGCCAGTACAGCGACAGTAAATATCAAGGTCACTGATATCAATGATAATAACCCAAAATTTGATGAAGAATCATATCTTTTCCAAGTTAAAGAGGGTAAGCATATCATTTTACAATAATTATGATGTTTCTGATTACAACATGTTTATGTGATAATATCTATCACTTCAGGTATTAGTTTCGCTGGCGCTAAAGTTGGAAATATATAAAACTAGCTGACCCGGCAAACGTTGTTAATAATAAAATGTAAAAAAATTTAAAAAAAAATTTTGGGGGTGGGTCACCCCTAACATTTAGGGGGATGAAAAATAGATGTTGGCCGATTCTCAGACCTACTCAATATGCTCACAAAATTTCATGGGAATCGGTCAAGCCGTTTCGGAGGAGTATGGCAACGAAAACTGTGACACGAGAATTTTATATATTAGATTTAAATCAAACCAAATTTGGCGTCAAATTCATGTTGTTTCACTGTGTTCACAACTTTGATAGAATTTAGTGGTGTTTTGTGTATAGATATAAATATAAATGTTTTACAATTTTATTTACAGGTGTTTCAGGAGAATTTGTCGGTTACGTCCATGCCACAGACATCGACGAAGGCGTGAATGCATTGATAAGTTACAACATCCCTCCACATTTACCCTTCAGCATCGATAACGCTACTGGACTGATCAATACAAGTACCCAATTGGATTATGAGAAAATTAAGGTAATTCGATATCTACCTTCCTAAATAGAATAAAAGTATTTCATTTAGTAGGTAGAAGGTGGAATTTAAATAAGTCGAACATTTTAATTATTCAACAGCTATAACTGACATGAGATCACAGAGCAATTTATCTATTGCAACTTATCTTAATAAAATTGCAACGTGTCTTATAAAATCATATACGATGACTGATGTTTTACATGTAATTTAGTCTCATTTTATGTAATAAAAGTTTAAGTTTATGGTCGAGATAATTTCTGCTACCACGTTTACTAAATGCATGCTCGCCTTGAAGCAGTCACCCAATCATATCTATAAATAATACATCCTTAAGAAAACTATATTCGTAAATGTGGTATTTACTTGTGTATTTGCAACATATTTATTTAGTTTTCTGTAGTGAAATAAATTGCTGTTTTCTCAGAACAAATAATTATTTAACAGCTTAAAAACAGACGTCGTTTGTAAGTTAAAAATTACCCATAATAAATCTTACCATATTTATACACCACTTATTTTCAGGACTACGCTTTTGTAGTAACAGCGACAGATGGCGCAATGGACAAACGATTAGGCACAGCGTCCGTGACGGTACAAGTGCTGGACGTAGCCGATGAGGTTCCTGTATTCCAAACACCTCTATACACAGTACACGTTCCGGAAAATGTGCCTAATTATCCTGTAGTTAAAGTCCAGGTGAGTATATATAATGTTATAGTTACATAGCAGATATGCTTTATCCATTATCTACCTAATAGCTTATTGGTATTTCACTCGGATATCTACCCAAAGGTATATTACAACATTAACATCTGCTAAGTGGTAGGGCTCTAAACTTGTCTAGATGGCGATCATCGATCAGCTCGTCGCCATATAACCTTGTGTTGCACAAACGATTAGGCACGGCGTCCGTGACGGTACAAGAGCTGGACGTAGCCGATGAGGTTCCTGTATTCCAAACACCTCTATACACGGTACATATAAGTAGTATAATAAGTGACCCAGAATTCCTCTACGCAAACGGCAGTATGTTAGCGGTGCGTCTTACATCGCAAACTTCAGGTGGACTGGAAAAAATAAATGAAGGAAAACATCGTGATGAAACCTGCAAACCGAGACCAATGCGTGTAACCCGCCAATCTGCCTTGGATAAGTATGCCAGGTATATTTATTGTCCATCTGTCTCCTCTAGCAATAGGCCTGATCCATACAGTAGGATGTTAGGAGCTGTAATTATTATTTATATCATCATTTGATAATAATAAACGTATTTTTCAGGCTGAAGATCCAGACACGATACCAGAAATAACTTACACAATACTAATGGGTGATTTGGATATATTCTCAATCGACCGTAAGACGGGACTTATCAGGACCTTAGTACCTTTAGATAGAGAAATGACAGCAAGGCACGAAATCAAAGTGGGCACCGAAGAGAACAACAATGAAGGACCCGGTACTACGACTCTTGTTGAAGTACTTGTCGATGTAAGTAATTAAAATATTAATTTCCTTGTTAAATAGTGAACAATTTAACTAAAGCCAATTGAAGTACAGTCAATGTCTTTGTTAAATACAGTATAGCTAGCGTTTTAAAATTAATATGTATCTCACATTCTTAATGTCTATCTGAAAGACCCAAGCCTCTTCCTACATAACATTTTTAATAAATCCGTAACGCTTTGAAAATGTGAAAGGGAAAGATAAAAATTCGGTTTTGATGGATGTTTTACGATGTTATTTATACTGTCTCATATGAGTGATCTATAAAGTTCGTCATGAAAAATGTAACAAACTTTACAAACTAACAAGTTTGGGGTTTTGAATTTATCAAAAGGAAAAAGTGACAACATTTATAAATTGAAATGTATATATATTTGTAAATGATTTCAGGATAAGAATGACAACGCCCCAATATTTACATCAGCTATTCGTCCAGTCACAGTAGAAGATTCTTCATCAATCGGTAGTCTTGTCGAAACCGTCGTCGCAATAGACAATGACGCGACGGCTCCTAATAATAGGATTCGATACAAACTTGTTGGGAGGGGGAAAGCGTCAAAATATTTCCACGTTGAACCTGACACTGGCGCGTTAAGGGTTCGGGATGACCTTCGAAAGGAGACAGATAGTGAATACACGGTAAGTGAATTGATATAACTGCACATGTGTCTTATTTACATTACTAGCTGTGCCCGCGACTCCGTCCGCGTGGAATAGTGACTTTAGGCATTTACTTTAGGCATTTTTTGGATATTTGAGATTAATTTAAATTGGAAATACAACCTACAATTTCCAGCCTAATTTGAACCCTATTTCATATGATCGATGATATAAATCTGAGGTCAACTTAAATTGGTATATAAAATTTCCGAAACTTATCATTTTTAACAAAAACTAATTTTTTTATCTAAAATAAAAATAGCCTAAGTTACTCCTTGATACATCAGCTATCTGCCAGTGAAAGTCCCGTCAAAATCGGTGCAGCCATTTCAAAGGTTAGCCGGAACAAACAGACAGACCGACAGACTGACAGACAGACAAAAATTGTAAAAAATGTTGTTTTGGTATATGTACCGTGTATACGTCCTATAATGCACTTAGTAAAAAGCGGTTATTTTAATATTACAAACATACCCTCCAATTTTATTTATTTGTATAGATTAACATTAATTTGCAAGCGAAGCTGAATAAGCCCAAAACAGCATCACTTACGTTAAAAGATTACAGAGGATTTCTCATAACTCACTCACTTATATACGATTAGTCACGGTTTCAAATAATACATTAGCGTGTATGATTTAAGAAAAAAAACTCTTATGCATTAATGTTATGAGCAATATTACTAATGCTATCAGCATTTTTATCCGTGCAGGGGTGGAGAAAGAATAAAACTACATGGTAGGGCCCCAAGCATCTGGATGGCGACCACTTGTGGTCTTAAGTATGCCGCCATAGTAAATTTGTTTTGTTCCGGCATTAGTGACACAAATTCCTGTACCCTTATGGGACAGCAGCGTTTTCGCGATGCCACTGGCGTTGCAAACACCCATAGGTAACCGCAACTGCTAAATTCTAAAATAAATTAATGTAAATCGCAGGAAATATTTTAGTGCATAAACGGTTGTACAGTCGCAGACGAACTCTCTAGCCCTCGCCTTCCTGTATCCCGTGGAAATTAAACGTAAAATAGTTAAGATCGGAAAAAGGTTCAGGCACAGTCTGATCGATAACAACTTACTATCGCCCTTGGCATTCGCCAAAGCCTTGCTAGCATGTCACATCCACCAACATCCATTGGATTGTATAAAAATGACATAAGTAAATAAATGTTATTCCAGGTGGACATACAAGCCTACGATCAAGGGGAGCCCGTGATGTCTTCAGTCACTAGTTTGACTGTGTATGTCAGCCATTCGGCAACTGTACCGCCGGATGTAAGTATTTAATTATTGTACAAGTACGTCTGAGAAACATACAATAGTCATTTCTAACATAAGGAGCTTGTGCTTGAATTGAAATAAACATTTTAACTATATAGTTAATAGACTAAGAATTCTTCAATTTCAACACACCAGAGTGGCTGAGAGATTCTTATAATTATTAATTACAGGTTGGACTTGGATTCGCTGACACGATATACACCGAGCATGTCCCAGAAAACGCTCCGAACGGCACTCTCGTGAGGGTACTCCCACTATTGAACAAGAGAGAACATTCTCCCGACACACCGCTCAAATGTAAACTTACTGATTCGTCACATAAAGGTAATTTAATTATCTATTAAAATTTATGCGATTAAAACTATAAACTAATAGGTTATTTCATTTGAAATTCTTAATTCAATCAGTAAATACTTTCTATTACTTTAATATTACATAAAAAAATGTTTTACGAAACTTATAATAACATAGACTTGCTATACAAAACTATAAGATGCTCTTAATGTTGCCATCATAATTTGAAATACATTTTTATTGGAAGGAGAAAACATTTTAGAGCTTATTGTTTGTTAATAGAATATTATTATTATTTATATAACTTGGTAATAACTTCTTCTTTCAGGTATATTCTACGTGAAACTAACAGAAGAACGAGACTGTGCGATCTACCTCAATACAAGTTCGTTAGATTACGAGACTTTATCAGAATACTCTCTAGAATTACAATTAGAGTCGATCCAGGGCTTGATCAACCCAGAAAACAGTAAAGCAATGGTGAAAGTTCATGTCACTGATGTCAATGATAATACTCCTGTGTTCGAGTTTCCCGACCAGTCAACTATTGTTGGAGCAAAGGGAAAATATTTCGCTATTGTTACGAAGGATATGTTGTTGGGGACTAATGTTTTGCAAGTTAAGGTATGAATTTTTCAATTCTTTTTTACATCCAGGCACTATATATACAGAAGTCTCTTGCACAAAAAAATATTAGTTTAGCCGTATTAGTAATGTATTTTAATACTAATTATATCTTCAAAAGAAGATTTAGAATTTGAAAAAAAGACCGCCTTCTTGAATCGAAAATACAGAATTATTAATACAGTAAGTAAATTTGCTATTTTCGCTGTTGTATTCCCGGTCTATGAGAATGATAAAGCTATCCTAAATTAATTTTAGGGTATTACCTGGGAACGAATGAAAAGTCATGATTGCTATCGCCACTGTAAAATCCAAATTCACCGTTTATAACATTGTGTTACGAAAAAAAAAATCAGAGGCGCAATGACACAAAAATGTACGCAGAATTTTTTTCTTGTGGCAATATCTCATAATCGAGATAAAACCCTTGGAATTCTTGAGCTCACTATAAAATATAGTAATGTATATTTTTAGTGTAATGTTTTTGGAATATCGTATTATATGTCCTTATACTACACCATGTATTGACAGTTTAGTTTCACATGTGGCATTATTTAATTTAACCATCGTTCTGACGTTGGAATCTTATCGCAGTATATTCACATCATGGAAATAATTAGTGAATTACTTATCAAAAGTAATTAACTTAAATTTGACTTTGAAATTAATCGCGCAATACAATATTATACAATTAATTCACGGAAATGCATACTCATAGATTTTATACTTCTTAAATATGAATCATCGTCATTAGAAAAACTTAATTTATATTTAATTACGGTGAGCTACCCACAAACTACAGTTTAATATTAACTTTTAACGAGTGTGGTGATGTGAGTGATAATTAAGGAAACTATTTTAGTGGTTTTTGTTTGGTCTTTAGTGTTTAAGCTTGACCTTAGGTAGCTTCATTTGAAATTTTAATATATTTTGTATAAAAAAAATACATGTATACATTTTTTTATTAAAGTAGGTCTAATTCTATAATATGAAAATAATGTCTAATAGTTCATAGGTGTGTATTTCTGATAGGGCTTGGGTGTGATTGTATAAGGCCTAACAACCACATAGTCGGTTGCTTTTTTGCCACCCTAACAGCCAGGAAAACTAATGTGATTTTCGTAGCGCCCTTAAAAGGGATTCTTGCATTTTGAACAGAATCTGCAAGGATTCTCCAGATACATATTCACTTGTTATCGATAGGTAACTGATCGTTGTAATAGTGGACATTTGATGTGTGATAAGTCGTATAGAATTTTAACTCAGGAAAAGTAAGTTTCACGCAATCATAAATGCAAATAGTCGTGTAAAAGTTAATCCTGTGGTAATATTTATCAGTTTACCATAGACTCCAAAATATGGATGTAACTGTAATGAAATTTCCGCAAGAAAAGGAATGAATATGGCAGACAATGTTCCAAAATTGGTAGTCCCCAAAAATTCAGCTAACTAGAATAAAAATAGAGGTACAAAGATAATTAAAGTTGGTTTAATAATTTTATAATTTTTACCACTAACAAATCTGTATAAAATATTTAAAACGTTTCAACGTGGCTAAAATAATCATTACTGAAAATCTTTTTTTTTTAAAGTGAAACATATAATCGCTACTTAACTACGAACTAATCGCTTATGAGAATAAACTGCATATAGTTAATAATTGTTGTATCTTAAAATGCATTTTGTTTTTAAGTCTATTGAAGTATTCTGGCAGACAAAGGCTCGCTCAAAGATCGTTGATTCGTCGCATTATCTCTCCATTTGGAGGCAGATTCCGAATATACGAATACTGTTAAAACATTTTGTAGAGTATGCTGCACTGTTTTAATGCATCTAACTCAGTGTCATGTGTTCGAATCATGGCTAGTATACTGCCAAAAAATATGTAACCTTCAAATGAACTAGTCATAAGGGGTGATATGCGTGCCAATGGGCTCACTACCAGGGACGCTGAAGACCGTGCGAAGTGGAGAAGAAAAAGTCGGAAAGCGGACCCCGGGCGCCGAAGCGAAAGTTTGGGTTGCAACCGGGATTTAACGCAAAGATGATGATGAAATGAACTAGGTTAAGCTTGAAGGTGTTTGCGGAATTGTTGATATTGTGTTCTATTTGTGCAAGTGATCTGTATATTTTAAAGAAAACTTTTCATATATATTTCTAAAGCCAATTCCAATTTTCTATTTGTATGATTTTAACACGTCTGAAATGAAGCATGTTGATTACTATTTCTTCTCAATATTCTATAATTCTTTGGTAAATTTGAATTCATAATTTTCGTTATGAAATTTCTGGAATGAGTAAGAAATATTTATTTAGTTGACAAAAGTTTTTAATTTACAGGCCAAAGACAAGGATAGCGGAGCATATGGAAAGATTGAATACCACAAAAACTCATGGACAAAAGCAGCCGAAGAATACTTCAGTCTCGATCAAGACACGGGTGTAATAACAAACGTGAAAACATTCGAAAACGTTCCCAAAGAGGTGTTGCCGTTTAAATTCAGCGTCACTGCAAGAGACAACCCTACTTCTCCTCAAGACTACAATATCGCAAGAGTTTCGGTTGTGGTAAGAAAGTATTAATATCCCGCTAATTTTAAATGAATTGAATCGCATAACTAAGCAAGAAAACCTGTACCACAAAGCTTTTTACAAACATACTATAGGTGGATAAATACACCCAGATCACAAGAAACTATTTGTAGATATACAAATACTATATATTGTTCTCTATAAGGTTCGAGTCCTTAGACAAACCCTCAGGCCCTAACTAGACAAGTAATTCCAATATTATGTGAGGGATCGATTAATATAATAAAATCACTACAATATATGAATGTTTTAAGTATGTATAATTTCCACATCATTTGGATGTTCTGTTCCGATATTTTTTCTATGGCTACCTCTGTTCATAGAGCATTCATTAAAGGCGCCACGTAGATTATGTTTTATACTATTATAGATAAAGATAATAATACCAATTAATTTATATACTTCTTTACTTCCAGATAAATGTACTTCAAAAAGACAATCAATTAATATTAAAAGTAGAGGATTTGAATCCAGACACCATGCGTCGACGAGCACGCCATCTACTCGTATTGTCAGTGATCGAAGAAAAAACCGGTTTAGTGGCAGGTTTGGAAAAACTAACCGCTAAACGTTATTTGGGAGAAAATGGTACATTGGAAACTGATCCCAGTGGAACTGATGTCTGGTTTTATTTGATTGATCCCAATACTGGAGAGATCCTTGTCAGGGAATCCGTTCCGGTGCAAAAGTAAGTCAATACTCCTATCTTGTCAGTGTGGTGTGATTTTTTTAGTTTATCCATCACTTATAGTAGTTATTATAAAATATTATTAAGTTCTATCTACTTCTGGTCATAAATTTGAAAAAAAAAAACTATCACATCATTTTCCTAGATCCAATCATTGGTCGCAGAATAATTCAAAATATTATATGCTATACTTTGGATTAGACTATATTATAGTCTAATTCAAAGTATAGTAAGTAACCAACTATTTGATAAATGCGTTTTATTTTGGTGAAACATGAAGTTTTTACATTAATGACATCTAATGTTTTAATTGTTTTTAATAATATAAAAACTGTCAGTTAAAGTAGTCAAAGTATTAAGTTGATGATAATAAAAACGATAAGTGATGATAGTAATGATGATGTTAGTAATGAAAATGATTAAAACTAGTTAAGATCCCGATTCGTCCAAAGACAGAGAAACAAGAAAACGTTAACAAAATTCATATTATTTAATTACGAGTATATCGTATTACATGTTGACGTATGTATATCTGAATTAAGATAAAATGATCTTAATAGCCATTTCTACATCTGGCGTGTTTCATATAGTCTAGTATTGGTTTAATTTATTCTAAACTCTTCGCTAAGTTCATTTTCACGACGTCTCTCTCCGTAAAAATGATAAATGAAAAATAGTCATGTCTGTACTCTATAAATACTTTACAGACTTTGTACAAAAATATGTTAGTTTTGATTATACACAAAATGTTGGGAGGATCAAAAACCTGAAACGATGTCGTGACAGTCAATAGTCGTTAAAGTTCGTGAGAAAAGTGAGAGTGAAAGTGATAACTTCTCCAACTATTTAAAAAGTTGACTAATTCATTATAGGGCTATCGAAAGCGGTATCCACCAAGCAATAGCTTCGAAGCTGCACTCTAAAGTGAGCGAGGTACACGCACCGCTAGTACCAGCGGAGCCGCCGAAGAAGCCGCACATTGCCGCTGCACCCCTCATGAGTGCACTGCCAGCAGCACTCATCGCGTTGGCAGCTGTTGTGCTTGTAGCTGCTATTGCTGCTACATTCTATATTTGTGCTTCTTGGAATAGGTGAGCTTTGAAAAGGAAGCGGTTAATTTAATTTTGATTGTACTTTTGTAACGTATTCTGATTGTCCAAGTATTTCTGTTGCCTCATCTTTCTTCTTTGATTTTAATTTGGAACTTTTCAAGACTGATGATATGAAAACCATTGTCTATTTAGCTATATGGTTAAATTATTTTCTGAGCTGAGATGTTTGTGTAGTTCTAGTTTAAATTTGATGTAGAATAAATACAAAAGTATTTTTTCAATATTATAATGTCGATTGAGTTCCTGGAAACGTTCCCAAAGATTCAATATCGTTAAGTTTGGAATACTAACAGAATTTAACACTAAACAAATTCATTGTCGAATTTTAGTTGAATTTTTGACGATTAGCACAGAATATTGCAGTTTGATAGTACGGGGCTCCCTTCCCAAATTGATTATATTAAAAATCTATACAAATAAATAAAATTGGAGGGTCTGTTTGTAATATTAAAATAATCGCTTTTTACTAAGTGCATTTGGATGTATACACGGTAAATATACCAAAACAACATTTTTTACAATTTTTGTCTGTCTGTCTGTTTGTTCCGGCTAATCTCTGAAACGGCTGGACCGATTTTGACGGGTCTTTCACTGGCAGATAGCTGATGTAACAAGGAGTAACTTAGGCTACTTTTATTTTAGAAAAACAAATTGTTTTAGTTAAAAGTGATCAGTTTCGGATTTTTATATATCCAATTTAAGTTGACCTCAGATTTATATCATCAATCATATAAAATAGGGTTCAGCTTAGGCTGGATTTTGCAGGTTCGAACGCAATTTGTATATTTCATTTATTTATATTTTAGGGTTTATATGGTTTGTAACCCAAAGTAAACCATAAGATATATCCAAAAAATGCTGCCCAAAGTCACTATTCCCCGCGGACGGAGTCGCGGACACAGCTAGTATCTGAAATAAATGTAAGAAATGAAACTATTGTTTCAGATACAAAAAACATAAGGAGCAAGCAATTCAGCAATATGGCACATTGAGTATGAGCATGCCTCCGCCTCGGCCGCCATCGGGATACGAATCCAGTGAAGACGAGCCTGCTCCAAGATACGAAACTCAGGTATCTAACAATACAATATTTTTATTTAGTTAATATTGGCTATTGTCGATATCACTTCGAGTTTTTGTGTTAGTAGCATTATATTTTTGTACTGATATATGTATATAGCAAAAAACGAATGAAATTCTAAATTTGAAAATTACTGACGTGACTGCCTAAACTAAGCCTGAAAGGATAACCCGTTGGAATCGTTATCCGGGTTGTAAAACCCGGAGACTTCGGCTTTTATTCAATACTTACTTTTTGTAAGAAAAAAATTTTTTGATGAAACAAAACAAAGATATTCACATAATAGAATTACTGTGAATCCACCAAATTAGTATCTAGTACTTCTTTACTATCCCTATAGTACTCCCTAGTCTTAATATAATTTTTCAAGTGGTTAATGTCCTTTGCTATCATTCAGTTTGGTAACCAGGATTCATTTCATCATTCAGATTAATTCATTGATTACTATCACAGCGCATCGGAGGACATTATACTAAAGTGATAAGAGATTATACCCAAAATTTAGAATAGACCCAAAATGTGGTTTTTATAGAGGAGGACTTTCATTTGATATACGACAAAAAAGCTTGATTCAGAGCTTTAACTGCTGTCTAACACGGTACATCAACTGGCAAAGACGTGAAGGTATTGATGGGACTCAAGTTATGTTAATATTGTCATAGAGTGAAACTGATTAGGCCCATTTTTGTGTCAATGTTATCCTTCCATGTTATTTTGAATTTAGTTATTGTGTTATGTATGTAGTATGATAAATTTGAAGTAATTGAAAATAAACCTTTGCAGGTGCTAAATATGGCGGTGGATGACGCAGACTTGCAGTTGGACTTTAGCCCTAATAACCACGCGTTTAATATTCACAGCGTCCAATATTTGTCAAAAGATAATGGTAAGTGTTCGTAAAAAGAAATAAAAAAATGTTCCCGCTCATTTTAAATATCTATCTATACGAACCTTAATTTTTGCCATAGAACACATAATAATAATGCAAAGAACAAGGGGCGTGGCGAGTGCGTCCACAATTAAGATCAAACGGGCTAAACTGAGTAAAACTCAAATGTATTAGTCGCCAATGGTCTTTAATCGCGGAGGGTTGTTTGTTTGGTAAAACAATCTAATAGAGCGTACGCTCAATTATTCATAGTGTTTAATTTTGATTAGAAAATCATTTACACTTGGCACGCTTAGTATGCCAGGAGTATAGCCAATGAGCACTTTACTTTCTCTGTATACCCTAGTATAGATTGCCGACGCATATTTCGGTACTTCAAAATCCAGTTAGCCTTTCTAAGATTCCATATATACGTATTGCATTGTCACAGAAAAAAACTTCTTCCTCTCGGCTACTCTTGTACTTTTTGATCTAAAAGATAGATGTCTTAATTTACTTTATACACGACACAATTGTGACTAAGTGTCGTCAACTTAACCTTTAAATGATAACTAAACAATACGTTGTTTTTTTGCTATATGTGAACATAAGAAAAAAGTATACCCATTTGTAGCCTATTGCGACTCACTAGGAAATTTATGAAGAATACCTTTTCTGATTTTGAGTGAAAACAATACGGCCAAACTGCCAATGTATTTAGCAAATGTACACATTTTGATGCATTATTTTACATTTAATTTTAACTTTTTTATTATTATCGCGATTGTTTATATTTTAATATATATAAAATAAGTGTCCTTAAAAATTTATTATTATTATTTGTCACGAAAATGTTATTATGTTTAACGTACATTTTAAAAACTATATTATTTATAGCGGATTATTCAATGCTAAAAATTACTCGGCTTATTTTAGTTTATATTAGTTATTCGGCTATTAGTGAAAGTAATTTTGTACCTAAAGTGATTCCACGATATATTGCAATCACTTTTGATAGATTTATTTCATTATCTCCAGATGTCTTCCTAGACCGATCGAACTCTGACAGCTCAATTTGCTATAGTAAACCAATATTTTTTTGTTCTGATATCGGTCCAAACAATATCCATTTGTGTACAGTAAGAGCTCCTTATTTGCGCATCCTTCATTCGCGTTTTCACTATTCGCGGATTAAAAAAAATGTGAACCAGTTCCTATACTCGCGGCTAAAATTGGAGGATCTTATCGGTGCATCGGTACATACATATTAATAAAAAGGATTCCAATAGGTATCTAATCCGATATTATCCTTTGTAAACGCGTCGTCAAATGGACTATTAAAAGAGTAAAATAGACCTTATTACAACTATGCCCAAAGTATATTGTTAAATGATATCGCCGCTGCCTTGTCGCTGTTGGTTCGGACTTTGATAAAAGCCGTCTTCGCCGCAGTCGGTGTTTTTGAGAATGTAAACAAACAAAATGAAAGCAACCTTATAACTCAGTTTATAAAGTAAATTTTTAAATGTTGCCACATATTAGACGTTCCGTCCTATAATAAGAGCCGCCTTGCGTATATTATTGTCATTTATTGTTTCATCTTTCCATTCGTTACAAAAATTGTGACTGAGTAACACGTCTCTACCACTGTTTTTCTAATTTACAATGTCGACTAAAAAAATGAAAAACAAGTTTCGATGTGAAAAAAATCACATTACCGCTTAAAGAGAAAATAGAAATGCTTGATCGTTTACGCCTGGGAGAGTCGTTTGCATCCATATCACGCTCATTTAATGTCAACGAATCAACTGTATGATCGATAAAAAAATCTGAAGTTAAAATAAGTTCATTAGTAGCTTCACTGTCAGTGAAAATTGTTCGTGATCCAGCTATAGAAAAAATGAAAATGGCGTTGTCATTATGGACCGAAGACCACAATCAAAAAGGGTGCCCCTGAGAGGTCCAATGGCCCGGAAGAAGACAAAGCGTCTTTACGCACATTTCAAAGAACCTGGTGGTAGTTGTGGTGGTGAATATACAAATGGAGGATTCGAAACATCGGAAGGTTGGCTCAATAAATTTAAGCTGAGACAATCATTGTATAGCATTAAAATCGTTGGAGAAGCTGCAGACACTGCGACAGCAAAAAGATATACAGAAGAATTTGCAAACCTAGTAGCTGATGGAGGATACAAACCTCAGCACACATTTAATACAAACGAAACTGCACTGTTTTGGAAGAGAATGCCAAATAAAACATTCATTTTTAAAAGTGAAAAGTCTGCCCCTGGATTTAAGGCGACAAAGGATAGAGTTACATTGATGATATGTTCTAATTATGTCATTAAACCACTGATGCTTTACAGGTTGTTAAATCCTCTTGCTTTAAAAAATCAAAACAAGGACGATCTGCTCGTGTTTTAGTGTGCTAATAAGAAAGCGTGGGTTCTTCTTCTTCTTCTCTTTCGTTGCGCTCTTGTCAGAGCGGTCGTGGTCATCATTTTTCAGTCACACGCCTGACAATCCGTCTCCATTCCCCCCGGACAGCTGCTTTTCGGGAGCACACGTGTACTGGGACGTCCACTGCAGCCTTTACTTGGTCCGTCCATCTCATAGGCGATCTGCCGCGAGGGTGGGTTACAAGTGCTATTTTTTGTGATTGGTTTCGGAATTGTTTTGTTCCTGAAGTTGAAACTTATTTAAAGAAAAGAATTTAGAATTTAAAGCAGTTCTAGTTTTAGACAATACAAGTCATCTTTGTGAAATTGAAACTATGGATCCAAATATAAAAGTGACATTTTTACCTCCCAACACGACGGCTTTGTTTCATCCTATGGACCAAGGAATAATCCAAGCAATTAAGCTCTATTACATTAGACGGACCTTCAAAATCATATTGGACATATCAATGAATATTATGGAATACTAGAAGAATTTTGACATAGCAAAATGAATCGTGAACATAAAATAATAATTGGCAGAACTGAAGTCATACACATTGAAATCATGCTGGCAAAACTGTGGCCTGCTCTGACTGCAGAAAATGACGAAGAATCTGTCCAAGTTCAAACTTTGACTGCAAAAATAGCTGAAATTGCGAATGAAATATGAGTTACTTGAACGATATTGAATCGAAGATTTGACTGAAACTGACTTGAAATAAATGTTAAATTCACCGTCCATTGAAGAAGAGGCTTCAACAAGTATTAGAAACGTGACATTTAATTTAAAAAATATTAGTGAATGTTTAAGAATGGTAAATGAGCTTTACGATTTCTTTATGAAAATTGATCCATCTATGGAACGAAGCTTTATTTTTAAGAGGCAAATTGCTAATGCCACTGCTGAATATCAGTATGAATTGATGGTGCTTTTAAAAACTGGCATGCAAGAAAAATATATTTATTATATATATAAATATATTTATAAATATAACCCCATATAAATTACCATTCCATATTCATGGTTTTCGTATTCGCGGCATATTTACGGAACACATACCCCTTGAATAAAGAGCTTTTACTGTGTATATATATATATATATATATATATATATATATATATTTTTAATTTTAACAAATTTCCCAGCACTAAGTGAAAACATAATACCTGACTATTCATTATTTATTTTATTATCTATTAGTAGTAACATACACATTTATACCTCTTTGACACACGCACACGCATGCGTATGCGCGCTCGCACACACACGCGTGAATGTAGATTAGTTGATTTAATTTTTGTGTTCATATCACAGGTGAAAGAAGCCCGACATTATCCGAAACGGCCACAACCGCGAGGGCATCCAGTGTAAATGAGAACACACTGAACAATCATACTCAAACATTCGATTCAAACGCTTCTATTGCGCGTAACACTCAAACCCTGAATCGACGGATGCCCAACACGCAAGCATTGAACAACGCACTTGGTACATTGCCGCGAGTGAATAATAACGTTGGCAGCGGGCTGCTTGCAGCAACCTTAGGGAGAAAAATAAATGGTGGCAATAATCATAAAAAGAAAGTAACGCAACCTATTATGGCGTATGATGAGATACCAGGTCTACAAAGGTGAGTATTTTTGTATTGTTGTCGAACGACAGGCTGACGGCCTATTAATAGATTTAACTTAAACATTTTAATTATATGTCAATAAATTTGAGTGAAAAATAACTGGAAGAGACAAGTGAGCCTCTGCCATGGCTACTTTTCGGGTTACAGGTGTCAAATGACACCGATCATATTTTTGAAACTGGAATTCACTTACTGCATATCTCATCATTAGATAAATGACAGGATTGCGTAGGGGCAACTTAATTTTCCTTACTATTCTGTTTCAATCTTGAATCTCAATATTTTCAATTAGTCATCATCACCCTCCAAGATTTTTCTAAGATGATTCCCGGTTGCATTATAAGCTCTTAATATCCTTCCATGAGCTTTTACATACATAAGACTGGAATAGATGTAGCTAAATCGACAAGTGTGTGAAATTTTCTCTCTAAGTTCGGAAAAGGAAATCGAATGGCGCTTCACTTTTACTGACTTGATATTTGTAAGCTGGCAGGAAAAGCCTTTATTTAGGCAACAAAATTAACTTATATTTATTTAACTTAAACTAATGACTCTAGCGAGTCTATGACATCAACAACCTAGTCTGGTTGCTCCTCTTGGCAAAGGCCTCCTCCCTTCTTTCCACTCAGTTCTATTTAGCGCTCTTCTAGTCCGTGTTTTCCCTGCTCTGATATTTACTTCATCTTCGTATTGCGTAAACTCACTATCTATATTTCTTCTCTTATCGCTTGGGTACAAATTACAATTTCTTTGTTTCGTTTATCAATGCCTCTCATCATATGACCAGTCTACTTCCATTTCAATTTTCTGCTTCAATTTGCTGTCACCTACAAAAGTGTTCGCGTAAAAATGTACATTTTTCCAGGATGTGTAGCATTTTCTAGACTATTATTTAATGTGTGCAGGGGCGGAGAACAAATACTAACCTCTGCGGCCGGGATCGGCCTGTCGTAAAAGCTGACAAAACAACCCACCCTAGCTACGTAGTAGGGCCTCAAGCCCTTCTGGATGGCGACCACCTTTGGTCTTAAGTATGCCGCCATAATAACCTTGTGTTGTGTACCGGCATTAGTGACCCAAGTTCCTGTACTCTTATGCGACAGCAGCATGCTCGCGATGCCACTGGCATTGCAAACACCCATAGGCGATGGTAACTGCTAAATTCTAAGCGGGCCGTCAGCCTGTCTGCTGTCCTACAGCAATAAAAAAAATATTGTTTGTGCCAAATTTCAAACAATTCAGTTATAATTAAAAACCTCCCTTGATTTCTCGTTTATAATATTATTATAGATGGATGAATATATATTATTTTACAGAGCATCTGAAAACGATAACGTGACATTTGGCAAAAGAAACTTCTCCGGCTATTATGACCAATCACCGGTTGAAACCACTACAGAACTATAAAAACAATTTAAAATCACAAATGTAAAAAAATGTGTAAAGTGAAATGATTTTACATTAAGTGAAAGTGCAATTAAACATTTCTAGTACTTTTCAAAGTGATAATTACTAATATAATAATATTGTGTTCAACGAAATATATGATATACGACTGAAATATGCTTCAATATTTTTTAGTATTTAAAATGTGAATAACGAATTTTTAGAGAATTATTTTAATATAATAATGTACTTTTATATGATAAAGTACTTAGCGATGGCTAGTCTTTTTATATAATGTTGAATGAATTAATATGAATATACCTTTTTACATATTTCTTCATGTTTTTCCTACTTTCTTAAATTTTCATATCTCGTTTAAGTCTTTTCAATTAAACCAGAAACATTCGTCACATTCTTCGGGTCGTGCGTACTACGCACAAACTTTTGTCTTTCGTTGGGGTCATGATGACTTAATTTCGTGATATAAATAAAAAGAAAGAGATGTAGACAGTTTCGAACTTTTACAACAGCTACTTTATACTCAAAACTCTGAAAGTAAAAACCAAACGGCGCCCATTTTTCGCTGTCTATGAGCAAAAGAAGTAATCTACTGTCGCCATCTATGGGCTTCTAGCCTTATCTCGGATAAAAAAATATATGTACATTAAAAAGTTTATTCATATTGTAAAACATTACGTTATACGTATTTTTGTAAATAAATGTTTGAAGCCAGATGTGATCAAAATGTCCTGACATATTGGAACGAAGTTCTTTAGGCGAGTTTCAGTGGGCGTCACGCGAGCAAGTTTGTACATACCACAAAGTAGATAATATAAGTACATACCTTTTTCCTTTAAAAGGCATGTTGTCTGCTTTTTCGGTTCAGCTAGCATATTAATAGAATCCTCTTAAACTCATATTTTTACCCTCACTAATCTATTTACAAACATATTATAAAGGAAAAAGCAAGCGGAATAAACGAAAATGAATTAAAATACATTCCTTCGTCCATTTCATTTGTAATTAGTATAGAAAAGAACTTCGTTCCTATTAGGTGTTTCATTACACTAAATGTTTACTTTTTAATTTCTTGAGGATAAATAAGGATCTTGGAATAGCATTAGGTACCCGAACTGTATATACAGGTCCGTATTATGTACTATATAATTTGTATATAATGGCCACAGTTGTGCCATTGGTTAATATAAAACATATTAATATATAATTTAATATAAATAGGTTCCGTCCTATATAGCAAATACTTTTTTAAATAAAAGTGTTTCAATGTGAAATATTTTTAACTCAATCACTAGGATTATTATTTAATAAATATATTTTTACATTTTCATAGGTTATATGAATACATGTTTACGTAAAAAGATTGCGGGAATTTTTAAAGGTATGTTCCAAGGCTCAGTTTAACTTATGTATAGAAACAATTTATTTTTTTAATTTCGTAATAAATTTATCATCGTGTCTTTCCAACCACAAAAATAGGTCCCACCTTATCTAACTAGCCAGTCGTAAAGACAACATGGATTTCATCTATGGATCGTTGGCTGTAAAAAAGGTACTATTAAGTCATTTGTTTCTAAAGGGAGATAAATGGCATCGGCTCTTGTAATGAAACAAAAATAGCTTGGACTATTCCGTCTATTCTCGTGTTTAATTTGTTTATAAAGATGTATATATGTCACCTGGGACTATAAATAAAAAAAGTCTCATATAATTATATTCAAAGCTGCTTTAAACAGAAGAAAACATATACGGAAAAGGGATGCATGTTTTCAAATACCTTTTTTAATTTTCGATAAATGCAAATAAAAACACATTGATAGATAAGAATATATTCTTACAAACCGAGTGTAGGAACTTTTACGAGTTTTGTGCCAGTTACTGTTAATGTTCGTTGTAACAAATATTTCTTTATATTTCGTAGTAAATGTATTTGAAATATATATATATATATATATATATATATATATATATATATATATATATATATATATATATATATATATATATATATATATATATATATATATATATATATTTATTGTATCATATAACATTTTTAAAACGGCTTGTTAAAATACTTTATTTAATGAACTTAATACAGGAACGACCCGTAAAGATTTTTAATTTGTTTAAATAATTATTATGTTGATGTTTCGTATAAAAAAATCTGCTTTATTTAGTAGTGAGCATATTTAGAGTCCATTTATATTTGTAAGCATAGATAAAATTGCTCATTTTATAAATTTTTCATGTGAAACTATCTTCATTAGTACTTGTGCCAAAAGGAAAAATGTGTGTTTCAACCAACACTAATATATTTATTACAATTGGCTAATATGTTACCTATTTTGTATTATAATTGTAAAAATAATTTTAATAACTATGCAGAACAAATTGTATATTTTATGAATGTAAATTGTTAAATAATATGGGAAATAAATTGATTTTTAGTATAATTATGTTGTATTTATTTCTGCCCTTTTAAGCGTTAGGTGATGGTGAAAAACTTCTGAACTACGAGTAAACCTTTTTAAACACACTTTTATTAGTTTGGTATGTATCTAACTAAAAAAATATGCTTTTATAATCAATCGAACTGAAAGGTAAAAAATATTTTACAACAAATTTAAATTAAGGATTTAATTAATATGATTAACAAAAAAAAGAATTTTATTCTAAAAAAGCGTGGGGCTAAGATATTTTCAAAATGACTACTTCTATCAATATCTGTCAATAAAATATTTATAAGAATTGACATTAAGCACCGCACACTTTTTTTACAATAATATTCATTTTTGTTTGTTACACTACACTATCCTTAATTTTAATTTCTTGAAAGTTATTTTTTATCTTTAAGTTCGTTTTTCTATAAAAGCGTGGTTTTTAGTTTTTTTTTTAACTATAATTTATTAGAGTTGGGTTAGAATCGTATCTCGCTCCCTGGTATCATCCTAGCAATGGTCAGGAGTTAAGCGGGATGGGAAGCCGTCGCCTTCTTTTGCGAAATAGTTATGTTCGTGAAGTAGGCAGCGGAGAGGGAAAGGGACCACACCAGGCTCCCCTCTCGCTCACGCAGGGCCACTCGTCGCCGGTGATTAGCGACAGATCTTCAGCCATCGTAATGAACTGTCGCTGGTACGGCCCCCTGGGAAAGGGCTGCAGCCCGCATACATGGCTGAGAAAGGGGCGCGCGCGGGTGTTCCGTGCGCCTATCTCACCCCTGAGTGAGAAAGAAGATACCGGATTTCAGTATACTGCGGCTTTGAAGAGTGGCGGCTCGTGAAAGTAGGCCAACACCAGTCGGGGCCACGGTCTGACTGATTCGTCGCGTCATCGGCCCTCAAGGCGCGCGAAGGAACACCAGGGTAGTTATAGCGTGTTTACCAGCGACGTGCGTCTCCCAGCGTAGAGAAGAGGACGTACGGGCGCATTGTACGGGGAGTCCCACACTACCCTGCCGCCCGTTCCCACACAGCGGGGTATGGGGCAATCATTTCCTTCCTTCCTTCCAAAAAAAGTATCATTTTATTAGCTCTGCACACCGTGGGGCGGTAGAGGTATGTTGATTTATTAAGCACGCTCCCAATTTTTCAAAATGGTGCGTAATTTAAAATTGTTTAAAATTAACATTTAAAATTAAATTTAAAATCATTTTGCTAATAAATATTATTATTAAAGTAGCACCAAACAAGCCAGCCACAAACGGGTAACATGCAGACCGCGTACTGCAGGTTGAATATCTAGTTAGTATAAAGGGAGTATCTAGTTGCACTAGTGGGAGGCCGGAGTGATAGGTAAGGGCTATTAATAATTAATCAATGGTAACATAATGACTATGGTGATTTGAGCTACATTTAGAATGTAGTTTCATATTATGCCAGCAATCATTTTCAGAGCATGAAGGGTGACACCAAACTTCTACTTCGATGTATATTTTCACTTTGCAATATTTTCTTCTCTGTACGATATTTGGAAGCCCGGGTCATAAGTGCATTGTACGTATATATTTATCATTTTACCCGGGCTCTGTAAAGGTGGCTTGATTTTTTTTATTATGCACGAAACTAGCTAATTTTTCATAAAGTGAAATACTTATTAATATAAGCGAGTATCTTGTACCCAGTTTAAAGTGGACATAGATACACGCTATAGGCGTAGAAGTAACTGCTTCAGAAATAGAGAAAATATCTAAATACAAAACAACCGATTTACTATTCAAGAAAACAGCTTAAGTATTAAGAAACCCAAACAGCTTAAGCATAAACAGCTTAATACAAACAGCTTAAGTATTAAGAAACAAATTTATCAAAAACAAATCTGCTTTTTCAACAGTCGTGCCAAATTGAAATTTATTGATCACATTAAAACCTTTCAGAGTTTCAGGCGATAAATTGAAATCGTCTTCTTAAGAAATTTCTTTTAATTCCTATTTTTTTTGGCCATGCTTTTATCCTAATAATATTATAAATGCGAAAGTGAGTTTTTTGTTTGTTACGCTTTCACGTCTAAAATGCTTCAGCGGTTTATGACAATACCAAAATTGGTGAAACAATTTTTATGAATTTTGGTATAGTCATAGATTGTAACTTGGAGAAGAACATGGGCTATGTTTTTTTTTAATTCATCTGGCAGAATAACGTTTGCCGGGTCAATTTTAGAGGCTTTAGTTAATGGTCAGTATTAGAGGCTTTAGTGAACCTCAACTATGAGCTGGTGCCGATTGCCGATCTCATTATTGGAAGGTCAGACCGTAGATAACCTTGTAAAAATCAATATCTTCTCACACTGAGAGAAGTATGCAAAGAACAATACTGCGACTGGACGCAGTTTGTTGTAAAAGGTGACAAAACAACTCCAGCTAGCATTTTTGGATGACAACCACCACTGGTTTTTAAATATGCCGCCATAATAACCTTATATTTCGGCAGAAGTGACTCAAGTTCAAAGTACGCGGACGGCAGCGGGTTAATGATGACCCTAGGGACGTAAACATCTATACGATACGGTGACTGCGTATTTAATAAATAAACCTGTCTGCAACTATAAAAATAAATAGTATATCTGTTCAAAAAAGGGATCACAGATAAGTTTCAACACAACCGGCGCTTTCGTCTCTTTGGGTTCGCCTCTCTCAATAAAATATTTTGTGTGGAATCGGGATTAATGCATAAAACATAATGCATAAACATAAACACATTAATGCATAAAGATGATTTATGCATAAAACTGTTTCATAACAGTTTGGTCATGGTCATCCATTCAAGACTCACTACTTGGTTAAAATTTAGTCACATGAGATATAAATTGTTATTATTCGTTCTCAAACTAATAACCAATTTGAGAACTAATCAAAAACTATATGTTAAAAATTATACCGAACAATTATTTATGTACTTAAAGGTTTTTCAAAAAATAATTTTTTTTGGAAATATATGATAAATAATGGGTTTGAACATATAGCGCGCAGTATCATATAAATAACATAGAATGTATTGACATTTGTTTTATTTATTTATTTAATGTTAGAACTGTGTACATTATATTTATACCATATTTATATTGGTTAGTACATTTTATATCAGCAGTTTGCCTTTTTAAGGCTTACAATATTTATAAAGGTATTTTTATGCTTCAAATTATTAGAAAATAATAGCAATATATTCATTTATTTGCAATTATAATTTTATTATATCAAATTGTTTTTTTTTTATTTATCAAATTCACAGTTATTACATTGGCTTAATAAAAATAAGAGCATAAAAAACCACTAAGGTTTGTACAATGCCATCGAAACACGCACGTTCAAATAAAAAATTAAAATTAGGTTACAAATTCTCTCAAAATCTATTTTTAAGTGAGGTTTTAATATTTTTTTGGGTTATATTATCTCTGACATGCAACTCTTATCCATGACATGCAACAACAAATTAAGCTCGCGCAGAATATTATACGTATGAATGTTTCTATAATTTCACAGGAAATGCTCGCCGGAAACTGCAGTACAAAGAGATATTAAATTTAAAAATGTACAGCGTTGGGATTGCAGTTAAAGCGTGTTTGCATATTGTACATAATGTTTCCTAAAATTCATAGGTTTTTGTTGAATTCTGTTGTATGATGATAATGATTGACTAATAATATTTTTTACTAACTATTAGATGTATGGTTGCATTCCCTGCTAATATCACTGTGCGGGTTTTATTAGGATATCTTTTTTCAGAGAGAGCAATCGCTTGCTTTAATAAAATAAGGATCCTATGTTAAAAGTCCCAAAACGTTTTAGTTCCTTAATTCAGTAGAGCACAGCATTCAGTTAAAGTAGAGAATACTAGGGTAATATTTGTTTACATAGCACATTTTTATATTAGCACATTTTTAAGTGTATTTAATAAAAATACAAAGAAATAACTATTGTAATAACAAAACATTTTTATATATTAATATTGTTTATTCACATCCCGGCTCAACTCGGAAATTTAACTGAAAATCCAAATTTCGTTTTAACTTTTCCACTTAGCGAGATTTTTGATAATAGGAGGAAATCCAGCCAATGAAACATCATTTTGTATTGGGTTTTTTGATTTGATGTTGTATTTTATTTAGAAGTCATTATACCATAGTTATCAAAATGTTTTTTTGGCCTAACATTTGGGTGAAGTGTAGAGCCAATATAATGAGAAAGAAATGAAAGTAGGTAGTTACCTACCTATATTATGTACGTCTTTATAGTTGGAACACTCGTAACAAATATCGATATCCAAAGTTTAGTGGTTATAGTTGACATTTTAATCAATTTGCTACCATTATTATCATTGACTTTTATTTCTAAAAGCACTTCATGCCTAAATAAATCCAACAGAAATTGAATAACTCAATTTCCAATCTATATAGATTTTCGACTAATTCTGCATACAGTTAGATAATCCATTCAGATCAGGCGTGTTATGTGAGAGTTGGATTCAATTTTGTTACGTTACATATAGTTATGCCTTTCTTCCTTTGCCTTACTAATGTACCGATCAAGTGATTGTTCATAGCAAGTGCGTCAGCGAGTACGCTTTACGGGTCTACCGACAGCTTGTTAGCTATTATGTTATTTAGAACCTTTCATCGTTACGAAAATTCAAATTTCAAACTGCATTTTATTGTTATTATAGATTTAATTAATTGGTACATAGGGAAATTGAAAGACAATACAGACAAGGAAAAATCTAATTATCATATATTTGAATTATTCTTTTTATTGAGAAGTATTATTTATGAGAATTTTCCTTTTAAATTCATTATCCTCCTCCTCCCAACTGATATCACGACAGCACCGCTTCCACTGCTTTCTGTCTTGGGCGTGGTTTAGGGCGTCAGTGATCCGTGTGCCCAGCTTTTTGGACATTTGGTCGGACCATATTGTAAGGCTGCGACCTCGGGGTCTTTTCCCCTCCACTTTTTCCGTAACCATTAATTTCTCCAAGTTATCGGAGGGTTTTCGGACAATATGGCTGAAATATACCAGCACTTTCTGGAGGCAAATGCTCGACAATCTCTGTGCTATTTTAAGTTCTTGCAGGATTGAGATGTTTGTCCTGCAAGCCGTCCATGGAATGCACAACATTCGCCGCCAGCACCACATCTCAAAAGCGTCGATACGTCGTCATTACAATTATGTGATATAAATAAATTACAAATACATTATAAACTGAACATAAAATAATATGTGAAATTCAATAAAACATTGTGATAAAGCATATTGTTTGCATGAAATTGTTTATTCTAAAAGTCAGTATTTTCATGACAATTAAAACAATGATAAAGAATTTATGATCACATTTATTGTTGTGTACTAATGGTATCAAATATTTGTCGGTGATACACCGAACACCTGTTATTTCAGCATATTTTTTTACAATTACTTTTATATGAGCTTGTTTTCCATTGCGCCTGTGCTGTAGAAAGCTATATTATTATACAAAAATATCGTTGGTATTTATAACCAGTATGTAATTATTTGTCCGACATAGCCCGGATGATTGCAAAACTGAAGTGGCAGTGGGCTGGGCACATAGCTCGAAGGACTGATGGCCGTTGGGGCAGAAAAGTCCTCGAATGGCGACCGCGTACCGGAAGACGCAGTGTTGGTAGGCCCCCCACAAGATGGACCGATGATCTGGTCAAGATCGCCGGAATAGGTTGGATGAGGGCAGCGCAGGACCGATCATCGTGGAGATCTTTGGGGGAGGCTTTTGTCCAGCAGTGGGCGTCTTCCGGCTGAAATGATGATGATGATGATGTAATTATTTATCATTATGCGTCCTACTTGGAGCAGTTACCTCACATTCCTAAAATACACCAATGAAGTGGCGGAAACTAAGCAAATTATGCTTATATGGGTAAAAACTAAAATCTCTAGGGCCAAATCCTAAAACTCCCAGACCAGAAAATGGCGATTGTTAATGTTAAAATAAGAGTTCGCCATATCATATATGTTTTATGTCCCTGAGAGACATCAACGGTAAAAGCGGGCTACAGGTTGCTCTGTGATTATTCTCAATAGAAAATGCAAGAATTTGCGTACGGAATCCACTAATTTAATGAGATAATAACATTTTTCTAACCGAAATTATTAATAAATAAATAAATGGCATCACTTCATGACAAACGCATGATATTACTGTTTTTATTTGGTAATAAATGTTTTTATGAACAAAAAAATAAGAGGTTAAATTTAATTTTACATTTACAATAACGCAACAATTTGTGTAATGCAATGATTTAGCTTCCATGCTTCCATTAACTATATATTCAATACACGCATCCTACAAACTGGCAACCCTCTAAAAGCTGCTGGCTAGGATAAGATGTCCGTGTTTTTGTATCCTTTATAGAGGGTAGTTTACGAAGACCGACTAATAATTGGGCAGTTTTTTTTTAATAAATATATTTTAGTAAGCTTAGTTTTCCTATCCGAAATATTTTTAAGACAAATTCCATCTTACGAATGTACATAAATCTTATATATTGTGATAATTATAGCTAAATCTGTGGATGTAAACTCTACACATGTATGAGTAAAAACGTGCAGTTATAAAAACGACTCGCTTCATAATTTTTACTTCATAATTATTAGATGTTGCGATGTTGTTCGTATACTTTGTTACGTTTTTACTCGTAGGAGATAGCTTGGCTAGTGGTAAGTTTAAAAGTTATATTTAATTAATTTTCGTATTTTAATTTAATTAATTGTCGTAAAATAATATTTTGATAAATATATTTCACATAGTATGTATGTTCAGAGAAATCCATTTAAATATGCACAATGAGGTGTAAATTTTTATGAATATTCCTAGACATTAATTGTATTGAAGGAAAATTTATGTGTTTTGTATTGGGTAACAAATGACGTTCAAGCAAAAAAATTAAAAAAAAAATGTTTTTGGATATTCCAATATATTATACTTTCTATTCATAAGAAACTTGGGCACTTTTTTATGAATAAGAGATTCATAAAAAGTGCCCGAGAAAGTTGCAATTTAATATTGACCAACTATTTGTCCGAGTTATCTAGTTTATACCCATCCTTCAAGGTAAATTCACAAACTTGTCCAGTATTTTGTCAAGTTTATATTAATAGGTGAATGATAGCAACCTTAACCTATAGCAACCTTAGATATTAACCTTTACCGATTACAGTTAATTAAGACTATAAAATTTATATAATTTGTAATTATATATTCATGAAATTCAAAAACGAACACTCAAAGTTAATTCTGTATTACTCTTATTGACATATCAATGATTACTCAGGCGAAGGTGAAACATGCTAAGTAAACTTGTTTTTAAAACATTTGTTATAATAAAAAAAATCAATGTCAGGTTTCGTTCCAGCAACTGAATTAAAATAACATATTGTTTAGCTCAATAAATCATCCCTCATTTTTTACATGCTAAAAACATTATCTTCTCGGCAGAGAATAATACTATAAAAGCAAAGGGTTGGTACTATGTAATAATTTCAAGGTATTGTTTTAATGGTGGAGGTTATCTACTGGCTAGTATTCGAAACAACAACCTTTTTGGTCAAAGATTAATAATTTTTTAATGCTGTAGGACAGCAGACTGGCTGACGGCCCGCTTAGAATTTAGCAGTTACCGTCTCCTATGGGTGTTTGCAACGCCAATGGCATTGCGAACACGCTGCTGTCCCATAAGCGGGCCGTCAGCCTGTCTGCTGTCCTACAGCAATAAAAAAAAGGGTACAGGAACTTGGGTCACTAATGCCGGAACACAACATAAGGTTATTATGGTGGCATACTTAAGACTAAAGGTGGTTGCCATCCAGATGGGCTTGAGGCCCTACCACGTAGGCCGACCCCGGCCGCAGAGGTCAGTATTCTTCTCCACCCCTGCACGGATAGAAGTAAAAATTTGAAGTAGAAATGCTTGATGCATACGCCACCACTTCCTCTGCCCGACGTTCGGGCGGAGCGGCATGCTTTCGTGTGCGTTTATGGCCCGGGCGAGCTGGGTGGGCCGTAGCACCGAAGGCCAACCTCTTCTGTGTCAGATAGGGTGTGTTTTACCATGGTTACGGGTCTAAATGCCTCTGTATGATGAGATCCAAAGCATCAAACTATAATTATGATTTGGTGCATGCGTTTGGAGGCATCTGCCTCAATTTAATCATTACTAATAAAATAGAATCATTTGAAGATTTTCAGAGTGGTTTAAATGAAAGCTCAGCTCGCAGTCAATTATCTGCATCATCCGGCTACACGTTGTCATCAGCATCTTCATTAGCAGTAGCAAAGTCTACTTACGGAAAAATTATATTTTGTTTTTTACCATTAATTCATATAAACTTGTTACATAATAAATGGTCGTGTGATCCCAGCCTAGGAAAAGAATACCGATAAAAGGCCTTATAATGATCAAAAATCTTTGATACTTGATGAATATTCAGTATTTGTTTGAGTTATTGGGGATCACACCGCTGTTCAAACTCCATAACATATTGATCCATTTTATATACTTTATTTATCAATCACGGTATATATAATATGAGTATATCATATATACCATGACTGCAAATTTACATTCGTAGACGAGTGTATACGAATGCATAGCAAAGCAGTTTTTTGTACGCAATTATTTGCTACTAAGATTAGCAAAAAACTGTCCAACAGGTTATAAAATTGTTATCTCATAATGACTGTGAATAAAGCGATTTGGACAAGCGTGGCAGGTATATGGCTATGTTCCCTGTAGGGAAAGCCGGAGGCAAGCTGCGATGTGTTTATGGGCTGTTATTTTAAAGGTTTCACGTTGATGACAATGTTGGCTTTATTACAAAATTTGAAGGTAATAGGGGGAAGAAAATTTGAATTGAAATTATAAGAATTGATTCGATTGTTTTGTGATTTGATACCGATTTTTCTGGCTGTCAGAATGAAATCGTTAGAAGTAAGATGAAAATTGGACAACTCCGTCATCATTATCGGGAGTAGCAAAATCAGAAAAAAAGATGAGCTTTTCTGAGATCATTTTTATGAAGGAAGGGTACTTTTTTTTTGTGATCGGGGTGAAAAAAGTGTATGTCATTAAAGCATCGGCGCTACACAACGCGGATTTTTCTATCCTGGGGTGCGAAATCCTCAAATACGTTTTTGAAATAGTTGTATAAATAACAATTATAAACTTTGGGTGCAATCGAGATATATTAATAGTATATATCAGGTATATAATAGGTTGCATTTTAGTAACTAACTTTCAGATGTGGATTCTATCCATGCAGGGGCGGAGAAAGAATACTCACCTCTGTGTCCGGGATCGGCTTGTAGTAAGAGGTGATAAAACAACCCATCCTGGCTACGTGTTAGGGCCCCAAGCCCGTCTGGATGGCGACCACCTTTGGTCTTAAGTATGCCGCCATAATAATGCGTGTTGTGTTCCGGCATTAATGACCCAAGTTCTTGTACTCTTATGGGACAGCAGCGTGTTCAGGCTTTGCAAACACCCATAGGCGACGGTAACTGCTAAGTTCTAAGTGGGCCGTCAGCCTGTCTACTGTCCTACAGCAAGAAAAATATGTGGATCTTGTGTTTACCATGTCTTTACGTATCTGCCACTTTTACAATTAAAACTGAGTACTCTAGCCATTTCTTCCTTTTAGCTCGCAAATGTAAAAAGAACTCAAGTTTTAAAGAATGTCGTACTTCCTGCCCACCAACCTGTGAGCAACCAATACCTGGGCCCTGCAATAGAAAATGTCTGGAGCCAGGATGCGAATGTGATGACGGATATGTATTGAATAATGGAAATTGCATACGATTTGAGGATTGTCCTGGTAAGGCATTCTTTAAATTCTTCTTTGAATATTGTTTATAGTATGTATGTCTTATTATTTTGGATAAATTCATTTTTTCTTCTGAACAGAACGGTATTATTTGGTTATTTTACTACTCAACAATAGAGTCCGTGCTCGGAATTTAGAGCATGCAACCGGGATTAATGACTTGTATGTAGAAAACAATACATATATTATTTAATTTTATAATTGGTAACTTTATGTTCTGTAGACATTTTGATTACTTACTAATCATTTAAGATGATGGTTCTCTTTTTGGATATTTTTTCTTCGTACAAGGACCGAGTAGGAAACCCAGCTGAAGTCGGCCGGTATTAAAAGGCAGAAAGGCTACTTATTAGGGACCTAAGCCCGTCTAGATGGTAACCCTCCTCGATCTATAAGTATGCCGCCATAATATGCCGCAATAATCTTGTGTTATGTTCTGGCATTAGTAACCTAGGACACCTTAATACATAAGTATTAAAAGGTCATTAGTCGGTTAGTAACAGCTTTTTTAACCGACTTCAAAAAAGGAGGAGGTTATCAATTCGTCTGTATTTTTTTTTTATGTTTGCTACCTCAGAACTTTCGACTGGGTGAACTGATTTCGATGATTCTTTTTTTTATATGAAAGCTGGTGCTTGCCGTGTGGTCCCATTTCAATTTGGTCCAGTTCTGACAATGGCATCCATGAGAAAACCATATAGGTATTACATTTGCATTAAGTATGTGCGTGACAAATAGACGAATAACAATATCACTCCAACCGATTTCGAAGATTCAAGGTAGTTTGATGAGAATTTGGTTAGGTTCTGATTATGAGATCTATGATAAAGTAACGGAACTCTTCAATTCTTAGAAGCAAATTAACGATACTCGGCCGAATATTTTATAGGCTGTCCGGATATTTGAGTTACCTACCGTAACATAGTTATGGTCAAGTAATTGTCATAGTCGAATATGATGATCAATGTAACTCCTTAACGGCTTACAGTAAGGGTGCGATCTGTGCCAGAATTTCTAACTGTCTGTAATCAAATTGCAATGCGCTTACGTTCCTTGCTGCATTGCAACATGACACCAGCGTTCTAATTAGAAAGAAAGAAAGAAAGAAAGAAAATATGTTTATTTGGGACTTAAAGTTATTATTTACAATTTATAATTATATACTATATATTTGTCCCAAATTGGTCCCAGCTCAGCATTTGCTGATGGAATTTACCAGCGCTGATCTTCCGCTGGGGCCATTAAGTGACACCACTAACATTATATACACAATAACACAATAACCACAATAACACGTGTGCACTTTACACATGATAGAAGTGAAACCCTGAAAAATCTAAACCTCAATGTAATAAAAACATAAACAGAAAAGTAAAAGTTTATGGAGTTATGCAACTTAGAGCTACAAATCGCTCGAACTTTGAGGTGAAATTATCAGTGTTAAAATTAACTTAAGTTTACAAATTACAAATTTTTCCAAAAAACTTTCAAAACTATATTAAATCAAACCATTCCTCAAAGTAGATTCCATATAAAGAGAGAAAAAAAAAACTCAACTGTATCTCATTGTAATAAAGTGGCAATTCAAATAGATATATGAGTAATACAATGCAATCATTTAAAAATTACTCTATAGAATAAGCCATAAGCTAATTACATTACTTAAGGTGTATTGTATGTGAAGCGGTGGTAGCCGAGTGGGTGGTAGAAGCTTTTGCGTATTAGTGATGAGCTTTATTACCATATAAAAGACTGGTGGTAGCGGAGTGGCAAAGTAACCGACCTGCAACGCATGAGGTTGCGGGTTTGATCCTGGGTGTGTTACTGATGTAAAAAAAAATTGAGTCTGTGGACATGTTGCTCCTCCGTCTCATTAGTTAGACGATCGTGGATTAAGCCGAGACGGTGGACACGTTGCTTCTCCACTTCTTTGGATAGACGATCGTGTAAAACGCTGAGTTGGTGGGCACGTTGCTCCTCCGTCTCATTCGATAGACGATCGTTGATCAAGCTGAGACGGTTTTCCATATTTTCCCTGTTCAAAACTTTTTTCATATAAAGCCGAATTTTCGAAAGTCTATTTTTGCGTTCTTCGCAAGTCTCTTTTGAAATTGTCCTCGAAGTAAACTTCCTCTGTTGAAATGTAATAGATATTTGTCCCTGACTTCCTTTGTTTCATTTAAACGGCGCTGTCTACACAAATTTGGAACTACATACATAGTTATATAGTACAAACCTACCTTACCTGACACCGACTTCAAAAATAAAAATAATTGTAACTACATTATACAGGGTGGGCCATTGATTAGTTTACATTTAAATTTGATTTCCCGCGTAAACCCAAGCAGCGTGGGGCGCGGGGAAGGGTCAAACGGCTAGCTCGTTTCTCGGAAATTTAGTCGCCATAGATCGGATCACAGGGCCGCAGCGCGGCTACCCATATAAGATACAGTTGGTGCAGGAATTAAAACCTAATGATTTTAATTTACGCAAACTTTATGCAGAAACAATGTTAGAGCGCTTCAGTAACTTCCACAACATCTTGTTTTCTGACGAAGTCCACTTCCACCTCAACGGGCACGTTAATAAACAAAACTGCAGATATTGGAGCAGCGAAAATCCCAAAACTAAGCATCAAAGGCCCTTGCACTCGCCTAAGGTGACTGTATGGGCAGCAATTTCATCTAAAGGAATCATTGGTCCTTACATCTTTGAGGATTTTTACGGCCGTACGATCACTGTCAACTCTACTGAGTATGTGAAACTGTTACGAGTGTTTCTGTCCCCTCAGCTACAGGAATTTGCTGGCCACAATCGAAGAACGTGGTTTCAGCAAGACGGAGCCACTTGCCACACCTCTAATGAGTCCCTGCCGGTCGTTAAGGAGATGTTCCCAGAAAAGCTGATTTCGCGGAGAGGCGATATCCCGTGGCCTCCTGGGTGGCCCTGATTTGTCACCAGCAGATTTCTTTTTATGGGGATATCTGAAGCATTGTGTGTACATCCATAAGCCAAGGACACTGCTTGAATTAAAAGCAAAGATTAGAGAAGAGATGTCAGCAATCTCACGGTCTTTGTGCAGAAGAGTATTGGCGAATTTCCGTTCTCGTTTAGAAGAATGCCGAAGTCGCGACGGTCGTCATTTAACCGATATTATTTTTAAAAAGTAAATTTCCATCCATTGGTTGTCTAATAAATAAATATTTTTTGAAATAAGTCTTATTATAGTTGATTATGAAGTGATAGAAGAATATGCAATTATTTTTTACTTTTTAGTGCATATTAATTGGTTTTGGAATAGTTTTTTTTATTGAAGGCGGTTTTTTTTGTTAAAATTTTTGTTTTTATTATATTACTTATAAAATATCTAGTTAATTGTTATTTAATCACAACAAAACATTTAAATATAACTTTTAATGATCATGTCGAAGAAATACATTTGGTATTTCTCTCTACGGCATTTGCAGTCTGATTTTAATAGTCGTATTTTATATTTATTCTGACTTATTTTTCTATATAAATGATAAAAAAAATACTTCGAAATAACATTAAAAATTAATATATCGGGACTGCTTCCCGAAACTACAAAAAGCTTACTGGTAGACTTCTAAAAGAAAATAACAAATAAGTGTATGAGATTCCAAGAAACATTTTTTTTTGTATTAAGTCTAATTTTCTATTTTAATGATAAAAGCAAAGAGTACCAAGTGTAGTAAGAGTAAAGAATAATTCTTTGATTTACAGTTAAATACTTACACAGAATAAAAAAATAGTACGAGGATTCTCTGTGCTAATTAACATAAGCTAGGATAAGCACAGACAACACAATTATAAAAATGAATATATGTACAATGTTATAGAATAAATCATAACACAAAAATAATTTGAACGTACAAGGCCAAAAGAGTTCTCACGTAACACTTATGGTGGAATTACTGATGAGAATTATGAATTATAAATGATTTAGCCAAGATCTTATGGTGTATGTGAGTGGGAATAGCGCTAATCATAAACGTGACTTAAATATTATAAATACAAAGACACTTCTCTGAAGCTAAAATGTAGTTTAGAGTGTCTCTCATTCCGGTAGATCCACCAACTGCATTTTTATTGCTGTGAGATAGTATACAGGCTGGCGGCCCACTTAACAGCGACGTTAACACGCTTTCGTCAACGTATAGGAACTGGAACCTATTTTATTTATACCGGAACACAACACATGAACATAAAGATTATGCTCAAAACCAGGGGTAGTTGCCATCCAGACGATCTAGGAACCCTAACACCATGATTGGGTTTTGTAGCCTTTTACAGCAGGCCGCCTCCGGTCAGGGGTCGGTATTCTTACTCCACCATAAACGTTACCATAAAGTTGCAAGGTACAAACCTGAGGAGGCCTAAATCTGATAACCACACAAAATATTACTTTGTGATTTGAAGTCGGTTTTGGCTGGTTTTTTCTGTCATGACTATTTCTTAAAATACTTTCAGGTGTATTCTGGTCCTACATTACTATTTCATTAATCAATTTAAGTTAAATCTAGAAACGTTTATTTTATAATTGTTTACTTTTTTGTGTCACTTTTATCGGACGTTTCGAACTGAGTGCTACTTGCTGAATAATTCAACAATCTTTATTTTACTAACGGAAAATTAAACTTTTTCTATTTTTTATTAATATGCTGATCAGTCAATACTCATCAGAATATTTTTCACTAAGAAATTTTAATTTCACATCAGAGAGTTGATAGTCGAAAAACTATGCAAAATTATCATGGCACTATTCTGTTAAACAATTACGTATGTGGTTGTTTTCTCAAGATTTCTGAAAGTCCCGTTAAAATTCAGACAAAATATTTTAGGTGCCAAATTATGTATGTAGTTCTAACGAAACACTTGTGGCGTGTACAGTGGACTGCCCTACACAGTACTGCCCATAAGATGATGGCCGATACTGATATGCATGTGACCAACCCTCTTCCTGTCCTTCTGTTTGTGTCTGTAAAGGGAATTTCCTGTAACTTAACTACAACAACAAAATATGTATTTTGACTTCTGAATGTCGTAAGTATTTAAGTTTTTTTACCATGTTATAGGTAAAAACTCGTGTAACGTAAACCAAACATACGTGGCGTGTAAAGCGGACTGTCCAACGCAGTATTGTCCTAAAGATGATGGCCGGTATTTCTATGCGTGTGACATACCTTCTCCTTGTCCTTCTGGATGTGTTTGTAAGGGGAATTATTTAAAACTGAGCTATGACGACGACAGATGTATTTTAGCTTCAGAATGTCGTAAGTAATTGTTATTTTGTTCCACAAATCTTTTTTCGCATACAATTTTTTAAGAAATGCATTAAATCAGTGATTAAACCAAGCCCAAAGTGCCACTTTTTAATATACTTGAGAATATTGTAATAAATTTACCTACAAAATTATTTAAAATGTAATTAATATACTTGTTTGTGAATATGTGAGATTTGATAATCAATGTTAGGAATAATAATTTGTTAGCACAAATTTCTAAGTACTTCATACTTAGTAATTTACAGAATAATAATACAAACCACAAAAGTATACTCGATATGAACCATTGCGATGTATTTGTCATTATCTTGGAAGCGCGAGACCTACTATTGAGTGTTATCTTCTTTCCATCTACGTTCATCGGCGTCTCTCAATTGACATAACCAAAAAGGTATAAAGATCTTTGTTTGAGCATTCAATCAAAAAAAAGAACCAAACGTTGACCTATTCCATACCCAATTTTTTATATCCAATTACTATCTGTCACCAAAAATATTTCACCTGATATAAGCATGGTGGTAGCTTTTTTCTTATTAATAGCCAGTACCAGTGTGCATAGTACTATTGACATACTGTACACTTCAATCATGGACTAAAATTATTTGCGCGAACTGGCGTCCACTAAGGCATCGCATTGTCAGTAATTTCCATGCCGTAATATATTCTCTACTAAAATTTTTAGATTAGAAATGAATTATATAAAAAAATTAAGTCATAATAACCCACAAAAAATTGGTCACAGCTCCAGTGACATGCACGAGACCAAACGAAGAATGGAACTCATGCCCTTCTAGATGTAAAGCCGAATTTTGTAGCGATCTGTACGGAAAACATGATTTAAGCGAATGTCAGTCAGAATATACATCTTACTGTCGACCACGATGTGTGTGCAAGAAAAATTATTTTAGAAACAATAAGGACGATTGTGTTCCGGAGACAGAATGTCGTAAGTACTAATTGGCGTGTAATGTAAATAATTTAAATTTAAGCACACCAAATTTATTCTATAAACGTGTGTGTTCAAAGAAGGTATCCTGCTCTATGCTCGCGCCGTTATGTTGGTATAGCGTCTAAAACCATTTTACAACCATATCTCGTTGACCACTAAGTTTAAAATAAAAGTCTGTTATTTTTTTAGTTAATACACACCACAGGGCAGTGGTGGGCATATATAGAAACATGATAACTTTAAATTATAAACCATGCGCAGTTGAAGGCAAACGAACAAAGAACTGAAAATGTCTACAGTTTAAAAAATATTTATAAGTATTGTCGCAACTATTTGTTAGTATATGTATGACGTTATATCTACAATTGTTTTATTATACAGTTCTATCTTTAGGTTCAGCTTGCACTCTGTATAACTTATACAATTTACCAAATAGTTTGCCCTCTTATAGATGTATACAATTCTTTATGACCTTTTACAGATACCTTGTACAAAATTAATTAAATTGCCTTATTCAATATATCAAGTTCCTGATGTTTGATTCTAACTCTTACAGCATCGCTAATAAAAACTTCAAGTCTATAAGCAAGCAAACACTTAACTAAAAATTGGGTTTAGAAAGTTCTTAGTACGTCATTTATTTTAGCCGAAAATGTACCAAAATGCGGGTATAATGAAGAAGCAGTAAAGTGCCGAACAATATGTCCGCCTCAGAACTGCGACATAGCTTACACTGAGTATCTTTGCTCTGACACACCAAAATGTGAAGCTGGATGTGACTGTATTCAAGGAAATCTGAGGAATCGCAGTGGAATATGCATACCGAACGACTCATGTACTGCTCCAGGTAATTTGTATTTTCAAATTAGTTACAAAAAAAATTTATTCTATCATTCTGAAATACCTTTATTTCTGGATCAGTTTTGGGATATCCCGTTGGGGCTGTGCTTATTATATAAAAATTTTTTTTAGGACCTCAATGTCAAGAACATGCCACATATACAGAATGTCTGACAGCATGTCCGGCTACCTGCGATAATCCTTCTCCAGAGGCTTGCATTGCAGTGTGCAATGGGGAAGGATGTCAATGTGATGACGGATATGTGGCGAATAGTGGAAAATGTATATTACCGGAGGAATGTCCCAGTAAGCTCATTTTATTATTAAAATATGATTTGACAAAGTTCGTTTTGGAAGGACATATATTGTCTTGCATGTTAACCCGTATAGTTAAAATTTTCATATAATCATGTAGATTTGCGTAGATAAAGCTTCAAATAGTAATTTATTACCGTATATCTACGTACCTATTTTATGGGTTATATTATTATATTTGAAGTTTAAAATAATAAAATTTTATTTATAATTTTCATTATCTTCTCTTTTTTGTCTTCTTTTAATTCGGAGCAAAGAAAAATTATGAAATAGGAATGTTAAAATTTCAGTTTCACTAAGGAGATTTTAGTCTGTCTCTCCAACCTCATAAAGATAAATCAAAGTTTTGCTGCTCTGCAAAGCTTTGTTCTTGTGAGTTGAAATATGTCTAGTACATCAATTTTTTTAAAACAAACTTATTTATTTTAGATAAAGACTGCGGTGTTAACGCAACTTATTCGAATTGTCTGTCTGCTTGTCCGGCCACCTGCGAGAATCCATCTCCCGAAGCTTGTATCCTAATATGCAACGGCTCGGGATGTGCGTGCAACAAGGGTTATGTCCTGCAGGATGGCAACTGTATCCTACCGGAAGACTGTAATACTGGCTGTAAGTACATTTTATCGATAATTGCCGATTTTTTTTTCGATTCCGCAAAATCCATTTGATTCACTTAGTTTTTAATAGGAAAGAAATTTTTAGGATATGAAGTTTTTTATGACCCAAAAATATTCTAAGAGTCAATACTCATCACAATATTTTACTACAAGA
This sequence comes from Malacosoma neustria, assembly GCA_963693495.1. Lineage (NCBI taxonomy): Eukaryota > Metazoa > Arthropoda > Insecta > Lepidoptera > Lasiocampidae > Malacosoma > Malacosoma neustria. The sequence goes on from OY856383.1 coordinate 14,299,915, forward strand.
CAATTCATATAGATTGCTTAGCACTCTCTCAATCTTACGCATCAACGCCTGCCGTTACCCTTTCTTTTAATGGTTAAAGAGATACATGAAAATAGATGAATAAATACATATAATCAGTTTGATAAATGAAGTAAATTAATGCGTGAACAATTAACACTTGTCCCAAGGTAAGCAGCAAAGTGCTCGCTTATGTTATGGGCACTAGACAACTGATTAACTACTAATATACTTTTCTTTAGTAAATAAAATACATTTTATATATAAACTGCCCGATTTAGAACAGTGTCGTCAATAACGTCATCGTTGTCTAATCGGCTAAAATTGGTTTTCACTGGGACAAATATCGCTGAACTTCCAATTTTTCTGGCTGTCACAATGAAATCGTCAGAAGTCAGATAAGAATTGTGCACCTCCTTTATCAGTATCAGGCCAGCAAAATCAGACAAATTTATGAGCTTTTCTCAGATCACTTCCAGGAAGGAAAGGTACTGCTTAGTAGTTTTATTTTACGTATTGGGGTTAAAAAAATTACTAAAAAGCATCATCTTTATCATCGCTAAACAACGCGGAAATTTTTATCCTGGGGTGCGAAATCGAAAAGTTCTCGGACTAATACAGAAATAGCATTTCAATCAGCGTAAATTTGTTATTTTTGCCTGGGTGCATGTCTCACTAGTTCGTATGACAAGTTTCAACTTGTCCTCTCAAGTACTTTGTTTACACGGATTTCCACAGTAGAAGTAGTAGTAGTCTTGTGTGTTTTTCGTTAAAATGGATAAACTTGAATATCATGCGGTCATCAAATTCTTCGTCTTGGATGGATTCACCCCTAAGGAAACTCATCTGAAGTTGACAAAAGTTTACTCTGCTCCTTCAATGTCAACCGTTAAAAAGTGGGTAGCTGAATTTAAACGCAGTCGCACGTCCCTCGAAGATGACCCACGTGAAGGACGGCCAAAAACCGCAATCACACGGGAAACCATCAAAAAGGTGCACGAAATCGTGTTGGATGATAGGTTGATGTGAGTGAGATAGTTGAGGCCGTGGGAATATCGGAAAAAAGAGTGCGAAACATCTTGCACAAAGAATTAGGGATGCGAAAGCTCTGCGCAAGGTGGGTGCCGCATTTGTTGAATGCCGATCAAAAGCAAATGCGCAAACGATATTCGCAGCAATGTTTGGACCGATTCAATAGGGATCCGACCAATTTTGTGCGACGATGGCGTTACCTTCGATGAGACATAAGTCCACCACTAAACACCAGAAATGAAACAGCAGTCGAAACAGTGGGTAGAAGCCGGTGGTTCAGCGTCAAAGAAAGTGAAGTCGTCCGCATCTACCGGAAATGGCCAGTGTGTTTTGGAGATGTGAAAGGGATCCTGTTAATTAATTATTTTGAAAAGGGCAAAACAATTACAGGTGAATATTACTGTAATTTTATTGACCAGCTGGATGCCAAAATTCCAGGACCAGGACAACACGTCCGCTCACAAAGGTGCGTTTGGCAATGGGAAAAGTGCGGGATTTGGGGTTTGATTTGCTCTGCCATTCCCTTTATTCTCCTGATTTGGTACCCTCAGACTTCTATTTGTTTCCAAATTTGAAAAAATTTGTTTCTGGGAACAGCTTCGCGTCCAATAAAGAAGCTGAGAGGACCGACCGTAGATGGATATTTTCACAGCCTTCCATACTCTCACTTCCGGGAAGGAATACTGATGTTGGAGAAACGCTGGACAAAGTGTGTTGAAATTAAGAGAGAATATGTAGAAAAATAAAATAATTTTTCAAATGAAAATTGTAGTCTTTCATTGTCAAGCCGAGAACTTTTCACCTTGGCCTAGTACCCTAGTAGTTGTATAAATAACAAATATACGCTTTGGGTGCAATCGGGATACAATAGGTTGCATTTTAGTAACTAACTTTCAGAAGTGGATTTTCTATCCATGCAGGGGCAGAGAAAGAATACTAACTTTTGCGGCCGGGGTCGGCCTGTCGTAAAAGGCGACAAAACAACCCACCCTAGCTACGTGGTAGGGCTTGAAGCCCGTCTGGATGGCGACCACCTTTGTTCTTAAGTATGCCGCCATAATAAAAATAAACCTTGTGTTCCGGCATGAGTGACCCAAGTTCCTGTACCTTTATAGGACAGCAGCGTGTTCAAGCTTAGCCAACACCGATAGGCGACGGTAACTGCTAAATTCTAAGTGGGCTGTCAGCCTGTCTGCTGTCCTACAGCAATAAAAAAATCTGGATCTTGTATTCACCATGTCTTTACGTATCTGCCACTTTGACAATTAAAAGTGAGTACTCTAGCCATTTCTTCATTTTAGCTCGCAAATGTAAAAAGAACTCAAGTTTTAAAGAATGCCGTACTCCCTGCCCACCAACCTGTGAGCAACCTATACCTGGGCCCTGCGTTAGAAAATGTCTGGAGCCCGGCTGCGAATGTGATAACGGATACGTATTGAATAATGGAAATTGCATACGATTTGAAGATTGTCCTGGTAAGACATACTTTAAATTCTTCTTTAAAAATTGTTTATAATAAAGTAAAAGCTCCTTATTCGCGCTTCCTTCATTCGCGTTTTCACTATTCGCGGATTAAAAAAATGCGAACCATTTCCTATACTCGCGGCTAAAGATTTCTTTATCGGAGGATCTTATCTGTGCATCGGTACATACATATTAATAAAAAGGATTCCAATAGGTATCTAATCCTATATTATCCTTCGTAAACGCGTCGTCAAATGGACTAATAAAAAAGAAAAATAGACCTTATTACAACTATGCCCAAAGTATATTGTTAAGACAAAGCGTCTTAACGCACATTTCAAAGAACCTGGTGGTAGTTGTAGTGGTGAATGTACAAATGGAGGATTCGAAGCATCGGAAGGTTGGTTCAATAAATTTAAGGTGAGACAATCATTGCATAGCATTAAAATCGTTGGAGAAGCTACATCTGCAGATCTACTGCTGCAGCAGAAAGATATGCAGAAAACCTATGCAAACCTAGGAGCTGATGGAGGATACAAACCTGAACAAGTACTTAATGCAGATGAAACTGCACTGTTATGTAAGAGAATACCAAACAAAAGATTCATTTCTGAAAGCGAAAAGTCTGCCCTTCGATTTGAGGCAGCAAAGGAAAGTTACACTGGATACTATGTTTTAATGCATTTAAAGATTATGTCATTAAACCACTGATGCTTTATAGATCGTTAAATCCTAGTGCTTTAAAAAATACCAGTGTATTGGCGTGCTGATAAGAAAGCGTGGGTTACAAGCGCTATTTTTTGTTACTAGATACGGAATTTCAAAAAATCCATCGCTAATAAAAACGATTACTCATTACTATTTATTATTAAGACTATATAAAGCAAGACAACACTTTTAACTAAAAATTAAGTTCAGAAAGTTCTTAGTACGTAATTTATTTTTAGCCGAAAATGTACCAAAATGTGGGTATACTGAAGAAGCAGTAAAGTGCTGAACGATATGTGCGCCTCAGAACTGCGACATAGTTTACACTGAGTATTTTTGTTCTGACACGCCAAAATGTGAAGCTGGATGTGACTGTATTTAAGGACATCCGAGGAATGGCAGTGGAATATGCATATCGAACGACTCATGTCCTGCTCCAGATAATTTGTATTTTCAAATTAGTTACGAAGAAATTTATTCAAACATTCTGAAATACCTTTATTTCTAAATCAGTTTTAGGATATCCCGTTGGGACTGTACTTATTATATAAAAAATTTTTTTAGGACCACAATGTCAAGAACATGCCACATATACAGAATGTCTGACAGCATGTCCGGCTACCTGCGATAATCCTTCTCCAGAGGCTTGCATTGCAGTGTGCAATGGAGAAGGATGTCAATGTGATGACGGATATGTGGCGGATAATGGAAAATGTATATTACCGGAGGAATGTCCCAGTAAGCTCATTTTATTATTAAAATATGATTTGACAAAGTTCGTTTTGGAAGGACATATATTGTCTTGCATGTTAATCTGTATAGTTAAAGTTTTCATATAATCATTTAGATTTGCGTAGATAAAGCTTCAAATAGTAATTTATTACCGTATATCTTCGTACCTATTTTATGGGTTATATTATTTTATTATATTTGAACTTTACAATAATGAATTTTTATTTATAATTTTTATTATCTTCTCTTTTTTGTCTTCTTTTAATTCGGAGCAAAGAAAAATTATGAAATAGGAATGTTAAAATTTCAGTTTCACTAAGGAGATTTTAGTCTGTCTCTCCAACCTCATAAAGATAAATCAAAGTTTTGCTGCTCTGAATAGCTTTATTCTTGTGAATTAAAATATGTCTAGCACATCAATTTTTTTAAACAAACTTATTTATTTTAGATAAAGACTGCGGTACTAACGCAACTTATTCGAATTGTCTGTCTGCTTGTCCGGCCACCTGCGAGAATCCAACTCCCGAAGCTTGTATCCTAATATGCAACGGCTCGGGATGTGCGTGCAATAAGGGTTATGTCCTGCAGGATGGCAACTGTATCCTACCGGAAGACTGTAATACTGGCTGTAAGTACATTTTATCGATAATTGCCGATTTTTTTTTCGATTCCGCAAAACCCATTCGAGTCACTTAGTTTTTAATGGGAAAGAAATTTTTAGGATATGAAGTTTTTTATGGCCCAAAAATATTCTAACGAGTCAATACTCATCACAATATTTTGCGACAAGACAATTCATATAGATTGCTTAGCACTTCTCTCAATTTTACGCATCAACGCCTGCCGTGGCCCCTTTCTTTTAATGGTTAAAGAGATACGTGAAAATAGATGAATAAATACATATAATCAGTTTGATAAATGAAGTAAATTAATGCGTGAACAATTAACACTTGTCCCAAGGTAAGCAGCAAAGTGCTCGCTTATGTTATGGGCACTAGACAACTGATTAACTACTAATATACTTTTCTTTAGTAAATAAAATACATTTTATATATAAAAAGCCCGACTTTGAACAATGTCGTCAATCGTCATCGTTGTTGTCATGTGGTTAAAATTGGTTTTCACTAAGAACTTCCAATTTTTCTGGCTGTCCCAATGAAATCGTCAGAAAACAGATAAGAATTGGGCAACTCCTTTATCATTATCGGGCCAGCAAAATCAGACAAATTTATGAGCTTTTCTCAGATCACTTCCAGGAAGGAAAGGTACTGCTTAGTTTTATTTTAGGGATTGGGGTTAAAAAAATTACTAAAAAGCATCATCGGCGCTAAACAACGCGGCAATTTTTATCCTGGGGTGCGAAATCGAAAAGTTCTCGGACTAATACAGAAATAGCATTTCAATCAGCGAAAATTTGTTATTTTTGCCTGGGTGCATGTCTCACTAGTTCGTATGACAAGTTTCAACTTGTCCTCTCAAGTACTTTGTTTACACGGATTTCCACAGTAGAAGTAGTAGTAGTCTTGTGTGTTTTTCGTTAAAATGGATAAACTTGAATATCATGCGGTCATCAAATTCTTCGTCTTGGATGGATTCACCCCTAAGGAAACTCATCTGAAGTTGACAAAAGTTTACTCTGCTCCTTCAATGTCAACCGTTAAAAAGTGGGTAGCTGAATTTAAACGCAGTCGCACGTCCCTCGAAGATGACCCACGTGAAGGACGGCCAAAAACCGCAATCACACGGGAAACCATCGAAAAGGTGCACGAAATCGTGTTGGATGATAGGTTGATGTGAGTGAGATAGTTGAGGCCATGGGAATATCGGAAAAAAGAGTGCGAAACATCTTGCACAAAGAATTAGGGATGCGAAAGCTCTGCGCAAGGTGGGTGCCGCATTTGTTGAATGCCGATCAAAAGCAAATGCGCAAACGATATTCTCACCAATGTTTGGACCGATTCAATAGGGATCCGACCAATTTTGTGCGACGATGGCGTTACCTTCGATGAGACATAAGTCCACCACTAAACACCAGAAATGAAACAGCAGTCGAAACAGTGGGTAGAAGCCGGTGGTTCAGCGTCAAAGAAAGTGAAGTCGTCCGCATCTACCGGAAATGGCCAGTGTGTTTTGGGGATGTGAAAGGGATCCTGTTAATTAATTATTTTGAAAAGGGCAAAACAATTACAGGTGAATATTACTGTAATTTTATTGACCAGCTGGATGCCAAAATTCCAGGACCAGGACAACACGTCCGCTCACAAAGGTGCGTTTGGCAATGGGAAAAGTGCGGGATTTGGGGTTTGATTTGTTCTGCCATTCCCTTTATTCTCCTGATTTGGTACCCTCAGACTTCTATTTGTTTCCAAATTTGAAGAAATTTGTTTCTGGGAACAGCTTCCCGTCCAATAAAGAAGCTGAGAGGACCGACCGTAGATGGATATTTTCACAGCCTTCCAGACTCTCACTTCCGGGAAGGAATACTGATGTTGGAGAAACGCTAGACCAAGCGTGTTGAAATCAAGGGAGAATATGTAGAAAAATAAAATAATTTTTCAAATGGAAATTGTAGTCTTTCATTGTCAGGCCGAGAACTATTCACCTTGGCCTAGTACCCTAGTAGTTGTATAAATAACAAATAAACGCTTTGGATGCAATCGGGATAGAATAGGTTGCATTTTAGTAACTAACTTTCAGATGTGGATTTTCTATCCATGCAGGGGCAGAGAAAGAATACTAACTTTTGCGGCCGGGGTCGGCTTGTCGTAAAAGGCGACAAAACAACCCACCCTAGCTACGTGTAGGGCTCGAAGCCCGTCTGGATGGCGACCACCTTTGGTTTTAAGTATGCCGCCATAATAACCTTGTGTTCCGGCATGAGTGACCCAAGTTCCTGTAAGACAAGGACAGCAGCGTGTTCAAGCTTAGCCAACACCCATAGGCTACGGTAACTGCTAAATTCTAAGTGGGATGTCAGCCTGTCTGCTGTCCTACAGCAATAAAAAAATCTGGATCTTGTATTTACCATGTCTTTACGTATCTGCCACTTGGACAATTAAAACTGAGTACTCTAGCCATTTCTTCATTTTAGCTCGCAAATGTAAAAAGAACTCAAGTTTTAAAGAATGCCGTACTCCCTGCCCACCAACCTGTGAGCAACCTATACCTGGGCCCTGCGTTAGAAAATGTCTGGAGCCCGGCTGCGAATGTGATAACGGATATGTATTGAATAATGGAAATTGCATACGATTTGAAGATTGTCCTGGTAAGACATACTTTAAATTCTTCTTTGAAAATTGTTTATAGTAAAGTTAAAGCTCCTTATTCGCGCTTCCTTCATTCGCGTTTTCACTATTCGCGGATTTTAAAAATGCGAACCATTTCCTATACTCGCGGCTAAAGATTTCTTTATTGGAGGATCTTATCGGTGCATCGGTACATACATATTAATAAAAAGGATTCCAATAGGTATCTAATCCTATATTATCCTTTGTAAACGCGCCGTCAAATGACTAATAAAAAAGTAAAATAGACCTTGTTACAACTATGACTAACTATATATATTGTTAAATGATATCGCCGCTATCTTGCCGCTGTTGGTTCGGCCTTTGACAAAAGCCGCCTTCGCCGCGATCTGTGTTTTTGAGATATTAAACAAACAGAATGAAAGCAACCTTATTACTCAATTCATAAAGTATATTTTTAAATGCTGTCACATATTAGACGTCCCGATAAGAGCTTTGATAAGAGCCACCTTACGTGTTTTATTGTTTCATCTTTCCATTCTCTTTCTCTCTACCGCTGTCTTACTAATTTACAATGTCGACTAAAAAAATGAAAAGCGAGTTTCGATGCGAAAAATATCTGTATTACCGCTTAATGTGAAAATAGAAATGCTTGATCGTTTACGCCTTGGAGAGTCGTTTGCATCCATATCACGCTCATTTAATGTCAACGAATCAACTATATGATCGATAAAAAAATCCGAAGATAAAATAAGGTCGTCAGTAGCTTCAACTTCACTGTCAGCGAAAATTGTTCGTGATCCAGCTATAGAAAAAATGGAAATGGCGTTGTCATTATGTATCGAAGACCACAATCAAAAAAGGGTGCCCCTGAGAGGTCCAATGGTCCAGGAGAAGACAAAGCGTCTTAACGCACATTTCAAAGAACCTGGTGGTAGTTGTGGTGGTGAATGTACAAATGGAGGATTCGAAGCATCGGAAGGTTGGTTCAATAAATTTAAGGTGAGACAATCATTGCATAGCATTAAAATCGTTGGAGAAGCTACATCTGCAGATCTACTGCTGCAGCAGAAAGATATTCAGAAAACCTATGCAAACCTAGGAGCTGATGGAGGATACAAACCTGAACAAGTACTTAATGCAGATGAAACTGCACTGTTATGTAAGAGAATACCAAACAAAAGATTCATTTCTGAAAGCGAAAAGTCTGCCCTTCGATTTGAGGCAGCAAAGGAAAGTTACACTGGATACTATGTTTTAATGCATTTAAAGATTATGTCATTAAACCACTGATGCTTTATAGATCGTTAAATCCTCGTGCTTTAAAAAATACCAGTGTATTGGCGTGCTGATAAGAAAGCGTGGGTTACAAGCGCTATTTTTTGTTACTAGATCCGGAATTTCAAAAAATCCATCGCTAATAAAAACGATTACTCATTACTATTTATTATTAAGACTATATAAAGCAAGCAAACACTTTTAACTAAAAATTGAGTTCAGAAAGTTCTTAGTACGTCATTTATTTTTAGCCGAAAATGTACCAAAATGTGGGTATACTGAAGAAGCAGTAAAGTGCTGAACGATATGTCCGCCTCAGAACTGCGACATAGTTTACACTGAGTATTTTTGTTCTGACACGCCAAAATGTGAAGCTGGATGTAACTGTATTTAAGGACATCCGAGGAATGGCAGTGGAATATGCATACCGAACGATTCATATCCTGCTCCAGATAATTTGTATTTTCAAATTAGTTACGAAGAAATTTATTCAAAAATTCTGAAATACCTTTATTTCTAAATCAGTTTTAGGATATCCCGTTGGGACTGTACTTATAATATAAAAAAAATTTTTAGGACCACAATGTCAAGAACATGCCACATATACAGAATGTCTGACAGCATGTCCGGCTACCTGCGATAATCCTTCTCCAGAGGCTTGCATTGCAGTGTGCAATGGGGAAGGATGTCAATGTGATGACGGATATGTGGCGGATAATGGAAAATGTATATTACCGGAGGAATGTCCCAGTAAGCTCATTTTATTATTAAAATATGATTTGACAAAGTTCGTTCTGGAAGGACATATATTGTCTTGCATGTTAATCCGTATAGTTAAAGTTTTCATATAATCATGTAGATTTGCGTAGATAAAGCTTCAAATAGTAATTTATTACCGTATATCTTTGTACCTATTTTATGGGTTATATTATTTTATTATATTTGAACTTTACAATAATGAATTTTTATTTATAATTTTTATTATCTTCTCTTTTTTGTCTTCTTTTAATTCGGAACAAAGAAAAATTATGAAATAGGAATGTTAAAATTTCAGTTTCACTAAGGAGATTTTAGTCTGTCTCTCCAACCTCATAAAGATAAATCAAAGTTTTGCTGCTCTGAATAGCTTCATTCTTGTGAATTAAAATATTTCTAGCACATCAATTTTTTTAAAACAAACTTATTTATTTTAGATAAAGACTGCGGTGCTAACGCAACCTATTCAAATTGTCTGTCTGCTTGTCCGGCCACCTGCGAGAATCCATCTCCCGAAGCTTGTATCCTAATATGCAACGGCTCGGGATGTGCGTGCAACAAGGGTTATGTCCTGCAGGATGGCAACTGTATCCTACCGGAAGACTGTAATACTGGCTGTAAGTACATTTTATCGATAATTGCCAATGTTTTTTCGATTCCGCAAAATCCATTCGTTTCACTTAGTTTTTAATGGGAAATAAATTTTTAGGATATGAAGTTTTTTATGACCCAAAAATATTCTAAGAGTCAATACTCATCACAATATTTTACGACAAGACAATTCATATAAGTATTCAGTATTCAGCTCATATTTATATAACAAAGTTGATAAAGAAATTCACATAGCAACATTAAATAAATTTGAAATTCAAAATAAAATAAAATCATGGTTATTAAAAATGGACTATTCAGACACAGAAAAATTTATTCATATTGGAGAATAATACATGTTTATGCTCGCTAGAAAAATTCACACCTACACATACGCACACGCGCATACATACATACACACACAAACACACACACACACACACACACACACACGTGCGCACACAAACACTTCCTCACACACGCGCATAATAACTCACGTTGTAAAACATATAATATTCATTTATGCAGAATTAGTTAATTAAAAATGGGAGAATAAACTTGCCCCAGAGATACAGATAGATCTAGTTCTGGAGCAAGTGGAATCAATTATTTTATTTTATCTACTTTTAGCCATTTTATTTAAGTTTGTAGTATTTAAGTTTCACCGTCATAATGTTTAATTTAATTTTAATTAATTTAATTTAATTTAAAGTACAATAATCTATTGCTATTTTTATCTTAATTAATTGTAACTTGTAATTGATGTTGTATTTTATATTATCAATATTTTGTTGTTGAATAAATTATTATTATTATTATTATATAGATTGCTTAGCACTCTCTCAATCTTACGCATCAACGCCTGCCGTTACCCTTTCTTTTAATGGTTAAAGAGATACATGAAAATAGATGAATAAATACATATAATCAGTTTGATAAATGAAGAAAATTAATGCGTGAACAATTAACACTTGTCCCAAGGTAAGCAGCAAAGTGCTCGCTTATGTTATGGCACTAGACAAGTGATTAACTACTAATATACTTTTCTTTACTAAATAAAATACATTTTATATATAAACTTCCCGATTTAGAACAGTGTCGTCAATAACGTCATCGTTGTCGTCGTGTGGCTAAAATTGGTTTTCACTAGGACAAATACCGCCTGAACTTCCAATCCAAACTCATAACATGTAAGTTTTTATGATTTATTTTTAGGTCGCAAGTAAACGTAATTCCACTTAAACGACCTGCCTCTCCTGCCCAGCCACCTGCGGAAACTCTTCGCCAGACGCATGCATTGCGAAATGTAATGAAAAAGGTTATGAGTGTAATCAAATACCGCACTCCTGTACAGAGACCTTGCCTTTGAAGATTGGGGTAATAATACTGTCTCCATTGGCTCGGGGTCGTACCGGTGAGGAATGTTCGGTTAAAAAGGTCGGTTAATATGCCCACACCACGAGAACCCATCGCCTTCCAATATTCGATGGGAACTCCATCGGATCCAACAGCTTTCCGATGCTTCATGCGGCAAAGACAATTCTGGACCTCTGCAGGCGTTACCAGTGGCACTAGTCCTTGATTCGGAGGAAGATGTGGTGGCTGCACCTCTTTGTGCTGCGTGTTCAGCAGCTCGTGGAAATACGAGCACCATCTCTCCTTATAATCAGTATGAATATATATCATATAATTACATACAAACGGTATTGAAATACTTGTAATAAGCTTCTAAAGACACTAAAACATAATTATTATACGTCAGAAATAAGTAAAAATAAAAATAATGCAAAAAAGCAATGGAAATTGGTAAAAGAAGTTTGTAACTTAAATGCTAATAAAAAACAATCTTCCTTGAATCTCTTACAAATTAAAAACACTGAATTAGCTTCACTTGATTATATAAATAAATATTTCAGTAATGTTGGTAAAAATTTGGCCACTAGTATTCTTACAAGAATACAGAAAGATGAACACTTCTTAAAATTGCAACTCCATTCAAAAAACTCAAGCGTCCCTGCGAATTCTTTTGTCTTATTGCCGGTTGATGAAGTTGATATTAAAGAACATATTTTGAGTCTTAAATCCACAAGATCTTGTGGGTGGGATGATATTTCTAATACTCTCTTAAAGAGTAATGTAAATATTTTTGTGTCCCCTATTAAACTCATTATCAATAAATGTATCGAAGAAGGAGTTTTTCCTGACGCACTTAAAATTTCTATTGTCATCCCTATATATAAGTCCGGTAACCCAAATTCAATTCATAATTATAGACCAATATCTTTACTATCAGTTATTTCAAAAGTGTTTGAAAAAATAATTAACGGTAGGTTAAAACAGTATTTAGAAAAAAATAATATGTTGTCAGTTAATCAATTTGGTTTCAGAAATAAAAGATCAACTAGTAATGCAATTCAAGATTTGACCACATTTATTGTAAATTCATTAGATGATGGTAACAAAACTTTAAGAATTTTTTCGGACCTTGCTAAGGCCTTTGATACGGTTTCCTTGCCCCTGCTGGAAAAAAAATTAGAATTAATTGGCGTTCGTGGTTTACCATTACAATTATTGAAAAGTTATTTAACTAACATGACACAAGTAGTTAAGATCATGGGGTATGAAAGTCAACCTGAATTTATCAAATATGGCGTACCACAGGGTAGCGTTCTTGGTCCAACATTATTTTTAATTTACATTAATGATTTGTGCAACCTAAAATTGAACAATGGCAAAATCATTACATTCGCGGATGACACTGTTTTACTATTTACTGCAAAAACTTGGTTCGATGTGAACAAAACAGCCAACGAAGGGTTTGCTGCAGTAACTACTTGGCTTGATGTTAATCTTCTGACATTAAACTTAGAAAAAACAAAAGTAATGACTTTCAGTATTAATGAAAATTCCCAACCTCTTTTTAATGAAATTAATATAAAATCCCACATATGTGGAAGACCTACAAATTTAAATTGTAATTGCTACTCTATTGATTGTGTCAATAGTATTAAATATCTTGGCGTTGTAATAGACAAAAATTTAAATTGGAAAAAACATATCAGTAAAACTAGTAATAGAATAAGAAAATTTATATTCATATTTAAAACACTAAGAAATGTTTGTCCCCCTAAGCTATTGTTCAGTATTTATTATGCCCTATGTCAGTCACTACTTAACTATGGAATATTATCTTGGGGTGGTACATCAAAAACCTCAATGTTAGTTATCGAAAGAGCTCAAAGATCTTTACTAAAAGTGATGACCTATAAAGGCTTCTTATATCCTACTACTTTGCTCTATAAAGAAAATAAAGTCTTGTCGGTGAGAAAAATGTTTATAAAATCAGTAATTTTGAATATCCACGTCAAACCACCTAATCTTATATTTAAGCGACGGCAAGACCTTGTTTATAACATTCCACGCTGCAAAACATCATTTGCGCAGAAATTCGCGGATTATCTGGGCCCTAAATTATATAACGAAATTAGCAAAGTAATTAAATTAAACAAACTTCCCATTGGTAGGTGTAAGAAAGTTTTGAGTGATTATTTGTATGAGCTGAATTATCAACAGTCAGAAGAGATTATCAAAGCAATTATTTAAATATAATATTACATTTTACTTATATATAAACTTACATACATTATGTTCACATACAATCATTGTTTCAGTTAATATATGTATCTATATTTTTCTTTCCCTTCTTCTTTCATTAATATTTTATTTTAAATTATTATTTATTTTTACTACTATATCTCATTTAACTACTATATATTATTTAATTATTAATATAATGGTAATTATTATATATTAGTTCTTATTTTAAAAATACTGGCCCACTGAGATACAGTATTCACTAGTTCAGGGGCCAGTGTGATTTTTTCTAAGTCAAATTAGTTGTTGTACATGAACTGCTGTGATATGAATCTTTTATATTTAAAATTTGTATGTCATGTATAAATAATTAATTAAATAAATAATTAAATAAATAAAATCCTGAATACGTGTCAAATAACGAAAATTTTATATTGCCTGAAAAATGCCCAAGTTACTTTTTAAATGTTGCTCGAATTCTTTTATTAATAAATGAAAGTAAATATATATGCCTTTTATTTATATTATAATATCTTCACATTTCTCGCGTTAGTCCCGATTGAAACGCAAACTTTTGCTTGAGTGCCCGAAGCTTTACAAGCTTTTCTTCTCCACTTGTAATATAATATATTATATTACATGTATTAGAACTTCTAAGTTTACAGAAAAAATATTTGAAGAAAGAATTTGAACTTTTGCTATATATCGGAATATTTCATAATCTTTTTACCTTTGCAAATCTGAGTGTTCAATTTTAACTTTTTAAACGTCTTATTAAAATGTTAAATTCATATTTTGATTAAGCTTTATAAAGGATCATTTGGGTTATGTGCACTATACGTACGTATATGTACTCTAAGATAGTTCCATAACATGTTTCTGGATTACTTTCCATTAAGGTACTATATAAACTTACCTCTATATACAAGATTTTATCTCTGCGGGGACTATTACCAGGGCGATCGAATAAGTACTTAGCTTTTCCGTCTGATAGCACCCCTATTGCAGGAGCAATGTTTTATTGCATAGTACATTCTTGTAGATAGCTACTGTAAAATTTTCAGCTGATGAATCAAATCAGTAATTTTGTTTTGACCGCATGTAGAAGCGAACGTGTCCGCGGATTTGATAAAAATGGCAAAAAGAGCAGTATCGGTCGGTGAATTGATTCATGTTTTTGGAAGGGGAATCGCGCAGCAAAATCAAAGAGTGCTTGGATGTTGTGTACGGTGACTCTTCTCCTTCGATGGCGATCGTTAAAAATTGTTTTAACTAGTTTCAACGTGGTCGCACGTCAGTTTTTGATGAGCCACGCCCAGGTGACAAAAATCCACGATCTTGTTTTGGCAGACCGCCGATTGAAGGTACGCGAGATAGCTGAGACAGTAGGTATCTCAAAAAATCATGTGAGTCATATCCTGCATGAAGCATTAGGCATAAAAAAGCTGTCGTCGCGATGGGTGCCACGTTTTCTCACTCCCGATAACAAGCGTAAACGTGAGACCACTTCAGAGAAGTACGTTACAGAACTAAGGTAGATTCAATAGATGAAAAGGTGCATTTGTTTAACAAGGTTGTGATCAAACTCTATGACTCGCATGCATGTAAGGGTACGTCATATCAAAATTAAACATATCCCTACACCATGGCTCAAAAATGAAATCAAATCAATTTTCCATAAGAAATGTTCAGCCAAAAGCAAGTATAAAATGCGATGCACTGAAGAAAATCGTCTAAAATATGTAAATATACGAATTCTCTGCAATAGAGTGTATATACATGCACAACGCCGTTACATTTATAATTCATTATATAATCAAAATCCAGCTAAGACCTGGAAATTTCTAAGGTCATTAGAGGTTGGTAAGCCTTTTAAAACCGCGCTTCCAAAAGATTTAAATATTATTTGTTTAATATATGTTATATTGTTTAATATTTTTGTATTATATTAAATATATTAGATTATTATGTATTTAATTAATTAATTTGTTTGCAACATATTTTCAGTTGCTCCGAAATAACGCATACTGAATTCAAATGTCAGTTGCTCCAAAATAACGTGTACTGTTTACAATATGGAGGGTAGAAGGGGTACCTCTACTCTCCATATAGTTTACATACCGCGCATGCGCACTTTCTTATATTCACGATCATAGCAGACACAACAGCAATGTTTGGTCCTTTATTATCACACGGTATACTTACCTCGGATCTCTCTGTCACTCATTTCCGGACGCGTTGAAATTGAAATCTTTAAAATTTGTATACCCCTCTTAGGACCAAATTTTTGCAGTCTACCATATATCATCGTGTTCAGAATAAAACACCGCTTATGCTGATATAATTTTTTTTCTATTATCAAATCTAGTGAAAGTAACTAGTATTGACATACCTGTTTATACCTGTCTACCCAGTAGTTCGTCCAGGTAAATAATAGTCTACCCTACGTCTTCACATTCTATATGTTCTATACTTTAAGTCCAGTATAAAATTTTATTATTATCTTCATCATGCAACATTTTATGAAAAATAATTTTTTAAAAAATAATTAAAAATATTCTGTCCAGGATTTTTGTTGTCTACCCATTTTTAATATATTTTCTAATATACGAAATTTATTATAAAATAAGTTTGATTCTCTTATCAACCCGATGGATGTCGATATAGATTCGGATCTTAGACTACTAGAACTTTTAAATTAACCGTTCTCTTCTTCTGTTAATTTCAATAAGCGTCTAAAGTCATTTACTTTAAGTAATATTTTAAAAACTCCAACTCCTATTCACTCTCCTTTTGTCTCCTGTCAATTTCCAGATTGTGATGTTTGGAAAAGCATAATGGCCGTAACATCTAATGCAGTTGGTAGTGATCACATTCCTCCACCACCAGGTATTTGAAAAATTATATACATAAAAAAATACATATATTTAATAAGTGTTTTAAATATATCTATGAAACTACTCCGACAAAAACTAACATATAAATAATAATAAATTTATTATTTACCTGTAAAACGCTACTTACCAAACATATAGGTTTGTAAACATATAGGTTTTAGTTTTGTATCTACTATATACAAATGATTTTTCGGTCATACGTACAATATGATAGAAGTCGGTAGCAAAAACTAAATATAAGCGAAGGCCTAACTCTCTGAACTGGGAAAATTACGTTTCTATCCATAATCACTGCAATAAGGTGTGTAGAGATGCTCAAAGACGCCATATACATCAATCAGTAGAAAACGGTGATCCAACTAAAGTCTGGAAATTTCTCAAAACGTTGGGGATTGGAAAATCAACTGATTTTCCAATTCCCATTCTTCACCATTTAATTTGGACATTGAGTCCTTAAATCAGCATTTTTCGTCCTCATCAATTAATAACGTTACTAAGCTAAATACTTTAAAACTTCTTTCATCAATTCCTACCCCTAACTACCCACAATTCGTCTTTACTCAATTTTCCGACTGACGTTAAGAAGAGCATTAAAGAAATCTCATCTAAAGCTGTCGGCAGTGACAGTGTTAGTCGCAATATGATCCTTCCCATACTTGATTTGATTGCTCCTGTTATAACTCATATCCTGAATTTCTCGATTTCCTCAGCTACCTTTCCCTGTGTTTGGAAAGAGGCTCTAATTACACCGATTCCCAAAAAATCACATCCTAAAACATATTCTGACTACCGTCCCATATCCATTCTCCCTTTTCTTTCCAAAGTTCTTGAACGTCTGGTTCACACTCAAATGAGCACATTCCTCAATACTAATTCGCTTCTTAATCCTTTCCAGTCCGGTTTTCGCCCTGGACATAGCACTGTCACTGCTCTAGTTAAGATTACTGACGATATCAGGTTCGCCATGGAAAAAGGAAAGTTAACAGTTCTCACACTCCTTGATTTTAGTAACGCCTTTAATACTGTAGAATATGATATCTTGTTGGGTGTGTTACGCTCTCTTAACGTATCTCCAATGGTTATTGAGTGGTTTCGTAGTTACCTGTTTGGCCGCCGGCAGTGTGTACGCGTTGGAGGGTGCTATTCTTCATGGCGTGATGCCTCTGCAGGTGTGCCACAGGGTGGCGTTTTATCTCCTTTACTTTTCGCGTTATTTATCAATTCCATCTCTAATGAACTTCAGAGCTCCCACCACCTTTATGCTGATGATCTGCAGATTTACAATCACATTCCCATTGAATCGTTACAGGATGGTATTAATAAAACTAACCAGGACCTACAGACAATTACTGAATGGAGTGAAGTATATGGACTTAAAATCAATCCATCAAAAACTCAGTCAATTGTTGTGGGAAGCTCTAGAATGGTTGCAAAGATTAACTGGCCCTCTCTTCCAAATATAATTTTCGGTAATGTTAATGTCGAGGTCAGTGAAAAGGTTAAGGATTTAAGTATAATTATTGATAAATCGCTATCTTGGGGTCCTCAGTTGTAGGAAGTCAGTAGGAAAGTGTTTGCATCTGCAGCATCTTTAAGGCGACTACGAAACTTCCTTCCACATGCTACTAAAATTGCGCTTGCCCAGTCTCTCTTGTTATCCATAATTGATTATGCAGATGCCAGCTATCTTGATCTCACAGAACAGCAGCTAGATAAACTTGAGCGCCTGCAGAATTTCTGTATACGATTTATTTTTGGCCTTAAAAAGTATGACCACATTTCTGTATTTCGCGCACAACTCAAGTGGCTTCCCATTCGCTCTCGCCGAAATGCTCACATCCTTTCCCTTCTATACAACATTTTGTTTAATCCCAAAACTCCCAATTACTTAAAGGAGCGATTCCAGTTTCTTCAGGATGGACATTCTAGGGCCTTGAGAACGTCATTGAAACTGTGTTTAAAAATGCCCAGTCACACTTCCCACTTCTATGACAAATCTTTTACAGCACAAGCAATTAGACTGTGGAACATATTACCAACTGACATAAAACAAGCCAAGTCTATATCATCCTTTAATACACTTGTTAAAGAATATTATTTAAAAAGCTAATATACTATCACTACAGAAAGTTACATTATTTATTTATCTTGTGATTATTCTTGTCATAATAAATTATTACTATTTTACATATCTATTTCTTATATATTACATGAATTATATATTGCAATATATGTATATATGTGTGTATGTATAATTATAATATTTGTTTATATATGTATGTAGTATATGTTGATTATTTTATTGCGCATAACGTTTTATAATTTTGTAAATCCTGTCCATCCAAAGGTTGTCTGGCAGAAATCGCTACAAGCGATAAGACCGCCTATTATTATTATTATTATTTATTTATTTCTTCAAACAACATTATTTACATACACACAACATATTACATGAAGTAAAGAATACTTTTTCATTTATATGTTTTAGCACTACACTACAAATACAGATTGAGCATATAAAAATGTATGCATGTACAACATTATCATCTATAAAAATACTATCACCTAAACTAGGCCGAGCCTGTATCGTAGGTGAGAGTACCTTCCTTATGTGACGAAGAAATTTTTTTTTTTTGTGTCAGGGTAGTTGAGCGTTTTTACGGCCTCAAACTGGTTAGACACAATAATATGCGGACATGTTAAAATTTTCAAAGTATTTTTTTTTTATGATTTTTTAGTATATTTATAAATTTTAAAGTTAGTTTTTAGTGTATTTTGTAATTAGTTGTGTTACTAAGTTTTTTTTTTTTTTTTTTTTTTTTTTAATAATTTCAATTTGATTTTATTTTAATGTAACGAACAGATTTTCAACATCATTGTAACTTTGTTTTATGAGCCAGCTTGTTAGTATTTTCTTACAGTGGTATGTGTTTAATGAATATATGTCAAGAACTTTATTCAATTTGTTGTATAATAATGGACCAAGAAAGCATTGAAATTTACTAATATAATTTGTTTTGAATATATTTAAAGTACAAACTGGATGTTTTTTTCGAGTGATTTTGGTTGAATCGAAAATAAGTGAGTGGTGCTGTAACATTACGGCGTTCAATACAAATATTTTTCGGATAGACAAAACTTCGCATTCAGAGTAGAGATTATTTGTAGGGTATCTAAAGGGTTTAAATAACATTACTTTGATTAAGGCACGTTGGGCTCTTTCTAAAATAATTAAGTGAGTCTTCCTGCAACCTCCCCATGACGTAATGCAGTATGATAAGATAGACTGGACCAGGGCAAAGTAAATTGATTTTAATAAAGATTTGTTGGCTACATTTCGTAACTTTTTAAATACATAAATTAATTTACGAGTTCTTAAAGCGAGTTGATTAATATGCGGTTGCCAGGTCAGTCTACCATCTAACGTAACTCCCAAATATTTTATAGTATCACTGGCGTGAAGACTATAGCAGAAACATGTAGACACATCGGGGCAAGAATGAATTTTAATATTTAAATCGTTTTGGGGTAAAGTATGCGATGTGTTTGTGAAAAGTATTGTACTTAGTAGTATTGTACTTAGCATACAAATTTATGTACCTATTAATTAGTCCTGAACTGTGTATGTGCAATAAAGAATTATTATTATTATTATTTTGATTATCAAACTGCTTGTATTATAATAGTATAAATTATTTCTCAGTTATAATATCTTTCTTAATCTCTAATATAAAGCTTCAAATTACGTTCTCATCATTATCATCATCGTCACTGTATGATTATGCAGGAGAATTTTGACCTGTGAATTTGAGGACATTTTGCATAAATCATTTATACAATAGACTCCACGTTCAATTTCTAGACTGCGTTGAATCGTGGTTCATGATTGTTGTGCTCATTTTAGGTGAATTCGAATGAACCAATCTGAAGCTTTGATTTAAATTAGTAATTGAAAGGCTTTTGAGCGAATATTAGGTTTATCATTAACAAGTTAATCAATTCTCGCAACACGTACCTACTTTTAAATTTCACATTAATTAAATATATTGTACCGGTAAATATGTGACCCGTGACGACACGAGAGTGGACTGGAATAGCGAGCGTATCCGAATTGTTTCGACTCGCTAAGGACAGACAACAATTCCAGAAGTTGGTAGCCAACCTTCACTAGTTGGAGAGGCACTTGAAGAAGAAGGTAAATATGTGTATTAGGGGAAGGTTATTTTTTCTTTTATTTGAACAAAGTAACAGTATTAATATGAAGATTAGTAAATTATATTACTTTTTCTGTTGTAGTAATTAATACAAATCCAACTACGTTTGTCACAGGTTACACAAAAAATGTGAATAAAAACTAGCAAGAAAAGGATGATTTGATTTGAAAAATAAAATATATTTAAAAGATTCATCTATTTTAACAAAAAAAAAGAAAGATATCGTGATAATATGAGTGATAGTTCAATGAAGATAAAAATAAAACAAGATTATACATTAGTTTAGAATAAAATTCTCAGCGTTTTGGAACTGCGAAAGGCGCAATTATTTATCTTGGATACAATTCAATACATGTTTTTTTTACAATTGCTAGGTCTCGTCGTTGCTATGTCAATGGAGTAGAAAAATCAATTTTAAGAGTTTACTATTGGATAAATTAGCAATCGTTTACTAGCATTAGTTTGACAGGCGTGGTTCTTGTTCTTGTGAAAAGACAAGGTAGTCCACAATGTGTCCTGCTAGAAATCCTAAAAAACCATTAATGTACAATAGATGCTATGATATTTATTGCAATATTTAAAATAAAATTACTTATATTCCTACCAATAAGTAAATTTAGGTGTTGTGAATCTATCACTCACAGTATATATAGAGCAAGCCACATATATTTTCTATGTTTGTTTGCGCTCATAAAGCCAAGAAAAGGATCCGTCACGTATATGAGAACAAGTAAAAAGCAGACGTTTTACCTTTGCTCCAGTATGAACACTTTAGAGGCACCCGGAATATTCTTCTTGTAAGAAGAAGTTGCTCGTAATTATTTCGTCAGCTATTAAAAAACAATTTAAATATGCTTTCAGGCGGTAATCCGTGCGGTGAAAACGGTACATTTGTGTCTTGTAAGTACGAGTGCCCCACGAATTATTGTCCAGTAGATGATCACCAATATATAGTGATATGCGAGCCTACAGACCAGTGCCGGTCAGGTTGTCGCTGCACTGACTGACTAAACAACTTAAGGCTAAGTCAAGAATATCCCAAATGTATTATTAGTAACTAATAATTATGACTGTCGTAAGTACGAGTATACAAATGCATTGAATACATAGCTTGGAAACATGAACTGTGAATATATACAGGGATATTATGTTTACTGGGAGGAGTAATAGTTTTACATGCTTTTCTTTATAACACTCGGACTATTTATGAGACAAGTATCATGCTATTTACGAGTATTTTGAGACTAGATGATGCTGTGCATTTGCAATTGCAGGGACAATTTTGTCCCTGTATTTATCAATTACTCTTTGCTTTTTTGAATTTAGGATACTTAATTGTGTACTATTTAACTTCCGACCATGTACATTCTTAAGTAAGGAAATGACAGCCCTATCATTTAATGAGGGAAGAGGTAAAATTTATGCCCGGGATAAATATTTGCGGACAACACAACATAACATCGCTGGTAGCTCTAGAAAATGGTTTATAAATATATTAACGTTTTCGTTTTCACAGAGGCGAATGCTGTCTAAAAGCTGAAAGGAAACCGCTGAATGCCTTTGCATTGCTGTCTGTGAGCTAGCTGAAGGAGTTTATCGATCGCCTTTTATGACTTACTAAGTGATTAATGAGATGTTTGGATTACAAGTTATACATACTAGTACTTTCATATGAATCCAGTATCTGATCAGATGTTAATGAAGACTATCAAGGGATTGAAATTCGGAAAGATTCATATTATTAATGATGAAGATTTTAATCTTTTTTTTTAATTTTGGACCCCATTTTGTACAAGGAAAAACGAAGTTTAGGAAGTTTAGCGCGTATATCTGACAACTGCGAGAACGTTGACGACCCACTCGCTATGTGTAACTCCCTCATATTCCTGTGTGACCCGAAATGTGTATGCATGGATGGTTATTATAGAAATTCCGACAGTTTGTGTATATCGAAAGAAGAGTGTCAGGAGATTAACAAGAAAAAGCAACGTATAGGAGTTTAAATAAATAAATATATACTGGCACAATTCACACAGCACCACTGAGTCCCAAACTAAGTTGTTGCATAGCACTTGTGTTATGGGTAATAGATAACTGATATACTACTTATATATATTTTTTTTATTATGTTATACATTAAAACCTAAACACAAGACGGAAATCGAACCCATAACCTCCGTGAGACGCTGAGATGATGATGATGATGAACCTCCGTGAGCATATAGCGTTAGCCGCTACGCCAGGGAGGTCGTTTTGAGTCGAGTTTGAGAGTAAATCCTTTAGTTCAATATTAATAGTATTGTGTTTGTTACTAATATTGGTTTATTTTTATTACAAATAATATTCGTGTTACAAATGTTTTTGTTTGATAATAAGTTTCGAAATATGTACACACATATTTTACTTTTCTAGCCGCTACAACTAAGGGTCTAGGTATAAATAATTTGGCTATAACAACTCACAGATCCCCAAAATCCCGAATCGTTAATCTTAATTTGTTACCAATAAAATTATTTTTGATAGTGCAATTAAGTTCTCAATTTCTACTATTTTAAATAATTTAAAATTAATATATTTAGAAAAAATATTTATATAAATAATTGTCAAAATATTAGTATATATTATATTGACCCGTCTACCTTCATGACGAAAACATTTCACGCGGGACACGTATACACTTAATTGTGATATTTATGATTTTACCGAACATGAGGCGATTAATTTTTCTTGAAATTTATATTATACATAAACACCCAGACGCGAAACGGGAATCGAACTCGTGACCACCGGAAGCGTACCGACGTGCGTTAGCCGCTACGCCACGGAGGTTATTATATTCATAGTTCGAGACCCAAGTGTAAAACAAAAATGTTAAAACCCAACAAACTTTTAGAAACCTTAACTTTCAATAAATAAAAATGACTTAGTATTTCAAATCAATTTACAAAGTTTCTAAATATTTTCCTAGATATATTTTAAATTTAATATAATTGATAAAATAGATCTAAAATGGATGGCTGAAGTTAAACAAAGCTTAAATACGCAAATGTAGGTCGCAGTTTTTACTTTTTAATGTAATAATAACTTACTTGACAAAGGATGACATTCTATAGGAACCGCCGTTGTGTAGATATCGTATAAAGTTCTGGGAACAAGATGGTAATTTATGCCGACAGTCTACTTCAGTAAAACCTAGTTTTCAAAGGTGCTTTTGTGATACCCAAAACTTTAACATCAAATAAAGGAGTGAAAATTTAAGGCAGAGTACATAAGAACGAATATTCCCGTGTACAATAATCCATGTTATTGTTTAAAGGTGCATGTTTTTTATTTGTAAGAATTTATCAACATATTATTATATTATTAAATATTACTCAGGGAGCTATTATGACGCACAATTTGAATAATACTTTTTTTTAATGATTTAAGGCGGCATAGCTCGGAAATAGTCAATTAATTCAGACACAAGTCATATTCAGGGACACACACACTCATATAACCAGATATAAGGAATCGGTAGCTCATTTGAAATAAGTATCTAACAATGCGCTCAATAGATTGCATGAATATGTTTCTGAAATAATATAATATTATCGATGTGCATAACATAAAGATTAAAAGATCCTATCCGTGTTATAACATCATTATGATTTTGGTGATTTGCTGTCTTATATTAGTACAGTTCTAGATGTGATAAGATCCGAAGAGAAGATGGTGGCAATAGGCACCAAAAACAAATAAGAAACTGCAAATATTAGAACTGTCATAACTTTTTAGAAAATAACGCTACGAATGATGTAAATTTCAATTTGAAATTTTTAGAATCACATGTCATTCTCATCATAATTGTGGATCGCCTCTCCTGAAATTTAGGAAGGCCTGGTTCAGTCACAGATGAAACATTGCGACGACCAGCAAGACAAACGGTAGGCTGACTTTTTGCCCGAATGCCCGTTCTAAATAAGTCACAAAAACTCGATACAAAAATATTTATTGGACAGTTTAATCAGCGATTTCTTTAATACTATCATCAAATATTAATTCCGGTTCCGTTATCAGCGCTGTTGAGTAAAGTCATAAGTTTTGGCACATCTTTTCTTTGATCAATTCCTTGAGCGAGAAAGTAAAAGGAACGTTTTACAGTCGTGGGGAAACTTGACTTTTATATTTAAATGGCTCACCTCTAACAACTCAAATAAACCAATTTGCCCCTCCCTATAATAGAAATATTACAGATAAAAACTACTCTTACTGTATCACAACATTAGCTAGAAATTCTCTAAAAAAATTAGTACAATAACTATTCTTTAATTTTAAGTATCAATTTCCTTGACTTACATATCTTTTTCTATAATATAAAAAAAATATTTTGTGTATTTTTATCATGACCTCGACCTTATGATACGTACCTAAAAGTGCTAGAAGTATTCTATTCTTCAACTGATATCAGAATTCATTTATGTTCAAGTTATGTATATTATTCGTTTTTTATCCATGCAGGGGCGGAGAAAGAATACTGACCTCTGCAGCCGGAGTCGGCCTGTCGTAAAAGGTGACAAAACAATCCACCCTAGCTACGTGGTAGGGTCCCAAGCCCATCTGGATGGCGACCGTCTTTGGTCTTAAGTATGCTTCCATAATAACTTTGAGTTGTGTTCCGGAATTAGTGACCCAAGTTCCTGTACCAATATGAGACAGCAGCGTGTTCACGATGCCACTGGCGTTGCCATAGGCGACGGTAACTGCTAAATTCTAAGCGGGCCGTCGGCCTGTCTGCTGACCTACAGCAATAAAAATAAAATATATAAATACAATTTTGTGTTACTGTCCTTATAATTTGAACTACGCCTAACAAAATGTCATTTATCATCTACACAATTTATTCAGTTTTCGTTCAAAGTGTTTCAATCAGGGTACTATTTCAATGAGTGCTTGTATAAATTGTGTACCAAAGGGACTGGCTATAGTTTATTGATCTCAAATAAATTGGATTCAAGTTTTAGGTTAATGAAAATTGATTTGTAAGTAATTATAAGCTTAATTTTGTATTTTGATTGTAGACAATCGTATTACAAGTTGAAAATGTACAAGCGTTGTAGATTTAATTAGGTGGTTAGAAGTTTTTTATACTGTTCGTGTGGTCTCTGAGAAATAAAATGATTTACTACTACTAACTCATGTAGTTTTGAGATCTGAATCCTTTCTTCTGCTCCTCTCCATCAATCAAATCCTCCTTTCCATCCTCTTGATGATTTGAAAATAGCAAAAACATTTTTAGTTTTTCTTTAACAATATAGGCATTAGACTGCAGTTGATCTTGTGTACAACGAAATTAATTCATATATGTACAACAAAATTAATCCTAACTAATATAATAAATGCGAAAGTGAGTTTGCTTGTTTGTTATGCTTTCACGCCTAAGCCGCTGAATCAATTTTGATGAATTTCGGTATCGTCATAGATTGGACCCTGGAGAAGGACATAGGCTACTTTTTTTTAATTAACATGACAGAACAACGTTTGCCGGGTTAACTAGTTCATTTAAATTTTAAGCTATTTGCTTAGAATTTTTAGGAACAATATTTTTCATAAATGCTTTTTAAGTATATTTAAAATTGATTTTGCTTTCTCATTGCTCATCTCTGTTATTTCAATTTCATATTGGATATAACAGTGAAAATCTAAATTTAACAGAGGTCTAAGTCTTAGCCTCACGATGTTTATAGCTCTTGGTGAAATTATTGATTGTTATATATTGTTGCCGTAGTCAGTTGTATAAATGGTTGTCGCGTAATATTCATAATAGGTAGTACGTATATATAGAACTTTATCATTCACAAATATATAATATAATGTAATCTGTTTCAGGATGAACGTCTCGCTAACTACCTAGTCAGGTCATAAATTCTGTCACATGTTTAATGTAAAATAATTGTAACAAGTTTATTAATTATGTAACCATTTATATACCAAAATGAACTTAACAAAACATAGATTCTTATGACATTAAAGTTTATTCAAAATGACCTCCGTGATTTTGAATACAAGCCTTCAATCTGCGCGGCCAGTTGTCTATCGCAGCACGAACGAGGTCCATGTCAATATCGGCGGCTGCCTTAATCAAGGATGTCTTGAGTGACTCCAAATTAGGATGAGGCTTTGAGCACGCCTTTTCCTCCAAGTGTTGCCATATCTTGTAATCTAACGGATTCAAATCTGGACTGGAGGAGGGCCAGTCTTCGTGCCCGATGAAGTCGATTTCACGCGCCGCCAGCCAGTCTTGTGTGCTCTTCGCTCTATGAGCTGGCGCCGAATCTTGTTGGACCCAGTGCCTGTTATTGAACATGGTATGAGAAACAGGTTCTACAAGGTTCGTCAGGACTGTATTTTGATACACAACAACATTCGTTTTTACACCTTTCTCACAAAAATGTACCTCTGTTAAGCCCCTATAAGAAACTCCCAACCATACCATGAGCGAGGATGGAAAATGACCTCGTTGAACACGCGGAATACGGTTGCTCGCTTCTTCACTACTGTGTGCGTACACCTTATCATTTTGTTTGTTGTAGTTCTCTTCTACGGTAAACATTTTTTCATCCGAAAAAAGAATTTCCCGATATTTTTTTCCCGCGTACCGCTTCAACAAAGCGCGGCATCTCTTCAGTCTCAGGTCCATTAGACGAGCATTCAAACGATGTCCTGTTTTTCTTCGATATGCCCGAAGCCCTAAGTCTTCATTTAACACCCTTTTCACCGTGGTTCTGCTTAACCCCATCTGAAGGGCCAACAGTTTCTGCTTACGTTTGGGATTTCTTTGAATTCGTGCCTTCACAGCTTTTATCCCTGCTGGAGTCCTAACAGACCGAGGGCGACCACGTCTTGACCTGTCATCTACACTAGAGTCTTCATTGTATCGTTTGATGGTACGATAAACGAATCTTTTGGTAATATTCAAATTTTTCACTATGTTAAAAATTTGAATTGGCGCATAACCGCAACGATGCAACGCAATAACTGCAACACGGTCTTCTTTAAGCGTCCACTTGTAACGTTCTCCCCCTACGTCACTTAATATATATATATATATATATATATATATATATAATATAATCCGTATATGTACCGATGTACATATATTTACGAGGAGATTCGATTAGTAACTACGAATCGAACTAATAATTTTAACGACGAATTACGTATTTAATAGTTTCAATAGAAGTGTGATAAAATGAGCAGTCACAGATATAAAATCCTGTTTGATGAGAAAATTACACATTTGTGTATAAAATAGAAATAATAATAATTAATTTCTATCACTCACCGAACACGACGAACGACGGTTTCTGGTGATGCTTTGGCCTGGAGATCGCCTTTACGGCTAAGACACCTACGTTGTGTTTTCCCAAAGTAGTAAACCTAGATTCTTTATTAACCGGTGATTTGAGATATCGGAAGCTGTATATGTTGGAATACATCTATGTACTTATTTCTATGGGGCTTAACGGAAAATGGAATAATAATAAACATACTTATAATATTCATATAGGTCGATAAATATTAAAGAAAATATAAGGTGAGTAAAATGTAATTATTGTAAAGTGTTATGTAACGAGTATCGTGTGAGTAAGTTATTAGTCAGTTACTTATAATAAACCTTAGCCTAAAGTAATTCTAGTAGCTTTATTACTATAAATAGTACTAACCTAACCACGACCGCGAATCGGGAATATTTCATTGTAAAACCGAAACTCTACAACAAAATATGTTGCCCGGTGAAGTCACCCACCACCTCAAAGCCCCGCGAAAATACGACACTAACCTTCTACATTTAGTGTCCCACAATACAACTTCTCAGTATAATTTCTTGGGGAAAAGAGGAATAAGTGAATTATATAATGTGGCGCGAGAAATTGCCAAAGCTGTGAGCAGCGCTTATACGTTGGAGATTGAAGACCACATTTACCATGGGCGATACGCCTATGCCTATCGAATGGCGAGCAAACGGACCTGGCCAACTCATTAAAGTATAGCAAGGAAAAGCATCTTGCATCATGTCGAAGAGAAGACACAGGTCGGCTCAAGCACTTACATCGAGTCAGCACATTAATGGCATTGTGGATAGTATAGTATGTTCGGCCATAAAGGCCACGTACTCACACCTCTCACAGATCTAGCAATCCCTTTTATCGATGTAATAATTCTAGTTATAGGTATGTAGTTATATAACAGGCAGAACCGCCTTATCCATAATTGTGATCATCAATGCGATATCGTTATGATAATTAAGATTTGAGTGATAAATTTAAATTCCTCTATTCTCACTTTATAAACTTATACCAGAAGAATAATTGTGCAACCCAAGTGGCAACAGCAGCCGGCAAATCAAAGCTACTTTTTTTTATTACTTCACTAGGGTAAAACGTGCACTAACTTCAGTACAGTCTTACGGAGATAGGAGAGGAATAGGATTATAGGATTGACATTTTAAATAGCGAGTAAATGCTGCATTAGTTAAATGAGTTGAAGAATATCACGCACGAAGCGATTCTATATTATTATGCATGCTTATCGGTATAAAATTTGTACCCATTCGTGCACTCGTATTAGAATATAGCCAAGTATGCAGACCACAGACATTGAGATTGCTGAACCATAACCGCACTCGTCCGTTCATCGTCAGCATAGTAATACTCTAACGCTAAGACGGGAGTGGGGAGTCAACGTTTGGTTTGGAACGTCTCAGTCTCGTAGTCTACACCTCCTGGTTACATTCCAGACAAGCATAACGCACTGTTAAGTGATAGACGAGATATACCATTGGGTTCTCAACGTGGTACCATTCGGTCTTCAACTTGGAAGCCAACTACTCCTTAATTAATTCTGATTCAACCACAAGTGTTCAAGAAACCTTAGAAGTTTCTAAATTCCATAAAATAACATCATCACAATTTTAGCGTTAAATCCCGGTTGCAACCCAAACTCTCGTTCCGGAGTTCAGGGTCCACTTCGCGCGATCCCCAACATCCCTGACGGCAAGTCCATAGGCAAGCATATCACCCTTTACGACTACTAAGATCAGCCTTTGATGCCCAGGGTCCACTTTCCAACCTTTCTTTTCCCCTTCGCATGATCCTTGACATCCCTGACGGCAAGTCCATAGGCTCGTAGTGTCCTTTACGACTACTAAGGTCAGCATTTACTCGATGTCTAAGCCTGGGTTCTTATGTATCAATATAATGAAGCCTTCTCCCCTTCGCAACCCCGCGACATCCCTGACGGCAAGTCCATAGGCACGTAGAGCCCTTTACGACTACTAAAGTCAGCATTTACTCAATGTCTAAGCCTGGGTTCTTATGTATAAATATAATGAAGCCTTCTCCCCTTCGCAACCCCGCGACATCCCTGACGGCAAGTCCATAGGCACGTAGAGCCCTTTACGACTACTAAAGTCAGCATTTACTCAATGTCTAAGCCTGAGTTCTTATGTATAAATATAACGAAGCCAATCAGGTAGCGCATACCCCATGCAAATATAATAAGGTCAGTTGATTTTCCTTATGTTCTAAATTAATATCTTAACCTAATTTAGTGTCGAAACTGATATATATTCTGTGTGTGATATGTGATTGTGTGATGTGTAATGATTTATAATTATATTGAATATAATATAAATATATATAGTACATAAAAATAGTTAAACGGGATATATTATTTGCGACTTACACTTGTATAAGGTTGAAGTTTCATTATATGTAATTATAAGAATTTGATAAATTGTTAAACCTATACGACTTACTTGGCAGTCCAAAAGCTCCGTTTTGGACTGAGCCTCATTCACTGACTCTAAGCTAAACCCTATTACGGAATTACACAAAATAATTGAAACATCTAGACTTACTCGCGTAATGGCTAACCTAAGACAACACTGACTCGACTGGGCCATAGTGCGAGAAAATAACAAACAAAGGGCTAGGCACACCCGTGAATTATTATTAAATTAAATCGCGGAATAAGAAACAACACTGACTCTAATAATTCCCTATGTCGAATCTCCACGTTATTTTAAAATATCGCGGATCGCGGGATAGAAAATAGACTAAGCAATCCACATCATGAAAGATCAGAACTGGCCACATTCAGATCCGACACAATGCAAACCACCATAATCAATTCTCTATATAGAAACAAATATCGCGCGACGCGAAGCCAGGAGTTTGTCCCCGGCTGTTATTACTCTTTTCGAAACGCGATTTCTCTGATCCGCTCTTCCCGGCGTCCCGACTCAGAGTCCCCTATGAATTCTGACCTCATTCCTTATATTCCTCGCCAAATACAATCCCTTAACTATATTTCAAATTTCGTCACCTCTCCATAGAAAAAATTACGCGCCACAGTAAATTATTTTACAGTGTATAAACATGATTATTTGATTGAGGAAAACTATATAGATAATGACTACATTATCCAACGTCAAAAGTTGTTAACCACTCATTTACATCTAATACGACTTAGACCTCAACCAAGCTTTAGATTTGCAGAATCGTTGTCCCATCCTTTGCACAAAGTTACTATACTGCCTATTCACCTTCCCGATACTACGCTATGTCTTGCATCAACAAGCACCCAGTCATTTAAGCAAGAGAGCTGTTGACAGATTAAAATTGTAGAATATGTGAGTAAACAGAGAAGACATTCTTAAAGATTTCTGCCTAATTACAATTTTGACCAATAACATCGAATTTTCCTTAATTTTATAGTATCGCTTAAGAATAAAATAGTTGTATTAACTTGGTACCGTCACACACTCCATATTTAAAAATGAGTAAAATTCTAAAAGTTATACATTTTTATTTTCATGAACAATTCGAAATTCTAATTCAATAAACTTTTTTGTGGCCAGCATTCTAAAAGAAAAGTTTTTACTGTGTGACAATACTTATGACCTGACTAGGTATAATAACTACTAAACTATTGAGAAATATTATTATTTCTAATATTTATTTATATAAATAAATATATAATACAAGTAAATAGAACACATCTGCAAAAAATATAAAAAATACCTAAAATAATCAGACAAGTAAATGTGCTTATAAAAAATAAGTTACTTTAGTACAAACTCTTGCATAGGATCAGATTGACTGACCTTCCGCCTGACGCAGGTCCTCTCAGGGCACGGTTGCTTCGGGAGGTACCTGTGTCGCATAGGGCGGGAGATGATGTCAGGGTGCCACCACTGTGGCGCGGGCGACGAGGAGGACACGGTGAACCACACTGTCGCCGTGTGCCCTGCGTGGCGCGAGGAGCGCCGCGCCCTCGTCGCCCAAATCGGCGTGGACCTGTCGCTCCCGGCCCTGGTTCTGTCCATGGTCGGGGGCGATCCTGGATGGACGGCCGTCGCCTCCTTCTGCGAGGCAGTCATGTCCGCAAAGGAGGCGGCGGAGCGGGAGCGGGAGTCAACCACCACACTCCCCTCCCGCCAACGCAGGCCACGCCGGCGGCGCCGGAGGGCCAGTAACGACCTCCGGCCGCCGTAAAAAGCGGCCGCGGGCGGCCCCTCGGGGGAGGACCCGCCGCCCGCACTATTACCGCGAGGGTGAGGGCTGCGTGCTGTTCCGCGGCCCCCCTCAACTCCTAGAGTTGTTAGGAGAGCGCCGGGGGGACGAAACACTGACCCCCTGGCGCCAACACTTTAGAAGGGGCCCGCCTCAAGGCAAAGGGCGGGCCGGCGCCGGCCCGGGCCACGAGATCGGCAGGCCATATATCCGTGGGCCCGGGCGTAGGCGATAGGAGAACAGCGGGGTTTTTTAGTGGGTAGTCGGAAATATCCCGGAGTCCCACATATCCCTCGGTCCCCCCGGGCCGGGGGAACCCGTCAAGAGAGGTTTTTCCCCGAGACCAAAAAAAAAAAAAAAAAGGATCAGATTGCAATACTTATGTTCAATTTACTGGCCTAAAGAGGTCGAGTCAAGATTCATGCAAACAATTCAGAGTTAATCCAGATTAGCTATTATTTGATATGCTCTTCGTTTAATTAATTATAATCATAGTTCACTGACATAACATACTCATGTAACAAGTGCAATATTTTTACTTCCAAGTTGTTATGTTGTTAATAGGGCTCACTTTACTAATGGACTGTTTATTGTTTTGGAGCGAATGAATAGAGACTTGTGTTTAATTCTATATTTCAAGACCAACTAAAATTTAATAGACGGTACATGTTGATGCATCGAGAATCAAACATGCCACCCACCAAAAGGCTACATGGCCTTATATATAACATAATAATAATCCAAATATCACATAAATTATTCATAGATCATGAAATACGAATTACATTGTATATTCCAAGAATACAGTGCAAAACATACATTCGTTATTTATCAAACAATAAACATATTTTAAAATACATGATCTTACATCCTTGTGATACAAATATGTATGACAATGAATTTTTTACAAGGTTTTACGGTGATATGACATTATAATGTTCACATGGATACATTCTTTATAATGTTTATATTAAAACAATACATTTTCTTACATCATCTTTTCATCATTTTCCTGAGTGCTTTTCCTGAGATTTATTCTCCTAAAATATATAATAACACAAACTGTACAGCGTTCAATCTACAGCTAACGGTATAGCAAGCCGTAATATGAAACAAACAACATAAAATAACTCGTAGTATAACTTCAAGAAATTGTCAACTACTAGAAATAAGAAAATCTCCAGGAACCAATAACCTTAAACATACATTTTAAGTATAATAAAAATACAACATGATTACTATGGACAAAAGCTATCAAGAAAAATTAAAATTGTTTGCATTTTGCAACTAAATTTTGTAACTTTATCCGTGCAGGGGCGGAGAAAAAATTCTAACCTCTGCGGCCGGGGTCAGCCTGTCGTAAAAGGCGACCAAAAAACCCAACCTAGCTACGTGGTAGGGCCTCAAGCCCGTCTGGATGGCCAACACCTTTGGTCTTAAGTATGCCGCCATAATAACCTTCTGTTCTGTTCCAGCATTAGTGACCCAAGTTCCTATACTCTTATGGGACAGCAGCGTGTTCGCGATGCCTCTGGCGTTGCTAACACTCATAGGCGACGGTAACTGCTAAATTCTAAGCGGTCCGTCAGCCTATCTACTGTCCTACAGGAATAAAAAAAAACCTGACCAAATTAATACAGCTATAGTTTTTTTCTTTGCTGATTGTGAATGAGTGAAATAGCTTTGTTTTTGTTTTGTTGCCCTTTACCGTAGTAACAAGTATGTAACTCTCCATGCAAGTGATAGGATATCACTATGGCTTTTTTTGTCAGAAACATTAAGCCTTATAAGCTGAGCTTTTTAAAAGCTTCGTATAATAATAAAGTTTCATACAAGTATCGAAATTCAAAAGGAAACTTAAATAATACTAAGATTACTTTGAAATTTGATTCAAACTGACAACACAAGGGAATATTAAAATATCAATTTTACGCCTTAACGTCCGACAAACTTGGACGTACTTTGAGTTTTATAACTCGGGAAAATTCGAGAGTGATTATATTCAAAGCAAAATATAAGTGTCATCGGGATATTTCAATAAGTTTAATATTCACGAGCAACGATGAAAAGAGGCGGGAATCTTGAATTAGTGTATTCGATTGTGAGTGATATTTATTGGATACTCAAAGAAATTACTTTTTGATAAATATGTTAGAGGAGGATACTGCATGTTAAAGTTAATTTAGCGTGTCGTAACCTGGGGTCAGCCTTTGCATTTTTGACTCACGGTTATCGTAAAGAATCCATTTTTCGTAACATGTCACGATTCGATCCAATATTCCTTCATTTTTGTATTGATTTAACAAGGCAACACCAATTTCAACACGCATTTCTTTCTTTTAAACTATAATTTTTTTATTGTCAATTCTCAGTCGGTAAATATTTTTATTAATTTAACGCCATCTTCCGGCAGAAGGAAATATTTAACGCCACCTTCCGACAGAAAGAAGAATCTATCGCCATCTTTCGGCAGAAGGAAAAGGAAGCGTTAATCCTGATGATCCTTATAAGAACTTTGGTACAAGATTATTAAATTTGTGTATTGTCATCAGGTTTGACAAGTGTGCAAAATCTTGAATTTTTTTGATCGTTCAAAGTGGGTAAAAACAAGAATAAAAATTCCGTTACATAGTACATACTCGTACATAGATACATACAGGTCAAGTTAAGAAAAGCGTGGTAATGACTCTGATTTTTGAAGTACCCGTCTTTCAGGTTTAATCCGAATAAAAAAAGCAATTGAAAGTTTAAATTCGTATGTATTTTTGTAAAAGAAGAATCTCATAGGTTTCATGTGAAAAAAATTCACTCGAAAATCTCACACCATGAAGGTTTTGTCAATTCTGTCAATTCAAAGTATAATAGATATTGTTGTAAGTAATAGATATTACTTACAACGGCAATTACACACTTAACCCTCTATTATTATTATTAGCTTAAACTGGTGACAATAAAGTATTAGTATATATATACCCAGACCGGAATCGAACTCGTGACCTCCTAGCTATTATACCACGGAGGTCATCGGAAAAATCTGTATGTATGTGTAGTCTAGAAGACTACTTATTTGTAATTCTATCATGCGGGAAATATTACATAATAATAAAAAAACCTTTTCAAGTCCGCCATGGAAATCTAATTTTAAAAACATAGCTAGAAGTTAAACCTTAAAATGTTCATTGAACTAGTCTGGAAAGCTTGGTGATATTGGTGCATAATTATTTCTACAATGTCCGTAAATAGTTTTATGTGCCTACTTATAATTTTGACCAAAATTTCGATTAAAACCTCTTCTTTACTGTAATGATTCAAGTGTGATTACATCATTATTTTAATAAACAACTAATATATCTATACTTTGCTATTAATCATATTTTCTTTAAAGCTACAATTAAAATAAATGTCTAAATATTCACTGCCCATTCGAGTAGTTGTAAGATTCTGTTAAATATATCTGGGCCAGCCCTAGTATTTGAACGGAAGATTATTACAGCAATAGATTTTCGTTCGTGCAAGTCGTAAATCAATCTCTCGGTCAATTTTCGAGACCACTTTCTTGGAGTTTTTACTTCGATCCATGCTTCTTTGAAGATAACAAGTTTGGCGGGTATCTAGGTAAATTTTATAAAGTTTTTTTAAAGATATGGTAAGAATTACATTTACGTAAACTATTGAAGTGTATTTAGATGCCTAAGACCAATCTAGAGGTCACATGCATCATTTTATCGCCTAATTTGCATATTATAGCACAATCGTCATGTACTGACGGTAAGGGAAAAATTGTGAGGAAACCTGCTGCATACCAAGATCATGCATAGTCTGCCAATCCACTGTGGATAAGCGCGGCGGGTTCACTGCCCGGTCCCTCCTGGAGGAAACATAGCAGTGGAACGTAAGGAACTCTTGTTGTAAGTTATTTAATTAATATATATATTTGTGGCCATCTTGTTGCCTCCAACAAGTGAATATGACCATCTCCAACTATTTTTAGGACATTGTAAGAGGCGATAAATCGCTCATTACGCGAGATAAGATCAACCAAGGTACGAAGTATCATAGTTTCTTTTCTTATAGTAATATTATACATAAGTATTCTAAATTCCATATTATTTCCACATATATTTTGTGCTATTGACTTCATATTGCAATCATGATTTTTTTACTATTTATCTTTTTTATATCTATCACCTTATAGGATGCAGCATGGCTTATTCTTATTTTTTGTACTTCAAAGAACAGAGAAGAAGGCCGCCATCACAAAATTAACGTCTTTCATAGCGATACCTTTACACACTCCCTCAGTACTTTTTTTTTTTTTTTTTTTTTTTTTTTTTTTTTTTTTTTTTTTTTTTTTGGTCTCGGGGAAAAACCTCACTTGACGGGTTCCCCCGGCCCGGGGGGACCGAGGGATATGTGGGACTCCGGGAAAGATGATTGGCCATCCGACTACCCACTAAAAAACCCCGCTGTTCTCCTATCGCCTACGCCCGGGCCCACGGATATATGGCCTGCCGATCTCGTGGCCCGGGCCGGCGCCGGCCCACCCTTTGTCTTGAGGCGGGCCCCTTCTAAAGTGTTGGCGCCAGGGGGTCAGGGTTTCGTCCCCCCGGCGCTCTCCTAACAACTCTAGGAGTTGAGGGGGGCCGCGGAACAGCACGCAGCCCTCACCCTCGCGGCAATAGTGCGGGCGGCGGGTCCTCCCCCGAGGGGCCGTCCGCGGCCGCTTTTTACGGCGGCCGGAGGTCGTTACTGGCCCTCCGGCGCCGCCGGCGTGGCCTGCGTTGGCGGGAGGGGAGTGTGGTGGTCGACTCCCGCTCCCGCTCCGCCGCCTCCTTTGCGGACATGACTGCCTCGCAGAAGGAGGCGACGGCCGTCCATCCAGGATCGCCCCCGACCATGGACAGAACCAGGGCCGGGAGCGACAGGTCCACGCCGATTTGGGCGACGAGGGCGCGGCACTCCTCGCGCCACGCAGGGCACACGGCGACAGTGTGGTTCACCGTGTCCTCCTCGTCGCCCGCGCCACAGTGGTGGCACCCTGACGTCATCTCCCGCCCTATGCGACACAGGTACCTCCCGAAGCAACCGTGCCCCGAGAGGACCTGCGTCAGGCGGAAGGTCAGGGCGCCGTGGCGCCTTTCCACCCATTCGGCCAGGACGGGCCTCACCGCTTCGATGGTGGCGAGGCCCGCGCTAGGGTGCGCGAGGCGCTCCTTCCACTCCACCATGAGTACCTCATCGCGCAGCTCCGCCCGCTTTACCTCCACTTCGCGAGGCGCGGGGCGAGAGCCACGCTCGGCCGCATCCCGGCGCCACTGGTACAATAGCGCCAGGACTCGAGCCTCGAGGTCCCATGGTGGGGATCCGGCCAGCAGGGAGGCCGCTTCGAAGGACACCGTGCGGTATCCCCTTATCGCCCTGACGGCCAGGACGCGCTGCGGCCTGCGAAGCAGCGCCGTCGTTTTGGCCGTCAGGCAATCCGCCCATATCGGGGCCCCGTAAAGGGCCATCGACCGCACGGTACTGTAACCCCTCTTTCTGTATTTGCAACTTCCCTAGTCTTTATTTTTTTACTTTCTCTGTTAGTGGCGCTACTTTAAAATTTATTTTAATGTACTCATCCATCTAGGCATTTGCATCTCCACGGTATGTAAAATTCTTTAGTTCTTCCTCGTTGTGGTTTTATTATATTACTTTTACTAACTAATTTAAATTGTAAACTATTGTATATAGTATATAATTTCTTATTAAATATCTATTAAATCATATTATTTTACGATACTGTTTGATACAAGATTACAACACAAAAATCATTTTAGCGAAAAGATGATCTTTTACAAAGTTTTAGTGTATTTCTTGAATTACATTTGATCAAATTCATTACAACACAACAAAATTAGGTTTACAAAAACAAAATGTAGTACACAATACTTATAAAAAGAATGGCATAAAAAATACGCTTTGTTTTTTTAAAACGTATATACCGTATTTGATTTGGTATATAAATAACTGTGGTTTAAATAGAACATTTCAAAATGACTATTCATTTTCTATAATTACTTTTGATGCAATAAATTACTAAGAATCTTAAGCAAATTAAAATAATTAAAAACTGGTCATTAATTTATTTTTAATTAGAATAGACATTCAACCCAATTGTGGATAATTTTTCAACGTTTTCTTTATCACTT
The DNA here is from genome assembly GCA_963693495.1 of Malacosoma neustria. Lineage (NCBI taxonomy): Eukaryota > Metazoa > Arthropoda > Insecta > Lepidoptera > Lasiocampidae > Malacosoma > Malacosoma neustria. The sequence continues at coordinate 14,338,172 of OY856383.1, forward strand.
ACAGCCGAGAACTCCATTTTCCTGAAATAAATATATACAAAGTTTAAATATAAATACAGTATTTTAAATTGGTAGAGATATAATGATAACTGATTTGAGGTAATGGAACTAATCGTTTTTCGACAAAAAACCGGTTGGTAGAACTGTCGAACGCCATTTTCTTTGACTGCTTTTGTATTGTAACTGCTGCGATTGCAATTCAGAAAGAAAATACCTGTGCTTTTCATCGTCCCTTGTATACTAGTACTGTCCAGTAAGAATAAATGTTGGAAAATTATTGTTCTCGTACATCTTTCAATAAATCATCATCATCCCAGCGTTAAATCCCGGCTGCAACCCACACTTACACTTTTTCTTCTCCACTTGGCACGATCTTCGGTATCTTTCAATAAATTATTAAAATATTTACTTACAACAATCAACAGGCAAAACACAAGTCTTTGATTCGTCGTGGTATACGTATCCTTCTCTACAATCACAACTGTTGTATCTACAGCCACTGTAGCATGTTTTGTTTAAATCTTTATAGTCTGAGCAGGAATTGCCGCAATGGTTGCCGCAACCAGTTGTAGCGTTAAAATCACCACTGCAACTTGCTGGAACATAGCACATAATTAAATATAAAGCATGGCCCGCTGCTGGGTTCTCTCTATCTAGAAGGAATAAACAGTACACTTGGTCAAAGTGGTATGACGATTTATACCGACCAGTGATATCGGCGTGCAGATTGCCTCACAATGTTTATTCCCACCATAGCAATTATGTTATTGCGCGATTAAGAAGAAACACCTGGATTGCGCTGACATTCTTCTTTTGTCGCTGTAAAGGGTGTATTTGTAACATAGAAATTCTCCAATACCTGTTGTATTGGAATGGGTTTCAGTTAAACTTTTGGAGCCTCATCTGGATATTTGAAGAAAGGTTTTCTTTTTAAGCTTAGCAGGTCAAAAAGCAGGGATGTAAAGCCTAAATTTACCCAAAAATTTAATTTTCTTGACCAAATATACACAACAAATAAATGTAGTCTAACCTTGAAAAGGAAAACTGAGCCTTCCTGCCTGTGGATCTATCTGGAAGTTAGTAATAAGTAACCCATTTGTCGAACTATACGACGCCTTAGGAGCAGTTGATCCTATTCTTCTCGTAAATGTATAATTTATGGACGTTATCTAATATTTCATTGCAACGGAGATTCAATAACCTTGTTTACATAGAATGAGTTATTAATTAAGATATTTTTAAACATTACGTCAATCACATAAACTAAAAGTAAGCAGGATGTTAAAAACGTCTCTAAAATTGCAATTATAGTCAACACATATAGAGACATACAAAAAATTAAATTAAATTTTTTTATTGCTGTAGGACAGCAGACAGGCTGACGGTCCGCTTAGAATTTAGCAGTTACCGTCGCCTATGGGTGTTTGCAACTCCAGTGGCATCGCGAACACGCTGCTATCGCATAAGAGTACAGGAACTTGGGTCACTAATACCGGAACACAACCCAAGGTTATTATGGCGGCATACTTAAGACCAAAGGTGGTCGCCATCCAGACGAGCTCGGAGCCCTATCACGTAGCTGTAGGTGGGTTGTTTTGTCGCCTTTTACGACAAGCCGACCCCGGCCGCAAAGGTTAGTATTCTTTCTCCGCCTCTGCACTGATAAAATTTCATTAAAAGTAATAAATTGGGCAGTGGGCATTTTTTTAAAATTTGGTACTTACGACAATCCGTTTTAGGTATACAAGTTCCATTAGTATTTCTTACGAAGCCATCGATACATACGCATTCAGGGTTGCAGAGTGCAGTAGCTCCACCACATGGTATCGGGTGGCCTAAGTCGTCACAAGTCTTTGGGCCGCAATGAGTGCATTCAATATGCATTTCGTTATTTCCACAGGTAGATCGTTTTGTAACTGTATGAAGAAGTTATTTGAATCGATATATTATATAAACAATTTCGTCATTACAGAAATGTTATCAGTATAAATATTATAGAGCACACACACATGACCCGAGAACTCAGGTACGCATGCACTAATTCATACTCACACAGAGACCAAAAAAAACACGCATGGACACAAAATTACAATTAAACACGCACTCACTCATCCGAGCGCACACACACACAAACGTCCGAAACGGACAACAAAAAATAGGAAGTCGAAATTGCAGCTGCTAAGATAATTTATAGTTGATAAAATGAAATGATTTAAGTGATCAAATATTATACTCCAAAACTGAAGCACAGTTACCAAGTACCTTTAGTAGGCAGTGAGTATTTGGTGTTTGTTGAAGGATCAATGCATAAGGGACGTGACGGAAGTACGGTTGCCTGGAAGAGATCGCTGTAAACGATAAGGCCGCCGATTTTTCACCGTCAATTTATAATGTACTTGTGCAGTAATTTGTAATTTTGGTGATAAATAAAGCATTATATATCTATAATGGAGCAAGCAAATTATTATTAATTGACTAACTTCGACGAAATATAAAACTATACCAACTCATAACGTCTCAATGCCGAGCTTCTTCTAGAGAGGACGCATAAAATACCCGCCAATACAAATCATCTTTGCCGGTTTTTTTAAGTCTTCCTTATTCATAAAATTGCTTTAATTAAATCTTGAAATATATCTATATTTATAGATATATACAATATTAAGTAGTTTGCAGGCTTTTATTCACAATAGTTCTTTATTAAACGCAGCATTACTAGGGCACGCTTGCATATCTTCTTAAATAGTTTTCAAATTTATTCCCATACATATTATATTATATTTGTTTAATATTAGTACGTATGAGTTTAAGTACGTATTTATTACAGTCCCATACTATACGCTTTATATTCACCTTAATATATTACACTTCTAAAACAATACCCTTCTTACCTTCACTTGAAATAAAATAAACCCAGAACGAAGATAACAATATAAAAGTAACTTTTGCCATTTTAGTACATTTTATTGAAGACGACGTTTTACGGTCACTCTCTTCATTGCACTAAGTTGAATATTTGAATCGAGTTTCCTCTACCGTGATTAATGACTAACTTAATGATTGCGGTCATAATTGATTCATTCAAGTTGTTTTTTATATATTTATTCATCTATGTTTCTATTTCGTCCCAGTATATAAAGCAATCAGTATTATATTTTCACACAATCATCTAAAACGATGCATACATTGAAAATTTAAATGTCACATAGGAAAATTGATTTAGCGTTTAAAATATGTACCCAAAAATATCTATAACCTGAAGATTTAATGAAGGTTTTGTAATTTTTTTTTTTCTGTGAAACCTGTTAAATAAACTAACTCAGTCAGTAAACAGGTTAGTAGTATTATAGTATTTTGCTAATTGCTCTCCGTGCAGGGGCGGAGTATGGTAGGAATACTAACCCCTGAAAACAACCCTAGCTGCATGGTAGAGCCCCAAGCTAACTGGATTACAACTACCTTTCGTCTTGTACACCTATGGGATAGTAGCAAGTTCGCGGCGCCCTAGCGTCGATGGTATCTGCTTAATATTGAATGGGTCGTCAGTCTGCTATTCCACGGCAATTAAAAAATTAATACCCTTGAAAGATAACAAGCAGGTAAATTACTGATTATGTACTGTAATTTAGTGTCTATGATGTAATTACCAATAACAAGCAAATAAAAGTATGAATTCATTATTTGCAATCAAATATTTCTCATTTGATCATTAACCAAAACCGATTTGTATGCAATTAAGATTAAGATTAATGTAATATATTACTGCGTCGTTATGTGTAAACGTATTTTTATAGATCAGCTGACCCGGCAAACGTTGTTCTACTATTTTTTATTGCTGAGGAAGACCAGATTGGCCAACGGCCTACTTAATAGTAAGCAGTTACAGTCTCCTATGGATGTTTGCGACGCTAGGGGCACCGCGAATACGCTGCTTTTCCTTAAGGGTACAGGAACCTGGGTCACTAATACCAAAACACAACACAAGGTTATTATGACGGTATACTCAGGATCAAGGGTGTTTGACATCCAGACGGGCTTGGGGTTCTACCACGTAGTTGGGGTTGTTTTGTCACCTTTTGCAATAGGTGGACCGGCTGCAAGGGTTAGTTAGTATTTTTACTCCGCCTCTGCATGGAGAAGACTAGCTGACTCGGCAAATTTGTTCTGCAATATATTTAAAAAAAATTAATAGTATTGATACCGTTTCAACCCATTGCTCCCAATATTGTAACAGGGCTTGGTTTATTTACATTTTATTCACCCCTATTTCACCCTCTTCAAATTTTATTTTTGAGACAAAAATTAGCCCATGCAAGGGCCCTTAGCCATATCCCTTCGAGAAGACTCGAAGGTCCAATATATCTCTATACCAAAATTCATCAAAATTGGTTCAGCGGTTTTAGCGCGAAAACGTAACAGACAGACAGTTACTTTCACATTTATAATATAGTATATTACTACTATAATATAAATGTGAACACTATATTATATTATAGTATAGATGAAATTAGATAATGATTTATAGTTTAATCATTAATTTTTCACATCGTATTCAACCCCATGATTAAATTTGAATGATTAATGACGAATTTTGTGAGGGATGAAGACCAAGCCACGGCTGTTTTATAAGCTAAAAGAACATCTCAAATACTAATTTTCAGTTAAAACAACAAGCATCATCTAAACATAAAAGAAAGCCATTAAAATAATATTTTTTCATTATTAAAATAAAATACCAAAACTAATTTATTCGTGACTAGAGGTAACGTGACAGACACACATTCTTAATTAATTTAAATTGAAAACTGCAATAAATTATATTCTTATCCGATAGTAATCATTGAAACGATTTGAATCGACTCACTTATACTTCCAACAAATATTTACATACTTGTCAAAATAAGATTTGACATTTTCTACATATTCTATTTTAATGTTCTATTGAACGGAAGTCAAAAGTACTAAAAGGCGATGTGCAAAAATAAACCAATAAATGTTTTCAACGGACGTTGCGAATATCCGGAACCTTCCAAAACCGTAAGATTTTCTTTGCTTTTCTCTCGGCTTACTATTCTTTCAACCTTTATCGAATTCCTTTTTGAAGCCTTATCCTATTTCCTACGACTGTGATGGTTTATATATGTCGCGATGTCTGAATAGTTTTATTTCCTTTTACTCATGTTTTATATTTGAGGAAAAAACCTTATTATATAATACATGAGGAAAACGGTATTTGTTACGAAGGTGGGCGTTATCACGTCACTGCTGCCAATTATAAAATATTTTTTTTCATCAATCTAACATAAACTGTTTATTAATATTAATTAATAGAAATAAATATACTGGAACAAATTATACAGCACCATCTAATCCCAAAGTAAGCAGTAGAGCGCTTGTGTTATGGATACTAGACAACTCATATATGATTTATATATTTTTCTTTTGTAACTAAATAAATACTATATTATGTAGTTCCGAGTTATAATATTTATACACTCAGGCGTGAAATGGAAAGGAGCTCGTGACTTATCGTGAATATTAGAGATCTTGGGATGTACAGGGTCCAACCAAAACTCTCAAAAGCGAAGTTACGAATAATCCCACTTGCCAGCTTGTTCTTTTTCTTTTAACAATTAATTGTTAATACATCAGTTTCTGCTGCAAACTTAAATTTAGCCTAAGCCTACATTTAGTTGTAATGTTATCACAAAAAACGGAAATACCACAAATGGGAATCCATTCAAACAATGCACTCTAGCTTCACCTTGTTACGAGTAGATACCAACAAATTGACCTCTGTGGCGTAGCGGTTAACGCATCTCAATACGTTTGTCAAAAGTCAGGGATTCCATTCCGGTTTCAATTTTGGGTGTTTATGTATAATATATAATAATTATTTATTTCAAAAAATTATATATGTAGTATTTAAAAGTTTGACGAACACTTCGCAAACAGAAAGTATTAGAATTAACAACAAAGAAATAGAATATGTAAGTGAATATACCTAGTCAGGTCATAAGTATTGTCACACAGTAAAAACTTTTCTTTTAGAATGCTGGCCACAAAAAAGTTTATTGAATTCGAATTTCGAATTGTTCATGAAAATAAAAATGTATACTTTTAGAATTTTACTCATTTTTAAATATGGAGTGGACGCTTAAAGAAGACCGTGTTGCAGTTATTGCGTTGCATCGTTGCGGTTACGCGCCAATTCAAATTTTTAACATACTGAAAAATTTTAATATAACCAAAAGATTCGTTTATCGTACCATCAAACGATACAATGAAGACTCTAGTGTAGATGACAGGTCAAGAAGTGGTCGCCCTCGGTCTGTTAGGACTCCAGCAGTGATAAAAGCTGTGAAGGCACGAATTCAAAGAAATCCCAAACGTAAGCAGAAACTGTTGGCCCTTCAGATGGGGTTAAGCAGAACCACGGTGAAAAGGGTGTTAAATGAAGACTTAGGGCTTCGGGCATATCGAAGAAAAATAGGACATCGTTTGAATGCTCGTCTAATGGACCTGAGACTGAAGAGATGCCGCGCTTTGTTGAAGCGGTACGCGGGAAAAAAATATCGGGAAATTCTTTTTTCGGATGAAAAAATGTTTACCGTAGAAAAGAGCTACAACAAACAAAATGATAAGGTGTACGCACACAGTAGTGAAGAAGCGAGCAACCGTATTCCGTGTGTCCAACGAGGTCATTTTCCATCCTCGCTCATGGTATGGTTGGGAGTTTCTTATTGGGGCTTAACAGAGGTACATTTTTGTGAGAAAGGTGTAAAAACGAATGCTGTTGTGTATCAAAATACAGTCCTGACGAACCTTGTGGAACCTGTTTCTCATACCATGTTCAATAACAGGCACTGGGTATTCCAACAAGATTCGGCGCCAGCTCATAGAGCGAAGAGCACACAAGACTGGCTGGCGGCGCGTGAATTCGACTTCATCCGGCACGAAGACTGGCCCTCCTCCAGTCCAGATTTGAATCCGTTAGATTACAAGATATGGCAACACTTGGAGGAAAAGGCGTGCTCAAAGCCTCATCCCAATTTGGAGTCACTCAAGACATCCTTGATTAAGGCAGCCGCCGATATTGACATGGACCTCGTTCGTGCTGCGATAGACGTCTGGCCGCGCAGATTGAAGGCTTGTATTCAAAATCACGGAGGTCATTTTGAATAAACTTTAATGTCATAAGAATCTATGTTTTGTTAAGTTCATTTTGGTATATGAATGGTTACATAATGAATAAACTTGTTACAATTATTTTACATTAAACATGTGACAGAATTTATGACCTGACTAGGTATATTGGGACAGTTAATATTTACAGAAGAATCAATGAAAAAGGAAATAGATAGAAGAATAAATAATACTTGGAAAAGATTTTGGCCTCTAAGCGAATTCATGAAGAATAACGAAATGCCTATAAAGAAAAAAGGAAAGTCTATAATACATGCATTCTACCCTGCTTAACATATGGATGTCAAACGTGGGAATTTACAGAACAACTATGTAATAAAATCAATGTCTGCTAGAACAGCATGGAACGAAGCGTGATTGGAGAAAAGAAGAGATAAAGTAAGATTGGACAGAATAAAAGCAAAAACAAAATTCAAGAATGTCAATGCAGTTTATAAACAACTAAAATGGAGATGGAGTGGACACATAATAAGAGACAAAAAACAGAAATGGACTAAACTTATTACAGAATGGTATCCCAGAGACAGACAGCAAAAGAAATCGAGGTAGACAGAGTAAAAGACGATAAAACGACATGATAAAAGTAGCTGGCCCAGCATGGAGCCAAATTGCGAAGGACAGAGAGAGATGGAAGTCTTTAGAGAAGGCCATTGTGGAAGGACAAGCTGTAGTGGAGAAACCGGATGCCGACAACTAAATACTTATTATAATAATAGATGTAAATGTAATTCTACAGTAATAAAGGCTTATTTATTTATTTATTACATTATAGCTATTTATTTATTATAGCTAGAGTTCAGCAGACAGGCAGACGGCCCGCCATGGCAAGTGGTCACCGTCGCCTATGGATGTTTGTAGCACCAGAGGCAGCAATACCAACGCGCTGCTGGCCTCGAAGAAATTTTAGTAATATTTATTTATTTTAAATCTAATATCATAGTGTTATGCATGGGGATGATTACGATTTAAGAGTCAAAGTCTTTAGACGTAGACAAAAGTTTTAGTCTAATGTTTAAATTTGTCAGATTTTACTACTACATAGTATTTACCAAGATAAATGTCTCAGCTTCTGTATTTTATTAAAAAAATGTAAAACTGTTACTCTATAAACTAAACAATTATCTTGCTTCTGTGCCTGAAGTAAACACTTTCGAGGATCAAAATGTCTTGTAAATTGTAGGACGTCGTAAACGTACGTTAGTTACTTACGAAGGCATAATATTGAAAAATATTTTATACGTATTCAAAAATAAGTTCTGAAAACATGGTTTTCAGTCTACAATTTTCTGGAGAATGGTCTCGTATAGGAGCTAGAATAAATAGATGTAAGACAAGGGATATTAACTATAGAAAAATAATTAAGAAAATAAATCTTAAAACTTAGTTTACAATGAACAATATTTACCAAATAACTTTTAAAAGTTACTTGGTCTTTAATTTACAAATTTGTTTTCATTGGCTTTATTATTATAGATTTATTGTTTTAATGTATAAAATATGTGATTGTAACTATGTATGAGGTATCTTAATTTATGTTAGAATATAAGTTAGTTACTATAATATTTATAGGAATTCAGTATGACGAGTTGAATAAAATACACAAAAAAATCAACCTCCATGAGAATTAATTTTATTTATTAAAAACAAACAAGTATTCCAATAAAATAACAAATATTACATTATCTCTTCATGTTTTAGAACAAAGTTTCATCAATCGAAGAAATAGTAAGCTGTAACAAATAAAAAAGTATTAATTTAATTTAAAATTTAATAAATAAAAACAATACATTTTTTATTGCTGTGCGACAGTAGACAGGCTGACGGCCCACTTAGAATTTAGCAGTTGCCGTCGCCTATTGGTATTTGCTACGCCAGTGGCATCGCAAACACGCTGTTGTCCCATAAGGGTGCAGGAACTTGGGTCACTAATGGCGGAACACAATACAAAGTTATTATGGCGGCATCCTTAAGACCCAAGGCGGTCGCCGTCTGCAATTTTCAACATACATGCATTATGTATAATATGTTTTATTTATTAATAATTTTAGGTAGTTTAAAAATGGATAAAATGCTGAAGTACGCAGGTTGGCACGTAAAACTACGAATCATTTTTAAATTTCGGATTGTTTGTACTTGTATATGTCGTAGTAATTAATGAAACGTCGGTTCTTCTATATATTGAATTGATACTAATTTTCTAAGTAAGGTAAAACAGAATGTATGTAATTAAAATTATATGCCAGCATAAATTTTTTCAAAAACGTTATTGAAATTTACATATATGTTAAATTAAGTTGTACTCACGGCATTCATCAGGCGTGACGCAAGTATAAGAATCGTCTCTGAAGTAGTTTTTCTTGCACACGCATCGAGGGTTGCAGTATCGTGCGAACGCATTGCAAACACTTGGCGAATAGTCCATATCCTCGCAGGTCTCACGCAAGCAAGGTGATGGACATGGGTTCCAAAATTCGTTGGGTCTAGTACAATTAACTGGAGCTGCAATAAAGTGTATTTAAATTAAAATATGAGTTTACATTGTTATTACATATGCGGGCATTGACACAATTTTTTAGAATAATATTTTTTTTATTGGTGAGGCACAGTAGACAGGCTGACGACCCACTTAATAGAGTTACCGTCATCTATTGACGTTTGCTACGTTAAGGGCACCGCAAACACGCTGCTGTCCCATAGGAGTACAGGAACCTGGGTCGTTAATGCCAGAACACAACACAAGGTTATTATGGTGGGTGCCATCCAGGCGGGTTAGGTTTGTTTTGTTTCGTTTTACGATAGGCCAGTCCCGGTTGCAGTGGTTGGTGTTCTTAATACGTCCCTGTATGGAGAAAAGAAATTTCTTTCACCATCCGATTCCTTTCGTTTGCATACAGATGCTCGCTCTGGTTTTTTTTATAGCTTGCGTCGATATTATGCATGACGCCTATCTCACACATAGACATAAAACAACTAATTAATTATAATAATATCCGGATGACCGAGCTTTGCTCGGTATTTTTTTTTTTGTATAAATTGTGTTTTTTGGAAATTAACAATTGATTTTCTTAGTCTAACCTCAAAGCAAACACTCATTGACTTCTTGTTACTTAACAACGCCATCTGCTGGAATAGCTTTAGTGTTGTGTCGTTAAAGCAAGTTAAAAAAACTAGTATTATTATTCGCCGATAGATGTCAGGAAGAGTCATTTTTAGTATTATTATTCGCCGATAGATGTCAGGAAAAGTCACATTTTTGTTATTATTCTTCCAATAAAAAAAAGCGAATAAAATGACATTTTCTAGAAATGATTCCTAGCTAGATCGATTTATCGCCCTCGAAACCCCCCCGTATACTAAATTTCATGAAAATTGTTGGAGCCGATTCCGAGATTCCAATTATATAAGTATATATATACAAGAATTGCTCGTTTAAAGATATAGGATTATTTATCCATAAGTGTAGGCAAGAGATTCTAGTCCTGATCCAGAGAGACTGGAAATCTACTTACGACACTCTGCAGCTGCTATACAAGCACCGTCATCACCGCCTATTCTTTTATAATTAAATTTGCAAGAACAACCAGAGAGACAAGGTGATGGTAGATCGCACAATATTTCCTGTATACTATCATCAGTAGGACAGTAGTTAGCGTTACATTGGCTCCTGCATGAGACAAAGGTTTCGTTTCCTTTGCATGGGTAACCACCTGAAATGTACATTAAAATTTAATCACAATGCTCATTTAATTCAGTGTTACTACTTTTTACAAGAGTGACATTCAATTTCGAGAATTTTACATAAATCATAGCAAATACTTCGTGTTATTCGTCGTTGCGTAAAGTTGTGTAAATTAAAAGGTAATAAACACACTACAAACTAATTTAAGTCAATTAAATACACGTATTACAAATAATACTTAAAACAGAAAGAGATTTCCAATAAACCATTATTATAAACTTCATCGTTAAATCGTTTAAAAATATATCGAAAATGATGTTTATATTTTTTTAAATGTACTTAAATTAAGCAGCATTATTGAAAGAAGGATGAAATTTACCTTCACATTGATCGGGAAGGATACATTTTCCATTGATTTCAGATAGAATGTATCCTTGCTCACATTCACATCCGACTCGATCACAAGTCTTCAGGCAATGACCTGCATTAGGAGCCTGGCACGTAGACGGGCAGGGCACTGGACATTGTTTAATCCGTGCGTGTGGATCACCGTTGCAACCAATGTTCTCTAAAAATTACAATAATGTAAAATAATTCTTAGTCAGGACTATTTTCTAATTACTTAAGTTTGGATCTCAAGTGATCAATTGTTAATATAATTTCGCCACAGACAATATTTGGGCGTATGTTTGCCAGACATTTTCTTACAAAATGCTAGGTAGTAAGGCCCCAAACCCGTTTGGATAGCGACCACCCGATAAGTATGACACCATAATAACCTTCCGATATTAGTTGCTCAGGTTTCTGTACCTAATGCGGACAGCAGCGTATTCGCGGTGCCCTACCTTCGCATACTAATTGTATGCAACGGTGGTGCGAGGGTATTCAGCCATATTGCCCGAAAACCCTCCGATAACTTGGAGAAACTAATAGTTACGGGAAAAATGGAGGGGAAAAGACCCCGAGGTCGCAGCCCTATAAGATGGTCTGACCAAGTGGCCAAAAAGCTGGGCACACGGATCACTGACGCCCTAAACCACGCCAAAGATAGAGAGCAGTGGAAGCGGTGCTGTCGTGATATCAGTCGAGAGCATCACGACGCTCAACAGTGAGCAAACGATTGGAGGAGGAGGACCACCGTCGCAAGTAACCATAGACGACGGTAACTGATTATAATTCAGTGAGCCGTCAGCCTGTCTGCAGTTCCTCAACAATTAAAAAATATTGTAGTTAATAAAAAAATTATAAATCAAACCTTGTTTTTCAAACGTATGAGACGAATGATTGCTTAATCATCGAACTTACGAATATTCGAGATATCACGGAACTATTTTTTTTCAATTTGAGTTATCAGTGATATGTTGAAGGAATCTGCATTAAATTATTATTAATTAGATTACCATTACTCTTGCATGACCGAGTAAGATACAAATAATCAGACAAAAAAATTACTAAGGTTGCCTGGAAGAAATCGCTTCCAGCGATAAGGCCGCCGTTTGTACAATATTTTGTTTGTTTTGTCCTATATTGTATATTGTTTTTGTGTGTTGTGCAATAAAGTATATTCATTCATTCATTCATTCATTACATTTGACTCAAGTAACTAATCTTAGAAAAAAAATACTGGTGAAATTATTGTAATATTTTGACGTATAATTGGTGTTTCCTTATTTTGTTTTCTTCTTCAACTTAATGCCTTACTGCATCTTTATAGAGTTTTACAAATGTAGTTAGAAAAAATTTAACAAGTCAGATACTTACGTGGGCAGTTCTCAATTTTAATACATTCTCCATTAATTTCAGACATTATATGTCCAGGTGCACATTCGCAGTTATCTTCGTATGGGCAATCGGGTGGGTTTGGAACAGCACACGTCGGTATACATTTATCTTCGCAAATGTAGGGAGCTGTAATTATAAGTTAGTATCACCTGGTTTTGTGATAAAATTTACCTTTTATCTATCGGTTTAAATCTTGGCACGTAAACAACTAATTTTGTTTGGGCTAAAAAAGCTTATAATATTCCTAAAGATCTTCCTGTGCTATCAGTGCGGATCGCCTTAAACAGTGTATGTGTAATTGTTCTTGATGAGTATAATAAGTATCTCCCATCTTGAAGATGTATGATGCCTTATGAAATATGTATTGATCCTATAGTTTTAAAATCAACATACGGATGATTAATAACATATAATATCAACTAAAAGTAAATAGACAATGCAATTATTGCTCATATAAAAGTGAATATTATTTATGTAGCTGTAATAAACAATGATATTCGAACTAAAATATTTTTTTTATTAATTTTACACGCTCTTTTTTGTCTCTGGGAAAAACCCTATTCTTAACGGGTTCCCCGGCCCGTGGGGACCGAGGGACATGTGAGACTCCGGGAATGATGTTTGGCCATCCGACTACCCACTAAAAAACTCCGCTATTCTCCTATCGCCTACGCCCGGGACCACGGATATGTGGCCTGCCGTTCTCGTGGCACGGGTCAGCACCATATATTAAGTTTTGTATAGATATAATATATTCGATGCGGCAGGTTATACAGAAGACGGAGGAGTATAACCAGCCACTATGCTTGGCGTTCGTGGACTATGAGAAAGCCTTTGATTCGATCGAGACCTGGGCGGTGCTTCAGTCTCTCCAGAGGTGCCACATTGATTATCGATACATCAAAGCGTTGAAGTGTTTGTATAAAAACGCCACCATGTCAGTCCGTCTCCAGGATCAGAACTCGAAGCCTATCCGACTGCAGCGGGGAGTCAGACAAGGCGATGTCATATCGCCGATGCTGTTCACTGCTGCGTTGGAAGATGTCTTCAAGCTTCTGGACTGGAACGGACTGGGCATCAACATTAACGGTGAGTACATCACTCACCTTAGATTCGCAGATGATATCGTAATCATGGCTGAAACCATGGAAGACTTAAGCCATATGCTTGATGGCCTCAATACAGCTTCCCAAGGAGTAGGTCTCAAAATGAACATGGACAAGACGAAGATCATGTCTAATGTCCATGTCGCACCTACCCCCGTAACAGTTGGGAACTGTACTTTCGAAATTGTTGACGAATACGTCTACTTGGGTCAAACGATCCAGTTAGGCAGGTCCAATTTCGCGAAAGAGGTCACTTGTCGAATCCAACTCGGATGGGCAGCGTTCGGGAAGCTCCGTAAAATATTTTCGTCCCAAATACCGCAGTGTCTCAAGACGAAGGTTTTTAACCAATGTGTGTTGCCAGTGATGACATACGGAACGCAGACGTGGTCGCTAACTATGGGCCTTATGAGAAAGCTCATGGTCGCTCAGAGAGCAATGGAGAGGGCTATGCTCGGAGTTTCCCTGCGAGATCGAATCAGAAATGAGGAGATTCGCAGGAGAACCAAAGTAACCGACATAGCCCGGATGATTGCAAAACTGAAGTGGCAGTGGGCTGGGCACATAGCTCGAAGGACTGATGGCCGTTGGGGCAGAAAAGTCCTCGAATGGCGACCGCGTACCGGAAGACGCAGTATTGGTAGGCCCCCCACAAGATGGACCGATGATCTGGTCAAGATCGCCGGGATAGGTTGGATGAGGGCAGCGCAGGACCGATCATCGTGGAGATCTTTGGGGGAGGCCTTTGTCCAGCAGTGGGCGTCTTCCGGCTGAAATGATGATATTCGATATAAATACATATTGCTATGAAACTCAAATTAACCTTCATGGTAACGTAGGCAGCTCAGTGGTATTGCACTCGAAGACCAATTTAGAGGTCCCAGATTCGAATTTCACGGTGGCATGCGCTGCTTAGGCAGTTTTCTCGTCTAATGTGCATATTAAAGCATAATTGTCATTTACCTGTGGTTAAGGAAAACATCACGAGGAAATCTGTCTACCGAAATTACCGGAATGAGTAACCAGCCAATTCGCCTTGGACAAGCATAGTGAATATACAGCCCGTCCCCTCTAGATGTAGACCCGGGCTCAGCAGTCGGACGCTATGGGCTGTTATAATAATAATATTGATCGACACCTATCCATCTTGAACTATTAGTACAGGAAATATCCTATAATATCAGATAGATAATACAATTTAAGCAAGTCAACAATAATATCAAAATTAATATAATAATGTTGTTGATCACAACCTACATATACGTGTAAGATTGACTTCCGCGCCGATTATGTATGCGTAGAACTAAATCTAAGGTCATAGGATGATATTCAAACTTAAAGGACGGAAAAGAAAAATGCCTCCGTATCTAACCCACCAATCACCCATCATAGACAATCACACGTATCTTGTCAGTTATATGTAATGAAAAGACTAAGCAGTTAAGGCTTTGTAAAATCTTACTGTTATACCGCATTGCCTGCCATCGGCTGAGTGTTCATCCTCATCCTAGAGACGGTTCTCAAGAAAGTTCATATTGCGTACTCTTCAGATTTGGAATGATTCGATATGGGGATTTTTACCAGAATTTCTTAGACACCGATAGTGCGTTGGTAATGCTTCTGTTGTTGCAAACATCCATAGGCGACGGTAACCACCTAACATCGGGTGGGTCATTTGCCTGCCTGTTGAACTCCAGTTATAAAACACGATTTTTTACACACGATATAGTAGTATACGAGTATTTATATTCAAGGAGTATAAGAGATCCCACCAAGATATTCAAGGTTCATGTCAATCTCATATGCCAGCTAGAACAGTATTGCAACACAGAAATGTGGTAGATGGATATCGCCACATACTATGAGCACTTTTTTATCCTGCTCAGTTTAAGAGTGAACCAAGGGCAAATTTTACCTGACGTTTGTTAAAAAGTGAAAAAATCCGCTACCAAAACTGATTAGCAGGATGATTTTATATTGGCTCGCATGTAGTCTTTTTAATGTTCATGTCTATAAGTTAAATACCTCAGAGGACAAAATATTATATCTGGTCTTAGTGTTTGTATTGGCCTATTTTTTTATTATAAAATTGTGATAGAGGTCTTCACCTTATTTTTTCGATGCCGAGAAAACTGTTGTTTACTAGCACAACGTTGGAATTCTGGGGCGAAGCTAACGTGGCTTTGTGAGGTTTTCCGGCTTAATATTACTACGCTCACACGGATTGGCTAGCAAGTGATAGCCAGTGGTGGCCGCAAAAAACTTGGTTACTATCCAATACCATGTATGAGAACATTCCAGGATCAAGAGCGCATACTCTACTCCTGTCAGGACGTCCCCTACGTATGGATGGTGCCGCTGCGTCCTCCTCCTTTTCCCTCTTGGCGACTTTTTTCTGCCGGACATCTTTCTACCGAATGATACGCTAGTAGAAGGAGGCCACTGTTTGCCAACTAATCTCGCTGCGGAGCATTTGGTGTATTTTTCCCAGGAGAGTAAATACCCTCTCCAATTTTGGACCTTTGGAGTTCCCATGCGGTACACTTTGACACTGTACCAGGACCACATGGGATAGGTTCCTGCTCACTGAAAGTTTTATGGACACAGCCAGATGTCTTTTATTTTAGCGTCTAAGTAGCAGCAGTACGCTTCAGCCAGTACAACCACCTGGACATCCTAAGGCGGGTCAGCCGCCAGAAACACCGCTCGCCAGGGTGTTGTTCGATAACTACGAATGGCCCTCATGTCTATGACTCTTTGAGATTACCTCAAGAGGGATCTGTTTAGAGACGTGAGTGAATCAGCCAAGATTCTCACGACACCAGAGTACAGCTTTCTCACGGCTGTGTTTGGTTTTACCACATTAGGCAGAAACCTGCTTAGAGGTTCAGCCGCCGAGATTAATTTCGGGGCCATTTCAGTGAAATGGGTCTGAAGTTCCACCTAGAATTTATGGTAAGCCCCAAATATATGAAATAGGGCTTCACATCGACTGCTGCATCCCGGATTTCTCTTATGTACAGGTATTCACCTAATGCAAGGAACTGTCTTTAATAACTTTAATTACCCTGGTTTTGATGGTCTCGATTAGCTTCACATTTTAAACAGCTTTAGTTATTCATCACAAAGAAAACATGTTAATGATGTGTAAAATATATTGTTTTCGCACTGTGGCATGATGACGACCTATTGTTTGCGGTGACATGACCGAGTTGAGCACGTAATTGACATGATATGGTCAAAGCTAACCACAATATTAACTGTTAGCTAATATTTGATGATGAATATTGTAATGGTATTCATATTAATCGCTTAAATAGATGCTATGTTATAAGTAAAGGTCATAAATATTACTGTTTTAATATTTATTTTAATTTCATCAACATTTTTGGGACCTTGTTAAATCAATCATGGTTTGTAATACATTTGTGAAATTAAATTTGTTTTTTTCTGTAAGAGGTAAATTTAATCACTTTACGAATATATTATGTAATGTACTTATGCCTATTAATATTGTAATTATTTCAAAGGACTTCATAGCCTAACAGCTAACACACGTCAGTAAGCCTACTGAAGTAACGAGTTCGATTCCCGTCACGCGTCTGTGTTTATTTATAATATGTATTTATTTATTAAGGAAAGTATATATGTAGATGTAGTAAATTAGTTTTCTAATAACCATAACTACAATGGCCACATGTTATATTACTCACTTCGGGACGAGATAGCTCTGAGTGAATTCTTCTAGTATAACAACAGTAATAAAAAAGAAACCACAAACTTACATGGAGGACAATGTTCCTTAGGGATGCAAATACCCAGCTCGTTTCTCAAATAATTGGCCTTACATCTGCAACCTGGCGTGCAAACAGCAGCTGTAATGTCACAGGGCTTATGCAAGCTCTCGCATGTTTCCACGCAGTGTGGAACGCAGTCTGTTATTTCTTCATTGTAACTACATTGGATTGCATCGGGTGCTGAAATACACAATAAAAGATAATTTAAAGGTTTTTATTAATCGTAGATAACACAATAAAACAGGTGATTCAATGGCCATTAAAGAGGTTTTTTGCGTTGGGTGCGCACGTCGATTTGTTTTAATATAGTTCGTTAAGGTCTGAATGCATATGAACATTGCAAAATATCCTAGCGGCTTAGATTTTTACCTAGTTGTTACCTTGACTCTTTAATAAACCAATGTTTGTGTAAAAGTGTGGTTTAAAAATGTTACAAAAAACTAAATCAATTACATGCTTAGAGTGCATAATATATTATATATATTAAATAAAAAATGAATCTTACACAAAAAGTATGTATATACAATACTAATCCACAAAAGTGCGAAATTTATATTTTATAGAATTGACATTTGAATGTGATTACTATTTTTAAAAAAGAATGCCATTATTATTGATGTGAAAAATTTTAATGAGTATATTTTCTTTAAAAAAAGTCAAAATAAACATTAATTCTATTCAAAAAAATAATTATTAAAGAATGAAAAGATGAATAATTCTTTTTACAGTCGATAAAGTGTCAAGCTATTGACTTTTTCATTTTTATAGTAAATAATATACATATAACATAAGATAGATAGATAACTCTCTATTCAATACTCAATTTATCTCTACTCTCATACTCAATTTATCTACACACATAAAAAAATCTTTCAACTATTACACAATAGGCGGCCTTATCGCTTAAAGAAATCTCTTCCAGGCAACCTTTTATCTGGAGATAATATTATTTATTAGATGTCTAGCGATGTAGGTGTACAGTTTTTGAGTTATTTAGTAATTAGTTACTTATTT
Source organism: Malacosoma neustria (assembly GCA_963693495.1). NCBI lineage: Eukaryota > Metazoa > Arthropoda > Insecta > Lepidoptera > Lasiocampidae > Malacosoma > Malacosoma neustria. The sequence goes on from OY856383.1 coordinate 14,356,756, forward strand.
ATCTTCAAAATTTTTATTATAAATATATTTTATACTAATATATACTAAAAATACATATAATCAATTAAAACAAAATTATACGTAGTTATTGAGCTTGAAGTAGTGAATATGAATTATGTTCCTGAAACTTGACAGTGATTTAGCTTGCCATAGTCATAGCTTGCCATGACATAAGTTAAATTTAAAAATGTGTTAGCTAGCTTTATGGTAATTTATAATATACTTACGGCAGGAATCATCAGGGACACAAGGTCCCGTGGCATTACCATAAAGTCTGATATATCCAGGGTCACAGAAACATCCAGTACGGGGCTTGCATTGCTCTGAGGGGCTGATTATGTATCTATTTTCACAAGTGATCGGACAAAAGAGGTTATGGCGCACGAAATGTTCATTCTCTTTGCAGATAAGTCCTAAAAAAATAAAAATAACCATGATACTATTAATATTTTTATAGTGTGAATTAAAGTATGATAAATTAAATTCCAACACGAAAATAAATATATACTTAGAATTTCACACATTTCGTTATAAAGAAAATATATTAATACTCCAGTTGCTTCCCATATTAATAATCCCTTCAAGTAATGTGGATTCAAATTGAGCTCGGATATTCAAAACCAAACAATCAGATGCCTAGTCATTAGACTATCTTAAGAAGTGTCTTAGCGTGCCAATTAGCAAAATACTAAAGAAATAATTAAAACTAAAAGAAATAATTTTAAATTAGGAACTTAATAAACTTTTATTGCTAAAGAACAGCAGACAGGCTAACGGCTCACTTAATACATACATTCGCCTATGGATGTTTGGGAGTTACAGGAGTACAGGAAACTGAGTCACTAATGGTGGAATACAACAAAAGATTGTCATGGTGGTATACTTATAGACCAAAGGTTTCTATCCAGACGGGCTTGAGTCCCGTAGACTTAGCTAGGGTTGTGTTGTTACTTTTACGACAGGCTAACCCCGGACATAGGGGTTAGTATTCTTACTCCGCCCCTGAAAAACTACCATAAAATAAACTGGAATTACTTAAATATTTTGTAAAATTTTATACCTGGCGGTCGAGAATGAGTGATATGGTTTGGCAATGCTAAACTACTACAAATGACACTGAACAAAGACAATGCATTGAACATCGTCATGATAATAACTGCAGTTTTAGATGCTAACATAAGTTTTATATCATCTATAAATTACATATATCACTCTTTATCATCATAAAACAGTACAAAACTAATATTATATATTAAAATGAAAAGAATGTGTCTGTTTCTTTACTTAAATAATGTGTTCTTAATACTTAAAACGTAATATTTTATGTATCTAATACAAATTCCCCAAGTTTTCTGGTCTACATTAAAGGTATAAGAAATAAAATGTTCTTTGTTATTACATTTATTGGTAGTTAAATGGTAAAATTTGTGACGGAAGAGAAAGCTTTAGAGATAAATTGGAATAAAAAATTTATAAGAATAGCAAGTCTGTAAGGCGATCTATTACCAAATCTTTTCGCGAAAATTTATCAATAAGAAATACAAGGTTATTAAAAACAGAAATACATTTTTAACGATTCAGAAAATCCACAGCACATAACTTGTTTGAATAGCATCTGTTTGAACAGTTTGCGAGATAGATGTGTAAATAAAATAAATACTCGTATGTTCAACATTGTTTTTCTACAATAACACAAAAAGAAAAACAATTGTTTAAAGGGTAAATTTTTTTACATAATTTAAATAAATTCAATTTTATGAAGGTAAAAGTGCCCTGATTTTATATCATACTTTTACTTATTTACATATGTTTGGTTTTATAAGGCATTCTGATAATAGTCATCCTTGTCTATCGTTTGGTACACCTGGGAGATTCTTGTTAAATGACGATTAAGACTATAAAGTAACTTTTTAGGAAAAACTTTTCTGCCATATTGTGAAAATAAATCTATTTAGGCAGTCATAATCGTCCTAGATAAGAAATATGGTGGCAGAAATATTGTACGTGATTACCAAAAAGTACAAGACATGTCTCTAATTTATAACATAACTAGCTAACCCCACGCGTTTTTTGACTAATCATAAAAAATATTCACATGTTATGCCGAGAACATAAACAAATATGATGTGGAATCAAATATATTATCTAGAAATTGAAACACAATATCGTTGTCTGGGGACTGGCGGCAGGGTAGTCTGGGAATCACGTGCAATGTGCCCGTACCCCCCATAGTTGCCAAAGGGACGCACGTGGCTGGGTTACCCAATAAAAACCACCCCTCCTCCTCCTCCTCCAATCGTTTGCTCACTGCTGAGCGTCGTGATGCTCCCGACTGATATCACGACAGCACCGCTTCCACTGCTCTCTGTCTTTGGCGTGGTTTAGGGCGTCTGTGATACGTGTGCTCAGCATTTTGGCCACTTGGTCGGACCATCTTGTCGGGCTGCGACCTCGGGGTCTTTTCCTTCCCTCGACCTCGGGGTCTTTTTTTAAAAACCGCCCCAGTGTTCCTTTTATGTCCGGCTTTCGCTTGCGCCTCCCACCCAGGTGAGCTGGACCGGCCATATTGACTTTGACTGGCCTCCCTTGTATATACTTACTCGGCCGGAGTATGACTGCCTCTGCACTCTCACAGAGGTGAGAGGGGCGCACGGAACATGGCACGCCCCATCTCCAGCCTGCTGACCTGCGGCTTCTCCTTGCTGGCAGACAGCGTGGTTGGGGCCTTCGGTGGCTGTAGGTTGGTGACGTTCTTTCACCGCCGTCAGTCCTGGCAGGACGGGACGTCACTGTTACACTCCCTTTCCCGCTCCGTTGCCTCCTTCGTGGACATGACCGCCTCACAAAAAGAGGCGGTGGCGTCCCAGACTCGCTCGCTCCCGACTGAGAGGGAAAGGTCCGAACCCACTGAGGCGGTGAGGGCACGATGTTCCTCGTCCCACGCAGGACACGCTTGAAGCGTGTGTAGCGCCGTATCGTCGACGCTGATGTCGCAGTGGTGGTACCCTGTAATCGGGTCACGCCGTGCCACCCGACACAACACAACATCATATACCGGATGTGTACGCAACAACGTGAGAGAGTTGTATTATTTACATGGCCATCTATTTAGAATTCATAAAATTAACTAATAAATACACACTGTCGTCGTGTAGTACACATTTAATTTGCGATATGAGGCCAATTATTGAGACAAAAACTATATTTTTAAGTAGAACAAACTTAAAACTAACTATTTTTTTATTTTTTTTTCTATAGCTAGAGTTTAGCAGACAGGCCCACCTTGATAGGTAGTCTCCGTCGCCTATCGACGTTTGCAACACCAGAGTCATAACCAACGCACTATTGGCCTCGAAGAAATTTTATAACTTCTTTATTTAAGAACCCCATATCGTATCGCGTTGAGAAAACCTCAGCTGGAAGCTCATTCCAAATCCTGAGAGTACGCAACATGAACGCTTCGTATAAGAAAGAAAAGGTTCCGAGAAATGGGGATGAACACCCAGCCGATGGCGGGCAGTGCGGTGGTAAAATGACGATGAGGGCATGATTCTTAATAGCTCCTCGGAATACTCCCCGTTGTATAGAATACGCAAATAGACGCAAAGTTTCTCCGAAGTCCAAGCGTGTCTAGACCGTCTATGATTATGGGATCGTCGACAACACGAACTTCGTGCCGTTCAATGAAGTCTAGGGGATTGAGCTGACAGGGGGATGCTCCAGCCCATAAATGTGAGCAGTACTCAATATGCGGCCTGACCTGTGCGTGTATAGTACAAGCCGTTGCTTTGGAGTGAAATTTTGCTTTGACCGGTTTAGCACAGCCAGAATTTTAGAGTCAAGCTAAGCTTTGCCCTCTAATTATTTTTTTTTTTTTTATTGCTGTAGAACAGCAGACAGGCTGACGGCCCGCTTAGAATTTAGCAGTTACCGTCGCCTATGGGTGTTTGCAACGCCAGTGGCATCGCGTACACGCTGCTGTCCCATAAGGGTACAGGAACTTGGGATTGACCCCTAATTAATTAATTAATTGACCCCTAAACTGCACATCATTCATGATGTCGACACCAAGGATCTAAATACTGCTTGAGATGGAAACAGGAACTCCTTGGAACTGTGGCGCAGGTGTGAACGGGGTTTTCTTTGAAGAGAATACGCAGACTTGCGTCTTTAAGGGGTTGAACTGGACTAAAACCGCAGAACAGAGTTTTACACGACCAGTGTACCGTGCATCGCCGGTACTATCATCTGCATAGTAATAAATGTCATCTATGGATAACATGTCATTGATATGCAGAATAAATAGCGTCGGTGACAGCACACAACCCTGGGGCACACCAACATTGATAGGCACTGGGGCAGCAACCGTCAACAACGACCTTAATACTGCGCTCAGCGAGAAAGCTGGATAGCCAGATGAAAAGACTTCCAGGTATCCTGTAAGATGGAAGGTTCGCAAGAAGAGCCCTATGCCAGACCCGATTGAAAGCCTTAGCGATCTACGACAGCGAATTATGACGTTAGATCAAAATTGACTCAGTAGCTTCGGAGTTTATCTCGGAGACTTATTGTGACATGATATATTTCTTATTAATTATTAATTTATTTAATCTATAAATGATATTCTATAATACTATACTAATCTCTAATTAATATAATTGCAATAGTCCACCAAACTACATATGAGTTAGTCGACGGGAAAAGCGCTCGTCTTACATCATTTTTATATACAATAATTTTCAACAATTAATTCACTGTTCGATCTTTGCATAAGGGCATTTGAAATCCCGCCACCTGATTTTTGTAATCTACCCTCACTCTCGGTGAGGTAATAATGGTAAGCGAGGGTGGGACGGAAAAACTGTGTCTTCTTGTGTCAACGTTTGGCATGAGACAACCGCCTTTTTGCACCGTGTGCAATATACATAAAAAACTAAAAATAACTGGACGGGACGGTCGACGTTCGACCTCCCTGGTTACTCTAATTGGCCGTGCCATTAAATCTGTGTGTGTTCAGTGTTGTGTATTTAGCTGGTGCCGTGCAGCAGTTCCTCAACGACCTGAACCGAACCGGGAAGGGGTGAAAACAAGGTCAGTGCGCATTTCTTTGCCCGTTGCAAAACATCGTGTCTCTCTTGCCACCGCTCCTTCCCATTCCTCTCCCATACAGTCCACTGCTCTCGAGCAACCCTTCTTGTTCCCGTACGGTGCCATCTAGGTCCGTGACCGGCATCGTACAATTCTTTTTTGGTCCTTCGAGCCGGATCATCTCTTTTTGGGCCAACGCAGCCTATATAATTCTTATAATATACTTATATTTATTCTTATTTCTTATAAAAATATCGGAAGGTATTTTTCTTAAATTTCTTAAATTCCTAAAACTTATAATTAAAAAATATAATACTATAATATTTACGTTTATATAATCTTATTATAACATTATATAAACATACTATTATATTTAATTTCTATATACATTTATTTGTAACATATATACATATTACATTTAAAAATATCGTGGAAGTAGGTAGATATACTTCATTATGTCTAAAAAGCGTGTGGATGAGTCTCCTACTTCTCCTGAACTTAAACTACTAATTTGTCATAAAGAAAGAATATTCGAAAGACTACAAAAAATATATAATTTATCAATCAATCTCATTAATAACGATTCTGAGCGATTATTCTTATTACAATGCTCAGAAATCGACGACTTAAGATTAAAATTTGAAAAACAAATATTTCTCATTTACGAGTATGAACTTAATCATAACCCTAATGCATTGATGAATACACAAGAATTGGACAGTTTCGATGAAATTTATTATAAAATAAAAATATGCGCTTCCAAATGTACGCCTTCGAGTAGTAGTGATAAGGTTGAAATTCCCATACAACAATCTCGCCCTCACCTGCCGAAGTTAGAATTAATTACATTTGACGGCAATATTGAGAATTTTACCACCTTCTACGAGACATTTTGTTCGTTGGTACATAATCAATCTAGCATACCGCAAATTGATAAATTTCATTACTTGTTATCGTGCACTAAGGGTTCTGCTTTAAATATTGTTAAAAGTGTGCCAATTACCGCTACTAACTATGACGTTGTTTGGCAATCTTTACTTAATAAATATTACGACAAAAGAATGCTCGTCGATAGGTATTTAGATAAAATGTTAAATTTTTTACCTCTTAATACGGAATCTTCTGTTAATTTAAATATGTTTTTAGAAACATTTGAAAATTCGTACAAGGCGATTCAAGCTTTAGAAATTGATAATTTAGGCAGTTATATCCTGTGTCATGTCGCCTTGAGAGCCTTAAATATAGAAACTAGAAAGTCTTTCGAACAAACTCTAAACCAAAAATTATTGCCAGATTTTTTGGATCTTATTTCTTTTATACACAACCAAATAAAAATTCTTGATCATAGTGAATCTTATATAAATAACTTTAGTTCGAAATATCAGTTAAATAAATCTCAAGTAAACAACAATTTAAATAAAATTAAATTTAATAAACGTGTTTCGAACACTACTTCTTCGCGTAAAAATATTACGCTTTGTTTACATTGCGGTGAATATGATCACTTAATTTATCGTTGCGACAAGTTTAAAGATTTATCAAATAAGGATCGGGTCAGCCGTGCTGCCACTCTTTCTTTATGTTGCAATTGTTTAAAGCCTAATCATAATGTAAACAAATGCACTAGTCGTTTTAGATGTTTAGTGTGTAAAAAACAGCATCATTTGTTATTGCATACTGATAACAGCGAGTCTACTGATAATATAAAACCGACACACAGTCGCACGCTTTCGTCACCGATTGCGTCATCGTCGCCCGCTGTTTTAAGTTCGTGTGCATCGGCTCAGAGCTATAGCAGCGTAGTTATATTGGGGACCGCGCTCGTTAATGTTTTTGATGCAAATAATGAATTGCAATTGTGCCGTGTTTTAATTGATTCTGGCGCTCAGTCTAACTTTATTTCGTTGTCTTGTTTACAACGTCTCGGCTTATCTCAACGTAAATGTTCCTTTAGTATTTACGGATTAGCTGGAGAAAATATTAAAAATTATGGCATAACGTCATGCACAATACAACCTCGCGATAATCGTGAGCCCTCTTTTAATATTGATTTTGTTGTTCTACGTAAATTAACTTCCGATTTGCCTACTATTCAAATACCGGAGCAAGTTGTTATGCAATATAAAAATTTGAATTTAGCAGATCCTTTCTTTCACATTAAATCTCCGATCGATATGATATTGGGTAGTGATGTTTTTCCTCATATTTATGATGGAAGGAAATTTATTTTTAGCCGCGACATTCCTATTGCGCTAGGAAGTATTTTCGGTTTTGTTATCACTGGAAACTTGACCGTGTCTCACTCCAGTGATAAAGTGGATTGCCACGCAGTTGCGTCCACATCCTTAGTGTCGTACACTACTCAGGATAATCTTATTAATGAAACTCTCAAACGATTTTTTGAGTTGGAATCTTCGCCGTGCGATATTCCTTTAAGTCCAGATAACGAACTGGCAGAAAAAATATTTATTAAAAGACATTATCGTGACCCCACTGGCCGATATGTCGCACCTCTCCTTTTAAATCCCAGTCATGAACCGCTTGGCGATTCTTATGAAGTAGCTTATAAGCGTCTCATGCAAATTGAGCGACGTCTCGCTCGGTCTCCAGAATTAAGGTCTTCTTGTGTTGATTTCATGAAAGAGTATGAATCTCTAGGGCATATGGTACCTTACTATGGTACTGAACCCTCAAAATATTTTATCCCACACCACTGTGTGCTTCGTCCAACATCGACCACAACGCCCTTGCGTGTAGTGTTTGACGGCTCCGCGAAGACTAGCACTGGAACGTCACTTAATGATGTGCTCCTGACGGGTCGCAAGTTACATCAGGACATCATAAAAATCATTACACAATTTAGACTTTACGACGTCTGTTTCACTGCTGACGTGTCCAAGATGTATCGAGCCGTGCTCATTGACCCCTCAGAGCGAAAGTACCAACATATACTTTGGCGGGAATCTCCTGACCAGCCTGTGCGTACTTACGAACTTAAAACGAACACCTACGGACTTCGTAGCGCTCCCTTTATCGCTGTTCGCACCTTGCATCAGCTCGCCGCAGACTCTCCGCCTTCTGAGGCTTCTCGTGTACTTACACAAGGCTTTTATGTCGATGACTTGTTGTGGTCATGCCGTTCAGTTTCTGAAGCTTGTTCCCTTCAGGATGAGCTAATATCACTTCTGAAAAGCGCAGGTTTTGATTTGCGCAAGTGGGCTAGCAATAAACCTGAGCTGCTTTCTAGGATGTCTGAAGACCAAATTACTAGTATAAATTTTCAAGATCATGCGTCATCATCTTTGAAGGTTTTAGGCCTGACTTGGCTACCTTCATCCGATTCTCTTTCTTTTAATTACAACATAATAGATACAAAATATACAAAGCGATCTGTGTTAAAATTACTTGCAAGTATATTCGACCCCATAGGTCTCATATCACCATGCACTTTTGTTGCCAAGTGTATCATGCAGGATTTGTGGAAGCTAAGTCTAGGTTGGGACGATCCAATCCCGACCGAATTATCCAATAAATGGATGAAGTTTTTCACCAAACTACCTTGTTTATCTGACCTTCGCATAGATCGACATCTTCTTATTTCTAATTTCGTTGACGTTCAACTAATTGAGTTTTGCGACGCATCCTCTCTAGGATATGCAGCTTGCTTGTATTTCAGAAGTGTCGATACACAGGGTCAAGTTAAGGTTAGGTTGCTAATGAGTAAGTCCAGAGTGGCTCCAATAAAACCTTTGCTTTCTATACCTAGGTTGGAGCTGCAAGCAGCCGTGCTGCTTTCGAAGCTTGTTAGTTTTGTCGTACAAAACTGCAAGGAGTTTAATTTTTCTATAGTCGCTCTTAGTGACTCAACTATAGTTTTATCCTGGCTTCAAACACAGCCTTACAAATTGAAAACGTTCGTTGCTAACCGTGTTAGTGAAATAATTGAATCGGTGTCACCCAACTGTTGGCACCATATAAGAAGCGAAAATAATATCGCAGATATATGCTCTCGTGGTCTTCTCCCTGATCAATTAGTAGATCAGTCCAGGGAGTGGATCCATGGTCCCGTGTGGCTATCAGATAACTCTGAAAAGTGGCCTATTAGTACATTTATTATTACGGATAAAACCGAAGTCCCTGAGATGAAAACTTTAGTTGACGCCTTTTGCTTTAACTCATCTAATGAACAAATAATAATTAATGATTTAGAATTAACATTTAATAAATTTTCTTCATTTAATAAACTCACTCGCGTTATAGCCTGGTGCGTGCGGTTTAAAAATAATATAAAATTTAAAACTGGTGAACGCCTTTTCGGACCCTTAACCACCAGTGAACTGGCACAGGCTCGTGACATTATTATTCGTTCAATTCAAATGAATCATTTTAACTTAGAAATTAAAACTCTAATAATTAAAACAGGCAACGTATCTTTACTGCGTAAGTTGCGTCCCTTTGTGGAATCTAATAATTTCCTCAGGGTGGGGGGCAGACTTTTACATTCTGACCTTCCATATAATACGAAACACCCAGTTTTACTTCCGAAGAAATGTCATGCCACTAACATACGTATACACGTACGTTACATGGCATTTTATGTAAACAATTTTGGATAATTAATGCTCGAAACGTTATTCGATCAGTTTTATCAAGGTGTCCTAATTGTTTTAGGTTCAACCCCAGAGGTTCTCAACCTTTGATGGGTCCCTTGCCTGCCGCACGTCTAAAACCTGAAAAGGTTTTCAGCCACGTTGGCTGTGATATAGGCGTTCCGTTTCTTATTAAGAAAAGTTTAAGGCGTAATGCAAAGGTGCACAAAGCCTATTTATGTCTCTTTGTTTATTTCTCAAAAAGGGCTGTGCACCTGGAGCTTCTCTCCGATCTATCTTACGATTGTTTTTTAGCCATATTTGACAGGCTCGTAGCTTGTCGTGGTCTTTTTAAGTTTATATATTCCGACTGCGGACCTAATTGCATGGCAGCAGGTAAACATTTAAAGGAAGTTACAACCTTTTTTAAACTTAAATCTAATAAAGATGCAATCTTGGATGGACTCTCCACTCGCAATATAACTTGGCGCTTCCTTCCTGCTAATGCAGCATCCATGGGTGGAATTTGGGAGGCTGGTATCAAGTCAGCAAAACATATTCTTTACCGTACTATTGGAGATAGATCCCTAACTTTTGAAGAGCTGACTACAGTCTTTTGTAAAATCGAGGCAATAATGAATTCTCGGCCGTTATGTGCTATTTCTAATGATCCTGATGAATTCGATGTTTTGACCGCGGGTCATTTTTTGGTGGGTCAGAATCTACTGGCTGTACCAGAACATGACGTGACCGACGTGCCTTTAAATAGATTGTCACGTTGGCAATTGTTACAGAAGGTAACGCAGAGTTTTTGGAAACGGTGGTCAGACGACTATGTTCATACTTTACAACAGAGAGCAAAATGGTGTTCTACTGCTTCAAATGTAAAAGTGGGTGATCTTGTCGTATTAAAATCTAATTTAACAAGGCCTTTACAATGGCCCTTAGGAAGAATAGAGGAGATTCATCCAGGCATTGATAATATAGTTCGTGTTGTAACTGTGCGAACTAAATCTGGTCTCTTTAAAAGACCTGTGAATAAAATTTGTCCTTTGCCCTACATTAATTAATTTCATTATACACTTATTTATTTATTTTCTTAGTTGTAGGGTATTAGGATTATATCTTATGTATTAAACTCTTATTTATTTATTTATTTATCTCAACGTCTCAATCCCATTCTCACCTATTTCCTGGAAATCATCATAATGATTTCGGTGGGGGGCATGTTCGATCTTTGCATAAGGGCATTTGAAATCCCGCCACCTGATTTTTGTAATCTACCCTCACTCTCGGTGAGGTAATAATGGTAAGCGAGGGTGGGACGGAAAAACTGTGTCTTCTTGTGTCAACGTTTGGCATGAGACAACCGCCTTTTTGCACCGTGTGCAATATACATAAAAAACTAAAAATAACTGGACGGGACGGTCGACGTTCGACCTCCCTGGTTACTCTAATTGGCCGTGCCATTAAATCTGTGTGTGTTCAGTGTTGTGTATTTAGCTGGTGCCGTGCAGCAGTTCCTCAACGACCTGAACCGAACCGGGAAGGGGTGAAAACAAGGTCAGTGCGCATTTCTTTGCCCGTTGCAAAACATCGTGTCTCTCTTGCCACCGCTCCTTCCCATTCCTCTCCCATACAGTCCACTGCTCTCGAGCAACCCTTCTTGTTCCCGTACGGTGCCATCTAGGTCCGTGACCGGCATCGTACATTCACTAAGAAATGTTTGTCCCCCTAAGCTATTGTTCAGTATTTATTATGCCCTATGTCAGTCACTACTTAACTATGGAATATTATCTTGGGGTGGTACATCAAAAACCTCAATGTTAGTTATCGAAAGAGCTCAAAGATCTTTACTAAAAGTGATGGCCTATAAAGGCTTCTTATATCCTACTACTTTGCTCTATAAAGAAAATAAAGTCTTGTCGGTGAGAAAAATGTTTATAAAATCAGTAATTTTGAATATCCACGTCAAACCACCTAATCTTATATTTAAGCGACGGCAAGACCTTGTTTATAACATTCCACGCTGCAAAACATCATTTGCGCAGAAATTCGCGGATTATCTGGGCCCTAAATTATATAACGAAATTAGCAAAGTAATTAAATTAAACAAACTTCCCATTGGTAGGTGTAAGAAAGTTTTGAGTGATTATTTGTATGAGCTGAATTATCAAGAGTCAGAAGAGATTATCAAAGCAATTATTTAAATATAATATTACATTTTACTTATATATAAACTTACATACATTATGTTCACATACAATCATTGTTTCAGTTAATATATGTATCTATATTTTTCTTTCCCTTCTTCTTTCATTAATATTTTATTTTAAATTATTATTTATTTTTACTACTATATCTCATTTAACTACTATATATTATTTAATTATTAATATAATGGTAATTATTATATATTAGTACTTATTTTAAAAATACTGGCCCACTGAGATACAGTATTCACTAGTTCAGGGGCCAGTGTGATTTTCTCTAAGTCAAATTAGTTGTAGTACATGAACTGCTGTGATATGAATCTTTTATATTTAAAATTTGTATGTCATGTATAAATAATTAAATAAATAAATAAATAAATATATATTTATTTTATTGTTAAAATCAATAATATTATTATTAATAAGTAATTATTTAATTTTAGAAAATATTTATATCACCTGACTTTAACACATTTTTTTATTTTACGTTTAAAAGATAAAAAATAACAATACTTAAGATCTAGGTAAACAACTATATATTTAAAGATCAATGAATGGAATTTTGGATATTAATGAAAATAATATGAATATTAAATAATATGATTTATATTAATTTAAAACTGCAATTATAGAAAATGACAAAAGCAATGGGGGCCATAAACCATTCTCCGTTTAGTAGGACACAAAATTAATCATAGTAATTTTTTGACGTCAACGTAAAGCCTCATTTATTGTCTACTTTAATAAAGGTGGGGGAATAACCAAAGTGGAATACGCAAAATCGTAACTGCCGGCGATTTAATAATAGCTATATAAAAGCTTTTGGGATTATTAAGACAAGAGAATGACAATATTAAATATTGCGGACAGACGATTTCAGGAATTGTTCGGTCTTTTTTATTTCCCTTTGATATCTTGTTACGTGTGATCAAGATTGTAAATTCGAATTTAGTTTCCCCGCTACTTTTCACAGATATTGTTAGAAAATTAATTTGACACTTATACTTTGAAATGGTTTAAATTTACCATATAGTACATCGCATGATTGCCATATACCGACGGTGAATGAAAGCATCGTGAGGAAACTTGCTTACGTGTGCTACTTATGTGTAACCTACCAAATCGCCTTGGAGAAGCATGGTGGGTATACTGTCCATTCCTTATTGTATCCGTGCAGGGGCGGAGAAAGAATACTAAGCTCTGCGGCCGGGGTCGACCTGTCGTAAAAGCCGACAAAACAACCACCCTAGCTACGTGGTAGGGCCTCAAGCCCGTTTGGATGGCGACCACCTTTGGTCTTAAGTGTGTCGCCATAATAACCTTGTGTTGTGTTCCGGCATTAGTGACCCAAGTTCCTGTACCCTTATGCGACAGCAGCGTGCTTGCGATGCCATTGGCGTTGCAAACACCCATAGGCAAGCCTGTCTGCTGTCCTAGAGCAATAAAAAAAAGGTTGAGGCCCAAGCCCAGCAGTGGAACTTTATGGGCTGTTATTATTTAAATATTAAAAATAATAACAGCACATAAAGGCCAAACTATATTTATTTATTTAATTATAATTGTAAGAGACATTGAAATTATTATTATGTATTTATAAAAAAATATTTATTATTGTGTTTAATTCCATTTCTAATAGTAATAATAAAATGAAAAATAATAATACAAATTAATCTTTTTTCTATATCCACGCATATTTAATGAATATTTTTATTAAAGTTTAACGGCTCACATAATAGTAAACAATTATCGTAATCCATAGATGTATTCAACGCACAGGCCACCTCTAACATGCTGTCGTCCGCGTAGGGTAACTAAAACAAGGGTCACTTATACCAGAACAAACACAATAAATTGACTATGGTAGCATGTTTAGAAACTAAGTGTGGTAACAATCCAGACGGGCTTGGAGACCTACCACCTGGCTAGGGTTGTTTGGTCGCCTTTTACGACAGGCTGCTTCCAATAGCAGGAATACTTACTCCATCCCTAGGCAGAGGAAATATGTAACCAAGAATATCAAACTTTCTGCATTGAAATAAAGTTTGAAAATACTGAAAAAGATAATACATATTAAAATTGTAAAGTATTCGTTAATGATAAAATATCTGAATAACAATAATAAATATTTTCAATATATTGATATATTGACAAAATATATATTGGAATGCTGTGGTTTAGATTAGATATATTTTACATTTTTCTATTTATTGCTGTGAAAAAGCAGATAGGCTGATGATCCATTCAGTAGTAAGCAATGTTAATTGTGGTAACGTTGTCTATGGATGTTTGCGATGGTATGGGCACCGCTAATGTACTGCCCTCCGCTTAGGGTAACTGGAACCTGGGTTGCTTATGCTGGGACACAACATGAAGCTGCTATGTCGGCATATTTAAAGACCAGGAGTCATCATCATCTAAGCGTAGTATACCGGTTACAACCTAAACTACCGTTTCGGTGCCCGGGGTCCACTTTCCGACTCTTTCTACTCCACTTCGCACGGTCTTCAGCATCCCTGGTAGTGAGCCCATTGGCACTCATATCACCCTTTACGACGTCAAGTTAGCACTTTTTGGGTCTACCCCTCCTGCTGGGGCCCGGCGGAGGCGGCATGGCCAGACATTTGTTTCCCACGTAATCACTCGGTTGCCGTAAAAAGTGGCCGTATCAACAGAGCCGACACTCCTGCATTTTATCCAGGAGTAACCATACCTATGTTGCTGACATTAACAATAAGCCATGTCTATATCTTCAGAAAAAGTCGATAGGTTAGTTTTCTTCTATAAAAAATACAAACAGAAAATTCTAATGAATAGTCAACTAAAGTACATAATTTGTCTTCTAAATTTTTAAAAGCTAGAACTGCCATTCTCTTTTTACATTTTAATAAAGGTATAACAAAAAGAAAAATTGTTTGGAAAACTTGTTAGAAGTTTCAATGGTCCGTCGCTGGCTAGTTTACATGGAAAGTTTTAATAAGTGATCCGAGAAAGTGCAGTAACTCATCTTTGTAAAGTTTTCTATCCACGCTTTTGTCCATAGAATATAAAATATCCAATATTTTTACTCGTACATAAATGACAGAAAACTATACAATTGAAAACAATTAATTCCTCATAGCCTTTACATCTCAATTTTATGGTTTTCTTGAAAATTTGTAAATATTTTCAAGATTTTTCCAATGTTTCTCAATTTATGTAAACATTTTAAACCATTATATTTTTTAAAAGTGTTCACAATTTTTAAATTATACTTCTTATTTTAATTTTACGTTCAAGCTGCTGTTGGGGCTGCCCCATTTCTTTAGCTCATTAAACAGTTTAGCTGAAGCCACAATACGTAAGCGGGGTGGATCCTGAGTGCACCGGACGCGAACTAGCGCCAAAATCACTATGTACCTATATATTTTTCAAATGACATCAAATAAAAATCATTTATTTGGTATAAACATATTATATTATATATTACAAAGTACAAAATTTTAATGTTTAATAAATATAATAATATATATAATAATTGCAAATAAATGAATATGTTACTATTATTTTCTAATAATTTGAAGCATAAAAATAACTTTATAAATATTGTACGCCTTAAAAAGGCAAACTGTAAAAAGGCAACTGTATAATGTACACAGTTCTGACAATAAATAAATAAAAAGTAATATAATAAAAAAATAAATTAATCAAGCAATCATTTTTGAGATGTTATTAAGATCATACCATACATGTCATATACTTTTTTTTTAATTTAATAAATTCTTTTGGGTAATAAGAACATTTTTCTAAGAGCCAGTTAAATAAATTAGTTTTGAACGGACTTTTGGGCAATTCCCGTATTGATTTTGGTAGAGTATTATAAAACCTTACCCCCATCATACAACAATTTTTTGGGGTCATAAGTCTCATGGGATCACGTTAACTTTTGAGCTCTAATTATCAAAAAAATTAGTAAAAATATCTTAATTTTATTTTACAAAATTTCCAATTTCTTACATACCAAACCCACATGCGCTTTCCAATTACAGTTTTTGTCGAGTATGATACAGAGAAATTTAATTTTATCTACTTTGTCTATTGTCTGGTTTTTATCTGTCAAAATTGTATTAAGATCATCAATATTATGGAAATAAATAAATTTTGTTTTTAATAAATTTGCATGTTAATTATTTTTAACTAACCAATTGAGCACATTAAATATTTATATTTTCATTAATTTTACGTGGTCATCAGTTTCATTACTCTCAGCAATAATTATCGAGACATCATATGCAAAGAGCACATATTGCTCTTTGGTTATAGAAGGTGGATCACTAATGTAGAGTAGAAAAAACAATGGCCCTAATATACTACCAAAAAGGGGTTAACGTCAGAGAGGTGGCCGGTTGTAAAAACTAAGCCACAACGATTACAACATGTAACATTTTGTGCCGACCCCATATAATGTGGGATAAGGGCAGGAGGAAGAAGGAGACAAGACGGAGGCCGTGATATTTTACGGGCCCCGTCAGAGGCCGCCACCGGGCCTGCGCATAACGGTAGGAGGCGTCCACATCGCCGTCGGGCCGTCCATGAATTATCTTGGACTGGTGCTCGACGGGCGATGGGACTTCGCGGCACACTTCGAGCGCCTGGCGCGCGAGGCTAGTTCGGGCGGCGGCGGGACTCTCCCGTCTGCTGCCGAATATCGGCGGGCCGGGCGCAGTGTGCCGCAGGCTCTTTGAGGGAACCGTGCGGTCGATGGCCCTTTACGGGGCCCCGATCTGGGCGGATCGCCTGACGGCCAAAACGACGGCGCTGCTTCGCAGGTCGCAGCGCGTCCTAGCCGTCAGGGCGATAAGAGGATACCGCACGGTGTCCTTCGAAGCGGCCTCCCTGCTGGCCGGATCCCCACCATGGGACCTCGAGGCCCGGGTCCTGGCGCTGTTGTACCAGTGGCGCCGGGGCGCGGCCGAGCGTGGCTCTCGCCCCACGCCTCGTGAAACTGAGGTGAAGCGCGCGGAGCTGCGCGACGAGGTGCTCATGGTGGAGTGGAAGGAGCGCCTCGCGCACCCCAGCGCGGGCCTCGCCACCATCGAAGCGGTGAGGCCCGTCCTGGCTGAATGGTTGGAAAGGCGCCACGGCGCCCTGACCTTCCGCCTGACGCAGGTCCTCTCGGGGCACGGTTGCTTCGGGAGGTACCTGTGTCGCATAGGGCGGGAGATGACGTCAGGGTGCCACCACTGTGGCGCGGGTGACGAGGAGGACACGGTGAACCACACTGTCGCCGTGTGCCCTGCGTGGCGCGAGGAGCGCCGCGCCCTCGTCGCCCAAATCGGCGTGGACCTGTCGCTCCCGGCCCTGGTTCTGTCCATGGTCGGGGGCGATCCTGGATGGACGGCCGTCGCCTCCTTCTGCGAGGCAGTCATGTCCGCAAAGGAGGCGGCGGAGCGGGAGCGGGAGTCGACCACCACACTCCCCTCCCGCCAACGCAGGCCACGCCGGCGGCGCCGGAGGGCCAGTAACGACCTCCGGCCGCCGTAAAAAGCGGCCGCGGGCGGCCCCTCGGGGGAGGACCCGCCGCCCGCACTATTGCCGCGAGGGTGAGGGCTGCGTGCTGTTCCGCGGCCCCCTCAACTCCTAGAGTTGTTAGGAGAGCGCCGGGGGGACGAAACCCTGACCCCCTGGCGCCAACACTTTAGAAGGGGCCCGCCTCAAGACAAAGGGCGGGCCGGCGCCGGCCCGGGCCACGAGATCGGCAGGCCATATATCCGTGGGCCCGGGCGTAGGCGATAGGAGAACAGCGGGGTTTTTTAGTGGGTAGTCGGAAAAATCCCGGAGTCCCACATATCCCTCGGTCCCCCCGGGCCGGGGGAACCCGTCAAGAGAGGTTTTTCCCCGAGAACAAAAAAAAAAAAAAAAAAAAGGAGGAAGAAGGAGAAGATACTACCTTGTGGGACACCGATTTCATTTACTTTTGCTTTTGATTTATAACTTGTCATAACAAGGTTTCTACTCATTTTGTTGATTTCACCATATTGTTTTCTATTTTTTAAATAACTTTGTAGCCAGTTGTTTTTAGTCTCGTCTAAAAAACTCATCTCAAAAAGCACTAAGAAAGATCTGGGTTATAAAATAAACAAAGCAAGATTTCAGACAGCAAAACAAGTTTTAAAAGTTAAATTAGAAATTTGTTGACTACAAAAACCATTTTTGCGAATATACACCTCATTTCTTCTTAAATTTAATCAATCTTAAGGTAATCAAGCAAAGCATTTCTTTGAAGATAAATTATTTGTTTTAATCTCTTAGTTTAGTTGCTTCAGAAACAACTATTTATTTAAGCGTCTTAGATAAACAACTATTTGCACCTTGAATATTTTTAATCTCAAATGGTTTTTTTGGTTTTGATATTTATTAGTGTAATTAAAAAATTGGCTTATTATTATAATTATTGATTACTGTCTAGCTAAAGAGCTTTTGTCAGAATTCGACTTTGTGTTTTTCTTTTCGAACATCTGAATTTTTTTTGGAAGGTGGAAATGTTTGCCGTACACCCCGCCGTGTGGGAATTGGTGGCGGGATAGTATGGGACATTCAAATTACGTACTCTCAGTCCAAATCCTGAGATTTTTCCATCGCATTATAATTTTTATTGAAGCCGTCATAATATTTCTTCAATGTTGCAAACGTCTATAAGCGACGGTGATTATTTAATTTCAGATTGACCATTTGCCTGTCCCATAAACTACAGTTATACAATATGTATTTTTACCTCTGCTTATAAAAAAATGACAGAGATGGACACAAACAAATAAGTGCGTAGTAGCTTAAGCTTCGGAAGTAACTGGAATAAAAGTGGTTGATTATGCTATACTAATAAATTATATATTGATATATCATACATGCTGGAAATAATGCAATCGTTTCCGGGCTGTTTCATAAGAAATTTTAATTTAATATAAAAATGTTTTTATCATAATTTGTAATTAGATAATAATGAACAGTGCTGGATAGTGTGGTGTGCCGTTTCTTCTAAAGAAGAAACGGCACACCACACTATCTACTATGTTGGCTAAAGCCAACATTTTACATACATACATACATATAATCACGACTCTTTCCCGTAGGGGTAGGCAGAGACCACTTCTTTCCACTTGCTACGATCCCTACATACTTGTTTCGCTTCGTCCACTTTCATTATTCCCTTCATACATGCCCTTCGGTTTAGGGTACTCTTGACCTGGCCTTTTTTCAAGACGTCCTCAGGGACGGAGTAGTGGAGGACCTAGGCGGACGTTTCGAGACCAGATCAGTCTGGTCTCGAAACGTCCGCCTAGGTCCACCACTTCCAACACTTCCATTCACACTCGCCTTAAACACTTTTTTCGTCAATCGTTCTTCATTCATTCTCTCAACATGGCCAACAATTTTTTACTATAAATGAGAAATATATGTGATTATACCTGGTACCTACCTATTGAAGTGATTTTTTGATTTATCGTTGTATATATAAGAAAAAGTGCTTATAAATTTCATTAAAATTCTTTGATAAATATATCTTTTTCCCGGCAAAATGGAGTACATACAGTAACGAAGCTCCTGCATTTTAAAATACACATTACCGCTGGTAATAAGCGTGCAAAATGGGTAGTACGGTATAATCCAGGGCGTTGTACGGTGGCACGGACCGCCACAATTATTCGGGTAATAGCCTCATTAAAATATGTTGAATAGAATTCCTTCATGCGCTTAATTATAAGATTAAGTTTTGATTGCTTTCGTAGACTAATTATGAAAAGAATATTTTAGGGCTATATTATACACAAAATTATATACTGAATATGAATTTCTTATATGTTGGTTGAATAAAATTTGTCTAATCTTAATTTTTTTGTAATTTGCTTGCGACGCAGTTATTTGTAAAACCTTACCGATTGAAAAAAATATTCACTATAAGTAGTATATAAATTTCTGTTAGGGGTGTTCTGGGTCCAGTTCCAAAGCATGAAGAGATGACACCATGTGGCATTTACTACTATTATCTATACAAATAAATAAAATTAGAGGGTCTGTTTGTAATATTAAAATAATCGCTTTTTACTAAGTGCATTCGGCCGTATACACGGTACATATACCAAAACAAAATTTTTTACAATTTCTGTCTGTCTGTCTGTCTGTTTGTTCCGGCTAATCTCTGAAATGGCTGCACCGATTATGACGGGACTTTCACTGGCAGATAGCTGATGTATCAAGGAGTAATAAGTTATATTACTCCTTGCTATTTTTATTTTAGAAAAAAAATAGTCTTTGTTAAAAATGATAAGTTTCGAAATTTTAATTTCCAATTTAAGTTGAGCTCAGATTTATATCAACAATCATATGTAATAGGGTTCAGCTTAGGCTGGACTGTGTAGGTTGAATTTCCAATTTAAGTTAACCTCAAATTTATGTCATCAATCATATGAAATAGGGTTTAGCTTAGGCTGGCTTAGTTTTTTAGTTTCGAACGTACGTATTCCGGAGGCGCATGGCGTAACAGTTGCATTCGATAATACTGACTGTTAGCATATTTCATTTATATTTTAGGGTTTATAGGGTTTGTAATCCAAAATAAACCATAAGATATATCCAAAAAATTCTGCTCTAAGTCGCTATTCCACGCGGACGGAGTCGCGGGCACAACTAGTTTTTAATTATAAGTAGGTAACCATACATGTTGCTGTGGTCGATACAAGCAAACGTTCTCATTCATCATCACAGAGGTTTGAATATATTCTTCAAAAATTTGAGTTTAGATGCTATTTTAATTTTCGAATAACTTTTTACTTATTGGTGGTAAAGTGAGGTAATTTTTTTTGGGGTAAGAACTGTACAGTAGTGGAACATAATGGATTGTACTATAATTATTAGTTTTTATTAATTATACCAATAAATAACTACTGTAACAGCTCATGCGCCGTCATTCAGCGCCATTTTGTTCCAAAGCAATGGATCCTACACAACTGATATACCTACTACTTATGTTATTTTCTTTTGTAAATAAATATTAAATAATGCATAAAAACTTAGACGGGACGCAATCGTGATCTCAACTTTCGAAATCCGCCAAAAAAGGTCGCCAAAAGACCCAAAAGTCACCTAATTGGGTGTATATCCCATCTCACGATGGGTCCGAATCAGCCTTGACTATCCAAATCAAATTAAAAGGATTGAGGTTTTTGTATTTTTTGTTGTGCAGGGTTGGATGTCTAATGTAAAAGCTCCACTAATAAGATATTAAGCCAATATCCAATTCAGTTATTTTTATATACCTTGGGTCAAAGTTTTAAAAGAAAATGGCGAGAATGGACACCGAAGCAAATATTATCATGGTGTGAATTGAACCACATGTCAACACTTATAATTAAATCCAACCAGACTTTGGATGACCTAAACTGGAATAATCTTTGAAATGATACTTAAACTTATGATACTTAAACTCATTTTTTATTCAAAATAGAACTAATTTTGAATTGATTATTAATCGTGAACTAGCTAGAACATCTTTAAAAATTCCTTTCTTTATTGCTGTAGGACAGCCGATAAGCTGACGTTCCGCTTAAAATTTAGCAGTTACTGTCGCTTATGAGTGTTTGCAACGCCAGTGGCATCGCAAACATGCTGCTGTCAAAGGGTAAAGGAACTTGGGTTACTGATTCCGGAACACAACACAAGGTTATTATGGCGACATACTTAAGGTGGTCGCCATCCAGATGGGCTTGGGGCTCTACCATGTAGCTAGGGTAGTTTTGTCGCCTTTTACGGCAGGCCGATCCCAGCCGCAGAGGTAAGTAATATTCTTTCTCTGCCCCTGCGCAGATACCATGCAGTACTGACAGCTATGGATATTTGCGATGCTAGAGGCACCTCGAACACTCTGCTGTACCATAGGAGTATAAAGATATAAAAACTTTAACTCAGAGTATATAAAAAAATCCTTAACAAAAAATCTGTATGATCTACAATATAGTCTAAACAAGAAAAATGGAACAAATAAATGAATCATCATCATCCTAGCGTTAGTCCCGGTTGCCACCCAAATTTTCGTTTCGGTACCCGGGGTCCGCTTTCCAACTCTTTCTACTCCACTTCGCACGGTCTTCAGCATCCCTGGTAGTGAGCCCATTGGCACGCATATCACCCTTTACGACGTCAAGCCAGCACTTTTTGGGTCTACCCCTCCTGCCGGGGCCCGGTGGAGGCGGCATGGCCAGACATTTGTTTCCCACGTAAGCATCCGGTTGCCGTAAAACATGGCCATACCAACGGAGCCGACACTCCTGCAATTTATCTGCAATGTCACGGACATGAAGACTACCGCGAATGCGGGAGTTCCTAACGCGGTCCTTCCGCGTCACTTCACACATCCACCGCAGCATATTCATCTCCGTGACACGCAGTTCTTGCTTGTGTCGCTCTAATACCGGCCACGCTTCGCAGCCGTATAAAAGGACAGGCCCAATGATGGTCTTATAGACCTGTCCCTTCAACTTTACCGGCAATTTGGGGTCTAAATAATAAATGGAACAAATAAATGAATATACTGGGGTAATTAATTGTCAACGTAATGTATATAGTTATAAGTATTGAAATAAATTATTATTATTATTATTACTGGGGTAATTTATACAGCGCCATCTAGTCACTTCTAGTTCTAAAGTAAGTATAGCAAAGCATGTATATACAAATACAAAATTAATGAAAAAATCCTGAAACTTGCGGCTATGTAAAAACTGTAATGCTTATAAACTTTAAATAATATAATTAAACCTGAATTTATAATTGATTAATAAAAACGCCCTTGAACATTTTACCAAGAAAACTAATCCAAGTTGAACATTGCTTTAATAAAAGTTGCTTATAGAATACAGACGTCGCCAGCTGGATCGCTGCAGACAAGCGATTGTTTATTTAAGATAGTTAATATCGGTCAATAATCTACTAGTCAATAATCTGCTTTCATTGATTTGTTTTTTGAGGCATAAAAAAGAAGTAGTTTTTGGTGAAGCCACCCCTTGCAAAACGTGCAGTGGAGTAGAGCTTTCAGGTAAATGGATGCACTTCGCTGGCTTGTCTTTTAAAACTACTGCAAGATATAACTTAAATCAAACGGCGCCACCAACTGAGGCTAAGCTAGTAAGACTGGATGTCAACAATTTATTTTAACTCTCTCTTCTAGTTCCTTTATAAAAAGACTGCTATCAAACTTCATCTGTTTTATTCAAGTATGTCAACTAGAAGTTCAAGTAGCCCTAAATTACTTGGTTGAGCTTAAATAATCTTATCAGTGCTTTATTCATATAAAATCATATGAGTGGAAAGTTTACTTCATAGTAAAGGGCTGATGTTATTATCTACGGACATTTTCAGCGCTAGGGCAGTATAAAAACATTAATCCATACTAATATTATAAATGCGAAAGTAACTCTGTCTGTCTGTCTGTTCCTCTTTCACGCCTAAACGGCTGAACGGATTTTGATGAAATTTGGTATGGTGATAGATGATAACCTAGAAATGGTCATAGGCTATAAATAATCACGCCATCGTTCTTAGGGGGTAGGCAGTAGGCAGATAACTAAATTGAGTTAGTGATTTTTTGTGCTTATCCGGTATCTATGAGAATCGGCCAACATCTATTTTTCATCCCCCTAAATGTTAGGGGTGACCCACCCCCAAAAAATTTTTTTTAATTTTTTGACATTTTATTATTTATATGGCAGAACAACGTTTGCCGGGTCAGCTAGTAATTAATATCGACGAGGATAGACTAAACATAATAGAAGACAGAATAGCTTAATATCTGCAGTCTGAGATGCACCATAAAGGTCAAGGATCTCATACGCTGTAAACAGATTTGTTAGATAATTTATTATTAAAATTATTCTTGTCCCAAGCGGTTTGGCAAGTCATTATATCTCTATCACATTTGTATACATTATGGAAATGTTCTGTATCAAAAAGTAACAGAGTTTATTTTGTTCATTGACAGTGGTTTCAAGTTTACCTACGAAGAGCATGAAAGTTAGATTTTATAAAAAATGTCAGCTAAGTGAAATATATTGAGTTTTACAGACATTTATATTATTTTTAAATGTGTATTTAAAAAAATCGTATATTTATTTTACTAAGCTAACATTTTTATTTACCCAGAATTTTATATATATTTTCAAGTGATTCGGATTCATTGCTCGTAATATGAAAGAATCGCTAAACTTCTAAACGACTCGACCACTTCAAGTAAGAGACAGGTAATACACACAAGTAAGACACACGTATATATGACATGGGTCCGATTGCAACCGTAACATTTTTCACATCAATTGTTGGCACTTTAATATATATAAACTTTTTGCACAATACTCGAATATTACCATTTATATCTCACACTTTGTCCCCAAGTGATAATAAAAAAGCACCCTTGGCACGTTGTTTGAGTTTTTTACGGACGTATTCGTATAAATAACATATATATAACGGTCCATTAGTGAAATGATATTCCTCTTAATATGTCCACAGGGCGAAAAATTGTACCATATGGCGTTCGGAATTAAAGATACTAGAAGTGACTGTAATAAAAAATAGTGAACAAAAATATAAAGGTGCAGTTACACATGCTAATTAGTAGCACGAAAGCATGCTACTATGTGCTATGAGCAAATGCTACTTAGTAGCAAGTGTATCAATACATTGCTAGTAATAGGCATGCTTATTTCCAGAGTGCTCAATAATCGACAGCCGTTCGATTTTCAAGCATGCTACCTGTAGCGCGGGTGGAAGGGGGCGTGCTTTGAGCACGTCTGAACATGTTTGTTCTTAAAAATAGCATGCTTTTTGCTAGAAAACAGTTCAAAAGCATGCTCATTTTAGCATACTCACTAGCGTGCTATTATAGAGCATGTCTATCTGTAGCTTGTCACTATTCATAAGACGCCTATTAACTAAGTGGTGCAGTGGAGCTGTGCTTATTTCTAGCTGGGGCCAAACTGGGGCTGGTTTTAGAGACCCACCGGTCTATTGAATAATAATTTTAGAAGACAGTAGAAGAATGGAACGGGGATCGTTTTTATCCTCTATTTTTTTGTATCTACAACATACATTAAAACGGTGTAGATCCTAATTAAGGATTTCATAAAGCAAATATCCTAAGAATAATAATTTTGGTGTTAAGTTTATGTAGAAATTAGTAGAAAACCAAATAATTAACATTGTTTAATGCCGATTGCACCAATTTGCCGAAACGACTGCTAAAATATAGCCAAAGCGTCAATTTTTGTTTAAAAAAAAGTACTCCAAATCCTTAATAGATCCGTTTTGATGAAAACAAAACTTAATTATAAATGTTATCATTATCGTCATATCATGTATATATTTTATAAGAAACTAGCTGACCTGGCTTACGTTGTTATGCAATATAAATTAAAAAAAAATGCTTATTACCTTCTTCAAGGTCCAATATATTTCTATACTGAAATTCATCAAAATCGAATACGTGGTTTAGGCGTGCAAACGTAACAGACAGACAGACAGAGTTACTTTCATATTTATAATATTAGTGTGGATTACAAAGTCGATGTTTTATTACCATAGTAACAAATTATATTAGTTTCAATAGCATTTCTAGTTTGATTTTTTTATTTCCACATGATAGAACTAATGGATTTTGCTCGAGACGCCGAGTGTTACCTAAGATTTCGACTTTACTATGTCATCTCTTGAAGATTGCAACTTTTTCATAGAAACACGGCTCTTATTTTATTACTGTCGCATAAAGAAAAGTGATAAAAGTACCATCAAAATATCGTAATCGTATTGCTTTTATGGCTTCAGTACATCTGTAGGGCGAAAGAGAAACTTCAAATAAAAATGAATTTTCATTACTTTATCGACATGATACCTTTCAAAGTTTGGGTTTATTTTATTGGTCTATTTGAACTTATTCTAGTTTATTTGCATTTACAGTTGTTCCCAATGCCTTAAGTGGTTGCGTAAACAAGAAAAATAGAATAAAATTAAATATTATTTAAAAATGCATTCATTTTACTCTTTATTAACCCTACAATAGCATCAAGATTAAATTTTGGAATATATTATTATACATCTGATGTATATTACTTATATTTGCAAATTTTGTTTTTACACCCTTTTGATATTATACATCATTTTCCTAAAGCTTAAAGCTGGTAAACGTGTTGATAAGTTTAGTTTTTACATCAACTACTGCCATTTGATGCCTCCGAAATAAAAACCGAATGTTTCTTCTTTTGCAAATGGAATGACATATTTGTCGCATATTACGTCTACTTATATGCGATAAGGTAGCTTTATTCGCATTTCTGGTCCATTGGCTGAATGAAGTTCTCTCTCTCTCTTCAATCGGTCCCTCATAGCTGAGGATCGTGACTCCGTTTGATTCCGTCAACTAGCTGTCTCCATCGATCCCGTTCTGCAGCTTGGTGGAGTGCGTCGCTGACAGGTATTTTCAGCTCCTCCGCTATTTGGTCCGACCATCGTTTGGGACTTCTACCCCTAGGCCTTTTTCCCTCGATTTTACCGGTCACCACAAGGCGTTCCAAATTGCTGGTATCCCTGCGTGCAACATGACCAAAATACCGCAATATTCTTTGTAGGCAGGTTGTGGATAGACGTTGAGTCTTTTCTATTTTCAACTGCTTGAGAATAGAGATGTTGGTGCGGCGGGCCGTCCATGGTATTCGCAGCATACGTCGCCAGCACCACATCTCAAAAGCGTCGATTCTCTGCCTATCTGCGGCTTTGAATGTCCACGTCTCTGCACCGTATAGAGCAATGGAGAAGACAAGGGTGCGGACCAGATGTATAGATATGTGAATGAAGTTATATAGCAATAAATCAACTCTGTTTCCTATATTTGGCTCATTTATAAACAGCTGGAAGGGAAATAACCATCAACAATCTCACTGACCCACGCCAGTCTTCGTGCAAACGCACTCGCAAGGAATTTAAATAATTCGTGTAATTCATAAACAGTCAGATGCGGTGGAGATATTTAAATTGCTTCATGAATAGAAAAGGGGACTTTGTTCTTACTGCGGCTATATTCTGAGAACATTTCACATTCGTCTCAAACGTTTTATTCTTATAAAGTTAAATGTTAAAATTCCCGCTCACTATAATGTGCCAGAATGTTGTTCTTTAACTACAAATACATGCACGCAAGTTAAATATAGTTTTGTGAGTACTGAAATCGTAAGTATAATTTAATTCATGCTACTTGTATTCTTGCAATATACGTAAGTGTGAATAATTTTATCTGTAAAGACATTAATTTTTTTTTTCACTTTTACCTTTCAGTCTTATGTTGTCTATTCTTGTACATTTATTTTAGTCAATAAAGACGAGCCAGAGTCAGATCGCCCCAGAAATGGACAGAACAAATCAAGCCACAGATAGTATCCTGCATGTATGCAATCCAGACAGCAAACGCCAGAAAATAATGGCCAAGGCTAGGTATCTAATTGTGAAGCAGATGACTGAGACCGACGTGATGACCACGACCACTCAGCTAAGAGTGTAACGAAGAAGAAAAAGTAAACAGCAAACGAGAGGTGTCGATATATATCATCAGTATTAGTACATCTAAATTTATATAAATATAGAATTATAAAGTAACTGTGTGCCCTTTAGCGGTGTCGATAGTTTGGGCTTACCCGAGGGGTCTCTAAACGCTTCGTATAACGGGCTCAGTAAGCGCGCTAGAGTGTATTATGCCGAAATACTTTAAATAAAATAAGTATCGATACGAGTACTTTTCCGTGTAGCTCCAATTTGCTCTTACTTTTAAGAACTTCTTCACAAAAATGTTACACATGAATATTCCTCAACTGTCTGGTGCTAAAAAACATAATACTAGTGTGTTACAACTGTATCTGGAAAGAACACATTAAAAAATGCTGGTTTTATATACTTAAACACCAAACATTTTAATACAGTACATGATATTATATTGAAATAAAATGTCTGTAAAAAGTAAAAGAAGAATTTTTCATACAATCTTTAAAATTCTATTAAATCAAAATGTTTAACTTACAACTGAACTATAGTAACAGTAAATCATTATAACTAGTTTGCATAACTGGTACAGAATAGGGTCATAACATGGACCCTTTGTTAGTATAAGCTTTGGCAAGTGTATTTGCATAGGTTAGGATAAATTTGGTAACAATTCTCAACTTCAGCAAATATTAAGGGAGTTAAAGTGCCAAATCTTTGAACTACTTTGTATTGCATCAAACATCACTAATAGAGTAAAAGTTTATATTACCAGCAATAAAGTATATTAATTTAATTATCAAGAGTAAATAATAAATATTTTCGTTTGAAAGTAAGTTACTGTTCTAATTTTAATTGTTTTGTGCCCATTTGTGTCCAA
Organism: Malacosoma neustria; assembly: GCA_963693495.1. NCBI lineage: Eukaryota > Metazoa > Arthropoda > Insecta > Lepidoptera > Lasiocampidae > Malacosoma > Malacosoma neustria. The sequence goes on from OY856383.1 coordinate 14,385,072, forward strand.
TCCGATAGATTTTCGAACTGAGCAAGGTAGTCACTTGAAGAAAATGATATCATTATCGTCCCAATATTTAATTATGACTGCATTTGAGTTACGTTTTTTACATTACTACATTCATAGAGAAAAACTCCGGTGCAAATTTTCGTGATACCTTATCTTGACCAAGGTGGAACGAGAATGGAATGTGGCTGAATTTGGTATTCACAAGAGCGCTTGGCATCTGACCCCGCAATTCCGAAAGAAACGAACATCCTTCCATTACTGTTTGTTAACTAGCTTAAAGAGTGATCCATTAGTGGTTTGTTACGACTTTTTAAGTACTAAGATTTTTCACGGCTGGAGACTGCGGAAGAGATAGGGGGACGTGAAATACTTCGACCCACTAAAAACTCTCCTTGTTTTCCTATCACCTAGTGTCTGGACTGACAGATAGATCGCTTGGTGAATACACTGGCCCAGGCTAGCCAAGCTCGCTCTTTGCAGTTACCCCGTTAGAAAACCTAGGTAAGGTCTTTTATTTCTGACCGGAACCACATAGCTGTAAAAAAATGATAAAAATTATATAAAAAGGACAATAAATTTATCCACATAAATAACAATATCCAATTTGTATTTAAAATAGGAAATATATAACTTATTCATTTGAAAGCGAATGCATCCGCCACTTCGTTCACAACATATCACATCAATGTTGAAACTCGAATATTATTCATAGTATTTCCCATTTTGTGTACTCTGTATTTGTCTTGGAAAATGAATACTCGCGTTCGTATCGCAGAGACATCCAGGCATTATGCATTTGTTTCTGTCAACACAGAGACGTGTGATTTATTACTGACGTCGTTTGAAGTTGAAGTTTCATTACATTTTTATTAATATAGTGATGGTCATCATCATCATCCAAGTGGTAACCAGTTAATCTCCGGTATAAGTACTATTACTGTCTTTAGGTAAAACTTTTGAGCATTTTTTACATTCACATTCATTTGTAACATCTTTCTTAAATTTTGCTTATTATTTGGAATTAATATTTCACCTCGGTTATGGCTGTCGTTCGATAGTTCTCTTCACAACCGCAAATGAGAACTTCACAAAACTTTAAACAATATGCACAAAGAAGCTGTTGAACTTGATTTGGGATCTGCATATCTGGAATCTATTACATCCAATTTTATTAAGATATCAATTTCAAGCTAAATTGTCAACTCTTTATAAAATATACTCTCTTTTTGCAAGTTAATAGAAGAATTTTGATTTTACGGTTGGTTGAGATAAAACTGCTTCTATCAGCGTTTTCTGTTTATTACATAGGACATGAGATTTCACAGTGTCATCATATTCTTGACACTTCATAAGTTTGAAAACTTTTTTGCTGAACAAACTCGTATTAGATGTCAATTTTATTATATCTAACAAGAATGACATATAAAAAATATCTCTGCTGTTACAGTTATTTAATAAAACTGCATAAGAATTTAAATATTATTTCAAATAGTAAAATAATTTGTGTCTCTTCCCTTATGCTGTACTCACTGTCTCCTAGAATTAATCCTGGTCTATTTTATGTGCTATGAATGCTCTTTCGGAGAATATTTCAAAATTGTAGAAGAGGTATTAATAGAAGATTTCTACAGCTTTATGATAGCTTTAAACAATTGAATATAAAGATTTAAAAAGGTATTATGAAAAATAGTGGTATAATAAGAAAAATGGCATACACCTCTTAATCAATTCACCAAACATCTTGAACAATCTACATATTTGTGGTGAATTGATAGTGATTATAATAGGCGTTATGAAAATTTCTACAACCTGAGATTAACTATGTGTGCAACTCACTTGTCTAGCCTAGGATGGTTATGGTTATGGTTACAAATATACTCTCCATTGCCTAAATGGATACCCTAATCAAGCAATGAGAAGTTATATATTGCATATTTAAGTGAGTCTAAAAATTTAATGTATTATAATTTGTATAAATATTTATTACTTAAATATTCAAAACATGTGCTAAAATTTTAAGTCTCTCTTCTCTTCATTTAAGCGTTACATCCCGGTCGCAACCTAACTTCCGTTTCGGCGCCCGGGGTCCGCTTTCTAACTTTTTCTTCTTCACTTCGCATGATCTTCAGTATCCCTGGTAGTGAGCCCATTGGCACGGATATCACCCGTTACGACGTCAAGCCAGCACTTTTTGGGTCTACCTCTCCTGCCGGGGCCCGGCTGAGGCGGCATGGCCGGACATGTGTTTCCCACGTAAGCATTCGGTTGCCGTAAAACGTGGCCGTACCAACGGAGCCGACACTCTTGTAATTTATCCGCAATGCTAAAATTTTAAGTACTAAATATTAATTAAAATTCCTCTAGTCATGTCTAGCAAAAAATGTTAAGCGAATTCTTACAAAATATTTTAATATTTCCTCAATTTAAAGCTTTTTCTTCCTCCTGCCCTTATCTCACATTATATGGGGTCGGCACAACATGTTCTCTTCTTCCACTCTGCTCTATTAGCAGTCATCCCAACATTCACACCCTTTTTTGACATATCATCTTTTACGCAATCCATCCATCTTTTTTGGTCTACCACTACTCCGGTATCCATCCACTATCATTTCTATCATTTTTCTTGTTATATAGCATTCTTCTCTGCGCATTACATAGAGAAAACTGGTAAGTCTATTACGTTTAAGTTTTTCAATATAACTGGCGCTACTTTCACACCTCCTATATCTTCTTAATATATAAAATTCTCGTGTCACAGTTTTCGTTGCCATACTCCTCCGAAACGGCTTGACCGATTTTGATGAAATTTTTTGTGCTTATCCGGTATCTATGAGAATCGGCCAACATCTATTTTTCATCCCCCTAAATGATAAGAGTGACCCACACCCAAATTTTTTTTTAAATTTTTTGACATTTTATTTTTTATATGGCAGAACAACGTTTGCCGGGTCAGCTAGTTCATTTCTAATTTTATCCATTTTCGTAACTCCACACATCCATCTAAACATCTCCGCAGCATGTAACACCCTTTTGCCCCTCCCCTTTGTAACCCAGCATTCCGATCCATATAATACGACATGCCTTACTATGGACTTATAAATTTTACCTTTAAGGCTATTTGCGATCCACGGTACTTGGATCGCAAATTGTTCCTGTCGCCATTTCATTGATGCATTCACTCTATTGTTCACATCTCGGCCTATCTCACCGTAATTCTGGATTAATGATCCGAGGTACTGGTGGTGAAGTGGTGATCGAGGTGAAGGCGGAATTTCCACCAAAGTCGCAAAATAGATATCCAGTCTTGGTTCTACTTATTTTCAACCCAGCACCCTCCAATCTCTCCTGCCATTTAGCCAATCTGCTCTAATCCTCGTGAGCATTTTCTCCAACCAGCACAATTTCATCGGCAAGGAGCATACACCACGGTACCTTCTCCTGTATTGCATGAACCACCAGGAGGAACAGATAAGGATTAAGAGCCGATTCTTGGTGTAAACCCACAGCAATATTGAACTTGTCTGTGACGCCATCACACGAATAAGATGCAAGTACTTCACAGGCACTCCTTTTGTTTTCTTAGCCCACCACAAAAACTTTCTAGGGACCTGATCATATGCCTTTCCCAGGTTAACGAATACCATGTGCAGGTTCTTAAGTGCGAGTATGGTATCCGTAGTTTGATCTCTCATCTCCTCAATTTAAAACATAGACATTTAATCACTTTTTTAACTGGTAATGGCCAACACAACAACTTTTGAACTTATTAAAATATGTTTCATAAATACTATGAAATACGGATGCCCCTTGTACAATAAAACACGTAGTGATCATTTTCATTGAGCACTTCAGTAGGTCATAACTAATCGCATCGCTATACTAGCACTTACTACTTACTTAGCTACTTAAAACAAAAAATATCATTCGTTAATTTAAATAATAGTAATGAAGCCAATTAACATTACTTGCCTTATGATTTCTCTTAGAAAACAAGTATTGGCGGTTTTTAATGAAAAATATTGATTGTGCAGTATTTAATACGCCAGTAAGAAAGGAATAAAAACATTAAACGATTATCAAGGCACATGCACATTTTGGGTGAATCAACATCTTTACATTCTAATTTGAAATATAAGGTAGCCGTTGCTAAAGTGGCCGTGAAAGTTTCGAAAACTTAATCGAGCATAATGTAACTATCAATGATATAATATTGAAAAGATTTGTAACAAATTTTTATCTGATCGGAGATTGAGTGTTGGGAAAATGGCTGACACAATAAAATTATATTATTATTATATTAAATATTCTGATTATTATTATATATTAAATATTCTGATTTATTCTGAAGAATATTTTATTTATATGACTTTGATCTTCAAGAATAAAATAATAGAGTTCTGCGGTTGTGCATGCATCACGGCAAAACTACTGGATAGATTTGAATTAAATTTTCTAACTTATATTGCTTAGACATTTGGCTCTTATCTAAATAGTAAGAAATATACGTAGTGAGTGCCTCGGCTGCTTCCAGTTAAACAAGAGGTAAAAAGCAACCAAAAGGGTTGTATTTAACATCTCACTAATAATATATTTGAACACACCCGCTTTACATCTGTGATTTTAACCATTTTGTTATAAGAATAACTTTGCTCATTAGTTTTTTTTTTTTATTAAATACAGTAAAACGAAAATTTTCTGTGTGACCTAATTTGGGCTATTTTTCTTTTTCATACAGTTTCATAATATGTCTTAATTAATTTAGGATTTGTTTTTCAATTGACTTTGCATGCTTTTGATTGAATGATAATTTAATGATTAATAGCGATTTCTATTCCAGCTTAGTCTGACTTAAATGTGATTATACTAACACAGACGAGTCTCTTTCAATTTGTACACGGACATAATACCAACAGTGGAAGTTATTCACGTGGACATACTATGTTGTTCCACACATTTACTAGATCATTCATCTCCGTTGCATTGAGCTACTATAATATTTCTAGTGTTGAATAGTTTTTGAAGCTGTTATCAACTTACATACATTTATATACATACTTTATAGTGTGAAAACATACCTAAGATGTGGCTAAGACCATGATTTTCTAAGGTTACAGAAACCTAAATTACGTAAATATTTTATCTAACATTATTTTAGAATAATACATGTATCTACACACACATCTGGCAAACCAATATAATGAAACGGAAAAATATAAGAAAGGAATAATAATAATAATCCTATCAAATTATTACTTTAATATTCGCCAACAATATTTCACAAACAGGAAATCACCCTAATTATGAACTGTAAATTGGTTACAGTTGGCAACAATTTACTCGCGATAAAGTCTCTACAAACCTCTTTTACGGAAATTGTTGTACAACATTATCCGCTACAAAGTTTATTTGACGATGACATAACTAGGTGAAACACTTAAAGCAATGGATGCGGTACATTATGTTTATGATACACTTGGTAGAGGTGAGCGCTAAAAATTATTACCGAGTCGTTAGAAGTACAAAATACTGTACTGTAGATTTTAAATATCATACATTACGTGCGCTTACATTACAAGCATATGTACATATATTCTTTGATGACACGTAACCTTTAACTATTTTAGAAAATATGTACAAATAATATATTTCTCAGAAATTGTAATGAAATAAAATAAATAATAAATCTATTGGGAATTCCCGTCACTTACCTCACCCACCGTTGCAAAGGTGACTAGTTTGCAAACAACAAAATTTTCTACATTTATTCCAACTTTTTTCTTGTACTTTGGTCAAGAAAATAAACAGTCACCATTTAAGCTTTGCTAAGAAAAGGCGCACTAATGTTTTCTCTATGCCTAAACATCGTCAACTCTATATAGTTGGGGTCTATAGCCCAGGTTCGAAATAACAAATTTGTAATGCAAACGGAATTAACCAATCGTATGATCACAACATTTTGTTTGATAAATGCAAACAATTGAAAATTGCAGAATGTTAGTTGTTTATTAGATCATTTTTATGATAAGCTACTTGAAATATAATTTATAATGCAGTTTATAAATATAAATTTTGTATATAGTTATCACCTTATGAAACATGTGCAAATTGAGGACTTCCTATTCTTTTATTATTCCTGATCATAATTACACGACAAGATAAGTATACAAATAAAATATATATTTGTTTAGAAACGAAATAGTAGCATGTAGATATCAGTCTATCGTCGTCTACTGCTAGACACTGCTTACAATGATTACATGGTAATCTAGTGCATGGCGTTTGTTCATCAGGCTGGAGGACGTCCACATTTACCGAGACGCAGTCTGCCCTAGTTATACGTAAATTTAATATTTGTACTCTCGGTTATTCTATGTTCCAAGGTTCTCTCAGTGCTGAGAGGGTTTCTTGTAAAATTACAACTGCAATATTTAAGTGCGTGAAAACCGGTAGTGAAGTGTTGGGATGGAAGTTATTAATTTATTTTATTTATGAGTTTTTGTGAATTTATTCCATACATTCGCATTTTTTTGTTTTTATAATGAATTTTCTTTTAGAAGTATAAAAATACGTATCTGTTTATACAAATGCTGGGTTCAGTCTCCCCCTAGAAGGAACGGACCGTATATATGCCACGTTTGTTCAAGGATTGGCGGGTTACACATACCAGTGATCTAGTATGCAGGCTTTCTCACGATTATTTCCTTCACCATCGGTACACGAAAAGTATATATATATATATATATATATATATATATATATATATATATATATATATATATATATATATATATATATATATATATATATATATATATATATATATATATATATATATATATATATATATATATATATATATATGTGTGTGTGTGTGTGTGTGTGTGTGTGTGTGTGTATTCTAAATAACAAAAATTTTCTCGTTCCGTTTCTATAAGAAAATTTATTTAGAATGCTTAGAACTTAATATTAAAAGTTAAAATATTCAGGGATTTCTTCTTTGTCCAATTTGAAAACATTTAAGTTCCTGAAGAAACGAATTTCTAAAACATTCTTGGTACATAAGGCCCGCTCTAATGCATAAAATTTTACAAATTAAATATGAAAACATTTTAATTACAGACAGAGTAATTACACCGTTTATTATAAGGCATTAGTTAAATTAAAAACATTTATCAGCCGAATTGTAGATTTCAAATAGAATTAATAGTTTTAATTATTCAACAAATGTTCAGTTTACTTTTACTAACATTTTATCCTTTATTCCAATTGGATCAATTAGCTAAATTGCTTAATATAAGTTATAAGGTATTTTGGGTTCGAAGCACGTAGGGGACAGGAACATCTTGTTGGATAATGTTAAACCTTAATATCCTTACCTCGAGTATGTGAATAAATATAAAAACAGAAAAACGACTGCTTAGTGACTGGATTATAAACATATTAGAATGGCTCACAACTTATGAACACACGAAGTATTGATACAATATACTTCCTTTTGAATTAAAATAATGCTGATATGGATAAAGTAACTTTAAAATTGAATAACTGAAATACCTAATATATTATATCGACGTTGTAATCGGTTGTAATTCTTATCCGTGCAGGGGCGGAGAAAGAATACTGACCTCTGCGGCCGGGGTCGGCCTGTCGTAAAAGGCGATAAAACAACCCTAGCTACCTGGTAGGGCCCTAAGCCCGCCTGGATGACGACCACCTTTGGTCTCAAGTTTGCCGTCATAATAACCTTGTGTTGTGTTCCGGCATTAGAGACCGAAGTTCCTGTACCCTTATGGGACAGCAGCGTATTCACGATGCCACACCCATAGGCGACGGTAACTGCTAATTTCTAAGCGGCCTATCTGTTGGTCTACAGCAATAAAAAAAATCGGTACAATATTGTGCATTGAAAGATTATTGGTTTGTACTAATCATTTTCCGACGTGGATGTATTTGCTGGTAAGTGGTCTAGTTTTGCGAAATATAGTATAAGTTGTTGCAAGATGGATGGATGGATGGTAGAACTAACTGAGTCAGCTAAAGTTCTTACTGCATATTTATATTATTTAGTCTAAATATGATTAATATAGACTTTTTTATTTTGTTAATTGCTTCGTAATGACTTCATTTTTGAATGATATTAAAATTTCACATATTATTTAACACATTAAATAATAATAATACTTATTTAAAAATTTCAGTGGCATATCCATACTAATATTATAAATGCGAAAGTAACTCTGTCTGTCTGTCTGTCTGTCTGTTCCTCTTTCACGCCTAAACGGCTGAACGGATTTTGATGAAATTTGGTATGGTGATAGATGATAACCTAGAAATGGTCATAGGCTATAAATAATCACGCCATCGTTCTTAGGGGGTAGGCAGTAGGCAGATAACTAAATTGAGTTAGTGATTTTTTGTGCTTATCCGGTATCTATGAGAATCGGCCAACATCTATTTTTCATCCCCCTAAATGTTAGGGGTGACCCACCCCCAAAAATTTTTTTTTAATTTTTTGACATTTTATTATTTATATGGCAGAACAACGTTTGCCGGGTCAGCTAGTTTCTTATAATTGACAATTTGAATGAATGACAATTTTACGAAAATTATTTATCAGTAGTGCATTACTACATTTGTCTTCATAAAAAGGATAAAAAAATTTAACAACAGTAAAATAAGAAATGTATAAGTAACATTATCATCACGATTCGATTTATGCTATACGACTCTTCCCAGAATCCTGACGTGAAATGAGATGCCAGTGTCTCATTCAGTATAAAACGGTAGACCAGTTCCTGATATCTTTTGATGTTTTATTTCTTCTACCATTATCTCACTTCTCATTTACTATTTTTTTTATTGTACAAGTGCTACTTTCAGGAGAACTGACCACTAATGTAAATCAGTGAACGTTATGTTTTATTAAAATTTGTAATAAGTCGACAATGTGCTGTCATACTATAAAGAAGGTAAAACAGAAACTAAGAAGAAATAGACAAAGTGAGATGTAAAAATAGATTCGAAAAGAAGAATATGAATAGAATCTGGAAAATGAAATCGGCCATGAAATATTTGGAGTGGCATATTAGAACTTTCATTTTTAAAGGCCGGCAATACATTAGTCATCATCATCATCTCAGCGATGAATCCCGGTTGCAGCCCAAACTATCGCTTCAGCGCCCGGAGTCCGCTTTACATTAGTAACGGTTAGTATTTCAGTTGTTCATAGACAAAAGTAGCCGTCTCTAGGGTAATTTATCCCTCTGTTTTGAATATTTAATCTATAGTAGTATGTTTAGTACCCAAGGGAAATTTAATTTGTAGTAAAGTTGGGTATAATATTATTTTAAGTGTTTTAGCTTATGAATTTAGTTTCAGTCCCTTTGCGAATGTGTAGAAATTCAGGCTATGATTTTAGATAACATAACTACAGGTAACATTAGAAATTTAAAAGTTTGTTTTGTAGGACTATAATATAAATAACTAATATATATTTAATATTACATATGTAATATTTTCTTATTTCTACAATATATTTTACTATACGTACATATGTCTATATTTTCATATGTATATATGATATTGTTTCTTAGTTTATTTATAATAATTTATATTCAGGTAATAATAATTTTATAATTCTCACTGACATCCTATTAGCTGCAGTATCTTCGATGCTTTGTATTATTGCTTGTTATTGCTTTTGGGTTGTTTTAATATAGTTAAAGTTGGCACTGAAAACCAGCGCTGTATCGGAACCACTTCGATGTAGCAAAATGCTGAGTGGTCAACCTAATTTGTCAGGATTGTCGCATTGATTTTATATTTAAGATAATTGTAAGTTTTTATCTAATTAGCATTGTATGTATTTGATTCTTTTCTTTCTCCCTTTCTAATATTCTAATTAATATTTGTATAATTTTTAAATTATACAAATATTAGACTTTTAAGTCTTCTATTGGGTTGTCTGGAAGATATTGCTTTTAGCGATAAAGCTGCCCATTGTGCAATATTATTAACTATAGGTATTTCAATGTAAATTACTTTTATTTAAAATTAGACAATTGTCGTAGACTGCTATGATATGATGCTCACTAAGATTATTTATTGATTGAGCGGTACTTATTTAGTATTATAATTTTGATACAAAATTCAATTGAGCAATTTGCTAATCCCCGTGTTAAAATTCCAGAGACAAACAACAGTACAATTAAATATGAGTTTGAAGTATCAAAGTAATTTTTCGGCCGATAAAAGACAGAAAACGCCAAACGCAAAGGACTTTGGTAACTTGATAAAGGCAAGTAATGGTTCGAATTGAAGTTATGAACGCGAAATTTTTTTGCATTGAGAACTTCCTTATTCTGAATGTTTCTGAAGGTTTTTGCAGTAGGCTACTGACGTGTTGTATTGAATTGAATTAAATTAATATATATCGTAGCCAAGTGGTATCACTATCTATTATCATTACTATCTACCATCCTACTTACTACTGTTTAAGCAGTATTTCTTGCCTAATATGTATGTTACTACATAGTTTCCCGTGAAGAATGAAACCATCATGAGAAAACCTGCATACTGAAAGCATCAGTATATGTTATCCACTAATACGATATGTGTGGTAGATATACTTACTATACGGTCCCTTAAGGGACCCTCATGCCTGCCATCCAGCTTGACCCAAGCAGCGGGACGTTAGGGAACGTTATTATTATTATTGAATTAAATACAAAACGAATATTCAACTAATAAAAAATACAACATTTTTCTTCGTGCATGGGCGGAGTAAAAATACTAACCCCTGTGGTCGGGGTCGGCCTGTCGCAAAAGGCGACAAAACAACCAATATATTTTAAGTTCCATATTTTCTGTAATAAGTGATTACGGAAAAGTATTAATCTCATATACTGTTGATCTGATATCTATTATATACTGCTGATTTGTTTAGTTTACTTCGTAACCTGAGCTATATTGCTGAATATGAAACCTGAGATGTATTATAGCCAAATTAAAATTGAGGATAAAAATTACAAGCCTGTTAGTGTTTTGCTCCGGTGACGAATTCATCGGAGATTTCCAAAACCGGTAAGACTAAGGTAAGGTTTTATTATATCAAACGGATTTTTTTAATTAGTGCACACATATTTTTACGATTTTAGCTATAAAATAAAGCATCATGTTTGCCATTTTTATTTAAACTTAATGGCCACATTTTTACACGGGAATTCCCTGTTATCTCTTCCGTAACAGCCATATGCGATAATTCGTCTTTTTCTATGTTATTTAACGGTAATGTGTAAAACGTGACGACCATTATTAATTAGATATAAAAACCATCAATTTGTGATTTTGACATCAACAGGTACATTTTTATACTATAATGAGAAAGTTGAAACCATAATAAACTTATTTTATAAAATAAATATGTGTTTAAAGTAATAAATACGTATATTGCGTTTTTATTAATTTAAGGATGCCGAAAGCTAAATCGAAAAGTCGGAATCATTTTAAAAAAGTGGATGAGAATAAGATAAATTGTAAAAATTGCCAAAAAACAATAAGCGTGACTAGCGGCGGTACATCAAATATGCTCACGTTTGTCAAGATTGCATCCTTAAATTACCAACAAAACCTCAACTTGTGATCAAAGTAAAAGCCAACAAGGCAGCTTAAAGACCTTAATACTGTCAACTGGGATCATGTAGCCTGGTGCAATCTACATTAAAATTGCATAAAAAAGACCATAACGTCTTCGATGAGACGCTTGCGTTAATGCTGGCATTAGATTACTAACCGTTTCTATGGTGGAAGATTTAAGTCTTAAAAACTTTATAGAAACTCTTTGATTTGTCTTTCTGATTACAAGATACCAGACAAAAGAAAAATCAGATATTATATTATGCCACAACTTTACAAATCAGTATCAGCAAAATTAAAATATATTCTTCATAACGCAAAAGATGTATCCCTCACTTATGATCTATGATCCAGCAGAAATATGAAAGCTTTTTTAACAGTCACGGCTCATTTTTTTTAAATGGGCTGCTTCTCAGTTGCATTTTAAATACAATTCCAATGTCTCGTACAGAAAATGTTGCAAAACGCATAAACACCGTTGTTTAGGAATGGGAGTTGAAAGCAAAAGTCGTATCAGTTGTTACTGATAATGCACCTAACATGAAAAAATGTGTATAGTCTACTAGAATTAACATATGCCGTGCTTTGCACATACTTCAATCTTGCTTGTTCAAGAGTCCTTTACAAATATGTGGTATTTACAGATTTGATTAATAAATGTAAGGACATTGCTAAGTTTTCCATAAGTCAAATGTAGGCGACGAGCTTCTCAAACAATAACAGTTAGATCGAAACTCTGAGCGATCGCCTTTGAAGCTTCAGGCAGTTTCTACTCGGTGGAACAATTCTTATTACATGTTTAAAAATTTTGGCTATTGTTCAGAGAAAATTTCGTCAGTCTCCTGCAGTCATAAATTTGGAGGAAGAAAATATTTTAAGAGATGTGGTGGCGTTACTCGGCATATTCGAAGAAGCCATCAAAATGATAAGTGGTGATGAGTATCCTACTAGCTCACTTATAATTTCAATAATTCATGGATTATATGAAAACCTTGCCGAATTAGAACAAACTATAACTACAAACGTAGGATTAATACTGTTTTTAAAACTGCGTAACATTATGGCAAATCGTTTACTCGAATATGAAAGAAGGACAGTTTTTGCATCCAGTCTTTGGAAACTCTTTTTGACAGCTCGAAAACAAACTAGCAACTAAAAATTTAATTAAATCAGAGTTGAACAATTTGCTAAGGAGCACAGTAAGCAAAATTGACGATACTAATATTCTGACTTCTGAAAATATGGCTACATGTTCAAGCAGTTCAGATAGGTTACCGAAATTATACAGCTTTTTGAAAAAGAAACCAATACTGAGTACTTATAACGCTGAGGCGTCATTGATAAACATATTATATTAAAGATGTATTTTCAGTCTGTTTATTCTGGTAAACATACCAATACATCTCATAATTATATCTCGTCTCATAACCAATTCATCTTATAATTATATTTTGACTATATAATTATAAGATACAATTTTATTTTATTTATGCATAAATTATTTAAAAAACAAAATCTCCGGAGAATCTCCGGTTAATTATAACAACCAGAGAAAAAACACCGGTAATTTTTTTGTTTCCGATGCAAACCACTAAGCCTGTTCTCGAGTTTCTAAGCAACAGTGCCATCATCAGTCAATTGTTGTCATCTGTTAGACTTGTCTTTCACAAGTCTATACTGCAAACACCCTTGCTTTTTCCGTCCAGCCACGATCAGCCTTTGACCTTTTCCAGGTCATTGATCCATCGGGTTGGACGTCTTACACTACATTTTCCGGGAAATGATCTGCAATTTGCTCTCTCAGGACTTTTTTGCTCCATCAATTATCAGTTCTAAGCCAAATATGACTGGCCACTTCGGTTTGCATATTTTCACTTTGCCTATTATATAGATTTCTTCAGATTTTGTTTATAAGAGAATCATCCAACGTAGCCCGTAGAAGGCCTTAAAACTCGTGAAACTTCCAGTCCATAGCTGGGATCTGTGTACTTTCTCTTTTATGTTTATAGTTTTAACTATAATCTGCCTTAGGCTTGGTCACTTCTGCTCCCCTGTTTTCTTAGCAAAAATTAAAGTCTGTAACCATTCAATTTGTGAATGTGGTTTATACGAAGGAACAACCGAACGTATAGTTTTTAACAGCCCTAAGATTTCTACTCCACTCTATAGTATTTTTCGCAGAGAATTTCCCCGCCCGGTTAATTTAAATTTCCTTGTCACCCTATCTCACACTAAATCTATAAATAATTTATGCAAGTTCCTTTCTATAAATAATATATATTTGTAACCAGTTTAACTTATGCCATGTACTCAGGTTCTCAGAAAATATTTTCGGAGACCGTCTAAATTCTACTCACTAAAGCTATTTTCGCTATTCCATCACCTGATAACTCTTATTGTGACTTTGACAAAATCAGTAGCAAAAGCATTGGAGCTATATACTAAAAACTAATCTCAATACCAAGATATTGGTTTGACAACGACGATATGGTAATATAATAAATACATAAAAAAATAACAACAAAGTATAAATATGAAAGAGGCAAGAGCACAATATTAAATTTCAAGCATTAGTGTTGATTCAACACTAATGATATGAAAATATTCAAAATGTTGATGCGAGCGAGGACATTAAAGCTCTTGGTCATCATAATTTATGTTAATATTGCGACCAAACGGAAATGGTCGTAAAAATCTGCAATTCAGAATGAGCATTAATGTCCGGAAATGAATCGTTGCATCATTTATTGATTTTGCTTTGCAGGCAGACTGATATATAAATTACCGTTTTAATTTAAAAATTAATTTCTTAATTTTTTATTTCTAAATTTGCTTTAAAATTTATGGTTATTTTGTTTCTTTAGACAAATTGTTAATTAACTTTGTAGCGTCATTTTCAAAATGAGACTTTATTTTTTTGTGATGTTTTGTTTAGTAATTAAAATACTTTTTACGAATTTTCAAAGTTATTTTTATGTGTCTTTTTACTGTTTGGGTTAAATGGTTTTTAATTTCATCGCAAAACGTCATATATCTTTAATGCAAGATCCTTAAGCACACATTTAAGAAGCCTATGATTTTTTAATTGTGTATCGTTTGGTCAATTAAGTTATTAATACTTATATTTAATGGTATTGTGAATCAGCAGAGTTAAATAAAATCTCATTCAGAATAATATGGGCAACAGAAATTCAAATTTGCATCGTTTCATAAACTGGGCATAAAATGTAAATTCCTCTCACTAGGTGATCATTATTGCACAATGACGGCATTTGGTTGAAGGGCCGAAGTAATGACGTCATATTATCCCTCGCCATTCCTTTTCTTTTATCCCAAAATTTCACCGCAACGCCACTCCGTTGATATTATTTGATATAAAAGGAAATATTTAATTTAATGCGTTCTAGGTATTTTATCCAGACGTAAACGAGTTCCAAGATTATTATCCTAAACTTGCCTTCTTAGGGTTCCGTAAATTTAATTTCACGGAGTTTTAAAACAAACGATTCTTATATTAATGTATGGTGTCCGTTTAAAATAGGACTAGTTAGAATTGAAATGACACACATGAAAGGTTATGAATATTTGAATTATATATATATATATATATATATATATATATATATATATATATATATATATATATATATATATATATATATATATATATATATATATATATATATATATATATATATATATATATATATATATATATATATATATATATATATATATATATATATATATATATATATATACACACACACACACACTGACGGACTCATAAACTGCATCAAAGTAATAGACGACTTACGTAAGTAAGTAAGTAAGTATACAAATTTTCTATACAGATTTAAATTGAAACCTCTAGATTGGTTCGTGAACTTTAAAACAGCATAGGGTCATATCCTTAAGTTTAAGTTTGTGTACTGGGAAGGACTTTAAGACTTTTTTGAAGAAAAAACAGAAATTTAAGGAAAATTGGTTAAAATGAAAATTGGTTTTTACAATAGACACAAACTTTATGCAACGGTTTATTTATGTTTTAATAAGGTGTATTACCTCCACCTGCCCTTATTACGGATTCTAATCGGTTCAGCATATATTTTATTAGGGTTATTAAAAGATTTTGCGGAATAATGTCCCATTCTTCTTAAAGTGCTGTTCTTAGTGCTGCCACTGTCGTGGGCAAAGGGTTTCTCACATATATAGCTCTTTTTGTAATTGTCCCAAACATGCTCAATGGGATTAAGATCCGGGCTGCGTGCTGGCCAATTCATTGTACGTATCCCAACCTCTTCGCAATATTGTCGAACTTGTGCAGCGGCGTGCGGCCGGGCATTATCCTGCATTAAAGTAAAATTTTCGCCTATGAATCCCATGTAAGCCACCACGTGATCTTCTAAGATCTCTGTTATGTAGCGATGTGCAGTCAAACCCCCTCTATTACCGTTTTAACGGACCATGTCTATAAACACAAGTTCTGTTCGCCCGTTCATCGATATGCCACCCCAGACCATACACGAACCGCCTCCTCAATGCAACTTTGAGCATATCGCTCCCCACATCAACGATAGACTCTTCTGCGACCATCTGCACCATATAAACATGTCCTACACTCGTCCGTGAACAATACGGAGGCCCATTGCTCTTCTGTCCAATTCAGGTGATCACGCGCAAATCTTAAGCGAGCTTGTCTGTGAGCTACAGACAACTTTGGACCATTGGCTGGTCTAAAAGTGATGATATCCGCTTCCTTTAACCTTTTTCTTATTGTTCGTGCACTCAGTTTACTACACGCACTTCATTAAGCTCTGTTTTGATGTTAACTGACGTGAGAAAACGATTTCGCAGGGAAGTTGTAACAATAAATCGGTTATCACGACCGGTGGTTGCTCGAGTCCTGCCTATACCACGTCTTCTTCTGTAAGAACTTGTCTCCACAAATCTACTGTATATTCTAGAAACCGTATACTGGTTTAAATTTAAATTTCTACCAATCGTTCGTTGATCCAAGCCCTCCCGTACCAATGCTACAATTTGAGCCGCTTGTTCGGACGAAGTATCCATATCATGGTTCAAAAACTCTCGATGAGTTAAAAAAACTAACCCAACAATTCTGCTGGTAACAATAATTCAATTGACAAAAGAATAAAAAATCAATGAGAATCAATTTAAAACTTTGCTATAAATAACACGCAAATCTAATACTACGAGTAAATTTACTTTTCCCGTCTATATTCATTTGTTTTACTGCAGTTCTATTTTTAAATTTTCCTTTTTTTGTGATTAAGAGTCAGTCTCTCCATATTTATGTAATTTAATCTAAAAAGTTTGCATACTTCTTAAAAAAAAATCATTTCAAAGTAATCATGAATTTTGATGCAGTTTATGAGTCCGTCAGTTTATATATATATATATATATATATATATATATATATATATATATATATATATATATATATATATATATATATATATATATATATATATATATATATATATATATATATATATTATACCAGATAATTCTTTGTATTGTTAACCTTGGGACAAGTACTTTTGATTTTATATTTCTTATTGAAACTAATTGAAATATTCTATGAAATTGTGAAGAAACTGTTTTCAATTCAAGTATTCTTATATCAAACTAGTTGACCTAGCAAACGTTGTTCTGCCATATGTATTTAAAAAAAAAGAACCTACGTGCTTCTGCAAAGTCTAATCTATACCGAAATTTATTAAAATTGGTTCAGTAGCTTAGGCGTGAAAGCGTAACCAATTAACAAACAAACTCACTTTCGTATTTATAATAGTAGTTAGGATTATATATTTTAAACACATAAATACATAATTATGTAAATATTGTATGATATTTTTTTAATATTAATCAATATATAAAATTGCGAATATTGACGACCTTCCTAGCGTAACGGCTAAAAAACTTTGGTATGCTTGGGGCGGTCACGAGTTCGATTCATGTCTCGCGTTTGGGTGTTTATGTAAAATATGTATTTATTTAAAAAAGAAATGTATATAAGTAGTATATCAGTTGTCTAGTACCCATAAAACAAGTGCTATGTTACTTATTTTGGGAATAGATGGCGCTGTGTGAATTGTAACAAAATATTATTTATTTTTATTTATATATACGTATTAAATTTTTCAATAAAAAGATTCTAACTGATTGATATTGTATCAATTTTTAGTGTATTTTGCTTATTTTCATGTAAAATCTTTAAATATTTCACTCATTTTCATCATCATTAAGTAATCATGGTAACCTGACCGCCTGCTACTTTTGCTACTACTACTTGCGACTCGCTTGCTGGCTTGCTAATACACTTTATAGCTTAGAATTAATACACTGACGTAAATGGCGCCAGCGGCTAATATTAGTGAGTAACAGTAAATATTGAATTTTAGAACATTAATTTTAAGTATCAAATTACTTTAAAAAATTACTTACTTTAAAAATTTTAAATAAATCAACGGAACCCTCGTATTAATTTCTTTCATACTTTATAGATTTTTTGGATTTGTCAGTACAATTAAGAAAACCTCGCATTTGGCACTTAATTCTATTTTCTCGGAGAGTACTTTTTGAGCATTTACTGGAATGCCACGAATTTGGATGATTTTTAGTATCCTATCTAAGCAAGGAGTTACTGTTGTACCAAAAAGTATTTTTGTACTTTTATGTACAAAAAAACATTTAGATTAAAGTTTAGAATAAATTATGAATAAGTGATAATTTAGTTTCATAGTTTCAGCAACACACACATAAATATGTATGGAAATTATATCTATCAATCACATATTAAAATTTCCTTCTTTTCTTTGCCAATATGCAGCCTCACTGATGGTTTTGGGGTCCTCCTGGACGTACAAACCCACCCGGGCGAGAGTTATATATATATATATATATATATATATATATATATATATATATATATATATATATATATATATATACCTAGTCAGGTCATAAATTCTGTCACATGTTTAATGTAAAATAATTGTAACAAGTTTATTAATTATGTAACCATTCATATACCAAAATGAACTTAACAAAACATAGATTCTTATGACATTAAAGTTTATTCAAAATGACCTCCGTGATTTTGAATACAAGCCTTCAATCTGCGCGGCCAGTTGTCTATCGCAGCACGAACGAGGTCCATGTCAATATCGGCGGCTGCCTTAATCAAGGATGTCTTGAGTGACTTCAAATTGGGATGAGGCTTTAAGCACGCCTTTTCCTCCAAGTGTTGCCATATCTTGTAATCTAACGGATTCAAATCTGGACTGGAGGAGGGCCAGTCTTCGTGCCGGATGAAGTCGATTTCACGCGCCGCCAGCCAGTCTTGTGTGCTCTTCGCTCTATGAGCTGGCGCCGAATCTTTTTGGAATACCCAGTGCCTGTTATTGAACATGGTATGAGAAACAGGTTCCACAAGGTTCGTCAGGACTGTATTTTGATACACAACAGCATTCGTTTTTACACCTTTCTCACAAAAATGTACCTCTGTTAAGCCCCAATAAGAAACTCCCAACCATACCATGAGCGAGGATGGAAAATAACCTCGTTGGACACGCGGAATACGGTTGCTCGCTTCTTCACTACTGTGTGCGTACACCTTATCATTTTGTTTGTTGTAGCTCTCTTCTACGGTAAACATTTTTTCATCCGAAAAAAGAATTTCCCGATATTTTTTTCCCGCGTACCGCTTCAACAAGGCGCGGATTCTCTTCAGTCTCAGGTCCATTAGACGAGCATTCAAACGATGTCCTGTTTTTCTTCGATATGCCCGAAGCCCTAAGTCTTCATTTAACACCCTTTTCACCGTGGTTCTGCTTAACCCCATCTGAAGGGCCAACAGTTTCTGCTTACGTTTGGGATTTCTTTGAATTCGTGCCTTCACAGCTTTTATCACTGCTGGAGTCCTAACAGACCGAGGTCGACCACTTCTTGACCTATCATCTACACTAGAGTCTTCATTGTATCGTTTGATGGTACGATAAACGAATCTTTTGGTTATATTCAAATTTTTCAGTATGTTAAAAATTTGAATTGGCGCGTAACTGCAACGATGCAACGCAATAACTGCAACACGGTCTTCTTTAAGCGTCCACTCCATATTTAAAAATGAGTAAAATTCTAAAAGTATACCTTTTTTATTTTCATGAACAATTCGAAATTCGAATTCAATAAACTTTTTTGTGGCCAGCATTCTAAAAGAAAAGTTTTTACTGTGTGACAATACTTATGACCTGACTAGGTATATATATATATATATATATATATATATATATATATATATATATATATATATATATATATATATATATATACGAGGTCGTTGTGTATATCTATATGTGTATTTGCATATGCAAAGCAGCACTTTTAATTACATATGTTATCATAGGTTTATTTCTTGTCTAGATTCTGGGCGTTAATGAATAATACATTGTTACAAAAGAAAAGTACATAAGTAGTACCCAAAACGCTTTGCTGCTTATTTTGAGATTAATAGGCGCTGTATGTATTTATAAACAAAAAAAAACGTATCTAGTAAATTAATTATCTGGTACTTAGAACACAAGTGCGATGTTTATTCATACCTATTAATATGGACTATTCTAATACATTTTTTTATTCCTAATGGAGAGAAATACATATTTATCCTAGTTAGAAAAACCCACACCTACACAAACGCACACACGCATACGTACATATACACACTCACACATGCACACACACATACATACGCACGTACACGCACAAACGCTCCTTCGCACTCACGCATAATCACTCTCATTGTAAAATATATAATATTCATAGGCTGCTTGATGAAGTCACGTCCTAGGAGTTCGCCTTAGCCGTCGGTGACAAGTGCGTCGGTGGTATGGGCGAACCAGTTCAGGCTTACTGGGACAAGATTCAGGTGGCTGTCCTTGGGTCGGCGAAGGAGGTGCTTGGAGTGTCTAAGGGTGGTCGCAAGTATGACAAAGGGACATGGTGGTGGAACAACATAGTCAAGAGGGAGACTAGAGCAAAGAAAGCCCTCTTTAAGAAGTGGCAAGCGTCCAGATCTCCAGAAGATCGTGACGCATACCAGGTGGCAGAGCGCGCCAATAAGAGAGCTGTTGCTAGAGCCAGACAAGACCACTTACAAGTACTTTACGATAACATGGAATCGTCTGATGGGCAGAAGCTCAGCTATAAGTTGGCGCGCTCCAGGGTCAAAGCGGCACAGGGCATTTCCAACCTACCCCTGAGGTTGGTGGGACGTATGAAAGCGTGAAAGGAATCGCTTGAAAGCGGCGGTCTGAAACTCAATGTGGCGAAGACTGAGTACTTGACCTGCAACTCCACAGATCCCACACCCGTGCGCATAGGCGGCGACACAGTCAAGCTCACGAAACAGGTGAAATACCTGGAATCTGTATTTCACGCGTCTGGTGACATTTATTGCGACGTTAAGGGACGCAATGCAGCCGCGTGGGCCGAATGTCGTGAGGTGACTGGTGTCATTTGTGACCACAAAATACGAGTTTAATTGAAGGAACAGGTCTATAAGACCATCATTAGGCCTGTCCTTTTATACAAATGTGAAGCGTGGCCGGTGTTGGAGCGATACAAATATGCACTGCGAGTCACAGACATGAATATGCTGCGGTGGATGTGTGGAGTAACGCGGAATGACTGCGTTTGGAACTCTCGCATTCACGGCAGCCTTCATGTCCGTGACATTGCGAATAAATTGCAGGAGTCTCGCTTTCGCTGGTATGGCCACGTTTTACGGCAACCGGCTACTTATGTGGGGAACAAATGTCTAGCAATGCCGCCACCGCCGGGCCCCGGCAGGAGGGGTAGACCCAAAAAGTACTGGTTTGACGTCATAGGGTTTGATATGCGTGCTAATAGATTGACCATCAGAGATGCCGAAGATTGAGTGAAGTGGAGAAGAAAAAGTCAGAAAGCGGACCCCGCGCGCCGAAGCGAGATTTTAAGTTGCAACCGGGATTCAAAGCTAAGATGATGATGATGGGAGAGGAAACTTGCCCCAGAGATACAGTTAGATCTAATTGCAAGTGTTGAATCAATTATTTTATCTACTTTTAGTCATTTTTTATTATAGGTTTGTAGTATTTAAATTTCATCCTTATAATGTTTGGAGCAATAAAAATAATTTTATTTAAAAAAATTAATAATTTATGTGTCTTATCTTATGTATCATTTTATAACGTATTTATAAATATCACCATGTTTAAAAAACACTTTTAGTTAGTTTAGAATAAGGAAAAGTTCTTGTATTCGAAATAATCAAAGCTCTTTCGGATTTATTTATAACTAGCAGCCCGTCCCAGCTTCGCATGGGTATTTAACAAAAAATTAAACCCTTCTATTTTTTTTCGGTCTCGGGGAAAAACCTCACTTGACGGGTTCCCCCGGGCTGGGGGGACCGAGGGATATAAGGGACTCCGGAAAAGATGTTCGACCATCCGACTACCCACTAAAAAGCCCCGCTGTTCTCCTATCGCCTACGCCCGGGCCCACGGATATATGGCCTGCCGATCTCGTGGCCCGGGCCGGCGCCAGCCCACGCTTTGTCTTAAAGCGGGCCCCTTCTAAAGTGCTGGCGCCAGGGGGTCAGGCTTTCGTCCCCCCGCTGCTCTCTTGTAACAACTCTATGAGTTGAGGGGGGCTGCGGAACAGCACGCGGCCTTTCCCCTCACGGCAATAGTGCGGGCGGCGGATCCTCCCCCGAGGGGCCGCCCGCGGCCGCTTTCTACGGCGGCCGGAGATCGTTGCCCGCCCTCCGGCGCCGACGACGCGGCCTACGTTGGCGGGAGGGGAGTGCGGTGGCGGACTCCCGCTCCCGTTCCGCCGCCTTCCTTGCAGACACTACTGCCTCGCAAAAGGAGGCGACGGCCGTCCATCCAGGATCGCCCCCGACCATGGACAGAACCAGGGCCGGGAGCGACAGGTCCGCGGCCAATTCCGGACGGGACTCGCATCCCCGTTGCGTGCTAGTCAGGCGTGTGTACGACTACTAGACGACACTCCAGAAAAAGCAGAGTCGCTTGACGTCGTAGCCGGCCCAGCAAGACCAACCGACAGCGAGGATGCAATTCCCGCCCCGGGAACACTCTCTGTGCAGGCGCAGTCGAAATAGGCATGGTTTTGACTACCAAATCAGGTCCCATGGTAGAACCCGGGACCCCAATCAGTATTCGCAACTATC
Source organism: Malacosoma neustria (assembly GCA_963693495.1). NCBI lineage: Eukaryota > Metazoa > Arthropoda > Insecta > Lepidoptera > Lasiocampidae > Malacosoma > Malacosoma neustria. The sequence goes on from OY856383.1 coordinate 14,407,961, forward strand.
CCATCGGGGACCATGCCACGAACAGAGAGCTAAGTTGGAAAGGATGTAAGAGGTAGACGGAAAGAAAGGTAGAACTCTGTCGCCTCGAACGGAGAGGGGAGTGAAGCGACGGATGCTCGGGCACCTCGGGTACGCACACCCGTGCACTCCTCGGACAGAGGAGCGCCCCTGGGGGCAAACCCTTCTATTTGCGTCAGGTTACTAAAAAAATAAAATTATAAAGAAAGTTTGAATATTATTATTTCTATGAGCTTTTATTTTAATGATTTTTTTTGCTATTACTTTTTATTTATTTTTCGTTATTTTTTAATAAGTATTCTAATTTTTGTAAAGACCCCAGTGACGCACGCCTACATTGCATAAGGTGCTGCCTAGCTAGCCGAACAGGGTGAGCGGCTACCACGCAACATTTTTCTAATACTTACATTTTTAAACTCGTGATATCTTTCGAATGGAATATCCGAATTGTATAATTCAAAAAGTTATATAGAGGTATTGAAACATTTTTGAATATGAAGTAATTTATTTTGATAAGGATTAATACCAAGATCCAAATAAAGAGCCTTTTCTAGGGGCGGCATTTCAATTAAATTTTTAAAATAAAAGAACACTTATTGTGGCATAACTATAATAGTTAGACATATGCTGTCGCGACACTTTTTGTAAATAATGATGTGTTCTGCAAAGTTGTAGTACATTATTTTATTCTATTATCAATAGTTTTCGCAACGCACGCGATTTAAATAATATTTTAGGTAATTTTTTTACACTTTGGGTTACATTAATAGAGTTTTAGTAAGGATCCCTAATTTTTTTGAAAATATAATATAGCTTATGTCACCCGGGGATAGTGTAGCTTCCCAACAATGAAAGAATTTTTTAAATCGGGTCAGTAGTTTCGGAGCCTATTCAAAGCAAACAAACAAACAATCAAATCTTTCCTCTTTATAATAGATAGTAAGTATAGATAGTGAAATTCTAAAAATACTTGTATTTATTTAAGAAACCCAACATTTTCAATGAGTACGTGCAATTTATTTTTCCTTACTTAGCTGTATGAAGGCAGTGTAAAGGCTGTATAATGATAGGGGTTTACGAACCTTACAAATGATAAAGTAAACTAAAATCAGTGTACCAGAAAAGCCTTGAACTTACGATTAAGACTCCCAGAGACCGTTTAGAAGGCTCGGGAACTTTTTTAATAAAATCCCACTTTTTTCGGCCCCTCTTTTCCATTGGGCATAAATTTGGATACGGAATGGCCCTTAAAAACTCCCGGTTCACAAATAATTTGTGTTTACAAAGGACAAGAGTTTCCACTCATTAAGTAAATACCAGGGAAGTTGGTTAGAGTAATTGTTTTTTTTTTTGTATTGAGAGATAAATTATCACTGCATTTAATAACTGATCACCCTTGAAGGGCGTGGAAATCAATGGCCTTATAATGTCGTATTTATTGGTTTAATGATTTCGCAGGCATCGCATATATATCACTATATTATTTTATGACATATTTATGTAACAATCGAAGACCAAGCCTCCGAATTCACCGGGTATTCAGCTGATTATGGAGAACGTTTTTGAAAAAAGCGCGTATTATGAAAAAAAAAATGAATTAATATTCTGTAGAGAATTGTTTACAAAATGTAAAATATATACAACACAGGAGAAAATAAATAACAAGGATTGTACAAATGACGGTCTTATCGCTAAAAGCTAATCGTTGAAATTTGATTATCGGGCACGTTTATACCAATATGACTGCGTTGATATTATATTTGTGGCATAGCACTATCGAGTCAACAACAGACCAAAAAGGTTGTGACAGCTATGACCCTACTGGCAATGAAAAATATTATATATATATATATATATATATATATATATATATATATATATATATATATATATATTTTTTTACTTTATTATGTTTTAATTAATATAAGTCGAAACTAAAAACACGTCAGTTTATTGGCTATGGTATAATAATATTTTTTGAGTCCTCTTCAGTGAACAACTGTTAAAAACTCACTGTAATATTGTATTTACTAAAAATAAATAAGTAAATATTAATCAGTTTGTTGTTGTATTTTACTTGGGGTATAATGCAAGTTATTAAAACACGAATTATTCAATATTAAAGTAAAGTAATCAATACTGGTAGAACTCAATATAGCAAAAGTTTTTCATTTAAAGCCATTAATTTATTTCTAAATTTGCACAGGTGTGGTACCAACCTTTCCATATTTACTTTTTGTGAGGTCAGACCTCCATAAAATGAAAGTAAGACTGCTCTGCCATTTCTGTGAAGAGAAAAAAATATGAAACCATGATATAGATGAAATATAGATGATTATTAAGATACCTTAAATTAGAGAAGGTGGGTCTTATTCTTGTTTCTGTTAGTATGATACATTTTAGATTATTTGAAAAAACAGTTCATGTAAATGACATTCTCTATCAAAATAGAAGAATTGAATTGAAGAAATAGCGACCACTCAAATCAATGAATACTTAGATCACATATGGTAGGTCAATAAAAATATGTGAATCAACATATACTAATCCAAAAAATAGTTAAAATAAATATTTTGAGCAAAACAACATCTATTTATAACAATAGTATAGTTCAAAGAACATCAGTATAATTTTCTGAGAATTACGACGGATTTGAACAAAAGCCTATTTCAGTAGATAACTGTCGACTCTAAGCTCCAAGTTGTGTTTCTTGAAAATCTTCACAAACACATTCAAGGCGAATATCTCAAATACTGAAACAAGTTTTCGCACCTAATTAATAAGTTTGAAATATTAATATAAGGTTTTATTACACGTTGATCTTTTTGTTTGTATATATAAATAAAAGTTTAATAAATAAACATATTGGTATATTTCACACAACGCCATCTAGTCCCAAACTAAGTAGCATAACACTTGTGTTATGGGTACTAGACAACTAATATGCTATATGTATTTTTCTATTTTGTAAATAAATACATAAACATCCAGACGTGAGAGGGGAATTGAAGCTGTGACCATTGATAGATAGATAGATAATTCTTTATTGTTCACCACACAATTTTACAGAAAAAAGACATAAAAAGAAGTAGGTAATAGTACAACATAGTGAGCAAACGGCGATCTTATCACTAAATAGTGATTTCTTCCAGACAACCTATCAGAAATATTTAAAGTAGTTGTACAAGGCGGTGCACAATAGACATAAAAATCAAGATAGTAAATATTATACAAAAAAAAACCTAAATTAATCTAACATATAATAGCAATACAATGAAGCATACACATGACGATGCAGTTTATGACTTTAGGTAATGGTCATTAGCCAATCTAAATAAAAATAAATTTTATATCACCGATAAATATTTTGACACTTATTCTAAAATTATGTGTTATCTTTTATCTAATATACTGAATAAAGACTTCGCAAATGTATCCTAGAAGTATTTTATATGTTTCATTTGATAATAAATAGTTCAATGGCCAAGGTCAACCGTTCATGATCATTTTCATTATTTCTATATGGTTTATGAATCATCCTTCTCCCCGGGTATAATGCTTTACAGTCTTTTTAATACGATAAATACATTATTGCAAATAATTATAAACAACAGTCCGTTTGACGCCTTTTTAATGCCTACAACAGAACACTTATTAACGAAAAAATATTAACTAATAAGAAAGTTGCATCTTGTAAATTCTGAGTCGAGGTCTTTATGAATTTGCATAAATAGTATATTAATATTACTCAATTCACTTTGTATAAATACTTTGTTTCCTTAAAATATTTATATTTGCATTTGTTTTCATTTATTTATTATTTATTTGCCAAATCTTAGTAATACACTTTTTATTAAAACAAATGATTTAAAGGAAAACAGAAAGTATGATTAAAGGATTATTCAAAGGCAACGATAAATAATAAATTTAATAAATAAATTTTCATAACGTTCATCATACTTTCTAAATTGGAAATTACTCAGATACTTGATTTATAAAAATAGTTATTTGAATTACTGGATACAAAGTTTGTTTAAAAACGTCGTCTACTACCATTTTAATGAAAACGTAAACTTCTCTCTAATGAATGTCTGCAAAGAGGAGATATAATTGCGTTTGAATGAATCAAGAAGTTTTCGCGATATCTTTATTAATAATGTAAACATTATCCAACGAGATTGTTTTAATTCATTTAAAACAGGAACAAATTATGCGCAAAAATAAGTTAAAGATATCAAATAAGTTAGTAGAACTTGTAATATTACAATCTATTATTTTAATCAATAAAAACATTGTAAAGTGAGCCGCACTAAAGCAAGTCTTATTATTTATATGTATTATCGTTAAAGTAATCGAATTTTTGTTGTAAGTTAAAAACGACAATGTTCGCAGTTATTTTTTGTATGATTGCCTACTTTTGTAACGGCTAACACACAACGGTACGCTTGCGGTTACGGGGTCGATTCACATCCCGCGTCTGAGTTTTTATAGAAAGTAGTATATCAGTTATTTGTTACCTAAGTCAATATAACGTTAAATTGATCATAACTTTTTCCGAAAAAAATTTTTCACTTCTCACAGGCTTCGATACATCGGTCAAATAACAGCCACATTCTGTGTTAGTAAGACCTTCCCGGCTGGGGCAACAAGATAACCCTAGCTAGGTGGTAGAGCTCCAAGTCCATCTAGATGGCAACCACCACCGGTCTCTAAATAATAATGTTTTGTTTTCCGGCATGATTCACCCAGGCTCCAGGCTCCAAGCTCCGTTGTAAATATCCATAGGCAATGGTAAGTACTTACTATTATTAAGTGGTCCGTCAGTCGATGTTTTACCACAAGTAAACAAGAAAAGATCCTCCAAAATGATTAAACAGATAACTTTATCCGTGCAGGGGCGGAGAAAGAATACTAACCTCTGCGGCCTGTTCTAAAAGGCATCAAAACAACCAACCTAGCTACGTGGTAAGGCTTCAACCCCGTCTGGATGGCGACCACCTTTGGTCTTAAGTATGTCGCCATAATAACCTTGTGTTGTGTTTCGGCATTAGTGACCCAAGTTCCTGTACCCTTATGGGACAGCAGCGTGTTCGTGATGCCACTGGCGTTGCATATACCCATAGGCGACGGTAACTGCTAAATTTTAAGCGAGCCATCAGCCTGTTTGCTGTCCTACACCATTAAAAAAAAACTTGAAGCGGAAATCGAACGCGTGACTCTCAGAGGCGTTCTGACGTGCGAAAGCTGTCGGACTAGAGAGGATGTCGATTTATATGAATCATTAGTATGTTGTAAATTGAATGTGTGAATATGTAAGTTAATTAAATAAGTAAAGTAATTATGTTATCTATATCTATACTACTATTATAAAGAGGAAAGATTTGATTGTTTGTTTGTTTGCTTTGAATAGGCTCCGAAACTACTGACCCGATTTAAAAAATTCTTTCATTGTTGGGAAGCTACACTATCCCCGGGTGACATAAGCTATATTATATTTTCAAAAAAATTAGGGATCCTTACTAAAACTCTATTAATGTAACCCAAAGTGTAAAAAAATTACCTAAAATATTATTTAAATCGCGTGCGTTGCGAAAACTATTGATAATAGAATAAAATAATGTACTACAACTTTGCAGAACACATCATTATTTACAAAAAGTGTCGCGACAGCATATGTCTAACTATTATAGTTATGCCACAATAAGTGTTCTTTTATTTTAAAAATTTAATTGAAATGCCGCCCCTAGAAAAGGCTCTTTATTTGGATCTTGGTATTAATCCTTATCAAAATAAATTACTTCATATTCAAAACTGTTTCAATACCTCTATATAACTTTTTGAATTATACAATTCGGATATTCCATTCGAAAGATATCACGAGTTTAAAAATGTAAGTATTAGAAAAATGTTGCGTGGTAGCCGCTCACCCTGTTCGGCTAGCTAGGCTTTTACAAAAATTAGAATACTTAATAAAAAATAACGAAAAATAAATAAAAAGTAATAGCAAAAAAAATCATTAAAATAAAAGCTCATAGAAATAATAATATTCAAACTTTCTTTATAATTTTATTTTTTTAGTAACCTGACGCAAATAGAAGGGTTTGCCTCCAGGGGCGCTCCTCGGTCCGAGGAGTGCACGGGTGTGCGAACCCGAGGTGCCCGAGCATCCGTCGCTTCACTCCCCTCTCCGTTCGAGACGACAGAGTCCTACCTTTCTTTCAGTCTACCTCTTACATCCTTTCCAACTTAGCTCTCTGTTCGTGGCGTGGTCCCCGATGGGATGGTTGCGAATACTGATTGGGGTCCCACGTACCCACGCCTGACTAGCACGCGACGGGGATGCGAGTCCCGTCCGGAATTGGCCGCGGACCTGTCGCTCCCGGCCCTGGTTCTGTCCATGGTCGGGGGCGATCCTGGATGGACGGCCGTCGCCTCCTTTTGCGAGGCAGTAGTGTCTGCAAGGGAGGCGGCGGAACGGGAGCGGGAGTCCGCCACCGCACTCCCCTCCCGCCAACGTAGGTCGCGTCGTCGGCGCCGGAGGGCGGGCAACGATCTCCGGCCGCCGTAGAAAGCGGCCACGGGTGGCCTCTCGGGGGAGGATCCGCCGCCCAAACTATTGCCGTGAGGGAGAAGGCCGCGTGCTGTTCCGCAGCCCCCCTCAACTCCTAGAGTTGTTACAAGAGAGCGCCGGGGGGACGAAACCCTGACCCCCTGGCGCCAGCACTTTAGAAGGGGCCCGCTTTAAGACAAAGCGTGGGCCGGCGCCGGCCCGGGCCACGAGATCGGCAAGCCATATATCCGTGGGCCCGGGCGTAGGCGATAGGAGAACAGCGGGGTTTTTTAGTGGGTCGAACATCTTTTCCGGAGTCCCTTATAACCCTCGGTCCCCCCGGGCCGGGGGAACCCGTCAAGAGAGGTTTTTCCCCGAGACCGAAAAAAAAATAGAAGGGTTTAATTTTTTGTTAAATACCCGTGCGAAGCTGGGACGGGCTGCTAGTTATATAATAAACTTATTGAAGCAAAAGTAATTTCAAAGTTAAATCAAATTACCATAACTTGTTTACGCCTCTTAACTTGAGATCAATTTCCTTTGGGGAAGTAGGTGGCATGCATCCAACGTGCCTGAATGTGCTAACTTTCAACAATATGTTGCACATGTTTCCAAACAAATTTAGCAGACAACTTAGTTTGGATCTTGGGAATAAGTGATTTATACCCTTCTTACGGAGAAATTATATCGAATTTGGGGCGGCTTATTTACAAATAGGTCCCATTTTGTTAGTTTATGGTCATTTGTTTCGGAACTATACAATTTAAATACAGTATTACAGGAATATCGTTACTACGCAAAAGTAAAAAAAATATTATGCTGCAGTAGCAACGTTCACCTCAGTTCATCACAACTACATTGGTTTTATTGTACATTTATAGAAAATAGGAGATTTTGCGCGTGCGTGTGTGTGAGTGTGTGTGCATGCTTACGGTCTTCATGTCCGTGACATTCCTGTGGCTACAGCCACGTTTTACGACAACTGGCTACTTATGTGGGGAATATAATGTCTAACCATGCCACCTACGCCGGGCCCCGGCAGGAGAGGTAGACCCAAAAAGTGCTGGCTTAACTGAATGAACTCACTACTAGAATTGCCGAGAATCGTGTGAAGTCGAGAAGAAAAAGTTTGAAAGCGGACCCCGGGTATTGAAGTGAAAGTTTGGGATGCGGTATTTTGGACGATGATGATGGATTTTGGACGATGATTTTGGAGCATGATTACATATATAAAATAAAATAATCGTTTAGATATATAGAGATGTATAATATTCTAAGATATAGAGATGTATAATAGTCCAAATACATACATGCATAAAAATACCTTCATATTTTTCATGTTTTATGATATATCTATAGGCGACGGTAACTGAAATAAATTGTCAGCCTGTCTGCTGTCCCTCAGCAATAAAAAAAAATACAAAAAAATCTTTCATCTTCAAGATTTACTTAAAAGCAATTCTCGAATCGTCAATTAGTGAGAGGAAAAAGTATACTTTTCGTTTCATTGGACAGTTTTCACGAAGTTGTGGGAAACTTTATTAAAATTGGCTTTAGATGGAGTGCTTTTCTTTTGCTTACGTTAATTGGATTATCGGATGATCATGTTAGGGGATTTTAAAGGACGCTTTTATGCTTTCATTTGGTGATATCTCTTTGATTTTGTGACTTTTGATCAAAGTTATTATTATTATTATTTTCTGTGGGACAGCAGACAGGCAGACGACCTACTGTACAAGTTATCATAGCGGCATATTTAGAAACCAGGAATGGTTGCCATCCAAACAGGCTTTGAGTCCTACCACCTAGCATGAATTGTTTAGTCGCCTTTTACGACAGGCTAACCCGGCCGCAAGGGCCAGTTTTCTTACTTCGCCTTTGCACGGAGAACGGCTCGACATGAAAAAAGAAGTTAAAAACGAAAGAAGGTTTGATTACATACACACATGTTTGATTTCATTGCTGGATACTAAAAACCACAAAAGGCTTTGTAACCATCCTTTTAACCTAAAGTAAAAACAGTCTCGTGAAAACCAATCTTACAAGTTTTAACACAATTGTTAATACAGGTTATCGTGGCGTTAGGCTGTTTGGCAATTTCTTGATTTAAATAATAGCACATTCCACTATTGGACTCGGGCCTTCCCCTGGAGGGGTTGGACAGTATACCCATCGTGGTTATCCAAGACGGATCGGTGGATTATACATACCAGTAATCTCAATAGCAGGTTTCCTCACCATGGTTTCCTTCACCGTTGGTTTTTTTTATTGCTGTAGGACAGCAGACAGGCTGACGGCCCGCTTATGCAACGCCAGTGGCATCGCGAAGACGCTGCTGTCCCATAAGGGTACATGAACTTGGGTCACTAATGCCGGAATCCAACACAAGGTTATTATGGCGGCATACTTAAGACCAAAGGTGGTCGCCATCCAGACGGGCTTGAGGCCCTACCACGCAGAAAACATGGTACATGACAATTATGTTTTGATATGTATATTAGCCGAAAAATACTCTATAAGCGGAATCATCGTAGGATTCGAACCTGGGACCTCTAGAGTGAGTAAATACCACTGAGCTACCAAATACATATTTTCTGCTTACCGGCAATAATCTTTCCTCGCCTCAACTTATCTTTGAAAATACATAATTAAATTAATCAAGGTATATAATAATTAAAATAAAGTGTACGGAGTATCGTACGATAGTGATTTAGTCAAATTATGCATTAACATGCTGAAAATAATATGTACTCATTAATGAAGTATTGGGTTAAATGAACATCGAACAAATTTTAATGAACTCTTCATTGAAATGCATTTATAAAAACTACATTATTTAAATTAATCAATTTACTCGTAATGAATAAAATCCATCCTTAGCATATAAACCAATTTGCCTGGATCGTCTAAATTTTTATTATAGTTTAAGTCTTATTATAAAATATTATTATAAGAAAATATTAAATAAATTTATTTTAAATAAACTTATTATATTAAGTATAAGAAGAATCTAATATCTAATTATATATATAGTTAAAATTATTTGATTGCTATTACAATATATAATGACAGACATTAGACAATTGCTAGGTTATTATTAATTTAAAACTCTACAAAAGTAAGATCATCCTTATATAATTTGCTAGAGAATCATCCTGGAATGCAGCACTTGAACAGTAAAGAACTAGATTTTTTTTTAAATCAAGCAGGACTTTATTTGACACTATCCCAAGAGGTCTAGTTTCAACTCCAGGATAACGAAGACCTTGTGAGATGTAAGACGTTGAGCACTAAATTAAAGATGAAGTCTGGTTTGAGCGCTAAATTAGGATGCGAAGTTAATTATAATTACAAATCAATACTTCTTCACATCTCCCAAGCTCATCAAAATAAATAAAAATAGTTGAGGTTAAAATTACTGGGTTGAGATGCGCCTCAAGGTGAGTTAAAGGTCCAAGGCTCGAATCCCACGACATCATGCACCGTTTACTAGGCTTTTATCGCATAGTATGCATATGATGATATAAATAACAAGGTGAAAGAAAACACCACAAGAAATCCTGCAACCCATCATTACTGATATGTGGAACGCGCTAATTCAACTTGAAAAAGCGTGCCGGAAATACTGTTCATTCCCTCTAGGTAGAGGTTGGACCTCTAACAGTATCACGTTATAGCCTGTGTTATCTAGCTAGCATAATGTTGATTAAATTTTGTTTAATGTGAAGGTAAGACGATGGGACTCTCATTTATTGATTTTAAATGTACTTCACATACACCATAAGAAATCTAGTCTAACTAAATAAAAAAATAAAAAACTTATTCACACTTCCATAAAAAGGACACAAGTTACGACAACCCATGACTTTTATGAGAGATATTTTTACAAGTTAATATTTATGATATGCTGGCCCGGTCCATCCGGTAAACACTTATCATAATATCACTACGATATTACAATAAAATATAATATTTATTTTCATGAAGTGTCGGCAAAATAGTGTTGAGGCATGGAAAGTTTATATTGAGTATAAAATTTATTTGTTGTATAATATTACAATGTAATCTGTATAAAAGATAACTGTGTTTAAAATACTTTATTTATTTTTCCTGATTACTTTAGTTTTTAGAAATCAAGCTTCTCAAATGACTACTGACAGACTAATAAATGTCATAGTTTTTTTATAAGATTTATGATTCACATGGCCAGAAATAATATTTATAAATAGTTTAAATCACGACTTTTTTGTAAATGAAATGTTTTTATACATTGCAAGTCTCACCGTTTGGGGGATCGTGGTGGAGTAGTGAAAAACCGTACAATGCATCTGTGCTTCCTGCGCAGTTGAAAAGAGGATACACGTCGTAAAGGGGAGGGATTTAACATATGCCTTCACGTATGCCTGACGGTTAATTCACAACTTATAATGTAAAGAAACAAATATCATGAGCCAAGAAAAATATTGGAAATTTAATGAAAACCGTACACAAATTCAGCTAAAAACATAATCCAAAAGAAGTTAGTAAAGAGCAAATTAACCCACTAAGGCCCACTTGCACGTTCCTGGGTTATCTTAATTTTACTCGGTGTTAACTGCTAACACAGGGTTAAATAAATAATTTATCTTGCGCCATCAAGAGCTAGGAGTAACCCTATGGTTAAACTTTTAAATATTTTAACCCACCGATGTGGACAGGTTAAATCGCTAACACAGGGTTAGTGAACTGTAATGTTAATTGTCAAAATAAATTGAGGTTAAGTTACGCTGTATATTGTATACCTATCTATACTATTTTGTAGTGTGTTATCCATTATTCTTTAAAAACTCGTTTATTTTATCACTTATACGGCACAAACTCACAAAACTAAATAAATGACACGATACAATACGGTTAAAACAAAAATCTTCAAAAGTCATACATTGTGGGATAAAAAAGGAAGCTTATATACAGTATGCTGTAGTGTAAAAGAGATAGACACATAAGTTTCGTTTTTCATCTTTGGTTGGGTTACAATAGGAAAGCATAGACATTGCAATGTTCCCAGTTAAAAAAAGAAATGTCAGGTTAGTTATCCCGGTGATATTTTTTAGTGGTGCAAGGAACAATGAGGGTTAAGATTTTAATTAACTAACCCAGAGTTTACAAACTCTACACTTATTTATTTAACCTAAATATGCGTGCAAGTGGGCCTAAGAGTTCGTAGACTGAGCGTAACAGAAACAAAAAAGAATAAAAAGGCACAAGCTTCCTTTATTCCACACGTGTACGCCTTAACTAAATAGCTTTAAAAAGAAATCATATTTTTTAAAACAAATATACTGTGATATTTCACACTAGCGTTCTGTAGTCGCAAAATAAGCAACAAATGTTGAGTGCGTAAGGTTACGTGGTAGAACCCCAAGTCTGCCTGGATGGAAACTACCCCTGGTCTACAAGTATGTCGCCACAATAATCGTGTGCAGCGTTCTTGCATTTGTAACCCAGGTCCCAGTACCCCTATGAGGACAGCAGCGTGTTCGTGATGCTCCTGGCGTCGCAAACCTCTATAGGTTGCTGTAACTGCTAATTATTAACTAATAATATTTAATAATATTTTGTGACAATTCACACATCGCCATCTAGTCCCAAACTAAGTAGCACAGTACTTGTGTTATGGGTACTAGACAACTGATATACTACTTATATACTTTTTTTTTGTAAATAAATACATATTATACATAAACACCCAGACGCGAGACGGGAATCGAACCCGTGACCTCCGCGAGCGTACCGAACTGCGTTATCCGTTACGCCACCGAGGTCGTCAAACTAACGTAACTAGGTATGAATAATAGGGAATTGATATACTACTTATTTTTTTTTTCTTTTGTACATAAATATATATAAAACACCCAACCTCGGTACAGGAATGGGACCCATAACATCCCTGAGGTGTATGGTAATTTATAAGAGAAAAAGAAAGATCAAGTGTCGAGAATCTTTAGCAGCACTATTCGAAAGTATGTCATAAATCCCGATTGTACCGCTGATACTGAATAATGAATGATACTCGTAAATTACGTATGAAAACCCAATAAATCTAAACGAGCAGCGTTGGGCAGGTTAACCGCGGCCACTGGTCTACACGGGAACTGGATTGTTGCGAAATTAACAGTTAATGATGTTTTCAATAAAAGGATATTTTCGTGGTTGATTATTGAATTGGATGAAAGGGTTTGTTTTATGTACGATGTTTCTAACCAATAACGATATTTTTGCGTTACAGCTCTTCTATATAACATTAATTCTTTTTGTACAAATAAACTACAAATTTGATGAAGATATGAAATACGTTATTATTTTTGAGAAAAATTACTCGATAGACCTAATTTGATAAGAAACTAAATAGGGCTTTCTCTTTGCTGCCTGTGAAATAAAATAAAACCACTTATTACAATGATGGTTCAGTTATGAATGGTAAATCAGCCTGTTCAGTAGTATTTGGCGATAAATGTTACAGATATAAATTGGGGAAATTTAATTCTATATTCAGTTGCGAAGCAATAGCTATACTTAAAGCTTTAGATTTAGTACACAATGAAAATAACACCTCCAAATATGTAATTTATACCGACTCAAAATCATGTCTTACTGCGTTACAAAGTTTTGATACAAAAAATACAATTATTTTAGAAATTAAACAAACAATGTTAAATTTAATGAAAGAAAATTATAAATTCGAATTAGTATGGATTCCTAGCCACCAAGGAATAGCTGGTAATGAGAAAGCAGATAGTGAAGCGAGAAAAGCATTAAATGATAGTGAAAATTGGCACGTAATAAAATCAACCCCAACTGAATTACACAAGTACATTAAACACAAACTTAAAATAAATTGGGATGGTAAATGGAAGATAGGAAATACAACGAAGTTATTTAGTATTAGAGAATCAATATTTGATAAACCACCATCAGCTTTCTCATGTCAGAAAGATCAAGTTGTCATCACTAAATTGCGTATAGGACATACAAATATGACACATATACATCTAATAACTAAAAACAATATAAATAAATGCAAGTGTGGGGTAGATCTAACCGTTTCTCATCTATTAGTGGATTGTACAGAGTTTGGAAATGAAAAACGACTTTGTAATGTACCTAATAATCTAAAAGACTGTTTGAATCAAGATGGATATAATAAAACTCTAAAGTTTCTGAAAATGATAAATATGTATGATCAAGTATAAATTCATAAGGACCAATGTATTGTTATTGTTATTAATTTTACACTGTGTATGTAAACGTGGTCGCTAATGCCCTGAGTTGTTAAAAAGCGACTTTAAATAAATAAATTAAAAAAATGTTGAGGAATAAGATGGGACACAATAACGGATAGACCTTGATAGCCTCCGTGGCGCAACAGCTCTTGCACGTCGAAGCAAGTTTGATTTTTCGCGTTTTGGTGTAAAGTAAGTGTGTTAAGAAAATAAAAATAAATAAGTAGTATATCAGTTGACAAGTACCCATAATACAAGCGCTCTACTACTTACTTTGGAATTAAATGGCGTTCTGTGAATGGTTCCAGTTATAACTTTTATTATAAATTATGAACCTTATAAACCCTAAAATATAAATGAAATATGCAAACAGTCAGTATTATCGAATGCAACTATTACGCCATACGCCTCCGGAATACGTACGTTCGAACCTACAAAGTCCAGCCTAAGCTAAACCCTTTTTCATATTATGATTGATGACATAAATCTGAGGTTAACTTAAATTGGAAATTCAACCTACATAGTCCAGCCAGAAGCTGAACCCTATTTCATACGATTGATTATATAAATCTGAGGTCAACTTAAATTGGACATTAAAATTTCTGAAACTTATCATGTTTAACAAAAACTACTTACATGGCGTAACAGTTGCATTCGATAATACTGACTGTTTGCATATTTCATTTATTTATATTTTAGAGTTAACAGGGTTTGTAATCCCAAATATACCATACTAGCAGCCCGTCCCAGCTTCGCACGGGTATTTAACAAAAAATTAAAAATTAAACCCTTCTATTTTTTTTCGGTCTCGGGGAAAAACCTCTCTTGACGGGTTATCCCGGCCCGGGGGGACCGAGGGATATAAGGGACTCTGGAAAAGATGTTCGACCCACTAAAAAACCCCGCTGTTCTCCTATCGTCTACGCCCGGGCCCACGGATATATGGCCTGCCGATCTCGTGGTCTGGGCCGGCGCCGGCCCACGCTTTGTCTTAAAGCGGGCCCCTTCTAAAGTGCTGGCGCCAGGGGGTCAGGGTTTCGTCCCCCCAGCGCTCTCTTGTAACAACTCTAGGAGTTGAGGGGGGCTGTGGAACAGCACGCGGCCTTCTCCCTCGCGGCAATAGTGCGGGCGGCGGATCCTTCCCCGAGGAGCCGCCCGCGGCCGTTTTCTACGTCGGCCGGAGATCGTTGCCCGCCCTCCGGCACCGACGACGCGGCCTACGTTGGCGGGAGGGGAGTGCGGTGGCGGACTCCCGCTCCCGTTCCGCCGCCTCCCTTGCAGACACTACTGCCTCGCAAAAGGAGGCGACGGCCGTCCATCCAGGATCGCCCCCGACCATGGACAGAACCAGGGCCGGGAGTGACAGGTCCGCGGCCAATTCCGGACGGGACTCGCATCCCCGTCGCGTGCTAGTCAGGCGTGGGTACGACTACCAGACGACACTCCAGAAAAAGCAGAGTCCCCTGACGTCGTAGCCGGCCCAGCAAGACCAACCGACAGCGAGGATGCAATTCCCGCCCCGGGAACACTCTGTGCAGGCGCAGTCGAAATAGGCATGGTTTCGACTACCAAATCAGGTCCCAGGGTAGAACCCGGGACCCCAATCAGTATTCGCAATCATCCCACCGGGGACCACGCCACGAACAGAGAGCTAAGTTGGAAAGGATGTAAGAGGTAGACGGAAAGAAAGGTAGGACTCTGTCGCCTCGAACGGAGAGGGGAGTGAAGCGACGGATGCTCGGGCACCTCGGGTACGCACACCCGTGCACTCCTCGGACAGAGGAGCGCCCCTGAGGGCAAACCCTTCTATTTGCGTCAGGTTACTAAAAAAATAAAATTATAAAGAAAGTTTGAATATTATTATTTCTATGAGCTTTTATTTTAATGATTTTTTTTGTTATTACTTTTTATTTATTTTTCGTTATTTTTTAATAAGTATTCTAATTTTTGTAAAAACCCCAGTGACGCACGCCTACATTGCATAAGGTGCTGCTTAGCTAGCCGAACAGGGTGAGCGGCTACCACGCAACATTTTTCTAATACTTACATTTTTAAACTCGTGATATCTTTCGAATGGAATATCCGAATTCAATAATTCAAAAAGTTACATAAAGGTATTGAAACAGTTTTGAATATGAAGTAATTTATTTTGATAACGATTAATACCAAGATCCAAATAAAGAGCCTTTCCTAGGGGCGGCATTTCAATTAATTTTTTAAAATAAAAGAACACTTATTGTGGCATAACTATAATAGTTAGACATATGCTGTCGCGACACTTTTTGTAAATAATGATGTGTTCTGCAAAGTTGTAGTACATTATTTTATTCTATCATCAATAGTTTTCGCAACGCACGCGATTTAAATAATATTTTAGGTAATTTTTTTACACTTTGGGTTACTATATCAGAGTTTTAGTAAGGATCCCTAATTTTTTTGAAAATATAATATAGCCTATGTCACCCGGGGATAGTGTAGCTTCCCAACAATGAAAGAATTTTTTAAATCGGGTCAGTAGTTTCGGAGCCTATTCAAAGCAAACAAACAAACAAACAAACAAACAATCAAATCTTTCCTCTTTATAATAGTAGTATAGAAGATATATCCAAAAATGCTGCCCAAAGTCACTATTCCACGCGGACAGAGTCGCGGGCACAGCTAGTTTCATAATATGATTGATAACATAAATCAACTTAAATAAATTTGAAATAAAACCTACATGTCCAGCCTAAGCCTAAACCCTATTTTATATGATTGTTGATATAAATCTGAGGTCAACTTAAATTGGTAACTAAAATTTTCGAAACATCATTTTTAACAAAAACTATTTTTTTTTCTAAAATAAAAATAGCCTAAGTTACTCCTATCAACATCAGCTATCTGTCAGTGAAAGTCCCGTCAAAATCGGTGCAGCCATTTCAGAGATTAGCCGGAACAAACAGACAGACAGACGGACAGACAGACAGACAGCCAGACAAAAATTGTAAAAAATGATGTTTTGGTATATGTACCGTGTATATACGTCCGAATGCATTTAGTAAAACTTAGTATTTATTTGTATACATAGATGTATAATAGATTATAGAACAAATAGTGTTCGGTCCTTGCCTAGATGTAGGTGCAAAATTATTGTTTAGCCAATTTTCGGCGACTACCTTCAAGTTTGCGAGAAGTGACGATAGACGCCGTACGGAAGACGTCACCTAAGTCAATGTGTCAAACATTACACAAGAAAGATAACCACTTGTTTGCACCGTGTGCGAAGAACAAGCCTTTTCATAGACTCCTTATATTATTGGCCGTGCCAATCTTCAATATTTAAGAACATAGAGTGCAGAGTACTTGAACAACAATTTGCAAGAGTGGCGCCGTGCGTGATTCCACTGCGAGCTACACCTTAGCTGATCCATACCGCCGACCAGGAGGTCGCGAGGTTGGTGAAGTTTTAGTACCTTATCTAGTGTGAGGACCAATACAATATAAAATTAATACAGTCCATTAAAATCAGCGCATTTACTCACCAAACGGGGCGATTTTGGACCTAGTACATCGCCCTACAAATAGACATATCAAACAGTGATAAACAAGGCAAACAACTAAACAAAGCAAAAATCCTGAATTATAATGCCATTTTTCATAAAACCCATAAATATACATAAACCTCTACAAACTTTAAAATTAAAAATAAGATAAAGTGTTCAAGCTTTCGAATAAATTCTACGTCCAAGTGTACCTTCATTCGAGTACTGTCGCGGCCTGTATGCGACAAGCAAATGAAAACATATCGCCCTACCGGGATACCGACGTATGCCAACTTTATCAATTGATTTCCTTCGCTCTCCTTAGGGATATCGGATGGGGATTTGCCTCAAGAATAAATATTTGTACTACGATTTGTGTAGGGGTTATGTTTTTGTGATATCAGTATTATATACAAACAATTTATAATTTTTATATTTTGAATAACTAATTGCATTAAAACCTTTAGCTTCAGGAGCCAGACTACTGTTGCATAATATCAAAAGACATAAATGTGCGCATTTTTCGTTGATGTCTTGTCCTCACACTTGCTATTTTAATTAATTAATTTGAAAAAATAGATGATTTATAAAAAATATATAGATATATAAAAAGTGTTAGTGTATTTTTCTACGTGACAAAAACAAAAGCTAAATGAATAAAATTAGTGGTGCTTCTGTTGCTACTACGAAATCAAGATCATCAGTTTACGTGTATATAATAAAATCACTTAACTGATTACAAATCAAACAATATGGGGTATTAGTTTTGTTTTGCCTCACGATTTCAATACCACTAATAAAATATTATAATCGTATATGGCAATACAGTAGTGACTATAGGCTATATCCCAATATTAAACCTATGCATTAATACTATTTACATTACTTAAACTTACCAAATTGCGACTAAATTCAGTAAAGTTTTTATAGCTAGAAATCATCTAACAGGATAACAACCCGCCTAATAACATGTGGTTACTGGCTCTAGTAAAACTTAAGGATATATAAAATATTATTCTAAGATATTTAAACAACCATTGATCGATATCTATCGATATAATTAAATAATACAATAGCAGCTAGTACAATATTTCTAGAGACTGATTCACAAATTTATTAAAAAAGTCATAAATCTTATTTTTATAATAATACCTCGATAGGTAGACTGTCAAAACGGGAATGGTGGACCGCACGTTTTATCAACAAAAGTTTCAGTGTGTTTTGAGAGGTGGAAATGCATTACGCATACCCCGCTGCGTGGGAGCATGTAGCAGGGTAGTGTGAGACACCCCGCGGAGTGCGCCTGTCACTTGGTTAGCGGAAGCACGTGGCTGGTACAACTACTATACTAAAACTACCCCAGTGTTCTTTCGTCCATCTTATGCTGAGTCACGGAACGTGATGTTTCCCTGGTCACGACCCCAACTGGGATTGGTCTGCTGTCGGGTCCTGAGGAGCTACTGATCCAATCTATAACCAACCTTGTATCATGGATAAGTGGAAAGTTCAAACTAAGCTGTTGGCGCATTACAATAGGTACAAAATCGAGATGATAGATACCCTTGAAGATTTTCACACATCTGTTTTATTAGATAATGGATTACTATTTAATTTAATTTTTTTATTCATAAAAAAATACAATATTTATATTTGAAAATGTTGAGATAATACAATATATTTAAAAATTTTATGTTAACAATAAATTGTATGGATCATCACATTTATAACATTTCTACATTACACTTATTTATTTTATACATTAGGATATCTTTCCCCGTAAAGAACTGTACCTGCATTCGCGTTGCCATTACACTAGCCATAAATAAAATGCATGTTCGCGTATTCTTGTGACGTATACTGAATACGGGGCATTTTAAAATACAAAAATAAGCCCAGTAACAAGCCAAGTCGTAAAATCACTAAACATTTAATAATCTATTAAAATATTCAGGTGTTGTCGTTTTATGACTATGACATACAACCACAAAGAAAAGTAAAGGGTTAAATACATGCGTGTTAAAGCTACGGACGCCTGCGCTAAATTTAATAGCAATGTGTCTAATGTGCATGTCTGCTTTGCATTGTATATAGGCTCTCTCGTCCATGTAATTGTGCACTGTCAATAACGTTGTAAAGGTTATATTAATTAATAGTTCCATCATTTAAATTGCCTTTGCTCTCATTTCATCAATGCGATATAGGGAAAGTCTAGTAACACACTAAATTCTCATCTTACCTGATATTTAAGAGTCTCTTTCTCTCTCGCTCACATTCAACTCTCCTTGTCACACAAACAAAATATGGGCATGGGAACACGTTCACGCAATTTTCAAAGTTACACTACCTTTTAAGCTTTAATAAAAATCTTATTTAGTTTAAACTTTAGATCACTGTGGAAGTAGGTTAAATAAAGTAAAGATTAATGAGTAAAGTTGTTTTTTTAGAAAACCATATGATACAATTATTTTTTTAAAGCTATCGATAATTTATTAAAGATTTTAATAGCTTGAAATTTATAGCCATGCATTACTACATTTAATTTAAAATGGTAACTTTGGACGAACTCGTTCGATCTGTGGTCACGGTCAGCCTGTTGTAAAAAGGGACAAAACCACCCTAGCTACGTGGTCACAATCCCGTCTAGATGGCCACCACTCCCGGTGTGTAAGTATGCCTCAATAATAATATTGTGTTGTGTTACATTAGTGACCTAGGTTCCTATACCCCTATAGGACGGTAGTGTGTTCGCAGTGCCCCTAGCGTCGCAAATAACAATAGAGGACGGTAACTGTTTACTGTACCAATAAAAAAAAACTACCCACTGGTATAACCTAGTTTAAACTAGGTAGATGTAATCCTTGAGGATTACATTGATATATAACATTTTTAATGTAGACAAACCAAGACTCGGCTTAAATATGATATAAAGCTTCGACCTAAATGTCTAGGTAGTTAAGTCAACATTGTTAGTGACAGAAAAAAATATTCATAAGACAGTGTATTAAATTAAGCAGTATGGTCATGAATTTTACCGTTATATAAAATAGAAAGATTATTTTTACTTAGTATACGAGATGATTAATGTGATGTGATTATTGCCATTTGTCGTTAAATTAAATTTAAACGGATTTTTATTTAAATTAAATCAACACATATGTTAATCTTTAACTTTATTTCAACTCTTAAATGTATAAATTTTGTTTATTTTATTATAATAGAAGTTGGTTTATTATTTATCTATCGAAATTGCTTGATTACCTATAGCTGCTTACAAATATGAAAATATTTATAATAAGAATAAGATAAAAGAATAAAGTTAATATAAGATATAAGAATATATTTTTCAATATATATGATACTGAAAATATAATACAAAATTTATACAGTTGTTGTTATTCATGAAATATGATCTACATTATAGAGAAAATAAGTAGCCTAACATTTTGTTTGTATATAAATTTCATGATATAATGTTTACCAGGGGGTAAAACTTATTACTTACTCGTATTTATTCTGAATAAGTATTACACTTGAGAAGTTTTTTATGAATATATTCAGTTAGTCTTTTTAAAATAATCAATATATTCGATTCAAATTAGTATTGTTCATACATACATAAGAGTAGAAATGTCCATGGTGCATGACTTCATGTACGGTAGCAATCGTTTCATGTCAAACGAGTCGCCCGGCTGTTAAATATTATATAATGATGATCATATCCTTGGAGTAATGGCTAACACAAGTCAAAACGCCTGCGGAGGTAACGGGTTCGATTCCCGTCTCAGGTCTGGATGTTTAATATATGTATGTTTATTTACAAAAAATATATACGTAGTAATTAACTTATCTATCTATCTATCCATAATATAAGTGCTATACTACTTTGGAACAGTACAGCGCTGTGTAAATTATCTTAGTTTATTTATTTAATCACCGATACAAATAAATAAATATATATTGTTTCATCATCATCATCATTTCAGCCGGAAGACGCCCACTGCTGGACAAAGGCCTCCCCCATAGATATCCACGATGATCGGTCCTGCGCTGCCCTCATCCAACCTATTCCGGCGATCTTGACCAGATCATCGGTCCATCTTGTGGGGGGCCTATATTGTTTACTTATTACGAAAACAAAAATTGTTAGCGTAGCTAGTGAAAATTACTGATTAAATGTGTATGCTTATATTATCCAAACATAACATATATAATTTACATATAAAGCCACATGACTCTTGAAATACGGTGTAATGAAAAGTTTAAGTTAAAAATTCCGAATTATTTATATTTTCGAGGAATCCAATAAATTAGCACAACTTTAGTACCGTACGTAGCACCAATATATAAAATAATACATAAAGACGGCTTTTGGGTAAGTACTACCATTTCTAGCTAATCTCACTCAAGAGTGGTTTAAGCGTGCAAGCGAGGGCCAGTCTAGCGTAAAAGCCAGCCTACGCGGACGCCTTCGATGTAGCGCTGTAACTCCGTAACCGCGTAGCGTCATAGTTTATTCGAACGCGAGCCAGTTGTGAATAACTTATTTCATTTTATCAAATTTATTTTGTAATTTATAACAGTGTATTTTTTGTAAAAATGTATAAATTATGATGAATGTAAGTAATATAAAATGTATTATTTTTCTTTATTGAAAAAAATATTTAATTTGTAGAAAATAGCTTCTTTACATTAAAATATAATATAATTGCTGTATAAATGTTTTTTTATACAGCAGTGGACTTCAAAAGGTTTAATGATGATAGTGTTTTTTTAGAACTTTAATTTTATGTTGTTTTTAAAGCATCTGAATTTTTATATTTTATTTTCAAAAGATTGAAGCTTTAAGATCGTTTTAAATTTAGAATTTACTATTGTAGTAAATATTGTACTTGAAAGGCATATACAATAAATTATTAGGATAACAAATATATAAACATTATATAATAAAATTTTAAACTGTCTTCAAATCCAGGGTTGCTTTATGACAGCACCCGCTCACTATTTCATCCTTAATAAGATTCTTGGAATGAATTATTAATATTACACATATTTATTTTCTGAATAAGGTTCATTTTACAATGATATGTACAAAAATATAACAAATTTGATAATATATTTAAAGGTGACAACTTTATGGTCATACATTAAGCGACACGTGTGAGGATATTTCATTACGGCACTATAATAAAGTTTTAAGAGCCGTGTTTTTATTTTCATTTTATATTATAAAATAAAACGGCGTGAAAATTATTGGTTTTAATTTTGCGCTTTAACTATTTTTGCTATATTTTATGAATATTTGATTAAAAATGCAATTTTTAATATGAAAACATGAAATTATTTAACTAGAGGCTCAGTTATAATTTGAAATATAACATTTTTTTCTTTCATTTGTCCAATAAAATACTGATTCCATAGAAAAATATATACATAGTGAGGAAATCAGAAACACAAATTCGTCTAGATCTTTCAAATAAATGTGTCCATATTGGACCTAAGTACACAGCAAAGGGAAATTGTGCGATCTCAGTATTATTATATATTAATCCAACTTAAATAGCCGCATGGTTCCAGCTATATGGCTTCACCATTAATAACCTAAGAAGTCGCATAAGACCACTAATAGATTTTTTTATATCAGAGAATGCAAATAAACTTAATATTTGGTTTTATTTCCAGCAGTGGTGGCTTGAACTATCCAGTTTTTTAAATTTCTTCACATCTATTGTTCATTTGACCACCTCGGTGGCGTAACGGCTAACGAACGTCAGAACGCCTGCAGGGAACACGACTCCAATTCCAGTCCCACGTCTAGGTACTTATGTATAGTATTTATTTACAAGAGAATATTATATAAGTAGTATATCAGTTGTCTAATACCCATAATACAAATGCTACTTATCTTGGATGTAAATGGCGCTCTATAAATTGTCTCAGTACATTATTTCATTTAATTTATGATTTCTCAGTAAAAAATGTCACTGAAAGAGCATCAATGGGAGTGCAGAAGTTTTGTTCAACAACGTACCTCAAAGTCTTTAGTGAAATATTTAAATGGTTTTTTTTTCTATGGCTGTAGAACAGCAGACAGAGACTTAGAATTTAACAGTTGCCGTCGCCTATGGATGTTTTCAACGCCAGTGGCATCGCGAACACGCTATGGATATTGTTTATGATATATAATAATTTAAATACAATGTTCTTCATTTCTTGTTCATAGTAATAAAATTGATTAACTAAGTTTTTGAAAGTACTGTCACATTTTTACTTAAATGTAACATAAGAAGTTTGTTACAAGCTGACAACTTGGTAGTACTCAGTGTTTGGCTTGAAATACTTAATTGAAAGTCTTCATATCAACATATGAATACAATATTTTAAAGATAAACTTAAAAAATTAAAACATTTTAATAGGTGGGGAATCAAATATTGACGTCAAAAATGAATAAAATGTATTATTTAATAGCTTAAATCCGATGTAAGGTTCTGTTGTTAGTTTATAGTATGTAAATTATTTATTATAAATAATATATCATTTATCAATCTTTGGGCTGCGTCTTTGCAAGCGATGAGCGAAATATTAAGCGGATAAAGCAGATTAAAAGCCATCTGAGACATTTTAAAGTTATCTTTTCATTTATTTTGCTAGATGTTAGGCCTATCTGGATGGCAACCATCCCAGTTCTCTGAATATGTAATCATACTAATTTTGTGGTGCATTCCGATATAAGTGACCCAGGTTCCAGTACTCCAGCGCAAATTCCAGCGTGTTAGCGATTCCTCTTGTGGCGCAAACATATAATAGGTGACGGTAACTGCTTAATATTAAGTGGGCCATTAGACTGTCTGCTGTTTCACAACAAGAAAAAAATCTCGTCCCAAGCAACCCTCATTTTTTAAAACTAGAATGATATTTTTTTAGTTCATTCACC
Source organism: Malacosoma neustria (assembly GCA_963693495.1). Taxonomy (NCBI): domain Eukaryota; kingdom Metazoa; phylum Arthropoda; class Insecta; order Lepidoptera; family Lasiocampidae; genus Malacosoma; species Malacosoma neustria. The sequence continues at coordinate 14,432,244 of OY856383.1, forward strand.
ATATTTAAAAAATATACGATGGATGATAAGTTAATATCGGGTTCCTAATTACTAAAGAAAAAGAAAGGAAAAACCAGGGTTGCTAAAGAAAAATATAATAATCTAGTTATAAAATTTCAAAATGGTTCAGTGTTTGTTAAATTTAAAGTTGTTTATGTTCAACTAGCACTGTTGTCAAATAATATCTAAAATATCTATATAGATTTTTTTATTATAAATATAGATTTTTGTTTATTAAAATCTAAGATAATTTAGAATTTTTGTCAAATAGTTTTTCTAAAGTATACGTGTATGTTATATATAAGTATTTGTAGTTGGTATGTATATTTTTCAATATAAGTAATAATTTAGCTCCCGGTTTTCGTCTGTTTCAATATTGTGGATACAAATCCTGAATTCAAATTCATCTCGGGCCCTTCAAGATGTACGAAGCCTGGAAAAAACAATATTTTTACCCAATAATTTTTAATAAGTTTAAATAAAATAAAAATTAATCAATTATTTGATAATTATGTAATGCATTCTTCTTTTAAATAAAGTACCAAACATTATTCTTGTAAAGCACGCATAGGTGCCTATTTGGGGAAATTAATGTTTCCTTATCGCCGGATTTCCGAACCTTTGAACTTGAAATTTTATTATACTAAGTAGCTTGGATTCATTTAAGTGGATTTTATCAGAATTAAAGTACCAGGGTCTAATTTATTGCGTGAAGTTTTTTTAATTATATAATTTTTATTTTTTTTATATTAAAAATGTTTATTTAATTATTTGAGCGTGACACTCTTTGACTTTTAATATTTTGTAGTTTTATAGGCCCCGTTTAAATATTGAGTTGTTATCTTAATTGGTTCTTGAAATACACGAGTTATAACAAAGACCACAGTCGTCAAAATAACACAATGTAAAGAACTCAATTATTGTACTTGAGGGCACTTAGAAATATTTGTTTACACACACTGCTCAATATTTGGTTATACTTTCTGATTGTTCAATCAGTATTGAAAACCTCAGCAGTGTGTAAGCTACATAAATTTTGGTAAAAATACTGTGTTCACTTTGAAAAGAATCAACATAAGTGCACTTAAAAATATGTCTGAGTTTGAAATAGAAAAACAGTTGGAAAATCTTCGGGATCTACCTTATTCAGAGTCCGAATCGAGTGGAGAAAATAGTGTCAGTGCAGTTGAGTTTGTTGATGCAGATACCGACCGATGACCAACACATTGTTGTTGGTCAGCTCAGATTCAAGTGAAAAGATTCAAATAGAAACACCGTCTACATCTAGTGTTGCACTTAGTCGTCGTTGTATCAGATCGAGATCCACCCATAGAGGAGGTCGAGGTATACGAGGTGGGTCTTTTTCTTCACGGCAATCGGTACGTCCTGCTATAGGTGATACCTTGATTGCAAGTGATGGCACCGAATGGAAGTGTGTAGCGTGTACAAAAAGTACCATCCAGACAGGTCGGCGTAGTGCTCAAAATGTTTTTCGAGACGTCCCGGGCCCAACCCCTTACGCGAAGTAATTTGTTCAAGAAGGTAAAGTGCTTACTGCTTGGCGCCTACTCATTGACGAAGCAACTCTTTGACATATAAAGATGTGTACAGAAACAGAAGCTCGTCGACGGACTAATGATGAAACTTGGTGTCTAAATTTAGATGAGTTTGATGCGTTTATTGCATTACTGCGTGGCGCTTACAATTCTAGCCAACTAGATTCTGATCTGATGTGGTCTAAACTTTGGGGGCCACCAGTGTTCTGCAAAACACTGAGCACGAGTAGATTCAAAGAAGATTCAAATGCACTAAATGTATCTCTGGTTAAATAAAATAAACAACAGTAAGAATAATTATTAATAACAGTACCTAAATATATTTCTTTAAATGTGCGTCAAAATGACGACGTTGGTGTTTTTAGGTAGGATGCAAATGTCGGTCTTTCTAGTGATAATAGAAAACAGTTAGTGTCGCTTATGGATGTTTGCAACGCCATGGGTACTGCTAACACGCTGTTGTCTGCGTAGAAAACTGAAACCTGGGCTACTTATGCCGGAGCACAACACAAGGTTGTTTTAGTGGCATATTTTGAGATTAGAGGTGGTTGCCATCCTTTTCAGCCGAGAGTGTGTAGTTAATTAGACTATAATATTTGACTTAATATTAATATAGAAGGTTATTTTCTGACACTACACGCAAGTCCTATCAACAGTTAACAGCAACGGGTACCAAATCAATCTCACCTGGATAATACAATACAAATGATCAATAAATTATTTAACAGAATTATAATCTTTTTGTCGTAAAGGGTGACAAAACAACCCACCCTATCTACGTGGTAGGGCTCCAAACCCGTTTGGATGGCGACCACTTTTGCCCTTAAGTATGCCGCCATAATAAACTTGTGTTGTATTCTTGCATGCGAACATGCACCTCGACCAGGCAGAACACTGATGTAACAGAAATGTATTGTAACAGTTAGGCGTAGAAATCAAAAATTGTCTACACGGCATTAGTGACCCAAGTTCCTGTACCGTTATGGGATAGCAGCATGTTGGCAATGCAACTGGCGTTGCAAACACCCATGGGTAACGATAGCTGCTAAATTCAAAGCGGGCCTGTCTGTATGCTGCCTCACAGCAATAAAAAATGTATATTAATAAAGGAAATTTATAACTCTGGAAGTGATATAAATGTGTTAAGAAAGTTAATTTGAATAAAAAAAAATTGACGTGTGTCAGCTCCAACGCACAACTGCAGCTTACTTCTTAAGAACTTTTATTATGTACATTATGTAAAAAAAGGGGGTAAATGAAAGCACCTGAAAAATAATCAAAGCATATATAAATATTTATTCATATTATTAACATCATTCCAATGAAATATATAACATAAACTATTTCACATAAAAATGACCCCCTGGTCTAAGAGAGAAGCGCACAGCTCCTATATGCTAATATGCCAAAATAAGGCCAAATAAGGGGGGACAAGGGGGGGGAGGGGCAACACTAGGGTTACGCATACTTTGTCTGGATTTCGGCGTCTAAGGAGAAACACCCCGTAAACCTGATTCCAGGGGTCTAAACCCCGTCCTCGTGCACCCTATTATCGAGATATTCCTGTTTCAAAAAGTGCTTTGACAGTTCACAGCTGTCAAAATATCTCTCCGAATCCTCAATTACAAACGCGGTTTTGGGAGCGGAAAAGTTTCGGGGAATTTTCCCGAGGAGAACTTTTTCCCGGAAAAGTGATACCAATATCCCCGGCGCATACATCCAAAGCAAAAAGCCTGGCCGAGTAAAGCTAAATTAGTTAAGTTATTATCTAGTACTGTCTACTTAAAATTATAAAAAATAAAATTCCAATCAAATATTATTCGACTATTTCTACCGTTCAATTTAATCTTTTATAACCATGTTTGGTATCACAGAGTAGCTTTTAAAAAGAGGAAGCAAACGATACTACTTTTAGAAGGGTACTAAAATCCTTGGAAGGGTACCTTCCAAAAAAATATCAATTAATATTTCACTAATTTTTATGGGATAAAAGAAGCGGAAGCTCCAATTCTAACTGCTGGCTTACCTTGTATTACCATTTTGAATAGAAACATTTTCAACAGAGGCACTTTTTCCCTGAAAACATTTTTTCCACTTATCCCACTAAATTATACTAAAATCCAATTAAAACTTAATGTTTAGGAACATAAGGGGATCTCATTGGGTTGAAATCGGTTAGATCCCATGCTTGGTACTAGACGAAATTATCTCCAGAATTTTACACCCGAGGCAAATTTCGGCCATCGTGTAGAGGGCAGAAAGGCGTACACCAAAAAGTAGGGGATCACCGATAGGTTTCCGGAGATGTCACCACTTTGATACAAAAACTATTATTGTGTAGATTATGTAATAAGTGAAAGGTGCGCTAAGTACTTACTAAGATTTTACTCCTCTTAAAATTTTCTTACCACGGGCTAAATATGAAAATCGTTTCTTAAGGAGTAAATGTACCGTTTATTATTTGAAATAGCTAAACTAACTTTGAAGGTATTACGGAATTACGTAAAGAAAATGTTGTTTAGATAAAAGTGACTTAAGCTTTTTTCTTTTAGAATACATAGAATAGTATACTCTGAATTTACTTATCTCTTCCTGGTCTTGAACTGAAATCAGGAAGAGCCACGGGCTCAGTTAGTATTATTAAATTACATCAATACTATCTACCGTAATAGGATCTTTATCTTAGATAGCTAATCTATCAATACTCAACCGATAGCATCACTTAAATGGATCCATTTATGAAATATGCCGAAGTCATGGTGGAATTAGGCGCAGGCTGCTAGCATTATTAATGAGTTTCCAATATTGCTCACGCCCTCTCCCTTTTAATAACCCAACCGGTATTTTTGAAAATCGTTTTTTATACTCTCGCATTTGGTTTCTCCTGAAATGGCTGTGCGACCTAAGAATGTGAATGTGACCTAACTCGAAGCTACATTTTGGAACTTAAAATAATGAGGTTTTAATATGTGTAATTTAATTACTCGTTTAACATTGACTTATTTGACTTTAATGCCCTAGATAGGGTAGAGGGCATTCACAGTACTTTTCCATCGCGTTCTATCGTAGGCTACGCTTTTGCCTCAGACCACGAGAGCTTCCAGGTATACTTAGGTCAACCACGCTTCCTCTCTTCTGAGGGCGTGACCGATCCACTTCCAGTTTTGGCGATTGACCTTGACCTGGTGACCGTTTAACATTGCTGGTATATATTTTTCTTGAATGAAATAACATATTGCGTGTTTAAATACAGTACTTACCAGTAAAAAGTTTAATACTTCGATCTTTGCCAATTTGAAATTCATGAGAAATTATAATTAAAATTGCTAACTAAAATAGAAAAGTCAGCCATGGCAATCTGATTTTTATATTTTAAGTAATAGTTTTTTAAACTTCGAATGATTTTAATTTAGTTTGCCACATGTAAACTGTTTATAAAACTTTTAAATAATACATATTATGCTACATACAAATTTAGGCATGGATTGAAATCTAGGAAAGTAAGCAATTATATCGATTATGGGTATATAATGCTTATCCAAGATAAATTGTCTCACACGCTATAAATCAATTATTATGCAATATGTAAAAAGCTCGTCAGACCACGACCTATATAAATTTCGAACCTATATATATTCCGAAATCTGCATAGGCAAGTCATGTGACCGAGATGTATGACACAAGCTTAAAAGCTTAAGTTCCTTCATGAACGAAAGCAGATTTTTTTATTGCTGTACCGTCGCCTATGGGTGTTTGCAATGCCGGTGGCATCGCGAACACGCTGCTGTCCCATAAGAGTACAGGAATTTGGGTCACTAATGCCGGAACACAATACAAGGTTGTTATGGCGGCATACTTAAGAACAAAGGTGATCGCCATCCAGACGGACTTTGAGGCCCTACCACGTGGCTAGGGTGGGTTGTTTTGTCGCATTTTACGACAAACTGACCCCGGCCGCAGAGGTTAGTATTCTTTCTCCTCCCCTGCATGGATAAAAATTATGCATGGATGCAGATGACAAAAAGTATCTTAAAGATGGAAGTCATAAAGCAAATTGAACCTGAGTTTCGATTTTAATGTTACCACCTTGCCATAAAGTGTAGCTATGCATATAATATAAAATAAATATAATATAATGTTGCCAACTTAATGATAATTAAACTAAAATTTCTGTGCTCAAAGACTTCTGAAAATTCTGACAAGAATACGTAACTTCACAAAATATCAAAATTAGACTTTTAAATTTAACTAGAAAGCTAGTGGAGTATTTTGAAGCCTATCTACTGAATTAAATCATATGTTCTACAAAAATATGGCTAATTTGTTATGAGAGACATTATTATGAATAAAATGATTCCCGTGCATAGTAAAAACAAAGTGTTAACTTGCTCCTGTAAAGTTTATCCAAATGGAGTTATGCATTCTAATATTTAAGCCAACGATATATAAAATAAACAGCAACAACTTCTCAACCCCATACTAATATTAGAAATTTAAAAATAAAAACGAAACTGTTTTTTTCTGCATGCAAGGGTGGAGTAAGAATATGGGCCACTGTGACCAAGGCCGACCTGTCGTAAAAGCGAAAAAATAACCTAGGTGGTAGGGTGCTAAGCCAATGTGAGTGAGTATAATATAACCTTGCGTTGTGTTGGAGCATAAATGAACCAAATCGACCTCCGGCCGCCGTAAAAAGCGCCCTCGGAGGAGGACCCGCCGCCCGCACTATTGCCGCGAGGGTGAGGGCTGCGTGCTGTTCCGCGGCCCCCCTCAACTCCTAGAGTTGTTAGGAGAGCGCCGGGGGGACGAAATCCTGGCCCCCTGGCGCCAGCACTTTAGAAGGGGCCCGCCTCAAGACAAAGGGCGGGCCGGCGCCGGCCCGGGCCACGAGATCGGCAGGCCATATATCCGTGGGCCCGGGCGTAGGCGATAGGAGAACAGCGGGGTTTTTTAGTGGGTAGTCGGATGGCCATACATCTTTCCCGGAGTCCCACATATCCCTCGGTCCCCCCGGGCCGGGGGAACCCGTCAAGAGAGGTTTATCCCCGAGACCAAAAAAAAAAATGAACCAAATCGACCTCCGGCCGCCGTAAACAGCGCCCTCGGAGGAGGACCCGCCGCCCGCACTATTGCCGCGAGGGTGAGGGCTGTGTGCTGTTCCGCGGCCCCCCTCAACTCCTACAGTTGTTACAGGAGAGCGTCGGGGGGACTAAACCCTGATCCCCTGGCGCCAACACTTTAGAAGGGGCCCGTCTTAAGATAAAGGGCGGGCCGGCGCCAGCTCGGGCCACGAGATCGGCAGGCTATATATCCATGGGCCCAGGCATAGGCGATAGGAGAACAGAGGGATTTTTAGTGGGTAGTCGGAAGAAAAATCCCGGAGTCCCACATATCCCACGGACCGAGGACCGTCAAGAGAGGTTTTCCCCGAGAAAAAAAAATGAACCAAATACCAGATCTCCTACGCGGACGGTAGCGTGTTAGCGGTACCCCTGGCATCGCAAACATCAACAGACGACTCAGCGAGTCTGTTGTTGCACAGCAGTAGAAAATCTAACGAATGTTAAACATTTTCTTTTAAGTTAAATTTGTGTGTAAGAACCTACTAAAGTAAAACTGTTCAATTTTTTGAGCCCCTATCTTAACGTACCGTGAAATTTGTATGGCAAGTTACTTACTACAATGGGTCCTATTTACATGAGTATACGTAGCGATAATTTACTTACCAACTCGCTATGGAAACCTTATAGCAGCGGTGTTATAAAATTCAGTTTAGCTAGGGTTCTATACAAATTGTACAATACAGTGCGCTTTATTTTAAACTGGCCTTAATATTTATTCACCAACATTAAAAGTACATGTCAATAGTGTTATGTCTAATTGAGAATGTGTAGATAGAAGCGTATTAAAGTCTTATTTCTCTAGCAAAATTCTTATCGATAATCTTATGTCATTGACTCATCTATCAAGATTTACCTATATCCGGCGTTCTCTCATTCGCCTTCAGCGCCAAGCCGCGGGACGTGACGTTAGTCAGACCGTGACCGTCCACTCAACTACGTTCAACGATTCTATATATTCGATATGTGTATATGTATATATGCATACACACACACACACACACACACACACACACACACACACACACACATATATATATATATATATATATATATATATATATATATATATATATATATATATATATATATATATATATATATATATATATATATATATATATATATCGCCACTTGGGCCTTTTTAAAAATTAAATTTTAATAGCTCAATTTGTGGTGGGTTCTGAGCATTAAAAATTATAACTAATTACATTTGCTTGTGAAAAAATATTCATGTCTGGTAACTTAAACGTAAGTACATATCCACATAGATTTTATAATATGAATGCCCGTGGGCTCATAAACTGTATCAAAAAACTTGAAATTTATCAAACAATGTTTATTATGTGAACCTTTTACATATATTTCAAATTAGTTAGAATCATTTTACTTTTACTATAAAATCGTTTATATATCTTGCTATTGTTCTGAAATAATTAAATATGTAGTAATATATATTCATTAGGAATTAATTATGTCTAATCTTTAATGTTAAAAGAAATCCAAACAATTGATACTTAATCCTATTAATAGTTTGGAATTAGTTCTCAGTTCACAACATAAGTACTATTTGATTTAAACAATAGTGTATGAACAAATAGTGACGTGACTAGTTGACCAAATTTACTGTAATCAATTATTATTTGCAAGATTTGTAGTCACTTTTCTACAACAACTGTATCTCAGTCGCGTACAAACCTCATCTTCAGATCTCGAGATACGGTGAGTATTACCACAGAAGAAAATATTTGCTCGCCGAGTTGATGCTCGTCCATGACGCTTTAATTTTTTTGATATTAATGTGTCTGCTAAAAAGGAATACAGTCGCCCTTTACAACAATTATATCCCAAGTCTGGGTAAAGACCCAAACTCGAGATATAAGGTGTAATATTAGATTATCCTCACAAGAGTTCCAACAAGTGATAGCCGTTTCATTGTGCATGAATAATTCAAAAATTGTTATAGTTTATGAATAATAAAATACATATATGCTAGAAGTAACGACCTCCGGATGTAACGGCTAACGCATGTCGTTACGCTTGTCACGTCTGGGTGTTTATGTATAATATGTATTTTCTCCATGCAGGGGTGGAGTAACCTAACCCCTTCGGCCGGAGTCGGCATATCAAGGACCCCAAGCCCGTCTGGGTACCAACCATTCCTTGTCTATAAGTATTTCGCCATATTGACCTTGTGTTGTTTTCCGGTGTTAGAATTCCAGGCTCCAATACCCTTATGCGAACTGTAGCATGTTTGTGGTGCCGGTGACGTTAACTGTTTATTATTAAGTGGGCCGTCAGCCTGTTTGCTATTCTTTATCAATAACAAAACACCAAAAGAAAGATATATATGTAATATATTAGTTATCTAGTACACATAAGTACTACTGTGCTTACGTTGGGAGTAGACAGAACTGTGTGAATTGTCACAGTATGTTTATTATTTATTTATTTATTATTTGGAGATGGATTTCTATAATCTTTAAATATTAAATCCATTCAATTAAATGCATATCTCGCTTGTTCTTAATTTACTGTTTTTTATATATTCTTGTAATACTCGACAGGATATACTCATTACGACCCTTTTAATATAATATTTGAAGTTTAACCATTAATGTGATTACGTTACAATGTTTGAGAACAAGTTTTAAGTAAAAGTTATTATAAGAGGAATTTAAGCCTTAGTGTATACGCCGGGTGTTGAGTATGCACCGATCTTTTCCTTTCCGCTCCTACGCATCGCTTAATGCGCTTTTGCTATCTACTCCCGCTCCCGCACTCTGCTTCTACGCCCCGCTTTACTATATTATCCATCCCTTACCTACACACCCGCTATGAAAGGGACGGACACAATGCCGCTGGCGAGGAGCGCGGTCCAATTCTCGCGGGGATTGCCCCCCCGCGACACAGTTCACTTCGAACAACCTTGATCAAATTCAAAAAGGTCCAATACAAATGCACGGAGTCCTAGTGGCGGGTGAGTAATCCTTTAATTTTCCGCACAACCACTTAGATTACTTGTTATTAATTAATTTAATGACGTCAACATGATTCTTGTTCTTAAGAGCCTGTTCCTTGATGGAACAATTTAGAAAATTCTACTCATGGCTCAATTAGTTAACTTTTTGATACCTTAAGGCTCGTAACCTCTTTATTATTTGATTTATGTACACTTATTGGAATAACTTTGCCTGCTCATTTGAATTTTAAGGATATTAATCTATTGGAATATTTGATCGACTAAAATGGCGACAGCTACGTCAACATCTCTTGATGAGAAAGAGGTAAAAGAAAGATGTCATAGGATGTACATGTGTGAGGAATATGGCATACAAAGCGTTCTTATATGACTACGTATTATATTTACGAATAACAGCAAATGGCCAAAACAAAAGTATTTTGGTTTACTTGGAAGGATTCATGAGATAACTTTGTTTACTATTCGCGATATAAGATAAATATAAGTGATAATATAACGTATTATTAATACTACTCTAATTATTCCACATTGCTCGAATTTTGTACCATAATGTTCATGTTTACCCTCCAGGCTTTCAAATCCTAATGTCTCTAACATAACATGAACGGATCAGTTACAACTGCTAGGCATAGAATTAACGCTTCGGGCATGATATCAATAACATAAATGCTTTTCACGTCATCTAGCGGATGTCTTACAGGTTGTTGGATAATGGTTTAGGGAAACCAAATTACAACCCCTTTCGCAATGGAATTGTTGATAGTTTATAAAGTTCTTATATTGACCTTGTGATTCCAAGGTGAGAAAGGAGTCGAAAAGAAGGGAAAGAAAGAGAGAGGAAGTTGAAAAGAGGTGAAAAGAAGGGAGAGCCACTACAGAAAATGACGGTGACAGTTATCAAATATGTACACTAATCATGAATTAACATACTAAACATATACATTCAACACAGGAGTGAGAACCTGAACCCTTGACTGCGCAGGCGTCTCGATGACTGAAAGTCGTTTCGCCATAGATGTCGTCTGTATCAGTCTAAAAATGGCGAATATTTGCTAATACTGAAAATATAATCTAATTTTTGTTGCTGCGTTTTTGGTACTATTTATTTACGGATGGAACATAAAAATATACATACATACATAAAAAATACCTACATAAATATACATACATAAAAATATTAATACTAAATACGAATTATACATAGTTCAAAGCCCTTAATAATGACTTTTTATGCAGTGATATCATCAATTAAATGAGAAACAGAAAAAAATTTTTAATTCTGAAACAAACGTATTTGTTTTATTCCTAGGACGTTTAATTTAACATACACAGACATGTGAAGCGGACCGATTCGCATTAGCCACCCAGTTGGGATAATTGCGTGTACTTTCACCAAATGGTGTAGTCCTATCCGAGCTCCATGTTAATGGGATATTACAAAGTTCCAAAGACCTTAATGTTTGTTAGCTCAGAAGTCAGATTACAAAGAATGAAATTTATTTTGTAGGATATTTTATAAATTTGTTTGAAAACAAAAATATGTTTTTTTATAATTTTTTTGTTATTGATGTGCTACAGCACATAGGCTGATGGCCCACTTAATAGTAAGCAGTTACCTATCGATGTTTGCAACTCCACCACGAACATACTGCGGTTCGAGTAGGAAAACTGGAACCTAGTTTATTACTGCCGAAATACAACACAAGATTGTTATAGCGGCACCGTTAGAAACCAGGAGTAGTTGCCATCCAAGCCAGCTTACCTAGCTGACCCGCAAACATCTTTCCGCCAAAAAAATATTTTCGCGACAAAAAGTAGTCCTTCTTCAAAGTCCAATCAGTTAAAATTAGTTTAGCAATATTCAAATATATTAAAAAATATATTTCCTTGTCGTATGTTCTTATGTGTTATTTTAACTATTGCCAATGAAAAACCATATAAATGCATATAAAAAAAAAGTTTACCATTTTGCAAGTTTAAATCGTCGTTCTACTTTCTATAGTATTTCTCGTGCCTCGCTTTTACGAATGCGATATGGTTTCAATAAAAAATATACGGTACCTCAACCATTTATTCTAGAACTCACTTAAACACGTAAAAGCATGTCTGGTAACATTGTGTTGCTAAAGAAGTAGTAAAACATTCTTATATTTAGTTATCCCTTATATTTAATTTCTTATATTATCTTAGCTTTGATTTCATCACTTCATTGTTATAATTGCAGTCTTTAAAATCTGGGTTCGTGTTTCGTTCGTTCGTGTTCGAGAAATTACACTAAGACAGTTAAGCCTAACACTATTAGCTGATGAACTAACAAGCTGAAGTTACGTCTAAAGTACTTTGTTGAGGAGTAATGACCAAAAGTCGATTCTGCCATCCTCCACATAAAGCTAACTAAGTTTGACTAGTAAGCCTATTTAACGTCGGTTTCCCTCCTGATAATTTAGTTTTTCCGAAATTAAAACTTTTTAACAAAAAAGAATTAAACCGGCCAAAAAACTGAAAAGCAAAAAATAATAAACCTTTTTTTATTAACCTTAATAACTAAGTTCTTAAACTAATGTACATACCTAAGTAATTTTGCCCATTCGGGTTGCTGTCTCGCTGACATTAACTTCGTAAACGCTCGGCATTTTCCGGCAAAGGGGCGTGTCGCGCTGCGCCACCGCCGCGCATCACGCTTTACGTAATTAATTTGCTTGTTTGGCGTCGACTCAACATTATTTAGATATACTTACATTAGTTTAAGAAAGTTTATTAAGGTTAATATAAAAAGTTTATTATTTTTTGCTTTTCAGTTTTTTCGCCGGTTTAATTCTTTTTTGTTAATTTTTTTTTATTTTATAATTTTCTGTGGCTATAATCTACTAATTACTACATACTTAAATAAATCAATTCTGTCAAAAGTTATGCGTAGTCATACTTAAAAAAAAGATAGAAAAAATATACGCGTCGAATTGAGAACCTCCTCCGTTTTTTCGTCGGTTAAAAAAAAGGTGTAAAGAGATTAATAAGATTTCTCTTAAAAAATGGCAATTCATTTGAAATGAGGGCCACAAAGGTTTGAGTTTAAATTTAAACTAGCAATGAAATTAATTTATTTAGCTATATTCAAAACGAATAACCATGGTACAAGTATCTACACGAATGGAATTGATTCATGAAACAAATAAAACTACAAAGTAAACACAGAACACTTTAACTGCACAGTGTATTTTTTGTTTCATTGGCACGTTTACGAGCTCAGTTAAACTAATATTCGTAGATGGGTAAAATAAATTTAGAACAACGGGGTAATGCTAATTATTGATTTGTTTTATTGTTTGAAATTATAACTTTGCAGATAGTTACGATAATAAAATTCAGTTCGTTGCATTTGCCGTTGCTTCACATAATTTTTTATACCATTAAAGGGAAGAATCATGTGTCTGTTTGATGAAAAAAAATAACTGAAAGGCACTAAAAGAAAAATGTGTAAGTTTCTGCCTTATAACAATAGTCAACACCTTACCTTAGCCTTACCTTGGGCTTTAAAGCGGAAGTTTTAGTAGCAAGAGAAGGAATATGTTAAATTTAGAATAAGAATATCAGTTAAACTTTAATTCTCTTTCAGGATCATTCTTGACTAGGTAGAGAGCAAGTTTTCTATGACTTTAGGAAATTCACCAGAATTCGATACCAGAATAGAAATATCATATTTTAAAATATAAATTGATGTGTTGTTTTATAAGAGAATATAAATTTGTTTGAATTTTGTAATATTTGGATAAAACTGAAAGATGAATTGAACTAAACCTGAAAATAAAAATGCGGAAGGGCGCGAAAAGTAAATATAAAAAGAAAACAACTAAACTATTGATTATTAAATAAGTTTAGTTAAGTTCCTTTAAATGTTGACATTCATTTCGTGTAAGTTTGTTAATGTTTTTCCTATAAGCTTTATAAATACAATATAATAATAAAATTTAATAAGAATGGCCTCTGTCGGACAGGAGAACTCTTAGAAGGAAAAACTGATCCAAAGCCATTTCTTTAATCAAAATTTTATCGATTTTAGTTATTCAGTATATAGTTAGTAGATAGTTTGCATACACAAGTTTCACTTTGCATCCCAAGGACCAATCGTTATTAGGTACCCCAATATATATTATACAGAGCAAAATCACGGAAACTTAATTATAATTAACGTACCATACGTTAATTCAACCGGTTCCAACCTGCTATGCGAGGACCTCGCGGTGAAGGAGAGATGGCGCTCGTATTTCCACGAGCTGCTGAACACGCAGCACAAAGAGGTGCAGCCGCCTGATCTTCCTCCGAATCAAGGACTAGTGCCACTGATAACGCCTGCAGAAGTCCAGAATTGTCTTCGCCGCATGAAGAATCGGAAAGCTGTTGGATCCGATGGAGTCCCCATCGAAGCCTGGAAGGCGATGGGCTCGCGTGGTGTGGGCATTTTAACAGACCTTTTCAACCGGACACTCCTCACCGGTACGATCCCGAGCCAATGGAGACTGAGTATCATTACTCCAGTCTTCAAAGGCAAGGGGTCGGTGCAGGAGTGCGGTAGCTACCGAGGAGTTAAGGTCATGTCCCACACCATGAAGCTCTTCGAAAGGGTTATCGACTCTCGGATTCGACAGGAGTGCACTGTCTCGGATTGTCAATATGGGTTTCGCCCTGGTCACGGGACAATGGACCCTGTTTTTGCCCTAAGGACTGTCGCGGAGAAATACAGGGCGAAGAATACGCCTCTGCATTGCCTTTTTCTCGACTTGCAGAAGGCCTTCGACTGTATTCCTCGCGCGATAATCTGGTGGGCATTGCGGTCCAAAGGGATTCCAGAGGCCTATGTTGACATCATCCGAGACATGTACCGTGACTCCGATTCCGTAGTTCGGACCGCTGTTGGCGACACAAAACCTTTCCCCATCACCGTCGGGGTGCACCAAGGATCCGTCCTTAGTCCGTTTCTGTTTAGCGTGGTATTAGACGTATTGTCAGACAGCATCAGAAACTCACATGAGCAGCCCCCGTGGTTGCTCATGTATGCTGATGATATCGCGCTGGCAGATTCGGACAGGGGTAGGCTGGTGCGACGTGTGAAGGCGTGGAAAGAGTCGCTTGAGAACGGTGGTCTGAAGCTCAATGTGGCGAAGACCGAGTACTTGGCCTGTAACTCCACAGATCCCACACCCGTACGCATAGACGGCAACACGGTCGAGCGCACGGACCTTGTGAAATACCTGGGATCTGTGTTTCATGCATCCGGTGACATCGATTGCGACGTCAAGGCACGCATTGCTGCCGCGTGGGCCAAATGGCGTGAGGTAACTGGTGTCATTTGTGACCCCAAGATGCCGGTAAAGTTGAAGGGACAGGTTTATAAGACCATCATTAGGCCTGTCCTTTTATACGGTTGTGAAGCGTGGCCGGTGTTAGAGCGACACAAGCAAGAACTGCGTGTCACGGAGATGAATATGCTGCGGTGGATGTGTGGAGTGACGCGGAAGGACCGCGTTAGGAACTCCCGCATTCGCGGCAGCCTTCATGTCCGTGACATTGCGGATAAATTGCAGGAGTGTCGGCTCCGATGGTACGGCCACGTTTTACGGCAACCGGATGCTTACGTGGGAAACAAATGTCTGGCCATGCCGCTTCCGCCGGGCCCCGGCAGGAGGGGTAGACCCAAAAAGTGCTGGCTTGACGTCGTAAAGGTTGATATGCGTGCCAATGGTCTCACTACCAGGGATGCTGAAGACCGTGCGAAGTGGAGAAGAAAAAGTCGGAAAGCGGACCCCGGGCGCCGAAGCGAGAGTTTGGGCTGCAACCGGGATTAATCGCTGAGATGATGATGATGATGACGTTAATTCAACCGGTTCATTAAAGCCCCCATTCATTAAAAAAGAAAAAATAACCGTAAAAGGAAATGTTGTATCAGATTATGTTACGATTGGCAGGGTACAGAATTGTATCATCTAGAACGTTATAATGATTAAGACAGAAACAAAGGTAAACATTTGTATATGATAAATTTCTAATTTGGTCAAATGGTATTACGTGACGTCATTATGTCGTCAGTAAGCGGCGACGGGTTGGGTCTATATCCGGCTGCCTCGTAGATATATGCATACATATTCTATATAAATTTATTGCTCTATAATACCATTCTACTCTAGATTATATGCTACCTAAAGGCACATTTGCTTTCAATACTAATGCTTAACTTCTTATGTACGAAACTATATGTATATAGGTAAAGAAAAACATTGTGAGAAAACCCGGATAAAAAGTTCACCGGAATGTATAATCCACAAATCCACCTTTGATAAGCTGGTTGTACTTTTATTTCACCCTAAAGGCAGGACTTAGCTCATTTAAGACTTATTTAGTTATATTATCGAGCCTGTGTGAATTGAAACTTAAATATGGACATAGGGTACTTTTTGTCGCGAAAATAAAACTTCAAGGGGATGAAATAGAGTTGAAAGGTATTTATGTTTTTTTTATTTATTTATATAGCACAACAACGGTTGCCGGACCAGCTAGTACTTAAATGAGTCTATATTGTTTTAAAATAAAGTGATGTTATTAAAACTTGAGTAAAGCATAATGAAAAGTTTGAAAATCACGTACAAATATTGAACGTGATATCCATACAAACTGAAATTTTAATTTTAGAATCGATTGCTCATAAAAATGGCGGGTTTAAAGTACAGCAGCTTAGGACTTCCATTTACTTGGGACGAGATTAATTCAAGACATTAAATAGTGCCTGACCTCCATCCAGCTCCAAATATTTGTTTGCGACGAATTGATTTATTGCGAGCATTTTACTAACTTCAATACAGTAAAAGGGTTCTTTATTTTTTATTATTTTATTACATTTCATAAATAACATTTATCAATGTATAATAATTACTAATATTTATGTATGTTACAAATATGTACAAGTAACCACGTTGTATTATAGTCAGAAATCAACGTAGAGGTCCCGGGTTTGAATTGTACGATGGCATATACAATTTAAGCAGTATTTCTCGCATAATGTGCAAAATTTGTATTTTTTTTCTCTAGGGCAGAAGACAGCCTGACGGCCCACTTAGAATTTAGCAGTTACCGTCGTCTATAGGTGTTTGCAATACCAGTGGCATCGCGAATACGTTGCTATCCCATAAGGGTACAGGAACTTGGGTCACTAATGCCAGAACACAGCACACAGGTATTATGGCGGTATACTTAAGACCAAAGTTGGTCGCCATCTAGACGGGCTTGGGGCCCTACCACGTAGCTAGGATGGGTTGTTTTGTCGCCTTTTACGACAGGCCGACCTCGGCCGCAGAGGTTCTTTCTCCGTCCCTGCATGGATAAAATATTTTTATTGGTTATTAAATGAATTGCAAGCACTTTTCTAAACTTCATTTGATAATAATGCACTAATAAAAAAGTGCACTTAATGAACTGATAGAAAGCCTAGTGAAACATCCATACTAATATTATAAATGCGAAAGTAACTCTGTCTGTCTGTCTGTCTGTCTGTTCCTCTTTCACGCCTAAACGGCTGAACGGATTTTGATGAAATTTGGTATGGTGATAGATGATAACCTAGAAATGGTCATAGGCTATAAATAATCACGCCATCGTTCTTAGGGGGTAGGCAGTAGGCAGATAACTAAATTGAGTTAGTGATTTTTTGTGCTTATCCGGTATCTATGAGAATCGGCCAACATCTATTTTTCATCCCCCTAAATGTTAGGGGTAGTCCACCCCTAAATTTTATTTTTTATTTTTTGACATTTTATTATTTTTATGGCAGAACAACGTTTGCCGGGTCAGCTAGTCTTCTATAAAAATTAGTCTTGTCGTTGGAAAATACACACTACGAACGAACAAAAAACAGATTATAATGTTCCGCGTAAATCACTAATTTTGTGTTCAATTAATGAGAAAGTTTCTCTTAAGACGGGAGTTACATCAAAACCTTCAGACAAACAATTAAATCCTTGGTTGCCTTAAAATGACAGCAATATGGGCTTTTCTTGATGCAGGTCTAATCTGATTAACTGAGTTTGAACACCAGGTCTTAAGGTTTCATTAAGTACTGTATAATTAAGCCTTACGACTAGATTTTAGTCTAAAATAATTAAAATAGAATTACTTTAAAAGTGAATTTCATTTTATTGAGACGTTTGTATATTAAATTAGTTATTTTATAGTTAAAATATTGATAATAAGTTCTTCTTCCCTTCTTCTATAGAAATATTTTAATAACATCGATAATTTCAACATTAAGATATTTTTTTTGTTACAGATGCCACGGATGGGGTTCAAAGATATGAAGGTAAGTGATGTTATCTTCTCAATTATATTTCTTTCAATTTCTTATATCGATTAGTATGTTTTTTGAAGAATTAATTTAGTTTTTGTTATTGCTGAGAAAAAGCAGATAGACGGCCTATGGATGTTTACAACACTAGGGACATTTCCAACACACTGCTGTCCGCATTCTCGAGTTTTTTTTGAGTACCCTCTTTGGAACCCAAGTCACTAGCGTCGGAGTGCCTGCATACTTAGAAACCAGAGGTTGCTGCTATCCAGACGCGCTTGGGGCCCACCTACCAAGCTAAGGTTGTTGTATTGTTTATCCGCATCTATATTTTTTAGAGTTTTGCTTCAAAAATTTTAGTCTATTTTGCCTACGCACATAGTCATCAAAAGATATAAACTCCCTGCATAAAGTGTTGAAAGAGGTGACATGCATGTCAATGACCTCAGAGATTTTGAAACTTATGTAAGAGGCAGAAGAAACTTAAAATATAACCAATATCGAAATATTTTCATGTACAGCATGAAGCACTTGTAAATAAATGTACTCTCAATACATTTTATTTATTCAATTGTATACACTTTTGTATTCAATGAAACAAAAGATTAATTTATCAAGTCGTATTATACCGAGTTCGCGACAGTTACATGTTAATATCAAAACCGGGCTCAATACAAGTTACGCGTTCAATTTTGTTGGTAAACTCAATGTAAACGTTTGTTGCCCATCTGGTTGGCTAAGTGACGTAACAGACTACACACTGTACAAAAGATCGTATAACTTGTAACTTTGATATATTTTGTAGTATTTTTTAAAGATTGAATATGTTGAACTCCTCCTCAAAGTACACTTTAACTTTGCTCAAAATATAACCAAACAGATGTACGGTTTATAAAAAAAGCGTAATTTCAAGAAAAAATATGACAAGAACCAATTCAGTTTCCAGGTACCCGGTAGCTCAGTGACATTACACTTGGAGACCAATCTTAAGGCCGTGGGTTGAATTCCACGGTGGCGTGCACCAGTCAAGCAAATTTTTTCACGTAGTGTGTATATTATACAATATAATAATTGTAATATACCGACGGTGAAGAAAAACACCGGAATATGTACCCGCCGATTCACCTTGAACAAGCATGGCGAATATAGTGTCCATTACCTTTAGGAGGAGGTCCAAACCCAGCAGTGGTCTGTTATTTCATTACAGTTTTACCTATTTTAAATCATATTTGGCTGAACTAAAGAGGTAAAAATATATCGTATGTGGAAAACCGTATTGAACGCGTCTTGTGTACAGATTTCTAACTTTGTCGGTCTAAGAACAATGGAACACTTAGAATGTTAAGCACCCTTGTGGAAATTACACAATATTTACTTGACGACTGTTTTACTGTCAATGCGATATATTTGTGTGGCGTAAATTTATTAACAGTTTTGTTGCTGCTATACAATGTAGAACTAAATTATGCTTCATGAAAATGTTGATGGATTTCATTAAAAACTAGCTGATCTGGCAAACGTTGTTCTGCCATATAAACAAAAAAAAATTTAATTACGTTCACCCCTATTCCACTCCCTTCAAGTTTCATTTTTGAGACAAAAAGTAGCTTATGTCCTTCTCTAAGGTGCAATATATCTTTATACTACAAGCATTAAAACTGATATTAGTATGGATGTCTAAGCAGCGTTCAACTCTCAAGGTAAAAATATTAGATAAAGAGGATTCTTCTCAATTATCAGTTTCAAAAGTTTTTAGACCTGATATTGAAGATTTAGGATTAATGAACTAGGTTCAACAAAAACTCAAAGCTTGACGAAATATTAAAGAAGCCGAAATTTCCTCACGGAATAGGTACGGTTCTGTATTTCTAGTGATGTTCGTGAAACATAAATTAAAAATATTTATCAAGCACATACGAGTAAGGTTTTCATTAAAGAAATTTAAAACCAGTTTACCAGCTTAAGAACTACAATGTCATAGATATACCTAGATATGCTTTTATCAAAGCACTGATATTTGTAAATCGGCTCTCCCTGATCATCACCAGACATCATTAAGGATATACTTTGTCAATCAACTCTTAAGTAAAAACACATCTAAATAAGTTCAACAATTTGGAAGCCACAAACGGACACAGAAAAACACTCAAAACACACCTCCCTCCATTTTTCAATAGGTAAAAATAAACCATAATAATAAGAAGCGAGGTCGAAGAATGTTATTTCAGCTAATAAGGTTGTATTATTAATTCATACCCACTTTCCCTGTTCATTAGCATCGGGTCCCTTATCATATTATTTCCAAGTTATGTTACACCTGCAAAATTAAAATATATTTACAACCTTCTCCTACAAATATTATACATTACAGAAGTAAATATCGTGTATATATTTCATACTTTATACCTAATCTCAACCTTAGTTTGTAAAAAACAGTTTAATTATTAAAAAAAGACGAAATCAATTTGCATTACATAACAAAATTTCTTTTAAACTAAATCATACCTTTTGTTATTCGGTACTTGTTTTAATTAGCCAGGATTCAACCTCTAATATTTCATGTTCGAAAATAAATTTCCTAGCCATTAAACCTTGTAATTTAAGTTTTTTTTTTTAATTGTGTTATATGTGTTAATAATAATTGTGTTAAATGTTAGTAAGAAATTAAACTTCATTAAGTTTAATTTCTATTCTTATATATTTTGTATTCAGGCGTTCATGATGGCTTTACTCAGATACCCAACTAAGAGCTTTGATGAGAAAATAAAAAATACACGAACAAAATAAATGAGTACCTCATTTAAGATTCTCAATATATTTTCCCAGATAAATATTTGTTCGTATATTCGTACACACACAATGCAGAGTTTTAATTTTCCATTCAAAAAGAGTTTTGAAAAGGATTTCCAATATGAGGGTTTGTTCGTAACATGTAATCTGCGATGGCTGGTAACGTGCTGTCGATATCAGAACTCGTTTAAAATGCATGAATATTTGAACCATTTCATATGTTTATTAAAAACAGAAATCTCAAACCAAAATTGTTAATTACTTTAATATATGCCTTTATTTCATTAAATTTACATTTAGTAACTAGTTTATATAATGTATTTTTTGATATAAAAGATATTGACTAATACATTTTTTGTACCTCGTTGCCTAAGATGAACAAGAGTCACGAAAATTAAGTGACGTTATTATTGCGTGCGGCGTAATCATTTGTTTCCTTCGTTTGCATCGGAGCACGAGCTTCCAAATTAAAATTTCTAATGCATCTTGTATGAAAAAATTAAGAGAGAAACTTATATTGAATACTAGCTGACCTGGCAAACGTTGTTCTGCCATATAAACTTTAAAAAAAATAATTTTTGATCAATTACGAAATGAGTAAATATGCTAATTTTCAAGTCATTCGGGTAGTGATAAAGCATGATATGAGTGTCATGCGATTAGGTGATTAAAATCAAACAAGCAGTAATTTATTCAATCGTACTACGTATTCCAAGTACGCGACAGTTTTATATTTCGGAATTGTACATAAGTCTTACCTATTTGCAACCACCAATTCCAACTTAGCTAACTTACGGTGTTTATTCACCAGAAACTTTGGTTTCCGAAAACTTTAAAAGTACTTTGCTAGGTTCAGTTTGTGTAACAAAGGTAGGCAACTTGTGACTAACAAATGGGCATCCGAGGACATTTAATGGCGGGGAAACGTGAACATTCGAATCTCTTGTTATGCTAATACTTGGCTTCGGGGATGACAAATTGTTATGCATAACTCTAGAAAAAGCATTTTTGCTTTTACGGTGACGTTTCACCTACTTACGTTCGAATACGCAACCTTTTAAAGTAAAATCAAAGATTTATAAGACTAAAATACTCTTAGACAAGGAATACTTAATTATAATACTTGGATTAGCACGTGTATTTTTTATAATGTGTTTAGAGATAGGGTCGCTTAAGCTATACAAATATAAATAGGCTTGGAAGGCATAACAGGGTAAGATTAATGTGGGTCCCGGGACACGAGGGAGTACATGGCAATGAAATGGCAGATGAACTGGCAAGAGAGGGCTCAACTAATGATTTTATGGATCCGGAACCATGTGTAGGCATTCCGACTAGCCTAGACTAGACTAGATCCACATACAAAGCACGAGGATCCATCTGGAACATGAGCAGGGGGCAAATACGCTACTTGCTTGGAGCCTTTACTGGGCACTTTGGAACCAATAACATGCTCATGAAGATGGGTCTAACCGCGACACCCATGTGCAGGTTGTGTGGGGAACATACAGAACGCATGGAACACCTACTGTGTACATGTGATGCATTGGCCAGGAGGCGAATGAATCTTTTGGGGGTAGGATATCCAACACCGGAAGACTACAGGCTCCTATCTCCATACCTCATTGTTAGGCTCATGAAGCAAATTTTCAATGAGATTGGAGAGGAGTGATTGCTATCTAGGGGAACACAAAAGATCCCATTAGGTCGAAGTGTCCGAGATATTTCTCGGCCCCAAAAATAAGATAAGATAAGATAAAGTAAATAAACTTTCAAAATTTGACGATTCAGCTTGGTTAATGCTAACGTATAAAGTACTGTACTATCTTCTCTGTAAGTATTAAAAGTATTTCTCGTGATAGCTAGGATTAATTTATATTTACGTGTGAATTACATAACCATTCTATGTAATTAAAGGATCTAAACTGTCTTTGGAAAAACAATCTGAAATTAGTGAAGAAACCAATACTATCAAAATTATGGTCAACACTAGCCAAAACATAAATAATCATAAAATTAATCACGCGGTTAAACTTAATAAATTGCTTTGTTAATTAATATAGCAGTAAAAACAGTCTACAGCTATTCTGCATGTTATTATTTTCTTTATTTTAAAAACAAGTAAACATACCAGCATGTGTAGTCCGAGACTCCAGTATATTTACGGCTTCTTTCGGCCTGATTTACATGCAATATAACTTTAAAAGGAGCAAAAGAGAATACTAAAATACGTACACCTCTCGTTTATTTTACAGATTTTGCTTTTACACAGCTTTTGCAGTGAAAACTGGCTATCGGCCGTACAAAAATAGTGTTTTAAAAAGTTTTTAATACTTTGAAATTAAACTCTTTGTACGAGTTTTTTGGAATCGAAACACATTTCTTTTGAATCGATTTCTTTTGAATGTTAACTATTAATACCTCATTCCAAATGAACTATTAAAATATTCGACTGAGTAAAAAAAGACCCCATTTATTTGTGAATTGACTCTAATTTCTAAATACAAATATGGTAACAGGTAAATGGGTAATAAGTAAATACCTTTACATAAGTATTTAGCAATGCTTTGGACCAGTGGCTACGTAAGTGGTCCCCAAACAGCGAGTGCAAATAGCGAGTTTCTGACTAGATATGTATTATGTAAGAGAGATTCTGCGATACATAGTTTAACTAAGAGCAGGAGTTCCTTAGTTACATAGAAAAAAAAAGTAAAACAAAAGTGTAAACAATCAATTAATTTTTATCCGTGCAGAGGCGGAAAAAGAATATTAACCTTTGCGGCATGTCGTAAAAGGCGACAAAACAACCCACTCTAGCTACGTGGTAGGACCCCAAGCCCGTCTGGATGGCGACCACCTTTGGTTTTAAGTACGCCGCCATAATAACCCTGTGTTGTGTTCCGGCATTAGTGACCCAAGTTCCTGTACCCTTATGTGACAGCAGCGTGTTCGCGATGCCACTGGCGTTGCGAAACACCCATAGGCGACGGTAGCTGCTAAATTCTAAGCGGGCCGTCAGCCTGTCTGCTGTCCTACAGCAATAAAAAACAAAAATATTTTTAATGCAGAGTTGGCTCAAATAATATTATTTATATTTGAAAACTGTTATATATTTATTTTTAAATAAAGAAACTCATTAATACGTCTAGAACAGAAAATAATTTCATTTAATTTTACTCTTTAAAGTAAATCTAATATCTTGAATAAAATGAACCTTTTCTAAGATAAATGAATCTGGGAATAATATTAAGAAGATTTACGGATGAAGCGACAAACTAAGCCTTAAGTTTTTAAATGTAATGAAATTGTACGCAAAATTAAGTTACAGCCTTTTTTGTGTACATTTAAGAAGTTGTTAATTAAATTTTCATATTTGAGTATTCTTTTTAATTAGAATTATTTTTAATTACATTTTATTTAAACTTGGGTTTCGTAATGTTGATCGCTAACTGCGGCCATTATTATCTAAGTTAATTGTAATGAATTCTGGCTTTGGGATCCTGTGGAACTGAATAGAAATAAGATTACGCAAATAAGATACGAGTAGTCGTAAAGGACGACTAATGAATGGATTATTCCTTTTAATTTAATAACAGCAAAGGAGTCATATTGTTTAGCTTTTCCGTTCGGGGTTTTAGACGGTAGTAAAGATTTCACAAAAAATCTATACCACCATTTAAGTGTAGTTCACTTCTATCCTTATCCCATATTAAGTAGGGTCAGCACAATATGTCTTCGCTCGATCGGTGGGCCATGACTGCCCAGGCATAGGCAATAAAAGGATAGCGGAGTTTTAAGTGGGAAGTCGGACGTCAGCCGTTTTTCTCAGAGTTCCACATAGCCCTTGATTTTCTCGGGTTGGGGGAACTCGTCAAGTGCAGCTTTTCCTCGAAAACAAAAAAAAAAGGTTGTTAAATCTTACGGTGACAGTTGTAGGCTCTTCTCGGTAGGTTCCTAGATTGACACTATGGAAGAGATCCACTCTGATACAATTATGATTTAAGAATAGCGGGGTTTTTGTGGGTTGTGAGTGGTGGTGTACTCTCACATGCCATAAAAAAATAATGTCCTATCTTTCTACTCTCTTCTCAGCAGTAATCTTATCATTCACAGATTTTTTCGGCGTATCATGTTTTTCACAATCCATCCTTCTTTTTGGTATCTCTGCTCTGCTGGTCACTTATTCCAAGTATTTTATTTTCTACATTTAATTCCTATTTAAGTAGTATTCAAATTATGAAGTTACTTGTACTATTATAATCATGAACAATTTGATTACAATTACATACCTTATTACGCGTAAAAATATTTTTAAGATCCCTACGGCTTCAGGTGCATTTGAGAAGCCAGTTGGACTCGCGAATTGTGCTTATCAAAATGGTCGCAATGTTCTTTCACCGGTTTTTGCCTGTTCCACGAAAAATCTAAGTCAATTCCTAATTTAAAATTTCACGGTCTACTTATAAATTCTCCGTAAAATTCGTGCCAGTGTTTACTCGTAAAAGTATTTTTCCTATGTTCAATATATTTCTCATTAATTTTCATGTTTGAGTCGAAAGGGAGGCATTGAAGCAATATGTTGAAATATTAATATGAAATTCTGATCAAAGTACGAACAAATATCGTGAAATGTTACCAATTTATAAATTGACATTCAATTGAGTGTTGCTATAATATAAAAATAAATTCGTTATTTATGTTTAGTTAAATGTTATATACATGGTTGCGGAGTTTTATTTTATTGTGTTTGGCTAAGTTAGCTTATATGAGATTGTAACTCCCGGCCCTGGTTTTGTTCATGGTCGGGGGTGATCCTGGATGGACGGCCGTCGCCTCCTTTTGCGAGGCAGTCATGTCCGCAAAGGAGGCGGCGGAGCGGGAGCGGGATTCCACCACCACACTCCCCTCCCGCCAACGCAGGCCACGTCGTTGGCGCCGGAGCTGTTCCGCGGCCCCCCTCATCTCCTACAATACAGGAGAGCCCCGGGGGGACGAAACCCTGACCCCCTGGCGCCAACACTTTTGAAGAGGTCCACCTTGAAACAATGGGCGGGCCGGCGCCGGCCCGGGCCACGAGATCGGCAGGTCACATATCCGTAGGCTCGGTCGTAGGCGACAGGAGAACAGCGGGGTTTTTTAGTGGGTAGTCTGATGGCTGAACATCTTTCCCGGAGTCCCACATATCCCTTGGTCCCCCCGGGCCGGGGGAACCCATCAAAAGAGGTTTTTCCCCGATACAAAAAAATGAGGTTGTAAAGGTACATACTTTGGAAATCAATTTGTATTATTTGTTGTACTTTTATTACTCTGAAGTAAAGCTGCTATATTTATCCAATTTCAAAAGCACACTAGGTACTTAAGTAGTGATTTCAAATTATAACATAATTTTATTTACTGACGCTACTAATATCACCCGGTATAATTATTGGAGAGTGATATTTTTATTACTGTAATTTTTAAACAGTGAAATCAGCTGCGCCTTTAATACACACAACGAACTTCGGCCTATTAAATGTACGCCTCAGACGCTATCAATACGAAACGCTTAGAATTCTGATATAAGAGGATTTAAAATTTAATTTGTACCTCTCAATGACAATTTCAAATACACTTATTTATAGTCTAGCCAAATTCTATAGAGTCTAGATGTTAAAACCTTTTTCAAATGGTAGAATAGCGCCGTGCCTGTTCAGGCAGATTAAATCCGTTTCGGTCCACAGTGTTAACTTCAACAAAGCATTTAACATAGCTTTTCGGGCTGGATTTTGAAATATTTTAATTTGATATATTTTTTTATAGGTAACAAACAATTTTTCTATAATTTTCTGTAATGTAAATAGGTGAAAGATAAGCTTTATGAAAATTTAAGATAATGTCTGCGATAAACCAGCAGTTGCTTTTATCTGTGATTATGTTTAACTATGAATCGTGGTCCCCGAAGTCCAAAGCTTCAAAAGCAATAAGATTAAATACTTAGATATAGACCTAAACTCTTTGAATATGGAACCGCTATTGAGTACTACATCAAACTCAAATCGCAAAACCATGTTTTAAAATGTTTTACCGAACTTCATTAATGAATATAACACCCATTGAAAGTAGTATTGTTTTAAGACCCGAGTTTTAAGCTCGACAAAGAAGCACTAACTTACATAAGCCACGAGTAATGAGTGTGAACTCATTTAGTATTCGGGCTAATGTAACTGTCATATCAAGTATAACTCAGAAGAACTCCAGTTTTTGGCCAAGCCCAACATGAAGGCCGCACGGTTAGCTTGTTAACGCATTTGCTGACTGTCCAATTTTGTCGCTCTTTATTAATATTTTAAGAAATAGATAATTTCTATTTTTGTGTATTCCGACCAAAACCTAATAACTAATTAACAATGTTATAGCAGACCAGCCATTGCCAAAAATATATTAATTTCTGTCAGCACCTGTAGTGCTGTATATAAAAATGTAATAATTAAATTTTAATTCCTTGAAAATAAAGTATGATTTATACAAATAGTAATTTTTAAATACCTCGACACAAATTAATATACGAGCTTTACAATAGTCATCTCTGTCGTTAGCTAATTTTTTTCCTATGTACTCCCAGGCCTTTCTTCTTCTCCCTGCTCTTATTCCAGCTATGTGGGGTCGGCACAACATGTCCTCTTCTTCCACTCTCCTCTATTAGTCGTCATCTGAACATTCTCAGCTTTTTTGCCATGTCATCTTTTACACAATCTATATCCATCTCTACTTTCAAACCTCCCCTGATATATTAATTTCTAATTTTATCCGTTTTTGTAACTTCGCTCATCCATCTCAATATTCACATGCATGCAATAAAATTTCATCCTTGCCCTTTGTGGTCCAGCGTTCCAATCTATACAATATAGCAAGACTTATTACGGTCTTATATATTTTAACTTTAAGCCTAAAGTTCCTGAGACCTGTCGCCATTTCAGCCATCCTTCTTTCACTCCATTTTTCACGTCTCGGCCTATCTCACCGTCATTCTGGATTAATGATTCGAGGTAACAAAAGTTGGGGCAAGTTGGCAGAGATACGCCTCCTAAGGTAATTGGGGTGAAGTCCAGTGACCATACCAGCAAAGGCAACACCCCCGTAATTTAACCGCAATGTCACGGACATGAAGGTTGCTGCGAATGCAAGAATTCCTAACGCGGTCCCATCTATCGCAGTATATTCATCTCCGTGACTCGCAATGCCTGCTTGTGTCGCTCTAGCACCGGCCACGCTTCATATCCGTATAAAAGGACATGCCTAATAATGGTCTTAAAGACCTGTCCCTTCAACCTAACCGGTAACCAGTATTTTGCGGTCACAAATGACACCAGTCACACCACTTGATCCATGCGACAGCAATGCATGCCTTAACGTCGCAACAAATGTCACCAGATGCGTGAAATATAGATCCCAGGTATTTCATCTGTTCCGTGCGCTTGAACGTGTCGCCGCCTATGCGCACGGGTGTGGAATCTGTACCGCCGTTCTCAAACGATTCCTTCCACACCTTCATACGTCCCACCATCCTACCCCTGTCCGAATCTGCCAGTGCGATATCATCAGCATACATGAACAACCACGTGGGCTGTTTATGTGAGTTTGTGACTCCACACGCACTTGATTCTATTATCTTTCGTTTTCCATCGAATAATACAAATTCAATTTTGGATTGTACTTTAGAAATTTTACAATTTTATATATGATAAGTGTACATTAGTTTTATTATGCCAAAAATTAATGGTGAAATATTTAATATATTCCTTTTGTTTAAAGTTCAGTGATTATTTTGAAACAGATTAGGCACTGGTTACTATGTTATTTGCACTTTGTTTGCTAGGCTTTTGCGTTTCATTTGGGAAAATATAATTTTTTGTATGTAATATTTTGTATGCTGTAATATGCTGTATATAATTATAAAAAACACATACGCTAAACACTCAATAGAAACTGATGTTTGCCATTATATACCACACAATTATTGTTTCTTTAATAGAAAAAGCTAACAATAGGAGACATTTGACCCAGTAATGTCGCAAACATCTTGCCTCTCCAATCATGACATCCGTCTGTCCATTTCTCAAACTTAAGACGTCAACACACTATCCGGCTTTTTGTGGACATTTTTATTTCTGACACCATAATTTCACAATCTATCTAACATGCTAGAGGGTGTATCAAAAGAAAGTTTGGAAGTCAATTAAATTAAAAATAAAACATCTATAATAAAAAAAAGATTCTAAGATTATAAAATTATAGTCTGTTAAAATTTATTTCTATAAAATAATACCGTTAAATATAAATTTTTGCATTCAAGATATTCATTTAGTCGACCGTAAAAAATTCTAATGACAGCTCGGCAAGTCGACTCCGTGCTAATGCGATTTTGTAACGAATATTTTATTTTTAATAATATGTCAGGTTTTTTAAGTTCATTATAATGAATCGATTTTTCTAGGATGTAATATGATATAAATAAGCTTGAAGTAAAAGTAACATTAAATAGTAGCTACTTAGTTTTAACAAGTTTGTTTTGATTCAGTGCTAGCATAATACACAAAATACTGTACCAATACACCCAAATAAATAAAACATATTGTAATAATAATATTTTCTGACAGTGAATACACTTTTTAACAAAGAAAAACCATTTTAGGTCCCTATAAGACTACTTCTGGGATCTAACTAACGCATTGTTAGGTTTGGATATGAAATGTGGCTGGAATACAAATAAGTACAGTGAATAGGAACCTCTGCGTGCATGGCTTTTTAATTATCTTGTACTAGTTGACCCGGCAAACGTTGTTCTGCCATATGAATTAAAAAAAGTAGCCTATGTCCTTCTCCAAGGTCCAATCTATGTCTATATCAAAATTCATCAAAATTGATTCTGGGGTTTAGGCGTGAAAACGTAACAAATAAACAACAAACTTTCGCATTTATAATTAGTTAGGATTATCTAACAGCGGTATTGTAATGCTTAACTAAAATATGTATAAGTATCATAAATATAATAAAGAAATTGGGGACATATTAAAATTATTTTAAGACTAAATATTAATTGTTATCAGTAGAAAAATAAATAAAAATGTTAACCAAAATAAGTTCTTACTGAAAAATGATAGAAAAACATACTTAATTCCAAATACCATTCGCACTGTCGACTGAATGAATAAATGCAGTCCTTTATTTTTATTGATTTTTTATAGATAGTTCCATATACTACACAAAAACCCGGATCACAAATTTTTTTGGTAACTTACGATTTAACCTATAATACATACACTTGGATCGAAATTTTATTTTCAGAGACAATTTTTTGTCTCTAATGAAGGTTAAACCCAGTAGAGTGTGCAGTAGCACAAAATCGCCTACATGTCTATTAAGACAATTACAACTACGTAAATATTGAGATAAACCATATTTAAAAATACTATGCTGGATTACATTTTTCATTGGGAAATACCGAACGTAAAGCTCAAGCTGTCGAACAAATACCCCTTATGAACGTAAATAAAAGTACTTATAAATTTAAAGCGACTCATCAAGGTAAGCAAAAACTAAAAGTAAGTTAACTGGAACAGTGAACGTTTTATTGCCCAGGGACTCGTTTAAAATCGTCAATTACAAGTAGCCGAGAAGTTTGTGAACTCTCCAGGGCTCGAATAAAACGGCAACTACACCGTTACTACTTTTAAAGTGAAAAAATTAGTCATTAAAGTCGAGTTTATATTTTGTAGTGCTTTGCCTGGAAACTAATCCAAATGAAACATATCAGTTGAATATTTATTAATTTTGAGCTAATTTAGCCTGAACAATTTTTTTTGTAATTGATTAATTTAATATTTTTGGATTTAATTGGAATGATTATGCTAATTATAGCATAATATAATCTAAACTATAGTAGAATATGAAATACTTGCGCATCTTCAAATAGATTAAAAGCCGGTGTTAAGTCATCTAGACAAGTGGCAAGAAGATACACTAGATTTTTTATTGTGCTGGGATTTTTCATTTTACAAAGAGTGACTACGCTCTCGTATTGCCAAAAATGTTATTATTGAAGCTTATTTGAATAGTAGACTTCAGACTTTTGAAAACCTAATATAAGGTTTTCAAAAAGAATGAGAATTCCATACCATCATAGATTTAAGATGAAGGTCATGGACCGGAAGTCCAGAGTATCAATTTATTGGTAAAAAAGAAAGAAAATCGGTGTACTGTAAGAGTATTGTGTTAGAGAGAGTAATCGAGATGATGGAAAAGAGCGGTTGGTGACAGATATGCGACACCTTTTTGTGCGCAAACAAATTATTACTGAACTTCTTATAATCTGTCCAGTTCAAATGTTTGCACACACATAAATTATTTCACGCCACCAACAAGGGCAACAAAACTTCATATATCATTGCCCTCTTCATATAATATCTTAAAATGGCTAACAAAAATGAGAACTAGTATCTGATGGCAATTAAGCATGGTGTAGAATGTTATCTTCAAGTTCAACAACACTATTCAACAACACTATTCATCACACTCTTGCTTTCACTATAACTTCACGCGAAGGTGAGGGTAGCTTACATTATCACGAGGTAATATTGTACATATATTAATGATCGAATAATGGAAATCGAAGTGCATTCTAACGAATAAACTAATTTATGTTTAAGTGAAATTAATTATTCATGATTTGACTCTGTAAGTAGTGAAAACGATACTTCCTCCATTATAATTGCATTAAAATAATAAATGAAAAAGTCTAATTTACCTCTTGAAACGCGGCCCTTTTTGAACTTGTTTGTTTAATTAGTACCTTTCAGAATCCAGACGTTGTTAATTGAAAATGAGAAAACAGAATTGTCAAATGAAAACATCAAGGCTCCTTTTATAATTATTGGTGAAATTGTTTTTCGAATAAGTTCAGCTACCGATTTTGTTCGAAGGTATTTTACAAGTTTGGTTGCTGTTGATATTATTTCTATTTAAGTATATCAAAGTAAATAATAATAATACGCACCAAAGCACTCCGTCGAGATGATCACGACCCTCAGCACTGAGGAAACCGACGCGAGGAGGAGGATATCAAAGTAAATAACAAATATATAATATATATATGTAGATAAATTTATAAATTTTGCACGTCTTTTCTAAAGTACTATACTAGGTCAAAACCGTATTACAGTATTTTTAGGGACATGAAATTGACAGATAAACCCAAATCAAAACGAGCAATTTACAGGTTAATTATATATCTTGTCTTTTATGGAGATAGATCCCAGGGCGGCATTAAAAGCCATTTAGGTATGTGTCCATGAACAAGCGTGTTGTCATTAATATAATTTAATAATTCAATCAAACAATAAAGCACACACAACATGCACTTGCGACATAAAGTTAATAATTTATGTAAAATTTATTTGAAAACCACCTAAAAATATTAGCTTTCTAAATTATAATTTATGAAGTTTCTTAACAAAACAGGCGATGTACCGACATCTTCGGATAAACAACTCAGATCTTTATTGTTATTAGCTAAATACTTGTCCAGATCAATAAGTTTAACCTCCTGAAAGACTTTTTTTTATTTCTGAAGGACAGCAGACAGGCTGACGGCCCGCTTAGAATTTAGCACTTAGCGTCGCCTATGGATGTTTGCAACACCAGTGGCATCGTGAATGCGCTGCTATCCCATAAGGGTACAGCAACTTGGGTCACTAACGCGGGAACACAATACAAGGTTATTATTGCGGCAAACTAGACCACGTAGCTAGGTTGTTTGTTTTGTCGCCTTTTACGACAGAACGACCCCAGCCGCAGAGGTTATTATTCTTTCTCCGCCTCTGCACGGATAAAGATAGACTAAACTTAAGATTAAATTTTATAGTATAAAAATGTGATCAAATAGTTTTCAGCCTATTTGTACCACATATCATGGTTTATTTTGTTTCCCATTTAGACCCGATCGGTAACCTTCCATAGGTTAGATCGTGCTGAAACGTGGCTTAATATTCGATCTGATGTGATGAAATTTTTTTTTATAATATACTTCTAACAATAAAATAGCGATCTGAAAATACCAACTGGGCTGAACCTGTCAGAACAAAAAGTTGTGGAGTTTATGCGAAACAAAGAGTCGAGGCCTCACCTTTTGGCTTTTGCGCATATGTACGAGGGCTGGCTGATAAGTTCACGGCCTGAGGTACTTAATGAAAGATAAATTGACATGCATATTTTTTATTTTTCAATATAGTCTTCCTGTAGTAAAACACAATTCTCACATCTGGCATACAATACTTTAAACCACTCCAAAAATATTATTTCTTTGTTTTCAAAATGACGATCTACGGCAGGTATTTCATTTCATTGTCATCTGAAAATCTGTGGCCTCATAACTCCTTTTTTAATTTAAAAAAGGAAAAAATTGCCAAATGCCAGGTCTAGATTGTACGGTGGGTTGTCAATATCTGAAAATCCCGTATCAAGGCCTACCTGGCTACACGCACGGTGAACGAGCACGTTGTCTTGCAAAAACAACTCTCCGCACGCTAGCTTTCCTCGTTGCTTCTGCACAACAGCCTCACGAGGCAACAGCGACAGCGGCAGCAGCAACATCAGTCAATATATGCTAATTTGGTGAGTCAAACTCGTGACTTTAACTCACCAAATTAGCATATATTGACCGTTCATAGTGATCCCTTTCGGTAGGTCACCTATTAGTAAAATTCCCTTACTATTCCAGAAGATACTCGCCATTAGCTTACACGCTGACTTTTCCACCTTGAATTTCTTCGGCGGCCTTTCTCCTTTTTTGATTCATTGCATCGACTCTTGTTTGGACTCCAGTTCATACTGACGAATCCACGTTATATCCATAATTATCAACAAATTTGTTAATTTTATTATCAGCTAGCGCCAAAAAAATGCTTGCACCTCTCGAGTCGTCGTTGCTTGTTGAACGGTGTGAGCATTCTCGGTACCTAGAGCGCGCAATTTTTTTATGTGTAAATATTGTTCTAAAATTTCTCCACCTCATTATTTACTAATCTGAAGTTCTTCAGCTATCTGTCAAAATTTAATTTTTCTGTCGGCCTGTACTAATTTTTCTAATTTTGAACATTTTCTTAACTCACTACCGTGACAAGGCGGCCCCAGCGGGGATCATCTTCGCGACACTTTCGTCCTTGTTGAAATACGCGGGCCCATTTTTTCACTACTATTTATGAAAGTACTAAATCGTGAAAAACCGATGTCATTTCTTAAAAAAAATGTTTTTCGGGGTATTTCCTTTTTTTGCGAGGTACTTTATCACAGCGTAGTGTTCGAAATTCCGTAAATTTTCGGATTCGGCTGACATGGTGATGTTCAACACGTTGTTCAGCAGCTAATTCAATTATGAGCTAAAATTTGATTACGGGTTATTTTTATACTACCACTGAGTCCCACAATTAGTGATAAGAGTAACGATATAATTAGTCATCGTTAAGTACCTGAGGCCGCGATCCTATCAGCTGCCCCTAGTATACAATAAAAGCCGTTTGAAGTCAAAATAAATTGAATTAATAAATACAATGTATATTTTATTGCTGCGGAATGACAGACAGCCTGACACCCTACTTAATAGTTAGCAGTTACCCCCGCCTATGGATATTTAGGACGCAAGAAGCACCGCTAACACGCTGCCATTCACGTATAGATACTAGAACGGGCTCACTTATGCTGGAACACAGAAAAAGGTTATTATTATAGTATATTTAAGAACCAGAGGTAAAATCAGATGGTCTAGGAGCCCTATCACCTAACTATGGTTGTTTTGTAACCTTTTACGACAGCTGGAAGAGTCATTATACTCACTCCGCCCTTGCATGGAGAGAAAAGATATCTACCACTTTGGTTATTATACCAATCTCTATCTATAATCAACTACATGATGCTTCTGATTATGAAAAAAAAACCTATCACTTGTCACTGTAAAACAGTATATTCTAATTAAATAAACAACCTCGAACTATAAAACTCGTCGTATTATAATTCTATTCAAGCAAAAAAACCTTAATTTGGCTGTATTTTTTGTGGAACAAAAAACAAAACTTTGGATACTTTTATCTACGAAGGGGCAGTTAGAATTTTATGAAGTGTGTTTAATGAGAAAATCGATATCAGATCCGGGACAAAAGCTAAAGTTGACCGATATTGCTTTGCATTTTTGTTATGAAAGAAGTTTAAGGTTTTTGGCCATTTGCTCTCAATATAAATTGATGAAGTAATGTAACCTTCGACTTCAAATGCACCTACCTAACACTTCAATGAATTTTTAATTACAATTTTTTTTATATCCCGGGAAACCGAATGAGCAGTACCACGCCAGATCTTCGAGGGAAGCCTTTGCGATACTAGCCGTAATGTATAACCAGCGGCGGCTGTAACGGCATACCTAATAAAACCCCAGTTGCCACCATAGCCTTATGTAGAGACATCTCAGGATCGACTTTTGTCATTTGTTCTGCGACGTTTTAATTACTTACCTAGTTAATTCGAAATTGACTGAAATGTACATTTTTTTTCAATGAAATATATTTATTTAATAAGTACTACTTGTTACAAGTGATCATTCTAAACTTAAACGGTTTAATTTTAAGTAAAAAAGAAGCTCATTTCATTTTGAAATACAAACATATTTAAATAAACATATTAAATATTTTTATATTCCGCTAGTTATCCTGGTGTGTATATATATATATATATATATATATATATATATATATATATATATATATATATATATATATATATATATATATATATATATATATATATATAAAATTAAATTAAACCCACAGGCACTTTCGTACCATACTAATTGCGTAGCCTGAGTTTATATTGTTCACTAATTAAATATCATTCACAGGATATCGACCGGTAACTTTCTCGGCACCGAAACCTTATATACATAAAATCCATTTCAAAGGTGAAAATATTAAAGCCGTAATGCGCTAAAAGAAGCCACAGACCTGAATCACGTGGTACTTATAGAACTCGACACCATTCGTAATCCGCTTATCCTAATATGAGATGGGGAAACATTTTTATGGCACTGCGTTCACAAATGAAGCCAATAAATATGATTATCCTCTTAATGTGATAATAAGCTACTTCATTAAAAAAAAAGTATTAAAGAAGTTTTATCTGCTTTTATTAAATAATTGAAGTTCGTTGTTAATAAATTAATGATCACTTTATACTTTAACTTAGTACCTACATAGTTTTAACACTTGAAAAAGATGGTTGGTTTACCACAATGTTAGCGGCGTAAGTAAATGTAGTAATTTAGTGCATATTAAAATACACTTGTATGGATTACCATACTTGTATGGACTACCATTAGGTAGTGAAGGAACCATCATAAGGAACGTGTACACTGAGATTAACGGTGTTTGTAACCCACAAATATAAATATAAAAATATACTGACAAATCACACAGCGCCATCAAATCTAGTCCCAAAGTAAATAACAGAATAGCACGTGTGTTATGGTTATTAGACAACTGAAAAAATACTGATATTATACATAAACACCCATACACAAGACGGGAATCGAACTCATGACAAATTCGCGTTGGACAAGCATGGCGGCCGTATTGATCATTCCTTTGAGAGACACAAGCTCCGTCGTGGGATATTATATACTATTATTTATACCTATTTAATATTTAAGTAGTCTACTCTATGCTCTAAGCATTATGAATAGACAAAGAGATCGAAGGATTCATCAATCTATAGATTTTAAGTTCGATTCTCGGCTAAGTATTAGAATTTTGGAATTAAGGTCACAGTTTTTCTAATATGTACTGTATTATTACGTTATATATTGTATTTTAATAATTATTTATAAAGGTGATAAAATCATATAATATTGCTTGTTTATTTTATAAGATGGATTTATATCTAAAAATAACTTAATTCTCGAATTCTTGAGAAATTCTTTTTTTATGTGTCTTTCTTTGAGCTCACTTAAGAATAATCCGGGTTATGAACCGGGTATTAAGAATTTCAGTGAAAAAGTTTTTCCGTGAAAGTTGGAACGATTTTCCTTTCACATACACATCGTTACAAAGTTATAGAAATTGTAACAGTGTAATAATGGTCGAAATTTGTCAGAAACTAGTTATTTCATGGACACGGTCGTTAGACGCAAGTTTCTGCAAAATTTTGCCGGTCATAAAAGTTTGTTACATTGGTATTTTTACAATGAAAATAAATTTTAAGTTAATATAAAGAATAGAATAGTAATATACTTTATTCCACATACACGATTAGTTCAGGACTAGTTTTACATTAATTTATCTTCTTCTAGCGGTATTATTGCTTACAGCGTACTTAAACTACAAGAACAAATAATTATATGATTTAAAGTTAAACAAAATGGTTTAATTATGCTTTAAATACGTATGATTTCGGAAGTTTTTCTGACATAGTGATATATTTGAAGCAGAGTAAAGACTAAAATAAGGACCGATTATCTGACTGACTCGGACTGATAGTCGCTAATACTATAGCAGATAGAAGCGATGACATCAATTCAAAATAGTTTAAGTATTTTAATGACCAGAGCTGAGCAATACGATGATATAGTATGTTGATGTATACTTTCATTTTACAATTATTTTTGTTATGACTTTTATATTATTTGGTACTCAAAACTTTACTTTGTAACATATTATGAATATACTGTCTAATATATATCTTAGGTATTAGATAACTGATATATTTTCCTTTTCTGAATTAATATAAAATAAATAATAATAATACATATTATATTCAAAATTGAAATCGACGAACCAATATTATCAAAAAATCAAATCAAAAAATTCATGTACATAGTTCGACTATCAATCAACAGTAACTCAATATAAGTTGTATTATAGTTTAAAGCTAACATTATCATCATTAGCAGGTATAATATAGAGAATACAACATGCTCTATATAATGTCGATAGTTGACGAGTAACATTACTAAGATGTTGAAACACGACTAATGCATTACGTCCTTTGCTCAATGAAGCCTTAGAAGTAACTAGGTTTATGCCAGTCATACCATTAATATGTTGTATAGTAAATAGTTTCCATTATATGTCAAATAATATGAATTTCATCACGACTTACTTTTTTAGTTTTTACAGCTTTTTTGTACTGAGGAAGTAAAAAATGGTCTAAAATATGCCTCACTTAGTTTTTAATAGTACTACTTACTGCTAGAATTCTCTCCATCGTTAATGTTCGGAGAATCGAGAAACGGAATGACTACCTGAACTAGTGTTAGCCCATATCGGGTTAAAACTTACCTATCCGTGAGAATAAATTCACACTTTTTCAAGGCAATAGAAACCTCTGTCTGCTGCCTTCCTGCAACGCCTACCAGCGCCGTCGTCTAGACCTGCGTTGGCGGGAACCGCCTCCACCTACTTAGCCCGCTTCCACTTCGCCGTCTCCTTTGCGGATATTACAGCCGTACAAAAGGAAGCAACGGTGGTTCATCCGGGTTTGCTTCCGATCATGGCCAGAATCAAGGCCGGGAGTGACAAAACAAGTCCGGTGTGTGCGACTGCTTGCTCTGCCCACACCTTAATGGTGGCTTTGTGACATAGCCTTCTGTCCTATGTGATATAGGTACCTACCAAAGCAATCGTATGCTGAGAAGACTTACGTCAGGCGGAGCCTACGATAACTTTGGGTCACAGCAGTCCAGTGGTTGAGCGTTTAGTAGGATGTTGGAGGTGTAAACCAAAACCATTGCGCCGACCTTTGCATAAACTCTTACACGCAAAATATGTTTATGTCACGGGCAACATTCCTGATCTATCATACTTTACCATTCCTGCTCTATAACTCGTGGGTCCTGTCTTGGCGAACGATGTCATCAAGCGATGACATTTTTCTTTGAAAATCTTAAAAATTTTCAGCTTCCAATAACTCAGTTGTGA
The DNA here is from genome assembly GCA_963693495.1 of Malacosoma neustria. Taxonomy (NCBI): domain Eukaryota; kingdom Metazoa; phylum Arthropoda; class Insecta; order Lepidoptera; family Lasiocampidae; genus Malacosoma; species Malacosoma neustria. Next base: position 14,471,012 of record OY856383.1, read on the forward strand.
TTCTGTATTCACTCAAGGTCCTTCCGTCTTCTAATGTGGAAACAAAATTAAGTCATGTAGGATGTCCTCGGCAAGGTAACCTATGAAAAACGTGTGGTATATCTGGGGATAGTGGACTCAGTGGACTTCAGTAGGCTGATAATATATTGCCAGCTTGTTAGTATTTTTCGACGTAGATTTATCATACTAGTATATACTAGGTATAAAAAAAACAAGCCTTAGTTGTTCTGTAAACTAAAAAAATAATATATATATATATATATATATATATATATATATATATATATATATATATATATATATATATATATATACATATATATATATATATATATATATATATATATATATATATATATATATATATATATATATATATATATATATATATATATATATATATATATATACATAGTCAGGTCATAAGTATTGTCACACAGTAAAAACTTTTCTTTTAGAATGCTGGCCACAAAAAAGTTTATTGAATTCGAATTTCGAATTGTTCATGAAAATAAAAAAGGTATACTTTTAGAATTTTACTCATTTTTAAATATGGAGTGGACGCTTAAAGAAGACCGTGTTGCAGTTATTGCGTTGCATCGTTGCAGTTACGCGCCAATTCAAATTTTTAACATACTGAAAAATTTGAATATAACCAAAAGATTCGTTTATCGTACCATCAAACGATACAATGAAGACTCTAGTGTAGATGACAGGTCAAGAAGTGGTCGCCCTCGGTCTGTTAGGACTCCAGCAGTGATAAAAGCTGTGAAGGCACGAATTCAAAGAAATCCCAAACGTAAGCAGAAACTGTTGGCCCTTCAGATGGGGTTAAGCAGAACCACAGTGAAAAGGGTGTTAAATGAAGACTTAGGGCTTCGGGCATATCGAAGAAAAACAGGACATCGTTTGAATGCTCGTCTAATGGACCTGAGACTGAAGAGATGCCGCGCTTTGTTGAAGCGGTACGCGGGAAAAAAATATCGGGAAATACTTTTTTCGGATGAAAAAATGTTTACCGTAGAAGAGAGCTACAACAAACAAAATGATAAGGTGTACGCACACAGTAGTGAAGAAGCGAGCAACCGTATTCCGCGTGTCCAACGAGGTCATTTTCCATCCTCGCTCATGGTATGGTTGGGAGTTTCTTATTGGGGCTTAACAGAGGTACATTTTTGTGAGAAAGGTGTAAAAACGAATGCTGTTGTGTATCAAAATACAGTCCTGACGAACCTTGTGGAACCTGTTTCTCATACCATGTTTAATAACAGGCACTGGGTATTCCAACAAGATTCGGCGCCAGCTCATAGAGCGAAGAGCACACAAGACTGGCTGGCGGCGCGTGAAATCGATTTCATCCGGCACGAAGACTGGCCCTCCTCCAGTCCAGATTTGAATCCGTTAGATTACAAGATATGGCAACACTTGGAGGAAAAGGCGTGCTCAAAGCCTCATCCCAATTTGGAGTCACTCAAGACATCCTTGATTAAGGCAGCCGCCGATATTGACATGGACCTCGTTCGTGCTGCGATAGACGACTGGCCGCGCAGATTGAAGGCCTGTATTCAAAATCACGGAGGTCATTTTGAATAAACTTTAATGTCATAAGAATCTATGTTTTGTTAAGTTCATTTTGGTATATGAATGGTTACATAATGAATAAACTTGTTACAATTATTTTACATTAAACATGTGACAGAATTTATGACCTGACTAGGTATATATATAGTCATAGCACGCTTATCTTAAAGAAACATATCCTAAGTTCAAAATGTGAAGTTATTTTTTTAGTTTACAGAACAACTAAGGCTTGTTTTTTTTATTTCATAGATATCAAAAGATAGAAACTGGTTTTCATTTTACATTTTAAATATATTTGTAACACTGACTTTTACAATTTTGGACTAAGAATACATAAACGTAGAATAGATATTTATTACATAACTTCATATTAAGCTTCATGGGAGTAGAACGACCACATCAAGTTACAGATACCCTTCTCTCCATTTTATTAAGAAAATTTATGGCCAAATTTTTCAATGAAAGCAATTTCTTTGATTCTATTGATAGTTGGATCTTAAAGGAATGTTCATATTATCTAAATATTTTCCTACAAATTTTGATTTGAAAAACACACATGTTCTGAATAAAAATCTTATCAAATGTTTTATTTTTCATAAAGTACAATACATTTGTCTAATGAAAAATTGTATTTAAAAGTATTTATTACATATTAAATTAATTATTATTTTAAATTTGTTTACTTAATTTGTTTGAAGACCGTGCCGTAACATCTAACGCTTGTGGAGGTTACGAGTTCGATTCCCGTCTCACGTATGGGTGTTTATGTATAATATTTATTTATTTAAAAAGAAAAGTTAAATGTGGCTGGTCATAGGAAGGATAGGCAGAAACTGCGAGTTGTGGAGAGGAATATGCTGCGAGGGATATGGACGCGGAAGGATTGTGTTAGGAACGTGAAATTGCGAATAAATTGCAAGAGTGTCTCTGCCTTCGCTGGTATGGCTACGTTTTACAGTAATCGGTTAAATACGAAAATGCTAGCTTGACGTCGTAAAGAGTGCCTGCATGCCAATAGACTTATTACCAGGGATGCCGAAGACCGTACAAAGTTAAGAAAAAAAATGGAAAAACGGACTCATGATTTATGATGATGATGATTTAAAAAGAAAAGTATGTGTGCAGTGTATTAGTTGTCTAATACACATATCACAAAAGTATACATACTTATCACTTCCACGTCATATGGTCTTTGGGGTCTTTAATAATGAGTTCATTAAAACGCCAAGTCAGTTAAGTACTGGTCGGAGCACGGTGGGGGCGGCATAACTAGACTTTGAATTCCTAGTGTTTGTAACTAAAGTAAAGGTTACTCCACGAAACTCTCAATCTTGAGGTTGCAATTCAATAGAAATCACCTCTTACAACTCTTTAAGGAAGGTATCTGCATTTTTGGACAGGATAAGATGGTTGAATTTCAATCGAATCAGCTAACGAATACTATAAAAGCACCCTCAGACTGTTTAAATCAAAATTCCAGCCTTATCTGTTTAAAATACTTGACTACTTAAATGACTTTCATCTACTTTCGTGTTAAAAATTATAAATCTTAAGTCTTCCCAAAACTCCTTAACTCATAAATTTTGTTTACGCCATCTCACAATACGGTAATTTATACAGCCTTAATATAAATCACAATTATCCGATTTCGTTTGTATAACTTTTAATTAGTCTGTAGACGACTTAAATTGGAATTTATCTTCACGCCAAGTTGTTAGAGTGGAACAAATAATTGAGTGATGGAGCCGACACTTTATGAACAGAAAATTTTACATTCATGTCATACTTGGAAGGAGTTTGAGCGCATATTATAAAGACTTCTGCACGTATTTTTCATGTTACGACTATTGTAATAAAATTTATAGTACTTCTTATCGCAGTTGGAGGTCAAAAATTCAGAATCATAAATTTGAATTGGGGCTACACTATGAAGAAATATGTATATTAGGTCTCTCATCTGTTACGACTGTTGAGCATAAAGCAAAGCTTTACTAACCGTTTTTAGATCGTTGTCTGGTCCCCGAGGAGAAAAAAGAAGAAAATTTGGCTTATACATCGATAAAAAGAATTTTCACTGAGTACCTTTCGAAAAAGATATTTATTATATTACTTTCAACTAAAATTAATTTTTTATGTTACATAAAATATTTTTGATAAATAAAAATTGATGCGATACGATAGTCAAATAATAATAATATAATAATAAAATGAGAATATTTTCATGTAATATCCAAACTAGCATACTAAACCAAATTTTCTTTTCCAGACGTCTACCATCCTGATCCTGCTGCTACATTTATCTCTGAACACCGTTGACGAGGGGCACGCAATAAATCCAAGTAAGGAACTTCACCACTTACCTTCTAACACTTTGCAACACTGTTTCTAATGTTTCATTCAAGTGAGTCGTATTCGTGGAATTTTCTCTTACTTAGTTCGACTTTGAAAATTTTGGTTCTTTATTTCATGCATACGGAAGCTGCTCAGAGCTTACTGTTTATATATGTAACGGAATCTTTGTCCACAATTTTACTTACTTAAGATCGGGAAATCTTAAAACTTAGCAAATTTATTAAGACCGATGTGATGTCATTTAAATCCGATGTCGTTTATCCGTGCAGGGGCGGAGAAAGAATGCTGAGCTCTGCGGTCGTGGTCAGCCTGTCGTAAAAAGCTCTTCTGGATGGAGACCACCGTTGGTCTTAAGTATGCCACTATAATAACTTTGTGTTGTGTATTAGTGACTCAATTTCATGTACCCTTAAAGGACAGCAGCGTGTTCGCGATGTCTCTGGCGTTGCAAACACCTGAGGGGCTCTGGATAGAGTCCCTGCTAATTTACAGGAGAAATACCCTTTTCACTCCAACTAAACTGTTACCATATAAATACAACACGTTGCAATTTACAGCAGTTCGTATATTTGATAACTCAAATAATTACAAGAATTATAACACTTATTTATAGAAATATATGACTGAACACTATTGATGATGACTGATAAATCAATAATATTTAGAATCGGTGGTTCGAGGTAATATCTTTTAATGACAATTGGCATTGTTGCTTTTTGTTTTATTCATTCTTGTCACAAATTATCTCTATGCCAAAATGTCGTGCCTTCTGGATCTCGCATCGTAAAAAGAGGTGCGTTATTAAACGCCACATACCCATAGGCAATGGTAGCTGCTAAATGCTATGTAGGCCGTCAGAGCCTGTCTGTTATCCTACAACAATAAAAAAAAATAAGTTTAAACTAAAGCCTGCTCTGACCCCTTTTGTTTCCTCTTTGATGCCCTTTTTAACATTTTATTCAATGTTTATCTTCTATGAATGAGAACTGTGTACTTTTCAAATTTTCTTACATTTTCTCTCCTTTATTCTTTATTTCATATCTTTATTTCATATAACTTTGACGTTGCTATATATATTTATATTTTGTTTTTTATACTTTTATTGTCTATATTTTGATCAAGAACCGTTTACATGACGGATTCAAATTAGCTTTACCTTAGTTGGATATGTTACTCCATGTAGGTATAAACAAGTTGGTTGTATTATTCAAATAATTTCTAAAGAATCTTCGCACATAACCAAAAATGATACTCGGAAATTCCTTTATATTTTTTGCACGTATAAGGCGTGACGTCAATCTTCTGTCAGCCATCTTGCCGGGGAATTGAATATTTACATATTTGATAACATACGGAGTACGCTGAAAGTTTAGATAAAATAGTATTCAATTCTGAATTTAAAAGAAACTACATTGTTCGAGATTGAAACCAAAACTTTTTATTTTATAAGCTGTTATATAATGATATATATAACAGAATTTAAATAATATTACTAACACCTAAACAATTACTAAATACATAAAGGTCTTTTAGAGGAAGTGTGAAAGTAGAGCCAGTTATTGAAAAACTTAAAAGTAGTAGATTAGTGTGGTTTGGATATATAATGCGCAGAGAAATGTGAGTGGACGGATACAGGAGTAGAGGTATTTTTTTTTATTGCATAGGGCAGCAGACAGGTCTATAGCCCGCTTAGAATTTAGCAGTTACCGTCGCCTATAGGTGTTTGCAACGCCAGTGTCATCGCGAACACGCTGCTGTCCCATAAGGGTACAGGAACTTAGGTCACTAATGCCGGAACATAACACAAGGTTATTATGGCGGCATACTTAAGACCAAAGGTGGTCGCCATCCAGACGGGCTTGAGGCCCTACCACGTAGCTAGGGTGGGTTGTTTTGTCGCCTTTTACGACAGGCCGACCCCGGCCACAGAGGTTAGTATTCTTTCTCCGCCCCTGCACGGATAGATACTATGGCAAAAAAGGTTGTGAATTTTGTTATGACGGCTAACAGAGGAAATTGGAAGAAGAGTAAATGTTGTGCCGACGCCATATAATGTGGGATAAAGGCAGGAAGAAGAGATCTGTCAAGTTGCGGATTCAAGAAACTAAGCCAACAAAAGTACTTAATTCTTAGAAATACCAGGATTTTTAGAATAAATATTAACAGTAATTGGGGAGTTCGGCGGCAAGTTCTCGATCCCCCGATTATATATTTTTATAGACTATCTATAAAAATATATATTTCTAAAATATAAAAGAGAGATGTTATAGGACAGGGTATAAGAATTAGACTTATTTTATATTATTATTTTAGCTTAGAAAATAAAGTTATTTATAATAAGATTTTCTAGGTTAAAAATTCAGTTCAAAGTTAAAAGAGTGATAAACATAAAGTTTGGGTTTACTCTATAACTTATCATACTAAACAAAAGTAAAATTACTTCACTGCGCTACCCTTTTAGAAAGGCATTAATAAATAAATAATAAACATTTTGGGATATATCACACAACGCCATCTAGTCCCAAACTAAGTATCAGCAGTTATGTTATGGGTACTAGACAACTGATGCATATATACTTTTTTTTTTAAATAAATACATATTATACATAAACACCCAGATGCGAGACATGAATCGAACCCGTGACCTCCACAAGCGTACCGACGTGCATTAGGCGTTACGCCAGGAGGCATTGAAATAAGTTTTCAGCTAATTACGAGAGATATTATGAATATAAGTGCGCTAATACTTCATCGTGAACCAACTTTAGTTATGATTTCTGAAAAATTTAAATACAAACAACATTAATTTAATGGTAAAAGTGTTTAAATCAAATACCCTAAATTTATTAGCTTTAACGAAAATAAAAATAATAAACAAATATTAACATAGCTTTTGTCAAAACAAAATACACTTAACATTTCTCATTTTGTTACATTAAAATAATTTCGTGGCGGTACAAAATCCAAAGTGAAGCACGCCGAGGTAGCTCTCAAGAAAATAATTTCACAAATAAAATTTGGTGTAACGCAAGTTTATCTTCAATTTCTCACAAAATAACCTCTTGAATATCTCGTTTAACACCCAAGATGATTACACTGAATAAGGGAGAGTTTAATGAAAATTTCAGGTGCTCTTTTGAGTTATATAGAAAGTAGATAGAATTATATAGAATGTAGTTATTTAAGGACTTCGTTTAGTTCAGATTTAGTTTCATATATAAAATAAAATAAATACTTTGACAATTCTCACAGCGCCATCTAGTCCCAAATTAAGTAGCATAGCACTTGTGTTATGGGAACTAGACAACTGATACTACTTTTATACTTTTTTTGTAAATAAATATATATTAAACATAAATATCCAGATGCGAGACGGAAATCGAACCCGTCACCTTCCCAAGCGTACCGAAGTGGATTATCCGTTACGCCACAGAGATATATATTTTTCTTGTATAAGTATCATTCTATTTGCTTGGGAAAATCTTCTGAGTTCCTACGCATTTTTCTGTGTTCATTTTCTAATACAAATATGTTAATAAAATAGATACGTAATGTTTTTTCTACAGCAGCTATTGACTGTCTCTTTGTCCCTGAAAAAAAATCCACATACTGTTATGTCTGGAAAAAAAAGTAACGCTGTTGGCATTTTTACCTTATATATATTTATTTGCGGTAACTTAAGAAAAAGATCGGGTGATATTTTCTAAATTTCATATTCAGTATATGGCCTGTCGAGGTGGTTTCTTCGACTTATGTGACAGAGCGCTGACTCAATAAAGGGTGGCCTGTATAAGTTTATATTGTATCGGTCCCCACACTAGAAACTACACCCTAGTATTTAAGCTCCAAGGACCTCACGACCTCCTCGGTCTAGATCAGCTAAGGTGCAGTTCGTAGTGGAATCACGCACGGCGCCACTCTTACTACACTGAACTTTTTAGTTGTACAAGGATTCAAGTTGGCACTGCCAAAAATATAAGGAGTCTAACTATAAAAGGTACATTAACTTCGCACATGGTGAAAAAAGGGTTTATTTTGTTTGTCAAATATTGACACTAAAATAATAACGTCTCCCGCACGGTATCGAACATCACCTCTCGCAAACTTTCCTCAAGTAGTCACGCAAAATTGGCTAAGCGATAATTTTGTACCTACAGGCAAGGACTGACCTTGACCAGGTCTTAAGGTTCAATTTCATACTGTGTAATTGACAATATATAAATAATTATTAATTCTTAACTTCTCAATTGATATTTTTGCCACTTCCATATACATTGTTATGATTTAGAAATAAGACATAAGGTACTTTATCATGTGAGAAATTTAAGATGTCAGCGCAAATACAATATCATTGCAAGCACATGTTGCCCAAATATGCCGAAATAAGCTACCGTATTATAACAACGCGTAAACAATTGTTACACATTTGTGAGCCAACAATATTCCTTTGAAAGGTCACAAAAATGAAAGCTTATTCATAATATGAAATAGAACTACCTTCAAAAAATATTAGCAAGTCGTGCAAGCATTTACTCTGTGGGCACTGAACCTATAGACTCAACCGTATAAAGTATTTTAGCTACAAAATGAGATCATATGATATCATACATACAAGCACAGAGTCCTGTGGTGAAGACTGCGTCACAGTGAACGTCATCTAGGACGTTTCTCAGCACTATAAGACTATCGGGGCTAAATATGAAAGGCTAGACTAAGATGTGTACAAACTATATAAGGCCTGTGTACAAAAGTGGCTGATAATTGACTAAAGACGACAACGACGAACTGAACCCAACCAATTAGTAAGCCAAAAATACTGAAATTTTAATATTAAAAACGTTCAAAGAAATCTTGGAACAAAGCGCAACGCGTAAACCACGCAGAAAAATAATAAAATACACAACAACCAATTTCTGTGCTTAATTGCCAACAATAATATAACGTGTGTTATATCGGGGGTTAATGAAACAAGGACAACAAATAAACACCGGCAAAAATTGCTGAACATGTTACATAAAGGCGAGTGTTTTACGTCTTAATTAATAAATAACTTTTATATACATATAATAAAGAAAATAAAAATACAGTGACGATTCACAAAGCTCCATCTAGTACCAAAATAAGCACTATAGTGCTATTAAAGTCCTTATATTATTATGCTAAGGAATCTAATTACTTATAAATAATAATAATAAATATGTAATAATATAGACATCTAGAGTCAGAACACGAATGAAACTCTCTCTTGTTCCAGCATATTAAACCCACTCTGCCACAGACATCGTCAATTATACGTGTAAAAGAAAATAAATATGTTAAAGTTTATAGGTTGTTTTCTTTGTGTTTTCAGTTGTTTTTCCGTCTCTTTTTATACAAATGACTGAACTATAATGCAGTAAATGAATGAAACAACTGCACCTATGTGCAGTTATTAGTAGTAGCCTCTCTGTAACATTTTTGTTCCACGAAGCACAAAAAATAGATAAGTAATTACAACTAAATTGGTTATGGCCTAATATAATCCAGCATTAAACACTTCTATAATGATTTTTTTCACAAATCAACATTCAATTTTTTAGTCGGAAAGAAAAACCAATACGTGCTCTATTTCAGTCTGAACTCATCTATGGCATTTTAAGACAGTAGGAAGGAGTTAGGATAGTCCTATTTGAAGCCCTAGTTAGATTCACAAATCGGATGAACTTTAAAATCCTTTTCTCTATAACTTTGATCATACAAAATATGTAAATCTGATTAAATATTAAAAATCTATAGAATATTTCATTTACTAAAGTAGTAAACAAAAGACACGGTCACAAAAGATGTGACACGTAAAACAGGATTTTCATCAGGTGATAACAAAAGCTGTAAACACACTCAAGTTTTTCTTCCTAAAATTTTCCAATTTTCCCTATTTTCCCTGTCATAACTTTGCTTCCCAATTTCACGCTGATCGTCATACACTTCATGAAAATATGATGAACATTTTTAATAAAGTTCGAGAGCTTTATTGCTACCAATTACGTTTTAAAGCCACCCATATTCATGGATATTATACATACCTACACTTAGTCTCATCAAAAGTATTCACTTCAAAGACTGAGGTACGCTACTGTTACAGGTATGAAATATTCCGTGTTTTTTTTATCGGTGTCATCTAAGGACACTTTCTTCTTATAGTGAACGAGACTTAAGAATGAAAGAAATAGAGTCAATGTCTAAACTTGATTTTAGGCCCTTAAAACAAAAAAAAAACAAATGCTGCTTTTGATCATATTTCATCAATCATCGATCATCATTCGATCGTAGGAATAGAAGAGTCTATACCATCTCTATGAACTTCTTCTCGCTAGTCATAACCTGACACTTTATTTCTTGGTATAAATATATTCTTATCAGTGGAGTGGAACAGCAGACAGGCTAACTTAATAGTAATCAGTTACCGTCGCCTATGGATGTTTGCGACTCTAGATGCAAAACTAACTGAACAGATCGGGATGGGACTACTACCATTCAACGCGGAATTTTTCGTTTATGGTTATTTTTGGATTCGATCGACCCTTTCTCATATTTTTTCCGATTTACTTTTGCCTGTAATTCGTCCATCGGAGCGGGCGTGATCGGCTAATAATTATATATGTATAAAGATGTGTCTATGTCGTTCGCGCTAATAATAGAAAAATTGATCTCTGATATTTTCTCAAATTAATTATCATATGAAATTGAATAATAAATTTTGTACTCTAGGTTGCACGTGCATTCGTTACACGTCGACATACGGCAAGGAGCGGGGTACGTTCAGCAGCCCTGACTACCCACGACCCTATGCGCCCCACATCGACTGTCTGCTCTACACCTTCCTCCCAGGGCCACACGAGATCGTAGAACTGGTGTTTACTGACTTTGATGTATATAAGGAGCATTTGGAGTAAGTAATATCCTACGTACTATTTTTATTAATGGATTATATATACAGATTCCTAATGTTCTCAATTATTATTGTTCCAAACACAGTTATACACAAATTAAAGAGCAAAAAATACAAAATTATGAAACGATCGGCGATCTTATCGCTGGGAAGCTATATTTTTATGATAATAAATCTGTATTATATATAGATATTTGATGGTGGTGTACCAAAAAAGTACATATAATATAATAAAATGTATACCCTTAACAAGAAGAGAGAAATCTATAATATACAATTAAATATAGTATATTTGCTGACCCGGCAAACAGTGTTCTGAAATATACATAAAAAGTAGCCTATATCCTTCTCCGAGTTCGAATCTATCTTTGTACCGAAATTCATTAAAATTGAGTAAGCAATTTAGGCGTGAGAATGCAACATCTTATCTTATCTTATCTTATTTTGGGGCCGAGAAATATCTCGGACACTTCGACCCAATGGGATCTTTTGTGTTCCCCTAGATAGCAATCACTCCTCTCCAATCTCCTTGAAGATCTGCTTCATGAGCCTAACAATGAGGTATGGAGATAGGAGCCTGTAGTCTTCCGGTGTTGGATATCCTACCCCCAAAAGATTCATTCGCCTCCTGGCCAATGCATCACATGTACACAGTAGGTGTTCCATGCGTTCTGTATGTTCCCCACACAACCTGCACATGGGTGTCGCGGTTAGACCCATTTTCATGAGCATGTTGTTGGTTCCAAAGTGCCCAGTAAAGGCTCCAAGCAAGTAGCGTATTTGCCCCCTGCTCATGTTCCAGATGGATCCTCGTGCTTTGTACGTGGATCCCAAAAATTTTTTGGAGTGTTCCAGACCGATTCTAGTCAGCCAGTGTTGTTGTTGACTGCGGTCTGCAAAATCCCTGAATGTGGCCTTCACGAGGCTAGTCGGAATGCCTACACATGGTTCCGGACCCATAAAATCATTAGTTGAGCCCTCTCTTGCCAGTTCATCTGCCATTTCATTGCCATGTACTCCCTCGTGTCCCGGGACCCACATACAGACAGAGTTACTTTCACATTATAATATAAGTATGGATTAGATGGTTACCACTACAAAGGTTTTCACTAAGAGTTTAAGACGAATTCATAAACTTACAACTTGTTTCCATATCTTAAATAACGAGATTTCGATTTGAGGCTCTTTTTTAGATTACAGTTTTTCTCTCATTTATTTATGTCTCATGCTGGATATCACGCTACAAGAAAAATAAGTATAATGCGTACATACCTACGCACACTTTTATTTTTAACTGTGGGTAGTAGTACTCCGGGCTTTACAATGAAGGATCCGAGCTTTATGGTTTGATACAACAGGAATTGAGAACTTCAATGAAAATAATAAATATACGGTGACAATTCACATTCAGCCATATAGTCCTAAAGTAAGCATAACGCTTTTGTTATGGGTACTAGACAGCAGATGTACTATTTACAAACTTTTTTTTTTTTTTTTTTCTTAAAGCTAAAGCTGTCATCGTCTCAGACGACTAACGACAGCGACACCGGGCGGAAAAGGCATTCCGACCCCGTGGGAGCGGGGTCGATCAGCCGTGGCAGCGTGCTCGGTCACGTGCCTCCTGTGAGGCGCGCTCCCGGCTCGAACGCTGCATGGGGATAATTGATAGCAGCCACGAATGGCAAGAATACTATTAATTGGGGACTATCGACTTCACCGGTGAAGCCGATCCTATTCTAATCTACTACCGTTTCGGAGTGCTTATAGCTGGGGGAGAAGAAACGGCGAAAGAAACTCCCCCGCAACACATCTATTCTACGTGTATTTCTGTAATGTGTGATTGTGTACGGCTACAGGCTATGGGGGGCGGAAGGCATCCCTAAACCTGTTTCGTCGGGCTGGTCCATGCCGGACTGGAGGGGATTGCGTCCGCGAGAGCATTCGCTTTAGCGTCCTAGAAATGGGGTCGCGTCTATCCGTGAGCACGTTACGCGGGCGGCGACGTGCGTGGGGTGCTCGGCGGTTGGGCGTGTAATTGACTGTCTCCACCACCAGTGGATTGGGATGGTGGGGAGCGAGACCGAAGAAGGATCGCGAAAGGGATACCATGTACTCCTTCACGGGAAGGAGCTCCAGGTCGCGGTGAAGGTCCGCGTTGCGCATGTAAAGTGGCGCTTGGGCTGCCATGCGCAAGAACTTATTCTGCAGCCGCTGCATCGAGTTGATGTAGCATTTGCCGGCATGGGCGAAGACTACGCTCGAGTACGTCATGATCGGTCGGATGCAGGTTTTGTAAAGTGTCACCTTATTCCTAAGGGACATCTTACTCTTCCCGCATATCATTGGGTAGAGGCGACCGAGCACAAAGTGTGCTCTGTTCCTTACCGTCCTGATGTGTTTGCTGAAGTACAGGCCTCTATCTAAAGTGACTCCTAGGTATTTGACTTCGTCAACCCAAGGGATGACGCGGTCAAATAGATGTATGGGGACGAGAGACTGCCGCCTCGTGTGAGTCGGCCGACTCTCATTTTGAGTGCGGGGGCCGCGAGCGAACATGATCGCTGCGCTCTTGTCCGGATTCAACTCGATCCGCCAAGTGCGGAACCAGTTGCCCAGCGTCTCAACCGCCGTGTTGAGACGACTGCAGATCCGATATTGACTGATATCGGAGGTGAAGAGGGCGGTATCATCTGCGTATAAGGCGAGATGTACCTGTGGGGTACGGGGCATGTCGCTGGTGAACAGCGTGAAAAGTAGGGGGGACAGAGCCGAGCCCTGGGGGACTCCGGCTCTGATGGGGTGGAGAGATGAGCGCGTGCCCTCCACTCTGAAGCGGAAGCTCCGATCAAGGAGAAAGTCTCGTAAGATGAGCACGAGTCTATCCGGCACTCCCAGTTTGTACAGCTTGTAAATCAAGCCGTTGTGCCAGACCTTGTCGAAGGCTTTCGCCACATCGAAGAAGACAGCACCCGTCTTCCAGGGTTTGGAGGCGCGATTGAAGTTCGCGAGCACGTGTTCCGTGATGCGGAGCACTTGCTGGGGGCACGAGTGTAGGGCTCGAAAGCCGAACTGCTCGTCGGGGATCAGCTTATTTTCATAAGCGAAGTCTCTGAGTCTGCTCAAGAGGAGGCGTTCGTACAGCTTGCCCAGCGCGCTGAGCAAGCTGATCGGACGGTAGCTGCAGGGTTTCACAGCGGGCTTTCCTGGTTTTCGGATGCCGATGACGTCGGCTTCCTTCCAGGCGGAGGGAAAGGAGCAGTTATCCATGGCGGCATTGAAGATGCTCACCAGAATCATCAACAGATGTATAGGGAGTAGCTTGAGCAGCTTGTTGGAGATGCCGTCGGCTCCGGGAGCTTTCCGGGGCCTGAGGCCTTTTATTAGGTCCTGTACCTCTTTTACCGTGACAGGCTCGAGTGAGTCTTCCGCGGGAAGAGAGGATCTCCGTTCGACCTCGGCGTCCACCTCACGCAGGTGGGCCGGGTCGACGTGCGCGGTGTTGGGGGAGCATTGCTCCCTGAGACTCTCGGCGAGACACTCCGCCTTTTCGTCATCGTCAAACGCGACAGTGTTGTCGGGTTTTTCGAGAGGCGGCATGGACGAGAGGGATTCCGCTTTCAGCGATCTCGCCAACCTCCAGTATGCCTGGTGCGTTGGGGAGATCTCCGAGAGCAGGCTTTCCCAGCGTTGATTCCTGAGCTCCTGAATGCGGGCTTTCACTTCCCGATGAAGTGAACGAAAGGCGACTCGGTTTTCCTCTGATGGGAAGCTGTCGTAGGCTCGGGCGGCGGCTCTCTTCCTCCTCAGCAGCTCCCTCGCGTCCCTCGGGAGCGCAAATCGGCCGTCCCCGCATGGGACTTGCCGAGTCGACTCCCGAACGACGTTTTGGAGGTGGCCAGTGAGGGCTTCGATCGCCCCTTCCGTGTCCTGAAGGGTCCTAATGGGGGCTGGGGCCTGCTCAGGGTCAGCGAGTCCTCCGCGTTGGAGTGAGTCCCTGACCCTGGACCAGTCGGTGATTGACTTGGTCTGAGGCGTCTGGTCTGGCGAAGGGCCTAGTTTAAGGACGACTGGGCGGTGATCCGAGTCGATGTCGTCTAGGGATTCGATTGAGCGGAACTGGAGGGACACGCCCTTCAGTAGCGCCAAATCGAGAACGTTGGGCGTGCCTCCGGTTGCCCGATTAAACGGGTACCGGGTGGGCGTAATGGGGGCTAGGATGCCGAAAAGCAACTCGTCAGAGTGACGAAGGAGGGTCCTGCCGTTAGGGTTGGAGCTGGAGCAGTTCCAGCTAGTATGTTTACAGTTTAGGTCGCCGGCGATGATAACCGACGGGCCTAGACTGAAGAGGGATGCAAGCTCCGCTTGAAGTAGCGGTCGCTTGCAAGAGAGATATGCGCAGACGATGACTATGGGCTGATGGCCTGTCATCGCTAATCTGCAGGCAGAAACTTCGAGATTGTCTAACGGAGGCGTATTTACTGGGGAACAGTGCAGCGACCTCTTGTAGTAGATGAGCGTGCCTCCCCAAGGGGCGGTACGCCTGTCGTTTCTAATGATCTTATAGTTGGCGATCTTAGGATCGCCAATGCTGGGTTTGAGAAGGGTCTCCTGCACGAGAAGAATGTCTATATTTTCTTCCTTCAGGAACTCATGAACCAACTCCCGTTGGTCACGCAGGCCGTTGGCGTTGTATGTAGCCAGAGTCAATGAGCGGGGTTTTTCCCTACTTGTGCAATCCATTAGGAGTTAATGGGTTGCGGGACTGGCGAGGATCTGAAGCAGCTCCCCATGCTCTATGGCGATGAGGAGCTGGTCCTGTACAGACCTGGCCTGTCTTAGCTTATTTGCTAAGATCCTGACCTCCTGGAGGTCGAAAGGGAGCGACTTTGCGAACTTGGTCGCAAGTGCAAGGTCCTCTGCGGGAGAGGGGGACGCGGTGACCGGTGCCGCGGAGGTCACGACTGGGGCCGGTTTGGGAGCAGGCTTAGCTGTTGTGAAGCCAGCTATAGCCTGTCGAGGGGGTGGAAGGGTGGGGAGTCCTGTCCAGGCGTTGAACGCCGGGGCAGGTGCCGGCACATAGACCGGTTTGGGGGCGGCCGCTGGGCGTTTGCCCTTTGGGGGCTTGCCTTTGGGCTTAGGCTTGGGCTTAGGGGCGGCCGAGCACCCGCGGTAGTTCGCGGGATGCCCAGTCTTCCCACAAAGGACGCAGGCTGGTGGGTCGGGAGAGTCCCTGGTGCGGGTGCACTCCGCGGTGCCATGGTCCCCGAGGCACTTCACGCACCTGGGGCGAGACTGGCAATTGCGCGCCGAGTGCCCGTAGAGTTGGCACCGGTGGCATTGCCGGAGCGTGGATTTGTTGTGTGGGCTCTCGAAGATGAGCTTTGAGAGCCCGCACACCGATCTAATATTGAAAATTTCCTTGCCCTCTTTTGTGAGGTCAAGGATCGCGAGTACCATATTATATGGCTCTCGCGTGTTGCCGCGGTGCATCCGGTGCACCTCGTGAACGGGGAGGCCTTGGGAGTGAAGGTCCTCCAGGATTTCGGAAGTTTCGACTTCCTTGGGGAGTCCGCGGATGACCACGCGGAGACGTTTCTCCTCCTCGAGCGCATAGGTATAATACCCTATGCGGTGCTCCAGGAGGTATCGCGTGAGGGCGCGATGGTCCTCAGGTGACTTCACGGTCACCCTGATACCGTGGTGAACGTCTCGTGCTTCCACGAGATGGATAGAATTACGCGGGAGGGCCGCATGAATATCCCTCCAGAGATGTTTATCTCTGATAATGAGGGGAGGAGGGGGGCGTACGCGACGCGGTGTTGGGGCCGTCGGCTCCGCTTGACGCGGCTCCTTGCTGGCCGGCGCAGCATCGGAGCCTGAGGTTGAAGAGGGGGCCTTGCGCCTCCTTTTGTTGGTGTGGACTCGGAAGCCCTCCGAGTCCACATTGGGGTCGACCTCCATGTCGGAGGACGACTCGGACGAGTCCGTGTCGCTCTCCGACACGGATGCCGTTTTTGGGGCGCGCTTTTTTTGGGCCTCGGGGCCCTTCTTCACCGGAGAAGCCGGAGAATTTGACGAGAACGGGCTCACTAGAGCCGCAAGGGATTGTGCCGTTCCGTTGAGGACGGAGTCGGCGGGGCGAAGAGACGCGGTGATTTCGGGTCCGCGGGAGGTGGAAGGGACGGCAACGGCAGCGCGTGGTTGCTTGCGGTGCGCGGGCGCGGCGGGTGTTGGCGGCGCGGCGGCTTTCCGGAGCGCGGACGCGAGGGAAGGTGGGGGCGCGGTTACGGCCGGGGTAAGCGGCTCTCGCGGGGGCGCGGGTCGGGGCTGCGTTGCGTCGCAACGCTCCGCGATGTGCTGCTGGAGCACCAAAAGGGTTTGGGGGTCGCTTCCCTGGACGAATTTTATGATTTCGGCCAGGGAGTATGGCGACGGGTGGTCCCTATTCCCGTCCATCCTCGGGTGGGACAGCCCGGGGATGTGCGCGAATGTGTTCAAGTCCCTCTGCCGGGGTAGGCAGAGGGGTGTATGCTAGGGTGAGCCCTAAGCTGTGTGTTTATTCCTTCGCCGATCTTATTGTGCGAAGGCCCCTAACTGCTTTGGGGGAAAATCAGCCCCAAAGAATGGAAAGAGGGATGGGAAGGTGGGAAAATGGGCGATATCTGGGCCCGACTAGGAGTCCCCCCAAGGCCGGGTGGTCCAGACCCGTCCGAGTTTGCCTTTCCCTGAAGGGGAACGGCAGGCGCTCGGGGCACGCCTCAGCCAAGTGCGTTATCACCGCTGGGTATCCCTTGGCTGACCACTCGCGTGGATTTACAATGGGTAAAATCGCCCGTAAGGTGGATCGCAATCAATTGCGAATTAACTTCGCAACAAATTGTGTCCACCCGTTCGGTAATATAAGAAACAATTTCGCGGCCGCGATGAGGTAGCTGCTATTGTATTACGAATACAATAGGCTAGGCCCGGGCGCGGCGGCTGTCCGATGCGGCGGGTGCGGCGAGGTGCGGCGGGTATCCGACCGATGCGGCGAGGTGCGGAGTGGGGGAGCTCGATAGCGATTCGGGAGCGCAGGCGTGGATACGTCCGTGCGGCGCGGGTGCTGGAGCCGGAGTCGGCTATTTACAAACTTTTCTTTTATAAATTAATATATATTGTACATAAACACCCATATTCGGAAAGGAAATAGAACGATCGCTTTCTCTTCCTCATTCTCACGAAAATATGTATATTAGTAACTATTGCATCCATAGCAATTTATTATCAATTTACTAGAGAGCTATATTTACCATGTTCGAGGCATGGTTCATATCTCTGTATTTAATATATTTCAATATACATTGATCTAATAAATTGAACGCAGAAAGGTCGCTTAATATAATTATTTCAAGATACCTTACTCAACATCTTATACTTGTTAAATCGTGTTCGTTTATAGAACAAATTTAATAGGTTTAAGACCCATAGAAAATTAACGTCCCTATTGAATTATGAATTATCGAGGTATTACATAAATTAACAGAGACGCGATCTGTTTAAAATTTTCTAATCTCGCTTTTAATTTCTAATAGATTACTAATAATTTCTATATAAATCTTGTAATATACGTATGGTGAAAAGGATTCAATATATTTATATTTCCACCGTTATTTAGATAGTCTAAGTGGCATAAATTACTTTTCGTCTATGTGCATGCATGTGCCGAGATAAAAACTGGAAAAAAGATATAACAGATTTGCGAATATTTGTTTAATAGGGTTTATACCCTGTAGATATCTAGCATATAAGTGTGTTTGTAGATGTAGCCAGTAGTTGAGGTTGAATATATCCCAAAAGTGTTGTTGAACCCCTTATCCCCATCATCGCTTTTACATTTAATTAGTAGAAAATGTAAAAGTGATTTCGACAACCCTTCAATATCTGCAAAATTAACAATAAACTTTTTATTATCTAAATTAAAGAGGAAACGACTGCTTTTATGACTAAAGGAAAGAGAAATGAACATTTTGTTTATCGATCTTCAAATATTCTGGTATTTTGCAGACGCGTTAGATTTTACAACACAACAATAAAAGACAACGATTTTAGGTGCCTATTTAGATTATCACTGGGTATTTAAGGAATATAGCTGACAATAAAAACTCGCCAGTCGGTATTTGAACTGGCGACACATTGATTTTCGTATAAAATAGTGTAGCTATTTCCTTGCTAGGGTTGCCTATTTGTCGCGAGTTTTATTTTATATCTGTGAGAGACATGCTCGTGCCGTTTCGACTGACTATGGACGGTTTTCGAAGTATGAACTCCGATAACTATTAAATTATTAAAATCGTGTTTACAGCGTATGCTAAAAGTAAAAATAATTTCATTTTTGGATTCATCTTGTTGCATCTTAGTGAGAAATCGTAAAATATATAAAAAAAGCATTTTTTTTATAAATAAAAACTTGTTGTATTTAAATTTGAATTTTATGATGGATAAAAAACTTAAAAGTAACAGACTAGTAAGGTTTGGCCATGTAATGCGAAGGGACGAATGCCATATAATTAGGAAAGTGAGAAATGAGAGTGGGCGGATACAGAATGAGAGGTAGACCAAAGAAACGATAAATGAATTGTGTAAAAGACGACTTTTTTTTTAATGCTGTAGGGCAGCAGACAGGTTGACGGCCCACTTAGAATTTAGCAGTTACCATCTCCTATGGGTGTTTGCAACGCCAGTGGCACTGCGAACACGCTGCTGTCCCATAAGGGTAAAGGAACTTGGGTCACTAATGCCGAAACACAACACAAGGTTATTATGGCAGCATACTTAAGACCAAAGGTGGTCGCCATCCAGACGGGCTTGAGGCCCTACCACGTAGGTGGGTTATTTTGTCGCCTTTTACGATAGGCCGACCCCGGCCGCAGAGGTTAGTATTCTTTCTCCGCCCCTGCACGGATAAGACGAACATGACGAAAAAGGGTGTGAATGTTGAGATAACGGTTAACTGGGGAGAGTGGAAGTAGAAAAAATGCTGTGCCGACGCCACATAATTTGGGATAAGGGCAGGAAGAAGAAGAAAAATAAGAGATGGGTAGAGTGGTACATGGTACGTACAAGGCATCACACTCGGACACCAACCTAAGAATGTCACGGCTTCGAATCCTTCGATTGCATGCACCCGCTTAGGTAGTTTATCTCGCCTATTGTGAATATTATGACATAATTGCCACATACGGACGATGCTTAACTTCACCATTTTGAGGAAACCTACATACTAAGATCACCGGTATGTGTAACCTGTCAATCCGTCTTCTAAAAGCTTGGCGGGTATAAGTTTGGGAATTAATGGTGGATACTTCACCGCGCGATGGATGTATACAAATACAATGACAATAAATATCCACGAACAGGCGACAAATCCATATTTCGTCCGCGACTATTTCAACCGTAAATTTCTTTAAAGACGGTAGTGTACTAAAGCTTTTTGGACTATTTACATTTTTGTCACATTTGTACCAATAAAGCTGAGGACATAAACGTTTGAACACAGTTGTGACGGCACTAATGCTCATCCAACCTTCAAGATTCTGAATGTTGCTTTGGAATTATTCGCCGGGTTTTGTTTATTATTCGTGTCTCGCCTTTAACTGAGGTTGCTGTGCGGAATAGTTTTATTGTTTTTGTATGTTCTTGGAATTTTTTGAACATCTTTGACAAAATACTAAAGTAATATTTGATCGGGATATCAAATATATATGTAAAAGTGTTTATGTATAAATCAAAATGTATTGTTTAATGTTTTATCGTCTGCTGTCTTTAGAGTCAAAGTCCAATGCAACTCTTTCGACTGTGTATTGTAGATACGCAAGTTCTCTTGTATGATTGTGTTTGTGGATTTGATCACGGAGAACGTATTATTTATCTCATTCAAATAGTTTTTCTAACATGTGTGACTATAAACTAGTGTCTCTAAAAACTCTTCAAAAAGTGCAGAAAACTATGTCACAAAAATGAAATTAGTTAGACCGTATTTATATTTTAAATAATAAATATCTACATTTATTTGTCAAACACGGCAAAATATATAATACCTACATAAAAATGGGAATACAATATAAATATGAAAAAACTCACTGTGGTGAAATAGACCACAGTTCAAAACGTGCCAGGTGAAACCCAACGCTGGATTTTTACTGGCTCCCAAAAACTCATACAGAAAACCACTTAAATTATAATTTTAAATAAAATGCGTATATAAGAGGGACAACAAGCTATGATCCAAAAGGAAAATAAATGTTCCTCTGCTGCTTGCTAAATTAAAAAAATTCACTTTTCACTATTTCAAATAAAAGTAAATAGTAGCTCTCGTAGTCCAGACAAGAAATTAGAAAATACATTTTTCTCATAACAAAATAAATCTCATAAAATCAATCCAAAAACACTTCTACGTTTAGACACAAAGATGATCCGATAACAAAAGGATTTCAAGACGTTCTAACATCATCCAAATTTTATTTAACATTTTCTTACCAAAGATAAATAACATTCAATACCTTTCATACCTTTTCAATGTTGTCTCCATGATTAGATTGGATTGTTTGAAAAGACAAATCGCGCAATTTATCAATTGTCTATTCGTAGATTGATTTATATTCGATTATTATTACATGATTGGTTTTCTTACACAAATATTTACAATATTATTTATATTTTTATATTTTGTACAATTTGGATGAAGTGAGGTCTCCTTTTGCGGTAAAATCAACTACACCAGGTGGTGCACCTTGCTAAATAACAAGTGAAGGCATTTCCTTTCGGGGTCGGGTCAAATGGCAGTCAGGCTCGTAAAATCCGATAATGTCACACCATTTTTATAAATTATGGCTTCTGGATCCAACCAAAAAGACGTAGAGGGAAAACAAGAATTACAACTAATGTTATGAACACATTATTTTTCCGTCACCGCCAGTAGCACATATTTTTATATGTACCAAGTATAAAATTGTGTACAAATGCAAGAAAATCTGCTACGTACTTGCTAGTAAATGCCAGGCATATAACGGACATGAATACGTTAAGCAAGAAGAATTATCTTTGTCGATAACCTCCGTGGAGTAACGGCTACGCACTTCAGTATACTTGCGGAGGTCGCGGGTTCGAGTCCCATCTCGCGTCTAGGTGTTTATGTATAATATGTATTTATTTACTAAAGTATATAAGTACTTGTAGTATATCAATTGCCTAGACTAGATAACGTTGTGTGAAATGTCTTAATATATAAGTATATTTCTTTATATTAGTACTATCGAGTTTTACCAGTAATTGGCTGCTTTCGTAGATAAAAAGTGATATGCGTGCCAATAACCTCACTAGGAGACATACCTAAGACTTTCTATAAGTGAGAGAAAAAAAACTAGGAAAGGAGCGGAAGTGTGAGTACCAAATAAAATAAAGTTTTACCTTCTGTTATAAGTTGTAACATGACAGGAATTTTGTGTCAGGATTTTTTATCTGTATTCGATATGTTGCGATGAGTAAGTTCAATTTTACCAACTTCAATCTAAAATAGCAAAATTATTCATAATATATTAATTCAAATTATATCAAAACGTATCGCTATTTTCGATATTTATTGGGATTCAAACCTGGTTCCAGCGTGCTATGCTGAAAATCAGAAGCAATTTAACTAGAAGAAAACACGCAAGAGTCTCGCATTGTATATTTGATTTGGATGGAACTGTCCTTGATTTAGGAGTAATTTATCATCAAATGATTACAGAAATATATGCAAAGAAGTTTTAATACTCCAAGTTTACGTACGGCTGAGGTTAGATTGGCTGTAGATAGTATGCAATATGGCAACTCTGTAGGATCGGATGAAATACCTGTGGAAGTATGGAATTTCTTGAAAGCAGGTGGATGGAAGTGGCTGACTTTGTTCTTCAATAATCTGTTGCAAGACGAGGTGATCCCCGATGAATGGTGCAATAGTACGCTAGTGCTCATTTGTAAGAACAAGGGTGATGTATCAATTTGTAACAATTATAGAACAATAAAGCTCATGTCAAACAGCATGAAGATTTGGGAGAAAGTAATTGCAAAGCGACTACGAGAGGAGACCGAAGAACCAATTCGGTTTCATGCCCAAGCGGGGGACACTGGATGCCATATTTACACGTCACCAACTACGCGAGAAATACAGAACTTCACATAAGAACCTAAACATGGAATTCGTTGAATTCGAAAAACTATAATACCGGGTTTATAGAAAGGTTTTGTTACACTTGCATCTTATTCGTGTTATGTACGATAAAGCAAGTACATATGTACGTCCGATCCCTTGCTAGCGTCACAAATAAGTTCAGTGTTGCGGTGGGTTTACACTAAGGATCGGCTCTTAGCCCTTATCTGTTTCTCCTGGTGGTAGATGCAGTAACATCAGGAATACAGAAGGAGGCACCTTGGTGTATGCTGTTTGCCGGTGACATTGTGCT
Organism: Malacosoma neustria; assembly: GCA_963693495.1. Lineage (NCBI taxonomy): Eukaryota > Metazoa > Arthropoda > Insecta > Lepidoptera > Lasiocampidae > Malacosoma > Malacosoma neustria. The sequence goes on from OY856383.1 coordinate 14,494,352, forward strand.
GGTTAGGAAAATACTTGCGTGGTCCAGAACAGATTGGGTAAATGGCAGGAGAGATTAGAGTGTGTTGATTTAAAGATAAGCAGAACCAAAACTGAACATCTATTTTGCGATTTTGGTGAAATATCCGACTTCACCCCGATTACCTTAGGAGGTGTGGCGCTGACAATTTACTCCAACTTCCAGTACCCCGGATCATTAATCCAGAACGACGGTTAGATAGGCAGAGATGTGAAAAAGAGAGTGAATGCAGTATGGATGATATGGCGACAGGTCTCAGGAACAATTTGTGGTCCAAAAGTAACAATAAGGCCTGTCGTATTGCTTGGATCGGAATGCTGAGCCCAAAAGGGGAAGAATGAAACAATTTTATATGCTGTGGAGATGAGAATGCTGAGATGAATGTGTGGAGTTACGAAAATTGATAAAATTAGAAATGAGTATATTAGAGTAAGTTTAAAGTAGCGCCGCGCCAGTTATTGAAAAACTTGAAAGTAACAGACTAACGTGGTTTGGTCATGTAATGCGCGGGCAAGAATGCTATGTAACAAGGAAAATGATAAAAATGTGAGTGAAAGAATACAGGAGTAGAGGTAGACCAAAAAAAAAAGATGGATGGATTGTGTAAAACATGATATAGCAAAAATGGGGGTGAATGTTGAAATTACGGCTAACAGATTAGAGTGGAAGAAGACCTAATATTTCACCGACTCTATATAAAGCAGGATAAGGGTAGGGGAAGAAGAAGTAGAAGCGAAATAATTTGAAACAAAATTTAAAAAAAAAATACTGACTATTTTTTAAATGTATTATATTTGAAATATATAGTAGTATTAATATTAAATAGTAGTTTAATAAATAGTTTAAACTCAAACTAAAATAATAGTATAAATGTAATAATATATATTACGTGTACAACGTAAAAATTAACGTAATAAATATATTTACTATAAATATTTAAAAACAATATAATATTCTATCAACTTAAAAAGTTATATTACACGCAATCATCAGGAGAGGATCGATTAAAATTATAAAAAATTTCCACGGAATTCAAAACTCAGACAAAAGTGAGTTCATCAAACGAGATAATGTTTTATCGTATGCTATAGGAGATATCCGCAATGTTAATAAAATTTTATCTAACTCTATTTAATATTATACTCATAAAAACCAATGCTTCAGTATGTATATTCTATGTTTGTATATGGAAAAATACTCAATACATCTAAAATAATAAGATAAAATCTTATCTCGGAATTGTCCTTTCGTTACAGGGCTTGGAGAAATTACAATAAAATTAATGTAACCCACAAACCAGTTAGGCATGTACTATGTAAACTCACAGATTAATCGAAAATTTTACTTTATTACCCAATTAATTAGAATTGCATTATAAAACAGTTTATCTGCATTTGAGCATAAGATATTACAAATAAATCTAATTAATGAATCTTTGGTGCAAATACACCAAAGGTCAGCCATGCCGAGTTAAATTAGGCGCGAGTTGCAAAACCCGCTAAAATGTTTTTTATTAGCAAAATGAAGATATGTCGTTAAAAGACTTTATATACTATTTACATAGCTGTCAACTTTTTAACGCATTAATTCTTCTATATTCTATATATTTTAATATTATATTCAACCTTTTATTTTGTGTTTCAAATCAAACCCTACTAAATCGGCATGGGTTTAGTACAATTTACAAGTTTTCGAAAAATATTGTTATAGCGGGTTTTGCACTACACGCCAAAAGTCGAACAAGAGTCACTCCTGTAAAAATATAATTTAACCATGTCTCCTCCATCTATATCAGTTTTTCTTAGTATAACAGAAGTGTTACAGAAAAACACCGTCATTGAAATCCTCTACTAAGGCTTCGCTTTCTTCTGTACACAGCAAAATCTATGCTAACAAGTAAAATCTAGGGATATAAATGAAATAATGAAACTTTTCAAAAGAAAACTAGAATGAGAGTTTCTATAATTTATATAAAAAAAGTATATCTAATTTATTAATTTAAATTTAATTTATTAGCAAATTATTTTATTTTCGCTCCAAATCGATACATATATGTAATTTGGACCTAAGTAGAATAGTTACAGATAAAGTAGAAGAGAATAATAAAGAAAGCCGTTGAACTAGTCGACTATGCTTAAAGCCGTTCTGACATACTCGTAGGTATTGGCTGACTGTTCGTAAAATGAACTAATGTAATTTTACAAAAACCCTGAGATATAATAGAGTATTCAATTGGGAACTTTCTTAAAATGCAAAAAGCAAATTTTATTCGGCCACTTAAATATTTTAATTATTGATTTATCAAATAAGTCATAATGCGTAACAATATCATCGCTACTTTGTTTATATAATACGCTAATATATTTAAATAGCCCTATCTTGCAATACCTCGGACTGATACTTAAGAATTACTTGCAAGTCATTCCACCTTTATTGTCGAAAGATGTTCAATAATTACTTTAGTGAATTGTTCACGTATTTCCACAGTAAGGACAGTTCCCAAACTATCTTTTGTTTGGCCCTCGTTTGTCTCTGTCCCCCTATAGCTGTAGTGGGCCATAAATATGGCATGTACACGTGGAAGTGGAAATTGTTTGGTTCGAGATGGCATTTTTCTGTTGACATTCTTGACAGATCCATTTTTAAGGCGTTGAGTGGTTTGGTTTGTTCATTTTATGTTTTGTCATTTTTTATATTGTATTGATTGATATAAGGGACTTAACACACGTCAAATCGTTCAAAAGACTCGTCTAATTTTTTTTACATATGTATCAAGGCATATGCATATTTTCTACGTGCAGGGGTGGCGTATGAATACGACTCCTGCGACCGGAGGCAGTCCGTCGTAAAGGCGACAAAACAAACATAACTAGGTGGTTGGCACCCAAGCTCGTCTGGATGGCAACCACTCCTAGATTATAAGTATGCTGCCATAACATTGTGTTGTGTTCGGATTAGTGAGCCAGGTTCCTGTACCCCTGTGGGACAGTAGTATGTTCACGGTTCCCTTAGCGATTCCCCCATAGGCGACTGTAACTGCTAACAATTAAGTGGCTGGACCGTCAGTCTGTTTGCTGTTCCTCACCATTAAAAAACTTAAACTTCAAACTATGCGTATGTGAACATGAATTTGAATCGTACCAGGCCTTTGGATGATCAATATAAACCAATTCCAATGCCAGTTCCGGCTCTTCTCCAAATAGCATAGAATTCGGCATGCTGGTAGTAAGTCCATTAGCACACAAACATGCCTCACTTACCATATGCCCGCTCTTCTTGAGTCTAGCCGTACCTTACCAACCTCGAGTGATATGGCCTGGCAATCGGACTTTTGTATCGATTGTAACTACAACATAATAATTGTATTACAAATACAAATTAATGTGAGACCCAGTGCAACCAGACTGTGAGTAAAATCGCCACTCTAGAAACGAGTTTGAGTCGCGGACAACATAAGTGACCAACCGTGTGTGTCAAGAAACTGAAAGTTGGTCACACCGTTGGTCGCTTCCGCTTCTCGATGCCCGCGGTTGGTTGCTTATGTTATCCGTGACGCCCACGTGGTACTAGAGTGGAAGTTTATCTCACCCATAATCTGGCACTACCAGGTTCATAGGCAGACTTTCTGGATCACTCCATACATCCATTTCAGCACATTCATCTTACACTGCTTTCCATAACCTCGCTTTATAGCTTTATTTAAACTCTGCCATATTAAAATTGTCTTCATTCTTCTGAAAAAGGTTTTCTTTAAATGCCTGTTTTTATAATCCTATAAATACGTTTTGCTTTAAGAGTTTTTGAATGGTTTATTTACTGCTTACTTTTATAGTTTAACCTTTCCTTTATAACACTTTTATGTTTAAAGGTCAGAGGTATAAGAGTTTCGTAATGTGTAGTCCATTTGGAATTAATTTATTACAGAATATTTCTTGAATGTTTAGAATTTGGTACATAAATTATTATTAGGTATAGAATTGAGGACATGTCTAGAGCAGTGGCCGAGTTTTTGATATTATAAGGCTGTTTTTGTGTGTCAACAAACCCCACCCACGATATATTCTGATAATTTGAAAGTAGTTTTTGTCTACGTGTATGTTATACTAGATGACCCAGCACACGTTTGCCATATAAAATGAAAAAAATTACGTTTTGGATAGGTTGTCATAAAATCTGTTCTAGTTCAGTAATAAGCGTTTGCATTGCAAAACGAATAATTATGCCAAATTTCAAGTCAGTCGTGTGTATAGTTTTATAAAGTTATATAGATCTCGTGATAAGTGTGGTATTTCGCTAATAGATATATATTCGTACATTTTGGATAGGATTGCCATATAATTCATTCTTAGTGAGCGTCCACGGTGAAATGCGTAACCATGCAAAATTTCAAACAATTAATGAAGTTTTTGTTTTTATATTTGTGACAAATAAATTAAAAAAAAAAACTATGGATAGGAATTTCGTAAAACCTGTTTTTAGTGTGCGTTTACATCACAAAATCAGTAACAATGCTAAATTTCAAGTCAATCGGATGTATGTGTATGTATATAGATTTATAACTATTAACGATTTAACGAATAATTTCTATGCAGTGTAATGGCTTTTGAACTTCAGAACGGGGTCACGTCCCTACTCATAGTTTACTATAATTTAAAACCAATTATATGTTTTCTCATATACATAACTAATATATGTAGTTTAAATGTTAATGTTTAAGCATAATAAAACATCATGTTAGAAAGACGGAGACTTCTAAAAAGGTATAAAAATTATAAGGCATAAAAATTACCAAATTGTAATAACACTTCAAGAGAAACTTAAAGAAAACACAAGCTTGGAAAAAAATATTAGAAAAGTTATTTAAAAATCAGAAAAAGAATAAAAAACTTAAAACTCTTTGTAGATACATTTGTATTAGAAACATTTAACTAGTATTATATAGTATATAGTTAGACAATGGTTAGACACATTTCGAAAAGAATGTATAAGATTTAAAATAGAAAAATATGAAACCAAAATAGAATTATTGAGAATATTTTAGATGCAACTTGCATTAAGATAGAAAAATTTACAAATAAAAACAAGTAGTGTAAGACAAGTACCATATTGGGACTGTTAACGAGTACGAAGCTAGAATTGATTTTATAGTGGAGAAATACTATAGTAGAAGATCATATAGATGTAATATAGAAGACAAGAAAGAAATAGAGAAACAAATAGCTAACTTACTAGAGAAGAATTTAATCGAAGAATCTTATAGTCCTTCTGCTGCACCCGTCACGCAAACATATAATAAAAATGAAGGAAAGACACGTATGTGCATAGAATTCAGAGATTTTGAACAAAAACATTGTTTCTTAAGCACAATCATTCCTTTTAATAAATTATAAAATAATAAGAGCCAGAAATTGTAAATACTTTACAACACTGGATATTAACTCAGCTTTTTGTGGTCAATACCACTAAGAATTGTGAATAGGAGGAAGACGGGATTTGTAACGCTAAATAGTCACTATCAATGGACATATCTACCGTTTGGTTTAAAAACCTCTACATCTATATTTAAACGAATTCTGAGTAACATATTAAGAAACCATGGACTAATTGAATTTTCAGTAAACTATATAGACGATATCTTAATACACTCACCGAAGTTTGAAGAACAACTAAATCACATTGAAAAATTATTAGATGGAATAAAAAAGAACGATTTAGGTTAAAATTCATAATATGTACGTTCGCTGCTAATTCAGTTAGATATTTAGGACAAGTAATAGGAGAAAATACACAATTGAAAGACAATATAAATATTTTTTATTTTCCATTGATAATAGGTAAAGATTCATTAAAAAATACGCTGCAAACTAATTCCAACACCTAAATATGTAGCGCACTAAAATGTATACTGATATAGATAAAAATTAAACCAAATTTATATATTGTCACACTATTAGAAAAAAACTCCGGTGAAATTCCCGCTCATAGATCTCCACGTGTTGTGGTTACGTGACGTCACCACATCGTGGTCTAATCGCGTGGAACTAACAAACGGCGAACGCAGAATAGAGCACACCGCGCATTGTACGTAATGTTTAGTCTATTCATGCATGAAATATTATTCCCAATACCGTTCTAAGCCGTAAATCTTGGTAATGTCGGTAAAATAAATATCATTTATTTTTATACAACGGAGCAAAGGGTAACTCCACGCGTTGACGTGGAAATGTAGTAAAACTTATGTATTTATTAATGTCCATTTAAATACCTTAGACATATCATGACAATCTGTTAGTGAATCACTAGCACTACTTTTAGACCGTCTCTAATATACTCACATCTTTTCAGTATTCGCATCTCTGGAGTACGACTATGTCTAATATCTTTTTACCTCTCTTCAGCCTATTAGTCGAAGTATGGCTCATCATCAACCTTGCTTTTCATCTTGGTGGTACACTTTCACTCCAGGGCTCCACAGTTCTGCTATAGATGTATTATGCAAGGAATAATTGTCATAAAAAATGCCAAAAATTGGAGTGAACGGTTACAGAAAGAAGAGTAGACAAAATAAAATATATATTGCGTAAAAGATATGGAGAAAAACTATGGGAAATGTTCAGATGATAACTAACAGAGTGGAATAAAAAATCAGCGCGGAATAAAAACAGGAAGAAGAATTTGGGCATATTCATCTTCTTCCTGCAATTAGTACATATTCTTCATTTGATGAATGTAACATTATGGAAAAATCAGAGTAGATTACAGAAACGATTAAAAAATATAGGAACATAAATATTTATTGTACACTGAAAAAGCCATATTTATAAGCATTATAACAATCATTTCCACATTTACTTTATCAAGAATCGGCCTTTTGCTATTAAAAAAAGATAATTTTTATTACTCTCGACGATAAAAAAACTGCCTTTATATATAGTGTTTACTACACAAAATAGATTGAAGTTGTTACAGTAGAGGGACAGCCTTATTACTGCCTTAAATTATTGTATTGCAAACGAAGAGATCCCTGTACGTTGATAATGCCAAATAAAAATGGCATCTGCTTCCTATTAATGGTTCTTCCTGTTGTTTGCCATACTTGAGCAATAAACAAACAATCTATATTCAATATTAACAATATTATTTAATAATTCACCATATAATAAAAATTCAAATCCGTTTCTATCAGATCCTCTTGAATAAATGTTTAGAAATCTATTCAAACTTTCAAGAACAATAAGCCTTGTGTCGTTTCAGTGAGACCTGAATTGTTCTGAACGTTCTAGTGAAATTTATTCGGGATGAAAATAGGTCTTAGATGGGAACATACAACAGGCAATATCTCTTTGCTGAGTGAATAACAATGCCAGATTTCTTACTTAGTTTATATAACAAAAGTACTTGGAATTTTATTCATAGGATATATCCAACAATAATTTAGGAATGAGTATATCAGGGAAAGTTAAATAGCTAAATAAATGAGAATAGTACCAGTGAGTAATAAACTAAAAAGTTACAGACAAGCATGGCATGGCTGTATAATGAAGAAAGTAACTTAAGACAAGGATAATGCTAGAAATAAGGGTAGATGGATATAGAAGGAAGAGTCGGTGAAAAATATATGGATTGCGCAAAAGATGATATATAGCTAACAGAGGAGAGTGGTAGGAAAGAACACGTTGTGTCAAGCTAGTTGTGCAAGAAAAGTTTAAATATTTAGTTAATATATTTGCCAGGTCAAGCAGTTTGAACCAGAAAATAGAATAGACCTATTCTTAAAATGTTACAATTAAATTACCTTTTCTTCTCCAAAGAACTTTTTTTTCTTGCTGTTAGACAGCAGATAGGCTGACGGCCCGCTTAGAATTTAGCAATCACCGTTGCCTATGGGTGTTTACAATGTCAATGGCATCGCGAACACGCTACTGTCCCATAAGGGTACAAGAACTTGGGTCATTAATATCGGAACACAAGGTTATTATGGCGGCATACTTAAGACCAAAGATGGTCGCCATCCAGACGGGCTTGAGGCCCTACCAGGTAGCTAGGGTGGGTTGTTTTGTCGCCTTTTCGACAGGCCGACCCTAGCCACAGAGGTTAATATTTTTCTCCGTCCCTACACGGATAAAAGTACTTATACATGCATGATTTTCCAAGAATAACTGCCTATTGACTCTTTGACCTTGGCAAATACCTTACAAACAAGACACTTCTTGTAATTAATAAATCGAAAAGGTTCCAAGGATTATGATTTTTTGGGTGACTAACACAAAGTGGGTTAGTTTTTGGGACTAGCAAACAGATTAAGGGCCTATTGAATAGTAAGCAGTTACCGTCGCGTATAAATGTTTGTGACGTCAAAGGCACCGTCACCACATTGCTGTCCACGTAGGGGACCTGAAAACTGAGTCACTTATGCCGGTATACAACACTATGTTATCATGGTGGCATATTTAGGAACCAGGGTTGGTTTTAATCCAAACAGGTTAAGAGCTCTACTATCAGCTGTTTAGAGTTTTGTCAACTTTTACGAAAGGCAATCCCCGGTCGCAGGTTTTTGTATTGTTACTCCGCCCTTTAGTAAATTAATAAATAAATTTAATTCATGTATTTCTATTTCTTTGAAAAATAATTGTCAATTAATACACTGAAGTTTTGTCTTGTGATATTAATGGTATATACTACGGAGTCCGTAGTACGGACTGCAAACTTAGCAATCAACCGCGAGGAAAAGTTTACAAGATGGAGACGAAACTTGATTTTGTATAACAGGGTTTGTTAATAGAGATGCCAGTAGCATGACTCAATTATTCCTTTTTATCATTATTGGTTCCCATTTAGTTTTGTGAGATGAGAACATAATTAATTTTCTTATCGATATAAGGGATAAGAAAGGGTTGACAGGTTCAGCCGATCTGTTTAAACCGAGATAAGAAAATTGTAAAGTAATTTGGAAAGGATTCCATGGGATTGACTAGAATCGTATAATGATTTTAAAATTGGTGATTAGATTAATGGTTTTCATGATAAACTTTATGGACAAGAAGGAAATGAGTGAGATAATAGTTTGAAGAGAAGTACCAAAGGAGAAAAATTTTACTGTATTCACTTGCTTCACGTTTAGTGGATTTATTTGTCATTTGGTATCCGAAAACCTCGATTGTCCTCGTATATTTACATTGCAGAAGTATTTTATGGGACTTCTTTAGAATTGAATGCTCGTAAAACATTTCATGTCTGATAAACTAAATTAGGTTCATACTAAAGCGCCATATTGAAGTTAGATAAATATCGTTTAGCTGTTTGACTTGAAATGTTTATAAACATATTTACATAGGTACATTTAGTTTAAAATTAAAAGATTTTTTAAGTAGAAGAAGTTCCACTAAGACTTTTAAAACAGAATTTGCTAGTATGGGTACGTAAAAAACGGAAAATATAACATATTTTTCGTCTTTCGAGACCCTTCAGAGCTAAGAGGCAATTAGTACTATAAAAATTGTACAAAGCAAAATTTTTTGTAATCTTGTGCCTAAATATGCAATTCTGCAAATTAGTAACGTGACAAACTAGGTAAACCAGTTTCACCCAGTGATAGTTCCCAAAGTAGAAACCAAGGTCCTGGGTGAAAGATTTGGATGTAACTGAAATAAACCACTTCGTTCATTATGGAACTATTTTGACCACCTCCGAGGCACAATGGGCTCATTAAAACCCCTGCAGAGGTTACCGATTCGATTTCCATTCCGAGTTCGGGTGTTTGTATATAATAAGTATTTAACTAACAGAACAAAAGTATACAAGTAGTAAATTAATTCTCTAATACCCATAACACAGGTATTCTACTGCTTATTTTGGAACTAAATGGTATTGTGTGAATTATTACAGTAAGAGGTATTTTTAATAACGATACCTACCTATACATTTTTATATAGCCATTATTGCTCACCTAGATAAAAGTTTCGGTCTTACAACATTAGCTGGAAAGTGGATGGCCATTTATTAAGCTAAAACTGACACTAAGCGGGATTGAAAATGTCTCTCTATAAAGCCTTTGTACACGACGGGGTATGAGCATGTAACTACGTATAACAAGAAACAATTCCAAACCGATGTTTATATACATTTATATATTAAAATATACTACATTGTTATGTGAATAGATGTATGTACATACAATTGCAGTAGTCTTGCAATGATATTCTACATCATCATGCATCTCTACAAATTCTGCAGAAGAAAAAGAAATGAGGACTTAAAAATAAAGTCATTGTACGGCATAATTTTAAAATCATGATGAATTACCATTGCTGTATTTTTAATAAGAATTATTCAAAGGTTTATTTGCTTGATTTATATTATATATTTGCCAACAAATGTTATTTTTGTATTAACTATAAGTAGAACTTAGAGTAAAATGTAACGCGAAGGGAAGAATGCCATATAATAAGGAAAATAATAAAAAAGAGAGTGGATGAATACAGAAATAGAGACAGACCAAAGAAAAGATAGATGGATTGTTGAGATGATGGCTAACAGTGAAGAGTAAAATGAGAAAACAAGTTGTGCTGACCCCATTTAATGTGGGATCAGGGCAGGAAGAAGCGATGCAAGCCAATCTGTCATATTTAAGTCAATTTATTTTTTCTTGTGTTCATTTCTTTGTATGCTAAATTTATATTGTACTTCGAAGCTCAAGGTGAGTACTTACTAACTTAGGATTAAGATACTGCGTTCCTAGATGGAATAATATTTTTCGTTGTTACTTCATTTTCCTGAAATATATAATAAATAAAAAAGAAGAGAAAGTGGATTTAATAGAAATAAAAAGTTGGATTGATCCATGACCATCTGACCCCAATGATAAACAATGAAACCCACTTTTAGCCTTTTCTCTCTCAATGATAGAATATTTTTTATTTCTGGTTAGTACTTTATTGAAATTAATTGTCAAAATAAATTGAAGTAGACAAAGAATGATTTATCAAGTAAAAACATAAACGCAACAATAATAAATTAATTTTAATCTGAAACCCCAAAAGCGGAAATTGCGAATTAATGTGTAATTTCAAACGGACCCTGAATCCAGAACACAGTACATCCTTTTGTGCGCTTTGTTTTAATGTCGGGTAAATTTGTAACAAGTTAGGGTGAAATAATTTGTATAAAATTCCACAAAACCATCATTCATGCTCGCATCATCAATCAACGGCAAAGGAAACACCTGCGGTGTGTGGATACCTATAGAATAATCATATTGTTACCGGCATTGCGGCCAGTTTGTTATAGTAATAAAGGATTTAGAAATTTCTGACGGTTTTAACAAAAAAGTATTTTCATATTGCACTATATTTTTTCGTTCATTACTGCTTGTAGGTTTTCCCATTCTGGTTACAGCCAGTAACTTGACGTAAGTAACGCAACATCATAGCTAAACCGGTTAGAAAAATATTATAATACGTAAATCAAATTAGGAACATTTTTATCCGTTGTTAAAATACTCGTAAGAGATACTTTTCAAACTTTTAGTGACTTTCAATATATTTAAAAGTAATCAAGTAATCAAACTCAGATATCAATCTATATGTTACGCGTTCGAATCTTAAGATGGAATGCATCGCTTAGATAGTTTTAAGTTGCTTAATGATCATATAATATTATAATTGCCTTGTGAAAGAAAAACTACGCGGTAGGGCCTCAAGCCCGTCTGGATGGCCATAATAACCTTGTGTTGTGTTCCGGCATTAGTGACCCAATTTCCTGTACCCTTATGGGACAGCAGCGTGTTCGCGATGCCACTGGCGTTGCCAACACCTATAGGCGACGGTAACTGCTAAATTCTAAGCGGGCTGTCAGCCTGTCTGCTGTCCTACGCAATAAAAAAAACATCGTGATAAAACATGCATACTGAACTTTTGTTTAATCTACCAAACTGCATTTGAATAGCGTGGCGGGTATATTGATCATTTTCTCTAGAGCCGAGACCCGAGTAACGCAATGTGACTTTTATGAGCTGTTACTCTTATATATATTGTTAATTTTTTAAAGTTTTTTTTACGCTTAATGAAACCTAATTGCTTCGTGCTGACAGAATCGTGAAGAAACCTGAACTCATCATCAGTTATTTTCTTCTAGTGTATCAAGCCCAGAAGTGATATGATACGTAGTAATATTTACATTAAATTGAGTATGATTTCCACTTTCTGAAAGAAGATGTAGTGACAAAAATTGAGAAAGGTATGCTGAGATGGTTTAGCCATGTCGAGAGAATGAATGAAGAACGATTGACGAAAAAAGTGTATAAGGCGAGTGTGAATGGAAGTGTTGGAAGGGGTAGACCTAGGCGGACGTTTCAAAACCAGATCAGGGACGTCTTGAAAACAGGCCAGGTTAAGAGTACCCTAAACTAAAGGTGTATGTAGGGAATAATGAAAGTGGACGAAGTATGAAGGGAATAATGAAAGTGGACGAAGCGAAACAAGTATGTAAGGATCGTAGCAAGTGGAAAGAAGTGGTCTCTGCCTACCCCTACGGGAAAGAGGCGTGATTATATTATGTATGTATGTATGTATGATTTCCACGTTCATATATTGAATAAACAATTCTCTTAAAGAAGGGAAAAATAAGAACTCACAGAGAATTTCGTTTTTAATAAACAAAACTTACTACCAGAGTACAAAATAAAATTGGTTTCAATAAAACAGTTTTCGAAGCAATGTTTAATATTTTTTTAATCAATAACGAATACGCCTTGGGTTGTTTTTAAATACGAGTATTACAAAAATCGATTATATTGTGCTTGAATTAATATTTGCTTTTATTTTGTTAGTTAATTATCATCATTGAAGTTTTTAATTCCGGTTGTATCCAAAGCTTGTGATTGTGACTCTGGGGTTCATTACTGAGTGAAGTAAAAACTTTCGTTTCTTGACCAAGAAAGCATGATATACCCGTGATCACTAAGTAATGCGTTGGATTAGCTGCACTGTCAGTGCCAGCAAAATCTAATGTACATCGGCGGTTCACCTACGGGTAGTCTTCGCCTAACTCGCATGGAGTATACTATTTCAAAATAATAATCAAAAATTGTTAAATCCTTTCAAAATATTTTTAAGGCAATCATAGTTTTGGAACGAAGTTCCTTTATGCGTCTTACAGTAGAGTGAACTAACAGAAATTAATGAAACGAAAATGCGTTAAGCCCCCTCCAAGTGATCAATGCAAGCAAGTGATGTGTATGTGAGATTTGACAGTAAGCATTGTATATGGTGAACAATATAACCTCAATTCTATAACATGTAAGTAACATAACAATAACGGGGAGGAACGCTCTTTAAGGGGCCCGTATTTGGGCCGATTACCTGACGGCTAAGAGCGCTACGTTGCTGCGAAACCGCACTGCACACTGGCTGTCAGGGCCTTCAGAGGATACCACACGGTGTCCTTCGAGGCGGCCTCCCTCCTCGCCGCCGGACCCATGCCGTGGGATCTGGAAGCTCGGCTCTTGGCGAAACTGTATCCGTGGCTTATTACATGATTTACTTTACTATACTTATCGGTGGTCTTGATCTCTCACTCCCAGTCATCATCCTAGCGATGGTCGGAGACCAAGCGGGATGGGACGCTGTCATCTCCTTCTGCGAGGCATACATGTCTGCGAAGGAGGCGGCGGAGAGGGCGAGGGAGCGCGCTAACCTTCCCTTACGCTCACACAGGGCCACTCGTCGCCTAAAATTGGCGACAGTCCTCCGGCCGCCGTAGTGACCAGTCGCGGGCGGGGCCCCCTGGGAAACGACTGCAGCCCGCAAACACATGGTCGAAAAAGGGGCGCGCGCGGCGCACGCGGGTGTTCCGCGTGCCCAGCTCACACCTGCGGGTCTAAGAAGATGCCGGGGTCGTCACTCCCTCGGATTTGAAGAGGCCCGCAAAAGTGGGCCGGCGCCAGTCGGGGCCGCAGACTGACTAACCTGTCGCGTCCCACGGCCTCGACACTTAAGGTGTATGAAAAAATACCAGGGTGGTTTTAGTGGGTATACCAGTGACGTGCGTCCCCCAGCCCAGAGAAAGGACGTTCTGACGCATTGCACAGTACGTCAAACTGACGACAAACAAAAATTGGAAAAAAGGTTGTTTTGGTATATATACCGTGTATACGTCCGAATGCACTTAGTAAAAAGCGGTTATTTTAATATTACAAACAGACCCTCCAATTTTATTTATTTATTATAGATATCTTCTTTCAAGCCGAGGTGAATTATCCCAATATAATTATTTTATATTTTATTTAGTTATTTAATAACTCTTAAAGATGTAATAAGAGAAGATTCATGTAAATGGTGGGGTGTTCATTTTTAAACCCCTTATCACCTAATAGTACGATAGATTTTTTTTGTCTCGGGGAAAAACCACTCTTGACGGGTTCCCCCGGCCTGGGGGAATCGAGGGATATGTGGGACTCCGGGATTTTTCCGACTACCCACTAAAACCCCGCTGTTCTCCTATCGCCTACGCCCGGGCCTACGGATATATGGCCTGCCGATCTCGTGGCCCGGGCCGGTACGATAGATTATAGACTAAGCCATTGGAACTGTAATTACCGATTTAGTATCACTTTATTGAGTAATATATTTTAAAAGATAAAAACATATTTTTATTAATACTTATACTATAACATACATTTTCCGTTATCTTACAATTATGACATTCAAATAAAAAGTACGGGAGTGGTCCATAAGAGAACAATCCGAAATCGCACAATCGTCGATAAACAAAAGAACGCTGAACAAAAATAACAATTTATCTTGATCCTCGAAAATGAGAATCATTCTGCAATCAGGTCGAGTTAGAGGCAAAAACAAGAGCCGATTTCTAAGAAAAACTTTCCTAATAAAGAACCGTTGGTTATTGATTTATTTGCCGATGAATGTACGGTTGTGATAAGTTATCTGGCAATTAGAATTTTCTTTGGAATATAAAAACCCATCAGCGACAGCACTGATATCAAATATCCTAATTGCAAAGTTATCGAGCATAATTTTTTATTACGTCATATAGCATATTTATATTATACAGGGTGACACAATAGAACGTGCATATTTAAAAATTGATTAAAAAATAAATACAAAAGGTATAGTTAAAATAAAACTGAGGCATTATAAAGTAATAACTACAGTTTATTTTTTTTTAAATAACATCTTCTAAATGATGACCCTCTCTACGACGGCACTCCTCTAACCGCAAACACAAATTATTGAAAACTTTCTTCAGTAATGCTGGTGTAATTGCTGTCATTTCACCACGGATATTCTCCTTGAGCTGATCGATTGTTCTCGGATTATTGCTGTAGACTTTATGTTTGAGGTATCCCCACAAAAAAAGTTAGGAGGCGTCAAGTCTGGACTACGTGGGGGCCATGGGATGTCACCTCTTTTCGAAATCAGTCTGCCCAACTGATTGTCATCGGTAGCCCCAGACTAAGGGCTAAAATAAACTGGTCCACATTACCTAAAGTAATTTTTGATAGTAACTTGATACCTTTTAGCGAGACCGTTAAAAATGTAGGCGTAATTTTCGATAGTGAGCTGTGTTGTACACCCCACATACCTGAGCTAGATCGGCGAATTTTTTATCATCTAGGTCTCTTAGGCGTCTTAGAAATTTCTTACCTACAGCTATCAGGATTACGCCTGTAAAATCTCTTTTGCTCTCGGGACCAACTTGACTATGATACTTGACTATGCGGATACCTGCTTTCTAGAGTTAACCATGGAACAGCTAAATAAACTTGAGAGGCTCTAGAATTTTTGTATGAGGTTCATATTCGGCTTGCAAAAATATGACCATGCTTCAGAATTTAGGAAAAAACTCAACTGGCTACCAATTCGTTTTCACCGGAATACTCACATTCTCACTCTCCTACACAATATTTTATATACAACCACTAGTCCCCACTATCTTAAGGAGCATTTTGAATTCCTTAATCTTTCTTCTTCCCACAATTTGCGCACTACATATTACAAACTGAAGATACGAGCACACACTTCATCTCTTTATGATAATTTTTTTACAGTGCAGGCTGTCCAGATTTGGAATGAGTTGCCTCTTGATGTCAGAGAGGCAAAGTCACTATTCACTTTCAAGAATTTACTCCGAAGACATTATATCCTCTTAAATGATTATACTGAGTAGTATAGCGGCTGGTAGATGGCCGAAGCGCGCTACGCGTGGCAAGCCGCCTTCGCGGTACTCGCCACCAGCGTTCCTCCCCAGCCGCAAAACTCGCGCCTACCAGACAGTCTGCATCTGACCGCGCGTAATTCTTTGTCAATGTATAAAATTCGAGTAAATGTTCCCCTCGCGCGGTATTTGAAATAAATAAATCAATATAAAATGTACAACCCATTGTTTAACTTATGCAAACCCGGGACCATACACCGCAGTAGTTATTTATTTACTTTGTCCAAACAATATTATTACTTATTTATAGGATGTATTTACGGTATTTATTTTAATTAATTGTATAAATTATTATCATTTAGTGTGTATTATTGTTTAATGTATGTATATATATATATATATATATATATATATATATATATATATATATATATATATATATATATATATATATATATATATATTGCCTGGAAGAGATCGCTCTGTAGCGATAAGGCCGCCCATTGTAAGTTAAGTACATATTGATTGTGTTTCATTGTGTTTATACCTATATAATTGGTTTACAATAAAGTGTTATCTATATATATATATATATATATATATATATATATATATATATATATATATATATATATATATATATATATATATATATAGTTCAGCAGACAGGCAAGCGGCCCACCCTGGCAGGTGGTTACCGTTGTCTATGGACGTTGGCAATATCAGAGGATTACCAACGCGGTCAAACCCTCGTCAAATCCCGGAGACCTAGCGCTTTAAGCGTACCAAACGAGTTTAGTTTTGTGAGTATAACAACGATGTGTCTCATTTTTTCAAAAAGTGGAGTATGCTGCAAGAATGCCCACTCTAATTATCTCTTCTAATCACAGAAAAGCAAACGCTTGAAAACGATTTTTTTATATCACCACGATAGTCATGACAACAGAGATAAGGCTTATTTTTTTATATGGTCACGCCAAACATAGATATAAAATAGAAAAGCGGATTTTAGGCAAATAAAAATTAAATTTACTGAATAGCGAGGATTTGAGATTAGACAA
The DNA here is from genome assembly GCA_963693495.1 of Malacosoma neustria. Taxonomy (NCBI): domain Eukaryota; kingdom Metazoa; phylum Arthropoda; class Insecta; order Lepidoptera; family Lasiocampidae; genus Malacosoma; species Malacosoma neustria. The sequence continues at coordinate 14,511,604 of OY856383.1, forward strand.
AAACGTTTAAATAAAAAAATACTATTCGACACTAACCGGTATTAGGGTAGTGAAAGATGATTCCATTCAAAATAAATTTGAGACCTGGGAACATTCCCTTATGGAAGTTACCTGGTATATCTTTCATCATATTGAAATTTGAATATTTTTGAAGTCGTGCTTCTTTTGGCTCGTTTGGAAACAATTATGAGAGTAAAATTTTTATGATGCATGCGCACACCGGCAACTAAATAGTGTACGATGAAGTTAGCTGATAATTATCTCTTAAGTTTTAGTGAAAACTTGTAACTATATTCAAAGTAGTTATTATATTAGTGGAGATACAAAAAAAATCATAAATATACATGTGTGTATGTGATTTTAAATTACATTTGGAGGTGAATGATAGATAGGCCATTGCAAAATTCGTGATAAAAGAAACTTTAATCTTATTTTAAAAAAACACTTAGTTTACAGATTTTAGGTTAATTATCGATCTATTCGTTTGGATTACATTAAATTTTTTTTTTAATTATTGATCATTCCTTTTACATAAAAATAGTTGTGGCATGCGGGATGTCTTTAGCAATCTTTGTTCTGTTACGCCAAATCAATATAATTCCTTACGTGCGTATATAACTAGTACATACTCCAGTTTTTTATACTAAGTACAAAATAAAAAAAAATCGTTATTTAGCAAAAATGCGAAGTTCGTATATGTATAACGTATGCATAGAAACAATGAGCAACGCAGAACTAATGCTAATTCCTTTTTAATTACGCTACAAATCCATCAGTAAACCAGTATTAATGACAACACACTTCCTACCCGCATAGTTTAATGAGCTTGTAGATAACAAATTGGCCTTACGCCTACAATCGTCGCTCACCAATCGCACTTCCACATCTGATCATCATCACATCGCCTTTCAAATGTTTCAATGAACTCAAACCAATTACGCAAAAAGTTTTGGCACTTTAGCAAAGATTTGATGGTCTGTATTTAATGATCTGTGACTTTTATTGTGCACATTTAAAGTAAATTTGTTCGACGAATTATTCTCATAACACGACATCGGAAAGAATACAATATCGAATATAATCTTAAAATAATTTTATATTTACTACATTTAGAATTAGAAGAATCCTTTCTGGGTTAATTTAGATATTATTTTAAATAAATTATTATAGTTATATACGAGTTTTGCATGATAAGTATCGCAGGTAATAAAAGTAAATTAAATAAATATATTGAGATATTTCACACAACGCCATCTAGTCCCAAACTATGTTACATAACACTCGTGTTATGGATACTAGACAATTGATGAATGAATGAATGAATGATTACTCTTTATTGCATACAGATACTTAAAACTAACTTAAAATAGGTATACAAAATTGATGTACTATGTATAAAATTTTCTTTTGTAAATAAATACATATTACACATGGATAATATAAATACCTATGGATGGGAATCAAACCCGTGACCTCCGCAAGCATACCGACATGCGGTATCCGTTACATCAAGAGATCGTTATATTATCCATAAATTACCAATTATTTTATATAAAAACTGTCAAAAGTTATTTATGCAAGTCGAATTACTAAATTGAAGTCAACATTATCTTTATCCAAAATATTGTTGCGTAAACTATACAATGACACAAAGTAGATAATATAACAATGTTACATTTTAGTGCACATATTACGAGGACATTGTTAAATAGAGGATAAATAAATGATGTGCTAGGGAATGCAAAGCCCGCACGCTATGTCGCATTGTTCGCATATCGGACTGTACTAAAATTACAGCCATTCAATTAACAACCAACTTTAAATTGTGTATTTATTGTATTTCGGAATCACCCAGAGGAAGAAGTAAGCTCCTTGGTTTTTTTTGGGCTGCTTTTTCCTACAGTAACTTTGCCACTGCGTTTTTAAGGACCTTATTTTTGGCGTCTATATATTTTTTGTCCTGGCGTCTATTTTTTCGGTGTGGCTCTTTTATCTTTCGTTTTATTATGTTTTATTTGCTTTTCTGTATTTGTCTTAGTTCTATTTACCATTTTTACTGTTTTCTTCATACATTTTATTTTATTCTTACGTTTACTTACATTTTTGTCAAAGTGCTGGTACTAGCTGGTGCTCTTGTTCACTAAGAAATGAAGCTTAGTTCTCCTTTCGTATTTGAGAGGCTTGAGGGTTTTTGGTGTTTATTTTGGAAAAAGAATTATCACATGTTGCCACCCATACAGAGGAAGCACACTATTTTTGACTTGTAAACATTAGACCACCGGCTCCGAGGCCTTTCCTTTAAGTGCAAACTTTAAATAACATCGTGTAGTAGTCACTGTTACAATATTAAGAATATTGTAAAATTCTTTGCAGTAAAACTTTCTCCTTCTTCCTCCTGCCCTTATCCCATATTATATGGGGTCGGCACAACATGTTACATGTTGTAATAGTTGTGGCTTAGTTTCTACAACCGGTCGCCTGCCTGACGTTAACCCCTTTTTGGGGAAATATCTGTCATCCTTTTTATTTAAATTATTTTTCTCGTTTCACATTGAAAGTAGGACACGAAATTTCGTTGTCAATCACCTAATATATCCTCAAGCGACACTTTTATTGCTTTCTTCTTGAGTAAACAACATCTGAGTGTCGGTTTGGGTGTGCAGGGTGCACTTTTGCCGGGTCGCCGACTCTTACGGGGTCCGTGCACAATTCACATTTGACAACTACGTCACGAGGGCTTCTAAATAGGAAATTTGCAGTGCCGAGCGTCTTCGAATGCTGGTCTTGGTCCTACATTCCGTTGCGCTTGAATGCAGACACAGGCAGCTTGCGCACAATGCGTCCATCTTCATATAGTTTGGGGGTGGCTCACAGCAATCTTCCTCTTAGCAAGTTAAATGTCTTGAAACTCGCACCTTTGTTCCACAACAATACATAACCTTCGGCGAAAGACATCGTGGCAAGCAGGGATAGCATATGTGGATCTTCATAGTACTTTGTTGGACAAGGGGCCACTAACATCTGATATACTGCAAATTGCTCGCAGTCTTCAAGGTAAAACCACGCCATTTTATTTAGATTTTACTCCTTTCTTTCCGAAGGGCATGTATGAAGGGAATAATGAAAGTGCACGAAGCGAAACAAGTATGTAAGGATCGTAGCAAGTGGAAAGAAGTGGTCTCTGCCTACCCCTACGGGAAAGAGGCGTGATTATATGTGTGTATGTATGTTACTCCTTTCTCTTTTGTAAATTTTATATCATAATAAATTTTCATTAGAATTTTCATATTTTTGACGGATTTGTAGTAAAACGTTATTCTTATTAATTATATTTGTAAACTGGTAAGATTTTCAGAATCAGTTAAAGTGGGAAAAATTTGATCAGGGATTGAAGTAAATAATGAGGCTAGAAAGTAGGATAGAACGCGTTTAATTCAAAGCTAATCAATTTATGCCGATGTCTCGTACTAGTATAATAAATACCAGACTGCTCAGTAGACTACATTTATTCCATGTTTCCATCACGGCATATGTGTTATAAATATGCGATATAAAGTACGTTTCGGAAACAAAGGTCACGGCTTAAGTCTTAAAAAATATGGATTAATTTGTAATATGAGTATGTTATAGATAAAAACTTTTAAAATTTAGGTTTTTGCAATGATCGAGTTTTTCATAATTTGACACGACCAGTTAGTAGAAAGGTGTTAAGAAACTCATCAACACGGCTGCCACTGTCGGCAGTCTGGTGGTTTTTATTGCTCTTTAAAGAATGGATAACAGAATGAAGTATATACACTTTGACCATTAGTTACTAAACTTCATATAATCACTAGTGTGTCGAACTGGTAAATATATTTGTTCAATCCTTACATAAAGGGTATTTGAAATCTTTCCTCCTGATTTTCGTTATTTACCCTCACTTTCGTTGAGCTGATTAATAAAAGCGAACGTGGGACGACAGTAGTACAGCGGGACAATCGAAGTTCCTCCTCCGTGAAGACCACTCTCTGCGCCGTGGGCAATTGGCTTAAGTTACTCTTTACTAACTCTTATTGGCCGTGCCATAACATTGTGTGTTCAGTGTCTAGTTTGTGGCATTTAGCTGGTGCCGTGCACAGTTTCTTCAAGAGCGGGCCTGAACTGAACCGGGAAGAGGTAGAATCGAGGTCGGTGCGAATTTCTTTGCCTACTGCAAGGCATCGCATATCTCTCATGATCGCTCCTCTCTCCTTTTTATCTCATATAGTCCACTGCTCTCGAGATATCCCCCTCATCCCTGTACGCTGCACTCTCGGTCTGTGACCAGCATTATACCATAATATATGTTAAAATATTCATATTTCAGAGCCCAGGGTCTATTGTCTTAAATCTCTAACAAAACTATAAATATGTAAGTCGTTTGCTGCGGTTCCCATGATACGATATATATCGAGTAATCATCGTAATAAAAAAATGAACATTTTATTCTTCTTCCTGCCCATATCTTAGTTATGTAGGGTCAGCACAATATGTCCTCTCCTTCCACTCATCTCAATTAGTCGTCATCTGAACATTCACACGTTTTTTTCCATATCATTTTCTATATAATCATGACTGTATCAAACTTCATCTAGAATCATTTTTTCAGTCATTTATCACATCTAAATTGCATGGCATACACACTCACTATGTGAAGCGTACGATTACCTACCAATAAACTTTACTACTATCATCCTATCATTTATCCTCTTAACATCAGCCACACATTTCTTCTTTTAAGTGCATGTTGTACTAATAGTATTGGCTTGCTTTTTATAACCGCATGCCTGACGTTAACAATATCTAATATTTTGGACAGATATGTATGTCATGTATGTATGTCATTCATTTATAATTTTTTTGTTACACCCAACAACTTGAAAGAAAAACCTTGCATTATACCTCCTGTATTGATGTTAGGTTGTAGAGATGCCATAATTATACTGTTTGGTCCCTTTTTAAGTCAAAATATGCACTAGCGAATTCGCTGCTATAAGTATATATGAGGAAAACCGGGTTATATGACCACACCAGTCGTTAAAAAATATTGTACTAAGCGGTTTATTTACGAACATTTACTTCTACGCATTTGCACAAATCTCAAAGCTCCCACCAATCACATTTATAGTCGAGTCTAGTCCATAATTCCAGTTCGTAAATAAGTGAGAATAGCCCGAGAAAGAATATCTCCCCGATGAAATGGCGTGCACTCGTTAATTAAGGACGACAGCATTTCGCCGCTTCTCTCTACGCAACTCGTTATTTTGGGACACACGGCACTATAGTTTGACAAACTTTTACAAATCTCGTTTTTGAATTTATTAAAAGAAAACATCTTTATAAAAGTGCGGGTAACTTCTGCGTGGTTTTTAGACTTTCTAAAGAAAGTTCAAAGCTACAGATATATTTTACTGTTATACACGGTGATTTTGAAAGCGTTTTGGAGCCGAAAATTTTGAATTTGGAATCATCTATAGTACCAATAAAAATGGTTAAATCAATTGTAATGTTAACTAAAAAAAAGTTTCAGTTTTAATATTCATTTTTACTCGATCGACTTGGAAAGTAGTAAGGTCCGTGCGCGTTTCGGCGGCCCCCGCGCGCCGCTCACGCTAACAGCTGATAAAAGTATACCTATAGGCGCGATTGTTATTTTCACAACAAATCAATTTATCAACGGACTGTAGGTAAAATATTTCTGGCGTATTTAAAAAATCGGAGCTATCTACAGAATAATTAACTTACATACCTATTTACAGTTTGTTTAAACTATTTACACTTCTCTGTATCGAAGCAACTGCTCAAAATGGAGTTCACTGCGTTCAATACACAATCCACGTTTAATACAATTGTCTTTTAATTTTCTTTTTCACTTTATCAAAAGCGTCCACTATCGCGATGCGTAAATCATCACGGCTTTCATATTCACGTTTAAAAACAAGTCTTTTTATTTCCGACCATAAGAAAAAATCCAGGGACGTTAAATCCGGGCTTCTAGGTGGCCAAGGCACAGGCCCTCTTCGACCTATCCACCGATCACTAAACTCATTGTCCAGGTATGCAGTAGCGTACAGCAGTACCATTGCCAAGTACTCCACGTTTGAAAATTCGTACTGTCGACTCATTTTAGCGCTAATCAACGTAACGTGCCTTCCCGATGTTATGGTATTACTGACCCAGTGACCGATTAAAGCCAAGGACGCCTGACGATTACAGGGGAATCCCGCGCATGCGGATACGGGCATACGACTCAGTGCACTGCCGTCATTGGTTGGACGACTCCGGCGCAACTCCGTAGCTGTGTTTTTATTGGCGAATACGATTTTATGTGACTCGATAGTATTTCTATTTGTAGTATGTACCTACGTGTGATTAAAAGCGCTACTACTGGTTCTCACTTTTTCTCTGTAAACGATATGAATATCGACTTTGATGAAAAAAAATATATATATTTTATTAAATTAACGTTATAAATAGCTTCTGTTATTGATAAATAATTCAAAATTTTCGGCTCCAAAACGCTTTCAAAATCACCGTGTATATAATATCTTGGTATATGCAGGCGCTGCTTCGTAGATATTTCTCAAGATCCCCCTATATTCAGAAATAAGAAGAATAATAAAGACTTGTTATGACACTCACGTATAATCTAATCCTAACAATATAACATACAATTGTATGTATGTATACCATACCTTACAAGGTACGGTTATTTAATTATTAACAATGTCGTTCGTCCAATTGTCAAACACATACTAAATACGTCATGGTTACTTACTTTCTAAAAAAAGGTGTGCCATAACATTGTGTATCCAGAGTCTAGTTTGTGACATTTAGCTGCTGCCGTGCAACAGTTTCTCCACGAGCGGACCTGAACCAAACCGGAAAGGGGGGGAATCAAGGTCAGTGCGAATTTCTTTGCCCACTGCAAGGTACTGCATATCTCTAATCCCCGCTCCTCTCCCTCTTTTCTCTCATACAGTCTACTGCTCTCGAGCTATCCCACTCATCCTTATACGGTCTCAGTCCGTGACCGGCATCGTACAATCATTTTTAATTTTTTTTTAATTTGTATCTTAGAATAACGTTTGCCGGGTCAACTAGTGTATAACATGTATGTATTTAAAAAAGGAAAATATGAGTAGTATACAATATATTGAATAATTATTCTCATGAAGTAGGTTGGTTTTGCTAACAAACCTACCGTGTGTCACGCAACGCACATAATCCGACAATCACCATCGGGGTATATTACATCTAGAAACGCCCCCGGGGTGCTCTTGATGAAATTTGCACTCGACAAAGACTGATTTGTTTAACGCGGCTACAGTGATTCGAATAACTGTAAAATTTTTCTTTTAAGTAAGTAATATTGTATTTTCGTGAAAATTTTTTAATTTTGTTAAACACAGACTCCAAAAAAAATAGAAGTAGTTGTAGATTTTATTTGAACCTTAGCAAATATAAAGTATTAAAGAGAATATAATTTGATTATCTATATTTTAATACGTGAAGCGAAAAATTTGTACCCCTTTAAAGATAAAATAAATAATATTTATATCGGTCTACTCTGTAAAAAGTCATGCGTGGTCATACATAAAAAAGAAGAAGAAAATACACGCGTCGAATTGAGAACCTCCTCCGTTTTATTCGTCGATTAAAATTGAACGGACGGAGGAGTATGAAATTTGGCACAGTTAAAGTTTATATGGAGGAGAAGTGCGGAAAACTATTTTTGGGCCTAAAATCCATTAGAAATCCATTAAATTGATTAAAATAAAAACTACATACACTCATGCTCAAATTATACACAACACACACATACATACCTTAACTACGCTTTTGTTTTTTTTTTATAAGAGTGAAATAAGAGTAAAAATGGCTTATAATGGAATAGAATCTGATTCATCGTTGTTCTGTGAGTTTATATTTTTATGCTTCTTAAAAAGAGCGAACACTAAAATTAGTAGAATATACAACAACCTTGAATAAGAGTGGAGATACACTGTCCCTCAAGGGAGAGACTAGAGCCCTGCAGTAAATGTTATAAACTGATCTCAGTATCTAATATAAGACTATTTTTTTTATTACTGTATGACAGCAGATAGGCTGACGGCACGCTTAGAATTTAGCAGTTACCATCGCCTATGGGTGTTTGCAACGCCAGTGGCATCGCGAACACGCTGCTGTCCCATAAGGGTACAGGAACTTGGGTCACTAATGCCGGAACACAACACAGGGTTATTATGGCGGCATATTTAAGACCAAAGGTGGTCGCCATCCAGACGGGCTTGGGCCCTACCACGTAGCTAGGGTGGGTTGTTTTGTCGGCTTTCCACCCCTGCACGGAAGCGTTTTGTATCTTCAGCACATCTTTTTTCTTCGTGCAGGGGCGGAGTAATAATACTCTACCTCTGCGGACGAATTTGGCCTGTCGTAAAAGGCAACAAAACAACCATAGCTTCGTGGTCTAGCCAAGCCCGTCTGGATGATAACCACACTGGATCTATAAGTATGCTGTCATAATAAAACTGTGTTACGTTCCTCCTTCCTGTTTCCCTATGAGACAGCAGCGTGTTCACTGTGCCCCTAGTCACAAACATCCGTCCGTCTGGCCGTCCGTCAGCCTGTATAATACTCCTCAGCAATAATTTTTTTTTGCGTAAAACATGTATTAGCGTTCCTCAAATTACACATTAGTTACAAAACTGTATCACAAAGTTTTTTTTTTCAGAAAAATTCAATTAATAAGCACGTACACCCAGACTAGAAAAAACTATTTGTAAATCATACAAATGTAATACCCTCTGTGGCGATTGCAAGGTAACTTAAACAGTCGGGTCAACAATATGCATCAAAAATGGCTACCGAATATACAAATTTTATATATTATTTGTCATATCTAACCATAAAATTAAATATTTCGTAACAAATTATTTCAAAGAAGGTTTTATACAGCCATAAACCCGCAAATCCTTCAGCTGTAACAACAGGACAGCGAAATTGAATACCAAATAGATAGGAAGCGTTCAAAAAGAAAGAATCTCATTTGTTTCCGGCGCGATATGAGATTAAAACCCAACGAGCTAACATTGTGCTCGACTAATTCTGTTATGTTTTTTCCATATACATTTGTTTATGATATAACTCAAATACATTTTTTATCAATTTAACCTTTTTCATTGTATCCGCTATATTTATGTATTCAATAATATTGTATTTCAAATACCTATTAGGTGTAAAAATTCAGTAAACTTAATTTGAAATATACTAATTTGACAGGGACATTGCTGAGTAATTACTAAAAGTCCATCCTAAGATGCCTCTAGTAAAGATCAGGGTGGTAATCACATATAGTCGGTATGGCCTCCATTGTTCTTCATTTATTCATTCTCTATCACCCTCGTTGTAAGGTAGACATACATACAGACATATATTTAAATGAGGTTAAGCGGAAGATCGGCGCTGGCGCCGGATTGGCCAGCAAATGCTGGGCTAGACCCAAGCATATTTTGGGTCACACATATTTTTATTGATTTCTTTCTTTTCCCTCATTTGTTGTTGTTGTTTTTTTCTTAAGTCACTATTTTTGTAATTGTATAGCTTGTTCTGAAATAAAACATTTATTTATTTCTTTCTAAAGAAATCTATGTCTAGTGGACGTGCTTGTCAGCTCAATACCTCCATCCAATGGCGCGCAGTTCAACTTATCGACGCATTATCGTCTATAAGTCTTATTTACAGACGTCATAAACATACTTACAGACGATATACATACCCGTGGTCTTTGGAAAGACTGCATTTTTGCATATTCTACCATCTGTAGGTATAACTGTGAATGCTCTAAGGAGGCTTAAAAATGATGCCTTCATCATCTTTCTTCCACCGCAGTACTCACCATCGGCTGGACATTTGTCCCGATTTCTTCTTTCTTCTTCAGATCAGATCGGTCACCTTATTTAGATGTGAAATTATTCCAGCTGATTTTTTCCCACTGCAGTACTATATGGATTTTTTTTAAAAGGCGTTTTGAAAAATATTCAAACTACACCACGTTAGCATGCCCTTGGTGTTCAACAACAAACATCCATCGGCGACGGTGACCTACAGGAACTTGGATCACTAATGCCGGAACACAACACAAGGTTATTATGGCGGCATGCTTAAGACCAAAGGTGGTCGCCATCCAGACGGGCTTGAGGCCCTACCACGTAGCTAGGGTGGGTTGTTTTGTCGCCTTTTACGACAGGCCGACCCCGGCCACAGAGGTTAGTATTCTTTCTCCGCCCCTGCACGGATAAAAACGGCCCACTTGCTATCAAGTCGGCCGTTTACCTGTCTGCTGAATTCGAAGTATAAAAAAGTCATCAACTTTTATATCAACCTTTATATCAAGTTTTATTTGAAGTGTACTTAGCGATGATTCCCCTCCCCTACTCCTGTCCCCTGTTTATACAAGCATGTATTTGACTACCCTCTAATCCAAATAAAAAATCTCTCAAGTCCATTATTCAGTTGCATTTATTAGTTGGCGATGTTTGCCTCTGGGGAGCTTTGTGTGGAATCCAACAAAACATAAAAATAAATAAAAGTGTATTTACACAACATTATCCCGGAATTATTATAAAGCATGGAAATAATAAATCATTGAAAGTATTACTACGTAAGTGCCATAACTGTGACCGCAATGGCAATAATTCTAAAATTATTGGATACTGCCCCAACAAAACTGTGCGCCCGTATTTGAGTTTGGACTAAACTAACAAAGCGTAAAATATAAAGTTTGTATCCAATGCAGGTTTTCTATACAAATTTAACTCATTGTACTGTTTTAGAATAGGTTTTGTTTAATGTAACTTTAGTTCTCTTTGTATGATTTTAAAATACGAGTATAATTAGTTTGAATGTTGTGTCTGTCATATGTTAGATATTATTTCTAGGAGGTTGAGTTTGATACTACAGCTGATTCAGTGCTTTTGCATTCATCTGTAAATTGATAAAAGGGATAAAACATCTGTCTATTATTTAATACTAGCGATGTTCTGCCATATAAATGAAAGTAGCCTGTGTCCTTCTCCAAGGTCCAATCTATCTATACACTGAAATTAATCAAAGCTAGTTCAGTGGCTTAAGCGTAAAAACATAACAAACAGACGGATATATTTTCACATCTATATTATTAGTATATATAATGTTAAGTTCGTCTAGGCGTAGATACATACGCCTATACTTGTTGTGTAGACACAAACGTGTCTGTCAATTGTAAGTGATTAAAAAAAACTGTGAAAATGATTACACCAGTGTAGACGTCGATCTCTTTTAATAATATGTTATTCATGTTAACTTATTTTAGAAAAGAGAAAACTAGAGAAGTTAAAGTTAAAAAGGAAGAACGCAGTCTTGAAGCTTCCAAGTGGAATGTACATATCCGACAGATATCCGGGATATAACCTTATAAAGACGTGATGTTTTTTCTACGTGGTAGGGCCTCAAGCCCGTCTGGATGGCGACCACCTTTGGTCTTAAGTATGCCGCCATAATAACCTTGTGTTTTGTTCCGGCATTAGTGACCCAAGTTCCTGTACCCTTATGGGACAGCAGTGTGTTCGCGATGCCACTGGCGTTGCAAACACCTATAGGCGATGGTAACTGCTAAATCCTAAGCGGGCTGTCAGCCTGTCTGCTGTCCTACAGCAATAAAAAAAAATAGACTTGCTAAAGGAAAATATATTGTGTAGGGTTCAATTAGGGGATTAAGTTCATATTTAAAATACCACGTGGTTCTACCTTTCACGGTTGGGGACCAGAGGACAAGCATTGCTGTAAATAGAAAATATAACATAAACAAACATATAACAATAGCCCCCTGGCGTCCCACTTCTGGGCTCTAGCCCTTCCTTGAGAAAACGGACAGTAAACCCGCCACGCTTATCCAAGATGTATTGGTGGGTAACTACCGGTGATCTCAGCATGCAGGTTTCCTGACGATGTTTTCCTTCGCCGTTATTACATGGCAATGATGTTATAATATACACGTTAGACGGGTAAAACGGCTTAAGTGGTGCACGCCATCGTAACTTGAGATCTCTAGATTGGTTTCCGGGTGTAATACGACTGAGCTACCAGGTACCTTTATAGATAACGAAGGTGTATCTAATTGTGTAAGAACCAATTTATATTGAATAAAAATAACGATAGAGGAGCAAATGAATCTAGGAGAGGAGAGCAAGGAGTGATCATGTCTTAAGAAACGTGTGAAGTCCCCAGCTCGATATGCTAATAAGGTCATCACACCTGACCTGCCTAAGTTTGCAGGTTAGAGCTTATTTACAACACAGGACTGAGAGATGTAGCACAAATATGAAGAGGTCTACTAGCAGTGGAAGAAGATTAGCTGGCAATTTTGACAAAACAGTTCTGTACTGTAAAAACAATATTAACATGGGAAAATGTATATTTTCTGAATAAACCTTCCATAATAGATAATAATGTTTGATTAATAGTAGATATTAATTACAGCCAAAACCAGGCGTAGGTCGCGTGGAAAACTGCTGATAAATGACAGGCATTAGCTGAATACCAGGGGCAATAAACCAGCCGAGAGGCACCGAATAAATACTGGTTTCGAAATATCTATGTCGGTGTAAAATACAATCAATGCTTCAATTATTTTATGGTCACTATATTACTGTTAAAGACACGTAGCCGAGTGGTATCAGCCAGGTCTAGGTCCTATTCAAATCCGACGTACCACGTACGACGTAATTGCCACGTACTGATAGCGAGCGGAAACAACGTAAACTTCCCTCCACGGGGAGGGCTGACCCTAGCCGTGGAACTTTTTGGTCTGTTATTAACAATATAACCATAAGGTTTATATTGTCAAGTTTCTTTTTCTTATAAACCAATTGCTGGTTGACTTCTAACCTCAAAAGGAAACCTTGCCTTCAAACATCGTCTATTGTACATAACAGTATCAGCACATACTTTTAATTTAAATTTGGTTGCAAATCATGTGATGATATTTATTTAATATAATATGCATTTTAGAAAACGTTATACTTTTTTATTGCTGTGGAACAGCAGCAAGTCTACTGCAAGTCCACTTAATAATAAGTAGTTATCATTGTCTATGGATTCTTGTGATGCCAGGAGCACGGCTAACATGCTTCAAGAAGAATGAGAAAAAAGCTTGCGACAGAGCGTCATCTTTACTAACAATATTGTGTATATTTTTAATTAATATCCGGATGACCGAGCTTTGTTCGGTATTTTTTTTTTTATAAATTGTGTTTTTTGGAAATTAACAATTGATTTTCTTAGTCTAACCTCAAAGCAAACACTCACTGACTTCGTGTTACTTAACAGCGCCATCTGCTGGAATAGCTTTAGTGTTGTTGTGTCGTTAAAACAATTTAAAAAAAATACTATTATTATTCGCCGATATATGTCAGGAAGAGTCATTTTTCAGTTTAAATTGGGACTACTCAAACGCCACCTTTTTGTTTAAGTTGATAAAAAAAAATATACCTAGTCAGGTCATAAATTCTGTCACATGTTTAATGTAAAATAATTGTAACAAGTTTATTCATTATGTAATCATTCATATACCAAAATGAACTTAACAAAACATAGATTTTTATGACATTAAAGTTTATTCAAAATGACCTCCGTGATTTTGAATACAAGCCTTCAATCTGCGCGGCCAGTCCTCTATCGCAGCACGAACGAGGTCCATGTCAATATCGGCGGCTGCCTTAATCAAGGATGTCTTGAGTGACTCCAAATTGGGATGAAGCTTTGAACACGCCTTTTCCTCCAAGTGTTGCCATATCTTGTAATCTAACGGATTCAAATCTGGACTGGAGGAGGGCCAGTCTTCATGCCGGATGAAGTCGATTTCACGCGCCGCCAGCCAGTCTTGTGTGCTCTTCGCTCTATGAGCTGGCGCCGAATCTTGTTGGAATACCCAGTGCCTGTTATTGAACATGGTATGAGAAACAGGTTCCACAAGGTTCGTCAGGACTGTATTTTGATACACAACAGCATTCGTTTTTACACCTTTCTCACAAAAATGTACCTCTGTTAAGCCCCAATAAGAAACTCCCAACCATACCATGAGCGAGGATGGAAAATGACCTCGTTGGACACGCGGAATACGGTTGCTCGCTTCTTCACTACTGTGTGCGTACACCTTATCATTTTGTTTGTTGTAGCTCTCTTCTACGGTAAACATTTTTTCATCCGAAAAAAGAATTTCCCGATATTTTTTTCCCGCGTACCGCTTCAACAAAGCGCGGCATCTCTTCAGTCTCAGGTCCATTAGACGAGCATTCAAACGATGTCCTGTTTTTCTTCGATATGCCCGAAGCCCTAAGTCTTCATTTAACACCCTTTTCACCGTGGTTCTGCTCAACCCCATCTGAAGGGCCAACAGTTTCTGCTTACGTTTGGGATTTCTTTGAATTCGTGCCTTCACAGCTTTTATCACTGCTGGAGTCCTAACAGACCGAGGGCGACCACTTCTTGACCTGTCATCTACACTAGAGTCTTCATTGTATCGTTTGATGGTACGATAAATGAATCTTTTGGCTATATTCAAATTTTTCAGTATGTTAAAAATTTGAATTGGCGCGTAACCGCAACGATGCAACGCAATAACTGCAACACGGTCTTCTTTAAGCGTCCACTCCATATTTAAAAAATGAGTAAAATTCTAAAAGTATACATTTTTATTTTCATGAATAATTCGAGATTCGAATTCAATAAACTTTTTTGTGGCCAGCATTCTAAAAGAAAAGTTTTTACTGTGTGACAATACTTATGACCTGACTAGGTAGATAGAGGTGGGCTACATCACACCCCAAAAGTAATACATGTTAGTACCTGTTTGCTAATGAAGGTGATTCGTGGTAATGGCCCTTTAAAACACTTCTTTTTATAATTAGCGTTTCATTTCTTTTAAGTTTGGAGCTTTCAAATATTGGGTAATAATTTGGGGTGTTGATTTTTTAAACATATTTTATTATAATAATTTAGGTGTGTAACACTTACGAATAAAAAAAATTTTTTGTTCCCAGTTGCATTCGCGGTGATTACCTTAAGGTATATGCTGAAGGTGGAATCCACGGACCAGGTCCCCCCGGTATCAGTGAATATTCTGCGTGGTCCAGAGTTCTTTGTGGAAGCAGGACAGACGCACCAGCAGCTCTTTATTCTCATGGACCGCTGCTTATTTTGGAATTCCATACAGGAAACAAAGCATCTAACGCTACTGGGTTTATTGGAAATTACAGGTTTATTGATAGACGTGAGTATATGTATATATTTCGTCTTCTTTTGATCCTTATCCCACTATATATGGGGTTAGCATAACACTCATCACATGTTCTCCCCTTCCACTTTACTCCGTTAGCTGTATTCTTCAATCTTAACATTTTACGCAATCCAACCACCTTTTCTTTGGTAGTCCCTAATCATGTGAACAATTCTAGCGATGATCTTGAAATATTAACCACCTGTTTCGTCTTAATGAAAACACTTCATTGAGCTTGAAAAATTATATCTTTGTAATTGATTTTAATTCATAAGGGTTTTCGGAGAGTTTAACTTTTAAATGATTGTGTAAATGAATACGTAAATATTAAAGAAAGTTATAAATGAAATCAAAACGTAAAATGAAGTTGCTACTTTACTTAACTCACGCATGTTCGAGACACATTGGTCTTAGCCCTCGATACATTGTATATTATAAATGTGAAAGTGAGTTTGTTTGTTACGCTTTCATGCCTAAACAACTGAACTAATTTCGATGAATTTCGGTATAGTCATAGATTAGACCTTGAAGAAGGATACAGGCTACTTTTTTATTCATATAGCAGAACAACGTTTGCCGGATCAACTAATAGCATATAAATTAAAACACTGTCTCTTGTTTGAAGTTTGTAAATTTGTTTGTAATGTGTTCGTAAATCTAGGGAGCTTTATCAATTCTCACACAAAGGAACACGTGCAAGGAGGCTGCGCGCGAGTGTCTCAGGATGGATGGTTGTAAAAACATTGACCGGTGGGTCGGCATTCTCGGCGTGCCGTGGTAACCGACGTAATATTAACAATAATTATGGCAATCACAGAAAGTTAATATCGGTTGTCAGCAAATGCTAGCAGTCCGCCACATCATTATATGAATTGACCCAAAACATTTATTTATTACTTGTTCGTTGATGCAATTCTAAGTGGCATTTCTGAGCAAAGTAGCAAAATAAACCTAAATTTCCTGTCCCAGCTGAATCATTTACTTCATCAAACGAGGCAATTAATTTGGTTTCTGCTGCAAATAACTGGAATAAAATATCAATTAGCCGTCTCATCCCTTTATGAATAAAAGATACGGTTAAGTGAGCCATTTTTTACGTCGCTTATGTACGTAATTATATAGGTCTGATAATAAATTACGGAGTTTGATGATTGCGTTTCGTTGATGAGAATCTTTTCTCCGTCTTTCACCGTATCTAGGTTTGTGTTATCTTGACACAACCGCATCATTAAGTGTTTGTTAAGCTTAAGTTTTGAAGAAATAATGCACTGAATGAATAGCAATACTTTATATGTAGTTCATTATATTTCAAATAGTAATAATTTGCATATAATAACAAGAATCAATCAATCAATCTATACAAAAGTGAGATTGAATGACTGAATACCAAGACTAGTGAAAATATAGAAAAGATCGTTTTCAATATATTCCGTCAGGGCCAATGTTCTATTCTCTCATTTCCACCACATTGAGTTCTCGTGAAATGAAAAACAAGTGAGATAATAAGATCTTCTCAGAAAAGGGTCTAACTCTTAATATTTTTGTAGTAAAATTATTCTTCTTTGTTAAAAATTATATTACATATTATAAATCGTTAAAAATTAAAATACTATAAATATTATCTTTATTTTTTTAATTATGAAACATAACGGTGGAATAAAAAATTGGTTGTATCTTCTCACTATATATGACTCTTATACCAGGTAACTTTGAAACCGACGGCGTCCAAGTCCCTGAGACGTGGTGCGATTACGTGTTCAATTCTCAACCTAACCGACCTGTTCATGGGCGTTTGTACAGTCCACGCTATCCTTCCAGCTATCCCAGCAACGTGAGATGCACGTACTATTTTAATGCAAGGTACGTCTAATAAACATAATAATAATAAAGTATTGACCTTGACTATATTGAGCTTGCGCACGAGATTACTTCCATGTGGAGACTGGATAGTACAATCATACGACTACGACCTGCTATCTAACACACATTGGTACGTTTGCAGAGCCAGTATCTGGGGTTCATATATAATATGTATTTATTTACAAAAAAAAGTATAGTGTATATGTAGTAACACCCAGACGCTGTACGGGAATCCAACCCGTGACTTCCGAAAGCACACCGACGTGCGTTAGTCATTACGCCAGAAGATCGTCAAATATAACAGTTGTTTGTAATGTAAATTCTATATTGAAGAGAATGCTCCATGTGCTATTGTTTCAACTGCTTTTGTAGTGGAGACTTTATCCTGAAGAATGGGCCTAAATAAACCGCTAGTATAAATAATGATGAAATTAAATAAAAGTAAATCATTAAAGATTTGCGAAGAGCATCTCTCGTTACAAGTTTCGTCACTCTATTTGACTAAATTGAAGATCATTATTTACCTATAAAAATTCGGGTATAAACACTATTCACAGTTTTTTCTGATCCAGTTAAATGATAACAAATATTTATAGTGTATATCTCTGAACAGGTAACGAAGTTTGTTGCTAAGAATTTATTATGGCTTGACAATCAATTTTATGATTGTTTAGTAATAACACCATACCTTAACGGCTCTCGAAACACTTTCAACGATGAACACTAGACTAAACTGTTAATTTGCAAAATGTAAAAAGTCTTGAGTGATTTATCTAAAATGTTTGTTGTTTTTTGTAATATGCCTATTTAACCAATATTTTTATTTAAAAATAAATACATGAAACTATCAATTTAAGCTCTAGTCACTAATATTAGTGTTACAAATTATTTAATAGATATATAATAAAAATCGGTATGGTACCTCTCACATCATCTTGCAATCAAATCAAAAAAACACGTAGACTGATAAATACTGACACATCCGCCAGAGCAACAACACACTTTGCTACGAGCAAATAATAAAAAACACTGGATTCTTAGAAATTAGTATATATTAGAAAAATAATGTTACATTGTTTCAGACAACACGAGAGGATAAAATTAGTTTTCGAAGAGTCATTCTTGCAGAAAGGTGACGAAAGGTATTGCTTTTAAACTTTAATAATTATAATAATTTTTAATTATTTTATTTTCAATTTGCATAAAATATAACTTCTTAACATTGAACTATTCCAACTTTAAAAAAGTTAAAGTAATATTGAGCTTCGAGGTTAGAGAGGTGTGATATGTCTAATATTAAATGATAATTAATTATATGTATATAATGTCTGATATTATAAAATAATTATAAATCAACGTAGTAGGATGTTAAAGGCTGTAAACAAGTAGCAAACTATTATAATAATTAAAAAAACCCATTTTGAAGTATTCGAATTCCGATATTCCATTTTCTACTTATTGACATATCTATTCGTGTACTAACTAATATAATATTAGACGGAGCTGTAATTGATATTAATCAATGACTCCAACAACGTAAGAAAATTGTACGGTTACCCTTTCTTATTGTACATTTTCAGAAATTAGGCAGTAGGATGATGTTTCAAATTAGTCGTTTGACGTGATTTAGCACTCATACTTTAAAATTCAAATTATAGTTCGTTTTAAAACAGTCTAGGCTAGGTAATTTTTCTTCATATTATAAATTTCAATCACTTTACGTAAAATCGCCATAAACAATTCCTCTATATACAATAACGCATCATGAATTACTGATACCTTATTCGTTTAAAATTTATACTAAATCAACAGTGTAACAAATGAGACATATTTCTACTTTACAATTTCATTTTCAGTTGTCTTAATCGTGCGGATATAATAAAAGTATTTGACGGTCCCTCCACAACATCGCCTGTTCTTGCAATGTTATGCAACGAAATTGTTGGTATGTACTAGCAAGCACAACCTATCTACTTATATATTTTACACACTTATAAAAAAGATAAGTTCGAGAAAAATATATAATTAATTTATATACATAACTTTTACTTTGGAGAATAAATTTGCAGAGTAAGATAAAAAAAAAGAATTAAGTAGACTCTGGGAACTGAGTTTTTCATATATAACAAGGTTATAATCGAAACATTAATGTTTTTTAAGTATCTCAAGGAAAGTCCCGTGAAAGATATTATCACTAACATTATGAATAATAACCTATTAACAAGACTTTCTACCTAATATTTCATACTTATAATTTTCATTGCTCTATCTAATACAAGTATATTCCAGTAGCTTGTAGCGCTGCGAGTGATGATTACCGTGCGCTTAGCTACGATATACTACGCGCTATGCTGCGGTACATTAAAACCATGCTACGTGTAAAATTAACATATGATAATATTTAGAGCATTATATTAGTAAATTTCAAGCTCTACTAAATAAAGGATGAAGGTTTGATCCAAGGGTATGTTTGTGTTGAATGGAAAGACAGCAGTCACTACTGTAATAACTGAAATCAGCCAAACCACCTCTTTATTTATTGTATTTTTCTTAATACAAAGACACTTTACTGTGTATTATACCCAAGAGCGTGACCCGGGCTCTAGAGTGAACATTTTGGGTACAACCAGAAAATCTTAAATATCATCATGATTATAGTCACTTTATATGTTTTTAGTTTTATATGAAATTTGATTGCATTATAAAAATCTATTCAAATGGACAAACATTATTGTTTATTTCGTAGATTATTTCTAATAGACTATATCGTACTGTGTATTACAAAATTATAACAAAACTCTTTTTTGATGTTTTCAAATATAGATTTTTATCTTTCAAAACTTTTCGATTATATAGTAATTTATCATTAAATTTTAGGTTATGAGGTATTATCGACGGGGTCCGAACTGATTGTGCAATTTACAGCGAACTCGAACAATCCAGGCCAAGGGTTCAAGGCGAGCTTCCAGTTCCAGATGGATGATAACTCTAGTTCAGGTTTAGTAAGCATATTCTTAGATGGATATATTAAATTTATTTTATCAGTGTTTTTTTTTTTGCTTTTTCTTTTCATTTAATCCATTTAACTATTGTTTTATTATGATATATTAAAAAAAATATTTATGTATAGTAAGATATTAAAATTTTCGTAAAATAAATCGATTCACTCAGCGACTCTTGATTTTAATATTTCTTACATTGCTTTTTAGAAGAAATGTACATTATATACCTACGAATAAATGAAATTAGTATAAAACATTAAAATATAAAAACGATATAGTTGTATGACTTAGCTTTGCACAGTCGTGTTCATGAATTCAATACTTACGCAGAATTCCTATTTTTAACTAAATTATTATGTTCTGATTTGGAACGTGTTCGTCAAGTGTACGAGTATGCTAATGAAAAAGTATTGTCTTTTTCACTAGGTCTAGTAAATTGTAATAAAATAGACTTATTTATAATTTATAGTATAAAATAATATATTTATATAATAAATTTATTGGTACAAAAATAATAACAAAGTATTTTTAATAGATGCGGATACTAAGAAATCAAGTACTGAAGCAATATCTGTTTTAGGACCAGCAGTAAGTGCAGCTAGTAAGTAAAGCATCTATCTTATTTTGTATATGTTCTAACTTAAAAATAAGTACTTAATTTTGATTTTCATCAACGCCTTAGTGTTCAACCTTGCTTTTTTTATATCTGGATGTCAACAAACAGGCAAAGGGCTTTTAGCAGCCTTTAGCAGCATAGCAGGTTGTCACCGTCGCATATGGACGCATACATCACCAAAGTCAATGTCAACACGCTGGAAACCTTTAAGAAATTCTATAATGACCTGCGTTATAGAATTTCATTGAATATTCTATAACAAAATTTGTTATAGAGTGAAGGTAGGGTATCTATTCGTACAGGGGGGGAGAAAGAATACTAACCTCTGTGGCCGGGGTCGGCCTGTCGTAAAAGGCGACAAAACAACCCACCCTAGCTACGTGGTAGGGCCTCAAGCCCGTCTGGATGGCGAGCAACTTTGGTCTTAAGTATGCCGCCATAATAACCTTGTGTTGTGTTCCGGCATTAGTGACCCAAGTTCCTGTACCCTTATGGGACAGCAGCGTGTTCGCGATGCCACTGGCATTACAAACACCTATAAGCGACGGTAACTGCTAAATCCTAAGCGGGCCGTCAGCCTGTCTGCTGTCCTACAGCAATAAAAAAAAAAAGTAGAAAGACGTTATCCGTGCAGGGGCAGAGAAAGAATACTGACCTCTGCAGCTGGAGTCCGCCTGTCGTAAAGACGACAAAATATCCCACCCTAGCTACGTGGTAGATCCTTAAGCTCGTTTGGATGGCGACCACCTTTGATCTTAAGTATGCCACCATAATAACCTTGTGTTGTGTTCCGGCATTAGTTTAGGGCAGCACCCTAGGGAAACACCCATAGGCGACGGTAACTGCTATATTCTAAGCGGGCCGTCAGCCAGTCTGCTGTCTTACAGGAATAATAAAAGACAACGAAGGTATTATTCTAAACATTTCCTCAGAACACTCTCCGTTATAACTCAAAAGTTTACAATCATATTCATATAATATATCATAATAATATTTTCCACGTTGCACGATTTTTGTCGTGGCACGTGTGAGTCTATTATGCAAGTCACCATTTACAACATTAACTGATTCTTGGGTCTAATTTGCCATCGGATTACGACCTAAAAAACAGTAAACATGTTTTTATCCATGTAAGTAGCTAGTTTCAGTTTCCGGTAACCCGACACTAATATGTGATGTTTTACGACCTACTACTATGGTTAACTAATAAAAGACAAATTGCCAGTGGCGTACCTATTAAGTACTCCAGTTCACCCTAAGCCATTTTGCGGTGTCACAGTATCAAATTTTCATTACCTGATAATTGAATAGACGGACTGGCTTTAAATCCTCACAGCGAAGATGAGTCGAAAAAAGTGTAAATCAAGATTAAAAGCTCTATACACAAATAATCATTACTTTAATCAAACCACTTATTGAGCAATTTTTTTTTTGATTTATTTATAAAATTCACAGTTATTACATTGGCTTGATAAAATAACAGCACAAAAAACCACTAAGGTTTGTACAATGCCATCGAAACTTAAGTCTACGCACGTTCAAATGACTGAGTAAATTTAGATTACAATTTCTCTATAAAGTACATATTTTTTAAGTGAGGCTTTAATATTTTTTTGGGTTATATTATCTCTTATATTTGTTGGTAAATCGTTTAATAATCTTGGAACTAAGTAGGTAGTTGTGCGCTTGCCGTACATATTCTTCGCGCCGCTGGTAGCAAACCGGTTTTGAGCAGCAGCCCGAGTATATACAGCGTGCTTCATTTTAGTTTGTATTTTTTTATTAAAAAAGTTTTCCTTGAGTATCATTTTTTTAAATTGAATTTCTACAAGTAAAATCTTGCAGTGTTTAAAAAGACTGCTTTCATTATCAGCAAATTTATGTTTGATATTTAGGG
Source organism: Malacosoma neustria (assembly GCA_963693495.1). Lineage (NCBI taxonomy): Eukaryota > Metazoa > Arthropoda > Insecta > Lepidoptera > Lasiocampidae > Malacosoma > Malacosoma neustria. The sequence goes on from OY856383.1 coordinate 14,534,316, forward strand.
AAACAATATTTTTTAATATTTTATGTTGCAGTCTATGTATTTTATTCATGTAAGACTTAAAGGTGCGACCATAACTCGTTAATCCATACTGGATATATGATTCACCTAATGCATTATAAAGCATTAATTTAGTTTTAAAGGGTAAACGTTTTTTTTAATATTGTCATATTTGCTAAGAACTGTCTTAGTTTATTACATACATATTCTATATGACTTTCCCAGTTCAGTTTATTGTCGATAGTAAGGCCAAGATAAGTATGAGTATTGACTACTTCGATTTCTGGGCAATTACAAGTAGGGCACGCTGTATGGATACAATCATGTACGTGTGCAACTATGTTTTTAAAAGTACAGCATTTTTTATAAGGTGATTTAATGACTATTAAATTAAGCGAGTAAATTCCCAGTGCCAAATCTGTATTTGATAATAACTACTGATTTTAATATAAAAAGAATATATCAAATATTTCACCATTAATTGTTGCCGTAGTAAACTGACGTGTACGAGTAGATTTCACACATGACAAATTTCAAAAGAAGTAGGCAAAATTAAAACTGCGTTTTCAAATTTTTATCTGTTTTTTTTACGTATAAAATAAAATACAAGTAAGTTTTTGGAGAAACGAAGGTGAAAGGTAAAATTGAGAAAGAATCTTGGTGAAATGAAGAAGTACAGGTGATCCTGAAAGAAAAAAAATATGTTTTTTAAGAATGGTAGAGTTTTTGATGAGAATGTTATGGTAAAGGAAAGTAAGAAGAAAAAACATTTAAAATATAAGAAGAGAACAAAAAACATCTGTATAGTTTGGTGAATGTTATGGAAAAAAATGCAAGGTGTATAACCCATATGCAATATATAAAAGATCATAGTGGAAGGGTCTTAACAGACTATGAAGAAATAAAAAGCAGATGGAAAAATTATTTCTGTGAATTGATGAATGTAGAGAATGTTTGCGGTGGAATGTTAGAGAAGGTACCCGTTAACATGGGCGTTGTAAAAGGAGTGAGTAAGGCTGATGTTAGATTGGCTGTATGTTTACAGCCAATCTGTTGCATACTGTTGTATGCAAAATGGCAAGGAATAGATGAAAAACCTGTGGAAGTATGGATTGTTCTTGAAAACAGATAGATGAAAGTGGTTAACTGTGTTAATCAATAAGCTGTTGCAAGACGAGGCTATCCCAAATGAATGGTTCAATAGTACGCTAGTGTCCATTTTGAAGAATAAGAGTGATGTACATGTTTACAATAATTATATAGGAATAAAGCTCATGTCTCACAGCATGAAGATTTGGGAGAAAGTAATAGCAATGCAACCATGATAGGCGGTTGAAATAAGGGTGAACCAATTAGGTTTCATGTCTGGGCGAAAGGGCGAGGGACTATGGATACCATATTCGCACTTCACAAACTGTGTGAAAAATAACAGAATTGCACATAAGAACCTGCACATAGTATTCGTTGACTTCGAAAACGTATATGACCGGTTTCCTAGAAAGGTTTAGTAGTGGGCCATGAAAGCTAAAAGAGTGCCTGTAAAGTCCTTTTTTTTCTTTTTTTATTGCTGTAGGACAGCAGACAGGCTGACGGCCCGCTTAGAATTTAGCAGTTACCGTCGCCCATGGGTGTTGGAAATGCCAGTGGCATCGCGAACACGCTGCTATCCCATAAGGGTACAGGAACTTGGGTCACTAATGCCGGAACACAACACAAGGTCATTATGGCGGCATACTTAAGACCAAAGGAGGTCGCCATTGAGACGGGCTTGAAACCCTACCACATAGTTAAGGTGGGTTGTTTTGTCACCTTTTACGACAAACTGACCCCGGCCGCAGAGGTTAGTATTCTTCCTCCGCCGTTGCACGGAAAAAAACTTGTGTACTTGCTTCTTATTCGTGTGACGTACGATAAGGCAAACACGTCCGGTCCCTAGCTGGCGTCAAAGGCAATTTCAATGTTGCACTGGGTTTACACCAAGGATCGGCTCTTAGTCCTTATCTGTTCCTCCTGGTAGTAGACGCAGTAACATCAGGGATACAGGAAGAGGCACCTTGGTGTATGCTGTTTGCCGATGACATTGTGCTGGTCGGAGAAAATGCTCACAAAGTTCAGAGAAGATTGGCTAAATGGCAGGAGAGATTAGAGGGTGTTGGGTTGAAGACAAGTAGAACCAAAACTGAACTATTTTGTGACTGGTGAAATTTCTGCCTGTACCCCGATTACCTTAGGAGGCGTGTCTCTGCCAACTTGCTCCAACTTCTGGTACCTCGGATCATTAATCCAGAACGACGGTGAGATAGGCTGAAATTTGAAAAACAGAGTGAATGCAGGATGGATAAAATGGCAGGTTGCGACAGGTCTCAGGAACAATTTGCAATCCACAAGTACCGTTTAGACTTAAAGGTAAAATTTACAAGTGTTGTAAATAAGACCTGTCATATTGTATGGATTAGAATGCTGCGGAAAAGGTGAAAGGTTATTGCATGCAACAGAGATGCGGATGTTGAAATGGATAAGTGGAGTTACAAAAATGGATAAAATTGGAAATGAGTATATTAGGGGAAGTTTGAAAGTAGCGCAGTGATTGAAAAACTGAAAAGTAATAGATTAGTAGTAGTAGTCTAGTCACAAACATACTCTCTTCACATATAATGTGAAGCGAGGAGCATGATGTAACAAGGAGAATGCCAGAAACGAGAGTGTATGGATAAAAGAGGAGAGGTAGACCAAAGAAAATATGGATGGAATTTGTAAAAGATGATATGGTTAAAAATGAGTGATTGTTCAGATGACACCTTATAGAGGAGAGTGGAAGGAGAGAACATGTTGTGCCGATCCCACACAGTTTGGGATAAGGGCAGGAAGAAGAGTGAATATGAGTAATATTAAATAAAATATATGCTTGTTGCAGTATGTAGGCAATGTTTTACATAATATTTTTGTAAAACATTGCCTATATTTAAAAATTAGTAATTTTAATTAAATATAATATCTGATACACTTTACAAGAATTTTAAGTCTTTTAATTCCTTTAAACGGTGAACAGTTCAAGCAGTAAGTTGCCATTAAATTGCCCCAGGGAAGGAACATCGCAAACTAATATCCGCATTTAAAAACACCAAGCCCGCGTTTCGTTAATACTGGATTACTCCGATATTTTATTATGGCCGAGGCCGATTTTGGCCAAGAAATGCTACATTGATTCAACTTAGCACAGATAAACCGCGTCTTTATAGTAATTATTATAATACAGTTTTAGATCTGTAAAATGTTTTGATTTGTTTCAGTTAATCTTCATATTTTCTTTGATTCATCACATTATATAGATTTTTTTTATTCCTCTCCTAAGAGACGAACTATAATTAAATAAAATATTACCAGTACACGTCACACAGCGTCATCTAGTCTTAAAGTATGCAATTGAGCGCTTATGTTATGAGTACTAGGCAAGTTATATATTATTCATATTTTTTATTTTTCAATAAATGCACGTTACATTAGCACTATTACCCGGGGCAGAACTAAAATTTCAGAACATCGCAGTTGATTTAGTGTGTGAAAGCCATCACAACATGGAGATCGTTGCCTCGTTGAAAAAGATTAGGCACAACAATTATCGGCTTAAGGCTGTATGGTTCCGGTTGGAGATAAGAAAAGGGCCACTTCATCACTTTCTAAGGGACCTTTTAAAGGTATTATATAACGCTACAGTCAAATTACCCTGGCAAAATTTGATTGTTTATTTTTCAATTATTAAAGAGTCAAAAGGCAAATATCTGCAAATACAAATTTATTTATTTTTATTTTGGCCATTTTCTTATGACTCTGCTCAGAGACAAAAAATTCTACAGAAGAGCACCGATGCATTAGCCCTTTGAGCCCTATTCGGTTAAGTACCTCGAAAGGTAAACTACAAAATCGTAAACTAGTAATGCTATCGGAATGATACACTTAAAAAAACTTCCCTTGCGTTGTCTAGTCTTCCGAAGGACATTGGTAAAAAAACATGATTTACCCATGAATATACGTATATTATATGCTGATATAATATACGTATAACATGGTAAAAATATTAAATTTGTTTGCTGTGTTTTATTCAGTTGAATAAAACACAGTCGTTGATAAAATTACTGTGAGTATAATAAAAATGTTAACAAAGTATTTTTATTCCAGCAATTTTGAAATGTAAATATAAATAACATTTTAAACAGAAACGTGACTTTTTCCATTTTCAGACAATCCCATTTATATTTCTGAGCCCTTTTGCTTTGTAAATAATTTCAAGAATCATAAAAACTCGCTTGTAGTTTCAAGGTTCCTTGTCTTTGTTTATTTTTTCTTCCGAAACTTCGCCCAGTCTATAAATACTTGAGTTATATTAGATAAATGAGTTGGACGGGTAAAAGATTACTTTGAAGACATTTTGATGAATATTAAATTAAAATTCCTTTGTAAGGTAAATTGAAAACGTAATAAATTTTATTACATTTTACCAAAAAAATTATTAAACATTTCTACGAGCTGCAATAATATCTATTCCGGATATTATAGTTTTGGATAAAAGCCGGTATAGGTTAGTTAGTCTTGAAATAAAATAATCCTTTTTTTGGGAGGTGGAAATGCACGACGCACACCCCGCCGCGTGGGAATACGCGGCGGGATAGTGTGCGTGTAGGAATCAAATCCGCTACCACTAGATGGCGCCTGTGGCAATATCAGCTCACGTTAACATTTCCCAATGACGTATTATAAATCCATACGTGAATTAAACGCAGGTCATCGTGTGTATGTCGGGGTCTTTTGTCTTTTGGTCGTATTTAGTAATAGCCTCAGAGGTCATTGTTGTAGAGATGGGCTGAGTGATGATTTTTCTGTATCAATGACTGCATGACAATGACAAATAAATATCGGTGACGGGAACAATGACAAAATCATCAATGATTTTTAGTCACTTCAATTATGCATACTGAAAATTATCGTTGATTATGATGTGATATTATCATTAGTTATGACTATTTACTTTATAAACCGTAGGATGTTTTCTTAAAATATGTTTTTTTTAAATTAGTTGTTAGCTGTTATATAGGATAATTTCACCCTGCATAATTTACATACCGCTGTTTTTTCATTAACAGATTCAATGTCAAAATGTATCCATACGTTGGACATTTTTCTTACAGTTGAAGCCATTTTTGAATATAGGTAATACAAACTGAGAATCTAACATTTTATTGCCTTTATGTAGGTATTAACAAATAATTTAAAGGTATTACACTCACTGCAACTGGTAAAACGAAGAAAAAGTTTAGCTAGCGGTTCGGGAACAGTTTTAAGCATTTACTTAGTGTAGGTACTTTGTGCAGTTTATTGAATAATAATGTTAGTTATCAAAAGTATTTTTTAAATATAGGTAAACTGCACAAAGTGATACACTAAGTGTTTGAATTGTTGCTGAACTGCTGGGTGAACATTTTCTTTGTTTTAAAATCTTTATTACATTTCACTGTATTCACTAAAAAATACTTATCAAAAAATCAATTATACTGAGCCAATACTATTACTGATGTGTATTTCGCACATGTAAAATGAAATTAAGTAAGGGTGGTCCTCCTCATTTAATCAAAACAATAATTTACGAAACACTAAATAATAATTATTTATATATTAAGTACATATTTTTTTAATATTTATTAGTTATTAATATATATTAGAAAATGTAAATAATTTCCAATAATTACCATCATATAGCGGTATCCGTCATGCGTCGCCACGCTAGAAATCGGTTTTACGTGCGGCTATGTTTCACATCAAAAGGGAGTTTGATTAACTACGCGATGAACGTAGAGATTTTGCAGCCGGATCCTGTACTACTAATATTATCGTAATTCGTACGTAAACAACGCAAGTGAAAGCATTGTTGCCGTTCCGTGCGCCCAGCACTGGGCATTTTATTCAAAAATCATTAAAAATCATGCATGACTGCCGCCGGCCTGGCAACGTCGCAATTTGGATTCACAGTCCGCGTTTGCGACTTCGCGTTCATTGATCATTCAAGTAATGATTTAAGCATTGATGATTTTGTCGTTGTCATTGCATGATGAAATGATTTTAAAATATCGATGATTTTTACATGTGACATGATATCGGTCTCAACTCTACATTGTTGTCGTTGTATTGTAATCACTAATATAATTGTTATCGTTGTAATCATTATCTGGTGGTCGTTTTGATAATATTCAACACTTGGTTGTCGTGGTTGCATTCAAGTTAAGGAGCTTGTTTAAGAGTACAAATAATAATTAGTAGTTTATTGTGAATACTGTACCACTTCACTGTTACGACCGCCTCACTGGCAAACCACCTTCATGGGACTCCTCGTGCAATGCGCCCGTAAGTCCCCTTCCCTGAGTTGGAGGACGCACGTCAGTGGTATACCCACTAAAACCACCACGGTGTTCCTTCATACGCCATAAGTGAAAAGGCCACGGGGCGTGACGAATTATTCAGGCCGCAGTCCTGACAACCACTGGCCCACGTTCACGGGCCACTTCCAAGCCTAGGTGGTGATAAGGCCCAGCATCTTCTTTCTCACTCAGGCCTCTCTCTCTCAGTCTTGTGTGTGCGAGCTGTAGCCCTTTCGCAGGGGCCATGCCTGCGACCGATTACTTCGGCAGCCGAAGGTCTGTCACCAACGTCCGGTGACGAGAGGTCCTGCGTGAGTGGGAGGGAAGCTTAGCGCGCTCCCTCTCCCTCTCCATCGCCTTCTTTGCGGACATGACTGTCTCGCAGAAGGAGGCGACGGTGTCCCATCCGGCTTGGCTTCTGACCATCGGTAGAATGATTATGGCAGCTTACTTAAGACCAAAGGTGGTCGCCATCCAGACGGGCTTGGGGCCCTTATCACGTAGGTAGCATTTAATAAACTCAAAATAAAAAACAAACTAACCTTCAATATTTATCAAGTTAATTTAGAAATCTATGCTTTTCTTGTTTTTACAAGCTCCCATATGCCGACTCGCTAATTTACATACACACAACAGTTTCATAAATATTATTTATATTAAAAATAATAAAAACTTAAAACACATAATGATTACATACATTATGTAAATACATGCATATTAAATACACTAAAAAGGAAACAAGTGAGGTAATTATAGTAGTGTCATGGCGGCGTATGCGCAGCTTAACAACTCCTGCGTACTAGCGCTACAGCATCGCACGGAAGTGCGAAATACGCACGCTATACACGTTTATGATCAAATTTTCGTTTTGATCTTAATTGTGTTATTTATAATCTATTGTAATTATTTGATTGTGAATTTATATAAAATTATTGAATATACATATTAAGAGTGGAACCATTGTATTTATCATTAGTGTTAACGAATAACCCGAATCGGCGAGATAGAATATGATTTACGAAAAGTTCACGAAATAAATGTTGCGTGTGTATACTTTTCGTAATCGCTCCCCAGTGTCATTTGGTTTTGTATCCACTTCATAGATGAAAATTCTCTAAAATATTTTTATTTTATATTTTGAAGTCTTTGTTTTTCTTATTAAACCAATAACTGAAAGTAACTTCTGACTAAATTACCATTAGTTTATTATAAATGCAAATTAAATAATATTCAAAATATTTCCTAACAAAATATACTCTGAAACATCACATTCCGTTCAGACCACCGCTTATAATATTGTCATATATTTAGTAAGTTGTCAATAACACACGACGGCACGGTGATGATATTAAAGCAGCAGATTAATATCCTCTCTAAATCATATTATATTAAACATGTCTTCGTTATATATCATCAATGAGGATTTACCGGGTTTCCTCGAACCATAATTTGCTATTAACTCGCATTAAGTTCGTTATCTTGTGTTCGGGTGGGAGTTCATGTATAAAGTATCCAAGTATGTCACTTTCTATTATTTAAAATAAATTCGGACTCGAACAAAGACTCGATCGCCTGATATTCCTGTGTGGGCCAGCCTAAGTCAAAGCTGACCATATCCGCCCGGGCTAGAGACCCACGCGATAAGAGGCCTGGGTCACCATAGCTGATCCAGCCCTCAGGTTAAAGATGTATTTGAAAGCATATCTCTCCATCCGTGCGTTGGGCAGTAAAGGAATATTGAGTTTTAGTAGGTATATCAGCAAATTGCTCTCCCTCATCACCTGTGGGAGCACATAGTTGCATTGTACGCACATGTGCATCAAACATTTCCACATTAAAAATAGGAAGTTATCTAGTGCATTCAGCTATTAAATGACAAGTAATTTCATCCTACACGGAGCCTATTCATTTTAAAAGCCACATATATGTATATGTACATATATATTCATTCTGCTTGCTGTTTAATAATATGAGTATAGTAAAAGAGTCACTCTTACCGAGTCTATCTTGACATGTTTTTGTATTTGTGCGGTTTTTTTTTTTTTGATTGAGTGTATTTGTTGAGTCATTATAGTACAAATTACATTTCTTTTTATAGCTAGAGTTCAGCAGATATGCAAACGGCCCACTCCGGCAGGTGGTCACCGTCACCTATGGATGTTTGCAACATCAGAGGCATCACCAACGCGCTGCCGGTCACGAAGAAATTTTATAACGCCTTTTTTGAAGAACCCCATATCGTACCGTGTTGAGAAAACCTCATCCGGAAGCTCATTCCAAATCCTGGGCCGTTTGCCTGTCTGCTGAACTCTAGTTATAAAAAAATATATACAAAAGGAAGATTCTATATTATAAATGAAAATGTTGATCTTTAGCAGCTTTCATTGAATAAAATATCTGTTTACGATACCGCTCACGCGCGAAAGAGACTTCGTTGAGAACTCGATGAAAATTGAAGGAGGGTATTAGTGAAGTGACAAAAACGTTTCTATAATATATACAGTGTAATAGGCTTGTGCTATATACGAAGCTATACGTTACCAACATTCTTCAGAAAACATTATTTAAATACGTATAGGACATTTTTACAAGCTTTTAATCGTAATTGTATCAGAAGCTTTAACTTCACTTCTGAATATCATTAAAAGGCTTAACTTTATTATGTTTATTTGCGTCGATAAGTTTTTGTAATATTTCTGATTTCAGAGAAAATATCCTAAAGAAATGAAAACTTAATTATGTTATGTATCAAGGATTTTAAGGGAGCAATTATAGAATCTAAACGTTATCTGTCTTTATACCGGAAAAGTAATATTTCATTTATCGTCTTTTACGACTTCCTGATTAAATGGTGGAGTACATCTATCTTTAATGAGTTCTATGACACGTAACTGTTTCGATTCCTGTCTCTAGTATGGATGTTTGTGTACAATTTAATATTTATTTATAAAAAAAAATCCGCATAAGCGCTGTAACAGTTGTGTAGCATCCATAACACAAACACTCTGGTTCTTTGGGACTAGATAGTGCTGTGTGAATTCCAGTAAATTTATATTATTAATTACTGTTAACCAGACAGTCGAATATGAAATTTTGATTTGAACAAGTAAAAGCGTCTACTTCTTTATCTATACTTTTATACTAATATAAGAGGAAAGATTTGATTGTTTGTTTGTTTACATTGAATAGGCTCCGAAACTACTGAACCGACTTAAAAAATTATTTCACTATTGGGAAGCTACACTATCCCCAGGTGACATAGGCTATATTATATTTTCAAAAAAATTTGGGATCCTTACTAAAACTATTGGAGAATAATGTAACACAAGGTGTAAAAAAATTTCCTAAAATATTCTTTACATCGCGTGCGCTGCGAAAACTATTGATGATAGAATAAAATAATGTAATACGATTTTGCAGAATACATCATTATTTACAAAAAGTGTCGCAACAGCATATGTCTAACTATTATAGTTATGCCACAATAAGTGTTTTTTTATTTTAAAAATTTAATTGAAATGCCGCCACTAGAATAGACTCTTTATAGTTGTATCTTGGTATTAATTCTTATCAAAATCTGCTTTAATACCTTTATATAACTTTTTGAATTATTCAATTCGGACATTCCATTCGAAAGATATCACGAGTTTAAAAATGTAAGTATTAGAAAAATGTTGCGTGGTAGCCGTCAACCCTGCTCGGCTCTAGGCAGCACCATGCAATGTAGGCGTCAGTGGTGTTTTTAAAAAATTTGAAATAAATAACAATTAAATACTTATTAAAAAATAACAAAAATATAAATAAATAATAATAACAACAAAAATCATTAAAATAAAATTTCATTAAAATAATAATATTTAAACTACGCAAATAGGGTTTATGTGTGTGTATTATAATTTTTAATTTTGCAATTTTTGTTAAATACCCGTGCGAAGCTGGGGCGGGCCGCTAGTTTTACATAAAATCGTTATTTGAACGAAATAATAGAAACAGTCGCTACAATTCAATAATTCACTACGGTTCGTTTGTAAACAATTATTTTCTATCCAGAAATTCTCTTTCAATTTTCAAATTTAAAATATCTTCCAAAATAGTATATCTTTAAAGTGTAACTAATACTTGTTTTCAGCATCTTCCTGCCATCAAGTATTCAGTAGTGATAAGAGCAAAAGCGGTAAATTGACGTCACCGCTCTACCCTACGGCGTATCCCCAAAAAACGCAATGTCACTATGACTTCTTGGCCCGAGGCAGGGAAAGGGTCAGATTGGTGTTTGAAGATTTTAGCCTGCAAAGGATGTCTGACAATATCATCGAGTGAGTACCGAACTTAATTGGGTTCGGAGTGAATGTTCCGGTTAATTAAATCATATTATTTACAGTTTATTTCAGAGTATATTTATGTGTGTACAGGATTGACATTAATTGTGAAGAATCGGCAGCCTCATTTCTAAGTAACCGCAGGATATATGAGTATAATTTGCCACATCTATCTTATATAATATCTTGTGACTCTTTGTAAAAAAATAAGGTAATATAAGATTATTTGCTGAGCCCGGTATGTCATCAAATGATCTCGCTATTTAAATATGTATTAGGAGTGGCCCTGCACAAGTCCGAGGCTATAGTATTTTACAGCCGACGATGTGGGCCTGTACATCACTGTGGGAGGCGTCCGTATCGGCGTCGAGATAACGCTCAAGTATCTGGACGGTGTCCTCGATCGCCGATGGGACTTTTCGGCACACTTTGAGCAGGTGACCCCTAGACTCACGAGAGTGGCTGGGGAACTAGCCCGACTACTCCCTAACATCGGGGAACCGAACTCAGTGTGCCGGAAACTATACAAAGGAACTATACGATCAACGGCCCTTTACGGGGCTCCCGTTTGGGCGGAGCACCTGACGGCCAAGAGTGCTTCGTTGCTGCGAAAACCACAGCGCACACTGGCTGTCAGGGCCATCAGAGGATACCGCGCGGTGTCCTTTGAGGCGGCCTCCCTCCTCGCCAGATCCATGCCGTGGTATCTGGAAGCTCAGCTCTTGTCGTTGCTGTATCGGTGGCGCCAGGTGGCTGTCGTCCGGGGTTCTTGCCTTACACCTCGTGAAATCGAGATTAAGCGGGTGGAGCTCCAGGAAAATCTTACGGCAGTTTGGAAGGAAATACTTGCGCAATCCAGTATAGACCAGAACACTATCGCAGCGGTGCGGCCCGCCCTTCAAGACTGGCTTCACAGGCGTCACAGCGTCGTTTCACGTGACACAAGTACTCTCGGGGCACGGCTGCTTCGGACTATACCTGTGTCGCATCGCTCAAAAGGAGCAAACGACAGAGTACCACCACTGTAACGCCGGCGACGAGGACACGGCACTCCACACCCTCGAAGTGGGCATTGGAGCGCCGAGTTCTCGTTGTCACCATCGGTTGACCTCTCACTCCCGGCCATCATCTTAGCAACGGTCGGGAGCCAATCTGGATAGGATGCTGTCGCCTCCTTCTACGAGGCAGTCATTTCCGCGAAGGAGGTGTCGGAGAGGGAGAGGGAGCGCACTAAGCTTCCCTCCAGCTCACGCAAGGCCATTCGTCGCCGGAGGTTGGCGACAGACCTCCATTGGCCGTAGTGATCGGTCGTGGGCGCGGTCTCCAGCCGTAGTGCCCAGCTCACACCTGCGTGAAGAAGAAGATGCCGGGGATGGTCACCCCCTCAAATTTGAAGAGGCCCGCAAAAGTGGGCTGGTGCCTGTCGGGGCCGCGGTATGACTAAAACGTCGCGTCCCGCGGCCTCTACACTTAAAGCGTGTGAAGGAACACCAGGGTAGTTTTAGTGTGTATACCAGCGACTTGCGTCCCCCAGCCTAGAAAAGGGGACGTACGGGCGCATTCCATGGAAGTTCCACACTACTCCGCCGCCCATTCCAACGCAACAGGGTGTGCGTCATGCATTTCCACTTCCCAAAAAAAAAATTAAAATATGCTTATATCTTATATAATAGGTATGTAGAAACGAGCTATTAAAACTACTCTTCAATTCTCTTCTTCAAAACTCTTCTTCAGTGTTCATAAATATTAATGATTTGCCTTAATTTTCAATTATCTTTTCATTTTTTTTTCTAATTTCTAGGTAAAGAATATGTAAAGTAATTTTATATATATTTTAAAAGGAACTACTTCTTTCTCATTGTTACAGTTGTGAAAGCATGGACGCTTTAGATATATTTTTATATGTGGACGGTCGACTCGAGAAAATGGTGTCTTTCTGCGGAAGCGAAACGCCAAAGCCGATAATGTCGAATGGACCAAAGTTATCGATGGAGTTTCGCGGAATATATTCTTCCCGATATAGTAGAGGTTTTAAAATATCTTATTCTTTCGTCGAAGGTAAGTCAAAGCTCAAAATCTTATCAAAGTTATGGATAAAACAAAAACTGATTGAAAAATTCTTCTGAAAAACATTTAATACTAAAATAATGCACATTATTAGCTTACGTGAATACTAAAGAGCACAATAAAGAGATTTTCATACATTCATTCAGTATTAACAGACAAAAACGTCAATCAGAATCGTACGTACTTTATTCTGGTTACTTCTAGAGAATTGCCATTAGAGCTTCCAAGTCCACTGTTAACTTAATCGTAAGGTTAATTACACAAACAGACAAACAGGTAAACTAAATACTGTGAGCTATTGATTTTTTGTTTTAAAATAGTCAGCAAAGGGAAATATCGAGGAAATTTACATGAAAACCTTCCGTTCACCAGCAAACCAAGGTTTTGAAATGTTTATCGTGGAACCACTTGCACTCTTGAGTTACACCCAAAAACAACTACTGGGTTAAAATTAAATATTTATTCTGAACACCTCATGCTCCAAACTATGAGAAGTTTAAGCTAAGTTTAAGAGAAGAGTGCTTTACCCATTTAAATATTTTAAATATATTGTAATAATTCACACAGCTTACGGAGCACGGAGCAGAGCACTTGTTTTATGTGTATTAAACAATTGATATACTAGTTATAGATAGGAAAGTATTTTTCTTTTAAAAATAAACACATTTTGTACACAAAATACTCTCTCTCAAATACTCGGGACTACTTTCATCCTTTCCCTTTGTGACCTAGGGTCCTGATCCATACAGTTTTCCATATATAAGAATAATATACGACGTGAGTTATGTACTCACCTGTACACTCTTTCAGATTTCGGTATAGCAACAGGCCGTCAACTATTAGAATTTCCATGTGCCTTCGTATTTAATAGCAGCGAGTGGAGGAGGGGGTCAGTGACGTCACCCAACTATCCGGGCTTATATCCACGAGATACGGAATGCAACTATTTCTTCTACGGTAACGAAAATGAGAGAATTCATTTGCAGTTTACGTACTTCGATGTAGAAGGTGTTATTCCGTAAGTATTTTTTTTTATTATTGCTAAGGAACAGTAGTTAGACTTACGGTCGCGAATGCGCGACGCGAACACACTGCTGTTCAGACAGGGGTTCTGGAACCTGGATCACTAATGTTCAACACAGGGCTATTAAGGCGGCATACTATTGACCAAAGGTATTTGCCATCCAGATGTGCTTGGGGCCCTATCATATAGGTCCCTGCACGGTTTTTAAAGTAAATAACTCTTTCATAGTTCTAGAACTTTCTACAACAACCTTTATTTTTTCAGTATGGCTGTGACTCAGTTTTTGTGCCGTTATGGTTTATCATTTTTTTTTTGTAATCTTAGTACAAACTAATGCACAATTTAAACCATTAAAAGTTTTTCTATGATCAATGTCTGCTATTTTATAAAGTGTTATGCTATATTATACCGTAGAGTAATATATTTTTTTGTTATTGCTGTAGGACAGCAGTCAGGCTGACGACCCGCTTAGAATTTAGCAGTTATCGTCGCCTATGGGTGTTTGCAACGCCAGTGGCATCGCGAACACGCTGCTGTCCCATAAGTGTACAGGAACTTGAGTCATTAATGCCGGAACACAACACAAGGCTATTATGGCGGCATACTTAAGACCATAGGTGGTCGCCATCCAGACGGGCTTGAGGCCTTACCACGTAGCTAGAGTGGGTTGTTTTGACCCCGGCCGCAGAGGTTAATATTCTTTCTCCGCCCTTGCACGGATTAAGTATATATATAGGATATATTTAAAACACTAAGAAATATTTGTCCCCCTAAGCTATTGTTCAGTATTTATTATGCCCTATGTCAGTCACTACTAAACTATGGAATATTATCTTGGGGTGGTACATCAAAAACCTCAATGTTAGTTAGCGAAAGAGCTCAAAGATCTTTACTAAAAGTGATGACCTATAAAGGCTTCTTATATCCTACTACTATGCTCTATAAAGAAAATAAAGTCTTGTCGGTGAGAAAAATGTTTATAAAATTAGTAATTTTGAATATCCACGTGAAACCATCTAATCTTATATTTAAGCGACGGAAAGACCTTGTTTATAACATTCCACGCTGGAAAACATCATTTGCGCAGAAATTCGCGGATTATCTGGGCTCTAAATTATATAACGAAATTAGCAAAGTAATTAAATTAAGCAAACTTCCCATTGGTAGGTGTAAGAAAGTTTTGAGTGATTATTTGTATGAGCTGAATTATCAAGAGTCAGAAGAGACTATCAAAACAATTATTTAAATATAATATTACATTTTACTTATATATAACTTACATACATCATATTCACATACAATCATTGTTTCAGTTAATATATGTATCATATATATTTTTCTTTCCCTTCTTCTTTCATTAATATTTTATTTTATATTATTATTTATTTTTACTACTATATCTCATTTAACTACTATATATTATTTAATTATTAATATAATGGTAATTATTATATATTAGTACTTATGTTAAAAATACTGGCCCACTGAGATACAGTATTCACTAGTTCAGGGGCCAGTGTGATTTTCTCTAGTCAAATTAGTTGTTGTACATGAACTGCTGTGCTATGTATCTTTTTATTTTTAAAATTTGTATCTCATGTATAAATAAATAAAAAAATAATTTGCAGATTCTATAATATTGTACTACATTTCTTGAGCTTAACGCTGGTATATATTATATGTAGCACTCTTATAATCAGAACCAACATTTCGTTACTGAGGTGTCGTAAAAGACGGCAATAAATTACGCGACTAAAGGCTACTAGTATTATCCGATATATTTTATATAACCGAGGTAAAACACACTTACCAGTATAAAATAAAACAGCACATGGCGTGTTACTGGGCTCAGACCTCTCCTTAGAAGGAACAGTGTACCCACCATGCTTATCCAAAGCGGATTGGAGGGTTATGCATACGGTGACCTCGGCATGTGGGTCTCCTCACGATGTTTTCTTTCGCCGTTGCAATTATTATGTATACACTTTAGGCAAGAAATATACATAAGTGGTGCATGCCAAGATGGGATTCGACCCCGAGACCTCTAGTTTGGTCTCCTAGTTTATCGCTGAGCTACCAGGTACTAATAGTAACTTACCAGTACCGTTCAAAATATTTTGAGTGAAAAGCAGGCAATATTCTTCACCCTAATATCCCACTACGACTACTCCTAGATAGCAGATAATAGCCCAGGTGGTTGCGCACCAAGTAATGACCTCCGGCCGCCGTAAAAAGCGGCCGTGGGCGGCCCCTCGGGGGAGGATCCGCCGCCCGCACTATAGCCGCGAGGGAGAGGGCTGCGTGCTGTTCTGCGCCCCCCCCCCTCAACTGTTGATTCAGGAGAGCGCCAGGGGATGAAATCCTGACCCCCTGGCGTCAACAATTTAAAACAAAGGGCGGGCCGGCACCGGCCCGGGCCACGAGATCGGCAGGCCATGTATCCGTGGGCCCGGGCGTAGGCGATAGGAGACCAGCGGGGTTTTTTAGTGGGTAATCGGATGGTCGAACATCTTTTCCGGAGTCCCACATATCCCTCGGTCCCCCCGAGGAACCCGTCAAGAGAGGATTTTCCCGTAGACCAAAAAAAGGTGGTTGCGCACACCTACTAAAAAGCGTGGTCACCATCCAAAGTAATAAGTTGGATTTGGTTTTTGCAATGCCCAATCACCCAATTGGGGACGCTCCCTCTTATCTCCATACAAATGTTTTCACCTAGAGGTGTCCTGAGCTGTAGAGTAGTGCTGACAGTTACTACTCATGTTCTCGCCTACTAAAATAATCAACCTCCATCCAGCCAGACTATTTCGAGAGAGGTCTATATCTCCTGTCTGCTCTTCCTCCCACTCTAACTAAACTAACATTTTTCCAGGTGTGAAGCAGTATCAGCTAGTGACTACGTCAAATTCTCAAGTCAAATGATAGAAACCAAAAGCCACCGGTACTGTGGCCAGATAAAAGAGCTTCACGTGACTTCTGAGAAGAATTTCCTAAGAATCACCTTCAAATCCAACGATAGATTAGACGGAACTGGCTTTAAAGCGGATTATATATTTTTGAGAGACTCCGAAATGCATAGCATTACCATCCCTGACGAAGAAAATAGTAGGTTCTCAATTATTTATATAAAAGATTGAAATCTAAAAACAAGAGACAGTCTAAATTATTTCTTTACTTTTTTGTGACGTAGTAAGAATGTTTTGAAAATTGACACACCGCCACGAGTAACAGAGAACACTGATTTACAACTTATAAACAATTATTTTGAAAATAAATACATATTAAACATAAAAATCCATACTGTGGCCAGGAATCGAAACCCGTGAGTCCTAGGCGTGCCGTCGTGCGAAAACTGATGCGCCACGGAGATCCTCAAAAATTGAAGTAATTTTTGTGAATAAATGTAAATGAACGAAAATAAAGGACTAGGTTTCCAAAAGAGATTCACGAAAATATCGTCTTATTAAAATACATACAGCGCACCGGAGTCCACACACAAACTTTGGATACATCCATAGTAAACAATAAAATAAAAACATACTATAACGTAATTTATCTTGTTACATTACATAAATAAATATTTGTTTCAGGTTCAGCTGAAAAACAACCTGCTTGGCCTGTGTGTTTCCTATATCTAATTATATTAACTTTAAGATAGTAATACATTTCTAAAATGTGAATTTATTTGGATAAATAAATTATTAAAGTTATACTTTTTTGCGTATTTTATTTCGCTCGCGATAATTCTGTCAAGCTCAAATCTCTAAACTAAATTATAAACTTCTAAAACAAGTATGCGCGTCTAAGCATTTTCCATCCTAATCTTTCCTTCCCTTACTCACATAACAACAGCCGCGCGAATATAGCGCTAAAAAAAGGTTCTCGTTCTGCATACCGTAACATGATCGAGTTTTAAACGAAATTTTATCAGAACAATAAATATAAACAATTATTGTGTGTTACTTTCTGCAGTGATATTGTGGTTTAAAAAACATTCCAGAACCATAAATCAAAAAACGTATGAAACCATGAAGTAGGTACAACTTAAAATGCGCCTATAACAACGTTGTAGTTAGCCTCATTTTTTTAATTTGATTTCAAAATTAAAAACCGTTTTACAAAAATATCGAAGATTTCTAAACATTAAGCTAGCGAATTTGCTTTTATTAATAGTAGTCTCATTTTACGACATAAGATGGCGTTGGTTCAAATAACTTTTTGCAAGATTCAATAGTGTTATGATCTAAAAAATTAGTTTCTATCAGTTTTATTATAACGGAAGAAAATGTATTGAAAAATAATAGAACTAGAACACTTTAAGTTAATTTTGAGAACTTATTTTGTTTTCAAATCATGGCCAACTTGATTCTAAAAGAAAATATTCAAATTCAGATAAAAAGAACGCACGTTATTAAATGTAATTGGTATTTGTAAATGATATAGAAATGTGTATAGCGTTTATGTAAATTAACAATTTACCCTTACTTTGCCATATACCCTTATTTTTACTGTATCGCCCCGTAAAGTAATAAAATAGCCGTTCTATCATTACTTAAATGGTTGATGATCCTGATCAAAATCAAATTTCTTCTGTAAAAATTATAAATTAAGGATAGAATAGTTCTTATGTGAGTAGAAATCTGTAACCTTAACTGAATCGGAAAGTCGTGTAATCAAGATCAGTGCAAATATTTTTTCCCTCTACCCTGTTATTTCTTTATTCTCTCAACAACTTAAGCTGTATAGTATTCTCAAGACACATATCCGACATGGTACAGAGTCTATTATATAAAAGAATATAAACCATTGTTAAAAATTATCCAATGGAAGTAGATACCTGAAAATGTAACTTTAAACTTAAATAAACAAAGTGTTTTATAGTTAGGAAGCGAATCACGTCTGAATTGAGATTGAAATTCAAAGTTTGCGTTTAAAGAACCACTTGCCGGTTGCGCTAAATTTTCATGATTCAAAGATAGCTCACATATAAAAGATATCGGTTTTATAGTGTCGCAAACTTTATCGTTGCATTTTCAAATACAAATGTATGATACTTCAGCGCTATTAACGCTAGATCTTATATGAAGATTAAAAGTACTTTTATTAAACTATTTGATTAATCCACTTCATTTGGATAAGGTTCATATGTTAAAACACACGTGAATTTAGCTTCTAAATATGCACGAAAATTAGGATTGTTTGGACTAGAGTAAGTTGAAAAAGTTGATTGTCAATTTTCAAAACCTCTGAAATACATTTTAATAACTTAGTACATACAGAAAGTTATGTTTAAAATTATTTTTTGGAGAATCCGATAGGGATTCGGATAGTATTCCTAAACTTTTTACTAATATAATATGTGTAATATTAACAGCCCTTAAAGTTCCACTGTTGGCAGACCTTACTACAAACAAATAGGTGTTGTATATAGGTCGGTCATAATATGTATATTAAGGCAAAGAAATTATCTAAGCAGTACATGCCATCTCAGAATTCGGACCCATGACCTCTGGGTTAGTCTCCATATACTACTTATTTACTACATAACTAGTATTCTATTAGTCAACTTTTATGACTCCCTAAGTGAGTGATAAGGTAGCCTTTTTTAGATCTGATTCATCATCAAAAATAATTTTATTAAAGGGAAAGATCAGACCTCAGTTTGCCAAACCCTTTTTAACCGACTTCAAAAAAGGAGGAGGTTATCAATTCGTCTGTATTTTTTTTAATGTTTGTTACCTCAGAACTTTTGACTGGGTGAACCGATTTTGATGATTCTTTTTTTATATGAAAGCTGGTGCTTTCCGTGTGGTCCCATTTCAATTTAATTTAGTTCTGACAATGGCATCCATGAGAAAACCATATAAGTCTTAAATTTGAATTAAGTATGTGCACAACAGATGGACGAATAACAATATCACGCCAACCGATTTCAAAGATACATTTTTTATTGGAAAGGATGTACTTCAAAGGTAGTTTGATGAGAGTTTGGTAAGGTTCTGATTATGGGATCTATGACAAAGTAACGGAAATCTTCAATTCTTAGGAGCAAATTAACGATACTCGGCCAAATCTTTTATAGGCTATCCGGATATTTGAGTCACCTATCGTAACGTCGTTATGGTCAAGTAATTATCATAGTCGAATATGATGATCAATGGAACTCCTTAACCGGCTTACAGTAAGGGTTGCGATCTGTGGCAAAATTTTTAACTGTCTGTAATTAAATTGAAATGCGCTTACGTTCGTTGCTGCATTGCAACATGACGCCAGCGTTCTAATTACATTACTTATGGTCAGCCAAGGAAACACTACAACATACCTAGCAATAATTATACACAAGCACATCTCACTTACTATGTATGTAGTTCCAAACCTACTCTTGGCTGACACCGACTCTAAAAATAACAATAATCGTAACTACATTATATTATCGTAATATAGATCGTACCTACATATTGATGAGTAGAAAAAGTAAGTTATAGAAGAATATGCAATAATTTTTTTACTTTTTAGTGCATATTAATTTGTTTTGGAATAGTTTTTTTATTGAAGGCGGTTTTTTTTGTTAATTAATAAACAAAAATTACTCGTCTGTAACTGGTATTTACATTTTGTAGAATATCTATTGTATATTATATACTGGTATACTAATTGGTTTCACAAAGTTCCTGATTATTGTCCTTATTTCATTATTTTATACTCGTAAATGCTCGGAACTCAGCTTAGGGGAAGATGAGCTGAAAAAACTAAGTAAGACTAAAATGAGTAAGTAAAGTATAGCGCTGGTATAAATTTATATATGACGCATGTATTAAAAAGTAAGGTCAGGTCAGGCCATTGCATAAAGAAAAAATATTTGAATATTTCCATGGGCCTGATATAGTTTTGGCGCCTATAGGCATCTGATCCTCAAATTCCAGTAGGGTAACCTTAGATCTGAGCTTTAACATCAAGGAGCACCAGCATAAGTGAAGTTGTCCTGGAATCTTGTTTAAGTACTCGTAGATGCTACAATTATAATACAATACCAACAAGAACAATAAAATACAACACAGTCTTATGTACGGTAATATTATTTCCATAATCATTCTAAATTCGAAGACTTAAAGATGATACAGAGAAACTGTCAGGTACGGTACGGAGACATTATGTAGTGACTTAGTGTGTCAGCATTGCAGACAGTAATCTATCTTATGTTACCTGCTCGACAGAATTAAATTAAGGAAACTCCGAGAACACATTCCCTACATTCGTTGTTTTTCGCGTACATAAAGTAAATAATTTTATAAACTACTAGCTACGTGATATACACTGTAATTCCACGTAACGTTAAAACTGTTACGTTAAAACGTAAGTAAAAACGAAAACCTGATTGTTGATCGAGAATGCCCAGACAGACGGTGAAAACACAAACATTTAATTTATTTATATGAATTGAATATTCTGCTTATTACGATACAATACGTATGTATGATTGACTATCATAATATGTATGTCTAGTTTTATATAGGAACACTAACATCTACAATAAATAAATAAATACCAGGGAAAAAAATATGACTTTTCTAGAGAGTAGAATGATAATAGATTTATATAGGTTTAGGACAATACATATTAAATAGGTTCTTATTAATACTTAATTTTGTTCTAAAATTGACGTAACTTGGCATGAATGATGTTGTAGTAAAATTAGCGCTGTTCTTCCATTATATATATGGCGGACGGCCTAGGTATCAGATAGATCGCGGATCGAGAGCACTTATGACTAGCGTGTCTTCACCTAATGTGTGTAGTCACCTAAGTAAATGTACGATATATCCTGTGCGTTGTCGTTAAGCGCACGCGTTGACACGCCCTTTCACGAGTTGTCCGATTATAAATATTCTTTCATTATAATATTATTGAAGTGACGTCACTTAAAAGTGATAAAAGCAGTAACAATGAACCGGTTTATCAATTAAAGTAACTTTAGTACATTACGGAAATATGTACGTACATCAGTACTATATCTATACAAATAAATAAAATCGGAGGGTCTGTTTGTAACATTAAAATAATTTTAATTAATTTAATATTATTTATTTATTTTATTTTAATTTTTTTTTCGCTTTTTACTAAGTGTATTTGAACGTATACACGGTACATATACCAAAACAATTTTTTTACAATTTTTGTCTGCTTTGAAGTAAAACTTAATACTGACCTATCAGCCTTATATGAAATATAATCTGGAGTACCGCAGGGCAGTATACTGGGGCCAGTATTGTATACGATATATACAGCTGACCTACCAACCACGGAAAAAACGACTGTCGCCACATATGCAGATGATACCGCAATTCTGTCTACGCACATCAACCCAGCAACTGCATCTGCACAGCTTCAATCGTATCTTTTTCAAATCGAGAACTGGTTAAAAATCTGGCGAATAAAAGCTAATCAAAGTAAATCGGTCCACGTCACATTTACTCTCCGAAGAGAAACTTGCCCCCCAGTGACATTAAATGGCGAAGATATCCCTCAGGAAGAATGTGCAAAATACTTGGGAATGCACTTGGACAGAAGGCTAACATGGCAAAAACATATATGGGCAAAACGAAAGCAACTGGATACCAAGTTACGTAATATGTACTGGATACTGGGTCGACATTCACGACTGCGCCCTGATAGCAAAATGACAATTTATAAAGCCATCCTTAAACCTATATGGACATACGGCATTCAATTGTGGGGAACAGCCAGTAATAGTAACATAGAAATACTCGAGAGATTCCAAACCAAAACACTGCGAACAATCTTCAACATTCCACAATACATAAGTAACAAACTGATATACAACGACCTAAAAATAAACACTATCAAGGAAGAGATAACAAATTATAGCATTAAATATCAGCAGAGACAATCTGGAAATAAGAATAAGTTAGCTATTGAACTAAGTGGACACGGATCGCTTCAGCACAAACGATTGAAAAGGCATAGTCTGCCTACGTTGTTCGGTAGATTTAAACAGACAAAGTGAAAGCCCCCACCATTTAGTGAAGGCTCACCGAGACTGAAATCACCTCAGATATCTAAATCGGACAAACGCAAGGCTTATTGTTTATTAAAACAGATTGCCATGACGCAGAAAAGTGAAAAAAAAAAAAAAAAAATTTTGTCTGTCTGTCAGTTTGTTCCGGCTAATCTCTGAAATGGCTGCACCGAATTTGACGGGACTTTCACTGGCAGATAGCTGATGTATCAAGGAGTAACTTTGAGCTATTTTTATTTTAGAAAAAAAAAACAGTTTTAAAAAAATGATGTTTCGGAAATTTTAAATTCCAATTTAAGTTGACCTCCGATTTATATGATCAATCATATGAAATAGGGTTGAGCTTAGGCTGGACATTGTAGGTTAAATTTCCCATGTTAACCTCAGATTTATGTCATCAATCATATGAAATAGGGTTTAGCTTAGGCTGGACTTTGTAGGTTCGAACGTACGTATTCCGGAGGCACATGGCGTATCAGTTGTATTCGATAATACTGACTGTTTGCATATTTCATTTATAGTTTAGGGTTTATAAGGTTTGTAATCCAAAATAAACCATAAGTCTGATAATATATTATCAGTTTGTATTATCAGTCTGATAATACAAATTCCATAGTCATATAAAAGAGGAGAAAAATATTATATGCTTACATCAAAAAGAGGTTTCACCTCAATAATATCCAATCATCTTTCTTGGCTATCAGTATTCTTGATTTTTCTTTTCTGGGAGTATTTGCCCGCCATAAAATAACTGGAGCCTCGTTTTTCTCGGAATAAAAACAGAAAAATTCACAGAAATAAAAAGATCCCAAAATGCGATCTGAAGTTCATAGTTCGAGTGAAATGTCCGTCGTTTCGTTCCGGCATTAGTGACCCAAGTTCCTGTACCCTTATGGGACAGCAGCGTGTTCGCGATGCCACTGGCGTTGCAAACACCTATAGGAGACGGTAACTGCTAAATTCTAAGCGGGCTGTCAGCCTGTCTGCTGTCCAACGCAATAAAAAAAAAAAAAAAAAATGAAATAAAACATTCAACAGTTAGCATTTCCTTCGTTCTGTTTAGTTAGTACTTCCTTTCATTAGCCACGGGCTTGTCGTAGTGTGTATATTATACATAAATCAGGCACAGCTATTTAATTTAAATATGCAGCCGTATCTCATCGCATCTAGTCGTTAGAAAGCATTTTTAGCTTCCAATGTTCTCCAAATCACCGTATTTGTCCGAAAGTATGATTTCCTGCACTTCAGTGGGATATAGCTATATGTATTTAGGGTATATGTAAGTAGAGGATTAGTAACAACTATGATTAATCATTTGTTCAAAACACAGTAGTAATTTGTTAAAGTACATGCAAACAAATACCATTGTGATGAATATTAAACAGACGTAACAGATACGTTTAGCATCCGGCGGCGACACTCCGACTGAGATACATGCATAATATGTCAAGTTACGACGGAAGCAATCTGTCAACAATACCCTTTGCTGGACAAGTATAAAGTACAAATGGAATATTCTAGTATTATCAAAGACAAAAGTCATCGTCTCACAATTAACTGCTGTTTACTATACGCTTCAAATAGAGTTTGAAACGAAAATATAAATACTAAAAACAAAAACAGTCTTGGATTTTTATTTGTCACATTGCAACAGAACATTCTAAAACTGATTTTTGATCTCGTCCGTCAGACGGCCCACTTAGTAGTAAGCAGTTACTGTCACCTTTGCATATTTGCGATGCCAGAGGTATCGCTAACATGTTGCCATTCTCGTAGGAGAAATAGGACCTGGGTTACTTATGCCAAAACACAACACAAGGTTATTATGGTTCCATGTTTACAGACTAGGGGTAGTTGCCACCCAGACAGACTTAGAGCCCTAACCACCTTGCTAGAGTTATTTTGTCGACAGGCCGCCCCCGGCTGTTAAAGTCTTTATTATTACTCTGCCACTGCACGGAGTAAATAAACAAATGATAATAATAAGAATACACGTTAGCAACGAGAGGAGAGGCAGTCGTTTGGGAAAAGAATGATAAATTATATCAAAAACTCTAAAATCAAATTGTGTCTTTAAGGTTTCAATATTTCAAATTAAGCAGTTATTAGTTTTAATTTGGCAATGATAACAATTGTAAAATTGAATACATGTTCATAGTTCGAGTGAAATGAACAATTTAAAGCTTTTCTATAGAAATCTGTTGTCTATTTCATAATTTAAAGTAATGTAGATTTTATGTAAAACTGTGGAAAAAATGTAGACATTCGAAACATTTTTTTTCTTTGAATATTTTAAATATTTTTGATAGTGCCAGTATAACGTTACTGTTTTGTATTTTTGTAATATGTAAAATCTATGTAGGATTTTGTTTATGGAAGGTGTTATATATTTTTTATTTGACAGCAATCGACCCCTATTCTTCACTGGATGTAAGCCTCTTCCAGCAGCAATTAAAGTTCATGTTCAATATTCATTCTATATGCTCTTTTCTCTATCAATTATTTAAATATGCCTTATAGCGTCTGTTAAAAAGTTGATTAGATCTAGTCCAAAAACAAGCAGCAAAGAGCTCTTATTACTTACTTATTACTAGACAACCGATATAATACTTACATACTTTTTCCTTCATAATAATAATTATTAAATTTGAGACGGGAATAAATTATTCCATGTAGGTATCAGGTACAAATTTCATTCAGCTATGGTGGTAGTCATTTATTTAAAGATACAACATAATCTAATAAGGTAATTTTGAACTTAATCGATAAGACTGAACTTAATCTTGAAATGTTCTCATCCATCTCATAATAATATTATAAATGTGAAAGTATCTATGTCCGTCTATCTGTCACGTTTTTAGGCCTAAGGCTACTTTTGATGAATTTCGGTATTGAGATGGATTGTATCTTGGAGAAGGACATATGCTACTTTTTGTTGTGAAAACTAAACTTGAAGGGGATGAACGTAATTAAGAGATGTTTTTTTTTTAATTTATATGGCAGAACAACGTTTGCCGAGTCAGCTAGTATAATATATGTATGTATAAATTTATCCCACATTACTTTTTTTTAAATTACAAAACCTTATTCAGTGTGTAAATAGTTTCTAAATTCTAGTTTTATAAGATCGTTCAAAGCAACCAATCACATCGAACAAAACACAGCCTTCATCAGAAACCGCTAAGAGGTTTACGTCGGTCGCAACCCTATTTTACCGTAAGTTTTGAGTAACAATGAAATGCTTTTGGGAAGCTTCGCTGTGGGTTTAAAATTGATAGATTATTTATAGAATCTA
Source organism: Malacosoma neustria (assembly GCA_963693495.1). NCBI lineage: Eukaryota > Metazoa > Arthropoda > Insecta > Lepidoptera > Lasiocampidae > Malacosoma > Malacosoma neustria. Next base: position 14,560,459 of record OY856383.1, read on the forward strand.
TGTGGGTGTTATGAACATGTTAGTGGTATTATAGTATATGGAACTTGGGTATTTTGCGAACTTATATTTTGTAAGCTCATAAATTTGTTTGCATCCACATATTTAGAATTTGAGGCATATGTGGAGTATTTTTAATTCTTCTCAAATATATGTGGTAGTAGTACCCTTCCGTGATATTATTTTTTAATGAACAAAAACTTATAACGAAGATTACATGCGGCTAAATTTCATTTTCTAGGTATAACTACAGTCTACCCACCTTAAATCTTTTTATTGCACACAAATACCAACGGACACACTTTTTATTTTTATCCAGAGTTTGGAAGATCTAATTCTAATGAGCAACTGATTTTTTTTATCTTGTACAGTTGTTGAGCAGAACATGGTGGGCTTATTTTTGTATATCAAAACATTTTTTATTCATATTTTCGATAAATAATTACATGTAGCTAATTATATCAAGCCTTGATTATTAATTTATATGACTCCGTAGTTCGATGAGTACTGTTTTCTAGGGTCATCACAATTCATCTCGCAAGAAGGCTCAACGAATTCCAACCCTCGGAACAGGCCGGATTTCTGCTGGGTTATATGCTGCTATAGCACCATAGACCACATTAATACAGTGCGGTAGGTTATACAGAAAACAGAAGAGCCTGCTCCTATGTCTCGCATTTGTGGACTATGGAAAGATTTTGACCCTGTCGAGACCTGGGCTGTTCTGGAGTTTTTGCAGCGTTGCTAAGTGGATGGAAGTGGCAACATATCGAAGCGTAGAGATGTATGACGCCGCCACGATGTCCGTCTGAGTTCAGAATCAGCAGTCTCAGTCTATCCAGTTACGTAGAGGCGTGAGACAGTGGGACGTTCTTTCGCCGAAACTGTTCTCAAACACCTTCAAAGACATGCTTGAAACTCTAAACTGGCAAGGGCTGTGATCCGTCAGATAATCAAAGTCACTGATACTGCTTCCCGAATCGGCAAGCTGAAGTGGCAGTGGGCCAGCCATATCTGTCGCAGAACCGATTACTGATGAGGTAAACGAGTTTCTGAGCGACTCGGCAAACGTAGGGTAGGACGCCCAGCGGCGAGGTGGGGCGACGATTTGCGTAAAATGCTAAGACTGGAGTCTACAACCTGGAGATTAGGCTATATGGCATGCCTAGGGAGAGGCCTACGTCCGGAGGTGTACTTGAATAGTCTGACGATGATGAACATCCCACCGCTGGACTGAGTTCTCCCTCGTGAGAACTCAGTCCAGCATTTTCCAGAGCTCTCAAAATCACAGTGGACAATTTGTTATAATATATATATATATATATATATATATATATATATATATATATATATATATATATATATATATATATATATATACCTAGTCAGGTCATAAATTCTGTCACATGTTTAATGTAAAATAATTGTAACAAGTTTATTCATTATGTAACCATTCATATACCAAAATGAACTTAACAAAACATAGATTCTTATGACATTAAAGTTTATTCAAAATGACCTCCGTGATTTTGAATACAAGCCTTCAATCTACGCGGCCAGTCGTCTATCGCAGCACGAACGAGGTCCATGTCAATATCGGCGGCTGCCTTAATCAAGGATGTCTTGAGTGACTCCAAATTGGGATGAGGCTTTGAGCACGCCTTTTCCTCCAAGTGTTGCCATATCTTGTAATCTAACGGATTCAAATCTGGACTGGAGGAGGGCCAGTCTTCGTGCCGGATGAAGTCGATTTCACGCGCCGCCAGCCAGTCTTGTGTGCTCTTCGCTCTATGAGCTGGCGCCGAATCTTGTTGGAATACCCAGTGCCTGTTATTGAACATGGTATGAGAAACAGGTTCCACAAGGTTCGTCAGGACTGTATTTTGATACACAACAGCATTCGTTTTTACACCTTTCTCACAAAAATGTACCTCTGTTAAGCCCCAATAAGAAACTCCCAACCATACCATGAGCGAGGATGGAAAATGACCTCGTTGGACACGCGGAATACGGTTGCTCGCTTCTTCACTACTGTGTGCATACACCTTATCATTTTGTTTGTTGTAGCTCTCTTCTACGGTAAACATTATTTCATCCGAAAAAAGAATTTCCCGATATTTTTTTCCCGCGTACCGCTTCAACAAAGCGCGGCATCTCTTCAGTCTCAGGTCCATTAGACGAGCATTCAAACGATGTCCTGTTTTTCTTCGATATGCCCGAAGCCCTAAGTCTTCATTTAACACCCTTTTCACCGTGGTTCTGCTTAACCCCATCTGAAGGGCCAACAGTTTAGGCTTACGTTTGGGATTTCTTTGAATTCGTGCCTTCACAGCTTTTATCACTGCTGGAGTCCTAACAGACCGAGGGCGACCACTTCTTGACCTGTCATCTACACTAGAGTCTTCATTGTATCGTTTGATGGTACGATAAACGAATATTTTGGTTATATTCAAATTTTTCAGTATGTTAAAAATTTGAATTGGCGCGTAACCGCAACGATGCAACGCAATAACTGCAACACGGTCTTCTTTAAGCGTCCACTCCATATTTAAAAATGAGTAAAATTCTAAAAGTATACATTTTTTTTTCATGAACAATTCGAAATTCGAATTCAATAAACTTGTTTGTGGCCAGCATTCTAAAAGAAAAGTTTTTACTGCGTGACAATACTTATGACCTGACAAGGTATATATATATATATATATATATATATATATATATATATATATATATATATATATATATATATATATATATATATATATATATATATTCTTATAGGATCTTCAACATATGTTGTTGACATATTATATCAATAAATTACTTTAATTAAATACACTTCCAATAATAACATAAATAGGAAATTAAAGACTAAATCTATACAAATAAATAAATACATACAATACATCAACAGTTATTCGAAAAATGTGTCAGTTGTAAAAAAATAAGTCAAAGTTATCAATGAACTATTTCTTTATGTACATAACACTCCATACTGTTCACTTGGTTGTAAGCACACTTTCACTGTTCGATTTAGAATAGTACTATACTCCTATAGACGTCACGAATTAATCCCTCTTTGTCATTGTATCTGTGTCTTATTTAAGGATTGTATTAGATTCCTTCGTTGGATCAATTTAATTGGCTCTTTGTCATATACATATCATGTTTATACTATTCATTATATAAATTCTGAAATTAGTTGACTATTTAAAATTACTTAATGAAATTTTGCTCAAAACAATATTTTTGTAATCCACATCTTTTTATGTTAAACATCATTGCAGCGGTGTGTCGTACCACGTGAAACAAGTATTTTCGCTTCACGTTTGCTTTGGGCGGTACATCTTTCGGGTCGCCTAAAAGGAAGGGGTAAACAGCAGACCTACCATTATGAGTCTATGGTGGAAGATAGGATATAAGATACTACACTGTATTCTTTACAACAGTATATTGGCATAGGTATATCGGATTTAAAGCACCGAAACTTTATCACCACTATGGATGAATATTTTTAATGCTGTAATAGCAGACAGGCTAACGGCCTACTTAATAATAAGCAGTTACCATCATTAATACGCTGCCGTCCGCATAGGAGAAGTAGAACCCTAGTTCACTTATGTCCGAACACAATACAAAATGGCTGCATATTTAGAGACCAGGGGTGGTTGCCAACCAGACGGCCTTGCAGCCTTGCCATCTAGATTAGATCTATCCGTGCAGGGGCGGAGAAAGTATACTAACATCTGCGGCCGGGGTCGGCCTGTCGTAAAAGCCGACAAAACAACCCACCCTAGCTACTTGGTAGGGCCTCAAGCCCGTCTGGATGGCGACCACCTATGGTCTTAAGTATGCCGCCATAATAACCTTGTGTTGTGTTCCGGCATTAGTGACCCAAGTTCCTGTACCCTTATGGGACAGCAGCGTGTTCGCGATGTCACTGGAGTTGCAAACACCCATAGGTGCCGGTAACTGCTAAATTCTAAGCGGGCCGTCAGCCTGTCTGCTGTACTACAACAATTAAAAAAATAGTCCTGTTATAACAGTGACAAAAATTGAGAAAGGTATGCTGAGATAGTTTGGCCACGTCGAGAGAATGAATGAAGAACGATTGACGAAAAAAGTGTATAAGGTGAGTATGAATAGAAGTGTTGGAAGGGGTAGACCTAGGCGGACGTTTCAAGACCAGATCAGGGACGTCTTGAAAAAAGGCCACGTCATGAGTACCCTAAACCGAAGGGCATGTATGAAGGGAATAATGAAAGTGGACGAAGCGAAACAAGTATGTAAGGATCGTAGCAAGTGGAAAGAAGTGGTCTCTGCCTACCCCTACGGAAAAGAGGCGTGATTATATGTATGTATAACAGTACACCCCCGACCGTAGGAATTAGTATTCTTTACTCCGCTCCTGCACGAAGTATATTTGTCATCATCCCAGTGATAGTTACGAACCGACCTGAATGGGATATTATCGCCTTCTTGAGTCAGAGTTATCCGTTGTCTATTAGGTGATCCACCTGGAAACGCGATTGACTTCATCTAATTAAATATATTTTAATTATCGTTACTTGTTTGTTTTGCCTTTTTGTTTTCATTTTCATAAACTAATTTATAATTAATTATAATATAAACGTGCAATCCATATTTATTTCTTAACTAGCTGTGGCCGCGACTCCGTCCGCGTGTAATAGTGACTTTGGGCAGCATTTTTTGGATATATGAGATCAACTTAAATTGGAAATTCAACCTACTAAGTCCAACCTAAGCTGAACCCTATTTCATATGATTGATCATATAAATCTGAGGTCAACTTAAATTAGACTATACAATTTCCGAAACTTATCATTTTTAACAAAAATTATTTTATTTTTCTATAATAAAAATAGCCTATGTTACTCCTTGATCACATTGATCACATCAGCTATCTGCCAGTGAAAGTCCCGTCAAAATCGGTACAGCTGTTTCATTGATTAGCCGGAACAAACAGACAGACAGACAGACAAAAATTGTAAAAAAATTTGTTTTGGTATTTGTACTGTGTATACGTCCGAATGAACTTAGTACAAAGCGGTTATTTTAATATTACAAACAGACCCTCCAATTTTATTTATTTGTATAGATTAGATCCTGATTAGGTAATGTGAAAGAAATCGTTTGTTATAATAACACCGTCAATTTCTCTATTAATTTTATAATCTCACATTTTGACTTTTCTTCTTTAATGTGATGAAAAATAAATATTATCTATTTTTCTACCTATCTATTAAATTTTTAAAAGTCAAACAAAGTATACACCGATTCTAAGGGTTTGAGATGGCAGACTACAAATGTTAAAATTTATATTTAATTTTGTTTTAAGTTTAACTTATCCTTAATGTTGCTATTTCCGTCATATTGCTCTTAACACATCACCTTTTGACACACAATGCCTTAGGAAGACGACACGTGCAGTACTTATCTTTGTGAACAACAGGCTTATGAAGATTTAATTAATAATACGCATTAATCTCGCAGATTCCACAATTAAGTACTTAAACCTTTACTCTTTTATATCCCATTTGCTTCTGAAGCTTTCAATTTCAAGCCCCAGGTATAGTTTTGAAATTTTCAAAGACTAAGGTTTAAAGAAAAGGGATAAATAACGAACGGTTAGCACCTATTTAAAGCAAAATTTGAAGGGTCAGTAAGTATTTATCACCTAAATAGCGCTATGATGGAAATGAGGAAAAGGATAGTTAATGAAATAAATCCTTCAATTGCTAAAAATCAGTATTAAGTAAGTTTTATTAATCAATCAAAGAAAGGCTTAAGACATCGGCGTCAGAAAAGGTAAACAAGGGAGGTTAAGCCTCAGGAATTTTATTTGGTTCATTAAACAAAGGTGGAAGCGGGCGAAATGAAATACACAGGTGGCGTACGCAACTGATTCTCATTTTCCGTTTGAATTAATTTCGGAGTTTTTAAAAGAGCAATGACAGGGGAGATATGGCAAATTTTACTTTTAATAAATACTGATTTCAAAAATACAATTCCTAAGATTACATTATTAAATTATAAATAAAACAAACTTTTTTTTATTGGTGTTGGACAGCAGACAGTCTGACAGCCCGCTTAGAATTTAACAGTTACCGTCACCTATGTGTGTTTGCAAAGCCAGTGGCATCGCAAACACGCTGCTGTCCCATAAGGGTACAGGAACTTGAGTCACTAATGCCGGAACACAACACAAAGTTATTATGGCAGCATACTTAAGACCAAAGGTGGTCGCCATCCAGACGAGCTTGAGGCCCTACCACATAGTTAGGGTGGGTTGTTTTGTCGACTTTTAAGACAGGCCGACGCCGGCTGCAGAGGTTAGTATTCTTCTCCGCCCCTGCACGGATAAAAACTATTCTATATCAATGTATGAACTCAAATTTATTAAGCATTCATACAACAATGATTACATTTAAGTATTTTTTATAAAACCATTTTGTTGTGGTATAAATCAATTCGTCAACAGCTATATATAAATATTTGAAGATAATCATATTAGATTAGCAATAAACATATTTGAAGACTCATATGAGAGAAAATATCTTGTTATCGCTATTTTTCCAAAATAATGAAATGAAATTTTTTTATATTTCTATAAGTAGAGCTTTGTGAAATTTTCTTTTTTCATTCTAAGTGCACGCGTAGTCATATGATTATGTAATTATGAAATATAAATACATTATTTTTAAATTGTGAGAGCGTGGCCTTTTGTTACAGTATTTCATTTCACGCCGAAGGAATGCCTCCTTTTTTCGTCGTTTAAATTGTGTAATAATTTTTTCAATAATTATTCTAAAATTATTTTTTTACTTCCCTTCGGTCACTGTTAAAATGTCATGACAGAAACTAAACCAGAAAATATTAATAAGCAAAAATAAATGTAACAGAATACATTTATATGCAATTGTTTACTACACAAAGCCGCTAATTTCCGCTGTTGTTGAACAACATTCTGTCTATATGATTATTTTAACTCTTTAATTGGTCTTGCGAAACAGGGGCACTTTATTAACTTAACCCTCCATCCCTTGGGTGTAATGAAAACGGGAAAGTTTGTCATGCGGGTTGACATACCGTCATCAAGCCTTCAACATTCTTTTATCGTTCAATCTGGTTCTGAAGTTTGAGAGTTATGGATATTAGTTTCAAAGGCTCTGTTTCATTTATACGCTATAAACATTTTGTAGTTATATAAATGAAAGTGATTTTGATACATAGTCTGTGGCATACATTTATTTAAATACATAAATTGTACATTTAAAAACATAAATGTACTGGGTAAACTGACACAGTGTCATCTAGTCTCAATGTAAGGATCAGAACGCTTGTATTATGGACTCTCGACTACTGATATACCACAATACATTTAATTATACACATAATACATTTATTTTTACACATAATTGTATTTTGTACAAAAACATCCAGAAGCGGTACGGGAATCAAGCCCGTGATCCCTGCAAGCGTTCCCACGTGCGAAAACCGTTTTAAAATTGAGGTCGATCGGTCGACTAGTAGTCTAGCATCCATAACACAAGTGCTTGTGTAACTTACTTTGAGGCGAGATGGCGCTGTATGAATTAATAATAATAGCCAATAAAGTCCAAGGTGAATTGGTGGTTTACACGTACCGATAATCTCGGTTTGCAGGTTTCTTCGCGATAATAATAAATAACAATAAATAATAATAATAAATAACAATATATAATAATAAATAATAATAACAATAAATAATAATAGCAATAAATAATAATAAATAATGAACAATTATTCAATAAAATACGATGATGATGTTTTCCTTTACCGTTAGTACATGGCAATTAAGTTTAAGCGGTACATGTTACTTTAGGATTCGACCTCGGTACTTTTTGATCAGATTGGACTCTGAGTGGAATACCAAAGCCACCAAGTACCTCTGTATGAATTGTCACAGTATAATTATTTATTTATTATTAATACTTTATTAAATACTGCATAAAACGTGTATGTTAGTAATCTTTACCCATTCAACATTATATATTATCGTGGTAAGCCAATTATATCGTGGAATTTACTGTCGACCTCCTTCACGTGTACAGATAATATCAAAGGTAACAAATAGCCTTAAGGCTTGGTAGCCCAGGTATAACGAAACCATACTGTTAAAATATTCTATATTATTGAGAATATGAGTTTAGAATTAAATTAAACATGAGATCAACATATTTTTCAAATTTATGATCATTACAGTCATTTTTAAAAGATATATTCTCTGATTCGTTTCTCTACAGAATATTTTATATTGTTTTGTAATTGAAAAAAAAAATGGATGATAAGTCTACAAGAGTATGATTTTTTTTACAAAGCTCGAATATAGCTAGCGCAACATTTCTCGCTAAAATCATGGTTCTTATAACTTAAACTTCCGGATCGAAAAAGGTGACAGATGCCCAAAAAGTTTCGCGAAAACCAGAGGGGATACCCCCAAGGCGAAAACAAATAATGTAAACGTTGCTGACGACAAAATAATAAAAGATCCAAGGTCCCCGAGGAGCGAAGAAATTTCACGCCACTAAATATCGTGTCAGCGGAAGATTGATTGATTTGTTGGCATTAAATGATTTGTTTATTTTAGTTAAGTTACAATAAATTAACGTAAGTAGTATAAAGCATTGTTAGACAACCTACCCTGGCTATGTTTAGCCAGCCAGATGCGTGGTCGTAGGAACAGGGCTACCGAAGCTGACATACCTGCATCGGCTTTCCCCGGAGTCCCGACGCGACACTCATGAGGTGCAGTTTTCCCCGGGCAAAAAAAGGAACGTTGTATGATTGTGGCTGTAGATTCGATCTCCACGGAGTTTTTTCTGGTCTAGTTGTTAATATCCGTGAATTATTTATATCAAAAACATTCGCAATACGCTATAAAATTATATATTATACTTATATAAACGTATTATATTTAAATATGAATTAAAGAGCGAGTAAAAAATATTAGTTTGATTTTTAATCGACGTTAATAAATAAAATTACAATAAAAATATTATCCAAGCAAATGGATTAAATATGACTTCAGAAAACGAAATCATTCAAAGAAATTTGTAAAGCATTAAAGGCAAACAAATAGATAAAGTGTGCTCTGCAACCGTTCGAGTACATCCATTGTGAGAAGCACCCGGAGTAAAAAAAACGGTACCAGCATTTTCAAATTAAACCAATCTCGCTAATGCATCTACATACGCCTTCGAAAATTTGCGCTGTTATTTACAGTTAAAAAGCTAGGTGCTGTATTTTTACATCACACTTAGTTATTGTACAATAACGGTAATAAAACTGCAGGTTCTCTGAAAGATATTCTAATTTCTTTAATTATAAGACTGCTTCATATTGATAATTGAAAAATGATGAGAGTTTTGCTGTTGCAAACAGTTTTCCTACAATTTGAAAAAAGTATGAATAGGAAGAAAGTATTTCATATAAATAGCTTCATAAAATAATGGTGAAAATAAAAGAGGATGTCAAGATATTCGACGAATTGTGACGACTTCCAAGGCACAATGATTTTCACGCGTAAAAAGCCTGTGGGCGTTAAGTGTTCATTTCTAGACCCGAGTCTTGATGTTTGTGTTTTATTTACAATAAATCCATACTAATATTATAAATGCGAAAGTAACTCTGTCTGTCTGTCTGTCTGTTCCTCTTTCACGCCTAAACGGCTGAACGGATTTTGATGAAATTTGGTATGGTGATAGATGATAACCTAGAAATGGTCATAGGCTATAAATAATCACGCCATCGTTCTTAGGGGGTAGGCAGTAGGCAGATAACTAAATTGAGTTAGTGATTTTTTGTGCTTATCCGGTATCTATGAGAATCGGCCAACATCTATTTTTCATCCCCCTAAATGTTAGGGGTGACCCAACCCAAAAAAATTTTTTTAATTTTTTGACATTTTATTATTTATATGGCAGAACAACGTTTGCCGGGTCAGCTAGTTTACAATAAATAGAGAAAGTTTTATTTATAAAAGAAAGTATATCAGTTATATATCAATGGTTAATTATCCATAGCACAAGCGCTCTTCTACTCTCCCCTCAGGGGTACTCCTCTCTCCGAAGAGTACACGGGTGTGCGTACCCGAGGTGCCCAAGTATTCGCCTCATTCCCCATCCCATCCGAGGCGATGAAGTTCTACCTTTCTTTCCGTCTACTTCCCACATCCTTTCACAACTTCGTTCTCTGTGCGTTGCGCGGTCTTCGGTGGGTTGGTTGTGAATGCTGGTTGGGTCCCGGGTTCTGATTCGGTAGTCGCAACCATGTGCACTTCGACTGCGCCTGCACAGAGAGAGTGATGACTGTCGGTTGGTCCTGCTCGGCCTGTATGAATTATTATATTGGCTGGAGAAGGGCAAAGATGCATTCCTTTTATAAGTTATGCCTAAATTTTTTTCTTCAGCCATAGCGAATTTAATGGCCTCGTTTAATGAAGACGGGTCACGGACATCTTATTATCGTTGCCAACCTGTGATCGAGTCCCATTATGAATCTGTTCAGTGCCAGATCGTACATGGTGACTACACGGCCGGATATTTCATCTTTTTTTTGGTAGGAATTGTGATGTTAATTTCCGTCAAGAGCTTTGATAGGCAAGATTCTATTATTAAGGATTATTGACTAACATTTTCATTTGCGAGCTGTTTACAGAAGTCAGCCAGTAAGTATGAATAGTGCTACTTATCTCTGAATTGGGATATTAGAAAATCTTTTAATTGCGACCACATAATGACCTCTTTGATAGCACACACTGATTCCGCTTTTCCCGTAAGTTTGCTCAATATATACTTAAACAACATGTCTTGCTGTGTGGGTGATACCATATTAACTGCATTGCGTCAGTTATTTAAAAATGGGATCAATGTATCCCTAGAGCCGTCATAAAATCCTATGAATTTGATTAAGACGGTAATCGTTAATGATCAATTTCAGATATTTTATCTTGTGATCCTTCATCTTTAGATTTAATCATCAATTTGGAATTTTCTTTTATAAATGCCAAAACAGATTGATATTGATATCAAATGATATAGTGGTTGTAAATTAATTTGATGTTGAATTTAAAGTGAAACGGTATAATAAAGTTACAGTGACTTGATTCGAGGCTACGCGACGTTATCAATACTTAGAAATGATGAAGAAGCGTTTTTATCCGTGCAGGGGCGGAGAAAGAATACTAACCTCTGCGGCCGGGGTTGGCCTGTCGTAAAAGGCGACTAAACAACCCACCCTAGCTACGTTGTAGGGTTTCAAGCCCGTCTGAATGGCGACCACCTTTGGTCTTAAGTATGCCGCCATAATAACCTTGTGTTGTATTCCGGCATTAGTGACCCAAATTCCTGTACCCTTATGGGACAGCAGCGTGTTCGCGATGCCACTGGTGTTGCTAACACCTATAGGCGACGGTAACTGCTAAATTCTAAGCGGGCTGTCAGCCTGTCTGCTGTCCTACGCAATAAAAAAAATATCTGGACCATCGTTGGATAAATATGAAGTTTAAAATTTTAAAGGGCTGCGTGCTGTTCTGCGGCCTATATCAACTCCTTAGGGCAGGCAATGAGCCGGGGGGACGAAACCCTGACCCCGATACAAAGGGTGGGCTGGCGCCGTGTTTTAGTGGGTAGTCGGATGACCAAACATCATTTCCGGAGTCCCACACATCCCTCGGTCCCCCAGGGCCAGGGGAATCCGTTAAAAATAGGGTATTCCTCGAGACAATAAAGCACTCTACTACTTAGTTTTGGTCTAGATGACACTGCATGAGATAAATATTTATTATTCCGCTTAAAATTCTTACAAGACTCTTTAATTTTATAATTATATAAATATACCATATGTATGCGTCGAATTATTTTATGGCAATTGTTAATAGCAGGATTGGAAACAAAAGTTTTAAATACCTCCAGAACAAGGCAAATAGAAAATCCGTCCGTCCGTTGATAAAATTTGTCCTAACATTTAAATAAACAGTGACTGAGGTCGAACATCAGCAAATTTTATTATATTGTGATTAATGAATCTACAGAAATGATTTATTTTTTGGCTAAAACCTTGAAATATGATGGTAAAAATATTATAACTGAGGCAAAGAGACTGAAATTACACATAAGTATATAAAATATAATATATAAAATAATCTCCAATTTTGCTACGTTAAACTGTCTAAAACGAAATAGACTTCCCTCCCTTTCAATCACTTATTTCAGTAAAAAAAAGTAAAACATATTAAAAACCTACCTTTTGTATTCACTATTAATTAGGAACAAAAATATAAAGAAATCTACAAGAAACTAAATATGCAAACCCAAGCTTCTATACTTTTTATTGAAATCTTCTTTTTTTCTTATTGTTCTTATTGTAACTTTACTCATGGAAAAAAGTTCTACACTCTTTTAACCAAAGAAAATTTTTGTTTTAAAAATAAGTTATATCTTAATTTTTATAGATATTTTTGGCATCATAAAAGCTTGAAAAGTGACACAAATTATACAAAAAGGCTCCAAAAAAGCTATTAATTTACCAGTCCTAATACATAATCGTATTTGCAATCAAAAATGTGACCTTTTCTTCTTGCTTTCACATGAACTACTTTGTGGTTTTGCATGTACATATTTCCTAATTCATAATCCCCCGTTATTGTCACCAGTGTTGCAAAATTAATGAGTACATAAACGTAATTAACTGAAATCGTGTAAAACAGGTACCGTGTAAATAAGAGAACAGGAGTATTATTAACATGACAGCAAATATCATTCAATTCATGATGAAACTACCAAAATATAAGCCGTATCCCTAAGAGACAAACAGCTTTATCTAATATTACCGAAATCGATTCCATCTCCAGTCTGCACTTATGAATTCATTCGATCCATCAATATTTTCATTTGTGAGTAGAAAACCAGTATTGTTCGTCCAAATATGAATTGATTGAATGCTCACTCACAAACCCAAAAACAAAAGGTACAGAAAAACGCTTCAAACGCTGCATTTTCGAGAAACGTATACTTATAATCATTCGTGGCCATAAAGTTCTAATACTTGGTTAACACACCGTTTTAACTTTTGGCGCATTGGAGAAACCAAAATTCTTCGAAAACTATTTAGCACCACCGCCACGAAACATCGTAATCACCATGACTATATCATCTTAAGTCTATTTTTCTCCTTCATTCTCAATTTTTTTTTCTAATATGGAAGGAATTGGAGGAGTTCTGTGCTATATAAGAGCAAACTGACATAAATGTTTATGTCGACAGTTACTAAACAGTCAAAACGGTGCAAACTACTAAGTTTAAGAAAAAAAAACTATTTTTATATGAGTCTAAAGGCTAAAAAATATCTATTTATGGTCATCATACTCCACTATTCAAGTCTACCAGTAATAAAAATGACTATATCTAAAAGAATAACACTTACAGCAATTATATGAGCTTCCTTGTTGCTATTTTTTATTGCTGTAGGATATCAGACAGGCTGACGGCACACTTAGAATTCAGCAGTTACCGTCGCCTATTCGTGTTTACAACGCCATTGGCATCTCGAACACGCTGCTGTCTCATAAGGGTACAGGAACTTGGGTCACTAATGCCGGAAAACAACACAAAGGTAATATGGCAGCATACTTAAGGCCAAAGGTGGTCGCCATCCAGACGTAGCTAGAGTGGGTTATTTTGTCGCCTTTTACGACAGGCCGACCCCGACCGCAGAGGTCAGTGTTCTTTCTCCGCCCCTGCACTGAGAATATTTTGTCTACTCGTCCGTTGTTGCAATTTTATAATATGGACATTTCAAGTAAGTGTGGTTTGAAATTTGAGTGGGGCTCTAATTTCTGATTTTGCTTAATACCATCACTTAGCAACCAGTAACCAGTGTATTCGGTTTCCGCCTTAACTTAATGCACAAACTAAAATTAATCTAACTGTCGTAATTGCGAAAAGTACAAGTGTAAATATTAAGTAAATGCGTACATTAGGTTTACTTCTACACTCTCCACTATTTTTAGAAATATACTGTCCCGTGCAAAAGGAATGTCCTTGAAATATTTCCCTAGATTATTTTTCTATATACATAAATTTAGATTGCTATAGTTTCTTCTGATCTATCGTTCCATATTTTCCAGCAACCTCATCATAGATAGATAGATAACACTTTATTGTAAACCAATTATATAAACACAATGAAACTTATTTACACAATCAATGAGTACTTGACTTACAATGGGCGGCCTTATCGCTAATATCAGATAGCTAATATCTAAAATTTATTCTAGCTGTATCACTATGATGTTAGCAGCTTTGACATACTATTTTCTTATACTGACATCATCCTTATAACAGTCAAAAAAAAAGCAAACATATTCTATGATATCTTAGGAAAATTATGGAATAACCCAATTCATTTGTTAGATCTACAAGATCATCACTGAATATTAGCAGCTATATACTAATTTGGATATATTAATAAATCTGAGATTATCATAATGACCACTCTGCATTGAACTATCTTGTTCTATAGTTGTCGTAACAAAATTCAGATCTATCAATGATTTTCTTTTTAACGAGACTAAACTTCCCATGAAAACTACAAAATAATTCTGCGTCATTTATTACTGAAACAAAAAAGAAAGCCAGAAAGAAAATTAAACTAGGACACCTAACCAAAAGGAAACGCTTACAGTTTGCCCTCAGATAGTGGTAGCGTACATTGGGATCCAAAATAAAGGCTTACCTACCTTGCTTCCTTGCTTCCGAGGGTAGCCTGTCGTAAAAGGCGACAAAACAAAGTTGATGGCTCGAAATTTGACTCAATGGCACCCTACCACCTCTCCTTTTAAAACATGTCACTATAATAACCATGTGTTGTTTTTTGGCACTAAAACCAGGTTCCAGTTCCTCTTTGAGGTTGGCAGCGCGGTGGTAATGTCTCTAGTGTTGGAAACGTCTAGAGGTAACAGTGACAACTTAGTGGGTGCGCCGTTTACCTATCTGCCGATCTCAACTATAGAAAACTATTAATTAACTTATATAAATATACGTAACGCGTCAAAATAAGCATAACAATTACTAGCGAGACATGTCATATGCAATACTATATGAATAATGATTAAATAAAATATAACCCACATAAAAAGCACAAACAATATTTCATATAATCAACATAAATACAAAACAAAGTATATCAGCTATAATAAAGAACTTAATAATTTACCACATACTTCTGCAAATAGCCATCTAGTAAGTAAAGTTAATTAATGCATCAGGCACATTATATGCATAGAGAATTTAGACTAAGTGGAAATACTTTATGTCTGAGACAAAGCGAACGGTTGGCTGGATTGAATGCAAAGACAAAGGGAAAGAGCTCAAAGGAGCTGAGGCCCAGGAAATTAAACTTTACATGTGAACGAGCTCAATGCTGACTTTGAAAATAAAATTTTATTAAATTCCTTTGGTTTAGTATTTCTTAGAACGCGATGATAAAAACGTTACGGTGTTTTGATAAACATCTTAGACATTAGATAAAAGATTTTTTTTTAAATTTCGGAATTCATGTTTCTACATACATCTTACGTTATTTTTTATCTTTCATGTTTTGACATATTGAGGCATTATTATGGCAGCGTTGTAAATCAAGTTTTCACAACTACTGTTTAACATTCAAATTTCGTATTGAATCTTTTTTAATGACGTTTCTGCTTTTATTTAGTAGCCCTTTTTCAACTCCTACGTTTCTTTATTTTTATATTCTAGCAAGTTCAGTTCATTTTTCATAATATATGATTTTATTAGATGAAAAAGACTATAGCATGTTACTAAGATGATTATTCTGCGGTAAAAATCTGAAGTCACGTGACAGGATCTCGTTAGATCTTTTTTCGCTTACACATTTTTAGCTTTATATCAAAATAGTGATCATATGAAATATTTAATTCACATTTGCTATTTAAAACAATTATTTCACATTGATTTTAAAATTATTGGCTTATATCCAAACATTAAACCATGGAATCTATAAATGTGTTTATTTATTCATCTCTTCCATTTTCATTTATTTAAGTTTCTTGTTCACAGCTGGATAAAGGCTTAGTTTAATATTTATCTACTGTGTAAACTATTTGGAAGCCAGTTTGCTAGTTGGAGTACAACTTTGCACTCTCGCGGAAACGCTTTGTGGTCAGTTTTACACGTACTTACCGAGTCTTATAGAGTTGAACTATACAATTACGTTTAATATTACAATTACGTATGGTATTAAAATTACTATTAATATTGACGGCCTCTGTAGAGTAACGGCTAGCGAACGTTGGTACGCATGCAATAGGTATGGTTTCAGTTCTCGTTCCGAGTCTGGGTCATCATCATCATCTTCCCAGCGTTATATCCCGGTTGCAACCCAAACTTTCGTTTCGGTGCCCGGGGTCTGCTTTCCGACTTTTTCTACTCCACTTCGCGTGATCTTCAGCATCCCTGGTAGTGAGCCCACTGGCACGCATATCACCCCTTACGACGTCAAGCCAGCACTTTTTGGGTCTACCCCTCCTGCCGGGGCTCGGCGGAGGCGGCGTGGCCAGACATTTGTTTCCCACGTAAGCATCCGGTTGCCGTAAAACATGGCCGTACCAACAGAGCCGACACTCCTACAGTTTATCTGCAATATCACGGACATGAAGACTGCCGCGAATGCGAGAGTTCCTAACGCCGCGGTCCTTCCACGTTACTCCACACATCCACCGCAGCATATTCATCTCCGTGACACGCAGTTCTTGCTTGTGTCGCTCTAACACCGGCCATGCTTCACAGCCGTATAAAAGGACAGGCCTAATGATGGTCTTATAGACCTGTTCCTTCAACTTTACCATATTTTGGGGTCACAAACGACACCAGTTACCTCACGCAATTTGGCCCACGCGGCAGCAATGCGTGCCTTGACGTCGCAATCGATGTCACCAGACGCGTGAAACACAGATCCCAGGTATTTCAATTGGTCTGTGCTATCTGAGTCCTCAATCATGAAGAATGTTTCATTTGGGACTCGAAAGTTTACAGTTGTGTATTGTCATAGGCTCAAACTTTTTAGTGCATGCTGTTTGCTTCGGTGCTCATCACGGTCACTTTTTACTGATGTAATCAACAAAAAAAATACTGTTTTGTCAGCACAGGACTATCTTCTGACCTCCAAATCTCGAAAGTGAAACGCTATATCAAAGGACATTGCTATATCAAAGTAAAGTTATTTCATGCATTGATATATAAATGTTTTTTTCGGATTGTTCTTACTAACAAATAATAATGTATGTGACAGCAAACGAGAACATTCTTAAGGGTTTTATTTTATCTCTAAAGTTCAAATATTTTATATGTGGCGCCACCGTCGGATCTATGATTAACTTCATCTAATAGTTCATGCAACCTGCTAAATAACAGATAAGAGTTAGAAACAAATTAGCTCCGCTGGTTAAAAATTGAATGACGGCATTTTGAAACCAAATTAGACAAATCGACGCGAATGAAATGTCACACTGGTGAGCAATGTTCGACCTGTGATGGGTGGGACTCTAGAGTGTTTCCTTCGACCGATTTTTACTAGAATGAAGTGGAAGTGGACTGGCAAAACCGTCGTTGGAGACTTGACATTATAATGCTATAGTTGTCCATCTTTGATATACTCATATCAAAAATATTTTAGAGTGAAGTGCGATTAATAATGATAATAAAGTTCACGTAATTAGCTTGGAGCGATATAATTTATTCCATAATAACAAGTACTTCAAACTTAATATTGAGGTTATATTAGGTCTTTACCTATGAAATTGCCGTTTTGTATGAAAAAATTTAAACGAATTTTTTTCATGTATTTTTTATTTGTATTAATCGAAGTAATCACCCATGCAATCAATGCATCTTTGCCAACGCAGTAGCAGTTTATTGATACCCTTCTTAAGAAATCAGCTGGACGGGAGGCAACAAATTCTTCAAAGGCATTTTGTACTGCCTCTCGGGTATTGAATTTTTTCCCCACCAAGAAGTTATCCAAATTCTGGAAAAAGCAGTATTCTGTAGGCGCAAGCTCTGGTGAGTAGGGCAGATGACGGAGAACTTCCAATCCCAGTTCTTGCAACTTGGAGACCGTCTGCTGTGCAGTATGAGGTCGCGCGTTGTCATGCAGGAGCAGCGGAGACGAGCGATTGACTAATACTGGTTGGAGATGTGCCAGCTTCTCCATCATTGTGTTCAGTTCTTCACAGTACACATCTGTAGTAATGCTGAGCCCGTTTGGTAAGAAGCTGTGATGAATCACACCGGCGCTAGACCACCAAACAGTGACCATCACTTTTCTAGGGGTAAGTTTTCGTTTAGGGCATTGTTTAGGTGCTGAACCAGGATCCAACCAACTTACTGAGCGCTTGCGGTTATCAAACAGAATCCATGTTTCATCGCAGGTAACAATGCGGTTCAAAATTCCTTCATTTGTGTGTCTGTTGAGCAGTGCAAGGCACGTCTCGACGCGTGCTTCGCGCTGGCGATCATTGAGTTCGTGGCGCACCCATTTGTCAAGCTTTTCTACCTTGCCAGTTTGACGCAAATGAACCAATATTGTTTTAAAGCTAACGTCGAAAGCTGCTGCTAATTCAGCCGTAGATTGTGTATCATCAGCTTCCACAATCGCCTTTAATTCGTCATTGTCGACCAAAGTGTTCGGACGACCGCGAGGTTCATTTTTCAGGTCGAAATTCCCAGAACGGAAGCGAGCAAACCAATAACAGGTGGTGCGTTGGTTGGTAGTATTAGCTCCGTAAACGTCGTTGATGTTGCGTGCCGCTTGTGCCGCGTTGCTGCCACGACGGTACTCATATTCCATAATTACTCGATTTTTTAACGTATTCATGATGACGAAAAAGATTGAAATGCGATGAAAATGTAACACTAATCAATAAACAAATGACTACTTTTGGAAAAAGAATTCCATGTTTTTAAAATAAAATTAATTTGAAATTAGAATTCTTAGCCAAATAAAAATTATTTTGATTTGAAATGGCCAGTACTGCAGAACGGCAATTTCATAGGTAAAGACCTATTATTATAATATAATTTCACGATTATTCTGGGTTCAGTATAATGTGTGGCTACATTTTATTAGCAAAATGGACGTTCCCAATGCAATATGTTAATATAATAGTTCCTTTATATGTGAGAAGTATAACGAATGCATGTAAAGCACCTATTTTAAGAAGGTATTGTTATGACAGAATTTCATAATAATTTCGAGCCCCTAGACGTTGGCGATCCAAGTTATATATCCTGTTCAAGTTTACGAAAAGTACCCGTTTTATGATTTCTATAGAAAGTGATGGGAGGGATCGCCAGTCTTATTTAATAGATTAATAATATAAAAAACAGTCCATAATTCTCACTGATGCTTACGGTCCTACCCAGGGTACAGACCTACGATGCTTGTCCAATGTGGGTTGCAGCATAACAAATATTAGTTTTTGACCAAAGAAACGGCAAAACAATTATGGTATAACATGCCATTTTTTTCTGTAGGACAGCAGACAAACCCGCGTAGAATTTAGCAGGTACCGTCACCTATAGGTGTTTGCAACGCCAGTGGCATCGCTGCTTTCCCATAAGGGTACAGAAACTTGGGTCACTAATGCCGGAACACAACACAAAATTATTATGGCGGCATACTTAAGACCAAAGGTGATTGCCATCCAGACGGGCTTGGGGCCCTACCACGTAGCTAGGGTGAGTTCTTTTGGTGCCTTTTAAGACAGGCTGACCACGGCCGCAGAGGTCAGTATTCTTCCTCCGCCCCTGCACGGATATACTTTGGCGAGTAATGCCTAAGAGGTGCAGAGTGGAAATAATAATTTGTAACCTGAGTCCGTATCCCGAATTAGATACTACTTGACTGCCACATGCTATTCCATATAAATATATCCATGTAAAACGTTGTTTAGATCCCCATTTAAGGAACTTCTATACAGCGTGGCGCAATAGAACGTGCATATTGCATCATCTTTTTTTGCGGGGTAAAAAGCGCGTGGGCGGGGGGAGCCTACATTGTTGATCATTATGAGTAACTTCAACGGGAAGCGTCGCGCATTTTGCGTGCGCGCATTTTACATACTCTCGTTCATATATTGTTACTAGGCGACTATATTGTTCTGAATATAGACTACGGCGAATTAGTGAAGCTCCTAGTGCTAATTTATTTAAAATATGGGTAAAGCGTTTTGAAGATACCGGTTCAAGATTTAAACCACAAGCAAAAGTTGTCAAAGAACATTTAGGACCGAAGACAATATTGAGAGAGTTATGCAGTCGGTATGAGGAGATCCACAAATGTCTACTTGCAAGAGGTCGTCTTTCTTACACTTATCGCGACGAAATTGCAACGAATTTTAAACTTGGATCTTAAACTGCATCCACAAACTGCAATTAACATAAGAATTGAAAGAGTCTGACATCGGAGCAAGGCTAATGAAAAAATCGCATTTGCTAATGAAATGCCAAATCGATTTTCCAATTTTGACAATATCCTTTTCTCTAATGGGGCCCATTTCCATATCAATGGGTTCGTAAACCGTCAAAATTGTCGTTATTGGAACAGTGAGAATCCCAAACTCAAACATCAGAAACCACTCTAAATAGTTCTAAAGTGACAGTATGGGCAGTAATCTCTGGCAGAGGAATAATTGGTCCTTTTTTCTTTGAAAATGCGCGGGGGCAAAATGTCACTGTTAATACCGAAGGCAATTTTGGAAGGATTTTTAGCTCCAGAACTTGAAAATTCAAAAAAAAGTGAATTCAAGGACTTGGTTTCAACAATGTTCCCTGGCAGACTGATTTCGAAAAGAGGTGATATCCCATGGCCACCACGTAGTCCAGACGACGCTTTCTGACTTTTTTTGTGGGGATACCTCAAACACAAAGTCTACGGCAATAATCTGAGAACCATCGATCTCAAGCTCAAGTAGAATATCCGTGGTGAAATGGCAGCAATTATACCAGCATTACTGAAAAAAGTTTTCAATCATTTCCGTTTGCGGTTAGAGGAGTGCCGTCGTAGAGAGGGACATCATCAAGATGATGTTATTTTAAAAAAATAATCTGCAGTTATTACTTTACAATGCCTCAGTTTTATTTTAACGAAAAGTAAATACCTTTTGTATTTATTTTTTAATCTATTTTTTTAAATATACACGTTCTATTACGCCACCCTGATATTAACTTTTAAAGTCCATCCTATTTCTATTTCAAATGTGAACACACCGATAAAACGGATATCCTTATTGACCACCTTCAATAGGTTGGCTTAAAAAGATAAAAAAATAATTCTTGTTTACTATATTAGAAAGCAGTAAGAAACTTTCTTTGAAAATAGTTTCTTACATTTGAGGAAAATTTGTATAATAAGGCTTTTTTTAACACATACAATTAATTGAATTAAACCCACAACCACGGTTATATAAGATCTCGTCATAACAATGAAAACAAGACATTTGAATAATACAATTCCATCTATCAACTACTTACTCTCAATTCCACACTCAGTGCACAAGATTATGCTCATCAAATATTTAATGTCGACTTCACTATGTAATACACACCTAAAAATATTTTGCGAACATTTGCTGGGGTGATCTAAATTATTCATCGTACGGCCAGTACCTCCTGTCGCACTCAACTTCAGTATTCCCACGTGTGCGGTACTTACGGAATAATGTATTAGGTACTGCTTTTACGTATGTGGACAGAGATTATTACTGTAAATATGTATTTACACCACGGGTGTGTTCTCGCCTGCAGATAAGAATATGATCACCATAAATATATCTCATGGCTTTAGGCGATGAATGGATTATTCTGCTCTGCCAGAGAAGGGACGGAGACTGCTCGTTATTTTCTTTTAGAATCGGGGACATAATGGCAGTACATCCTGTAACTATCTAAGCAGATCTATTCTATTTTTTTGAAATTTAAAAAGAAGATTTACGTAAGAGCACCGATACAAGTATACAGAATTTGGAAATATTCCACTCAGGAGCAGAACCTAGGCTGAACAAGATCCCACCATGAATTACTCGGAATACATTATAAACCAAATTATATTTGATAATATATTACAGATAGTAACTGCTAAAGTTACCGTCGCCTGTGGGTGTTTGCGACGCCAGTGGCATCGCGATTACGCTGCTGTCCTGTAAGGGTACAGGAACTTGGGTCACTAATAACTAACAAAATAACTTGGAGCACAACACAAAGAGCCGGTCTTCCGCTTAAGTCCTAAATGGGTCCTCGCTCAGAATATGCTGGTTTTATGTAAAACAAGAGTTGGTCTTCCGCTTGGGCCATGGAGCGACATACATATATCACATATATATAATAAAAGGTAGATGTATAGATAGATAATATTTTGTTGTCACCAACTTAACCTAATAATATAATACAAGTAAAAGAGAATATTCTAAATATTGGGTACAATGGGCAGCCTTATCACTTTAACCAATTTCTTCCAGGCATATAAATTTCTTACGAAGGATACTAGTATTAAAATATCGTGCGGTGTACAAGGATAGAGAGAAAAAATCTTCATGAATGAAACAAAACATGATTTAAATCCAGGAAATATTTAACTATTAAATATATTGTGTCCTACATCTTTAAATAATGTTCGACAACCATTCGCTTGAACACTCCTAAATATATTGCCTCTCCGATAGTGATAGGAAGTGAATTTCATAAAAGACGTGCTAGATAAGAAAAGGATTTAGAATATTAGGAAAAACGGTGTCCAGGAACTTTAAGAAATTTGTTTGTTAGAACGCAAATTACGTGAATAAGAGGAACGAAGAAATTAAAAATATTATTTTAAGTAATTTGTCAATCCTTCCAAGATAACGCTATGTTAGGAGTGAGGTCGATCAAATCACTTGCTAGAAATCAAACCCGTTACATGATACTATATACAGAGGCACAGAAGCTTCTGATTCTAAGAAAAGCTTATATTTATAAAGCTATTAAATTTATGAGAGAAACAGCATAGTATAAAAAATTAACAGCCGAAAAATTCATAACTTTCACCGTCCAACACAAAATGGTATCTCATTTAAAAACTCCTAAAATGTCAAGTCGGAGGCTATTTATAAAATAAAAAGGGGCTTACAGGCTTATTTCTCGTTGATAAAATTAATCGGCGCGCTTATTTATAGGGCCGGCAAATGTCCGAAAAGTTTATTGATATTTCGCCCCGATAAGTTTAGGAGTTTGACAAATAGCGTGCAAACTGTTTTGTTTTTTACCCAATAAAACATTGTTTGGGGACAGGACAGTAATTTCAATACCGAAATTAATATATTTTTTGTACTCACTGTGGATAGCATTATGTAATCAAAACTTTTTCTCGAATTACATTTAATGTTTATACCTATATTGTGTGTGGTCTCGAGTGTGAACTATACAACTACTTACTACATAATATTTTATATACTACTTATATTGTACTTATATAAATAAGTACATATTATAAATGAACACATAGGCTCAGAGCGAGAATGGAAACCGTGACCTACGCAAGGATTACAGCGTCATCTAAATAAGTATGAGGCCATCTCATTCCTTTTCTAAGGGAACCTTAAATTAAAAGTTTAGTTAATAATAGAGAACAGACATACATTGAGATTTCCCGTGTAGAGGACTCTGTGACGACCAGGGCCCCGCACACACCTCCACGGCATCGCCCCTCTACACGCTCGGCCAACAAATCACCGTGGCATTTGGCTACCGACCCCAAGGGACTTAATAGAACGCTCGTCGGACCTGAGCGATTAGCAGCTAAGGTCACGAGATCATCAAGCCACAGATATGCAAAACTAGCTGCTGATGGCCGCTGATGAGTTTACGCCAGGGTAAAGAGTGTAAACTCGAGGCCCTAAAACCTCCCCCCAATATCAGACTGTGAAAAGAAGATCCGGATGATGACATTGAGGTATATACATAAAACTTACAAACTATCAAACGTACATACAAAACCAATGATATGTGTAACCTTGACAAATGAGGAATGACTGGTCATTCAAAATTATGTCAATAAATAATAAATATTTTGTGGCAATTCACAAAGCGCCATCTAATCCCAAACTAAATAGAATAGCACTTAACTGATACTAGTATACTAGTTATATACTTTTCTTTTGTAAATAAATTCATATTACACATAAATACCCAGACACGAGACGGGAATCAATATATATATATATATATATATATACCTAGTCAGGTCATAAGTATTGTCACACAGTAAAAACTTTTCTTTTAGAATGCTGGCCACAAAAAAGTTTATTGAATTCGAATTTCGAATTGTTCATGAAAATAAAAATGTATACTTTTAGAATTTTACTCATTTTTAAATATGGAGTGGACGCTTAAAGAAGACCGTGTTGCAGTTATTGCGTTGCATCGTTGCGGTTACGCGCCAATTCAAATTTTTAACATACTGAAAAATTTTAATATTACCAAAAGATTCGTTTATCGTACCATCAAACGATACAATGAAGACTCTAGTGTAGATGACAGGTCAAGAAGTGGTTGCCCTCGGTCTGTTAGGACTCCAGCAGTGATAAAAGCTGTGAAGGCACGAATTCAAAGAAATCCCAAACGTAAGCAGAAACTGTTGGCCCTTCAGATGGGGTTAAGCAGAACCACGGTGAAAAGGGTGTTAAATGAAGACTTAGGGCTTCGGGCATATCGAAGAAAAAAAGGACATCGTTTGAATGCTCGTCTAATGGACCTGAGACTGAAGAGATGCCGCGCTTTATTGAAGCGGTACGCGGGAAAAAAATATCGGGAAATTCTTTTTTCGGATGAAAAAATGTTTACCGTAGAAGAGAGCTACAACAAACAAAATGATAAGGTGTACGCACACAGTAGTGAAGAAGCGAGCAACCGTATTCCGCGTGTCCAACGAGGTCATTTTCCATCCTCGCTCATGGTATGGTTGGGAGTTTCTTATTGGGGCTTAACAGAGGTACATTTTTGTGAGAAAGGTGTAAAAACGAATGCTGTTGTGTATCAAAATACAGTCCTGACGAACCTTGTGGAACCTGTTTCTCATACCATGTTCAATAACAGGCACTGGGTATTCCAACAAGATTCGGCGCCAGCTCATAGAGCGAAGAGCACACAAGACTGGCTGGCGGCGCGTGAAATCGACTTCATCCGGCACGAAGACTGGCCCTCCTCCAGTCCAGATTTGAATCCGTTAGATTACAAGATATGGCAACACTTGGAGGAAAAGGCGTGCTCAAAGCCTCATCACAATTTGGAGTCACTCAAGACATTCTTGATTAAGGCAGCCGCCGATATTGACATGGACCTCGTTCGTGCTGCGATAGACGACTGGCCGCGCAGATTGAAGGCTTGTATTCAAAATCACGGAGGTCATTTTGAATAAACTTTAATGTCATAAGAATCTATGTTTTGTTAAGTTCATCTTGGTATATGAATGGTTACATAATGAATAAACTTGTTACAATTATTTTACATTAAACATGTGACAGAATTTATGACCTGACTAGGTATATATATATATATATATATATATATATATATATATATATATATATATATATATATATATATATATATATATAGGTACACACACACACACACACACACAAAAACCTCATATGCATTGCATTATTTTGCACTTGCATTTACATTTACGCACTTGCATTGCCCATACACACACGCACACACAAATTTTATGTTCTAATTCCAAGTTTTGTTTTTTTGGTGTCGGGGAAAACCTATCTTGACGGGTTCCCCCGGCCCGGGGGAACCGAGGGATATGTGGGACTCCGGGAAAGATGTTTGGCCATCCGACTACCCACTAAAAAACCCCGCTGTTTTCCTATCGCCTACGCCCGGGCCCACGGATATATGGCCTGCCGATCTCGTGGCCCGGGCCGGCCCCGGCCCGTCCTTTGTCTTGAGGCAGGCCCCTTCTAAAGTGTTAGCGCCAGGGGGTCAGGATTTCGTCCCCCCGGCGCTCTCCTAACAACTCTAGGAGTTGAGGGGGGCCGCGGAACAGCACGCAGCCCTCACCCTCGCGGCAATGGTGCGGGCGGTGGATCCTCCCCCGAGAGCTGCCCGCGGCCGCTTTTTACGGCGGCCGGAGGTCGTTATTTGCCCTCCGGCGCCGCCGGCATGGCCTGCGTTGGCGGGAGGGGAGTGTGGTGGTCCACTCCCGCTCCCGCTCCGCCGCCTCCTTTGCGGACATGACTGCCTCGCAGAAGGAGGCGACGACCGTCCATCCAAGATCGCCCCCGACCATGGACAGAACCAGGGCCGGGAGCGACAGGTCCATGCCGATTTGGGCGACGAGGGCGCGGCGCTCCTCGCGCCACACAGGACAGTGTGGTTCACCGTGTCCTCCTCGTCGCCCGCGCCACAGTGGTGGCACCCCAACGTCATCTCCCGCCCTATGCGACACAGGTACCTCCCGAAGCAATTTAATTCCAAGTTAGAGAGACAAAGGTTAAGAAATGTATTACCTAACACTTTTTTAGACAGTTCTACTTTCATTGGAAGAAAATTTATAAATTATTATCTTATTACGTTCATTATAACTATCATGTTTCCACAGAAAACTGATGTACAGTTTCAAAACTGCCATAACAACACGTATTTTATTTGGAAAATCAAGTTTAGCCGCAAGCGGTCATTAGAAGCTTTGCGCCATGTTGGCGGCCATCATTGAAACATGTTACTACCTGTCCGTCTGATATATGGCGACCCAAGGCCTAATTGCTTGTCTGTTCTACCAAGGGTATGTCGTAATTAAATTCATAAAAGTTATAACTTAGTACTATAGTACTAGTAGTTAGTACTATACCAGTATATCTTATACATGGTAGATCGGGGGGGTTTCCATGATCTCAGGCACGCCTTAAGCAGTATTTGTCGTTTTTTTTTTCATGAAGAAACCTACATAACCCGATTACTGGTATATTATTTTTTTATTTATTTGGGAAACATACAATTACAATAAATCACAATATAAAGACAACATAAAAATTAATAAATCTGTAATGTTTCCATTTAAATTTAATACGCATTATTGCATCATCCAATAGAATAATAGTAATGTCATAAATTAAATATATAAATACATTTAAAATAAAAATTGAGAGATCCAAACTTAATACTTTAGTTATTTACATAATTCGATTATTTTTGATTTATATTTACAGTGTTAGAGCAAAAATGTCTACACTGGTGTAAAATTTATTATATTCAAGACAAGATATATGTACGAGTAAAAGAGTGTTTCTTGCAAGATTTGATTTTATTGAAGGTAATGAAAGAAACGACTCTTGCCTTGAATTTAAACGGGGACACCTCAGGAATACTTGACTTATAAGGAAAGGGGAATCTATGTGATTATTGAATAATTTGAATAAAAAAAAATGTTACAGTGTAACTATCACCATGCCTCCCAATTGAAAAAAGAAGCCTCGATAATTGTTCAGACCGCAACGTTAGCAGACGACTCTGACTTGGCACTCGGAAATGTTGGGGGCAACCATATTTATAGTTTCTACGCACAAATCGGTGATTTAACATCAAATTTTTCAATGTACTAGCTGACCCGGCAAACATTGTTCTGCCATATAAATTTATAAAAATAGAACTCAATTACGTTGAAATTCAAAATTGGTTCAGTGGTTTAGGTGTGAAAACATAACAGACAGGAAGAGTTACTTTCACATTTATAAATTAGCATGTTATTATATTCATTGAATTTTTCGTTGCCGTTTTTCTATCAACTTATTTTCAGTGGATAATATGCAAATTGATCAAAAAGCTATTAGAAGATGAGCTTATATAATATATTCTGAAAGAAACATGACGTAAATTATTATTTTTAAAAAATCTACAAGTCTGCCTCGATTAGTTTTTGTAAATATTGTAAATATACTTAATTTTTGGAAAATAAAGCAACTATTTTTATCCAAATGTAAAATAATATAGGCAATTAGTATTCCCACAGACAACAACTATTTGCGGCCGATTCCAAAGACCTTATAACCAAACGGAATATTTAAAAATTTACTATGTCATTAATAACCCGATTACATCTTCAGTCGATGAGCATAAAACATAAATTCTGTTGCTACTCCTATATGTATACTGACATACTACAGGTAACGCCCTCTATCGTTTTAAACTTTGTACTTTATCTTATTACCCTGGTTCAGTTTCACAAACGCGTCAATGGTTAGTTATATGGAGGCAAGGTGGAAATTTCTCAACCAGATATACAGATGGCGTTTGATTCCGCAATGAATAATTTTTAACTGTAGTACACGTGTAGTTTGTGAGCAGTAAAATCCTTTAAAACTTAAACGATGCCTAATTCTGAGAAAGTACGAGCTGAAGCCAGATGTGGTGCGAGTTACTCCTATCAAAAAAATTGGGTGCAAAATTAGGGTGGGCTTCGGAAAAGCGCTATTTCAGTATTATACGCAGTGAAACTAAGATAAATAAATTCGCATAGTCACTTACCCAAATAATATTAGTAAATAGGTAGGACTTACGTCAAACTTTGGTGACTTTGACAAAACGTCCAAATTCACACAGAAGAATCTTTAGTAAAAGTTATGAGAAACATGTATTTTAGTTTAGTATCACATAGTACAAAAATGTTGAGTAATCAGGATCACAAAGTCATCCAAAGAACTCGCAAATTACATAATACGGCGCGCAAGTGTCAATGACCTCTCCATCGGTACCGCAAAAAAGTGGTGCAATGACCTAATACAAGGCCGAAGACGCCGTTCATTGCATCTGTGCGAGCGAATAAAACGCAATACTAATATAATTTACACGGGAGTGACTGAGACAGGTAATAACAGGTTAACGTACGAAGTTTGCTCCATATGACTATTTTGTACGATTGAATTAGTGACCATATTATGAAATATTTTATGGTGAAAATTTGACGTACAATTTTTTTTGCAAAAATAGGTTCCTTAAATGATGTTTGGTGCGTAAAAAAAATTGGACGGTTTTGTCAAAGTCACCCTGTATATTATATATATATATATATATGTGGGATAATATAAAAGCACTGAGTCGGAGTTTAGACTTTTTATTTTACATCTTATACATAGAAACACATCTTTTAATAATACACTCTTCCTTCTTACTTATGTACGTTCCGCCATCTTATATATCTCTTTTTTTTTCTGTCACAAATGTATCCACAGCATACATCCTCTTTCTTGCCATATGTAATTTTCACAATCCCACACTCGGCCATCCTGCTCTTATGTCTGTCCTCAGACATACCACATACCTATATAATCTTTACTTGCATACTTCCTAACACACCTTAATATCTTATTAATTAATAACTCATTTATATGAAAAACAACTTATACTAAAAGCTTAAAAATACACATATTTTAATAAGAAAAATAACTATGTAATAATCTTCACACTAAAACCTTCCAGATAATCATCTCACAACCCACCTCATTAATTATATTATACTTCATCTCTACAATCTGGCCACCTCTTCATTTGGTCGGCAGAACTTGAGGTACAATTGGGTCCCTCAGATGAATTTTTGACTTTCTGAATTTCATAACGGTCATTGTAAATCAATTTAGTTACTTTGTAAGGTCCTAAATATTTGGGTTTCAGCTTAAGTCCTTTTCCAAATTGAGTTCTTTTTATAGCAACCAAGTCACCTATGTTGTACTTTTGGCTCTCCTTTCTGTTTCTATTAAAATATTTTTTATTTTCATCTTGTACAGCCAATATTTGCTCTTTCGCCTTTTGTCGTAGTTCTTCTCTGTTTATGTCATATTCCTTTGCAATTTCCTCTTGAAGTAATTCCTGGATTTGAATATCTTCTTTACACCTCATCTTTGTACCAATTAATAAATTAAACGGTGTAGTATTTATACTCCTTTGAAATGTGCTGTTTAATGCTCTTTGCACTCTACTAATGTGTTTGTACCACACACCAGGATTTTCAACACAGAGTTTAGTCAGCATAGGAATTATTATTTTATGGACCCTCTCAACTTGTCCATTTCCCCTTGGCACACCTGTGGTAATAGTAACATGTTGAATATTTTCCTCCTTACAATAGTCCTCAAAATCATGGCTAGTAAATGCTGTTTCTTTATCTGTTATTATTCTCCGTGGGTTACCAAATGTTTGCTGATGTATTTTTAACTTAATCAAGGTCTCTGAACTAGAAGTATTCTTTGTTGGAAATAACCATACAAATTTTGTAAAAGAGTCTATCACTGTAAGTATATAGTTATATTGTTTTCTAGTTTCCGTCAAGGGTCCAACATGGTCCAAGTGCAGAGTATCTAATGGAATACTTTCTTTACTAATAGGGTTAAGAAATCCTTCCTGCTTTCCTTCTTTCCTGGTAGCTAGCAAACATGGTATACAAGAAATTACAAATTCTTCTAGCTTTCTATCTAAATCTTTTATGTAATAATTTTGACATAATAGCTCTCTCATCTTCTTCTTAGAAAAATGTCCATTACTGTGAATTCTTCTTATTAATTCCTTTTCCAAACTTTTTGGTATCACCAGTAATTTGTTCATACCCCTGTATAATATATCATTATCTATGAAATAGTCTTTGTATGCTTTTTCTTTTAGTATCTCTTTAATAGCCTTAATCCCGTCGTCTTGATCCTGCGCTTGCTTAACCTGCTCACAAAATGATGTTATTGTACCCACATATGGGTTCCTACTGAGAGCATCGACATGACACATTCTTTCTTTGGATCTGTGTTCAACTTCGAAGTCATACTCGTCCAACATAATTACCCATCTTGCTACTTTAGCTGTCAGATCTTTCTTCTTAAGAGTTTGCTGAAACGCTTTACAATCGGTTACTAACTTGAAATGTTTGCCATACAAATAATGACGAAACTTTTTAACTCCCTCTATAATGGCTAGTGCCTCAAGTTCATAACTCGAGTATTTACTTTGAGCATCATTAGTTTTCCTGCTCATATAATAAACTGGATGTAAACCTGTATTAGGATGATATTGCATCAAAACAGCTGCTATTGCAATATGTGAAGCATCCGTATGTAATTCTATTTCTAGATCAAAATCAAATATTTTCAAAACAGGTCTATTCGACAACTTCTCCTTTAAAATATTAAAAGCTTCTTTCTGTTCTTTATCAAAAACAAATTCTACATTTTTCCTTAATAAGTCGTTAAGTGGCTTAGCTATAACAGCGTAGTGCTCTATATATTTTCTGAAGTAAGATGTTAAACCCAAAAAACTTTTAAGTTGCTTACTTGTCCGCGGTTCTGGAAATTTTGTGACTGCATCTGTTTTCTCTGTTGTAGGACGCACTTCACCATTCTTTATAACATGTCCCAAGTACTCTATTTCAGACTGTATTAATTTAGCCTTCTTCCAATTGATCCTTAGCCCATATTGTGATGCTACCTCCAGAACTTGTTTTAGTCTACTTAAAGCCTGCAATTCATTATCAGCTGGTATAATTATGTCATCAATAAATATCATCATTATTTTCTGAGCTATGAGCTCTCGGAAAATTGCATTTACAAACCTCATAAAATACTTTGGACAAATCGAAAGCCCAAAAAGTGCTCGCAAAAATTCAAACTGCCCACAATGGGTAACAAATGAAGTATACCTAATAGATTCTTCACTTATTCGTAGATGAAAAAAACCATTTTTTAAATCAAGTACACTGAATACTCTTGCCCGAGATAACTGATCAATCAAGTCTTCTATAATCGGTAAAGGATATTCATCTTTTATCATCTTAGCATTGAGTTGCCTATAGTCTACACATACACGAGTTGAGCCATCTTTCTTCTTCACCAACACGAGTGGACTAGAATATTCTGAAAAACTTACCCTAATAATGCCATCTTTTAACCATTCATCTATTTGTTTTTCTACAATATCCTGCTCTATACGTGATAATCGACGAGGTCTTTGAGTTATGGGCACGTCATCTTTTAAAATTATCTTAAGCTCCAAGGGCGCATCCTTCATCTGAAGCGGACGATAATTTTGTATGCAACGAGTGGTTTCCTCCTTCATAAACGGATCATGGATATGTTCCACTAAAGATTCAACTTCATCTATAATACAATTTACACTATTCAACCATTCACTCTCACTCTTGTATATGGTCACACATCCCTCGCTCATTAACACTGTCACGTCTTTCAAAAATTCATGTCCTATTATAACATCATAAGGCATACAATTTCTAGGTATAATATGAAATTTAACATCTTCGTAACATTGTCCATCAATACTAATAGTCGTCGTAAACATACCTAGAGATTTTACCTGCGATCGTCCAAGACCGATTAATGATAAGCCTCCGTTATTTAATTTTACATTAAAGAATTTACCACATAATTCTGCTGAAATCAAATTCACATCACTACCGGAGTCTATCAACGCACTAAAACTATGACTTTTCCCTATTATTACAGTTTTTACCGGTTTTCCGACACTTCTATTGAACTTTTTATCTTTGTTTACAATTTGCATAACCTCTGAATTGTTTGTATTTGACATAAAAGTCATCGAACCTTCGTTGACATTTTCACTATCATGGCTCCAATCATTCTGATTGGTCGTTGACATTGTCCCAAACATTGTTGAATGCTGCTGTACCGACTGCGATGTTACATCACTTGTACGAAGATTTGAAGATTGTCTTTGTCTCAATGCGGGTTGTTTTATCGACTCTGTCACAGCATTGTTCCGAGACAAATTTACACTGCGTTTTCCTGCACCAATTGCAGGACATTGCGTTGCAATATGGCCGTACTCATTGCACTTGAAACATTTAATACCATTTCGACAATATGCCGACATGTGAGATCTATCACCACATTTATAACAACGACGAGCCATATCTGCATTACTGGAATTGGATGCTTCGGTTTTTTTTCTTATTTCTTTACCTTTCTTCATGTCATCTTTCATTTTTTCAAATACTTCTAATTTCTTCTTGAGAGCGCTATATGAAGTAGCTTCATACAAAATAGCTTTATTCCCGTTTAAATCTTCAATGCCATCTATAATATATTGTATTGCGACATAATCAGGGAATTTGGCTCTCTTCCCCAACTCTTTCATAACTAACATATATTGATAATAGCTTTCATCTTTGCGTTTCTTTCTGGCGACCATGAACTCATGCATCTCTTTTACATTGATTGCTTCTGGAAATTCTTTTATTAAGGCAGCCTTAAGATCTTCGTAGGTACGAAATACTTTCTCAGATCTAAGCCATAGGGCAGCGTTACCGCACAAGGATCGGCGTGCGATGATTAGTTTCTGTTGTTCCGTCCAATTAAATACCTCAGCGTTATCCTCTAAGTCTTGTGCCCACTTTGTTGATGTATATGACTTGTCCTCACCGCTGAATGGATCTATATTCCCTTCGAGATAATGCAACATGGCCGAAGTTTGTGAAGCGACCGCTGGGTCGTTTCTCTTATCCACCGACATATCACGTTCTCTTCTTAAACGTCTTAAAAGTTAATAATATTCCGTCTTCACGTCTTATTTTGATACTCTCTTCTTTTCCGGCTGGATGTCACAACCAAACCGGACAATTTTGCTTTCTTCTTTTTTTTTTTCTTCTTATTAAATCATCTTCAATCCGACTCTGAGCATATCCCGGACGAGCCCCCAAAATTTGTGGGATAATATAAAAGCACTGAGTCGGAGTTTAGACTTTTTATTTTACATCTTATACATAGAAACACATCTTTTAATAATACACTCTTCCTTCTTACTTATGTACGTTCCGCCATCTTATATATCTCTTTTTTTTTCTGTCACAAATGTATCCACAGCATACATCCTCTTTCTTGCCATATGTAATTTTCACAATCCCACACATATATATATATATATATATATATATATATATATATATATATATATATATATATATATATATATATATATATATATATATATATATATATATATATATATCTATCCTGTCAAAAAGTTAATAAAATAAAATTATGAACGCAATGTTTTAAATATTGTTTATTACAATTGTAAATTTAATTAAACAAAAATAACTCAATTGTAGTCCAAAGATAAGTTTACGATTGTCTCGTAAAAACAGAAAATATTTCAAAATAATAATTAAAAGTTGTCTACACTGTTTCAATATGCTAATTGGACGCATTGCTAGAACATCACAAATATGAATATACGAGACAAAGTGATGCAGATGGATTTTAAGATGTTATGAGATAGTATAATTTATATTAATATTATAAATGTTAAAGTAATTTTGTGTATTTGTCTGTTACGTTTTCATGCCTAAACCGCTGAAGCTACCGTATAGTTCAAAAAATATGTACAAGCGATAAAATAAAATAAATGTATATCATAAACAGTTTTATTGGAAACAGAGTTCGAGATTTTCTACTATAATCTGACTGCTATCTCTCACGTCCTTGAATTGGAAATCAACTATTGGCAGTCTATTGGGTATCTCAGATATTATTTCAATATCTGCATAATTCCATACATCTTTAGGTGCATTCTGTAACAAAAATAATTAACTTAAACCGTAATAATACCTGTTGTATTGTATTGGTCGTAATACTGGACAGCAAAGGGGAAGGATATAAATTTATTGCATGCAGCAGAGATGATGTGAATGTTGAGATGGATGAGTGGAGTTACAAAAATGGATAATATTATTAATATATCAGGGGAAGTTTAAAAGTAGCACCAGTGATTGAGAAGAAGAAAAGAAATAGGCTAGCCTGGTATGATCATATAATGCGAAGGAAAAAAATATCATGCAACAAGGAAAATGCTAGGAATCAGAGTGGGTGGATACAAAATGAAAGGTAGAACAAAGAAAAGATGGATGGATTGTGACAAATATGATATGGCAAAAAAATTGTGAATGATGATGACTAACAGAGGACAGTGGAAGGAGAGAATATGTTGTGCAGATCCCACATCGTTTGGATAAGAGCAGGAATAAGACGTACTATAAAACATAAAAATATATATTTTAAAGGGATTCAAATTAGTCATACTGCTACGATCTCTGGCACACACACGGAAGACATTTCGAGGTTTTGTAACGTAAAGCAGGTAGAGACAGATAACATTTCACGACCTTTGTAACGTAACTTTGTGGCTTTCTCCCATTGAAATGCATGCGGGGATTACAGGTAAATTTTTCGTTTATGTATAATATGTATTTATTTACGAAAGAAAAAATGTAATAAATATATGTATACTTAACTTATTGTATATCAGTTATCCATAACACAAGCTCTAACTTACTTACTTTCAAGCTATATGGCGCTGTGTTAATAAGCATAGTATATTTATTTAATATACATCCGAAGCATACATTTACCCAAGCGTACTGGTAAATATTGTTACATAGATAAACTTGTGTCTGATTTCGCGTCAGTGCCCTTTCATAATAATAACTTAACTGACCAAGAAAATGTTAGTGTATATATGGTTAAACTTATTCTTTATGATATGACTGCTATATAACTCAAGCCTTTTCAAAAGCCAAATAATGCCCATATTAGTGAACAAACAAAAAGATATTTTTCCTTGTATAAAATTCCCTGTAAAAGAGGGGTGTAACCATATTTTTTTCTCGACCAGATACTACACACGGAAAGATAACGTAAGCAGTGATACAGCGGTGTAAATAAAAATAAATAACATAAGGTACATATCCAGTTCACTTACTTTACACCCATCGTGTTTCAAATTATAAAATAGTGGACTAGTAACAGACGGTTCCGGCCCTATTATGACGTCATTCCAAGTTAGCAGCTTTAGAGATAGATTCACATCTTCAGGCATAGGTGCTGTATTCAAACAGTGAAGCCTAATTACTTGTTTCACATATTGGGAACTTTGTTGCAACCATAAAAGTTGGGCCAGGTTTAACTGTAAATAAAACATAGCGTTACTACAAGTCGTATACCGACATCTGCAGAATTAATTGACGAGTGTGCTTATATAAATGACACACTCGTAAATATTATATTTATTTAATTTGATAAACTAAAGAAGATATAGTGACAAAAATTGAGAAAGGTATGCTGAGGTGGTTTGGCCATGTTGAGAGAATGAATGAAGAACGATTGACGAAAAAAGTGTATAAGACGAGTGTAATTGAAAGTGTTGGAAGGGGTAGACCTAGGCGGACGTATCGAGACCAGATCAGGGACGTCTTGAAAAAAGGCCAGGTCAAGAGTACCCTAAACCGAAGGGCATGTATGAAGGGAATAATGAAAGTGGACGAAGCGAAACAAGTATGTAAGGATCGTAGCAAGTGGAAAGATGTGGTCTCTGCCTACCCCTACGGGAAAGAGGCGTGATTATATGTATGTATGTATGTGTACTAAAGAAGCATGACTATTGTAAAACTGAGTACGCGATACACATCCTTATAAACTGTTGCTTTAACGGGAAATGAACAGCCAGTCGAACTTTATTTTCCAGAGGAGAAAATATTTATCATATGCTGTGCTAAATTTTGTTTGAATATAACATTTTTATCCGTGCAGGGCCGGAGAAAGAATACTAACCTCTGCGGCCGGGGTCGGCCTGTCGTAAAAGGCAACAAAACAACCCACCCTAGCTACGTGGTAGGGCCTCAAGCCCGTCTGGATGGCGACCACCTTTGGTCTTAAGTATGCCGCCATAATAACCTTGTGTTGTGTTCCGGCATTAGTGACCAAAGTTCCTGCACCTTTATGGGACAGTAGCGTGTTCGCGATTCCACTGGCATTGCAAACACCCATAGGCGACGGTAACTGCTAAATTCTAAGCGGGCCGTCAGTCTGTCTGCTGTTATGTGGGGATTGGTACAAAATGTTCTCTCCTTGCACTCTCCTCTGTTAGCCGTCATCTCAAAATTTACACAATTTTTCACCACATCGTCTTTTACGCAATCCATCCATCTTTTATTTTGTCTATATTTCCTCCTGTATACATCCACTTTCATTTCTATTATTTTTCTTATTATATTACATTCGTTTCTTCGGATACTACATTACTCTAGTCTGAACTATTGTTTTTTATAGCATTCTCACTAAAAATTATCTAAGATTATGGTTATTTAAATTGGTGTTAACCCGTAAAAAGCACAAAACTCATGGCTGATAAGAGAGACCTTATATGTATTTTTTTATCCCGTACGGAGTTTTTTCAATTTTTAATAAACTAAGGCAAATTATATAATTCTATGAGCATTTTAAAGGCACCAAGCAGATTACTGTTTCTGCTAGCTTATAGAGAACAAGAAAGAACATTATTTGCTTTCCAGTGTAATGTAGCCATAAGCGTTTCATATTTAATAATAGCTCATAAAGTTCTACTGCTAGGCTCATGCCTCTTTCTACATAGAAAAGATACTTGCTATTCCCACTACTCTTTTTTTGAGGTTTTCTTACCGTCAGTAGGTTATGTCAAAAATTATATATTGTCTGAGGACTTGTTTTAAAGGACTTCACATCATTGACAAGCGGTTCCAATCCAAACCAATAAATTTAGTTTCTTTAAGACGTTTTATCTACTGAACTAAATAGGTTTATTATCATTTTAAAAATAATACATTAAAACATACCCCATAAATATCTTGTAATAATAAATTATTGTTACTAATAAGCCAATGTTTTTCTTTCTTCAGTTCTAATTTTGTAGAATTTTTCGATAAAACGCAAGTTTTACCCTTACTGCACTGTACTTTAAAGATATCTACTGCACTTTTTGATTTTATATAAAATTCGTCATCTGAAAATTAAAAATATTTTGTATTTAGTTTTATAAATGTAATCAAATGATTCAATTAATCGAAATATTTTAAAATTGTATCTTTTCGACTTTTGTGGCGCAACGGCTTTTGCTCATCAGAATGTTGTGGGGTTTTCAGAATTGGTTCTCGTCCCGACTCTGGGAGTTTGTCTATAAAATGTATTTAATTACAAATACAATAAAATGAATTAAAATAATATAATAAATAATACACATACATACTAAGTAGGATAGTAATTTTTAGTACCCATAGCATAAGTGCTCTGCAGTTTACTTTACCGTGTGAATAGTCATATTTATATAACAATGCTATGCCAAGTTCTTTAATCGTGTAGTTTTGGTGAGTCGTAAACAAGTGATTATTTTTCTTTCCATCAGTAAAGAAGGGCAGAACTCTATGTAAACAAGCAGTAGTGGCTTATATTGAAATTTAATAAAGTTTGCTATATAATTGCTTGAGTTTGTTTGGGTAATAAAAGGAAGTGTAAAGAGCAAAGTGTAAAAGAAGTATAAACTGAAAGAATCGTCGCAAAAACAAGTGAAATATTCATCCGGTCAGAAAATAAAAGCGATTCAATATTATATACATTTGCAATAAGAAACAATCAGTTCAGTCGATTTCTGTTTTTGTTGTTACTCTAAAAGCCATCTTCTTTGTTATGGCAATTGGCTACTTACTTTGGGAACAAAATATCTAACCATGCCGCTTTCGCCGGGCCCGAGTAAGAAGAGTAAAATCAAAAAGTGTCATCCTAAGGGTTGATATACACGCCAGATTAACTACTAGGAATGTGGAACATGTGCGAAGTGCAGAATAAAAACACGGAAAGCGGACCTCGGGCACCGAAGTGATAATATGATTTGCAACTGGGATTTAGTTCGATTATAATACATATTAGCATCAAAGTATCATGGACAATAATTATAGTGTACTTACTCTCCTCCGGTGCTCCTATCTTACACACAACTTTTAATGGGTGCGATTCATTACCAAAGCCGGGATTCTCTTCTGTAAGTCAATTAATATTAAATAAAGATTACTCGTACATTATTTTACATACATTTTTACTCCGTGTGGAGGCGGAGCGGCGGCGGCTTTACGGCGGGGGATGGTTTGTCGTAAAAGGTGACAAAACAACCCCGAAGCCCACCTGGATGCCAATCGCCCCTAACCTCTAAATGTACCGACACAATAGCCTTGTATTGTTGTTGCGTTCTGCCATAAATGACCCAAGTTCCAGTTCCTCTACGCAGACAGCAGAGAGTTGGCGATGACCTGGTCTCGCAAACATCAATAGGCGTAAATAATTGCTCGCTATCAGGTAAACTGTCAACCTGTCTGCTATTCCTCAACAATAAAAAAAATTGTATTTTTCTAATGACTTATTTCGTAACATGTATGCCTAATAGAGATTGTTCTTTTATTTACTGACTTCCTATTTAACTCGTTATCATTCCAAGACGAAAAAGCAAAATATGTGATCGAAAATTAGTCATAATGTCTTGGTTAAAAATAAGAAAATGCCTACTTCATTACTTCTTTAAGGAATGACGTGGACATACAGCTATTTTAAGCTTACACTTTAAACTTCATTATAATTATGTAATTTATGTTCAATAATATTTTAAATAAGACGGAACCGACGGTCACCGAATGGAGGGTAAATAACAAGTTTGTGTATGTTGTTCGCACTGGTTTTGATAAGGAGAGAGACTAGAGATTAAGAAAGAGAAAAAGTACAATATATAAGCAAGCCGGCATTAACTTACATAATTAAAAAACGACTTGTTTTACCTATATCAGAAGGCGCACAAACTCCAGGCTCCCCCTGTGGACCTTGAATTGTAATTCCCTGTACATAGTATTTAAAACAATTACTGTAATAATCACACAAAAACTGTAATATTCCTCTTTATTTTTTTACAATAGATACACGCCAGTGTCAATCAAAACTTACAGAAGTCTAAAGTACACTGTTAATACTTCCTTACTATCCAAAGAGCTCAAAGTAAATGGATGAATTAGAATTAAAAATTTTTGTTTACAACTGAACATACTTAACTTGGTTCCTGATAGAAAAGTTAGAATGTCAATATTCTTAAAAAATATAGCGAAAACTCTCCTTTCAACGAATTTTTACTAACTTGACATGTATGTATGTATGTAACGGGAATTTCGATCTCGATTTTTACCCACCTTTATTGATAAAAATTTTGTACACTAATTTAAAAAAAAATGTCACTGCTCTAATAGCGTGGGTTGCTTGATATCTATAGTTATAATTTTTTTACTAGTTTTATTCCGAAATACAGATAGTTTAAAATTAACGTACAAAGCACTCCACACTTTTAGAACAGTGACATTAATTTTCTCGTCAGTAATTTTATTCTCGTGTTAAATATTATTTTGTGCTTTTTAGTAATGTAACTATAATTATTTTTGTCTTGACACATCAATAATAATCTCAAAACTTCGTTTAATAAGCCAAGATTTGTTCTGCCATTAGCTTAGATGCAAACTCATTATCTTTGATGGGATCAAATTTATATTCACACACGCATATTAAGGAACAAGACTCCTTAAATCTTCTATCAGTCGTCCTTAATATGTGCCTTATTGAGTTTTAAAAAACGCTAGTCAAAGTACCTGTAATCCTTTCTCGCCCCTGTCTCCTTTTTGTCCCTTAAAAATAATACAATTAATTATTTAATATAATTAATATTAAACATTTTCTGAATGGCAATAGATTTTGTACACCAAATTAGTCTGTAAATAGGCCATTGAGTTACTTTCTCTTGGCTTAAACCCCCTCGTTCGTGACAGCTTTCACATACGTTAAAGCCAAATAAAAGTTAAATTGGTTTTACAGATGTTTTACGGCAATTGGTCAATAACAAGAGTGTATAACTTAAGAAATGCTGGTCGTAAGGGATGTAAGTATAGCGAAAACTGAATAAAGATGAGACAAATAAGTTGGATAGCGTATCCTAGATACAGAAGCAGAAGTCTGAGTTGAAAGATAAATTTAATGCTAAAATGATGATGCTGTCGATGATAACACGGTTCTTGAATTTGCACAAGACGTGAATCTCGGTGTAGGACTTTATTTATAATACGACAATTAAATGTATTAGAACTAGGCTCTGGAATTAAAAAATATATATTATTACGATCGTGAATGAATATAATAATAGTGTATAATTTTTACTGCTGGGCTTGAGAGTCTACATAAAACGGATTGGTGGAGTAAATAATTGATATTTATAAATATTTTATAAACAAAAATACCTTTTCTCCAACTAAACCCATTTCACCCTTTTCTCCCTTTTGTAACATGATATGTTTCAAATCAGCCTGAAAAATAAATTTATTAATATAAAAAAATAAATATAAACTGTTTTAAATAATGTTACAAAAATATGTCATCGATAATTTCTATACTACATATTTGTATTTAGGTATTTAATTAGGGGAAGTTTGAAACTAACGCCAGTGATTGAGAAGCTGAAAAGCAATAGGTTAGCCTGGTATGGCCATATTCATGTGGTCGCCTATGGGCCTACACAGACCGGGGCGGCATGGCAAGGGATTTAATTTTTTACTAATGGAC
This sequence comes from Malacosoma neustria, assembly GCA_963693495.1. NCBI lineage: Eukaryota > Metazoa > Arthropoda > Insecta > Lepidoptera > Lasiocampidae > Malacosoma > Malacosoma neustria. Next base: position 14,602,028 of record OY856383.1, read on the forward strand.
ATTCAAACGTATCGATATAGAAATACTACATAAATTGCTATACTTTAAAATGATGCCGTGGCATCGAAAGGGATTTCATTGCACGGCATTGAAAGACGCGCCACAGTCTCCCGTGGCGGGATATCGTGGCGTACTGCGGGTAGGCAACGGCATGCCAAGGACTCCGGCGTTCGTTTTGACTTCATCAAACGCAACTGAAGACTAAAAAGAAAACAACAAAGCACGCCTCGGCAGCAGGAGCTGCCGAAGCGTGCTTTGTTGCGCCGTGGCATGCCGTGGCAAGACGCTGGAATGCCGAGGTATCTAAGCGGCTAATGTGCGCTGACTGACGGCAAAATCCCTTGCCATGCCGTCCCGGTCTGCGTAAGCCCTTAGCGAAGAGCGGAGCGTCATGTAACAAGGAGGATGCTACAAATGAGAGTGGAGATACTAGAGGAGTAAACTAAAAAAAAGATAGATGGATTGTGTAAAACATGATATGGTTAAAAAAGTGTGAATATTCAGATGAAGGCTAATAGAGGAGAGTGGAAGGAGAGAACGTGTTATAGCGACCCCACATAGTTTGGGATAAGGGCAGGAAAAGAAGAAAACATATCTGTATTTAAGATAAAATTACTCACATCCTTTAACTTGCACTGCGCTGTAAAAGAAATATTTATTACGTTTATATAATACTCATTATAAAATAAATATAAATTAATATACTTGAACAATTCACATAGCACTATCTACTTCAAAAGTAAACTGTACAGTGCTTATGTAATCGGTACTAAACGTCTGAATACTAATATTTGTTTGAAGTGAAAACTTCTTGAGCGGCGTTATGCACTTTTTTGTGATGGGTAAAATTGTTATATTCCCGTCAGGTCACGTGTCCTGATCGAAAATTCGTAAGATTCGTAAGACGGAGTTTTCAACTTTAATAAAGTTGTCTTTGTGTAGTCTTGAAATAAAAAAATAACAGTCAAGACATATGTCCCCTCATATGTCACTCTGTAGGGCAATTTTTTTATAGTTCAGCCGTGTGGTCCCACAGTGTGTTTTTTTATTGCTGTAGGACAGCAAACAGGCTGACGGCCAGTTTAGAATTTAGAAGTTACCGTCGTCTATGGGTGTTGGCAACATCAGTGGCATCGCGAACACGCTGCTGTCCCCTAAGGGTACAGGAACTTGTGTCACTAATGCCGCAACACAACACAAGGTTATTATGGCGGCATACTAAAAACCAAAGGTGGTCGCCATCCAGACGAGCTTGAGGCCCTACCACGTAGCTAGGGTGGGTTGTTTTGTCGCCTTGTCGACAAGCCAACCCCGGCCGCAGAGGTTAGTATTCTTTCTCCGCCCTGCATGGATAAAAATGTGTGTAGATTGATTGAAAAAATATATAAACCTCTAACTTACCATATTTAACTTGTTCCTGTAAAAAATATATACATAACATTTTATTCAAAATTACATTGACTGTGGAATAGTATACAGGTTTACGACATACTTAATAGTAAGCAATTACCGTCGCCTATGGATATTTACGACGCCAGGGACATGCTGCCGTCTGAGTTGGGGAATTGGAACCTGAGTCACTTGAGCTGAAACACAACTCAAGATTATTATGGCGGTATAATTAGGGACCATACGTCTTTGACATCCTGGCGGGCTTTGTACCTTTCCACTTAGGGTCGTTTTGTCACCTTTTACGACAGGCTTTGTCGCTTTTTTTCAGGTCATTCTTACTCTGCCTTTCACGGAAAACATCTTCAACTCAAAAATATATTTTTATCGCACATAAATTATTTATTAATACAATTACAAGATTGCAATATTTTTATTGCTTGTGTCTTTTTTTTCTAGTGTTTCTGCTTTTCACTAATTTGTTTAACATGGTTTTTTTGCTATGAGAAGCAACTGCCGCTTGCTGTACCTACCCAAAAAGGAAATTTTGTGCTGCAGCTGCATCCACAGGCCTTTACGTATACATACTAACTAGGATATGAAATTGTACTAGCTAAATAAATTATAAGCAAAGAGTTCTTTTTTAACTAAATATTTATATGTATAAATGATACTTACACCATGGTTGTCAGGCAACAATTGACCTGAAATGAAAAAATTGGTTATTATACTAATTAAATTATAAACATATATTTTCTTATTACTGAAAATCTGATCTAAGATTGCATAGCTAGTTATATCTCGCTGATTATCGAATCTGTGGACTCTAGTCGGTTTGATGTCGCCAACATTACAGACATGTAAATACAAGTAAAAAATTCCTCATACCGTTCACCACTCTATGACTACGTTTTCTATGACCAGAGAGAGCGCCTCGTTTTCTCATATTTTTTTAATAATAAAAAGCAACACCGGGATTGCTAAAAAATTTGACTAAGTCTTCTTCTTGCCCTTATACCATCATATGCGGGCGGGATACGTAATACATGATATTTTTTTCTTCTAGACGTTAGCCGTCATCATAATATTATTCACATCTATTTTATGCAAAAAAAAAATCATACAAAGCTTAAGTTTTTGATGTAAATTTATGTATAATAGTTTTTGCTTTACTTACCATATATATATTGAATATGATGTAAACTTAAAATAATAAAACAAAAATGTATATTTGACGGACACATCATTGCGCACCACAAATGATGATGAAGTTGCGAATATAACAAATGTTGAAGCTTTCCTTGATTATTTCCTCAACTATTTTAAAGTGATGAGACATGTAGTTTTGAATAAGTAATTGTTATTTTCCTTATTCTAGCTCACATGCAACTCTGATTTATTTTAGTTTTAATTATAAACACTGCTTTAAATGAAAATCTGAGACTAAGCTAGATAATATTTATTCATTTATTTATTCTTTGTACACAACATTGATTACACATATAAAATTTAAGATATGAGACATGTACATAGGCGTGCTTAACCCTAAAAAAGTTTTCTTCCAGCAAACCTATGTAAATAGTAAAAATTAATAATGCTAAATAGGAAAAAAAACTTTTGTATAATTTTATATTACGTAATGTATGTATTATTTTGCGTGCTTTATCCAGAAATGTTCACATAAAGTTAAATCATCCGTTAATTTCACAAATTTCAGAATTAAAAAAATTACATTTTTCCACTCCACTGTATAACATCTTGCATCTATCTATTAGTTATTATGAGCTGTAGTCGAGTTCATTGTTTCTTTGTATGCGTAACTCGAAATAAATATTATTTGTTTAAATTGTAATTACTTTTAAAAATATTAACTTAATTTTTTTTGTTATATGTTCCTATAATGTAAAAATTGAATAAATATCAATAAAATATTAAAATGAATATTTTAATTCATTTAATGATCAATCAGAGCAGAGGATAGCTGATCGACTTGGATCGTTGAAGTTTTGCTAAAGTAAGATCGGTGCCCTAAACTCGCTGCTCGGTCTATATTTATAATAATCAAACAATTTTGATTAGCTTTTAAGAGCTTAAAAAATAATTTACCGCTCAAAAATGTTCTTGATCTAAATAATAAAACTTACCTGCTTCTTTACTCTGATATTGGTGTATTTGTTAAATTAGGAACATGTGTATGTCCAGTACACACACACAACACACAAGTACAAGAAACTGTATAAAAAATTGGTGGAATTCCTTGATATAGTAGCTAAAGCATTGGAGCCACAAATAAAAAAAGAATCATTCAATATGTGAATAACATTAGTCAAGAATAGTAACTAATGGTTTCACCATGACATATAAAGAGATGGAGAAATGATACCGGGGACGGTGGAATACCAACATGATGAATAAAATTATGGTAACATGATGGTAAAATATAATAAGATCGTAATAAGACCTATTATATTGTATGGATGGGAATGCTGGGCCACAAGCGGAAGGATGAATGGTTATTGCATGCAGCAGAGGTGCAAATGTTGAGATAGATGAGTGGAGTTACAAGTTGTCGCCTTTTATGACTTCTAATTGTAGTAATTTAACATTATTGTAAGTGATTTTTTTTCCATTTTTTAAATATATAATCGGTCCCATATTACAGTGAAAGTTCTGTAGTTGAAAAAATAAATATAAAATTTTGTTTCAGCACCAAATAATAAGATTCTGGTGAAATGGTCTAAAACGTTTTTATAAACATATTTTTGGTGCTCTCAGTATTCTACGTCTAAGATTTGTCTAAGCAAATATATAAACTAGTTTTCAGTATTTATTCTCGGCAGGGTACTCAGAGAACGGCCTCTTATCTACTCCTTTTTTCCTCTTACCTACTCATACAAAGCATTACCCAAAGCGATTGGTACGATTGGTTTATGTGCATTAAAACCATGTAACAAGGAAAATTCTGAAAATGAGAATGGATGGAAAGAGAAGGAATGCATGAAAGATGATATGGCGAAAAGGGGTGTGAATGTTGAGATTTCGGTTAATAAACGAGGATGGAAGGAGAGAACACGTTGTGAGGACCCGTTGTGTGGGATAAGGGCAGGGTAAAAAAAGATATTGTATTATAATAAAAAGCAATTTAAATAGATATAACACTTTATTATACATTGCGAAAAAGTAGTTTACATTAAAATGCTATAGTTAACAATAATGTATAATGGGCGGCCTTATCGCTAAAATCGATCCTTTCCATATAAACCAGTATAAATGTTTATTATATAAATATATATTTTTTAACAGTTTATATGAAACAAAGTTCTAAATTTTCTATTTTAACATTCTGTTCGCCTTCTTTAATGTCGTTAAATAGGAAATCAGTTATGGGTAGTCTATTGGGAATTTCAGAAACGATTTCTATATCTGTGTAACTCCATTTATCTTTCAGTGAATTCTGTAACAAAAATAATGATAAGGTTGTAATTTCATAATGTAAATCTACGTGGTAGGGCCTAAGCTCGCCTAAATGGCAACCACACTTACTCTATAAGTATGCCGCCATAATAACCTTGTGTTGTAACCCTATGGCACAGTATCGTGTTCGCGGTGCCCCTAGCGTCGCAAACATCCATAGGTGACGGTGACTATTTATTATTAAGTGGCCCATCAGCCTGTCTGCTGTTATTGATAAAAAACTTAGCATGTCAAAATAATTTGAAGACATTAATATAATGTGTCAAATAAAAGAATAAAATGAAAGGACCCGGCTAAAAATTAAAGGTTTTTACTAAAAACACAGTGTACGCTAACTTGCTATCCCAATGCAATGTTTTTTATTGCAATGTTTTGTGTTATATTAAGTTTTTACTTTGATTGTATGTTCGTGTGTGGCAAAAAATGATATTTGATATAAATTAAAATGCAGGTTATATAGATTTGTATTTAAAGATATGTATATAATTAACTGTGGGTAGAATTTTCGATTCGAATGTTTTACTTGGTTACGCCTTTTCTGTCTAGTCTGTTACACAATAACGGACCTATCCGAAGTTGTTTATCTTATCTCAATAAGATATCTTAATTGTCAATTCTACCGGCAAACCATGTGGATGATTTAGTCTAGTTATCGTAGAAGTTCGAAAGTTTTTAATGTTACGATCGTGAATGAGGCAGAAACTGAAGCAGACGAAAAGTTGGATTAAATAATAGCAACACTATGTACATAGGTAATAATGAAAATAATTTAATATACAAAATTAATTGGATGTCAGGCACGCCATCTTTCTTCATCGTTCTATTGGAGATAAATAACGAATGATCCTCTGTCACGAGGTTTTATTTTCTAGATTTATTAGCAGGAACGAAAATGACCTACTAGGGGACAGATTCGTTTTTGTAAAACTTCTCATCTTATGCCTCTATTTTAAAAAAGTGTTACGGAAGGCATAAATATTAATAGAAACGCTCTATATACGCTCTACAACACTCCCAAGTAGTTTTGAGCTTACACAGTTAGGCTTGATAGCTAGAATAAAGATGATGACAGAAAATAAATTGTATTTCTATTATATAACAATAGCACGAAAGAGAATAGATCGACTTTGATAACAAAAAATAGTCTAATAATATTTTAAAAATTCAACTCTATATCAGTGTTCAGTTTGTTAAGCATTTCATCGTTATGATTTTTTTAGATATTACTACGATATATATATGTACACTTACCTTACATCCATCAAAAATAATTTTATATTGTAGAGGAGTTAAAGCCGATGGTTCTGGACCTATTGTAACGTCATTCCAAGTCAACAACTTCAGAGAAAGATTCGCATCTTCATGCACAGGTGCCGTATTCAGACAATGAATCCTAATAATTTGTTTCACTTTCTGTGAATTCTTTTGCAGCCATGACAACTGTGATGTGTACATCTGTAAATAAAATTAAGATTAAAATTATATATAATAAAGTATTTTACCTTAAAGTTTTCCATTAAACTTATCTTATAATGTATCTTATCTTATCTTATTTTGGGGCCGAGAAATATCTCGGACACTTCGACCCAATGGGATCTTTTGTGTTCCCCTAGATAGCAATCACTCCTCTCCAATCTCCTTGAAGATCTGCTTCATGAGCCTAACAATGAGGTATGGAGATAGGAGCCTGTAGTCTTCCGGTGTTGGATATCCTACCCCCAAAAGATTCATTCGCCTCCTGGCCAATGCATCACATGTACACAGTAGGTGTTCCATGCGTTCTGTATGTTCCCCACACAACCTGCACATGGGTGTCGCGGTTAGACCCATTTTCATGAGCATGTTGTTGGTTCCAAAGTGCCCAGTAAAGGCTCCAAGCAAGTAGCGTATTTGCCCCCTGCTCATGTTCCAGATGGATCCTCGTGCTTTGTACGTGGATCCCAAAAATTTTTTGGAGTGTTCCAGACCGATTCTAGTCAGCCAGTGTTGTTGTTGACTGCGGTCTGCAAAATCCCTGAATGTGGCCTTCACGAGGCTAGTCGGAATGCCTACACATGGTTCCGGACCCATAAAATCATTAGTTGAGCCCTCTCTTGCCAGTTCATCTGCCATTTCATTGCCATGTACTCCCTCGTGTCCCGGGACCCACATTAATCTTACCCTGTTATGCCTTCCAAGTCCATTCAAGGTTTGGATGGCATCCAGGACAAGTCTGGAGTCAACTTTGAAGGAGGCGATGGCCTTGATTGCAGCTTGACTGTCACTGAGAATATATATAGATTTGCCTCTGGTGCCTCTATCTATGTTCTCCTGAGCACAGGTTATAATGGCATATGTTTCAGCCTGGAATACACTTGCCATTTTTCCCAAGCTTTTACTACATTTGTAGTCTTTCGCGTATACTCCCGCCCCTGTACCTGATTCCATTTTGGATCCATCAGTGTACCATACCAGACTATTATGTTCCGGTGGATCTGGTCCCTTTGTCCATTCCAATCTTGTTGGAATTTGGACCCTGAAAAGCCTTTCAAATATAAACCTGGTTTGCATTTTATCGGATATCATATGTGTTATCCGATCCAGGTCCTCATTTCCATCGAATTTTGTATGGTTGGTTTTTGGCTTGGTGGAGTCCCATAGGCCAGCTACTGCAAGGCGATATAGTGCCCTCCTTGCCTCAAGTTCAACCATAATATGCAGAGGAGGAATGTTAAGATATCTCTCCATAGCTGCCGTAGGTGTTGTTCTAAAAGCACCCGTGATTCCAAGACACACCGTTCTTTGTAGCCTATTGAGTGTCTCTTTGCACGTAGTAAGTTTTATTCTGGGCCACCATACTACGCTGCCATACGTAATGATGGGTATTATCATTATCTGATAAAGCCATCGTATCACTTTGGGTTTTAGTCCCCAGGTTTTGCCATAAGTGGAACGACACATACCAAATACTCTCAGAGCCTTCGCCATTGTCTTTTCCACATGAGTCTTCCACCTGAGTTCCTTATCAAGGGTTATGCCTAGATATTTGACCTCGGTGGACCACGACAGTTTGGTTCCATTAAGGGAGGGATTCCCTAGACTTGCTAGTGTCCTTCTCCTTGTAAATGGTACTATAACTGCTTTATTTGGATTAATGGAGAGGTGGTTCTCCATGCACCATTTCTCTGTTATCTTCAGAGCCTTTTGTAATAATCCAGAGACTATGTTCGGAAATTTACCATTGACCATTATGGCTATGTCGTCAGCATAACCTACCGTGTAAAAAGGTCCGGTGTTGAGTTTGGTTAGTAGTGAGTCTACTACCAGACACCATAATAATGGAGACAATACTCCGCCTTGAGGGCAGCCGCGTGTTGTTTTTGCGCTAAGTTTATCTCCCATTAGTTCCGATCTGACTAGTCTGCTTCGTAGCATCATCTTATAATGTAAATAATATTTATAATTCTTAAATAATAAAATATGTCTGTTCACGATAAAGCTGATTCGTAGAAATTACCGTTGTAATGTAGGTATCTGTTAATAATATTAATAATAAAACAATATTAATAGTAACCGGGTACTTAAATATTTTGTCATTCCGTTATTAAATGTCAATGTGAGCTATCTTCTGCATTATTTCCCAGTAATCCTGCAAATAACGTAGAATATGCCTGGATACGTCAACTGGAGTTTTCAAAATGATGGAGCGTATTTCATTTTTCTAAACTGTGTAATTCGCCATGATGAAATATTTTAACACAAGTTGTACCACAAACTAAAATACAAAATGTGTTGACAAAAAAAACTCCATAACATATACAAAATTAAAAACACACATAAAGCTATTAAGACTCGCATCACATAAATAAAATGAATAATTACCCCATAAACTTCTTGCAATAATGATGTAGTGGTACCCAGCCAGTATTTTTCTTTTTTTAGTGCGAATATTGTAGAATTCTTGGGAAAAACACAACTTTTACCTATATTACATCGAACTTTAAACATAGCTGCATAACCTTTTGGTTTTATGTAATACTCATCATCTACAAAAAAATATAATTTGATTTAACAATCAGGCGTTTTTAATTTTTGTTTTTGAAGGACTATTTTCTTTCTCCTCTCTTTCCTGTCCCATTTTTTCGCTTTGTTTCGGAGTCATTTTATTTAAAAATATGTAATAATAATTCATCACCATAATAGTGCCAAATCCCGATTGTAACCTAAACTTCCGCTTCAGTGCTCGGAATCCGCTAATAATGATGATTAATATAGTTGCATAAACATAGTATATTCATTATTGAAAGAGAAAATTAAGCCAAATCTATTTTCTTACAAGAAAGGAAATTGTCAACGATACATTTCAAAATGCACTAGTAACTGACTTAAGAATAGTTGAAAATGGCTGTAAAAACTATAAGTAAAACACTAATATGACAGTAATATTTGTAGATAAATATCAATTAATTTTATTAAAATTCCTTCCAATTTGGTTACCTGGAAGAGATCGCTGTAAGCGATAAGATCGCCTTTTGTTTTTACTATTTTATTTTTGTGTTATTACGTCTTGTAATTTAAAGTCTAGTTTTTAGTGTATTGTCCTAGTTATAATTTTTATATTTAATGTATTCAATATTTAATGTAATCTATCTATCAAATGGTAAAGAACTCCCATAGTAGATATAATACTAACCATCATCCGGTGCTTCCACCTTGCATATGTTTTTAATTGGGTTTGCTTCATCACCGGGTTTCTGATCACTCCCCTCCTCTGAATGTAAATAAATAATATCTATATCTATGGTAATTAATAGCCCATAACGTCCCACTGCTGAGCCGGAGTCCTCAAAGGGCCCTAACAGTGTACACCCTAATTTCTCTATGGTGGTTTGGCAGGTTATAGAAACCAGTGATCTTAGTGTGCCGGTTTCATCACAATATTTTCTCTCGTCATCAGCAATTGTTTTACAATATGTATTTTAGATGAGAAAAACTGTGTAAAAGTTTTCTAAAATCAAACTTTGATCTCTACTTTGCATAAAAATGTATTTATCCATCACTAGCATTAAAATAAGCGTGTGTTTTAAGAGACTAGTCATAATCGCTCCGTTTTAACATAAAATAACCAAGATTAGAGGGAAATAGAATTATTTCAATCCAAAGCTATCGTAATAGACGACAAATGGTTCAGTCACTTTATGTATAATTTCTATTATATTATCCTTATTTCAATATTCTGCGAAGTCAATAGTTAGCCAAAGTTACTTGACTTTTTTTATTTTCGTACCTATTTATTGCCACAGCAAAAAGTTATGTAAATTTGGACTTCATCATCAATTCAATTGCGTTGCCCGGGTTCTAGAGTGTAAGCCTTCGATTCAGCTGAGATAGCTACTTGAGTGAAGAAAAATATATAAAGTGCTCATAGTATGAAGATTATTAAAGCTACTGAAGTAAATTTTGTTGTTTGTGGCATACTGCTTATAGGTAGCCACTCTAATTCTGAAAAGACTAAAATACTACTGTTATCCCAACTATGCATTGCTGTTGAATAAGCAATGTTTATATTGTAATATAGAGTACATTAAGATTACCTATATCAGAAGGTTGAGGTCCAGACTCTCCTGGTGGACCTAGTACTGTTATTCCCTGAAAGTAATTATTAACCTAATTTAACAAAGTACAGCTTTTATTGAAGTATGCCAAAGGTCACTGATTCCTGTTTAGGCCAATGTATTGTGCCAAGCCATATTCATATTCTCGTTTGGTATTGGGGAACTCGCGGCATTCTAGCATAAAACTGACACGATCGTATATTAAATTCAGGGAGCTTTTCACATAAAATTTATTATTAAAATTCTTTTATGGCGAACGCTGTTTAGAACTACTATTACAAAAGTTAACTGACATCACAAACAAAACATATAAATAAATTCAAAAAATATAAAGGAAGCCGAAAACTTCTCTCTTCTCTCGACTTACAGATGACAATATTAAAATTCAGTTACGAACTTTAGTTTTAAAACGTACCCGTTGTCCTTGTTCTCCTTTCTCGCCCTTCTGTCCTTTAGCTCCCTTAAAAAGCACAAATAAATCAGTACATGTATCGAGATTTTGTTTTTTAATACTACTTACTTATCATGTTTGATGTAAAATAAAATGCTTTTGGGAATCAGTTGAGTTCATACGCTTCTCAACAAAAAATCAAAACACCATAGAAGTTTGTTTTTGAATGAGTTTTTTTTTTAATTTAACCAAAAATATAAATATTGCCAGTTAATTGTGGATATTAGAAGGTATCATTTAGCGAATATTAATGTTTTTTTCAACAAGTATGTTACCTATAGGTATGGTACCCTTTAAGAAGAAATTGTTAAATGTTAGAAACAAAGATTTAAAACAGAAAAATGTTAAAAATAGTTTATTCAGTATCTCGTATTTCCTTCCCGAGCTCTTATCACTGCTTCCATGCAGTTCCTCATAGAACGGATAAGCGTCACAATCTTTTGTTGTGGGATGTTATCTCACTCTTCTTGTATAGCTGTTTTCAGCTGGCCAAGCGTCTCTGGAGCAGGACTCTCACTCTGACTTGTCTCTTCCACTCATCCGATAGATGTTCTATGGAATTCATATCCGGGTTTCTTGCTGGCCAGTCCATAACCGCAATACTGACTTCACTCAGGTATTCATTTACAATGCCTGCGGTATAAGCCCTAGCCCATTGTCTTGCATGAAAATAAAGTCTTCGCCAGTAAAATGTGCGTAAGGTACCACAAGAGACTTCAAATATTCTTCGATATAACGTGATCTATTTAATGACGGTAACCGAGGCCCAGATACAAACGCAAGTTTAGTTTTTCTATAGGCGCTTATGCCTCCCCAAACCGTCCTTGAACCGCTACCGTAACTGACTCTTTCTTCAATGCAGCACTGTGCAAAACGCTCTCCTTCTTTTCGATACACCTTTTTTCTTCCGTCATTACCATACAGCATGATCTTACTCTCGTCAAAAAAGAGGACTTTGCTCCATTGAAGGTATGACCAATTTAAGTGCTCAAGTGCAAAGTTGAGGCGTGCTCTTCAGTGTTCTACCGTCAATTTTGAGCCATTAGCTGGTTTATGAGGTTTTATGTCACGCTTCGCCAATCTTTTTCTTATGGTAGAATCGCTTACAGTCAATCCTCAAATCTCACGGAGCCGTTGCTGCAGTTCAATAGAGTTAAAGTGGATATTTCGTATAGAAACTGACACAATATATCGGCCATCTTGCTCAAACGTGACTCCATGTCTACCAGATCTTTGACGGCGAGTAAACATACCAATCTCCCGATGACGCTTCTATTAACAGCAGAGAGGCTTAGATGCAATCGTGCAGCCACAACACGCTGACTATGCCCTGCATCCAACAACACCACGACTTGGGCGGCTTCTGTGGGCGAGGTATCCATATCTTTTAGGAAAAGATCTCTTTGTTAGGATGTCACACAGCTAAGTTAACAATTAGGCTTAGTTCAGTTAGATAAAACAATAATTTATGCAAAAAAATGTGATTAATTGAAGAAATTTCGACAGAATATACATTGAAAACTAACTCTACATTCATTTATTGGATGAAAATTTGAAAATTTAAATTCTAATTTCGAATTCTGGTACACCATTGTGTATACTAAACTGCCAGCTGTTTATTGATGTATTTTTTGAATGACATCAATCCTATTTTTCATTTAAATGCCGCCTGAAAAATACCTGCAGTAGTGTTTCGATTTTTTTGATGAGAAGTATATTTGCAAAGTTTTGCGTAGTATTCATAAGAAACGGCATAGTGTTCATTTAATTAATTATGTCTTTTGAAATTTCACTTACTTTATTAGAAGCACAAATACGTTTATATTTCTCACAAATACCTACATACAACCAAATGTGACAACTCCAAATTGCAAGATTAGGTTAATATAAATGGGACACAGTTTTTCGAAGAATCTTATCCCTGCAGGGGCAGAATAAGAAAGAATACTTACCGCTTCGCCCGAGATCGGCCTGTCATAAAAGGTGACTAAACCACTCAAGCTAGGTGGTACGGCTCCAAGACCTGGATGCTAACCTCCGCTGGTTTTTTAAATTGCCACAACCATTGTGTTGTGTTCCGAAATAAGTGGCAAGGTTTTAGTGATTAACAGCATGTTAGCGATGCCTTTGGTGATGCAAACGCTTATAGGTAACTGCTAAATTCTAAGTGGACAGTCAACCTGTCTGCTGCTGTACAGCAATAAATAAAATCTCGTCCCGAATGTATTTATAATAATGCCACGCTTGTTACAGTTGAAACTTGACTAGCTATCGATTCAAATGGTCAAATTTATTACATCCGTAAGGCTGGCCGATAATAAGCAGGTATTTTAATAAAGTCTTAATATTATTAATTATTTTTTTTATTCTAAAAACAATTAGGGAATAATATATCAAGATGTTTTGTTGAGCTACGTGCGATGATAATAGAAAAGTAAATTAAAACTGTGTCTGAAGTAGAAAACTCCCTAGAGAGAGTCTCTGAATGGGGACGACAAACCCTTGTCCAGTTCAACCCCTCGAAGACGCAAGTCTGCGTATTCTCTGCCAAGAAAACCCCATTCGCACCTGTGCCACAGTTTCAAGGAACCTCTCTTTCCATCTCAAGCAGTATTGGGATCCTTGGTGTCGACATCATGAATGATGTGCAGTTTAGGGGACAATTAGGGCAAAGATAAGCTTGCCTCCAAACACTATGTGCTAAGCCGGTCCAAGCAGTATTTCATTCTAAGGCAACAGCTTGTGCTATACAAAGCGCAGGTCAGGTCGCATTTGAAGTACTGCTCGCATTTAGGCTGGAGTACCCGCCTGTTAGCTTAATCCCCTAGACTCCATCCAACGGCGCGCAGTTCGTGTTGTCGACAATCCCATACTCACAGACGATCTAGAGATATTTGGACTTTGGAGAGACTTTACGTCTCTTTTTGCGTATTTTACCGTCTGTACAACGACGAGTGTTCTGAGGATATTTAGAATCGTGCCCTCGTCGTCTTTCTACCACCACACTGCCCACCATCGGCTTGGTGTTCCCCCCCATTCCTTGCAGCCTCTTCTTCTTGTACAAAACGGTTCTCAAGAATGTTCAGCTGAAGTTTTCTCAGCGCAGTACGATATGGGGTTCTTCAAAAAGCGTTATAAAATTTCTTCGAGGCTGGCAATGCATTGGTAATACCTCTGGCCTTGCAAATGTCCATAGGCGACGGCGAGCACCTACCAGGATGGTCTGTTTGCCTGTCTGCTGAACTCTATCTATAAAAATACGAAAAGCTTAAGAATTATACTACTGCTATCTATACTACTATTATAAAGAGGAAAGATTTGATTGTTTGTTTGTTTGTTTGTTTGTTTGTTTGTTTGTTTGCTTTGAATAGGCTCCGAAACTACTGACCCAATTTAAAAACTTCTTTCATTGTTGGTAAGCTACACTATCCCCGGGTGACATAGGCTATATTATATTTTCAAAAAAATTAGGGATCCTTACTAAAACTTCAATAATGTAACCCAAAGTGTAACAAAATTACCTAAAATATTATTTAAATCGCGTGCGTTGCGAAAACTATTGATGATAGAATAAAATAATGTACTACAACTTTGCAGAACACATCATTATTTACAAAAAGTGTCGCGACAGCATATGTCTAACTATTATAGTTATGCCACAATAAGTGTTCTTTTATTTTAAAAATTTAATTGAAATGCCGCCCCTAGAAAAGGCTCTTTATTTGGATCTTGGTATTAATCCTTATCAAAATAAATCACTTCATATTCAAAAATGTTTCAATACCTATACATAACTTTTTGAATTATTCAATTCGGATATTCCATTCGAAAGATATCACGAGTTTAAAAATGTAAGTATTAGAAAAATGTTGCGTGGTAGCCGCTCACCCTGTTCGGCTAGCTAGGCAGCACCTTATGCAATGTAGGCGTGCGTCACTGGGGTTTTTACAAAAATTAGAATACTTATTAAAAAATAACGAAAAATAAATAAAAAGTAATAACAAAAAAAACCATTAAAATAAAAGCTCATAGAAATAATAATATTCAAACTTTCTTTATAATTTTATTTTTTTAGTAACCTGACGCAAATAGAAGGGTTTGCCCTCAGGGGCGCTCCTCTGTCCGAGGAGTGCACGGGTGTGCGTACCCGAGGTGCCCGAGCATCCGTCGCTTCACTCTCCTCTCCGTTCGAGGCGACAGAGTCCTACCTTTCTTTCCGTCTACCTCTTACATCCTTTCCAACTTAGCTCTCTGTTCGTGGCGTGGTCCCCGGTGGGATGGTTGCGAATACTGATTGGGGTCCCGGGTTCTACCCTGGGACATGATTTGGTAGTCGAAACCATGCCTATTTCGACTGCGCCTGCACAGAGAGTGTTCCCGGGGCGGGAATTGCATCCTCGCTGTCGGTTGGTCTTGCTGGGCCGGCTACGACGTCAGGCGACTCTGCTTTTTCTGGAGTATCGTCTGGTAGTCGTACCCACGCCTGACTAGCACGCGACGGGGATGCGAGTCCCGTCCGGAATTGGCCGCGGACCTGTCGCTCCCGGCCCTGGTTCTGTCCATGGTCGGGGGCGATCCTGGATGGACGGCCGTCGCCTCCTTTTGCGAGGCAGTAGTATCTTCAAGGGAGGCGGCGGAACGGGAGCGGGAGTCCGCCACCGCACTCCCCTCCCGCCAACGTAGGCTGCGTCGTCGGCGCCGGAGGGCGGGCAACAATCTCCGGGCGCCGTAGAAAGCGGCCGCGGGCGGCCCCTCGGGGGAGGATCCGCCGCCCGCACTATTGCCGCGAGGGAGAAAGCCGCGTGCTGTTCCGCAGCCCCCCTCAACTCCTAGAGTTGTTATAAGAGAGTGCCGGGGGGACGAAACCCTGACCCCCTGGCGCCAGCACTTTAGAAGGGGCCCGCTTTAAGACAAAGCGTGGGCCGGCGCCGTCCCGGGCCACGAGATCGGCAGGCCATATATCCGTGGGCCCGGGCGTAGGCGATAGGAGAACAGCGGGGTTTTTAGTGGGTAGTCGGATGGTCGAACATCTTTTCCGGAGTCCCTTATATCCCTCGGTCCCCCCGAGCCGGGGGAACCCGTCAAGGTTTTTCCCCGAGGCCGAAAAAAATAGAAGGGTTTAATTTTTAATTTTTTGTTAAATACCCGTGCGAAGCTGGGACGGGCTGCTAGTATTGATATAACTTGATTGCAAAAGGATTAATGCAATGAAAGAAATTACCCTTTCTCCTCGTTCTCCATTTTCACCTGCATTAGATATGATGCGTTTCAGATTGGCCTGAAAATTGTTTATTGTAAAATGCAATGAAAACATTTAAAAAATATTTTTTTCTTATTTTTATATACAGTTGAAACAAACAACTAAACCACTTAAATGCCCGGAATCAACTTTCCAGCTCGTTTTATCCACTTCACAAGGCACATTGGTTTTCTCCGATATAGTCCACTAAGATGACTGAGGTGACATGGCTAGACTATTCTTTATGTAAAAATATCATTGGCCATACTAATAAAAATAAATATAAATTAATCCTCATGAACATGTAGGTTGTCACGACTCTTTAAGTTCCTAACGCTACACCTTCATGCTCATATAATTCACTATACTCCTCTTCTATTTCCTGCTCTTATACCCACATTATATAGCATCGTCACAACATGTTCTATCCTTCCACTCTCCTCCGTATGCCGTCATCTCAACTTTCACACCCTTTTTCCTCATATCATCTTTTACGCAATCCGTATTATATTAATTCTTAAAATAATCAATGTTTTATCCGTGCAGGGACGGAGAAAGAATACTGACCTCTGCAGCCAGGTCGGTTTCTCGTAAAAGGTGACAAAACAACCCACCCTAACTACGCGGTAGGGCCCCAAGCCTGTCTGGATGGCGACCACCTTTGGTCTTAGGTATGCCGCCATAACAACTTTGTGTTGTGTTCCGGCATTAGTGACCCAAGTTCCTGTACCCTTATGGGACAGTAGCGTTTTTGCGATGTCACTGTCGTTGCAAACACCCATGTGCGAAGGTAACTGCTAAATTCTAAGCGGATCTTCAGCCTGTCTGCTATCCTACAGCAACAAAAAAATCCATCCATTTTTCTTTGGTCTACCTCTCCTCCTGTATCCATTCACTCTTATTTCTATAATTTTCACAATAGACATATAAAACAGAATAAATTTACTCACATCACTTAATTTGCATTGTGCTGAAGCTGAAAATTATAAAAAAGCAACTTAATTTTTTTATTTGCAGTACGTTAGAATTCGTATATGATACTTACACTTAGATACAGAGATAATTACTAAATTATCTATGATCTAATTATCTTTCTCGCAGGACTATAGATATAATACTATATTAAGATTACTGTACGATACCGGTCACGGACCGAGATTGTACATTATAGAAATGAGAAGGATAGCTCGAGAGCAGTGGACTGTGTGAGAGAGGAGGGGAGAGGAGCGGTGGTTTGAGAGACGCGATACCTTGCAGTGGGCAAAGAAATTCGCACTGACTTTGATTCCACCCATTCCCAGATCGGCTCAGGTCGCGGAGGAACTGTGGCACCGTACCAGCTAAATGTCACGCACTGAACACACAATTTTAGGGCACGGCCAATGAGAGTTTGGAGTAACTATCAGGGAGGTCGAACGTCGACCGTACCGCCCATTTAGAAGCTTGCGCGTTACTATTTATATTATTTTTGTCCCACCCTCGCTTTTACCATTTACCTCACCGAGAGTGAGGGTAGGTAACAAAAATTCCTGATTTTTGCGGGATTTCAAATTTAAACGTTGTGGTTTACAACATTAGAATTTCAACTAAAATTGCACTCGAGTTTTATCAAAATATTAAGATACCTGCACATGTTTTAACATTTTACGATATTTTCTGCGAGCTTTTCAGCTTAAGATTTATATTTTTTAACGTTCCCCTTTTAGCATATTATCTTCTTGACAGATATATAGTTTAATATTCAAATTGTTTTTCAGTACTACTGGAAGAGGACGCTTAAAGCGATAACCGCGTTGATTTTTAACCGTCAAAATTTTGAATTGGTTTTGTAATTTCTATTTCTCCTAATAGATAAAGAAATCTACAATATAACAACGATGTTCTGGTTTATGTAAACCATGTTTCAGAAAATATTAAGTAGTTTATATTGATTCTGATAACTGAGAGTCTCTTTTTCGATACCCCGAACATTGTGGCATGTTGTACAAAGCGACATATCAGACTATTTCAAACGATCCAAGTTTAAACTATTATAATTATTAACAATTTACTTATCTTTAGATATGAATAATAGATTTTTAATATAAATAAAGTACTTACCCTTAATATTTTGAATATTATATAAGAAGAAAATTATTAAATAAACAAATATCATAAACCGACACATCTTTGTCAATCACATTAGCGACAGTGTGGCAATTGTTGAAATTATCCTTAATTTCATCCTCAACTATTTAAAAACATGACATCAATGTATTAATTTTATAGTTATGTTTCCTTTTTCAGTATTCTATAAATTACTTTTAAAAGCGGATTCTGTTTATATATTCTTATTGACTATTTATACATTGTCTATGAATATAAAGCTAAAAGTTATTTCAAAATACTTTTCATATCTAGCTAATAGCATAGAAACACCTGATTTAAGTGATTACTTACAGTCTCACCTCTTTGATTATTAAATTATTACTCTTTTGGGATAAATTCATCGTCACAGTAGGAACTACGCTACATGACTCAGATAAATTAGTTCAGCGCTTTAAATAAAACTTTACTTATACCGGAACACCATGGAATCATTTAAGCTAAAGGCTCATTCAAAATCCTTTTTATGCATTACATAAAGGTGACATTACATAAAGTATACAGTTCTAAAGAATCGTATCTTAAAGATTATAGGTGAATTAGGAAATTAGGACGAAATTTCTGCAAGATTATTTGTTTCAAGAAAGTCTCTTACTACTCCATTATCGCTAAGGTTCAAATGCGCGAAAGTTAATAATTATAAGGAAGAAGGATTATTTATTTTATAAAACGTTGAAACTCTTGCTAGATAAGTGAACCTAAGCAATGGACGAACCTCTGGTGAAGTTTTCCAAGATTGGGAGGACAATTGATAGACATTCCTGTTAACATCAAATGCAACCAAATCTAATCAATTTGTTTTTTTTTTCTGGCTGTTTCTACTTGAGATAAGGAAATTTTATCTTTGAGAAAGGACGTAAATAACGCGGCCTTTTTTCATGACAGCACGGAATTGAAAACTCAGGTTTCTCAGGAAAGCTAATCAGTTTTTCGATCATTTTTATAAATATTTTAAACTAGAAACGAAAATCCTGTCTGAAATCTTATCTATAGAAGATTCCTGTGTATATTATAATACTTCAATTTAAGACGTATGAATAGATGATCGTAAGAATGCTACTTCATAAACAGCATAGGAAAGGTTCCACTCTGTTATAAGTCACTTTGACCATCATCTTCGATCGTCATCCAGTCAATCTAGACAATATTTTAAAAGACACTCACCTTATAAAATTATCTTATTTATTAAAATAATTACAAAACTGAATAGAAAAATAACATTAAGCCAAGCCTAGCTAACGACAGTGATTGAGAAGCTGAAAAGTTATAGGCTAGCCTGGTATGGTAATATATTGCGAAGAGAAGTATAATGTAGGTAACTATAGAATAAATAATAAATTCCTATTGGTATAATTGTATCTGTGGATATGTGTAATCTATTCCACCATTACAAGAGTACGCAACCAGACTTGTTTTATTTAAATAGTGACCTCAAGTAGCAAATCCTATATCTTTCAAGAAGAATGTCATATAACAAGGAAAATACTAGAAATGAGAGTGAATGGATGAAAAAGGACAGGTAGATCGTATAAAAGATGAATGGATTGTGTAAAACATGATATGGCAAAAAAGATATGAATGTTTAGATGACGACTAATAGAGGAAAGTGGAAGGAGAGGACATGTTGTATCGACCTCACATAGTTGGGAAACGGCAGGAAGAAAAAAACACGTGGCACTGGATAAACTGGTACTGTTTGTTGTGTAAGGACGTATGAATAGGTATGGACATGCTGATTCCTGAGGAATAGAACACGTTATGGAGATACAAGTACGTGTGGAATTTCGGGGTGTTAGCTTGATTTCAGCATTTATGGAAGGTAGATCAGGTCAGGTTATAGATATAACAATTCCTTTCTCCTCTTAACGGCTCATTCCAACCAAATTGAGCTCATACATTTTTATGTGGCCCTATGCTCACGAAAAAGAAGGCATTGAAATACACAAAAGCTTTGTTCTATGCAATACCTGGGTGGGTGAACCTGGGTTTAACCGTGATGAAACGCTAGCAAGAAGAAAGATTGTCAAGCTTATAAGTATTTGCGGCAGTGAGCCAGTTTTTCTTGACTCTATTCTCAGAGAAACAGCTGGTACATGCATAAATAACATGTTGCCATATTGATTTTCCACGTATAATATACGGTATATGTGTACAATAAGTTGTCGATAAGCATTTTTCTCCATGCAGAGGCGGAGTAAGTTATACGCCTGGGGTCGACCTGTCTTAAAAGGCGACAAAACAACCCTTACCCGTCTGGATAGCAACCACCCGTGGTCTAAAAGTATGTCCTCATAATAAACTTGTGTTGTAATATAACTTTCCGACATTAGTCCCAGATTTCTGTATCTTAAGGGACAGTAGCGTGTTAGAAGTGCCAAGCGTCACAAACATCCATAGGCGACGGTAACTGCTTACTATTAAGTGGGCTGCCAGCCTCTCTGCTGTTTCTCAACAAAAAAGCAATTATTAGGTTTTAAACTATTTATAAAATAATACTATATGTGTGTGATTAAAATAAACGGTGTGGTACTAGGCATATATATAAAACCATTTCATCCCTGTTGTGAATTGTTGCAAAAAGATGCGATTAGATTCTTTCCCATACCCAATAGTGAATTCTGCACTTCGTTTTTAAGTAATAAATTATATAACAATATTTTAATATTTTTTTTACCACTTCATGATTTTACTTGTTAATTAATAAGTTATTTGTAGTGTTTGCCATTTATTTAGTCTATGGTACATACATATACCTAAGCTGTCTCGAGTGTCTATCTTTTTTTTATTGCTGTGGGACAGCAGACAGGCTAATGGCCTGCTTAGAATTTAGCAGTAACCATCACCTATAGATGTTTGCAACGCCAGTGGCATCGCGAACACGCTGCTGTCCCATAAGGGAACAGGAACTTGGGTGACTAATGCCGGAACACAACACAAGGTTATTATGGCGGCATATTTAAGACCAGAGGTGGTCGCCATCCAGAGGGGCTTGGGGCCCTACCATGTAGCAAAAATCTATCTATACTATCTATAGTTGTGAAGATGTCAACGTCAAGACACTAGAACCACGAGCGAGTGTGGGTGATATATATATTGTAGAGACCATAGGTGGACCATGCCGAGCCAGTGATGCACCTATAGTAACACTATTTGGTGATGAGAAAAGGTACTGGAACTAAAGTTTTAATGAAAATCCTTAGTTAGCCTGTTACGTGTATGTGTAGCTTTATCTAGTTTTCGTCAATAGTTAACTTATATTGTAAAAATATTGAAATAATTAGTACGTAGTGGTTAATGATACTGAATTACTAATATGTATTAATGTTTGCTGATCTATAGGAAAACTAAAAAAATCATATACATAATATTAAAGTAGATATTTTGTTATGTGTAAAAGTAACAAATCGGTAAGAGTAAAGATTCAGGCCGAAAATTCAGGCTTAGAATTATAAGACATTATAAGTCTAAGCCTGAATTTTCGGAGTTCCACTTATGATGGATAAATAAGGTATAGTAAAAAGAGATACTCGTCTATGTGTCATATATTTATTTCTCAAATACAATAAATGTTCGTGTACTTTTAAATAGTACATATATTTAAATGATTTATTGGAAGCATAGTTTTCTATGTTCAATCTTAAACTTTTTATCTTTTCCTACATCATTTATTCGTAAATCGGCTATAGGTAGTTGACCGCGTAGTTTGGTTGTAATTTTTATATCGGTATACTTCCACTCAGTTGGTTTCGTCGGGTCATAATCCTGAAAAAATATAAATTCTTAAAAAATGCTTTTTGTGGGTGAACATTTTATCCGTGCAAGGGCAGCGAAAGAATACTGACTTCCGCGCCCGGGGTCAACCTGTCGTAAAAGGCAACAAAATAACCCTAGCTACGTGGTAGGGCGTCTGGATGGCGATCACCTTTGGTCTTAAGTATGTCGCCATGATAACCTTGTGTTGTGTTCCGGAATTATAGGTCAGCAGCGTGTTCGCGATGCCACTGGCGTTGCAAATACACCTATAAGCGACGATAACTGTTAAATTCTAAGCGGGCCGTCAGCCTGTCTGCTGTCCTATAGCAATAAAAAAATAACAAAAAATATTATTTTCATAGTATTCAAAAAACGGTTGACAACTTGACGACACATTTTAGTAAGACTACGCGATTAGTCTAGTACACCTGTGGATTGGATACCGAAGTATGAAATAATATTTATATGATGCAAATAGTTTATTCAAATGTCATCACATAATATGTATATAAAAAAAAAAAAGCATAACAATACAAGTTTCCACCTAATATAGATGAAAGTAGAAAAACACTTCTGTTAACAAAAACTGCAACTGAAACGTTAAACTGCGTTATAATTAAAACATGTAGTTTTGAGGACAAAAGACATTAATATTTTATAACTAATTTCATTTATGTCTTATTGCTAGCCTTTTTATATTTCTGTATAAATTATTCTTCTCATTATTCTTAACATATCTTATTTCAATCCTAATCTCTTTACAAACCTATCGTGATACGCCTACATCCTTGGACCGCTATTTGGCAATAATTATACTTACTTTACAATGGTCTTCAGCGTCATCCACTTCGTAGTGCAGGGGAGAAGAAGCTGATGTAGCTGCATCTATTAAGATTCCATTCCAAGTAAGCAACTTCAATGATTTGTTCGCATCATCTTTAGGTACGGGTGCAGTGTTCAGGCAGTGGTATCGTATGGTTTGTGTTACAGTTTGGGAATTTCGTTGCAACCAGTCCAGTTGTTCAAGATTTAGCTGGAAATATAAAACATTTAAGCTTATATGAAAAAATATATAAGATAAACAATTAGCGAAAGTCAAATAATTTCACCGTAATATTCTATAAGTGCTACAATCAAAAATGCAACTACAACTACCAACAAATTTCCTGGGAAAATGTCAAAATGGCAAATGTTCCAGAACTTAATACAACTATTTTAGTGCATATTCATTAAAAGATATTGTCAGGAAAAAATAGTTATGTAAATATTTGCCGGTTACAAGACTTAAAGCAGGCTCCAGGCTTGGAAAATGCCGCTACGTGAAACATATCTGTATGGATTGATTTTTACTTATTTCTAATTAAAACTAATCTTTTCAACACGCTTTCATTAATTAAACAATATCTTAACTTTGCAATCCTTAATTCATTATAAATACAAACTGTTCATACGTATTATAGTAAAAGAAAAAAAAACGCATTTACATTATACATTTTTTCGATTGACCAATCCTTTTTACTGCTTAGCCAGAACGCAGTTTCTCCGTTATCAAATTCTTTTGCCTCTCCCGCTGCAAGAACACATGTTTCTTTGTTCTCGTTTTCACAGTGGATCTTAAATGCTTCAATGCCTTCTGGTTTTACAAAGTGTTCTTTTTCTGAATAAAAAAAATATATTAGAAAAAAGGAATCTTATTGAATAAATCTTATTGAATAAATATATAATAAAATATATACATAAATAAATAGAAAAAAATAAATTGGGACTTTTTCTACAGCGCCATCTAGTCCCGAAGTAAGTAGCATAGCACTTGTGTTATGGGTATTAGACAACTAATATACTAAATATATACTTTTCTTTTGTAAATAAATACATATTATTATATATAAACACCCAGATGCGGGACAGGAATTGAACTTGTGACATCTGCAAGCGTACCGACGTATGTTAGCCATAAAAATGGTAACCATGGTGTAAGTACTTGGTTATCCCACAATTTTACGCAATTTTCAATGTGTTTGGAATTATTTTTGATATAAAAAAGGTCTACTTTGGCTGGATTACGATTAATTACGATCTCGAAACCATTTAACGAAGCGCATAATCGTAATGCATCTTGTTAAAACCAAAAATAAATAACAATTATAATATATAATAATTATATAATAGAAATAAATAACTCTCTGTTGTCTGATCTGACTATAACAAGGCCTTCGATTATTTACTACTTGTCCGAGTGATCAAACTTCTAGTATTTTTAGAGTCAATCAAATTCCATCAACTTCCACAAACTCTGATCAATTATTTCAATGAATTCAAAACTTTTATTAGAGTATAAAAGAAAAAGTTCTACTACGGAGAATATACTAGTAGATAAAAATGCGCCAGAAAATATATCAGGGTGATTGTTTTTAACTAAAAGTAGTCTTATTTATCTAAGCCTCTAAATTAGGCTACAGATAAAATAAAGGGTAAGATAATCTCGCATTCGTTGTATATGAATGATTTCCAAGTTTCACATCGAATGAATCAGATTTCATGTAAGTGAATATTGTCTGTTTTATAAATGAAGGTTTAAATGGTTTTTATCGGTTTTAATATACACAACACATAAGCTTTAAAAAGTGAGTTTGTGACCATGTATGTGACACGATGATATTTTATTTAATACTGAGGAACAGCAAACAAGCTAGCGGTCCTCTTAATAATAAGCAGTTACCGTTGCCTATGGATGTTTGAGACAATAGGAGCGCCACGAACACGCTGCTGTCCCATTGAGGTGATGAGTTTTTTTACTCGTGATAAATAGAGCATATGCATAATTAGAGCAATGATCTTACCTGCAATTACATCTTTTTCATATTTGCATACATTTTTCAATGGTTTATCTTGAGTTCCAGTGTTGACTTTTGATGAAAAAAATAATTTAATATTATAGAACATCTATAGGAATTGAATATAAAAGTTTTAGAAAAAATAATATTATGTAAATGAATGTAAATATTGCATGTAAATGTATAAAACGTAAAAAAATAATCAAAAAAACATATAATTGACGTTAGGTGTGTATCAGTGAACAGATTGTGAACTATTTATTGAAATTTGTGAATATAGCTGGCTACACCGGTAGATCAGTAGGGTTTGAGTTCCACGAAAGAGAAAATATCTGTATGATGCAACTAGTCTGTTACAGTCTGTGTTACATATCCGTCAATTACACGCTGGTAAAAAAATCAAGTCAATTGGATTTTCATCAAAACCTTCAATATGTATCTGATGTGCTTTCTTCAGTATTTTCCTTCAATTCAAAAAATTCAAAGATCTGATTTACTATCGTGAAGAAATTATTTAAAAAAAGAATTGATGAGTAATGACTTTAAGGGATTTAATAAAAATGTTTCCAGTTATTTTTATGGGCTATTAATAGTATAATGTTTTCGCGGTGACAGGATCATTGGAGGAAATCAGTGTAATATTTAAGCCTCCAGAATCATCACTAACATGATAGCATAACGAATGGAAGAAAAGTAAAGAACCTAGAAAGAAGAACTAGAAATGCGACAGTAAAGATGAGATGATTAAGTTATTATAAAATCCCGATGCTGACACTGATGTGACATGACCTTGAAGATCACTAGACTTTATGAATGAATATGCTTCAATTAGATACCTGCATTTGCTTCACATGTACAAATTCCAGGTGGGCCCATGGGCCCCTGTTCTCCCTTTGGGCCAGCTGGGCCATTTTCACCCTGAAATATACCATTTGTAGAAATGTATGTTTGGTTCAATAGAATATTTTCACTAGATAAAATTTTGTTTTTGAATATCTTGAAATTTGAATATATGTAAGTATTTCAACAGTAAGCAATTCGATTTATTGTTTACATATTAAAATAGTTATGGACAAGTGCAAATAGTTTTGTATATTTACAAGAGATTTCGTTTCTTTATTATTTACTTATTCAAGAGCCCAGGATGGCCAGACCTTCGTCATTTTATAAAAGCCGAAAGTTTTTCTGTGCATGTCCTCTATACAGGTAAGAACGACCAGCGACTATAGAGTTTGGATTGTGGTTACTTGGGCAGATAACAGGCAGTAAAGGTGTATAAAATAGTACCTCAAATTCGTTAAAGTATAAAGCTCAATTTTTTTATATTTTCTTCGTGATAACTTTAGAAACCTCGTCATCCATTGCCGGACACTTCTGACAGTTGCTACCCCCTGCCAGACACTCCTAAGCTTTAATAAATTATCATTATACTTTCGTTATAGTATAAAAGCTAAATTTTATATATGTTACTTGGGGACCAATAAAAAATGTTACCTCAATAGCCGCACAGTTTTAATGGTTTATACATCTTGCTAGACACATTGAAAGTCCGCTGTAGGTACGAGCGCAAGTGCTTAGTCGATAACGATCTTTATAAAAAATAATTTTATAACGTTCATAGCCATGTTATATAAAGTAAAAAAGGTTATTTTAATATTATAAAATATACATATAAAAAAATATTATTACATGTAAAAAAATATTTAATCATTTTTATAAATTTCGTCATTGTCGTCGATATTTTTATTTTCTTCGTCACTACTCCTCCAGTCGAAGGCATGATCGTCGTCAATATGATGATGATGATAGTAGAAAGATTTGAGATTACCACGAAGCAAAATTTTTGCGGCTTTGTGAGAATGTTCTTTCGTGATCTTTCTTAATTGAAAACCAAACCATCAAATATGAATGATTCGAGCCATCCACGTAGAATAACTGGAACCTGGATCGATGGATTTAGAGATCAGCCATCCTGATGGGCTTGAATCCAGTCACCTTTTACGACAGCCCGCCCCTAGCCGCTGGGGTCAATACTCGTATTCTTACTCCGCCCCTGCAGGGAGCAAAATATATCCAATAATACAAATAAAATTTATTTACTTGAACGCCTTTTTCTCCTTTTGTTATTAGACTTTCTAGGTCCTCCTGCAACAAATTAACTAATTGTAGGATTAATTCAGTCTGTAGACGTTGTTGAAGCTAACGTACAAACTTTTTAATAAATTTAAATTAAGCGTAACATTTTTTTTTATTTGAAAATAGGGTATTAAGAATAAATAATACATATACTGTGACAACTCACACAACGCCATCTAGTCCTCAAGTCAACAGTGCGTTTATTTCATACGCAACTGATGTACTGCAATATTATAATATTATTACATACATGTCTTTTGAAATTTCATACGTAAACACCCATAGACATGGAACGGGAATTCAACCATAAATAAAATATTAAAAACAATCCAACGTGCGAAAGTCGTTGATGCCACGGAGATCAAACTATAATTTAAAAAATACGTGATTGATGAAATTCAATAATATTGCTAGCTTTAGGCTGCAGATGGCGTTGCTCTTGCTCGTTTCTAGTACATTTTGAAAACATTAAGGAAAATAAACTACAAGGAAAATGATCCTATAATAATTTATTATTGTGAATACAAACCACAAGTAATAATGAGAAATATATAATCATAATATTCTATTATAATAAATATTATCAATATCAAGCAATACAAAGCATATTGCACAGAGTAACGAGTAACAAACAAGGGGAATCTTTAAGGTTCAAAACACTCAGATCTGAATACAATAAATAAATAAATAAAAATAATTTCGTTATTTATCATTGTCATGAATCCAATCTACTTTACACTAAGAACCCCAATGCCGTATTAACCGATATGAGTAAATCATTTTCCTACCATAAAATTAAACATATTATCGAACTGTAATTATAAATATTTTAACTTTTGAGATAATTAAAACATGAGGGAAATTTAAAAAGAAAACGTAAGTTCGTTCAACTTCGTTTTCTGGAGCCAAGAGGTGACAGGAGTGACTATTTGCGATAATTTTATATATATATATATATATATATATATATATATATATATATATATATATATATATATATATATATATATATATATATAAAGAAAAAATTAGTTTTTAAATTGATACTTTTTAAAATAAATTTTTGATGTTGCATTGTTCACTTATTTTGAAAAAAGCTAAAAAACATGATAACTGGAAAATAGTTCACTTTTGTATAAGTCATATCACTTGTCACTCCTATCACCTCCTAACAGGACTACGTTCAATTACTAATAACCCTGTTTATGAAACGGTTCTTAAGAACGTTTAGTACATACTCTCCAGATTTGGAATAAGCTTCCGGCTGCAATTCCATTGCAGTGTAATATGAGAGTTTTCAAAAAGGCGTTATAAAATTTATTAGAAGTCGGCAGCGCGTTGGCAATGTGAAATAACATACATCCATAGACCGCGGTCACCACCTGCTATCCGGTGGACCGTATCCCTGCCTGCTTTGCCTGAAATTCAGCTACATATATCCAGACTTGAACCTCATTTGCAATCTCAGTTGCAACTCAAATTTTACTCCAAAGCGTGGTAGGAACTGTCGAGTTTTCCAATAAATTGTTGAATTGTGACATATTCCATATAAAATGAGAATTAATTAATATTTACCTTGTTTAATTTACATTGTCCTGGAAATAAAAATAATTAGTTTAATAAATTGGTATTGTATTAACTTTTTCCTTCAACTGCAGCCAAAAACACTTATATTATTCTAACATATTTTTATGATAGGAATAGTTTGTATGGGTGTATTTTACAAACTCCTAATTTGCCTAGAGAATAATATCTAGCCCCTGAACTAGTGAAAAGTATGTTTTGTTAATTATATCATTGTTAAAAAAATACGTGAAGAACTTAGTGTTGTGATATCATATTCCTGAGGTAGACGTAGAGCGTAGGTAAAACCTTTTTCAATAGCAGTAGGGTCTTAAAAATTTGACAGTACGAGCCATTATCTCTAGCTAGGGCTTGATTGGCTGTAGGTTTTTAGTGATTCAAACTATTCATGTGACATCATCATAGAACAGGTACCTGGTAATTCAGTATTACATTCAGATACCTTTATGGAGATACCGTTCATGCCTAGTGTGCATAATTGCCATGTATCGCTGGTGAAGGAAAACTTAGTGAGAAAACCTGCATACCAAGGTCACTGGTATATCCAATCCGCATTGGATAACAGATAGACCGTCCCCACTAGGGGGAGGCACAAGTCTAGCAATGGGACGCTATGCGATGCTATGCTATACGTAATTACATATCATAGAATTTGGTTTATAGTAGAAATTATACTCGAGTATTGTTGGATAAAGATATAAAACTGAAATTTTTAATATCACTTCTAACCAGGATTTCAAATGAAATCTATACAAAAGCAGTTTGGAGTTATCGATTTGTAATAATTATGTAATTTCTTACCAAATTTAGGTTCTACTGGTATTCCTGGAGGCTTCTGTAATAAATGCATATATAATTGTTTATTAAGTTGATTTTTGTTCTTCACTGTGAGGGGCTATACAGGTCGCACTCAATATGTTGTACAGTTTGTTAATTTATTTATTGCCGGCGTATGTTTTAATTTATGCTGAACATAAATGGATTAAATATTCGTTTAGCGAATTCAAATTCACTCTCATATATCACTTTTGTGTAAAATAATCACAAAATTTATCAGCGTTTAACTGCTAGTGTTTGTAGTGTATGCGATATTTAGTCTGTTTTTTTTTTTATTGCTGAAGAACAGCATACAGGCTGACGGCCCACTTAACAATAAGGAGTTACCGTCGCCTGTGGATGTTTGCGACGCTAAGTGCACCGCAAACACGCTCTTGTCCCATAGGGGTACATTATGGCGGTATACCAATAGACTTAGAGTGGTTGCCATTCAGACGGGCTTGGAACCCTACCACGTAGCTGGGGTTGTTTTTTCGCCTTTTACAATAGGTCGACCCCGGCCGCAGGGGTTAGATTTCTTACTCCGCCCTTGCACGGAGAAAAATGCATGTATAGCTTAAAATGCTTTTCAAATAAGAATAGGATCGACTTTGCGCCATGTTGTGACGTCATAGCATAGGTTTTTAATATTTATTCCACTAACTGTTGTTTAAAATAAAATTAGGTATGTTGCCTGTATTTATGACTTTAATTCCACTCACCATTATTAATATGCAAATAAGGTTTCGTTCCAAACCGTACTTTTCTAGTGACATTAGACAGATAGAGGTCATTGACGTTCGTATTCGTATTTAAAACGCATTGTCGTCATCATCATCTAAGCGCCGTATATCGGTTGCAACCCAAACTTCCGTTTCGGTGCCCGGGGTCCGCTTTCCGATTTTTTCTACTCCACTTCGCACTATCTTCAGCATCCCTGGTAGTTAGTGAGCCCATTGGCACGAATATCATCACCCTTTATCAATATCACCCTTTACGATGTCAAGTCAGCACTTTTTGGGTGTACCCCTCCTGCCGGGCCCCGGCGGAGGCAGCATGGCCAGACATTTGTTTCCCACGTAAGCATCCGGTTGCCATACAATGTGGCCGTACGAACGGAGCCGATACTCCTACAATTTATCGGCAATGTTTTCAATGCGATTCAAAAATATTTTAATCGCATTATACTTGCATTATTTCGTGTGTCTATATGCACTTAGATGTGAAGATGACACTGTTACTGTCAGAACATGGGAGCCACGGGCAAGTGCTGGCGACATACAGGCAAAACAGCAATGATACGTAATACATTGGCAAGTATTAATCTACGTGGACACTACCCAGCCAGTGGGGCACTTAGAGGAACATCTAATCTATATCTATCATAAATCTGAGAAGGTACGGACTGTATCATCACAATATATCATGATAGATATATTATGCTTTATTGTAAACCAAATAACTTACAAAACAATAAAAGTTATTAACACAATCAATATATATTTGGACTTACAATCAAGCTTATTTAATAAGAAAAATAAATAAATTTAAAGGGACAATTTACATTCCGCCATTTAGTCCTAAAGTAGCAGCAGAGTTCATGCGTAATAGGTACTTAATAATTGATATGCTGCTATATAATAATACAATTGTTCTTTTAATAAATGCATATCACGGGAAATCCCGAATTTCCGAAACCCGCGCAGGCGTTAATACGCGCGAAGCCGTTGCGCCACGGATGATGATACATCGATACGCAGTGGTGATTTACACTAGTTATAAACGTTATAAAGCGAATAGTAGGTAATTTAGAATTTATGATGCCTGATAGATGTCTTTAATTTATTTTCAAATCATAGATTAGTATGAAACATAAACTGATAGTTACAAGTAACTTAAGTGTACGTTTTTGATCATTGTTGGCATACAAATATATTTTATAACGAAATAGTTGTTAGGAGCCAGATCTTACAAAAAATATACAAAAAATTTGTTTTATTTTGAGGTTTAATACATTAGCTAGACATTTTAAAGATATCTGCAATTTTCAGTTAAATAGGCGTAATAGAATTCGACATGTAACTTAGAAAACTAAATATGAAACGAAACTTACGGGTTCTGGAGCAGTTGCACCTAAAAGCAATAAGTAAATCATTAGTAAATAAAACTTAAACTAAGATAATGTTTATGATATAAAAATGGCTAATCTTATTCATTCAAAGGTTACATAATTCTTCAAAAATAAAGCAATGCAAACATTCTACAATAATAGAAATTTTGATCTGGTTTTGTGATTGCAAAAGTATGCAATCGGGCTTGTATGGTGTCTAGTTACTATCCTTAAGGAGGAAAAAAAGTAATTGTATGATCAGCAGATAGTTTGTTCTGATCGGGGAGCATAATAATAATAAGCCTATAGCGTCCTGCAGCTGAACCCGGGCCTCCCCCTATAAGGAACGGACCGTTACATACCCGCCATGCTCATCACGGGTTACACATACTTGTACCTATTATTACCTATAATACCTGTACCTATTATTTGGTAATCTCGGTTTCATCACACCATCGCATCGGTACATATCTATTATTTTATAATAACATATTTCACATTAGGCGATAAAAACTGCCTAAGCAGTGCTTGCCACCATGGAATTTGAAACCGGAACCCCTAGATTAGTCCAAGTGCAACACCACTAAGCTGAGGCTTAGTGATCTCTATGAATGGCATCAATTGTGTTTTTGAAAGACAGCGAACGAAACAAGTTAATACTAGATAATCCTAGAACTGATGTCCTCAAAATTGATGTTGAATCGTTTAATTTTGGTTCCACGTCAATTTTATTTTAAGATGAAGTACCAATATCAAAGTACCCATTTATGATATATTTGTGTTTTACAAAAAAATAATTATATAACCAATCATGATTATTGGTTTTAAACTGGCCAACCTCAAAAATTTCTTATTTATAATTTCCAAATTCAAAGTTCTTACCATTAATATGCACGACATTTATGAATAAAATCAAAACTAAACAATTGACCGTTGTAAACATCTTGCCGAGTTAATTAAAACTAACAAGCACGCGGTGATATAATTAAGCTTTTATATGAGTATTTTTGTAATTTTATCCCTAAGGAATATTCGATATGATTAATTTATTTCGGTTTTTCCTTTGAACGTGGTTTTTACAAACTTTGATAACAACATAAAGTTAGGTATTTTGAATAGAAGAGTGATAAAATGAGCAGTCACAGATACGAAATCCTGTTTGATGAGAAAATTGCACATTTTCATATAAAATAGAAATAATAAATTAATTAATTAAAATTAATTTCTATCACTCACCAAACACGACGAACAACGGTTACTGATGATGCTCTGGCTGTCAAATGACCCGTCACAATTTTGCCCTATATTAGGCCTCCCACGTTTATATAAAATTATTACAGTCTGCCTTACAAATCAGATAAATAAACATATAGAAATCAATAATATTCTTACCGAGGAACAAAAAGGATCTAGAAGACGACAAGTACACATAACGACGTAAATAGCAACTTATAATAGATTTTGTTATTTTAAAATATGTGCAAACAAGGAAATGTATGATATTAGTTATCTATTACCGTTAACACAAGTGTTATGCTACTTACTTTAGAACTAGATGGCGTTGTTTGAATTGTCCACGTATTTATTTATTAATTGCCAGTATATCCATCATTCAAAAACTGGCTTGCACTCGGACTTAAGTGAAGGTGTTATATCATTCTCTAGAAAACATAACAGTGTTTGTTGGATCAGTTAGTGATAAAAACATAAATCCTTATAAAATAGTAGAAAAGTAGAAAATAATCAGATTGATTCCATATTGTAACTTAATAATATATACGAGTATAATATATACGAATAGTATATACAGCCCTCGTCTTTCAACAAGAACAACAACTTTTTGGGTTCCAATTTCCCGAACAAAATATGTATAACAAAAATGCGTTTATTAGTAGAGTGTGTAACGTATAATAGTCTATCTATAGATATTGACATATTCGATCTCAAGTTAGATATAAATAAAAAATATTATTTTATCGTTCTTTATTTAAAAAATAATACTATGTACAGAGCCCTCTAGGAGTATATTATCAAATATTATGAAATTGTAAACACCTTTTCACCAACCGTAAAGTTTAGTTGGATAATTAATATATTTTCAACTAGATGGCACTAAACAAGTCGTCTAAGATTCTAGAATTGTCAGAGATTATTATTTAATTTCTGAGTAATAAAATGTATTTTATTATTCAGATAATAAATATTAACGCTTTAAATTTTTTTTCCATTTTATATTATTATATGGCGATTTTTGTACGGTTCAATTTCTCACTCCTATTTGCATTTGTTTTTTTCTGCAGTTTCTTTTATTGCGCAAAGAACTCTACAAAAAAATTAGAGATATAACTTTTACAAAATGAGATATAGATATCCTTTACTAGATAACCACCTGATGAACATCCTGAAAAGAAAACAGAAACATGACTTTTCTTTGACATCTATTAATAAACAAAGTAATCCGCCAATTTCTCGCTTTTAACGAATTTCTAGATACTGAACGCTTACTTAGGGAGTGAATTTTTATTTCCAGCCAAAATTACACAGGAAAATTAGCAAACGCCACAGTTTCTGACAAAATAAATTGTAATAATGAAATTGTATACCTCAGGCCTAAATAAATGATCAAAATACTTCAATGTCATAGAAAGTGATCCATCATCTAGTATCGCCTGCCGTCAGTGACACCTCATCTTTATAAATTGGCTTGAACAGGTCGAGGCGTGCCCCTAAAAATATTGTAATAGAACTGTATTATAAGGTAGACTGAAAACGAACTGTCATGTTGCATTTATAAAGGCGTGTGCACGAAATAAACACAAAGAGATGGTCTCTTAATTAGAATGTATGTTAACTTTATAGATAAGCATCGAGCTATCACTATGTGGATATGTGCCAACAGAAGGTTTCGCTGCTGACCGCCGCTTACTTAAGCAACGTAAAGGTGCATTTACAAATATTTGATGTTATCGAACTATGTAATTACAAGTGCACTATTGCACTACCTGCATTCGGATCATGCATCCATAAAACTCATAATTTTTAAAGCTTTTATTCTTTCTTACAAATAGTTATTATATATATGAACCTACTATAAATTAGCGATAATTTATAAGTTGTATGTTCGGTGACCAAAAAATAGTATCTTTTTATTTACTAAAAAGGAAGGTATTTCTCGATTTATTAATATTTTTCATAAACAATAAAACTGCTTCCATACCAAAATCCACATTATTATTAGATTTTTTTCAAGTCTTGAACATACAAATACTTCTAATTACTCGTAACTTGATGTCTTAAACACTATTTGGCCCACATGTGATTAGATTGTTTAACCAAGCCGAAGAAAGCGGTTTAGGTGTTGAACCTGATCTACTTCTGATATTTCATGACGTGATTACCCTAAATAGATCTGCACAGTCCCAACCAGAAATAATAAACCACCCTAATACATTTTATACAAAGCGACTAACGAATAGATTCTTCTGATGGTTAAAAGACGTCGAAAGAAAAGCATCATTCGGTTTCGCCTATTGACGTTAGGGGTTAGACGGCAGTAGCTATTTAAAAGCCAAAAGATACATTTATTCAATTTTTTCTCTAGATAAAAAAAGAAACCATTAAATGGCGTGTTGTATTCAATATTAGACTCTAAGCTCCAAAATTCGAGTGATACTAGCATTACCATAATGTCATTGTTATATCAGCCAATTATTGTCCACTGTCTGACGTAGGTCTCCCTCAGTTTGCGGCACATTTGGTGCACTGCCATGGGAGTATATGCCAAAGTCACCACTCTTGGCATCCGGGTTGGAACCGCAGTTTGTCGGAGGTTACACGCCGTGTCGACTTATTCCTAGCGGAGACGCTTCTACCCGTCTCCGACGAAAGTAGTTTGTAGCTGTTGTAGTCAGGTATAATTATCCCGCAGGGAACACCACGGGCAAGTGAGGTTTGACATTTGGGGTTTGCAAATTGTCTACATTCCCCTTACCTCTGACATTTTGTAAGCCAACATCAATGATGATATTATAGCTACTCCAGTCTTATCTGCTAACATTCCAATGTTTTCGTCTATTCTGAACTTCTGGAACCAAAATCATTTTAAAACTACAACGTTAAAGAAAATTATTAAAATACCCAAAGGACTATCTGTTCCAAATAATAACTCTGTATCAAGAACTCATTAGCAGTGAGCACATATAATACAATTATTTCTGTTGAAACAATTATATTTTATCTTTGAGGAAATTTACTTGTTTTTTAGTATAATACATTAGACAACACATCGGTTACTGATAAAAAACACATTGTGTCTTTTTCCATAAATGTTTGAAAATTTATAAAAGGAATGAGGAAAATGAAATTAAAATGTATAATGTATAAATTATTAACAATTTGAATAACAGGGATTATAACACAAGTAACAATAATTGAGTGGAATTGTAATAGTTATTTATAATTTTTAAGGAAATAATTTATTCTTTCTTCTTTTTCAACCTTTCAGCACCCAATGCTGAGTGTAGGTCTATTCTAATGCACGCCATTCTTCTCGGTTCAGCGCCTTTCGCATCCAGTCCTTACCGGCCACTCTAACAAGGTCGTCGGTCCAACGCATCGGTTGCCAGCCTACATTTCTATGCCCAATTAAATTATAAATTTAATAATTATTTAAATAATTTATTAGATAATAATAAATAAATAATTAATGATTTTTAATAATTATAATTAAATAATTATGAATATGAAAACAAATTTAAGTAAATTTATAAGTTTTAATTGTAAATCAATTAAACGATCAATAGAGGAAGTTAGACAACTATGCAAGTCAGCAGACATAATTGCGCTCCAGGAAACCTGGTTACTTCCTATGGATATACCTTTTCTTGGTAAAATTTGCAACAATTTTGAATATACAGGAAATTCTCCTGTGAATCTTTCGGATGGATTACTGAGAGAGTGTCCCTACGAAGGTGTGGCAATTCTCTAGCGCAAGAAAGCATTCGAATCCGTGAAAATTATAAGTTGTACTAGTGTTTGTTTGACTGCTATAGAAATATCCATTGATAATAAACGTTTATTATATACGACACAAGCAACAACTGCGTGTCACGGAGATGAATATGCTGCGGTGGATATGTGGAGTGACGCGGAAGGACCGCGTTAGGAACTCCCGCATTCGCGGCAGTCTTCGTGTCCGTGACATTGCGGATAAACTGCAGGAGGATCGGCTCCGTTGGTACGGCCACGTTTTACGGCAACCGGATGATTACGTGGAAAACAAATGTCTGGCCATGCTGGCTCCGCCGGGCCCCGGCAGGAGGGGTAGACCCAAATGGTGCTGGCTTGACGTCGTAAGGGGTGATATGCGTGCCAATGGGCTCAATACCAGGGATTCTGAAGACCGTGCGAAGTGGAGTAGAAAAAGTCGGAAAGCGGACCCCGGGCACCGAAACGAAAGTTTGGGTTGCAACCGGGATACTACGCTTAGATGATGATGATGAATAAACGTTTATTAATTTTTTGTGTTTATATGCCTATAAATTTAAGTGAAAATCTGATAGAATACACCGAATATCTTAGTGAAATTAGTGCTATTGTAGAATGTAGCGAAATCGAAAATGTGTATATGCTGGGAGACTTCAATGCTCACCCTGACGAGCTATTTGGGCGTGAGCTTCTAGATTTCTGTGTGGAACAAAATTGGAAATGTGCGGATATTGAAATGCTCGACTTAACACTCATACGTTTATTACTGACACTCATGGCTGTAAACGATGGCTCGATAATTGTGTTGTCACTCAATCGGCGTGGTCAACAATTATAAATGTGGGCGTATTCGATGACGTTTTCTCGTCTGACCACCTTTCTATATTCCTTGAATGTGAACTAATAAATACTCTAATAAGCAAAACTCGGAAAGCGAATGATCCTGTAAGTATTGCCAACTTGTTTATGAGACATTTCCAGCTTAAATATCCATTGGGCTCGCCGAAGCGAATTTTTGACGTAGGGAACTGTTATAACTCGGATATCGTCCATTTCTCGCCTAAACAAGTAGCTGATACTATTAAAGAAATGAACAGGGGCAAGTCTCCGGGGCACGACGGACTAAGTATCGAGCACTTGCAGTTCGCTGGAGCGCAATTGCACAGGATTTTAGCAATGTTCTATACACTGTATATGAGCCACTCATATCTTCCGTCAAACTTTATGCATACGCTTATTGTCCCTGTAATCAAGAATAAAACTGGAAATATGGGGACAAAAATAACTACAAGCATATTTCATTAGTTACTGCGGTCGCAAAAAGGACTGTATGGCTTATTAGATAAAAGTATGTTAAGCTTCCTTAATTTACACGACGCGCAATTTGTCTTTCGGCCTGGTCTTTCTACCAACACTGCCATATTCTGTTTAAAGACTTGGTATCTTACGAGCTACTCTGGGAAAAGCTTCGAGTGAGAAATATACCAGCTCAAGATAATATAAAATAAATACTCGATACAAGATGTTTGTGTCAATGTCATGTCAATCTTATTAAATGACATTAAACGTTTTAAATCAAGCCAAAGAAGATTTTGGATCATCCCAACGCGTACGTCCACAATGTCTATGATCATCTTACAGGAGACATTGCTTATGGATTCAATACCAGTACTCTTTATAACAATCTATGCGAGAGTGTTCAGCGGTGACCCGTGAACAAACTACGTTTTGCGGGGTATATTGTTATGGTTAATATGACATTGGGATATTAACTGTTTAATTAAGTACTCGTTTTTATTATTTCAAAACTTTTTAAAGCATTGTGAATATGACAATTTAATATCTCAACTCAGTCATGAGAAAATTAACGGAATTAGCAACATACGTTAAATTAATTTATAATAAAAAGTAGTCAATTGTGAATTTAAATGACTGACGAATACGAATCTTTTTAGTTAGTTCTTAGCACTATATTTGAGAGATTTTCAAAGATTTAAATTAGGCAAATATTGTAATAAAACCAGGTAAGTAGACTTGGTAATACCAAGGAAAGTAACTTAGAAATTGAAGATACCGGCCATATAACGTTACGTTGATGATGCATGCCTTGCTCTATGACCACGACTGTGGACATTAAACAGGCTGACCTACTTAATAGTAAGCATTTACCGCCGCCTATTGCTGTTTGCAACACCAGGGGTACATCAAACACACTGTCGTCCACGTGGGAGAACTGAAACCTGGGTTACTTATACAGGAACACAGCACTAAGTTATTATGCCGACAAATTTATAGATAAGGGATGTTTGCTATCTAAGCGGACTTACCACCAAGCTACAGCCATTTTCTTGACAGTCGACAGTCCGCCCTAGGCCGCGGGGTCAGTATTCTTACTCCACCCCTGCACGTAGAAAAATTCATTAAATTATTGTCAAATGTGCAATTTTGTATTACATAACCCTACTAAAGATGATTATTTAGGGTCTTACATATAAATTAAAGTGCTTCAACATCACCGAATCTTACGAATTATCTTCTCATCTAAAAATTAGTGAACAAAAGCAAAATGACTTGTGTTATAAATGAAATGAAAGAATGTCAACGCCTTTTAAAACGAGATATATTAAAAAGTTTAGAGAAAATTACAGTATAACACTATAGGGGTGACCTCTTTTCAAATTACTCGCGTGACTTGTTTTCATCATCACACTCAATATCTTAGTAGACTCGTGTTCTACGACAAGTTTTACGAGTCGTCGAGTGTGGATCGCCATTTTCTCTAAATAAACTAAGATTATCTGAAACTAGCAACATGCATACTATTTCACTCTACTTTGCTCGAGGTAAAAAATGCTAGCTACTATATCGAATCTTATGTTATGCTTGTGGAAGTTTTTCTATGAATGAAAAAACAGTTTTTTTTTATTTTTGAGTTTTTCCGGAATGGACGAATTTTTTCTTTATAATATATATTTATTAACTAATAATATTTATTATATACATATGTATGTAATAATATATGTAATAGGTCTTTACCTATGAAATTGCCGTTCTGCAGTACTGGCCATTTCAAATCAAAATAATTTTTTTGGCTAAGAATTTTAATTTCAAATTAATTTTATTTTAAAAACATGGAATTCTTTTTCCAAAACTATCCATTTGCTTATTGATTAGCGTTACATTTTCATCGCATTTCAATCTTTTTCGTCATCATGGATACGTTAAAAATTTGAGTAATTATGGAATATGAGTACCGTCATGTCAGCAACGCGGCACAAGCGGCACGCAACATCAACGACGTTTACGGAGCTAACACTACAAATCAACGCACCACCTGTTATTGGTTTGCTCGCTTCCGTTCTGGGAATTTCGACCTGAAAATGAACCTCGCGGTCGTCCGAAAACTGGTCGACAATGACGAATTAAAGGCGATTGTGGAAGCTGATGATACACACAATCTACGGCTGAATTAGCAGCAGATTTTGACGTTAGCGTTAAAACAACATTGGTCCATTTGCGTTAATTTGGCAAGGTAAAAAAGCTTGACAAATGGGTGCCCCACGAACTCAATGATCGCCAGCGCGAAGTACGCGTCGAGATGTGCCTTGCACTGCTCAACAGGTGTCTGTTTGTGTGTACAAATGAAGGAATTTTGAATCGCATGAACCTGCGATGAAAAATGGATTATGTTTGATAACCGCAAGCGCTCAGCAAGTTGGTTGGATCCTGGTT
Source organism: Malacosoma neustria (assembly GCA_963693495.1). Lineage (NCBI taxonomy): Eukaryota > Metazoa > Arthropoda > Insecta > Lepidoptera > Lasiocampidae > Malacosoma > Malacosoma neustria. The sequence goes on from OY856383.1 coordinate 14,642,271, forward strand.
CAGCACCTAAACAATGCCCTAAACGAAAAATTACCCCTAGAAAAGTGTTGGTCACTGTTTGGTGGTCTAGCGCCGGTTAGAAATAATAATATTGCTCCTTTAACGCAGCCGTAGTAAATTGATTAATATTTTTGCAATTTCACATAAAATAGGTACTATTTATTTCCGGTTTTCAGTACTGTTTTAGTTTTGTTTTTGGTTACTCTTGAGAACTTAATTTCATCAGTTTCACCTACATATATTTAGGTACCTGTATCCGAATACTTATTATTTTTATCAATTCAATCAACAAATGTAAATTAACATAGAAGAAATTAAAAGGAAGGAAGAATGGAATTTTTATTAGTTAATCTTTTAATAGTTATGCCATGGTATGTGTATTAATATTTTTTGTTCACCTCCAAAATATCACAAATAGGCCCACAGGGACAGATTGAAAAGAAAATGCAAATAAAAAATACGCAGTAATAAGTACTGCAAACAGGCGTAAAAATTTATTATAATTAACCATTATTTTATATTACATTATAATATATATCATTGTCAAACATAACGTTTGACTATAAACATATACGTAGCTTAATGTTATATGTCAATGACGGTAAGCTACAAGATTTTACTTATTTCAATTCACCTAGAACTGAATAAAATCGATAATATATATACCAAACAGTTTTCACATCAATGAAGGAAAAGTATATATAAAAGCGAAGAATTTAAAAAGAAATCAAGACATCCATCAGTCACAATGTCTTTATCATTCCCTTCTTTGTAGCCAATCGTTTCATTACAGACAATTTACTTAAGTGGCGTCTAGTAATGCCGTCAGAGTGCTACGACGTCTGTTCTTTAGAAATGTATTTCTTGGCAATCGAAGAAATATTATAATAGCAATGATTGTGGATATTATAAAAATATTTCGAACATAGTCTTTTTATTAATATACCTCTTCGTACAGAACAGATGTATTAAAAAGTAACAAAACAACCCTACCTAAGTGGTAAGGCTCCAAGCCCGACTAGATGGCAACCAATCCTGTTGTCTAAGTATGCCGCCATCATAAACTTGCGTCATAAACCTAAGTTATCCAAGTTCCAATTCTCCTACGCGGACGGCAGCATGTACAGCGGTGCTCCTGGCATCGCAAAAATCTATAAACGATAGTATTACTTTCACTATAGCTTTCTCAGGTCTGGTCAACTAATAACAACAGATTTTTACTACCCCGAACTTTGAACAATGATGGCGAAACTTGCAGTGAAGTGACTCCAACTCGTAAATCGATATTCACCATTATTGTTCCATGATAACGCAGGCGGCAGTACAGAATGCTTCCACACAGTTTGTCGAAACTAGATTCCCAGAATTCTATCGTAAAGGCATATATGAAATTTCATTTATATGGCAGCTATGTATACACAAATAGAAAGTAAATATTTTGATTGAATAAATATGTTAAATCTTAGAAAAAAACTTGTTTCTATTTTTAAGTACAAATCGGCAATTTCATACTTTAATCCCTAATATGTATTTAACGGATTGACGCTTCTGCTGATTATTATGTATTTTAATTAACGTAATAAACTATTAATTACTTGATAATTAATAATTAAGGTTGAATGATGTTTTGTGAATTTTCCCAGTATATTTATATATTTTATTAAAAAATAAAATATAAGATATTATTATTGAAGAAAAACTTATAAGAATTAAAGTAAAACCTTTTTTTAAAGAAATCGTTGATATTATAGCATGTGCAAATTAGAATGAATTGTAAAGACCTTCATTAAAATACACGAAACATTAAATATTCAGATAAAATGAGCGTAATAAATTATACCTCCTTTTTGGAGGTTTTTCCTTAAGGTATTTTTATACAATGATTTTCATCGTGGCTGGCTAAAAATTTAAGGTAGGGCTGACCTTTTATATTAAAAAACCCTTCAGTAACTATTACTTCCAAAGTATATTTAGCATATACTTGGCTAATGGCTTTATGGCTAACCATAAATAAAAACCTGTTTATAGAATAAATCTTGTATTTGACGACTAGCGAGTTATACAGATTTTTTTATTGTGTTAAGGCCGCCAATCATATGCTCTATCCCTTAAAATAAAACAAGTATTAACAGAGAATAAACCAGTATGTTCTTTTCATATTGCAAAATTGTTTATTCATATTAAATGAATAGCGAGTGACAGCCCTAATATAAGTGGAATACAATAACCGAGTATTTCGTTAAATCTGCGCACGATTCAAGCCTGCCTGACCCCAATGGGCTCGTTTCCTTTATTGTTCAAAATACCTTTCATAAGACGCTTCCTTTCAATATAAATCATAATTGATATTTGTTATTTTTTTTTAATTCTATATATTATATGCTTGTGAAAACTTTACATCTTGTTATACATTAAAAGTATAATTCATAAATAAAGTTGTGTAAAGTACTCTATATATTGTATTATGGAGGTGTTGGAACCATCAATACATTTTATCCGGCGATAACTGGATCGAATTAGTGCTGTACTGAAACTCCGGAAGAACCCGTTACGGATACGGGTTCCTCGCTTTACTACTGCGATCACTCCACTGGCTAGCTAGTCTGGGTGATTGTAGTGGCATACCCACTATGTAAAACGACGCCACGTGAATCTTTTGTGGGAGGTCGCAGGATCGACTTTTGATCGATGCTCTGCAACACCTCATAGGTGTTACTGCAAGGATAATTTTTTTTTGGGAAGTGGAAATACTTTCCGCATTTCCTGTCGCGTGGGAAATTGCGGCTGTGGGAAAAGATAATTGCCTCATACTTGTGGAATCAATTATGATATAAAGAATAATGTAAGTTACATATAATAATCGATCTCTGAGCATGAATATGTGTAAAATATTGTATTTAATTGCAGCGACTCTTTACTGGTGATTTTATTTGTTATTCTTGTGAATAATACCGGTTTTATTATTATTATATGTGACTAAAACTGGCTAAGCGGTACATGTTATTGATTAGTCTTCGATTGTGAATTTCAACTACTAGGTTATCACATACATATACTATGTCTGGATAACATAAAAATGTTATAAAAAGGGAACTGTCACAAATGGGCAAGGATGCTAAAGTCCTATACTATAAATTTCGCAATTTAACAGAGCTGAAAACTCTTACCCCGGCTTAATTTCGAACAGATCAGTTGATCTTCAATTGATGTCACCAAATGCGTAAAATTCGGAGCCCAGACCCTTCCCTCTTATGCGCCAGACTGGGTACAACTGCCGTCAATATGCTCAACTCACCCCGGAGCCTCCATAAGCAGTTGAGTCCTTCGGGCTCTGTAGTTTTCTCTATAGCAGCGGGTTTGCTGTGTCTCTGAAATCCTATAGGGTTCGGGGGACCTTAGGTGGAAGTTTGGAGAGTGTTTGTCCATCACGGCAGTCGTGGAAAAGTACCTTACCATATAAGTGCCCTAAAAGTACGATTAGCGTTGCTGGGAATTTAGAATGAATAATTGCAAGACTGGTCCTGTAGCACCCGGGTAATCGGCACAGACTGGAATATCTGGGAAAAACCCCAGTGTTACCCACTAAAATGTGGATAACGCCGATAAGAGATCTCCAAATTACCTTGCAGGTCTCTTGGCGTTTACCGGGGTATCCTTAAAGGTTTCCCTAGCTTAAAAAAAGGAATCTTGCCCCTTACCGTAAGTCATCACTCAACTGAGTGATGACTTACGGTATAGCTTCCTTTAACTCCGTGTAGAGGCGGAGTAAGAATACTAACCCCTGCGGCCTGGTAGCCTGTCGTAAAAGGCAACGTAACTTTAGCTAGATGGCCTACCATCCAGGACTCCAAGCCCGTTTGGAGGGCAATTATTCCTGTTCTCTAAATATTCCACCATAATAACGTTCCCTTGTATGTGGCATAAGTATACCAGGTATCAGTTTCCCTACGCGGATGGTAGTGTGTTTGCTGGCGTCGCAAACATTCATAGGTGACGGTAATCGTTTATTATTAAGTGGGCCGTAAGTCACACACACCTATCCCACAGCATTAAAAATACTGATCCAATAAAATCTGTGTTCGAAATTATCAAAAGAATTCTCCCAATGTGGTACAATATTCGTGTTCCAGTGTAAACAATTTCAGGATTTCTAGGCTTTCAATATATTCTCGCTCCGACCTACTAAAACTTTGTCTGAATGTTACTGAAACCTGTATTTGCGGATTTCCTACTTACAAAAGCACGTCAATTATAGTCAATATATAAAACATATAAGTCTATGAATTTTATTCATATCAACAAGCGCTTCTTTTTTGAAATATTTAATTTTACTCTCAGTAATAATTGCATTTGAAGCTTTGGTTTCATTTCTAAGCACGTCAAGTTTTATTACTGGACAAAATGCATCGTTTTGCTTCGATGTCTCTCCGGTTCTCATTTCATTAGCCAAAAAATACTCAACAGAAAAATCTGGTATGGATGGAATTTTGTTCCTGATTTTTTTTTATTATTTTGTATTGTTTTTAATTGGTTTATTAAAGTTCAAAGTCACAGTCACAAGTGGCTGCAATATCGGTGAGCTAGTTCCATATTACGGGTTAAATTACAATTATTAGGACTCTAAAGGATAGAATTTATATGATAATATTATTGTAACTTCCAACTAGATACAATTTTACAATTTTTACTATTGTTCAGCAACGGGGTCTTCGAGGTTATTCTAATAAACCGTTTATTTGTATCCGTTTATAAATTCGTTATCGATCGATCGAATCGATAATAATCGATTATTACAAAGGTTTTGAATATATATGTGTTCGTAGTTAGGATCACAGAGCGCAGAGAAAAATAAAAATCGCGTCTATTAACGATGACATTGACGTTTGTTTCTTCGTTTATAAATTAATAATTATCGTAGAAAGTTACACATTATTGATATTTAAAATGCAGTATATACAGTAATATTCAATTCAGTAATATCAATACAGTAATATATAGTATTGATATTTAAAAAGCTTTGATAGATATTAGGTTGCTTTATTTTTTACTCTTATGTAAAGTTATTTATCATAAATAACTAATCTTAGTAACTAATCTTTGGTCTTAAGTATGCCGCCATAATAAACTTGTGTTGTATTCCAGCATTACTGACCCAGTTCCCTCAGGGGCGCTCCTCTGTCCGAGGAGTGCACCGGTGTGCGTACCCGAGGTGCCCGAGCATCCGTCACCTCACTCCCCTCTCCGTCCGAGGCGACAGAGTTTTACCTTTCTTCCCGTCTATCTCCTACATCCTTTCCAACTTAGCTCTCTGTTCGTAGCGTGGTCCCCGGTGGGATGGTTGAATATTGATTGGGGTCCCGGGTTCTGCCCTGAGCCCTGATTTGGTAGTCGAAACCATACCTATTTCGACTGCGCCTGCACAGAGTGTTCCCGGGGCGAGAATCGCTTCCTCGCTGTCGGTTGGTCTTGCTGGGCCGGTTACGACGTCGGGCGACTCCCTGGTTTTTCTGGAGTGTCATCTGGTAGTCGTACCCACGCCTGACTAGCACGCGACGGGGATGCGAGTCCCGTCCGGAAATGGTCGCAGACCTTCGCTCCTGGCTCTGGTTCTGTCCATAATCAGAGGCGATCCTGGATGGACGGCCGTCGCCTCCTTTTGCGAGGCAGTAGTGTCTGCAAAGGAGGCGGCGGAACGGGAGTGGGAGTCCGCCACCGCACTCCCCTCCCGCCAACGCAGGCCACGTCGTCGGCGCCGGAGGGCGAGCAGCGACCTCCGGCCGCCGTAGAAAGCGACCGTGGGCGGGAGGATCCGCCGAACGCATTATTGCCGCGAGGGAGAGGGCGTGCTGTTCCGCGGCCCCCCTCAATTCCTAGAGTCAATACAGGAGAGCGCCGGGGGGACGAAACCCTGACCCCCCTGGTGCCAACACTTTAGACGAGACCCGCCTTGAGACAAAAAGCGGGCCAACGCCAGCCCGGGCCACGAGATCGTTAGGCCACATATCCGTGGGCCCGGGCACAGGCGATAGGAGAACAGCGGGGTTTTTAATGGGTAGTCGGATGGCCCAACATCTTTCCTAGAGTTCTATATATCCCTCGGTCCCACTGGGCTAGAGTAACCCATCAATAGAGTGTTTTTCCCCGAGACCAAAAAAAAATTACTGACCCAAGTTCCTATGCCCTTATGTGACAGCAGCGTGTTCGCGATGCCACTGGCGATAAAACACCACTAGGCGACAGTAACTGCTAAATTCTAAGCAGGCTTTCAGCCTGTCAGTTCTACAGCAATAAAAAAAACGAACAAACTATTCTAAATAATTTCAGACTCGCATAGAATTCCATTCATTCGTTTAAATGAGTTGGATTTAAATAATGTAGTTAGTTAAAATAACGTTAGTTAAAATAGCGGGAGCGGGAGTTGACCACCACACTCCCCTCCCGCCAACGCAGGCCACGCCGGCGGCGCCGGAGGGTCAGTAATGACCTCCGGCCGCCGTAAAAAGCGGCCGCGGGTGGTCCCTCGGGGGAGGACCCGCCGCCCGCACTATTGCCGCGAGGGTGAGGGCTGCGTGCTGTTCCGCGGCCCCCCTCAACTCCTAGAGTTGTTAGGAGAGCGCCGGGGGGACGAAACCCTGACCCCCTGGCGCCAACACTTTAGAAGGGGCCCGCCTCAAGACAAAGGGCGGGCCGACGCCGGCCCGGGCCACGAGATCGGCAGGCCATATATCCGTGGGCCCGGGCGTAGGCGATAGGAGAACAGCGGGGTTTTTTAGTGGGTAGTCGGATGGCCAATCATCTTTCCCGGAGTCCCACATATCCCTCGGTCCCCCCGGGCCGGGAGAACCCGTCAAGAGAGGTTTTTCCCCAAGACCAAAAAAAAAAAATTAGTTAAAATAATGTATTACTAGTAAGCGGTGACTCAAATTTTTAACTAATTTCATGTTCATTCTTCAAAATGTTACTGTTTTGAAAGACTTACAAATGTTTGACAAGTATTCGGTCACCGTAATTCAAACCACCAGCGCTAGTGAATACTGAATAGATAACGAGGCTACAAACTGTCGAACTATGCTAATCATACGTCGTCTACAAATTTACATGATTTGTAATTCTGTTGGGTAATACTAGCTATATTTGTTACTAGAAATTTGTATATATATTAATAATATTTACTATTTAGCTTATGATCAAGTCTCAAGTTCTACTTTAAGAGATCAAGGAACTAGATAAATATTATTGCTTGCGATTAAAACGCAAAATATCTGTACCTAAATTGTCAACGTCAAATCAAAGCATCAATGTCACTGTGACATACGGCGAAGCGAAACGTGCACCTGGCGTAGACATTTCTCGCCGAACAAGACACTATGAGGCATGAGGCTCTCTTCGGATCAAGCTACTGAGAAGGCATATACGCAGTAAGCCCAAGAATCCAAAATCTTATCAGTCAAGTAATTCATGCTGAAATGTGATTAATATCTGAAATCTTAATGCGAAATTGTAAGGAATATCGTAAAAAATGTGACTAATATGTGATAAAATGAATACTGGAATGTCCTGTGTCAGTGGGCGGGCTGACTTCCACCGATTAGTATTGCGCAGGCGCTGCAATTAGATTTTCAGTCTGCCGCCGACACTATTAAGACGCAAACGTTGTAACTATTCCTTTATACATTATTGTACCTATTAGATTAGATCAGATTGTACCTATAGAGATTTAGTATTAGTGTACATATGATATTATTCGTGAAAGAACAAAACATACAGTTTTTATAAGATTAGTATAAGCATTTTAACATATCGTTGTTATTAACCTTAAATCTACCTACAGTTCATGTTTACCTAATGCTACCGCTCTCGGTCAAAATGTTAAGTAATTAAAGAAATAATCAATTTTATTAATCCATATAGATAATGGTTGATTTGTTGCTAATTGTATATGAGAAATTATCATCATCTTAGCATCAAATGCCGGTGTCAACTCAAAATTTCTCTTCAATGCTCAGGCTGTGATGACAAGTGACAATTTGTCCTGCCATGTCACCTTTTAGTGCTGAAATGTGACAAATATTTCAAAAGGTTTATCCTCGAATATGACAAATTTGATACTGAAAGGTGACAAATGTCTAGAAATTTATTCTGAATTGAAACATTTTATCATAAAATATATTACATGTTTGAAAAATTTAATTTAATATGTGATAAATGATTGGTTAAAAAAATCTGGTTTGAGACTTTATCTTAAAATGAGAAATTTTATTCTAAAATGTGAAAAATTTATTGCAATGCAATAAATGAAAAACTTCTCCTTATCCTTTACGGGAGACTATCCCCCGGCATCAAGAGTCAAATTGGTTGTAAATATTTTGCCCAAAACATCAGCTTTATACTTGGCAATGTAAACCAGACGGTCATCAATTGCACCTAGTGGTGATAAGAACGCCCGGTAAACTTTCTGTCGACAGCCTTGGCAAAGGCCCGAAAGTCCTAGTATCAGAGAGTTCCAGATTGAGAAACAGTTGTCGATCCTGCCGATGTGCACACATTTTGTCACCCAATTGGGTTTTTTAATGTCCTGGGGGCAAAGTTATATTTTTGAAAAATTTTATCTTGAACTGTGACATTTTATGCTAAATTATGAAAAGTGTTTGATAAATGCTCAAGCATTTATGAAATAGGGAAGAGTAGAATGGGTATGGGAAAAAATTAGAAAAGTTGGTAAGTTTGGGCTTATTAGGACGAGGTATGACTTGAGCTTCCTTCCAAGCTTCCAAGTGATGACACGTAGAACCATTTTACGACTAATTCCATAATTGCTAAATAAATGAAATTGAAGAGATTGATTTTCAGACTTTTAAAATTTAGTCAAATCAAAAAAATATACTTTTTATTTAATGGGTTTCGATAGACATTTGACTTGAACATTATAGTTTTTATTTTCTATGATACCCAAAATCTTGTCTATTGCTTTAAAGTTAAACGAATGATGATCCAAGTAGTGCGTTGAAGGTTATTTAACCACACTATTGACTAGATATCAATAAGATTCGCAACTCAAAGATTCCCTTTAGGAATCTATTCGTTTTGTGAATCAAGTATGTGTTGAGAATTCTTGTTAGCGCGTGCCAGAAAGCGCCTTGTAAAATCATATTTTGCTCACGTTCTAAAAGAGAATGGCCAACATATGAGCGCAGCTTGGAGATGGCGGTCACGGATGTTGCTCCAGGCACAGGTGAAAATATCCTTTTAAGTGAAAATATACAGATGTAAATTCGTAGCGGTTTTGTTAACAGACAAACGCTACGTTACATCTTAAGTATCATCTTAACGTTTCGTTTCGTTTTTATCCGTCCAGGGGCGGAGAAAGAATACTAACTTCTGCGGTCGGGGTCAGCCTGTCATAAAAGGCGACAAAACAACCCTAGCTACGTGGTAGGGCCCCAACCCCCTCTGGATGGCGACCACCTTTGGTCTTAGGTATGTCGCCATAATAACCTTGTGTTGTATTGCGGCATTAGTGACCCAAGTTCCTGTACCCTTATGGGACAGCAGCGTGTGCGTGATGTCAGTGGACCTGCAAACACCCATAGGCGACAGTAACTGAAAAATTCTAAGCTGGCCGTCAGCCTGTCTGCTGTCCTACAGCAATAAAAAAGCAGTTCTTTTAGCTATATATCCACTTTCTATTTAATGATTAATAGTATATTTTAACAGTAACCCCTAGGAAATTCCAATAAATATAATTATCTATACAAATAAATAAAATTGGAGGGTCTGTTTGTAATATTAAAATAACCGCTTTTTACTAAGTGCATTCGGACTTATACACGGTACATATACCAAAACAACATTTTTTACAATTTTTGTCTGTCTGTCTGTCTGTCTGTTTGTTCCGGCTAATCTCTGAAATGGCTGCACCGTTTTTGACGGAACTTTCACTGGCAGATAGCTGATGTATCAAGGAGTAACTTAGGCTATTTTTATTTTAGAAAAAAAAAAGTTTTTGTTAATCATGATAAGTTTCGGAAATTTAAATTCCAATTTAAGTTGACCTCAGATTTATATCATCAATCATATGAAATAGGGTTCAGCTTAGGCTCGACCTTGTAGGTTGAATTTCCAATTTAAGTTAACCTCAGATTTATGTCATCAATCATATGAAATAGGGTTTAGCTTAGGCTGGACTTTGTAGGTTCGAACGTACGTATTCCGGAGGCGCATGGCGTAACAGTTGCATTCGATAATGCTGACTGTTTGCATATTTCATTTATATTTTAGGGTTTATAGGGTTTGTAATCCAAAATAAACCATAAGATATATTCAAAAAATTGTGCCCACAGTCACTATTCCACGCGGACGGAGTCGCGGGCACAGCTAGTTTTCAATAATTAACAACTAATACTAATTTCTTTGTATATTATTTTAAAATTATCTATACATACAAATAAATAAAATTGGAGAGTCTGTTTGTAATATTGAAATAACCGCTTTTTACAAGTGCATTCGCACGTATACACGGTACATATACCAAAACAACATTTTTTTCAATTTTTGTCTGTCTGTTTGTTCTGGCTAATTTATGAAATAGCTGCACCAATTTCGACGGGACTTTCACTGGCAGATAGCTGAAACATCAAGGAGTAACTTAGGCTATTTTTATTTTAGAAAAAAAAAAAGTTTTTGTTAAAAATGATAAGTTTCGGAAATTTTAGGTTCCAATTTAAGTTGATCTCAGATTTATATCATCTATCATATGAAACAGGGTTCAGCTTAGGCTGGACATTCTAGGTTGAATTTCCAATTTAAGTTAACCTCTGATTTATATCATCAATCATATGAAATAGGGTTTAGCTTAGGCTGAACTTTGTAGGTTCGAACGTACGTATTCCGGAGGCGCATTGCGTAACATTTGCGTTCGATAATACTGACTGTATATTTCATTTATATTTTAGGGTTTATAGGGTTTGTAATCCAAAATAAATCGTAAGATATATCCAAAAAATTCTGCCCAAAGTCACTATACCACGCGGACGGAGTCGCGGACACAGCTAGTTTTATTATATATGTCGACGCGTCAAAGTCAAAGGACGTCGGTATCAGAACCAAGGCCTCCGTCCGCACGAAATGTAAACAACTCGAGACGAAAACAAAGCAGCTGTTGCCGGAAAAACATATTTACGTAAACATTGCGTACTGGAATAAACCCCGAGCGCTTCTTTGATATTGTTTATGTGAACCTCAGAATTTTGTATAAATACGAGGTCTCTGGCGGTACATAAGTCAGTCAAGTGCTAACTACCGATACGAATCGTCACCTGTTCAAACAATCTGCTTTTAGACATTGTGAATAAACTACCTACTAGAAACCAATATTAACACCGAGCATCCGTCATATATAATATTTTTTTATAATGCATAGTCAATCGCAATAAATGCAGCATTAAATATTTATTAAAACGAAAATCCTATTTCTTTTATTTAATTTTATTATTTATTAATAATACTTATTAGTCAAAAATATTGATATAAAATTGTAAGAAAATTACGATTTATGATTTTTAATCGACCGACCCAGTCGATCAAAAATCGATCATTAAGTTGGTCACGAGAACTTGCGGGTAAACTTTTTGTTGTCATACCCCGCCCCTCAGCGGCTCGTGGCGGGTAGTGTGAGATTCCCGTGCAATGCGTCCATGAGCCCACTAAAACCACCGCTACTCTTATTCTCTGGTATTCCTCTACTGCCCGACGCCCGAACGCAGATTATCCTTTTACCTAAGGAACGTCAGTGTCTAAGCTTTCGTTTCCACTGAATCTCGCCAAGAACGGTAGACAAAAGAAGCCTTTCAAGTAGCCTTGACATTCTAAATACGTGCCAAACGGTTTGACGACTGTCAACTGACTATTAAATAATTTGCCTAGGCCTGGGTGTGCGTGTCCATCAATATTTTGAAAAATGCCCTTCAATATAGGCTTTCATTTGGTGCAGGAAAATACCTCAAAAAACTTAACTCACTACGAAAAATGCCGCAGACGCATCGGTAAATGTAACACTGTTAATATGATGATTATGAACGTGCACGTCTATATTAAAGTCCTGTATATTTCTTATTTATGCAATACCACACTTGATATCTCATCCTTCAATTCCATACACGTAATACTGTCTCGTTTATATTGACATTTTATATTCCTACTCAATGTATTATCCCACTGTGACTGTTTATTTTTATAGTGGATTTACAGCCCTTGTCAACGGGATTTTATGATACCATTGGTTTTCTTACAGGAGTTTCTTATATATACCTCCTTTTTGGATGAAATATGTATCATTTGGGAATCATTTCGTTGTCTACCCTTAAGATTTATATATCTAATGTCATTATCTTCTTAATACGCAACTCTTGCTGTTATTTAAAATAAATACAAAACTATAATTTGGTATTAGATATGTTTGTTATATAGTAAGGAATTTTATAAATAAATTTAGGTAGCATATATACAAAATACAATAACAACATAATCAAACCTTACCTTAAAAATAAAAACAAAAATAGAAGACTGGTTTTTCTTTTAAATGTCAGAATAAGAAGTATTTCTAAGCTTAGATTTTTTTGAAAAGGATAGTTTCATATAAACACGCGTCTACAAATAGGTAATCAAAAATTTGACCATGTGAGATAAACAATGTATTCGAAATGAAACGCATGATAAAATAAATATCAGTAAAAAATAAGTCCCAATCATCTCCAATTTAGGCTAGTATACAAGTGTGAGAAACAATCCTTTGAAATAATGACTTATGTTTTCTCATAAACTGGAATCTCGAATTCGACAGGTAAACCGACAGTAGACAACAGCGGCGACATAACTTTAATTTATGGACTGGCCAAATGCCAAATCACCTTTGTACTCGTATATAAAGGCTCAAGTAATGATCGGCGCGTAAACAACCCTTTTAACATTGTATTTTGATATGATTTAACCTACGCGTAAACTTTTTCAATATCAAAAGAGTAAAATATTTGTAATCATAATAAATATTTATATAATTGAACTATTTAATTTGAATACTAAAGTATGCAATATTTTTATTTACAAGAAATATGATTAAGTTAATTTTAAAACTACACTATATAACAAAAAGACATGAAAAATAACCAAAAAGACGAAAACTATAAATAATTTAATAAATTGATTCCAAAATACTTTCGGCCGAAAACGTACCCAAAACGCTGGCTGAATTACCGCATTGGAAGGCAACAGTTATCCTTTGCCTTAAATACAAACCAGATTTTGGATCCCGTGAGACATATTTAAGACGGGCGCGCTCAGTATCGTCAGTGCTAGAAGATAAAAGATTTTGTGCGCTAAACTACGAGCCGAGCGTTCCAAAGCTTTTGTATCTTGGATTAAAAGTTAAATAATTCTTTGATTCACTTTTCCATAATTAGTGAACTGTGTGTTAGTTGGCTTAATTTACTTTGTTTACTCTATATTTGATCCTCACTCAAGCAATGTATTAGTAAAATCTGCAAGTTATTCATCCATGCCATATTTGTCAGTTACCGGTAGAGCTGCCCGGAGGCACCGGATTAAATATACAATAAAGGTATTATTTGATGCAAACTGGCGAATAACAACTCATGAGATCGCTGAGAGGTTGAATTTATCGAATTTAAGCGTTCATAGCCGCTTAAAAGGCCTAGGCTTAATATTAAAGCTCAACATATAAGCTCCTCACATTCTCGGAGATAAATCTGTGTTATTGCATTGATTTGCTTCACAGACGTCAAGAAAGTGATCCATTTTTGAAGTGCATCATCACTGGGGACGAGAAATGGTCTGTCTATAACAACGTCAAATGCAAGAGATCATGGAGTAAAAAAGACAAATCGGCTCAAAATACTTTGAAAGCCAATATTCATCAAAAACGTGACGCTATATTTGGTGGGACTTCAAAGGAATCGTTTTTTTTTTTTTGAACTTTTACCAAACAACATAACAGTTAATTTTAAAATGTATTTTCATTAACTGGAACAGCTGAATGATTCACATAAGCAGAAAAAGCCAGAATTGATCAACAGAAAAGGTGTAGTGTTCCACCAAGTTATGCAAGACCTCATACAAGTTCGGTAACTAATTTTTAGTTTCGGCAATAAAAGCTTTTACAGCTTAAATAGGATGTATTGTCACACCTAACATATTTTCCAGATCTAGTATCTTTGGAATATTATGTCTCTATTAATTTTTTTAGACGATTAAACCTTCACTACGAATTAAGAGGTCAATAGATCACCTGTATCAGTATTTTGTCAGCAAAGACCAAAAAATTTATGAGGTCATGCTACCGCCAGAAAGATGACAGACGGTATTGGACCATAATAGACAATATATAATTAAATAAAATATTTATCACCTATACAAAAAAATTCTTTCATTTTCACGAAAAGAAACTAAATTAATTTCCGATCAACCCAATAGTTTGTTAATAGATTTAATATTTAATACATGGAGAACTAACCTTCTTTTACGAGTATAAGCATTTTTTATTAATTCTAAGGATAAAAAGTTGCAAATTTTTGCTGTTTTCTAAAGCATGATTAAATTTAATTATTATAAAAAATTTTAACCGTGCAGGGGCGGAGAAAGAATACGAACCTCTGCAGCCGGGGTCGGCCTGTCGTAAAAGGAGACAAAACAACCCACCCTGGCTACGTGGTAGGGCCTCAAGCCCGTCTGGATGGCGACCACCTATGGTCTTAAGTATGCCGCCATAATAACCTTGTGTTGTGTTCCGGCATTAGTGACCCAAGTTCCTGTACCCTTGAGACAGCAGCGTGTTCGCGATGCCACTGGCGTTGCAAACACCTATAGGTAATGTAACACCCTCCGAAATAAAAATCTGATGGTACCTTTTCTTTACTGAGAAGTAAAGCTTTTACAACTTTCTAAGACAATGATACAGTAGTTCCCTGTTCTTATATATGGTTACTATAACACGGCTATATTGACATATCTTAGCATTAAATCCCATTTGACTTTTACTTTGCACGGTTTTCAGCATCATTGGTAGTGAGTCCATTGCCACTCATATCACCGTTTACATTTATAATAACTATCTATAAGATCTATAATAATTATAGCAGTTTTTAGATATACTCCTCGTACTTGGCTTGTTGTTACCCACGAGTAGCCGGTTGCCACACGAAACACAAAGTTGTTTTATATATTATGTTGGCATATTTACAAACCAGAGCCAGACGGGCTTGGAGCCCTACCAACAAGCAAGTATTGTTTGGTATCCCTTTACAACAGTCTGCCCTCGGCCGCATGGGGTCAGTATTGTTATTTCTCCCCTGCACTGATAAAAAATAAACATGAAATATCCATAACAATCATTTTACTTTTTAAACATAGAAAATAGATTAATCAAATGAAATACATGATTAAATTGTAAACTATCATTATGTTGAGTATTTTATTAAACAGTAACTAATGTTCAAACAGAACTCTTTAGCTAAAGTTTAATCAAAAGCAGAAATTAATTTCAGCAAGAGAGCTCATTTGTGTTAACAATGCAAGTAAAATGTTTCTAGTTGGTCCATACCCCAGGGAATGAGATGCGAGAAATTATATTAACATTTCTAATTCTAAACTTAGTAAATAATGAGGATCGTTTTTAGGTCAAGCTAAGAAAATTGTCACCGGTGTATTATAAAGTTCATATTTGAGTATTTTAACGACCCCGTGGCTTAACAGATAACGCACTTCGGTACGCATGGGTTCATCCATGGGTTAATGTAGTACATTAGTTATATAGTGCCCATAATATAAGTGCTACACTACTTAGTTTGGGATTAGATGAAGCTGTGATTTGTCCCTGTGTACTTATATAATTTATAAATTGGGAAATGGTGTTCACATACGTACCAAGAGTACACGAGGGCTCTATTCTTAGTTCTTTTTTATCCAGCTGCATGTAGGCGTAAATGTTTTGTCAAATAGCATCGGAAGCTCTAATGAGCAGCTTCCGTGATTACTTGAGCGTGCTGACGATGTCGTACTGACAGAAACAGATAAGTTGATGCGATGTATATAGTGAGAAGAATGGCTTGAAAATGGGAACCTGAAACTTAATGCGGCGAGGGCTAAGTTTACGTGAAATTCTACAAATGTTACATCCGTATACATGGGCAATGACGCAGTCGAGAGGTTAAGTATGGAATGAGATGTATATTTAACGCCACTTGTGACATCGATAATGACGCCGAGGCACGTATAGTTCACCCGTGTACCAATTAACGTATGACATGATGATTATTGATATCATTTGTGACCCTCTGACAACATATATAAAAATACTGCTCGGTCTATTAAAACTTTTAACAAAAAAAGAAACCATTCCATTTTTATAACATTTTCTAAGTATGGAATAATCTTTATGGTACAATGAAATAAATTGCTAGTGAAAAAATCGATCCAAATATCTAGCAGATAATTAGTTTGAAAATAGTACTGTATTAAGCATATGAATTCGCTGCCAATGGATGAATATTTGCGGCGTTTCAGGTCCTCTTGTTTTGCAGCAGCAGCACCAGCTATCAGAGCTGTATCTGGAAGATAGGAAGCCGCTAATGTGTCTACGCAGGTGGCGTCCCATACCAGAGGGCATCCCATCCTTCAGGGCACCAATGTCATCCCGTCCGGTATCCTGCCATCGTTGCGACTTAGTCCTTTCGGTTATATAGCATATAAAATTAATTTGACGAAAATAGTTTAAATCAACCTTTAATTGTATACACACGAGTATAACACGGGTGTTTTAATAATTTAAATTCATTATTGTAAAATTATGTAATCATTTTATTTATTTAGATCTAAATGGTTTAAAAATTACCCTTCAACTATTAGATTGTAAAATAAGATTAACTTGATTACTAAGCAATCAAATTAAGAAAAGAAATACAATATGCCTGTCTACAGGCATGCTCACGTATTAAAGTAACTCGCTTGGGAATTCTTCTGGAATTATTTAACTACATTCAACATACGTGTTCTTACTTATTTGAGCATAAAAACATTTGTAATACTAGTTGATTGTAGCACTATTTCCAGAAGAGTTTATTGCAGTAGTAAAGAACTACTTACCAGATGTATAGGTATAATTAATGGTTGCAGTTCAGAATTATTAACAAAAATGTTAAGATCGGTTTGATAGTTATAAAAATTACGTTTTCAGTGGCTATGATTTTGAATTATTAACTGTTTTTTTTTATCCGTGTAGGGGCGGATAAAGAATACTAACCTCTGTGGCCGGAGTCGGCCTGTCGTAAAAGGCGACAAAACAACCTACCCTAGCTACGTGGTAAGGCCTCAAGCCCGTCTGGATGGCGACCACCTTTGGTTTTAAGTATGTCGCCATAATAACCTTGTGTTGTGTTCCGGCATTAGTGACCCAAGTTCCTGTACCCTTATGGGACAGCAGCGTGTTCGCGATGCCACTGGTATTACAAACACCTATAGGCGACGATAACTGCTAAATTCTAAGCGGGCCGTCAGCCTGTCTGCTGTCCTACAGCAAAAAAAACTGTTATACGTTAGATTGTAGCAAGATCAAGTATCACAACTAGCAACTTAGTTTTAAATTAAAATTTAATCATAATTAAGTGTAATGCTTAATTTAAATTATGTCAGTATAAAAAATTCAATGCAATTAATCCTCGTATACACCTGATATCTCAATCTTAACCGTTTAGAATAAGCTGCAATTATTTTGAAGAAATCGTGGCGTAGGCCTCCCTCTATTACATATACAATAATTACGATTTTCCTTTATGTTTCATAAAGCAAACAAGACCGGCGGGCATAAAGGTCATACAAAATATATCACGTGAAAATAGTACATTATATATTTATTGCAGTTGTCTCGTTAATCCTTGTATACGCCTGAAATCTCAATATTAACTATCAGTAGAATACTCTATTGTTACATGTCTCACAAGGTGGGGCTAAAAATAAAATAGATGGAATTGATGGAGCAATATTGAATTCAACAGAATCAACAATAAATTTTCCTCTTAATGCAGAATAAAATATGAAAAATGTTGTGAAGTAATGATACTATGCTTATTTTTTATTTAGAATATCTATATTGAGTAGCTATGTGGTAATTGCCTGAACAACCTCGAACATACTTTCAAAAACACAAGTTAGGTCTTTCTATCATTATTAACATAAAAGTATTTCTAGAACTCATTACGTGTACATGTACGTCTGAGTATATATTTTCCAAATATTCCTATTGCTGTTATATTATACAGAACAGACGCAGTCATATGCAGTAGTTCTGAGAACCCTAAGTGCATGTCGCAGTTTTCAACAATGAACTAAACCACTGCATAGCATATACTCTCACTTGTGGTTTAATAACGTTGTGATGAACATGCTTTTATTAAACACGTGTAAATTAACACGTGTATTAAATTAATAATAATAGTAAATATGCTGGTGTTAGTTGCAATAGGGTTCACTTTACTGTATATTTAATGGACTGTATATTTGTTTTGGAGCGAATGAAAAGAATCGTGTGTTTAATACTATGTTTCAAGATCAACAGAAACTTATTATACGGTACATATTGATGCACTGAGAATGGAACAACTGGCACAATTCAAACTGCGCAATCTAGTTCCAAAGTAAGTAGCATAGCACTATGTTATGGGTACTAAACAACTGATATACTAAAAATATATACTTTTTGTAAATAAATAAAAACATATTATATATAAACACCCAGACGCCGAGACGTTACGGAGGTTGCCAAATGAATGTAATTAAAATAAAAAAGAAAATAGTACATATTTAATATTGTGATGACATTTGAAAAGTACTCTTGAAACCATAGCACCATGGTATGGATATATTTATGTGTTTTTCCGAAAATAATACGTATTGGTAGTGAATGAAAAGTGTAAATTATAATATTTACAAACTACAGTAGAGCCTCGATAATCCGTACTCAGGCTAATCCGAACGTCGCTATAATCCGAACTGCATACCCCACCCCACTTCCTCGCCTTCGCCTCGCTGCTATGTTGTTTATTAATTAGTCTGCAGTTACGACTGCCACGTTGCGCGTCCATTCCACGTTTTTCTGCTCTGTACTCGTGCGCGGCGTGTTTTTTGAGGTTATAAAGATGGTTCCAACACCAAAACGCAAACATAAAACTTTGACTATAGCCGAAAAGTGCACCATACTAGACAGTTTAAAGGACGGAGTGTCGGCAACTTCTCTTGCTTGTAAGTATGGCGTTGGAAAATCAACAATTACAGACCTCAAGAAAAATGAGCAAAAATTGAGATCTTTTATAGCTAAAACTGAGAAAGGACCAGGGTTCAGAAAAACTCTAAAATTACCAGAGAATCCAGTGCTAGAAGAAGCACTGTTCACATGGTTTTTAGAACAAAGACGACGCCACATTCCATTGTCTGGTGAGGTCGTAATGGAAAAAGCGAGATTCTTCCATAAAAAACTAACAGGTTCGGATTTTTCTGCAAGTAGAGGATGGCTTGATAATTTTAAAAAACGTCATGGCATACGTCAGCTGAAAGTGTCAGGTGAGAAAGTCTCTAGCAATACGGAAGCTGTTCAACCATTCCAAGAAAAATTCCTAAACGAGATAAAAGAAAAGAACCTTTGCCCTGAACAAATTTACAATGCCGACGAATCAGGATTGTTTTGGAAGGTTCTGCCGGACAAAACTTTAGCCTCTTCTGCTGAAACTAGCGCTCCTGGGTCGAAAGTGTCTAAAGAGCGAATAACTTTTATGCCTTGCGCAAACTCTACAGGGAATCACAAATTACCATTGCTAGTTGTGGGGAAGGCAAAAAAGCCAAGATCTTTTGGATCTGTAAAATTACCAGTGCATTATGAAGGGCAGAGGCGTGCTTGGGTAACCAGAGATATTTTTCTCGAGTGGTTTAGAGGCCATTTTGTTCCTGAAGTCAAACGCCATTTAAAAAAAATGGGACTGCCACAAAAAGCATTGCTACTCTTAGACAATGCCCCTGGACATCCAAATGCTGAAGATTTGACAACAGAAGACGGCAACTTCTCTGTACTGTACATGCCTCCAAATTGTACGCCTTTGATCCAACCTATGGATCAAAACGTAATCCAAAATGTCAAGATAAATTACAAAAAGAAACTCCTAATTCAAATGTTCGTGCAGCAAGAAGCCGATGAGGCTTTAACCTTGCATGATGTTATAAAAAGCGTCACAATTAAAGACGCCATTTTTTCGCTAGCGCAATGTTGGGATCATGTATCATCGTCTCTTATCGAAAAATCTTGGAAGCCTCTTTGGCCTGAAAAAATAAATTCAACAGAAGATAGATCAGAAGAAAATGATGACTTCGACGTAGAAGACGATCTCCCGCTCAGTCTTTTACGTAATCGTGGTTATACAGAAGAAACCATTTCCACTTTCTTGTCCATGAGTGAAGAGGAGAATTGCACAGATCCTTTAACTGATGATGAGATCATAACCCAAATAACGCAAGAGAATGACGAGTCTTTAGCTGAAGATTATTTTGCTTCAAATGTCAAGAAAATTACTCATTCACAAGCCATATCATCTTTGAACACTTGCTTGGAGTGGGCTGAAGAAAATGACCTGTCCTTATCGGAAAAGATGATGCTACGTAACTTGAGGGACAAAGCTTTTTTCTTGTCCATCAACAGGACTCGCCAAACTAAAATAGATCAGTTTATGACTAAATAGACAATTTACACCTTACGTATTTTATGGTACCTAATTATTATGTAAATGTACGGTAAGCAACGAGCCGGGCTTTTTATTTGCATTACGACTGTAGTCCTTACGCTGCTTGTAATAAGAGCGTTCCCAAGGTCAATATGTAAAGCCCAGCTCGTTGCTTACTGTACCTCTTAAACTATGTATATAATTAAACACTATTTTAAGAATAAAAATGTTTTTTTTTCTCCTTACATACTATAATCCGAACGCTTCGTGAGTCCGAACAGGGGTTAGTTTTTGCTAGTTCGGATTATCAAGGCTCTACTGTATAATTTTATTTTTTCAATTATTTTTCAATTTCAATTATTAAAAATATATCATGGCTTGTAAATTTCCCCACACATTGTAGTTAAAAGTAAACTTTTCTACTAACCTTTACAGTTTAGCTTAAAAGTTAGTGATATATTCAAAATACTTACTATAAATTGTTAAATAGTATACAAGTGTGGTCCTATAGATAAATAAGAAAAGGAAAATCAAAGAAATCTTGAAAAGAAAACACATAAGCCCAAAATGTACCTAAATTGGACTTAGCTCAGCATTTGCAGGTTTGAATAACCTGCGCTGGTCTTCCGCTAGGCCCACTGAATTATGACACGAACAAACGAACGAAAACTATAAAAAACAAATAATATGGAATTGTACTTACACATATATATAAACCAATTTTTACGACTTATTAAACATTAAGTATGAATTGCAAAATAAAACCAATGAAAAGAATGCTAGCAGAATGAGGGTACTTGTACGAGTAATTGACATCTAACTTTGATATTGATAATGTTTATAAAGAAATATATGGAACCTAAATATAAGTGCCTTCTGTAAATACTATAAAAACAATACGAATAAGATAAATTCAAGTCTATTTTAGCTAGACGAGATTAGCAAAGCAGCTGAAAAGGAATAGACATCGAAGGCGCAAGATGCAACTGTATCTCTGGACCAAGCTTCTGCTCCCATTTTTAATAAACTTACCTAGTCAGGTCATAAGTATTGTCACACAGTAAAAACTTTTCTTTTAGAATGCTGGCCACAAAAAAGTTTATTGAATTCGAATTTAGAATTGTTCATGAAAATAAAAATGTATACTTCTTGAAATTTTACTCATTTTTAAATATGGAGTGGACGCTTAAAGAAGACCGTGTTGCAGTTATTGCGTTGCATCGTTGCAGTTACGCGCCAATTCAAATTTTTAACTAACTGAAAAACTTTGAATATAACCAAAAGATTCGTTTATCGTACCATCAAACGATACAATAAAGACTCTAGTGTAGATGACAGGTCAAGAAGTGATCGCCCTCGGTCTGTTAGGACTCCAGCAGTGATAAAAGCTGTGAAGGCACGAATTCAAAGAAATCCCAAACGTAAGCAGAAACTGTTGGCCCTTCAGATGGGGTTAAGCAGAACCACGGTGAAAAGGGTGTTAAATGAAGACTTGGGCTTCGGGCATATCGAAGAAAAACAGGACATCGTTTGATTGCTCGTCTAATGGACCTGAGACTGAAGAGATGCCGCGCTTTGTTGAAGCGGTACGTGGGAAAAAAATATCGGGAAATTCTTTTTTCGGATGAAAAAATGTTTACCGTAGAAGAGAGCTACAACAAACAAAATGATAAGGTGTACGCACACAGTAGTGAAGAAGCGAGTAACCGTATTCCGCGTGTCCAACGAGGTCATTTTCCATCCTCGCTCATGGTATGGTTGGGAGTTTCTTATTGGGGCTTAACAGAGGTACATTTTTGTGAGAAAGGTGTAAAAACGAATGCTGTTGTGTATCAAAATACAGTCCTGACGAACCTTGTGGAACCTGTTTCTCATACCATGTTCAATAACAGGCACTGGGTATTCCAACAAGATTCGGCGCCAGCTCATAGAGCGAAGAGCACACAAGACTGGCTGGCGGCGCGTGAAATCGACTTCATCCGGCACGAAGACTGGCCCTCCTCCAGTCCAGATTTGAATCCGTTAGATTACAAGATATGGCAACACTTGGAGGAAAAGGCGTGCTCAAAGCCTCATCCCAATTTGGAGTCACTCAAGACATCCTTGATTAAGGCAGCCGCCGATATTGACATGGACCTCGTTCGTGCTGCGATAGACGACTGGCCGCGCAGATTGAAGGCCTGTATTCAAAATCACGGAGGTCATTTTGAATAAACTTTAATGTCATAAGAATCTATGTTTTGTTAAGTTCATTTTGGTATATGAATGGTTACATAATGAATAAACTTGTTACAATTATTTTACATTAAACATGTGACAGAATTTATGACCTGACTAGGTAATTGTAATAGAAGTTGTTGTAGTGGTTATTAACGTAAAAAAGTTAGAATATTATTACAAAAAGCTCAAATCAAACTACTGAGATCGGTTGATGCAGATGAGGCGTGTAGATGCAAAACCCACTAAAACGTTTTTTGACAAAATGTCGATATGTTGTTAGAAAACACTTTTAAACTATCTACATAGCTATCAACTTTTTATTGCACAAATGCAATAAATAAATAATAATATTCTATATATTCTAATATTACATCCAACCTTTTATTTTGCGTTTCGAATCAAATCCCACTAAATCAGCGTGAGTTTAGTTCCATTTACGAGTTTCCAAAAAATATTGTTATGGGGGTTTTGCAACTACACACCTTAAATAATACCAGTTAAAACGTACTTTTTAATTGATATAATAGAATTCAAACTACTGCAAAGGTTAATATTCTAAATTACTTTGAAATTAGTTTGTTATTTGTATTAACTGACCGTAATCAAAGTTAATGCAAACCACTAAATAGAAATAACTAAAGTTTAAAACTTCACCGACTCAAGTAGATGGCGGAAGCGGTGAGGCTCTATAACTTTAAGAGCCATATGAAAACGTAGTCGAGTGTTTTCAAAACATAAAGATCTCTGATTAGTACTGTATAGCTCGACAATGATGAATAGTTAATTGCTAAGTTTTTTAACCGTGCAGGGACTAAAAAACTTAAGCTAAGAGATAATGCTCCAAACCGATCTGGACGGCAACCAGTCCTAGTTTTTAAATATGCCGCCATTATAACCTTGTGTTGTTTTTCAGTATAAGTGGCTAGGTTCCAATTCGACTATGTAGATAGCAGCATGTTTGCGATACCCTAGGCGTTGAAAGTACCCATAGGCGACGGTAACTGCTAAATTCTATTTGTGCCTTTATCTTGTATGCTTTTTAACAGCAATAAAAAAATTATCACATTTTTTATAATAGTATTTGTAACTTAACAAATACTACAATCTAACTTTAAAAAAACGGATAATATAACCCACGCAATAATCCAAGATGAATTCCGCATACTGATATATAAATTGATATTTCCATAGGATTATTTCATGTGTTGGCAGTACTTGGATTTTTATTAAAATAGGCGCACCTTAGAGTAATGTGCCGTGTGACCCCGGCCAGTGAAAAGAATAGGGTCACCCCAGGTCATTCCAAGGGAGTCGTAAAAGGCGACTGATGGACTACTCTTGCCAGCTTGCATGCGGCAAAAGAAGTGCACCTCTCGGTTTTTCCTCTAGGGGTTGGGAGGTCGGACGGCAGTCGCTCCCGTAAAAACCAAAACTAGCCAAATAATATAGAGCGACACAAGCAAGAACTGCGTGTCACGGAGATGAATATGCTGCGGTGGATGTGTGGAGTGACGCGGAAGGACCGCGTTAGGAACTCCCGCATTCGCGGTAGTCTTCATGTCCGTGACATTGCGGATAAATTGCAGGAGTGTCGGCTCCGTTGGTATGGCCATGTTTTACGGCAACCGGATACTTACGTGGGAAACAAATGTCTGGCCATGCCGCCTCCGCCGGGCCCCGGCAGGAGGGGTAGACCCAAAAAGTGCTGGCTTGACGTCGTAAAGGGTGATATGCGTGCCAATGGGCTCACTACCAGGGATGCTGAAGATCGCGCGAAGTGGAGTAGAAAAAGTCGGAAAGCGGACCCCGGGCACCGAAACGAAAGTTTGGGTGGCAACCGGGACTAACGCTAAGATGATGATGATGATGATGAGGCGCACCTTAGAGTAAATAAAACTGCCTAATCAGTGCACATAAATGAAGCGCGCACGTATCTTTATATTGACTTGTATATTGTGCAATACGAATGATTAATGTACATAATTTAAGATTAATTTCACCAAGAAATTAAACGCTTAACATCTGTAATTCTATGGCAAAGCATAAAAAAAATCTGCTAAAGAAAACACAGAGACAGTTTCTGCGTATCCAAGGCAAGCTATATGTTGTGAGAAATAAAAATATTCTATTATAGTTGCTGGAATGTGGAATGCAGGTTAACTACCCACTTGTTTATAATTGGTTTAGGGTCCTATATGCATTTGCAACAACAGGATCACTGTTGCTAAAAATATGAGATTAGAGTATTTCTACTAGAGAAAACGGTTATAAATAATATGCTACAAAAAGGATAAAAAAAAAGAATGGACAGAAAAGGACGACTAGAAAATGAATAGGATTATACTTGGTTTAGACGATAATGATAATAGTAATGCAATATTTAATCTTGTTCCTCCTGCCCTTATCCCATATTTTATTTAAATTATTTTTCTCGTTTTACATATAAAGTAGGATAAAATATTTAATATTATTACAGTATTATTTCATACTTAAAATTTATATACAAAAGTTTAATATATGCTCTTCCTGAAAAAATATAGTGAATGCTTAACCCAGATTATCTGAACAAAAACAGGGAGGACTCATCAATCAACGTCTGATCCAAATCAGACCTTTGAGGACGCAACTTAATCCTTGCTCTATCCGCGCAATACCCTAACAATTCACTACCTTTACACTCACACTTACGATAGGCTGATTTTAATCGCAAATAACTTCCGAAGTTGACCGCTGTACATGAAATCGAATTCCGTAGTTGACCGTTGTACATGAAATACTTCCCCAATACGTGCTGACTTGACGTCGTAAAAGATGATATGCGTGCCAATTGACTGACTACCTGGAATGCCGAAGACAGTGCGAAGTGGAGAAGAAAAAGTCAGATAGCGGTTTGTTTGGATTTAAAGCTAAGATGAAGATGAGAATGGTCTTGGATGAATGATAATCGATGTAAATCTATCGACTTACGTAATAAATAACTATAATTCTACAGAATTAAAAATATAAAAAAATCGAAAAAATAGTAAATAATATGGTTCAGAATATAAAAATAATACGTCTAATAATAACAGCCTTTTACATCCCACTGCTGAGTTCGGGCCTTCCGCTAAAAGTAATGGATAACGTATCCGCCATTATTATCATCGTACCAGCATATTCAACATTGATAAATAATTGATAATTTTATAATATGCATTAATATGCGCCTTTTGACATGATTAGGCAAGGATATCTACTTAAAGGGTGCACATTATTTATTTTTCCTCGTAAAGGGGTGGAATAAGAATACTAATTCCTGCGGCGGTGGACGGCTTGTTATAGAAGTCAACCAAACCACTAGCTACATGGTAGGTCTCAAACCCGTCTGGATGACAATCACCACTAGTCCATAAGTACGCTGCCATAATAATCTTGTGTTGTGTTCCAGTATTAGTGACCCTATTGGCCCTATACGGACAGCAGAGCGTTTGCAGTGCCTATAGCGTTGCAAACATTCGTAGGCGACAATAACTGTTTATTGTTAGCAGCAATAGAAAAAACATTATCGCATGAATTGATGCCATGACCGTGCTTGGTCTCCGAGTGGGATACCACTTTGTGCCACGTACGCTCGTTAAAATGCAGTACGTTAAAAAATAATAACAGATATCAAATCTGACGTAAACTTACATTACTTACATTTTATTTGAGATCAAAGTAGTATAAATTCAAACTAATTTTCAAACTTTTGCGTATTAAAATACGCAAATGAAAATAATGAAACAACACTTTCAATATTACTGCACAATAATATGTAAAATAACGTCAGTTATCTAAAATGTTAGTGAAAATAACAATGCATTTTTAATAATTTATACTTAGCTTTTATCCGTGCAGGGGCGGAGAAAGAATACTAACCTCTGTGGCCGGGGTCGGCCTGTCGTAAAAGGCGACAAAACAACCCACCCTAGCTACGTGGTAGGGCCTCAAGCCCGTCTGGATGGCGACCACCTTTGGTCTTAAGTATGCCGCCATAATAACCTTGTGTTGTGTTCCGGCATTAGTGACCGAAGTTCCTGTACCCTTATGGGACGGCAGCGTGTTCGCGATGCCACTGGCATTGCAAACACCTATAGGCAACGGTAACTGCTAAATCCTAAGCGGGCCGTCAGCCTGTCTGCTGTCCTACAGCAATAAAAAAAAAATAGCTTTCAAAGTATAATATCATTGTAATTTTTAAAATGACTCATTTATCATTGTTTTTAAAAAGACCATAAAATATTACATCCCTGGCGTTACGACTTTTTACATGTCATTATCCGCAAAGGTTTGATTTTCGTCGAATTCAATGTTGTGGCGCCTCACTCGCCACCTGATTTCTTACACTGCTAAAATCGAATAATCGTATACTTTCATATATATTCTTCTTTCTAGTTATATGTATACTTTTTAGATATTTTCGAGAGTTATGTTATGTCAATACAAAAATGTAACAATATTATTCGGAGTCTGTCACAAAATTATTTTATATTATATAAGTTTTGTAATTATTAATTATTTATATCACTCAATAATATGATACACACCACCATTAAAAATAGTGAGCCAGTGGATATACGTGTTTGATTAAATGTCTCGCTTAGAGAATCTACCCCATAGGAGGTCCGGTTAATCCTCCAAAATGTGTTTATTTATTTACAAAATTAAATATATAAGTTGTCAAATACCCATAAAACAAGCGCCCTGCTACATAACTTGGTACTAGATATGCGCTGAGTGAATTATGCCAGCATATTTACTTATCTGAAAAAAATTTTTAAAGCACATGATCACGCCCACATGCACAACTATGCACATGTACGTAACCAAATCAATTAATTAATGAGCTAATGTCAAAACGAGACCGTACAATAAAATGTTAATTTGTCTGGAAGAAAACACTTCAAGCAATAAGATCGCCACTTATACTGACGCGAGATCATTAGGTTATCGGAAAGATGGTAAAATGTCATCAAACAGGACGGAGAGATTGATTTGACTGATTAAAGTTTATTTTTTGTATAGAGAAAATTGAGTTTTATTTCACACTAAAAACCAAAAACTACTTTCTTGCCAACCAAATACAATGTACCATTTTAAGATATATGTTATAGCCTATAAGTTCTTGTGGATTAAAATAAATAAATAATTTGTAGTCGCCCGTCTACATCATCTTACCTTCACAATCTTTGAAATAAACTAACAACTGACGGAGGTTAATAACTTGGACCCTTCTACTGAAAGGACTTGGTTAATAATCACGTTAAAAATGAATAGAGACACTGTTTTAAAGTGGGTGGATCTAGTTTAATAGCGTTAGACCGTTTAATATTTCATGCTTAAAGAATATATATTTGTTGGAGTTTGAGTAGGTAAACACTTATGAGATTTTTCTGAGTTTAATACACAATAATTGTTTTCGAAGGCAATCTTTTATATTTCGTTTTCAGTACTGACCAGAAACGAATGAAAAATTGATGATAGGTTTGCTTACTCCCTTTATGTATTGTGTACAAGGCTAGCAATTGTTATATCATATATACATGACTGTTAGTAAAACATTAACAATTTTATTCGATTACTCTTACTATATATACATTAAACTTCAAATAATCAAATTTACAAGTTTAAAAAACATTTAAATTTAACAAGCTAAATAATAACGGTTAAAGTATGAAATTGCCGTTGTATAGTAATAGATTTAGGGTCGGCCGCTAGCTTTTATGCTGAGCTCCAGCTAAAAAAGACAAAACTTTTATTGTACTTAAAACCTTCACGGTGCGAGATTTTCAAATGAAACTTTTTTCACATGATACCTATGAGGTTATTCTTTTAGAATTGCAATATTCGATTTTCAATTTTTCAACTGTCTTTTTTATTCAGCTTAGACTTGAAAGATGGATACTTCGAAAATCCAAGTCTTTTTTGAATACGAGTTTCGAGGCGGAACTAACGCGGCAGAAACAATATCAACACTACATTTGGACAGGAGACTGCTAATTAACGCACCATGTATTTTTGATTTAAACGCTTTTATAATGGAAACTTTGACTTGAAGAATGGAAGCTTGAACCACATGGAAGACCGCTCATACAAATGAATAACGCTGAATCGAAGGAGATGGTGAAATGGAGGAATTAACGGCATGGTTTAACATTACCCTATCTATAATATTGACTCATTTGCATCAAATCAATAAGATAAAAGATATAAAAATGTCGGTGCCTCATGATGTGAGTGATCTGGCTGACTGATTGATCTCCAGAGTTCGATCGTAAAAGCATAAATGAACTTTCGTTTAGATGGCAGCAATGTATAGACAATGAGTGTAAATATTTTGATTAAAAATATAAAGTATGTTCGCGCGCTGAATATATTGATTAAAATATTGTAACTATAAAAGCAAAAGTTATAATGACATTATAAAAATAAAATATATTACGAGAGACAATGTATATTAATTATAGCCATTTAAATGTATTTTCTCTAAAACAAAACGTTTGAATCCCTTTTTACGAAAATTGCGTGAGTATGAAATGTGGCACAGTTTTTAACTATAGAAAACAATATTTTTAACAATATCTAAAACATACTTTAAATAATAAAAAAAACATATTACGCACATCATCACCAGTTTCATCATCATCCTCCGTGCAGGGGCGGAGTAAGAATACTAACTTTTGTGGCCGTGATCGGCCTGTCGTAAAAGGCGACAAAACAACCCCAGCTATGTGGTAGGGTCCTAAGCCCGCCTGGATGGTAACAACTTATAGTATTTAAGTATGACGCCACAATAACCTTGTGTTGTGTTCCAGCATTAGTGACCTAGTTTCCTGTACCCCTATGGGACAGCAGCGGTATCCCTAGTCTCTCAAACATTCGTAAGCCACAGTAACTGCCTACGCTTAAGTGGGCCGTCCGCCTGTCTGCTATTTTTTAGCCATAAAACACGCACATATTTGACACACACACGCACATATATGTTGGTGTACATACAAAGAGAACTACTTTTTCGATAATAGCTAGAATCTGTGATTGGTCGATTCTATATCGCAAACAGGATTCAATTATTCTATCTTTTGAAATTTTAATTTAATTTAATGAATATCAAGTCAAATACGTTTAGCAACCAATGTTAGTTTTTACAAAAAATACCGTTTAAGTATACTGGTCACCCAGTGGTCGAGTTTCGACCATAACTTCCGTAGATTTTTATATTATACGTTATTCATTTTCTATCTTCAAACACTAGAATAACCTCTATGATTACAGATTTTTCCAAGGCTATACACCGACTTGGCCTTTTTCAACAAAATTATATAACACTAAAAACATACAATTCAGACTGAAATAAAGAATGTATTTTTTTATTAAAATAAAAAGCCATTCAATGAAACAATGCTATCAAATGTATTTGACACGTTTATTTAATGTGATAATTTAATTAATCAAAACTTCACACAAACTAACTACACAGTACATGTATTCAGTATCTCTCTAAATTAATTCTTTATTTTGTATACTTTAATAAATTGGAATTAATAATCATAAAACTTCCCGGTTAACACCTAATATTTGTTTAAGCAATAATTAAACTGATATTAATTAACCTACGCTGAGGTAAATTTCATCCTCCTAATTAATTATTTTCATAAAATTATTTTCACATTTACTTTTGATACTTTAAATATTTGATGAAATAAGGTTGAACTAATTAAAAAATAAGCTTTTATATATAAATATTGTGAGAGTAAAGCTCTATGACTTTAAAGTGTGTTGTAGCCTCTGCGTGCTAGTATACATATATCTGTAGTTGTTACTAATTTTCATATATTTTTATCCGTGCAGGGGCGGAGAAAGAATACTAACCTCTGCGGCCGGGGTCGGCCTGTCGTAAAAGGCGGCTAAACAACCCACCCTAGCTACGTGGTAGGACCTCAAGCCCGTCTGGATGGCGACCACCTTTGGTCTTAAGTATGCCGCCATAATAACTTTGTGTTGTGATCCAGCATTAGCGAGCCAAGTTCCTATACTCTTATGGGATAGCAGCGTGTTCGCAATGCCACTGGCAATGCAATCACCTATGGGGGTGACGGTAACTGCTGAATTATAAGCGTGCCGTCAGCCTGTCTCCAGTCTAACAGCAATAAAAAAAGAGCCGGAGACTAATCGTGGCCTTGGATAAGCGTGTTGGATATGCTGTTTTATCCCCTAGAAGGGGAAGCCTGAGCCTAACAGTGGGATTTATTGGGTTGTTTTTTTTTTTTTCTATGCTTTATTATGTTAGTTTGCTAGATTAAACACCCAAGTTACGTTGTTTGCGTTTTAAAAACATCCATAACTATGTTATCTTAGTATCTGAACTGATCTGAAATTCACACTGACCTGGATTCCACCCCTTCCCGGCTCGGTTCAGGTCGCAGAGGAACTGTTGCACGGCACCAGCTAGTCACAACACTGAACTCACAGATTTAATGGCAAGGCCAATTATAGTTTGTAGTAACCAGGGAGGTCGAACGTCGGCCATCCCATCCGTTTGTGAGCTTGCGCGTCACCTGAACGTATATTATTAAATATATTATATAAAATAAAATTTAATTAAAAAAAAATATATCTGGACCTCAGGCACCGTAGCAGAAGTTTGAAATTAAATCAAGATTTTTTTTCTCGGTAAGCAATTTATTCACTACCAGTATTATTTTATTGCTTAGGAATAGCAGACAGGCTGACGTCAAGGGTGCCGCGAACACGTTGCTGTCCCAAGGGTACTGGAACCTTGGTTACTAATACCGGAACACAACACAAATGTAATATGGCGGCATACTTCAGACTAAGGGTGGTTGCCAGATGGGCTTGAGGCCCTACCACGCAGCTAGGCGTAGTCGCATTTTGCAATAGGCTAACCCCGGCCGCGGGGGTTGGTATTCTTACTCCGCCTTTTATATGTTTTGATAGACATATAACAGAAAAACTGAAACCCAGCTCCTAGCTACCATTCGAACACGTACTTGTAATATACAAATTCAATTCAAAAATGATTCTAGAAAATTCATGACCATTCTGTATATCAGTGTCTGTTCCCATTTTTAAGATAAATGCTGCTATTTTTCATTTTAATGTGTCCTGTTCCTTAGCGCATGTGACAGGTGTTTGCAGCTAGATAATAAAATTATCTATAGAACTGTTTATTATATGATGACATTTTATTCAGAGGTATATGAATATTTCATGTCCAAAATTGTGAAAAGTAATTGAGATCGAATAATTATTTAGGCCCTTTTTGTATTGAAATAGATGAAAAGGTTGGAAAAAGAACAGCATAGTCGTTGGCTATGTGTAAAATCACTATATATCTTCCTTAAATCATCTTAAGGAGACATATTGTTTTTTATAGATAAAATTAGTCGTTTATTCATTTAGGGTTTAAAGAGTCAGTTTATGATTTATATTTAGTTATATGATAATTTAATCTAGACATATATATTTATAAATCCAATATTTTTACTTTTTTTTAATGAAAAATTTATAGTCAAAGAAAATATCTAAATTGTTTATAATAAATAAATATATTAATATCGTGTGAATAATCATAATTTTGATGAAAAGTATACATAATTATACAGTTACAGTCCTCACAAATATAGTAAATCAAACCACGAGACATTCGTAGCGTACAGAGTTCATTGATATAAGATTTTGTTTCTAAATATACAGTTAGTAACGCCTTAATTTCCATTCTAACTGAAAGTTTAGTAGAGTTGTAACTCTACTCAACCTCGGTTCTAGTGGAACCTATTTATCTTTACAAACTCTAGAGTTTCTAAGAACTTTGTGTCTTGTCTAACGCATTTCTCGAAATTATTAACTTTGATGCCTTATAGAAATCAGACGACTAATGAAGATTCCAAATGCATGCTTGAAACAAATAAAAAATATTAGGTCATAACATTTAAAATAATAAGTATAATAAAACGTATTTGCAAAAGATGAGAAGTATAATTTTATAGAATCTTCGAATATAATAGTATATCTTAATGTTTTGCATGAGTTTATTGATGCATTATTCAAAAAATATCTGGGATAACATACAAATAGGAAAGCAATAAAATTAATGCAGCTGTTTTGTGTACACAACAATACATTTTGTTAAAGAATATATACTATATTAGTTGACTCGGCAAACGTTGTACTAGCATGTTAGTTTTAAAAAAGTAGTCTATGTTCTTTTCCAAGTTCCAGTCTATGACTATACCAAAATTTATCAAAATTGGTTCAACGGTTCAGGCGTGAAAGCGTGACAAACAATAAAAACTCACTTTCGCATTTATAATATTAGTTAATATTATAGTATCTCCATGCGTGCAACTCATGAAGCGTTCGATTCGGTGCAGATCAACCTTTAGTAAATAATTCCAAGCAGATTGTTTCTCTCTGTACCTAACAGAGTGTATAATTATTTCTGAACTCACTATGGTACAGACGTAGACAAATGGCAACCGAAAAGAACTCTAATAACTGGGAAATCTTTATTATAATCTATTATAAAAGGTTTTACCTCTATTTTTAAAATATTATATTTATGTCAATAAATATAATGATTCATATAGTTTTTGATCATACAAAGCCGTGTAATCTCAACCATAAATAAGAATAGGTCAGAATCGTAATTGATGATTAGTGGATCCTTTTTTTATAATTTAGAGACAGTAGTCGAGTTCAAAATGGCAAATTTAGTTACATCTTTGCCAGCTTTTTATTTTACCTTCTTGGTTATTTCTAAAGTATCAACTTTAGATGCAACCTCGGTTATGCAGTAGAATAAAAAAAAAACATTAAAAATATTTTAGTAATTTTGAAGATGACATATTGTTGTAATAGAAAAATATACACAATAAAAACCACAATAGAGCAACACACAAAAAACATACAATCGAAGTTATTGACCGTGTGGTTTCAATCTACAAAATATAACAAATTCATCTCATTTCCAGAGCACCAAACATGTTAAACTCTTATACTTGCATAGTCAGCTATGGAAGAATACCAATTGGTTGTTCTTCCAGGATCTTTGATCTGGGAATCACATGATAATCACTTCTTTAAAAAACAACTTGCCACTTTTTTTCTGGATATCTTTAGTTTAAAAATGGAAGGAGATATAGAAAGTAAAAAACTTGAACTCCAAACTAAAAAATGTTTTATTTTCTTAATTCGATAGCGCAACTCAGAATGAAAGCATTAACATTGTATATGACTATAAAAACACAATACTCGTATATAATGTAGATCTAAAGTATATAATATAGGCAATTGTGATTACGTTACTCCTACAAAATTCGATGCTGTCATACTACGTATACACATGTCATAAGCTTATTACTCGTAGTAGTCGTAGCAATTCTTATTTATCTATTCGCTACATTAGGATTTTCTGTGTGTCTACGCCAAATACTGCGCTTTCTTTAAAATTTGGAATATTCTAGAGTTTTAGCTTGATAATTATTATATTTTTCGTAAGAGTGATATTGTTTGACTATGAAATATAGGATATTATTTGGTAAAATATCCACATACAAATATATCTTCTACTACTACCTAGACTATAACTAGACATAACAAGATGTACGAGGACTAATTATTGATTTTTTAATTGTCAAAATGAATTTATTGAATCATAAATTTATGTTAACTGTAAGGTAGCTATAAGAATTTTATACCTACAGCCTCAAATTCAAAACTTGTACGTAAAGGTGGTTATTAATTTATATAAGTAGAGTCAACTCCCAAGCGGCCGCTGCTTGAAACCGCAAACTTGGATGACTGATGAAATTGATTGAACGATACGTTACTCAACCTATAAAGCATATGTAAGTTCTGCGCCTTTCTGACAGTACATGATTGATTTTCATCAAGTTACAGATTAAGAGGGCTATGTATGCTAAAAACTTTAATCTCGTATCATAGACGCGTATCTAAAATACTTAAAGATGGAAACAAGTTTATATTTTAAGTAGATTTTTCAAAAGAATAAAATAATAATAATCACAAATCTTCTTCTTTTGGGACTTAAGCCATCACCAATATAGATACGACAGTATAAATTTTGACCAATACTATTAGTATGTTATGTATATTAGTATGAACATTTATGGGATTCTACTAACCGAGTGCGTATATGTCAATTAGTGCGTCAATTATATAACAAGTACATAGCAATTGTGAAATAGTATGTAAATATGGTACCAAATATTAGGTATACCAGCGGACAGACGGCTGAGGTGACGAGGATGTTTTTCTCCCGACGCGTCACGGGCTCATAAGGTCCTGAGGTGTCTCGATAAGACCACAGAGTGGGCTCAAGTGCTCACAGGGCACGGTGGCGTTGCTGCATACCAGCATAGGTTTTAGTTAAATGATGACCCGGCGTGCGTGTGTGGCTTGGCGAGCGGGACAATACAGCACGTTCACCTGGAATGCTCGGTGCATGACCGCGACAGGTGCGACCTGGAAATCGTCACAGGAACCAAGCTCATTAACCTCACTATTAATGGGCTAATGGCCAATAAGAAGACCAGACCGCACATAGAGCGGTACTGCATGAAAATTATTAAAACTTTGATGAAACTAAATAAGATTTTTCTTTAGAAAAAAAAAATTTATATTGTTAAAGATTTAAATGTATATTATATAAAGGTAAATAAATTAGGGCACCATCTGGCTTAATAAATAAATAATAATGTAAATTAAATATATAATAAATAACAAAACAAAGCATGTTTTACAGTTTTGAACTGTAACAAAACTAAAGTAGGCAAATTCAAAATGTCTAAATAAATAAGTAAATTATATAAATCAAAACTTATAGCAATTAATAAAACCAAGCAACAATGTAAAGAAAATAAGCAGAAGCAAGAAGAAACATAAAACAGTATTAGTATAGTCAATTGTACATTAATATGAAAAGAAAATATAAAAGAATGTAACAGCATAAAATTAATACAAAAGAAAAGTTGTAATAGTATAAGAATTTTAAAAGAAAATAATATAAAAAGCCGGAAAACAATACTCCAGTAAATGAAATGATGCACATTAAGCCTTTAGGCTGGCTGGAAAAAGCTAGAATAGATTTCCATTCTTTTTAGGCTTCTTGGTTTTCAAAAAGATTCACTGATAGGCAGAGGCGGCTTTACCTATGGTGCAGGGTGTGTGCGTTGCACACGGGCGCAGTGGTATTAGGGGCGCCAGCCGCAGCAACTCCAGTGAACTTGCGCCTGTGACGTGTGTTATGACGGCATTAAAGGTGTGGGAAGCTTGATACGAGGCCCAGTGTACCTATTATTTCCCGACATCATTTAAAATTGCACCATTTGCATCTGAATTTACTTCACTGTTGTAAATACTGTTAGTAGAGGAGACCGTGAGAGATCGACCTTCACCCATCGGATAACCAGATGAGACATATTTTTTATCAAATGTAATTTATTAACAAACATGCCTATGATAGCTTGGCTATCGAAAAGTGTTCATAGCTATTTTTAATTGAATTAATTTTAATCAATTTTTTTTCATCACCTTCACACTTTTGATAACCGAATGAATTTCATTTCAACTGATAGTTTTTAATACACAGAATATGCCTACGTAGGTTTGTCTATTTATTTCTGTGCGTGGCTACCTGCCATGCAGATGTAAACAGGTAAGTCAATATAGGAAACTGTAGCATTCTGATAACCAATCGAAATTGGTATCATAAGTAATACCAACGGAATACCATTTAGAGGGCGCCAAAGTAATGATAGCACATGGGCGCTACTTGGGCTAGAGACGCATTTGTTGATTGGATACCGAATTGCTTGAATTATTGTTCTGATACTTAAAATAGCGTCACCGCATGACTGAGGTTACTCATGGAAATTACATTACCACGCTAATATCCCTTAATTCAAATCAAATCTTTATGACAAAACGTTTCTAGCAGTGACTGTACTAGACCAAAAGTCGTTCTTAGCCGTCCACGAAACTAATACTACAATAGCTACAATAGTTCCTATTGTGTAACTTACAGAGTTAGTTGGTCTTCTGTCTACTCGAATTGCCAACAAATGGACTCTAAAATAATCTCAAACCAGTATTACGCGTATATCTGAGGTTTTAGTTAAACATAAGTGTTTTTTTTTCCTTAAAACCCTTTCCGCAAACGTCCTTTTCCTAAATAAATTTGACATTTAGAGAAAAAAATTCATACTAATATTGTAAATTCAAAGTGGGTATGTCTGTTACGTTTTCACGCATAAACCACTCAACCAACTTTGATGTATTTCAGTATAAAGGGAGATTGGATCTTGGAGAAGAGCATACTATAAGCTACTTTTAATACACTTAAATTGTCTGTACCTAGTGTTAGTATTTATATTGTCTTACCAATATATTGATGAGTCTCTATTTGATTAATTATACCAGTTTTCTTGACATGGAAGTCATTTATTCTGTACTTAATTTAGTCTAAGAGTTCTGGGAACGATTCAAAGACATTATTTATATATGCCACTTATATTATAAAACGGTTTTAGTTTGGAGATGAGTATTATTATAGTTTTTTAATCACTCAACAATATGTGCACTACTTGTCCACGTGGTAACAGAATTTCATCGTGCTCTAAGATATTTTAACTACATTTGTGTCAAAATATTTATTTAATAAACTTTAGTAATTAATTTTGTTTTACATGATACAACTTCATAATATAAATATATTACATAAATAGTAGATCACATGATTATTTTACATACTCGGTATTATCATATATATGTAATGTGAACGATTTATATACATTTCATAATAGTAAAATATAAAATATTTGCGCTCCAGTTAACAAATGTGTACAAAACTTAATATATTTACCGTCAGTCGTTTTGACAAATAAAAGCAAGTTTTTGTTCACAAAGGAACGTCGGCTCAGTTAAAAAATAACATGTAAACCAAAATAATACATGTTTATATTGCTCAAGAACCATTTACAATATTCTCATGAGACGTTGTTAGACGTAACGCTTAGTAGTAGTAGTAGCTAGTAAGCATTTATCGCCTATAAATGTTTGTGACGCTAGAGGCACCACTAACACGCTACCGTCCGTGTTTTGGAACTGGAACCTGGGTCAATTATTATGGAACACGAGACAAAGAAGGTTCTAAGGGTGGTATTTGGAGATCAGGTTATCATAGTAGGCTTAGAGCTCTACCGCTACCTGGGGATGTTTTTACGCTGTTTACGGCAGGCAGGGGTCAGTATACGTGCTCCGCTCTTGAACGTTGAATATTAGTTACTTTTGATGAATCCGATGTCACGATAAATTCTACTCAATTTATTAAAGTATGTTCCAAGTAACAACGATCTTGAGTTTCCGTCTTCAATTTTAGGCATAGTCTGCCTGCCTACCAAGTAAATTATACTAGTTTGAGGGTTGTGATTATTATTCTAATTTAAATTAAGCGTTCTAAATGTTATCATTACGCCGCGTAGCAGTAAACCCTAGCGTAGCGAAGGGGGAATACAGCGGAGCAATAAGTCACTAAATAATAATGATTACTACGAATAACCGTACACGAAAGACGTAATACATAAATTTTAATGTAGACAGAAAATCAAATTTCCGTGAAGTCATGTTTTAGGTTATTTGAAATAGTTTTAAACAAAGGTAATTAATTCTTAGTGGTATTAATTAATAATACAGTTTTGTAAGTTTGTAAATGACACCTGATTCGTAATACTTTATGTCTTTTTACAAGCTATCATCTTTCCGAAATTTACTCTTTCAGGGTTGAGATGCGCTTCTGATTTTTAAAATATATATTGTGGGACAATTCACACAGAACTATTTTACTTTAATTTACTTTTATTTTAATTTTAAGCCAGATGATAGGGCTCCCAACCCGTCTGGATAGCAACCATCTCTGTATTTTAAATATGTCGCCATAATTACCTGGTGTTATGTTCCAACAGCAGGGTGTTAGCGATGCCCCTGGCAATGCAAACACCCATAGGTGACGGTAACTGCTAAATTATAAGTGGGCCGTAGGTCTCTGCAATCATAGAGAAAAAAAATATAGACATAAACAGAACGCTTCTGTTATGGATTCTAGACAACTGATAAATTAGTTATTACCTTCTACGTTTTAAGAACGGCTCATAGATGACGATATCTCAGTTAGATCTAAAAGTTGTGATAAAAAGTTACAATCAGGTGGAGTCCGAACTCAGGCAGCATGATGACGCGAAAAGTATTATTTTAATTTTATAATTAAAATAATACTTTTCGCGTCATCATGCTGCCTTCTTTATGGCTTATGCCATAAAGAAACGTAAAAATTATTAAATAACCAGCAGTCACCATATCCATTCATCTCTGGCGCCCGTTTATTTATCTTATTTGCACAACGCGCTCCGTTTATTTGATTTCATGATTTAGAGGAAGCTTTGTGATGTACAAACATTGTAATCTTATATAAGTTCACGCTTTAGCGAAACAACGAGCAATGAGCGTGTGTTATATTAGTAGCGATTGGCACATACTATTACTATTTTTATTATGTTTTTTTTATTACTATCTCAGTCATGAAAATAATTTGATTAGTTTCTCATTTTATCTATAGTACCCGGATGACCGAGCTTTGCTCGGTATTTTTTTTTATAAATTGTGTTTTTTGGAAATTAACAATTAATTTTCTTAGTCTAACCTCAAAGCAAACACTCATTGACTTCGTGTTACTTAACAACGCCATCTGCTGGAATAGCTTTAGTGTTGTTGTGTCGTTAAAGCAATTTAAAAAAATAGTATTATTATTCGTCGATAGATGCCAGGAAGAGTTATTTTTCAGTTTAAATTGGGACTACTCAAACGCCACCTTTTTGTTTAAGTTGATAAAAAAATGATTCCTACCTAGGTCGATGTATCGCCACCGAAACCCCCCGTATACTATATTTCATGAAAATTGTTGGAGCCGATTCCGAGATTCTAATTATATATATATATATATATATATATATATATATATATATATATATATATATATATATATATATATATATATATATATATATATGCAAGAATTGCTCGTTTAAAGATATAAGATAAGATAAACTATATATACGAGTATTGTACAATATGAATGATATACAATATGAATAATGAATTTTTTACTAATTCCACTAATTACTTTTTTGCACGTTTTAAAACAAAAGTAGAAACAATAATTCAGATATTTGCACATAATTAAAGTTTCTCCTTGGCGTAGGCATATGGTATTGTTGATATTTTTAATGTGATTTTGTTCTCAACCTCATAACGCTATTTTCTAAAGATAAAGCAGTTGAAGTTGATATATTGTATTATTTGTAGAATGCCATCCTTGCACGGGGAACCCTCCTTAAATTTTTTGTTTCATATTTAAACATCATCAACCCTTGTCCTACATTAAAAAAAATGTACCCACCGCTTACAAATATAAACAGGGATCAGTCCAATCCAATACATTATATAAATGTTTTCTGCCATGAGCTCGATATTTTCAATGCATCGGTCAAGCAAATAAAAAAATTAAATTTAAATTAAATATGTATATGTTGTCTATATGTACTTGTGATTAAATAGTTAAATACCTTAGAATTTATGAGTAACAGATGTAAAAGCATGCTGTGTTCGCATCAAGTAGGTCATTCAGCTACCATGTTTTTGTTATATCTTATTATTTTTGTTTGCCTATTTATCGCTGATATATATGACCAGTTTGCGAACCTTATAGTAAAAAAAAAAAAAATTTTTTCACTGGCAAAAAGTTTTTTCTAGTTTTGGTGTAGTGCAGGAAATGGTATCTTTAAAAAAATATTTATCGCTTTGTGTCATAGTGCCGCTCAGCACTTATTTTTGGTATATCCAGATAGCTAGCATCAATTAATTTGCAAAGTAATAATGCAAGTTAATTAAAACCCATTTACAATATTATGCTACACTTTATAAATATATATTTCCCAGTCTTTTGAGATAATTGCGTTTAAAATAATTATAGTAATACATTCTATTAGCATGCCGCAAGTCCTACTCGCTTATTACAAGACCGCAGACCAATAAAAGCCTTACGATGCTGGATTCCTACTAAATAGTAGAAAACTTGTATACTCAGTTTGTGCAGGTTAAGCTATGACGCTGTCTTGTAACTGAATGTTGACGTTTGAACTATCAGAATCATTTTACGTATAACCTGGCTAAGCTGATATAAGATGTTGATTTGAATTATGGTTTTATGGTTTTTTTTTGGTCTCGGGGAAAAACCACTCTTGACGGGTTCCCCCGGCCCAGTGGGACCGAGGGATATGTGGGACTCCGGGAAAGATGTTCGAACATCCGACTACCCACTAAAAAACCCCGCTGTTCTCCTATCGCCTACGCCCGGGCCTACGGATATATTGCCTGCCGAACTCGTGGCCCGGGCCGACGCCGGCCCGCCTTTTCTCAAGGCGGGCCTCTTCTAAAGTGTTGAGGCCAGGGGATCAGGGTTTTCTCCCCCCGGCGCTCTCCTGTAATAACTCTAGGAGTTGAGGGGGGCCACGGAACAGCACGTAGCCCTCACCCTTGCGGCAATAGTGCGGGCGGCGGGTCCTTCCCCGAGGGTCCGCCCACGGCCGCTTTTTACGGCGGCCGGAGGTCGTTAGTTGCCCTCCGGCACTGCAAACGTGGCCTGGTTTGGCGGGAGGTGAGTGTGGTGGTCGACTCCCGCTCCCACTCCGCCGCCTATGGTTTTATTGTCCCTTGTATGGCAATAAGCATCATTATATTTTATTTCATTAACATTATTTATCTTTTTCAACTGTCCAACAGTTCTTTTTTTATTTTTGTGCAATCAAAAACAATCTTATTATTGTGTTCTGTTGGGATTTTGAAGAAAAATAAATCCTCTTCTTATTTATACATCATCTAAAAAGGTAATATCGATTAATCTTCTTTCAAAATCACGCTAAACAAATCCTGCTGAAGGTTCTTGTAAAAATCATGATAAATTGATTCGTTTTCATAGTGACTGGAAGTGTGAAAGAAAGTTATCTATGCAGAAGCCTCTTGGAAGCCTTTAGTGTATTCACCCGGCTATTATGCAAGCGAAAGTTTGAAAAATCAGAGTGAAATATATTATATGAAAAAAGAAGAAGACCCGATAGGCTAGATTACCATTCTGATCTATTATTTAAAATTCCTTATTTTCGGTCTCTGGAGTAATTCGTAAATAGATTCAACAGAATTTATTGATATGCTCACGTGTTACGTTGTAACAAGAGTAGAATAATTAATCTTCTTTATATAATATTTAATCCCTAAATACTTAATAAAAATTTCTAATTAATATCAACAATATATAATATTTAATCTTGAGGGTATTTTGATGTAAACAAACCAGATAATAATTTCGATCGCGCACCTTAAAGGTAGGTAGTTATGAATTAAACGACGGCCGGGAAGAATCTTCGAGAAATCGTTCAGTTGAATAGCGTCCATTAATAAATAAAAAGATGAATGAACGCGAATCATTCAATCGGGTAGCGGTCATCGAAAATACTACAAATGAACGAAGGACAAGAACCAAGTATCGTCGGGGCTTACGTCACGAATAATTCTTTACCCCTCTGACCTATAGCTCTGTCATTGTCTAAACGAGTAGCGGGTCAAAGTTCAGGCGCTACTCAGTAGTTTTCCATGCCACACCCATTAGAACCCAAATCTAGAATCTTCGAAAAAGTGGGCGGTGTCCTGACGGCCAGTATAAAAAGGCGAAGCCGCGATGGGTCAGTTTGAGCTTTTTCTTAGATATCAACAGCTGGTGGTCAGACCCGCAGTCGGCGCCAGGTAACGTATGAGCATTTGTTATAGATAATCTTCAGTGCGACCGAGTCATGATATAATCTATTTATTTATTGTTAGAACTGTGTACATTATAATGTTGTACATTTTGTATCAACAGTTTGCCTTTTTAAGGCGTACAATATTTATAAAGGTATTTTTATGCTTAAAATTATTAGAAAATAATAGTAACATATTCATTTATTTGCAATTATAATTTTACTATATCTATTATAATAAAATTAATCTATTATAATAATTTATTTGGTTCCGAGTTTTTCCATT
Organism: Malacosoma neustria; assembly: GCA_963693495.1. Classification (NCBI taxonomy): domain Eukaryota; kingdom Metazoa; phylum Arthropoda; class Insecta; order Lepidoptera; family Lasiocampidae; genus Malacosoma; species Malacosoma neustria. Next base: position 14,685,446 of record OY856383.1, read on the forward strand.
GAGTGATATCCAAGCATACAACCTTCGAGGATGGTGTTGAAAAAGGCTATTCACATTCAACAGGTCATTTTCTAAAGCAAATTGTATTAAGCGTTCACCTCGTTCATTCCGCGTCCCAAGCCCAAATGTACCCGCGCATTTGCTCAGCTGATGAGCATTTTTCCCGATCAGAGCATTCAAGTACCCTAGGATGATTAATAACTTCCTATTGGGTACTTTTGCTATTGTGCATTGTAATACCGAATAAAATTTCTAGATTGCCTTGTCACTTGCAGTAGAGGCATATACTTGAATAATGTTAAGGTTCATCGGCAAAGCTTTTATCTTAATGCTGATGATCCGATCGCTTACCGGCTCCTACCCCATCACAGTTATTTTCTGATGTACAGGTATTAAAAAGGCTACACTGTTGCTGCTGCTGATGTAATTACCAGAAAAGTAAATGACGTGGTTGTCTGTCAGTATATGTCCGCTGCCTTTTCAGTATGTTTCGCTTAAACCACAGATGCTCACACCGGCTCTAGCCACTTCTCGTTCCAATACGGTAAATTCCCCAGGTTTCAAGCCGCGCACATTCAAAGTTCCTATCGTCTGGAAGTATCGTAACTTGATCGAGGTTCCAGTAGCAGAATTTCCATGGAGGGCCTGGTCTCCTACCCCGCCATGGCCAGTATCTAACTTAATACCGCGTACTCCGGACGCAACGCGGCGCCGGTTGCTAATCGGTCCGCAAGACGATCGTATCTCATTTACTTGTGATCTCATGTGATTCTCTTGGAAATGAAGCCACAGTGGTTTCCGCTTGCCTTCTGCGCCAGACACTTTAGGGATTATTTGAACCCCAAGGCCGTTTAAGCCTCTTCTGCCTGGTTGCCCAAGCAGGTGAGTGGTTATCCCGCCACGGTTCGGTCGCCATTGCCTCGTCTGTTATCCAGCAGGGGGCACCACGACAGCTGGAAAGACACCGTACCTAGGTCGGGTGAGATTGACATTTGGGGCTGGCTAGATGTTATTGTCACTCTCCCCCTTACCCCCTAAAGTATTATGGTGGCATATTTATGGAGCAGGAGTGGTTACTATTCAGACGGGTTTGAGGCCCTAGCATCCAGCTAGGGTTGTTTTGTCACTATTTTCGACAGGCCGAACATAGCCGCATGGATCATACAATCCCCCTCTAAAGAGATAACATATAGATTCTATGATTCGATCATTCCGTACTACGTTACCAAAATTATTTCTACTCAAACCAATTTTAATTATCTAGCTAGTGATTTTAAAGAATATTTGATGAAAGATATCAACTTTGTACGCTTTGAAGTATAAGCATCGTCAGCGAATCTTAAAAATCCAAAGAAAACGCTTTATTCAGTCAAATGTAGTCTAAATATCTTAAGAATTAAATTGTCAAGAGCAAATACGCAACTTGACAATATAATGAAAATAAATTGAATGTAAATGTCTCGCGTTCTCGTAAAGTTTGGTTCTGACGAAGCGTTTATTCCAATTACAGTTATTTATTACTGTTAACTTTATTTCTTGGGTAATTTGGTTAAATTAAAACTTTTATCCGTGCAGGGGCGGAGAAAGATTACTGACCTCTGCGGCCGGGGTCGCCTGTCATAAAATGCGACAAAACAACCCACTCTAGGTACGTAGTAGGGCCCCAAGACCGTCTGGATTGCAACCACCTTTGGTCTTAATCGCCATAGTAACTTTATGTTGTGTTCTGGCATAAGGACCCAAGTTTCTGTACGCTTATGGGACAGCAGCTTGTTCGCGCTGCCACTGGCGTTGCAAACACCCATAGGTGACGGTAACTGCTAAATTGTATGTGGGCCGTCTGTTGTCCTACAGCAATACAAAAAACCTTTTAGAAAGAGGATTTTAAAAAGGGAGTATATTATATAATGCTTAAAGATTTTATTATAAACTATTGGTGGCTCAGTAATAACATTTCGACTATAATTCATGTAATTTTTATACAAATGTTATTATGATCCTGTCAAATACTATACCTATAATCACAGATTTCACCAAAGCTTCAAAATCTTATGGATTATCTTTAAAAATTATTTAATTAGGAACATAAAACGCTGACTGAAATAAATAACATCCGTTATATTTAATTTTTAATTGAAACAAGAAACCAATTAATAAAATATGTTGTCAATTGAATTAGACATTTATTTGCGTATTTATACGATATTTTTATATTAATGATTTATTATATCTTCATTATAACATTTCAAACCGTGGAATGATCGAATTATGTATAAATATTTGGTACAAATGACCAATCATAATCTGTACATAGATACTCTTCTTAGTATCTATGTTTACACCTACATATATGCACATATATGTGAGTGTCAAACACGAAGTAGTAACGTTTTTATATTAATTTAAATTAAATTTTATGCATTCTTATAAAGAAATATAAGCTTTCCAACCTTTTCTTCCACACAAACTATAACTGTACCAAATTTCATACTCTTCTATTGCGCAATTTTCGTAAAGAATGTTCACTTCGTGTATTATTAATATGTAGATAATATGAAATTTTGGATAACATAAAATAATGCAATTATATAAATTTACCTTTTATCTTTCAACATATTTCTTTTATCTTTCACTTGTTGTTTTGATATTAATTGAGATAGACATTGAAAATAGCGTCCCGAAAAGTAATTACACAGTAGCAGACTAACTCCTCAATTTTACGTGCGGAAGTAAATTTTTACTTAAGCTTCATACTATTACTGAGACAGACAGACGAACAAATTTCGTTTAGTCATCATCATTCATCATCATCTCAGCGTTCATCCCGGTTGCAACCCAAACTTCCGTTTCGGTGCCCGGGGTCCGCTAAATAAAAAAAAATGCGGATCTTTCGAGATGTTTGGGCTGCGTGAGTTGGGGCTAACGTCGTTAGCCGTGCCCGCCCATTACACGGTAGCCCTTGTCCATTTCTCACAAGAGCCGGGCGAAGCTCTTGTTCGCCGTTATGCGGCGGCGCCCTAGCCCTTACACGATCTCGCATTCCTAGTCTCCATTACGATTTGGCTGATTTTGGCTTTTACGGGGGCGACTACCGTCTGACCCCCCAACCCCAAAAGGAAAGCCGTCTTCAGAGCCTCGTACGTTATTCAGCAGGGTGCGCCGACTTGCAGGTGAGGTTGACTTGGGCCCCGAAGATGTTGGTAGGGCCCCTTACACCCCGAACAAATTTCGTTTAGTGATCTATCAAAAAAATCATCTAAAAATATTTTTGCTTTTTTTTTCAACGTTGCTCCAAGGAAAAGTGACGCCAATCAACTCTATTATCTATGAACACTGAAGAGATTATAAAAGAATCAGAAACTCATAGGCAGGCAATTTGTACTTTTTCTGTTGAATCAACTATTTCTTTGGAGAAATATTCAAGCCTCTAGACATAGTATGAAAAATTACGACAATAAACTTCGAGAGCCCAAATCTTTGTTCATTTTGTGACTGTTCCTTTTGATAAATAAATTGCCGTAATATTTCATTAACCGCAAGTTTCTGAAGCCTATATATAAGAGAAGAAAATGAGACTCAGATTTCATATTTTTTAGAATATATATACATTATATTTATTGATATAAATCGATTTGAAATACATAGGACTAACAAAACAATATTATATAAAAGTATAACAATTTTCATGTGATCCAGGTCAACGAAAAAACCTCTATCTCATTTTATAATAGCAGTCCATAATATTCCACTTTTACGCTCCAGCTGGAAATAGGCAGTATACCCGCAACGCTTGTTCAAGTCGTATGGGTGGACACATGATCTGAATAAGAAGGTTTCCTCAGGTAATTTAAACCCACGAGCTCGAGCTTTAGTCCGGCAGTTAATACTACAAAGTCACCAGGTATCTCGTTTCTAAGACGTCATAAAATACTCCTTTTATACTACCTTGTCCTGTCTCCGCTCCGGCACGACGATACTCATCAGAGACTTTGCACCAGTTGGCGGGACAGCCTCCCAGACCGGATAATCTGGGTTCGGGTGCCCTACTGATTGGCACGCGGCCAGCGGACAGCCGTTTCACCGGGTCTTCCTAACCCCCGCCTCAATTCGTCATGCTTATAGAGTTGTGATGGGATTTTGTACATTTCGAGTTCCAAATTTCGTGGGCACTCCAGAACTTCGGGTAAGGGAAGCTAGAACCTGGGTCACCTATGTCACCTAGATTGGCTTGAGGCCCTGCAACGTAGCTTGGATTGTTTTGTGGCCTTTTACGACAGGTCGATCCCGATCACAGGATTCATAGTATTCTTACGCCGCCCCTGCACGGAGTGAAAAGCCCAGTAGTAAACAAACTAAAAAGTAAACAATAATTCTTAACATAAGAATAAAATTACTGAAGAGAAAATTAATGTAACTGTTAACTAAAAGCGTTAATCTTATATCTTTAAACGAGCAATTCTTATATATATATATATATATATATTTATAATTGGAATCTCGGAATCGGCTCCAACAATTTTGATGAAATTTAGTATACGGGGGGTTTCGGGGGCGATAAATCGATCTAGCTAGGAATCATTTCTAGAAAATGTCAAAAGGTGGCGTTTGAGTAGTCCCAATATAAACTGAAAAATGACTCTTCCTGACATCTATCGGCGAATAATAATACTATTTTTTTAAATTGCTTTAACGACACAACAACACTAAAGCTATTCCAGCAGATGGCGTTGTTAAGTAACACGAAGTCAATGAGTGTTTGCTTTGAGGTTAGACTAAGAAAATCAATTGTTAATTTCCAAAAAACACAATTTATAAAAATACCGAGCAAAGCTCGGTCATCCGGATATTTTTATTTTTAAGTAAAGAATATTTTTTAACTTTTTAGTTTAATTACCTATAAAAGCGTGTTTTTATTAAACCCAAATTTGACCGTATTCTTCTTATTACTCTTTCAATTTTAAAAAAAGTGTCACGGATGATTACCGATTCTACTTGTCATTCAAAAGTTTCGCGCTGTAATAATAATCTGGCTATTGATTGACCAAAAGCCCAATATTAAAAAGTGAAAGCCATAGATGATAGATAATTAAAACGAAATCCTTAAAAGAAGAATAATGTTTAGAAAACAATATTTGTCTACTTGGAGTACTTTCCAGCTAAAAGGCGCGTAGAAGTCTTTAATATTCCGGCTCTAAAGTTACTTCCCCCGATTTACCTAAGGTGCTGCAAGCGGAAAGAGAAGATGTTTGTGTTAACTTTATATAATACAGTATTTTCGCTATGCAAGAAAGACATTGTATTCGAGAAATGGTAAACCAGAAATTAAACTCAAAGTCGTTTCACTGCAGTTACCAGAAATATATTACTGCACCAGAACCCATAGTTTTCTTTGACATCCGATATAGTAACAAAATGTATTAAAGACAAAATTCAAGCCTTTAGCCAAGAGAGTTTAATAAAATACTGAAATTTATAAATATCGATTGATACATTCGAGTCTGTTTCTGAAAGCAATGACATTTAAATTAATAAGTGAGAAGTTTATAATAAATATGGAACTTTTTTTTTATAGCTAGAGTTCAGCAGACAGGCAGACGGCCCACCATGGCAAGTGGTAACTGTGATATTTTTATGGTAATTTTTTCAAAGTGGAAATGCTTATTGCATATCTCGCTGACAGGGAAATTTTAGGACAGTGTAGGACCCCCGTAAACTGCACCTATGTGCCACCGTCTCTTGCTTAAGTGACGTCGCTGATATACCCAGTAAAGCCACCCCGGTGGTCCTTAGTTCAGCTGAAGCGTTACAGCTGTGGTCCGTAACGTCAGTCTGACTGCAACCGATGGGTTAGTTTTTTTTAGGCTAGTTTTCAGGGGCATCTCAAAGCCAATAAGGCGATGCGGCATTTTTGATCTCAAGCATGATGAGTTGGACGCGCGCAACACCAAGATTCCAAGCTCATCGTGTGCATGGTAACACCTATTATTCAACTCAAACTTAGCCTGTTTATGTAGTAAAATACTTCTCCTTATAATATATCTACTTTATTAATCTACATATATTAATAATGTTGACATAAGTTTAAAATTTTAGCAAATTTACTTTTCGTTTTAATAAGTTGGCTTTGTTAGCTCTGAAGCGATTAAAGTTGTGTGTTGTGTTTAAAAGTCAAGTTAATTAATTATGTTTTATCTATAATACTCTTTGTTTTAAAATAAAAAATATGTTGTTTGGATACAAATTGGCTTGTGAGGTGCAGCTCACTTGTTGCGTTTGCTGGAAAACAGTTCTAGCGTAAACTTGTTTTTGATTATTTTCACTTAATATTTGGTAACTCTTACTTAGATATGAAGTGATAATATCTTACTTATAAGAAGGTATTCTCAGGGAGTTTCTTATTTAGGAAAAAAAAATATTGATCAGTGCTATCCTAGAACTCCGAAGCCAGCGAAATAACCTCTACCCAATAGTCATTTTGCTGGCTAGTAACGGGCAGCCAACGGAGATGGGTGAAGTTACCGGCTAAAAACTCTGGTCGCTACCTTGAGCCTTTGTGGGAGGCTTCAGATCGTCTTACAGTCATTTCTTTGTGACAACCCCGGCTCGTGTGCCTACATCGAGTAAGGGCACAGGAGTAAGGGCACTAGGATGTGTAATTCTCGACGTCAGGCAGGGCGTCCGGCCCGTCATGTGTCACTATCCGGACTGGAGAATGTGTATAACTCGCCCCAGAAAACACATCTTCTTCTTAATCGAATTCTTCATTACTGAAGGTCGTGTCCTTAAAAATCAAGCGTGGCCTGTATTGTAAGATGTTTCCACTTCGTCTGGACCTCAGATTCTCGAATAGCGGTTGCTATTGGGAGACCAGTCAGGGTATTTACCTGGTCACACCACCGGCTAGGTAATCGACCACGGGGTCGCTTTCCTGCTACCTTGGCCGTCATGATCAACTTATGCAAGTTATCCAGCTATCGTCGGGCAATGTGACCAAAGTAGCCAAGAATCTTCCGATATCAGATTGTTGAGAACCTGACTTTAACTTAACTTACTAACTTTACCAGAAAATACATAAACGTCCAAATGTAATATGTCTAAAACCATAGTTTTAGTACACTAGTTTTAACCATCTTCTTCGAATACTAATATTTGGTAAGAAAGTTATATCAAAAGCTCAAAATAACATCCTTTTAAAATTTTGGCAGTCGACATCATGCTCCTTTTTTTATTGCTGTAGGACAGCAGGCAGGCTGGCGGCTTAGAATTACCGCAGCAGTTAACGTCGCCTATGCAGTGGCATCACAAATACGCTGCTGTCCCATAAGGTTAAAATACATCGTCATAATCCTTAAAAATACATCGTCATAATTTGCGGTGGTTAATTCAATGTTAATGCGTTTAAGAACAACAGAGAGGGTCTCAAATTAAAATACCCTCTAAGGTCCCTAACGTCAGGCATAACAGAATTACGAGTAATAAAATGGAAGCATCATGAGGTACCTCATTATGAAAACGTTTTTATATTTTACACGATCTTCACGTAAAGATAATCGGTTGGATAATATTGAGTACATTACTTTTGAATTATTATGAGCCATAATTTTGAGGCACTATTTCGATTTTTACCAATTTTTATTGCTATGGAATAACAGATAGCCTGAGGGCTCATTTAATAGAAAGCGGTTATCGTTATACACCACCTTCCGCATAGGCGAATTGGGGGGTGTGGGGAATAGGGGGATCATTTATGTTGGAATAGATCACATATTATGGCGACATATTTAGAGACGAGGGATGGTTGCTATGCAGACAGTATTTTTGTATTCTCCACAATTGAAAGTTAGCAAATAATATTTCTTTTAGAATTAAAGAAGCCATTTCCAAGACAAAGACGATACAATAGCTCTTTCACGAAATAATGACAAAGTGTGGGAAGAGTGATGCCAAAAGTTGAGCATTACTAGGCGTCCCATTAAAAGTTTAGTACTACCCCAGAACTCAACTTAATTATGTCTGCAAGAAACTAGTGTCAAATAATTAAAATTCATCGAGCGAGTTAACTGTTATAATATGTTTTTATGCATTTCTTTTTTTTTAGTTTCATACTACGGCTTAATACGTATTCGGACTTATTGCGACTCGTGTTTCCATTTGATTGCTTTCTGAAGAATTTACAATTAATTACAATTCTAATGTAACTTTATCCTTTAAAATACAAATGGAATAAAATATAATGAAAAAAAAATATACCTTTAAATCAATGCATTCAATCGTATTCGCTAAAAGTTATAGGTTCATTTATAATAATTATAATAATTGTTATATTCTTCGGCTAAGATTTTTTAATAAACAACATAATTCCAAACAGATAAAAAAATAGTAACAATTTGTTATTTTTTTCAATTATAAATATAATAATAATAATTTATTTCATAACAATACTTATAACCATATACATTAAGTTGACAATTAAGTTACAGTCAAACAATATTAAGGTCATCAAAATAAAATTATGTATAGTTATAACAGCCATAAAACAAAAACATCAGCCAAATTTATGAATAAATGAATAAATATTCTTTATTGTACATCATACAAAACATATATAATATTAGACAAAAACAAACAATAAAGATTGTACAAATGGTGGCCTTATCGCTAGAAGCGATTTCTTCCAGGCAACCTTAGAATGGATTAAAGTTCAAGAAGGCTGGAAGTGGTGCATATTAATTTCTTACGAATACATACAATAAATACATACATATAGTACATAAATAGTATATATTACTTCACCTAAAGACTATTGCATCATCGAGACGTGCCTTAGATTCTTATAAATCTTAATGTACATATATCATTCTTCTTCGTAACTGAACCTCTTAATCAACTGGACCGATTTTATGGTTCAAGTGGATTTGAGAATGGTTTATATTGACAAATTGGTTCACTATAAAATGTTTTCTATATTTATATGACAGGAAAACATTTTCTGGGCCGGCTCGTAACTATGCAATAATCAATATTGTTAATATTGTTTTAATTTAACTATTTTTTTCCGAAATTCGCTTTTTATATTGCCCCTAAATGCAATTGTCCGGGTGGACGTGAGGGCTTTACAAACTGGCGCTAGAGGGCATTAGATACCTTGATATTTTATAACACAGAGAAATAAAAAACTATCAACATCTTAGAGAGTAAGGAATAGAATAAAAAATCTAACACCAGCATACGTGCAACAAAATTGAATTTAACTTATAAACGCAAGGAACCAAAATAAGCAAACTAACAGTGTGTAGGAAAAATACGCAGGAAAATTAACTAACTGTCAGACCTGGTTTGCCAACTCACCAGACTGTACCCGGTAAGCATTTCCTTCTTCTGAGCTACCAGACAACATAATTCGGAGGCAAAAAACGCATTATTCGACATTAGATTCGATTCGCAAATATATCTCAAATTTTATATTACAAATATGTTAATAATTTACAAAACTTATTTTATTAGTTTTTGCATAATTTCGGTTGTTATTTTGAAATTATTCTTAAAAATTTCATTTCACTTTTTTTATTGCTGTAGGACAGCAGACAGGCTGACGGCTCGCTTAGAATTTAGCAGTTAGCATCGCCTATGGGTGTTTGCAACGCCAGTTGCATCGCGAATACGCTGCTGTCCCATAAGGGTACAGGAACTTGGGTCACTAATGCCGGAACACAACACCAGGTTATTATGGCGGCATACTTAAGACCAAAGGTGGTCGCCATCCAGACGGGCTTGAGGCCCTATCACGTAGCAAGGGTGGGTTGATTTGTCTCCTTTTACGACAGGCCGACTACGGCCGCAGAGATTAGTATTCTTTCTCCGCCCCTGCACGGATAAAAATAATTCATATATTTATTAACCTTAAAAATAAATTTCCATGATGACTACATATTTTGCTTTTTATTGAAGAGTTCTTTGAAGTCCCTATCATCGAAACCTTATTTATTTTAGGACTAGCAGCCCGTCCCAGCTTCGCATGGGTATTTAACAAAAAATTAAAAATTAAACCCTTCTATTTTTTTTCGGTCTCGGGGAAAAACCTCTCTTGACGGGTTATCCCGGCCCGGGGGACCGAGGGATATAAGGGACTCCGGAAAAGATGTTCAACCCACTAAAAAACCCCGCTGTTCTCCTATCGTCTACGCCCGGGCCCACGGATATATGGCCTGCCGATCTCGTGGCCTGGGCCGGCGCCGGCCCACGCTTTGTCTTAAAGCGGGCCCCTTCTAAAGTGCTGGCGCCAGGGGGTCAGGGTTTCGTCCCCCCGGCGCTCTCTTGTAACAACTCTAGGAGTTGAGGGGGGCTGTGGAACAGCACGCGGCCTTCTCCCTCGCGGCAATAGTGCGGGCGGCGGATCCTCCCCCGAGGGGCCGCCTGCGGCCGTTTTCTACGTCGGCCGGAGATCGTTGCCCGCCCTCCGGCGCCGACGACGCGGACTACGTTGGCGGGAGGGGAGTGCGGTGGCGGACTCCCGCTCCCGTTCCACTGCCTCCCTTGCAGACACTACTGCCTCGCAAAAGGAGGCGACGGCCGTCCATCCAGGATCGCCCCCGACCATGGACAGAACCAGGGCCGGGAGCGACAGGTCCGCGGCCAATTCCGGACGGGACTCGCACCCCCGTCGCGTGCTAGTCAGGCGTGGGTACGACTACCAGACGACACTCCAGAAAAAGCAGAGTCGCCTGACGTCGTAGCCGGCCCAGCAAGACCAACCGACAGCGAGGATGCAATTCCCGCCCCATGAACACTCTGTGCAAGCGCAGTCGAAATAGGCATGGTTTCGACTACCAAATCAGGTCCCAGGGTAGAACCCGGGACCCCAATCAGTATTCGCAATCATCCCACCGGGGACCACGCCACGAACAGAGAGCTAAGTTGGAAAGGATGTAAGAGGTAGACGGAAAGAAACGTAGGACTCTGTCGCCTCGAACGAAGAGGGGAGTGAAGCGACGGATGCTCGGGCACCTCGGGTACGCACACCCGTGCACTCCTCGGACAGAGGAGCGCCCCTGAGGGCAAACCCTTCTATTTGCGTCAGGTTACTAAAAAAATAAAATTATAAAGAAAGTTTGAATATTATTATTTCTATGAGCTTTTATTTTAATGATTTTTTTTGTTATTACTTTTTATTTATTTTTCGTTATTTTTTAATAAGTATTCTAATTTTTGTAAAAACCCCAGTGACGCACGCCTACATTGCATAAGGTGCTGCCTAGCTAGCCGAACAGGGTGAGCGGCTACCACGCAACATTTTTCTAATACTTACATTTTTAAACTCGTGATATCTTTCGAATGGAATATCCGAATTGAATAATTCAAAAAGTTATATAAAGGTATTGAAACAGTTTTGAATATGAAGTAATTTATTTTGATAAGGATTAATACCAAGATCCAAATAAAGAGTCTTTTCTAGGGGCGGCATTTCAATTAAATTTTTAAAATAAAAGAACACTTATTGTGGCATAACTATAATAGTTAGACATATGCTGTCGCGACACTTTTTGTAAATAATGATGTGTTCTGCAAAGTTGTAGTACATTATTTTATTCTATCATCAATAGTTTTCGCAACGCACGCGATTTAAATAATATTTTAGGTAATTTTTTTACACTTTGGGTTACATTATTGGAGTTTTAGTAAGGATCCCTAATTTTTTTGAAAATATAATATAGCCTATGTCACCCGGGGATAGTGTATCTTCCCAACAATGAAAGAATTTTTTAAATCGGGTCAGTAGTTTCGGAGCCTATTCAAAGCAAACAAACAAACAAACAAACAAACAATCAAATCTTTCCTCTTTATAATAGTAGTATAGATATAGATATAGATATAGATATATGTATAAGACAATAATAAATAATCTCTTCATATATGCCATTTAGTTTGTGATGCATATAAGCACAAACAAAGAAATAGCATATAAAGAAGACGTTAAAGGGCTTGTAGCATTATTCAACAGCGTACCCTGTATTTCATAGTTAACCTTCCGAAGGTAAACTGGATGAAAATGAAGAATATTCTCTAGTAAATACATTTATTTAGATACCCTTGTTTAATATCTAGTTATTAGTAGAATTAGAAGCAGAAGTATTGATGGGACTCCATAAATTCTAACGTAAAAACCTAGATAAAGATTCAATTAGAGTATTTGCACTAATACTAATATTAAATCTGTACTCAATTTGAGGGTCACGCGTAACTCAAAAGCCAAATATTTGACTGTCAAATCAAGTTTAGAATTGCGTCGTCTACTTTGACAGTTGTAAATTAGATCAGAAACACTGAGAGGTCTGTTAGCCGTAGACCGTTGAATTTGGAGCTCATTATTAACTTGGGCAGGTAAGAGTTGCCATGTAAGGATTGATAATACGTTAAACATAGTAAGAGTAACATCGAAATCGTTTGAGTGAATAAAATTTAAATGTAATAAATATAAAATTTAAAGGTGTTCGTAATAAAAGAAGTGAATGTAAGAATTAACTCAAGGCGTTATTTTCTATATAGTGATAGTCACCTGCTTTTGTATGACCACAGACTACTTACATAAGCGAAAAATTTATAGCAATATCGCCGCCGCCAGACAAAAGGAGTAGACGTGCCAATTGACTTACTAACAGTATTACCGAAGATCTAGCGAAATGAAGAAGAAAAATTCTAAAGCAGACATCAGCTGATGATGATGTCTGTTTTAGAATTTGTATAGTAAGTCAGAATGTTTAATTCTTATTTACCAACTAGCTGTGCCTGCGACTCCGTCCGCGTGGAATAGAGACTTTGAGCAGAATTTTTTGGATATATCTTATGGTTTTATTTTGGATTACAAACCCTAAAATAAAAATGAAATATGCAAACAGTCAGTATTATCGAATGCAACTGTTACGCCATGCACCCCCGGAATACGTACGTTTGAACCTACAAAGTCCAGCCTAAGCTAAACCCTATTTCATATGATTTATGACATAAATCTGAGGTCAACTTAAATTGGAATATAAAATTTCCGAAACTCATCATTTTTAACAAAAACAATTTTTTTTAAATAAAAATAGCCTCAGTTACTCCTTGATACATCAGCTATCTGGCAGTAAAACGCCCGTCAAAATCGGTGCAGCCATTTTAGAGATTAGGCGGAACAAATAGACAGACAAAAATTGTAAAAAATGTTGTTTTGGTATATGTATCGTGTATACGTTCGAATGCACTTAGTAAAAAGCAGTTATTTTAATATAACAAACAGACCCTCCAATTTTATTTATTTTTGTATAGATGTATAGTATATAGATGATTATTTTCAGCCAACAGGCAACACAAAAAGTACAGGCTTAACTTGACTCGAGGTAGAACTGTTGACCCATGAAATTAAACCACCTGCGGCTATTCAATATTGTTTTAACGACGTTCTACGATGTCTTGCATGAAAAATATTATTCTCCAACTCTGGAGCTCTCGAACTCGTTTTATTTCCCTATCAGTATATATTTATATTTTTAGATTTTTCATTTCAAACCTCATGACAAAATTCATTTATAGCCATTCTGATTGTAACGAAAGAACTTTCGTAAAACCTGAGTACTCTTTTATCGTATGATACTCAACTATCCCATATCTTTAGTATACCTAATAATAAATATCATTACTATTCTATTGTTAAAATTCTCGATGGCTATATGCATCTACAATTATGAAATATTTAGACTGGTAGAAATCGCTTTCAGCGATGAGACCGCCCATTGTACTTTTAAATGTTAATATGTATCACTTGATGTAAATATAATGTGTGCAATAAAGTATATTTTATTTTATTTATTTATTATTTATGTTACAATTATGAAATCTTACAAAAAGTTGTATGATTTTCATAATTTACTGCTACGTACTGCTGAACAGATACAGATTCCACTACTATAAGCACGATCACTTTTATGAAAAATATGAATGACTCACTCCTGCTCGAAAATAAAATTAGTTTTTTACAGTAAGCACTATCAAATGTATGATCCTAATCAAATAATAAGGCCATCAGGTGGAATTGTTTCAATAACATCCTCAAGTATCTCGATCCGTGCAGAGGCGGAGAAAGAATACTAACCTCTGCGGCCGGGGTTAGTCTGTCGTAAAAGGCGACAAAACATCCCACCGTAGCTATGTGGTAGGGCCCCAAGCCCGTTTGGATGGTGACCACCTTTGGTCTTACGTATGTCGCCATTATAACCTTGTGTTGTGTTCCGGCATTAGTGACCCAAGTTCCTGTACCCTTATGCGACAACAGTGTGTTCGCGATGCCACTGACATTGCAAACACCCATCATCATCATTATCATCCTTGCGTTAAATTCCGGTCGCAGCCCAAACTCTCGCTTCGGCGTTCTGAGTCCGCTTTCCGACTTTTTCTTCTCCACTTCGCACGGTCTTCAGCATCCCTGGTAGTGAGCCCATTGGCATGCATATCACCCATTACGACGTCAAGCCAGCACTTTTTGGGTCTGCCGGGGCCCGGCGGAGGGGTAAAATTGCAAACACCCATAGGCGACGGTAATTGCTAAATTCTAAGCGGGCGTCCGCCTGTCTGCTGTTCTACAGCCATAAAAAAAGTAAAATCATCTTTGTTAGCGTAGAAATATCATCATATAATTATTCTGGTCGTGCCTTTAACAAAATTTTGTTAAATATATTCCCATGATATTTACACTAACGATAATTAGCTTAAAATAACCTTACAATCTGAGTAAGCACCATAGTAACATGGCATGGCATAAGCACTGTTCAAAGTGGTTTGAAATGATAAAATGAAAAAAAGCTGCATCATACGTATCTAACTCTAAAATATAGACAATTTTCCTAATCAAGCTGAAGTTTTTCGCATGTAAACTTGATGTACTTGTTTTGGTTACTTTCAATAAAATATAAGAATAATACAATGAACCAATAAACCTTTAAATCCTATTGTACTTTGACGTTTCAATTACAACGCGCGTCACGATTCGCGGTCTTCACGTATGGCTATGTTTGAGTGAGAACTGTGACAGATGGGTTTGGAAGTACACATTCAATTGTAATAGAGTTTTTATTTATCTAAAAGAAAAATTGGATTTTTCTTAGTAATGCTATGTTGGAAACTCTTTAAGAACAATATCATTCACTCCCCAATATCAGTTGGGAAAGGTTTTTTTTAATTGCTGTAGGACAGCAGACAGGCTGACGGCCCACAAAAGTTACCGTTGCCTATGGGTGTTTGCAACGCCAGTGGCATAACAAACACGCTGATGTTCCATAAGGGTATAAGAACTTGAGTCACTAATGCCGGAACACAACACAAAGTTATTAAGGCAGCATACTTAGGACCAAAGGTGGTCGCCATCCAGACGGGCTTGGGGCCCTACCTCGTAGCTAGAGTGGGTTGTTTTATTGCCTTTTACGACAGTCTGACCCCTTCCGCAGAGGTGAGTATTCTTTCTCCGCCCCTGCACAGATAGCCTAAAGAATTGCTTACATAGCCTTATTGTTTTTACTCTTACTTCTTCTTATAAATAAAAAAATACACATCTCATTTATTTTTCATTAAGTACCTTAGGCCGCGAACTTATCAGCCGCCTCTCGTACCTCTGCGTGACCGCGCTACCAATGATCCATTAGTAAACATTTGACATAGGTAAAGGCGAGTGAATATTACATAACCGCACCGGATTTCCAAGATTTCTGGTGCAGTACTAGTAATCAATTTTTATTTTATCTATAATTTTATGAACCAGTGGTGGATAATTTAAAACAAATGGCAAGTAGACCGACAGCTTCCGCACGTGACGACGACTGAACAAAAAAGAGGGCCCTGGCACCAACTTGCGGCGCTTTATATAGAGGCGGTCGGCCTGTCCCTCACTCGTCTGCACTCCACACTTCGGAGGCGACTCTCATTGGTTGCTTATATTCCAGAAGTGATTCTCATTGGTTATCCAAACATTAGATTCTCATTGGTCGTTTATACTTCGAAAGTGTTACACTCCGAAAGTGATGGAAACTCTCTTTGGTTGTTTTAAATATTAGTCAGTGTTGCCAATAAGATAATTTTGAGTTGATATTCCTAACAATAATATAAATCAAAATATTGGATTGTAGAATGTAAGTAAAATAAGTTATTGATTCAATTTATTAATGAGAGAAAAAAAATAACACATTAGATTTGCTTAAAATCAACTTTATTAAAATTAACAATTAGTAAGTTCTGATTAAAAACAATCTTTATTCAAAGGTAGGTATTTATAGTAAAATCACAATCAAATAACATTGAACTTAAAATTCTTCTGGGTTAACTAACATAATCCAATTTACTCATAAATAATCAGTTAAAAAATTTAGGCAACCAAACAATTGTGTAAAAATAGGAAGTAGATCTACTGGCTTCTCAGAATACATTAAGTAAAAAAATATTTATTTATTTTTACATGAAGAACTATTGTAGTGCATATGAATTTTGAAGTGCATTAAATCTTACTTTTAAGACATGAACACTTTTTAGTATTACAGAGTTGTTTACGTGTACATTTGACAAATCCCTGACCTGTCCCCGTAGATTGCCGATTTGCAACTGTACAGAGCGTCGTTTCTTCATTAGGGACATCTTCTTTCTTAAGTAATTCTTGATGACAAACTGTAAACTGCTGTCTTGAATACAACGTCTTTATAACACCTTGCTTTGTTCCAATTTTGTAAAGTTCGTCATCCGTTTTTTGTAAGACTAAAGCCAATATTTTGCCGCGACCTCTGTCGACTTCCGGAACAGGGATTCTAACAGTATTACCTATTGGCACAGGAGGAAATTTTCTATAAAACTGATGCGGTTCCCTACAGCTAAGGTGTTTTTTACACATAAAGGACAAAAAACTTTAGAACCATAGCCTTCTGCAATATCTTTCTCCGGAGCAGCACAAATAGCATGGATGGGTTTATTGCATTTTCTACACGAATGAGCACCCGTAGTCTCCTCTGCTATCGTCTTTTACACACATTGCCGGCAGCGCATTCGGTATTGTATAGAATACCGTATTATACAGATTGCCGGTAACAGATATAATTTTTCATATTGAAATTTTTGTTAAAAAAAATATATACAGGATGACTTTGACACACCCGTCCAAATTCACACAGAAGAATCTTTAGTAAACGTTATGAGAAACATGTATTTTAGTTTAGTATCACGTAGTACAAAAATGTTGAGTAATCAGCATCACAAAGTTATCACAAGAACTCGCAATTTATACTCGACACTAGCAGGCCGCCCCAGCTTCGCACGGGTATTTAATAAAAATTTCAAAATTAAAAATTATATACACACACATACCTAAACCCTTCTATTTTTTTTTTCGGTCTTGGGGAAAAACCTCTCTTGACGAGTTCCCCCGACCCGGGGGGACCGAGGGATATGTGGGACCCCGGGAAAGATGTTCGACTATCCGATTACCCACTAAAAAACCCCGCTATTCTCCTATTGCCTACGCCCGGGCCCACGGATATAAGACCTGACGATCTCGTGGCCCGGGCCGGCGCCGGCCCGCCCTTTGTCTTAAGGCGGGCCCCTTCTAAAGTGTTGGCGCCAGGGGGTCAGGGTTTCGTCCCCCCGGCGCTCTCCTAACAACTCTAGGAGTTGAGGGGGGCCGCGGAACAGCACGCGGCACTCTCCCTGCAATAGTGCGGGCGGCGGATCCTCCCCCGAGGGGCCGTCCGCAGCCGCTTTCTACGGCGGCCGGAGGTCGTTGCCCACCCTCCGGTGCCGACGACGCGGCCTATGTTGGCGGGAGGGAGGGCGGTGGCGGACTTCCGCTCCCGTTCCGCCACCTCCCTTGCAGACACTCCTCCTCCTTGAGTCGTGTACCTCATTACTGAGGGTCGTGATTCCCCTTATAAGAACCCAGTTTCTCTTTTATAATATTCTTCCACCTGTGCCTGTCCTTGGTGTGGTGGAGTGCATCACTACTGCCTCGCAAAAGGAGGTGACGGCCGTCCATCCAGGATCGCCCCCGACCATGGACAGAACCAGGGCCGGGAGCGACAGGTCCGCGGCCAATTCCGGACGGGACTCGCATCCCCGTCGCGTGCTAGTCAGGCGTGAGTACGACTACCAGACGACACTCCAGAAAAACCAGAGAGTCGCCTGACGTTGTAGCCGGCCCAGCAAGACCAACCGACAGCGAGGATGCAATTCCCGCCCTGGGAACACTCTCTGTGCAGGCGCAGTCGAAATAGGCATAGTTTCGACTACCAAATCAGGGCCCAGGGCAATCCCATTCATTGGGGGTCCCAATCAGTATTCGCAACCATCCCACCGGGGACCACGCCACAAACAGAGAGCTAAGTTGGAAAGGATGTAGGAGGTAGACGGGAAGAAAGGTAGGAAGGCCTCTGTCGCCTCGGACGGAGAGGGAAGTAAAGCGACGGATGCTCGGGCACCTCGGGTACGCACACCCGTGCACTCCTCAGACAGAGGAGCGCCCTTGAGGGCAAACCCTTTTATTTGCGTCAGGTTACTAAAAAAATAAAATTATAAAAAAAGTTTGAATATTACTATTTCTATGAAATTTTATTTTAATGATTTTTTTGTTATTATTTTTTATTTATTTTTCGTTGTTTTTTAATAAGTCTTTTTTTTATATTTTTGTAAAAACCCCAGTGACGCACGCCTACATTGCATAAGGTGCTGCCTAGCTAGCCGAACAGGGTGCGCAGCTACCACGCAACATTTTTCTAATACTTACATTTTTAAACTCGTGATATCTTTCGAATGGAATATCCGAATTGAATAATTCAAAAAGTTATGTAAATGTATTGAAGCAGTTTTGAATATGAAGTAATTTATTTTGATAAGGATTAATACCAAGATACAAATAAAGAGCCTTTTCTAGGGGCGGCATTTCAATTAAATTTTTAAAATAAAAGAACACTTATTGTGGCATAACTATAATAGTTAGACATATGTTATCGCGACACTTTTTGTAAATAATGATGAGTTCTGCAAAGTCGTAGCACATTATTTTATTCTATCATCAATAGTTTTCGCAGCGCACGCGATTTAAATAATATTTTAGGTAATTTTTTTACACCTTGGGTTACATTATTGGAGTTTTAGTAAGGATCCCTAATTTTTTCGAAAATATAATATAGCCTATGTCACCCGGAGATAGTGTAGCTTCCCAACAGTGAAAGAATTTTTTAAATTGGGTCAGTAGTTTCGGAGCCTATTCAATGCAAACAAACAAACAAACAAACAAACATACAATCAAATCTTTCCTCTTTATAATAGTATATAGATATAGACTATAGACTACACTCGACAAGTGTCAATGACCACTCCATCAGTACCTCATAATTCGCTACATTTCATTGATAAATACAGTACCTAACATAATGTCGAAATACAAAAATTTCAGTTAAAGGGCGCGTTTGTAATAAGTAAAAAAATACGTAAATCTTTAGTGATATGTACAATAATTAATAAAAAAATCAATTAGAGGTTAACTTACCACTACTGCTTTACACGTATTTTAATAAATGTTCAAAATGCAGTCCGTTTGTCTCTAAGCAAAGTCTAGCTCGTTTTTGAACATTTTCTTTTAACTTTCTAATCACTAGAGTGTCATTACGCTTCAAACATCTTCAAACGCTCGCACTATTTTTTTAAACAGATTTATTTAAACACAAAGGATGCACCGACGCGTCAAGACGCGGCTCGCGGCCGACTGATATATTAATTAAATATTTAATCCTTTTGTCGGCCGGCAGCGGTGTTTCGCTCACCCCGGTAGGCCTCCATTACTCGCTCAAGGCCACGTGATACGCTACAACTGACATAGGGTTGTCAAACTAAAAAAATATATCAGGGTATTTATTATAAATGTAGTAAAAACATAACTGCACTAGCTTCAATGCTTTGTTACAGTAGAAACCGAATGTTGACGAAACTACACTGTATACTCATTTTAAAGCCTATAATAAAGATTCATCTTTTTATTGCGGTCTAAAAGTCCCACCTGAAACGTTTAATAATTATATTGAAGAGTTAGAAAAAGTATTTTTAAATAATTTTGACGTCTTAATGAATCAGCCTGGTAGCACCATTTTCTTTTTTTTTTGGTCTTGGGGAAAAACCTCTCTTGACATATGGTTGAATCGCAACATTCGTTTTATTACAATAATCATCTTAGGTACAGCCCTAGTGCATTCTTACGAAGACGTGTTGACACGTGTCCCGCACGGCGGGCAACACAGTCTCGACTCTTTGTACGCGTAGTTAAGGTACATTTCTTCTCGTTTACAATACCGAGGACGGCGGTCATTGCATCTGTGCGAGCATTACGTGGGAATGACAGAGACAGGTAATAACAGGTCAATGTACGAACGGTCAACGAACCTTGGAACATATGATTATTATGTACGATTGAATTAGCGACCGCATTGCTAAACATTTTCCTTGGGATGAAATATTTTATTTTGAAAATTTTACATACAATTTTTTTGCAAAAATGGGTTCCTTAAATGATGTTTAGTGCGTAAAAAAAATTTGGACGGGTTTGTCAAAACCACCCTGTATATGTAATCAAAAATTATGTTAGATGAGCGTTTTTCCCGCCGACAAACTGATGTGTAGTTTGGTGGGACTATTGCAGCTATGTTATTTTGTATTCTTTGGAGATTAAATACAAAAAAAGAGTTGTCTAGTACCCATTACACAAGTGCTATGCTACTTACTTTGGGACTAGATGACGCTGTGTGATTTGTCCCAGTATATTTATTTATTTATATTAATTACTTTTTCTGCTAGCTCGTACACAGAAATGGAGAGCACTATTTTTAGTAGAGATTAGCCAACATCGACTCCCACTAACTAAATTAAATCTGAATATGTGCAAAAAATTAGCAAACGTTTTCATTTTTGACAATGCCATATCTCAATTGAATCACTTGAAAAAAATCTATAGTAAAATTGTATTTGGTCGAATATTTTTTCGTGACGAATGCAAAGAAAGACGAAAGAATTTGCATCTTGACACCTACTTAATGTCCTATGATCCCCTAGACGGGGTAGAGGGCGTCCATAGTACTCTGCCATCGTGTTTTATCCTAGACTCACGCCAAAACTCATCGTTAAAGTTGTTTTTGTACTGTTTCGGTTTCTTGAATTATAAAATTTCAAACTAGCATGTGATTAGCCCACAGTATTCTAGTCTACTAGTGGGGTTACCACCTTGGAGCAGCTTGTAACATTCATTTTAACCTTCCGGAACTTTTTCTTGGAAAATTGAGATGTTACTAATAATATAGATGAATTTCTATATATTATAAAATGTAACAGCTGTGCCCCAAGCACCGCCAAAGCCTCGTTGCGGTACGTTACAGCTCCGTATAATATTAACAATTTAATCAAATTCATTTTGCACACGCCTACTCGTGAAAATCATTTCCAGTTACAAAATGGTCATCAACATTTCTTAGTGTTAAATTCTGGTGGGATATAAAATCTTAATCGCAAAATAACCTCGGGGCATAATACGAATTCTAAATATTTTATTCCTCATTTAGATTATTGTTTCATCAAAAAAGGATACTTTTTATTAATATAAATTTATACCTTTTCACAACCGACAAGCTTGTTGATTTCTTGATTGCTAGGAGCGAAAATGATGATATTTTGCGGGTTAAGACAACATTTCTTAAGTCTATACTTTTTGGCAAGGTCAGACGAAAGCACGTTAGTTTTCTGTATATAGAGTTGATTTAATAATGCATTGACGACAAAACCGATCGTATGTTATCTATACAAATAAATAAAATTGGAGGGTCTGTTTGTGATATTAAAATAACCGCTTTTTACGAAGTGCATAATTATCATTTCAGCGTTCAATCCCGGTTGCAGCCCAAACTATTGCTTCGGCGCCCTGACGATGGCTTTCCTTTTGGGGTTGGGGATCAGACGGCATTCGTTCCCGTAAAAGCCACCACTAGCCAAATCAAATCATGGACAGGAATAGAATGCGAGATCATGTAAGCGCTTTTTACTAAGTGCATTCGGACGTATATACGGTACATATACCAAAACAACATATTTTACAATTTTTGTCTGTCTGTCTGTTCCGGCTAATCTCTGAAATGGCTGCACCGATTTTGACGGGACTTTCACTGGTACATAGCTGATGTAACAAGGAGTAACTTAGGCTATTTTTATTTTAGAAAAAAAAATAGTTTTTGTTAAAAATGATAAGTTTCGGAAATTTGATATCCAATTTAAGTTGACCTCCGATTTATATCATCAATCATATGAAATAAGGTTCAGCTTAGGCTGCACATTGTAGGTTGAATTTCCAATTTAAGTTGACCTCATATATCCAAAAATGCTGCCCAAAGTCACTATTCCATGCGGACGGAGTCGCAGGCACAGCTAGCTAGCATAATAAAACAAGTATGAGTAAATGAGTAATAACCTGAGGTATATATACATCCTGGTGAGTTATGCCATAGAATATACGCGTATATTTAGCCTGTTCATCATGGTTTTGTTTTTATTGCGGTGGGACAGCAGATAAGCAGACGACCAATTTAATAGTAAGCAGGTACCGCCGCGATTGAATGATAGCGGCGCTAGGGACACCAGTATCACGCTAACGTCCTCATAGGGGAAAATTGCTGATTTTGACTCTAAAATTGTTTATATAAAAACAAATTATTCATTTACGACGACCTCGGTGGCGTAACGGATAACGCACTTCGGTACGCTTGCGGAGGTCACGGGTTCGATTCCCGTCTCGCGTCTGAGTGTTTATGTATAATAAGTATTTATTTACAAAAAAAAGTATATAAATAGTATATATCATTTGTCTAGGGCCCATAATACAAGTGCTACTTAGTTTGGGACTAGATGACGCTGTGTGAATTTTCACAAAATATTATTATTATTATATTTAAAAGTAACTTCAAAGTTATATTGCTTGAATTTTCAATGAAAAAATAATATACCAACTCGTAGATAAGACTACAAAAACTATGAGACTGGTATTTTTATTTACGTATAACAAAAGATACAAAACTTACACTATAGAAGTTTTGTCTTTGTCAAGAGCTTTTCAACAACGGGAACTACCCATATCGACAATTCGAAACTAATCCTCGTATCGAGAGGGACAAGGCACTGTCTATTAGAACCAACGACATGGGGACGATTCTATTATTTCTGTAATTTTTTTACTTTAAAGTTATTCATTAAAACGTTATTTTATTAGCAGTAACATATTTGCATTAACGTGATATATCTCTATGTTCAAAATAATATATAATAAAAAAAGAAAAATTATATATTAAAGTAGATGGACCAAGGTACAATATTTTTTTGGATGATTTTCTGTAATATTACTATAGAAAAGCATAAAAGTTAAAATGTATAATAAAAATGAGAAAAGGGAAATAGTTGAGCCAACCACTTGCAATTGCCAAGTCAATCTATTAATTTAAAACATAATTTTTTTTTAATATTTATATGGTTTACACACTAAACACTAATTGTATTCTAAATTTGAAGCTTCTATGTCTGCTAGAAGTGCTCTAGAGTTTTGATGATCGGTCAGTGAGGGAGTGACAAAATTAAGAAATTTGACTAGTTATAATTCTTAAACTACTGCTTCAAATTGAATGGAATTTGAAATGTACTGTATATACAATGTTCGCTTGGTTACTGAAAATCAGGCTTCTAGTTTTATCTACAACGAAGTTATAGAGGGACGAAAATGGCCTGAACTATAATACTTCAAGAAAAGGATAGTACGGCCGTGCCGCTTTTTTGCTCGACTTGGCGGGGGCACTGCCGTGCCTCCAGATGTTTTGTTGTGACAGGATGTAAAATTTAAGCCAATATTTACCAAAGATTAAATTAAACATTTTTATATAATTGTGTTATAAAATATAAAATACAATATTGTCAAAATCTGAAGATGTAAATGACACTTAATAAGTTTGTGTAACTACATTTTTGTAGGAACAACATTATCCATCCGATAATAGGAGAAATATAGACATACTGGTACGCATTGTTTATATCACCCACATATTAAATATATACACGTAAATTATATAATCAAAAATGTGTTGAATTTGTGATTTAATGAATCTATAGTATCTTATGCGTCTATTTACTGTTATCAAAATTTTCCAAGTTGCAAGAGCTGTTCCAAGTTGAAACCAATGAGACGACTCAGAAATTTTATGGTGATGTACGTGGAAATTGGTGAATCTGTATGTGAACTATATTACTAGGTGGTAGGACTCCTAGCCCGTCTGAATGGCTATCACCTCAGGTTTTAATCATGCCGCCTAATACCTAGTGTTATGATCCGGAATAAGTGACTCAGATTCCAGTTCCCATATGATACATACGAGTACGGGAGTGTGTTAGCGATGCCCCTAATATCGCAAGCATCCATAGGGCACTCACGGTAATTGTTTACTTTTAAGTGGGCCGTCAGCACGCCTGCTGTTCCACAGCATTAAGAAAATGTTTTCACATTTTGTACCTTTAACTAGGTAAGGAGCAAAAATAATGTTAATTAGTGAAGCACATAAATCTCGATTTGAATTACAAATAAGAAAAATCAAATAAGTGTAACAAAATTCAATAAATCCAAAACTTTGAACAAATGGAGATATTAATAAAAAGTTTACAAACCTCGTTATTCTGAATCGAACAAAAGTTGTATGAATTAAGAAGACTGATGGTATCAACTTTAATTAAAATTACTCGATATTGGAACTTCAAAATTGTATCGGCTCGCAGAAAAAGAAATAAAAATGACTCAGATTAGCAAATTTTGATAATAATTACAATAATCATGGTAGAACACCATTGGTTCATGGAGAATTTTTTTTATTGCTGTAGGACAGCAGACAGGCTGACGGCCCGCTTAGAATTTAGCAGTTACCCTCGCCTATGGGTGTTTGCAACGCCAGTGGCATCGCGAACACGCTGCTGTCCCATAAGGGTACAGGAACTTGGGTCACTAATGCCGGAACACAACACAAGGTTATTATGGCGGCATACTTAAGAACAAAGGTGGTCGACATCCAGACGGGCTTGAGGCCCTACCACGTAGGTTGTTTTGTCGCCTTTTACGATAGGCCGACTCTGGCCGCAGAGGTCAGTATTCTTTCTCCGGATATCCGCACGGATAAATGTCTGCATGGATGGTAATTTAAAAAAAATCCACTGTACTCATTCATCCCCGCATCCCTCTCATATCCATCCCCGTGGTCTCCCTAAAGACATGACATAATAGTATTCACAGTTTTGTGCTGTTATTAATAATCCGAGAAATCTGTCGATCTCTAACGTTTCAACCGCTGAACCAATTTCGATGAATTTCGGGATAGAGATAGTTTTGATCTCGGGGAAGACATCGGCTACTTTTTTATTTATATGGCAGAACAACGTTTGCCAGGTCAGCTAGTTTTAAAATATTTGTCAACATTATACGGTGCATACAACATAGATGGAGTATTTTTAATATGTCATAAGCATGTATATGAAAAATATATGTTTGCCTCGGTGAAAATCTTAAAGACACATCATCCAGTATTAAATTATTATATTACAATTTTATTTCCTATATTTCGTGATCCCGAATATCAATTATATAACACAATAATCCCACAAAATTCGTCAACTTTAAATAATCTTGGATTATAACGATAAACATTTATAAATTATCATTATTACAGCATAAAATAACGTTTTCCTTGTTTTTATGTCCACAAATATTTCACTTTTCCTTATATTTCTTTGTCAGTAAAATAAGCGTGGAGTAAAATATGGAAGAAGTTAGTGTAAGAATAAAGAGGATCACATGACTAATATCTGAAGTTAAGTACACTAGAAAAAAGTAAAAAACAAGTCAACGAATAAACGTGTTAAAATAGATAAAAGGTATTTTTACAATGTATTTCATGTTAATTTGTTGTATGTATTTCATATAAAACAATTATCAAATATAAATTTAGAATGCATCTGCAATAGCAGTAATCGATGAACGTGGCGCATTGCTTTAGAATGTTGAAACTCCTGCGAAGCACATAATTTCCATCCTGAGTCTACACTGACACTACCTTTAAAATATAATTTCCAGAAATCAATTATAATAAAAATAAAAATTATCCAGCAATTTTTTGTTTTGGGGATAATTTAGCGCCCCTTTGTGAGTAGCGCCCAGGGCATGATGCCCCCCCCCCCCCCTTCGCTACGCCACTGCGGTAAGGTGAAATTAGTTTTACAACACCTCCTGCCACCTTCGTGCAATACCGTTCCAGTTGCGGCCTGGTATTTTTACTGGGCAAGGTTTCAGCCAGTGTCCGTTGTTGAAGCTGCGTTTTTATTTATATCTCAAGCTCGCACCTGAGGCGATCGTACACCAGATATTCTAGCAAGAGATGCTTATACCGCGGCTACAAACAAAATCGGGGCTATCTTTAACTTTGTCCTGTCATCACTTGTACCATCGGTGGTGTCAAATTAACTTTCCTCGGATGCGATTTGCTTCTTGGACGCTGGGGATGAAGAATTTGGTTACTTCGACGGTATCAATTTGGAACCCTTTAGTTAGAGACTAAATAGAGCTGTGTGAATTGTCACAGGATGTTTAAAAAACATTACAGTAAGTAACAATAAGCTAACGTTAACGTTGAAACCGAAGGAAGTTCTTGATTCAATCGTCATAATTTTATTAATTCTCCACGTTTACCGTTGTTTGGAGACCATTTAATAAGAAAGAAGAAAGAAAAATACATTTATTTAGAGTTACAAATAAAACAAACTTAATATAATAAAAAATTAACTCAAAATTAGCCCTAGAAAGGTTCTAACTCAGCATGATTGGTGAAAACACTAGCGCTGGTCTTCCGTTAGAACCTGGCCATGAGGTTACGTTAAAAGTAAAAAGAAAACCTGAGCTATCTGGTACTAAATTAGCAAAACAATAAAACATAATTAAGCAATTGAAAAACAAAGTACAATTTGAGTTAAAAAAGTATATAAAAGAGAAAAATAGAATAATATACGCAATGCAAAAAACACATCAATTAATTGTCACCTTTATAACATACAGTAGAATCCCGATTATCCGAATCAATTAAAACCAGGGACATTCCGTAGAATTGAAAATCCGTATAATCGACTCCAAAGTCAAATCAAACAATAATTAAATTTTAATATTTTTTTTATTATTGAAAGGGTTTTACATAAGTCATTTAGACAAGACAATACAAAAATGAGCCCGTATAATTGTGTTATATATATATATATATATATATATATATATATATATATATATATATATATATATATATATATATATATATATATATATATATATATATATATATATATATATATATATATATATATATATATATATATATATATATATATATAAAAACTATGTTTAGCAAGTAGGTATTTCAGATCGATATATATGTCATGGCCCCTTTCGGGTATAGGCCTCCTCCAGTTGCCCCCATTTTTTCCTGTCGTTAGCTGTTTTCATCCAGTCTCTTGCTGCCAATTGGTCATGATGCCAAGGATGCTCCTCTCCATAGCCCGTTGGCAGGTATGTATTTTTGACAAGGTGTTTTTGTTAAAGATTGAGGTTTGGGCGCCGTACAATAAACAGGGTAATAGATTCGAATCCATCACTTTTTTCTTTAGTTTAATTGAAAGTTTTGATTTGAATATTTCTTTGTAGCTCCAGTATTTTTTCCAGGTCATGTTGATTCTTCTATCTATTTCATCTTAGTGTCTTGTGTTTTTAAATGATATTTATTTTCCGAGGTAGCCTTTGTTTTTGAGGTATTTAGTTGTAGGCTAATATTTTCGCTTGCACCGCTTAGTTCTGTCAGCATTTCTTCTAGTTGTTTTGATATCTTAGCGAAAATGGCTTTATCGTCGGCAAATTGTACAATACTGAGGCTTTTTCCTTCTATGGTTATTCCTTTTTTACTCCAGTCTAGGTCTTTCATTATATTTTGTAAGACATACAGGAACATATTTAACTTAAATTTAAAACTATGTATAGATTGTAAGTTCCTTATGGGTGGTGGAATATTATTCCTACATCTAGTTGCGGAGTACCTGAAGCTACCTCAGAAAGCGGCTGTATGATGTCGTATTGTTTCGATCTGTATTGAACAATGACGAATGCCGGCAGATCTCTCAGAGCCCACCCAAAAAAGCTTGTCGTATAAGTACATGAGTGATTTAAATTTAATCACCCCAAATAGTAAGCAAGCGAGGTGAAACTAACGGCGATGCTTCATTTTCACCATTAAGCAACCGTTCAAATATGGCGTCACATGACATCTGGGTGGTATATCAAAGCAGTATCAAGCACAGGCATCGTGGACCCTCTGGATCAGTTCTTGCATCCTTACCAAAATACGCGGACCAAAGACTACGTCTGAGTAATTGAGCTGTAATAAATATTAAATACCCGGTGACCGTATTCTTATTTTTTTTATAAATCGTGTTTTTTGGAAATTAACAATTGATTTTCTTAGTCTAACCTCAAAGCAAACACTCATTGACTTCGTGTTACTTAACAACGCCATCTGATGGAATAGCTTTAGTGTTGTTGTGTCGTTAAAGCAATTTAAAAAAAATAGTGTTCATTTTTCAGTTTAAATTGGGACTACTCAAACGCCACCTTTTTGTTTAAGTTGATAAAAAAAATGATTCCTAGCTAGATCGATTTATCGCCCCCGAAACCCCCCGTATACTAAATTTCATGAAAATTGTTGGAGCCGATTCCGAGATTCCAATTATATATATATATATATATATATATATATATATATATATATATATATATATATATATATATATATACCTAGTCAGGTCATAAGTATTGTCACACAGTAAAAACTTTTCTTTTAGAATGCTGGCCACAAAAAAGTTTATTGAATTAGAATTTCGAATTGTTCATGAAAATAAAAATGTATAACTTTTAGAATTTTACTCATTTTTAAATATGGAGTGGACGCTTAAAGAAGACCGTGTTGCAGTTATTGCGTTGCATCGTTGCGGTTACGCGCCAATTCAAATTTTTAACATACTGAAAATTTTGAATATTACCAAAAGATTCGTTTATCGTACCATCAAACGATACAATGAAGACTCTAGTGTAGATGACAGGTCAAGAAGTGGTCGCCCTCGGTCTATTAGGACTCCAGCAGTGATAAAAGCTGTGAAGGCACGAATTCAAAGAAATCCCAAACGTAAGCAGAAACTGTTGGCCCTTCAGATGGGGTTAAGCAGAACCACGGTGAAAAGGGTGTTAAATGAAGACTTAGGGCTTCGGGCATATCGAAGAAAAACAGGACATCGTTTGAATGCTCGTCTAATGGACCTGAGACTGAAGAGATGCCGCGCTTTGTTGAAGCGGTACGCGGGAAAAAAATATCGGGAAATTCTTTTTTCGGATGAAAAAATGTTTACCGTAGAAGAGAGCTACAACAAACAAAATGATAAGGTGTACGCACACAGTAGTGAAGAAGCGAGCAACCGTATTCCGCGTGTCCAACGAGGTCATTTTCCATCCTCGCTCATGGTATGGTTGGGAGTTTCTTATTGGGGCTTAACAGAGGTACATTTTTGTGAGAAAGGTGTAAAAACGAATGCTGTTGTGTATTAAAATACAGTCCTGACGAACCTTGTGGAACCTGTTTCTCATACCATGTTCAATAACAGGCACTGGGTATTCCAACAAGATTCGGCGCCAGCTCATAGAGCGAAGAGCACACAAGACTGGCTGGCGGCGCGTGAAATCGACTTCATCCGGCACGAAGACTGGCCCTCCTCCAGTCCAGATTTGAATCCGTTAGATTACAAGATATGGCAACACTTGGAGGAAAAGGCGTGCTCAAAGCCTCATCCCAATTTGGAGTCACTCAAGACATCCTTGATTAAGGCAGCCGCCGATATTGACATGGACCTCGTTCGTGCTACGATAGACGACTGGCCGCGCAGATTGAAGGCCTGTATTCAAAATCACGGAGGTCATTTTGAATAAACTTTAATGTCATAAGAATCTATGTTTTGTTAAGTTCATTTTGGTATATGAATGGTTACATAATTAATAAACTTGTTACAATTATTTTACATTAAACATGTGACAGAATTTATGACCTGACTAGGTATATATATATATATATATATATATATATATATATACAAGAATTGCTCGTTTAAAGATATAGGATAACAATTCATTGTAAAGCAAATTTCCAGATAATGCCACATTTAATTTTGAGATAAACATCATCGGTCGTTCGAAATAGCTGTTGTCATGAAATATTCATGAAGACAATGTAATTTGTAACCGATATTGGTTTTGTATACCCCTACATTGCAGTTATACACTGGTGCACAGCCAGCGTCAATAAATTAGTTTTTAAATGGAATTTTTAAATTACCTGATTTATTAAAGTTTTAATAGAACTTCGCTTTGTTCCTAACACTTAAAAGTGCTTTCGTTATCATAATTGCAATGATTAATCTCAGTTCCACCCAAAACTTACACTTTGGAGTCCAAATTCGAATTTTGAGTGTAGTCACTGCGCAAAATTTAAGCGCGCTTTTTTCATCAATGGTTTCGGGTGATTGTTTTTTTCTTGGCCTTCTTCATTCAGCCCTTGTTCCACATTTTTGGTGCTGGAACAACACATGTTCTCTTTTCGCACTCTCTTCTGTTCAATATCATTTGAAAATTTACTCCTGTTTGGTGCCTTATTGTTTTTTAATAAATTCATCTACATTTTCTATCAATTTTTATATTTTCATTGAATTATATGACCATAATTTGTCACAGACTAGAAAGTCTGTTACTTTTTAATTTGTCAATCATTGGTAAACTTCTCCTAATAATTATAGGTATATAATAGTTAAAAAAAATAGTATCTGAGGAATACCAGACAGGCAGGTCAGGTAGTTAACAGTTGCCGTCACCTATTGATGTTTACGACACCAGGGGTACCTCTAATACGCTGCCATCCTCGTAGGGAACTGAAACCTTCAGTGGGCGGATTACAAAACAAGATCCATCCAAGCGGGTTTGGAGCCCTACCACCTAGCTTGGATTGTTTTGTCGCCTTTTATGGTATAGGTCGGCCGCGGCCGCAGAGGTGAGTGATAAAGTTTTATTAAGATTCACAACAGTAGGTGGAATTAAGTATCACAGGATTTTTTTTAATATAATTGCCATACCAAGTAAAATAATTACTTCTTAAAAATATTTTCTTTGGTGGGGTCGACCCTACATAGTGTCTATAGTATCGTACCAAACCACCAGACAAAACAAGAAAAGTCACTTCACCTCAGTATTTTACAGGAAATCTTCTCGCAAGCATTTTATGACCCTTAATTTGGAAACAAGGGGTAAATCTTCTAAAGAGAAGTCAATATTGGTAAGTTTTATCAAAGGACAATAACACGCGCTTTATTCTTCGATACAATCTATGACGCTTCATTTCCCTGATTAAAAAGATACAAGAAAAATATACAGAATAAATATTATTTTTTCGGGCTATCCTAGACTGAACGTTTTAGTGTGACTGACAGTTTCAATAACCTCCCAATTTTATCTCCTTCTTTCTAGCTGCAGGTTTGAAATGCTTCTAGTAACGAACGAAATAAATGATGACAAGTAATAGGCGCCATTTAATTTATTTCCTTTATATTTAATACTTACGTATAAAATTAAAATCTGGCAATTAATAATATGTTTCTGTCAAAAGAAATGTTCTTAAACCACTCATTTAAAACAAATTCAATTACAGATTCCTTTTAAACATACTCAGAATTATTTTATCATATACGCGATACGCTTATTGAATTTCTCTATAGTATCTTATACACATTTCATATTTTCTTTGGGAACTTTGCTGTGATAATAAAGTAATTTTACTGTTAGAGAAATTTTATAAAGGTTATGTGGATTTTTGAAAAGTTTGTAAGTTAACAAAGTAGCTGATTGCAATTGAATGTATTTGTATATTATATATTGTTTATACTATATTATAAAAAAATCATCAGTTATTTTAAAGTGGATATCATCGAAACATTGATACAATAATCGTATTCTAGCGTATGTAAATAATGCATATTGAAAATTTTGCTAAAATTATATAATGCAGACGTGACTTATAAAATGAAATATACATGTAAAATAAGAAGTATGTTTAACCTTGTATGTTAATTTAAAATATGTATAATCTGTTAACAATTTATGTCCGTAGTGATAGCTGCTAACTGTGTCGTCGAGCACTTTACCTATTCAGTAATTTGTTTATTAATTCCAAATCCATCACAATAGTAAAAATGGCTAAAATACTCTAACTACTCCAACTATTCACGATTGCATTATACTTCCTTGAAAATGCCATTAAAAAAATTAAACTAAAAATGAAAACACACATTCTCAATAGATTAATATAAACAAAATTGAAATATCAAACGAAAGCTGAATATAAATACGTTTAAAGAAGAAATCTTGTTCAAAAAGGAAAATGACCATACATATGTTATACTTCACATATTTGCAGTAAAGATAACACTCTCACATGCCTATTCGAGATTTGTGATTTCCCCGCGGTACCCACCCTAGGACGTCACTACTGAATTCTCCCTTACCGAATCAATATTGGAGTCATATTTGCAGATTTGATGTGTTTCAACCAAACATAAACAAGGACAAGTTTATTGTATACGTAAAATATAAAAAAACAGCTTAAACGAAGAATATATGTAAAGTAGAGCGAAGAGGTTTTTAAACTACCATGACCGTACCGTGACATTTTTTATTGCTGTAAAATAGCAGACAGGCTGAAAGCCCGCTTAGAATTATTATTTAGCAGTTACCGTCGCCTTTGGGTGTTTGCAACACAAGTCGCATCGCAAATACGCTGCTGTCCCATAAGGGTACAGGAACTTGGGTCACTAATGTCCGAACACAACACAAGGTTATTATGGCGGCACACTTACCAAAGGTGGTCGCCATCCAGATGGGCTTGAGGCCCTACCTGGTAGGGTGGGTTGTTTTGTCGCCTTTTACGACAGGCCGACCCCAGCCGCAGAGGTAAGTATTCTTTCTCGACCCCTGCACGGATAGGATTTGAGCGTGTTCATAGTAGATTTGGGTACGGTAGACGCAACGTAGAAGGAGAGGACATTCTCAATACGTGTATGGCTGCCGATCTTGCCATCATGAACACGTATTTCAAAAAGAGAACCGAGCCTCTTATCACCTACAAGACCGGGAGGAATGCTACCCAAATCGACTTCCTACTCACTAGGAGGCACTATATCAGCAAAGTAGACAACAAGTCCAGAATTGTCTTCGCCATATGAAGAATCAGAAAGCTATTAGATCCGATGGAGTCCCCATCGAAGCCTGGAAGGCAATGGGCTCTCGTGGTGTGGGCATCTTAACCGACCTATTTAACTGGACACTCCTCACCGGTACGATCCCGATCCATTGGAGACTGAGTATTATTACTCCAGTCTTCAAAGGCAAGGGGTCGGTGCAGAAGTGCGGTAATTACCGATATATTAAGGTCATATCCCACACCATGAAGGTCTTCGAAAGGGATTGAGTCTCTAATTCGACAGGAGTGCACTATCTCGGAATGTCAATGTGGGTTTTGCCCTAGTCACGGGAAAATGGAGGGTCTTTGCCCTAAGGACTGTCTCGGAAAAATACAGGATGCGTTTTCTGTTTCTTGACACGCAGAAGGCCTTCGATTGTATTCCTCGTGCGATAATCTGGTGGGAATTGCGGTCCAAAGGGGTTCCAGTGGCCTATATTTTGACATCATCCGAGGCATGTACCGCGATTCCAATTCCGTAGCTCGGATCGCTGTTGGTGACATAAAACTCTTCCCCACTGTCGGAGTAGGCCAGGGATCCGTCCTTAGTCTATTTCTTTTCAGAGTGGACGTTCTATTAAACTTACTGTCAGACAGCATCAGAAACTCACATGAGCAGCACCCGTGATTGATCACATATGCTGATGATATTGCGCTTGCAGATTCGGACAGCGGTAGGTTGGTGCGACGTGTGAAGGCGTGGAAGAAATCGCTTGAGAATGGCGATCTGAAGCTCAATATGGCAAAGACCGAGTACTTGGCCTGCAACTCCAGAGATTTCACAGCCGTGCGTATAGGCGGCGATACGGTCAAGCGCACGGATCAGGTGAAATACCTGGGTTCTGTATTTAACGCGTCTGGTCGCATCGATTGTGACGTTAAAGGGGCACACCTAGTGTGACCTCCTAAAAAAGGTGACTATTGGGAATTTTATTAAAGAAAACTACTGCATGAAATGTTTTAAATTTTTGAGGATATATTTATACATATTTAATGAATACATACATACATACATACAAATAATCACGCCTCTTTCCCGTAGGGGTAGGCAGAGACCACTTCTTTCCACTTGCTACGATCCTTACATACTTGTTTCGCTTCGTCTACTTTCATTATTCCCTTCATACATGCCCTTCGGTTTAGGGTACTCTTGACCTGGCCTTTTTTCAAGACGTCCCTGATCTTGTCTCGAAACGTCCGCCTAGGTCTACCCCTTTCACACTTCCATTCACACTCGCCTTGTACACTTTTTTCGTCAATCGTTCTTCATTCATTCTCTCGACATGGCCAAACCATCTCAGCATACCTTTCTCAATTTTTGACACTACATCTTCTTTCAGACCACAACATTTATTTAATGAATATACACAAAAAATGAAAAAAAATTAGAGAGTTATCCGCTATTTTCCAAGTTACTAAAAAAGTCCTCCACTTCTGCAGTGATTGCGGCCTTCACTGTGACTCAAGCTGCAAGCTATCTTTACTCAATTTTCATGGTAGGTAATTAAAATTTATAATAAATTTCCTGGTACTATGATAGAACTCTCCAACAATATATCTAAAAATAAATTAAATAGTTAGCTTATGGAATGTTTTTATACATTAGAAGAGTATTTAAAAGAAAAATTTGAATAACAATATATGATAAGATATAAAATTAGGGCATTGCTAATAAAAAAATGATTTAAGAATATACCTTATATCAAATAAATTGTATTGTGATATGTGTATGTTAAATTAGGATATTTAGTGAGTAAGTAGTATGGATAATTAGTGATTGCATTAATATTTGAACGCCGAAGAGTCTAAACATGTTGCCCTGTATGTTATCATGCTAACAACTTTGTACAACTGTATTTTGACGCAAAATAAATATAGGTTGAATTCTAATTTAGAATAGCATAGCTATATAATACCAAAGAAAAAATACTATGTGACAAAAATAAGAGTAGATCAAAAAAAGATGAATCGTTGAGCAAAAGATGATAGACGAAAAAAGGAATAAATGTTGAAATTATGACTAACAGAGAAGAGTAGCAGGAGAGATCATGTTGCCGATCCCACATAATGCGGATTTGAGGCAGGAAGAAGAAAACTTTTTTCATTAAAATACCTTTCCATACTATTTAATGATTCCTTATTGAGAGATAATCTCAGAGAGAAACGCACTCAAATTATCCCCAGAGAGAGAATTTTATGCTTTTTACTTTTAAGCTTCTTTAGGAAAGAAGCGCAATAAAAAAAATACAATTTTATGCACTTGAGCCCTAAAAATAAACTAAAGAGTTCATGAAATTGGAATAAATATTTTTTCTTGACAGTTTCCCGGTTTTTACAAATTTAATTTTGCTAGAGACCAAAGAATTACAGTTTTCCTGGTTGAATAATCATAACAAAGATGAAATATTGACAATATATGCTATACATATGGTACACATATATTAACCGATTTATAAACATAATATTTAAGTAATCATTAATACTGTCATGCAGAAACAAACATTCATTATTTAGGTTGAATTTCATTTCCCAAAGGTTTTGACTCAAACGTATGAATCACAACCAATAATTATGGTGAATGCATTGCGGACATATATAGTAGAGTAGGTTTCAGTGTATTTTTGTACTTTATTTTATGTGCATTTTTAACCAATTTCTGAAAATAGTTTTTTATTTACTTCGTGTATTCCATGAACGACATCGTAACGCGATTCTAAATAATTGTCTTTTTATGTAGATATTTAGATATACGCATTGCTACCGCATAGACCAAGTGGCGTGAGGTGACTGTTATCATTTGTGACCCCAAGATGCTGGTTGTTTAAAAGACAGGTCTATAAGACCATAATTTGGCTTTTATACGGCTGTGAAGCGTAGCAGGTGATACAGCAACACAAGCAGGAACTGCGTGTTACGGAGATGAATATGCTGCGGTAGATGTGTTACGCGGAAGGACCATGTTTGGAACTCCCGCATTCGCGGCAGTCTTCATGTCCAATCTTCGTGGTGCAACGGCTTTCGCATAACGGGAAGCATGCAAGGTCAGAAGATGGATTCTTATTCCGAGTCTAGGCGTTTATGTATAATATTTATACCCATAACACAACAGCTTACTTTGGACTTATATGGCACTGTGTGAATCGTCACAGTTTATTTATGATGTAAAAGAAACTTCAGAGAATAGTTATTTAGATTTAATTAGAGATCAAAATGAAGCTACCAGCCAATTTAAAGAACCACACATAGGGAGAGAGAGAGAAAATATTTCTTTTCCTTTCTCTCTCTATATGTGTATTGCGGATAAATTGAAGGAGTATTGGCTTCGTTGGTACGGCCACGATTTGCGGCAACCGGCTATTTACGTGGGGAACAAATGTCTGGCCATGCCGCCTCCACCGGGCCCTGGTAGGAGAAGTAGACCCAAAAATGCTGGCTTGACGTCGTAAAGAGTGCCATGTGATATACGTGCCAATGGACTCACTATCAGGGATGCTGAAGACCGTGCAAAGTAGAGTAGAAAAAGTTGGAAAGCGGACCCCAGGTAGCGAAGCGTAGCTTTGAAGTTTTGAAAATGAGTTTTAACGATGAGATGATTTGTTGTTTTTACAAAAAATTTCAAATTTTTCTATTCTTAATAATTTTCTATTCTTAATAATTTTCTATTAATAAGTTTCTATTCTTCAGAATAGAAACTTATTTAAAAATAACAAAAACTAAATAAAAAATAATAACAAAAAAATATTAAAATAAAAGCTCATAAAAATAATAATATTCAAACTTTCTTTATAATTTTATTTTTTTAGTAACCTAAGGCAAATAGATGGGTTTATGTGTGTGTGTGTATTATAATTTTTAATTTTGAAAGTTTTGTTAAATAACCGTGTGAAGTATAATATAAAAATTGCAATGCGCTATTTTGTTTAAATTCAATTTGGTTCAAAACCATTACTCTCGGATTTTTTACACTAATCTGTTTTCCTAAAGTTTATAAGTTTCAATAAGGGTCTAATATTTTTTTGTTAAGCACAACAAAATATTGATTATATTTAGTTAAATATGGTTTTTAAACGGTCAAGTGACGTATGAGACTCCCCAACGAGGAATAACGCAAAATATTGCTAAACTACTTGCGACCTAGTAGAAGCAGTTATTCAATTGTCACTGTTCATGACACCAAATAAGAATGGGACTGACTGGAAAATGTTTTGTATGTATGCGTCAAAACTCCTTCTTTTATATTTTCCTGTATAAATAAAAATGAATCGCTAAATGTGTTACTAAGCGCAAATTTTGAGAACGGCTGGACCTATTCCGCAAATTTTTGTTTTTATACATTTGGTAAAACATAAGTAAGGGGTTCTTATGGAGAGAAAAACCATTAAAAATTGCGAGGAAAATACTAAAAAACACCTCTTTTCTTTCTAATTAAATCATCTGTCCCCAGCTGTCAAACATTTAACGTCAACCAAAACAAAACAAATGTTGCGAGTTAGAATTGTCTTTGGAATGACTTCAAGTTGATTAGACTGTATAGGGATTAATCTATGCCTGCCGAAAATAAAGTTTGAAAAACAAGGTTTTGTGTGACTTTAACTTTTGACAGAATGAAGTCTGCCGGGGCAGCTAGTTACGAATATAATTATCATTGCCAATTTGATTTGACATTAAAATATTAAAAATGACAATTAAAGAACATGCGCAATATACGTTATTAAAAATAATTCTACTAAAATACACAGCACATTTCATTATTAAGACTTATTAGTTTTAGACCAGGATCAGACGGCAAATTTTACTAAATTATTTTTTTTATATTGGTAATAAAATCTACATCTAACTATACTATGTCT
Organism: Malacosoma neustria; assembly: GCA_963693495.1. Classification (NCBI taxonomy): domain Eukaryota; kingdom Metazoa; phylum Arthropoda; class Insecta; order Lepidoptera; family Lasiocampidae; genus Malacosoma; species Malacosoma neustria. The sequence goes on from OY856383.1 coordinate 14,723,766, forward strand.
ATTATACTTACTGTGAAGATATCCCTCAGCATTGATGGTCGATATACTGCGCTAGAACTTTCATTATACCACGAGATAAGGCAATAACAGCGTGCATATAAAATTTATTGCTCCATTATTGCCCACGGAAAGAGCACGTAATAGAAAGAAAAAGCTGTTTTACTGCCTAGGTTCTATATTTATTAATTTCAATTCTGTTGAATTCTATTTGGTAATTTAATTGATAATAGAAAATTAGGCCTAACGGATCATTAAAGTAGGTTAAATCATATTTACACATATGAAATATACACAAACTAGTAATAAACGTGTTGTTTAGGCATTATATAATATTTATCCATTCTGGGGTGGAGAAAGAATACTGATCTCTACGACTAGGGTCAGCCTGTGGTAAAAGGCTGCAAAACAACTCACACTAGCTACGCGGTAAAGCTCAAAGCCCGTCTGAATGGCGACCACCTTTGGTCTTAAGTATGCCGCAATAATAACTTTGTGTTGTGTTCCGGTATTAGTGACCCTAGTTCCTGTACCCTTATGGGACAGCAGGGTGTTCGCAATGGCGTTGCAAACACCCACAGGCGACGGTAACTGCTAAATTCTAAGTGTGCCGTTAGCCTTTCTACTGTCCTACAGGAATAAAAAAAATCACTTATTGATATTTGAAGCAAACTTTTAAACGGAGAAGTTAATAAAATTGTCTACAACTAGCGGACTTCTGAAGTTACTAACATAAATACGTGTCGAATTATAAACCAACTCCTTTAAAGCCGACTTTAACAATGCTCACAAAGTACTCGTATTTTAAAAGTATTTGCTTTCAACAAAATTACGAAAATTTCCTTATTTTCCTTAGGCTTGGTTAATATTCTTTCGACATAATTTTGCATTTCTCCGTGTAGGGGCGGAATAAGAATACTAACCCCTGCGGCCGGGTTCGGCCTGTCGTCAAAGGCAACAAAACAACCCACTCTAGCTACGTGGCAGGGCCCTAAGTCTGGATGGCAACCACCCGTGGTCTTAAGTATGTCGTCATAATAACTTTGTGTTGTGTTCCGGTATTAGTGACCTAAGTTACTGTACCCTTATGGGATAGCAGCGTGTTTGTGGTGCCCCTAGCGTCGCAAACATCTATGAGCGGGAACTGCTTACTGTTAAATGGGCTGTCAGCCTGTCTGCTCTTCCTCACCAATAAAAAAAATCCTTACCAAGAACAACAAATTTATTTAATCTGCTAATAGTTCTTTCTTGTCAGGATGTATGTATTAATATTTTATTTTTGTTTTAAAGACCTGCAGGGTTTCACCAAAGTTCGACAATGTCTGGGGCATAACGTAAGCATATATTTTGTGTATTCGTTATCTAGTACCCATAACACAAGTGCTAAGCCACTGAGTTTGGGAATAGATGGAGCTGTGTGAATTGTCCTAGTATATTTATTTATTTATTAAATTTATGTAACTATATTTATACAGAGAAAAAACAAATAAGTATTCATTTTTTAACATTAATGCTTGTAATTTATGTTGTGTACAAAGAATAATAAAATAACTGTCTTTTTTGAGTAATTATTTTCTGTTCTTCCACAGCCTATGTATTAAATTCTGCGTTAAATACCACTTTATGCTACTTTTGTCGCAATAGATATTGAATTTATATTCTCAAATTTCTATGTCAATCAGCCACTCAATCAACTTGTCAATTGCATATAATTGACGGAACATACTCGACATTTCTCCTACACGTACTTTCAAGAACCGCGGTTTTGTAGAATTAAATTGACATCAACCACACAGCTGTGGCGACGGTCGATCGATACCATTAAAATCGCTTTCTGCATTTGATTTTACGAAAATCTAATAAAAATAATATATTATATTGGCAAATAAGCATACATTTTTCTCCGTGCAGGGGCGCAATAAGAATACTAACCTCTGTAGCCGAGGTTGGCTTGTCCTAAAAGGCGACGAAACAACCCAAGCCCGTCTGGATGGCAACCACCCTGAGTCCATGAATATGCCGCCATAATAACCCTGTGTTGTGTCATAATAAAACTAGTAGTACTATAGTACTTCGGCCACATTGCCCGAAAAGACAATGACAACTTGGAAAAGTTAGTCGTCACCGGTAAAATCGGGGGCAGCCGATCGCGTGGCCGTAGTCCGACATGTTGGTCGGATCAAGTTCGCACCGCACTAGACACATCCGTCTACGAGGCGCTACACGGCGCTGAGAACAGGAAGCAGTGGAAAACAACCATACGTGATAGACTGGAAGGTGTTGGTCGCGACCCTCAGATATGAGGACTACGATTCGAGGAGGAGGTGTCAATAATAATCTTCTTGCATTAGCGACCAAGCTTCCTGTATCTCTGTTCTAGCGTGTTTGCGATTCCCGTGGCGTCGCAAACATCCATAAGCGACGGTAACTTACTATTAAGTAGGCCGTCACCCTGTCTGCTGTTGCATTATTACAATGTTAGTTTGTATTCCAAGAATAGGTTCTGTTACATAATATATTACGAGTTAAAATATGAAATTGCCGATTTGTACAAAAAAATTGGAACTTGTTTTTTTTTATCTAAGATGTAATTTATTTACTCAAAATATTAACCCTCATTGTCTATACATTGCTTCCATCTAAACGGAATGTTTGGACTTTTAGAGATTTATAATCTCTAAAAGTCCAAACATTTCGAAAAATAAATATATACATTAAAACTTCGTTATAGCGATATTGAGAGTGGACGTCCAAAAACGCAATCTTTACAGCTTGCGTACACGGTCACAAATATAAACTCGACAATCTATGTTCTTACCAATGTTTTGATATAGCAGTGTTTTATTTTTTAAAAGCTTGTGCTTCGTGGTACTGCTTAGATTTGTATGAAAAAATCACGATCAATCACTCGTTCTCGTAGGTATGAGACTTATAAAAGCACGAGAAAGAAAAAACAGTACCAGAAAAGGAGACTCCTCGAGTTCGGTGAGTCCCCTCAATTCCCGTCCTCTATCAATAGGGTGTTTTCGCATGACGACAAAGTACCATAAAATTTACCCAAACCAGCTATACCATTACAATCTGATCGTATCCCCAACTTTTGATTTGACCCATAAAACTAACCCGATAAAATATGTATATGCGGAAATATCGTGAAATATGTCCATCTAACATTTATCACAAAAATGTGTACTTAACTTTTGCAACAGGGACGAATGAAATATTCCAAAACACAGGAAACGTGCCTTGTCTCTCTGCAATGTAGCTTAGAGTATGGTGACTATGAATTTCTTTGTTAGATATAATTTTTTGCACAGTTTTCTTACTTTCAAATATCTATATCATTCAATCCGTGGGTAAACTTCAATGAGTCAATGTTTTCTTATGCAAAACTTTACAAGAACTGATACTAAATGAACCAGCACAAACAGTAATCTGTCACTATTTTACAACGCCTTAGAACCCGGTTGAAACACATGGTTGATAAAAATAGACTTTACACAAAAAATTTAATAATCTTAGAAATGATACATGCATAACATTACATTACATCTATATCTATTTAAATGTATTTTTTATTCTTGTGGACAGCAGAAAAGCTGACGGTTCACTTAATAATAAGCAGTTTGTTATGTGGGCATGTCAATAATACACGAACGTGCGGGACTAATTGAACTATGTTTATTTATTAATCAATCTACCCATAATCCCCAAAATAAACATCAAAACATCTAACAATTATTGAACTAACTTTTTTTTTATTGCTGTAGGGCAGCAGACAGGCTGACGGCCCGCTTAGGATTTAGCAGTTACCGTCGCCTATAGGTGTATGCAACGCCAGTGGCATCGCGAACACACTGCTGTCCCATAAGAGTACAGGAACTTGGGTCACTAATGCCGGAACACAACACAAGGTTATTATGGCGACATACTTAAGACCAAAAGTGGTCGCCATCCAGAGAGGCTTGAGGCCCTACCACGAAGCTAGGGTGGGTTGTTTTGTCGCCTTTTACGACAGGCCGACCCCGGCCAAAGAGGTTAGTATTCAGTCTCCGCCCCTGCACGGATAAAAACCGAAACCGAAAAAACTTAACCAATAACTAAAAATTAACAAACAATATAAAACAGTAATCAATTTTTGCAATTATGAAATTAATTATGTCAATCATGTTTTTTTTTTTCAAACAAATTATGCAATCATTATCCAAACTTAATTGTCACAAATATTATATTATACGAAAAAAAATATTATGAAAGAAATGATGTTGACAAAACATATCTAAAAAATAAAAAAAAAATCGTCTTCCAACAGCAGCGGGTCCTTGCAGATATCTAGAAGTAGATATTTGCGATGCTAGGGACACCGTGAACGTCGCTCCCGGCCCTGGTTCTGTCCACGGTCGGGGGCGATCCTGGATGGACGGCCGTCGTCTCCTATTGCGAGGCAGTCATGTCCGCAAAGGAGACGGCGAAGCGGGAGCGGGAGTAAACCTCCACACTCCCTTCCTGCCAACGCAGGCCACGTTGTCGGCGCCGAAGGGCAACTAACGACCTCCAGCCGCCGTAGAAAGCGGCCACGGGTGGCCCATCGGGGGAGGATCCGCTGCCCGCACTATTGCCGCGAGCGAGAGGGCCGCGTGCTGTTCCGCGGCCCCCCTCAATTCCTACAATACAGGAGAGCGCCGGGGGGATGAAACCCTGACCCCCTGGCGCCAACACTTTAGAAGAGGTCCGCCTTGAGACAAAGGGCAGGCCGACGTCGGCCCGAGTCACGAGATCGGCAGGCCATATATCCGTAGGCCCAGGCGTAGGCGATAGGAGAACAGCGGGGTTTTTTAGTGGGTAGTCGGACGGCCGAACACATTTACCGGAATCCCAATATCCCTCGGTCCCCCCGGGCTGGGGAACCCGTCAAGAGAGGGTTTTCCCCCGAGACCAAAAAAAGGGACACCATGAACACGCTTCTGTCCCATAGGCTATATAAACCTGGGTCACTAGTGAATATTTAAAAAATCAGTTAAGTTGTTTTTAAGTTTATATGGAACAAATAAATCTAGGCTGGAGTTTAATGTTATAGTAATAATTATAATGTAAGCGTAAATTAAAAATGAATAGCCGTCTGAGTATTGCAGTTTAGGAACTCCAGTATTGCGTCAGTCCACCAGGTGGGTATTCTTCCTCTACTCCTTCTCCCCTCAACTTAATAAGCAGAGAAGCATGGAGAGACCTGACCCGAGATGCAGCTTATGGTAGTCACGAGTCTCAGCCATGAGGTCACGACGTAAAAAGAAGAAATTAAAAATATCGGATTTTATAAAATAACAACATATACGAGTGTATGATGGTCACACTACAATCACGAGTTGGCCAACTATGAATAAATGTGCCTTGCTTAGCTACGAATGGTTGTATAGATCACGGTTGTCTAAATGCAAAACCTCAGCATGTCTATACAAGTACCAACCGAATCAATGGCATACCTATTCTATACTCATCCTGGACCCGCAGTTTTAATATTTGAACGATATGAATTTTCTAGAAAATCAACTCTCCAGACCAGAAACTTAGAGCGTGAAAGTACATATTTTGAAAGTACATATATACTTGGTAAATTAATGTGTCTAATATAAATTTCCATACAAATTTAGTATTTTATATTCAAAGATAAGTCTGAGAAAGAATTAGAAGTCTTTAAATTGAGCAAAATTCAAATAACAAACAAAAAACTAAGAAAATATAAAATAAACTTGTTTTCAAGCTAGCACTTAAAGATACTATCTAAACAGTCAACAAAAAGTATGTCGGACAAAGATTTGCGGGGCAAAGTGATGAATACATCGTTTTTGTTGTTACATTTAGAGGCGTTTTACACGATACACATTTGAGCTAAACTTGTTGTCGTTAGATCTGCTATTATGAATATACAGTGCATGTTTATTATATTCTACATGTATATTTCGTCAGTACCATCAGACCTTTTGTGACCCTTAGCAAAGTAATGGCGTAATATTATTTACATCGGTGACTACATACTTTGAAGAAGAGGAATTATGTTTGAATAAAATATTATTTCAATCCAATTCACATGTAGCCCAGTGACATCACTCTCGGAGAGACGTGCCCGTGAACTCTTAATTTCGGCTAAATAATTACAGTAAACAGAAATTTATAGATTACGCGCTTATTTTAGAGGATGGTATGCAGCGCAGATAGATTTTCTCATAACTTAGATGTTATATTATACATGACTCTTATCTTCATCGAAAATCTCATAACTCATATTATACATATTTGCCACGTAAGAACGGTGACAGAAAACATCATGAGGAAACCTACATACTGAGATATACAACCCGCCAATTTGTATTGCACAAGCCTGGCGGGTATATAGTCCGTTTCTTAGAGCCCAGCTATCAAACATTATAAACTATTGTAATAATCCATTTCACATTCCAAAACGCAGTTTTGAAATCCCGGATCCATTTTTAGATTTGAACAAAACTACTATACGATTTTTTTTGAGTTTTTTTTTATTGCTTAGGAACAGCAGACAGGCTGACGGCCCACTTAAAGTAAGCAGTTACAGTCACCTACAGAGGTTTGAGACGCTAAGTTAGGGATAAGTCGAGTGATGGCTTTTCGTGACTCATAAAATTTCAGTGAATGTTTAACCAATTTTGTTCGCCGTATACACACTAAGCATAGCTTTAGGGGATTAAATGTTGCGTATAATTTAACGACCTTGCCATGGGAAACAACATTTTCTAAGGAGATGTAGGCGCGAAATTTATGATTTTTTCTAGGAACTTTCCGGAAAATGTCATTCTGAAAAAATATTTTGCATTTTTTACTTCTAGTGACTTGAAACGTTCTGAATCATTTATCATACGTTTGCAATGTTTGAAAACATACCTTTTTACTATTTCGGCTTCATTGTGTTGTTAACCACTTCTTAATTTTGATTAACTGTATTAATAAATAGTTACAATAGCGTCCAGCTTTAAGTAAAAAACTTTTAGATGATATATTTAAAAAAATTTAAAACTATGTTTAAATAAAACTAGAGACTTTTTAATGGTGCACGATGCACCAACTTCCATAGCTATGGGTTCAATCTCATAGAACCTATTTCAAAATTTATCCTTTGAAGAATATTGGCACAAGCTAAAGGCGTGCAGCCAACATTCTTTATGAGCCAACACTGGCTTGTACAGTTAACTTTAATCAGTTTCAGCGTTAATTTAAAAGAATTTTCTTAAGAAATGTTTTGTATCATTGTTATACAGACAACGAAGCCATTGGATTGAAGCCAGTTTTCAAAACGACAGTCATATATCCAACGTCTATGCTACATGCACTATTTATGTTATCACGTCTTCTAAAATACGACAACGTGAGAAGTTTCTTGAATTTTAAACAATTTATTTCATCTTACATGTTTTTTAATATTAAAAATGTGAAGCTGTTTGTTTTTAAATTTTCCATTCGTATTCTAGCTTTGTGAATTTACCGTTGTTATTCATACTGCGACCGCGTACTGGAAGACGCAATGTTGGTAGGCCCCCACAAGATGGACCGATGATCTGGTCAAGATCGCCGGAATAGGTTGGATGATGGCAGCTCAGAACTGATCGTCGTGGAGATCTTTGGGGGAGGCCTTTGTCCAGCAGTGGGCGTCTTCCGGCTGAAATGATGATGATTATGAATAAGGCGGTTTTGCCTGTTCTATAACTATATACCTATAACTATAATCTATTACGTCGATAAAAAAGGTTGTTAGATCTGTGAGAGGTGTGAGTACGTGGCCTATAAGGCCGAACAAACACATACTATCCACAATGCCATTAATGTGCTGATTCGATATAAGTGCTTGAGCCTGAACCGAGTCTTCTCTTGCGACATGACGCAAGATGCTATTTTCTTGCTGTACTTTAATGACTTGGTCACTGATCCCACACCCGTGCGCATAGGCGGCGATACATTCAAGCGCACGGAACAGGTGAAATAACTGTATTTCACGCGTCTGGTGACATTGACTCCGACATTAAGGCACGCATTGGTGCCGCTTGGACCAAATGACGTGAGGGACTGGTGTCATCTGAGACCCTAAAATACCTGTTACAGGGACAGATCTATAAGACCATCATTAGGCCGGTCTTTTTATACGGATGTGAAGCATGACCGGTGTTGGAGTAACACAAGCAGGCACTGCGAGTCATGGAGATGAATATGCTGCGGTGGATGTGTGGAGTAACGCGGAAGGACCGCGTTAGGATCTCTCGCATTCGCGGCAGCCTTCATGTCCGTGACATTGCGGATAAATTTCAGGAGCGTCGCCTTCGCTGGTATGGCTACATTTTACGGCAACCGGCTACTTATGTGGGCAACAAATGTCAGGCCATGCCGCCACCACTGAGCAGGAGGGTAGACCCAAAAAGTGCTAGCTTGACGTCGATGGACTGACCACCAGAGATGCCGAAGATCGTGCGAAGTGGAGAAGAAAAAGTCGGATAGCGGACCCCAGGCGCTGAAGCGAGAGTTTGGGTTGCAACCGGGATTCAACGCTAAGATGCTGATGATGACTTTAATGAGTTGGCCAGAATTCTTTTACTCGCCATTCGGTATTGTGGTCTTCAATCTCTAACGTACAAGCGCTGCTCACAGTGCGAGCAATTTCAGGCGTTGCATTGTATAATTCACTTATTCCCCATTTCCCCAGGAAATTATACTAAGAAGCTGTATTGTGAGACACTAAATGTAGATGGTTAGAGTCGCATTTTTGCGGGGTTTAGAGGCGGTGGATTAAATGAGCAAGCAACATACTCTGTTGTAGAATAAACTGCTCTGGAATAAAATATTCCCGATTCGTGATCGTGGTTAGGTTAGCATTATTTGTAGCAATAAAACTACTATAATCACCTTAGGATAAGATTTACTATAAGTAACTGCCTATTTAACTATTCAAACTTACTCGCATTATACACATTACATAACACTTTACAATCATTACATTTTTACACACGTTATATTTTCTTTAATATTTATGTACCTATATGTATTATAAGCGTATTTATTATTGTCTCATCTTCCGTTAAGTCCCACAGAAATAAGTAGATATATTCCAACATATACAGCTTTCGATATCTCAAATTACCGATTAGTAGAATAATCTAGGTTTATTACTTTGGGAAAACACAACGTAGGTGTTCTAGCCGTAAAGGCGATCTCTGGCCAGAGCATCACCTGAAAACCGTCGTTCGTCGTGTTTGGTGAGCGATAGAAATTAATTAATTTACTATCTCTATTTTATATGAAAATGTGTAATTTTCTCATCAAACAGGATTTCATATCTACGACTGCTCATTTTATCACTCAACTATTCAAACTATTTAAATACATAATTCTTAATTAAATTTTATTACTGTTTCGATTCATTGTTACTGATCAAACCTCCTCGTACATATATGTACATCGCTACAAATATACGGATATATTATTATAACAAGCGTCGCGGAGGGTGAACGTTACATTACAGTATTCAAGCCTACTACGAACAACATCGTTATATACATGAATCATAGTCTGTGGATCTCTGAACTCCCTGCAATTTCTTAACACAAAACGTAGTTCTGATATACAATGATATTAATTCTAGTTATAGTAGTAGTGGTAGTTATATATAAATGTTATTAATATATTGTGACAATTAATACCGCCATCTTGTCTCAAAGTAAGCTGGAGAGCGCTTGTAGATGGTTGCTAGACAAGTTTTACACTAGAAACTTTTTTGTTAATAAATACATATGTTGTTATACATACCAGACGTGCTAAGATAATAGTGCTACGCAGATCTTATATACTAATAATAATATTAATTGGCAATTTTCTAGTTAATTTAAAAAAAATGTACTTTCAAATTGCTAAGTATAATCCGAGACAAAGTAATAACAGAATCACACATAAAAGCTAATGAAGTTCGTTGACATCATTATGGTTAAAATTCATACCATCGGTACGACGACCGTATGAAGCTGCCTGAAATACGTGTCTTGGGTAAACTATTTCAGGCCAAACTTTAAGAGTTCTAGTGTACCTTAGGGCGTATAGTATAAGTGGCAGCCACTTCATTTTTTAGCATTATAATTTTAATTTGTTATATTTTAAAGGGAGGTAGCTGTTTAGTATAACCGTATAATAACGTCCCTCAGCTGAGCTCCAGCTTAATTTATTCCTTCAACGTCCTCTTCGTGCAGGGGTGGAGTAAGAATACTAACCCCTGCGGCCGCGATTGGCCTGTCTTAAAAGGCGACAAAACAACCCACCCTAGCTACGTGGTAGGTCCCCAAGCCCGTCTAGATGGCAACCACCTTTGGTCTTAAGTATGCCGCCATAATAACCTTGTGTTGTGTTCCGGCATAAGTGACCCAAGTTACTGTACCCTTATGGAACAGCAGCATGTTCACGATACCACTGGCATTGCAAACACCCATAGGCGCCGGTAACTGCTAATCTAAGCGGGCCGTCAGCCTGTCTGCTGTCCTACAGCAATAAAAAAATTCCCTTAACGGTACGTCTTAACTTCTAACCGTCGTCTGCAGGTGATTCGGTAGCGTATACCTTCTTCATAATAGAACTAGTTTCCTTTTGGGTGTAAATTTTGCTCTGATCAACTTAAGTCATTTTAGCTTCTGTTTCAAAGTTATTTGTACTAAGGCATAAGATTTGGTCAAAGATGGTATACTTTTATTTATAGCTAGAGATCAGCAGACAAGCATACGGCCCACCCTGGCAGGTGGTCACCGTCGCCTAAAAAAACTTTTTCATTTCACCAACAAGATTCTTTCTCAATTTTACCTTTCCCTTTCGTTTCCCCAAAATCTCCCTTTGTCACTCTTCTAATGCAATCCGCTATTTCATTCCAACATTAATTTACAGATTTTCCAACCATATCACCCATCTATACCATTTTCCTACCACTCTTTATTTAAATTTACTGGCATACTCTTCCTTTTCCAGAAAATGCCATTCAATTTTGGTGGCTGACTATGTCTTGTGTTTTAAAATTTTCGGCGTTATGGTTACGTCTAAAATAAGGAGTTGGTGTTGAGAAACCACACTTGTACCGGGACTCTCTTCGCAATCTTTAACTGATTTTATTTTACTTCTTCTTATAAGAAAATAGTATATTTTTGTGTTGTGGTTTCCGCTGTTATACGTAATCAAATATGTTGATACTTTTTTGAAAAATGTTTTCATTTCCCCTTCCTCATTTATATTTCCGAATCCCAGTCCCCTATGAACTCTTTCATATTCCTCGTTCATTCTTCCCACATGCCCATTAAAATCACCACCCTACGTCTTACCTAATACGTCTTTCTTATCTGCTATGTTAAATATGACTGTATCAAAATCACCCTAAAAATTTCTTTGTTTTTTTCGTTAACTTATATTTTTCGTTATTTTCTAATACCTCTGATATCTCTCTTCCTCTTCCAGTCATTGTACCTACATTCCAACTTGCTAATCTTATATTCATTCCAAGTACTTGCGTGTCCTTTTCATTTGAGTACATTTTGTACTAATAGTCGTGGCTTGCTTTTTATGACCGGCCGCCTGCCACACGTTAACCCCTCTCTAGGGATTATTCAAATATTTTAAAGCTTTGTGTAGTTATAAACATAAACCACTTATAGAAATTTGCAACGTAAATATTATTAACAACTTATATATACTACTAAAGTCCATAATTTAGATCACAAAGATATCCAATGGTCTTGCCTCTCCTTCATAGCACTGTCGCTTCTTATGTCTCCTATTCTAAGGCTGTAATAATCCTTAGTGAATCCGTCCAACAATATTAGATGTTGTTCTTTTATAATGTTTAAACATTTGACACTTTACTGTACTTTCTTTCGTTTCCCACCCTATGAATAGATTTGTGTTTACTTTATTATTCCAAACACGTAAAAAACAGATAAATATTTGTAGACACAATTTCAATTTTGGTTAGTTCTTTTAAAATTTGTCATGTGTGACATCTATACGTCAGTTTACTAAGGCAAACATTTATGGTGAAATATTTTTACGTAAAAAATTCCTTTTATGTAAAAATCAGAGGTTATTTTTTTAATTTTTTTGAATTAACACTGTTATTACTATATTATATGATAACGAATAAAATACATGCAAAGACAATCCCCTATTGAAATATCTAACTAAAATATTATTTCAGTGAACAAAACAGTATCAAAAGTCAAAGTTCATTTAGGGAAGAATATCATGAGGGATCTTATTTAGGTCACATCGTACCTACTGGAGACGTAAAAGCAAAATGCAATTAGCAAATGGATCTATCATAAATATAATTATGGTAATTGAACCTCTCCTTTACGTAAAATAAGTTCTTTGAAATGTTATCGGCCTAAGATTGAGGAATTAATTATGAAAGAAACCTAACATACAATTAATTGTCGAAGATTGTAATTAAGAAATAATTCTAATAAAACTGAATTTTCTTCGATGATTTTTCTGCTCAGTTCAAGTAATATTATAACATCTGTTATTTTATCAATACTTATTTTTAATTTTACGTTTGTAGTAATGTTTATTTAAAATTTTACTGTAAATTTTTATGCAAATAGAAAACTGTGAGTAAAACCATTATTTATAAACTTATTCATTTATGAATATTTTATATGGAATGTATAATTTAGCCCTCATATTAAGCTTTGAGACAAGATCAGAAGTGATATTGATGTCTAAGAACAGCCAAAATTGGTAAAACAAACCAAGCTACAAGCGAAGTGCAACACGTTCATTGGGAGTCGTTTACTTTTGTACTGAGTGCGCGTCTGCCACAGCCGTCACAGCCGAAAGAACTGAACTTTTGAAATGTTTTGCACAAGTCTTCATTCAGCCTGTGTTCAACTGTTGAGTATTAGTCTTTGTGCATCACTAAGTTTTCAAAAATGACAGAGAGAGATAGAATATGATTAATATTGTTATTAACAGTTGAACATTGAGAGTGTCCTCTTACCGCCCCTTCTGAGGCCACAGGGGCAATTCTCACTAAGTGACACGCTAATTTAAAATTATAAGTACAATCATCAAAGATAATACTTAGGGGTTTTGCTACACAGTAAAGTGGTTATTATAAAGATTAAAGGTGAAGCTTAGAAAATACTGTATAATTCAACCCCCAGACTAGATGAAGTAACCCTTCTGCTTAAAAGTGATATGAGTGAATTATGTTTCACGAGTTCTTACGTTGGAAGTAACTGTAAATTCTGAATGTTATTACTCAGGGCAGGATTTCAGAAAGGTAAATACGTCTTAGATTTTTAAAGAAAATTTTAAGAAAAAAGTGGATGTGAATTAAAGTAAGGAACTTACTTAGAAGCTTAATATACTTTCTTCAATTCACAAATAGTGATGGAAGTACGGTTTTGCTTTCGGAGTTAAGGGGTCATTTTTTATTGCTTTAGGTCAGTAGAGAGTCTGATGGCCTACTTAGTAGTTAGCGGTTACCGTTGCCTATGGGTATTTGCAACGCCACTGGCATCGCGAACACGTTGCTATCCTATAAAGGTACAGAGACTTGGATCACCAATGCCGGAACACAACACAAAGTTATTATGGTAGCATACTTAAGACCAAACGTGGTCGCCATCCAGACGGGCTTGGGGCCCTATCACGTAGCCTCAGAATTACTCAAAACTGGATCATGGACGTACTGCTGCTCATCAAGACTTTAATATTGCGGAAACCACCCCTACTTACCAACCTTACCCTAATTTATAACCGCACTTCATGATAATACACACTATGCATTATTAGTATTATAATGCAGCAAAAAGAAACAACAGGATCTTTTGTGGAGCAATTCAGTTAAAAGTATATTTAATGATAAAAATACTTAAATGAAATTAACTAAAAATACAAACAAATTTCAAAACAAACTGTTACTCGTGAAGCGTGTTACTCGACAATTTTTTTATTTATATTTAATTGTTTTTTAAAACTTATCATATTTGTACACAGAGGACAAAACTTTTGTTTAAGCTGTATATTTTTTGTAACTGTATATTTTCAAACATACATACATTAAATAATTAACATTAACTGATAATGCTTACAAACTCACTAATACACGTTGACACTATAACACCTTATAAATACTATAAAACAATATATATATATATATATATATATATATATATATATATATATATATATATATATATATATATATATATATATATATATATATATATATATACCTAGTCAGGTCATAAGTATTGTCACACAGTAAAAACTTTTCTTTTAGAATGCTGGCCACAAAAAAGTTTATTGAATTCGAATTTCGAATTGTTCATGAAAATAAAAATGTATACTTTTAGAATTTTACTTATTTTTAAATATGGAGTGGACGCTTAAAGAAGACCGTGTTGCAGTTATTGCGTTGCATCGTTACAGTTACAAGCCAATTCAAATTTTTAACATACTGAAAAATTTGAATATAACCAAAAGATTCGTTTATCGTACCATCAAACGATACAATGAAGACTCTAGTGTAGATGACAGGTCAAGAAGTGGTCGCCCTCGGTCTGTTAGGACTCCAGCAGTGATAAAAGCTGTGAAGGCACGAATTCAAAGAAATCCCAAACGTAAGCAGAAACTGTTGGCCCTTCAGATGGGGTTAAGCAGAACCACGGTGAAAAGGGTGTTAAATGAAGACTTAGGGCTTCGGGCATATCGAAGAAAAACAGGACATCGTTTGAATGCTCGTCTAATGGACCTGAGACTGAAGAGATGCCGCGCTTTGTTGAAGCGGTACGCGGGAAAAAATATCGGGAAATTCTTTTTTCGGATGAAAAAATGTTTACCGTAGAAGAGAGCTACAACAAACAAAATGATAAGGTGTACGCACACAGTAGTGAAGAAGCGAGCAACCGTATTCCGCGTGTTCAACGAGGTCATTTTCCATCCTCGCTCATGGTATGGTTGGGAGTTTCTTATTGGGGCTTAACAGAGGTACATTTTTGTGAGAAAGGTGTAAAAACGAATGCTGTTGTGTATCAAAATACAGTCCTGACGAACCTTGTGGAACCTGTTTCTCATACCATGTTCAATAACAGGCACTGGGTATTCCAACAAGATTCGGCGCCAGCTCATAGAGCGAAGAGCACACAAGACTGGCTGGCGGCGCGTGAAATCGACTTCATCCGGCACGAAGACTGGCCCTCCTCCAGTCCAGATTTGAATCCGTTAGATTACAAGATATGGCAACACTTGGAGGAAAAGGCGTGCTCAAAGCCTCATCCCAATTTGGATTCAGTCAAGACATCCTTGATTAAGGCAGCCGCCGATATTGACATGGACCTCGTTCGTGCTGCGATAGACGACTGGCCGCGCAGATTGAAGGCTTGTATTCAAAATCACGGAGGTCATTTTGAATAAACTTTAATGTCATAAGAATCTATGTTTTGTTAAGTTCATTTTGGTATATGAATGGTTACATAATGAATAAACTTGTTACAATTATTTTACATTAAACATGTGACAGAATTTATGACCTGACTAGGTATATGCAACGAATGATAACTAGATATTTACACCAGTTATTCAATAATATATAATATCCGATATTTTATAAGAAACAATAACTGTAAATAACAAGTGGTAAATATAAAATTTTCTAAATCCAACACTGCAGATGCTGAGAACGCAATCTTGGATTCTTGTTTGCATCTCCATTATCATACATGGAACCGTAAACTGTAAGAATTTTAATACAGTTATACAAACATAAACATTTTAAGTGCTTCTTTTGTGATAGAAATGTTATTTTGCCTCAGGATTGTTAAATATTTATTCAAATTTTTCGGAAAGGTGAATCATAAACTTAAAACTCTATTATAATTTAAATAAATTTACATACAACATCGTCCACCTTTTGTATCTCTGAAAATCTTGTTGGCCAGAAATTTGGAGATATACGAGGTTTTACTTGTAATATTTAAACTAAGTTAAACTAAATTATGTAGTTCTGTCTGAGATATATTTTGACAATTAATTTACGCCGAGTGGATGAAATACAAAACTACCGCCCACCCTTTTGCTCTTGTATGAATCCTGTATGTTCTTTTCCTATTTATCTTTATCTAAAAAATTATCTAGAAAAACTAAAGTAAGCCATATCCTAATAATTCATGGAGCAAGATAACATAAATTTGGTATTCTATCCAATAATCTATATCACTGATTGTGATTGTATACTATATTTTTCATTAACGCTGTGGTACTTGCAACTTAATGCCAGTGCCGACTCGATACTGCTGAAGTATTGTTTTTTGCACAAATATTATATAGTCTCACAAAAAGTAATAAATTACAAATTAATAATAAAACCTGTCGTATTATATATCTAGGTCTAAACCACTATGGGTAAGAATGAAATAATGATATACGCGATGGAGGTGACTATATCAGACGAAGATTGAAAGCAGACTTAATGACAGAGTAATTAAGAAGTAAAGTTATCGTAGTTTAAAAGTGAATGTACGCGGAGGAATATAGGATAGATAAATAGAAAGATATAAGAATATAGATTGAAGAGATAGATATAAGAAGAATTAAACAAAAATAAAACGATGTTGAAGTATGTAAAGAGCTGAAAAACCTTCTTGAGTTAACCCAACATATTGTTAATATAAATTCATATTCTTCAAGCAGGGGCTGTCTAAGAATTCTGATCCCTGCGGCCGAGAGTCATCATCATCTAAGCGTAGTATTCCGGTTGCAACTTAAACTTTTGTTTCGGTGCCCGAGGTCCACTTTCCGTCTCTTTATACTCCACTTCGCCCGGTCTTCAGCATCCCTGGTAGTGAGCCCATTGGCACGCATATCACCCTTTACGACGTCAAGCCAGCACTTTTTGGGTCTACCCCTCCTGCCGGGGCCCAGCGGAGGTGGCCGAGAGTAGCGTGTCAAAAAGGGCGACAAAACAAACCTAACCAGGTGGTGGGGCTCCAAGCCCAGGGAAAGATACCAATGAAAAAATCGAGCCCGCTGACAATACTTTGCAGTTACAAAATCGCTGCTAGTAAAACGCTTTCATCCTAAGCCAATCGTCATCCACGTCTTGGTTCCATGCCTTTCCCATCCAGCCCCTACTAGTAACCTTATGCAAGTCATGAGCATATCAGCTAGGTTCAAACTACAGGACTGGTTTTATTTATCGCCCATCTATTCCTAAACTGGTCCTTCAGCTCGTATATTTTACGAGCTATATCAATTTAGTTCTGCTAATGATG
The DNA here is from genome assembly GCA_963693495.1 of Malacosoma neustria. Classification (NCBI taxonomy): domain Eukaryota; kingdom Metazoa; phylum Arthropoda; class Insecta; order Lepidoptera; family Lasiocampidae; genus Malacosoma; species Malacosoma neustria. The sequence continues at coordinate 14,741,078 of OY856383.1, forward strand.
ACCTCATTTCTAATCTTGTCTACGGACATAAGTATAAATCATGAGATCACCAAGTATAGCTCCCTCCATATCCCACTGAGACAGTTAAAATCTACGAAACAGTTCCATCGTCAGTGTCCACATCTCAATTAACCGACACTGACAGAACTAGAATAACTAGGAAAGTATAATATAGTAAGTATATTACGTGTTATTTTAGATTCAAATACTTATAAATATTTAATTTTCTTGCAAGGTTTATACAATACGGCCATTTCGAAAGCTATTTGGTTGTCTTGATTTATTCATGTTTCTTTGTGAACTTGGTTTATACGCCTATAGGCGGGTTTTGGTGATGTAAATCAAAAATGCAATCTCATTTAACGCGGAAGTTATGATATTGCTTTTGCTGTTTTGGGTTTAACTTTGTAAGAAATGAAGTGTGAATATTGAAATAGCATTAGGGATATTTGGTCGATCAATCTTGTCGCTATGTTTTGTAAAAGGCATGATATACTAAGCAGTAACATAAAAATATGTATGATATGTTATTCAGTATATAAGGATAATAAAATATTACACTTTCATTGTACGTTTGTGAATATAACTTTCTGCATTAAAAAAGGCATTTGAGCAATATTAAAAAACAATACACGAACTGTAACTTAGTAGTTACTTAGTAAGCACTGTTACTTAAATAATAAATATTGTAATGCGTATGATGTTAACACAACATATTACACGTCTGAAAACTAAAAACTGACTGGCCGCAGAGCATTCGACGATCGGGCGTTGAGCCACGGGAAGTCCCCCATAAAGTCCGTAAAGGGGAACGGGATACGTGAATTTAGTCACGTAGGCGCTTGCTACATCCTCCCCCTACAACTCAAACAGGGCGTCCCCGCGTGCGAGTTGTTTCCTCTTTGGACCACTCCTACGTTTTTGGAGGCTTGGCAGGCATTCAGGACTTCGTCGTCTGGTAAACGTGGTGACGTTCTAATACTTACCCATCGACGATATTTTCCAGAATGTAAGTTGGGCTCGCAGTTTCCTTAACTCTATAAGGACCGTTACGCTTCGGTATGAATTTAGGGGTTTGCCCCTTCGCGGTATCATTCGGATCCTGAGTCTTTAATAAAACTAAGTCACCAGCGGGCTGAGACGACGACTAACTTCAGCAATGTGTTTCTGGTTAGCTTGTGTCTTCTCGTGTATATCACGGGCGTTCTAAAGTACAATGTAAGGGAGTAAGGTTAGAAATGTAGGTGAGAATTCTGTACTGTCTATAATAGTCACTGCTGTGTTCATTTCAAATCTCACGGCGGGTAGGTAGATGTCCCAATCGCCGTGGTCTTGTCCGACCAGAATTGCGATTTGAGTTTTCATTGATTGGATTGGCTTCTGAATTCGGCTTCTTCGGTGGTAGGGGGTGATTAATGCCAAAAGTGTGGCATACCTATTGCATGACGTCTGCTACAAACTGTACTCCGTTATCACTTATCATTCATTTGGGAACTCCATATCGCAGGAGTACTTCAGCGATCAAAGTCTTAGCACATTCTACACTTATCGTATTGGGTAAGGCGAATAATTCAATGCAATGGCTACATATGTCTTCAGCTATGAGAATCCACTTATTTCCACCTGGTGTTTCGGGAAGTGGTGCAAATAGGTCTATAGCTAGTACTTCACATCGACGTGTCGTGGCTGGGCATTGCAATAAGTTGGCTGGTTTTCGGTTGTCTATGTTATACCGTAGACAAGGTACGCATTTCTTTATGTATTCTGAAATGAAGTACCTCACACCAGGCTAATAGTATTTAGCGCTGATCCAGCTTCATGTGCGTTCTTCTTCCAGATCTCCAGCTGCTGGAGCATCGTGGTAATCCGCAAGAACTTTGTTACGTTCATGTATAGGAGTATACAAGGTCCATATCTGTAGAGCACTCCGTCGGAAATGACGAATCCTCGGTCTGTCCAGGTCCTCCCCCTGAAGGGATCGTTGACAGCGTCCAGGTCTTCGACGATTTTTTTCAGCTCTGGGTCCCTCAATTGATTTTCACGCACATCGTGGAAGATCGACTTCGGCGTATCCTACGTGGCAGTTACCTTCGATCAAGCATTGTGAACGGGAAAGAATGTCGGCCACGGTGTTGCATCTGCCTAGTGTATACTCTATTTTTAGATTGTATTCTTGAAGAGTGAGTGTACGTCTAGCTAGTCACCTAGCTAGACGGACACTGGGTGATTTCAAACGCTTAAGCCAGCACAGTGGCTGATGTTCGGATTTGACATACACCGTTCCCTCGATGTAACCGCGGAACTTGTTTACGGCCCACACTACTGCAAGAGCCCCTCTCTTCGTCGTGGTATAACTACGCTCAACGTTGTTTAATAGACGACTGGGGTATTCAACTGGTCTTTCGTTTTCACCTTTTCTCTGCATCAGGAATGCTCCCAAACAATACGCGCTACTGTCTGTTCGTAAGGTGAACGGCAATTTCTCATCTGCCTGGTGCAGAATAGGTGGAATAACAATTAATTCCTTAATACGTTCGAAAGCCTGCTGTTTTTCTTTTAACCATTGCCATTTACTGTTTTTCTTCAATAAATCTGTCAATGGTCTAGCAACTTTGGCATATTGTGGTACCAAATGCGGGAACCAGCGGGCCGTCTGTAAGAAAGTATTCAGATGTTTTATATCCTTCAGAGCAGGCATATCCGATCTGGTAGTCGTCTTTTCCGGGTCTACCTGTAATCCACCTGAAACTATGATACGTCCAAGAAACTTAATTTTATCTCGCGCAAAGTGGCTCTTCTCTCTGTTAACATGGAGGTTGAACATCTTTAGACGGTCAAACACTACATTGCCGCTTTGACGGTAATATCATCCCGGTTTCGTGGCGTCTCATTCCAGCAGCATTAACAATCCCCGGAGTGCGTGCACGTCGCTTATGGCGGCGTACTCTTTATAAGTTTAAGTTATTGACTAGTAAAGCGTGCGGTGCAGTAGGTGAAAGTCCCGGTAGGTGCAGCAGGCGCAGCGACCGAGACGGACTCAATCGCTTTCGACGCTGGCGTGGCCACTGTTGACTGCAATGAATCCACGATATTTCTATTTATTACATATTGGGATTGCGCAAAAACCGTCAAGAATGAGGTAATGGACTGATGCGTGTCAAAGAAGGTTTGAGTTGGCGGCGTATGCTGCATAGGTGTGTCATACGGCACCTGCCTCACATGTCCGGGAACATCTCTTGTTTCTCCGTCGTACTTTTGTTCGGTCGAAATCATTTCTGGCTTGTTCAGCAGGCGGCCAGCTCCTCTCGTCTTCTTTGGCGGCATTTTCACAATTATGTCTTAGTTTTAGATAGAGTTCAGCTACTAGTTGGGTGCCTTTGTAATGTGTATGATGTTAACACAATATATTACACAACTGAAAACTAAAAACAGACTGGCAGCCGCCGAGCGTTCGGCGATCGGGCGTCGGGCCACGGGAAGTCCCCCGCAAAGTACAGGGAGAACGGGGAAGAGTTTACATATACCGTTGCATGCCAGATGCTTTTAGTATTTGAAATTGCTTTAATCTAAGTTTTTAGTAAGATTTAAGAAGTAAATACCTCCAGCAGCGCCAAAAAGTACTGAAAGAAATACTGTTTTTAGAAGAGATAGAAATAGAAAATAATAAAAATGCTTTTACACATTGTTTCTTAGCATTTAAACTCTATAGAAAAATCATTATTTTTTTTACTACAACATACATATAATTACAACTTTATTTTACAAGACTTTTTAAATATTCGCCGTGCAGGGGTCCAGTAAGAATACTAACTCCTTCTGCCGGGGTTGGCCTGTCGTAAAAGGCGACAAAACTACCCTAGCTACGTAGTAGGGCTCCAAGCCCGTCTGGATGGCAACCACTCTTAGCCGATAAGTATGCTGCTATAATAACCTTGTGTTATTGTGATACCCCGGCATCAGTGACCCAGATTCCTGTATATCCCTATAGGCAGCTTGTTCACAGTGCCCCAAGCGTCACTAACATCCATAGGCGACGGTAACTGCTTACTATTAAGTGGACCGTCAGCCTATCTGCTGATCCTCAGAAATAAAAAAAGTTTTCTACATCCATGAACATTTCAAGGAGAAATAATTTATAATGAGAAACAAGATCAAAGAGCATTCATTTTTGGATTCATTTTTTAAATAGTACTTCGAGAAACACGCTTTTATTAGCTTCATACGTATGTTAGTATGTGCCTATTGTATGTAATGGAAACTTTGAGTATGATTTTGAACCCCTTTAAAACGTCGGATTAACTCGGAATTTGGCATACTTATCAAGAACCGATAACAATATAATAATTTGTATAGTTTGTATCATTATCCTTAACAGGATCCTCAGGATTAATGAATCAATTACGTCATGCGAGCGCGACGCCGAAAGTAAATTAGGGTCTTTCCCGCGCTTAAGCAAATCGCCGCGGCCACCACGATCAAGATTAATGAATCAACTATGTCATGCGAGCGCAACGCCGAAAGTAAATCGACGCCTTTATGTATGTCACTGTTGTAAAAAGCGTGGGGTGCTTTCTACAATATTTTTAAACTGTTTTTCGGAATGAAACTAGTAAAAAAAATTTATAACGATTGATATTGAGCACCTCACGCTTTTTAGAACAGTAACATTAATTTTCTCGTCAGTAATTTTATTCTTAAGTTCAGAATTATTGTTTTCTTTTTGGTTTTTTAAGCTAATATTTATTTAAAAATCGCTTTAAAAATGTTTCATACAGATTTACGAACTTGAAGTAAAATTGTTATTAAAATTCAATTATTTCAGGCCATCTCATGTCTCTGTAGTCGTTCAGACATCAGAATAGGGCTACGAATAGAAGTTCGCCGTCATAATTCAAAAAGTAAACCCTAATCGTGTTTAAAATTAAATTTCTTCCGCGATCAACTGTTGAGTACTAGACACAGGGTGAAATTAGTGCCCGTCGTTTATAGGCGACCATCCCTACCAAGATAATTATCACAACAAAAGGAAAACTTTATGTCAGAGATTCAACTGGATTAATTAATTACATGTATTCAAGATTGGAGTCCGCCATGTCGTTTTTTTATCAATCAGTGCGCACACCCGGCGCAGGCGCAGTCTTAAGAGGAACTGGTTGACAGTATGCCACCTCGTACAAACGCACTATTGACTGTCACGACAACCAACATCGACAACTTCATGATTTACGGTGTTGCTACTACTAAATAAATGACGTTCGTTCGGAAACCATTACTATCTCCGACATACATTGTAATCACTTTCGCAAGTTTTAGGTTATACCAGCAAAGAGGGTTTTGGTGTTATTTGCCACAAATGTATACGTTCATCACACTAATATTTATTAAAGTTTCTAGAAATGTATGGTAGTGTCGCCTTCGCTGTTATGGCCACGTTTTTTGACAACCGGCTACTTACAATGTCTGACCCCGGTAGGAAAAAAGCCGAAAAAGTATAGATTTGACGTCGCAAGGCACCCCTACTTATACAAGCCCAACAGACTCACTATCAGGGATACCGAAGATCGTGCGAAGTGGAGAAGAAAAAGTTGGAAAGCAGACCCCGAAACAGAAGCTGGGATTGCTACCGGGATTAATGTTAAGCTGATAATGATGACGAAGTTTCAGGAAAATAAATAAATCTATAACTACACACAAAAATACTACAAACAATAAATATATACAACCGGTTATTATCAAATTTTGAATATTGTAAATCATTACGGTTTGTTAACAAATATTAAACACAATAAATTAGAAACTTAATTATGTTTCGCGTGGATGCTATTGAGGTTGGTTAATCTCTCTGGGGAGCAATCTTCAAAGTTGGTGATATGTCACATTTAAATTTCAGTAGATGCTAATTAACACATTAGCAAAATGGTAATTATGCAAACATCAATGTGCAAGTTGCTCTTACTCAATTTGTTTATATACCTTAAATTCGTTGATACTTCTGTACTTGTAGAAGAATTAATCCATTTTTGTAAGCTTTCACTACATCCCAGGAATGAAATGGTCATTTCATAATCGTGATTTTTATGTGAAAAACTGGCTCATAATAAATGACTCCTTTGAAAAGTTTAATAAGTCAACTATTAAATTGGCATATATATTAGGTCTTTACCTATGAAATTGCCGTTTTGTATGAAAAAATTGAATTTGTATGAAAAAATTGAAATTGAAACGAATTTTTTTCATTTTTTTTTATTTGTATTAATCGAAGTAATCACCCATGCAATCAATGCATTTTTGCCAACGCAGTGGCAATTTATTGATGCCCTTCTTAAAAAAATCAGCTGGACGGGAGGCAACAAATTCTTCAAAGGCATTTTGTACTGCCTCTCGGGTATTAAATTTACTCCCGCCAAGAAGTTATCCAAATTCTGGAAAAAGTAGTAGTCTGTAGGCGCAAGGTCTGGTGAGTAGGGCGGATGAGAACTTCCAACCCCAGTTCTTGCAACTTGGAGACCGTCTGCTGTGCAGTATGAGGTCGCGCGTTGTCGTGTAGGAGCAGCGGAGACGAGCGATTAACCAATGATGGTTGGAGATGTACCAGCTTCTCCATCGTTGTGTTCAGTTTTTCACAGTACACATCTGCAGTAAAGCTCACCCCGTTTGGTAAGAAGTTGTGATGAATCACACCGGTTCTAGACCACCAAACAGTAACCATCACTTTTCTAGGGCTAAGTTTTCGTTTAGGGCATTGTTTAGGTGCTGAACCAGAATCCAACCAACTTGCTGAGCGCTTGCGGTTATCAAACAGAATCCATTTTTCATCGTAGGTAACAATGCGGTTCAAAATTCCATCATTTGTGTGTCTATTGAGCAGTGCAAGGCACGCCTCGACGCGTACTTCGCGCTGGCGAACATTAAGTCCGTGGGGCACCCGTTTCTCAAGCTTTTTTACCTTGCCAATTTGACGCAAATGGACCAATATTGTTTTAACGCTAACGTCGAAAGCTGCTGCTAATTCAGCCTTATGATTGTCTATCATCAGCTTCCACAATCGCCTTTAATTTGTCATTGTCGACCAAAGTCTTCGGACGACCGCGAGGTTCATTTTTCAGGTCGAAATTCCCAGAATGGAAGGGGGCAAACCAATAACAGGTGGTGCGTTGGTTTGTAGTGTTAGCTCCGTAAACGTCGTTGATGTTGCGTGCCACTTGTGCCGCGTTGCTGCCACGACGGTACTCATATTCCATAATTACTCGAATTTTTAACGTATCCATGATGACGAAAAAGATTGAAATGCGATGAAAATGGAACACTAATCAATAAACAAATGAATACTTTTGGAAAAAGAATTCCATGTTTTTAAAATAAAATTATCTTGAAATTATAATTCTTAACCAAACAAAAATTATTTTGATTTGAGATGGCCAGTACTGCAGAACGGCAATTTCGTAGGTAAATACCTATTATTATTAATATATTATATGGATTCATAAATAACATTGTTAAGTTTACTCCGCAATCTGGGTACAAAAAACTAAATGAGACGTCACGGGACGCCTGGCAGATGTGAAACATTATGCAGAAAAGAACAGATTGTGATAGGAACTAAATATGTCATAATGATAAAAAAGAAAATAAGTTTAGAAATTATTAATTTCCTTTATCATTTTCGTGAATTCCACTATCCTTAATTTAAATTTATTGAAAATTATTTTTTACCTATTAGTTAGATTTTTTTATAAAAGCGTGTTTTTTTAGTTTTTTTAACTATAATTTATTTTTAACTTTTTAATTTCATCAACTATAATTCAAAATTATGGTTAACCACCATACCTTAAAACTCTACACTTGTAAATTAACAGCGACATCTATGATTCACTAGCAATACTAATTAAACAAATATTCAAACGAACTTCTATGGTTTTTAATACGTGAACGTAATTGTTCTTGTACATCCTAGATGGCAGTATTTATATTCAGAAATGTAAATTATTTTTTAAACATTATTTTGTAATAATATGCAGAAAAGAACAGATTGTGATAGGAACTAAATATGTCATAATGATAAAATAAAATATTACGATTTTTTTCCAGATAACGATGACTATTTATTGAATAAACATTTATTTTCATTAAATACAAATAACGCCGGATCGAGTGGGAGAGAATCGCACAGTCGATTGTACCGCCACACCGTACACACTACTGCATATAGACTGTATATATATATATATATATATATATATATATATATATATATATATATATATATATATATATATATATATATATATATATATATATATATATATATATATATATATATATATATATATATATATATATATATATATATATATATATATATACCATCATATAGCGGAATGCGGCATGCGTCACCACGCCAGAAATCGGTTTTACGTGCGGCTATAGATGTTTCACATCAATAAAAATATACTTTTCAAGTAATCAGACAGTAGGCACATTTTCCGTATGCTTAACTTATATCTAATGTCATAATTTATTCCAAAATATAACATTGAAAAAGTGAACAAAATGGCAAAGAGTTATGATAGAAGATTGGAAATAAGAAATAGAGAAAACAATAGAGCAGAAGCCAAAAACTGTGAGTAGTTCATAGAAACATCAATTTATTAGCACTTATTAAACTAATCCATCTGACGTAACATCCAGTAGATAAAACTGCCTGAAGCTAGTTACAATAGCTCTTAACAGCTGTGGGCGGATCGCCTGACGGCCAAAACGACGGCGCTGCTACGCAGGCCGCAGTGCAACCTGGCCGTCAGGGAGATTAGGGGATACCGCACGGTGTCCTTCGAATCAGCCTCCCTGCTGGCCGGATCCCCACCATGGGCCCGAGTCCTGGCGCTGTTGTACCAGTTGCGCCGGGACGCGGCCGAACGTGGCTCTCGCCTCGCGCCTCGCGAAGTTGAGGTAAAGCGGGTGGAGTTGCGCGACGAGGTGCTCATGGTGGAGTGGAAATAGCGCCTCGCGCACCCCAGCGCGGGTCTCGCCACCATCGAAGCGGTGAGGCCCGTCCTGGCCGAATAGGTGGAAAGGCGCCACGGCGCCCTGACCTTCCACCTGATACAGGTCCTCTCGGGGCACGGTTGCTTCGGGAGGTACCTGTGTTGCATAGGGCGGGAGATGACGTCGGGGTGCCTAAACTGTGGCGCGGGTGACGAGGAGGACACGGTGGACCACACTGTCGCCGTGTGCTTTGCGTGGCACGAGGAGCGCCGCGCCCTCGTCGCCCAAATTGGCGCGGACCTGTCACTCCCAGCCCTGGTTCGGTCCATGGTCGGGGCGATCCTGGATGGACGGCCGTCGCCTCTTTCTGCGAGGTATTCAGGAGGCGGCAGAGCGGGAGCGGAAGTCAACCACCACACTCCCGTCAACCACCAACGCAGGCCACGTCGTCGGCACCGGAGGGCAACTAACGACCTCCGGGCGGCCCCTAGGGGGAGGATCCTCCACCCGCACTATTGCCGCGAGGGTGAGGGCCGCGTGCTGTTCCGCGGCCCCCCTCAACTCCAAGAGTCACACAGGAAAGCGCGGGGGGGGGGGGCAAAACCCTAACCCCCTGGCGCCAACACTTTAGAAGGGGCCTGCCTTGAGACTGAGGGCGGGCCGGCGTCGGTCCAGGCCACGAGATCGGCAGGCCACATATCCGTAGGCCCGGGCGTAGGGGATAGGAGAACAGCGGGGTTTTTTAGTGGGTAGTCGGATGGCCGAACATCTTTCCCACATATCCCTCGGTCCCTCCGCAATGGGGGAACCCGTAAAGAGAGGGTTTTTCCCCGAGACCAAAAGAGCTCTTAACAGCTGAGCTCACCTGAAAATCCCACACCTAACTGAAATTTGGTGTTCAAATAGTAATGATTCGCGTGTCCCAAGATTTATATAGAACTATGTTTCAGATTGCGATATCAAATAACAACTATCGATTTGTCTTCATTTAGCTTTTCGATATAGTACATATTTGAACACGGCAAATTGAGAACAAGCAATAAGGATGTCGGTAAACGTACTATTGACTCGATATATACAGCTACAAGAAGTATACTATAATAGAACTGTTTTTATTAAGATACGATATATACGAAGATACGCGATATCACTTAAAGATAAAATTAGATGTCACTGTTTCTAATTTTATGACGGCATGCATCGCTTAATCAGTTTTATTCACTTATTTTACACATTATAACATAAAGTTAAATAAACACAAGTGTAAAATGAAATTAATTGAATGGCTCAAAAGTAAAACGTATGAAGAAACAGAAGCACTTTTAATACAAATAAGCTAAAATAGGTGCATATGAATCAGTCAGGCAACATCAACTACAAAAAAATATAAATATTAACAACGTTTGCCGCAATCCACAGTCATTGTTTTTGCCATTTATTATTAGAGATGTGTATCATGAACAATGTGGCTAGTTTGAAATAAGTTAGGGAACTACTTTAAGAATAAATTTTCTATTATCTAGTAAAAAATAATAACATATAGAAATAAGTATTATATGTTATTTAAAATGTCAACATCATCTAAAAGGAAGATCCTAACCATTAAAACACAGGCTTAGCCTAGTTTACATGTTAGTAGTCATAAATCTGTAATGTATTTATTATTATACTTTTAATATTGGAGTGTTATTATTGTTATTATTAAGATTAGAGAGGTCGCGTATGTGGAATACAAATAATACATACTATATAAAATATACATAAATCGAAATGGGGAAATGAATATGGGAATTATTGGAAACGTAGTAGTAGGAATACCCACGTGCTATTTTTCTTGATGTGGAACAGCAGTCAGTTTGATGACCTGTTTGCAGCACAGTTACTAGTAAGTTGGATGTTTGCGACTTCACTGTCATCGCCAACACGTGCTTTCCGCGTAGGAGAACCGGAATCTGGGTTACTTACACCGGAACACAACACAAGTTAATTATGGCGGTATAATTAGAGACCAGGGTAGACCATTTAGCAGATCATAAAACAATTTATTTAAACTCATTTAACAAACCCTCTATTTGTTAACCACTGAATGTAGAAAGTTATTTATAACTTTGATACTTTGACCACGAGTTTGTATTTGTCATCAGCTTCATTGAAGAGGGATGCTTGAGCACGTTCCTGTCAAAGCATCAATCGCCTGACTATGCGGTTTTAGCTCACTCAACTGAAAGTTTGTCTAAGTGGTAACCACGTGGTATTCAGATGATTGGTATCGTGTACTTCCTTTGTGGCTTTGAAAATAAATTACACTAAAACCTTTGTCAAAGAAAAGCTACTGCCGTGGATAATGAAAATTGCTATTAAAATGAAAAGAAATACATATTATATATTTATAAAGTTCACATTTTAAGATAATTTTGTCCTAAACTGGCCTAATTCAGCATTAATGCTGGTTTAATAAAATCAGCGTAACTAAGACTTAATAGAAGAAGAAAAAAACAGTAATAACAACAGTAACCATCCTTAGAGTAAACAAATTTTCATTTTCAAAATATTGAAGGAAAGGAATAAAAATAGAAATTGGATTACATATAGGTCTAGAATCATAGCAAGCCAACCAAGCATTCTAGAATATTCAAACATAAAAACCTAATATCGAATAAAATCCGTATATGAATAATAATTATACTTTAATTAATATATTGACCCGCCTGAACATACATATAATGTTAAATTGAACATACATGAAGAATATATGATATCAGGCATGTAAAATTCTAAATTACGTAATGTAATTTTTTTAAAGTAAACATTGCTAATAGTTTTAGAGATTTCTCTCAAGACAATGGTAATAGATAAACGCAAGACAAATAAATTGAGACAGATAACAATTCAAACAGAATGGATATATTTTTCAAAGTATTGGCTAAATATCTTCTATAAATATTGATGTATATTTATACATTTCAATAAAAAGAGTAGGTACTCGTACAATAGATGATAGATGCTCGATCTACTTACGGCGGTAATCGTGCCATTTCCCAAAAAAAGACCAGATGTGATGTCTCAAAAACTAGAGCAACGGCCAAAAACAGGTATACGAGAAATAATTCTGACCTGAGCGGGAAGATATTTGAAAAAGATTAATAATAATTTGGAAAGATTCTAGAAGAATGTAAATGAGAGAAGAAAAAAAAAGTAGAAAAAGCGAGTTATCGAAACTTATATTCGCCGTTAGATACGCGATCTGCTCACAGATAATTTTTTTACACCGGTCAGTAAATATGGTATGCCAACCAAGCCGGCATATATTGCTATGCTAGAAACACTTAGCTTCAAGCTACGAAAAAAGTTTGTTGAAAAACCAGGTCCAAACACAATTACGTTTTATTTAATTACTGTAAATTGTAAGAGACCTATTAGGGTGAAAAATTGTTGCGATTCAAAGAATTCAGGTCAAATATTTAAATGAACTTATACAGGCCATGCCTTTTTAAGTATTTCCCACTACACAGTAGCTTTTAGTTTGAACATTATTTAAAGAGTACACCATTAAATTTTAATGATTAAAGAAACCCACACAATATTTTTTATTTGCAAATAATTTATATATATTTAGGAAACAAAATCTCAAGTTTGAATATTAAAAACTTTAGATGCTGTACGATGCCGGTCACGGACCTAGATGGCACCGTACGGGAATAAGAAGGATTGCTCGAGAGCAGTGGACTGTATGGGAGAGGAATGGGAAGGAGCGGTGGCAAGAGAGACACGATGTCTTGCAACGGGCAAAGAAATTCGCACTGACCTTGTTTTCACCCCTTCCCGGTTCGGTTCAGGTCGTTGAGGAACTGCTGCACGGCACCAGCTAAATACACAACACTGAACACACACAGATTTAACGGCACGGCCAATTAGAGTAACCAGGGAGGTCGAACGTCGACCGTCCCGTCCAGTTATTTATAATTATCGCACACGGTGCAAAAAGCGGTTATCTCATGCCAAACGTTGACACAAGAAGCCCAATTTTTCCGTCCCACCCTCGCTTACCATTATTACCTCACCGAGAGTGAGGGTAGATTACAAAAATCAGGTGGCGGGATTTCAAATGCCCTTATGCAAGGATCGAACATGCCCCCCACCGAAATCATTATGATGATTTCCAGGAAATAGGTGAGAATGGGAGTGAGACGTTGAGATAAATAAATAAATAAATAAGAGTGTAATACATAAGAATTAATCCTAATACTCTACAACTAATAAAGAAATAAATAAGTGTATAATGAAATTAATTAGTGTAGGGCAAAGGACAAATTTTATTCACAGGTCCTTTAAAGAGACCAGATTTAGTTCGCACAGTTACAACACGAACTATATTATTAATGCCTGGATGAATCTCCTCTATTCTTACTAAGGGCCATTGTAAAGGCCTTGTTAAATTAGATTTAAGTTTAAAAGTAGTTGTAACTTTTTTGAAATGTTTACCGAATGCCATGCAATTAGGTCCGCAGTCGGAATATATAAACTTACAAAGACCACGACAAGCTACGAGCCTGTCAAATGTGGCTAAAAAACAATCGTAAGATAGATCGGAGAGAAGCTCCAGGTGCACAGCCCTTTTTGAGAAATAAACAAAGATACATAAATAGGCTTTGTGCACCTTTGCATTACGCCTTAAACTTTCCTTAATAAGAAACGGAACGCCTATATCACAGCCAACGTGGCTGAAAACCCTTTCAGGTTTGAGACGTGCGGCAGGCAAGCGACCCATCAAAGGTTGAGAACCTCTGGGGTTGAACCTAAAACAATTAGCATACTTTGATAAAACTGATCGAATAACGTTTCGAGCATTGATTATCCAAAATTGTTTACATAAAATGCCATGTAACGTACATGGCCCTACATGTAAATACAATTTATGATAATATTCGATTATCATGTTAGTGGCATGACATTTCTTCGGAAGTAAAACTGGGTGCTTCGTATTATATGGAAGGTCAGAATGTAAAAGTCTGCCCCCCACCCTGAGGAAATTATTAGAATCGATAAAGGGACGCAACTTACGTAGTGAAGATACGTAGCCTGTTTTAATTAGAGTTTTAATTTCTAAGTTAAAATGATTCATTTGAATTGAACGAATAATAATGTCACGAGCCTGTGCCAGTTCACTGGTGGTTAAGGGTCCGAAAAGGCGTTCACCAGTTTTCAATTTTATATTATTTTTAAACCGCACGCACCAGGCCATAACGCGAGTGAGTTTATTAAATGAAGAAAATTTATTAAATGTTAATTCTAAATCATTAATTATTATTTGTTCATTGGACGAGTTAAAGCAAAAGGCGTCAACTAAAGTTTTCATCTCAGGGACTTCGGTTTTATCCGTAATAATAAATGTACTAATAGGCCACTTTTCAGAGTTATCTGATAGCCACACGGGACCATGGATCCACTCCCTGGACTGATCTACTAATTGATCAGGGAGAAGACCACGAGAGCATATATCTGCGATATTATTTTCGCTTCTTATATGGTGCCAACAGTTGGGTGACACCGATTCAATTATTTCACTAACACGGTTAGCAACGAACGTTTTCAATTTGTAAGGCTGTGTTTGAAGCCAGGATAAAACTATAGTTGAGTCACTAAGAGCGACTATAGAAAAATTAAAGTCCTTGCAGTTTTGTACGACAAAACTAACAAGCTTCGAAAGCAGCACGGCTGCTTGCAGCTCCAACCTAGGTATAGAAAGCAAAGGTTTTATTGGAGCCACTCTGGACTTACTCATTAGTAACCTAACCTTAACTTGACCCTGTGTATCGACACTTCTGAAATACAAGCAAGCTGCATATCCTAGCGAGGATGCGTCGCAAAACCCAATTAGTTGAACGTCAACGAAATTAGAAATAAGAAGATGTCGATCTATGCGAAGGTCAGATAAACAAGGTAGTTTGGTGAAAAACTTCATCCATTTATTGGATAATTCGGTCGGGATTGGATCGTCCCAACCTAGACTTAGCTTCCACAAATCCTGCATGATACACTTGGCAACAAAGGTGCATGGTGATATAAGACCTATGAGGTCGAATATACTTGCAAGTAATTTTAACACAGATCGCTTTGTATATTTTGTATCTATTATGTTGTAATTAAAAGAAAGAGAATCGGATGAAGGTAGCCAAGTCAGACCTAAAACCTTCAAAGATGATGACGCATCATCTTGAAAATTTATACTAGTAATTTGGTCTTCAGACATCCTAGAAAGCAGCTCAGGTTTATTGCTAGCCCACTTGCGCAAATCAAAACCTGCGCTTTTCAGAAGTGATATTAGCTCATCCTGAAGGGAACAAGCTTCAGAAACTGAACGGCATGACCACAACAAGTCATCGACATAAAAGCCTTGTGTAAGTACACGAGAAGCCTCAGAAGGCGGAGAGTCTGCGGCGAGCTGATGCAAGGTGCGAATAGCGATGAAGGGAGCGCTACGAAGTCCGTAGGTGTTCGTTTTAAGTTCGTAAGTACGCACAGGCTGGTCAGGAGATTCCCGCCAAAGTATATGTTGGTACTTTCGCTCTGAGGGGTCAATGAGCACGGCTCGATACATCTTGGACACGTCAGCAGTGAAACAGACGTCGTAAAGTCTAAATTGTGTAATGATTTTTATGATGTCCTGATGTAACTTGCGACCCGTCAGGAGCACATCATTAAGTAACGTTCCAGTGCTAGTCTTCGCGGAGCCGTCAAACACTACACGCAAGGGCGTTGTGGTCGATGTTGGACGAAGCACACAGTGGTGTGGGATAAAATATTTTGAGGGTTCAGTACCATAGTAAGGTACCATATGTCCTAGGGATTCATACACTTTCATGAAATCAACATAAGAAGACCTTAATTCTGGAGACCGAGCGAGACGTCGCTCAATTTGCATGAGACGCTTATAAGCTACTTCATAAGAATCGCCAAGCGGTTCATGACTGGGATTTAAAAGGAGAGGTGCGACATATCGGCCAGTGGGGTCACGATAATGTCTTTTAATAAATATTTTTTCTGCCAGTTCGTTATCTGGACTTAAAGGAATATCGCACGGCGAAGATTCCAACTCAAAAAATCGTTTGAGAGTTTCATTAATAAGATTATCCTGAGTAGTGTACGACACTAAGGATGTGGACGCAACTGCGTGGCAATCCACTTTATCACTGGAGTGAGACACGGTCAAGTTTCCAGTGATAACAAAACCGAAAATACTTCCTAGCGCAATAGGAATGTCGCGGCTAAAAATAAATTTCCTTCCATCATAAATGTGAGGAAAAACATCACTACCCAATATCATATCGATCGGGGATTTAATGTGAAAGAAAGGATCTGCTAAATTCAAATTTTTATATTGCATAACAACTTGCTCCGGTATTTGAATAGTAGGCAAATCGGAAGTTAATTTACGTAGAACAACAAAATCAATATTAAAAGAGGGCTCACGATTATCGCGAGGTTGTATTGTGCATGACGTCATGCCATAATTTTTAATATTTTCTCCAGCTAATCCGTAAATACTAAAGGAACATTTACGTTGAGATAAGCCGAGACGTTGTAAACAAGACAACGAAATAAAGTTAGACTGAGCGCCAGAATCAATCAAAACACGACACAATTGCAATTCATTATTTGCATCAAAAACATTAACGAGCGCGGTCCCCAATATAACTACGCTGCTATAGCTCTGAGCCGATGCACACGAACTTAAAACAGCGGGCGATGATGACGCAATCGGTGACGAAAGCGTGCGACTGCGTGTCGGTTTTATATTATCAGTAGACTCGCTGTTATCAGTATGCAATAACAAATGATGCTGTTTTTTACACACCAAACATCTAAAACGACTAGTGCATTTGTTTACATTATGATTAGGCTTTAAACAATTGCAACATAAAGAAAGAGCGGCAGCACGGCTGACCCGTTCCTTATTTGATAAATCTTTAAACTTGTCGCAACGATAAATTAAGTGATCATATTCACCGCAATGTAAACAAAGCGTAATATTTTTACGCGAAGAAGTAGTGTTCGAAACACGTTTATTAAATTTAATTTTATTTAAATTATTGTTTACTTGAGATTTATTTAATTGATACTTCGAACTAAAACTGTTTATATAAGATTCACTATGATCAAGAATTTTTATTTGGTTGTGTATAAAAGAAATAAGATCCAAAAAATCTGGCAATGATTTTTGGTTTAGAGTTTGTTCGAAAGACTTTCTAGTTTCTATATTTAATCTCTCTCTAAAGTCGGCTCTCAAGGCGACATGACACAGGATATAACTGCCTAAATTATCAATTTCTAAAGCTTGAATCGCCTTGTACGAATTTTCAAATGTTTCTAAAAACATATTTAAATTAACAGAAGATTCCTTATTAAGAGGTAAAAAATTTAACATTTTATCTAAATACCTATTGACGAGCATTCTTTTGTCGTAATATTTATTAAGTAAAGATTGCCAAACAACGTCATAGTTAGTAGCGGTAATTGGCACACTTTTAACAATATTTAAAGCAGAACCCCTAGTGCACGATAACAAGTAATGAAATTTATCAATTTGCGGTATACTAGATTGATTATGTACCAACGAACAAAATGTCTCGTAGAAGGTGGTAAAATTCTCAATATTGCCGTCAAATGTAATTAATTCTAACTTCGGCAGGTGAGGGCGAGATTGTTGTATGGGAATTTCAACCTTATCACTACTACTCGAAGGCGTACATTTGGAAGCGCATATTTTTATTTTATAATAAATTTCATCGAAACTGTCCAATTCTTGTGTATTCATCAATGCATTAGGGTTATGATTAAGTTCATACTCGTAAATGAGAAATATTTGTTTTTCAAATTTTAATCTTAAGTCGTCGATTTCTGAGCATTGTAATAAGAATAATCGCTCAGAATCGTTATTAATGAGATTGATTGATAAATTATATATTTTTTGTAGTCTTTCGAATATTCTTTCTTTATGAATAACTAATAATTTTAATTCGGGTGAAGTAGGAGACTCATCCACGCGCTTTTTAGACATGATGAAAAGTATACCTACCTACTTCCGCGATATATTAAACGTAATATTTATGTAACAAATAAATGTATTTATAAATTAAATAAAATAGTATGTTTATATAATGTTACAAAAATATTATATAAACGTAAATAATATAGTTTTATAATTTAATTATAAGTTTTAGGGATTTTAGAAATTTAAGAAAAATACCTTCCGATATTTTTTATAAGAAATAAGAATAAATATAAATATATTATAAGAATTATATAGGCTGCGTTGGCCCAAAAAGAGAGGATCTAGGCTCGAATGGCCAAAAAAGAATTGATCTAGGCTCGAATGACCAAAAAAGAATTGATCTAGGCTCGAATGACCAAAAAAGAATTGATCTAGGCTCGAATGACCAAAAAAGAATTGATCTAGGCTCGAATGACCAAAAAAGAATTGTACGATGCCGGTCACGGACCCAGATGGCACCGTACGGGAACAAGAAGGGTTGCTCGAGAGCAGTGGACTGTATGGGACAGGAAATGGGAAGGAGCGGTGGCAAGAGAGACACGATGTCTTGCAACGGGCAAAGAAATTCGCACTGACCTTGTTTTCACCCCTTCCCGGTTCGGTTCAGGTCGTTGAGGAACTGCTGCACGGCACCAGCTAAATACACAACACTGAACACACACAGATTTAACGGCACGGCCAATTAGAGTAACCAGGGAGGTCGAACGTCGACCGTCCCGTCCAGTTATTTATAATTATCGCACACGGTGCAAAAAGCGGTTATCTCATGCCAAACGTTGACACAAGAAGCCCAATTTTTCCGTCCCACCCTCGCTTACCATTATTACCTCACCGAGAGTGAGGGTAGATTACAAAAATCAGGTGGCGGGATTTCAAATGCCCTTATGCAAGGATCGAACAGATGCAATTTGAAAGATTCAACAATGCATCTACGCCTGCGGGGTCACATCATCAGCGTAGTATTAAATACATGTTGGAACCCAAACTTTCACTTCGGTGCCCGGGGTTCCGATTTCCAACTCTTTCTTCTCCATTTCGCGTGGTCTTCAGCGTCCGTGGGTCAGTCTATTGTCCATTGTCTACACCTGCAGGGCTTATGGGTCCGATTCTTATTCCCCATTTGGATATTAATCGTAATATTCATTTGTATATATTTACAAAAACACAGTCTATTAATTATTATTATTTACTAAAAAATTACTTTCATGTTTTAAATTGACTACGGTTTATTACAATGTACTTGCACGTAATATTCTAAAAGTTCCACTGGAAGTCTTTAGAAAACAATGATTACAAAAGTTAAAAATAAAATGGGTTTACTTGATAAAATTTCCGTAACCCTTTCATCCAACACCTAACCATCAGCACATAGTTATGCTGAACAGTACAAAAGTAATACAGTAAGTACATTTATTTGATGATTGTGAAGTTTTTACATACAAGCGGAACTGCGTTTGATGTCGGAATAAAAACTAAACATATACTAACCCTCTGTAGGTGCCTGGTAGCTCAGCGGTATGACACTCGTACACCAATTTAGAAGTCCCGGGTGCAAATTCCAAAGGGTATGCACCACGCAGTTTTTTTCAGCTCGTGTGCACCGAAGATGAAAGAAAAGATCTGAAACCACCGAAGAAAACATACCGAGATTACCGGTATGTGTAAGCCGTACATGCGTCTATGACAAGTGTGGCGGGTATACGGTCCTTTCCGTCTAGGGGGGTTCTCGAGCCTAGCAGTACGCTATGAGCTATTATTATAACCCTCAATATAATATAAAATTAAAATTCAGATGAAGATCACTTTAAATACCCTATATTTGCATAATGCTCGTTTAATAGATTGTGGAGTAAAGAGTATTATGATTATGTATAATCGTAATTATGAATAATTAAGCCACTTTACTTAAAGTAATAGTTGACACCTGGATTACTTATCTTTTGTAAATGCAAGGTAACTTCCATCTCTGCCTACCTGAATAACTGAATAGTCTATAAATTATTTAAAAAAGGAAAGAACTTATAAAAAAGAGCAGTAGCGCAAAATGGTACGCATTTAGATTTACCCTTTTTTGAGAGGTAAAAATGCACTAGCACAGCACGTGGCGTGAGAACTGGCAGCGGAGTTGTGTAGGACTGCACGTTCAATGCGCAACTAAATCCTTCTCTGGGCTGGGCGACACAGGTCGTATACTGCTAAAATATTTCTAGTGCTCCTTCATACATACGTCTTGAATGCTGAGGCCGCGGTGCTGATCCTAGAATAACAAATTATAATATTATGAAGAGATCTTCTTCTTCAGCCATCTTGTTCTAAGCTGTATTGATTGTTTTGCTTTTCATTTTTACCATACATGTTATTCTAAGCTAGAATGGCTTATTGCAAGTAGTTTTTTTTTTAATAAACTGTCATACTGTGATTAAATATACTGTGACATGGATTTTATTGAGTCGTTGCCCCCTCACTGACGATAGCCCATATTTCTCCATTGACTCCGTGATTTATACACTTGTTCCCTTTTAGATAACATTTTCCCATATAAAAGTTTTAACACGTATTGTTATGTTAAAAGCTGTTTTTGTAATTCACGAAGGAGTGATTTTGTTTTGTTGATTGTTTTCTCCGTATTTATATTATTTCTCCCTTCGATATTTTATTTATTTAATAAGTATTAAGTGTTTTTTTTTTCAATAAACTTTAAATAATAATTGTTTTACGACAATTTCATTATAATAATACACTAAAGTAATTAAATTTGACGCCTAATTTATAAACTGGATCCTATTTTTTAAATGTACATTAATGTGGTAAATGTAGATTTAATTATAAAAGTACAGAGGTTTTGTTTTTATTTTTGAACAGCTGTCGTTGAAAAGACGTCGGTGAGAATAAAAGGCAAAAACAAATCTGTTTAATTAAATTTGTATTATGACTTGAAATCACAATCACAATCGCGGGTTGCCTGGAAGAATCGCTTTAAGCGATAAGGCCGCCTATTGTCATACGGAATTATATTTTTGTAAATTTTAAATTAGTTTTAAGTATATGTATGCAATAAAGAGTTTTTCATTCATTCGTTCATTGACAATGACTCATCATATTTTTTATTTGTAAGTAATGTTATCGTAAACATATTATTAAAATTATTACTATATACAGTCAGGTTGGGTGAGATTTGTGTACATTTGCATATACTAATAATAACAGCCCATTTTTTTTATTACTGTAGGACAACAGACAGGCTGACGGGTCACTTAGAATTTAGCAGTTACCGTCGCTTATGGGTGTTTGCAACGTCAGTGGCATCACAAACATAATGCTGTCCATAGGGGTGTAGAAACTTGGATCATTCACGCCGGAACACAACGCAACGTTATTATGGCGGCATACTTAAGGCCAAGGGTGGCTGCCATCCAGACGGGCTTGGGACCTTACCACGTACCTAGGGTGGGTTGTTTTGTCACCTTTTACGACAGGCTGACCCCGGCCGCAGAAGTCAGTATTCTCTATTCGCCCCTGCACGGATAGAAATATCATTGGGCTTAGCCATCCGGAGGAAAATCGACGACCTCCGTGGCGTAGTGGCTAACCCACTTCGGTAAGGAGTACTTACTAATACTTGAGGAGTTCACGGGTTCTATTCAAGTCTTGCGTTACGGCCCGTTCACGACCTTGCCGCTGTGAGCGGCAGCTAAGCGCGGGGCGGCACGCGAGGCTTCGTGGCATGCCTCAAACATTTTTATACTTTTGATATTACCGGTAAAGCAGCTAAGGAGCTGCTGCTCACAGCGGCAAGGTCGTGAACGGGCCGTAAGAGTGTTTATATATAATATGAATTTGTTTACAAAAGAAAAGTACTCATATATACCTAGTCAGGTCATAAGTATTGTCACACAGTAAAAACTTTTCTTTTAGAATGCTGGCCACAAAAAAGTTTATTGAATTAGAATTTCGAATTGTTCATGAAAATAAAAATGTATAACTTTTAGAATTTTACTCATTTTTAAATGTGGAGTGGACGCTTAAAGAAGACCGTGTTGCAGTTATTGCGTTGCATCGTTGCGGTTACGCGCCAATTCAAATATTTAACATACTGAAAAATTTGAATATTACCAAAAGATTCGTTTTATCGTACCATCAAACGATACAATGAAGACTCTAGTGTAGATGACAGGTCAAGAAGTGGTCGCCCTCGGTCTGTTAGGACTCCAGCAGTGATAAAAGCTGTGAAGGCACGAATTCAAAGAAATCCCAAACGTAAGCAGAAACTGTTGGCCCTTCAGATGGGGTTAAGCAGAACCACGGTGAAAAGGGTGTTAAATGAAGACTTAGGGCTTCGGGCATATCGAAGAAAAACAGGACATCGTTTGAATGCTCGTCTAATGGACCTGAGACTGAAGAGATGCCGCGCTTTGTTGAAGCGGTACGCGGGAAAAAAATATCGGGAAATTCTTTTTTCGGATGAAAAAATGTTTACCGTAGAAGAGAGCTACAACAAACAAAATGATAAGGTGTACGCACACAGTAGTGAAGAAGCGAGCAACCGTATTCCGCGTGTCCAACGAGGTCATTTTCCATCCTCGCTCATGGTATGGTTGGGAGTTTCTTATTGGGGCTTAACAGAGGTACATTTTTGTGAGAAAGGTGTAAAAACGAATGCTGTTGTGTATCAAAATACAGTCCTGACGAACCTTGTGGAACCTGTTTCTCATACCATGTTCAATAACAGGCACTGGGTATTCCAACAAGATTCGGCGCCAGCTCATAGAGCGAAGAGCACACAAGACTGGCTGGCGGCGCGTGAAATCGACTTCATCCGGCACGAAGACTGGCCCTCCTCCAGTCCAGATTTGAATCCGTTAGATTACAAGATATGGCAACACTTGGAGGAAAAGGCGTGCTCAAAGCCTCATCCCAATTTGGAGTCACTCAAGACATCCTTGATTAAGGCAGCCGCCGATATTGACATGGACCTCGTTCGTGCTGCGATAGACGACTGGCCGCGCAGATTGAAGGCTTGTATTCAAAATCACGGAGGTCATTTTGAATAAACTTTAATGTCATAAGAATCTATGTTTTGTTAAGTTCATTTTGGTATATGAATGGTTACATAATGAATAAACTTGTTACAATTATTTTACATTAAACATGTGACAGAATTTATGACCTGACTAGGTATACGTTGTAGGCGCTGGTTCTGTTAAATTTTGAACTCTGTAGTCATGCGAAAACCCCCTATTGATAGAGGACGGGAATTGAAAAGGACTCACCGAACTCGAGGGTCTTCTTTCTTGTACTTCCGTTGTCCACCTTTATATTCTTGTATTACTAGCGTGGTACACAATTACAGTAATAACACTGATCCGAAAATAACTATAAACTATTCTTCAATTATATGAAGGGCGCGCGCGCACAGGAACAATGTCAAACCTTGACGACTTTAACCACACACTGAGATACGTCACGGTAGTACGCTATCTCTTGGTGAGAGATAGGTATTAGGATATTGTCATAGGATATACAGGTGTGAGGGAGACGGCACATAAGGCGTTGCATGACTACTTATTAGGAATATATTAAGCGAAGTTTTAATAGCATTAACGGCTTAAACATACGTAGTATATCAGTTGTCTACTACCTACATAAGTGCTATGCTACTTTGGGACTAGATGGCGCTGCGTGAATTGTGGCAATATATTTATTTAAAATACTTATAAAATATATAGGTATATAATTATATAACCATATTAAAAATAAACAGAACCTTAACGCGCAGTGAAATGCCACGTTTCCAAGTGAAAAAGCTTCCTAATAGTTTTAACCGCGAGCGTCGTTAAAAAAGCTTTGTACAAAAAGCCACGAACTCATTCGCCACGTTTGTAGAAATTGTGCACTTGCAGTCTTTATTTAATTTTCGTCGTACAGAGTTAATGAAACCACAAGTTTAGAAGATAAACTTCACGTTTCATTATGACAGTTTTCTCGGTTCAGTTTTTAATTTCGCTTTTATGTTTTAGAGTATTATTAAAAAGTTTCGTTTCTTTGTCTTTTTAGATGGTTCTTAAAATGATTAATAGAAAACTATTTGACGCGGCAAACGTATTTCTATCATATAAATTTAAAAAAAATACATTTTAGATAGAATTTCCATAAAATCCGTTCCAATATTGTGAGTGTCAGCAACGCGAATCGAGATACTATTCTAAATTTCAAGTCAATCGCGTCTATAGTTTTAGAGATCTCGTGATGAGAGATATGAGATTTCAAATAAGAGCAATGTGATGACGTCGCCTGACCCAAACGACTATGTATTTTTATGTGTTTTGTGCCACATGGCCAACTGTATGAAGAATATACTCGTATACAAGGTTGCGTGAACTCTGGAATATCCTGTAATATTAATAGTCCGTGCAGGAGCGGAGTAATAATTCTAATCCCTGCCGTCAGGATCGGACTGTCGTAAGAGGCGACAAAATAACCCTAGCTACATGGCAGAGTCCCAAGCCCGTCTGGACAGCAACCACCCTTGGTCTATAAGTATACCGCCAGCCTGTGCTGTTCCTCAGCAATAAAAAAATAATTGGGGAGGAAGTAGAGGACATTTTGTGATTTTAAAGCATATTTTAAATATTAGATGATGCTTTTAATTTTATATTTATGTGTCTCAAAAGCATCTTCATAATAAACCAATTGTATTTATATTTTAAGAACGTAGTTTAAAACCGTACTTTTGTATCTAACACGCAGATACCCAACGAACCAATTCAACTTGGAATAACATTATTTTCGTTTAGCTCTCAACAAAGTAATATTCTTTGTTGTTTTCGCGATGTTCCTTTAATTCCACATTCCCGTTTGAACCGGTCCTCTGTAATGGGAATATTCTTAATGGAAAAAGCCACTTTATACATAGATAAGATTTGTAGGGATTTCTGTCAACACATATGTGCAATTTGGACCAGCGATGTTTATAGGTATAAACGTAAAAATATTCAATTCGGAATCCGAGCTACTCGTATGTACTTTCTGAAGTATTGCAACAGAACAACATTTCTTCAGCTTCTTCTTCTTCAGCGGACACTAGAAAATACGCATATTTTACAAATATTACCTACAATATACCTTCATAATTTTTTTATTTTTACTGTTGTGGAATGACTGCTATGCTGACGGCGGATCATGTAACTGTACTATTAAGAGTAAATAGTAAGTAGTTATCATCGCCTATGAATGTTCGCGACAACAGGGTCACCGCTAAAACACTGCCGTCCACGTAAGGAAACTGAAATCTGGTTCTTGGATGTTGAAACACAACACATGGTTATTGTGGTGGCATAATTAGAGAATAGAGATGTTTGTTAGCTAGAGGAGCTTGGAGTCCCACCAGCTAGCTAGTTATTTTGTCGCCTTTTACGACACGCCGTCTCCAGCCGCATGGACCAGTATTCTTACTTAGCCCCTTTATGGTGAAAAATGTATAAAATAGGCGTGTTTTCTAAATTTTCATATAAACTTTGCTCAATTTTCTTTTTACCGGAGTGACTGTGGTCTGCACACCACAAAGAAAAAAATTTCATCGTTTGTTGCATAACTATCCACTAACCGTAGTGCAAATTCAAAAGCAGATGAGGTTTATTTGTAAAAGTCATAATATCAACAAATCGGACCTAGGTAATTTTCAAAAGTTAAATTTGTAATAGAGTCCGGGTTTCACAAAAATGTTAAAATTTCAACTAAAATAATCACAAAAATAAATGATATTTTCTGAAATTGAGGTCAATAAATGCCTTCGCATTCTCATAATAGAAGAAACTTTTATTTAGTGACCCATAGTATGATATAGAGTTTTAGAATTTCAAATTCATAATGCAATTTGTATACAATAATATTCTACTTTCAATGTGAAACGAGAAAAATAAATTAAATAAAAAGGATGACAGATGTTTCCCCAAAAGGGGGTTAACATCAGACAGGCGGCCAGTTGTAAAAACTAAGCCACAACTATTACAATATGTAACATGTTGTGCCGACCCCATATAATGTGGGATAAAGCCAGGAGGAAGAATTGTATACAATAAACCAACAGTATTATTAACCTTCTTGCATTATAGTTCAACATTTTAAAACCAGATTGTGTTTCTCCAGAACAGTAAAAAGACGGTAGTTAAACGACATGTAGGAATTTTATTGTTAAAAGAGAGAGAACATAATAGCAACTTTATTTTCTTTCAGTTTAAAATATCATTCAAGAGATGCTCCATTTGTATTGCTTTATGAGAGAAAATTGATTCGAAAATAAAACAAGCTAATACAATATATTTTGTTGGTTGTTTCTTAAAAATTTAATCCGGAATGTTAGATCGTTTATAAAGAATACTAGATGAACCGGTGAACTTCGTATCACCTACATATATTTGTGTAAATGTGGTCAAAACTTAACCCGTACAAAACAAAGTAATAGGTCTAAAATACATAAAAATCAAGTGAAGCACAAATTAACATCAAAACGGAAATTCATTACTTCATCAATATCGGATGGAGTAAGTTTTCCAGTTTTAGATTAGTAGAAGATATACTTAGAAGAATTGTTACTACCAAATGTGCATTATACATATTTAAATTATCCATTTTTATTGCATTTATGGTTCACTATTTTGGCAATAATGGCTTACCCATAAAAAATAGTTATATGCTGTCGCGGGCTTTTTTGTAGGATTACGCCAGAATAGCTCGCAGATGGCAGAATTTTTTCTTACTTGCTTGACACTTATCGTTATATTTTGGACATTCATATAATATCTTTATAAATTATATAACCTATGTGTTAAATAACCTATGTGTTATTCTGATGTATAACCTATATTATTGTAAAGTTTCATCAAAATCCATTCAATAGATTTTGCGTGAAAGAGTAACAATCATCCATACATACAAAATTTTCGCGGTTATATTATTGGTAAGGATTTATCGTGTAGTTCGATTATTGTTTATTGCTTGTTTCAATATTATAAATATGGGGCTGTTTACAATTTTTTGAAATATTAAAAATTGTTTAATTTACAAGTTCTTTTTTATTTTTCATTGAACTAAATTTCGTTTCGTACTATATTCGTTTTGGATATCACAAAAATCTTTTTAACCCTCTGCCGTCTTCAATCGGCTGCTTATCCCGTGATTTCCAAGATCAACTCAAATGTAGCAAAATCAAACTAATCCCGGCATTTCCGCAGGTTTTTTTGTATATTGAGGAGCGTAGGGATACCCTCTTCTCGATGCAATTTCTTAATTTTTGTATATAATGAGTCACGCACGCTGGTGCTGGTCTCACCACCGTAGAGACGGTCAGACCTCTCCTTGCTTCTTAGCTAGACAGGCATCAAGGCGCCCAGACCTTCCACCTAATATAGGGAAGGTACCTGTATCACATAAAACGGGAGAAGTCCTCAGGGTGCAATCGTTGTGTTGCACAGGTGTGGCGACAAATGTGACACGGTAACCAACATACGAGTACTTTCGACACCACGGTTGTGGGGACAACCACAAATCAAAAAGTAGATTTTTCCACAATAAAAGAGGAATATAGGAGATTACCAAACTTTATTTTTTTAATATGTTAAACATATTGCAATTAACTACAAATATGAATAATTAAATGAAAACACTTTATTGCATACGGATGTAAATACTAAATTATACTCATCTACATTTTATACTTCATAATATTATAGGTACAAATAAAACTCCAACCGAAGTGCTCCGAGGAGCAGCGGCTTTAGTAGGTCGGAACTCTTGCAGTTGTCCGGAATTCGATATCCGTCCTAAGTCTGGGTTATGTATAATATATAAATTATAGACAAGTATATGGGTAGTTGTCAGTTGTACCATATGGTATAATAGTAGTAATACAAACGGTTTATGCTTAATTTGTAAGACGGTTGTATAAGAAGTGTTCCAGGATATGAATGATAAACTATATTACCATAGATGCAAACATATTAATTTTATAGCTTGGCTAAGCCTGCAAGAAATATACGGGTGTTAATATATAGGAACCCATAATAATAGGTCAACAGCCATTTATTTCTATCTCCTATAAATTAGTCGGCGGCAGTGTGGCGACTGCCGGTTCAAAGACCTAATAACAATGAATAAACAGGCAAACTCGCGTTTAAATTTTCATACTCACCGCCCCTTGTAGGGAAATCGTTATATAATTAGAGACTACGTTTGTAATGAACAGTCTGTGAGTGAGATATTCAAGGAGAAAAAATATTATCTGAGTGTCACCATCATCATCTTAGCATTACAAGTTAAACTTCAGCTTCGGTACCCTGATTCTTTCCGACTTTTTATTTTCCACTTCGCACGGTTTTCGGCATCTCTGGTCCAGTAAAACGGATATGACCCTTTAAGATGTCGACGAGGTTCTAGCCCACCTGACGTCTTGACGGGTTCCCCCGGTCCGAGGGGACCGAGGGATATATGGGACTCCGGGAAGGATATTTGGCCATCCGACTACCCACGAAAAAAAATCACGTTGTCCTCCTATCGCCTACGCCTGGGCTCACGTATATGTGGCCTGCCGATCTCGTGGCCCGGGCCGGCGCCGGCCCGCCCTTTGTCTCAAGGCGGGCCTCTTCTTTAATGTTGGCGCCAGGGGAGTGTCAGGATTTTGTCCCTCCGGCACTTTCCTCTTTCAGCTCTTTAAGGAGTTGAAGGGAACGTCGGAACAACATGCGGCCCTCACTCTCGCGGAAATAGTGCGGGCGGCGGATCCTCCCCCGAGGGGCCGCCCGCAGCAGCTTTCTACGGCGGCCGGAGGTCGTTGCTTGGAGGTTCTAGCCCACCTGCCGGGGCCCAGCGGAGGTAGCAACGGCACCGGCAGTTTGAGTATAAAATACTTTATTTATTTATTTAATTAAATTTTTTACAATGCCATTACAGTCAACAACCAAATCGAGACTGCTTTTATGATATGCATTTATGGATACAAACTGAAATAGACAAACTTATACATTTTAATGAATGAATTTCCCCAAAAAACATATAAAGATATTCAAATCAAGCGAATCCTCGCAGATTCTTTTAAAATGCGCAGATTCCTAGTTAAGGGCGCGGAAAAAATCTGAATATGTAATTGACTAAGTGAAGATCCCTCTTACCTTCTAATTTCTAAGGCACTACAGGTTTTTAGCTAGAGCTGTTGCTCTTCATGTTTGTGACATTGCGGACAAATTTTAGAAGTGTCACCTCTATTGGTACGGCCACAGTCAAATGTCATCATATGCCGTCTCTGTCGGGCCCCGCTAGGAAGGATAGACCCAAAAAGTGGTGTCTTAACGTCGTAAAGGGTGATATTCGTGATAATGGGAGAAAACCTTGAAAGTTAACCCCGGGCAACGGAGCAAATTTAGGGTTGCAACCGGGATTTAACGCTAAGATAATGTGAGATGCCTATTGTACTTGCTATAAATAGTTTCATTGTAATATAGAATACAAATGATTAAAAATAAAATTAATTAACTACCTACTTTAAGATGTATTTAAAAAATATGGAACAAACAGATCTTCTATTTACAAATATTATGAAATGAAATACTAATATGTGAAACCTTACTATACACGAAGGGCCCAAATCATCATCGAAAGGCTCAATCATTACTTACACATTGTTTTCCTTTTCCTGTCGAACGTAAACCGTTGTAGAATCAGCTTATTACTTGTGTGTGCTAGTTGGACTTACTTCCGGGATATAGTAAAAAATTTTACTATTTGGTACTCTACTAGTTTGTTTTCCCCAACGTGGAAGGTAAAATCGCAAGGAAACCGTCCCTGGTGTCTGTCAGTAAGCAAACTAGCCATCAAAAACAAAACTTGTAAAAAAACCAAGTCTCGTAACTCAGTTCTTCTACCGTAAAAAGTTATGATATCCATTTAATACCAGTTCGGTTACTTTATAAGTCCCTACTTAAGGAACCTTCTGTCTTCAAGTTATTACAAAATTAGCTAACCTAAAAACATCTTATACCATATCAATATCAAAAAATCTTTTATGTTTTAAATAAAATAGATTGTCCTCATTCTTGTCAGTCATTACAATATAACCAGTGATAAAATACTGGCCTACGTTGATAAAAAATAAAATAATTTATTCTAACCGCATTTATAAATGAATCCCAAAAACTTTATTAATGGACATTCCAAAGGTGGACGGCTGCTTTCAGGAAATCGTGTGTTGAATTTGTAATTTTCTGTTTTCATCCTATTACGATAATTTCAGTCAGCGTTTCAAGCAAAGTACTTTTTTATATTATAAACATGTAAAGTATGAAAGTTAATTTATAAAAAAATATGTACACAGCTTGTTTCAAAGTCTGACATGTTTTGGATTCAATAGACCACATTTACAATAAACATTAGGAGTAAATTTATACATATATAGTTTTATTTTCTATGGAAGATGTAAGGGACTCCGCTAAGACCTTTGAGCCGTAATAAGACCTGCCAGCTGGTGCAACCTCTATAATAGTAGAGTCACCCTGACAAAGGCTTACCCTTGCTTTCAGGCAGCCGTCTGTTGTATATATTATATACATATAAATACAGAACAACAATTTACAAAATGCCATCCAGCCGCAAAGTACCTAAGAGCAGCAGAAAACTTGTGTTGAGAAGTAGAAGAGTCGTATCCGTGATTCTGCAGGCGTTCCGACATGCGAAAGCCGTTATGCCAGGGTCGTCAATGTATAATGTTTCCGTTGTGGTATAATTATGACCATGCTGTAAACATTTTTCATTTGAATTAGATTCCTACACAAGTTAACTTTTCAATTAACCAAGAATATAATGCAAGTACGAGTATTATACCCGAGACTAAACATAGTCTTCAGTTCAATTCCCACCATAATATGTGCTTTTATTTCATAAAATTCAAATTGCAACAATATTTCCATATACTGAAAAAAAACATTGTGAAGATGAGAAGAAGAAACTCACCGAGATTACTGGTGTGTTAACGACAATGGACCCAAAAGAAGCCTGAGCTGTATAATATATTATGATTCATACTTCATACTGACAGGTATATTATAAATATGAGCATAAAAATAAAAGAACATTGCAACCGATTCGACGTAGTCACCTTTTAGGTTTATATACTTTGTATATCTCTTTACTAAAGCTAAAGTTCCCTTTTTAAAAAATATTCTTCCTGATCCTTTAAAAAATCGTGTACTGCGGTGACTACTGCGTCATCATCTTCAAATTTATGGTCTCTGAGATGTTCCTTTAACCGCGAAAATAAGTAGAAATCACTAGGAGCTAGGTCCAGTGAATATGAAGGTTGTTCCATTAATTCGAAGCCAAATTCTTGAATGGCAGCCATCGCAACTCTGGACAAGTGCGCGGGGCGTTATCTTGGTGAAACAAGACAACTTTAGCGAATTTATCGAAAAAGTCCATGATGAAGGTATTCGATCATTACCACCCCTTGGCTGTCCCAGAAAAAAACAGCCCATTATCTTACCGGCAGATGGAATCGCCTTAAATTTCTTCGGAGTTGGAGATGACGGTCTCTTCCAAGTCAATGACTATTTTTTCGTAACCGAGTCATAATGAAGTGTCATAAGTGAAGCCATGTTTCGTCCATAGTTATGAATTGAGTCAGTAAAAAATCGGTCAAGATCTTGTTGTTACAAACCCGAACAGCTTTGTGAAATTCTCAGTCTCGTTTGTTTCTGCGCGTCAGAAAGCATTCTGGGCACCCAGCGCGCTGACACTTTTTTCATACCCAAATGGTTGTGTATATTAATGACATGGACACTTCCTATAGTCTATAGCTACAAAACAAACAGTAACACGATGATCCGCCAAGACAACATTGTCAACTTTTTTAATCATTTGTTCAGTCATTACCGATGTAGGGCGTCCAGTGCGGGGGTCGTCGTTAATGGTAGTTCATTCTCGCTTGAACTCAGCACACCAACGCGCAACCTTAGAATATAGAGGAGCATGAACCCCTAATGTTGCTCTCAAGTCTTGATTCACCAGCTCTGTAGTAAAAATTTTCAAGCAGAGATAATTTATTACCGCGCGCACTTAAATTTTATCCATTTATAAGAACACTCCAACACGACGCAAACAAATGACTTCTATTTAAAAAAAAAACGAAAGAGAATTGATTGCATTATTATTATATCTAATGTCTGGGCTATGTCTGCAAATATTTTTTTTTCTTTCCACGGAGAATGTATTGCAATTTCACTATTTATTTAGCACCCCTCGTAAGTTGTCGAACACATCCCCAAATCTAACGACTCAATTGTCGCGAAGAGTAATTATAACTTTCAAATAACCGTCGGCAGTAGAGAAATAAAGCAATAAATATACAAACAACCGACCCGAGTTCGTGAACTTTGTAAATGAGATTTTGTTACTGTGATTCTTTACTGGAAGTTACTTATACTGTCAAACGTTGTCAAATTATTGAAGCTTGATTTGAAGAACCTCCTACATTGCACATTCAAATTTATTTGCGATATTGAATAAAACTATTTAAAATCCAGAAGAGATCACACTATTATCTAAATAATGATTATTAGCTAGTTAATGCTATTAATAATTATTAGTAATTAAATTTTTTGTATACCTACAATTAATTGCTTTTCATTCATCCATCAAAAATGTATTCAGTGAGGTACTACGAGATTATTCAAATAATTTTAAAATTAAATATGACTTCAACTGCCTTTGCCAATGTAACTATTTACTAATATGGGGATAAAAAATATTTTTGATCTTCTATTTCATTTTGATACATATTAATGATGAACGAATGTACCTTCCAAAAAGTATTAAGTGAACATTTTAACATGGTAACACTAAGATATGTATGCTAATGCTTACTCAACAGTATCGGTAATAACCACGTAATCAATAGTAGTAAAATAGTATGCGGTAATATACGAATAAGCAAAGGTAAGGGGGAATCAATTTTCTTACTGTATATTTAACTTTCGTTACCCGCGCTGAATTTATTCGGCTTCCACTGGACGCCCCGTGTGTACCAGCGCTGAATTTATTTCTCATCCATTTGACCATCCGCGTGTATCAGCGCCGAACTTACACGGTATCACAACTTATTGTGCATTGAGTTATATTGGATTAATTCCTCTGACACTGCAATTAATTTAGTTATTGAATGTGCCTTTAATAAATTAAAATTCTTTTGAATAAAAGTATATATTTGTAAACCAAAATAAAAAAAGTAATAAAAATATAACAATGAATAATTTTTGAAGCACTACAAGAAATTGGAACCAGATATTATATTTTTAAAGTTCTTAACATTGATTTAAAAAAAATATATGCAGTTTTGTTTAATAAATATTTTTCACCTTTAACAGGATATCAAATATATGGTTAGGAAAATTTTGTTTAATATGCCAGCAAAATATTTACGCTTAAATGAGAAAATCCGAACATAGTTTAATTTTGTAGCGTCACTTCGGCGGAACAGGCTGCGGTAAGGAAAAGGTTAATAAGGATTATATGGGCAGATACGGGTCTATGCCCAGTCATGAGATTATATGTTTTTATGATGAAGGAGTAAGAACTCTACAAAATTTGTGTTATTAGGATTGATGTTTAACTGCCGACTGATTCAAAACTGATCGTTTATATATTTATATCTCTTCGAATTGAATAAGACTTTAAAAGGATTCAGTCTGTCATTTTCTGAGACGGCCATTCAACGAAGATATTACTTGTCAAATAAAATTCATCGAATATATAATAGCGAATTTTAAGGTTTAATGGAAATTTTGTATTTAACTGACATTTATTATGTTTTCAATTTCCACAAGTTTGACAATATTTTCATTAATACTTTCTCTTTTTTTACTTATTGCTTAAGGTACTGATTGCAAAGAGCTAGTTAAAAAATTACTCAATAGTTTTTTTATACGTACGTTGAAATTAATATTAAGTTTGGGTGTGCAGGGAAGCACTTTTGCCGGGTCGCCGAATTTTACGGGGTCAGTGCACAATTCACATTCGACAACTACGTCACGAGGATTTCTAAATAGGAAAGGAGTCTTCGAATGCTCTTGATCCTGCATTCCGTTGCGCTTGAATGCAGACACAGGCAGCTTGCGCACAATGCTTCCATCTTCATACATTTTGATACTGGCTCACAGCAATCTTGCTCTTGGCAAGTTAGAGGCCTTGAAACTAGAGATAGCACATAGGTGAATCTTCACAGCACGTTGTTGGACAAGGGACATAACTTTGGACATACTGTAAATTGCTTGCAGTCTTCAGGGTAAAAGCACGCCAAGGGTATGAAGTCTGTTTGAGCTCGTTAGCTTAAATTACTACGCATGACTTGCTACACGATTAAATGCATGATCATTATTTTAATGTATTTTGATATTACAGCAATAAAATATACGAAGTAATGACGCGAAAGAAACTTATATCCAATTTTGGATATTGTGTTTACTTTATATGTTCAATATATTTATTGCGTAGTCTTTTACTTAGATTAAATATTTTATGTTCATACTATCCATACTAATATTGTAAATGTGAAAGTAACTCGGTCTGTTATATTTCACGCCTAAACTGCTGAACCAACTTTGATGAATTTTGGTTTAGATATAGATTGGACCTTGGAAAAGTACTTTTTGTCGCGAAAATGAAACTTGAAAGGGGTGAAATAATTAAAAATAATAATGATGAATCCAAACAGTGTTTCTGCACAAGTTCCGGATCATGCTGATGGAGTTAGGTTAGTTACTGATTAAGTTTATATTACATTATATTTGTTAATAATAAAAAAAATATTATTATAAATAAATAAAAATTTATTACAATTCCTTCACTAATTAATCGAAAGGAAATTCGTTCCATCCGGGTGTCCCTTGACACCTTTCAAGTTTTTTTTATTTATATGGTAAAACAACGTTAGCGGGTCAGCTAGTTCTATAATTTTTCACCCGCAAGAAACTATATTCGCCATTTCATTCGATTAATATTTTGAACAAAAGATCAGCTATGCCCGGAGTTCTCGTCTTACTTCTCTCTGTTATAAACAAGTCTGTAGACACTAGTTCGTCCCATGTTTTAAACCGCATACTAATTGTAGTATTCGCGTGACGATTGATATCATTTATGTCATAAGAAGATCGAAGATCTGAAGCTATAGAATGAAAAGAACATTCATGTAATGTTTGAAGTGTGCGTCTATATATAGCCACTCAATGGCCATACAGGTCACTTACTTCATTCACTAGCTTGTTCTACTTCCGTCCTATAGATTTTGTACAGCGATAAACTGCCGCGTTCCCGGATTAGGTTCTTTATTAATTAACACCTTCCTGGCACTCTTTATTAACGTCAATTAAAGTGACTATAAGTGGAATTAAAAATAATATAACAATGAGGAAAATAATTTTATTTGTAATTTTTAAACGTCTGATATCCAATATTATTTAGGTTATTTTAAAGGCTTTTCTTTTTGTTAATATAAATTCATTTTATATATACAATCTCTGTTATCGAGTTTTATAGGAAGCCGAAGTTAATATAGTGGGCGAAATAAATCAAGAGAAAGATGTTCTAACTATAATTAAAATTTTATAAAAAAAATTAGCAAGCGCTTTATTTAACTGAATTTTTTTCAGTAATAGGCCGAAATAGAAAAATTGACTCCTGCGACCTGGCGAGGTCTCTTGTAGAAGGTAAAAACTACCCTAGCTAGGTTACCACCTAAGTAGGTCGGGTTCCACACCTGTCGGAATTTCAACCACTCCTGGTTTTAAGCGTGCTGCCATATAAACTTGTGTTGTATCCCGGCATAATTGACCCACGTTCAGTGCGTTAGAGCACGTGGCAGTGTGTTAGTGTGCCTCTAGCGTCGCAAACAATTCAGTAAGTTAGTAATCGCATAAAACAAAGAGGCAATTAGTACAATAGAATTCCTTTGACAAGAAATTTAAATAAAATTATTGTTAAAAATTGTTTAATCATTTTGATATTTTGCAGGAGCGGAGTAAGAATACTAGCCCCTGCAGCCGGAGTCGGCTTCTAGTAAAAGGTGACAAAATTACCCTAGCTACGTGATAGAGCCCCAAGCCCGTCTGGATGGTAACCACCCCTGTTTTATAAGTATACCGCTATAATAAGTTTGTGTTGTGTTCCAGCATTGATGATCCAGACTCCGGTACCTCTATGCGTCAGCAGTGTATTCGCGATGCTCCTAGTGTGTCAAACATCCATAGGCGAGGGTAACTGTTTGCTGCTGCTCCAATAAAAAAAACACGACGATCCAAATTGTAAGTAATATTAAAACCAAATAATGATACCAATTCCTATGCATAACTTGAATAAATATAAACACAAATTATTACTATTTTAGGCGCCAAGATTGCTAGACATGAAATTATTAAACAAAAGTAGGTCTCGACTAGTTAAAGTATGACCCAGACATGCCTTATCATTTTGAGAGATGTTATTGCTTTAAGGCTTTTGTGTTTATTTGTCTTATTCCAATTATTTTATCTAACAGCTGACACCAAGCTGTCAAGTATTATCACAGCGTGGAAGTGTACAGTAATTACATATACATATATACCTGTTTCTGTCTTTTTGTGTGTTGCATTTATGTTTTAATGTGTATCTATTTAAGCACAAATACATTAGACGAGAAAAACTATCTAACCGTGAACCGCTGTTGCTTCTAAGTTGTTCACCGAGTATGATATGACTATGAAACCACGTACATGAAAATAAAATGTATGTTAATTATACATTAAAAATATATAAAATTCTCGTGTCACAGTTTTCGTTGCCATACTCCTCCGAAACGGCTTGACCGATTTTGATGAAATTTTTTGTGCTTATCCGGTATCTATGAGAATCGGCCAACATCTATTTTTCATCCCCCTAAATGTTAGGGGTCCACCCCTAAATTTTTTTTAATTTTTTGACATTTTATTATTTATATGGCAGAACAACGTTTGCCGGGTCAGCTAGTTACTTTATATGAATTTATCAATAAATGAATAATATAAATAAATAATATACTGAAACAACTCACACAGCGCCATCTAATCTCAAACTAAATAGCACTTGTGTTATGGGTACTAGGTAACATACGAGCAAGTAACGACCTCCGGCCGCCGTAAAAAGCGGCCGCGGGCGGCACCTCGGGGGAGGATCCGCCGCCCACACTTTTGCCGCGAGGGTGAGGGCTGCGTGCTGTTCCGCGGCCCCCCTCAACTCCTAGAGTTGTAAGGAGAGCGCCGGGGGGACGAAACCCAGACCCCCTGGCGCCAACACTTTAGAAGGGGCCCGCCTCAAGACAAAGGGCGGGCCGGCGCCGGCCCGGGCCACGAGATCGGCAGGCCATATATCCGTGGGCCCGGGCGTAGGCGATAGGAGAACAGCGGGGTTTTTTAGTGGGTAGTCGGATGGCCAAACATCTTTCCCGGAGTCCCACATATCCCTCGGTCCCCCCGGGCCGGGGGAACCCGTCAAGAGAGGTTTTTCCCCGAGACCAAAAAAAAAAAAAAAAAAGGTAACATACGAGGATATACTTACACTTACGAAATTATAATTATATATCAGTATCTTAATGTTTACCCATTTCCTGAATTTCACTATCTATTCGCCGTCAGTTGTGCATAGGGCGTAATCTTGGGACTGTGACGCAGGTGCGAATGGGGTTTTCTTGCCAGAGAATATGCAGACTTGAGTCTTCAAGGGGCTGAATGGCATTAAGATTTGAATGTATACCTCTGATGTTGCAAAAATCCACTCTAAGTGTGTATTTGAGGTCCGCTGGTGTATACTTACTATTTAGGAACTATTCATGTTTACATGACAAAAGGGACGTTTTAGGTAGTGCTTAGAATCCACGAATAAAAATGGAAAAAAATCAGTAGGTTTTCACATCTAAACACAAATATTATGTGATAAGTTAGTCCGGGGCACAAAAGGGCCTTTGATCCCTTCTGGAGAATATCGGCGGGTCCACGTTCGGTGTCCAATCCAGCACGATAGTACTCTCCAAGGACCTTACACATGTTAGCGGGACAGCCTCCCGGACCGGATAATCCGAGTTCGGGTCCCCAACTGACTGGCGGGCAGCCAGCGGACAGCCGTTCCATCGGGTCTCTCTGACCTCCGCGCCAACCCGTCACGTCTGCAGGGATGTGATGGAATTTCGCATAACCCGGGTTCCAAATTTCGTGGGCACTCCAGAACTTTGGATAAGGGGAAATTGGGACCTGGGTCACTTATGGGTCACTGGAACACAACACAAGGGTATTATGGCGGCACACTTATACACTAGGAGTAGTTGCCATTCAGATGAGTTTGACCCCTATTATAATAATATTACAATAATACTGGTAGTGAATAATTTTTTAAATTTTAAAAATTTATATTGTATGTTGCGTAATACCGATTACCCTCGTATCTCCTGTTAAAGTTACATTCAAGTTGAATATTCGGAACAAACGGTCTATTCACGTGAACATACCTTTGTAAGCAGCTTAAGAACATACTTAAAGTTGCCTTTAATACTCAGGAGTGGGTAAAGATAAAAGGGTAAACGCTTTTAGGAATTCATGGGCAAAAAATTTTAAGAGCACGCCACGTGTTTCAAAGTAACAAAAAATATCCCTATACTGTTTACTATAGTATAGTATAGTATTAGTGAATCAATGGGTGCATTTTAAATGCAAAAATAAAACACCCAGGTGTGTAATTAAATTTTTTTTTTATAAAATATGATGAAATTTGAGTGACCTTTTCGTGCAAAAAAATTAAATAAATTCTTAAAACTTAACTGTCCAAGACAATTATTTCATAAAATTATACTTGTAAGCTGATAAAACACCTGAGGCCACATTTCTAATTTATATTTTTGGAAAACCACCCGTAGATAACAAGTAATTTTTTTCTCTTTAAAAATTTAAAAGTGAGACTTGTGATTAATTGTAATAAGATTGCTCGGAACAAGGCTATGTACTTTTGAGTTTACAAGGAGAAAAAAAAATTTTAAATGAAAATCTGAAAAAAAAAAAATTACTCGGTATCTACATGTGATTTTCCGAAAACAAAAGTTGAAAAACATGCCTCCAAAGATGTTGTAACAGCCTATAATATAGTATCGTTATTTGAAATTATCTAAGTTTTAAAAATTTATTTAAATTTTTTTTCATGAAAAGATCACTCAAATTTCATCATTTTTTATAAATGAAAGTATTTGAAATACACACCTGGTTGTTTTACATTGAAATAATGAACATGCATTTAATGGTATAGCAAGTCATGCGTAGCAATTTTAGCTGACGAGCTCAAACACACTTCATACACACATTTAATCTAAGGCTTCATTTTTAAAATAAATCACATGATTAAAGTGTATTTTTAAATATATTTTCTGTAAAAATTATTTATAATAATAGCCTGTAACGTCCCGTAGCTGAGCTTGGGCCTAGGGAAAGGACAGTAATCCCACCACGTTTGCAGCTCGCACTTCAACAAAGATTAATTGCCTAGTGTCATCACGAATCAAAACTACTGCGTTATTTTACTTTTTAATAAATTCAAAAAAGCTATTAAGCAAAGTCTGTGTGGGAAAAAAAATTACTACGGAACGGTAATAATAATGTTGCCTTTAAGTTGAGTCGTACGTTTTTTTCAATATAAATTTGTAAATGTAGGTAATGCTGAATAACGAGCTCTATATAATATATGAAATAAGACTACAAGAAAATCGCTGAGGATTTTGTTTCGCTGTTTATTCTCTCACCAGTGTTTTGTGTTGGAAGCGTTGGTAGCTTCTTGACATTCAATAAATCATCTATAAAATTATGTATTAAATGATTAACATTTTGCTCCGAGCAGGGGCGGAATAAAAATACTAACCCCTGCGGCCGGAGATGGCCTCTCATAAAAGCCTGTGGTAGGGCTCCAATTCCATATGAAAACCACTACACCTAGTTTCTAAGCTTGGTGCCATAGTAACTTTAATTTTATATTCCTGCAAAAGTGACTTAAGTTCCAGTACCTACGTGGACGGCAACATGTTAGCGCCTTAGCAATTCTATTCTATGAGCGACAGTAACTGCTTGCTCGGCTGTCAGATCTTTAGAAAGAAATTTTTTTATGTTTTATTGTTAGTATGTGTTATAGAAATCAATTTTATTATTGCTTAATTTTATAAATATGTAGTATACAGTTCACCACCTACCACTTACAATTCCATAAAATTTACTCATAAAAGTATTCGGTATGCACTCAGTGAGAGTTTTAATAAATAATAGTACACAGTAAAAAGAAATCAATGTATCGTCATGCTTTGAATAATACAGGTATAACCAACATATGAAAACTATTTTGAATATTCTTAATATCTAAGGACATTTTAAATATCTTTGAACATCGTCAAATGGTGTTTTTTCATCCTGAATTGACACAGAAGAGCGCCCGGGGATGAAGCTCTGACAGGGTCTCATAATGTATCAGGTTCATGATCTGTCATGGAAGAAGCCTGCCCCAAGAAAAGGGGCGGGATTTACTTCGGTAGAAAGGAATTTCAAAGAAAGTTTCAAACTTTGTTATCTTAGAAAAACCGTCTGGTCTGGTATAATACTGTCAATAGTAACTGACTTCTACGTAATGGCATCGAAGAACGGATAAAGTGGAAAAGAAATTCCAAGAAACATGATTCCACAGAAGTATAGAATGGATTAACGGTATACCATTCACAATCCTAACGAAGTCAATGAAACTCTGATCACCTTTTAATTGCACTTCACATTTATTCCTTTTTTATGTTTTATTCTAATCACAAAGATCAGCGAATAATTCGCCTAAGGTATTTTTTTTTGTTTATTATTTTTTATTGTATTATTTAAAAAATAACAATAACCCATAACGTCCCACTTCTGTGTTAGGGGAAGCTCTCCCTAAAGGGGTAACGCACAAACTTACAGTATATCCGTCGGTCTGTATCAATCAATTGTGTTGTAATATACACGTAAATGATATAACCTACACTAAACTAACTAAACGACCTCTATGTTCGTCTCATAGCATGATAAAATTCAATTACAATGAATCTGATAATATAAAAAAAATACTGTTATTATTCCACCAATGGGCTTTTCTTTTCCTTGTTTATTACATATTTTCCATTACCTCTCTATGGGAATCAATACAATATTTCAGCGACTGGCGTTATGGTCAGAGGTAATCTTCCAATAGAAAATATATCCCAATTTATCCAACTAATGTCGTAAATGAAACAAATCTTTTCGG
Source organism: Malacosoma neustria (assembly GCA_963693495.1). NCBI lineage: Eukaryota > Metazoa > Arthropoda > Insecta > Lepidoptera > Lasiocampidae > Malacosoma > Malacosoma neustria. The sequence goes on from OY856383.1 coordinate 14,782,449, forward strand.
GAAAGTTTATTCAATATTTTTTGGTAAAATAAATATGACGAATATTGTATTCATGCATTTCCAGTAAGCTGCTTTTGTTTACACTATTCAGGATTATTTGTAAAATTTTAACCCCCTTGAAAAATATGTTACATTAGTTAGTTACGGTTAATATAATAGAAAGTATATTTTTGTATGAAATATATTAGAAATATTTAATTTTGAAACATTTTTTCACTGGTGAATTCGAAGCTTGAGCCCCAGGTGTAATAAGGAATATTGTTTTTGTATATCTTTATTATTATTATAAATATGTGATATAAGTGGCGCTCCAAGGGCCTACCCTAGCGAAAGACTAGCGCTGCTTTTATACTAAACCAACATACTTCTATGTTGAATTAGGACCCATTTAAGCTTACTCAACTATGTGTACTATGGTAACGTTTATGTATTTTAATGTGTCCTAAATAAAAATAAATCTTTCATTCAAATGCTACAAGTTCTGTCTTGGAGTAATGACCAAAAATTGATTCTGCAACCCTTCATATAACTCTAGTTGTCCAATGCGATTTGAGTAAGTTAGCTATTGCAGCCGTTGCTAACTGCGTTACGGGTCATCATCACAAGAACGGTTGTCGTAAGATAGATACGGTCCCATATAGCCACTTCGGTTTCCTTTTTGAGTTCTAACGTAGTGTTTATTAGGCGTTTATTCATTGCACACGAAGCTTTAAATTTTGGAGCTTTAGAGCTGAATGATAGCACATATATTGCATGCGATTATTTTCATATGTGCTTTTCCGTCATTTTCTTCCTAAACAAAGTAACATTTAGTTTTACAGGATACGGCAGCCGTCTGCCCAACGCTGAAATGAAAACTGAATTATGAGTTTGGTATCTATCAACTAGGAAGAAGCATAAATTATTTTACGTCTTTACACACTTTACATTAGCAAAAAATCTCGTCTCTTCAATATTAAACATAAATCAAATACTCGTATACGGGATCGTAAATAAACTCAAGCTATAGTATCACAGGAAAGACAATATTGAAACCCCAATGTTAAAATTATTAGTGTTTAATGAACGGAACCGATACAAGGTTCTTTGATATCGTCTAAAACTCTTTCAAGTCTGCAAAGTTTCTTAGTCAAGTCTTTAATCTTCTTAACAAAGTGATTACTTTGCGGTAAAAAGGAATTCTGAGAGAGGAAACATTATCGTTGCACTTTTATTACTCAATTTTTAGAGGTAATATTAACAATAATTCATATTATACGAAACGAGGTTGTGACGAGGCCTTATTAACAACTATGTTTCTTTGCTCAGGAAGAAATTAATATACCAATAATGACACAAATTGGTATTGTGATATTCAAATTACTCTCTTTAATAAGTTAAAATTTATAAAATTCATTAATATAATAAATTACAATCATAAAACTAAATTTCCTTTCCATTCTCAACGATATTTAGGTACTTAAGTAAATGCCTTGATTTTATTACTCGAGTCCCTTTTGAAATCTGCTCGTTGAATTTGTAGTTGGTGAAACGAATTTTCCTAATTCATACCAATGATAATTGGTCATTGCAACAGCGGCGCTAGTGTAGTTTTATCCCTAACATCAGCCGTCCACCCTCCAATTTCAATATGTAAACTTCACTGTGTAGCCTGCGAGCAAATATTCTTAACAAATAAGTTCTATAATTTTCCGTTCAGGGGCGGACTACTGCTTGCCTCGTAAAAGGTGACAAAATTACCCTGGCTAAGTGGTAGAGCCCCAACCCCGTCTGGATGGCAACCACCCCTGGCCTCTAAATATGCCTCCATAATAAGCTTGTGTTGTGTTGCGACATAAGTTATTTAAACTTAAGTTACTACTGCTAAGATAAAGACTGGTTTCCCTACGCGGACAGCGTGTTAATGATATCCCTGACATCGCATATATCTATAGGCGGCAGTAGCTTACTATTCTCGGCAATACAAAAAATATTTTACTCTTTATATTACATTCTAGAAAAGAGTCAAACTTCAACGACTACGTTCTTTCCATGCAGTGGTTAAGCCACCTCATATCTCATAGTAGGCGCTAGAGCACGCTGCCACGTATTGTAATACTGCTCGATGAATTCGCTAAGCCGTCAAATTATGACAGCCGACTGAGTGGGATTGGTGATAGAAAAAAAAATATTAATGATAGAAAAAAAAGTAAAAATATTCAAAACAAGAACAGTTTTATCCGTGCAGGGGTGGAGAAAGAATACTAACCTCTGCGGCCGGGGTCGGGCTGTCGTAAAAAGCGACAAAACAACCCACCCTAGCTATGTGGTAGGTTCTCAAGCCTGTCTGGATGGCGACCACCTTTGGTCTTAAGTATGTCGCCATAATAACCTTGTGTTATGTTCCGGCATTAGTGACCCAAGTTCCTGTACCCTTATGGATTAGCAGCGTGTTCGCGATGCCACTGGCGTTGCAAATACCCATGGTCGACGGTAACTGCTAAATTCTAAGTGGGCCGTCAGCCTGTCTGCTGTCCCACAGCAATAAAAAAAAGACAGAGACGAAGTATTCTCATTTTGAATATTTTAGAATTTCGGTGGCATGGTTTTATTATTTCGTTCATTCGCCGTTACTTTACATTATCTTCTAAAATTGGAAAACTCTCAGAGAAGTCCCATAAGTATCAATTTCACAAATAAAATTTTCAATCCCTACCCTTACAAAGATCCTCTTTATTTACTCGGGTGGCTGTAACCAACCAGTGTCTCAACAATACATTGCAAACGGTTGGAGCGTTACCATTCAATTTACTCCAAGGGTCAGTACTTAAGAGAGATTTATACGGACCTTTTAAACTGGTGGAGTTTGCACTGTGTATACAAAATATATTATGTATATTTTGTAAGGCGGTAAGTTTACGGGATGGAATGGGAAAGGGCGTACGTATAACGGGGGACAGATAGTTTACTACTCCATGTACATCCTCAGAGACTGCAATGCGAAAACATCAACTGATCTATCTTTTATTGCCATATGTCATTCTTGCCTGCAAAAATGAAAGAAACATATACATATATTTATGGAGGTCTTCCTAGGGAAAAAATTACAAGAGAATATAAAATAAATAAGAATATTGTGACAATGTACACAGCGCTATCAAGTCCCAATGTAAGCAACGGAACGCTTGTATTATGGATACTAGACAACTGATATACTGCTTAAATATTTTTTTTATAAGTAAATACATATAGACCTTATAGAACCGGCCTTGGGATCGGAATCGAAATCGTGACACCGGCAGACATTCAAAAATTCAGACGAGAAAAAACTTTAAGCTACTTAGATCCGACCTTCAAGTCATATGAGGCCAAATCAGATTTTTACAGGGTCTACATCAGACCAGAAACCAAACTTTCTTTTGCTTCTCTGTGAACTTGAAATAGGATTTATCAACTTACCTCTATAAATCCCACATAAATGAATGGTAGCCATACTAATAATAAATGTTAAAGTATGAAATTGCCGTTTTATAGTAATATAGGTATATACTTTAAATTGACAATAAACCTTCATGGTGTGAGATTTTCGAGTGAATTTTTTTTCACGTAATACCTATGAGGTTATTCTTTTAAAAAATGTGTAAAATTCGATTTTTGGCTTGCATTATTTTTATTCAGCTTATATTAGGCTTGAAAGGTGGATACATCAAAAATCCGAGTCATTTTTGAATATGAGTTGCGACGCTGACTAAACGCTGCAGAAATCGCTTGCAATATCAACGCTGCGTTTAAAGTGGAGACTACTAATTAACACACAATGCGTTTTGGTTTAAACGCTGTCGTAATGGAAACTTCGACTTGAAGAACTAACCACGTGGAAAACCGCCCCTCACACAGGTGAACGCTGAATTGAAGTAGATGGTGGAAGCCAGAGTTAAACCAGTTAAACTACTTAACGTTACTCTACCTACAATATTGACTCATTTGCATGAAATCAATAAGATAAAAGAATATGAAAAATGCGTGCCTCATGCTTTACCTGATCTGCAGAAAGAAATGCGTGTTGAAACATGTGTGCCTTGTCGAATCGGTACAGAAATGAAGGAATTTTGGATCAAAATGTAACATATGACAAAAATTGGATACTTTACGATAACTGTAAGTGAAAAATACAATGGCTGACTCCAGGTCAAACGCCGCAATACTGCCATAAAGTACAATTTACCAATAAAAAGGTAATGGTAACTGTTTGGTGATCACTTCATGGTGTTATTCACTATAGCTTTCTCAGGTCTGATCAAGCAATAACAGCAGATGTTTGCTATGCCGATCTTCAAGTAATGGTGGCGAAACTGGCAGTGAAACAGCCCCGACTCGTGAATCGATCTTGACCATTATTGCTCCATGATAACACAAGACCCTGCATGAGAAACCTATGTAACTCTAGAGGAGCTGCAGTTAGAAACTATACATCCACCGTACTCGCCCGACCTTGCACCAACGGACTTTCATTTCTTTTTCGTTATTTGGACAATTTTCTACATGATATTTTTTTTTTCTTTCCAGAAGGTAGTACAGAATGCTTTCACACAGTTTGTTGAATCTATATTCCCAGAGTGCTATCGTAAAGGCATAAATGAACTTCGGTTTGATGGCAGCAATGTATAGATAATGAGCGTAAATATTTTGATTTATGTTAGATATTAGACAAAAAACTAGTTTCATTTGTTCAGTTCAAATCGGCAATTCCATACTTTTACCTCTAATATTATAAATGTGAAAGTATCTCTGTCGATCTGTTATGTTTCATTCCTAAGCCGAGGTACCAATTTGATGAATTTAACTATAAAGATAGGTTGGACCTTGGAGAAGGAGATAGGCTACTTTTTGTCGCAAAAATGTAACTTGAAGGGGGTTAAATAGGGGTGAACGTAATTCACCCGTAATTAAAGGGTGAGGGCTGCGTGCTGTTCCGTGGCCCCCCTCAACTCCTAGAGTTATTACAGGAGAGCGCCGGGGGACGAAAGCCTGACCCCCTGGCGCCAACCCTTAAGAAGGGGCCTGTCTTAAGACAAAGGGCGGGCCGGCGCCGGCCCGGGCCACGAGATCGGCAGGCCATATATCCGTAGGCCCGAGCGTAGGCGATAGGAGAACAGCAGGGTTTTTAGTGGGTAGTCGGATGTTCGAACTTCTTTCCCGGAGTCCCACATAAAGGTTTTGTTTGCGATACAAAATAGTTTTCAAGTTGACATAAATTTAAATAAATTCCAATGAGACAACAATAATGACCCTAAAATTACTCGCACGTACCCGCACAATGATAATGACTGTAAATGTTGATGGGGGATCGTTTGAACAAGGAATAAAAGCATTTTAACGGTTGTGCAAATAACGGTTGAATATGTAATTTTGTTTTAACAATACAGTATTAAGTAAATACTGAGTAATTGCTTTCTTAGAGAATGCACATAATTACAATAGTTAATCAGTAGGAGCCGCCGAGAATGTGTATATTTCATTCATTCACTCCATAAAAGAAACCCTTATGGGGCAAGAAGTTCGATTGGATGCTCGCTTAATCTGGATAGCACTTGAATGAGTACATTTTTGACGGTACTTGCAGATTTAATTCTTGATGGTAGGTTCTGTTATAGTCCCGGGCCGGAAGCATACGTGAAGCTTACCCCCAGTCCGGGAATCAGGTAGCAAAGGAACACTGGAGCAGTTTTAGTAAATATACCAGGAACATGCATTCCTTACTCAACTGTGACGGTGCATTACACGGGAGTCCCAGACTACCCCTCAGCAAGCCCTCAAGAGATAAGAAAAAATTTACGAATTTCCAATTTTTATAAAGAAAAAAATTCTACTGTATTTCATAGTAATAAAGTCGCAATTCGAATAGATCTAGCGCTGTAGGTTAGAGTGAGAGAGTAAGAATCTGCCTAATACTGTCGTATGCATGAGAGAAAGGAAAGCCAGACAGACTGGCACCGTAACGCGTTACGTAACGAAGCGGTTTATCCTCCCATAAGTTATCACTTCAAAAGTTACCAAACAGTGCAGGGAAAGGCCCAAAAATAACGTAAATTTAAATTAATGTCATGGTACAGTAGACAGACTGATGACTAACTTAATAATAAGCAGTTACCGTCGCCTGTGGATGTTTGCGACGCTAGGGGCATCACGAACACGCTGTCCCATAAGGGTACAGGAACTTGGGTCACTAATACCGGAAAACAACACAAGGTTATGTCGGCATACTTACGACCAAAGGTGGTGGCCATCCAGACGGGCTTGAGGCCCTATCACGTAGAAAACACTATGTCGTGTTCCGGCATAATTTAGAGACTAAGTGTAGTTATATTGTTGTGTTCCCATTGGAGCTGCAAGGGTCAGTATTTTTACTCTGCTCCTACACGGAGAAGAAAGAAAAATAAATAAATAATAAAATTAGGAACGGTAACACATTTGCAGCGTTTAATCTTTAAACTTTCACCTCGAACAACTTTATCGAGACCTTTTCAGGCGATTGGTTAGCGACGTGACCAGTTGGCTGGCTTATAAGAGTATATGTAATCAGTCTTCTAGAATCGTTCCCATTAGCCCATTTGTTGATTTTCTAAGTATGCAATTCAATAAATTTAATCAATATCTAGCAACTAAATTACTCATATATCGCTTTTGTATTGCGTCTGAGAAGAAATAAATAAAATCTGTTCAAAATAATAGTTTTAAGGCTAAAAAAATCCAATCGGTTATCTATTTATAAATGTACGAAATATGCAGATTTTACTGCCACTCCATAGAATTTACATTTGATATAAAACTGCAACTAATAAATAAATGTACTGGGACAAATCACACAGCACTATTTAGTCATAAAATAAGTAGCATAGCACTTGTTTTATGGATACTAGATAACTAATATATTATATTTTTTCTTCAGTAAATAATACTGATTATATATACCTTAGATGCAGATATTCAGTTTACATATCTCTGAACTTCCGCTTGACACTATTTTTGGGACACCCTGTATAACTTAAAATGTTGTAAATCTTATTAAAGAATAATTGTAAATTACAAGAAAACAGTTATTATTTGTATGTATTCTATACATACAAATAATAACTATTTTTTAATCAGTTAACTCTGCAGCACAACATTAGAAATTATATGAAAGTGATAAATTTTTTACTTCTCATATTTATTTAGCTTCGTATACCTCTTTGACTAATAAGAAAACTCCTTCTCTTTTGCTTGCTATTCGACTAAAACTAGCTGCTAACTAAAATGTATATACAAGTAGAAATTTTTACTTATTTATTGCTCATAGATAACTCAACTACAAATGAGACGAGCCTTTGTATCCCTTATGAGATACAATTTTTTGCAATATCTGTACATTTTGACATATTCTTTTTTTGACCGCGGAAAACTAGAGAAGGATATCCAGGGTGGTCGCTACGGCATACGTACTAAAAACCAAACCTTTGCCCTCAAAGGTTTGGTTTTTAGTACAAATGACCCCCTGGTCACATGATCGACTTTTGGTCATTGCTCTGCGACACCCTTAACTCGTGTGTCTATCTACAGGAGTGTGCCCGGTGACACTTTCCTGAGCGAGCTAGAAGTACGCAGTTGGGGAAGAGACACCCTAGCCTGAAGGACTCTCATTTGAGGGCCACATGCACTCCAGCATAATCCTACATTTCAGCATACTCTATCTTAAAATGGACCTACTAATTAACTACTGTTCGCATCACTAGGAGGTCGATAACCTTATTTTTAGACGGTGCAAAATTACAATAGTAATTAAAAACTCCGTTCAAAATGGTAGTCAATAGAAACTTTCCTTAAGTTTATCAGTTTTTGTAACTTGATAATAGAGAGCAACGAACTCTCTGAAATAGTTAATAGTTTTGCAAGAGCGTTAACCCTTTCTATTGTTAAAAGTATTTATAATGTATTATAAATTATTAACTTTGGCTAAACAAAATTTTACCTAGGGGAGCACACTTCTTAGAATTTATAGAATAGAGTAAAAGCGATTCAAAGACGATTTTTTCAGGTATCAAGGTCATTAAACTGTTGTGAAGAAGAAGAAATGTCATCGTGAAAAATAAACTTGACTACCACGTACTCTCTAAAATATGAATAATACTCATAATAATCTCCTATAAAATTGTTATACACACAAATACTTAATTAGATTTCTCATGTAATAGTATTTAATAATGTCATTTATATAATACTGTTTACGCCAAGGTAGACTTTTTTGGCGGTGAAACAGCAAACACGATGATAGGTTAATAGCAAGCAGTTACCGTTGCTTAAGAAAAACTGACGCCAGTAGCTCAATTGACATAATATCGTGCGAAGAGAAATTATATGACGTCATTTCCGAAATACCCCATATCGCACTACGGTGCAAATACCTCAGGTCATTCCACAATATTCCACATCCTAACAGTGCACAACATAAACGTTCTGTTAAACCTTTATGTATACGGCTGTAGAGGCTCCAGATAACAAGAGCTCATCTTCATCATCTAATGTTTAACATATCATACATGAAGTAGCTTTTCGTGTATAACATGGAAATCCGTCAAAAACTCGTGTAAGATCTGATGAATCATATGAACTTTTGTGTCTCATTGTTAAAATATGAAAAGGAGTACAAAAGTGAAAATATTTTCACCAATATTCCTGATACTCCGAAGTTACTATAAAATCTGATGGTTTTTTTTTTTTGCTTATTGAGTAAGAGAAGCAATGGCGCCTTTTGATGACAATATTGTTGCCAGATAAGAGTAATAGTCGGAAGAATGTAAAAGAGTTTTATTCCTCTACTGATGTAAACAGCTGGCGACTTTGATAGTAAACTGTAATCAGATGTCGTGAACTTTGTTTAAACTAGGTTTCATACTAGAAAAACACTCTTCGAAATTTGGGATGGAAAAAATAACCTAACTAAAAAAGATTTATTACGGTAGTTTATCATTTAATAGGTTTAATGTTTAAAAAAGTCTGAATCTAGCTACGAAAGTAAAGCAAGCTGTATTTTTTATATTTATTCTATTTCAATACAATATCCTCTGAATTCGACATATTTTTTGTACCTGACATCGCTTTTATCACGTATAAATTGAAGTCATTTTAAAAAAAATCGTCTAAATCTTCAAAAATATATCGACATTAAATATCCACCTATTCATTTGTGAATATCATGAACTTTTAATTAGATAAAAATCTAATGGAGTAGATCAGGTGCATATGTAGCATGACATTACAACTCAAACTTGAAGAACTTGGAAATTGCTTTCAGCAAGCCTCATGTCTTAAATATCAATCAATGATAAATCAAGTTTATATAATAGTTTAACCTTTACTTAGGATTACTTAGCTAATAAGTTGTGGTACCTTCTATAGTTATAAAAACCTAAGTTACATTACTTAAATTACTTTGCTTAATAGAACTTCAGCCATAAATAATTCCTGGATCTATATTGTTGCTTCGGTATTGTACGAAATTTTTTTAAATTGACTCTTTACACAAATTACTTTTTACGTTATTTGAATAGAAAATATACATGAAAAATAAATATAAATTAAAAAACTAAAAAAAAACAATTTAATGATAAATCGAACTAAAAATTGAAAAACAATTCTTAATATAGGATTAATCGTACCGATGGAATATTTTTGAGAACTGATTTATCAAGCACCCCACGCTTTTTTTTCAGAATAATCATTACTAATATTTTTCGTTCATTATTTATTATATTCCTATATTAAGAATTATTTTTTTAAGATTTAGTTCCATTTATCATTAAAGCGTATTCTTTGTTTTAATTATAATCAATGACGCTTATTCAATTGTGAGTAGGTTATTATCTGGTGTCATTAATATGGAATTTTCTTATTCCTGCCTTTATCCCTGTTCGATCTTTTTACAAAAGGTATTTGAAATCCCGCCTGATTTTTGTTACCTACCCTCACTCTCGCTGAGGTAAATGGTAAAAGCGAGGGGTGGGACGGAAATAATATAAGCAGTAACGCGTGAGTTACAAAACGCGCGGGACGGTCGACGTTCGACCTCCCTTCAGTTACTCCTAACTCTCATTGGTCGTGCCCTAAGATTGTGTGTTCAGTGTGCCTGACATTTAGCTGGTACCGTGCAACAATTCCTCCGTGAGCGGACCTGAACCGAACCGGGAAGGGGTGGAATCAAGGTCAGTGCGAATTTCTTTGCCCGCTGCAAGGTATCGCGTCTCTAGCCACCGCTCCTATCCCATCCTCTCTCATACAGTCCACTGCTCTCGAGCTATCCTGCTCATTCGTGTACAGTGCAATCTCGGTCCGTGGCCGGCATTGTGCAATCTCCTAATGTGGGGTCGGCTTCTATGTCCTATGAAATCAAATTATGTAACTAAGGGTCTTTCATTTATAATGTTTCCTTATTCCCTGCTCTTCCTCTGCTCTAATTCCCTATCATAAATAAGACTTTATAATATCTTGTCAAATAACACCATGTGATTACAGCGGCTAAAATTACGTTTGATGGCATCTCCTACTACACTCATGCAGTACTTTTCCAGGTGCGGCTTGGTGTCTTTGGGAGTAATATGTTGGGCAAGTGTATCTTCGCCAAGGTTAATGCAGCAACCTCCAAGTCGCACTTGAGGCGGCTATGTTTAGGGCACTTAATAAATACACATTTGAAAACAGTACAACACTAAACATTGAGTTTTTAAGTTTAAGCTTCGGATACAATCAGGATAAATTACTTGTGACTAATCAGACCGGCGTAGCTAAGACAGGTTACTAGTTTATATTGCTTCCCATTACCTGTTATATATTTTAAAAAGACAGAAACAAATATGATCATTACTCACATGACTCGTGTATTGCTCGTAATTTAGGGAGCGGGTAGCTGAAGGAAATGACAGTTCCAATTAAAAGTTTCACAAAAATCGTATTAACTTTAATTAATTTGGTGGCACCTTGCTCAGTGTGGGTACTTTCGTAGTTAAACTTTTTTTCATTGTGGACCTCTTATTAAAATAAGAGGTCCACAATGCTCTAGTAATCAAATATTATTTGTTAAAAAAACACGCTTCAATGATAAATCGAACTGAGAATGGAAATATAATTCTTAAAGAATACAATAATGAACGTAAAATATTACTACTATTATCAAAAAAGCGTGGCCCATACAATTTTTGGACTAATCGTACCGATCAAATATTTAACAAAAACTGATTTATCGAACACCCCACGCTTTTTTCAGAATAATACTAATTATATTTTTCGCTCATTATTTTATTCCTATAAATAGAATTATATTTCAATTTTTAGTTCGGTTTATCATAAAAGCGTGTTCTTTATTTTAACTATTTGTACTAATTAAAATTTGCTCTAAAAATGTAATAAGCCGTAATATTACGTAACTATTTTTTAAACCTGGCTATCCTAATCAGGACAATGATATAATCTTATCGGATTGTTGTATTATCATCGCTCCTTGATAAGTCCACGGCGTTTAATTGAAATGTGACCGTTTAAAGTGGGTCAAAATTAAGTTCAAAGGAGTCGGTTACAAACAAACAAACCAAATAATCAACAAACTGGTGTACAGGTGAAATTAATAAAAGCGTGTTAATAAAATATGTATAGACTATAGAGTAATGATTAGTAGTAAAATTCAGATTTTAAAATAAATCTATCACCCATAATCACCAGTATTGACAGTAAATCACCACTTATGACATTATCGGTGGACTTTTTCATTATCAGTACGTCGTATTTTTACAAACACAATTAGTGAACACGAGATTGAAAAGATGTTTCAGATAAAATAATATAATATCGTTCCAACTCAGGAGTTATGAAGTAGTTATGAAAAGATAAAATAATCTTATTATTAATGGATATCAAAGTTAGGTAGTTCGGTCTTCCAAACTTGAGAGCCTTCACAGCTGTCAGATATCATAATCATTTTGACATATGGTTTTGAGACTTGTCATATATCATTGACAAATTATTTTTCATAATAACAGTGATTATACGTCATTGAAAATTCAAAATATATCCGATAAAACTTACAAAATCTTCTATAAAAAAAGAATGAAATAAGTAACCCACTGTATAAGTCCTTGACTGTGACAAAATTGTTTTGTACCACAACGTATTTCCCCCCACGTGACTGCACAAGCAAGGCGAAGGAACCTAATAACACCATAATGATATATTAATACATCATCAACTTTTTTCATTAATATTAGAAATCAATTACGGGTAGGGAAGTGGCTATTTCAGGCAACATAAATGACGAGAAGATCATTTGGATCGGCATATTAATAAATAATCTATTAGAGATTTGGCTTGTTTTTCTGATCTTCTGATTCGGTTGAAGATATAATTGTGTCGAAAGTTGCTTATCTTGTTGAATTGTAATTTTTATTTAACACGTTAAATACACCATTTACTTTAAAAAGTATCATTGTGGAAATATCTTCATGGGTACTATAATAAATTGATTTACTACTTATACACTTTTCGTTTGTAAATGAATACATAAATAAACACCCAAATTCGAGACAGGAATCGAGCCCGTCATCAAGCGTTTCTACACGCGAAGCTATTGCACCACGCTGTTACTATTTTTTTTATTGCTGTTGAAGAGGAGACATTCTGAAGGGTCACTTAATAGTAAGTTACCGGTCTACGTAGGGCAACTAGAACTTGGGTCACTTATGCAGCAACACGGTACAAGGTCATTATGGTGGCATAATAAGAAACCAGGTGTGATTGTCATGCAGGCTTGGAGCCCTACCTTCCCAGGGTTGTTTTATCGCCAGGCTAGGCCGTTTCTAGCCCCAGAGGTCAGTCAGTATTCTAACTCTGCCCTGGACGGACAAAAACTGTTCTCCGTGCAGGGGAGTTAAAAAGACATTGTAGTCGGCTTATGAACCTTGCGGTCTTCTTAAAAGCATTACAAACCTTGCGGTCTTCTTAATAGCATTAGCAAGCTTGCGGTCTTCTTAATAGCATTAGCAACCTTGCGGTCTTCTTAATAGCATTAGCAACCTTGCGGTCTTCTTCTCAACCTCCATAGCATGATGGCTAACGTACTTCGGTACGCTTTCGGAGGTCGCGGGTTCAATTTTTGGATATTTATTGACAAAGGAGAAATATGTATTATATTCGTTATCTAATACCCATAATAAACGTGATATGCTATTATACTTATTACTTACTTTGGGACCACATGGCCCAGTATATTTATTTATGCTCTTTTATTCAGTATTTTTTTAATGCTGTAGGACTGTAGACTGGCAGACGGCCCGCTTAGAATTTAACAATTACCGTCGCCAATCGCGATGCCAATTTGACACGCAAGTGGCATCGCGAACACGCTGCTGTCCCATAAGGGTACAGGAACTTGGGTCACTAATGCCGGAACACAACGCAATTATTATGGCGGCATACAAAAGACCAAAGGTGGTCGCCATCCAGACGGGTTTGAGGCCCTACCACGTAGCTAGGGTGGGTTGTTTTGTCACCTTTTACGACAGACCGATCCCAGTTGCAGAGGTTAGTATTCTTTCTCCGCCCCTGCACGCATAAAATATATAATTATCTATTTTTAAATTAACTAAACCAGCTGAATAACCGAGCTTTGCTCGGTATTTTTTTTTATAAATTGTGTTTTTTGGAAATTAACCATTGTTTTTCTTAGTTTAACCTCAAAGCAAACACTCATTGACTTCGTGTTACTTAACAACGCCATCTGCTGGAATAGCTTTAGTGTTGTTGTGTCGTTAAAGCAATTAAAAAAAAATAGTATTATTATTCGCCGATAGATGTCAGGAAGATTCACATTTTTGTTATTATTCTTCCAATAAAAAAAGCGAATAAAATGACATTTTCTAGAAATGATTCCTAGCTAGATCGATTTATCGCCCCCGAAACCCCCCGTATACTAAATTTCATGAAAATTGTTGGAGCCGATTCCGAGATTCCAATTATATAAGTATATATATACAAGAATTGCTCGTTTAAAGATATAGGATTTATTTACAAAATTACATGCACAAACGCATATATTATTGGTATGAGACTTCTTATAATATACGATATAGTGTATTCGTAGTCTAGCACCCATAACACAAGTACTACACTACTAACTTTGGGACTAGGTGGCGCTGTGTGAATGGTCACATTATGTTTATTATTATATAAATTAGTATTATAAATCGTAATTGATGCAAGCAAGCATGAAATCGATGTTTCAGTTCTCTTATCCAAATATATATAAACAAGCCGAGCACGCCCCCTCCGCTGGGCGTTTAACAGGCAAAATTAAATCAAAAAAAATGAGAAAGGGTAATCTTCATAAAAAATATTCTATGTTACTTTATGTGTACAAAGTTTCATGATGATCGGTTATGTAGTTTTTGCGTGAAAGCGTAACAAACAAACTTACTTCTTTTATTGCTGTAGGACAGCAGATAGGCTGACGGCCCTTGAACAATTACTACCTATGGGTGTTTGCAACGCAGGTCGCATCTCAAACACGCTGCTGTCCCATAAGGGTACAGCAACTTGGTCTTACTTTAACATTTATAATATTAAGTATGAAGTATGATTTTTAACTTAAAACTAACTAACTTTTAACAAGTCGAATTAGCCAGGTTGCTTTCCGCGTCTCAAAGTAATAAACCATAAGAATAATTACTTCATTTACGAGTAATATTTGAAAGTTAAATATTAAACCTATGATGTCGTTAAAATGAAGCAGTAAAGTGAACTGGGAACAGTAAAGTTTTAAGACGCCGCCGCGCAGATGCTGCATAGTTATTAGGCTTTGATTAATTACTACAGCCCATAAATAAAGCTGCTTTTAATGTTATTTTAAATTTAACAACCTTTGACTGATGCATCTTGCTAATGCATCTTGCTGGACAATGGATGAGGTTTTCAAATGGCAGTTGCAGTCATAAAGCGAAAAAAATCTGGGTTAAAACCCAATTTAAGTTATGAATTGTCATTTTTTATAGCAGAGATCGAACAGGCAAACGGTGGTGGTCACCGATATAGATATTTATTAACATCGTAAGCAAACCTACATATTGCGGTCACCGCTATGTGTAACCCATTAATCCGCTTTGGGCAAGCGTGGCGGGTTTGCTGTCTGTTCTGTCTGATGGGTTGTTATTATTTTGGCCGATATCTATTCCAGGGCCGCCCTAGTTTTATTCCTAAGACGTAAACGGAGACAAATGGATTACTGCTACTAGAGATTGCTATGGTAACAAATAAAACACATCAGTTTTCCTTTCTGGAGTCAAAAGGCAGCAAACCCGTAATTTTTGCCTCGTTTCCTTATCTCATTTACAATCCAAATTTGTTCCTCTCTATCTATAATATATAAAATAAATATTAAATAAATATACCGGGACGATTCATAGGGCACCACCTAATCCCAAGGTAAAGTAGCATAGCACTTGTATTGTTGTGGGTCCTAGATGACTGATATACTACATATATACTTTTATTTTATTAATAAATACACATTATACACAAACGCTCAGATGCCGGACAAGAATTGGCCATGTGACCTCCGCTAGCGATCCGACGTGCGTAAACCATTACGTCACGCAGATCAACAAATGAAATCTTAATACCATTAACTTTGTAGAACAACCAGTTTAACCGTAATAATGATCAGGAAAAGATTCACTCTTGGGACGTTGCACTACCAAAATTAATATAGTGCGTCCAAAATTTTCAGAAGCGACTCTTATTTTAATGTAATTTTTCAATGATGATCGTCATTCAAAGCCATTCCTGTTTTTAAAGATAATAAAACCTATAGAAAAAAGAATTCTACTCATCCAACTAACAGAATGTCTGAAAAGGATCCATCAACTGGGAGGATTCATTTTATTCAATGAATAAAATCGTTTAATATCCGGTTTCCACAGAAACTGTTTTTCATTTGATTCTTTCATTAAATATTAACATTTGATAAAGCGACGACTTAAGCGAAATTTGAGAAGGAGCAAGTTCAAAGTCCAGAGTGGGAGGATTCTGACATATTACTGTTATAACACATTTAAGTTGCTGAAAAGTTATTAACTTAAGCTAGTAACTATTTTTTTAATTATTTAATTTACTGGAGCAATTCATAAAGACTTCGAGCATAAGTAGTAGAGTGCTTGAGTTATGGGTCATATCATTAAAAATACTCCAATAAATGGCAGTTTAGTCTACACAATGGTGTACTAGAATTCCAAATTAAAATTTTAAAAAGCTGCATTGAAGAAAGAGTCAGTTACGGTGGCGGTTCATGGACGGTTTGGGAAGACATGAGCGCCGATAGAAAAATCAAACTTGCGTTTGTATCTGGACCTCGGTTACCGTCAATAAATGGGTTACGTTACATTGAAGAGTGTCTAGAGCTAGTGGTACCCTGGTAAGTCATGTGATATCCTACGTACATTTTATTGGCGAAAACTTCATTTTTATGCAGGACAATGCTAGGGCTCATACCACAGGCATTGTAAATGAATACCTAAGCAAAGTCGGTATTGCGGTTATGGGCTGGCCAGCAAGAAGCCCGGATATGAATCCCATAGAACACCTTTGGAATGAGTTGAAGAGACGAGTAAGAGCGAGAGATCCTGCTCCAGACGCTTGACCAGTTTAAAACAGCTATACAAGAAGAGTGGGACTACATCGCACAACACAAAATTGTGACACTTATCCATTCCATGAGGAACCGCATGGAAGCGCTCGGGAGGAAATACAAGATACTGAATAAACTTTTTCTATTTTACATCTTTGTTTCTAACGTTACAATTTCTTCTTAAAGAGTACAAATATACCTATTGAACAAAACACAATAGCTAAAGAAATTTAATTTTAATTTGAAACATTAATATTCGTTAATATTTCCAGTTAACTGGCTTTATGTATATTTTTGTTTAAGTATTAAAAAAAAATTAAACTCATTCAAAACCAAACTTCAATGGTGTTTCGATTTTTTTGATGAGAAGTGTATATTAAAACACGATATCTGGTTGCGGCAAAAGATCCAAGTTGTCTAGGCTTCAGGATGGAAATGGAGGAAATATGTATATGCGTCGGACGTTGAGCATGCACCGGTCTTCTCCTTCCCGCTCCCACACCCCGCTTTCGCAATCCGCTCCCGCTCCCACACTCTACTTCTACGCCCCGCTTAGCATATTGTCCATCCCTTACCAATACACCCGCTATGAAAGGGACAGATACCATGCTGCTGGCGAGGAGCGCGGCCCGGCTCTCGCGGTAATTGTTCTCCCCGCGGCCAGCGGCCACAGTCCACTTCGAACCACGTGTAGAGGCAACCGCTGCCCCCGACCTTGACCAAACCCAAAAAGGGGAGCAAGATCCCGCAGTACCCGCATCCAATACGAACCAGTGCACGGGGTGCCAGTGGCGGGTGAGTAATAATTTAATTTTTCGCACAACCAATATGTGTTAATGTGCTCATCACCAGGAATGATGAACACAACGAAGCGAAGAGAACACGAAAGCGGAAACGGCGCATCGAAACTGAAGATTTATTTGTCAACATAACATGACGCTAATTTAATGTTTGTGTTTTCTATGCTTATTTGGTATCTTTTTTGCGTGTTAAGGATTTGTTTTTAGTGCACTACTTAGACTCAAGCTTAATTTAATTAATTATTTTCATAGTGGTGACGCTGAAGGATCGTATAAGGAACGGTGCGGTTTAAGTCTCAAGAGATGGTAGCCGCAATGCGAGGAACAAATATTTTGCGGGTTTAATAATTAACGTGGAAAGGAAAGGAGACGAAAACACCCAGCAAGTCAGGAAGAGCGCCGACTCAATAGAGTTTGGAGGTGCAGGGGTTCCTGGCCTCCAATAGGTTTGTTTGTTGAGGCAGAGTTCTTCTTCGGAGGTCTTCTTAGGAGTAGTTTTCCAAATAAAAGTTACTTCCAGGATTCCATGATTTATTAATAAAATGCACTGTATATATTTACAAATATAGTGTGTGAATAGCTGCTATGTGACAACGATAAAAATAAATAAATAATAAAAGATGCTAAGTTAAAACGATATAAATGTGTGAGTGAAACGGAAGATATCTGCGTACCGTGTCGCACACCGTAAATATAAAACGTTGCGGTTTCTACGCTCTCCACATTTGTCTCGCTTGCTTGTAAGCGTGAGGAGCAGATCGTGGTGCTGCTACAAGAGGTTCTCCGATCTACTACCTTCCACGGCTGGTTCTGCGGTTTGGAGTCTAGGCCTTTATAATTAATGATTCACAAACATATAAAAACTCGTGCGGATTTAACCAAGACTTGACGGTACGTGTCGTCGGCGCGGGTGCTAGCCAAGAGGGCGGCGCAGCGGTGGTCGAGTAGTTTCTCGAAATCACCGTCAGGCGCCGCAGTATCTAAACTAACTTGCGGGTAGGCAGGGAAAAAGGGATAGGATGATGCCTAATCACATAGATTTATTAAGAAACTGTGTTATTTCTGTTTATTAGTTGTATAATTGACAATAAGAAATATAAAGAAACTTAAATTAATAAGTAATTAATATATTTTTATGTTAAAATAAAGTGTATTGCTCTGCTCTCCCGGCCACGTCTTTCTCTATCTTTCTATCCGTGCAGGGGCGGAGAAAGAATACTAATCTCTGCGGCTGGGGTCGGCCTGTCGTAAAAGCCGACAAAACAACCCACTCTAGCTACGTGGTAGGGCCTTAAGCCCGTCTGGATGGCGACCACCTTCGGTCTTAAGTATGCCGCCATAATAACCTTGTGTTGTGTTCCGGCATTAGTGACCCAAGTTCCTGTACCCTTATGGGACAGCAGCTTGTTTGCGATGCCACTGGCGTTGCAAACACCCATAGGCGACGGTAACTGCTAAATTCTAAGCGGGCCGTTAGCCTGTCTGCTGTTCTACAGCAATAAAAAAAAATCTGGAAATCAAATTATAATAAAATATAATAACAGCCCACAGTGTCCCACTGTTGAACTCAAGCTTCCGAAAGGCAGATTGGCGGGTTACAGATGCCGATGATATCGATATGCACGATGTTTTTTCTTTTACACACATTAGACGAGTAAAATTGCCTAAGTGGTGCATACCACCATGGGATTCGAACCCGGAACTTCTAGATTTGTCTAATACCACTGAGGTTCTTGGTACCCCGGAACTAACCCAGCAAATTCACTTATTCTTTTTTTAATGCTGTAGGACAGCAGACAGGTTGACAGCCCACTTAGAATTTAGCAGTTACCGTCACCTATGGTATTTGCAACGCCAGTGGCATCGCGAACACGCTGCTGCCCCATAAGAGTACAGAAACTTGGGTCACTAATGCCAGAACACAACACAAGGTTATTATGGCGGCATACTTTAAAGGTGTACGCCATCCAGACGGGCTTGAGACCCTACCACGCTAGCCTTTTACGACAGGCCGACCCCGGCCGCAGAGGTTAGTATTCTTTCTCCGCCCCTGCACGGATAATATTCGCGGTAAATGTTAGACAGACCTAAGCTGTTTATACAATAAAATCGCGCGAGGTCATAAACATTTGATATCTAGTTTGCGGTTATTATGCCTGACTAGAAGCCAAGCATTGTATTTTAAGTACTAGTAAATGGGAAAATCCAATATGTTTATCCTAAATAAATTAGTTCACAGGCATTAGAGAGGCGTAACTTTTTATAACCCCTGGCGGGGTGTTTTTGTTCAAATACGATGTAATTTGAAAGGGTTAACAAGTTCACGATCGTTATTTCTTGTCACGAAATCCGTTTTTGTTGTAACAATATAAAACGGTTAATTGTTAAGTTTTGAGAAACTCGAACCTATGTTTATCGTTGTTGTTTTGTATAATAATAATAAAGGAATTTTATATGTGTGCTAGTATTTTCTATTACTATTTGTCCGGCAGATGTCCCGATAGCAGTAAGATGAAGATTCAACTCATAACTGATACAGTTTACTATGATTTTTTATAGTTGAGATCGGCTGACTAGCGGACGACCCGTAGTAGGTGGTCGCCGTCGCCTCTGGATGGTGCAGTATGCTAAAAAAATAGGTTTAGTTGCCATAAGTTGGACTTGAAGCCCTACTACTTAGCTAGGGTGGTTTTGTTTCCTTTTACGACAGATCACCTGCGGCTGCAGTGATCAGTACTCTAAGCCTGGCAATAGATTTCCATTCGTGCTTGGCAAATCAAACTATAGTCATACTTTTATTTTTGGGTGGTATCTGATGATAAATCAATTTTGTTTTTCAAGTTGGATATTCTTTTTACTAGCCCCGCTGCTTCAAAATGTGTAGTGAGGTAGTTTGGAACGCTAGTGCTGTGTGCCTGTGGGCCCCTTCTTCTTCTTCTTTCTCTTCCACTTCTTTCTCCGATAGGATGAGCTGGTCGTGTGAACAACAACCAACCCCACGCTCAAGAGTACGAGTTTTCTCCAAGGAACGCGCCTGCCACCAAGCGCTACAGAAGCTAGAGGCCGGTTGCCAAATTCAGGCGACGAGTGATCCCGTGTGATTAAAAGGTGGCGCGCTCTTCTCTCTCTTATGATATCTGACTTCAATATAAGTACTTAATCATATAAATTGTTACAAATAGTAGTTATTCTAAATTACTACCAATTCGCGAAAATTTATTATTGGTATTATTATTAATTAAACAACAATATAAGACGTGATCCGCAAACGGGATGCCACAAAACACAACGTGTTACGAAATTTCCTTCATAAAAAATGCCGTAAAAGCAAAAACACGGTACCCTTAAGGTAGGCAAATGGATAAATCACGGCAGTACAAACATAGGCTGAATAACGAAGAAGTTAAATTATTTCCCTTAATCCAAGGTAACATGACTCTTCAGTCGAAACACGCCTCATTGGAATTTCAGTATAGGTGAATATTTCAGAACGCATAATAATTTAGACATGTCTCTGTTACACCGATATTGTAAGTGTTCAAAGAGACCGACAATATTTGGCTAGAGGTGTGACTCTCCAACTAACTCAAAAAGAGTTCTGTCGGAACGCCTGCGGGGATCACGCGTTCGATTCCGTACCGAAACTGGGTGTTTGTGTATAATTTATATTTATGTACAAATAAAAGTATATAAGTTATATATCAGTAGTCTAATGCCGATTTGTATTGCTAAAAACTGGCCTGCTGATCCCGTGGTCCAGGCCGGTATAGGCCCATCCCTAGTGTCAGGATAGCCTCTTCCAGACTTTTTTATTGCTGTAGGACAGCAGACAGGCTGACGGCCCGCTTAGAATTTTGCAGTTACCGTCGCCTATGGGTGTTTGCAATGCCAGTGGCATCGCGAACACGCTGCTGTCGCATAAGGGTACAGGAACTTAGGTCAGTAATGCCGGAACACAACACAAAGTTATTATGGCGGCATACTTAGGACCAAAAATCGCCATAACACGTAGCTAGGGTGGGTTGTTTTGTCGCCTTTTAGGACAGCTTGACCCCGGCCGCAGATGTTGGTATTCTTTCTCCGCCTTTGCACGGATAATGTGTGCCTGTGGGTAAGGATTTAGACCATGTGCTTTCCTGTGGCTATCCGGGATTAAAAATGACACGCGTGCCCTTACCTTCGCGGCGTATGGTCTAGTTTCTATAACACAAGTGCTCTGCTACTAGATGATGCTATAAATTATTACAGTTTATTTATTTATTTTAATTTCCTTCATTTGCTACATATATAAAGTATGTTAACTAGTTGGAACTAATTCGTTGAAATACCTTTGCTTTGTAAACTAGTAAACGGAATTATCCATTTCTCAACAGTTCTTCCTCTGGTCTACAGAAAAGGTTCACAGTAACACATGCTCAATAATCCTAACCAAATGCGAAAGTGAGTTTGTTTGTTTGGTTACTACGCTTTCACGCCTAAACCACTGAACCAATTTTTATGAATTTCGGTATAATCATATATTGGACCTTGGAGAAGAACATAGGCTACTTTTTTAGAATTCATATGTCAGAACAACGTTTGCCGGGTCAACATATAATAATAACATCATTCTCTTTTCTTTTCCATCCTGGCCTCCTCTGAGGATATGAACATAATACCTACCACGCTTTTCCGTAGCGAGCTATATGTTTGCACAAACAAGTAATCCCATTATGCAAGTTCCTTCTTGCGCTAATTTTCTTCACCATCACACGTTACATCGTCAGTGCGTGGCAGTTATGTTGGAATATGCACATTCGCCTAAGCAATGCAAGTCATCGTAACAAACCCGTGATTTGGCGACCTTGGAGCGTGATACCTTACGCTTCCATTAATTAACCGTTTTGAGATTTCAAACAGTCTCTACTTACTAACATATTCTACATTTTGTTATGAATTTTCATAAAACACCGAATGAAGACATTGGCATTACTCACAAATCTTTTGATTAAGCAATCGCTCCTACAAGTTTGTGGAAATGTAAATTATGTCTTTGTTCAAATTATTGTTTAGAGTTATATTAATGTCTTTTCACATCTGTAATTATAGTCCTCTGACTAAGCCAGTGAAATAGTATTGGATTTGATCATATGACGACTCTGAATTGCGACGACAAAATTTTAATCAATTCAACCCCTAGAAGACACAAGTCGGCCTATCCTCCGAGATGGAATTTCCATTCGCACCTGTGTCACAGTTCCGAGAAAGATATTTGTAGACGTATAGATACGAGGGCAACTGGACGAGAAATGTTCCTCTAAAAAGCTGGACGTGCTAAACCAGTCCAAGTTACTGTTTGAACTGGCTTGCACGTTGCAGTATTTTAATACTTTAAAAATACTGCATATAAATAATAATATAGCACAGGTTAGATCGCACATGGAATACTGCTCACATTTATGGGCTGGAGCACTTTCCTGTCAGCTTAATCCCCTAGACTCTATCCAACGGCGCACAGTTTGTTTTAGCGACTATCCCATACTCACAAACAGTCTAGACATGTTAATATCTAATAGTCTCTGCGAAAGCATACGCAGAGATCTTTGCGTATTCTAGTCTTTACAATGGGCCATGTTTTGAGAAGCTATTTACAGAGGTGCATTCGTCGTCTTTCTACTTACTGCTCTATTGCCCGCTATTGGCTGGGCGTTTATTCCCATTTCTTGAACCTTCTTCTTTTCTGTAGGAATCGTCCTCCAGACGTTTAAGTTACATAATTTTCGGATTAAGAATAAGCTTCCAGCTGAAGATATCTCATCAAATGGGTGGTTTTCCTGTCTGCTGAAACCCTATTTTATAAAATATAACACAATTCAAGAACTCTTCTTTCAAATAAGCTCCAAAGCTTGTGTTAGGGTTCACACCAGTCTAACCTACCCCTGCCTGTTGGGAGTAAGGCGCCCCGATTGATTCTGTAGAGTATACAGCGATGGAGTGCGCCGCATAGGGGGCCCATAGACAGGAATTCTATGCCATGATAGGTTCGGATCTATTATTGCGGAGCATAATAATTGAGATGCTCCGTAATAAGTTACGTTTTCTCCGTGCAGGGGGGTAGTAAGAATACTAACCTCTGCTGCCGGGGTCGGCCTGTCGTAAAAGGCGACAAAACAACCCAAGCATGGTAGTAGAGCTCAAGCTCGTCTGGATAATAGCCACCCCTGGGTTCTAAGTATGCTGTAATAATAACCTAGTACTGTGTTCCGGCATTAATGGCCCGGGTTTCAGTGCCCCTTGTCCGAAGTTCTGGAGTGCTGTGGAGTACTGTGGAGTACTGTACGCAATTTGGAACCCATATTGTGCGAAATCTTATCACATCCCTGCTGGCGTGACGGCTTGGTCCTGGGTCACGGAGACCCGATAAAACGGCTGTCGGCTGGCCGTCCGCCAATCAGTTGGGGACCCGAACCTAGATTATCCGGTCTGGGAGGCTGTCCCGCCAACTGGTGTAAAATCTTTGGGGAGTATCGTCGTACCGAAACGGAGACTGGATGTGGACCCGGCGATGCTCTCCGGGAGGGATCCTTCCATAACCCGCACCAACTCTTCACAAAACTTGTGGGTTTGGATGGGAAAAGCATACTCAATATTTTCGTAAGTCTCTAAAATAACGATGGATTGCCTTAAAAGCGGACATTATAACCTAGCGAACCTCAAATCCACACTTAGAGTGGATTTTTATGACATCAGAAGTATACATTCAGATTTGAATGCCGTTCATCACCATCTGGAAACGGCAAAGCCGGCTGTACTATTTTTGACGGAGACGCAGATATCTGCCCCGGCCGACTCCTTGTATCTTTACTACCCTGGCTATAATTTGGAACACCTGTTCCTTCCAAAAGCTGAGGCTTGCTTGTACGTCCGGAGTTATACCTGTTGTTGTCCTCTTAGCGGTCTTGAAGGAACCTGTCTGTCTTATGGGTTTGGGTGGATTTTAGTCCTATATGAATTCTATGGCAGAGAGTGCGAAAGGACTGAAACGGCTCGCTGTTTTGGGCGTGTTCAAGACGCCACGGACAAGATTTTTACGCAATATCCCGCCGCGGAGATTCTTGTAGACTTCAATACTCATCATACTGAGTGACTAGCTTCTCCAAAAATTGATCTGCAGGGGATTACTGCCTTTAATTTTTCTCCTGTCCATAGTTTCATTCGTCTTTGTTAGACCTTCTGCTGAGCAAACGTCCGAAATATTATCGGGTCTCGATCGGGGCTCCATTAGAATCTTCTGATCACTGCTTGATATCTTCCGTGATGCACCTTCCGGTTTCCGAACCGGCTCACCCCTCCGAGAAACGAAGAGTGTGGTGCTATCAGTCAGCAGATTGGGATGGTTTACGCGAATTTCTACGGCCTCCACCGTTGTGTTTTTCGTCAGGCGATCCTAACAGCTGTGCGAACTCGGTTACTGACGTGGTGCTGCAGGGAATGGAATATATTGTTCCTAACTCTGTAACTCCCGTCGGTGCATCGGAAAACTTAAAGCATAAAGTGTTAAAGCTGTCAAGCTAAAAGTAAGAAGCTTAAGAAAACTGTCTGACTTTAAGAAAATATATAACGTTGCCTCTAGGACCCTCAAAAAACAGATTAGAAGAGCGAAATTTGAGCATATCGGCAGAATTGATAAGTGTCTCTCCAGCTATCCCTCTGGAACTAGAGCTTTTTGGGCTCTTGCCATAGCAAACTTTTATCGGGCGTCCATACCTCCACTACGCAGCTGATGACCTGGCTCATGCTACCAAGGATAAAGCAGACCTTTTGGGCGAAATCTTTACAGCCAATTTGACTCTTGATGACGAGGGAGAATCTCCACCTTCAATTAGAAAATGTGAAGACAGCAAAATGGCGGAGGTACTGTTTTCAGAAAAGCTATGCGACGTGTCCTCCTATCTCTTGACGTCAAGAAGTGCACTGATCTCGACGGTATCCCCGCTATACTGCGAACATGTTCGGCTGAGCTATCACCAGTCCTTTCCCAACTTTTTACCTTAGCAAAGGTTGTATCCCGGCTTCGTGGAAGATGGCCTGGCCCATGTTCAACCTATTACCAAAAGAGATGACCGAACGGACTCGTCCAACTACAGGCCTATACTGATAACTTCTTTGCTCTCAAAGGTGATTATCAACGTGCAATTTTTGGGTGACACGCAACACCATAATGTCCTTGTGTTGTAATCCAGCATTAGTAAACCAGGTTCTAGTTTCTAAATAAGTGAGTAAACAAAATAGAGTTTAAATTATATAAGTTCGTGGGTACAATATGCATTTGATTTAGTTTTGAATAGAGGACACTGGCGTCCAATCGCGGGATGGCTTACCAACCACCGGAAAGCACTGAAGGTGATGGGTGCGTGGCGGATCTAGACCAGCGGCACTCATTTGAATTTGGAATATTGAAGAAATCGGTAATTACGAGAATGTCTTTTCGGATAGTGAAAAAACATCACAGCATACTTTGAGCCAAACTCTTTGAATACACGCAATATTTTCCATAAAAGCTGAAAAAAGGATAAGAAAACAAAATATTTTTGCTAACGATAAAATACAACAATAGTATCGATTCCATGCTGAGTATATATTCTATTTGGATTATGCTAATATTCCGATATTCGATATTTGATACGTAAGCATGTGGCGTATTTGTGTTTTATTTGTAGTGTGTTTTATGTGTATTGGTGTCGTTAGTTTTATTATTTTTATAGTAAATTCATTTCATGACAACTTTTTAGTCTTATAGAAGGAAATAAAAAAAGCAACACACCGATTGACCCTTCAATTAGCTAACAGACTGAAAAGCACCCGACTTTTTTTTAAATTAAACATTAAATGTAAAATTGGAATGTTAGTAGCTTTTTAAAACCAAATTTATTCATACTGACTAAATTTATTATTAAATAAAAGACCACTTGGGTGCAAACACAAAACAATGCTAGTTTTGGCATGTGTCAACTAAAATAAATCTTCTCAAGGTTTATTTCCGGAATTCTTGTTAAAACTTTCTAAGAAGATTCGAATTGAAACTCGATTCACAGATAAAAATTTAAGCTTTATTTCTGAAGTCGCGTATGTGAAGTGAATTCTGCATCCTTCAGAGTGAGTTCCAAGTACAGAAGTTTTACTAATTTTCAACTTCATTCTGTGGGTATACAAGTGATTTAGTAGTCCTGTTGGTGAGTTTGATCACCGCTGAGGATAAATGATGCAATTAGTTGTTTCTGTTCAGGTTTGTCATTAAAATTGTTCGTGTTATCCGCAATAAAGTAAAAGCTTCCCTAAACAAAATATTTAGTTTAGTTAGTAAAGCAGTAGTATTATATATCTCGCTCTCACTCGCTTATTTCACTTTAAAGAGCTAGACATAGTTTATTACGAACACTTCTCAAAATCTTGGCGACGCGAACTACAATCCTTTATCGCTATGCTTTGCCGTATCTCTATGGCACGTTTGGCATAATGCCAACTCCACGCCTATCTTTTAACCGCATTTTGTTTGCTTCACCCCCTTCATAAAATATTAGGCCTATTTTTAGAATCAACTCTATTTATGATATGGATCAAAAAGCAGGGAAATGTGAAGTCTACATCTAACAACGGGCGATAATTTGCTGACAATGACGTCGAAAAAAATAATTCCTGAAAATAATTCACGTCTTCGTGTTTGTCCATATCATAACGCGCCGTTTATACCAAAACAGTATTATGCTACGTGCAGCACTTAATTGTCTTAATTTCAAATATCAATGAAATCGACAATATGTTCAAAACATTTATTTCTGTTTAAATTTTGACACAATGTTCTAATAATACTAATCGCTTCACATGAGTAAAGCAAGAACATAAAACACCAATTTCTATCATAGAATAAAATAACATTATACCAATTTGGCTTCTTGCTAAAACCTTAAAATAATAGTAAGAATGACACAGAAGATATAGCTAGAAAAATAATAAATGAATCACTCCCATAAAAAAACAATGTGTATATATATATATATACATTATATGGATGTACTTAATAGATAATATTTTTGATAAAATAAGTTTAAAAAATCTTACCAATCCAATTTCGAACTATTTTGACATTTAATTTTAAAACCATTCACAGAATAAACTTCTTTATTATATTTTCAATATTAAATTCAGTCGGTAATAAAGTCAAGGCATACCAACGACGCCTTAAATTGTAAAGAGTATTAATAAAAGTTGTCGATAATAGCCTATGGTCAATTAACAATAAGACCAAAGAACCTGTGTTTCTTTCGTAATATGACAACTAAATCCGTACTTCTATAAACAGGACTCTTAGAATAGTTAAAATTCTGAAGATATCCATATAGTGTTTGGTTTACAAACATGCTTTCAAATAATTTTACTATATCTAGTAGTTGACTAACAACTAAAACAGGGCGCGAGGCTGTCAGCTGTGCCACCACTGTATAGGTAGTTACATTTTAAAATGTATTAAATGGATTACAATTAAATAATCCCTTTCTGGGCTCTTAAGTACAATTCGTTAATTTTTTTAATTGGTGAGAACAGCAGACAGGTTAACAACCCACATATAGATGAGACCCGCCGCCTATAGATGTTTGCGATGCTATGGGGCTAGACGCCGAGAACACGCTGCTTTTCCATAGGCTTCATATAGGCTCCATAGATCATAAAAGTAAGGACTTTTCCAAATATATATTTGTTCATAATGATTATTATTAGAAAAACATTAAGTATAAATTAAAATCTTATATTTAAAAATTACTTAAATCATAAAGAGCGATTGGTCTGAAAACATCAAGAAATTCTTCATAGATTTTATAAAATTACATAGTTTACAAATTCTGATAAATTATTTTATTGGTCCCCCATTTTACTGACAGCTATAATAGTAATATTTCAAAAAGTTATAATAATAATACATAAATCCTTTATTTCAAAATTAATTCAAAATTAATTAAAAGGAAAAGACGTAGTTTCACAGAGATACTACATAAAAGTATTATATATAGAAAACTGTCATTAATAAACCTGATCACAAAGTACATAATATAACAGAGACACCATCCAGTACAAGCAAATGGTATCACCCTAATACTGGCTATTCGACTGGCTATTTTTCTTTCTTCGATTTTTCAACAGATGGCACTAGTGAGAACACAAATAACCACGATACGTACTGCCATCTAGTGAGACACTAAGGATACGGTTATCGCTTGTTGTCCCACTAGGTTTTTGATCCGAAGTGTTATTACACATAAAGTATGCACATTTATTCGGAGCCATTTTTGTTCTATAATCTCTTTTCATAAAACAACCTCGACTCGAAGTGACTCGAACTCGATTGAATTGAACAGCGGGCAGCGGCCCCAACAAGGAAATAAATAAAACTTAGACGAGTAGGGATACGCATGATGTCTCTGTCTTATTTACGTCGTTAGAAGAGAATGGCATATTTCTCTCAAATAGTTTCGACGACGAATGTGTGCAAGCGCGGTGCAAACCTCACAAGCGCATTCCGGTTACCCGCCATCTAGCGTCATAATTGCAAAACACTACGAGAGTCGCATAGCTGAAATGTACGCATGTAGCCCTATACTTTCGTATACTCAATTGATTATTTATAATGTTTCTTATCTTCAAATTAAGGAGTTGAATTAAGGTTGATGTGAAGTTGTGTTTATAAAATATGCTAATCTTTATTTTAATCTCAATATTTCTACATAATTCGGCTTATTCACATTTTATAATTTACAAATGTTAATAGTAGTGCCATCTATTGCTATTTTTTAGTATTAAATATAGCTTGTACGGGTTGGTAGCCCATGACCTGATATTCATGTTTAAACTATATAAATATACACATTAAATAAATACTACGAAAATTCACACAGCGCCATTGTTATGGATTATTCGCAAAGTAGGCAGCAGAGCACTTGTGGTATGGGTACTATACAACTTTTTTTTAATGAATTCGTATTCAGCACCTGTGTGCTTAAGATGCATTGTTATTGCGGATGCTTAATAGTCTGGAGAGAAACTGAACATGTGGCTCTCACAGGTATGCTAAAGCTATTGCGCCGGTTTAAGAGATTATTATCTTATTGACGAATTGTTTTAATCTTAAGTATGTTTTATTAATATTACCGTCAATAAAGTGGGAAACCATCAACGCATCTTACTTAATAGAAATTGAGACGCTTAAGGCACAGCGAAATTACATCTACATTTATAATTATAGACACTCTTGGTAACAATTTATTAATTATTTATGCAAATTTGTGATATGTACAAAAATATTTTATCATTTTATTCGTCACTATCTATTACTTACATTTACATAATTAATAATAAATTAACATTAAATGAAAATGATGATGATAGTAATTATAAATAAAAAATTTTACAGCACCCCTTATTATAATAAATGTAGAAAATAAAGTTTTGTTATTCATGCATTTGTAATCAAAATATTTCTATAAACAAAAAGAGATGATTTTAGAACGTTTGAAAACTTTAGTGGTGTTTTGAATTAGAAGGATATGAACAATATCAGAGACAAATTACAGTAAATAACTAATAACACTCATAATAAACCATGTACGTAATAATTATTCAAACATTAATTAAAAACACAACTAAAGTTTTGGAGTAAGCTTTTGATAAACTAACTTATACAATAAAACAATATTTTATAAAATCACGTTATACACTCTAAAATGACGACACAATGTATCTAAATGTTCATTATATCGGTTCAAACCCTAGAACCGATATTCCTCAAATCAGGCAGTCGAAATAGCTCTTTGCCTTTCAAGCTGTTTTCTATGACTATGCCGTTTTCTTGCGATTATTGCTATTAATATAATCACTATGGCGACAGCAACTGCTATTCCTATCCACCAATATGTGTTATAAGACGCTTCTTTGGTATTAACTTCTTTATCTTCAGAAGGTACGGGATTTTTAATTTCTAAAACTCCAACCGTCGAAGTCTCGATAAATTTATTCATAGTTTCTCCAACATCTATTTCATTTTCAATATCTTGAACTTTTTCGGGCGATTCTGTATTTTCTTTAGAATTTATCTCATTTTCTTCTGTAGTAGGTTCAGAAACATCTACGTAGTCATCTCTATATTGAATATCTGATGTGAGATCTAATTTATGATCAAGATATTCTTCTAGGAGTCTGTAATAATCGGTTAAACCTGTATATTCTAGGCCGTTCTCTCTTTTTACTAATAAATCGCTTACCATCTCTGGCCATATTTCCCCGTAGCCTTTCATCATCGTATCCCTGTAAATTATTAAAATGTTAGCTAGCGAAAAAAATTAAAACATATAAGCTGTTTTATTTTATAGACAATGGCGGTATTCTCGGGTGTGCTTTAATAGCAAAGGGCATCATTTCGAAGAACTTCAACTCCTCGTTGATTAAGATAGCCCAACTATGAATATTTATATCAAAAAAATATTTATATTATTACAATATGATATCTTAGATTTAAAAAGTATATATTATAGGTTCAGAGAAAGACAATTCAGAGAAAATTATATTAAGTTGATTAAATGTGACTATTATATATTGTATAAAATGTCAAATTGTTTTATTTAAGTAATATTAAACTCCAAATTTACTGTCTTTTTGTTATGAATATCAAAATAAAAACATTTTTCTTTTGATTTTCCATTAATGGTTAATAATATTAGCTAATCGTGACTTACACTAATCGCCCATTGTTGTTCCCAACATGCTGCACTAAATCTGAATCATCGGACATCAATTCCTCAGCGAAGGATTGATATATTTGATATTTCAAAATAATTCCCATAAATTTCCTGAAAAATAATTTATAATGAGAACATAAACAGCACATTGCATTACAAATAGGAATAATAAAATACCAAGTTTGGAAAAATATATTTATGTAACTTATAAGAAGAGAAATACTGAACATAATTTGAGTGATTTTTTTTTAAGTTCAAATTTGAAAAGTAATGGTTTAAATATGTGTATTTATTTTTAGAATGGAGTTTTAGAAGATAAATGGACTTCTGATACCTCATAGACAGATAAATAACCATTTAACTTTCCCTTCCGGGTTATTTAGTCAAATGGCAATCGCTCCTGTAAAAACTATAATCGTCGGCTTATTGCAAGAACTTATTAACTGCAAAAAATCACTCAATACGTTTTTATCTATAATGGGCTAATTTTTACATATTCTACAAAATGCAAAAACACTAATTTCTAGCTGGCCAATTTTAGCCGTTACGTCGTTGGCTAATTAACATAACCACTAACTAATTCCAACTAAAATGCTGTTCTCCCAAAATAATGAAATGTCACATAATGACTTCTTGCAATAAGCCGACGATATTTTATAAAATCTTTATTCTCGACCCGTTTTGGTCTAGAAAACGAACACGAATAAAAAAAAAACACAGAAATGTTGCAGTATGATAGTTAGTTGTAGCATAGCTTGATCCTTGAATTTGGGAGCTTTGGATGACACCGAGATAATAAAAGCATTTTTCCTGAATAAGAAACGTACATTAAATTACATAATTCGAAGCTTAGCAATTGAAATAGCATTTCCGTTTCCACCTGTTCGTTCCTCCTTTCCTACTCCTATATCGCTCTCTTTCACTCTTTTTTATATTTTTACTCTTTCTCCACCAGGTATAATCACGGCAGATTTGCCTTATAGGACACACAGAAACTTGCAATCTTGGAAAATGCTATCTCAATTTGGTCAAGTGATACACAGGTCCACCTGAAAGGAGAAGAATTTGAATACCTCAAACAATTTCTTACCCAATAAAAGGTTTATTAAAAACGACATAGGGATCTGACAGCAAGTCTGCGGGAGAAGATTCTATTAACGAGAAGTTTTTGCGGAATTCACTCCAGCTTGAGGGTATTTTAGAGTATGGTATTGCTCCCATCAACACTTTTATCCTCCATTCATCTGCCGCCATGTAGAAGTTTAATCTAAAAGCAATTACAAATTTTTAAGCATCGTAACGTAAAACATTTCTTAAATAACCAGACATTAAAAACAAAATAAAACATCGATGTGATTGTATTTGGTAATAATGTTATCGTCATCTTGGAAACCATTTTGAATTTCTAACAGATTGTCAAAAACACAATCATTAACTCAAAGTATTTAGCAATCTCGATTAATTATAATAGAGAATTCGTTTAATCTTAACAATTTATCATATAAAAGAAAACTACAACTTCACTTGTAACTGGGCTGTTTAATCAACATCCTCCATTAAAGCTAGGAATTGACAGTTACAATTATCAGTGAATCGGCGATGTTAAATTATTTCAATTTATGGTGTAATCACACAAATTTGATTTGATGCATACACTGAATAATTTTTTTATTTGTTCAAATCATATTTATACCCATCTTGAATTTACTTTCAAACTTTTAGTCGTATTTTTTGTGTTAATGCATCATCATCATCATCCTAGCGTTAGTCCCGGTTGCCACCCAAACTTTCATTTCGGTGCCCGGGGTCCGCTTTCCGACTTTTTCTACTCCACTTCGCGCGATCTTCAGCATCCCTGGTAGTGAGCCCATTGGCACGCATATCACCCTTTACGACGTCAAGCCAGCACTTTTTGGGTCTACCCCTCCTGCCGGGGCCCGGCGGAGGCGGCATGGCCAGACATTTGTTTCCCACGTAAGCATCCGGTTGCCGTAAAACATGGCCATACCAACGGAGCCGACACTCCTGCAATTTATCTGCAATGTCACGGACACGAAGACTACCGCGAATGCGGGAGTTCCTGACGCGGTCCTTCCGCGTCACTCCACACATCCACCGCAGC
The DNA here is from genome assembly GCA_963693495.1 of Malacosoma neustria. Taxonomy (NCBI): domain Eukaryota; kingdom Metazoa; phylum Arthropoda; class Insecta; order Lepidoptera; family Lasiocampidae; genus Malacosoma; species Malacosoma neustria. Next base: position 14,815,812 of record OY856383.1, read on the forward strand.
ATATTCATCTCCGTGACACGCAGTTCTTGCTTGTGTCGCTCTAACACTGGCCACGCTTCACAGCCGTATAAAAGGACAGGCCTAATGATGGTCTTATAGACCTGTCCCTTCAACTTTACCGGCATCTTGGGGTCACAAATGACACCAGTTACCTCACGCCATTTGGCCCACGCGGCAGCAATGCGTGCCTTGACGTCGCAATCGATGTCACCAGACGCATGAAACACAGATCCCAGGTATTTCACATGGTCCGTGCGCTCGACCGTGTTGCCGTCTATACGTACGGGTGTGGGATCTGTGGAGTTACAGGCCAAGTACTCGGTCTTCGCCACATTGAGCTTCAGACCACCGTTCTCAAGCGACTCCTTCCACACCTTCACACGTCGCACCAGCCTACCCCTGTCCGAATCTGCTAGCGCGATATCATCAGCATACATGAGCAGCCACGGGGGCTGCTCATGTGAGTTTCTGATGCTGTTTGACAATACGTCTAATACCACGCTAAACAGAAACGGACTAAGGACGGATCCTTGGTGCACACCGACGGTGATGGGGAAAGGTTTTGTGTCGCCAACAGCGGTCCGAACTACGGAATCGGAATCACGGTACATGTCTCGGATGATCGCAATATAGGCCTCTGGAATCCCTTTGGACCGCAATGCCCACCAGATTATCGCGCGAGGAATACAGTCGAAGGCCTTCTGCAAGTCAAGAAACAGACAATGCAGAGGCGTATTCTTCGCCCTGTATTTCTCCGCGACAGTCCTTAGGGCAAAAATAGGGTCCATTGTCCCGTGACCAGGGCGAAACCCATACTGACATTCCGAGACAGTGCACTCCTGTCGAATCCGAGAGTCGATAACCCTCTCGAAGAGCTTCATGGTGTGGGACATGACCTTTATACCACGGTAGTTACCGCACTCCTGCACCGATCCCTTGCCTTTGAAGACTGGAGTAATGATACTCAGCCTCCATTGGTTCGGGAGCGTACCGGTGAGGAGTGTCCGGTTAAAAAGGTCTGTTAAAGTGCCCACACCACGAGAGCCCATCGCCTTCCAGGCTTCGATGGGGACTCCATCGGATCCAACAGCTTTCCGATTCTTCATGCGGCGAAGACAATTCTGGACTTCTGCAGGCGTTATCAGTGGCACTAGTCCTTGGTTCGGAGGAAGATCTGGCGGCTGCACCTCTTTATGCTGCTTGTTCAGCAGCTCGTGGAAATATGAGCGCCATCTTTCCTTCACCGCGAGGTCCTCGCATAACAGGTTGCCCCCGGGGTCTTTTACACAGCGGCACTTGGAAATATCCTGTGCCGCTTTGACCCTGGAGCGCGCCAACTTATATATGAGCTTCTGCCCCTCAGACGAGTCCAACTTATCGTAAAGTGGTTGTAAGTGGTCTCGTCTGGCTCTGGCTACAGCTTTCTTGGTGGCGCGTTTGGCATCTCTGTATGCGTCGCGATCTTCAGGAGATCTGGACGCTTGCCACTTCTTAAAGAGGGCTTTTTTTCGCCCTGGTCTCCCTCTGGACTGAGTCGTTCCACCACCAAGTCTCCTTGTCACACTTGCGTCCGCCCTTGGACACGCCAAGTACCTCTCTCGCCGACCCAAGGATAGCCGCCTGAATCCTGTCCCAGTAAGCTTGAACCGGTTCGCCCTCACCTCCGGCGCACTTGTCGCCGATGGCAGAGGCGAACTCCTGGGACTTGATTTCATCAAGCAGCCACCACCTGATTCGGCGTTGAAGGCGGTCGACACATTTGCCTTTGGGCTTCACGCAGAGGTCCATGACAAGAAGACGGTGTTGTGCAGTGAGACTCTCACCGGGTATGACCTTGCAGTTGGCTACTTTGCTGATGTGGTGTCTCCTAGTGAGTAGGAAGTCGATTTGGGTTGCATTCCTCCCGCTCTTGTAGGTGACGAGATGCTCGGGTCTCTTTTTGAAATACGTGTTCACGATAGCAAGGTCGGCAGCCGCACACATATTGAGGATGTCCTCTCCTTCCGCGTTGCGGCTACCGTACCCAAATCCACCGTGAACACGCTCAAATTCCCCGCATTCATCACCCACATGACCGTTCAGATCACCCCCCAAAACGATCCCCTGTGATAATGGGACTCCACGGAGCACTTCTCCGAGTTGATTCCAAAACGCTATTTTATCGGCGTCGTCACAACCGGCCTGTGGCGCATAGGCACTTATCAAGTGGGTAACTACCCCATCGATAAGCACCCTAACGACCATAAGCCGGTCGCTATGACGTTTCACTTCCAAAATGTCGTTCTGGAACTCCTCCGAGAGCACTATGGCAACCCCATTCTCCCCACCAGGTGCACCTGTGTAGATCAGCTTGTAGCCATTCCCAATGAACCGGGATCTGCTGGCCTTCCACCGAGTCTCCTGCAGGAACGCCACGGCCACCCTCCGCCTGGAGAGCACATCGGCCAACTCTCTCGCGCGTCCGGTTAGCGTGCCAATATTCCACGTTGCGAAGCGGAGTTTCCTTTTGGATGGGGCTAGTGTCTTTAGCCGTGCTCGCCCACGGCACGGCAGCCCTAGTCCACTTGTCACAGGAGTCGGGCGAAGTTCCTGCGCGTCGTTTTGCGGCGACGCCCTATCCGTGACACATCCTTTCCTTGTTCTAACCATATTTTAATTGGCTTGTTTTGGTTTTTACGGGAGCGACTGCCGTCCGACCTCCCAACCTCTAAAGGGAAACCTAGAGGTGTTCTTCCCTCGCCGCATGCAAGCTGGCAGAGGGAGTGACCCATCAGTCGGCTTTTACGACTACCTTGGGATGATTTGGGGTGGCCCTATTCTTTCTTCGGCCGGGACCACACGGCCAATTTTTTGTGTTAATGCATTTTAAATATATTTTTTTATATCTATTTATTAAAAACACCTTTTACAAATAAAAATAATAAAACATCAAAAAATTCAATGAAAGTCTTTATAGTATTTTTATAAACAAACACTTAAATGGTTTAAATACTTAATTATTTGAAACAAAAATATGGTTTTATTAATTGCAAGGGCAATTGCAATATGATTACTAGGGGTTGGCCTGTAGTAAAAGGCGACAACTCAAGCTACGTGGCAGGGCTCCAAGCCCGTCTGGATGTCAACCACACCTGGTGCATATGTATGCCGCCATAATAATCTTGTTGTGTTCCGGCCTTAGTGACCCAGGTTCCTGTATCCCTGTGGGATAGGAGCGTGTTTGCGATGCCACTAGCGTCGCAAACATTCATAGGCGACGGTAACTGCTTACTATTAAATGAGCCGCCAGCCTGCCTGCTGTTCCTCAGAAATAAAAACAATATATAGGTATATGTAATATTGCAATATATATGTATAATAATAAACCGTGTAATAGACGTAGATGAAATAGTATTGAAACGCATAACTTACTTTGGTAGATCCCTTAAAGCCATAATCAACTGTAGCACAACTCGATGATGGTTTGGATTATAGTGGAAAGTTTCCATAGGGTATAGGCCAGCGTGGCTTAATGCGTGTGGATTGATAGAAAGGAGTGACGCAAAACCCGGTATCGCCTCGTATATAGCTGAAAAAATATTAAACAAATGCATCATTCTTCTTCTTCCTCCTGCACTTATCCCACATTATATGAGGTCGGCACAACATATTGTAAATCGTTGTAGCTTAGTTTTTACAACCGGCCGCCTACATGATCCCTTTTTGGGGAAAAAATCTGTCATCATTTTTATTTAAATTATTTTTCTCGTTTCACATTGAAAGTAGGACACGAAACTTCGTTGTCAATCATCTAATATATCCTCAAGCGATACTTTTATTGGTTTCTTCTTGAGTAAACAACATCCAAGTGTCGGTTTGGGTGTGAAGGGTGGCACTTTTGCCGGGTCGCCGACTTTTACTGGGTCAGTGCACAATTCACATTCGACTACGTCACGAGGGCTTCTAAATAGGAAATTCGCAATACCGAGCGTCTTCGAATGCTCTTGGTCCTGTATTCCGTTGTGCTTGAATGCAGACACAGACGGCTAGCGCACAATGCGTCCATCTTCATACATTTTGCTGGTGGCTTACAGCAATCTTCCTCTTGGCAAGTTAGAGACCTTGAAACTCGCGGCTTCTTTTCACAACAATACATAACCTTCGGCGAAGGACATCGTGGCAAGCAGGGATAGCACATAGGCCATTAACATTGGACATACTGCAAATTGCTCGCAGTCTTCAGGGTAAAAGCACGCTATTTCTATTTAGATTTTACTTCTTTTTCTTTTGTAAATTTTTTATCATAATAGATAAATTTCCAATATTAGAATTTTGATAATTTTTATAATAAACAAATGCATCATTATTATGGAAAAAAGTTATGTATCGTTTTGTTTTCTTATTTTTCCATCGAAAATTAATCTCTTTTTGGAATAAATTTTTCTGGAAGTGCGATTAGAGAATTGTTGTACCCAGATTTTTGCGGTATATGAGAGACCACAAACAATTCTGAGTGCGACATCGACGATTTTAAGGATATGAATAATTTACTTAATTTGTCTTTATATATTATATACTACATGTAAGGATATATAATAACACAATGTGCAAATAGGAACAGCGGGTACTATTTCAATTGCCTGAATATTAGTTCTTTTAAAATTAAAAGGTTCATAGAATTTTGTTCAGAAGTTTTAGTACTCTATTTGTAGTTAAATTATTTTAACTCCACGTCAAACACTGGAAGTTAGAAATCTTTAGTTTTCATTGACGAATCTTCATAAAGATTCTTATTAAAGTAAATATATAGAGCACGATTCGTAAACAAAGACTTACCGGAATAACGAGCAGCTTCTCTGAGTACATACGTATTATTACTATATAAATTAATAGTTTGTTTATATTTGATCTTCATTAGCGACTCGTGGGCTTCTATATAATTTCCTATGCTAACATCTTTGCAGGTAACTACCCTCATTTTATTAGGTTTACACCAGTCTACCAGCGTCGAGGGACACGTGCTGTTGAAAACGGATTCCGTAAACGTTTCAGAGTTTACTTCGCCCAAATTAAGTGCTATTAAAAGTTTCTCGGCTTGTTTAAACGCTTTAAGTCCGCCGAGTTCCTGTAAAGATCAGAATATTGTAACTTTTGATGTTTAATACGAATTGGAATTAATGTATAAATTAAGTTTTTGTAGAAAGCCAAGTGATTGATATATCAGTCTTTAATATTTGACGAACTCCGTGGCGTAGCGGCTAACGTAGTTCGGTACGCTTGCGGAGGTCACGGGTTCAATTCCCGTCTCGCGTCTGGGTATTTATGTATAATATGTATTTATTTACAAAAGAAATATATATATGTAGTATATCAGTTTTCTAGCATTCATAGCACAAGTGCTATGCAACCTAGTTTGGGACTAGATGACGTTGTGTGAAATGTCCTAATGTATTTATAGATATCCTACCAAGGATAGGTAGTATATCTATAATGCCAGGATCAAGAACAAGGTTTACCAGGATGGCAGACGTTGTTCTGTCATACAAAAAATAAAATGAACTGTTCAAAATTTTGGGGTTATGTTCTGATATAGGAAAAATAAAAATCCTAGAACTCGATTGCAGCGCCACCTACCGGTTCCAATTATAAATCTAAACCATTCTTGAATCCACTTAAACACACACAAAAAATTTCAAAAACCTGCATTAAAAATCCGTAATATTTAGTTTTGAGTGAAACGTAAGTTGATGATACATCATTAATATAAAATCTGTAATAATTTATGAAACAATAATATACCTTAAGTTGCATATTTGCAAGAACTTTTTGATATATACCGGCATGTTTAGGAAGAAGACTTTCGATCAAGTTTGACCAATCGTCGCCATTAAATGATCCTGTAAAATATAAAAATTAATATTATCTAAATCAAATTTTTTAAATCAATCCTTTAATTATAAAGCTTGTGTTCTAGTAGCATTTTATTTCCGGTCACTGTGAATCGAATCTAACTGGTTTATTGATCAATAAACCCACGCCAAACATAGTCTTTGAAGTAATTTGGATTTAAATTTCCGGGTCGGATTGATAAAACCTACCGGAAAATTATCATTGATCGTATATTCTAAGATTTAGGCCCCGGAGAATTTTCATTGTAAAATAACCATCCCATCAAAGTCAGTCATAATTTAAATACTTCAAGAATTTTGTTGACGCTACGGAACAGCAGTTAGGCTGACGGTCCACTTAATAGTGAGCATTTACCGTTGCTTATGAATATTTGCGACGCCAGGGGCATCCTAACACTCTGCTGTCGGCGTAGGGTAATTAAAGTATGGGCCACTTATGCCGGAGCACAAGACAAGATTATTATGGCGGTATATACAAAGACCAGGAAGGTTGCTATTCAGATGGGTTTGCAATCCTACCATCAAGTTAGAGTCAGTATTTTAACTCCGCCCATGCAATAAGAAATTTGATGTTTTATAACAAGGTGCCAACTACCATAAAAAATTTTAGCTTTTTCATACGGGATAACAAGTTCAAACAAAGCAATGACTTTCGAATCACCTAAGTTTTGTATTATAAAAGATCACGCAAAGAATCTGGCTTTACTGTATAACACGAATATATTTTATACTTACGAAATATTCTTATATTTCAAGTTTATTCATATAATTTGATTACATTAAATACTTCTAATCAGAAATGTTTATATCATACAAATATTAAGCGAGTCATGGTTTGAAAATAAATATTTGTAACCTATTTACACTGAAATACACAGTATGAAAGAAAGTCACATTGTCCTATTACATATATAATTTTATGTTTTATCACTGACCAAAGAGGAAGGCTACTATGTTAATATCGATAAAACAAATCACATTATTCTAAATACGAAATGGGTTTGGCATACGACTCCTTTTGGAAATGACTAATACATACATTCTCTTTCTCATTTTGATAAGTTAATTAACGGATTTCTCGTACATCTTTACTGTGAAAATCGGGGTCGGATACTAATTTATATATCTGACCTTTATATAAGAATTGAACGAGAGCGTTGACCCACGTACTTACTTTTTGGAATTATTTTATCAATGCTGTTGTTGAAAGTTGAAATATATTTAAGATATGAATACAATATAAAATTGTATTCACAATTGTGGTCACTATCAACAATACATTAGTATTTTTTCACATATTATATATTATATAATAAAAATCTACTGTATGTATGCATTTTAGGGGTTATTGACCTGTAAGGGCAACGCCTTACTGTTTCATCCTGTGCCATTATAATATTTTTTTCCTATTTCATCCAAGCCACAGCAAAATACACAATCTATCTCATCATCATCCCAGCGTTATGTCCCGGTTGCCACCCAAACTTTCGTTTCGGTGCCCGGGGTCCGCTTTCCGACTTTTTCTACTCCACTTCGCACGATCTTCAGCATCCCTGGTAGTGAGCCCATTGGCACGCATACACAATCTATCTGTATACATATAAATGTTTGCTTGTATTATACTATTAATTACATTTCTAATCGCAGCTAAATATGTAATACAGTTAATAAAAGCCTTTAAAACTATACTAGTCGCTCGATGTTAGTAGTTGGGAAGTTTAGATTCATCTAATGTGCTTTTAGGTTAAGTCTTTCCGATTAAGCTGCATCGGTTTTAAATTTGATCTATTTGTATTTGATAAATATTGTTAAGATATAGATTATTTTATAAGGAAGTTCCTAATCTATATATACTCATTTGTAAATAAAACTTATTTTCTAACAGATAGAAATTTAAATTATTTTATTACCGTAGGACTATAGACTGACTGAGGGCCCACTTAATGCTAAGGTGTTAATAACTAACACTAACTATAATAAGCAACTTTTACATTAACAATTAAAATACTAGCGGTGCTCCTAGTACTGCCGTCTACGTATGGTAACTAGAACATACAAGGTTATTACATCTGCATATTGCTATCCAGTCATGCTTGAAACACTACCACATTACTTTTATCACATTATCCGCAAGACTTTTCTCGTAAGGAATTATATAATTTACTGCTGCTTTACACTATTATGTATATGCCAAAGAAGTGACAAAATATAAAAATATGTAATGTAAATTCATACAAATCCCTGTGCAAGTTGCCAACAATAAAATAACGGAATTGATATTGCGGTTATCTTGTTCCAGATATTTTACGTGTTTGGTGGATCGTATCCCGAATAAGGGGTGCCATAAATCAATGGATGGATTTGGGATATAAGTTAACAAGAATAGATAGGCGGCGTGGACGTGCCGCAGTCTTAGCCTCATTTAAGGAATTTTCCTTTTAGGTAAGTTCTAGCTTAACTTGGACGAGTTTAAACATTTTTAAATTTATAGTAGCAGTCCATAACGTCCAACGCTGTGCTCGGGTATACTTCTAGATCCTGCCTCTAGGGGTGGGGTAGGGTAGGTACACACTTGCCAAAGGCGAATTGGCGGGTTACACGTAGCGGTGATGTCTTGTATTGTCGCTAACACGATGCCATCCACGTAGAGAGAATTGGAACCTAGGCCACCATTTTTTTTTTACTTTAGGACAGCAGACAGGCTGACGGCCCGCTAAGAATTTAGCCCTTACCGTCGTTATGGGTGTTTGAAACGCCAGTGGCACCGCGAACACGCTGCTGTCCCATAAGGGTACAGGAACTTGGGTCACTAATGCCGGAAAACAACACAAGGTTATTATGGCGACATACTTAAGACCAAAGGTGGTCGCCATCCAGACGGGATTGGGGCCTTATCACGTAGCTAAGGTGGGTTGTTTTGTCACCTTTTACTAAATGCCGACCCCGGCCGCAGAGGTCAGTATTCTTTTTCCGCCTCTGCACGGATAAATAATTAAATGAACACAACACAAGGTTCTTATGACAGCATGTTTAGAGACCAGAGGAGATTGCCATTTAAACGCGTTTGGAGAGCTACCATCTAGCTGGGATTTTTTGTCGCCTTTTACGCGACGCAGGTCACTATTTTCACACCGTCCTGCGCCGATAAAACTGATAAAACTTAAACCTAAGATGATAAAACCAAATAAGACATGAATTTCTTATACTAATAAACTTACTCAGCAGATGTGCGGGCAAAGGTTTCCCGAGAGCGTCAGCTCCTTTTAACTTCAGGGCTACGTATTTGTGCAGTTTTATGTATAAATATTTAATGTTATCCCATAGTTCCCGTGCCTTTAATAAACCGCCTTCGTATTCACCAAGAGCATCCCAATATTCTTCCACACTATTGTAATCTATAACAAAATATTCAATGTTATTTACTGAAATTTGATAATCAAAAGCCATTTAAAGCTATTAATAATAATATCAATTTCATACACTACAATATTAGCTACTACAATGTAAATTATTCATTACATTCATTATTCTGTTTATCTTATTTATAAATTAACTTAAATCATCATCATCATCCCAGCGTTGTATCCCGGTTGCAACCTAAACTTTCGCTTCGGTGCCCGGGGTCCACTTTCCGACTTTTTCTACTCCACTACGCACGGTCTTTCGTGGTAGTAAGCCCATTGGCACGCATATCACCCTTTACGACGTCAAGCCAGCACTTTTTGGGTCCTCCTGCAGGGGCCCGACGGAGGCGGCATGGCCAGAAATTGGTTTCTCATAATATGTTTAATTAAGTATCCGGTTTCCGTAAAACGTGGCCGTATCAACTAAGTCAACACCCTGCAATTTATCTGCGATGTCACGGACATGAAGACTGCCGCGAATGCGGGAGTTCCTAACGCGGTCCTTCCGCGTTACTCCACACATCCATCGCAGCATATTCATCTCCGTGACACGCAGTCCTTGCTTGTGTCACTCCAACACCGGCCACGCTTCACAGCCGTATAAAAGGACAGGCCTAATGATGGTCTTATAGACCTGTCCCTTCAACTTTACTATCTCTAACTATCTTGGGGTCACAAATGACACCAATCACCTCACGCCATCTGGCCCACGCGGCACCAATTGACGTCGCTATCAATGTCACCAGACGCGTGAAATACAGATCCCAGATATTTCACCTGGTCCGTGCGCTATGAATTAACTTAACTATATATTAATATTTAAAAAACATTATATTTGCTGAAGAAAAAATACACAGAAATGTGTTCTGTGAAATTGTTAACACGCTTAACAAGAATATTGTATAGTCACTCTGAAATAATTATTTATAATTTTAGAATATTTCGGGGCCTAAAGTGAACATATATGCTACTATGGAATTTTTGATGTCATGATAAAATCGAAATCTATAGGCAAGAAATACATATTGAATATTAAATTTGTAATAAAGTCTATTATTTGTCGAAATTATAAAATAATATAATTAATCAAATCATACTACTAGTGAGTAATGTAATATGATTATATTTTTGTTTATGAAGCTTTTAGACTATGGGGGTATCAAACTAAATTAAAAATATAACATATTGCAGAATCATGATTCATATATTTATAATACATTTTAAATTAAAATTATTATACAAATTAATTAAAATAGCATATAACTTCAAAGATAAATAAGATTTCTATATACTTTTTAATAATTATTTCGCACGCGTAAACTTTTAACATCACCTTAGCTCTGCCAAGAGTGGATTAAAAAAATCGATCGTTGCATTATACACTATAAAATACGAATTAATTATTTATCAAACATCGTTTAACTTCCTAACACATTACAGGTGAATGAATAGTTTTATGGTGATTTTTATAGTCCTATCTTAAAATAAAGCACCACGTCCCGGAAGTAAGTTATGGTCTATAAACTTAGTTTATTCTATTGTACCTCTTTTAGGATAGAAAATAAAGGTTATAGAGATGCACTTTATGGATTTTTATTACAGCATTGATTTATTAAAGACATTATCGGTAAAACTCAAAAGTAGTGTAGTCTTAGAACAATATACATTTTACATTTTTTATATTTATACATACATACGAGGGGCGGCTGAAAGAGATGTAGTTTTTTTATTTTTTAATATGGGCAACTGAAATACACTACTCACATCTAGCATACAAAGCCTTTAAACCACTCAAAAAATATTTTTTGTCTTTGTCCTTAAAATGACGATCTACGGCAGCTTTCATTATGTCATCCAAAAATCTCCGGCCCCGCAAGTCCTTTTTCAATTTGGAAAACAGGATAAAATCGCTAGGTGCCAGATCTGAACTATCGGTGGGTGGTTAATTTCTGAAAAAGCCGTGTCTTTCAAGGTATGCCTTGCAACACGCGCGCTAGCTTTCCACGTCGAATTTATTCGGCAGCCTTTCTTCTTTTTTAATCAATAGCATCATAGACTCTTGTTTGGACTTAGGATTATACCGGCAATCCACGTTTTATCCACGGCAACGATCCGATCACATGCAGTCGTTGCATGTCGAGCATTCTCGATACCCTGCGCGCGCAATTTTTTTCATGTATTAATTTTGATGTATAATTTCTCAAACTTGTTCTTTGCTAATCTGCAGTTCTTCAGCTATCTGCCACAATTTAATTCTTATTTCGGCCAGTACTAATTTTTCTACTTTTTGAACATTTTCTTCTGTCACTAACGTGACAGGGCGGCCCGCGCTGAGATCTTCTTCGCTGCTATCTCTCGTTCTTGTTGAAATAAGCGGGCCAATTTTTTCACCTTTGTAAGTATATGAAGAATCTTGAAGAACCAATGACATTTCTTCAAAAATGTTTTTCGGCGTACTTCTTTTTTTTACGAGATACTTTATCACGGCGCGATGTTCAAAATTAAATTAATCCGTAAACTTTCGGATTCGGCTGACATGGTGATGTTCGTTGTTCGACAGGTGGTTCAATGATGACCCACAATTTGATTACGGGTTGTTTTTATACTACCACTGAGTCCCGAAATTAGTGATTGGAGTGACGATACAATTAGTTATCGTTAAGTAACTTGGGCCGCGAACTTATCAACCGTCCCTCGCATGAATCGAGTTCAAATCTAAATATCCATTTTAATTTTGTTTACTTCTGGTTTTTCCAAGACGAAACGCGCGCAGGCGTTATGGGTTTGATTCCAATTCCAATTCTAGGTGTTTATGTATAGTATAGCTGTCGCTGTACTTTACAATTTCTTGTATCAAATTGAATATATCTTAGTGAAACAATACGAGTGGCATGGATTTTAGCAATCGTTGATCTGCAAACAAATATAATTATCTCGAATTTTCTGGTTTAGGGAGCAAAATTAAACTATACCAGAAAACGTTACTAACAGGTGCGATAATGAGGAAAATTTAATTGGTACTTAAGTTTTATACAACTAGGCAAGCTAAAATTTAACAGTAATAGTTTCATACTTATAATTTTCTTTAGAAACCAATAACCATTTGTTAGAATGTCCCTATATAACATCCACTAGTCTCCATTAATGTACATTTTAAGTGGGGCAGACTAAGTGATACGCGTGACCCTTGAAACTTGGTACGAGAGCTCTTCCAGAGGTCGACGCTCGTCGTGGTTTTTGTCTCCTACTATACTATTAGTTTGATTATATGTGACATTGGCATAGAAGATCAAGAGAGAAGAACTAAAATTCATATATATATATATATATATATATATATATATATATATATATATATATATATATATATATATATATATATATATATACACACACACACACACACATATACATACTTTATTTTCATGTCTATATTCGGCGTCTATTGTTGACGTGCTCTGGCGACTAATAAATGATGGAATAATCATCTCAATAAAGCCAGCCAGACGTCTCTGACAGACAGACAGCACTGATTGAAGATTAGTCATTACGATTTTCTTTGTTTAATTTCTTCTTCTTTTTCCTGTCCTTATATACGGGGTCAGCACCACATGCTCCGTTCTTCCACTTTTCCACATTTTCTGCCGGTCGTTATCTTAATATTCACATCCTTTTTCGCAATACATGCATTTTTTTGTTTTACAACTACTTCTGTATCCGTTCTATTTATTCTAGCAATATTTGTTTTATTTAATTTCTGAGTGAAAATAAAAGCACGACTTACACCCGCGGTGGAAATCACTGATTAAATCATACCAAGATTTTAATTTTGAGTTATTATATGCAGCCTCTGTATTTTCGATCTTTTGTGGTATCAGTCAACATATGAAACTTTTTATGGCCATAAAGATGGCAAAGATAGTAAGTAGACATATAACATTGGACATGTTCTTACTCATATTAATCATTCTTGTGTTTCGAAAATATCAAGTATTATTTGGATATTAATAGTTATTAAATAAAGAATTTGAACGTTTAATCGATATTTCGTATTCAAATATATTTTTCTTACGTGTCCAGTGTTTAAAAAATGAAATATTATAAAAATGTATAAAAATCAAAATTAAACAATAAGAAAATATTTTTATAAACTAATTATAGGTAAAAAGAAATGGCAAAGTATTGATAAAAAAAACATGCGGGGCAGTCTTTGGGGACTGCCGATAGAAGTGAAAACTAAGTAACTTGTGAATTGTATCGTCGAGCTACTAGATTATTATTTTCGGTTTATAAAGAAGTGTTTATGATCAAGGATTAAAGTTTAAATTGGTCATTAACACTTCTTTACAAACCAAAAATTGTTCACTCAAAAATTTCTCAACGCGCCTAAAGGAATTTTCACTTCAAAAACTCAACTGTATTTCATTGTAATAAATTCGCAATTCGAATAGATATGTATAAGTAATGCAATGCAATCATTTAAAATTTACATTATAAAATAAACCTTAGGTTATTATTAATAAGGTTGGTATTTCTAGAGCAAAATTCCGTCTTACGAATTTTCGACCAGGACACGTTACCTGGCGCGAGTTTAACATTTTTTAAAAGTGCACACCGCTTAAGATATTCACTTCAAAAATCTTAATCAAACAAACAAAACTAAAAACACAAACGAGTTGAAATAAGTAAATCTTATGTACTATATAATTCGGTATACATTATAACAAGTCGGCCTTTAAATGGGTAAGTACAGCGTATTCAGAAACTACAGATTTAGAAAACTTTGTTGGAAGAAAATCTTCATTAATTAAAAAACTTGTATCCAGCTTTCAGATTAAAGCCGGTCATATTGAAGAAAACCTGTGTTCCTCCTGCCCTTATCCCACAGTATATGTGTTCGGCACAACATGTTACATGTTGTAATAGTTTTTTATTATCTAATTTATTTAGGGGCTTTTTATAAAAATATAATTTCAGCCCCATTTTATCCCAATTACATATTGTTGTAATAGTTGTGACTTAGTTTTTACAACCAGCCGCCTGCCTGACGTTAACTCCTCTTTGAAGAAAACCTGTGTTATGTTCCTAAAATACTAATTTGGAAGTATATTTTCTTCTTTTCCTAGTAAATAATATGAGTATTGGGCTCACTTTGCCTGCAGCTCTGAAACAGGCCGAGGACAGAGTGGTGTGGAGGCAGCGCGTCAGCGTCTCCGTAAAGGCTTATCAAGACGAGCACGACCTTCAGGAATGAAGAACACGACGAAGAAGAGAGAGATGAGTTTTTTTAATCTTTGAAGATAATTTGTGACCAACTCAAAATTTGATATTTTTTACAACAAAACTGTCTATAATAATATGTTTTAAGTTCGCCGTACTAATGGAATTAAATGACCTGTACTTTTAGATAAATCGTAATGACAATATATAGATAATTAATATATAGAATATAATTCGAAAACTCACTGTTTTGCTTGGAAGCGTTTCTCAGTAGCGGCAGAATGTGTTCGAGATAGTCATGAAGGTTTGGAAGGTTTTTCTCCCACGAAAGCTTCATACGACGGAGTACATCTTCGTCTTGCTGTCTTACAAGATTGTATTGGAGCTCTGAAAATAATTTAATTTGTATAACTATGTCTGTGCTTAGTGGCTCATATGACTAGTGACCAATGACAAGGTTCAAATCCTGGCAAGTAGACCCTTGAACCCACTCCTAGCTAAATCCTTTTAGCCTGCTCAATGAATCAATTAGATTAATAATATTGTAATTCATTGTCATAAATCTTCTTTGTCGTGATTACATTGTCTTCTTCTTGGTCGAATTCTTCATTATATACATATATAGCTAAAAACAATTTCTGAGCATAACTATTTCCAGTAAAGGCGTGTAGAAAATGGTCCACGGCTTTGTAAAGCACTTTTGAACTCTTTTTACAAATCGCCTTGACTGGTAACGAGAAATTAACTTTTTACACGGCCATTCATCTTAAGTTGGAGTGAGCAAAGTTTCGTTTTATGAAATTCATAATGACTTGGACTTTAGGAAACGCGGCGTTTGTCTTTCGGCTATCCCAACAGTTCTGGTTTGTCCGAAACTTTTATATCTAATCATGTCCATTTCTAGAATCTTTATGAGTTGCTCTAACAAATTGTTTTATTGGTAACCGTACTTGATTTTTCTTGGCACGTTATTTGTTCTAACTTTTAATTAAATCTACACTGTCATCTTTGTTCTCGCTTATTACTTTTAAATGTATATTTCGAGAGGTTCTATTGTTTTGTTTTTCTCGAAATGTAATTTTCTTTTTGGTTTCTAATTTATTTATTGTAGGGTTCAGAGCAAAAAACGGGCAACTGTTTATTCCTATGCAAATTTAATAATGAATTGTTAATTTTATATTATTATATGTCGCTATATATATATTTAAATGATATGTAATTTTTAATAATAAAAGACTTTTCAATGAACTCTTAAAAATATAAATTCAATTGTAAATAACATAACTAACTTATTTCTTACTAAATTATCACCTTTGTTTGAACATCGTCATATCACAGATATAACACAATACTAAGGATTCCGTTAATTCCTACAAATAAGCACAAATTCTTCTATTAGGAGTGGGTTCACGTCAGTCATCTACTGATTGGGCAGGTTTATGTGTAGGTATTTTTATCTGCTTCTAATAATTGATGTATAACTTAATATGTATTGAAAAGAAGTCTTACCTCTCAATGTGCAGTTTGTGCTCGTGCCACAGTCATAGTTGGTGGCAAAGCGTAGATTATGCATAGCTGTATCTCCGAAGGTTACCAACTAAAACAGAAATAATTAATTTCAAACGTTTATGCAATATCCAAATCGCTTTTGCGCCGGTGTCCGTATACTTTTTGCGGACTTTGAAAATTCAGGTGAGGGATGTACGTGGAGATGTCGCGCCGGTTCGTACCTATATCGGGAGCAGGTCTCCAAGATGAAGAGCCTCTAGTCGATAAAATAATGTAGTTAAGGGAAGTCGGCAAATTGGATCCGTAATTTCGGAATAAGGGTTGGCTCTGAGGACCGGGGTGTGTCCGGTTTGGACATTTTGAAGAGTCCACGCTAATTGGGGCTATAACTGACCGAGATCCCGGGGCTCCAAGCAAACATAGGAACCCCGTGGTAGTTTAGTTGGTATACCAGCAACAACCCCATTATCAAGAGTGACAGCATATAGGCGTATCGCAATACTACCTCACTGCATGCTAAGCTAAATGTGTTTCAAAAAATTAAATGCCATAGCTGTATAACTTCAAATTCAACCCCCAGCTTTCACGTTTCAAAATAATTCTACAAGCAAAACAAAGCATCTACCCACAATACCAAAACAATTAAGTGTTATGTATATTTCAAATATAGATATGATAGCAATATATTTTATAAACGACAACAACGCGTGGTCGTAAATAATTGTCAAGATTTATGTCCAATTACTTTCAGCTATCCTTATAAAAATATAGAATTGAATTTTGTGTAGTGTAGTAATATCTTTGATATTGTTTATTACAAAGTACTCGTATTTCTAGTACTTATTAGTATAAAAATATGTATCTGTGCAGGGGCGGAGAATGAATACTAACCCCTGCGGCCGGGGTCGGCCTGTCGTAAAAGGCGACTAAACAACCCACCCAACTACGTGGTAGGGCCCCAAGCCCGTTGGATGGCGACCACCTTTGGCTTTAAGTATGCCGCCATAATAACTTTGTGCTGTGTTCCGGCATTAGTAACCCAAGTTTCTGTACCCTTATGAAACAGCAGGCATTGCAAACACCCATATGCGACGGTAACTGCTAAATTCTAAGTGGGCCATCAGCCTGTCTGCTGTCCTACAGAAATAAAAAAAATATTTCTATCTCATGCTGTCTGTACGCGTGAATGTGAAAAGAAAACGATGCCTTTCAAAAATATTTGATAAGGTAATGATATTTTTGGCGGGTCTACGTGACATGAATTTAGTATGGAAATTAAGTTATCATGCGTAGAATATATGTTATTGTGTGTATGATAAGAGGCATAATATGTATTTAGTGGTATTACGTACTTCCTATCATACCGGACTTGATATTTTTTATACCTTTTCTGAAGAAGCGAACGATGCTTTTTGGGTGAAAACAAAAGCCGTCGACATATTTTTGCTCTCGTGGTATCTTTATCCGAATGTCTAATCGTATTTGCATCCAAAACCACTATGTAGATCCTAGATTGACTGTTAGACACTATACTCGAGGACATTCGATCAAAATCAGATCAGTAGTTTCGGAGTCTATCCCGTGGTTTCGGTAAAGGTGACGAAAGTAGCTCTCTTTTGTTAACAACTCAACTACGTATCTGTTTTAGCAGTCAAAATCAGTGACTAGTTTTTTTTTTTTTATTGAAGGTAAGAGATGTCCTCAAATCAGTCTTCTTCAATAGTATTATTTTTAGTTTTTGTTCACTACAACTATTAATTTGACTAATATCGAGGTAATGAAATATTTAAAAAGATATCTCCGGATAATATCCGGTTATTTAAAACCTGTTACATATTTTGTCTTCGGAGCAAAGCACAAGTTCGACTTGTAACTGGAAAATAAAACTACACAACTGGAACTTTGTTTCTGATACATTAAAAGAATATAGTTAAAAAAAACTAAAAAAACACGCTTTTATAAAAAATCAAACTAAAAAGTAAAAAATAAGTTTTTCAATAAATTTAAGTTAAGGATAGTGGGATTAACAAAAAAAATAATTTTATTATAGAAAAGTGTGGGGTGCTTATTGTCAATTGTTATTTTGAAAATATTTACAAAGTTTGAACGAAATCTGGCTGTTTAAAGTGGGTCAAAATCGCCCCCAAAGGAGTCGGTTACAAACAAATAATTACAAACATACTAACATACAAACGTACAAGTGAAGCTAATATAAAGCGTGTAAAAAAGTAAACAATCTTGTTATAATTATAGAGCTAACGAGTTATCGAGTATATTATTAACGGTGCGAAGCTATAAGTGTTTTGCCACGTGTTAACCATTACCTACACCACCAATCCATGTAGTAAGAAGTATGTTTTGAAAGCTTTAATCATTTTTAAATGGTTATAACCAAAAAAAAACTCCAATGTAACGATGTATTTGTTATAAACACGTGTTGTGTATCTCTTTAACAATAACAACAATGAAAATATGTAACGTAACAATAACTCATAATAACATGCTATTAGATTTTTACGATATTATATAGATAAGATTAATCTTGGTTCACGCACAGTGCAGCATTTCAAAAAAGAAATATATGTTTATTTCAGGTAAACTCACATATTACTTACCCAATTTTAATAATGTTTCGATTGTAAATTGATATAATTTAAAATATGGATAATAGAAGACGATAATGAATTGGAAAAATGGAAAAACCAAGAAAACGGATAGATTGTTGATTAAATTAAATGTGGATTGCTTATATAGGAAATTTGAGTATTGAACTAAGTAACAGAAGAGAGGAAAAGAGGACATGTAGTAACGAATCGAGGAAGAACAGTACAAAAAGATATGTTTATATGAGCGAAGCGAGTATTGTGTATAATAATTTGCACAACGTTAGTTAATAACTAGCCGATCACATCCGCTCCGCTGGTTGAATAACACGCAAAAGTAAATCGAAAAAAATGGGAAAGAGTCGATGTAATCAAAAAAATAATAGCCTTAAACCATCTACGAAAAATTCCGCGTCGAATGGTAGCAGTCCCATCCCGATATGTGATGGTGCATCAAAGGAACCCAATTTTCCTTACTTATATATTTTACCAAAACAACTGTTTAAATATTACTTACCCGTATCCATTGTTCCGTGTCCAATAAAGTGTCACCAGGTTGCAGTAATAGTTCGACCTTCCGCCTCAGAACATCATCGTCCTGGCCCATAGAGTGGGATGTTAAGACCCCTTCGATATCCTTTGTTTGTTGATGGGAAAACATACCGAAGGCTTTATCTCGTTCCAACTGCGGAATATTTTCATTTTAATATTTGTTGTTTTCAACTTTTTTTATAAATAACATACAGGCATCATAATCGGTTTTATGAACAAAATTAGTGACTCTTTGACACATTTTTTTAATTTAAAGTAGGAGATGTTTTGTATCATTGTTCTTCGATAATATTATTTTCAGTTACCGGTTCTTTCGCTATAACTATTAGTTTCATTAATATCGAGGTAAATAAAAATCGATGCAAAAAGTGACGAAAATTTTCTTGATTAATTATTCTTTTCGTTTTGAAGTGACAACTATAATTATTTAAATTAATATTTATAGGTATATTTTGATTCTATAATTATAAGATACATTTTAAAGTTATGGTATACCTAATGAAATATTTAAAAATATATCTTCGGTGAATGTCCGTTTATTAAAAACATCCGGAGAAATGACAGCGGTAATTTTTTTCTGATCAAAGCACAAGTTCGAATCAAGCGTGCATTTTCTTATAAATAACATACAGGCTTTCTCATTATCATCATCTTAGCGTTTAATTGAAACACAAGCTTCCGCTTCGGTGCCCGAGGTCCACTTTAACATACAGGCTTTCTATTAAGGCCAAATATCTGGAAACTGAAAATGTAGTTTTCTTACATTCATTATCGTTAATTATAATTTAATAAATATATAGTAATTGTTGTCTTAACTTTGTATGTGTTCTCTTCTATATAACTAATTATTTATATTTGTCATTCTTCACTAACATTTTCATTCTTTCTTTCAACCAAAATTACACTTAACACTTTATCGACCGGTCGTTTTTGAGTCTACCCCTTTACAAGTATCGGCTTAGTCGCCGCACGCATTTACTCCCAGTAGCGGTCACTATGTTGTCCTTTTTCCTTGTTTTAAAGGAATGAAATTTTATTGATAATTATACTTTATTTTGCATTTATTTGATATAAAAGGGCCTTATAAACTAACATTCATAACATAAATTCCAAGTAATAGTAAATCGTCGTTAGCTAAAAACTGATAAATAGGCTAGCGGTCGATAAAGTTTTAAGGGTCCGTGATCGCTGTCTTTTATTATCATGAACTAAACATCACAAGAAAAGATGAATTGGAATTTTGAACATATAAATGTAGTACTTTTGAACTTTGAATATTTAAAGTTGACTTTTATAGACACGACTTTGACTTCACAGTTATGAAAGAAAAGTCTTGCGTCAGAACTTTTTTCGTTGTTTAGGAAGGGTACCTGCTAGGTCAACTTAATTTGTACTATGAAGGACTTAATGGGACTCATTAAATCGCAAATTTTATTTATAAAAATACCTATTTAGTTTCAAGCCTGATTAGTTTCCAGAGTTAATTTTCCATACATTTTGTTCTTTATGAATAAAATTTAAGTCTTAATTAATATTAACATTGCCCAGTATGTAGCGTAATCATGATAAAGATAACGCGATACTTTAAGTGCGCCAAAGTGTATGCAGATAAGACTGCCAAGTTCCATGCGAAGTCAAACTGTAGCGTTAACTTAATACTTCTGAATGAGTATGTGAAGTATAGGCATAAATCTAAAACGTTGTTCACATTAGGTTCAAGTGGGAGATATTAAAAATGGAACGTGCCTATTTTTCAAAAGGAAAAAAAAGTTCGACAAAGAAACATATTTCTAAATAACGATACGACGCGGGACGCCCAGTCTCATAAGACTGATGATCCATACATTACAAATGTGAAAGTAACCGTCTGTCTATCTGTTACGTTTTAACGCCTAAGCCGCTGAACCAATTTTGATATTTTACGGATTTATAAGCGCAGAGGCCTCATCAGCCAAAACTTAAATGTTTAGTCTATTAACTATTTAATTTGCTTCTAATGGGCTCACTACCAGGGATGCTGAAGACCGTGCGAAGTGGAGAAGAAAAAGTCGGAAAGCGGACCCCGGGCACCGAAGTGAGAGTTTGGGCTGCGACCGGGATATAAAGCAAAGATGATGATGATGAACTATTTAATTTGCTTATTTTAATAAAATTCCTTAAATTTCTATTAATTATTAATACTAAATGATGCGGACAAACTGCAAGAGGGTCGCATTCGGTGGTATGACCTCGTTTTGTGGCAGCCGATTACGTATGTGGGGATCAAATATCTAGCCATACCTTGCCGGGTAGCAGAAGGAGGGGTCGATCCAAAAACTGCTAGCTTGACGACTTAAAGGGTGATGTGTGTGCTAATGGACTCATTACCAGACATGCCAAAGACCGTGCGAAGTGGGGAAGGAAGTTTGGGTTGAAACCGGGATTTAACGCTAAGATGATGATCATTGATTTCATAATATAAAACTATAATGAAATATAACAAAGAATACCTTCATAATTAATCCCTTGTTATCTCCAATCAATTCACTCCACGCTGCGTTTGCCCTTTGTTCGCAATGGTCTTCGTAGTCCAACTCTACTAGGTCCAGTAAGGAGACCAGCCATCTTCTATCGTCTGCGCTTGTAGACGATCCAGAGAGAAGGGATAGCGCCAACAAGCATGTTGAATATGAATGGAGCTTCATTTTGAATCTACGAAAATACAAAAGAAATAGTTTAATATTGTGAACATTTTCAATTAAATTTCAGTTTAGTTTTCCTCAGTGCTGCACTCTGTAGTAACAAAATCGTATTTGCCACGTACTACGTGAAGGAAAACAATGTGAATTATTTTTTTAAGCGTATTCGCTCGCCCGGTGCAATGCCGCCGTTCTCGGCCTTTTACTAGGTCAGATGGAGAGGTCATTGACACTCTAGCGCCGTATTATGTAAATTGCGAGTTCTTTGAATAAAAATAATAATTTATTTCTAAAAAGTAACATATACATATCTACTTTAATTCTCCTGGCCCCTGAACTAGTTTACACTGTATCTCGGAGGCCAGGTTCCTCTCTTGTGATCAATAATATAATGCATATGATCATAAAATTACAAAAATGGCAGAAAACAGAAACCAAACTATACTAAGCAGACCCATAACAAACTAATGAGCTCGCTTGTGTTTGTGTATGTATGTATGTGTGTGTGTGTGTGTGTGTGTGTGTGTGTGTGTGTGTGTGTGTGTGTGTGTGTGTGTGTGTGTGTGTGTGTGTGCGTGCGTGCGTGCGTGCGCGCGCGTGCGTGCGCGTGTGTATGTGTAAGTGTGTGTGTGCCTGTATATATATGTGTGTGCGTGCATGTATATGTGTGTAAGAGAGATAGAGAGAAAGAGAGAGACAGAGTGTGACATTACATTTCAATTCCCTATTTTTAGTAGATTTTCCACATCATCATAGTTAAGTGTTTTTAACCAGCTTATTATATAATGTTTAAAATCATTATTAGATTCACTTTTTATTGGTTTACTTTTGAGAATTTTATTATAAATAAAAGGGGCCGTGAAAAATATATGTGGACTTTGTGATGCTGATTACTCAACATTTTTGTACTATGTGATAAAAAACTAAAATACATGTTTCTCATAACTTTTAGTAAAGATTCTTCTATGTGAATTTGGACGGGTTTGTCAAAGTCACCCTGTATATATATACTAAAATTCATTGTATAGTTGGTTCAGAAGTAATTGTTATTGATTTGACGACACGACTAGCTACGCTAGTGGTTTGGTATGTACCAATGTCATATGTCAATGATGTCATATCTGTAGGGTTTTTTTCTGATCTGCATATGAGTATCTGTCAATTGTAGGTGAAAAGCAAGCAATATAGGCTTTCAGCTAGTGCAGAGTACTGTAAAAACCTATATTAATGAGATTGGGGCATCCCAAATGGGTTTTGAAGTGCAACGCCATGCTTCAGTCAATTGACAAAGCAGCTCAAGCCGTGTTCAGCCCATCGGCTCTCGTACGCGATTAATATCAATGGTAATGCTTTGAATGCTCATACTGATACTTCTCATTACGAATTGAATGTACAGCCCGAAGATTAAACGTGCTTAAAGTTATAACATTCAGAGATATAGTTTAAAAAGTGTGTGTCTTCAATTCACATACAGTAACATATATTATTAACGTATATAAGCTACGAAAGCCCAAACAAAGAGGAGACGAAGGGAGTAGAAGAGATATAGCAAACAGTGTATACTTATATTTTCTCATTCTTTATATTCATTTATCCTTTCGTCGGATGTTCAAATCACAACGATGCTCACTTCAAAAAATATATTCAAAAGTGTCTTTCTAATAAACAATTAATAAGAAAATATAAACCGCATGTTTGATAAATTCTAAGGTAAATAAATTTCATAATTGTAAAGTCGTAACGAGGAAAGTTGGCGTCACTTTCTACTCGTAGGGAGGTTGTAGCCAGATTAATTTCCAAGATTTATGCTAAATTTCATTCATACTTCGCTTTTATCAATTATCTCGGCAATAAAGGAGGAACCCGAATGACCAAATTAACGGCAGCCGCGGCGAGCGAGAAAGATTTTTTACGCCTCGCTACGTACGTTTTCATTCATTTGCACAAAAAGGGTCACGTTGATAATAGAAAATTAAATGCCGCGCATTCATAACAAGACTTTATTATAAAGCTTCTTGTATACTTTTCTTCTTTTCACTGCTAGTTTCTTCTTTTCGTTTCGTCTAGGTTGCATCCAAAACAGTTACTTTACAGCGCCGAGACCTGTTGAATACTACCACAGGGCAAAATAAACAACACAACTTTTGGGACCGTTATGATAATCATTGACGGAATATGTACGCTTTAGTTTTTTTATGGTCGTAGAACAGCAGGAAAAACAGGCTGATGTTCTTCTTAATAGCAGTTACCGTAGCCTATCCACGTTTACAATGCCAGGGGCACCGCTATCACATCGTCTGCGTAGTGGATCTGAAACTTGGGTCACTTATGGAACACAATACCTGGTTAATATGGCAGCATATTTGGAGACCAGCGATGGTAATTATTAAGATGGGCTTTAGATGGAATCTTACCACTTAGCTTTTTGTTTTCACTACTTAAGTTTTATCGCCTTTTACGACAGGCGCACCCGATCGCAGTTTACTTACTCCGCCCACACACAGCGAGATTTTTATATGAGAATTCTGTCTAGTCTCCTAATCAAATTAAAACAGAATTGATTTCATCAGTAAAGACTAATTTACAGTCAGCACAGGATTAGATGCTTGTATCACTCCGTGGCCTGAATCTCAAATCCAGAGTTACTGATACTCTCAGCACTTTAAGCGCTAAAATTTACTTGTTTTTTTTTTTCTAGTTAGGGCTCTTTGTTTTTTCTGGCGTGGCTAGATATTTTAATAGACTTTATTTGTTCATCCGGCTATTTTTTCCGCTTTTTTCTTTTATCCGCGGCAGTTCTTTTCCGGGTCAGTTTTTCATTCTTTATTTTATTTCTTTTATAATTTACATTTTGGCTTATCTATAACATTTCTTTCCTTTCCGTCTTATTGTATAATTAACTTACTACTATATACGTATATTTTCTTTTTCTTCTTGCTTCTGCTTGTTCTTTTTGATGTTATTCTCTCTTTGTTGTTTTGTTTAAAAAAAAGGTAATAAATAAACATTAACAAAAATTTACTTGTTGTAACAATATGCACCGGCTTGTTCAGCAGTAAAACTTTTTTATTAGCTAAAAACTGTATCAATGCGGAGCATCGGATACGGCTAAGGACGTGAGTGGATTTTTTAAAGATTACCTAATATATTTATATTAACCTAATATATATTTTTTAATAATACGTATAATAAATACTGCCATTTTGTTTTTGAAAATAGTATGAACGAAAAAGTCGGCCCATATAGGAATAATTACTAATAACTTTTTAGGCGTTTCACACCGGTATAATATTAGAGTGTCAGACGTCAGGGTCAAACTTACACCTTAAGCTTAAATATTCCTTGTAACGGTTGCCTGGAAGAGATCGCTTTAAGCGATAAGTTCGCCGATAGATTTACTTATGTTTTATGTTAATCTTGTCATATAGTGTTTTTTCTTAGTAACTATGTTGTTGATCAATAAATGGTTGTCTATCTATCTATATTTCAGTCTAAAATATGGACATAACAAGATGGTTATAGCATTAAATTGTTTCTAGACTTTACTAAAATGTATTTTTTATTTCTGTGGGACAACAGACAGGCCATCGTCCGCAAAGGGTACTCTGGAAACTGGTCACTTATGCTGGAAGACAGCACAAAGTTTAAATGGTTTTAACAGCCTTTAAATGGGATTTCACATTAGCCCACCTAGCTATGATTATTTAGTCGCCTTTTAGTATAGGCCGACCCTGACCGTAGGGGTCAGTATTGTTACACCGCCCTGCACAAAGAAAAAGAGTGTATTATAACAATATAAATATAAAATATAATAGCATGTTCGTTATTGTTTGCAAGCATAGTATTCTTTACACGTATGTACGACTGTCTTTACATCTTCCGAGACATTAAAACTACATCAAGTCAGGGAAAATGCAAAGGATTTTTACTATGCAAATTAGCGTCTTGAGTTATGGCCGCGTATTCTTTAGCGAATAGGAGATTGAGGGTGCGAAATGAAGGCATTTGTTTTATACGTAATAAATAAAATGAGGAATCCCTTTGCGTGAAGGCTTCCCGACAATAAGGGCATTATTAAAAAAAATTCAATAACGCAAACCGCAAATCGGTCTTCGTTTGGAAGAATACAATTTCTGTAATATCTTGTAATTGCTTCAAGTTGCGCATTGAAATATATTTCTTAAGGTAGTGATGATGTATATGATGACTGACGATCTCAAACACGTTGCTGTCCCATAAGAGTACAGGAACTTAAGTCACTAATGCCGGGACACAACACAAAGTTACTATGGCGGATACTTAAGATCAAAGGTGGTTGCCATCCAGACGGGCTTGGGCCCTACCTAGGGTGGGTTGTTTTGTCGCCTTTTACGGCAGGCCGACCCCAGCCGCAGAAGTCAGTATTCTTTCTCCGCTCCCATAATAAAAATAAAAATTCCTCAAACTAGAGAGAGTGACTGGGTTTTTAGATTCACACTATCATAAGATTACAATAAATCTATAGCCTACGGAAAGAAAGAAAAATATTTTTATTTAGAAAAAAAATATACACTACTGGTTTTCTCACTCCTTCTAGAGTGGGAACCGCGAGCGCACCGGGTTTGCGACGAACTGCTATTTGACTGTGTTGTAACTATTAGTAATACGTTGCGATTAGCATTAATTTGAAATATTATTATTACTACCTCCGTCTCCAATCCGATACACGTCCACATTATCTACAATGAATTCTGGTGAAATGCCTCCTGCGCTTATATATCGCATGCTTAATCATAAACTGACCGATTACGATTTAGGTCTAAAGTGAGATAATATAACGGGCAACATTGTATCGACGCCCTCTATCGGCCAAACTAAAATTTATTTCGATATCTCTTTCCCACGCTGAATTACGGCTATTTAGTTATAAGTCAATATATGGCATAAGTAGTAAATGACAAAACGTTTTTTGCGATTTCCCAAAAAACAGGTTTTTTGAGTTAGGTCAGTTTATGATTAAGCGTGCGATATGCATTTTGTAAATTCTTGTTAAGTTTAAGTTGGGAATGGAATTGAACCCGCAACCCATGCAGGCGTTCCGACTTGTAAAAACATTGCGGCATAAAGGGTGTGAATAAATTTTTTTCACATACTTGTACATTTCTGTCACGTTTTGTATTACCGTCTGTATTTGCAGCTGGCTGGAATTTTTACATTTGAATAGCAAAGATAAAATTATACCAAAATATCCTGAATAAATATCCCAAAACAGTTTTGCAAACTTTTGAATTATTTTCCTCTGTTCAGTATAATTATAATTTGCGAAACTGCGTTTTTCCAGAACGATTTTCCGCATCTAAATTAAAAGTTTGCGATGCTCACAACGATTTATGAGTGGAACTCATAAACATCGTAATGTCAAACACTATCATTTTTGGTTAGTTATTTTCCAGGTGTTGTTTATCCGGAATCACATTTAACGCCTCCTCTGAGGTCGATTCCCCAGTGATTAAATTTACCTGTGTAAATATGTTTTCCTTGATGTGTAATTATCCTTTATCAAACTGAGTAGGTATAAATATTTTTTTTTATTGCTGCAGAACAGCAGACTATCCGCCCACTTAATATTATATGGTAGTAAGCAGTCACCACTGCGCAACATTATACAAGAACAGCAATATTTCAAGACAGTGGTGGTTTTAATCCAGACCAGCTTGAAGCCATGCCACCTACCTAGTTTTGTCGCTTTAAAATGCGTCATAAACGACAATAATATTGTTACTTCAACCCTCCACACAGAAAATAAAGTTAATGCTAAAAATGACACTGTTAAGCCGGATTTATATTTGTCTGACGTGACGTGTCGTGATGCGTCAGAACGGTATCGGTTTCATACATTTAGTATGGTAACGTTCACACTTGTAATGCATACTGTGTCGTGATGGCTTCTGTTGTGTCGCATCAGAAACGATCCCGATTGAGTCAGAGCAGAGGGGCGGGGGACGGCGTCGTCAGACAAATGTACAAGCCCTGCAAGCGCCAGTGTCGTGTTCTGACGCGTCAGAGTCGCCAGTTTTCATTATTTCAAGTATGGACGACTTAATTGAAATTGTACAACAGTATAATGTGATTTATGATATAAAATGTAAAAATTATAAAGATCAGTCTATTAGGACAGCTGTTTGGGAGGAGATAGGAGAAAAATTAAATTAGTATAAAAAATAATTGAGAATGTACTTCTTCAAACTGTGCCTTCGACAATCTGAAATACTGATGAAAATTTTCATCATCGTTTTCAATCTCTTTAATGAGACAATGAAACTCGCCATTAATTTCTCTTTTTTTATTGACTGGATGAATCCAATATCTTCTTCTCTTTCTTTCTTTTGTTAACAAAGTTGCCAGCATCATAATATGATGCTGGCAATATATTATATTATATATCATATATTATATTGAATTTCTTCTTCAGAATCATATAACTCATAGGAGAGCATTGAAAACATGTCACCTTTCCTAGAGCTGGGGCTGTATTGACAAATATCGTCAGAAGGCGTCACAGCACGAAATATAAATGTGAACACTAGCCATCACATCAGAACAAGACACGACACGACACGTCAGACAAATATAAATCCGGCTTTACATTATTTTAAGTAATCAATAATAATTGTGAAGAGTAATCCTATTGTAAAATATCAAGTTAGCGTTATGTAATATTAAGTTTATACCGAGAATGAGTGAGAACCTCGCAAGCCTACTTAGCTACTTCTAAGTTTATTTTATTCCAGTTTTAAAAGCAACAGTAACTTTAAATGGAAAAGAAACTCAAGTACACTTTACAGATCAATGAATGCATTTGTAAGGGAGTTAGCATTTTAAAGGAGTATTTTTAATGTCATATTTATTATTTACTATTTATTATATATATACATTGTCCTCTACTTATGGTTTATCCCACTATCGGCACAATATGTTATTTACCCTTTGCGATTGAAAGGCAAAGAATCGAAGCATTCGAGATGTGGTGCTGGAGGCGTATGCTACGGATACCGTGGACTGACAGGCACATCAATGCATAGATTCTTTCGCAGCTTCGTGTCAAAACACGCCTCTCGAATATCTGTCATCAAATAATACAACTTTATTTCGGCCACACAGTGAGGAAGGGAGATAACTGCCTAGAAAAGCTGATTGTAGTTGGAAACACAGAAAGTAAAGCCCGCGGACGGCTTCCAACTAGATGGTGCGATCAAATAAAAGTTCTAACCTCATCCAAATTATGCTCGGTCATCAGAGACGCAACAGATAGGCAATGATGGAGGTAGATTATTAAAACAAGGTGCACTACAACACCGATGTCCATATCCAGTGATGAGCGCGATCCTCAGCCAGAGGTAACGACTGCAGAGAGAGAGCAATATTCTTAAAACTTATAAAGGAGAGGAGGTACACTGTTGATTGACACTGAGTAAACTATTCGTACGTTTCCGCCAATGCTTTTTGTAACACTGCCTTTTTTGTCGAAAGAGGCCAAAAAAATAGATAGAACGACTACTAACTATATGACACCAAAATATAAAGGAAATCAAAAATCCAAGTAGCTTCATCTATTACTTAGTATACAGCTGGCAGATCAGGTTGACTATGGCCCCAAAAACTTTGGTGGAACTTTACTTTCACCAAACGAGACTTAATAGTATAACCGATCACCGTACTTTAAGGTTGTTATTTTCATCTTTTATTCTTTCCATTAGACACTTCAAAGTTAATGAGACGTTACGGTTTCCGACACGTCTGCGCCAAATGATCGGAAACGCGTCAAATGATAGGAACAGATTCTGGGCTACGCTCGACTCGACTCGAGCACAAAACACAAAACATACAGAGATTAAAATTTACATTCTCAAAATGCAGTTTTAGGTGACACGGCTGATAGTGGTTACGATTTCTGATTACGTCGAATCTCTAACACAAAGTACATTTATGACTTGCGAAAGTTTATTCAATATGTTATTTTTTTTAACTAATTTAGTGCAATTATTAAGCTACTACTTATTTTGGACACGAGATTTTTGAAGTTCCACGAATTTTATTAATATATGAATTAGTACATTGTAATAGATATACATATTTTGATAAACATACAAATTATAAATACTCTGACTAAAATGATTTACCATACAAATATTTTATCTTTAGAAGGGTAGAACCCATGAACAAGACTGTTTAAGGCCAATAACGTAGCCACTGCCTAGCTATTTCAGACATTGCCCAAAAAAACTTTTGTACCTTTTGTGTATGTATACACACACACACACACACAACACACACACGAACGCACACGCACACACGCACACATGTATATATATATATATATATATATATATATATATATATATATATATATATATATATATATATATATATATATATATATATATATATATATATATATATATATATATATGCATTCATGAGTGAATTTAGCTTGCTTACTGAGCTTAGGCATGAAGTAGTATATTCGTGAATGGAGCTTCTGTACTCACTTCTCATTTGTGCTCGGGGGACCGAAGCCTGGTTCAAACTCGATTCAACTTACAATTCTACAATTATATGTGATTTTCTTCGAAATGGCATGAAGTTGGTACTAAATATGATCTTGGAACTTTCACATGCGGGAAGTATTCAGGCTTTAGACACATCATTACATTTTACTATAGTTTTTTTTTTAGATTACTATGCTACACATGAAGTACGAAACTATGTCCACAGTAAAATAAGCTCAAAAGTGTGTATTACGTCGTGGGTACAACGGCCAGCATATCGGTCGAGATCTGGCTAATAGACTATATACGACGCATTTGACCGCAAGTTGTATGTTTGTAAAAAGTTCCGTGTTTTTCACCTATATCAGCGCAACTGTCTAGTAATCAACTGTAAGTAAAAATGAATAAAGAAGCCTTCAAAATACCTTTTTCCTCTTTATTCTTCTTGATTATTCTACAACTAGCCGATCACGCTCCGCTGGACGAATAACAGGCAAAAGTATATCGAAAAAAAAATGAGAAAGAGTTGATGGAAAAAAAAATGAGAAAGAGTTGATGGAATGGAAAAAAATAAATAGCCTCTAACCATGTACAAAAAATTCCGCGTCGAATGGTTGTCCCATCTCGGTATGTTCAGTAGGTTTGTTCTGATGGTGCGTCAAAGGAACCCCAATTTCCTTATTAAATAAAATTGTCTATGCAGGAGCGGAGTATGAATACGGTCCCCTGCCTGTTGTAAAAGGCAACAAAACAACCCCAGCTAGGTGGCAGGGCTTAAAGCCCGACTGAATGGCAACCACCCGTGGTCTCTAAATACGCCGTCATAATAACCTTATGTTGTGTTCCGTCATAAGTTACTCAGTTCGCAGTACACTACGCAGATGGCAGCGTATTAACGGTGCCTCTGGGGTCGCAAACATCCACATGCGAAGGTAACTTGATTACTATTTGTTTTTTTATATGTTACCTTTATTTCTTACATAGTAAGAAGTTTATTTGAACTGTAAAATGGAGAAACAAATAAAGCTCTTACGGCTTACTATTACGTGGCCTGTCAGCCAGTCTGCTATTCTACAACAATAAAAGAAAACAAATGATATTCTTATGATACAAACGTTACATAATCGAGAGGTCTCGTGGGACACTCCTTAGTCAGTTATGATATATGTGAATAAAAAGCACATTGTAGAAATTAAACGAGTCCGTGTATAATATTTCCATGTAAGTGATCCGAGTTCTTTTACTAAGGTATCCCTATCACGTGTCGTCTTCAATTACTTTCTTCACAGTCTGGTAAACGGCGGCTTTGTTGCGGATTACCACTAAGCCTAAAGAAAAATACTTATTTGGGCCCGTTTTTACACGTGGGCAATATAAAAAAGATTTTATGTACGATATTAAGCCTGCCATCAAGGCCGATTCCCAGGATGCATATAAGTGTAAAATTAGGTTTTAACTTACCTTATATGACGTCATATTGAGATTTACCTTTGACTATTTTTTATTGCTTTACAGTAGACGACCAACATAATAGTAATGAGTTAACGGCTCCTGTGGATGTCTGCGACACTAGGGGCACGGCGAACACGCTGCTGTCCCATAAGGAGGGATACAGGAATCTGGGTCACCAATGTCGGAACACAACACAAGGTTATTATGGAAACATACTTATAGACTTTGGTCTATAAGTATGTTTACATGACCTTTGGGTCATTGCCGTACAGACGGGCTTAGGGCCCTACCACATAGTTAGGGTTGTTTTAACGCCTTTTACAACAGGCCGTCTCCAGCCACAGAGGTTAGTATTCTTACTCCGCCCTAGCACGAAGAGACTAATGCTCGTTCATTAAAAGCTTGCATTTCAGACCCCAGGAACACTGTTACATTCTTCTCTGTAAATTACAAAGAAAAAAAATGCGTCAACTATGTTCCTACCTATCCAAGATATTTCCGTGCGCTAAGATCATCAACACAAGAAAAAAGTTAACTCCACCTTAAAAGAAATAAAAACCTAATGCTTGAGGAACACCTGAGCCCAGCACTTGGATGTGGTGGCTGTTAGTGTTAACATAAATTATATTTAAGATACATAACATAGAGTACCACGAATATAATTTGTATTTAGTACAAAAGCTGTTATTTTGATTGCGCAAACAGATTCTGATATCATTTATTTGTATAGATTCTTACCAACGGCCAACTGAAATAGTCGTATATGTATGTTATTTTGTTATCTGAATAAATAAACAGCAATATTTTATTTACTTATAATCGTATAATATATAAGCCCATATATAATTATATCAGAAAGTTAAAAAAAGACAAATAATATAATATAAATGTATGTTAGACTGTCGCGGAAGGACCGCATCAGGAACTTTCACAACGGCCTTCAAGACCGTGACAATACGGATAAATCGCTGGTCACGTTTTACTACAACCAGCCACTAACGTGGGAAATAAATGTCCAGCTGTGCCGCATCCATCGGACCCCTGGGAGGAGCGCTAAATCCAAAATGACCTAAATTAAATATTTTTTTAAAATTAGGCCCGAAAGAAAACCGAATGATGCCCTTTTATTCTCTGTGACCTGAAATAGGAGTATTCCGTTTGTACAAGCCCCTTTTACAATTTTTTTGGGTCAGTTTCAGTTCCATTCCTACGAGTATTCTTGTAGCACCAACCGGCCACTAACTTAATTAAATATTTGGTATATATTATTATAAAAATCCTGAACAGACGAAAAATGTATTTACTATCCGAAGCGATGTAAACAACTTAGATTTTCCTCAATATCGATTGTTATTTATTGAAAGTGGACAATTAACCGAGTTTGTTTTCGACGTTTTCGTGTGGAATTTCAGATCCTTTAAGAGCTTGGGAATAAACAAAGCACATTTATTTTGTTTTTCTGATCCATTGAGTGAATAAAAACAAAACATAAAGAAAGCCTCCAAACATTAAAAGCTCTACAAATAACTTAGTTGATATTTTGAGAAGGATTTTGATTAAGGTTGGGATCAACTTGACTACAAGCGCTAATTGAGCTTTGTCTGTATTATTGAAAGATTCCGCTTGAGGTGAAACTTCACAAAGTTTCATTTATCGTGGTATACTATAAACTTAAAAATAAAAGCGGTTTCAAACAAAATACATGTGATACTTTAATCCTGCTAGCAAGGTAATTACAGCAAATATTCCCTGGGGCATGTTGATATAATTTTAATTCAGACCTAATCTTCGAAATCTTATAAATAACTATTACAGAATGTCTGCCCAATCGATTTAATGATATTGTCAAAACTTATGAAATCAAACGATACACAACTATATGGAAATTCTACCAAAAGAATCACATTAACTACATAAACTACACTAACTAGCGGACGATACTGGGATAATTGTTCTTAGACATGGATGTAATAAAGCTATCCAAAAATATTGACAGTCAAGATTCAGAAGAAGAGGTTTTTAACAATTTGACTTGTGTTTGCTGATATTACTAATTTGTTAACAATGATGACAGAATTCACAACAGTGTAGTCATTAAGTTTTGTCCCGAGATGGTTCATATTATTCATCATAAAATATTTTTACCAATAAAGCGTGTATTATTGATATTTCTGACATTAGTGAGTAGCCGTCTGTTGGTGAAAAAGGAGACCAATTTCTATTTTCTTAAAATCTAAAAGTTCATAAACCTGAGTACGTGATGTAATAAGTTTCAACTTCGCTCATGAATTCAAATACAATTATATTGTTTTATCTTTTAATATGCTACTTCTTCAGTACAACGAGATTAAAGTATAAATAATTCATACGTATTACAAAGATGGAAAACTTTTTATTTGTTTGCAAAACGTGAGTGAAACTTACGTCTTAGAAGTTTTACTGAGAATAAGTACAAATGTTACTTTCCACTTTTGATAAGGGTTGTTAGAAACATACTAGTGATCTTAGTGATAATTACGTTAGAATTTTGAGTCATTATATTTTAATTTTGAATCTATGGCTTATAAAGCATTTAAGTTTTGAGCTATAACAAGAGGATTCGAGTCTAGGATGTTCGTCTCAAAGAGAAGCAAAATGGGAGTGTACTGAGGCCCTTCAATAAAAAGTGATAATAAGTATGACGCAATTTATTTTCTTTTATTTAATAAATGTTATTTTATTTTTCGACGTAGTCACCTTTCAGGTTACACTTTGTATATATTTTATCTATAGCTAAAAATCCCTTTTAAAAAAACTTCTTTCTGGTCCCTTAAAAATCGTGTACCGCGGCAACTACTGCGTTATCCATCTTCAAATTTATGACCCTTGAGATGATCCTTTAAGTGCGGAAACAGGTAGAAATGATATGAATATGGAGGATGTTCTATCAATTCGAAGACAGCTTCTTGAATGGCAGCCATCGCGATTCTAGACTTATGCGCGGGGGCGTTATCTTGGTGAAACAAAACAACTTTAGTGAGTTTGCCACGCCGTTGCTTGCATATTTCCTCACGCAACTTTGTTATTTGTCCTGCGTACAAAGTCCCTGTAATAGTGGCTCTATGATCATTAGCACCCCTTGGCTGTCCCTGAAAAAACAACCCATGATCTTACCAGTGGACGGAATCGTCTTAAATTTCTTCGTAGTTGGAGATGACGGTCTCTTCCAAGTCATGGACTGTTTTTCCGTTTCCGGGTCATAATGGTGAAACCACGTTTTGTCCATAGTTATGAATTGAGCCAACAATCGGTCAAAATCTTGTTGTAATAAACCCGAACAGCTTTGTGAAATTCTCTGTGTAGCTCTGTCTCGTTTGTTTCTGCGCGCCAGAAAGCATTCTGGGCACCCAGACCGCTGACACTTTTTTCATACCCAAATGGTTGTGTATAATAATATTATGGACACTTCCTACAGAAATATTAATTTTTTCTGCCACAAAATAAACAGTAACACGACGATCCGCCAAGACAACGTTGTCAACTTTTTTAATCATCTGTTCAGTCACTACCGATGTAGGGCGTCCAGTGCGGGGGTCGTCGTTAATGGAAGTACTTCCTCGCTTGAACTCAGCACACCAACGCGCAACCGTAGAACATGGAGGAACATGAACTCCTAATGTTACTCTCTAGTCTTGATTTACCAGATCCGTAAAGTAAATTAAAGTAAAAATTTTCAAGCAGATATATTTTATTACCGCGCGAACTTCAATTTTATCTATTTTTAAGAACAAGTTCCGACACGACGCAGACAAATGACTTCTATTTAAAAAAACCAAAAGAAAAGTTTGGCTTTTATTATTATTATATCTAATGTCTGGGCTATGCCTGCCAGTATTTCTTTTTTTTTCCAAGGAGAATATATCGCATTAACACTATTTATTGAACACCCCACGTAATTTGTGTTTTCTTAAAGTTTTAGACATTTCTATCACCGAGATAGTCTGCTGTCCTACAGCAATAAAAAAAATACTGACTAAGCGGCGCGTGCTATTGTAGGATCCGAACGCGTGACCTCTAAGGTTGGTCCTCAAGAGTGAAACCACTTAGCTGTCACCTACTAAAAGCAACAGGTTTTTATATAGGTAGATTTCCTTAAAATTTTTTCCTTCACTATATGTACATGGTAATTATGATATAAATTGCACATTAAATGTCAAAATTAGGCTCTCAACTTTTTGATTATGTACTGTCACACTTAGCTATCACGTACTTCGAAGGAAATCTGAACGAAACAGCTGAAGAATCCAAACAAACTGAGAAATCTGTTACTGTTGTCTGCGCATATTTGTTTAAGTCATAGTTTCTTTGTGTTTAAATCTGTTTGATAATTACGGTTGTCTTCTTGCGTTTATTGTGTAAACATTATTCGACAATGGAGTAAACATTTTCATATACAACAAAGGGAAATGTAAATACATTAGTAACGATGTTAGTATAGTTATTCACGGCAGAGGTTTTAGATTGCTCAACAAACCATGAAAACGTGTTTCCAAACTCCCCTAAATTATTCTAGTGTGCGAAACTTTTGCAGCGATGTATTCAACGGACATGAACTGCAATGTTTATAACCTATATGGTAGAAATATTTATACTTTTTTAAGATAATAAATCGTACTACGTGAAATCATGGCTTATCATCCCGGGAAGAAAAAAGCGTTTATAGAATAACCTGAGGTTCAAACGAAGACATTTGATGTTACTGTATACACCCAGACTGAAATGAATTGATTGCAGATCATGCAGATATATTAATAGCAATTGAGGTTACAATATCATTCAGTACAACAAGAAAGTCAAAATAATATAACATAATTGTTTGCGAAGTTTATATCTCAACTAATTTCTGAAATAACTTGCTATTCAATAATAAACTATATCATCCAAGTGTCTGGACCTATATAATTCAAGCTTAAATAGACACTGTCATATTAATAAGAAAACAAAACCCTACATATTCTGGAATATCATTAATTTAATTTAATATTTCTCAAATAAGAAACAACTAAGGAATAAGATGTAATAATATAAGGAGTGAAAAATAATATATTTCTATTACAAATAAACTAAAATAAAAATTTAAATAAATAATATAATCACTTTCAGCCTATTCGCCTCGAGTTATGATGAGTTCTTGTTTCCAGAAATATCCAGAAACGTGATAACTTCAGGCACGTGGTAGCCAAATAGCACATTGACACAAGCCAGAGGACATGGTTTTGGATTCCCACAAATTCCTTGGACTTATTGAATAAAAGATTGTGTGGAAACTGCTTTGGAAAGACAAGTCTGGTATTCAGTCCATTCCTTCTTGGAGATGCATGAGACAACATGTGTTATAGGTTTCTCATTTGATGAATGGTTGGTTTTTTGGACTAAATGGGAATAAAGCATTCCCATAACGTACCTAAATAATTATAAAAGTCAATAAACGGATTATTTTGAAAAATCAAATTAAGCTTATATTTCATATACTATCTAGGAAATGAAAAGTAAAAGTTACGGAAATTAATAGATATTCAGAACTTTATTTCTGTAACAATGCTCAGGTGTATTTGTGATGAAAAGCTTGTAACAAGAAAGAGCCAGAAACAAAGTAGAATCAAAGTTACAACTAAATTTAATTACAATTTACTAAGGCAAATATATCTAATTCTAAACATAGTTTCACTTGATAAAACCAACTTGCTTTAGTGGAGGCAACGTTCGGTATTACTTGGGTCAAATTAATTAAAACAATGTCAATATTATTAAATATTTTAAGAACAGTAGATATGACCTCTAAACGTAGAATTTTCTATATTGATAAATATATTTCTGGACGAAACATTATAATGTAAAGCAAGATATAGAAGTAATAAATATGTGGGCACTGTGCCACTGTGGCTTGCATAATAATAACTAAAACTTCTTAACGACAACTATATTGATGGACAAAAATTACTTTTTGAATTTCTTATTAGACGGTTCTTAGGTGGTAGCCCCAAGCCCGTCTGGATGGAAACCACCCTTGGTCTATAAGCATTTCGCCTTAATAACCTTGTGTTGTATACCGGCATTAGTAACCCAGGTTCCTGTACTTCTAAGCAGACAGCAGAGTGTTCGCGGTGCTTCCAGCGTCGCAAGCATCCATAGGCGACGGTAACTGCTTACTATAAAGTGGGTCGTTAGCCTGTCTGTTGTTTAACAGGAAA
The DNA here is from genome assembly GCA_963693495.1 of Malacosoma neustria. Classification (NCBI taxonomy): domain Eukaryota; kingdom Metazoa; phylum Arthropoda; class Insecta; order Lepidoptera; family Lasiocampidae; genus Malacosoma; species Malacosoma neustria. The sequence goes on from OY856383.1 coordinate 14,853,876, forward strand.
AAAACGATACGCGAAAAGTACTTTTTTATTGGAGACCTCATACGATGAATTTTGGTTCGCTGTTGGCTCGATCCATGACAGTTAGTAATATGCCACGTGTAGAATTAAATGTTATATTGGATTATGTGGAATCAGTTTAAGGTACTACTATTTTATATAATCATCATCATCCCTTACCTCACTGGTTCGTTCATTAGCCTTTACTAAAACGGATAAACCCACTTAAAGACGCTACGTCATTAAAGGTATGTTTCATAAAAAAGAGGTCATATCTGATAATACTTCAATAAATACATCGGATTCACCGTCTTTCTGTCTTTTGTACGGACAACAAAAACAAGTATTTTCTTAACCAAATCCTTCCTAATCTAATATCTATAGCGACCCCTTAATCGGGAACAATAAACCCTACTTAGATGTTGAGCTAATGGCCTTCTACTGAATAAGCGTCTACAGCATTATCCGCTTGATCTAGGTGCTTTGTAAGTATACCTTATTATTTAATTTGGTTTTATTTTCAAAGATTTAGATATAATTAGATGTATAATTTTATTATATATATATATATATATATATATATATATATATATATATATATATATATATATATATATATATATATATGTATGTATGTATGTATGTATGTATGTATGTATGTATGTATGTATGTATGTATGTATGTATGTATGTATGTATGTATGTATGTATGTATGTATGTATGTATGTATGTATGTATGTATGTATGTATATATATATATATATATATATATATATATATATATATATATATATATATATATATATATATATATATATATATATATATATATATATATTATATCGACGCTTGAAAGGCAATCTTTACTAAGCGACATTGAGTAAACTTTCCAGGAAAGTGATTTGAAGTTCAAATATTTAGATATAATTTATTATAATTCACCTAATTGTTGGATTAAAATGATCCAACAGGAAGTAAATAATCATTCAATCCAACAATTAAGTGAATTATAATATTTGTTTTCTAAATATTTGAACTTCAAATCACTTTGCTGGAAAGTTCGCACAGAGTCGCTTAGTAAAGGTTGCCTTTCAAGTCATAAATTCTGTCACATGTTTAATGTAAAATAATTGTAACAAGTTTATTAATTATGTAACCATTCATATACCAAAATGAACTTAACAAAACATAGATTCTTATGACATTAAAGTTTATTCAAAATGACCTCCGTGATTTTGAATACAAGCCTTCAATCTGCGCGGCCAGATGTCTATCGCAGCACGAACGAGGTCCATGTCAATATCGGCGGCTGCCTTAATCAAGGATGTCTTGAGTGACTCCAAATTGGGATGAGGCTTTAAGCACGCCTTTTCCTCCAAGTGTTGCCATATCTTGTAATCTAACGGATTCAAATCTGGACTGGAGGAGGGCCAGTCTTCGTGCCGGATGAAGTCGATTTCACGCGCCGCCAGCCAGTCTTGTGTGCTCTTCGCTCTATGAGCTGGCGCTGAATCTTGTTGGAATACCCAGTGCCTGTTATTGAACATGGTATGAGAAACAGGTTCCACAAGGTTCGTCAGGACTGTATTTTGATACACAACAGCATTCGTTTTTACACCTTTCTCACAAAAATGTACCTCTGTTAAGCCCCAATAAGAAACTCCCAACCATACCATGAGCGAGGATGGAAAATGACCTCGTTGGACACGCGGAATACGGTTGCTCGCTTCTTCACTACTGTGTGCGTACACCTTATCATTTTGTTTGTTGTAGCTCTCTTCTACGGTAAACATTTTTTCATCCGAAAAAAGAATTTCCCGATATTTTTTTCCCGCGTACCGCTTCAACAAAGCGCGGCATCTCTTCAGTCTCAGGTCCATTAGACGAGCATTCAAACGATGTCCTGTTTTTCTTCGATATGCCCGAAGCCCTAAGTCTTCATTTAACACCCTTTTCACCGTGGTTCTGCTTAACCCCATCTGAAGGGCCAACAGTTTCTGCTTACGTTTGGGATTTCTTTGAATTCGTGCCTTCACAGCTTTTATCACTGCTGGAGTCCTAACAGACCGAGGGCGACCACTTCTTGACCTGTCATCTACACTAGAGTCTTCATTGTATCGTTTTATGGTACGATAAAATGAATCTTTTGGTAATATTCAAATTTTTCAGTATGTTATAAATTTGAATTGGCGCGTAACCGCAACGATGCAACGCAATAACTGCAACACGGTCTTCTTTAAGCGTCCACTCCATATTTAAAAATGAGTAAAATTCTAAAAGTATACATTTTTATTTTCATGAACAATTCGAGATTCGAATTCAATAAACTTTTTTGTGGCCAGCATTCTAAAAGAAAAGTTTTTACTGTGTGACAATACTTATGACCTGACTAGGTATATAAATATATAAATATATATATATATATATATATATATATATATATATATATATATATATATATATATATATATATATATATATATATATATATATATATATATATATATATATATATATATAATTTGTGACAATTCACACAGCGTCATCTAGTCCCAAACTAAGTAACACTTGCATTATGGGCCCTAGACAACTGATATACTACTTATATACTTTTTTTTGTAAATAAATACATACTATACATAAACACCCAGATGCGAGACGGGAATCGAACCCGTGACCTCCGCAAGCGTACCGAAGTGCATTATCCGTTACGCCACCGAGGTCGTCATATATATATATATATATATATATATATATATATATATATATATATATATATATATATATATATATATATATATATATATATATATAATATGACAACGTTTAATCCTATAATAATTATGAATATACTCGTACAAAGAACTCACACAATTTTGGATTCATTGTTTCAATTTTTTATCGTAAATACTAAGAATAAGCGGTAATTTCAATAAGCAATCCTAGATTAGAGACTAGGTTATTCGAAATATGAAGAGCAAATACAATTTAATTAAATTGTAATTTACACAATATTCTCTAGCCGTCTCGATTTCAAATTCATCGAACATTTTGTTAGTGATCAGCAATCCCGAAGTAACTTTGTTGATTGAATAACCAATCAAATTAACAAATACACAAATATTTAAACCATTTGCAAATATAAATATTTTGGTTAACTCAAGCGTGTAATGTTATGGAACAATAAATAGAATTGCACGGCTCATTTAACTTTGTTGGTTTTCGTCAATACAACTATAGTTAAAATAATAATAAAATTATAAGAATACTATCTTTGCACTACCGGAGAATATTATGCTTTACAAGAAGACCCAGTGGTCTAATTTTGACATCTTTTATTTGGACTAGTTCTAAAGTATTCAATAGTAGGTACTTGGCCAAGGCAGGCAAAATACCTAGTCAGGTCATAAGTATTGTCACACAGTAAAAACTTTTCTTTTAGAATGCTGGCCACAAAAAAGTTTATTGAATTAGAATTTCGAATTGTTCATGAAAATAAAAATGTATAACTTTTAGAATTTTACTCATTTTTAAATATGGAGTGGACGCTTAAAGAAGACCGTGTTGCAGTTATTGCGTTGTATCGTTGCGGTTACGCGCCAATTCAAATTTTTAACATACTGAAAAATTTGAATATTACCAAAAGATTCGTTTATCGTACCATCAAACGATACAATGAAGACTCTAGTGTAGATGACAGGTCAAGAAGTGGTCGCCCTCGGTCTGTTAGGACTCCAGCAGTGATAAAAGCTGTGAAGGCACGAATTCAAAGAAATCCCAAACGTAAGCAGAAACTGTTGGCCCTTCAGATGGGGTTAAGCAGAACCACGGTGAAAAGGGTGTTAAATGAAGACTTAGGGCTTCGGGCATATCGAAGAAAAACAGGACATCGTTTGAATGCTCGTCTAATGGACCTGAGACTGAAGAGATGCCGCGCTTTGTTGAAGCGGTACGCGGAAAAAAATATCGGGAAATTCTTTTTTCGGATGAAAAAATGTTTACCGTAGAAGAGAGCTACAACAAACAAAATGATAAGGTGTACGCACACAGTAGTGAAGAAGCGAGCAACCGTATTCCGCGTGTCCAACGAGGTCATTTTCCATCCTCGCTCATGGTATGGTTGGGAGTTTCTTATTGGGGCTTAACAGAGGTACATTTTTGTGAGAAAGGTGTAAAAACGAATGCTGTTGTGTATCAAAATACAGTCCTGACGAACCTTGTGGAACCTGTTTCTCATACCATGTTCAATAACAGGCACTGGGTATTCCAACAAGATTCGGCGCCAGCTCATAGAGCGAAGAGCACACAAGACTGGCTGGCGGCGCGTGAAATCGACTTCATCCGGCACGAAGACTGGCCCTCCTCCAGTCCAGATTTGAATCCGTTAGATTACAAGATATGGCAACACTTGGAGGAAAAGGCGTGCTCAAAGCCTCATCCCAATTTGGAGTCACTCAAGACATCCTTGATTAAGGCAGCCGCCGATATTGACATGGACCTCGTTCGTGCTGCGATAGACAACTGGCCACGCAGATTGAAGGCTTGTATTCAAAATCACGGAGGTCATTTTGAATAAACTTTAATGTCATAAGAATCTATGTTTTGTTAAGTTCATTTTGGTATATGAATGGTTACATAATTAATAAACTTGTTACAATTATTTTACATTAAACATGTGACAGAATTTATGACCTGACTAGGTACAATACTGAAGAACTGCGTGCCAAGTGCATGCAGTACTTTCTAAATTTTTATTATGTAAGCCAATATGATGTACAAGGATGAATATCCTTCATCTCCCTGACATTACGGATGAATTGCAGGAGTGTCGCTTTCGCTGGTATCGTGGGGAAAGAATGCTGGTTTCATCGTGCCCCAGCCGAAGGGGTAGACTAAAAACCTGCTCACTTGACGACGCAAAGGATCTACACATGCAAAGGGACCCAATGGACTACACACTATCAATGATGCTAAAGACTATGCGAAGTGAAGAAGAAAAAGTCAAAAAGTAGACATCGGGTACTAAACGGGTGACGATGATAAGCAACAATAAAACTTTAATTTTGAATGTACACAGTTCTGAAACTGTCATTTTGTAATTTGCACGTTTTAGAAACCGAAAAAAAAAATGTATAACCAAAAATACACACAATTATTACTGAGTAACAAACATGAAACTAGAAACCTTTGTGTAAAAAATCCAAGTAAGAAATACTTACAAAAAGCTACTGTTTCATTGTTAAAATCAATGAACAATGATACAGCATCCAATTAGTGCAGCATTGCGTTGCAGTGTTTCACTGAATTCAATTATCATACTGTCATCAAGTAAGTCACTGAATAGAAAGCTAAAATCTACTAGGTATTGAATGAATTTGTTTACTTTATTTCTCTTCGTATTGAGGCGGGGTAAGAATACTGATCCTTACGGCTGGGGGCGGGGTGTCATAAAACGCGACAAAATTATGTTAGGCCTCCAAACCCTGGTCACTAAATATGCAGCCATATTAGCCTTGGGTTGTATTCCGGCATAAGGTTCCATTTCCTGTACGCGGATGGCAGCGTGTTAACGATGAGTGCCCCTGGCGTTGCAAACATCCAAAGGCGATGGTAACTGCCTTCTATTAAGTGGGCTGTCAGCCTGTCTGCTGTTCCAGAGCAAAAACAAAATAAAAAGTCCAGTTTCTTATAGTATGTACGTAATATTATAGAAATAGAAGTATAAATGTGATATTTGTTTCAACCTTCACATAGGTGGCCGGGGATCATTGATAAGTATTTTTTTTGTCTCGGGGAAAAACCTCTCTTGACGGGTTCCCCGGCCCGGGGGGACCGAGGGATATGTGGGACTCCGGGAAAGATGTTCAGCCATCCGACTACCCACTACAAAACCCTGCTGTTCTCCTATCGTCTACACCCGGGCCTACGGATATGTGGCCTGCCGATCTCGTGGCCCGGGCCGATTGATAAGTATTGTTACAGCTAATCTTATCCTCCCTGAAAGTCTGTTAGGATTACCGGGTATTTGCTCAGAACAACTAACGTTTCACATTTTTATTTTTCTTTCAAGTTTAGAGAAACGACATTTACCAGTTTAAAAATGTTAGCCAAATCAATCGCACTAATTTCCTCGTACTTCCTAAACAAGGTACGAGATATGTGTTGGCTAGGTATCAAATTCGGAAATCATGATAATTATCAATTTTATCATAATCACGGGTTTGAATCCTAAGTCATTCAGTGTTTCCCGCCTAATTTGCATAGTGCAACATTTTTGCCTCTTACCAACGGCGAGAGAACACCATTATGTGTAACCCATAAATCCTGGGACACGCGTGGCTGGTACTATCTGTTCCCTTTAGGGAGAGCCCCAGTATGTGAATGCCGCGTTATGGACTGTTATTATTAAGGAAGTGATAAAAAAGAAATTTTCGTCATCTGACAATATTCAACTTCGAGTACAAAAGTCAAGGCTTAACAAGTTTATAAGAAGAAACAATAATTTCATTGTACCAAGCACTCTGTCTAATGCTTATTTCTAAGTTCCGAAGTTGTACATGTAAGCCTTTACACTTAATATGTAAATATTATAAGGTTTTACAGATCAATAGGTATTATAAGAAAAGCCTTGAGTGAGAATAACATTTTCAAAATATTTTGACATGCCTAAAGCTCGCCAACGGTTCGGTATTTTCAAAGGAAAAACTTCATAAAAGCTCAGTCCCGGATTTGTTTGGAATTCCTTTGTCCTTTCAATATGACGTATTTGGTCTATTAAACGTTAGTTAATACAAAATGGATCCGAATTACGCTGGGCCCCTTGAATACAAATTTATAAAATGCTACAAAATTGCCAACCCCTCCCGACTTCATTCAGATTCAATCACAAGCGTCTTGATGTATTTATAAAATAGGAAAAAACGGATGCACTTACAAAATATAACTTGAATCTACTGAATTAACTGCCTAACTAATTCTCATAACGATATATTAAAAATATTTTAGCCTACCCTCAATACCTCACACTCCTGAGTTTCGAAGTTTTTTTTTTATTGCTGAAGAACAGCAGAGGCCGACGGCCCACTTAATAGTAAACAGTTACCGTCGCCTATAGATTTTTGCGACGCTAGGGGCACCACAAAGACGCTGCCGTCCTACGAGAGTAGGTACAGAAACCTGAGTCACTAATGCCGGAACACAACACAAAGTTGTAATGGCGGCATATTATTATAGACCTAGGATGGTTGCCATCCAATGGGCTTGGGGCCCTACCACGAAGCTAGGGTAGTTTTTCGCCTTTTACAATAGGCCGACCCCGGCAGCAGAGGTTTATTATTTTTACTCCGGCCCCGCACGGAATTTTTTTAATTTCATACCATTGTAACGTAGATCTAGTTATGATTGACAGCCTTAAAAAGTTAACACAGCTGAATCTGTTCAATGTTTTCATCAAGAATGTCAATTATGATGTGTACGATAAATTTAAGTTGAACTAAAATGGCGGTCGTCCGCGCAGGTAGAAAACAAAAAAGTTTAAGTTAGGCTCAATAAAGTTGGGCTCGCGATTACCGGTGGGATTTAGGTCCGGGTGGCAGGCAAAGTATGTCATGTCCATGATCCTTAAAAATTCTGTCTATACTAAAAACTTCTTCAAGAGCATAACTGATCTCCTTTTTCGAAAGCCAAGCCTTCATATCGGCTTTCTTTGTATTAGCATTTGATGCTAAATTATATTCCGAGCTGTGGTATTTGGCATTGTCCACAACTATTACCGAATTTGGGGGTGATTTGATATTAATTGGTTGCGTACCCACTTCTCATAATTTTCATAGTTCATGTCATCGTGATATTCGCCGGCCTTCCTGCATGACTTGAATGTTAACAAAGCGTTTGGCAGAAAACCATTCTCCGATCCGGCATGTGTCTGTTGTTACCCAGCAATAAAAAACGGGTAACGAAAAAGTCATATATACCTAGTCAGGTCATAAATTCTGTCACATGTTTAATGTAAAATAATTGTAACAAGTTTATTAATTATGTAACCATTCATATACCAAAATGAACTTAACAAAACATAGATTCTTATGACATTAAAGTTTATTCAAAATGACCTTCGTGATTTTGAATACAAGCCTTCAATCTGCGCGGCCAGTTGTCTATCGCAGCACGAACGAGGTCCATGTCAATATCGGCGGCTGCCTTAATCAAGGATGTCTTGAGTGACTCCAAATTGGGATGAAGCTTTGAGCACGCCTTTTCTCCAAGTGTTGCCATATCTTGTAATCTAACGGATTCAAATCTGGACTGGAGGAGGGCCAGTCTTCGTGCCGGATGAAGTCGATTTCACGCGCCGCCAGCCAGTCTTGTGTGCTCTTCGCTCTATGAGCTGGCGCCGAATCTTCTTGGAATACCCAGTGCCTGTTATTGAACATGGTATGAGAAACAGGTTTCACAAGGTTCGTCAGGACTGTATTTTGATACACAACAGCATTCGTTTTTACACCTTTCTCACAAAAATGTACCTCTGTTAAGCCCCAATAAGAAACTCCCAACCATACCATGAGCGAGGATGGAAAATGACCTCGTTGGACACGCGGAATACGGTTGCTCGCTTCTTCACTACTGTGTGCGTACACCTTATCATTTTGTTTGTTGTAGCTCTCTTTTACGGTAAACATTTTTTCATCCGAAAAAAGAATTTCCCGATATTTTTTTCCCGCGTACCGCTTCAACAAAGCGCGGCATCTCTTCAGTCTCAGGTCCATTAGACGAGCATTCAAACGATGTCCTGTTTTTCTTCGATATGCCCGAAGCCCTAAGTCTTCATTTAACACCCTTTTCACCGTGGTTCTGCTTAACCCCATCTGAAGGGCCAACAGTTTCTGCTTACGTTTGAGATTTCTTTGAATTCGTGCCTTCACAGCTTTTATCACTGCTGGAGTCCTAACAGACCGAGGGCGACCACTTCTTGACCTGTCATCTACACTAGAGTCTTCATTGTATCGTTTGATGGTACGATAAACGAATCTTTTGGTTATATTCAAATTTTTCAGTATGTTAAAAATTTGAATTGGCGCGTAACTGTAACGATGCAACGCAATAACTGCAACACGGTCTTCTTTAAGCGTCCACTCCATATTTAAAAATGAGTAAAATTCTAAAAGTTATACATTTTTATTTTCATGAAAAATTCGAAATTCGAATTCAATAAACTTTTTTGTGGCCAGCATTCTAAAAGAAAAGTTTTTACTGTGTGACAATACTTATGACCTGACTAGGTATACTGAGGATCCCTTAAATATTGATCTACGTTGTAAATAAGTTTCTCAAAGGAATCCATGCCGGCGTGTTTATTTATTTACTGCGTTATTGTTAGTTTCCATATAGCCCATACTTACTCTCGTATATAACTATACCAGTATACTGATAAATACTAGTACTAGCGTTATTGTATAGATACACAAATGATTTTTAGGAAGTTATTTATCAATATAATCTCGTAAACCTTTACATAATATCCGTTACTTGTTCTCACACGTTTAACAATTCCACAAATATTAAATAACATTCTAAAGCCTAGCAGTCTCCGCATATTGTCTAAACGAAATACTACAGGGTAACAGAAATGCCCTGACGGATCTCCTTAATTTTCTTACGATATCAGGTATCTGGCTGTTACTTTAGTAAAAATAAAATAAGAAACGCATAATGTTTCTAAACTCAGAGTATATCTCATAACTTGGCAACTTGTAGTCACATTTTTACAACATTGGTAACAGTGAACGGACATTTACAGGGCTAAATCTCAGAACACCCAGTCCGAAGAAGATACTGAAAGGATCTTCCAGCGTATTCTAGCGGGATTCAAACCCGACGGTGGGATAGCTCAAATAATATTCCTCACACAATCAGAATACTTCTTTCTTATAGCTCTGACATTAGAAACAGGCAACTTACTCACATTTATATAGAAATTCAATATAATTACCATTTCCAAGGAATAAATACTTCACGGTCAATAAATAATAAATATATCCGGAGTTATTCTAACGAAAGAAATATCTGGAGGAATATCGAATTCGCTGTATCCCTGGGGAATATTTTAGGTAGCAATCTTTAATTAAGAATATTGTTATAAGAATAATCTGTGGAAAAATCATTTACACGTTGTTTTTAATTTGATGATTTTCTTTTTTAAATGAAGTTTTTATAAGTATGTATGAAGTAAATATAATATAGTCGGCTTAAGTATCAGAATGCGTACTCCTCAAGATAACAAAAAAAATACTTTTAAATTTAATCAGATGGCTAGTGGAGTATTCTGAAGCCTATTTATTGGATTACTTCGTATGTCAAACAAAAATATAGCTAATTTGCTATGAGTGACAGTGTTATGAGTTAAATAATTCCCGTAGCATAGCAAAAACAGTTTTTACTTGCTTCTGTAAAGTTTATCCAAATGGAGTTACGCATTCTGATAATTAAGCCAACATTTTCTTTTAAATTTAAGTTTCGTACACATTGTATATATATATATATATATATATATATATATATATATATATATATATATATATATATATATATATATATATATATATATATATATATACATATATACATATATACATATATGTGTGTGTATATAATTGGAATCTCGGAATCGGCTCCAACAATTTTCATGAAATTTAGTATACGGGGGGTTTCGGGGGGTTTCGGGGGCGTTAAATCGATCTAGCTAGGAATCATTTCTAGAAAATGTCAAAAGGTGGCGTTTGAGTAGTTCCAATTTAAACTGAAAAATGACTCTTCGGCGAATCTATCGGCGAATAATAATACTATTTTTTTTAAATTGCTTTAACGACACAACAACACTAAAGCTATTCCAGCAGATGGCGTTGTTAAGTAACACGAAGTCAATGAGTGTTTGCTTTGAGGTTAGACTAAGAAAATCAATTGTTAATTTCCAAAAAACACAATTTATAAAAAATAAAATAAAAATACCGAGCAAAGCTCGGTCATCCGGATATTTTACTTATTAATACGTGAAGCGAAAACTTAGTTCGAAAACGTAGTTTTACGAAAATTGCGCGAATGGAGACACGTGCAGAAAGCTATTTTTGCCTAAAATACATTAGAAATACATTAAATTAATTAATATAAACATTACGCACACTACTGTTCGATTTATACAGAACATAAACAGACATGCATACCTTACTTACGCTTTTGCTTTTTGTTTTTATGAGTTCATGGTTATCTATACTACTATTATAAAGAGGAAAGATTTGATTGTTTGTTTGTTTGTTTGCTTTGAATAGGCTCCGAAACTACCGACCCGATTTAAAAAATTCTTTCATTGTTGGGAAGCTACACTATCCCCGGGTGACATAGGCTATATTATATTTTCAAAAAAATTAGGGATCCTTACTAAAACTCCAATAATGTAACCCAAAGTGTAAAAAAATTACCTAAAATATTATTTAAATCGCGTGCGTTGCGAAAACTATTGATGATAGAATAAAATAATGTACTACAACTTTGCAGAACACATCATTATTTACAAAAAGTGTCGCGACAGCATATGTCTAACTATTATAGTTATGCCACAATAAGTGTTCTTTTATTTTAAAAATTTAATTGAAATGCCGCCCCTAGAAAAGACTCTTTATTTGGATCTTGGTATTAATCCTTATCAAAATAAATTACTTCATATTCAAAACTGTTTCAATACCTTTATATAACTTTTTGAATTATTCAATTCGGATATTCCATTCGAAAGATATCACGAGTTTAAAAATGTAAGTATTAGAAAAATGTTGCGTGGTAGCCGCTCACCCTGTTCGGCTAGCTAGGCAGCACCTTATGCAATGTAGGCGTGCGTCACTGGGGTTTTTACAAAAATTAGAATACTTATTAAAAAATAACGAAAAATAAATAAAAAGTAATAACAAAAAAAATCATTAAAATAAAAGCTCATAGAAATTAATATTCAAACTTTCTTTATAATTTTATTTTTTTAGTAACCTGACGCAAATAGAAGGGTTTGCCCTCAGGGGCCCTCCTCTGTCCAAGGAGTGCACGGGTGTGCGTACCCGAGGTGCCCGAGCATCCGTCGCTTCACTCCCCTCTCCGTTCGAGGCGACAGAGTCCTACCTTTCTTTCCGTCTACCTCTTACATCCTTTCCAACTTAGCTCTCTGTTCGTGGCGTGGTCCCCGGTGGGATGATTGCGAATACTGATTGGGGTCCCGGGTTCTACCCTGGGACCTGATTTGGTAGTCGAAACCATGCCTATTTCGACTGCGCCTGCACAGAGTATTCCCGGGGCGGGAATTGCATCCTCGCTGTCGGTTGGTCTTGCTGGGCCGGCTACGACGTCAGGCGACTCTGCTTTTTCTGGAGTGTCGTCTGGTAGTCGTACCCACGCCGGACTAGCACGCGACGGGGATGCGAATCCCGTCCGGAATTGGCCGAAGACCTGTCACTCCCGGCCCTGGTTCTTTCCATGGTCGGGGGCGATCCTGGATGGACGGCCGTCGCCTCCTTTTGCGAGGCAGTAGTGTCTGCAAGGGAGGCGGCGGAACGGGAGCGGGAGTCCGCCACCGCACTCCCCTCCCGCCAACATAGGCCGCGTCGTCGGCGCCGGAGGGCGGGCAACGATCTCCGGCCGCCGTAGATAACGGCCGCGGGCGGCCCCTCGGGGGAGGATCCGCCGCCCGCACTATTGCCGCGAGGGAGAAGGCCGCGTGCTGTTCCACAGCCCCCCTCAACTCCTAGAGTTGTTACAAAAGAGCGCCGGGGGGACGAAACCCTGACCCCCTGGCGCCAGCACTTTAGAAGGGGCCCGCTTTAAGACAAAGCGTGGGCCGGCGCCGGCCCGGGCCACGAGATCGGCAGGCCATATATCCGTGGGCCCGGGCGTAGACGATAGGAGAACAGCGGGGTTTTTTAGTGGGTCGAACATCTTTTCCGGAGTCCCTTATATCCCTCGGTCCCCCCGGGCCGGGATAACCCGTCAAGAGAGGTTTTTCCCCGGGACCGAAAAAAATAGAAGGGTTTAATTTTTAATTTTTTGTTAAATACCCGTGCGAAGCTGGGACGGGCTGCTAGTGTTTAATATTTAAATTCATAATATACATTAGTAAATACTTAAATAATTAATATTGGTGCACAATTACTAATAATATATGTTTAATAAATTAACATTAATTGTCGTGGAGGCCGCATGGGAGCAGGCGACGGGGCCGGCCAGCGCACACGTGGCAGCGCACCGTGGACGCCGAGCTGCGGGCGGTCGGGTTGAGTTGGAGGGACGCGGAGCAACAGGCGCAGGACAGGAGCGGATGGCGACGTCTCACGAAGGTCCTCTGTACCACTGGGGTACCATAGGACAACAACAACAATTGTCTATAGGCTAAGTGATTATATTCTCTTTGGTCTTATTGAATGTTTAAATTGACAATAACAAGGAATGAAACTGGTATTGTTTTTATTTGTATAGTTAGGTATTTATAATTTATGAAATACATCTTGCTCAAGCATGAAAAAAATGGTGTATGAGTACTCTGAATTAATTCACTCTTGCCTATTTGTGAGAATAGACTATACAAAATTCAAATATAAGGTTTTGCAATTATGAGGATTTACAGTGATGCAGTTCAAACTAATGTAGAAAAACGCCCTTTGACTATAGTGTAATAATAAAGTTCAAACTTACAAACTAAATTAATTATGGTCTAATTTCAACCCCTGGGCGACCACTGGTTAATAAGTAATATGTGAAAATACCCTCTATTGAGCTTAAAAGAAAAGTATATATAAATCCCATGTAACAAAAGGTTACAAATTTAATTAAAAATGATTATATAAGTATAGAAATCAGTAATTTCAATCATCAATCATGCTAACTTAACAAATATTGCGAAATACAATCACATTAATCATAATAATATATTCATCCATCCGCTTACAGTCCATATTGTTTTCTTTCCAGGAATACGTTCAACCGTGTGAGACGCGGTATAAGACAAGGGTTGAGCTACATGCTTTCTATTGCTGTTATGATATTCGGTAACCTAAAAACGACATAACATGCAACTGACATTGTCAGTAGTCAGTAGGTACATAGCCGTGCAGGGGCAGCGAAAGAATACTAATATCTGCGGCCGGGGTCGGCCTGTTGTAAAAGGCGACAAAACAACCCTAGCTACGTGGTAGGGCCCCAAGCCCGTCTGGATGGTGACCACCTATGGTCTTAAGTATGCCGCCACAATAACCTTGTGTTGTGTTCCGGCATTAGTGACCCAAGTTCCTGTACCCTTATGGGACAGCAGCGTGTACGCAATGCCACTGGCGGCGTTGCAAACACCCATAGGCGACGGTAACTGCTAAATTCTAAGCGGACCGTCAATCTGTCTGCTGTCCTACAGCAATAAAAAAATACTTTGAACTATATATATAGTATCAGATCACCCACTCAACTTAAGTAAATAATGTGGTTTTGAAATCCATATCAAAATTTGAATATTATGATGAATATTAATATCTCAACGTTAATATTTGCTTTGAAATTAATTTAAGTTCAGCATCCGGCATATAAGTGAAAGTCAAAGGAAGTGTAATTTTGCGCAAAGTAACTTTATTGATTATTTAATAAATATAAGATATATGTACATGTACAAGATTTTCTGTGGGAGTAATGAGTGAGAAATTTGGCAATACATTAAAAATAATATTTTTAAACAGACGTTGAAGGTAGTGGGAATAACAATGTTGGCTAACATACACTTACCATATACTTGTGTCATCTCTAGTCAAGTAACGACCTCCGGCCGCCGTAAAAAAATGCCGCGGGCGGCCCCTCGGGGGAGGATCCGCCGCCCGCACTATTGCCACGAGGGTGAGGGCTGCGTGCTGTTCCGCGGCCCCCCCTCAACTCCTCGAGTTGTTAGGAGAGCGCCGGGGGGACGAAACCCTGACCCCCTGGCACCAACACTTTAGAAGGGGCCCGCCTCAAGACAAAGGGCGGGCCGGCGCCGGCCCGGGCCACGAGATCGGCAGGCCATATATCCGTGGGCCCGGGCGTAGGCAATAGGAGAACAGCGGGGTTTTTAGTGGGTAGTCGGATGGCCAAACATCTTTCCCGGAGTCCCACATATCCCTCGGTCCCCCCGGGCCGGGGGAACCCGTCAAGAGAGGTTTTTCCCCGAGACAAAAAAAATCTCTAGTAGAAAAAAGAGTGAAGGAAATTTGTTAATTTTATAAACTCGGTTACGAATATGTATTAAAAAAATTTGCAGAACACCCCCAGCTCGATGGACCTGCAAAAAGCTACTGTAGTCACTCAATATATGTATTTTACACAAATTATGAAAGTTATTTATATAGTTAACAATATTATTTTGCAACTCTCATTTAAATCGTTCCCTTGGAAGCAAAGGCGACTGCCACCAGATACTTCAAACCCGTCAGAAAAACGATGCGTAAAAGCCTTGTTATTGTTTAACAAGGTGACACCAATTTGGGTCCTAAAATATCATGTAAATAAATAATGTAAAACAAAATAACCGAAGATAAAAGGAAACTCTTTTTCCTCTTTCTATCCTTCCACACTGTAAAGGGTCGGCACAACATGTTTTAAATTTCTCTCTCACCGTTCATCATAGAAAATAGATATACTTCTTAAATACGTTTTTTTTCAGAACGGGTATCTAATCCATGACTCCCGCAGACGTTCCGACATGAGAAATCTGTTGCGTCACGTAGATCGTCAATACGTTAATTCAATGTCTTTATTATTCATAGGTCTTATTCTCAATAGCTATTTTATGGATTAGAGAATTGCGTCCACCCATTATTACATTTCTTTGGAATCTAGATTTTATTTTTTGCAGGAAATCAATTTCTGCTTCATTAATAACCAAGGTTTATTGAATTTTTTAGGTCAAGTAGGAAATTTATATTCCAATATCATTTGACAATAGCGATTGTTTTTGTTTCTTCTTTGTTACATTGTGTGGATAAAAAGAAAAAAAATAAGGAAGACGTATTTTTTACTTACTAGTCGCTGTACGTTTATTGTAAAAAGAAACATTTCTGTATATTTTCTGTGAAAAATCAAATGAACTTAAGGTTGAGTTCTCATAGATATCATATAAGAAAAGCTTTGAAGTAGGTAGTTAGTTATTTTTTTTTTCATTTGTATATTACAAATAAACTATTTGTAGCATATAAATACTTATGACAGAAATTGTATATTACCTTAATTAAACATAAGAAGTACAATAGGCTATCTCACACCATCTTAGCGTTAAATCCCGGTTGCAACCCTAATTTTACTTCAGTGCCCGGTGTTTACTTTCCAGCTTTTTCTTCTCCCCTTAGCACGGTCCAAATCACCCTTTACGGACGTAAAGCTGCCACTTTTTGGGTTTTTGCCTTTTTAGCGGGGCATATTGCTGTGGTATATGATGACATTTGACTGTGGCCAAACCAGTTGCGGTGACCCTCCTACAATTTGTGTCCAACAAACATGAAAGCTACGGCGAATGCGGGAGTTCCCAACGCGATCCTTCCACGTCACTCCACACATCCACCAGCCAGATTCAGCTTATGTCACTCTAGTACGGGTCAAGTTGCACAGCAACGTAAAAAGCCAGGCCCAATGATAGCCTTATAGACATGTCCATTAAACTTAACTAGCATCTTTGGATCACAAACGACACTAGCCATCTCACAACATTTGATCCACGCAGCAGCAAAGCTTGCCTTGACATCGCCATCCATGTCACCAGACGCGTGTATCATCGCTCATACGCACAGGTGTGAGATCGATAGACTTGCAGAACAAGTAAGTAGTTAGTTGGTTGACTTAAACCGATTGGTCTTCGCTACAATAAGATTCAGACCGTACTCAAACGACTCCTTCCACAGCTTCACGCGTCGCACTAAGATGACCCTAAAAGGCGATAATAATTTTTTTGCTATTTTGTTTTATTTAGGATTGGACTTCTAATGACAATCGCTATTATAAAAACATACGTAATAGTTTTGTTTCCCAGCGGGCAATTGTGCTACAATATGCATATTACGTAAAAAATATGCCTAAGTTGTATATACACAGAAAAACTCCGTAATATTTATTGC
Organism: Malacosoma neustria; assembly: GCA_963693495.1. Lineage (NCBI taxonomy): Eukaryota > Metazoa > Arthropoda > Insecta > Lepidoptera > Lasiocampidae > Malacosoma > Malacosoma neustria. The sequence goes on from OY856383.1 coordinate 14,871,021, forward strand.
AAAATAACTCACGCGAAACAGCTTACTCAGAAGGCAATTTTCGTACCAACTTTTTGTGCCCTTCGACAATACTTTATTAACTCGAGTACACTTCACACAAGATTTTCTTGGTGTCCGAACAAAAGGTAATAAGTTCTGCTTCCCTTAGCAGGAAACCGGGAAACAATGGCTGTAAAGTGAACCTCACTTGAAATACGAGTGTAGATATGCACAGTCTAGAATAGATTAATGGCAAATAATAGTCGTTCCTTCCTGATATAGGGGGTACATGAGATTTTTCCTCTAGTAAAGATGGGAAACAAAGTTATTTTTACAAAGTCATTGTAAACTGCCTTCACTTATGTGATGATGTCATGGTGAAAGCTAGTATGGGACACTGTAACGATGTTCGATGTTAGAACACCTTTGATAGAACATATTCTGCGTGCGCAATTGACAAAGGATCTTAAATCCTCTAATAATGTTTGATTGATCGTGTCCAAACATTCTGTTATATGTTAAGGATTGTAAAGTGTGAAATTGCTAGTTCCTCAGTTCCTCTGAGAGCAAACCTGAACCGAACTAAGAAAGGATATCAAGAAATCTGCGAGTGTATATTTTTTTTTGCCAACTGCAAGGTAACGCATACTTTTCATAGTGGTTAACTATTTTACATTCTCTACATTAATATATATTATACAGTCTACTATTCTCTCTCTTTTACTAAAGTTGAATTATGTACTCTAGATCCGTGATCAGCGTATTTGTTTATAATAGTTGGAAGTGTCACGAAAGAAATCAACAAAAAATAGGCGAACTGAAGCGCAATGCTGTTCCAGCATCTACGTAATAGCGTGCAATAAAGTGTAAATTTTTAATGCAAAAATGTTTTTTAAGAAGAATTGGTATTACATTGGTACTACATTGACTTCCTAAGCTTCATACGCTAAACAATACTTCATACGTTAAATGGAATTTTAAATAAATATCTAATTAACAACAATAAGGTTTTTATTTTGTTAAAATAATGTCTAATGTCTTTCTTGTAATAAAATAATGGTTTTAAACATTATATAATAGAGATATAATTTTGGTTTCCAATCTTTGTCATCGGAGTGCGAAATCCCCTATGATAAGTAGACCAAATAAAACCAACATTTATTCTATTCTTTCACGCAAATATTAATCATACCATACCTGAACATTATTAAGCCTATTCAGTAAGCATTAAACAATTTGTGTATTCATTTTGATCAAATATTTAAGTTATAATTTAATCATCTCCACAAAATATCAATTCGTTGACTAGAGCAACTATCGTATGAATACAATTCATATATCAAATGAATAATTTTGTTCGTAACAGATTTGTTACAATTTATAAGATTATTATTATATAATCTGTTAGAAAAACAAATATATTTTTGAAGTATACTTGTATATATATTTTGACTTGAAATTGATAGCTCTAGCTGTGATGGTCTTTCATTTCGGAAA